>OW026521.1:63292149-68092149 GCA_932274085.1 Protocalliphora azurea | reverse complement strand
GAGAGTGATACGTCGTACGAAAGAACAAGCTAAGAGCTTTCAACCAAGCTGTAAGTCGTTTACGCGGCAAAAGAAATGTGAAAGTTAAATGCAACTGTATATGAAAAATACAAAATCATCAACAATATTCCCAGTGACATATTTCCCTGGTGAGTCAATTTGAAGTTCCTTTCCTAAGCCTCTATCAAGGAGAGTTATACATCGTTGGAAAGAACAAGCTAAGGGCTTTCAACCAAGCTATAAACGGTTTATGCGGCAAAAGAAATGTGAAAGTTAAATGCAACTGTACATGAAAAATACAAGATCATCAACAATATTCCCAGTGTCATATTTCCTAGATGAATCAATTTTAAGTTCGTTTCCTAAACCTCTTTAAACCTGAGTTTTACATCGTTGGAGAGAGCAAGCTAAGAGCTTTCAATTGAGCTATAAACGGTTTATGCAACAAAAGAAATGTGAAAGTTTAATGCAACTGTATATGAAAAACACAAAATCATCAACAATATTGCCAGTGACATATTTCCTAAGTGTGTCAATTATAAGTTCCTTCCCTAAGCCTCTATCAATTAGAGTTATGCATCGTTAGAAAGAACAAGCTATGAGCTTTCAATCAAGCTATAAATGATTTATGCAACAAAAGAAATGTGAAAGTTAAATGCAACTGTATATGAAAAATACAAAATCATCAACAATATTGCCAGTAACATATTTCCTAGATGAGTCAATTTTAATTTCCTTTCCTAAGCCTCTATCAATGAGAGTTATACACCGTTGGAAAGAAAAAGCTAGGAGCTTTCAATCAAGCTATAACTGATTTATGCAGTAAAAGAAATGTGAAAGTTAAATGCAACTGTATATGAAAATTAAAAAATCATCAACAATATTGCCAGTGACATATTTCCTGGAAGAGTCAATTTTAATTTCCTTTCCTAAGCTTCTATCACTGAGAGTTATACGTCGTTGGAAAGAACAAGCTAAGAGCTTTCAATCAAGCTATAAATGATTTATGCAACAAGAGAAATGTGAAAGTTAAATGCAACTGTATATGAAAATTACAGATTCATCAACAATATTGCCAGTGACATATTTCCTAGATGAGTCAATTTTAAGTTCCTTTCCTAAGCCTCTAGCAATGAGAGTTATACGTCGTACGAAAGAGCAAGCTAAGAGCTTTCAATTAAGCTATAAATGATTTATGCAGCAAAAGAAATGTGAAAGTTAAATGCAACTGTATATGAAAAATACATTTTCATCAACAATACTCCCAATGACATATTTACTAAGTGAGTCAATTATAAGTTCTTTCCTTACGCCTTTATCAACGAGGGTTATACATCGCTGGAAAGAACAAGCCAAGGGCTTTCAATCAAGCTATAAACGTTTTATGCAACAAAAGAAATGTGAAAGATAAATGCAACTGTACATGAAGAATACAAAATCATCAACAATATTCCCAGTGACATATTTACTAAGTGAGTCAATTATAAGTTCTTTCCTTACGCCTTTATCAACGAGGGTTATACATCGTTGGAAAGAACAAGCTAAGAGCTTTCAATCAAGCTATAAATGATTTATGCAGCAAAACAAATGTGAAAGTTAAATGTAATTGTATATGAAAAATACAGTATCATCAACAATATTCCCAGTGACATATTTCCTAGATTAGTCAATTTTAAGTTCCTTTCCTAAGCCTCTAGCAATGAGAGTTATACGTCGTACGAAAGAACAAGCTAAGAGCTTTCAACCAAGCTGTAAGTCGTTTACGCGGCAAAAGAAATGTGAAAGTTAAATGCAACTGTATATGAAAAATACAAAATCATCAACAATATTCCCAGTGACATATTTCCCTGGTGAGTCAATTTTAAGTTCCTTTCCTAAGCCTCTATCAAGGAGAGTTATACATCGATGGAAAGAACAAGCTAAGGGCTTTCAACCAAGCTATAAACGGTTTATGCAGCAAAAGAAATGTGAAAGTTAAATGCAACTGTACATGAAAAATACAAAATCATCAACAATATTCCCAATGACATATTTCCTAAGTGAGTCAATTATAAGTTCCTTCCCTAAGCCTCTAACAATGAGGGTTATACATCGTTGGAAAGAACGAGCTAGGAGCTTTCAATCGAGCTATAAATGATTTATGCAACAAAAGAAATGTGAAAGTTAAATGCAACTGTACATGAAAAATACAAAATCATCAACAATATTCCCAGTGTCATATTTCCTAGATGAATCAATTTTAAGTTCGTTTCCTAAACCTCTTTAAACCTGAGTTTTACATCGTTGGAGAGAGCAAGCTAAGAGCTTTCAATTGAGCTATAAACGGTTTATGCAACAAAAGAAATGTGAAAGTTAAATGCAACTGTATATGAAAAACACAAAATCATCAACAATATTGCCAGTGACATATTTCCTAAGTGTGTCAATTATAAGTTCCTTCCCTAAGCCTCTATCAATTAGAGTTATACATCGTTAGAAAGAACAAGCTAGGAGCTTTCAACCAAGCTATAAATGATTTATGCAAGAAAAGAAATGTGAAAGTTAAATGCAACTGTATATGAAAAATACAAAATCATCAACAATATTGCCAGTAACATATTTCCTAGATGAGTCAATTTTAATTTCCTTTCCTAAGCATCTATCAATGAGAGTTATACACCGTTGGAAAGAAAAAGCTAGGAGCTTTCAATCAAGCTATAACTGATTTATGCAGTAAAAGAAATGTGAAAGTTAAATGCAACTGTATATGAAAATTACAGATTCATCAACAATATTGCCAGTGACATATTTCCTAGATGAGTCAATTTTAAGTTCCTTTCCTAAGCCTCGTACGAAAGAGCAAGCTAGGAGCTTTCCATTAAGCTATAAACGGTTTATGCAACAAAAGAAATGTGAAAGTTAAATGCAACTGTATATGAAAAACACAAAATCATCAACAATATTGCCAGTGACATATTTCCTAAGTGTGTCAATTATAAGTTCTTTCCTTAAGTCTTTATCAATTAGAGTTATACATCGTTAGAAAGAACAAGCTAGGAGCTTTCAACCAAGCTATAAATGATTTATGCAACAAAAGAAATGTGAAAGTTAAATGCAACTGTATATGAAAAATACAAAATCATCAACAATATTGCCAGTAACATATTTCCTAGATGAGTCAATTTTAATTTCCTTTCCTAAGCCTCTATCAATGAGAGTTATACACCGTTGGAAAGAAAAAGCTAGGAGCTTTCAATCAAGCTATAACTGATTTATGCAGTAAAAGAAATGTGAAAGTTAAATGCAACTGTATATGAAAATTACAGATTCATCAACAATATTGCCAGTGACATATTTCCTAGATGAGTCAATTTTAAGTTCCTTTCCTAAGCCTCGTACGAAAGAGCAAGCTAGGAGCTTTCAATTAAGCTATAAACGGTTTATGCAGCAAAAGAAATGTGAAAGTTAAATGCAACTGTATATGAAAAATACATTTTCATCAACAATATTCCCGATGACATATTTCCTAAGTGAGTCAATTATAAGTTCTTTCCTTAAGCCTTTATCAACGAGGGTTATACATCGTTGGAAAGAACAAGCTAAGGGCTTTCAATCAAGCTATAAACGTTTTATGCAACAAAAGAAATGTGAAAGATAAATGCAACTGTACATGAAGAATACAAAATCATCAACAATATTCCCAGTGACATATTTCCTAAGTCAGTCAATTATAACTTCCTTCCCTAAGCCTCTATCAACGAAAGTTATACATCGTTGGAAAGAAGAGTCTAAGAGCTTTCAATCAAGCTATAAACGTTTTTTGCAACAGAGGAAATGTGAAAGATAAATGCAACTGTACATGAAAAATACAAAATCATCAACAATATTCCCAGTGTCATATTTCCTAGATGAGTCAATTTTAAGTTCGTTTCCTAAACCTCGTTAAACCTGAATTTTACATCGATGGAGAGAGCAACCTAACAGCTTTCAATTAAGCTATAAACGGTTTATGCAGCAAAACAAATGTGAAAGTTAAATGTAATTGTATATGAAAAATACAGTATCATCAACAATATTCCCAGTGACATATTTCCTAGATTAGTCAATTTTAAGTTCCTTTCCTAAGCCTCTATCAGTGAGGGTTATCTTCGTTGGAAAGAACAAAATAAGGGATTTCAACTAAGCTATACACGGTATATGCAGCGGAAAAAATGTGAGAGTTAAATACAACTGTATATGAAAAATACAGAGTCATCAACAATATTCCTCGTGACATAATTCCGAGATCCGTCAATTTTAAGTTCCTTTCCTAAGCCTCTATCAACGAAAGTTATACATCGTTGGAAAGAAGAGTCTAAGAGCTTTCAATCAAGCTATAAACGTTTTATGCAACAGAGGAAATGTGAAAGATAAATGCAACTGTACATGAAAAATACAAAATCATCAACAATATTCCCAGTGTCATATTTCCTAGATGAGTCAATTTTAAGTTCGTTTCCTAAACCTCTTTAAACCTGAGTTTTACATCGTTGGAGAGAGCAAGCTAAGAGCTTTCAATTAAGCTATAAACGGTTTATGCAGCAAAACAAATGTGAAAGTTAAATGCAACTGTATATGAAAAATACAAAATCATCAACAATATTCCCAGTGACATATTTCCCTGGTTAGTCAATTTTAATTTCCTTTCCTAAGCTTCTATCACTGAGAGTTATACGTCGTTGGAAAGAACACGCTAAGAGCTTTCAACTAAGCTATAAACGGTTTATGCAGCAAAAGAAATGTGAAAGTTAAATGCAACTGTACATGAAAAATACAAAATCATCAACAATATTCCCAATGACATATTTCCTAAGTGTGTCAATTATAAGTTCCTTCCCTAAGCCTCTATCAATTAGAGTTATACATCGTTAGAAAGAATAAGCTAGGAGCTTTCAACCAAGCTATAAATGATTTATGCAACAAAAGAAATGTGAAAGTTAAATGCAACTGTATATGAAAATTACAGATTCATCAACAATATTGCCAGTGACATATTTCCTAGATGAGTCAATTTTAAGTTCCTTTCCTAAGCCTCTAACAATGAGAGTTATACGTCGTACTAAAGAGCAAGCTAAGAGCTTTCAACTAAGCTATAAAAGGTTTATGCAGCAAAAGAAATGTGAAAGTTAAATGCAACTGTATATGAAAAATACATTTTCATCAACAATATTCCCAATGACATATTTCCTAAGTGAGTCAATTATAAGTTCTTTCCTTAAGCCTTTATCAACGAGGGTTATACGTCGTTGAAAAGAACAAGCTAAGGGCTTTCAATCAAGCTATAAACGTTTTATGCAACAAAAGAAATGTGAAAGATACATGCAACTGTACATGAAGAATACAAAATCATCAACAATATTCCCAGTGTCATATTTCCTAGATGAGTCAATTTTAAGTTCGTTTCCTAAACCTCGTTAAACCTGAATTTTACATCGTTGGAGAGAGCAAGCTAACAGCTTTCAATTAAGCTATAAACGGTTTATGCAGCAAAACAAATGTGAGTGTTAAATGTAATTGTATATGAAAAATACAGTATCATCAACAATATTCCCAGTGACATATTTCCTAGATTAGTCAATTTTAAGTTCCTTTCCTAAGCCTCTATCAGCGAGGGTTATCTTCGTTGGAAAGAACAAAATATGGGATTTCACTAAGCTATACACGGTATATGCAGCGGAAAAAATGTGAGAGTTAAATACAACTGTATATGAAAAATACAGAGTCATCAACAATATTCCTCGTGACATAATTCCGAGATCCGTCAATTTTAAGTTCCTTTCCTAAGCTTCTATCAACCACAGTTATACATCGTTGGAAAGAACAAAGTAAGGGCTTTCAATCACAATATAAATAGTTTTTCCAGCAAAAGGAATGTGAAAGTTAAACGCAACTGTATATGAAAAATACAGAATCATCAACAATATTCCCAGTGACATATTTCCTAAGTGTGTCAATTATAAGTTCCTTTCCTAAGCCTCTAACAATGAGGGTTATACATCGTTGGAAAGAACGAGCTAGGAGCTTTCAATCGAGCTATAAATAATTTATGCAACAAAAGAAATGTGAAAGTTAAATGCAACTGTATATGAAAAACACAAAATCATCAACAATATTGCCAGTGACATATTTCCTAAGTGTGTCAATTATAAGTTCCTTCCCTAAGCCTCTATCAATGAGAGTTATACATCGTTAGAAAGAACAAGCTAGGAGCTTTCGACCAAGCTATAAATGATTTATGCAACAAAAGAAATGTGAAGGTTAAATGCAACTGTATATGAAAAATACAAAATCATCAACAATATTCCCAGTGACATATTTCCCTGGTGAGTCAATTTTAAGTTCCTTTCCTAAGCCTCTATCAAGGAGAGTTATACATCGTTGGAAAGAACAAGCTAAGGGCTTTCAACCAAGCTATAAACGGTTTATGCACCAAGAGAAATGTGAAAGTTAAATGCAACTGTACATGAAAAATACAAAATCATCAACAATATTCCCAATGACATATTTCCTAAGTGAGTCAATTATAAGTTCCTTCCCTAAGCCTTTATCAACGAGGGTTATACACCGTTGGAAAGAACAAGCTAAGGGCTTTCAATCAAGCTATAAACATTTTATGCAACAAAAGAAATGTGAAAGATAAATGCAACTGTACATGAAAAATACAATATCATCAACAATATTCCCAGTGTCATATTTCCTAGATGCATCAATTTTAAGTTCTTTTCCTAAACCTCTTTAAACCTGAGTTTTACATCGTTGGAGAGAGCAAGCTAAGAGCTTTCAATTAAGCTATAAACGGCTTATGCAGCAAAACAAATGTGAAAGTTAAATGTAATTGTATATGAAAAATACATTATCATCAACAATATTCCCAGTGACATATTTCCTAGATTAGTCAATTTTAAGTTCCTTTCCTAAGCCTCTATCAGCGAGGGTTATCTTCCTTGGAAAGAACAAAATAAGGGATTTCAACTAAGCTATACACGGTATATGCAGCGGAAAAATGTGAGAGTTAAATACAACTGTATATGAAAAATACAGAGTCATCAACAATATTCCTCGTGACATAATTCCGAGATCCGTCAATTTTAAGTTCCTTTCCTAAGCTTCTATCAACCACAGTTATACGTCGTTGGAAAGAACAAAGCAAGGGCTTTCGATCACAATATAAATAGTTTTTCCTGCAAAAGAAATGTGAAAGTTAAACGCAACTGTATATGAAAAATACAGAATCATCAACAATATTCCCAGTGACATATTTCCTAAGTGTGTCAATTATAAGTTCCTTCGCTAAGCCTCTAACAATGAGGGTTATACATCGTTGGAAAGAACGAGCTAGGAGCTTTCAATCGAGCTATAAATAATTTATGCAACAAAAGAAATGTGAAAGTTAAATGCAACTGTATATGAAAAACACAAAATCATCAACAATATTGCCAGTGACATATTTCCTAAGTGTGTCAATTATAAGTTCCTTCCCTAAGCCTCTAACAATGAGGGTTATATATCGTTGGAAAGAACGAGCTAGGAGCTTTCAATCGAGCTATATACGTGATTTATGCAACAAAAGAAATGTGAAAGTTAAATGCAACTGTATATGAAAAACACAAAATCATCAACAATATTGCCAGTAACATATTTCCTAGATGAGTCAATTTTAATTTCCTTTCCTAAGCCTCTATCAATGAGAGTTATACACCGTTGGAAAGAAAAAGCTAGGAGCTTTCAATCAAACTATAACTGATTTATGCAGTAAAAGAAATGTGAAAGTTAAATGCAACTGTATATGAAAAATAAAAAATCATCAACAATATTGCCAGTGACATATTTCCTGGAAGAGTCAATTTTAATTTCCTTTCCTAAGCTTCTATCACTGAGAGTTATACATCGTTGGAAAGAACGAGCTAGGAGCTTTCAACCAAGCTATAAATGATTTATGCAACAAAAGAAATGTGAAAGATAAATGCAACTGTACATGAAAAATACAAAATCATCAACAATATTCTCAGTGTCATATTTCCTAGATGAGTCAATTTTAAGTTCCTTTCCTAAGCCTCTAGCAATGAGAGTTATACGTCGTACGAAAGAGCAAGCTAAGAGCTTTCAATTAAGCTATAAACGGTTTATGCAGCAAAAGAAATGTGAAAGTTAAATGCAACTGTATATGAAAAATACATTTTCATCAACAATATTCCCAATGACATATTTCCTAAGTGAGTCAATTATAAGTTCTTTCCTTAAGCCTTTATCAACGAGGGTTATACATCGTTGGAAAGAACAAGCTAAGGGCTTTCAATCAAGCTATAAACGTTTTATGCAACAAAAGAAATGTGAAAGATAAATGCAACTGTACATGAAGAATACAAAATCATCAACAATATTCCCAGTGACATATTTCCTAAGTCAGTCAATTTTAAGTTCGTTTCCTAAACCTCTTTAAACCTGAGTTTTACATCGTTGGAGAGAGCAAGCTAAGAGCTTTCAATTAAGCTATAAACGGTTTATGCAGCAAAACAAATGTGAAAGTTAAATGCAACTGTATATGAAAAATACAAAATCATCAACAATATTCCCAGTGACATATTTCCCTGGTGAGTCAATTTTAAGTTCCTTTCCTAAGCCTCTATCAAGGAGAGTTATACATCGTTGGAAAGAACACGCTAAGGGCTTTCAACCAAGCTATAAACGGTTTATGCAGCAAAAGAAATGTGAAAGTTAAATGCAACTGTATATGAAAAATACAAAATCATCAACAATATTCCCAGTGACATATTTCCCTGGTGAGTCAATTTTAAGTTCCTTTCCTAAGCCTCTATCAAGGAGAGTTATACATCGTTGGAAAGAACACGCTAAGGGCTTTCAACCAAGCTGTAAGTCGTTTACGCGGCAAAAGAAATGTGAAAGTTAAATGCAACTGTATATGAAAAATACAAAATCATCAACAATATTCCCAGTGACATATTTCCCTGGTGAGTCAATTTTAAGTTCCTTTCCTAAGCCTCTATCAATGAGAGTTATACATCGTTGGAAAGAACAAGCTAAGATCTTCCACTCAAGCTAGAACTGATTTATGCAATAAAAGATATGTGAAAGTTAAATGCAACTGTACATGAAAAATACAAAATCATCAACAATATTCCCAATGACATATTTCCTAAGTGTGTCAATTATAAGTTCCTTCCCTAAGCCTCTATCAATTAGAGTTATACATCGTTAGAAAGAATAAGCTAGGAGCTTTCAACCAAGCTATAAATGATTTATGCAACAAAAGAAATGTGAAAGTTAAATGCAACTGTATATGAAAAATACAAAATCATCAACAATATTGCCAGTAACATATTTCCTAGTTGAGTCAATTTTAATTTCCTTTCCTAAGCCTCTATCAATGAGAGTTATACATCGTTGGAGAGAGCAAGCTAACAGCTTTCAATTAAGCTATAAACGGTTTATGCAGCAAAACAAATGTGAAAGTTAAATGTAATTGTATATGAAAAATACAGTATCATCAACAATATTCCTCGTGACATAATTCCGAGATCCGTCAATTTTAAGTTCCTTTCCTAAGCTTCTATCAACCACAGTTATACATCGTTGGAAAGAACAAAGTAAGGGCTTTCAATCAAAATATAAATAGTTTTTCCAGCAAAATAAATGTGAAAGTTAAACGCAACTGTATATGAAAAATACAGAATCATCAACAATATTCCCAATGACATATTTCCTAAGTGTGTCAATTATAAGTTCCTTCCCTAAGCCTCTAACAATGAGGGTTATACATCGTTGGAAAGAACGAGCTAGGAGCTTTCAATCGAGCTATAAATGATTTATGCAACAAAAGAAATGTGAAAGTTAAATGCAACTGTATATGAAAAACACAAAATCATCAACAATATTGCCAGTGACATATTTCCTAAGTGTGTCAATTATAAGTTCCTTCCCTATGCCTCTATCAATTAGAGTTATACATCGTTAGAAAGAACAAGCTAGGAGCTTTCGACCAAGCTATAAATGATTTATGCAACAAAAGAAATGTGAAAGTTAAATGCAACTGTATATGAAAAATCCAAAATCATCAACAATATTGCCAGTAACATATTTCCTAGATGAGTCAATTTTAAGTTCCTTTCCTAAGCCTCTATCAATGAGAGTTATACACCGTTGGAAAGAAAAAGCTAGGGGCTTTCAATCAAGCTATAACTGATTTATGCAGTAAAAGAAATGTGAAAGTTAAATGCAACTGTATATGAAAAATAAAAAATCATCAACAATATTGCCAGTGACATATTTCCTGGAAGAGTCAATTTTAAGTTCCTTTCCTAAGCTTCTATCACTGAGAGTTATACGTCGTTGGAAAGAACAAGCTAAGAGCTCTCAATCAAGCTAAAAATGATTTATGCAGCAAAAGAAATGTGAAAGTTAAATGCAACTGTATATGAAAATTACAGATTCATCAACAATATTGCCAGTGACATATTTCCTAGATGAGTCAATTTTAAGTTTCTTAGGCCTCTAGCAATGAGAGTTATACGTCGTACGAAAGAATAAGCTAAGACTTCAACCAAGTTGTAAGTCGTTTATGCAGCAAAAGAAATGTGAAAGTTAAATGCAACTGTACATGAAAAATTCAAAATCATCAACAATATTCCCAGTGACATATTTCCCAGGTGAGTCAATTTTAAGTTCCTTTCCTAAGCCTCTATCAAGGAGAGTTATACATCGTTGGAAAGAACAAGCTAGGAGCTTTCAGCCAAGCTATAAATGATTTATGCAACAAAAGAAATGTGAAAGTTAAATGCAACTGTATATGAAAATTACAGATTCATCAACAATATTGCCAGTGACATATTTCCTAGATGAGTCAATTTTAAGTTCCTTTCCTAAGCCTCTAGCAATGAGAGTTATACGTTGTACGAAAGAACAAGCTAAGACTTCAACCAAGTTGTAAGTCGTTTATGCAGCAAAAGAAATGTGAAAGTTAAATGCAACTGTACATGAAAAATTCAAAATCATCAACAATATTCCCAGTGACATATTTCCCAGGTGAGTCAATTTTAAGTTCCTTTCCTAAGCCTCTATCAAGGAGAGTTATACATCGTTGGAAAGAACAAGCTAGGAGCTTTCAGCCAAGCTATAAATGATTTATGCAACAAAAGAAATGTGAAAGTTAAATGCAACTGTACATGAAAAATACAAAATCATCAACAATATTCCCAATGACATATTTCCTAAGTGAGTCAATTATAAGTTCCTTCCCTAAGCCTTTATCAGCGAGGGTTATACATCGTTGGAAATAACAAGCTAAGGGCTTTCAATCAAGCTATAAACGTTTTATGCAACAAAAGAAATGTGAAAGATAAATGCAACTGTATATTAAAAAGTACAAAATCATCAACAATATTCCCAGTGTCATATTTCCTAAGTTTGTCAATTATAAGTTCCTTCCCTAAGCCTTTATCAACGAGGGTTATACATCGTTGGAAAGAACAAGCTAAGGGCTTTCAATCAAGCTATAAACGTTTTATGCAACAAAAGAAATGTGAAAGATAAATGCAACTGTATATGAAAAATACAGAATCATCAACAATATTCCTCGTGACATAATTCCGAGATCCGTCAATTTTAAGTTCCTTTCCTAAGCTTCTATCAACCACAGTTATACATCGTTGGAAAGAACAAAGTAAGGGCTTTCAATCACAATATAAATAGTTTTTCCAGCAAAAGAAATGTGAAAGTTAAACGCAACTGTATATGAAAAATACAGAATCATCAACAATATTCCCAGTGACATATTTCCCAGGTGAGTCAATTTTAAGTTCCTTTCCTAAGCCTCTATCAAGGAGAGTTATACATCGTTGGAAAGAACAAGCTAGGAGCTTTCAACCAAGCTATAAATGATTTATGCAACAAAAGAAATGTGAAAGTTAAATGCAACTGTACATGAAAAATACAAAATCATCAACAATATTCCCAATGACATATTTCCTAAGTGAGTCAATTATAAGTTTCTTCCCTAAGCCTTTATCAACGAGGGTTATACATCGTTGGAAAGAACAAGCTAAGGGCTTTCAATCAAGCTATAAACGTTTTATGCAACAAAAGAAATGTGAAAGATAAATGCAACTGTACATGAAAAATACAAAATCATCAACAATATTCCCAGTGTCATATTTCCTAGATGAGTCAATTTTAAGTTCGTTTCCTAAACCTCTTTAAACCTGAGTTTTACATCGTTGGAGAGAGCAAGCTAAGAGCTTTCAATTAAGCTATAAACGGTTTATGCAGCAAAACAAATGTGAAAGTTAAATGTAATTGTATATGAAAAATACAGTATCATCAACAATATTCCCAGTGACATATTTCCTAGATTAGTCAATTTTAAGTTCCTTTCCTAAGCCTCTATCAGCGAGGGTTATCTTCGTTGGAAAGAACAAAATAAGGGATTTCAACTAAGCTATACACGGTATATGCAGCGGAAAAAATGTGAGAGTTAAATACAACTGTATATGAAAAATACAGAGTCATCAACAATATTCCTCGTGACATAATTCCGAGATCCGTCAATTTTAAGTTCCTTTCCTAAGCTTCTATCAACCACAGTTATACATCGTTGGAAAGAACAAAGTAAGGGCTTTCAATCACAATATAAATAGTTTTTCCAGCAAAAGAAATGTGAAAGTTAAACGCAACTGTATATGAAAAATACAGAATCATCAACAATATTCCCAATGACATATTTCCTAAGTGTGTCAATTATAAGTTCCTTCCCTAAGCCTCTAACAATGAGGGTTATACATCGTTGGAAAGAACGAGCTAGGAGCTTTCAATCGAGCTATAAATGATTTATGCAACAAAAGAAATGTGAAAGTTAAATGCAACTGTATATGAAAAACACAAAATCATCAACAATATTGCCAGTGACATATTTCCTAAGTGTGTCAATTATAAGTTCCTTCCCTAAGAGTTATACATCGTTAGAAAGAACAAGCAAGGAGTTTTCAACCAAGCTATAAATGATTTATGCAACAAAAGAAATGTGAAAGTTAAATGCAACTGTATATGAAAAATACAAAATCATCAACAATATTGAAAGTGACATATTTCCTAGATGATTCAATTTAAATTTCCTTTCCTAAGCCTCTATCAATGAGAGTTATACACCGTTGGAAAGAAAAAGCTAGGAGCTTTCAATCAAGCTATAACTGATTTATGCAGTGAAAGAAATGTGAAAGTTAAATGCAACTGTATATGAAAAATCCAAAATCATCAACAATATTGCCAGTAACATATTTCCTAGATGAGTCAATTTTAAGTTCCTTTCCTAAGCCTCTATCAATGAGAGTTATACACCGTTGGAAAGAAAAAGCTAGGGGCTTTCTATCAAGCTATAACTGATTTATGCAGTAAAAGAAATGTGAAAGTTAAATGCAACTGTATATGAAAAATAAAAAATCATCAACAATATTGCCAGTGACATATTTCCCTGGTGAGTCAATTTTAAGTTCCTTTCCTAAGCTTCTATCAACCACAGTTATACATCGTTGGAAAGAACAAAGTAAGGGCTTTCAATCACAATATAAATAGTTTTTCCAGCAAAAGAAATGTGAAAGTTAAACGCAACTGTATATGAAAAATACAGAATCATCAACAATATTCCCAGTGACATATTTCCCAGGTGAATCAATTTTAAGTTCCTTTCCTAAGCCTCTATCAAGGAGAGTTATACATCGTTGGAAAGAACAAGCTAGGAGCTTTCAACCAAGCTATAAATGATTTATGCAACAAAAGAAATGTGAAAGTTAAATGCAACTGTACATGAAAAATACAAAATCATCAACAATATTCCCAATGACATATTTCCTAAGTGAGTCAATTATAAGTTTCTTCCCTAAGCCTTTATCAACGAGGGTTATACATCGTTGGAAAGAACAAGCTAAGGGCTTTCAATCAAGCTATAAACGTTTTATGCAACAAAAGAAATGTGAAAGATAAATGCAACTGTACATGAAAAATACAAAATCATCAACAATATTCCCAGTGTCATATTTCCTAGATGAGTCAATTTTAAGTTCGTTTCCTAAACCTCTTTAAACCTGAGTTTTACATCGTTGGAGAGAGCAAGCTAAGAGCTTTCAATTAAGCTATAAACGGTTTATGCAGCAAAACAAATGTGAAAGTTAAATGTAATTGTATATGAAAAATACAGTATCATCAACAATATTCCCAGTGACATATTTCCTAGATTAGTCAATTTTAAGTTCCTTTCCTAAGCCTCTATCAGCGAGGGTTATCTTCGTTGGAAAGAACAAAATAAGGGATTTCAACTAAGCTATACACGGTATATGCAGCGGAAAAAATGTGAGAGTTAAATACAACTGTATATGAAAAATACAGAGTCATCAACAATATTCCTCGTGACATAATTCCGAGATCCGTCAATTTTAAGTTCCTTTCCTAAGCTTCTATCAACCACAGTTATACATCGTTGGAAAGAACAAAGTAAGGGCTTTCAATCACAATATAAATAGTTTTTCCAGCAAAAGAAATGTGAAAGTTAAACGCAACTGTATATGAAAAATACAGAATCATCAACAATATTCCCAATGACATATTTCCTAAGTGTGTCAATTATAAGTTCCTTCCCTAAGCCTCTAACAATGAGGGTTATACATCGTTGGAAAGAACGAGCTAGGAGCTTTCAATCGAGCTATAAATGATTTATGCAACAAAAGAAATGTGAAAGTTAAATGCAACTGTATATGAAAAACACAAAATCATCAACAATATTGCCAGTGACATATTTCCTAAGTGTGTCAATTATAAGTTCCTTCCCTAAGAGTTATACATCGTTAGAAAGAACAAGCAAGGAGTTTTCAACCAAGCTATAAATGATTTATGCAACAAAAGAAATGTGAAAGTTAAATGCAACTGTATATGAAAAATACAAAATCATCAACAATATTGCCAGTAACATATTTCCTAGATGAGTCAATTTTAATTTCCTTTCCTAAGCCTCTATCAATGAGAGTTATACACCGTTGGAAAGAAAAAGCTAGGAGCTTTCAATCAAGCTATAACTGATTTATGCAGTGAAAGAAATGTGAAAGTTAAATGCAACTGTATATGAAAAATCCAAAATCATCAACAATATTGCCAGTAACATATTTCCTAGATGAGTCAATTTTAAGTTCCTTTCCTAAGCCTCTATCAATGAGAGTTATACACCGTTGGAAAGAAAAAGCTAGGGGCTTTCTATCAAGCTATAACTGATTTATGCAGTAAAAGAAATGTGAAAGTTAAATGCAACTGTATATGAAAAATAAAAAATCATCAACAATATTGCCAGTGACATATTTCCCTGGTGAGTCAATTTTAAGTTCCTTTCCTAAGCCTCTTTAAACCTGAGTTTTACATCGTTGGAGAGAGCAAGCTAAGGGCTTTCAACCAAGCTATAAACGGTTTATGCAGCAGAAGAAATGTGAAAGTTAAATGCAACTGTACATGAAAAATACAAAATCATCAACAATATTCTCAATGACATATTTCCTAAGTGAGTCAATTATAAGTTCCTTTCCTAAGCCTCTATCAAGGAGAGTTATACATCGTTGAAAAGAACAAGCTAAGGGCTTTCAATCAAGCTATAAACGTTTTATGCAATAAAAGAAATGTGAAAGATAAATGCAACTGTACATGAAAAATACAAAATCATCAACAATATTCCCAGTGTCATATTTCCTAGATGAGTCAATTTTAAGTTCGTTTCCTAAACCTCTTTAAACCTGAGTTTTACATCGTTGGAGAGAGCAAGCTAAGAGCTTTCAATTAAGCTATAAACGGTTTATGCAGCAAAACAAATGTGAAAGTTAAATGTAATTGTATATGAAAAATACAGTATCATCAACAATATTCCCAGTGACATATTTCCTAGATTAGTCAATTTTAAGTTCCTTTCCTAAGCCTCTATCAGCGAGGGTTATCTTCGTTGGAAAGAACAAAATAAGGGATTTCAACTAAGCTATACACGGTATATGCAGCGGAAAAAATGTGAGAGTTAAATACAACTGTATATGAAAAATACAGAGTCATCAACAATATTCCTCGTGACATAATTCCGAGATCCGTCAATTTTAAGTTCCTTTCCTAAGCTTCTATCAACCACAGTTATACATCGTTGGAAAGAACAAAGTAAGGGCTTTCAATCACAATATAAATAGTTTTTCCAGCAAAAGAAATGTGAAAGTTAAACGCAACTGTATATGAAAAATACAGAATCATCAACAATATTCCCAATGACATATTTCCTAAGTGTGTCAATTATAAGTTCCTTCCCTAAGCCTCTAACAATGAGTGTTATACATCGTTGGAAAGAACGAGCTAGGAGCTTTCAATCGAGCTATAAATGATTTATGCAAAAAAAGAAATGTGAAAGTTAAATGCAACTGTATATGAAAAACACAAAATCATCAACAATATTGCCAGTGACATATTTCCTAAGTGTGTCAATTATAAGTTCCTTCCCTAAGCCTCTATCAATTAGAGTTATACATCGTTAGAAAGAACAAGCAAGGAGTTTTCAACCACGCTATAAATGATTTATGCAACAAAAGAAATGTGAAAGTTAAATGCAACTGTATATGAAAATTACAGATTCATCAACAATATTGCCAGTGACATATTTCCTAGATGAGTCAATTTTAAGTTCCTTTCCTAAGCCTCTAGCAATGAGAGTTATACGTCGTACGAAAGAGCAAGCTAAGAGCTTTCAACTAAGCTATAAACGGTTTATGCAGCAAAAGAAATGTGAAAGTTAAATGCAACTGTATATGAAAAATACATTTTCATCAACAATATTCCCAATGACATATTTCCTAAGTGAGTCAATTATAAGTTCTTTCCTTAAGCCTTTATCAACGAGGGTTATACATCGTTGGAAAGAACAAGGTAAGGGCTTTCAATCAAGCTATAAACGTTTTATGCAACAAAAGAAATGTGAAAGATAAATGCAACTGTACATGAGGAATACAAAATCATCAACAATATTCGCAGTGACATATTTCCTAAGTCAGTCAATTATAACTTCCTTCCCTAAGCCTCTATCAACGAAAGTTATACATCGTTGGAAAGAAGAGTCTAAGAGCTTTCAATCAAGCTATAAACGTTTTATGCAACAGAGGAAATGTGAAAGATAAATGCAACTGTACATGAAAAATACAAAATCATCAACAATATTCCCAGTGTCATATTTCCTAGATGAGTCAATTTTAAGTTCGTTTCCTAAACCTCTTTAAACCTGAGTTTTACATCGTTGGAGAGAGCAAGCTAAGAGCTTTCAATAAAGCTATAAACGGTTTATGCAGCAAAAGAAATGTGAAAGCTAAAATGCAACTGTATATGAAAAATACAGATTCATCAACAATATTGCCAGTGACATATTTCCTAGATGAGTCAATTTTAAGTTCCTTTCCTAAGCCTCTATCAATGAGAGTTATACACCGTTGGAAAGAAAAAGCTAGGAGCTTTCAATCAAGATATAACTGATTTATGTAGTAAAAGAAATGTGAAAGTTAAATGCAACTGTATATGAAAAATAAAAAATCATCAACTATATTGCCAGTGACATATTTCCTGGAAGAGTCAATTTTAATTTCCTTTCCTAAGCTTCTATCACTGAGAGTTACACGTCGTTGGAAAGAACAAGCTAAGAGCTTTCAATCAAGCTATAAATGATTTGTGCAACAAAAGAAATGTGAAAGTTAAATGCAACTGTATATGAAAATTACAGATTCATCAACAATATTTATGCAACAAAAGAAATGTGAAAGTTAAATGCAACTGTATATGAAAATTACAGATTCATCAACAATATTGCCAGTGACATATTTCCTAGATGAGTCAATTTTAAGTTCCTTTCCTAAGCCTCTAACAATGAGAGTTATACGTCGTACGAAAGAGCAAGCTAAGAGCTTTCAACTAAGCTATAAACGGTTTATGCAGCAAAAGTAATGTGAAAGTTAAATGCAACTGTATATGAAAAATACATTTTCATCAACAATATTCCCAATGACATATTTCCTAAGTGAGTCAATTATAAGTTCTTTCCTTAAGCCTTTATCAACGAGGGTTTTACATCGTTGAAAAGAAGAAGCTAAGGGCTTTCAATCAAGCTACGTTTTATGCAACAAAAGAAATGTGAAAGATAAATGCAACTGTACATGAAAAATACAAAATCATCAACAATATTCCCAGTGTCATATTTCCTAGATGAGTCAATTTTAAGTTCGTTTCCTAAACCTCTTTAAACCTGAATTTTACATCGTTGGAGAGAGCAAGCTAACAGCTTTCAATTAAGCTATAAACGGTTTATGCAGCAAAACAAATGTGAAAGTTAAATGTAATTGTATATGAAAAATACAGTATCATCAACAATATTCCCAGTGACATATCAGCGAGGGTTATCTTCGTTGGAAAGAACAAAATAAGGGATTTCAACTAAGCTATACACGGTATATGCAGCGGAAAAAATGTGAGAGTTAAATACAACTGTATATGAAAAATACAGAGTCATCAACAATATTCCTCGTGACATAATTCCGAGATCCGTCAATTTTAAGTTCCTTTCCTAAACTTCTATCAACCACAGTTATACATCGTTGGAAAGAACAAAGTAAGGGCTTTCAATCACAATATAAATAGTTTTTCCAGCAAAAGAAATGTGAAAGTTAAACGCAACTGTATATGAAAAATACAGAATCATCAACAATATTCCCAATGACATATTTCCTAAGTGTGTCAATTATAAGTTCCTTCCCTAAGCCTCTAACAATGAGGGTTATACATCGTTGGAAAGAACGAGCTAGGAGCTTTCAATCGAGCTATAAATGATTTATGCAACAAAAGAAATGTGAAAGTTAAATGCAACTGTATATGAAAAACACAAAATCATCAACAATATTGCCAGTGACATATTTCCTAAGTGTGTCAATTATAAGTTCCTTCCCTAAGAGTTATACATCGTTAGAAAGAACAAGCAAGGAGTTTTCAACCAAGCTATAAATGATTTATGCAACAAAAGAAATGTGAAAGTTAAATGCAACTGTATATGAAAAATACAAAATCATCAACAATATTGCCAGTAACATATTTCCTAGATGAGTCAATTTTAATTTCCTTTCCTAAGCCTCTATCAATGAGAGTTATACACCGTTGGAAAGAAAAAGCTAGGAGCTTTCAATCAAGCTATAACTGATTTATGCAGTGAAAGAAATGTGAAAGTTAAATGCAACTGTATATGAAAAATCCAAAATCATCAACAATATTGCCAGTAACATATTTCCTAGATGAGTCAATTTTAAGTTCCTTTCCTAAGCCTCTATCAATGAGAGTTATACACCGTTGGAAAGAAAAAGCTAGGGGCTTTCTATCAAGCTATAACTGATTTATGCAGTAAAAGAAATGTGAAAGTTAAATGCAACTGTATATGAAAAATAAAAAATCATCAACAATATTGCCAGTGACATATTTCCCTGGTGAGTCAATTTTAAGTTCCTTTCCTAAGCCTCTTTAAACCTGAGTTTTACATCGTTGGAGAGAGCAAGCTAAGGGCTTTCAACCAAGCTATAAACGGTTTATGCAGCAGAAGAAATGTGAAAGTTAAATGCAACTGTACATGAAAAATACAAAATCATCAACAATATTCTCAATGACATATTTCCTAAGTGAGTCAATTATAAGTTCCTTTCCTAAGCCTCTATCAAGGAGAGTTATACATCGTTGAAAAGAACAAGCTAAGGGCTTTCAATCAAGCTATAAACGTTTTATGCAATAAAAGAAATGTGAAAGATAAATGCAACTGTACATGAAAAATACAAAATCATCAACAATATTCCCAGTGTCATATTTCCTAGATGAGTCAATTTTAAGTTCGTTTCCTAAACCTCTTTAAACCTGAGTTTTACATCGTTGGAGAGAGCAAGCTAAGAGCTTTCAATTAAGCTATAAACGGTTTATGCAGCAAAACAAATGTGAAAGTTAAATGTAATTGTATATGAAAAATACAGTATCATCAACAATATTCCCAGTGACATATTTCCTAGATTAGTCAATTTTAAGTTCCTTTCCTAAGCCTCTATCAGCGAGGGTTATCTTCGTTGGAAAGAACAAAATAAGGGATTTCAACTAAGCTATACACGGTATATGCAGCGGAAAAAATGTGAGAGTTAAATACAACTGTATATGAAAAATACAGAGTCATCAACAATATTCCTCGTGACATAATTCCGAGATCCGTCAATTTTAAGTTCCTTTCCTAAGCTTCTATCAACCACAGTTATACATCGTTGGAAAGAACAAAGTAAGGGCTTTCAATCACAATATAAATAGTTTTTCCAGCAAAAGAAATGTGAAAGTTAAACGCAACTGTATATGAAAAATACAGAATCATCAACAATATTCCCAATGACATATTTCCTAAGTGTGTCAATTATAAGTTCCTTCCCTAAGCCTCTAACAATGAGTGTTATACATCGTTGGAAAGAACGAGCTAGGAGCTTTCAATCGAGCTATAAATGATTTATGCAAAAAAAGAAATGTGAAAGTTAAATGCAACTGTATATGAAAAACACAAAATCATCAACAATATTGCCAGTGACATATTTCCTAAGTGTGTCAATTATAAGTTCCTTCCCTAAGCCTCTATCAATTAGAGTTATACATCGTTAGAAAGAACAAGCAAGGAGTTTTCAACCACGCTATAAATGATTTATGCAACAAAAGAAATGTGAAAGTTAAATGCAACTGTATATGAAAATTACAGATTCATCAACAATATTGCCAGTGACATATTTCCTAGATGAGTCAATTTTAAGTTCCTTTCCTAAGCCTCTAGCAATGAGAGTTATACGTCGTACGAAAGAGCAAGCTAAGAGCTTTCAACTAAGCTATAAACGGTTTATGCAGCAAAAGAAATGTGAAAGTTAAATGCAACTGTATATGAAAAATACATTTTCATCAACAATATTCCCAATGACATATTTCCTAAGTGAGTCAATTATAAGTTCTTTCCTTAAGCCTTTATCAACGAGGGTTATACATCGTTGGAAAGAACAAGGTAAGGGCTTTCAATCAAGCTATAAACGTTTTATGCAACAAAAGAAATGTGAAAGATAAATGCAACTGTACATGAGGAATACAAAATCATCAACAATATTCGCAGTGACATATTTCCTAAGTCAGTCAATTATAACTTCCTTCCCTAAGCCTCTATCAACGAAAGTTATACATCGTTGGAAAGAAGAGTCTAAGAGCTTTCAATCAAGCTATAAACGTTTTATGCAACAGAGGAAATGTGAAAGATAAATGCAACTGTACATGAAAAATACAAAATCATCAACAATATTCCCAGTGTCATATTTCCTAGATGAGTCAATTTTAAGTTCGTTTCCTAAACCTCTTTAAACCTGACATCGTTGGAGAGAGCAAGCTAAGAGCTTTCAATAAAGCTATAAACGGTTTATGCAGCAAAAGAAATGTGAAAGCTAAAATGCAACTGTATATGAAAAATACAGATTCATCAACAATATTGCCAGTGACATATTTCCTAGATGAGTCAATTTTAAGTTCCTTTCCTAAGCCTCTATCAATGAGAGTTATACACCGTTGGAAAGAAAAAGCTAGGAGCTTTCAATCAAGATATAACTGATTTATGTAGTAAAAGAAATGTGAAAGTTAAATGCAACTGTATATGAAAAATAAAAAATCATCAACTATATTGCCAGTGACATATTTCCTGGAAGAGTCAATTTTAATTTCCTTTCCTAAGCTTCTATCACTGAGAGTTACACGTCGTTGGAAAGAACAAGCTAAGAGCTTTCAATCAAGCTATAAATGATTTGTGCAACAAAAGAAATGTGAAAGTTAAATGCAACTGTATATGAAAATTACAGAAAAGAAATGTGAAAGTTAAATGCAACTGTATATGAAAATTACAGATTCATCAACAATATTGCCAGTGACATATTTCCTAGATGAGTCAATTTTAAGTTCCTTTCCTAAGCCTCTAACAATGAGAGTTATACGTCGTACGAAAGAGCAAGCTAAGAGCTTTCAACTAAGCTATAAACGGTTTATGCAGCAAAAGTAATGTGAAAGTTAAATGCAACTGTATATGAAAAATACATTTTCATCAACAATATTCCCAATGACATATTTCCTAAGTGAGTCAATTATAAGTTCTTTCCTTAAGCCTTTATCAACGAGGGTTTTACATCGTTGAAAAGAAGAAGCTAAGGGCTTTCAATCAAGCTACGTTTTATGCAACAAAAGAAATGTGAAAGATAAATGCAACTGTACATGAAAAATACAAAATCATCAACAATATTCCCAGTGTCATATTTCCTAGATGAGTCAATTTTAAGTTCGTTTCCTAAACCTCTTTAAACCTGAATTTTACATCGTTGGAGAGAGCAAGCTAACAGCTTTCAATTAAGCTATAAACGGTTTATGCAGCAAAACAAATGTGAAAGTTAAATGTAATTGTATATGAAAAATACAGTATCATCAACAATATTCCCAGTGACATATCAGCGAGGGTTATCTTCGTTGGAAAGAACAAAATAAGGGATTTCAACTAAGCTATACACGGTATATGCAGCGGAAAAAATGTGAGAGTTAAATACAACTGTATATGAAAAATACAGAGTCATCAACAATATTCCTCGTGACATAATTCCGAGATCCGTCAATTTTAAGTTCCTTTCCTAAGCTTCTATCAACCACAGTTATACATCGTTGGAAAGAACAAAGTAAGGGCTTTCAATCACAATATAAATAGTTTTTCCAGCAAAAGAAATGTGAAAGTTAAACGCAACTGTATATGAAAAATACAGAATCATCAACAATATTCCCAATGACATATTTCCTAAGTGTGTCAATTATAAGTTCCTTCCCTAAGCCTCTAACAATGAGGGTTATACATCGTTGGAAAGAACGAGCTAGGAGCTTTCAATCGAGCTATAAATGATTTATGCAACAAAAGAAATGTGAAAGTTAAATGCAACTGTATATGAAAAACACAAAATCATCAACAATATTGCCAGTGACATATTTCCGAAGTGTGTCAATTATAAGTTCCTTCCCTAAGCCTCTATCAATTAGAGTTACACATCGTTAGAAAGAACAAGCTAGGAGCTTTCAACCAAGCTATAAATGATTTATGCAACAAAAGAAATGTGAAAGTTAAATGCAACTGTATATGAAAAATCCAAAATCATCAACAATATTGCCAGTAACATATTTCCTAGATGAGTCAATTTTAAGTTCCTTTCCTAAGCCTCTATCAATGAGAGTTATACACCGTTGGAAAGAAAAAGCTAGGGGCTTTCAATCAAGCTATAACTGATTTATGCAGCAAAAGAAATGTGAAAGTTAAATGCAACTGTATATGAAAATTACAGATTCATCAACAATATTGCCAGTGACATATTTCCTAGATGAGTCAATTTTAAGTTTCTTAAGCCTCTAGCAATGAGAGTTATACGTCATACGAAAGAACAAGCTAAGACTTCAACCAAGTTGTAAGTCGTTTATGCAGCAAAAGAAATGTGAAAGTTAAATGCAACTGTACATGAAAAATTCAAAATCATCAACAATATTCCCAGTGACATATTTCCTAGATGAGTCAATTTTAAGTTTCTTAAGCCTCTAGCAATGAGAGTTATACGTCGTACGAAAGAACAAGCTAAGACTTCAACCAAGTTGTAAGTCGTTTATGCAGCAAAAGAAATGTGAAAGTTAAATGCAACTGTACATGAAAAATTCAAAATCATCAACAATATTCCCAGTGACATATTTCCCAGGTGAGTCAATTTTAAGTTCCTTTCCTAAGCCTCTATCAAGGAGAGTTATACATCGTTGGAAAGAACAAGCTAGGAGCTTTCAGCCAAACTATAAATGATTTATGCAACAAAAGAAATGTGAAAGTTAAATGCAACTGTATATGAAAATTACAGATTCATCAACAATATTGCCAGTGACATATTTCCTAGATGAGTCAATTTTAAGTTCCTTTCCTAAGCCTCTATCAATTAGAGTTACACATCGTTAGAAAGAACAAGCTAGGAGCTTTCAACCAAGCTATAAATGATTTATGCAACAAAAGAAATGTGAAAGTTAAATGCAACTGTATATGAAAAATAAAAAATCATCAACAATATTGCCAGTGACATATTTCCTGGAACAGTCAATTTTAAGTTTCTTTCCTAAGCTTCTATCACTGAGAGTTATACGTCGTTGGAAAGAACGAGCTAAGAGCTTTCAATCAAGCTATAAATGATTTATGCAGCAAAAGAAATGTGAAAGTTAAATGCAACTGTATATGAAAATTACAGATTCATCAACAATATTGCCAGTGACATATTTCCTAGATGAGTCAATTTTAAGTTTCTTAAGCCTCTAGCAATGAGAGTTATACGTCATACGAAAGAACAAGCTAAGACTTCAACCAAGTTGTAAGTCGTTTATGCAGCAAAAGAAATGTGAAAGTTAAATGCAACTGTACATGAAAAATTCAAAATCATCAACAATATTCCCAGTGACATATTTCCCAGGTGAGTCAATTTTAAGTTCCTTTCCTAAGCCTCTATCAAGGAGAGTTATACATCGTTGGAAAGAACAAGCTAGGAGCTTTCAGCCAAGCTATAAATGATTTATGCAACAAAAGAAATGTGAAAGTTAAATGCAACTGTATATGAAAATTACAGATTCATCAACAATATTGCCAGTGACATATTTCCTAGATGAGTCAATTTTAAGTTCCTTTCCTAAGCCTCTAGCAATGAGAGTTACACGTTGTACGAAAGAACAAGCTAAGAGCTTCCAATCAAGCTGTAAGTCGTTTATGCAGCAAAAGAAATGTGAAAGTTAAATGCAATTGTACATGAAAAATTCAAAATCATCAACAATATTCCCAGTGACATATTTCCCAGGTGAGTCAATTTCAAGTTCCTTTCCTAAGCCTCTATCAAGGAGAGTTATACATCGTTGGAAAGAACAAGCTAGGAGCTTTCAGCCAAGCTATAAATGATTTATGCAACAAAAGAAATGTGAAAGTTAAATGCAACTGTACATGAAAAATACAAAATCATCAACAATATTCCCAATGACATATTTCCTAAGTGAGTCAATTATAAGTTCCTTCCCTAAGCCTTTATCAGCGAGGGTTATACATCGTTGGAAATAACAAGCTAAGGGCTTTCAATCAAGCTATAAACGTTTTATGCAACAAAAGAAATGTGAAAGATAAATGCAACTGTACATGAAAAATACAAAATCATCAACAATATTCCCAGTGTCATATTTCCTAAGTTTGTCAATTATAAGTTCCTTCCCTAAGCCTTTATCAACGAGGGTTATACATCGTTGGAAAGAACAAGCTAAGGGCTTTCAACCAAGCTATAAATGATTTATGCAACAAAAGAAATGTGAAAGTTAAATGCAACTGTATATGAAAAATCCAAAATCATCAACAATATTGCCAGTAACATATTTCCTAGATGAGTCAATTTTAAGTTCCTTTCCTAAGCCTCTATCAATGAGAGTTATACACCGTTGGAAAGAAAAAGCTAGGGGCTTTCAATCAAGCTATAACTGATTTATGCAGCAAAAGAAATGTGAAAGTTAAATGCAACTGTATATGAAAATTACAGATTCATCAACAATATTGCCAGTGACATATTTCCTAGATGAGTCAATTTTAAGTTTCTTAAGCCTCTAGCAATGAGAGTTATACGTCATACGAAAGAACAAGCTAAGACTTCAACCAAGTTGTAAGTCGTTTATGCAGCAAAAGAAATGTGAAAGTTAAATGCAACTGTACATGAAAAATTCAAAATCATCAACAATATTCCCAGTGACATATTTCCTAGATGAGTCAATTTTAAGTTTCTTAAGCCTCTAGCAATGAGAGTTATACGTCGTACGAAAGAACAAGCTAAGACTTCAACCAAGTTGTAAGTCGTTTATGCAGCAAAAGAAATGTGAAAGTTAAATGCAACTGTACATGAAAAATTCAAAATCATCAACAATATTCCCAGTGACATATTTCCCAGGTGAGTCAATTTTAAGTTCCTTTCCTAAGCCTCTATCAAGGAGAGTTATACATCGTTGGAAAGAACAAGCTAGGAGCTTTCAGCCAAACTATAAATGATTTATGCAACAAAAGAAATGTGAAAGTTAAATGCAACTGTATATGAAAATTACAGATTCATCAACAATATTGCCAGTGACATATTTCCTAGATGAGTCAATTTTAAGTTCCTTTCCTAAGCCTCTATCAATTAGAGTTACACATCGTTAGAAAGAACAAGCTAGGAGCTTTCAACCAAGCTATAAATGATTTATGCAACAAAAGAAATGTGAAAGTTAAATGCAACTGTATATGAAAAATAAAAAATCATCAACAATATTGCCAGTGACATATTTCCTGGAACAGTCAATTTTAAGTTTCTTTCCTAAGCTTCTATCACTGAGAGTTATACGTCGTTGGAAAGAACGAGCTAAGAGCTTTCAATCAAGCTATAAATGATTTATGCAGCAAAAGAAATGTGAAAGTTAAATGCAACTGTATATGAAAATTACAGATTCATCAACAATATTGCCAGTGACATATTTCCTAGATGAGTCAATTTTAAGTTTCTTAAGCCTCTAGCAATGAGAGTTATACGTCATACGAAAGAACAAGCTAAGACTTCAACCAAGTTGTAAGTCGTTTATGCAGCAAAAGAAATGTGAAAGTTAAATGCAACTGTACATGAAAAATTCAAAATCATCAACAATATTCCCAGTGACATATTTCCCAGGTGAGTCAATTTTAAGTTCCTTTCCTAAGCCTCTATCAAGGAGAGTTATACATCGTTGGAAAGAACAAGCTAGGAGCTTTCAGCCAAGCTATAAATGATTTATGCAACAAAAGAAATGTGAAAGTTAAATGCAACTGTATATGAAAATTACAGATTCATCAACAATATTGCCAGTGACATATTTCCTAGATGAGTCAATTTTAAGTTCCTTTCCTAAGCCTCTAGCAATGAGAGTTACACGTTTTACGAAAGAACAAGCTAAGAGCTTCCAATCAAGCTGTAAGTCGTTTATGCAGCAAAAGAAATGTGAAAGTTAAATGCAATTGTACATGAAAAATTCAAAATCATCAACAATATTCCCAGTGACATATTTCCCAGGTGAGTCAATTTCAAGTTCCTTTCCTAAGCCTCTATCAAGGAGAGTTATACATCGTTGGAAAGAACAAGCTAGGAGCTTTCAGCCAAGCTATAAATGATTTATGCAACAAAAGAAATGTGAAAGTTAAATGCAACTGTACATGAAAAATACAAAATCATCAACAATATTCCCAATGACATATTTCCTAAGTGAGTCAATTATAAGTTCCTTCCCTAAGCCTTTATCAGCGAGGGTTATACATCGTTGGAAATAACAAGCTAAGGGCTTTCAATCAAGCTATAAACGTTTTATGCAACAAAAGAAATGTGAAAGATAAATGCAACTGTACATGAAAAATACAAAATCATCAACAATATTCCCAGTGTCATATTTCCTAAGTTTGTCAATTATAAGTTCCTTCCCTAAGCCTTTATCAACGAGGGTTATACATCGTTGGAAAGAACAAGCTAAGGGCTTTCAATCAAGCTATAAACGTTTTATGCAACAGAAGAAATGTGAAAGATAAATGCAACTGTATATGAAAAATACAGAATCATCAACAATATTCCTCGTGACATAATTCCGAGATCCGTCAATTTTAAGTTCCTTTCCTAAGCTTCTATCAACCACAGTTATACATCGTTGGAAAGAACAAAGTAAGGGCTTTCAATCACAATATAAATAGTTTTTCCAGCAAAAGAAATGTGAAAGTTAAACGCAACTGTATATGAAAAATACAGAATCATCAACAATATTCCCAGTGACATATTTCCCAGGTGAGTCAATTTTAAGTTCCTTTCCTAAGCCTCTATCAAGGAGACTTATACATCGTTGGAAAGAACAAGCTAGGAGCTTTCAACCAAGCTATAAATGATTTATGCAACAAAAGAAATGTGAAAGTTAAATGCAACTGTACATGAAAAATACAAAATCATCAACAATATTCCCAATGACATATTTCCTAAGTGAGTCAATTATAAGTTTCTTCCCTAAGCCTTTATCAACGAGGGTTATACATCGTTGGAAAGAACAAGCTAAGGGCTTTCAATCAAGCTATAAACGTTTTATGCAACAAAAGAAATGTGAAAGTTAAATGCAACTGTACATGAAAAATACAAAATCATCAACAATATTCCCAGTGTCATATTTCCTAGATGAGTCAATTTTAAGTTCGTTTCCTAAACCTCTTTAAACCTGAGTTTTACATCGTTGGAGAGAGCAAGCTAAGAGCTTTCAATTAAGCTATAAACGGTTTATGCAGCAAAACAAATGTGAAAGTTAAATGTAATTGTATATGAAAAATACAGTATCATCAACAATATTCCCAGTGACATATTTCCTAGATTAGTCAATTTTAAGTTCCTTTCCTAAGCCTCTATCAGCGAGGGTTATCTTCGTTGGAAAGAACAAAATAAGGGATTTCAACTAAGCTATACACGGTATATGCAGCGGAAAAAATGTGAGAGTTAAATACAACTGTATATGAAAAATACAGAGTCATCAACAATATTCCTCGTGACATAATTCCGAGATCCGTCAATTTTAAGTTCCTTTCCCAAACTTCTATCAACCACAGTTATACATCGTTGGAAAGAACAAAGTAAGGGCTTTCAATCACAATATAAATAGTTTTTCCAGCAAAAGAAATGTGAAAGTTAAACGCAACTGTATATGAAAAATACAGAATCATCAACAATATTTCCAATGACATATTTCCTAAGTGTGTCACTTATAAGTTCCTTCCCTAAACCTCTAACAATGAGGGTTATACATCGTTGGAAAGAACGAGCTAGGAGCTTTCAATCGAGCTATAAATGATTTATGCAACAAAAGAAATGTGAAAGTTAAATGCAACTGTATATGAAAAACACAAAATCATCAACAATATTGCCAGTGACATATTTCCTAAGTGTGTCAATTATAAGTTCCTTCCCTAAGCCTCTATCAATTAGAGTTATACATCGTTAGAAAGAACAAGCAAGGAGTTTTCAACCAAGCTATAAATGATTTATGCAACAAAAGAAATGTGAAAGTTAAATGCAACTGTATATGAAAAATACAAAATCATCAACAATATTGCCAGTAACATATTTCCTAGATGAGTCAATTTTAAGTTCCTTTCTTAAGCCTCTATCAATGAGAGTTATACACCGTTGGAAAGAAAAAGCTAAGAGCTTTCAATCAAGCTATAAATGATTTATGCAGCAAAAGAAATGTGAAAGTTAAATGCAACTGTATATGAAAATTACAGATTCATCAACAATATTGCCAGTGACATATTTGCTAGATGAGTCAATTTTAAGTTCCTTTCCTAAGCCTCTAGCAATGAGAGTTATACGTCGTACGAAAGAACAAGCTAAGAGCTTTCAACCAAGCTGTAAGTCGTTTATGCAGCAAAAGAAATGTGAAAGTTAAATGCAACTGTACATGAAAAATACAAAATCATCAACAATATTCCCAGTGACATATTTCCCAGGTGAGTCAATTTTAAGTTCCTTTCCTAAGCCTCTATCAGGCAGAGTTATACATCGTTGGAAAGAACAAGCTAGGAGCTTTCAACCAAGCTATAAATGATTTATGCAACAAAAGAAATGTGAAAGTTAAATGCAACTGTACATGAAATATACAAAATCATCAATAATATTCCCAATGACATATTTCCTAAGTGAGTCAATTACAAGTTCCTTCCCTAAGCCTTTATCAACGAGGGTTATACATCGTTGGAAAGAACAAGCTAAGGGCTTTCAATCAAGCTATAAACGTTTTATGCAACAAAAGAAATGTGAAAGATAAATGCAACTGTACATGAAAAATACAAAATCATCAACAATATTCCCAGTGTCATATTTCCTAGATGAGTCAATTTTAAGTTCGTTTCCTAAACCTCTTTAAACCTGAGTTTTACATCGTTGGAGAGAGCAAGCTAAGAGCTTTCAATTAAGCTATAAACGGTTTATGCAGCAAAACAAATGTGAAAGTTAAATGTAATTGTATATGAAAAATACAGTATCATCAACAATATTCCCAGTGACATATTTCCTAGATTAGTCAATTTTAAGTTCCTTTCCTAAGCCTCTATCAGCGAGGGTTATCTTCGTTGGAAAGAACAAAATAAGGGATTTCAACTAAGCTATACACGGTATATGCAGCGGAAAAAATGTGAGAGTTAAATACAACTGTATATGAAAAATACAGAGTCATCAACAATATTCCTCGTGACATAATTCCGAGAGCCGTCAATTTTAAGTTCCTTTCCTATGCTTCTATCAACCACAGTTACACATCGTTGGAAAGAACAAAGTAACAATATAAGTAGTTTTTCCAGCAAAAGAAATGTGAAAGTTAAACGCAACTGTATATGAAAAATACAGAATCATCAACAATATTCCCAGTGACATATTTCCTAAGTGTGTCAATTATAAGTTCCTTCCCTAAGCCTCTAACAATGAGGGTTATACATCGTTGGAAAGAACGAGCTAGGAGCTTTCAATCGAGCTATAAATGATTTATGCAACAAAAGAAATGTGAAAGTTAAATGCAACTGTATATGAAAAACACAAAATCATCAACAATATTGCCAGTGACATATTTCCTAAGTGTGTCAATTATAAGTTCCTTCCCTAAGCCTCTATCAATGAGAGTTATATATCGTTAGAAAGAACAAGCTAGGAGCTTTCGACCAAGCTATAAATGATTTATGCAACAAAAGAAATGTGAAGGTTAAATGCAACTGTATATGAAAAATACAAAATCATCAACAATATTGCCAGTAACATATTTCCTAGATGAGTCAATTTTAAGTTCCTTTCCTAAGCCTCTAGCAATGAGAGTTATACATCGCTGGAAAGAACTAGCTAAGAGCTTTCAATCAAGCTATAAAAGATTTATGCAACAAAAGAAATGTGAAAGTTAAATGCAACTGTATATGAAAATTACAGATTCATCAACAATATTGCCAGTGACATATTTCCTAAATGAGTCAATTTTAAGTTCCTTTCCTAAGCCTCTAGCAATGAGAGTTATACGTCGTACGAAAGAACAAGCTAAGAGCTTTCAACCAAGCTGTAAGTCGTTTACTCCGCAAAAGAAATGTGAAATTTAAACTCAACTGTATATGAAAAATACAAAATCATCAACAATATTCCCAGTGACATATTTCCCAGGTGAGTCAATTTTAAGTTCCTTTCCTAAGCCTCTATCAAGGAGAGTTATACATCGTTGGAAAGAACAGGCTAAGGGCTTTCAACCAAGCTATAAACGGTTTATGCAGCAAAAGAAATGTGAAAGTTAAATGCAACTGTACATGAAAAATACAAAATCATCAACAATATTCCCAATGACATATTTCCTAAGTAAGTCAATTATAAGTTCCTTCCCTAAGCCTTTATCAACGAGGGTTATACATCGTTGAAAAGAACGAGCTAAGGGCTTTCAATCAAGCTATAAACGTTTTATGCAACAAAAGAAATGTGAAAGATAAATGCAACTGTACATGAAAAATACAAAATCATCAACAATATTCCCAGTGTCATATTTCCTAGATGAGTCAATTTTAAGTTCGTTTCCTAAACCTCTTTAAACCTGAGTTTTACATCGTTGGAGAGAGCAAGCTAAGAGCTTTCAATTAAGCTATAAACGGTTTATGCAGCAAAACAAATGTGAAAGTTAAATGTAATTGTATATGAAAAATACAGTATCATCAACAATATTCCCAGTGACATATTTCCTAGATTAGTCAATTTTAAGTTCCTTTCCTAAGCCTCTATCAGCGAGGGTTATCTTCGTTGGAAAGAACAAAATAAGGGATTTCAACTAAGCTATACACGGTATATGCAGCGGAAAAAATGTGAGAGTTAAATACAACTGTATATGAAAAATACAGAGTCATCAACAATATTCCTCGTGACATAATTCCGAGATTCGTCAATTTTAAGTTCCTTTCCTAAGCTTCTATCAACCATAGTTATACATCGTTGGAAAGAACAAAGTAAGGGCTTTCAATCACAATATAAATAGTTTTTCCAGCAAAATAAATGTGAAAGTTAAACGCAACTGTATATGAAAAATACAGAATCATCAACAATATTCCCAGTGACATATTTCCCAGGTGAGTCAATTTTAAGTTCCTTTCCTAAGCCTCTATCAAGGAGAGTTATACATCGTTGGAGAGAACAAGCTAGGAGCTTTCAACCAAGCTATAAATGATTTATGCAACAAAAGAAATGTGAAAGTTAAATGCAACTGTACATGAAAAATACAAAATCATCAACAATATTCCCAATGACATATTTCCTAAGTGAGTCAATTATAAGTTCCTTCCCTAAGCCTTTATCAACGAGAGTTATACATCGTTGGAAAGAACAAGCTAAGGGCTTTCAATCAAGCTATAAACGTTTTATGCAACAAAAGAAATGTGAAAGATAAATGCAACTGTACATGAAGAATACAAAATCATCAACAATATTCCCAGTGACATATTTCCTAAGTCAGTCAATTATAACTTCCTTCTCTAAGCCTCTCTCAACGAAAGTTATACATCGCTGGAAAGAAGAGTCTAAGAGCTTTCAATCAAGCTATAAACGTTTTATGCAACAGAGGAAATGTGAAAGATAAATGCAACTGTACATGAAAAATACAAAATCATCAACAATATTCCCAGTGTCATATTTCCTAGATGTGTTAATTTTAATTTCGTTTCCTAAACCTCTTTAAACCTGAGTTTTACATCGTTGGAGAGAGCAAGCTAAGAGCTTTCAACCAAGCTGTAAGTCGTTTACGCGGCAAAAGAAATGTGAAAGTTAAATGCAACTGTATATGAAAAATACAAAATCATCAACAATATTCCCAGTGACATATTTCCCTGGTGAGTCAATTTTAAGTTCCTTTCCTAAGCCTCTATCAAGGAGAGTTATACATCGTTGGAAAGAACAAGCTAAGGGCTTTCAGCCAAGCTATAAACCGTTTATGCAGCAAAAGAAATGTGAAAGTTAAATGAAAAATACAAAATCATCAACAATATTCCCAATGACATATTTCCTAAGTGAGTCAATTATAAGTTCCTTCCCTAAGCCTCTAACAATGAGGGTTATACATCGTTGAAAAGAACGAGCTAGGAGCTTTCAATCGAGCTATAAATGATTTATGCAACAAAAGAAATGTGAAAGTTAAATGCAACTGTACATGAAAAATACAAAATCATCAACAATATTCCCAGTGTCATATTTCCTAGATGAATCAATTTTAAGTTCGTTTCCTAAACCTCTCTAAACCTGAGTTTTACAGCGTTGGAGAGGGCAAGCTAAGAGCTTTCAATTGAGCTATAAACGGTTTATGCAGCAAAACAAATGTGATATTAAATGTAATTGTGTATGAAAAATACAGTATCATCAACAATATTCCCAGTGACATATTTCCTAGATTAGTCAATTTTAAGTTCCTTTCCTAAGCCTCTATCAGCGAGAGTTATCTTCGTTGGAAAGAACAAAATAAGGGATTTCAACTAAGCTATACACGGTATATGCAGCGGAAAAAATGTGAGAGTTAAATACAACTGTATATGAAAAATACAGAGTCATCAACAATATTCCACGTGACATAATTCCGAGATCCGTCAATTTTAAGTTCCTTTCCTAAGCTTCTATCAACCACAGTTATACATCGTTGGAAAGAACAAAGTAAGGGCTTTCAATCACAATATAAGTAGTTTTTCCAGCAAAAGAAATGTGAAAGTTAAACGCAACTGTATATGAAAAATACAGAATCATCAACAATATTCCCAGTGACATATTTCCTAAGTGTGTCAATTATAAGTTCCTTTCCTAAGCCTCTAGCAATGAGAGTTATACGTCGTACGAAAGAACAAGCTAAGAGCTTTCAACCAAGCTGTAAGTCGTTTATGCGGCAAAAGAGATGTGAAAGTTAAATGCAACTGTATATGAAAAATACAAAATCATCAACAATATTCCCAGTGACATATTTCCTAGATGAGTCAATTTTAAGTTCCTTTCCTAAGCCTCTAGCAATGAGAGTTATACGTGGTACGAAAGAACAAGCTAAGAGCTTTCAACCAAGCTGTAAGTCGTTTATGCAGCAAAAGAAATGTGAAAGTTAAATGCAACTGTATATGAAAAATACATTTTCATCAACAATATACCCAGTGACATATTTCCTAAGTGTGTCAATTATAAGTTCCTTCCCTAAGCCTGTAACAATGAGGGTTATACATCGTTGGAAAGAACGAGCTAGGAGCTTTCAATCGAGCTATAAATGATTTATGCAGCAAAAGAAATGTGAAAGTTAAATGCAACTGTACATGAAAAATACAAAATCATCAACAATATTCCCAATGACATATTTCCTAAGTGAGTCAATTATAAGTTCCTTCCCTAAGCCTCTAACAATGAGGGTTATACATCGTTGAAAAGAACGAGCTAGGAGCTTTCAATCGAGCTATAAATGATTTATGCAACAAAAGAAATGTGAAAGTTAAATGCAACTGTACATGAAAAATACAAAATCATCAACAATATTCCCAGTGTCATATTTCCTAGATGAATCAATTTTAAGTTCGTTTCCTAAACCTCTCTAAACCTGAGTTTTACATCGTTGGAGAGGGCAAGCTAAGAGCTTTCAATTGAGCTATAAACGGTTTATGCAGCAAAACAAATGTGAAAGTTAAATGTAATTGTATATGAAAAATACAGTATCATCAACAATATTCCCAGTGACATATTTCCTAGATTAGTCAATTTTAAGTTCCTTTCCTAAGCCTCTATCAGCGAGGGTTATCTTCGTTGGAAAGAACAAAATAAGGGATTTCAACTAAGCTATACACGGTATATGCAGCGGAAAAAATGTGAGAGTTAAATACAACTGTATATGAAAAATACAGAGTCATCAACAATATTCCTCGTGACATAATTCCGAGATCCGTCAATTTTAAGTTCCTTTCCTAAGCTTCTATCAACCATAGTTATACATCGTTGGAAAGAACAAAGTAAGGGCTTTCAATCACAATATAAATAGTTTTTCCAGCAAAATAAATGTGAAAGTTAAACGCAACTGTATATGTAAAATACAGATTCATCAACAATATTCCCAGTGACATATTTCCCAGGTGAGTCAATTTTAAGTTCCTTTCCTAAGCCTCTATCAAGGAGAGTTATACATCGTTGGAGAGAACAAGCTAGGAGCTTTCAACCAAGCTATAAATGATTTATGCAACAAAAGAAATGTGAAAGTTAAATGCAAATGTACATGAAAAATACAAAATCATCAACAATATTCCCAATGACATATTTCCTAAGTGAGTCAATTATAAGTTCCTTCCCTAAGCCTTTATCAACGAGAGTTATACATCGTTGGCAAGAACAAGCTAAGGGCTTTCAATCAAGCTATAAACGTTTTATGCAACAAAAGAAATGTGAAAGATAAATGCAACTGTACATGAAGAATACAAAATCATCAACAATATTCCCAGTGACATATTTCCTAAGTCAGTCAATTATAACTTCCTTCCCTAAGCCTCTCTCAACGAAAGTTATACATCGCTGGAAAGAAGAGTCTAAGAGCTTTCAATCAAGCTATAAACGTTTTATGCAACAGAGGAAATGTGAAAGATAAATGCAACTGTACATGAAAAATACAAAATCATCAACAATATTCCCAGTGTCATATTTCCTAGATGAGTCAATTTTAAGTTCGTTTCCTAAACCTCTTTAAACCTGAGTTTTACATCGTTGGAGAGAGCAAGCTAAGAGCTTTCAACCAAGCTGTAAGTCGTTTACGCGGCAAAAGAAATGTGAAAGTTAAATGCAACTGTATATGAAAAATACAAAATCATCAACAATATTCCCAGTGACATATTTCCCTGGTGAGTCAATTTTAAGTTCCTTTCCTAAGCCTCTATCAAGGAGAGTTATACATCGTTGGAAAGAACAAGCTAAGGGCTTTCAGCCAAGCTATAAACGGTTTATGCAGCAAAAGAAATGTGAAAGTTAAATGCAACTGTACATGAAAAATACAAAATCATCAACAATATTCCCAATGACATATTTCCTAAGTGAGTCAATTATAAGTTCCTTCCCTAAGCCTCTAACAATGAGGGTTATACATCGTTGAAAAGAACGAGCTAGGAGCTTTCAATCGAGCTATAAATGATTTATGTACCAAAAGAAATGTGAAAGTTAAATGCAACTGTACATGAAAAATACAAAATCATCAACAATATTCCCAGTGTCATATTTCCTAGATGAATCAATTTTAAGTTCGTTTCCTAAACCTCTCTAAACCTGAGTTTTACATCGTTGGAGAGGGCAAGCTAAGAGCTTTCAATTGAGCTATAAACGGTTTATGCAGCAAAACAAATGTGATATTAAATGTAATTGTGTATGAAAAATACAGTATCATCAACAATATTCCCAGTGACATATTTCCTAGATTAGTCAATTTTAAGTTCCTTTCCTAAGCCTCTATCAGCGAGAGTTATCTTCGTTGGAAAGAACAAAATAAGGGATTTCAACTAAGCTATACACGGTATATGCAGCGGAAAAAATGTGAGAGTTAAATACAACTGTATATGAAAAATACAGAGTCATCAACAATATTCCACGTGACATAATTCCGAGATCCGTCAATTTTAAGTTCCTTTCCTAAGCTTCTATCAACCACAGTTATACATCGTTGGAAAGAACAAAGTAAGGGCTTTCAATCACAATATAAGTAGTTTTTCCAGCAAAAGAAATGTGAAAGTTAAACGCAACTGTATATGAAAAATACAGAATCATCAACAATATTCCCAGTGACATATTTCCTAAGTGTGTCAATTATAAGTTCCTTTCCTAAGCCTCTAGCAATGAGAGTTATACGTCGTACGAAAGAACAAGCTAAGAGCTTTCAACCAAGCTGTAAGTCGTTTATGCGGCAAAAGAGATGTGAAAGTTAAATGCAACTGTATATGAAAAATACAAAATCATCAACAATATTCCCAGTGACATATTTCCTAGATGAGTCAATTTTAAGTTCCTTTCCTAAGCCTCTAGCAATGAGAGTTATACGTGGTACGAAAGAACAAGCTAAGAGCTTTCAACCAAGCTGTAAGTCGTTTATGCAGCAAAAGAAATGTGAAAGTTAAATGCAACTGTATATGAAAAATACATTTTCATCAACAATATACCCAGTGACATATTTCCTAAGTGTGTCAATTATAAGTTCCTTCCCTAAGCCTGTAACAATGAGGGTTATACATCGTTGGAAAGAACGAGCTAGGAGCTTTCAATCGAGCTATAAATGATTTATGCAGCAAAAGAAATGTGAAAGTTAAATGCAACTGTACATGAAAAATACAAAATCATCAACAATATTCCCAATGACATATTTCCTAAGTGAGTCAATTATAAGTTCCTTCCCTAAGCCTCTAACAATGAGGGTTATACATCGTTGAAAAGAACGAGCTAGGAGCTTTCAATCGAGCTATAAATGATTTATGCAACAAAAGAAATGTGAAAGTTAAATGCAACTGTACATGAAAAATACAAAATCATCAACAATATTCCCAGTGTCATATTTCCTAGATGAATCAATTTTAAGTTCGTTTCCTAAACCTCTCTAAACCTGAGTTTTACATCGTTGGAGAGGGCAAGCTAAGAGCTTTCAATTGAGCTATAAACGGTTTATGCAGCAAAACAAATGTGAAAGTTAAATGTAATTGTATATGAAAAATACAGTATCATCAACAATATTCCCAGTGACATATTTCCTAGATTAGTCAATTTTAAGTTCCTTTCCTAAGCCTCTATCAGCGAAGGTTATCTTCGTTGGAAAGAACAAAATAAGGGATTTCAACTAAGCTATACACGGTATATGCAGCGGAAAAAATGTGAGAGTTAAATACAACTGTATATGAAAAATACAGAGTCATCAACAATATTCCTCGTGACATAATTCCGAGATCCGTCAATTTTAAGTTCCTTTCCTAAGCTTCTATCAACCATAGTTATACATCGTTGGAAAGAACAAAGTAAGGGCTTTCAATCACAATATAAATAGTTTTTCCAGCAAAATAAATGTGAAAGTTAAACGCAACTGTATATGAAAAATACAGAATCATCAACAATATTCCCAGTGACATATTTCCCAGGTGAGTCAATTTTAAGTTCCTTTCCTAAGCCTCTATCAAGGAGAGTTATACATCGTTGGAGAGAACAAGCTAGGAGCTTTCAACCAAGCTATAAATGATTTATGCAACAAAAGAAATGTGAAAGTTAAATGCAAATGTACATGAAAAATACAAAATCATCAACAATATTCCCAATGACATATTTCCTAAGTGAGTCAATTATAAGTTCCTTCCCTAAGCCTTTATCAACGAGAGTTATACATCGTTGGCAAGAACAAGCTAAGGGCTTTCAATCAAGCTATAAACGTTTTATGCAACAAAAGAAATGTGAAAGATAAATGCAACTGTACATGAAGAATACAAAATCATCAACAATATTCCCAGTGACATATTTCCTAAGTCAGTCAATTATAACTTCCTTCCCTAAGCCTCTCTCAACGAAAGTTATACATCGCTGGAAAGAAGAGTCTAAGAGCTTTCAATCAAGCTATAAACGTTTTATGCAACAGAGGAAATGTGAAAGATAAATGCAACTGTACATGAAAAATACAAAATCATCAACAATATTCCCAGTGTCATATTTCCTAGATGAGTCAATTTTAAGTTCGTTTCCTAAACCTCTTTAAACCTGAATTTTACATCGTTGGAGAGAGCAAGCTAAGAGCTTTCAACCAAGCTGTAAGTCGTTTACGCGGCAAAAGAAATGTGAAAGTTAAATGCAACTGTATATGAAAAATACAAAATCATCAACAATATTCCCAGTGACATATTTCCCTGGTGAGTCAATTTTAAGTTCCTTTCCTAAGCCTCTATCAAGGAGAGTTATACATCGTTGGAAAGAACAAGCTAAGGGCTTTCAGCCAAGCTATAAACGGTTTATGCAGCAAAAGAAATGTGAAAGTTAAATGCAACTGTACATGAAAAATACAAAATCATCAACAATATTCCCAATGACATATTTCCTAAGTGAGTCAATTATAAGTTCCTTCCCTAAGCCTCTAACAATGAGGGTTATACATCGTTGAAAAGAACGAGCTAGAAGCTTTCAATCGAGCTATAAATGATTTATGCAACAAAAGAAATGTGAAAGTTAAATGCAACTGTACATGAAAAATACAAAATCATCAACAATATTCCCAGTGTCATATTTCCTAGATGAATCAATTTTAAGTTCGTTTCCTAAACCTCTCTAAACCTGAGTTTTACACCGTTGGAGAGGGCAAGCTAAGAGCTTTCAATTGAGCTATAAACGGTTTATGCAGCAAAACAAATGTGATATTAAATGTAATTGTGTATGAAAAATACAGTATCATCAACAATATTCCCAGTGACATATTTCCTAGATTAGTCAATTTTAAGTTCCTTTCCTAAGCCTCTATCAGCGAGAGTTATCTTCGTTGGAAAGAACAAAATAAGGGATTTCAACTAAGCTATACACGGTATATGCAGCGGAAAAAATGTGAGAGTTAAATACAACTGTATACGAAAAATACAGAGTCATCAAAAATATTCCACGTGACATAATTCCGAGATCCGTCAATTTTAAGTTCCTTTCCTAAGCTTCTATCAACCACAGTTATACATCGTTGGAAAGAACAAAGTAAGGGCTTTCAATCACAATATAAGTAGTTTTTCCAGCAAAAGAAATGTGAAAGTTAAACGCAACTGTATATGAAAAATACAGAATCATCAACAATATTCCCAGTGACATATTTCCTAAGTGTGTCAATTATAAGTTCCTTTCCTAAGCCTCTAGCAATGAGAGTTATACGTCGTACGAAAGAACAAGCTAAGGGCTTTCAACCAAGCTGTAAGTCGTTTATGCGGCAAAAGAGATGTGAAAGTTAAATGCAACTGTATATGAAAAATACAAAATCATCAACAATATTCCCAGTGACATATTTCCTAGATGAGTCAATTTTAAGTTCCTTTCCTAAGCCTCTAGCAATGAGAGTTATACGTGGTACGAAAGAACAAGCTAAGAGCTTTCAACCAAGCTGTAAGTCGTTTATGCAGCAAAAGAAATGTGAAAGTTAAATGCAACTGTATATGAAAAATACATTTTCATCAACAATATTCCCAGTGACATATTTCCTAAGTGTGTCAATTATAAGTTCCTTCCCTAAGCCTGTAACAATGAGGGTTATACATCGTTGAAAAGAACGAGCTAGGAGCTTTCAATCGAGCTATAAATGATTTATGCAACAAAAGAAATGTGAAAGTTAAATGCAACTGTACATGAAAAATACAAAATCATCAACAATATTCCCAGTGTCATATTTCCTAGATGAATCAATTTTAAGTTCGTTTCCTAAACCTCTCTAAACCTGAGTTTTACACCGTTGGAGAGGGCAAGCTAAGAGCTTTCAATTGAGCTATAAACGGTTTATGCAGCAAAACAAATGTGATATTAAATGTAATTGTGTATGAAAAATACAGTATCATCAACAATATTCCCACTGACATATTTCCTAAGTGAGTCAATTATAAGTTCCTTCCCTAAGCCTCTAACAATGAGGGTTATACATCGTTGAAAAGAACGAGCTAGGAGCTTTCAATCGAGCTATAAATGATTTATGCAACAAAAGAAATGTGAAAGTTAAATGCAACTGTACATGAAAAATACAAAATCATCAACAATATTCCCAGTGTCATATTTCCTAGATGAATCAATTTTAAGTTCGTTTCCTAAACCTCTCTAAACCTGAGTTTTACATCGTTGGAGAGGGCAAGCTAAGAGCTTTCAATTGAGCTATAAACGGTTTATGCAGCAAAACAAATGTGAAAGTTAAATGTAATTGTATATGAAAAATACAGTATCATCAACAATATTCCCAGTGACATATTTCCTAGATTAGTCAATTTTAAGTTCCTTTCCTAAGCCTCTATCAGCGAGGGTTATCTTCGTTGGAAAGAACAAAATAAGGGATTTCAACTAAGCTATACACGGTATATGCAGCGGAAAAAATGTGAGAGTTAAATACAACTGTATATGAAAAATACAGAGTCATCAACAATATTCCTCGTGACATAATTCCGAGATCCGTCAATTTTAAGTTCCTTTCCTAAGCTTCTATCAACCATAGTTATACATCGTTGGAAAGAACAAAGTAAGGGCTTTCAATCACAATATAAATAGTTTTTCCAGCAAAATAAATGTGAAAGTTAAACGCAACTGTATATGAAAAATACAGAATCATCAACAATATTCCCAGTGACATATTTCCCAGGTGAGTCAATTTTAAGTTCCTTTCCTAAGCCTCTATCAAGGAGAGTTATACATCGTTGGAGAGAACAAGCTAGGAGCTTTCAACCAAGCTACAAATGATTTATGCAACAAAAGAAATGTGAAAGTTAAATGCAAATGTACATGAAAAATACAAAATCATCAACAATATTCCCAATGACATATTTCCTAAGTGAGTCAATTATAAGTTCCTTCCCTAAGCCTTTATCAACGAGAGTTATACATCGTTGGAAAGAACAAGCTAAGGGCTTTCAATCAAGCTATAAACGTTTTATGCAACAAAAGAAATGTGAAAGATAAATGCAACTGTACATGAAGAATACAAAATCATCAACAATATTCCCAGTGACATATTTCCTAAGTCAGTCAATTATAACTTCCTTCCCTAAGCCTCTCTCAACGAAAGTTATACATCGCTGGAAAGAAGAGTCTAAGAGCTTTCAATCAAGCTATAAACGTTTTATGCAACAGAGGAAATGTGAAAGATAAATGCAACTGTACATGAAAAATACAAAATCATCAACAATATTCCCAGTGTCATATTTCCTAGATGAGTCAATTTTAAGTTCGTTTCCTAAACCTCTTTAAACCTGAGTTTTACATCGTTGGAGAGAGCAAGCTAAGAGCTTTCAACCAAGCTGTAAGTCGTTTACGCGGCAAAAGAAATGTGAAAGTTAAATGCAACTGTATATGAAAAATACAAAATCATCAACAATATTCCCAGTGACATATTTCCCTGGTGAGTCAATTTTAAGTTCCTTTCCTAAGCCTCTATCAAGGAGAGTTATACATCGTTGGAAAGAACAAGCTAAGGGCTTTCAGCCAAGCTATAAACGGTTTATGCAGCAAAAGAAATGTGAAAGTTAAATGCAACTGTACATGAAAAATACAAAATCATCAACAATATTCCCAATGACATATTTCCTAAGTGAGTCAATTATAAGTTCCTTCCCTAAGCCTCTAACAATGAGGGTTATACATCGTTGAAAAGAACGAGCTAGAAGCTTTCAATCGAGCTATAAATGATTTATGCAACAAAAGAAATGTGAAAGTTAAATGCAACTGTACATGAAAAATACAAAATCATCAACAATATTCCCAGTGTCATATTTCCTAGATGAATCAATTTTAAGTTCGTTTCCTAAACCTCTCTAAACCTGAGTTTTACACCGTTGGAGAGGGCAAGCTAAGAGCTTTCAATTGAGCTATAAACGGTTTATGCAGCAAAACAAATGTGATATTAAATGTAATTGTGTATGAAAAATACAGTATCATCAACAATATTCCCAGTGATATATTTCCTAGATTAGTCAATTTTAAGTTCCTTTCCTAAGCCTCTATCAGCGAGAGTTATCTTCGTTGGAAAGAACAAAATAAGGGATTTCAACTAAGCTATACACGGTATATGCAGCGGAAAAAATGTGAGAGTTAAATACAACTGTATACGAAAAATACAGAGTCATCAACAATATTCCACGTGACATAATTCCGAGATCCGTCAATTTTAAGTTCCTTTCCTAAGCTTCTATCAACCACAGTTATACATCGTTGGAAAGAACAAAGTAAGGGCTTTCAATCACAATATAAGTAGTTTTTCCAGCAAAAGAAATGCGAAAGTTAAACGCAACTGTATATGAAAAATACAGAATCATCAACAATATTCCCAGTGACATATTTCCTAAGTGTGTCAATTATAAGTTCCTTTCCTAAGCCTCTAGCAATGAGAGTTATACGTCGTACGAAAGAACAAGCTAAGAGCTTTCAACCAAGCTGTAAGTCGTTTATGCGGCAAAAGAGATGTGAAAGTTAAATGCAACTGTATATGAAAAATACAAAATCATCAACAATATTCCCAGTGTCATATTTCCTAGATGAGTCAATTTTAAGTTCCTTTCCTAAGCCTCTAGCAATGAGAGTTATACGTGGTACGAAAGAACAAGCTAAGAGCTTTCAACCAAGCTGTAAGTCGTTTATGCAGCAAAAGAAATGTGAAAGTTAAATGCAACTGTATATGAAAAATACATTTTCATCAACAATATTCCCAGTGACATATTTCCTAAGTGTGTCAATTATAAGTTCCTTCCCTAAGCCTGTAACAATGAGGGTTATACATCGTTGAAAAGAACGAGCTAGGAGCTTTCAATCGAGCTATAAATGATTTATGCAACAAAAGAAATGTGAAAGTTAAATGCAACTGTACATGAAAAATACAAAATCATCAACAATATTCCCAGTGTCATATTTCCTAGATGAATCAATTTTAAGTTCGTTTCCTAAACCTCTCTAAACCTGAGTTTTACACCGTTGGAGAGGGCAAGCTAAGAGCTTTCAATTGAGCTATAAACGGTTTATGCAGCAAAACAAATGTGATATTAAATGTAATTGTGTATGAAAAATACAGTATCATCAACAATATTCCCAATGACATATTTCCTAAGTGAGTCAATTATAAGTTCCTTCCCTAAGCCTCTAACAATGAGGGTTATACATCGTTGAAAAGAACGAGCTAGGAGCTTTCAATCGAGCTATAAATGATTTATGCAACAAAAGAAATGTGAAAGTTAAATGCAACTGTACATGAAAAATACAAAATCATCAACAATATTCCCAGTGTCATATTTCCTAGATGAATCAATTTTAAGTTCGTTTCCTAAACCTCTCTAAACCTGAGTTATACAGCGTTGGAGAGGGCAAGCTAAGAGCTTTCAATTGAGCTATAAACGGTTTATGCAGCAAAACAAATGTGATATTAAATGTAATTGTGTATGAAAAATACAGTATCATCAACAATATTCCCAGTGACATATTTCCTAGATTAGTCAATTTTAAGTTCCTTTCCTAAGCCTCTATCAGCGAGAGTTATCTTCGTTGGAACGAACAAAATAAGGGATTTCAACTAAGCTATACACGGTATATGCAGCGGAAAAAATGTGAGAGTTAAATACAACTGTATATGAAAAATACAGAGTCATCAACAATATTCCACGTGACATAATTCCGAGATCCGTCAATTTTAAGTTCCTTTCCTAAGCCTCTATCAACCACAGTTATACATCGTTGGAAAGAACAAAGTAAGGGCTTTCAATCACAATATAAGTAGTTTTTCCAGCAAAAGAAATGTGAAAGTTAAACGCAACTGTATATGAAAAATACAGAATCATCAACAATATTCCCAGTGACATATTTCCTAAGTGTGTCAATTATAAGTTCCTTTCCTAAGCCTCTAGCAATGAGAGTTATACGTCGTACGAAAGAACAAGCTAAGAGCTTTCAACCAAGCTGTAAGTCGTTTATGCGGCAAAAGAGATGTGAAAGTTAAATGCAACTGTATATGAAAAATACAAAATCATCAACAATATTCCCAGTGACATATTTCCTAGATGAGTCAATTTTAAGTTCCTTTCCTAAGCCTCTAGCAATGAGAGTTATACGTGGTACGAAAGAACAAGCTAAGAGCTTTCAACCAAGCTGTAAGTCGTTTATGCAGCAAAAGAAATTGGAAAGTTAAATGCAACTGTATATGAAAAATACATTTTCATCAACAATATTCCCAGTGACATATTTCCTAAGTGTGTCAATTATAAGTTTCTTCCCTAAGCCTGTAACAATGAGGGTTATACATCGTTGGAAAGAACGAGCTAGGAGCTTTCAATCGAGCTATAAATGATTTATGCAGCAAAAGAAATGTGAAAGTTAAATGCAACTGTACATGAAAAATACAAAATCATCAACAATATTCCCAATGACATATTTCCTAAGTGAGTCAATTATAAGTTCCTTCCCTAAGCCTCTAACAATGAGGGTTATACATCGTTGAAAAGAACGAGCTAGGAGCTTTCAATCGAGCTATAAATGATTTATGCAACAAAAGAAATGTGAAAGTTAAATGCAACTGTACATGAAAAATACAAAATCATCAACAATATTCCCAGTGTCATATTTCCTAGATGAATCAATTTTAAGTTCGTTTCCTAAACCTCTCTAAACCTGAGTTTTACATCGTTGGAGAGGGCAAGCTAAGAGCTTTCAATTGAGCTATAAACGGTTTATGCAGCAAAACAAATGTGAAAGTTAAACGCAACTGTATATGAAAAATACAGAATCATCAACAATATTCCCAGTGACATATTTCCCAGGTGAGTCAATTTTAAGTTCCTTTCCTAAGCCTCTATCAAGGAGAGTTATACATCGTTGGAGAGAACAAGCTAGGAGCTTTCAACCAAGCTATAAATGATTTATGCAACAAAAGAAATGTGAAAGTTAAATGCAAATGTACATGAAAAATACAAAATCATCAACAATATTCCCAATGACATATTTCCTAAGTGAGTCAATTATAAGTTCCTTCCCTAAGCCTTTATCAACGAGAGTTATACATCGTTGGCAAGAACAAGCTAAGGGCTTTCAATCAAGCTATAAACGTTTTATGCAACAAAAGAAATGTGAAAGATAAATGCAACTGTACATGAAGAATACAAAATCATCAACAATATTCCCAGTGACATATTTCCTAAGTCAGTCAATTATAACTTCCTTCCCTAAGCCTCTCTCAACGAAAGTTATACATCGCTGGAAAGAAGAGTCTAAGAGCTTTCAATCAAGCTATAAACGTTTTATGCAACAGAGGAAATGTGAAAGATAAATGCAACTGTACATGAAAAATACAAAATCATCAACAATATTCCCAGTGTCATATTTCCTAGATGAGTCAATTTTAAGTTCGTTTCCTAAACCTCTTTAAACCTGAGTTTTACATCGTTGGAGAGAGCAAGCTAAGAGCTTTCAACCAAGCTGTAAGTCGTTTACGCGGCAAAAGAAATGTGAAAGTTAAATGCAACTGTATATGAAAAATACAAAATCATCAACAATATTCCCAGTGACATATTTCCCTGGTGAGTCAATTTTAAGTTCCTTTCCTAAGCCTCTATCAAGGAGAGTTATACATCGTTGGAAAGAACAAGCTAAGGGCTTTCAGCCAAGCTATAAACGGTTTATGCAGCAAAAGAAATGTGAAAGTTAAATGCAACTGTACATGAAAAATACAAAATCATCAACAATATTCCCAATGACATATTTCCTAAGTGAGTCAATTATAAGTTCCTTCCCTAAGCCTCTAACAATGAGGGTTATACATCGTTGAAAAGAACGAGCTAGAAGCTTTCAATCGAGCTATAAATGATTTATGCAACAAAAGAAATGTGAAAGTTAAATGCAACTGTACATGAAAAATACAAAATCATCAACAATATTCCCAGTGTCATATTTCCTAAGTCAGTCAATTATAACTTCCTTCCCTAAGCCTCTCTCAACGAAAGTTATACATCGCTGGAAAGAAGAGTCTAAGAGCTTTCAATCAAGCTATAAACGTTTTATGCAACAGAGGAAATGTGAAAGATAAATGCAACTGTACATGAAAAATACAAAATCATCAACAATATTCCCAGTGTCATATTTCCTAGATGAGTCAATTTTAAGTTCGTTTCCTAAACCTCTTTAAACCTGAGTTTTACATCGTTGGAGAGAGCAAGCTAAGAGCTTTCAACCAAGCTGTAAGTCGTTTACGCGGCAAAAGAAATGTGAAAGTTAAATGCAACTGTATATGAAAAATACAAAATCATCAACAATATTCCCAGTGACATATTTCCCTGGTGAGTCAATTTTAAGTTCCTTTCCTAAGCCTCTATCAAGGAGAGTTATACATCGTTGGAAAGAACAAGCTAAGGGCTTTCAGCCAAGCTATAAACGGTTTATGCAGCAAAAGAAATGTGAAAGTTAAATGCAACTGTACATGAAAAATACAAAATCATCAACAATATTCCCAATGACATATTTCCTAAGTGAGTCAATTATAAGTTCCTTCCCTAAGCCTCTAACAATGAGGGTTATACATCGTTGAAAAGAACGAGCTAGAAGCTTTCAATCGAGCTATAAATGATTTATGCAACAAAAGAAATGTGAAAGTTAAATGCAACTGTACATGAAAAATACAAAATCATCAACAATATTCCCAGTGTCATATTTCCTAGATGAATCAATTTTAAGTTCGTTTCCTAAACCTCTCTAAACCTGAGTTTTACACCGTTGGAGAGGGCAAGCTAAGAGCTTTCAATTGAGCTATAAACGGTTTATGCAGCAAAACAAATGTGATATTAAATGTAATTGTGTATGAAAAATACAGTATCAATATTCCCAGTGACATATTTCCTAGATTAGTCAATTTTCAGTTCCTTTCCTAAGCCTCTATCAGCGAGAGTTATCTTCGTTGGAAAGAACAAAATAAGGGATTTCAACTAAGCTATACACGGTATATGCAGCGGAAAAAATGTGAGAGTTAAATACAACTGTATACGAAAAATACAGAGTCATCAACAATATTCCACGTGACATAATTCCGAGATCCGTCAATTTTAAGTTCCTTTCCTAAGCTTCTATCAACCACAGTTATACATCGTTGGAAAGAACAAAGTAAGGGCTTTCAATCACAATATAAGTAGTTTTTCCAGCAAAAGAAATGCGAAAGTTAAACGCAACTGTATATGAAAAATACAGAATCATCAACAATATTCCCAGTGACATATTTCCTAAGTGTGTAAATTATAAGTTCCTTTCCTAAGCCTCTAGCAATGAGAGTTATACGTCGTACGAAAGAACAAGCTAAGAGCTTTCAACCAAGCTGTAAGTCGTTTATGCGGCAAAAGAGATGTGAAAGTTAAATGCAACTGTATATGAAAAATACAAAATCATCAACAATATTCCCAGTGACATATTTCCTAGATGAGTCAATTTTAAGTTCCTTTCCTAAGCCTCTAGCAATGAGAGTTATACGTGGTACGAAAGAACAAGCTAAGAGCTTTCAACCAAGCTGTAAGTCGTTTATGCAGCAAAAGAAATGTGAAAGTTAAATGCAACTGTATATGAAAAATACATTTTCATCAACAATATTCCCAGTGACATATTTCCTAAGTGTGTCAATTATAAGTTCCTTCCCTAAGCCTGTAACAATGAGGGTTATACATCGTTGAAAAGAACGAGCTAGGAGCTTTCAATCGAGCTATAAATGATTTATGCAACAAAAGAAATGTGAAAGTTAAATGCAACTGTACATGAAAAATACAAAATCATCAACAATATTCCCAGTGTCATATTTCCTAGATGAATCAATTTTAAGTTCGTTTCCTAAACCTCTCTAAACCTGAGTTTTACACCGTTGGAGAGGGCAAGCTAAGAGCTTTCAATTGAGCTATAAACGGTTTATGCAGCAAAACAAATGTGATATTAAATGTAATTGTGTATGAAAAATACAGTATCATCAACAATATTCCCAATGACATATTTCCTAAGTGAGTCAATTATAAGTTCCTTCCCTAAGCCTCTAACAATGAGGGTTATACATCGTTGAAAAGAACGAGCTAGGAGCTTTCAATCGAGCTATAAATGATTTATGCAACAAAAGAAATGTGAAAGTTAAATGCAACTGTACATGAAAAATACAAAATCATCAACAATATTCCCATTGTCATATTTCCTAGATGAATCAATTTTAAGTTCGTTTCCTAAACCTCTCTAAACCTGAGTTTTACAGCGTTGGAGAGGGCAAGCTAAGAGCTTTTAATTGAGCTATAGTCTAAGAGCTTTCAATCAAGCTATAAACGTTTTATGCAACAGAGGAAATGTGAAAGATAAATGCAACTGTACATGAAAAATACAAAATCATCAACAATATTCCCAGTGTCATATTTCCTAGATGAATCAATTTTAAGTTCGTTTCCTAAACCTCTCTAAACCTGAGTTTTACATCGTTGGAGAGGGCAAGCTAAGAGCTTTCAATTGAGCTATAAACGGTTTATGCAGCAAAACAAATGTGAAAGTTAAATGTAATTGTATATGAAAAATACAGTATCATCAACAATATTCCCAGTGACATATTTCCTAGATTAGTCAATTTTAAGTTCCTTTCCTAAGCCTCTATCAGCGAGGGTTATCTTCGTTGGAAAGAACAAAATAAGGGATTTCAACTAAGCTATACACGGTATATGCAGCGGAAAAAATGTGAGAGTTAAATACAACTGTATATGAAAAATACAGAGTCATCAACAATATTCCTCGTGACATAATTCCGAGATCCGTCAATTTTAAGTTCCTTTCCTAAGCTTCTATCAACCATAGTTATACATCGTTGGAAAGAACAAAGTAAGGGCTTTCAATCACAATATAAATAGTTTTTCCAGCAAAATAAATGTGAAAGTTAAACGCAACTGTATATGAAAAATACAGATTCATCAACAATATTCCCAGTGACATATTTCCTAGATGAGTCAATTTTAAGTTCCTTTCCTAAGCCTCTACAAAAGAGAGTTATACATCGTTGGAGAGAACAAGCTAGGAGCTTTCAACCAAGCTACAAATGATTTATGCAACAAAAGAAATGTGAAAGTTAAATGCAAATGTACATGAAAAATACAAAATCATCAACAATATTCCCAATGACATATTTCCTAAGTGAGTCAATTATAAGTTCCTTCCCTAAGCCTTTATCAACGAGAGTTATACATCGTTGGAAAGAACAAGCTAAGGGCTTTCAATCAAGCTATAAACGTTTTATGCAACAAAAGAAATGTGAAAGATAAATGCAACTGTACATGAAGAATACAAAATCATCAACAATATTCCCAGTGACATATTTCCTAAGTCAGTCAATTATAACTTCCTTCCCTAAGCCTCTCTCAACGAAAGTTATACATCGCTGGAAAGAAGAGTCTAAGAGCTTTCAAACAAGCTATAAACGTTTTATGCAACAGAGGAAATGTGAAAGATAAATGCAACTGTACATGAAAAATACAAAATCATCAACAATATTCCCAGTGTCATATTTCCTAGATGAGTCAATTTTAAGTTCGTTTCCTAAACCTCTTTAAACCTGAGTTTTACATCGTTGGAGAGAGCAAGCTAAGAGCTTTCAACCAAGCTGTAAGTCGTTTACGCGGAAAAAGAAATGTGAAAGTTAAATGCAACTGTATATGAAAAATACAAAATCATCAACAATATTCCCAGTGACATATTTCCCTGGTGAGTCAATTTTAAGTTCCTTTCCTAAGCCTCTATCAAGGAGAGTTATACATCGTTGGAAAGAACAAGCTAAGGGCTTTCAGCCAAGCTATAAACGGTTTATGCAGCAAAAGAAATGTGAAAGTTAAATGCAACTGTACATGAAAAATACAAAATCATCAACAATATTCCCAATGACATATTTCCTAAGTGAGTCAATTATAAGTTCCTTCCCTAAGCCTCTAACAATGAGGGTTATACATCGTTGAAAAGAACGAGCTAGAAGCTTTCAATCGAGCTATAAATGATTTATGCAACAAAAGAAATGTGAAAGTTAAATGCAACTGTACATGAAAAATACAAAATCATCAACAATATTCCCAGTGTCATATTTCCTAAGTCAGTCAATTATAACTTCCTTCCCTAAGCCTCTCTCAACGAAAGTTATACATCGCTGGAAAGAAGAGTCTAAGAGCTTTCAATCAAGCTATAAACGTTTTATGCAACAGAGGAAATGTGAAAGATAAATGCAACTGTACATGAAAAATACAAAATCATCAACAATATTCCCAGTGTCATATTTCCTAGATGAGTCAATTTTAAGTTCGTTTCCTAAACCTCTTTAAACCTGAGTTTTACATCGTTGGAGAGAGCAAGCTAAGAGCTTTCAACCAAGCTGTAAGTCGTTTACGCGGCAAAAGAAATGTGAAAGTTAAATGCAACTGTATATGAAAAATACAAAATCATCAACAATATTCCCAGTGACATATTTCCCTGGTGAGTCAATTTTAAGTTCCTTTCCTAAGCCTCTATCAAGGAGAGTTATACATCGTTGGAAAGAACAAGCTAAGGGCTTTCAGCCAAGCTATAAACGGTTTATGCAGCAAAAGAAATGTGAAAGTTAAATGCAACTGTACATGAAAAATACAAAATCATCAACAATATTCCCAATGACATATTTCCTAAGTGAGTCAATTATAAGTTCCTTCCCTAAGCCTCTAACAATGAGGGTTATACATCGTTGAAAAGAACGAGCTAGAAGCTTTCAATCGAGCTATAAATGATTTATGCAACAAAAGAAATGTGAAAGTTAAATGCAACTGTACATGAAAAATACAAAATCATCAACAATATTCCCAGTGTCATATTTCCTAGATGAATCAATTTTAAGTTCGTTTCCTAAACCTCTCTAAACCTGAGTTTTACACCGTTGGAGAGGGCAAGCTAAGAGCTTTCAATTGAGCTATAAACGGTTTATGCAGCAAAACAAATGTGATATTAAATGTAATTGTGTATGAAAAATACAGTATCATCAACAATATTCCCAGTGACATATTTCCTAGATTAGTCAATTTTCAGTTCCTTTCCTAAGCCTCTATCAGCGAGAGTTATCTTCGTTGGAAAGAACAAAATAAGGGATTTCAACTAAGCTATACACGGTATATGCAGCGGAAAAAATGTGAGAGTTAAATACAACTGTATACGAAAAATACAGAGTCATCAACAATATTCCACGTGACATAATTCCGAGATCCGTCAATTTTAAGTTCCTTTCCTAAGCTTCTATCAACCACAGTTATACATCGTTGGAAAGAACAAAGTAAGGGCTTTCAATCACAATATAAGTAGTTTTTCCAGCAAAAGAAATGCGAAAGTTAAACGCAACTGTATATGAAAAATACAGAATCATCAACAATATTCCCAGTGACATATTTCCTAAGTGTGTAAATTATAAGTTCCTTTCCTAAGCCTCTAGCAATGAGAGTTATACGTCGTACGAAAGAACAAGCTAAGAGCTTTCAACCAAGCTGTAAGTCGTTTATGCGGCAAAAGAGATGTGAAAGTTAAATGCAACTGTATATGAAAAATACAAAATCATCAACAATATTCCCAGTGACATATTTCCTAGATGAGTCAATTTTAAGTTCCTTTCCTAAGCCTCTAGCAATGAGAGTTATACGTGGTACGAAAGAACAAGCTAAGAGCTTTCAACCAAGCTGTAAGTCGTTTATGCAGCAAAAGAAATGTGAAAGTTAAATGCAACTGTATATGAAAAATACATTTTCATCAACAATATTCCCAGTGACATATTTCCTAAGTGTGTCAATTATAAGTTCCTTCCCTAAGCCTGTAACAATGAGGGTTATACATCGTTGAAAAGAACGAGCTAGGAGCTTTCAATCGAGCTATAAATGATTTATGCAACAAAAGAAATGTGAAAGTTAAATGCAACTGTACATGAAAAATACAAAATCATCAACAATATTCCCAGTGTCATATTTCCTAGATGAATCAATTTTAAGTTCGTTTCCTAAACCTCTCTAAACCTGAGTTTTACACCGTTGGAGAGGGCAAGCTAAGAGCTTTCAATTGAGCTATAAACGGTTTATGCAGCAAAACAAATGTGATATTAAATGTAATTGTGTATGAAAAATACAGTATCATCAACAATATTCCCAATGACATATTTCCTAAGTGAGTCAATTATAAGTTCCTTCCCTAAGCCTCTAACAATGAGGGTTATACATCGTTGAAAAGAACGAGCTAGGAGCTTTCAATCGAGCTATAAATGATTTATGCAACAAAAGAAATGTGAAAGTTAAATGCAACTGTACATGAAAAATACAAAATCATCAACAATATTCCCATTGTCATATTTCCTAGATGAATCAATTTTAAGTTCGTTTCCTAAACCTCTCTAAACCTGAGTTTTACAGCGTTGGAGAGGGCAAGCTAAGAGCTTTCAATTGAGCTATAAACGGTTTATGCAGCAAAACAAATGTGATATTAAATGTAATTGTGTATGAAAAATACAGTATCATCAACAATATTCCCAGTGACATATTTCCTAGATTAGTCAATTTTAAGTTCCTTTCCTAAGCCTCTATCAGCGAGAGTTATCTTCGTTGGAAAGAACAAAATAAGGGATTTCAACTAAGCTATACACGGTATATGCAGCGGAAAAAATGTGAGAGTTAAATACAACTGTATATGAAAAATACAGAGTCATCAACAATATTCCACGTGACATAATTCCGAGATCCGTCAATTTTAAGTTCCTTTCCTAAGCCTCTATCAACCACAGTTATACATCGTTGGAAAGAACAAAGTAAGGGCTTTCAATCACAATATAAGTAGTTTTTCCAGCAAAAGAAATGTGAAAGTTAAACGTAACTGTATATGAAAAATACAGAATCATCAACAATATTCCCAGTGACATATTTCCTAAGTGTGTCAATTATAAGTTCCTTTCCTAAGCCTCTAGCAATGAGAGTTATACGTCGTACGAAAGAACAAGCTAAGAGCTTTCAACCAAGCTGTAAGTCGTTTATGCGGCAAAAGAGATGTGAAAGTTAAATGCAACTGTATATGAAAAATACAAAATCATCAACAATATTCCCAGTGACATATTTCCTAGATGAGTCAATTTTAAGTTCCTTTCCTAAGCCTCTAGCAATGAGAGTTATACGTGGTACGAAAGAACAAGCTAAGAGCTTTCAACCAAGCTGTAAGTCGTTTATGCAGCAAAAGAAATGTGAAAGTTAAATGCAACTGTATATGAAAAATACATTTTCATCAACAATATTCCCAGTGACATATTTCCTAAGTTTGTCAATTATAAGTTTCTTCCCTAAGCCTGTAACAATGAGGGTTATACATCGTTGGAAAGAACGAGCTAGGAGCTTTCAATCGAGCTATAAATGATTTATGCAGCAAAAGAAATGTGAAAGTTAAATGCAACTGTACATGAAAAATACAAAATCATCAACAATATTCCCAATGACATATTTCCTAAGTGAGTCAATTATAAGTTCCTTCCCTAAGCCTCTAACAATGAGGGTTATACATCGTTGAAAAGAACGAGCTAGGAGCTTTCAATCGAGCTATAAATGATTTATGCAACAAAAGAAATGTGAAAGTTAAATGCAACTGTACATGAAAAATACAAAATCATCAACAATATTCCCAGTGTCATATTTCCTAGATGAATCAATTTTAAGTTCGTTTCCTAAACCTCTCTAAACCTGAGTTTTACATCGTTGGAGAGGGCAAGCTAAGAGCTTTCAATTGAGCTATAAACGGTTTATGCAGCAAAACAAATGTGAAAGTTAAATGTAATTGTATATGAAAAATACAGTATCATCAACAATATTCCCAGTGACATATTTCCTAGATTAGTCAATTTTAAGTTCCTTTCCTAAGCCTCTATCAGCGAGGGTTATCTTCGTTGGAAAGAACAAAATAAGGGATTTCAACTAAGCTATACACGGTATATGCAGCGGAAAAAATGTGAGAGTTAAATACAACTGTATATGAAAAATACAGAGTCATCAACAATATTCCTCGTGACATAATTCCGAGATCCGTCAATTTTAAGTTCCTTTCCTAAGCTTCTATCAACCATAGTTATACATCGTTGGAAAGAACAAAGTAAGGGCTTTCAATCACAATATAAATAGTTTTTCCAGCAAAATAAATGTGAAAGTTAAACGCAACTGTATATGAAAAATACAGAATCATCAACAATATTCCCAGTGACATATTTCCCAGGTGAGTCAATTTTAAGTTCCTTTCCTAAGCCTCTATCAAGGAGAGTTATACATCGTTGGAGAGAATAAGCTAGGAGCTTTCAACCAAGCTACAAATGATTTATGCAACAAAAGAAATGTGAAAGTTAAATGCAAATGTACATGAAAAATACAAAATCATCAACAATATTCCCAATGACATATTTCCTAAGTGAGTCAATTATAAGTTCCTTCCCTAAGCCTTTATCAACGAGAGTTATACATCGTTGGAAAGAACAAGCTAAGGGCTTTCAATCAAGCTATAAACGTTTTATGCAACAAAAGAAATGTGAAAGATAAATGCAACTGTACATGAAGAATACAAAATCATCAACAATATTCCCAGTGACATATTTCCTAAGTCAGTCAATTATAACTTCCTTCCCTAAGCCTCTATCAACGAAAGTTATACATCGCTGGAAAGAACTAGCTAAGAGCTTTCAATCAAGCTATAAACGTTTTATGCAACAGAGGAAATGTGAAAGATAAATGCAACTGTACATGAAAAATACAAAATCATCAACAATATTCCCAGTGTCATATTTCCTAGATGAGTCAATTTTAAGTTCGTTTCCTAAACCTCTTTAAACTTGAGTTTTACATCGTTGGAGAGAGCAAGCTAAGAGCTTTCAACCAAGCTGTAAGTCGTTTACGCGGCAAAAGAAATGTGAAAGTTAAATGCAACTGTATATGAAAAATACAAAATCATCAACAATATTCCCAGTGACATATTTCCCTGGTGAGTCAATTTTAAGTTCCTTTCCTAAGCCTCTATCAAGGAGAGTTATACATCGCTGGAAAGAACAAGCTAAGGGCTTTCAGCCAAGCTATAAACGGTTTATGCAGCAAAAGAAATGTGAAAGTTAAATGCAACTGTACATGAAAAATACAAAATCATCAACAATATTCCCAATGACATATTTCCTAAGTGAGTCAATTATAAGTTCCTTCCCTAAGCCTCTAACAATGAGGGTTATACATCGTTGAAAAGAACGAGCTAGGAGCTTTCAATCGAGCTATAAATGATTTATGCAACAAAAGAAATGTGAAAGTTAAATGCAACTGTACATGAAAAATACAAAATCATCAACAATATTCCCAGTGTCATATTTCCTAGATGAATCAATTTTAAGTTCGTTTCCTAAACCTCTCTAAACCTGAGTTTTACATCGTTGGAGAGGGCAAGCTAAGAGCTTTCAATTGAGCTATAAACGGTTTATGCAGCAAAACAAATGTGATATTAAATGTAATTGTGTATGAAAAATACAGTATCATCAACAATATTCCCAGTGACATATTTCCTAGATTAGTCAATTTTAAGTTCCTTTCCTAAGCCTCTATCAGCGAGAGTTATCTTCGTTGGAAAGAACAAAATAAGGGATTTCAACTAAGCTATACACGGTATATGCAGCGGAAAAAATGTGAGGGTTAAATACAACTGTATATGAAAAATACAGAGTCATCAACAATATTCCTCGTGACATAATTCCGAGATCCGTCAATTTTAAGTTCCTTTCCTAAGCTTCTATCAACCATAGTTATACATCGTTGGAAAGAACAAAGTAAGGGCTTTCAATCACAATATAAATAGTTTTTCCAGCAAAACAAATGTGAAAGTTAAATGTAATTGTATATGAAAAATACAGTATCATCAACAATATTCCCAGTGACATATTTCCTAGATTAGTCAATTTTAAGTTCCTTTCCTAAGCCTCTATCAGCGAGGGTTATCTTCGTTGGAAAGAACAAAATAAGGGATTTCAACTAAGCTATACACGGTATATGCAGCGGAAAAAATGTGAGAGTTAAATACAACTGTATATGAAAAATACAGAGTCATCAACAATATTCCTCGTGACATAATTCCGAGATCCGTCAATTTTAAGTTCCTTTCCTAAGCTTCTATCAACCATAGTTATACATCGTTGGAAAGAACAAAGTAAGGGCTTTCAATCACAATATAAATAGTTTTTCCAGCAAAATAAATGTGAAAGTTAAACGCAACTGTATATGAAAAATACAGAATCATCAACAATATTCCCAGTGACATATTTCCTGGGTGAGTCAATTTTAAGTTCCTTTCCTAAGCCTCTACCAACGAGATTTATACATCGTTGGAGAAAACAAGCTAGGAGCTTTCAACCAAGCTACAAATGATTTATGCAGCCAAGGAAATGTGAAAGTTAAATGCAAATGTACATGAAAAATACAAAATCATCAACAATATTCCCAATGACATATTTCCTAAGTGAGTCAATTATAAGTTCCTTCCCTAAGCCTTTATCAACGAGAGTTATACATCGTTGGAAAGAACAAGCTAAGGGCTTTCAATCAAGCTATAAACGTTTTATGCAACAAAAGAAATGTGAAAGATAAATGCAACTGTACATGAAGAATACAAAATCATCAACAATATTCCCAGTGACATATTTCCTAAGTCAGTCAATTATAACTTCCTTCCCTAAGCCTCTCTCAACGAAAGTTATACATCGCTGGAAAGAAGAGTCTAAGAGCTTTCAATCAAGCTATAAACGTTTTATGCAACAGAGGAAATGTGAAAGATAAATGCAACTGTACATGAAAAATACAAAATCATCAACAATATTCCCAGTGTCATATTTCCTAGATGAGTCAATTTTAAGTTCGTTTCCTAAACCTCTTTAAACCTGAGTTTTACATCGTTGGAGAGAGCAAGCTAAGAGCTTTCTACCAAGCTGTAAGTCGTTTACGCGGCAAAAGAAATGTGAAAGTTAAATGCAACTGTATATGAAAAATACAAAATCATCAACAATATTCCCAGTGACATATTTCCCTGGTGAGTCAATTTTAAGTTCCTTTCCTAAGCCTCTATCAAGGAGAGTTATACATCGTTGGAAAGAACAAGCTAAGGGCTTTCAGCCAAGCTATAAACGGTTTATGCAGCAAAAGAAATGTGAAAGTTAAATGCAACTGTACATGAAAAATACAAAATCATCAACAATATTCCCAATGACATATTTCCTAAGTGAGTCAATTATAAGTTCCTTCCCTAAGCCTCTAACAATGAGGGTTATACATCGTTGAAAAGAACGAGCTAGGAGCTTTCAATCGAGCTATAAATGATTTATGCAACAAAAGAAATGTGAAAGTTAAATGCAACTGTACATGAAAAATACAAAATCATCAACAATATTCCCAGTGTCATATTTCCTAGATGAATCAATTTTAAGTTTGTTTCCTAAACCTCTCTAAACCTGAGTTTTACATCGTTGGAGAGGGCAAGCTAAGAGCTTTCAATTGAGCTATAAACGGTTTATGCAGCAAAACAAATGTGATATTAAATGTAATTGTGTATGAAAAATACAGTATCATCAACAATATTCCCAGTGACATATTTCCTAGATTAGTCAATTTTAAGTTCCTTTCCTAAGCCTCTATCAGCGAGAGTTATCTTCGTTGGAAAGAACAAAATAAGGGATTTCAACTAAGCTATACACGGTATATGCAGCGGAAAAAATGTGAGAGTTAAATACAACTGTATATGAAAAATACAGAGTCATCAACAATATTCCACGTGACATAATTCCGAGATCCGTCAATTTTAAGTTCCTTTCCTAAGCTTCTATCAACCACAGTTATACATCGTTGGAAAGAACAAAGTAAGGGCTTTCAATCACAATATAAGTAGTTTTTCCAGCAAAAGAAATGTGAAAGTTAAACGCAACTGTATATGAAAAATACAGAATCAACAACAATATTCCCAGTGACATATTTCCTAAGTGTGTCAATTATAAGTTCCTTTCCTAAGCCTCTAGCAATGAGAGTTATACGTCGTACGAAAGAACAAGCTAAGAGCTTTCAACCAAGCTGTAAGTCGTTTATGCGGCAAAAGAGATGTGAAAGTTAAATGCAACTGTATATGAAAAATACAAAATCATCAACAATATTCCCAGTGACATATTTCCTAGATGAGTCAATTTTAAGTTCCTTTCCTAAGCCTCTAGCAATGAGAGTTATACGTGGTACGAAAGAACAAGCTAAGAGCTTTCAACCAAGCTGTAAGTCGTTTATGCAGCAAAAGAAATGTGAAAGTTAAATGCAACTGTATATGAAAAATACATTTTCATCAACAATATTCCCAGTGACATATTTCCTAAGTGTGTCAATTATAAGTTCCTTCCCTAAGCCTGTAACAATGAGGGTTATACATCGTTGGAAAGAACGAGCTAGGAGCTTTCAATCGAGCTATAAATGATTTATGCAGCAAAAGAAATGTGAAAGTTAAATGCAACTGTACATGAAAAATACAAAATCATCAACAATATTCCCAATGACATATTTCCTAAGTGAGTCAATTATAAGTTCCTTCCCTAAGCCTCTAACAATGAGGGTTATACATCGTTGAAAAGAACGAGCTAGGAGCTTTCAATCGAGCTATAAATGATTTATACAACAAAAGAAATGTGAAAGTTAAATGCAACTGTACATGAAAAATACAAAATCATCAACAATATTCCCAGTGTCATATTTCCTAGATGAATCAATTTTAAGTTCGTTTCCTAAACCTCTCTAAACCTGAGTTTTACATCGTTGGAGAGGGCAAGCTAAGAGCTTTCAATTGAGCTATAAACGGTTTATGCAGCAAAACAAATGTGAAAGTTAAATGTAATTGTATATGAAAAATACAGTATCATCAACAATATTCCCAGTGACATATTTCCTAGATTAGTCAATTTTAAGTTCCTTTCCTAAGCCTCTATCAGCGAGGGTTATCTTCGTTGGAAAGAACAAAATAAGGGATTTCAACTAAGCTATACACGGTATATGCAGCGGAAAAAATGTGAGAGTTAAATACAACTGTATATGAAAAATACAGAGTCATCAACAATATTCCTCGTGACATAATTCCGAGATCCGTCAATTTTAAGTTCCTTTCCTAAGCTTCTATCAACCATAGTTATACATCGTTGGAAAGAACAAAGTAAGGGCTTTCAATCACAATATAAATAGTTTTTCCAGCAAAATAAATGTGAAAGTTAAACGCAACTGTATATGAAAAATACAGATTCATCAACAATATTCCCAGTGACATATTTCCTAGATGAATCAATTTTAAGTTCCTTTCCTAAGCCTCTACAAAAGAGAGTTATACATCGTTGAAGAGAACAAGCTAGGAGCTTTCAACCAAACTATAAATGATTTATGCAACAAAAGAAATGTGAAAGTTAAATGCAAATGTACATGAAAAATACAAAATCATCAACAATATTCCCAATGACATATTTCCTAAGTGAGTCAATTATAAGTTCCTTCCCTAAGCCTTTATCAACGAGAGTTATACATCGTTGGAAAGAACAAGCTAAGGGCTTTCAATCAAGCTATAAACGTTTTATGCAACAAAAGAAATGTGAAAGATAAATGCAACTGTACATGAAGAATACAAAATCATCAACAATATTCCCAGTGACATATTTCCTAAGTCAGTCAATTATAACTTCCTTCCCTAAGCCTCTCTCAACGAAAGTTATACATCGCTGGAAAGAAGAGTCTAAGAGCTTTCAATCAAGCTATAAACGTTTTATGCAACAGAGGAAATGTGAAAGATAAATGCAACTGTACATGAAAAATACAAAATCATCAACAATATTCCCAGTGTCATATTTCCTAGATGAGTCAATTTTAAGTTCGTTTCCTAAACCTCTTTAAACCTGAGTTTTACATCGTTGGAGAGAGCAAGCTAAGAGCTTTCAACCAAGCTGTAAGTCGTTTACGCGGCAAAAGAAATGTGAAAGTTAAATGCAACTGTATATGAAAAATACAAAATCATCAACAATATTCCCAGTGACATATTTCCCTGGTGAGTCAATTTTAAGTTCCTTTCCTAAGCCTCTATCAAGGAGAGTTATACATCGTTGGAAAGAACAAGCTAAGGGCTTTCAGCCAAGCTATAAACGGTTTATGCAGCAAAAGAAATGTGAAAGTTAAATGCAACTGTACATGAAAAATACAAAATCATCAACAATATTCCCAATGACATATTTCCTAAGTGAGTCAATTATAAGTTCCTTCCCTAAGCCTCTAACAATGAGGGTTATACATCGTTGAAAAGAACGAGCTAGGAGCTTTCAATCGAGCTATAAATGATTTATGCAACAAAAGAAATGTGAAAGTTAAATGCAACTGTACATGAAAAATACAAAATCATCAACAATATTCCCAGTGTCATATTTCCTAGATGAATCAATTTTAAGTTCGTTTCCTAAACCTCTCTAAACCTGAGTTTTACACCGTTGGAGAGGGCAAGCTAAGAGCTTTCAATTGAGCTATAAACGGTTTATGCAGCAAAACAAATGTGATATTAAATGTAATTGTGTATGAAAAATACAGTATCATCAACAATATTCCCAGTGACATATTTCCTAGATTAGTCAATTTTAAGTTCCTTTCCTAAGCCTCTATCAGCGAGAGTTATCTTCGTTGGAAAGAACAAAATAAGGGATTTCAACTAAGCTATACACGGTATATGCAGCGGAAAAAATGTGAGAGTTAAATACAACTGTATATGAAAAATACAGAGTCATCAACAATATTCCACGTGACATAATTCCGAGATCCGTCAATTTTAAGTTCCTTTCCTAAGCTTCTATCAACCACAGTTATACATCGTTGGAAAGAACAAAGTAAGGGCTTTCAATCACAATATAAGTAGTTTTTCCAGCAAAAGAAATGTGAAAGTTAAACGCAACTGTATATGAAAAATACAGAATCATCAACAATATTCCCAGTGACATATTTCCTAAGTGTGTCAATTATAAGTTCCTTTCCTAAGCCTCTAGCAATGAGAGTTATACGTTGTACGAAAGAACAAGCTAAGAGCTTTCAACCAAGCTGTAAGTCGTTTATGCGGCAAAAGAGATGTGAAAGTTAAATGCAACTGTATATGAAAAATACAAAATCATCAACAATATTCCCAGTGACATATTTCCTAGATGAGTCAATTTTAAGTTCCTTTCCTAAGCCTCTAGCAATGAGAGTTATACGTGGTACGAAAGAACAAGCTAAGAGCTTTCAACCAAGCTGTAAGTCGTTTATGCAGCAAAAGAAATGTGAAAGTTAAATGCAACTGTATATGAAAAATACATTTTCATCAACAATATTCCCAGTGACATATTTCCTAAGTGTGTCAATTATAAGTTCCTTCCCTAAGCCTGTAACAATGAGGGTTATACATCGTTGAAAAGAACGAGCTAGGAGCTTTCAATCGAGCTATAAATGATTTATGCAACAAAAGAAATGTGAAAGTTAAATGCAACTGTACATGAAAAATACAAAATCATCAACAATATTCCCAGTGTCATATTTCCTAGATGAATCAATTTTAAGTTCGTTTCCTAAACCTCTCTAAACCTGAGTTTTACACCGTTGGAGAGGGCAAGCTAAGAGCTTTCAATTGAGCTATAAACGGTTTATGCAGCAAAACAAATGTGATATTAAATGTAATTGTGTATGAAAAATACAGTATCATCAACAATATTCCCAATGACATATTTCCTAAGTGAGTCAATTATAAGTTCCTTCCCTAAGCCTCTAACAATGAGGGTTATACATCGTTGAAAAGAACGAGCTAGGAGCTTTCAATCGAGCTATAAATGATTTATGCAACAAAAGAAATGTGAAAGTTAAATGCAACTGTACATGAAAAATACAAAATCATCAACAATATTCCCAGTGTCATATTTCCTAGATGAATCAATTTTAAGTTCGTTTCCTAAACCTCTCTAAACCTGAGTTTTACATCGTTGGAGAGGGCAAGCTAAGAGCTTTCAATTGAGCTATAAACGGTTTATGCAGCAAAACAAATGTGATATTAAATGTAATTGTGTATGAAATATACAGTATCATCAACAATATTCCCAGTGACATATTTCCTAGATTAGTCAATTTTAAGTTCCTTTCCTAAGCCTCTATCAGCGAGAGTTATCTTCGTTGGAAAGAACAAAATAAGGGATTTCAACTAAGCTATACACGTTATATGCAGCGGAAAAAATGTGAGAGTTAAATACAACTGTATATGAAAAATACAGAGTCATCAACAATATTCCACGTGACATAATTCCGAGATCCGTCAATTTTAAGTTCCTTTCCTAAGCTTCTATCAACCACAGTTATACATCGTTGGAAAGAACAAAGTAAGGGCTTTCAATCACAATATAAGTAGTTTTTCCAGCAAAAGAAATGTGAAAGTTAAACGCAACTGTATATGAAAAATACAGAATCATCAACAATATTCCCAGTGACATATTTCCTAAGTGTGTCAATTATAAGTTCCTTTCCTAAGCCTCTAGCAATGAGAGTTATACGTCGTACGAGAGAACAAGCTAAGAGCTTTCAACCAAGCTGTAAGTCGTTTATGCGGCAAAAGAGATGTGAAAGTTAAATGCAACTGTATATGAAAAATACAAAATCATCAACAATATTCCCAGTGACATATTTCCTAGATGAGTCAATTTTTAGTTCCTTTCCTAAGCCTCTAGCAATGAGAGTTATACGTGGTACGAAAGAACAAGCTAAGAGCTTTCAACCAAGCTGTAAGTCGTTTATGCAGCAAAAGAAATGTGAAAGTTAAATGCAATTGTATATGAAAAATACATTTTCATCAACAATATTCCCAGTGACATATTTCCTAAGTGTGTCAATTATAAGTTCCTTCCCTAAGCCTGTAACAATGAGGGTTATACATCGTTGGAAAGAACGAGCTAGGAGCTTTCAATCGAGCTATAAATGATTTATGCAGCAAAAGAAATGTGAAAGTTAAATGCAACTGTACATGAAAAATACAAAATCATCAACAATATTCCCAATGACATATTTCCTAAGTGAGTCAATTATAAGTTCCTTCCCTAAGCCTCTAACAATGAGGGTTATACATCGTTGAAAAGAACGAGCTAGGAGCTTTCAATCGAGCTATAAATGATTTATGCAACAAAAGAAATGTGAAAGTTAAATGCAACTGTACATGAAAAATACAAAATCATCAACAATATTCCCAGTGTCATATTTCCTAGATGAATCAATTTTAAGTTCGTTTCCTAAACCTCTCTAAACCTGAGTTTTACACCGTTGGAGAGGGCAAGCTAAGAGCTTTCAATTGAGCTATAAACGGTTTATGCAGCAAAACAAATGTGATATTAAATGTAATTGTGTATGAAAAATACAGTATCAATATTCCCAGTGACATATTTCCTAGATTAGTCAATTTTCAGTTCCTTTCCTAAGCCTCTATCAGCGAGAGTTATCTTCGTTGGAAAGAACAAAATAAGGGATTTCAACTAAGCTATACACGTTATATGCAGCGGAAAAAATGTGAGAGTTAAATACAACTGTATATGAAAAATACAGAGTCATCAACAATATTCCACGTGACATAATTCCGAGATCCGTCAATTTTAAGTTCCTTTCCTAAGCTTCTATCAACCACAGTTATACATCGTTGGAAAGAACAAAGTAAGGGCTTTCAATCACAATATAAGTAGTTTTTCCAGCAAAAGAAATGTGAAAGTTAAACGCAACTGTATATGAAAAATACAGAATCATCAACAATATTCCCAGTGACATATTTCCTAAGTGTGTCAATTATAAGTTCCTTTCCTAAGCCTCTAGCAATGAGAGTTATACGTCGTACGAGAGAACAAGCTAAGAGCTTTCAACCAAGCTGTAAGTCGTTTATGCGGCAAAAGAGATGTGAAAGTTAAATGCAACTGTATATGAAAAATACAAAATCATCAACAATATTCCCAGTGACATATTTCCTAGATGAGTCAATTTTTAGTTCCTTTCCTAAGCCTCTAGCAATGAGAGTTATACGTGGTACGAAAGAACAAGCTAAGAGCTTTCAACCAAGCTGTAAGTCGTTTATGCAGCAAAAGAAATGTGAAAGTTAAATGCAATTGTATATGAAAAATACATTTTCATCAACAATATTCCCAGTGACATATTTCCTAAGTGTGTCAATTATAAGTTCCTTCCCTAAGCCTGTAACAATGAGGGTTATACATCGTTGGAAAGAACGAGCTAGGAGCTTTCAATCGAGCTATAAATGATTTATGCAGCAAAAGAAATGTGAAAGTTAAATGCAACTGTACATGAAAAATACAAAATCATCAACAATATTCCCAATGACATATTTCCTAAGTGAGTCAATTATAAGTTCCTTCCCTAAGCCTCTAACAATGAGGGTTATACATCGTTGAAAAGAACGAGCTAGGAGCTTTCAATCGAGCTATAAATGATTTATGCAACAAAAGAAATGTGAAAGTTAAATGCAACTGTACATGAAAAATACAAAATCATCAACAATATTCCCAGTGTCATATTTCCTAGATGAATCAATTTTAAGTTCGTTTCCTAAACCTCTCTAAACCTGAGTTTTACATCGTTGGAGAGGGCAAGCTAAGAGCTTTCAATTGAGCTATAAACGGTTTATGCAGCAAAACAAATGTGAAAGTTAAATGTAATTGTATATGAAAAATACAGTATCATCAACAATATTCCCAGTGACATATTTCCTAGATTAGTCAATTTTAAGTTCCTTTCCTAAGCCTCTATCTAGGAGCTTTCAACCAAGCTATAAATGATTTATGCAACAAAAGAAATGTGAAAGTTAAATGCAACTGTACATGAAAAATACAAAATCATCAACAATATTCCCAGTGTCATATTTCCTAGATGAGTCAATTTTAAGTTCGTTTCCTAAACCTCTTTAAACCTGAATTTTACATCGTTGGAGAGAGCAAGCTAACAGCTTTCAATTAAGCTATAAACGGTTTATGCAGCAAAAGAAATGTGAAAGATAAATGCAACTGTACATGAAAAATACAAAATCATCAACAATATTCCCAGTGTCATATTTCCTAGATGAGTCAATTTTAAGTTCGTTTCCTAAACCTCTTTAAACCTGAGTTTTACATCGTTGGAGAGAGCAAGCTAAGAGCTTTCAACCAAGCTGTAAGTCGTTTACGCGGCAAAAGAAATGTGAAAGTTAAATGCAACTGTATATGAAAAATACAAAATCATCAACAATATTCCCAGTGACATATTTCCCTGGTGAGTCAATTTTAAGTTCCTTTCCTAAGCCTCTATCAAGAAGAGTTATACATCGTTGGAAAGAACAAGCTAAGGGCTTTCAGCCAAGCTATAAACGGTTTATGCAGCAAAAGAAATGTGAAAGTTAAATGCAACTGTACATGAAAAATACAAAATCATCAACAATATTCCCAGTGTCATATTTCCTAGATGAATCAATTTTAAGTTCGTTTCCTAAACCTCTCTAAACCTGAGTTTTACATCGTTGGAGAGGGCAAGCTAAAAGCTTTCAATTGAGCTATAAACGGTTTATGCAGCAAAACAAATGTGAAAGTTAAATGTAATTGTATATGAAAAATACAGTATCATCAACAATATTCCCAGTGACATATTTCCTAGATTAGTCAATTTTAAGTTCCTTTCCTAAGCCTCTATCAGCGAGGGTTATCTTCGTTGGAAAGAACAAAATAAGGGATTTCAACTAAGCTATACACGGTATATGCAGCGGAAAAAATGTGAGAGTTAAATACAACTGTATATGAAAAATACAGAGTCATCAACAATATTCCTCGTAACATAATTCCGAGATCCGTCAATTTTAAGTTCCTTTCCTAAGCTTCTATCAACCATAGTTATACATCGTTGGAAAGAACAAGGTAAGGGCTTTCAATCACAATATAAATAGTTTTTCCAGCAAAATAAATGTGAAAGTTAAACGCAACTGTATATGAAAAATACAGAATCATCAACAATATTCCCAGTGACATATTTCCCAGGTGAGTCAATTTTAAGTTCCTTTCCTAAGCCTCTATCAAGGAGAGTTATACATCGTTGGAGAGAACAAGCTAGGAGCTTTCAACCAAGCTATAAATGATTTATGCAACAAAAGAAATGTGAAAGTTAAATGCAAATGTACATGAAAAATACAAAATCATCAACAATATTCCCAATGACATATTTCCTAAGTGAGTCAATTATAAGTTCCTTCCCTAAGCCTTTATCAACGAGAGTTATACATCGTTGGAAAGAACAAGCTAAGGGCTTTCAATCAAGCTATAAACGTTTTATGCAACAAAAGAAATGTGAAAGATAAATGCAACTGTACATGAAGAATACAAAATCATCAACAATATTCCCAGTGACATATTTCCTAAGTCAGTCAATTATAACTTCCTTCCCTAAGCCTCTCTCAACGAAAGTTATACATCGCTGGAAAGAAGAGTCTAAGAGCTTTCAATCAAGCTATAAACGTTTTATGCAACAGAGGAAATGTGAAAGATAAATGCAACTGTACATGAAAAATACAAAATCATCAACAATATTCCCAGTGTCATATTTCCTAGATGAGTCAATTTTAAGTTCGTTTCCTAAACCTCTTTAAACCTGAGTTTTACATCGTTGGAGAGAGCAAGCTAAGAGCTTTCAACCAAGCTGTAAGTCGTTTACGCGGCAAAAGAAATGTGAAAGTTAAATGCAACTGTATATGAAAAATACAAAATCATCAACAATATTCCCAGTGACATATTTCCCTGGTGAGTCAATTTTAAGTTCCTTTCCTAAGCCTCTATCAAGGAGAGTTATACATCGTTGGAAAGAACAAGCTAAGGGCTTTCAGCCAAGCTATAAACGGTTTATGCAGCAAAAGAAATGTGAAAGTTAAATGCAACTGTACATGAAAAATACAAAATCATCAACAATATTCCCAATGACATATTTCCTAAGTGAGTCAATTATAAGTTCCTTCCCTAAGCCTCTAACAATGAGGGTTATACATCGTTGAAAAGAACGAGCTAGGAGCTTTCAATCGAGCTATACATGATTTATGCAACAAAAGAAATGTGAAAGTTAAATGCAACTGTACATGAAAAATACAAAATCATCAACAATATTCCCAGTGTCATATTTCCTAGATGAATCAATTTTAAGTTCGTTTCCTAAACCTCTCTAAACCTGAGTTTTACATCGTTGGAGAGGGCAAGCTAAGAGCTTTCAATTGAGCTATAAACGGTTTATGCAGCAAAACAAATATGAAAGTTAAATGTAATTGTATATGAAAAATACAGTATCATCAACAATATTCCCAGTGACATATTTCCTAGATTAGTCAATTTTAAGTTCCTTTCCTAAGCCTCTATCAGCGAGGGTTATCTTCGTTGGAAAGAACAAAATAAGGGATTTCAACTAAGCTATACACGGTATATGCACCGGAAAAAATGTGAGAGTTAAATACAACTGTATATGAAAAATACAGAGTCATCAACAATATTCCTCGTGACATAATTCCGAGATCCGTCAATTTTAAGTTCCTTTCCTAAGCTTCTATCAACCATAGTTATACATCTTTGGAAAGAACAAAGTAAGGGCTTTCAATCACAATATAAATAGTTTTTCCAGCAAAATAAATGTGAAAGTTAAACGCAACTGTATATGAAAAATACAGAATCATCAACAATATTCCCAGTGACATATTTCCCAGGTGAGTCAATTTTAAGTTCCTTTCCTAAGCCTCTATCAAGGAGAGTTATACATCGTTGGAGAGAACAAGCTAGGAGCTTTCAACCAAGCTATAAATGATTTATGCAACAAAAGAAATGTGAAAGTTAAATGCAAATGTACATGAAAAATACAAAATCATCAACAATATTCCCAATGACATATTTCCTAAGTGAGTCAATTATAAGTTCCTTCCCTAAGCCTTTATCAACGAGAGTTATACATCGTTGGAAAGAACAAGCTAAGGGCTTTCAATCAAGCTATAAACGTTTTATGCAACAAAAGAAATGTGAAAGATAAATGCAACTGTACATGAAGAATACAAAATCATCAACAATATTCCCAGTGACATATTTCCTAAGTCAGTCAATTATAACTTCCTTCCCTAAGCCTCTCTCAACGAAAGTTATACATCGCTGGAAAGAAGAGTCTAAGAGCTTTCAATCAAGCTATAAACGTTTTATGCAACAGAGGAAATGTGAAAGATAAATGCAACTGTACATGAAAAATACAAAATCATCAACAATATTCCCAGTGTCATATTTCCTAGATGAGTCAATTTTAAGTTCGTTTCCTAAACCTCTTTAAACCTGAGTTTTACATCGTTGGAGAGAGCAAGCTAAGAGCTTTCAACCAAGCTGTAAGTCGTTTACGCGGCAAAAGAAATGTGAAAGTTAAATGCAACTGTATATGAAAAATACAAAATCATCAACAATATTCCCAGTGACATATTTCCCTGGTGAGTCAATTTTAAGTTCCTTTCCTAAGCCTCTATCAAGAAGAGTTATACATCGTTGGAAAGAACAAGCTAAGGGCTTTCAGCCAAGCTATAAACGGTTTATGCAGCAAAAGAAATGTGAAAGTTAAATGCAACTGTACATGAAAAATACAAAATCATCAACAATATTCCCAATGACATATTTCCTAAGTGAGTCAATTATAAGTTCCTTCCCTAAGCCTCTAACAATGAGGGTTATACATCGTTGAAAAGAACGAGCTAGGAGCTTTCAATCGAGCTATAAATGATTTATGCAACAAAAGAAATGTGAAAGTTAAATGCAACTGTACATGAAAAATACAAAATCATCAACAATATTCCCAGTGTCATATTTCCTAGATGAATCAATTTTAAGTTCGTTTCCTAAACCTCTCTAAACCTGAGTTTTACATCGTTGGAGAGGGCAAGCTAAAAGCTTTCAATTGAGCTATAAACGGTTTATGCAGCAAAACAAATGTGAAAGTTAAATGTAATTGTATATGAAAAATACAGTATCATCAACAATATTCCCAGTGACATATTTCCTAGATTAGTCAATTTTAAGTTCCTTTCCTAAGCCTCTATCAGCGAGGGTTATCTTCGTTGGAAAGAACAAAGTAAGGGCTTTCAATCACAATATAAATAGTTTTTCCAGCAAAATAAATGTGAAAGTTAAACGCAACTGTATATGAAAAATACAGAATCATCAACAATATTCCCAGTGACATATTTCCCAGGTGAGTCAATTTTAAGTTCCTTTCCTAAGCCTCTATCAAGGAGAGTTATACATCGTTGGAGAGAACAAGCTAGGAGCTTTCAACCAAGCTATAAATGATTTATGCAACAAAAGAAATGTGAAAGTTAAATGCAAATGTACATGAAAAATACAAAATCATCAACAATATTCCCAATGACATATTTCCTAAGTGAGTCAATTATAAGTTCCTTCCCTAAGCCTTTATCAACGAGAGTTATACATCGTTGGAAAGAACAAGCTAAGGGCTTTCAATCAAGCTATAAACGTTTTATGCAACAAAAGAAATGTGAAAGATAAATGCAACTGTACATGAAGAATACAAAATCATCAACAATATTCCCAGTGACATATTTCCTAAGTCAGTCAATTATAACTTCCTTCCCTAAGCCTCTCTCAACGAAAGTTATACATCGCTGGAAAGAAGAGTCTAAGAGCTTTCAATCAAGCTATAAACGTTTTATGCAACAGAGGAAATGTGAAAGATAAATGCAACTGTACATGAAAAATACAAAATCATCAACAATATTCCCAATGACATATTTTCTAAGTGAGTCAATTTTAAGTTCCTTTCCTAAGCCTCTATCAAGGAGAGTTATACATCGTTGGAAAGAACAAGCTAAGGGCTTTCAGCCAAGCTATAAGCGGTTTATGCAGCAAAAGAAATGTGAAAGTTAAATGCAACTGTACATGAAAAATACAAAATCATCAACAATATTCCCAATAACATATTTCCTAAGTGAGTCAATTATAAGTTCCTTCCCTAAGCCTCTAACAATGAGGGTTATACATCGTTGAAAAGAACGAGCTAGGAGCTTTCAATCGAGCTATAAATGATTTATGCAACAAAAGAAATGTGAAAGTTAAATGCAACTGTACATGAAAAATACAAAATCATCAACAATATTCCCAGTGTCATATTTCCTAGATGAATCAATTTTAAGTTCGTTTCCTAAACCTCTCTAAACCTGAGTTTTACATCGTTGGAGAGGGCAAGCTAAGAGCTTTCAATTGAGCTATAAACGGTTTATGCAGCAAAACAAATGTGAAAGTTAAATGTAATTGTATATGAAAAATACAGTATCATCAACAATATTCCCAGTGACATATTTCCTAGATTAGTCAATTTTAAGTTCCTTTCCTAAGCCTCTATCAGCGAGGGTTATCTTCGTTGGAAAGAACAAAATAAGGGATTTCAACTAAGCTATACACGGTATATGCACCGGAAAAAATGTGAGAGTTAAATACAACTGTATATGAAAAATACAGAGTCATCAACAATATTCCTCGTGACATAATTCCGAGATCCGTCAATTTTAAGTTCCTTTCCTAAGCTTCTATCAACCATAGTTATACATCGTTGGAAAGAACAAAGTAAGGGCTTTCAATCACAATATAAATAGTTTTTCCAGCAAAATAAATGTGAAAGTTAAACGTAACTGTATAAGAAAAATACAGAATCATCAACAATATTCCCAGTGACATATTTCCCAGGTGAGTCAATTTTAAGTTCCTTTCCTAAGCCTCTATCAAGGAGAGTTATACATCGTTGGAGAGAACAAGCTAGGAGCTTTCAACCAAGCTATAAATGATTTATGCAACAAAAGAAATGTGAAAGTTAAATGCAAATGTACATGAAAAATACAAAATCATCAACAATATTCCCAATGACATATTTCCTAAGTGAGTCAATTATAAGTTCCTTCCCTAAGCCTTTATCAACGAGAGTTATACATCGTTGGAAAGAACAAGCTAAGGGCTTTCAATCAAGCTATAAACGTTTTATGCAACAAAAGAAATGTGAAAGATAAATGCAACTGTACATGAAGAATACAAAATCATCAACAATATTCCCAGTGACATATTTCCTAAGTCAGTCAATTATAACTTCCTTCCCTAAGCCTCTCTCAACGAAAGTTATACATCGCTGGAAAGAAGAGTCTAAGAGCTTTCAATCAAGCTATAAACGTTTTATGCAACAGAGGAAATGTGAAAGATAAATGCAACTGTACATGAAAAATACAAAATCATCAACAATATTCCCAATGACATATTTTCTAAGTGAGTCAATTTTAAGTTCCTTTCCTAAGCCTCTATCAAGGAGAGTTATACATCGTTGGAAAGAACAAGCTAAGGGCTTTCAGCCAAGCTATAAGCGGTTTATGCAGCAAAAGAAATGTGAAAGTTAAATGCAACTGTACATGAAAAATACAAAATCATCAACAATATTCCCAATAACATATTTCCTAAGTGAGTCAATTATAAGTTCCTTCCCTAAGCCTCTAACAATGAGGGTTATACATCGTTGAAAAGAACGAGCTAGGAGCTTTCAATCGAGCTATAAATGATTTATGCAACAAAAGAAATGTGAAAGTTAAATGCAACTGTACATGAAAAATACAAAATCATCAACAATATTCCCAGTGTCATATTTCCTAGATGAATCAATTTTAAGTTCGTTTCCTAAACCTCTCTAAACCTGAGTTTTACATCGTTGGAGAGGGCAAGCTAAGAGCTTTCAATTGAGCTATAAACGGTTTATGCAGCAAAACAAATGTGAAAGTTAAATGTAATTGTATATGAAAAATACAGTATCATCAACAATATTCCCAGTGACATATTTCCTAGATTAGTCAATTTTAAGTTCCTTTCCTAAGCCTCTATCAGCGAGGGTTATCTTCGTTGGAAAGAACAAAATAAGGGATTTCAACTAAGCTATACACGGTATATGCACCGGAAAAAATGTGAGAGTTAAATACAACTGTATATGAAAAATACAGAGTCATCAACAATATTCCTCGTGACATAATTCCGAGATCCGTCAATTTTAAGTTCCTTTCCTAAGCTTCTATCAACCATAGTTATACATCGTTGGAAAGAACAAAGTAAGGGCTTTCAATCACAATATAAATAGTTTTTCCAGCAAAATAAATGTGAAAGTTAAACGTAACTGTATAAGAAAAATACAGAATCATCAACAATATTCCCAGTGACATATTTCCCAGGTGAGTCAATTTTAAGTTCCTTTCCTAAGCCTCTATCAAGGAGAGTTATACATCGTTGGAGAGAACAAGCTAGGAGCTTTCAACCAAGCTATAAATGATTTATGCAACAAAAGAAATGTGAAAGTTAAATGCAAATGTACATGAAAAATACAAAATCATCAACAATATTCCCAATGACATATTTCCTAAGTGAGTCAATTATAAGTTCCTTCCCTAAGCCTTTATCAACGAGAGTTATACATCGTTGGAAAGAACAAGCTAAGGGCTTTCAATCAAGCTATAAACGTTTTATGCAACAAAAGAAATGTGAAAGATAAATGCAACTGTACATTAAGAATACAAAATCATCAACAATATTCCCAGTGACATATTTCCTAAGTCAGTCAATTATAACTTCCTTCCCTAAGCCTCTCTCAACGAAAGTTATACATCGCTGGAAAGAAGAGTCTAAGAGCTTTCAATCAAGCTATAAACGTTTTATGCAACAGAGGAAATGTGAAAGATAAATGCAACTGTACATGAAAAATACAAAATCATCAACAATATTCCCAGTGTCATATTTCCTAGATGAGTCAATTTTAAGTTCGTTTCCTAAACCTCTTTAAACCTGAGTTTTACATCGTTGGAGAGAGCAAGCTAAGAGCTTTCAACCAAGCTGTAAGTCGTTTACGCGGCAAAAGAAATGTGAAAGTTAAATGCAACTGTATATGAAAAATACAAAATCATCAACAATATTCCCAGTGACATATTTCCCTGGTGAGTCAATTTTAAGTTCCTTTCCTAAGCCTCTATCAAGGAGAGTTATACATCGTTGGAAAGAACAAGCTAAGGGCTTTCAGCCAAGCTATAAACGGTTTATGCAGCAAAAGAAATGTGAAAGTTAAATGCAACTGTACATGAAAAAAAAAAATCATCAACAATATTCCCAATGACATATTTCCTAAGTGAGTCAATTATAAGTTCCTTCCCTAAGCCTCTAACAATGAGGGTTATACATCGTTGAAAAGAACGAGCTAGGAGCTTTCAATCGAGCTATAAATGATTTATGCAACAAAAGAAATGTGAAAGTTAAATGCAACTGTACATGAAAAATACAAAATCATCAACAATATTCCCAGTGTCATATTTCCTAGATGAATCAATTTTAAGTTCGTTTCCTAAACCTCTCTAAACCTGAGTTTTACACCGTTGGAGAGGGCAAGCTAAGAGCTTTCAATTGAGCTATAAACGGTTTATGCAGCAAAACAAATGTGATATTAAATGTAATTGTGTATGAAAAATACAGTATCATCAACAATATTCCCAGTGACATATTTCCTAGATTAGTCAATTTTAAGTTCCTTTCCTAAGCCTCTATCAGCGAGAGTTATCTTCGTTGGAAAGAACAAAATAAGGGATTTCAACTAAGCTATATACGGTATATGCAGCGGAAAAAATGTGAGAGTTAAATACAACTGTATATGAAAAATACAGAGTCATCAACAATATTCCACGTGACATAATTCCGAGATCCGTCAATTTTAAGTTCCTTTCCTAAGCTTCTATCAACCACAGTTATACATCGTTGGAAAGAACAAAGTAAGGGCTTTCAATCACAATATAAGTAGTTTTTCCAGCAAAAGAAATGTGAAAGTTAAACGCAACTGTATATGAAAAATACAGAATCATCAACAATATTCCCAGTGACATATTTCCTAAGTGTGTCAATTATAAGTTCCTTTCCTAAGCCTCTAGCAATGAGAGTTATACGTCGTACGAAAGAACAAGCAAAGAGCTTTCAACCAAGCTGTAAGTCGTTTATGCGGCAAAAGAGATGTGAAAGTTAAATGCAACTGTATATGAAAAATACAAAATCATCAACAATATTCCCAGTGACATATTTCCTAGATGAGTCAATTTTAAGTTCCTTTCCTAAGCCTCTAGCAATGAGAGTTATACGTGGTACGAAAGAACAAGCTAAGAGCTTTCAACCAAGCTGTAAGTCGTTTATGCAGCAAAAGAAATGTGAAAGTTAAATGCAACTGTATATGAAAAATACATTTTCATCAACAATATTCCCAGTGACATATTTCCTAAGTGTGTCAATTATAAGTTCCTTCCCTAAGCCTGTAACAATGAGGGTTATACATCGTTGGAAAGAATGAGCTAGGAGCTTTCAATCGAGCTATAAATGATTTATGCAGCAAAAGAAATGTGAAAGTTAAATGCAACTGTACATGAAAAATACAAAATCATCAACAATATTCCCAATGACATATTTCCTAAGTGAGTCAATTATAAGTTCCTTCCCTAAGCCTCTAACAATGAGGGTTATACATCGTTGAAAAGAACGAGCTAGGAGCTTTCAATCGAGCTATAAATGATTTATGCAACAAAAGAAATGTGAAAGTTAAATGCAACTGTACATGAAAAATACAAAATCATCAACAATATTCCCAGTGTCATATTTCCTAGATGAATCAATTTTAAGTTCGTTTCCTAAACCTCTCTAAACCTGAGTTTTACATCGTTGGAGAGGGCAAGCTAAGAGCTTTCAATTGAGCTATAAACGGTTTATGCAGCAAAACAAATGTGAAAGTTAAATGTAATTGTATATGAAAAATACAGTATCATCAACAATATTCCCAGTGACATATTTCCTAGATTAGTCAATTTTAAGTTTCTTTCCTAAGCCTCTATCAGCGAGGGTTATCTTCGTTGGAAAGAACAAAATAAGGGATTTCAACTAAGCTATACACGGTATATGCAGCGGAAAAAATTTGAGAGTTCAATACAACTGTATATGAAAAATACAGAGTCATCAATAATATTCCTCGTGACATAATTCCGAGATTCGTCAATTTTAAGTTCCTTTCCTAAGCTTCTATCAACCATAGTTATACATCGTTGGAAAGAACAAAGTAAGGGCTTTCAATCACAATATAAATAGTTTTTCCAGCAAAAGAAATGTGAAAGTTAAACGCAACTGTATATGAAAAATACAGAATCATCAATAATATTCCCAGTGACATATTTCCCAGGTGAGTCAATTTTAAGTTCCTTTCCTAAGCCTCTATCAAGGAGAGTTATACATCGTTGGAAAGAACAAGCTAGGAGATTTCAACCAAGCTATAAATGATTTATGCAACAAAAGAAATGTGAAAGTTAAATGCAACTGTACATGAAAAATACAAAATCATCAACAATATTCCCAGTGTCATATTTCCTAGATGAATCAATTTTAAGTTCGTTTCCTAAACCTCTCTAAACCTGAGTTTTACATCGTTGGAGAGGGCAAGCTAAGAGCTTTCAATTGAGCTATAAACGGTTTATGCAGCAAAACAAATGTGATATTAAATGTAATTGTGTATGAAAAATACAGTATCATCAACAATATTCCCAGTGACATATTTCCTAGATTAGTCAATTTTAAGTTCCTTTCCTAAGCCTCTATCAGCGAGAGTTATCTTCGTTGGAAAGAACAAAATAAGGGATTTCAACTAAGCTATACACGGTATATGCAGCGGAAAAAATGTGAGAGTTAAATACAACTGTATATGAAAAATACAGAGTCATCAACAATATTCCACGTGACATAATTCCGAGATCCGTCAATTTTAAGTTCCTTTCCTAAGCTTCTATCAACCACAGTTATACATCGTTGGAAAGAACAAAGTAAGGGCTTTCAATCACAATATAAGTAGTTTTTCCAGCAAAAGAAATGTGAAAGTTAAACGCAACTGTATATGAAAAATACAGAATCATCAACAATATTCCCAGTGACATATTTCCTAAGTGTGTCAATTATAAGTTCCTTTCCTAAGCCTCTAGCAATGAGAGTTATACGTCGTACGAAAGAACAAGCTAAGAGCTTTCAACCAAGCTGTAAGTCGTTTATGCGGCAAAAGAGATGTGAAAGTTAAATGCAACTGTATATGAAAAATACAAAATCATCAACAATATTCCCAGTGACATATTTCCTAGATGAGTCAATTTTAAGTTCCTTTCCTAAGCCTCTAGCAATGAGAGTTATACGTGGTACGAAAGAACAAGCTAAGAGCTTTCAACCAAGCTGTAAGTCGTTTATGCAGCAAAAGAAATGTGAAAGTTAAATGCAACTGTATATGAAAAATACATTTTCATCAACAATATTCCCAGTGACATATTTCCTAAGTGTGTCAATTATAAGTTCCTTCCCTAAGCCTGTAACAATGAGGGTTATACATCGTTGGAAAGAACGAGCTAGGAGCTTTCAATCGAGCTATAAATGATTTATGCAGCAAAAGAAATGTGAAAGTTAAATGCAACTGTACATGAAAAATACAAAATCATCAACAATATTCCCAATGACATATTTCCTAAGTGAGTCAATTATAAGTTCCTTCCCTAAGCCTCTAACAATGAGGGTTATACATCGTTGAAAAGAACGAGCTAGGAGCTTTCAATCGAGCTATAAATGATTTATGCAACAAAAGAAATGTGAAAGTTAAATGCAACTGTACATGAAAAATACAAAATCATCAACAATATTCCCAGTGTCATATTTCCTAGATGAATCAATTTTAAGTTCGTTTCCTAAACCTCTCTAAACCTGAGTTTTACATCGTTGGAGAGGGCAAGCTAAGAGCTTTCAATTGAGCTATAAACGGTTTATGCAGCAAAACAAATGTGAAAGTTAAATGTAATTGTATATGAAAAATACAGTATCATCAACAATATTCCCAGTGACATATTTCCTAGATTAGTCAATTTTAAGTTTCTTTCCTAAGCCTCTATCAGCGAGGGTTATCTTCGTTGGAAAGAACAAAATAAGGGATTTCAACTAAGCTATACACGGTATATGCAGCGGAAAAAATGTGAGAGTTCAATACAACTGTATATGAAAAATACAGAGTCATCAATAATATTCCTCGTGACATAATTCCGAGATTCGTCAATTTTAAGTTCCTTTCCTAAGCTTCTATCAACCATAGTTATACATCGTTGGAAAGAACAAAGTAAGGGCTTTCAATCACAATATAAATAGTTTTTCCAGCAAAAGAAATGTGAAAGTTAAACGCAACTGTATATGAAAAATACAGGATCATCAATAATATTCCCAGTGACATATTTCCCAGGTGAGTCAATTTTAAGTTCCTTTCCTAAGCCTCTATCAAGGAGAGTTATACATCGTTGGAAAGAACAAGCTAGGAGATTTCAACCAAGCTATAAATGATTTATGCAACAAAAGAAATGTGAAAGTTAAATGCAACTGTACATGAAAAATACAAAATCATCAACAATATTCCCAATGACATATTTCCTAAGTGAGTCAATTATAAGTTTCTTCCCTAAGCCTTTATCAACGAGGGTTATACATCGTTGGAAAGAACAAGCTAAGGGCTTTCAATCAAGCTATAAACGTTTTATGCAACAAAAGAAATGTGAAAGATAAATGCAACTGTACATGAAAAATACAAAATCATCAACAATATTCCCAGTGTCATATTTCCTAGATGAGTCAATTTTAAGTTCGTTTCCTAAACCTCTTTAAACCTGAGTTTTACATCGTTGGAGAGAGCAAGCTAAGAGCTTTCAATTAAGCTATAAACGGTTTATGCAGCAAAACAAATGTGAAAGTTAAATGTAATTGTATATGAAAAATACAGTATCATCAACAATATTCCCAGTGACATATTTCCTAGATAAGTCAATTTTAAGTTCCTTTCCTAAGCCTCTATCAGCGAGGGTTATCTTCGTTGGAAAGAACAAAATAAGGGATTTCAACTAAGCTATACACGGTATATGCAGCGGAAAAAATGTGAGAGTTAAATACAACTGTATATGAAAAATACAGAGTCATCAACAATATTCCTCGTGACATAATTCCGAGATCCGTCAATTTTAAGTTCCTTTCCTAAGCTTCTATCAACCACAGTTATACATCGTTGGAAAGAACAAAGTAAGGGCTTTCAATCACAATATAAATAGTTTTCCAGCAAAAGAAATGTGAAAGTTAAACGCAACTGTATATGAAAAATACAGAATCATCAACAATATTCCCAATGACATATTTCCTAAGTGTGTCAATTATAAGTTCCTTCCCTAAGCCTCTAACAATGAGGGTTATACATCGTTGGAAAGAACGAGCTAAGAGCTTTCAACCAAGCTGTAAGTCGTTTATGCAGCAAAAGAAATGTGAAAGTTAAATGCAACTGTACATGAAAAATACAAAATCATCAACAATATTCCCAGTGACATATTTCCCAGGTGAGTCAATTTTAAGTTCCTTTCCTAAGCCTCTATCAGGCAGAGTTATACATCGTTGGAAAGAACAAGCTAGGAGCTTTCAACCAAGCTATAAATGATTTATGCAACAAAAGAAATGTGAAAGTTAAATGCAACTGTACATGAAAAATACAAAATCATCAACAATATTCTTAATGACATATTTCCTAAGTGAGTCAATTACAAGTTCCTTCCCTAAGCCTTTATCAACGAGGGTTATACATCGTTGGAAAGAACAAGCTAAGGGCTTTCAATCAAGCTATAAACGTTTTATGCAACAAAAGAAATGTGAAAGATAAATGCAACTGTACATGAAAAATACAAAATCATCAACAATATTCCCAGTGTCATATTTCCTAGATGAGTCAATTTTAAGTTCGTTTCCTAAACCTCTTTAAGCCTGAGTTTTACATCGTTGGAGAGAGCAAGCTAAGAGCTTTCAATTAAGCTATAAACGGTTTATGCAACAAAACAAATGTGAAAGTTAAATGTAATTGTATATGAAAAATACAGTATCATCAACAATATTCCCAGTGACATATTTCCTAGATTAGTCAATTTTAAGTTCCTTTCCTAAGCCTCTATCAGCGAGGGTTATCTTCGTTGGAAAGAACACAATAAGGGATTTCAACTAAGCTATACACGGTATATGCAGCGGAAAAAATGTGAGAATTAAATACAACTGTATATGAAAAATACAGAGTCATCAACAATATTCCTCGTGACATAATTCCGAGAGCCGTCAATTTTAAGTTCCTTTCCTAAGCTTCTATCAACCACAGTTATACATCGTTGGCAAGAACAAAGTAACAATATAAGTAGTTTTTCCAGCAAAAGAAATGTGAAAGTTAAACGCAACTGTATATGAAAAATACAGAATCATCAACAATATTCCCAGTGACATATTTCCTAAGTGTGTCAATTATAAGTTCCTTCCCTAAGCCTCTAACAATGAGGGTTATACATCGTTGGAAAGAACGAGCTAGGAGCTTTCAATCGAGCTATAAATGATTTATGCAACAAAAGAAATGTGAAAGTTAAATGCAACTGTATATGAAAAACACAAAATAATCAACAATATTGACAGTGACATATTTCCTAAGTGTGTCAATTATAAGTTCCTTCCCTAAGCCTCTATCAATGAGAGTTATACATCGTTAGAAAGAACAAGCTAGGAGCTTTCGACCAAGCTATAAATGATTTATGCAGCAAAACAAATGTGAAAGTTAAATGTAATTGTATATGAAAAATACAGTATCATCAACAATATTCCCAGTGACATATTTCCTAGATTAGTCAATTTTAAGTTCCTTTCCTAAGCCTCTATCAGCGAGGGTTATCTTCGTTGGAAAGAACAAAATAAGGGATTTCAACTAAGCTATACACGGTATATGCAGCGGAAAAAATGTGAGAGTTAAATACAACTGTATATGAAAAATACAGAGTCATCAACAATATTCCTCGTGACATAATTCCGAGATCCGTCAATTTTAAGTTCCTTTCCTAAGCTTCTATCAACCACAGTTATACATCGTTGGAAAGAACAAAGTAAGGGCTTTCAATCACAATATAAATAGTTTTCCAGCAAAAGAAATGTGAAAGTTAAACGCAACTGTATATGAAAAATACAGAATCATCAACAATATTCCCAATGACATATTTCCTAAGTGTGTCAATTATAAGTTCCTTCCCTAAGCCTCTAACAATGAGGGTTATACATCGTTGGAAAGAACGAGCTAAGAGCTTTCAACCAAGCTGTAAGTCGTTTATGCAGCAAAAGAAATGTGAAAGTTAAATGCAACTGTACATGAAAAATACAAAATCATCAACAATATTCCCAGTGACATATTTCCCAGGTGAGTCAATTTTAAGTTCCTTTCCTAAGCCTCTATCAGGCAGAGTTATACATCGTTGGAAAGAACAAGCTAGGAGCTTTCAACCAAGCTATAAATGATTTATGCAACAAAAGAAATGTGAAAGTTAAATGCAACTGTACATGAAAAATACAAAATCATCAACAATATTCTTAATGACATATTTCCTAAGTGAGTCAATTACAAGTTCCTTCCCTAAGCCTTTATCAACGAGGGTTATACATCGTTGGAAAGAACAAGCTAAGGGCTTTCAATCAAGCTATAAACGTTTTATGCAACAAAAGAAATGTGAAAGATAAATGCAACTGTACATGAAAAATACAAAATCATCAACAATATTCCCAGTGTCATATTTCCTAGATGAGTCAATTTTAAGTTCGTTTCCTAAACCTCTTTAAGCCTGAGTTTTACATCGTTGGAGAGAGCAAGCTAAGAGCTTTCAATTAAGCTATAAACGGTTTATGCAACAAAACAAATGTGAAAGTTAAATGTAATTGTATATGAAAAATACAGTATCATCAACAATATTCCCAGTGACATATTTCCTAGATTAGTCAATTTTAAGTTCCTTTCCTAAGCCTCTATCAGCGAGGGTTATCTTCGTTGGAAAGAACAAAATAAGGGATTTCAACTAAGCTATACACGGTATATGCAGCGGAAAAAATGTGAGAATTAAATACAACTGTATATGAAAAATACAGAGTCATCAACAATATTCCTCGTGACATAATTCCGAGAGCCGTCAATTTTAAGTTCCTTTCCTAAGCTTCTATCAACCACAGTTATACATCGTTGGCAAGAACAAAGTAACAATATAAGTAGTTTTTCCAGCAAAAGAAATGTGAAAGTTAAACGCAACTGTATATGAAAAATACAGAATCATCAACAATATTCCCAGTGACATATTTCCTAAGTGTGTCAATTATAAGTTCCTTCCCTAAGCCTCTAACAATGAGGGTTATACATCGTTGGAAAGAACGAGCTAGGAGCTTTCAATCGAGCTATAAATGATTTATGCAACAAAAGAAATGTGAAAGTTAAATGCAACTGTATATGAAAAACACAAAATAATCAACAATATTGACAGTGACATATTTCCTAAGTGTGTCAATTATAAGTTCCTTCCCTAAGCCTCTATCAATGAGAGTTATACATCGTTAGAAAGAACAAGCTAGGAGCTTTCGACCAAGCTATAAATGATTTATGCAACAAAAGAAATGTGAAGGTTAAATGCAACTGTATATGAAAAATACAAAATCATCAACAATATTGCCAGTAACATATTTCCTAGATGAGTCAATTTTAAGTTCCTTTCCTAAGCCTTTAGCAATGAGAGTTATACATCGCTGGAAAGAAAAAGCTAAGAGCTTTCAATCAAGCTATAAAAGATTTATGCAACAAAAGAAATGTGAAAGTTAAATGCAACTGTATATGAAAATTACAGATTCATCAACAATATTGCCAGTGACATATTTCCTAAATGAGTCAATTTTAAGTTCCTTTCCTAAGCCTCTAGCAATGAGAGTTATACGTCGTACGAAAGAACAAGCTAAGAGCTTTCAACCAAGCTGTAAGTCGTTTACGCCGCAAAAGAAATGTGAAATTTAAACTCAACTGTATATGAAAAATACAAAATCATCAACAATATTCCCAATGACATATTTCCTAAGTAAGTCAATTATAAGTTCCTTCCCTAAGCCTTTATCAACGAGGGTTATACATCGTTGAAAAGAACGAGCTAAGGGCTTTCAATCAAGCTATAAACGTTTTATGCAACAAAAGAAATGTGAAAGATAAATGCAACTGTACATGAAAAATACAAAATCATCAACAATATTCCCAGTGTCATATTTCCTAGATGAGTCAATTTTAAGTTCGTTTCCTAAACCTCTTTAAACCTGAGTTTTACATCGTTGGAGAGAGCAAGCTAAGAGCTTTCAATTAAGCTATAAACGGTTTATGCCGCAGAACAAATGTGAAAGTTAAATGTAATTGTATATGAAAAATACAGTATCATCAACAATATTCCCAGTGACATATTTCCTAGATTAGTCAATTTTAAGTTCCTTTCCTAAGCCTCTATCAGCGAGGGTTATCTTCGTTGGAAAGAACAAAATAAGGGATTTCAACTAAGCTATACACGGTATATGCAGCGGAAAAAATGTGAGAGTTAAATACAACTGTATATGAAAAATACAGAGTCATCAACAATATTCCTCGTGACATAATTCCGAAATCCGTCAATTTTAAGTTCCTTTCCTAAGCTTCTATCAACCATAGTTATACATCGTTGGAAAGAACAAAGTAAGCGCTTTCAATCACAATATAAATAGTTTTTCCAGCAAAATAAATGTGAAAGTTAAACGCAACTGTATATGAAAAATACAGAATCATCAACAATATTCCCAGTGACATATTTCCCACGTGAGTCAATTTTAAGTTCCTTTCCTAAGCCTCTATCAAGGAGAGTTATACATCGTTGGAGAGAACAAGCTAGGAGCTTTCAACCAAGATATAAATGATTTATGCAACAAAAGAAATGTGAAAGTTAAATGCAACTGTACATGAAAAATACAAAATCATCAACAATATTCCCAATGACATATTTCCTAAGTGAGTCAATTATAAGTTCCTTCCCTAAGCCTTTATCAACGAGAGTTATACATCGTTGGAAAGAACAAGCTAAGGGCTTTCAATCAAGCTATAAACGTTTTATGCAACAAAAGAAATGTGAAAGATAAATGCAACTGTACATGAAGAATACAAAATCATCAACAATATTCCCAGTGACATATTTCCTAAGTCAGTCAATTATAACTTCCTTCCCTAAGCCTCTATCAACGAAAGTTATACATCGTTGGAAAGAAGAGTCTAAGAGCTTTCAATCAAGCTATAAACGTTTTATGCAACAGAGGAAATGTGAAAGATAAATGCAACTGTACATGATGTAACGAACCTACCCGTAAGGCCATATTCTCTAGGGGCCATGCTACCTTCTATACCGGCCGTGCTCAGGGAAAATGGGGTGGATCTTGCCCCTCTAGAATATGTACGGATGTCACATATATATTTAAAATTAGGTAGCTAACAAACCAAATCGACAAAAAAAAAATAAATAAACCAAACACAATTAAACTATAAGAAATAATAAAAAAAAATGAGAGAACCCAGTTGAAGAGGTATAGGTGTAAAACCCTCTTCCAAATTCTATACCCTCCCATCCTTGCTATCTATGTTAATCATTCCCAGATAGCCCTATTATGACCTACATATCAATGGTACTTAACCTTTCGTGGAAATTAAAAGAAAACAAATCTAATACATTATAATATCCTCATTAAATTTTATATTTTCCTCAACATTCATTTTCACAAACTTCAAGATAATCATAAAAAAAACAATTATAAAACAAATTATAAATAACATAAAAAAAAATAATAATAAAATATTAATTTAGACAAAATAAACTCTTAAAAAAAAATTCAAATTTAAAATGTGTATATAAATTATTTCAATACTTTATGTTATTAACATTTTTGTTTTTTTTTTTTTTTTTTTTTTTTTTCTTTTTTTTTATTTTGTTCTTATATGTTATTTACATATAATTTTCTTTTTCTTTTCTATGTTAAAACCATTAAACTGTTAAATTGTCATTATGTTTTTAACAAAAAAAAAATAAGGAATTTGAAAATTTAAAATTTGTTTTTGTGTTAAATGTGAGAATGAAAATAACAAAATAAATAAATAACTTTATAATTGACTCACCAAATAATCTCCCACGATGACTTCAGGCCTGATGTCGATGGAATTTGAGTTCTTTTATTTTATATTTATTATAATTTTATAGGAAAATTTTCATTCTGTTATGCGTTATGTTAAGTTGTATTGTTTCAATGTTAGGGCTAAAAGATTTATGAGTGTGTATTATAAGAATGTTAATGTAACATGAAGATGTGTTATTTTATAGTGTTAATGAGATTTGTGTATGTTAGTAAGAATGTTTTGTTATGTTATTTGAACATGATAAAAATTTGAATTTTTAAATTTTGACTTTATATGCCAAAAGAAGAATAATATGAAAATTAATTAAAAATTATTGATTTAAGTTGAAATTATTGATTTAAACTAATGAAATTAATGGAAAACATGAATACTATTAGAAAATTAGTTAATATTAGAAACGAATTATTGATTAGGATAAAAAAAAGAAAAATATGAAATTAGGTAATATAAAAAAAAATTTGTTTTAAGATAAAAAAAAAAACTGTAGCACACTATGGCAATTTTTAAAAATTAACTATTTGTCTTCTTCTTTTCTCCTTCTGCTCGAAATATCAAATTGTATAATGTTCCAATGAATGTCAGGTAACATAAACCAAACAAATGTGCAGTCTAAAATGGCTACTTATCCTGTACCAAAACGATTCTGTATTAATAGGTATATGCTGTGGTTTTTATAAAATATATCGATGTAGAAGAACTCGTATGCAAAATCCAATATGATACGTTACAGCTGAAATATTATGTTTGTCCTTAAAAGAAATAACTGCCACTTTATAGTTGTCCAAAATGTAATTGACAAGCTCAGGAAGCGCAATATGTTCTGACCCCAATATTTCTGTTTCCAGTTGGAATACAGGATTTAAACGAATTCTCACAATGAGACCTTAACACAAAGAGGAAATATGGACCAAATCAATATCAAAATGTGTGTTAAATATTCTCCTTCCTTACCACAAAATGTTCCGTAAAATGTGTTGACAAATTCTAAAAGAATCTCCACAAATTTTCGAAAGAAAATTCCAAATGGTAAAATAAAATAAATTATTCTGTCGCACAAATAAAAAACACAATGTAAATTCAATTAAACTATTCGAATTATTACACAACAATGAGAAAATTTTTCAAATGTATGAAAAACTTTTAAAAGAAAAATCAAATCTAATGTGATCAAAAAAAAAAAAAAAATTTAAATTTGAAATCAAAAAAAAAAATATTTAAAAAGTAATAGAAATGAGAACGATGCCTTACAAAACAGCTACACCTTTAATAGTTCCCAACTGAGGAAGTGGAGCTGTAAAAGGCGAAGTAGTAATAGTAAACCAAAGTCTGAATTCCCTACACAAAATCATGCTCATGACCATATATCCTTGGAGTGATATACAGCAATATTACCTGTATCGATGTCCTGCAGTTCGTAACTAACCCGTCCAATTTTCCGCAGTACCTTAGCACGTACTCCCACAGGGGCCAGTTTAGAATTGAAGTAGTCCACTTTAGAACTCTGTGTAAAAGTTCTTCTGTAAACTGTCTGTCCTATCTTAAAGTCTTTCGCACGAGATCGCAAATTGTATAGTCTAGCATTTTTCTCATAAGCTTCTTTCATCAAAGATCTAATGGAGTCCCGTATTATTGTAAATTCGTCCTGTCTTTCAATTTTTACGTCCGTTTCCGTTAATAAATTAAGATTCTCCAAAAGTCTATAGTCCCGTCCATTAGTCATCATAGTCTGTCCAAAAACTACTTCGTATGGTGTTTTACCGATAGTTTGGTGAATACTGTTCCTTAATGCACAATTAACGCTATCAATATATGAGTCCCACAAGCGCTGGTCTTTTCGAACGTAAGATCTTAACGCCTCGTTTATACATCTATTAACTCTCTCGCTTGCATTTCCTTGAGGGCTGTAAACTGCAGTTAATATATGTTGAACACCATACGAAGATAAAAATTTTGAAAATTCCCTACTTTTAAATTGTGATCCGTTGTCGGATACTATAATTTCCGGTACCCCAAAACAGTTAAATATGTTTTTCCGTAAAAAGTCTATAATTTGTTTAGATATAAATTTTTTTAGAGGTTTTAAAAATGTAAATTTAGAAAAGTGGTCCAAAACTATCAGAATTCCTATATGTCCTGATTTTGTCCGAGGTAGCGGTCCAATAAGGTCAATGTATAGTCTTTGAAAAGGTCTATCTGTTTTTACCATTTGACCCATAGGAGGTCTTAAAGTAGAAGTTGGTGTTTTAGATGTTTTACACAGTTCACAGTCTCGTATATAGTCTTTCACGTCAGTCACAAGTCTCGGCCAAAAAAAATAACGTCTAATATGTTCCAAGGTCTTGGCAATCCCTCCATGAGAAGATGATGGTACATCATGAGCTGAATAAATTACACTCCTACGAAGTTCTTCAGGTACCAACAACTTCCACGAGTCTGACTCATCCTCAACTCCTCTAGAAAAGTTATCACGCTTGTAAATGTACCTATCAACAACCTTAAAATCCGGTAAGTTGGATTTCTGAAATTCATCACGCAACCTACTATATTCTGCGGAATTGAAAGCTTCAGAATCCAAATCTATTACAGACATATTTTCCAATTCTAACTCATCCACAAAATTGTCGCCTTCGTATGCACGGGACAATGTGTCAGGTACAACATTATCCTTACCCTTCCTATGCTCAATGGTGAAATTAAAACCTTGCAACTTCAAAGACCATCGTGCTAAACGACCTGATAAGTCACGCTGACCCATTAACCATTTCAGGCTTGCGTGGTCAGTGACAACTTTAAATTCCATACCTTCTATATACGACCTATACTTCTTTATAGCCATGACTACTGCTAAACATTCCAATTCGGTGATGGTGTAATTTCGTTGGGCCTTATTTAGTTTATGGGACATAAATGCGATCGGTCTTTCAGTCCCGTCTTCGTCCGCTTGCGCCAAAACTGCACCCACGCCATATGTGCTAGCGTCGCACTGAAGTATAAATGGTTTTGAATAGTCGGGGTGTGTCAGTAATGGTGCAGAAGTAAGTCTGTTTTTCAGTTCGTCGAATGCACATTGTGCTTGTTCTGTCCAAACAAATGTCTTTTTCTTAGTCAACAGTTCTGTCAGTGGAAAAGTTAAAGTTGAATAGTCTCGCATAAAACGTCTGTACCAACCGGTCATTCCTAAAAATCGTCGTAAGTGTCGTATCGATTTTGGTACAGGGAAATCTCGTATTGCGTCTACTTTGTCATCGTCCGTTTGCAAAGTCCCGTTCCCAACAACGTACCCTAAATACTTTACTTTATTTAAAGCAAAGCTACTTTTGTTGATGTTTATGGTCAAACCAGCTTTTCTCAGATTTGTTGCTACTTCCATAAGATGTGTTAAATGTTCGTCAAAGTCACGCGAAACTACCAAAAGGTCATCTAAATAAACAAATACATGCGTCTTAAGATTATACGGAATCACCATGTCCATAAGTCTGCACAACGTTTGCGGTGCATTACACAGTCCAAACGGCATCCTTGTAAATTGATACAAAGGCCGATTAGGAACCGTGAAAGCTGTCTTAGGTCGTGAACTTTCCTCTAGTTTAATTTGCCAAAAGGCATCTTTCAAATCGATTTTTGAAATACAGTAAACTGGAGGAAGTCTTGATAAAAGTCCGTCAATGTTCGGTATTGGGTAAGCGTCCTTTATTGTCACGGAATTTAATTTTCTGCTGTCCACACACATTCTAATTTTTCCCGGTTTCACAACAACAACCGTCGGAGAGGACCAAGGTGAATTAGGTGCCTCTTCTATTACTCCTAACGAAATCATCCTGTCTAGTTCGTTACAAAGCTGTTTTTCGACAGCTGGTGATATCGGGTAATAACGTTGTTTGATGGGCTTAGCATCACCTGTATCAATCTTGTGTTCAATAAGTGATGTGCAACCTAGTCCTTCAGTTTCCGAATTTGGAAACGCTGCAATGATTTTATTCAGTCTTTGTCTCTGTTCGTTTGTCAAAACAAGTTTGTCAGGGTCAGTTTCTGTACAGTCCACTTCACCAATAACAGGCATAGAAATTTTGAGTCCAAAAGCTGTCCAAAAGTCGAAGCCACATATTAAGTCTTGTTTTATACTAGGCACGACCAAAAATTCAAATAATTTTGATTGTCCTTGAAAGGTTATGTCCAAAGTCACAGTACCTAATACATTTTGTCTCGTTCCGTCCGCTGTTCGTACGTTCCCGATGCATTTATGAAAAGAAGTTTTATTTTGTACTCTAACTGCCAATTCACCACCAACAACGCTTTTGTTGGCTCCACTGTCTAATAAGGCCAAACAAAATACACTATCGACCTTTAGATTAATATAAGGTCTGTTGTCTAAATCAGGTGTGATAATGGGAGATATTATAGAACGTTTAAACTGTCTCAATTTGCGATAATGATCCCGAATACGTTTCGAGGATCTACTAACCTTAAAATTTTCGCCAAAAATTCTAGCTCGAGCCTTCTTGTACTCCGCTACTCTTACGTGATAAGGTCTTAATAAGGGATGTTCACAAGGGATTGTTTTGTTCTTGTTGTCAATATTTTTCTGTCCTTCAGTAATCAAGTCCGAATTAGTAAGTCCCTTATTTACGGATGTCCGGTTTAGAATCGTCGGACATCCTTCTGTCCGTTTCCCTGATTCTTTTTACTACATTTTGGACATGTGGGTTTGTATACGTCCCTGGAACCACAGCCATAACAAAAAATTCGTCTCTGTTTCAAGCATTCAATGTAAGTGTGTCCGACTTCGTCACAATTCCAACATTTTAAAATTTGTTGTATTCCGCAAATATCCGTACTATCAATTTGGTCAACCTGTTCAACAGATTCAGCTGTCATTTCCGCTAAACGTCCTTTAGTTCTGCGAAATTCGATTGTATTAAAATCTTTAACAAATTTTTCATGTTTTCTCACTTCTTTTCGAAGTTGAGAAACACTACTAATGTCCATGTGAAGTAATTCATGTCTAATTTCAATCTTTAAGTTACGTAAAACAGTCTCGCAAAGGTCACGGTCAGAAATTTGATTTTGTAATTTGTCTGTCATGGAAGAAATTATATCAAAGTAATCGTCAAAGTTCTCATTGGGTTTCTGTTTACGACGGCGAATATCTTCAAGCAAGTCAAAATCATTTTGGTCCGATTTATATTGCGTACGTAAAGCAGTCATCAATGTTGCCCAGTCAATATTATTATTTTGTCGGTGGTATCTCCAGTACCATTCTAGAGCTTTTCCGTCAAAGAGAGTGTGTGCATGTTTGCACAATAGTACAAAGTCACCACCTAAATTATTGGTAGTTAAAATGTTCACGCGGTATATAAATTCATCTATTGACATTTCGTTATTATGTCCAGTAAATTTAATTCTCCAATTGCGGATAATATTAAGGACCTTCTCCGCATAAAATGGGTCTTGAGGTGGTTGAAATTCTGAACTTGTAGGTGTGTGTCTAACAGTCTGGATATTGTCAGGTTGGTTGTTCGTCTCAGCAGGTAAATTCATGTTTCTAAACATGTTCGTCAACTCAGTTGTCATCATAGACATCATTTCCTCTCGAAAAGATGTCAAAGATTCCGAAATTATTTGTCTTATTTGGGTGTCGTTACCTCCATTAGAGGCACTAGGCTGATTAGCAGGTGTACGTTTTGGACGAGTTCCCTGAGTCCCAGTAGAAGGGCCTACATCTACAGAAAAACTAACATTCGTGGGCTCATCCAAATTCAACAAATTGTCCCTACTTCTAGTAAGCGGAATTATTAATAGTAAAATAAATAAACGAAGCCAAAAAAAATTAAATATTCCACTACTCAGTTTGTCTTCCATCAATATGTAGTAATAAAAAAAAATAAATTGTACTAAGCCTCACACGAAATAAATAAAAAAAAAAAATAATAATACAAACAATCGAAGAACGAGTAAACATTAAACTATCAAAAGCTCAAAGTATAAATCTCAATTCTAAAAAAAAAATAAAACGATGGAATGGTAATGAGACTAGTGTGAGAGTAAGAAACCAGTGTCAACCAATGTCAAAAATCTACATCACACGTCGTCCCAAAAGAAAATTTAGAAAACGGTAACAAATAATAAATGAAACACCAAAATATCAACTATATACTGAGAGTTAAAATCCAAAAATGTCATAAATCAGAATCAAAAATCTCGATCAATATAATAGCATTCTAAACAAAAAAAAAAAAAAAAAAAAAATCATTCGGTTAAGAACTCCAAAATTTAGAAAATCTTAAAATCCAAAAATGAAAAATTACGGACAACACAAAACAAAAAGAAAGTCGATAAACACGGAAATCAAAGATATTATTTTGGAAGCATCAGCTTTATGCATATGTAATTATGTGAAGCTAAATATTCTTAACATTAAAATGTTAATTGATTCTTACTGATGCCCCACGTTGGGCGCCATTTAAATTTATGTAAAGAACCTACCCGTAAGGCCATATTCTCTAGGGGCCATGCTACCTTCTATACCGGCCGTGCTCAGGGAAAATGGGGTGGATCTTGCCCCTCTAGAATATGTACGGATGTCACATATATATTTAAAATTAGGTAGCTAACAAACCAAATCGACAAAAAAAAATAAATAAACCAAACACAATTAAACTATAAGAAATAATAAAAAAAAAATGAGAGAACCCAGTTGAAGAGGTATAGGTGTAAAACCCTCTTCCAAATTCTATACCCTCCCATCCTTGCTATCTATGTTAATCATTCCCAGATAGCCCTATTATGACCTACATATCAATGGTACTTAACCTTTCGTGGAAATTAAAAGAAAACAAATCTAATACATTATAATATCCTCATTAAATTTTATATTTTCCTCAACATTCATTTTCACAAACTTCAAGATAATCATAAAAAAAACAATTATAAAACAAATTATAAATAACATAAAAAAAAATAATAATAAAATATTAATTTAGACAAAATAAACTCTTAAAAAAAATTCAAATTTAAAATGTGTATATAAATTATTTCAATACTTTATGTTATTAACATTTTTGTTTTTTTTTTTTTTTTTTTTTTTTTTTCTTTTTTTTTATTTTGTTCTTATATGTTATTTACATATAATTTTCTTTTTCTTTTCTATGTTAAAACCATTAAACTGTTAAATTGTCATTATGTTTTTAACAAAAAAAAATAAGGAATTTGAAAATTTAAAATTTGTTTTTGTGTTAAATGTGAGAATGAAAATAACAAAATAAATAAATAACTTTATAATTGACTCACCAAATAATCTCCCACGATGACTTCAGGCCTGATGTCGATGGAATTTGAGTTCTTTTATTTTATATTTATTATAATTTTATAGGAAAATTTTCATTCTGTTATGCGTTATGTTAAGTTGTATTGTTTCAATGTTAGGGCTAAAAGATTTATGAGTGTGTATTATAAGAATGTTAATGTAACATGAAGATGTGTTATTTTATAGTGTTAATGAGATTTGTGTATGTTAGTAAGAATGTTTTGTTATGTTATTTGAACATGATAAAAATTTGAATTTTTAAATTTTGACTTTATATGCCAAAAGAAGAATAATATGAAAATTAATTAAAAATTATTGATTTAAGTTGAAATTATTGATTTAAACTAATGAAATTAATGGAAAACATGAATACTATTAGAAAATTAGTTAATATTAGAAACGAATTATTGATTAGGATAAAAAAAAGAAAAATATGAAATTAGGTAATATAAAAAAAAATTTGTTTTAAGATAAAAAAAAAAACTGTAGCACACTATGGCAATTTTTAAAAATTAACTATTTGTCTTCTTCTTTTCTCCTTCTGCTCGAAATATCAAATTGTATAATGTTCCAATGAATGTCAGGTAACATAAACCAAACAAATGTGCAGTCTAAAATGGCTACTTATCCTGTACCAAAACGATTCTGTATTAATAGGTATATGCTGTGGTTTTTATAAAATATATCGATGTAGAAGAACTCGTATGCAAAATCCAATATGATACGTTACAGCTGAAATATTATGTTTGTCCTTAAAAGAAATAACTGCCACTTTATAGTTGTCCAAAATGTAATTGACAAGCTCAGGAAGCGCAATATGTTCTGACCCCAATATTTCTGTTTCCAGTTGGAATACAGGGTTTAAACGAATTCTCACAATGAGACCTTAACACAAAGAGGAAATATGGACCAAATCAATATCAAAATGTGTGTTAAATATTCTCCTTCCTTACCACAAAATGTTCCGTAAAATGTGTTGACAAATTCTAAAAGAATCTCCACAAATTTTCGAAAGAAAATTCCAAATGGTAAAATAAAATAAATTATTCTGTCGCACAAATAAAAAACACACAATGTAAATTCAATTAAACTATTCGAATTATTACACAACAATGAGAAAATTTTTCAAATGTATGAAAAACTTTTAAAAGAAAAATCAAATCTAATGTGATCAAAAAAAAAAAAAAATTTAAATTTGAAATCAAAAAAAAAAAATATTTAAAAAGTAATAGAAATGAGAACGATGCCTTACAATGAAAAATACAAAATCATCAACAATATTCCCAGTGTCATATTTCCTAGATGAGTCAATTTTAAGTTCGTTTCCTAAACCTCTTTAAACCTGAGTTTTACATCGTTGGAGAGAGCAAGCTAAGAGCTTTCAAGTAAGCTATAAACGGTTTATGCAGCAAAACAAATGTGAAAGTTAAATGTAATTGTATATGAAAAATACAGTATCATCAACAATATTCCCAGTGACATATTTCCTAGATTAGTCAATTTTAAGTTCCTTTCCTAAGCCTCTAGCAACGAGAGTTATACGTCGTACGAAAGAACAAGCTAAGAGCTTTCAACCAAGCTGTAAGTCGTTTACGCGGCAAAAGAAATGTGAAAGTTAAATGCAACTGTATATGAAAAATACAAAATCATCAACAATATTCCCAGTGACATATTTCCCTGGTGAGTCAATTTTAAGTTCCTTTCCTAAGCCTCTATCAAGGAGAGTTATACATCGTTGGAAAGAACAAGCTAAGGGCTTTCAACCAAGCTATAAACGGTCTATGCAGCAAAAGAAATGTGAAAGTTAAATGCAACTGTACATGAAAAATACAAAATCATCAACAATATTCCCAATGACATATTTCCTACGTCAGTCAATTATAACTTCCTTCCCTAAGCCTCTATCAACGAAAGTTATACATCGTTGGAAAGAAGAGTCTAAGAGCTTTCAATCGAGCTATAAACGTTTTATGCAACAGAGGAAATGTGAAAGATAAATGCAACTGTACATGAAAAATACAAAATCATCAACAATATTCCCAGTGTCATATTTCCTAGATGAATCAATTTTAAGTTCGTTTCCTAAACCTCTCTAAACCTGAGTTTTACATCGTTGGAGAGGGCAAGCTAAGAGCTTTCAATTGAGCTATAAATGGTTTATGCAGCAAAACAAATGTGAAAGTTAAATGTAATTATATATGAAAAATACAGTATCATCAACAATATTCCCAGTGACATATTTCCTAGATTAGTCAATTTTAAGTTTCTTTCCTAAGCCTCTTTCAGCGAGGGTTATCTTCGTTGGAAAGAACAAAGTAAGGGATTTCAACTAAGCTATACACGGTATATGCAGCGGAAAAAATGTGAGAGTTAAATACAACTGTATATGAAATATACAGAGTCATCAATAATATTTCTCGTGACATAATTCCGAGATTCGTCATTTTTAAGTTCCTTTCCTAAGCTTCTATCAACCATAGTTATACATCGTTGGAAAGAACAAAGTAAGGGCTTTCAATCACAATATAAATAGTTTTTCCAGCAAAAGAAATGTGAAAGTTAAACGCAACTGTATATGAAAAATACAGAATCATCAATAATATTCCCAGTGACATATTTCCCAGGTGAGTCAATTTTAAGTTCCTTTCCTAAGCCTCTATCAAGGAGAGTTATACATCGTTGGAAAGAACAAGCTAAGGGCTTTCAACCAAGCTATAAACGGTTTATGCAGCAAAAGAAATGTGAAAGTTAAATGCAACTGTACATGAAAAATACAAAATCATCAACAATATTCCCAATGACATATTTCCTAAGTGAGTCAATTATAAGTTCCTTCCCTAAGCCTCTAACAATGAGGGTTATACATCGTTGAAAAGAACGAGCTAGGAGCTTTCAATCGAGCTATAAATGATTTATGCAACAAAAGAAATGTGAAAGTTAAATGCAACTGTACATGAAAAATACAAAATCATCAACAATATTCCCAGTGTCATATTTCCTAGATGAATCAATTTTAAGTTCGTTTCCTAAACCTCTCTAAACCTGAGTTTTACATCGTTGGAGAGGGCAAGCTAAGAGCTTTCAATTGAGCTATAAACGGTTTATGCAGCAAAACAAATGTGAAAGTTAAATGTAATTGTATATGAAAAGTACAGTATCATCAACAATATTCCCAGTGACATATTTCCTAGATTAGTCAATTTTAAGTTCCTTTCCTAAGCCTCTATCAGCGAGGGTTATCTTCGTTGGAAAGAACAAAATAAGGGATTTCAACTAAGCTATACACGGTATATGCAGCGGAAAAAATGTGAGAGTTAAATACAACTGTATATGAAAAATACAGAGTCATCAACAATATTCCACGTGACATAATTCCGAGATCCGTCAATTTTAAGTTCCTTTCCTAAGCTTCTATCAACCACAGTTATACAACGTTGGAAAGAACAAAGTAAGGGCTTTCAATCACAATATAAGTAGTTTTTCCAGCAAAAGAAATGTGAAAGTTAAACGCAACTATATATGAAAAATACAGAATCATCAACAATATTCCCAGTGACATATTTCCTAAGTGTGTCAATTATAAGTTCCTTCCCTAAGCCTCTAACAATGAGGGTTATACATCGTTGGAAAGAACGAGCTAGGAGCTTTCAATCGAGCTATAAATGATTTATGCAGCAAAAGAAATGTGAAAGTTAAATGCAACTGTACATGAAAAATACAAAATCATCAACAATATTCCCAATGACATATTTCCTAACTGAGTCAATTATAAGTTCCTTCCCTAAGCCTCTAACAATGAGGGTTATACATCGTTGAAAAGAACGAGCTAGGAGCTTTCAATCGAGCTATAAATGATTTATGCAACAAAAGAAATGTGAAAGTTAAATGCAACTGTACATGAAAAATACAAAATCATCAACAATATTCCCAGTGTCATATTTCCTAGATGAATCAATTTTAAGTTCGTTTCCTAAACCTCTCTAAACCTGAGTTTTACATCGTTGGAGAGGGCAAGCTAAGAGCTTTCAATTGACCTATAAACGGTTTATGCAGCAAAACAAATGTGAAAGTTAAATGTAATTATATATGAAAAATACAGTATCATCAACAATATTCCCAGTGACATATTTCCTAGATTAGTCAATTTTAAGTTTCTTTCCTAAGCCTCTTTCAGCGAGGGTTATCTTCGTTGGAAAGAACAAAATAAGGGATTTCAACTAAGCTATACACGGTATATGCAGCGGAAAAAATGTGAGAGTTAAATACAACTGTATATGAAAAATACAGAGTCATCAATAATATTCCTCGTGACATAATTCCGAGATTCGTCATTTTTAAGTTCCTTTCCTAAGCTTCTATCAACCATAGTTATACATCGTTGGAAAGAACAAAGTAAGGGCTTTCAATCACAATATAAATAGTTTTTCCAGCAAAAGAAATGTGAAAGTTAAACGCAACTGTATATGAAAAATACAGAATCATCAATAATATTCCCAGTGACATATTTCCCAGGTGAGTCAATTTTAAGTTCCTTTCCTAAGCCTCTATCAAGGAGAGTTATACATCGTTGGAAAGAACAAGCTAGGAGATTTCAACCAAGCTATAAATGATTTATGCAACAAAAGAAATGTGAAAGTTAAATGCAACTGTACATGAAAACTACAAAATCATCAACAATATTCCCAATGACATATTTCCTAAGTGAGTCAATTATAAGTTCCTTCCCTAAGCCTTTATCAACGACGGTTATACATCGTTGGAAAGAACAAGCTAAGGGCTTTCAATCAAGCTATAAACGTTTTATGCAACAAAAGAAATGTGAAAGATAAATGCAACTGTACATGAAGAATACAAAATCATCAACAATATTCCCAGTGACATATTTCCTAGATGAGTCAATTTTAAGTTCCTTTCCTAAGCCTCTATCAATGAGAGTTATACATCGCTGGAAAGAACTAGCTAAGAGCTTTCAATCAAGCTATAAAAGATTTATGCAACAAAAGAAATGTGAAAGTTAAATGCAACTATATATGAAAATTACAGATTCATCAACAATATTGCCAGTGACATATTTCCTAAATGAGTCAATTTTAAGTTCCTTTCCTAAGCCTCTAGCAATGACAGTTATACGTCGTACGAAAGACCAAGCTAAGAGCTTTCAACCAAGCTGTAAGTCGTTTACGCGGCAAAAGAAATGTGAAAGTTAAATGCAACTGTATATGAAAAATACAAAATCATCAACAATATTCCCAGTGACATATTTCCCTGGTGAGTCAATTTTAAGTTCCTTTCCTAAGTCTCTATCAAGGAGAGTTATACATCGTTGCAAAGAACAAGCTAAGGGCTTTCAACCAAGCTATAAACGGTTTATGCAGCAAAAGAAATGTGAAAGTTAAATGCAACTGTACATGAAAAATACAAAATCATCAACAATATTCCCAATGACATATTTCCTAAGTGAGTCAATTATAAGTTCCTTCCCTAAGCCTTTATCAACGAGGGTTATACATCGTTGGAAAGAACAAGCTAGGGGCTTTCAATCAAGCTATAAACGTTTCATGCAACAAAAGAAATGTGAAAGATAAATGCAACTGTACATGAAAAATACAAAATCATCAACAATATTCCCAGTGTCATATTTCCTAGATGAGTCAATTTTAAGTTCGTTCCCTAAACCTCTTTAAACCTGAGTTTTACATCGTTGGAGAGAGCAAGCTAAGAGCTTTCAATTAAGCTATAAACGGTTTATGCAGTAAAACAAATGTGAAAGTTAAATGTAATTGTATATGAAAAATACAGTATCATCAACAATATTCCCAGTGACATATTTCCTAGATTAGTCAATTTTAAGTTCCTTTCCTAAGCCTCTATCAGCGAGGGTTATCTTCGTTGGAAAGAACAAAATAAGGGATTTCAACTAAGCTATACACGGTATATGCAGCGGAAAAAATGTGAGAGTTAAATACAGCTGTATATGAAAAATACAGAGTCATCAACAATATTCCTCGTGACATAATTCCGAGATCCGTCAATTTTAAGTTCCTTTCCTAAGCTTATATCAACCACAGTTATACATCGCTGGAAAGAACAAAGTAAGGGCTTTCAATCACAATATAAATAGTTTTTCCAGCAAAAGAAATGTGAAAGTTAAACGCAACTGTATATGAAAAATACAGAATCATCAACAATATTCCCAGTGACATATTTCCCAGGTGAGTCAATTTTAAGTTCCTTTCCTAAGCCTCTGTCAAGGAAAGTTATACATCGTTGGAAAGAACAAGCTAGGAGCTTTCAACCAAGCTATAAATGATTTATGCAACAAAAGAAATGTGAAAGCTAAATGCAACTGTACATGAAAAATACAAAATCATCAACAATATTCCCAATGACATATTTCCTAAGTGAGTCAATTATAAGTTCCTTCCCTAAGCCTTTATCAACGAGGGTTATACATCGTTGGAAAGAACAAGCTAAGGGCTTTCAATCAAGCTATAAATGTTTTATGCAACAAAAGAAATGTGAAAGCTAAATGCAACTGTACATGAAAAATACAAAATCATCAACAATATTCCCAGTGACATATTTCCTATGTCAGTCAATTATAACTTCCTTCCCTAAGCCTCTAACAACGAAAGTTATACACCGTTCGAAAGAAGAGTCTAAGAGCTTTCAATCAAGCTATAAATGGTTTATACAACAATAGAAATGTGAAAGTTAGGTGCAACTGTATATGAAAAATACTAAATCATCAACAATATTCCCAGTGACATATTTCCTAGATTAGTCAATTTTAAGTTTCTTTCCTAAGCCTCTATCAGCGAGGGTTATCTTCGTTGGAAGGAACAAAATAAGGGATTTCAACTAAGCTATACACGGTATATGCAGCGGAAAAAATGTGAGAGTTAAATACAACTGTATATGAAAAATACAGAGTCATCAACAATATTCCTCGTGACATAATTCCGAGATCCGTCAATTTTAAGTTCCTTTCCTAAGCTTCTATCAACCACAGTTATACATCGTTGGAAAGAACAAAATAAGGGCTTTCAATCACGCTATAAATAGTTTTTGCAGCAAAAGAAATGTGAAAGTTAAATGCAACTGTATATGAAAAATACAGAATCATCAACAATATTCCCAGTGACATATTTCCTAAGTGTGTCAATTATAAGTTCCTTCCCTAAGCCTCTAACAATGAGGGTTATACATCGTTGGAAAGAACGAGCTAGGAGCTTTCAATCGAGCTATAAATGATTTATGCAACAAAAGAAATGTGAAATTTAAATGCAACTGTATATGAAAAACACAAAATCGTCAACAATATTGCCGGTGACATATTTCCAAAGTGTGTCAATTATAAGTTCCTTCCCTAAGCCTCTATCAATGAGAGTTATACATCATTAGACAGAACAAGCTAGGAGCTTTCGACCAAGCTATAAATGATTTATGCAACAAAAGAAATGTGAAGGTTAAATGCAACTATATATGAAAAATACAAAATCATCAACAATATTGCCAGTAACATATTTCCTAGATGAGTCAATTTTAAGTTCCTTTCCTAAGTTATACATCGCTGGAAAGAACTAGCTAAGAGCTTTCAATCAAGCTATAAAAGATTTATGCAACAAAAGAAATGTGAAAGTTAAATGCAACTATATATGAAAATTACAGATTCATCAACAATATTGCCAGTGACATATTTCCTAAATGAGTCAATTTTAAGTTCCTTTCCTAAGCCTCTAGCAATGACAGTTATACGTCGTACGAAAGAACAAGCTAAGAGCTTTCAACCAAGCTGTAAGTCGTTTACGCGGCAAAAGAAATGTGAAAGTTAAATGCAACTGTATATGAAAAATACAAAATCATCAACAATATTCCCAGTGACATATTTCCCTGGTGAGTCAATTTTAAGTTCCTTTCCTAAGTCTCTATCAAGGAGAGTTATACATCGTTGCAAAGAACAAGCTAAGGGCTTTCAACCAAGCTATAAACGGTTTATGCAGCAAAAGAAATGTGAAAGTTAAATGCAACTGTACATGAAAAATACAAAATCATCAACAATATTCCCAATGACATATTTCCTAAGTGAGTCAATTATAAGTTCCTTCCCTAAGCCTTTATCAACGAGGGTTATACATCGTTGGAAAGAACAAGCTAGGGGCTTTCAATCAAGCTATAAACGTTTCATGCAACAAAAGAAATGTGAAAGATAAATGCAACTGTACATGAAAAATACAAAATCATCAACAATATTCCCAGTGTCATATTTCCTAGATGAGTCAATTTTAAGTTCGTTCCCTAAACCTCTTTAAACCTGAGTTTTACATCGTTGGAGAGAGCAAGCTAAGAGCTTTCAATTAAGCTATAAACGGTTTATGCAGTAAAACAAATGTGAAAGTTAAATGTAATTGTATATGAAAAATACAGTATCATCAACAATATTCCCAGTGACATATTTCCTAGATTAGTCAATTTTAAGTTCCTTTCCTAAGCCTCTATCAGCGAGGGTTATCTTCGTTGGAAAGAACAAAATAAGGGATTTCAACTAAGCTATACACGGTATATGCAGCGGAAAAAATGTGAGAGTTAAATACAGCTGTATATGAAAAATACAGAGTCATCAACAATATTCCTCGTGACATAATTCCGAGATCCGTCAATTTTAAGTTCCTTTCCTAAGCTTATATCAACCACAGTTATACATCGCTGGAAAGAACAAAGTAAGGGCTTTCAATCACAATATAAATAGTTTTTCCAGCAAAAGAAATGTGAAAGTTAAACGCAACTGTATATGAAAAATACAGAATCATCAACAATATTCCCAGTGACATATTTCCCAGGTGAGTCAATTTTAAGTTCCTTTCCTAAGCCTCTATCAAGGAAAGTTATACATCGTTGGAAAGAACAAGCTAGGAGCTTTCAACCAAGCTATAAATGATTTATGCAACAAAAGAAATGTGAAAGCTAAATGCAACTGTACATGAAAAATACAAAATCATCAACAATATTCCCAATGACATATTTCCTAAGTGAGTCAATTATAAGTTCCTTCCCTAAGCCTTTATCAACGAGGGTTATACATCGTTGGAAAGAACAAGCTAAGGGCTTTCAATCAAGCTATAAATGTTTTATGCAACAAAAGAAATGTGAAAGCTAAATGCAACTGTACATGAAAAATACAAAATCATCAACAATATTCCCAGTGACATATTTCCTATGTCAGTCAATTATAACTTCCTTCCCTAAGCCTCTAACAACGAAAGTTATACACCGTTCGAAAGAAGAGTCTAAGAGCTTTCAATCAAGCTATAAATGGTTTATACAACAATAGAAATGTGAAAGTTAGGTGCAACTGTATATGAAAAATACTAAATCATCAACAATATTCCCAGTGACATATTTCCTAGATTAGTCAATTTTAAGTTTCTTTCCTAAGCCTCTATCAGCGAGGGTTATCTTCGTTGGAAGGAACAAAATAAGGGATTTCAACTAAGCTATACACGGTATATGCAGCGGAAAAAATGTGAGAGTTAAATACAACTGTATATGAAAAATACAGAGTCATCAACAATATTCCTCGTGACATAATTCCGAGATCCGTCAATTTTAAGTTCCTTTCCTAAGCTTCTATCAACCACAGTTATACATCGTTGGAAAGAACAAAATAAGGGCTTTCAATCACGCTATAAATAGTTTTTGCAGCAAAAGAAATGTGAAAGTTAAATGCAACTGTATATGAAAAATACAGAATCATCAACAATATTCCCAGTGACATATTTCCTAAGTTTGTCAATTATAAGTTCCTTCCCTAAGCCTCTAACAATGAGGGTTATACATCGTTGGAAAGAAAAAGCTAGGAGCTTTCAATCAAGCTATAAATGATTTATGCAACAAAAGAAATGTGAAAGTTAAATGCAACTGTATATGAAAGACACAAAATCATCAAAAATATTGCCAGTGACATATTTCCTAAGTGTGTCAATTATAAGTTCCTTACCTAAGCCTCTATCAATGAGAGTTATACACCGTTGGAAAGAAAAAGCTAGGAGCTTTCAATCAAGCTATAACAGATTTATGCAGTAAAAGAAATGTGAAAGTTAAATGCAACTGTATATGAAAAATACAAAATCATCAATAATATTGCCAGTAACATATTTCCTAGATGAGTTAATCTTAAGTTCCTTTCCTAAGCCTCTATCAATGAGAGTTATACACCGTTGGAAAGAAAAAGCTAGGAGCTTTCAATCAAGCTATAACTGATTTATGCAGTAAAAGAAATGTGAAAGTTCAATGCAACTGTATATGAAAAATAAAAAATCATCAACAATATTGCCAGTGACATATTTCCTGGAAGAGTCAATTTTAAGTTCCTTTCCTAAGCTTCTATCACTGAGAGTTATACGTCGTTGGAAAGAACAAGCTAAGAGCTTTCAATCAAGCTATAAATGATTTATGCAGCAAAAGAAATGTGAAAGTTAAATGCAACTGTATATGAAAATAACAGATTCATCAACAATATTGCCAGTGACATATTTCCTAGATGAGTCAATTTTAAGTTCCTTTCCTAAGCCTCCAGCAATGAGGGTTATACGTCGTACGAAAGAACAAGCTAAGAGCTTTCAACCAAGCTGTAAGTCGTTTATGCAGCAAAAGAAATGTGAAAGTTAAATGCAACTGTATATGAAAAATAAATTTTCATCAACAATATTCCCAGTGACATATTTCCCAGGTGAGTCAATTTTAAGTTCCTTTCCTAAGCCTCTATTAAGGAGAGTTATACATCGTTCGAAAGAACAAGCTAGGAGCTTTCAACCAAGCTATAAATGATTTATGCAACAAAAGAAATGTGAAAGATAAATGCAACTGTACATGAAAAATACAAAATCATAAACAATATTCCCAGTGACATATTTCCTATGTCAGTCAATTATAACTTCCTTCCCTAAGCCTCTAACAACGAAAGTTATACATCGTTCGAAAGAAGAGTCTAAGAGCTTTCAATCAAGCTATAAATGGTTTATGCAACAATAGAAATGTGAAAGTTAGGTGCAACTGTATATGAAAAATACTAAATCATCAACAATATTCCCAGTGACATATTTCCTAGATTAGTCAATTTTAAGTTTCTTTCCTAAGCCTCTATCAGCAAGGGTTATCTTCGTTGGAAAGAACAAAATAAGGGATTTCAACTAAGCTATACACGGTATATGCAGCGGAAAAAATGTGAGAGTTAAATAAAACTGTATATGAAAAATACAGAGTCATCAACAATATTCCTCGTGACATAATTCCGAGATCCGTCAATTTTAAGTTCCTTTCCTAAGCTTCTATCAACCACAGTTATACATCGTTGGAAAGAACAAAATAAGGGCTTTCAATCACGCTATAAATAGTTTTTGCAGCAAAAGAAATGTGAAAGTTAAATGCAACTGTATATGAAAAATACAGAATCATCAACAATATTCCCAGTGACATATTTCCTAAGTTTGTCAATTATAAGTTCCTTCCCTAAGCCTCTAATAATGAGGGTTATACATCGATGGAAAGAAAAAGCTAGGAGCTTTCAATCAAGCTATAAATGATTTATGCAACAAAAGAAATGTGAAAGTTAAATGCAACTGTATATGAAAAACACAAAATCATCAAAAATATTGCAAGTGACATATTTCCTAAGTGTGTCAATTATAAGTTCCTTACCTAAGCCTCTATCAATGAGAGTTATACACCGTTGGAAAGAAAAAGCTAGGAGCTTTCAATCAAGCTATAACTGATTTATGCAGTAAAAGAAATGTGAAAGTTAAATGCAACTGTATATGGAAAATACAAAATCATCAATAATATTGCCAGTAACATATTTCCTAGATGAGTCAATCTTAAGTTCCTTTCCTAAGCCTCTATCAATGAGAGTTATACACCGTTGGAAAGAAAAAGCTAGGAGCTTTCAATCAAGCTATAACTGATTTATGCAGTAAAAGAAATGTGAAAGGTCAATGCAACTGTATATGAAAAATAAAAAATCATCAACAATATTGCCAGTGACATATTTCCTGGAAGAGTCAATTTTAAGTTCCTTTCCTAAGCTTCTATCACTGAGAGTTATACGTCGTTGGAAAGAACAAGCTAAGAGCTTTCAATCAAGCTATAAATGATTTATGCAACAAAAGAAATGTGAAAGTTAAATGCAACTGTATATAAAAATAACAGATTCATCAACAATATTGCCAGTGACATATTTCCTAGATGAGTTAATTTTAAGTTCCTTTCCTAAGCCTCCAGCAATGAGAGTTATACGTCGTACGAAAGAACAAGCTAAGAGTTTTCAACCAAGCTGTAAGTCGTTTATGCAGCAAAGGAAATGTGAAAGTTAAATGCAACTGTATATGAAAAATAAATTTTCATCAACAATATTCCCAGTGACATATTTCCCAGGTGAGTCAATTTTATGTTCCTTTCCTAAGCCTCTATCAAGGAGAGTTATACATCGTTGGAAAGAACAAGCTAAGGGCTTTCAATCAAGCTATAAACGTTTTATGCAACAAAAGAAATGTGAAAGATAAATGCAACTGTACATGAAAAATACAAAATCATCAACAATATTCCCAATGACATATTTCCTAAGTGAGTCAATTATAAGTTCCTTCCCTAAGCCTTTATCAACGAGGGTTACACATCGTTGGAAAGAACAAGCTAAGGGCTTTCAATCAAGCTATAAACGTTTTATGCAACAAAAGAAATGTGAAAGATAAATGCAACTGTACATGAAAAATACAAAATCATCAACAATATTCCCAGTGTCATATTTCCTAGATGAGTCAATTTTAAGTTCGTTTCCTAAACCTCTTTAAACCTGAGTTTTACATCGTTGGAGAGACCAAGCTAAGAGCTTTCAATCAAGCTATAATCGGTTTATGCAGCAAAACAAATGTGAAAGTTAAATGCAACTGTGTATGAAAAATAAAAAATCATCAACAATATTGCCAGTGACATATTTCCTGGAAGAGTCAATTTTAAGTTCCTTTCCTAAGCTTCTATCACTGAGAGTTATACGTCGTTGGAAAGAACAAGCTAAGAGCTTTCAATCAAGCTATAAATGATTTATGCAACAAAAGAAATGTGAAAGTTAAATGCAACTGTATATGAAAATTACAGATTCATCAACAATATTGCCAGTGACATATTTCCTAGATGAGTCAATTTTAAGTTCCTTTCCTAAGCCTCTAGCAATGAGAGTTATACGTCCTACGAAAGAACAAGCTAAGAGCTTTCAACCAAGCTGTAAGTCGTTTATGCAGCAAAAGAAATGTGAAAGTTAAATGCAACTGTACATGAAAAATACAAAATCATCAACAATATTCCCAATGACATATTTCCTAAGTGAGTCAATTATAAGTTCCTTCCCTAAGCCTTTATCAACGAGGGTTATACATCGTTGGAAAGAATAAAGCTAAGGGCTTTCAATCAAGCTATAAACGTTTTATGCAACAAAAGAAATGTGAAAGATAAATGCAACTGTACATGAAAAATACAAAATCATCAACAATATTCCCAATGACATATTTCCTAAGTGAGTCAATTATAACTTCCTTCCCTAAGCCTCTATCAACGAAGGTTATACATCGTTAGAAAGAAGAGTCTAAGAGCTTTCAATCAAGCTATAAATGGTTTATGCAACAATAGAAATGTGAAAGTTAGGTGCAACTGTATATGAAAAATACTAAATCATCAACAATATTCCCAGTGACATATTTCCTAGATTAGTCAATTTTAAGTTTCTTTCCTAAGCCTCTAACAGCGAGGGTTATCTTCGTTGGAAAGAACAAAATAAGGGATTTCAACTAAGCTATACACGGTATATGCAGCGGAAAAAATGTGAGAGTTAAATACAACTGTATATGAAAAATACAGAGTCATCAACAATATTCCTCGTGACATAATTCCGAGATCCGTCAATTTTAAGTTCCTTTCCTAAGCTTATATGTATATGAAAAACACAAAATCATCAAAAATATTGCCAGTGACATATTTCCCAGGTGAGTCAATTTTAAGTTCCTTTCCTAAGCCTCTATCAAGGAGAGTTATACATCGTTGGAAAGAACAAGCTAGGAGCTTTTAACCAAGCTATAAATGATTTATGCAACAAAAGAAATGTGAAAGTTAAATGCAACTGTACATGAAAAATACAAAATCATCAACAATATTCCCAATGACATATTTCCTAAGTGAGTCAATTATAAGTTCCTTCCCTAAGCCTTTATCAACGAGGGTTATACATCGTTGGAAAGAACAAGCTAAGGGCTTTCAATCAAGCTATAAACGTTTTATGCAACAAAAGTAATGTGAAAGATAAATGCAACTGTACATGAAAAATACTAAATCATCAACAATATTCCCAGTGACATATTTCCTATGTCAGTCAATTATAACTTCCTTCCCTAAGCCTCTATCAACGAAAGTTATACATCGTTCGAAAGAAGAGTCTAAGGGCTTTCAATCAAGCTATAAATGGTTTATGCAACAATAGAAATGTGAAAGTTAGGTGCAACTGTATATGAAAAATACTAAATCATCAACAATATTCCCAGTGACATATTTCCTAAGTTTGTCAATTATAAGTTCCTTCCCTAAGCCTCTAACAATGAGGGTTATACATCGTTGGAAAGAAAAAGCTAGGAGCTTTCAATCAAGCTATAAATGATTTATGCAACAAAAGAAATGTGAAAGTTAAATGCAACTGTACATGAAAAATACAAAATCATCAACAATATTCCCAATGACATATTTCCTAAGTGAGTCAATTATAAGTTCCTTCCCTAAGCCTTTATCAACGAGGGTTATACATCGTTGGAAAGAACGAGCTAAGGGCTTTCAATCAAGCTATAAACGTTTTATGCAACAAAAGAAATGTGAAAGATAAATGCAACTGTACATGAAGAATACAAAATCATAAACAATATTCCCAGTGACATATTTCCTATGTCAGTCAATTATAACTTCCTTCCCTAAGCCTCTATCAACGAAAGTTATACATCGTTCGAAAGAAGAGTCTAAGAGCTTTCAATCAAGCTATAAATGGTTTATTCAGCAATAGAAATGTGAAAGTTAGGTGCAACTGTATATGAAAAATACTAAATCATCAACAATATTCCCAGTGACATATTTCCTAGATTAGTCAATTTTAAGTTTCTTTCCTAAGCCTCTATCAGCGAGGGTTATCTTCGTTGGAAAGAACAAAATAAGGGATTTCAACTAAGCTATACACGGTATATGCAGCGGAAAAAATGTGAGAGTTAAATACAACTGTATATGAAAAATACAGAGTCATCAACAATATTCCTCGTGACATAATTCCGAGATCCGTCAATTTTAAGTTCCTTTCCTAAGCTTCTATCAACCACAGTTATACATCGTTGGAAAGAACAAAATAAGGGCTTTCAATCACACTATAAATAGTTTTTGCAGCAAAAGAAATGTGAAAGTTAAATGCAACTGTATATGAAAAATACAGAATCATCAACAATATTCCCAGTGACATATTTCCTAAGTTTGTCAATTATAAGTTCCTTCCCTAAGCCTCTAACAATGAGGGTTATACATCGTTGGAAAGAAAAAGCTAGGAGCTTTCAATCAAGCTATAAATGATTTATGCAACAAAAGAAATGTGAAAGTTAAATGCAACTGTATATGAAAATTACAGATTCATCAACAATATTGCCAGTGACATATTTCCTGGAAGAGTCAATTTTAAGTTCCTTTCCTAAGCTTCTATCACTAAGAGTTATACGTCGTTGGAAAGAACAAGCTAAGAGCTTTCAATCAAGCTATAAATGATTTATGCAACAAAAGAAATGTGAAAGTTAAATGCAACTGTATATGAAAATTACAGTTTCATCAACAATATTGCCAGTGACATATTTCCTAGATGAGTCAATTTTAAGTTCCTTTCCTAAGCCTCTAGCAATGAGAGTTATACGTCGTACGAAAGAACAAGCTAAGAGCTTTCAACCAAGCTGTAAGTCGTTTATGCAGCAAAAGAAATGTGAAAGTTAAATGCAACTGTATATGAAAAATAAATTTTCATCAACAATATTCCCAGTGACATATTTCCCAGGTGAGTCAATTTTAAGTTCCTTTCCTAAGCCTCTATCAAGGAGAGTTATACATCGTTGGAAAGAACAAGCTAGGAGCTTTCAACCAAGCTATAAATGATTTATGCAACAAAAGAAATGTGAAAGTTAAATGCAACTGTACATGAAAAATACAAAATCATCAACAATATTCCCAATGACATATTTCCTAAGTGAGTCAATTATAAGTTCCTTCCCTAAGCCTTTATCAACGAGGGTTATACATCGTTGGAAAGAACAAGCTAAGGGCTTTCAATCAAGCTATAAACGTTTTATGCAACAAAAGAAATGTGAAAGATAAATGCAACTGTACATGAAAAATACTAAATCATCAACAATATTCCCAGTGACATATTTCCTATGTCAGTCATTTATAACTTCCTTCCCTAAGCCTCTATCAACGAAAGTTATACATGGTTCGAAAGAAGAGTCTAAGAGCTTTCAATCAAGCTATAAATGGTTTATGCAACAATAGAAATGTGAAAGTTAGGTGCAACTGTATATGAAAAATACTAAATCATCAACAATATTCCCAGTGACATATTTCCTAGATTAGTCAATTTTAAGTTTCTTTCCTAAGCCTCTAACAGCGAGGGTTATCTTCGTTGGAAAGAACAAAATAAGGGATTTCAACTAAGCTATACACGGTATATGCAGCGGAAAAAATGTGAGAGTTAAATACAACTGTATATGAAAAATACAGAGTCATCAAAAATATTCCTCGTGACATAATTCCGAGATCCGTCAATTTTAAGTTCCTTTCCTAAGCTTCTATCAACCACAGTTATACATCGTTGGAAAGAACAAAGTAAGGGCTTTCAATCACACTATAAATAGTTTTTGCAGCAAAAGAAATGTGAAAGTTAAATGCAACTGTATATGAAAAATACAGAATCATCAACAATATTCCCAGTGACATATTTCCTAAGTTTGTCAATTATAAGTTCCTTCCCTAAGCCTCTAACAATGAGGGTTATAAATCGTTGGAAAGAAAAAGCTAGGAGCTTTCAATCAAGCTATAAATGATTTATGCAACAAAAGAAATGTGAAAGTTAAATGCAACTGTATATGAAAAACACAAAATCATCAAAAATATTGCCAGTGACATATTTCCTAAGTGTGTCAATTATAAGTTCCTTCCCTAAGCCTTTATCAATGAGAGTTATACACCGTTGGAAAGAAAAAGCTAGGAGCTTTCAATCAAGCTATAACTGATTTATGCAGTAAAAGAAATGTGAAAGTTAAATTCAACTGTATATGAAAAATACAAAATCATCAATAATATTGCCAGTAACATATTTCCTAGATGAGTCAATCTTAAGTTCCTTTCCTAAGCCTCTATCAATTAGAGTTATACATCGTTAGAAAGAACAAGCTAGGAGCTTTCAACCAAGCTATAAATGATTTATGCAACAAAAGAAATGTGAAAGTTAAATGCAACTGTATATGAAAAATACAAAATCATCAATAATATTGCCAGTAACATATTTCCTAGATGAGTCAATCTTAAGTTCCTTTCCTAAGCCTCTATCAATGAGAGTTATACACCGTTGGAAAGAAAAAGCTAGGAGCTTTCAATCAAGCTATAACTGATTTATGCAGTAAAAGAAATGTGAAAGTTAAATGCAACTGTATATGAAAAATAAAAAATCATCAACAATATTGCCAGTGACATATTTCCTGGAAGAGTCAATTTTAAGTTCTTTTCCTAAGCTTCTATCACTGAGAGTTATACGTCGTTGGAAAGAACAAGCTAAGAGCTTTCAATCAAGCTATAAATGATTTATGCAACAAAAGAAATGTGAAAGTTAAATGCAACTGTATATGAAAATTACAGATTCATCAACAATATTGCCAGTGAGATATTTCCTAGATGAGTCAATTTTAAGTTCCTTTCCTAAGCCTCTAGCAATGAGAGTTATACGTCGTACGAAAGAACAAGCTAAGAGCTTTCAACCAAGCTGTAAGTCGTTTATGCAGCAAAAGAAATGTGAAAGTTAAATGCAACTGTATATGAAAAATAAATTTTCATCAGCAATATTCCCAGTGACATATTTCCCAGGTGAGTCAATTTTAAGTTCCTTTCCTAAGCCTCTATCAAGGAGAGTTATACATCGTTGGAAAGAACAAGCTAGGAGCTTTCAACCAAGCTATAAATGATTTATGCAACAAAAGAAATGTGAAAGTTAAATGCAACTGTACATGAAAAATACAAAATCATCAACAATATTCCCAATGACATATTTCCTAAGTGAGTCAATTATAAGTTCCTTCCCTAAGCCTTTATCAACGAGGGTTATACATCGTTGGAAAGAACAAGCTAAGGGCTTTCAATCAAGCTATAAACGTTTTATGCAACAAAAGAAATGTGAAAGATAAATGCAACTGTACATGAAAAATACAAAATCATCAACATTCCCAGTGTCATATTTCCTAGATGAGTCAATTTTAAGTTCGTTTCCTAAACCTCTTTAAACCTGAGTTTTACATCGTTGGAGAGAGCAAGCTAAGAGCTTTCAATCAAGCTATAAACGGTTTATGCAGCAAAACAAATGTGAAAGTTAAATGCAACTGTATATGAAAAATAAAAAATCATCAACAATATTGCCAGTGACATATTTCCTGGAAGAGTCAATTTTAAGTTCCTTTCCTAAGCTTCTATCACTGAGAGTTATACGTCGTTGGAAAGAACAAGCTAAGAGCTTTCAATCAAGCTATAAACGGTTTATGCAGCAAAACAAATGTGAAAGTTAAATGCAACTGTATATGAAAATTAAAGATTCATCAACAATATTGCCAGTGACATATTTCCTACGTGTGTCAATTATAAGTTCCTTCCCTAAGCCTCTATCAATGAGAGTTATACATCGTTAGAAAGAACAAGCTAGGAGCTTTCGACCAAGCTATAAATGATTTATGCAACAAAAGAAATGTGAAGGTTAAATGCAACTGTATATGAAAAATACAAAATCATCAACAATATTCCCAGTGACATATTTCCTAAGTGTGTCAATTAGAAGTTCCTTCCCTAAGCCTCTAACAATGAGGGTTATACATCGTTGGAAAGAACGAGCTAGGAGCTTTCAATCGAGCTATAAATGATTTATGCAACAAAAGAAATGTGAAAGATAAATGCAACTGTACATGAAAAATACTAAATCATCAACAATATTCCCAGTGACATATTTCCTAGATTAGTCAATTTTAAGTTCCTTTACTAAGCCTCTATCAGCGAGGGTTATCTTCGTTGGAAAGAACAAAATAAGGGATTTCAACTAAGCTATACACGGTATATGCAGCGGAAAAAATGTGAGAGTTAAATACAACTGTATATGAAAAATACAGAGTCATCAACAATATTTCTCGTGACATAATTCCAAGATCCGTCAATTTTAGGTTCCTTTCCTAAGCTTCTATAAACCACAGTTATACATCGTTGGAAAGAACAAAGTAAGGGCTTTCAATCACAATATAAATAGTTTTTCCAGCAAAAGAAATGTGAAAGTTAAACGCAACTGTATATGAAAAATACAGAATCATCAACAATATTCCCAGTGACATATTTCCTAAGTGAGTCAATTATAAGTTCCTTCCCTAAGCCTCTAACAATGAGGGTTATACATCGTTGGAAAGAACGAGCTAGGAGCTTTCAATCGAGCTATAAATGATTTATGCAACAAAAGAAATGTGAAAGTTAAATGCAACTGTATATGAAAAACACAAAATCATCAACAATATTCCCAGTGACATATTTCCTAAGTGTATCAATTATAAGTTCCTTCCCTAAGCCTCTATCAATGAGAGTTATACATCGTTAGAAAGAACAAGCTAGGAGCTTTCGACCAAGTTATAAATGATTTATGCAACAAAAGAAATGTGAAGGTTAAATGCAACTGTATATGAAAAATACAAAATCATCAACAATATTCCCAGTGACATATTTCCTAAGTGTGTCAATTAGAAGTTCCTTCCCTAAGCCTCTAACAATGAGGGTTATACATCGTTGGAAAGAACGAGCTAGGAGCTTTCAATCGAGCTATAAATGATTTATGCAACAAAAGAAATGTGAAAGTTAAATGCAACTGTATATGAAAAACACAAAATCATCAACAATATTGCCAGTGACATATGTCCTAAGTGTGTCAATTATAAGTTCCTTCCCTAAGCCTCTATCAATGAGGGTTATACATCGTTAGAAAGAACAAGCTAGGAGCTTTCGACCAAGCTATAAATGATTTATGTAACAAAAGAAATGTGAAGGTTAAATGCAACTGTATATGAAAAATACAAAATCATCAACAATATTGCCAGTAACGTATTTCCTAGATGAGTCAATTTTAAGTTCCTTTCCTAAGCCTCTATCAATGAGGGTTATACATCGCTGGAAAGAACTAGCTAAGAGCTTTCAATCAAGCTATAAAAGATTTATGCAACAAAAGAAATGTGAAAGTTAAATGCAACTGTATATGAAAATTACAGATTCATCAACAATATTGCCAGTGACATATTTCCTAAATGAGTCAATTTTAAGTTCCTTTCCTAAGCCTCTAGCAATGAGAGTTATACGTCGTACGAAAGAACAAGCTAAGAGCTTTCAACCAAGCTGTAAGTCGTTTACGCGGCAAAAGAAATGTGAAAGTTAAATGCAACTGTATATGAAAAATACAAAATCATCAACAATATTCCCAGTGACATATTTCCCTGGTGAGTCAATTTTAAGTTCCTTTCCTAAGCCTCTATCAAGGAGAGTTATACATCGTTGGAAAGAACAAGCTAAGGGCTTTCAACCAAGCTATAAACGGTTTATGCAGCGAAAGAAATGTGAAAGTTAAATGCAACTGTACATGAAAAATACAAAATCATCAACAATATTCCCAATGACATATTTCCTAAGTGAGTCAATTCTAAGTTCCTTCCCTAAGCCTTTATCAACGAGGGTTATATATCGTTGGAAAGAACAAGCTAAGGGCTTTCAATAAAGCTATAAACGTTTTATGCAACAAAAGAAATGTGAAAGATAAATGCAACTGTACATGAAAAATACAAAATCATCAACAATATTCCCAGTGTCATATTTCCTAGATGAGTCAATTTTAAGTTCGTTTCCTAAACCTCTTTAAACCTGAGTTTTACTTCGTTGGAGAGAGCAAGCTAAGAGCTTTCAGTTAAGCTATAAACGGTTTATGCAGCAAAACAAATGTGAAAGTTAAATGTAATTGTATATGAAAAATACAGTATCATCAACAATATTCCCAGTGACATATTTCCTAGATTAGTCAATTTTAAGTTCCTTTCCTAAGCCTCTATCAGCGAGGCTTATCTTCGTTGGAAAGAACAAAATAAGGGATTTCAACTAAGCTATACACGGTATATGCAGCGGAAAAAATGTGAGAGTTAAATACAACTGTATATGAAAAATACAGAGTCATCAGCAATATTCCTCGTGACATAATTCCGAGATCCGTCAATTTTAAGTTCCTTTCCTAAGCTTCTATTAACCACAGTTATACATCGTTGGAAAGAACAAAGTAAGGGCTTTCAATCACAATATAAATAGTTTTTCCAGCAAAAGAAATGTGAAAGTTAAACGCAACTGTATATGAAAAATACAGAATCATCATCAATATTCCCAATGACATATTTCCTAAGTTTGTCAATTATAAGTTCCTTCCCTAAGCCTCTAACAATGAGGGTTATACATCGTTGGAAAGAAAAAGCTAGGAGCTTTCAACCAAGCTATAAATGATTTATGCAACAAAAGAAATGTGAAAGTTAAATGCAACTGTATATGAAAAACACAAAATCATCAAAAATATTGCCAGTGACATATTTCCTAAGTGTGTCAATTATAAGTTCCTTCCCTAAGCCTCTATCAATGAGAGTTATACACCGTTGGAAAGAAAAAGCTAGGAGCTTTCAATCAAGCTATAACAGATTTATGCAGTAAAAGAAATGTGAAAGATAAATGCATCTGTACATGAAAAACGCAAAATCATCAATTTTCAGTTCCGTTCCTAAGTCTCTATCAAGGAGAGTTATACATCGTTGGAAAGAACAAGCTAGGAGCTTTCAACCAAGCTATAAATGATTTATGCAACGAAAGAAATGTGAAAGCTAAATGCAACTGTATATGAAAAATACGGAATCATCAACAAAATTCCCAGTGACATATTTCCTAAGTTTGTCAATTATAAGTTCCTTCCCTAAGCCTCTAACAATGAGGGTTATACATCGTTGGAAAGAAAAAGCTAGGAGCTTTCAATCAAGCTATAAATGATTTATGCAACAAAAGAAATGTGAAAGTTAAATGCAACTGTATATGAAAAACACAAAATCATCAAAAATATTGCCAGTGACATATTTCCTAAGTGTGTCAATTATAAGTTCCTTCCCTAAGCCTCTATCAATGAGAGTTATACACCGTTGGAAAGAAAAAGCTAGGAGCTTTCAATCAAGCTATAACTGATTTATGCAGTAAAAGAAATGTGAAAGTTAAATGCAACTGTATATGAAAAATACAAAATCATCAATAATATTGCCAGTAACATATTTCCTAGATGAGTCAATCTTAAGTTCCTTTCCTAAGCCTCTATCAATTAGAGTTATACATCGTTAGAAAGAACAAGCTAGGAGCTTTCAACCACGCTATAAATGATTTATGCAGCAAAAGAAATGTGAAAGTTAAATGCAACTGTATATGAAAAATACAAAATCATCAATAATATTGCCAGTAACATATTTCCTAGATGAGTCAATCTTAAGTTCCTTTCCTAAGCCTCTGTCAATGAGAGTTATACACCGTTGGAAAGAAAATGCTAGGAGCTTTCAATCAAGCTGTAACTGATTTATGCAGTAAAAGAAATGTGAAAGTTCAATGCAACTGTATATGAAAAATAAAAAATCATCAACAATATTGCCAGTGACATATTTCCTGGAAGAGTCAATTTTAAGTTCCTTTCCTAAGCCTCTATCAACAAGAGTTATACGTCGTTGGAAAGAACAAGCTATGAGCTTTCAATCAAGCTATAAATGATTTATGCAACAAAAGAAATGTGAAAGTTAAATGCAACTGTATATTAAAATTACAGATTCATCAACAATATTGTCAGTGAAATATTTCCTAGATAAGCCAATTTTAAGTTCCTTTCGTAAGCCTCTAGCAATGAGAGTTATACGTCGTACGAAAGAACAAGCTAAGAGCTTTCAACCAAGCTGTAAGTCGTTTATGCAGCAAAAGAAATGTGAAAGTTAAATGCAACTGTATATGAAAAATAAATTTTCATCAACAATATTCCCAGTGTCATATTTCCCAGGTGAGTCAATTTTAAGTTCCTTTCCTAAGCCTCTATCAAGGAGAGTTATACATAGTTGGAAAGAACAAGCTAGGAGCTTTCAACCAAGCTATAAATGATTTATGCAACAAAAGAAATGTGAAAGTTAAATGCAACTGTACATGAAAAATACAAAATCATCAACAATATTCCCAATGACATATTTCCTAAGTGAGTCAATTATAAGTTCCTTCCCTAAGCCTTTATCAACGAGAGTTATACATCGTTGGAAAGAACAAGCTAAGGGCTTTCAATCAAGCTATAAACGTTTTATGCAACAAAAGAAATGTGAAAGATAAATGCAACTGCCCATGAAAAATACAAAATCATCAACAATATTCCCAATGTCATATTTCCTAGATGAGTCAATTTTAAGTTCGTTTCCTAAACCTCTTTAAACCTGAGTTTTACATCGTTGGAGAGACCAAGCTAAGAGCTTTCAATCAAGCTATAAACGGTTTATGCAGCAAAACAAATGTGAAAGTTAAATGCAACTGTATATGAAAAATAAAAAATCATCAACAATATTGCCAGTGACATATTTCCTGGAAGAGTCAATTTTAAGTTCCTTTCCTAAGCTTCTATCACTGAGAGTTATACGTCGTTGGAAAGAACAAGCTAAGAGCTTTCAATCAAGCTATAAATGATTTATGCAACAAAAGAAATGTGAAAGTTAAATGCAACTGTATATGAAAATTACAGATTCATCAACAATATTGCCAGTGACATATTTCCTAGATGAGTCAATTTTAAGTTCCTTTCCTAAGCCTCTAGCAATGAGAGTTATACGTCGTACGAAAGAACACGCTAAGAGCTTTCAACCAAGCTGTAAGTCGTTTATGCAGCAGAAGAAATGTGAAAGTTAAATGCAACTGTACATGAAAAATACAAAATCATCAACAATATTCCCAATGACATATTTCCTAAGTGAGTCAATTATAAGTTCCTTCCCTAAGCCTTTATCAACGAGGGTTATACATCGTTGGAAAGAACAAGCTAAGTGCTTTCAATCAAGCTATAAACGTTTTATGCAACAAAAGAAATGTGAAAGATAAATGCAACTGTACATGAAAAATACTAAATCATCAACAATATTCCCAGTGACATATTTCCTAAGTCAGTCAATTATAACTTCCTTCCCTAAGCCTCTATCAACGAAAGTTATACATCGTTCGAAAGAAGAGTCTAAGAGCTTTCAATCAAGCTATAAATGGTTTATGCAACAATAGAAATGTGAAAGTTAGGTGCAACTGTATATGAAAAATACTAAATCATCAACAATATTCCCAGTGACATATTTCCTAGATTAGTCAATTTTAAGTTTCTTTCCTAAGCCTCTATCAGCGAGGGTTATCTTCGTTGGAAAGAACAAAATAAGGGATTTCAACTAAGCTATACACGGTATATGCAGCGGAAAAAATGTGAGAGTTAAATACAACTGTATATTAAAAATACAGAGTCATCAACAATATTCCTCGTGACATAATTCCGAGATCCGTCAATTTTAAGTTCCTTTCCTAAGCTTCTATCAACCACAGTTATACATCGTTGGAAAGAACAAAATAAGGGCTTTCAATCACACTATAAATAGTTTTTGCAGCAAAAGAAATGTGAAAGTTAAATGCAACTGTATATGAAAAATACAGAATCATCAACAATATTCCCAGTGACATATTTCCTAAGTTTGTCAATTATAAGTTCATTCCCTAAGCCTCTAACAATGAGGGTTATACATCGTTGGAAAGAAAAAGCTAGGAGCTTTCAATCAAGCTATAAATGATTTATGCAACAAAAAAAATGTGAAATGCAACTGTATATGAAGAACACAAAATCATCAAAAATATTGCCAGTGACATATTTCATAAGTGTGTCAATTATAAGTTCCTTCCCTAAGCCTCTATCAATTAGAGTTATACATCGTTAGAAAGAAAAAGCTAGGAGCTTTCAACCACGCTATAACTGATTTATGCAGTAAAAGAAATGTGAAAGTTAAATGCAACTGTATATGAAAAATACAAAATCATCAATAATATTGCCAGTAACATATTTCCTAGATGAGTCAATCTTAAGTTCCTTTCCTAAGCCTCTATCAATTAGAGTTATACATCGTTAGAAAGAACAAGCTAGGAGCTTTCAACCACGCTATAAATGATTTATGCAGCAAAAGAAATGTGAAAGTTAAATGCAACTGTATATGAAAAATACAAAATCATCAATAATATTGCCAGTAACATATTTCCTAGATGAGTCAATCTTAAGTTCCTTTCCTAAGCCTCTGTCAATGAGAGTTATACACCGTTGGAAAGAAAATGCTAGGAGCTTTCAATCAAGCTGTAACTGATTTATGCAGTAAAAGAAATGTGAAAGTTCAATGCAACTGTATATGAAAAATAAAAAATCATCAACAATATTGCCAGTGACATATTTCCTGGAAGAGTCAATTTTAAGTTCCTTTCCTAAGCCTCTATCACTGAGAGTTTTACTTCGCTGGAAAGAACAAGCTATGAGCTTTAATTCAAGCTATAAATGATTTATGCAACAAAAGAAATGTGAAAGTTAAATGCAACTGTATATTAAAATTACAGATTCATCAACAATATTGTCAGTGAAATATTTCCTAGATAAGCCAATTTTAAGTTCCTTTCGTAAGCCTCTAGCAATGAGAGTTATACGTCGTACGAAAGAACAAGCTAAGAGCTTTCAACCAAGCTGTAAGTCGTTTATGCAGCAAAAGAAATGTGAAAGTTAAATGCAACTGTATATGAAAAATAAATTTTCATCAACAATATTCCCAGTGTCATATTTCCCAGGTGAGTCAATTTTAAGTTCCTTTCCTAACCCTCTATCAACGAGAGTTTTACATAGTTGGAAAGAACAAGCTAAGAGCTTTCAATCAAACTATAAATGATTTATGCAACAAAAGAAATGTGAAAGTTAAATGCAACTGTACATGAAAAATACAAAATCATCAACAATATTCCCAATGACATATTTCCTAAGTGAGTCAATTATAAGTTCCTTCCCTAAGCCTTTATCAACGAGAGTTATACATCGTTGGAAAGAACAAGCTAAGGGCTTTCAATCAAGCTATAAACGTTTTATGCAACAAAAGAAATGTGAAAGATAAATGCAACTGCCCATGAAAAATACAAAATCATCAACAATATTCCCAATGTCATATTTCCTAGATGAGTCAATTTTAAGTTCGTTTCCTAAACCTCTTTAAACCTGAGTTTTACATCGTTGGAGAGACCAAGCTAAGAGCTTTCAATCAAGCTATAAACGGTTTATGCAGCAAAACAAATGTGAAAGTTAAATGCAACTGTATATGAAAAATAAAAAATCATCAACAATATTGCCAGTGACATATTTCCTGGAAGAGTCAATTTTAAGTTCCTTTCCTAAGCTTCTATCACTGAGAGTTATACGTCGTTGGAAAGAACAAGCTAAGAGCTTTCAATCAAGCTATAAATGATTTATGCAACAAAAGAAATGTGAAAGTTAAATGCAACTGTATATGAAAATTACAGATTCATCAACAATATTGCCAGTGACATATTTCCTAGATGAGTCAATTTTAAGTTCCTTTCCTAAGCCTCTAGCAATGAGAGTTATACGTCGTACGAAAGAACACGCTAAGAGCTTTCAACCAAGCTGTAAGTCGTTTATGCAGCAGAAGAAATGTGAAAGTTAAATGCAACTGTACATGAAAAATACAAAATCATCAACAATATTCCCAATGACATATTTCCTAAGTGAGTCAATTATAAGTTCCTTCCCTAAGCCTTTATCAACGAGGGTTATACATCGTTGGAAAGAACAAGCTAAGTGCTTTCAATCAAGCTATAAACGTTTTATGCAACAAAAGAAATGTGAAAGATAAATGCAACTGTACATGAAAAATACTAAATCATCAACAATATTCCCAGTGACATATTTCCTAAGTCAGTCAATTATAACTTCCTTCCCTAAGCCTCTATCAACGAAAGTTATACATCGTTCGAAAGAAGAGTCTAAGAGCTTTCAATCAAGCTATAAATGGTTTATGCAACAATAGAAATGTGAAAGTTAGGTGCAACTGTATATGAAAAATACTAAATCATCAACAATATTCCCAGTGACATATTTCCTAGATTAGTCAATTTTAAGTTTCTTTCCTAAGCCTCTATCAGCGAGGGTTATCTTCGTTGGAAAGAACAAAATAAGGGATTTCAACTAAGCTATACACGGTATATGCAGCGGAAAAAATGTGAGAGTTAAATACAACTGTATATTAAAAATACAGAGTCATCAACAATATTCCTCGTGACATAATTCCGAGATCCGTCAATTTTAAGTTCCTTTCCTAAGCTTCTATCAACCACAGTTATACATCGTTGGAAAGAACAAAATAAGGGCTTTCAATCACACTATAAATAGTTTTTGCAGCAAAAGAAATGTGAAAGTTAAATGCAACTGTATATGAAAAATACAGAATCATCAACAATATTCCCAGTGACATATTTCCTAAGTTTGTCAATTATAAGTTCATTCCCTAAGCCTCTAACAATGAGGGTTATACATCGTTGGAAAGAAAAAGCTAGGAGCTTTCAATCAAGCTATAAATGATTTATGCAACAAAAAAAATGTGAAATGCAACTGTATATGAAGAACACAAAATCATCAAAAATATTGCCAGTGACATATTTCATAAGTGTGTCAATTATAAGTTCCTTCCCTAAGCCTCTATCAATTAGAGTTATACATCGTTAGAAAGAAAAAGCTAGGAGCTTTCAACCACGCTATAAATGATTTATGCAGCAAAAGAAATGTGAAAGTTAAATGCAACTGTATATGAAAAATACAAAATCATCAATAATATTGCCAGTAACATATTTCCTAGATGAGTCAATCTTAAGTTCCTTTCCTAAGCCTCTATCAATTAGAGTTATACATCGTTAGAAAGAACAAGCTAGGAGCTTTCAACAAAGCTATAAATGATTTATGCAACAAAAGAAATGTGAAAGTTAAATGCAACTGTATATGAAAAATACAAAATCATCAATAATATTGCCAGTAACATATTTCCTAGATGAGTCAATCTTAAGTTCCTTTCCTAAGCCTCTATTAATGAGAGTTATACACCGTTGGAAAGAAAAAGCTAGGAGCTTTCAATCAAGCTATAACTGATTTATGCAGTAAAAGAAATGTGAAAGTTAAATGCAACTGTATATGAAAAATAAAAAATCATCAACAATATTGCCAGTGACATATTTCCTGGAAGAGTCAATTTTAAGTTCCTTTCCTAAGCTTCTATCACTGAGAGTTATACGTCGTTGGAAAGAAAAAGCTAAGAGCTTTCAATCAAGCTATAAATGATTTATGCAACAAAAGAAATGTGAAAGTTAAATGCAACTGTATATGAAAATTACAGATTCATCAACAATATTGCCAGTGACATATTTCCTAGATGACTCAATTTTAAGTTCCTTTCCTAAGCCTCTAGCAATGAGAGTTATACGTCGTACGAAAGAACAAGCTAAGAGCTTTCAACCAAGCTGTAAGTCGTTTATGCAGCAAAAGAAATGTGAAAGTTAAATGCAACTGTATATGAAAAATAAATTTTCATCAACAATATTCCCAGTGACATATTTCCCAGGTGAGTCAATTTTAAGTTCCTTTCCTAAGCCTCTATCAAGGAGAGTTATACATCGTTGGAAAGAACAAGCTAGGAGCTTTCAACCAAGCTATAAATGATTTATGCAACAAAAGAAATGTGAAAGTTAAATGCAACTGTACATGAAAAATACAAAATCAACAACAATATTCCCAGTGACATATTTCCCAGGTGAGTCAATTATAAGTTCCTTCCCTAAGCCTTTATCAACGAAAGTTATACATCGTTCGAAAGAAGAGTCTGAGAGCTTTCAATCAAGCTATAAATGGTTTATGCAACAATAGAAATGTGAAAGTTAGGTGCAACTGTATATGAAAAATACTAAATCATCAACAATATTCCCAGTGACATATTTCCTAGATTAGTCAATTTTAAGTTTCTTTCCTAAGCCTCTATCAGCGAGGGTTATCTTCGTTGGAAAGAACAAAATAAGGGATTTCAACTAAGCTATACACGGTATATGCAGCGGAAAAAATGTGAGAGTTAAATACAACTGTATATTAAAAATACAGAGTCATCAACAATATTCCTCGTGACATAATTCCGAGATCCGTCAATTTTAAGTTCCTTTCCTAAGCTTCTATCAACCACAGTTATACATCGTTGGAAAGAACAAAATAAGGGCTTTCAATCACACTATAAATAGTTTTTGCAGCAAAAGAAATGTGAAAGTTAAATGCAACTGTATATGAAAAATACAGAATCATCAACAATATTCCCAGTGACATATTTCCTAAGTTTGTCAATTATAAGTTCATTCCCTAAGCCTCTAACAATGAGGGTTATACATCGTTGGAAAGAAAAAGCTAGGAGCTTTCAATCAAGCTATAAATGATTTATGCAACAAAAAAAATGTGAAATGCAACTGTATATGAAGAACACAAAATCATCAAAAATATTGCCAGTGACATATTTCCTAAGTGTGTCAATTATAAGTTCCTTCCCTAAGCCTCTATCAATTAGAGTTATACATCGTTCGAAAGAAAAAGCTAGGAGCTTTCAACCACGCTATAAATGATTTATGCAGCAAAAGAAATGTGAAAGTTAAATGCAACTGTATATGAAAAATACAAAATCATCAACAATATTGCCAGTAACATATTTCCTAGATGAGTCAATCTTAAGTTCCTTTCCTAAGCCTCTATCAATTAGAGTTATACATCGTTAGAAAGAACAAGCTAGGAGCTTTCAACCAAGCTATAAATGATTTATGCAACAAAAGAAATGTGAAAGTTAAATGCAACTGTATATGAAAAATACAAAATCATCAATAATATTGCCAGTAACATATTTCCTAGATGAGTCAATCTTAAGTTCCTTTCCTAAGCCTCTATTAATGAGAGTTATACACCGTTGGAAAGAAAAAGCTAGGAGCTTTCAATCAAGCTATAACTGATTTATGCAGTAAAAGAAATGTGAAAGTTAAATGCAACTGTATATGAAAAATAAAAAATCATCAACAATATTGCCAGTGACATATTTCCTGGAAGAGTCAATTTTAAGTTCCTTTCCTAAGCTTCTATCACTGAGAGTTATACGTCGTTGGAAAGAAAAAGTTAAGAGCTTTCAATCAAGCTATAAATGATTTATGCAACAAAAGAAATGTGAAAGTTAAATGCAACTGTATATGAAAATTACAGATTCATCAACAATATTGCCAGTGACATATTTCCTAGATGACTCAATTTTAAGTTCCTTTCCTAAGCCTCTAGCAATGAGAGTTATACGTCGTACGAAAGAACAAGCTAAGAGCTTTCAACCAAGCTGTAAGTCGTTTATGCAGCAAAAGAAATGTGAAAGTTAAATGCAACTGTATATGAAAAATAAATTTTCATCAACAATATTCCCAGTGACATATTTCCCAGGTGAGTCAATTTTAAGTTCCTTTCCTAAGCCTCTATCAAGGAGAGTTATACATCGTTGGAAAGAACAAGCTAGGAGCTTTCAACCAAGCTATAAATGATTTATCCAGCAAAAGAAATGTGAAAGTTAAATGCAACTGTATATGAAAAATAAAAAATCATCAACAATATTGCCAGTGACATATTTCCTGGAAGAGTCAATTTTAAGTTCGTTTCCTAAACCTCTTTAAACCTGAGTTTTACATCGTTGGAGAGACCAAGCTAAGAGCTTTCAATCAAGCTATAAACGGTTTATGCAGCAAAACAAATGTGAAAGTTAAATGCAACTGTATATGAAAAATAAAAAATCATCAACAATATTGCCAGTGACATATTTCCTGGAAGAGTCAATTTTAAGTTCCTTTCCTAAGCTTCTATCACTGAGAGTTATACGTCGTTGGAAAGAACAAGCTAAGAGCTTTCAATCAAGCTATAAATGATTTATGCAACAAAAGAAATGTGAAAGTTAAATGCAACTGTATATGAAAATTACAGATTCATCAAAAATATTGCCAGTGACATATTTCCTAGATGAGTCAATTTTAAGTTCCTTTCCTAAGCCTCTAGCAATGAGAGTTATACGTCGTACGAAAGAACACGCTAAGAGCTTTCAACCAATCTGTAAGTCGTTTATGCAGCAGAAGAAATGTGAAAGTTAAATGCAACTGTACATGAAAAATACAAAATCATCAACAATATTCCCAATGACATATTTCCTAAGTGAGTCAATTATAAGTTCCTTCCCTAAGCCTTTATCAACGAGGGTTATACATCGTTGGAAAGAACAAGCTAAGTGCTTTCAATCAAGCTATAAACGTTTTATGCAACAAAAGAAATGTGAAAGATAAATGCAACTGTACATGAAAAATACTAAATCATCAACAATATTCCCAGTGACATATTTCCTAAGTCAGTCAATTATAACTTCCTTCCCTAAGCCTCTATCAACGAAAGTTATACATCGTTCGAAAGAAGAGTCTAAGAGCTTTCAATCAAGCTATAAATGGTTTATGCAACAATAGAAATGTGAAAGTTAGGTGCAACTGTATATGAAAAATACTAAATCATCAACAATATTCCCAGTGACATATTTCCTAGCTTAGTCAATTTTAAGTTTCTTTCCTAAGCCTCTATCAGCGAGGGTTATCTTCGTTGGAAAGAACAAAATAAGGGATTTCAACTAAGCTATACACGGTATATGCAGCGGAAAAAATGTGAGAGTTAAATACAACTGTATATTAAAAATACAGAGTCATCAACAATATTCCTCGTAACATAATTCCGAGATCCGTCAATTATAAGTTCCTTCCCTAAGCCTCTATCAATTAGAGTTATACATCGTTAGAAAGAAAAAGCTAGGAGCTTTCAACCACGCTATAAACGTTTTATGCAACAAAAGAAATGTGAAAGATAAATGCAACTGTACATGAAAAATACTAAATCATCAACAATATTCCCAGTGACATATTTCCTAAGTCAGTCAATTATAACTTCCTTCCCTAAGCCTCTATCAATGAGAGTTATACATCGTTAGAAAGAACAAGCCAGGAGCTTTCGACCAAGCTATAAATGATTTATGCAGCAAAAGAAATGTGAAAGTTAAATGCAACTGTATATGAAAAATACAAAATCATCAATAATATTGCCAGTAACATATTTCCTAGATGAGTCAATCTTAAGTTCCTTTCCTAAGCCTCTATTAATGAGAGTTATACACCGTTGGAAAGAAAAAGCTAGGAGCTTTCAATCAAGCTATAACTGATTTATGCAGTAAAAGAAATGTGAAAGTTAAATGCAACTGTATATGAAAAATAAAAAATCATCAACAATATTGCCAGTGACATATTTCCTGGAAGAGTCAATTTTAAGTTCCTTTCCTAAGCCTCTATCACTGAGAGTTATACGTCGTTGGAAAGAAAAAGCTAAGAGCTTTCAATCAAGCTATAAATGATTTATGCAACAAAAGAAATGTGAAAGTTAAATGCAACTGTATATGAAAATTACAGATTCATCAACAATATTGCCAGTGACATATTTCCTAGATGACTCAATTTTAAGTTCCTTTCCTAAGCCTCTAGCAATGAGAGTTATACGTCGTACGAAAGAACAAGCTAAGAGCTTTCAACCAAGCTGTAAGTCGTTTATGCAGCAAAAGAAATGTGAAAGTTAAATGCAACTGTATATGAAAAATAAATTTTCATCAACAATATTCCCAGTGACATATTTCCCAGGTGAGTCAATTTTAAGTTCCTTTCCTAAGCCTCTATCAAGGAGAGTTATACATCGTTGGAAAGAACAAGCTAGGAGCTTTCAACCAAGCTATAAATGATTTATGCAACAAAAGAAATGTGAAAGTTAAATGCAACTGTATATGAAAAATAAGAAATCATCAACAATATTGCCAGTGACATATTTCCTGGAAGAGTAAATTTTAAGTTCGTTTCCTAAACCTCTTTAAACCTGAGTTTTACATCGTTGGAGAGACCAAGCTAAGAGCTTTCAATCAAGCTATAAACGGTTTATGCAGCAAAACAAATGTGAAAGTTAAATGCAACTGTATATGAAAAATAAAAAATCATCAACAATATTGCCAGTGACATATTTCCTAGATGAGTCAATTTTAAGTTCCTTTCCTAAGCCTCTAGCAATGAGAGTTATACGTCGTACGAAAGAACACGCTAAGAGCTTTCAACCAAGCTGTAAGTCGTTTATGCAGCAGAAGAAATGTGAAAGTTAAATGCAACTGTACATGAAAAATACAAAATCATCAACAATATTCCCAATGACATATTTCCTAAGTGAGTCAAATATAAGTTCCTTCCCTAAGCCTTTATCAACGAGGGTTATACATCGTTGGAAAGAACAAGCTAAGTGCTTTCAATCAAGCTATAAACGTTTTATGCAACAAAAGAAATGTGAAAGATAAATGCAACTGTACATGAAAAATACTAAATCATCAACAATATTCCCAGTGACATATTTCCTAAGTCAGTCAATTATAACTTCCTTCCCTAAGCCTCTATCAACGAAAGTTATACATCGTTCGAAAGAAGAGTCTAAGAGCTTTCAATCAAGCTATAAATGGTTTATGCAACAATAGAAATGTGAAAGTTAGGTGCAACTGTATATGAAAATTACAGATTCATCAACAATATTGCCAGTGACATATTTCCTAAGTGAGTCAATTATAAGTTCCTTCCCTAAGCCTTTATCAATGAGAGTTATACACCGTTGGAAAGAAAAAGCTAGGGGCTTTCAATCAAGCTATAACTGATTTATGCAGTAAAAGAAATGTGAAAGTTAAATGCAACTGTATATGAAAAATAAAAAATCATCAACAATATTGCCAGTGACATATTTCCTGGAAGAGTCAATTTTAAGTTCCTTTCCTAAGCTTCTATCACTGAGAGTTATACGTTATACGTCGTTGGAAAGAACAAGCTAAGAGCTTTCTATCAAGCTATAAATGATTTATGCAGCAAAAGAAATGTGAAAGTTAAATGCAACTGTATATGAAAATTACAGATTCATCAACAATATTGCCAGTGACATATTTCCTAGATGAGTCAATTTTAAGTTCCTTTCCTAAGCCTCTAGCAATGAGAGTTATACGTCGTACGAAAGAACAAGCTAAGAGCTTTCAACCAAGCTGTAAGTCGTTTATGCAGCAAAAGAAATGTGAAAGTTAAATGCAACTGTACATGAAAAATACAAAATCATCAACAATATTCCCAGTGACATATTTCCCAGGTGAGTCAATTTTAAGTTCCTTTCCTAAGCCTCTATCAAGCACAGTTATACATCGTTGGAAAGAACAAGCTAGGAGCTTTCAACCAAGCTATAAATGATTTATGCAACAAAAGAAATGTGAAAGTTAAATGCAACTATACATGAAAAATACAAAATCATCAACAATATTCCCAATGACATATTTCCTAAGTGAGTCAATTACAAGTTCCTTCCCTAAGCCTTTATCAACGAGGGTTATACATCGTTGGAAAGAACAAGCTAAGGGCTTTCAATCAAGCTATAAACGTTTTATGCAACAAAAGAAATGTGAAAGATAAATGCAACTGTACATGAAAAATACAAAATCATCAACAGTATTCCCAGTGTCATATTTCCTAGATGAGTCAATTTTAAGTTCGTTTCCTAAACCTCTTTAAACCTGAGTTTTACATCGTTGGAGAGACCAAGCTAAGAGCTTTCAATCAAGCTATAAACGGTTTATGCAGCAAAACAAATGTGAAAGTTAAATGCAACTGTATATGAAAAATAAAAAATCATCAACAATATTGCCAGTGACATATTTCCTGGAAGAGTCAATTTTAAGTTCCTTTCCTAAGCTTCTATCACTGAGAGTTATACGTCGTTGGAAAGAACAAGCTAAGAGCTTTCAATCAAGCTATAAATGATTTATGCAACAAAAGAAATGTGAAAGTTAAATGCAACTGTATATGAAAATTACAGATTCATCAACAATATTGCCAGTGACATATTTCCTAGATGAGTCAATTTTAAGTTCCTTTCCTAAGCCTCTAGCAATGAGAGTTATACGTCGTACGAAAGAACACGCTAAGAGCTTTCAACCAAGCTGTAAGTCGTTTATGCAGCAGAAGAAATGTGAAAGTTAAATGCAACTGTATATGAAAAATAAAAAATCATCAACAATATTGCCAGTGACATATTTCCTGGAAGAGTCAATTTTAAGTTCCTTTCCTAAGCCTCTAGCAATGAGAGTTATACGTCGTACGAAAGAACAAGCTAAGAGCTTTCAACCAAGCTGTAAGTCGTTTATGCAGCAAAAGAAATGTGAAAGTTAAATGCAACTGTATATGAAAAATAAATTTTCATCAACAATATTCCCAGTGACATATTTCCCAGGTGAGTCAATTTTAAGTTCCTTTCCTAAGTCTCTATCAAGGAGAGTTATACATCGTTGGAAAGAACAAGCTAGGAGCTTTCAACCAAGCTATAAATGATTTATGCAACAAAAGAAATGTGAAAGTTAAATGCAACTGTACATGAAAAATACAAAATCAACAACAATATTCCCAATGACATATTTCCTAAGTGAGTCAATTATAAGTTCCTTCCCTAAGCCTTTATCAACGAGGGTTATACATCGTTGGAAAGAACAAGCTAAGGGCTTTCAATCAAGCTATAAACGTTTTATGCAACAAAAGAAATGTGAAAGATAAATGCAACTGTACATGAAAAATACAAAATCATCAACAATATTCCCAGTGTCATATTTCCTAGATGAGTCAATTTTAGGTTCGTTTCCTAAACCTCTTTAAACCAGAGTTTTACATCGTTGGAGAGAGCAAGCTAAGAGCTTTCAATCAAGCTATAAACGGTTTATGCAGCAAAACAAATGTGAAAGTTAAATCCAACTGTATATGAAAAATAAAAAATCATCAACAATATTGCCAGTGACATATTTCCTGGAAGAGTCAATTTTAAGTTCCTTTCCTAAGCTTCTATCACTGAGAGTTATACGTCGTTGGAAAGAACAAGCTAAGAGCTTTCAATCAAGCTATAAATGATTTATGCAACAAAAGAAATGTGAAGGTTAAATGCAACTGTATATGAAAATTACAGATTCATCAACAATATTGCCAGTGACATATTTCCTAAGTGTGTCAATTATAAGTTCCTTCCCTAAGCCTCTATCAATGAGAGTTATACATCGTTAGAAAGAACAAGCCAGGAGCTTTCGACCAAGCTATAAATGATTTATGCAACAAAAGAAATGTGAAGGTTAAATGCAACTGTATATGAAAAATACAAAATCATCAACAATATTCCCAGTGACATATTTCCTAAGTGTGTCAATTAGAAGTTTCTTCCCTAAGCCTCTAACAATGAGGGTTATACATCGTTGGAAAGAACGAGCTAGGAGCTTTCAATCGAGCTATAAATGATTTATGCAACAAAAGAAATGTGAAAGATAAATGCAACTGTGCATGAAAAATACTAAATCATCAACAATATTCCCAGTGACATATTTCCTAGATTAGTCAATTTTAAGTTCCTTTACTAAGCCTCTATCAGCGAGGGTTATCTTCGTTGGAAAGAACAAAATATCAAGGAGAGTTATACATCTAACTAAGCTATACACGGTATATGCAGCGGAAAAAATGTGAGAGTTAAATACAACTGTATATGAAAAATACAGAGTCATCAACAATATTTCTCGTGACATAATTCCGAGATCCGTCAATTTTAAGTTCCTTTCCTAAGCTTCTATAAACCACAGTTATACATCGTTGGAAAGAACAAAGTAAGGGCTTTCAATCACAATATAAATAGTTTTTCCAGCAAAAGAAATGTGAAAGTTAAACGCAACTGTATATGAAAAATAAAAAATCATCAACAATATTGCCAGTGACATATTTCCTGGAAGAGTCAATTTTAAGTTCCTTTCCTAACCCTCTATCACTGAGAGTTATACGTCGTTGGAAAGAACAAGCTAAGGGCTTTCAATCAAGCTATAAATGATTTATGCAACAAAAGAAATGTGAAAGTTAAATGCAACTGTATATGAAAATTACAGATTCATCAACAATATTGCCAGTGACATATTTCCTAGATGAGTCAATTTTAAGTTCCTTTCCTAAGCCTCTAGCAATGAGAGTTATACGTCGTACGAAAGAACAAGCTAAGAGCTTTCAACCAAGCTGTAAGTCGTTTATGCAGCAAAAGAAATGTGAAAGTTAAATGCAACTGTATATGAAAAATAAATTTTCATCAACAATATTCCCAGTGACATATTTCCCAGGTGAGTCAATTTTAAGTTCCTTTCCTAAGCCTCTATCAAGGAGAGTTATACATCGTTAGAAAGAACAAGCTAGGAGCTTTCGACCAAGTTATAAATGATTTATGCAGCAAAAGAAATGTGAAAGTTAAATGCAACTGTACATGAAAAATACAAAATCATCAACAATATTCCCAATGACATATTTCCTAAGTGAGTCAATTATAAGTTCCTTCCCTAAGCCTTTATCAACGAGGGTTATACATCGTTGGAAAGAACAAGCTAAGGGCTTTCAATCAAGCTATAAACGTTTTATGCAACAAAAGAAATGTGAAAGATAAATGCAACTGTACATGAAAAATACAAAATCATCAACAATATTCCCAGTGTCATATTTCCTAGATGAGTCAATTTTAAGTTCGTTTCCTAAACCTCTTTAAACCTCAGTTTTACATCGTTGGAGAGACCAAGCTAAGAGCTTTCAATCAAGCTATAAACGGTTTATGCAGCAAAACAAATGTGAAAGTTAAATGCAACTGTATATGAAAAATAAAAAATCATCAACAATATTGCCAGTGACATATTTCCTGGAAGAGTCAATTTTAAGTTCCTTTCCTAAGCTTCTATCACTGAGAGTTATACGTCGTTGGAAAGAACAAGCTAAGAGCTTTCAATCAAGCTATAAATGATTTATGCAACAAAAGAAATGTGAAAGTTAAATGCAACTGTATATGAAAATTACAGATTCATCAACAATATTGCCAGTGACATATTTCCTAGATGAGTCAATTTTAAGTTCCTTTCCTAAGCCTCTAGCAATGAGAGTTATACGTCGTACGAAAGAACAAGCTAAGAGCTTTCAATCAAGCTGTAAGTCGTTTATGCAGCAGAAGAAATGTGAAAGTTAAATGCAACTGTACATGAAAAATACAAAATCATCAACAATATTCCCAATGACATATTTCCTAGATGAGTCAATTATAAGTTCCTTCCCTAAGCCTTTATCAACGAGGGTTATACATGGTTGGAAAGAACAAGCTAAGGGCTTTCAATCAAGCTATAAATGTTTTATGCAACAAAAGAAATGTGAAAGATAAATGCAACTGTACATGAAAAATACAAAATCATCAACAATATTCCCAGTGTCATATTTCCTAGATGAGTCAATTTTAGGTTTGTTTCCTAAACCTCTTTAAACCTGAGTTTTACATCGTTGGAGAGAGCAAGCTAAGAGCTTTCAATCAAGCTATAAACGGTTTATGCAGCAAAACAAATGTGAAAGTTAAATGCGACTGTATATGAAAAATAAAAAATCATCAACAATATTGCCAGTGACATATTTCCTGGAAGAGTCAATTTTAAGTTCCTTTCCTAAGCTTCTATCACCGAGAGTTATACGTCGTTGGAAAGAACAAGCTAAGAGCTTTCAATCAAGCTATAAATGATTTATGCAACAAAAGAAATGTGAAAGTTAAATGCAACTGTATATGAAAATTACAGATTCATCAACAATATTGCCAGTGACATATTTCCTAAGTGTGTCAATTATAAGTTCCTTCCCTAAGCCTCTATCAATGAGAGTTATACATCGTTAGAAAGAACAAGCTAGGAGCTTTCGACCAAGCTATAAATGATTTATGCAACAAAAGAAATGTGAAGGTTAAATGCAACTGTATATGAAAAATACAAAATCATCAACAATATTCCCAGTGACATATTTCCTAAGTATGTCAATTAGAAGTTCCTTCCCTAAGCCTCTAACAATGAGGGTTATACATCGTTGGAAAGAACGAGCTAGGAGCTTTCAATCGAGCTATGAATGATTTATGCAACAAAAGAAATGTGAAAGATAAATGCAACTGTGCATGAAAAATACTAAATCATCAACAATATTCCCAGTGACATATTTCCTAGATTAGTCAATTTTAAGTTCCTTTACTAAGCCTCTATCAGCGAGGGTTATCTTCGTTGGAAAGAACAAAATAAGGGATTTCAACTAAGCTATACACGGTATATGCAGCGGAAAAAATGTGAGAGTTAAATACAACTGTATATGAAAAATACAGAGTCATCAACAATATTTCTCGTGACATAATTCCGAGATCCGTCAATTTTAAGTTCCTTTCCTAAGCTTCTATAAACCACAGTTATACATCGTTGGAAAGAACAAAGTAAGGGCTTTCAATCACAATATAAATAGTTTTTCCAGCAAAAGAAATGTGAAAGTTAAACGCAACTGTATATGAAAAATACAGAATCATCAACAATATTCCCAGTGACATATTTCCTAAGTGTGTCAATTATAAATTCCTTCCCTAAGCCTCTAACAATGAGGGTTATACATCGTTGGAAAGAACGAGCTAGGAGCTTTTAATCGAGCTATAAATGATTTATGCAACAAAAGAAATGTGAAAGTTAAATGCAACTGTATATGAAAAACACAAAATCATCAACAATATTGCCAGTGACATATTTCCTAAGTGTGTCAATTATAAGTTCCTTCCCTAAGCCTCTATCAATGAGAGTTATACATCGTTAGAAAGAACAAGCTAGGAGCTTTCGACCAAGATATAAACGATTTATGCAACAAAAGAAATGTGAAGGTTAAATGCAACTGTATATGAAAAACACAAAATCATCAACAATATTCCCAGTGACATATTTCCTAAATGTGTCAATTAGAAGTTCCTTCCCTAAGCCTCTATCAATGAGAGTTATACATCGTTAGAAAGAACAAGCTAGGAGCTTTCGACCAAGCTATAAATGATTTATGCAACAAAAGAAATGTGAAGGTTAAATGCAACTGTATATGAAAAATACAAAATCATCAACAATATTGCCAGTAACATATTTCCTAGATGAGTCAATTTTAAGTTCCTTTCCTAAGCCTCTATCAATGAGGGTTATACATCGCTGGAAAGAACTAGCTAAGAGCTTTCAATCAAGTTATAAAAGATTTATGCAACAAAAGAAATGTGAAAGTTAAATGCAACTGTATATGAAAATTACAGATTCATCAACAATATTGCCAGTGACATATTTCCTAAATGAGTCAATTTTAAGTTCCTTTCCTAAGCCTCTAGCAATGAGAGTTATACGTCGTAAGAAAGAACAAGCTAAGAGCTTTCAACCAAGCTGTAAGTCGTTTACGCGGCAAAAGAAATGTGAAAGTTAAATGCAACTGTATATGAAAAATACAAAATCATCAACAATAATCCCAGTGAAATATTTCCCTGGTGAGTCAATTTTAAGTTCCTTTCCTAAGCCTCTATCAAGGAGAGTTATACATCGTTGGAAAGAACAAGCTAAGGGCTTTCAACCAAGCTATAAACGGTTTATGCAGCAAAAGAAATGTGAAAGTTAAATGCAACTGTACATGAAAAATACAAAATCATCAACAATATTCCCAATGACATATTTCCTAAGTAAGTCAATTATAAGTTCCTTCCCTAAGCCTTTATCAACGAGGGTTATACATCGTTGGAAAGAACAAGCTAAGGGCTTTCAATAAAGCTATAAACGTTTTATGCAACAAAAGAAATGTGAAAGATAAATGCAACTGTACATGAAAAATTCAAAATCATCAACAATATTCCCAGTGTCATATTTCCTAGATGAGTCAATTTTAAGTTCGTTTCCTAAACCTCTTTAAACCTGAGTTTTATTTCGTTGGAGAGAGCAAGCTAAGAGCTTTCAACTAAGCTATAAACGGTTTATGCAGCAAAACAAATGTGAAAGTTAAATGTAATTGTATATGAAAAATACAGTATCATCAACAATATTCCCAGTGACATATTTCCTAGATTAGTCAATTTTAAGTTCCTTTCCTAATCCTCTATCAGCGAGGCTTATCTTCGTTGGAAAGAACAAAATAAGGGATTTCAACTAAGCTATACACGGTATATGCAGCGGAAAAAATGTGAGAGTTAAATACAACTGTATATGAAAAATACAGAGTCATCAACAATATTCCTCGTGACATAATTCCGAGATCCGTCAATTTTAAGTTCCTTTCCTAAGCTTCTATCAATCACAGTTATACATCGTTGGAAAGAACAAAGTAAGGGCTTTCAATCACAATATAAATAGTTTTTCCAGCAAAAGAAATGTGAAAGTTAAACGCAACTGTATATGAAAAATACAGAATCATCAACAATATTCCCAGCGACATATTTCCCAAGTGAGTCAATTTTAAGTTCCGTTCCTAAGTCTCTATCAAGGAGAGTTATACATCGTTGGAAAGAACAAGCTAGGAGCTTTCAACCAAGCTATAAATAATCTATGCAACGAAAGAAATGTGAAAGCTAAATGCAACTGTACATGAAAAATACAAAATCATCAACAATATTCCCAATGACGTATTTCCTAAGTGAGTCAATTATAAGTTCCTTCCCTAAGCCTTTATCAACGAGGGTTATACATCGTTGGAAAGAACAAGCTAAGGGCTTTCAATCAAGCTATAAACGTTTTATGCAACAAAAGAAAGGTGAAAGATAAATGCAACTGTACATGAAGAATACAAAATCATAAACAATATTCCCAGTGACATATTTCCTATGTCAGTCAATTATAACTTCCTTCCCTAAGCCTCTATCAACGAAAGTTATACATCGTTTGAAAGAAGAGTCTAAGAGCTTTCAATCAAGCTATAAATGGTTTATGCAACAATAGAAATGTGAAAGTTAGGTGCAACTGTATATGAAAAATACTAAATCATCAACAATATTCCCAGTGACATATTTCCTAGATTAGTCAATTTTAAGTTTCTTTCCTAAGCCTCTATCAGCGAGGGTTATCTTCGTTGGAAAGAACAAAATAAGGGATTTCAACTAAGCTATACACGGTATATGCAGCGGAAAAATGTGAGAGTTAAATACAACTGTATATGAAATATACAGAGTCATCAACAATATTCCTCGTGACATAATTCCGAGATCCGTCAATTTTAAGTTCCTTTCCTAAGCTTCTATCAACCACAGTTATACATCGTTGGAAAGAACAAAATAAGGGCTTTCAATCACACTATAAATAGTTTTTGCAGCAAAAGAAATGTGAAAGTTAAATGCAACTGTATATGAAAAATACAGAATCATCAACAATATTCCCAGTGACATATTTCCTAAGTTTGTCAATTATAAGTTCCTTCCCTAAGCCTCTAACAATGAGGGTTATACATCGTTGGAAAGAAAAAGCTAGGAGCTTTCAATCAAGCTATAAATGATTTATGCAACAAAAGAAATGTGAAAGTTAAATGCAACTGTATATGAAAAACACAAAATCATCAAAAATATTGCCAGTGACATATTTCCTAAGTGTGTCAATTATAAGTTCCTTCCCTAAGCCTCTATCAATGAGAGTTATACACCGTTGGAAAGAAAAAGCTAGGAGCTTTCAATCAAGCTATAACTGATTTATGCAGTAAAAGAAATGTGAAAGTTAAATGCAACTGTATATGAAAAATACAAAATCATTAATAATATTGCCAGTAACATATTTCCTAGATGAGTCAATCTTAAGTTCCTTTCCTAAGCCTCTATCAATTAGAGTTATACATCGTTTAAGTTCCTTTCCTAAGCTTCTATAAACCACAGTTATACATCGTTGGAAAGAACAAAGTAAGGGCTTTCAATCACAATATAAATAGTTTTTCCAGCAAAAGAAATGTGAAAGTTAAACGCAACTGTATATGAAAAATACAGAATCATCAACAATATTCCCAGTGACATATTTCCTAAGTGTGTCAATTATAAATTCCTTCCCTAAGCCTCTAACAATGAGGGTTATACATCGTTGGAAAGAACGAGCTAGGAGCTTTTAATCGAGCTATAAATGATTTATGCAACAAAAGAAATGTGAAAGTTAAATGCAACTGTATATGAAAAACACAAAATCATCAACAATATTGCCAGTGACATATTTCCTAAGTGTGTCAATTATAAGTTCCTTCCCTAAGCCTCTATCAATGAGAGTTATACATCGTTAGAAAGAACAAGCTAGGAGCTTTCGACCAAGCTATAAACGATTTATGCAACAAAAGAAATGTGAAGGTTAAATGCAACTGTATATGAAAAATACAAAATCATCAACAATATTCCCAGTGACATATTTCCTAAATGTGTCAATTAGAAGTTCCTTCCCTAAGCCTCTAACAATGAGGGTTATACATCGTTGGAAAGAACGAGCTAGGAGCTTTCAATCGAGCTATAAATGATTTATGCAACAAAAGAAATGTGAAAGTTAAATGCAACTGTATATGAAAAACACAAAATCATCAACAATATTGCCAGTGACATATGTCCTAAGTATGTCAATTATAAGTTCCTTCCCTAAGCCTCTATCAATGAGAGTTATACATCGTTAGAAAGAACAAGCTAGGAGCTTTCGACCAAGCTATAAATGATTTATGCAACAAAAGAAATGTGAAGGTTAAATGCAACTGTATATGAAAAATACAAAATCATCAACAATATTGCCAGTAACATATTTCCTAGATGAGTCAATTTTAAGTTCCTTTCCTAAGCCTCTATCAATGAGGGTTATACATCGCTGGAAAGAACTAGCTAAGAGCTTTCAATCAAGCTATAAAAGATTTATGCAACAAAAGAAATGTGAAAGTTAAATGCAACTGTATATGAAAATTACAGATTCATCAACACTGGCAATATTGTTGATGAATCTGTAATTTTCATATACAGTTGCATTTAACTTTCACATTTCTTTTGTTGCATAAATCTTTTATAGCTTGATTGAAAGCTCTTAGCTAGTTCTTTCCAGCGATGTATAACCCTAAATGAGTCAATTTTAAGTTCCTTTCCTAAGCCTCTAGCAATGAGAGTTATACGTCGTAAGAAAGAACAAGCTAAGAGCTTTCAACCAAGCTGTAAGTCGTTTACGCGGCAAAAGAAATGTGAAAGTTAAATGCAACTGTATATGAAAAATACAAAATCATCAACAATAATCCCAGTGACATATTTCCCTGGTGAGTCAATTTTAAGTTCCTTTCCTAAGCCTCTATCAAGGAGAGTTATACATCGTTGGAAAGAACAAGCTAAGGGCTTTCAACCAAGCTATAAACGGTTTATGCAGCAAAAGAAATGTGAAAGTTAAATGCAACTGTACATGAAAAATACAAAATCATCAACAATATTCCCAATGACATATTTCCTAAGTGAGTCAATTATAAGTTCCTTCCCTAAGCCTTTATCAACGAGGGTTATACATCGTTGGAAAGAACAAGCTAAGGGCTTTCAATAAAGCTATAAACGTTTTATGCAACAAAAGAAATGTGAAAGATAAATGCAACTGTACATGAAAAATTCAAAATCATCAACAATATTCCCAGTGTCATATTTCCTAGATGAGTCAATTTTAAGTTCGTTTCCTAAACCTCTTTAAACCTGAGTTTTACTTCGTTGGAGAGAGCAAGCTAAGAGCTTTCAACTAAGCTATAAACGGTTTATGCAGCAAAACAAATGTGAAAGTTAAATGTAATTGTATATGAAAAATACAGTATCATCAACAATATTCGCAGTGACATATTTCCTAGATTAGTCAATTTTAAGTTCCTTTCCTAAGCCTCTATCAGCGAGGCTTATCTTCGTTGGAAAGAACAAAATAAGGGATTTCAACTAAGCTATACACGGTATATGCAGCGGAAAAAATGTGAGAGTTAAATACAACTGTATATGAAAAATACAGAGTCATCAACAATATTCCTCGTGACATAATTCCGAGATCCGTCAATTTTAAGTTCCTTTCCTAAGCTTCTATCAACCACAGTTATACATCGTTGGAAAGAACAAAGTAAGGGCTTTCAATCACAATATAAATAGTTTTTCCAGCAAAAGAAATGTGAAAGTTAAACGCAACTGTATATGAAAAATACAGAATCATCAACAATATTCCCAGCGACATATTTCCCAGGTGAGTCAATTTTAAGTTCCGTTCCTAAGTCTCTATCAAGGAGAGTTATACATCGTTGGAAAGAACAAGCTAGGAGCTTTCAACCAAGCTATAAATGATTTATGCAACGAAAGAAATGTGAAAGCTAAATGCAACTGTACATGAAAAATACAAAATCATCAACAATATTCCCAATGACATATTTCCTAAGTGAGTCAATTATAAGTTCCTTCCCTAAGCCTTTATCAACGAGGGTTATACATCGTTGGAAAGAACAAGCTAAGGGCTTTCAATCAAGCTATAAACGTTTTATGCAACAAAAGAAATGTGAAAGATAAATGCAACTGTACATGAAGAATACAAAATCATAAACAATATTCCCAGTGACATATTTCCTATGTCAGTCAATTATAACTTCCTTCCCTAAGCCTCTATCAACGAAAGTTATACATCGTTCGAAAGAAGAGTCTAAGAGCTTTCAATCAAGCTATAAATGGTTTATGCAACAATAGAAATGTGAAAGTTAGGTGCAACTGTATATGAAAAATACTAAATCATCAACAATATTCCCAGTGACATATTTCCTAGATTAGTCAATTTTAAGTTTCTTTCCTAAGCCTCTATCAGCGAGGGTTATCTTCGTTGGAAAGAACAAAATAAGGTTTTTCAACTAAGCTATACACGGTATATGCAGCGGAAAAAATGTGAGAGTTAAATACAACTGTATATGAAAAATACAGAGTCATCAACAATATTCCTCGTGACATAATTCCGAGATCCGTCAATTTTAAGTTCCTTTCCTAAGCTTCTATCAACCACAGTTATACATCGTTGGAAAGAACAAAATAAGGGCTTTCAATCACACTATAAATAGTTTTTGCAGCAAAAGAAATGTGAAAGTTAAATGCAACTGTATATGAAAAATACAGAATCATCAACAATATTCCCAGTGACATATTTCCTAAGTTTGTCAATTATAAGTTCCTTCCCTAAGCCTCTAACAATGAGGGTTATACATCGTTGGAAAGAAAAAGCTAGGAGCTTTCAATCAAGCTATAAATGATTTATGCAACAAAAGAAATGTGAAAGTTAAATGCAACTGTATATGAAAAACACAAAATCATCAAAAATATTGCCAGTGACATATTTCCTAAGTGTGTCAATTATAAGTTCCTTCCCTAAGCCTCTATCAATGAGAGTTATACACCGTTGGAAAGAAAAAGCTAGGAGCTTTCAACCAAGCTATAAATGATTTATGCAACAAAAGAAATGTGAAAGTTAAATGCAACTGTATATGAAAAATACAAAATCATCAATAATATTGCCAGTAACATATTTCCTAGATGAGTCAATCTTAAGTTCCTTTCCTAAGCTTCTATCACTGAGAGTTATACGTCGTTGGAAAGAACAAGCTAGGAGCTTTCAATCAAGCTATAAATGATTTATGCAACAAAAGAAATGTGAAAGTTAAATGCAACTGTATATGAAAATTACAGATTCATCAACAATATTGCCAGTGACATATTTCCTAGATGAGTCAATTTTAAGTTCCTTTCCTAAGCCTCCAGCAATAAGAGTTATACGTCGTACGAAAGAACAAGCTAAGAGCTTTCAACCAAGCTGTAAGTCGCTTATGCAGCAAAAGAAATGTGAAAGTTAAATGCAACTGTATATGAAAAATAAATTTTCATCAACAATATTCCCAGTGACATATTTCCCAGGTGAGTCAATTTTAAGTTCCTTTCCTAAGCCTCTATCAAGGAGAGTTATACATCGTTGGAAAGAACAAGCTAGGAGCTTTCTACCAAGCTATAAATGATTTATGCAACAAAAGAAATGTGAAAGTTAAATGCAACTGTACATGAAAAATACAAAATCATCAACAATATTCCCAATGACATATTTCCTAAGTGAGTCAATTATAAGTTCCTTCCCTAAGCCTTTATCAACGAGGGTTATACATCGTTGGAAAGAACAAGCTAAGGGCTTTCAATCAAGCTATAAACGTTTTATGCAACAAAAGAAATGTGAAAGATAAATGCAACTGTACATGAAAAATACAAAATCATCAACAATATTCCCAGTGTCATATTTCCTAGATGAGTCAATTTTAAGTTCGTTTCCTAAACCTCTTTAAACCTGAGTTTTACATCGTTGGAGAGACCAAGCTAAGAGCTTTCAATCAAGCTATAAACGGTTTATGCAGCAAAACAAATGTGAAAGTTAAATGCAACTGTATATGAAAAATAAAAAATCATCAACAATATTGCCAGTGTCATATTTCCTGGAAGAGGCAATTTTGAGTTCCTTTCCTAAGCTTCTATCACTGAGAGTTATACGTCGTTGGAAAGAACAAGCTAAGAGCTTTCAATCAAGCTATAAATGATTTATGCAACAAAAGAAATGTGAAAGTTAAATGCAACTGTATATGAAAATTACAGATTCATCAACAATATTGCCAGTGACATATTTCCTAAGTGTGTCAATTATAAGTTCCTTCCCTAAGCCTCTATCAATGAGAGTTATACATCGTTAGAAAGAACAAGCTAGGAGCTTTCGACCAAGCTATAAATGATTTATGCAACAAAAGAAATGTGAAGGTTAAATGCAACTGTATATGAAAAATACAAAATCATCAACAATATTCCCAGTGACATATTTCCTAAGTGTGTCAATTAGAAGTTCCTTCCCTAAGCCTCTAACAATGAGGGTTATACATCGTTGGAAAGAACGAGCTAGGAGCTTTCAATCGAGCTATAAATGATTTATGCAGTAAAAGAAATGTGAAAGTTCAATGCAACTGTATATGAAAAATAAAAAATCATCAACAATATTGCCAGTGACATATTTCCTAGATGAGTCAATTTTAAGTTCCTTTCCTAAGCCTCTATCAATGAGAGTTATACACCGTTGGAAAGAACAAGCTAAGAGCTTTCAATCAAGCTATAAATGATTTATGCAACAAAAGAAATGTGAAAGTTAAATGCAACTGTATATGAAAATTACAGATTCATCAACAATATTACCAGTGACATATTTCCTAGATGAGTCAATTTTAAGTTCCTTTCCTAAGCCTCTAGCAATGAGAGTTATACGTCGTTGGAAAGAACAAGCTAAGAGCTTTCAATCAAGCTATAAATGATTTATGCAACAAAAGAAATGTGAAAGTTAAATGCAACTGTATATGAAAATTACAGATTCATCAACAATATTGCCAGTGACATATTTCCTAGATGAGTCAATTTTAAGTTCCTTTCCTAAGCCTCTAGCAATGAGAGTTATACGTCGTACGAAAGAACAAGCTAAGAGCTTTCAACCAAGCTGTAAGTCGTTTATGCAGCAAAAGAAATGTGGAAGTTAAATGCAACTGTATATGAAAAATAAATTTTCATCAACAATATTCCCAGTGACATATTTCCCAGGTGAGTCAATTTTAAGTTCCTTTCCTAAGCCTCTATCAAGGAGAGTTATACATCGTTGGAAAGAACAAGCTAGGAGCTTTCAACCAAGCTATAAATGATTTATGCAACAAAAGAAATGTGAAAGTTAAATGCAACTGTAAATGAAAAATACAAAATCATCAACAATATTCCCAATGACATATTTCCTAAGTGAGTCAATTATAAGTTCCTTCCCTAAGCCTTTATCAACGAGGGTTATACATCGTTGGAAAGAACAAGCTAAGGGCTTTCAATCAAGCTATAAACGTTTTATGCAACAAAAGAAATGTGAAAGATAAATGCAACTGTACATGAAAAATACAAAATCATCAACAATATTCCCAGTGTCATATTCCTAGATGAGTCAATTTTAAGTTCGTTTCCTAAACCTCTTTAAACCTGAGTTTTACATCGTTGGAGAGAGCAAGCTAAGAGCTTTCAATCAAGCTATAAACGGTTTATGCAGCAAAACAAATGTGAAAGTTAAATGCAACTGTATATGAAAAATAAAAAATCATCAACAATATTGCCAGTGACATATTTCCTGGAAGAGTCAATTTTAAGTTTCTTTCCTAAGCTTCTATCACTGAGAGTTATACGTCGTTGGAAAGAACAAGCTAAGAGCTTTCAATCAAGCTATAAATGATTTATGCAACAAAAGAAATGTGAAAGTTAAATGCAACTGTATATGAAAATTACAGATTCATCAACAATATTGCCAGTGACATATTTCCTAAGTGTGTCAATTATAAGTTCCTTCCCTAAGCCTCTATCAATGAGAGTTATACATCGTTAGAAAGAACAAGCTAGGAGCTTTCGACCAAGCTATAAATGATTTATGCAACAAAAGAAATGTGAAGGTTAAATGCAACTGTATATGAAAAATACAAAATCATCAACAATATTCCCAGTGACATATTTCCTAAGTGTGTCAATTAGAAGTTCCTTCCCTAAGCCTCTAACAATGAGGGTTATACATCGTTGGAAAGAACGAGCTAGGAGCTTTCAATCGAGCTATAAATGATTTATGCAACAAAAGAAATGTGAAAGATAAATGCAACTGTACATGAAAAATACTAAATCATCAACAATATTCCCAGTGACATATTTCCTAGATTAGTCAATTTTAAGTTCCTTTACTAAGCCTCTATCAGCGAGGGTTATCTTCGTTGGAAAGATCAAAATAAGGGATTTCAACTAAGATATACACGGTATATGCAGCGGAAAAAATGTGAGAGTTAAATACAACTGTATATGAAAAATACAGAGTCATCAACAATATTTCTCGTGACATAATTCCGAGATCCGTCAATTTTAAGTTCCTTTCCTAAGCTTCTATAAACCACAGTTATACATCGTTGGAAAGAACAAAGTAAGGGCTTTCAATCACAATATAAATAGTTTTTCCAGCAAAAGAAATGTGAAAGTTAAACGCAACTGTATATGAAAAATACAGAATCATCAATAATATTCCCAGTGACATATTTCCTAAGTGTGTCAATTATAAGTTCCTTCCCTAAGCCTCTATCAATGAGAGTTATACATCGTTAGAAAGAACAAGCTAGGAGCTTTCGACCAAGCTATAAATGATTTATGCAACAAAAGAAATGTGAAGGTTAAATGCAACTGTATATGAAAAAAAAAAAATCATCAACAATATTCCCAGTGACATATTTCCTAAGTGTGTCAATGAGAAGTTCCTTCCCTAAGCCTCTAACAATGAGGGTTATACATCGTTGGAAAGAACGAGCTAGGAGCTTTCAATCGAGCTATAAATGATTTATGCAACAAAAGAAATGTGAAAGTTAAATGCAACTGTATATGAAAAACACAAAATCATCAACAATATTGCCAGTGACATATGTCCTAAGTGTGTCAATTATAAGTTCCTTCCCTAAGCCTCTATCAATGAGAGTTATACATCGTTAGAAAGAACAAGCTAGGAGCTTTCGACCAAGCTATAAATGATTTATGCAACAAGAGAAATGTGAAGGTTAAATGCAACTGTATATGAAAAATAAAAAATCATCAACAATATTGCCAGTGACATATTTCCTGGAAGAGTCAATTTTAAGTTCCTTTCCTAAGCTTCTATCACTGAGAGTTATACGTCGTTGGAAAGAACAAGCTAAGAGCTTTCAATCAAGCTATAAATGATTTATGCAACAAAAGAAATGTGAAAGTTAAATGCAACTGTATATGAAAATTACAGATTCATCAACAATATTGCCAGTGACATATTTCCTAAGTGTGTCAATTATAAGTTCCTTCCCTAAGCCTCTATCGTTAGAAAGAACGAGCTAGGAGCTTTCGACCAAGCTATAAATGATTTATGCAACAAAAGAAATGTGAAGGTTAAATGCAACTGTATATGAAAAATACAAAATCATCAACAATATTCCCAGTGACATATTTCTTAAGTGTGTCAATTAGAAGTTCCTTCCCTAAGCCTCTAACAATGAGGGTTATACATCTTTGGAAAGAACGAGCTAGGAGCTTTCAATCGAGCTATAAATGATTTATGCAGCAAAAGAAATGTGAAAGATAAATGCAACTGTACATGAAAAATACTAAATCATCAACAATATTCCCAGTGACATATTTCCTAGATTAGTCAATTTTAAGTTCCTTTACTAAGCCTCTATCAGCGAGGGTTATCTTCGTTGGAAAGAACAAAATAAGGGATTTCAGCTAAGCTATACACGGTATATGCAGCGGAAAATATGTGAGAGTTAAATACAACTGTATATGAAAAATACAGAGTCATCAACAATATTTCTCGTGACATAATTCCGAGATCCGTCAATTTTAAGTTCCTTTCCTAAGCTTCTATAAACCACAGTTATACATCGTTGGAAAGAACAAAGTAAGGGCTTTCAATCACAATATAAATAGTTTTTCCAGCAAAAGAAATGTGAAAGTTAAACGCAACTGTATATGAAAAATACAGAATCATCAGCAATATTCCCAGTGACATATTTCCTAAGTGTGTCAATTATAAATTCCTTCCCTAAGCCTCTAACAATGAGGGTTATACATCGTTGGAAAGAACGAGCTAGGAGCTTTCAATCGAGCTATAAATGATTTATGCAACAAAAGAAATGTGAAAGATAAATGCAACTGTACATGAAAAATACTAAATCATCAACAATATTCCCAGTGACATATTTCCTAGATTAGTCAATTTTAAGTTCCTTCCCTAAGCCTCTATCAATGAGAGTTATACATCGTTAGAAAGAACAAGCTTGGAGCTTTCGACCAAGCTATAAATGATTTATGCAACAAAAGAAATGTGAAGGTTAAATGCAACTGTATATGAAAAAAAAAAAATCATCAACAATATTCCCAGTGACAGATTTCCTAAGTGTGTCAATTAGAAGTTCCTTCCCTAAGCCTCTAACAATGAGGGTTATACATCGTTGGAAAGAACGAGCTAGGAGCTTTCAATCGAGCTATAAATGATTTATGCAACAGAAGAAATGTGAAAGTTAAATGCAACTGTATATGAAAAACACAAAATCATCAACAATATTGCCAGTGACATATGTCCTAAGTGTGTCAATTATAAGTTCCTTCCCTAAGCCTCTATCAATGAGAGTTATACATCGTTAGAAAGAACAAGCTAGGAGCTTTCGACCAAGCTATAAATGATTTATGCAACAAAAGAAATGTGAAGGTTAAATGCAACTGTATATGAAAAATACAAAATCATTAACAATATTGCCAGTAACATATTTCCTAGATGAGTCAATTTTAAGTTCCTTTCCTAAGCCTCTATCAATGAGGGTTATACATCGCTGGAAAGAACTAGCTAAGAGCTTTCAATCAAGATATAAAAGATTTATGCAACAAAAGAAATGTGAAAGTTAAATGCAACTGTATATGAAAATTACAGATTCATCAACAATATTGCCAGTGACATATTTCCTAAATGAGTCAATTTTAAGTTCCTTTCCTAAGCCTCTAGCAATGAGGGTTATACGTCGTACGAAAGAACAAGCTAAGAGCTTTCAACCAAGCTATAAGTCGTTTACGCGGCAAAAGAAATGTGAAAGTTAAATGCAACTGTATATGAAAAATACAAAATCATCAACAATATTCCCAGTGACATATTTCCCTGGTGAGTCAATTTTAAGTTCCTTTCCTAAGCCTCTATCAAGGAGAGTTATACATCGTTGGAAAGAACAAGCTAAGGGCTTTCAACCAAGTTATAAACGGTTTATGCAGCAAAAGAAATGTGAAAGTTAAATGCAACTGTACATGAAAAATACAAAATCATCAACAATATTCCCAATGACATATTTCCTAAGTGAGTCAATTATAAGTTCCTTCCCTAAGCCTTTATCAACGAGGGTTATACATCGTTGGAAAGAACAAGCTAAGGGCTTTCAACCAAGTTATAAACGTTTTATGCAACAAAAGAAATGTGAAAGATAAATGCAACTGTACATGAAAAATACAAAATCATCAACAATATTCCCAGTGTCATATTTCCTAGATGAGTCAATTTTAAGTTCGTTTCCTAAACCTCTTTAAACCTGAGTTTTACTTCGTTGGAGAGAGCAAGCTAAGAGCTTTCAATTAAGCTATAAACGGTTTATGCAGCAAAACAAATGTGAAAGTTAAATGTAATTGTATATGAAAAATACAGTATCATCAACAATATTCCCAGTGACATATTTCCTAGATTAGTCAATTTTAAGTTCCTTTCCTAAGCCTCTATCAGCGAGGCTTATCTTCGTTGGAAAGAACAAAATAAGGGATTTCAACTAAGCTATACACGGTATATGCAGCGGAAAAAATGTGAGAGTTAAATACAACTGTATATGAAAAATACAGAGTCATCAACAATATTCCTCGTGACATAATTCCGAGATCCGTCAATTTTAAGTTCCTTTCCTAAGATTCTATCAACCACAGTTATACATCGTTGGAAAGAACAAAGTAAGGGCTTTCAATCACAATATAAATAGTTTTTCCAGCAAAAGAAATGTGAAAGTTAAACGCAACTGTATATGAAAAATACAGAATCATCAACAATATTCCCAGTGACATATTTCCCAGGTGAGTCAATTTTAAGTTCCGTTCCTAAGTCTCTATCAAGGAGAGTTATACATCGTTGGAAAGAACAAGCTAGGAGCTTTCAACCAAGCTATAAATGATTTATGCAACGAAAGAAATGTGAAAGCTAAATGCAACTGTACATGAAAAATACAAAATCATCAACAATATTCCCAATGACATATTTCCTAAGTGAGTCAATTATAAGTTCCTTCCCTAAGCCTTTATCAACGAGGGTTATACATCGTTGGAAAGAACAAGCTAAGGGCTTTCAATCAAGCTATAAACGTTTTATGCAACAAAAGAAATGTGAAAGATAAATGCAACTGTACATGAAGAATACAAAATCATAAACAATATTCCCAGTGACATATTTCCTATGTCAGTCAATTATAACTTCCTTCCCTAAGCCTCTATCAACGAAAGTTATACATCGTTCGAAAGAAGAGTCTAAGAGCTTTCAACCAAGCTATAAATGGTTTATGCAACAATAGAAATGTGAAAGTTAGGTGCAACTGTATATGAAAAATACTAAATCATCAACAATATTCCCAGTGACATATTTCCTAGATTAGTCAATTTTAAGTTTCTTTCCTAAGCCTCTATCAGCGAGGGTTATCTTCGTTGGAAAGAACAAAATAAGGGATTTCAACTAAGCTATACACGGTATATGCAGCGGAAAAAATGTGAGAGTTAAATACAACTGTATATGAAAAATACAGAGTCATCAACAATATTCCTCGTGACATAATTCCGAGATCCGTCAATTTTAAGTTCCTTTCCTAAGCTTCTCTCAACCACAGTTATACACCGTTGGAAAGAAAAAGCTAGGAGCTTTCAATCAAGCTATAACTGATTTATGCAGTAAAAGAAATGTGAAAGTTAAATGCAACTGTATATGAAAAATACAAAATCATCAATAATATTGCCAGTAACATATTTCCTAGATGAGTCAATCTTAAGTTCCTTTCCTAAGCCTCTATCAATTAGAGTTATACATCGTTAGAAAGAACAAGCTAGGAGCTTTCAACCAAGCTATAAATGATTTATGCAACAAAAGAAATGTGAAAGTTAAATGCAACTGTATATGAAAAATACAAAATCATCAATAATATTGCCAGTAACATATTTCCTAGATGAGTCAATCTTAAGTTCCTTTCCTAAGCCTCTATCAATGAGAGTTATACACCGTTGGAAAGAAAAAGCTAGGAGCTTTCAATCAAGCTGTAACTGATTTATGCAGTAAAAGAAATGTGAAAGTTCAATGCAACTGTATATGAAAAATAAAAAATCATCAACAATATTGCCAGTGACATATTTCCTGGAAGAGTCAATTTAAATTCCTTTCCTAAGCTTCTATCACTGAGAGTTATACGTCGTTGGAAAGAACAAGCTAAGAGCTTTCAATCAAGCTATAAATGATTTATGCAACAAAAGAAATGTGAAAGTTAAATGCAACTGTATATGAAAATTACAGATTCATCAACAATATTGCCAGTGACATATTTCCTAGATGAGTCAATTTTAAGTTCCTTTCCTAAGCCTCTAGCAATGAGAGTTATACGTCGTACGAAAGAACAAGCTAAGAGCTTTCAATCAAGCTGTAAGTCGTTTATGCAGCAAAAGAAATGTGAAAGTTAAATGCAACTGTATATGAAAAATAAATTTTCATCAACAATATTCCCAGTGACATATTTCCCAGGTGAGTCAATTTTAAGTTAATTTCGTAAGCCTCTATCAAGGAGAGTTATACATCGTTGGAAAGAACAAGCTAGGAGCTTTCAACCAAGCTATAAATGATTTATGCAGCAAAAGAAATGTGAAAGTTAAATGCAACTGTACGTGAAAAATACAAAATCATCAACAATATTCCCAATGACATATTTCCTAAGTGAGTCAATTATAAGTTCCTTCCCTAAGCCTTTATCAACGAGGGTTATACATCGTTGGAAAGAACAAGCTAAGGGCTTTCAATCAAGCTATAAACGTTTTATGCAACAAAAGAAATGTGAAAGAGAAATGCAACTGTACATGAAAAATACAAAATCATCAACAATATTCCCAGTGTCATATTTCCTAGATGAGTCAATTTTAAGTTCGTTTCCTAAACCTCTTTAAACCTGAGTTTTACATCGTTGGAGAGACCAAGCTAAGAGCTTTCAATCAAGCTATAAACGGTTTATGCAGCAAAGCAAATGTGAAAGTTAAATGCAACTGTATATGAAAAATAAAAAATCATCAACAATATTGCCAGTGACATATTTCCTGGAAGAGTCAATTTTAAGTTCCTTTCCTAAGCTTCTATCACTGAGAGTTATACGTCGTTGGAAAGAACAAGCTAAGAGCTTTCAATCAAGCTATAAACGGTTTATGCAGCAAAAGAAATGTGAAAGCTAAAATGCAACTGTATATGAAAAATACATTTTCATCAACAATATTCCCAATGACATATTTCCTAAGTGAGTCAATTATAAGTTCTTTCCTTAAGCCTTTATCAACGAGGGTTATACATCGTTGAAAAGAACAAGCTAAGGGCTTTCAATCAAGCTATAAACGTTTTATGCAACAAAAGAAATGTGAAAGTTAAATGCAACTGTATATGAAAAATACAAAATCATCAACAATATTCCCAATGACATATTTCCTAAGTGAGTCAATTATAAGTTCCTTCCCTAAGCCTTTATCAACGAGGGTTATACATCGTTGGAAAGAACAAGCTAAGGGCTTTCAATCAAGCTATAAACGTTTTATGCAACAAAAGAAATGTGAAAGAGAAATGCAACTGTACATGAAAAATACAAAATCATCAACAATATTCCCAGTGTCATATTTCCTAGATGAGTCAATTTTAAGTTCGTTTCCTAAACCTCTTTAAACCTGAGTTTTACATCGTTGGAGAGACCAAGCTAAGAGCTTTCAATCAAGCTATAAACGGTTTATGCAGCAAAGCAAATGTGAAAGTTAAATGCAACTGTATATGAAAAATAAAAAATCATCAACAATATTGCCAGTGACATATTTCCTGGAAGAGTCAATTTTAAGTTCCTTTCCTAAGCTTCTATCACTGAGAGTTATACGTCGTTGGAAAGAACAAGCTAAGAGCTTTCAATCAAGCTATAAACGGTTTATGCAGCAAAAGAAATGTGAAAGCTAAAATGCAACTGTATATGAAAAATACATTTTCATCAACAATATTCCCAATGACATATTTCCTAAGTGAGTCAATTATAAGTTCTTTCCTTAAGCCTTTATCAACGAGGGTTATACATCGTTGAAAAGAACAAGCTAAGGGCTTTCAATCAAGCTATAAACGTTTTATGCAACAAAAGAAATGTGAAAGTTAAATGCAACTGTATATGAAAAATACAAAATCATCAACAATATTCCCAGTGACATATTTCCTAAGTGTGTCAATTAGAAGTACCTTCCCTAAGCCTCTAACAATGAGGGTTATACATCGTTGGAAAGAACGAGCTAGGAGCTTTCAATCGAGCTATAAATGATTTATGCAGTAAAAGAAATGTGAAAGTTCAATGCAACTGTATATGAAAAATAAAAAATCATCAACAATATTGCCAGTGACATATTTCCTAGATGAGTCAATTTTAAGTTCCTTTCCTAAGCCTCTATCAATGAGAGTTATACACCGTTGGAAAGAAAAAGCTAGGAGCTTTCAATGAAGCTATAACTGATTTATGCAGTAAAAGAAATGTGAAAGTTCAATGCAACTGTATATGAAAAATAAAAAATCATCAACAATATTGCCAGTGACATATTTCTTGGAAGAGTCAATTTTAAGTTCCTTTCCTAAGCTTCTATCACTGAGAGTTATACGTCGTTGGAAAGAACAAGCTAAGAGCTTTCAATCAAGCTATAAATGATTTATGCAACAAAAGAAATGTGAAAGTTAAATGCAACTGTATATGAAAATTACAGATTCATCAACAATATTGCCAGTGACATATTTCCTAGATGAGTCAATTTTAAGTTCCTTTCCTAAGCCTCTAGCAATGAGAGTTATACGTCGTACGAAAGAACAAGCTAAGAGCTTTCAACCAAGCTGTAAGTCGTTTATGCAGCAAAAGAAATGTGAAAGTTAAATGCAACTGTATATGAAAAATAAATTTTCATCAACAATATTCCCAGTGACATATTTCCCAGGTGAGTCAATTTTAAGTTCCTTTCCTAAGCCTCTATCAAGGAGAGTTATACATCGTTGGAAAGAACAAGCTAGGAGCTTTCAACCAAGCTATAAATGATTTATGCAACAAAAGAAATGTGAAAGTTAAATGCAACTGTACATGAAAAATACAAAATCATCAACAATATTCCCAATCACATATTTCCTAAGTGAGTCAATTATAAGTTCCTTCCCTAAGCCTTTATCAACGAGGGTTATACATCGTTGAAAAGAACAAGCTAAGGGCTTTCAATCAAGCTATAAACGTTTTATGCAACAAAAGAAATGTGAAAGATAAATGCAAATGTACATGAAAAATACAAAATCATCAACAATATTCCCAGTGTCATATTTCCTAGATGAGTCAATTTTAAGTTCGTTTCCTAAACCTCTTTAAACCTGAGTTTTACATCGTTGGAGAGACCAAGCTAAGAGCTTTCAATCAAGCTATAAACGGTTTATGCAGCAAAACAAATGTGAAAGTTAAATGCAACTGTATATGAAAAATAAAAAATCATCAACAATATTGCCAGTGACATATTTCCTGGAAGAGTCAATTATAAGTTCCTTCCCTAAGCCTCTATCAATGAGAGTTATACATCGTTAGAAAGAACAAGCTAGGAGCTTTCGACCAAGCTATAAATGATTTATGCAACAAAAGAAATGTGAAGGTTAAATTCAACTGTATATGAAAAATACAAAATCATCAACAATATTCCCAGTGACATATTTCCTAAGTGTGTCAATTAGAAGTTCCTTCCCTAAGCCTCTAACAATGAGGGTTATACATCGTTGGAAAGAACGAGCTAGGAGCTTTCAATCGAGCTATAAATGATTTATGCAGTAAAAGAAATGTGAAAGTTCAATGCAACTGTATATGAAAAATAAAAAATCATCAACAATATTGCCAGTGACATATTTCCTAGATGAGTCAATTTTAAGTTCCTTTCCTAAGCCTCTATCAATGAGAGTTATACACCGTTGGAAAGAAAAAGCTAGGAGCTTTCAATGAAGCTATAACTGATTTATGCAGTAAAAGAAATGTGAAAGTTCAATGCAACTGTATATGAAAAATAAAAAATCATCAACAATATTGCCAGTGACATATTTCTTGGAAGAGTCAATTTTAAGTTCCTTTCCTAAGCTTCTATCACTGAGAGTTATACGTCGTTGGAAAGAACAAGCTAAGAGCTTTCAATCAAGCTATAAATGATTTATGCAACAAAAGAAATGTGAAAGTTAAATGCAACTGTATATGAAAATTACAGATTCATCAACAATATTGCCAGTGACATATTTCCTAGATGAGTCAATTTTAAGTTCCTTTCCTAAGCCTCTAGCAATGAGAGTTATACGTCGTACGAAAGAACAAGCTAAGAGCTTTCAACCAAGCTGTAAGTCGTTTATGCAGCAAAAGAAATGTGAAAGTTAAATGCAACTGTATATGAAAAATAAATTTTCATCAACAATATTCCCAGTGACATATTTCCCAGGTGAGTCAATTTTAAGTTCCTTTCCTAAGCCTCTATCAAGGAGAGTTATACATCGTTGGAAAGAACAAGCTAGGAGCTTTCAACCAAGCTATAAATGATTTATGCAACAAAAGAAATGTGAAAGTTAAATGCAACTGTACATGAAAAATACAAAATCATCAACAATATTCCCAAACACATATTTCCTAAGTGAGTCAATTATAAGTTCCTTCCCTAAGCCTTTATCAACGAGGGTTATACATCGTTGAAAAGAACAAGCTAAGGGCTTTCAATCAAGCTATAAACGTTTTATGCAACAAAAGAAATGTGAAAGATAAATGCAAATGTACATGAAAAATACAAAATCATCAACAATATTCCCAGTGTCATATTTCCTAGATGAGTCAATTTTAAGTTCGTTTCCTAAACCTCTTTAAACCTGAGTTTTACATCGTTGGAGAGACCAAGCTAAGAGCTTTCAATCAAGCTATAAACGGTTTATGCAGCAAAACAAATGTGAAAGTTAAATGCAACTGTATATGAAAAATAAAAAATCATCAACAATATTGCCAGTGACATATTTCCTGGAAGAGTCAATTATAAGTTCCTTCCCTAAGCCTCTATCAATGAGAGTTATACATCGTTAGAAAGAACAAGCTAGGAGCTTTCGACCAAGCTATAAATGATTTATGCAACAAAAGAAATGTGAAGGTTAAATGCAACTGTATATGAAAAATACAAAATCATCAACAATATTCCCAGTGACATATTTCCTAAGTGTGTCAATTAGAAGTTCCTTCCCTAAGCCTCTAACAATGAGGGTTATACATCGTTGGAAAGAACGAGCTAGGGGCTTTCAATCGAGCTATAAATGATTTATGCAACAAAAGAAATGTGAAAGATAAATGCAACTGTATATGAAAATTACAGATTCCTTTCCTAAGCCTCTAGCAATGAGAGTTATACGTCGTACGAAGGAACAAGCTAGGAGCTTTCAACCAAGCTGTAAGTCGTTTATGCAGCAAAAGAAATGTGAAAGTTAAATGCAACTGTACATGAAAAATACAAAATCATCAACAATATTCCCAATGACATATTTCCTAAGTGAGTCAATTATAAGTTCCGTCCCTAAGCCTTTATCAACGAGGGTTATACATCGTTGGAAAGAACAAGCTAAGGGCTTTCAATCAAGCTATAAACGTTTTATGCAACAAAAGAAATGTGAAAGATAAATGCAACTGTACATGAAAAATACTAAATCATCAACAATATTCCCAGTGACATATTTCCTAAGTCAGTCAATTATAACTTCCTTCCCTAAGCCTCTATCAACGAAAGTTATACATCGTTCGAAAGAAGAGTCTAAGAGCTTTCAATCAAGCTATAAATGGTTTATGCAACAATAGAAATGTGAAAGTTAGGTGCAACTGTATATGAAAAATACTAAATCATCAACAATATTCCCAGTGACATATTTCCTAGATTAGTCAATTTTAAGTTTCTTTCCTAAGCCTCTATCAGCGAGGGTTATCTTCGTTGGAAAGAACAAAATAAGGGATTTCAACTAAGCTATACACGGTATATGCAGCGGAAAAAATGTGAGAGTTAAATACAACTGTATATGAAAAATACAGAGTCATCAACAATATTCCTCGTGACATAATTCCGAGATCCGTCAATTTTAAGTTCCTTTCCTAAGCTTCTATCAACCACAGTTATACATCGTTGGAAAGAACAAAATAAGGGCTTTCAATCACACTATAAATAGTTTTTGCAGCAAAAGAAATGTGAAAGTTAAATGCAACTGTATATGAAAAATACAGAATCATCAACAATATTCCCAGTGACATATTTCCTAAGTTTGTCAATTATAAGTTCCTTCCCTAAGCCTCTAACAATGAGGGTTATACATCGTTGGAAAGAAAAAGCTAGGAGCTTTCAATCAAGCTATAACTGATTTATGCAGTAAAAGAAATGTGAAAGTTAAATGCAACTGTATATGAAAAATACAAAATCATCAATAATATTGCCAGTAACATATTTCCTAGATGAGTCAATCTTAAGTTCCTTTCCTAAGCTTCTATCACTGAGAGTTATACGTCGTTGGAAAGAACAAGCTAAGAGCTTTCAATCAAGCTATAAATGATTTATGCAACAAAAGAAATGTGAAAGTTAAATGCAACTGTATATGAAAATTACAGATTCATCAACAATATTGCCAGTGACATATTTCCTAGATGAGTCAATTTTAAGTTCCTTTCCTAAGCCTCTAGCAATGAGAGTTATACGTCGTACGAAAGAACAAGCTAAGAGCTTTCAACCAAGCTGCAAGTCGTTTATGCAGCAAAAGAAATGTGAAAGTTAAATGCAACTGTATATGAAAAATAAATTTTCATCAACAATATTCCCAGTGACATATTTCCCAGGTGAGTCAATTTTAAGTTAATTTCCTAAGCCTCTATCAAGGAGAGTTATACATCGTTGGAAAGAACAAGCTAGGAGCTTTCAACCAAGCTATAAATGATTTATACAACAAAAGAAATGTGAAAGTTAAATGCAACTGTACGTGAAAAATACAAAATCATCAACAATATTCCCAATGACATATTTCCTAAGTGAGTCAATTATAAGTTCCTTCCCTAAGCCTTTATCAACGAGGGTTATACATCGTTGGAAAGAACAAGCTAAGGGCTTTCAATCAAGCTATAAACGTTTTATGCAACAAAAGAAATGTGAAAGAGAAATGCAACTGTACATGAAAAATACAAAATCATCAACAATATTCCCAGTGTCATATTTCCTAGATGAGTCAATTTTAAGTTCGTTTCCTAAACCTCTTTAAACCTGAGTTTTACATCGTTGGAGAGACCAAGCTAAGAGCTTTCAATCAAGCTATAAACGGTTTATGCAGCAAAGCAAATGTGAAAGTTAAATGCAACTGTATATGAAAAATAAAAAATCATCAACAATATTGCCAGTGACATATTTCTTGGAAGAGTCAATTTTAAGTTCCTTTCCTAAGCTTCTATCACTGAGAGTTATACGTCGTTGGAAAGAACAAGCTAAGAGCTTTCAATCAGGCTATAAATGATTTATGCAACAAAAGAAATGTGAAAGTTAAATGCAACTGTATATGAAAAACACAAAATCATCAACAATATTCCCAGTGACATATTTCCTAAGTGTGTCAATTAGAAGTTCCTTCCCTAAGCCTCTAACAATGAGGGTTATACATCGTTGGAAAGAACGAGCTAGGAGCTTTCAATCGAGCTATAAATGATTTATGCAGTAAAAGAAATGTGAAAGTTCAATGCAACTGTATATGAAAAATAAAAAATCATCAACAATATTGCCAGTGACATATTTCCTAGATGAGTCAATTTTAAGTTCCTTTCCTAAGCCTCTATCAATGAGAGTTATACACCGTTGGAAAGAAAAAGCTAGGAGCTTTCAATGAAGCTATAACTGATTTATGCAGTAAAAGAAATGTGAAAGTTCAATGCAACTGTATATGAAAAATAAAAAATCATCAACAATATTGCCAGTGACATATTTCTTGGAAGAGTCAATTTTAAGTTCCTTTCCTAAGCTTCTATCACTGAGAGTTATACGTCGTTGGAAAGAACAAGCTAAGAGCTTTCAATCAAGCTATAAATGATTTATGCAACAAAAGAAATGTGAAAGTTAAATGCAACTGTATATGAAAATTACAGATTCATCAACAATATTGCCAGTGACATATTTCCTAGATGAGTCAATTTTAAGTTCCTTTCCTAAGCCTCTAGCAATGAGAGTTATACGTCGTACGAAAGAACAAGCTAAGAGCTTTCAACCAAGCTGTAAGTCGTTTATGCAGCAAAAGAAATGTGAAAGTTAAATGCAACTGTATATGAAAAATAAATTTTCATCAACAATATTCCCAGTGACATATTTCCCAGGTGAGTCAATTTTAAGTTCCTTTCCTAAGCCTCTATCAAGGAGAGTTATACATCGTTGGAAAGAACAAGCTAGGAGCTTTCAACCAAGCTATAAATGATTTATGCAACAAAAGAAATGTGAAAGTTAAATGCAACTGTACATGAAAAATACAAAATCATCAACAATATTCCCAATCACATATTTCCTAAGTGAGTCAATTATAAGTTCCTTCCCTAAGCCTTTATCAACGAGGGTTATACATCGTTGAAAAGAACAAGCTAAGGGCTTTCAATCAAGCTATAAACGTTTTATGCAACAAAAGAAATGTGAAAGATAAATGCAAATGTACATGAAAAATACAAAATCATCAACAATATTCCCAGTGTCATATTTCCTAGATGAGTCAATTTTAAGTTCGTTTCCTAAACCTCTTTAAACCTGAGTTTTACATCGTTGGAGAGACCAAGCTAAGAGCTTTCAATCAAGCTATAAACGGTTTATGCAGCAAAACAAATGTGAAAGTTAAATGCAACTGTATATGAAAAATAAAAAATCATCAACAATATTGCCAGTGACATATTTCCTGGAAGAGTCAATTATAAGTTCCTTCCCTAAGCCTCTATCAATGAGAGTTATACATCGTTAGAAAGAACAAGCTAGGAGCTTTCGACCAAGCTATAAATGATTTATGCAACAAAAGAAATGTGAAGGTTAAATGCAACTGTATATGAAAAATACAAAATCATCAACAATATTCCCAGTGACATATTTCCTAAGTGTGTCAATTAGAAGTTCCTTCCCTAAGCCTCTAACAATGAGGGTTATACATCGTTGGAAAGAACGAGCTAGGAGCTTTCAATCGAGCTATAAATGATTTATGCAGTAAAAGAAATGTGAAAGTTCAATGCAACTGTATATGAAAAATAAAAAATCATCAACAATATTGCCAGTGACATATTTCCTAGATGAGTCAATTTTAAGTTCCTTTCCTAAGCCTCTATCAATGAGAGTTATACACCGTTGGAAAGAAAAAGCTAGGAGCTTTCAATGAAGCTATAACGGATTTATGCAGTAAAAGAAATGTGAAAGTTCAATGCAACTGTATATGAAAAATAAAAAATCATCAACAATATTGCCAGTGACATATTTCTTGCAAGAGTCAATTTTAAGTTCCTTTCCTAAGCTTCTATCACTGAGGGTTATACGTCGTTGGAAAGAACAAGCTAAGAGCTTTCAATCAAGCTATAAATGATTTATGCAACAAAAGAAATGTGAAAGTTAAATGCAACTGTATATGAAAATTACAGATTCATCAACAATATTGCCAGTGACATATTTCCTAGATGAGTCAATTTTAAGTTCCTTTCCTAAGCCTCTAGCAATGAGAGTTATACGTCGTACGAAAGAACAAGCTAAGAGCTTTCAACCAAGCTGTAAGTCGTTTATGCAGCAAAAGAAATGTGAAAGTTAAATGCAACTGTATATGAAAAATAAATTTTCATCAACAATATTCCCAGTGACATATTTCCCAGGTGAGTCAATTTTAAGTTCCTTTCCTAAGCCTCTATCAAGGAGAGTTATACATCGTTGGAAAGAACAAGCTAGGAGCTTTCAACCAAGCTATAAATGATTTATGCAACAAAAGAAATGTGAAAGTTAAATGCAACTGTACATGAAAAATACAAAATCATCAACAATATTCCCAATCACATATTTCCTAAGTGAGTCAATTATAAGTTCCTTCCCTAAGCCTTTATCAACGAGGGTTATACATCGTTGAAAAGAACAAGCTAAGGGCTTTCAATCAAGCTATAAACGTTTTATGCAACAAAAGAAATGTGAAAGATAAATGCAAATGTACATGAAAAATACAAAATCATCAACAATATTCCCAGTGTCATATTTCCTAGATGAGTCAATTTTAAGTTCGTTTCCTAAACCTCTTTAAACCTGAGTTTTACATCGTTGGAGAGACCAAGCTAAGAGCTTTCAATCAAGCTATAAACGGTTTATGCAGCAAAACAAATGTGAAAGTTAAATGCAACTGTATATGAAAAATAAAAAATCATCAACAATATTGCCAGTGACATATTTCCTGGAAGAGTCAATTATAAGTTCCTTCCCTAAGCCTCTATCAATGAGAGTTATACATCGTTAGAAAGAACAAGCTAGGAGCTTTCGACCAAGCTATAAATGATTTATGCAACAAAAGAAATGTGAAGGTTAAATGCAACTGTATATGAAAAATACAAAATCATCAACAATATTCCCAGTGACATATTTCCTAAGTGTGTCAATTAGAAGTTCCTTCCCTAAGCCTCTAACAATGAGAGTTATACATCGTTGGAAAGAACGAGCTAGGGGCTTTCAATCGAGCTATAAATGATTTATGCAACAAAAGAAATGTGAAAGATAAATGCAACTGTATATGAAAATTACAGATTCCTTTCCTAAGCCTCTAGCAATGAGAGTTATACGTCGTACGAAGGAACAAGCTAGGAGCTTTCAACCAAGCTGTAAGTCGTTTATGCAGCAAAAGAAATGTGAAAGTTAAATGCAACTGTACATGAAAAATACAAAATCATCAACAATATTCCCAATGACATATTTCCTAAGTGAGTCAATTATAAGTTCCGTCCCTAAGCCTTTATCAACGAGGGTTATACATCGTTGGAAAGAACAAGCTAAGGGCTTTCAATCAAGCTATAAACGTTTTATGCAACAAAAGAAATGTGAAAGATAAATGCAACTGTACATGAAAAATACTAAATCATCAACAATATTCCCAGTGACATATTTCCTAAGTCAGTCAATTATAACTTCCTTCCCTAAGCCTCTATCAACGAAAGTTATACATCGTTCGAAAGAAGAGTCTAAGAGCTTTCAATCAAGCTATAAATGGTTTATGCAACAATAGAAATGTGAAAGTTAGGTGCAACTGTATATGAAAAATACTAAATCATCAACAATATTCCCAGTGACATATTTCCTAGATTAGTCAATTTTAAGTTTCTTTCCTAAGCCTCTATCAGCGAGGGTTATCTTCGTTGGAAAGAACAAAATAAGGGATTTCAACTAAGCTATACACGGTATATGCAGCGGAAAAAATGTGAGAGTTAAATACAACTGTATATGAAAAATACAGAGTCATCAACAATATTCCTCGTGACATAATTCCGAGATCCGTCAATTTTAAGTTCCTTTCCTAAGCTTCTATCAACCACAGTTATACATCGTTGGAAAGAACAAAATAAGGGCTTTCAATCACACTATAAATAGTTTTTGCAGCAAAAGAAATGTGAAAGTTAAATGCAACTGTATATGAAAAATACAGAATCATCAACAATATTCCCAGTGACATATTTCCTAAGTTTGTCAATTATAAGTTCCTTCCCTAAGCCTCTAACAATGAGGGTTATACATCGTTGGAAAGAAAAAGCTAAGAGCTTTCAATCAAGCTATAAATGATTTATGCAACAAAAGAAATGTGAAAGTTAAATGCAACTGTATATGAAAAATACAAAATCATCAATAATATTGCCAGTAACATATTTCCTAGATGAGTCAATCTTAAGTTCCTTTCCTAAGCTTCTATCACTGAGAGTTATACGTCGTTGGAAAGAACAAGCTAAGAGCTTTCAATCAAGCTATAAATGATTTATGCAACAAAAGAAATGTGAAGGTTAAATGCAACTGTATATGAAAAATACAAAATCATCAACAATATTCCCAGTGACATATTTCCTAAGTGTGTCAATTAGAAGTTCCTTCCCTAAGCCTCTAACAATGAGGGTTATACATCGTTGGAAAGAACGAGCTAGGGGCTTTCAATCGAGCTATAAATGATTTATGCAACAAAAGAAATGTGAAAGATAAATGCAACTGTATATGAAAATTACAGATTCCTTTCCTAAGCCTCTAGCAATGAGAGTTATACGTCGTACGAAGGAACAAGCTAGGAGCTTTCAACCAAGCTGTAAGTCGTTTATGCAGCAAAAGAAATGTGAAAGTTAAATGCAACTGTACATAAAAAATACAAAATCATCAACAATATTCCCAATGACATATTTCCTAAGTGAGTCAATTATAAGTTCCGTCCCTAAGCCTTTATCAACGAGGGTTATACATCGTTGGAAAGAACAAGCTAAGGGCTTTCAATCAAGCTATAAACGTTTTATGCAACAAAAGAAATGTGAAAGATAAATGCAACTGTACATGAAAAATACTAAATCATCAACAATATTCCCAGTGACATATTTCCTAAGTCAGTCAATTATAACTTCCTTCCCTAAGCCTCTATCAACGAAAGTTATACATCGTTCGAAAGAAGAGTCTAAGAGCTTTCAATCAAGCTATAAATGGTTTATGCAACAATAGAAATGTGAAAGTTAGGTGCAACTGTATATGAAAAATACTAAATCATCAACAATATTCCCAGTGACATATTTCCTAGATTAGTCAATTTTAAGTTTCTTTCCTAAGCCTCTATCAGCGAGGGTTATCTTCGTTGGAAAGAACAAAATAAGGGATTTCAACTAAGCTATACACGGTATATGCAGCGGAAAAAATGTGAGAGTTAAATACAACTGTATATGAAAAATACAGAGTCATCAACAATATTCCTCGTGACATAATTCCGAGATCCGTCAATTTTAAGTTCCTTTCCTAAGCTTCTATCAACCACAGTTATACATCGTTGGAAAGAACAAAATAAGGGCTTTCAATCACATTATAAATAGTTTTTGCAGCAAAAGAAATGTGAAAGTTAAATGCAACTGTATATGAAAAATATAGAATCATCAACAATATTCCCAGTGACATATTTCCTAAGTTTGTCAATTATAAGTTCCTTCCCTAAGCCTCTAACAATGAGGGTTATACATCGTTGGAAAGAAAAAGCTAAGAGCTTTCAATCAAGCTATAAATGATTTATGCAACAAAAGAAATGTGAAAGTTAAATGCAACTGTATATGAAAAATACAAAATCATCAATAATATTGCCAGTAACATATTTCCTAGATGAGTCAATCTTAAGTTCCTTTCCTAAGCTTCTATCACTGAGAGTTATACGTCGTTGGAAAGAACAAGCTAAGAGCTTTCAATCAAGCTATAAATGATTTATGCAACAAAAGAAATGTGAAAGTTAAATGCAACTGTATATGAAAATTACAGATTCATCAACAATATTGCCAGTGACATATTTCCTAGATGAGTCAATTTTAAGTTCCTTTCCTAAGCCTCTAGCAATGAGAGTTATACGTCGTACGAAAGAACAAGCTAAGAGCTTTCAACCAAGCTGTAAGTCGTTTATGCAGCAAAAGAAATGTGAAAGTTAAATGCAACTGTATATGAAAAATAAATTTTCATCAACAATATTCCCAGTGACATATTTCCCAGGTGAGTCAATTTTAAGTTCCTTTCCTAAGCCTCTATCAAGGAGAGTTATACATCGTTGGAAAGAACAAGCTAGGAGCTTTCAACCAAGCTATAAATGATTTATGCAACAAAAGAAATGTGAAAGTTAAATGCAACTGTACATGAAAAATACAAAATCATCAACAATATTCCCAATCACATATTTCCTAAGTGAGTCAATTATAAGTTCCTTCCCTAAGCCTTTATCAACGAGGGTTATACATCGTTGAAAAGAACAAGCTAAGGGCTTTCAATCAAGCTATAAACGTTTTATGCAACAAAAGAAATGTGAAAGATAAATGCAAATGTACATGAAAAATACAAAATCATCAACAATATTCCCAGTGTCATATTTCCTAGATGAGTCAATTTTAAGTTCGTTTCCTAAACCTCTTTAAACCTGAGTTTTACATCGTTGGAGAGACCAAGCTAAGAGCTTTCAATCAAGCTATAAACGGTTTATGCAGCAAAACAAATGTGAAAGTTAAATGCAACTGTATATGAAAAATAAAAAATCATCAACAATATTGCCAGTGACATATTTCCTGGAAGAGTCAATTATAAGTTCCTTCCCTAAGCCTCTATCAATGAGAGTTATACATCGTTAGAAAGAACAAGCTAGGAGCTTTCGACCAAGCTATAAATGATTTATGCAACAAAAGAAATGTGAAGGTTAAATGCAACTGTATATGAAAAATACAAAATCATCAACAATATTCCCAGTGACATATTTCCTAAGTGTGTCAATTAGAAGTTCCTTCCCTAAGCCTCTAACAATGAGGGTTATACATCGTTGGAAAGAACGAGCTAGGAGCTTTCAATCGAGCTATAAATGATTTATGCAGTAAAAGAAATGTGAAAGTTCAATGCAACTGTATATGAAAAATAAAAAATCATCAACAATATTGCCAGTGACATATTTCCTAGATGAGTCAATTTTAAGTTCCTTTCCTAAGCCTCTATCAATGAGAGTTATACACCGTTGGAAAGAAAAAGCTAGGAGCTTTCAATGAAGCTATAACGGATTTATGCAGTAAAAGAAATGTGAAAGTTCAATGCAACTGTATATGAAAAATAAAAAATCATCAACAATATTGCCAGTGACATATTTCTTGGAAGAGTCAATTTTAAGTTCCTTTCCTAAGCTTCTATCACTGAGAGTTATACGTCGTTGGAAAGAACAAGCTAAGAGCTTTCAATCAAGCTATAAATGATTTATGCAACAAAAGAAATGTGAAAGTTAAATGCAACTGTATATGAAAATTACAGATTCATCAACAATATTGCCAGTGACATATTTCCTAGATGAGTCAATTTTAAGTTCCTTTCCTAAGCCTCTAGCAATGAGAGTTATACGTCGTACGAAAGAACAAGCTAAGAGCTTTCAACCAAGCTGTAAGTCGTTTATGCAGCAAAAGAAATGTGAAAGTTAAATGCAACTGTATATGAAAAATAAATTTTCATCAACAATATTCCCAGTGACATATTTCCCAGGTGAGTCAATTTTAAGTTCCTTTCCTAAGCCTCTATCAAGGAGAGTTATACATCGTTGGAAAGAACAAGCTAGGAGCTTTCAACCAAGCTATAAATGATTTATGCAACAAAAGAAATGTGAAAGTTAAATGCAACTGTACATGAAAAATACAAAATCATCAACAATATTCCCAATCACATATTTCCTAAGTGAGTCAATTATAAGTTCCTTCCCTAAGCCTTTATCAACGAGGGTTATACATCGTTGAAAAGAACAAGCTAAGGGCTTTCAATCAAGCTATAAACGTTTTATGCAACAAAAGAAATGTGAAAGATAAATGCAAATGTACATGAAAAATACAAAATCATCAACAATATTCCCAGTGTCATATTTCCTAGATGAGTCAATTTTAAGTTCGTTTCCTAAACCTCTTTAAACCTGAGTTTTACATCGTTGGAGAGACCAAGCTAAGAGCTTTCAATCAAGCTATAAACGGTTTATGCAGCAAAACAAATGTGAAAGTTAAATGCAACTGTATATGAAAAATAAAAAATCATCAACAATATTGCCAGTGACATATTTCCTGGAAGAGTCAATTATAAGTTCCTTCCCTAAGCCTCTATCAATGAGAGTTATACATCGTTAGAAAGAACAAGCTAGGAGCTTTCGACCAAGCTATAAATGATTTATGCAACAAAAGAAATGTGAAGGTTAAATGCAACTGTATATGAAAAATACAAAATCATCAACAATATTCCCAGTGACATATTTCCTAAGTGTGTCAATTAGAAGTTCCTTCCCTAAGCCTCTAACAATGAGGGTTATACATCGTTGGAAAGAACGAGCTAGGGGCTTTCAATCGAGCTATAAATGATTTATGCAACAAAAGAAATGTGAAAGATAAATGCAACTGTATATGAAAATTACAGATTCCTTTCCTAAGCCTCTAGCAATGAGAGTTATACGTCGTACGAAGGAACAAGCTAGGAGCTTTCAACCAAGCTGTAAGTCGTTTATGCAGCAAAAGAAATGTGAAAGTTAAATGCAACTGTACATGAAAAATACAAAATCATCAACAATATTCCCAATGACATATTTCCTAAGTGAGTCAATTATAAGTTCCGTCCCTAAGCCTTTATCAACGAGGGTTATACATCGTTGGAAAGAACAAGCTAAGGGCTTTCAATCAAGCTATAAACGTTTTATGCAACAAAAGAAATGTGAAAGATAAATGCAACTGTACATGAAAAATACTAAATCATCAACAATATTCCCAGTGACATATTTCCTAAGTCAGTCAATTATAACTTCCTTCCCTAAGCCTCTATCAACGAAAGTTATACATCGTTCGAAAGAAGAGTCTAAGAGCTTTCAATCAAGCTATAAATGGTTTATGCAACAATAGAAATGTGAAAGTTAGGTGCAACTGTATATGAAAAATACTAAATCATCAACAATATTCCCAGTGACATATTTCCTAGATTAGTCAATTTTAAGTTTCTTTCCTAAGCCTCTATCAGCGAGGGTTATCTTCGTTGGAAAGAACAAAATAAGGGATTTCAACTAAGCTATACACGGTATATGCAGCGGAAAAAATGTGAGAGTTAAATACAACTGTATATGAAAAATACAGAGTCATCAACAATATTCCTCGTGACATAATTCCGAGATCCGTCAATTTTAAGTTCCTTTCCTAAGCTTCTATCAACCACAGTTATACATCGTTGGAAAGAACAAAATAAGGGCTTTCAATCACACTATAAATAGTTTTTGCAGCAAAAGAAATGTGAAAGTTAAATGCAACTGTATATGAAAAATACAGAATCATCAACAATATTCCCAGTGACATATTTCCTAAGTTTGTCAATTATAAGTTCCTTCCCTAAGCCTCTAACAATGAGGGTTATACATCGTTGGAAAGAAAAAGCTAAGAGCTTTCAATCAAGCTATAAATGATTTATGCAACAAAAGAAATGTGAAAGTTAAATGCAACTGTATATGAAAATTACAGATTCATCAACAATATTGCCAGTGACATATTTCCTAGATGAGTCAATTTTAAGTTCCTTTCCTAAGCCTCTAGCAATGAGAGTTATACGTCGTACGAAAGAACAAGCTAAGAGCTTTCAACCAAGCTGCAAGTCGTTTATGCAGCAAAAGAAATGTGAAAGTTAAATGCAACTGTATATGAAAAATAAATTTTCATCAACAATATTCCCAGTGACATATTTCCCAGGTGAGTCAATTTTAAGTTAATTTCCTAAGCCTCTATCAAGGAGAGTTATACATCGTTGGAAAGAACAAGCTAGGAGCTTTCAACCAAGCTATAAATGATTTATGCAACAAAAGAAATGTGAAAGTTAAATGCAACTGTACGTGAAAAATACAAAATCATCAACAATATTCCCAATGACATATTTCCTAAGTGAGTCAATTATAAGTTCCTTCCCTAAGCCTTTATCAACGAGGGTTATACATCGTTGGAAAGAACAAGCTAAGGGCTTTCAATCAAGCTATAAACGTTTTATGCAACAAAAGAAATGTGAAAGAGAAATGCAACTGTACATGAAAAATACAAAATCATCAACAATATTCCCAGTGTCATATTTCCTAGATGAGTCAATTTTAAGTTCGTTTCCTAAACCTCTTTAAACCTGAGTTTTACATCGTTGGAGAGACCAAGCTAAGAGCTTTCAATCAAGCTATAAACGGTTTATGCAGCAAAGCAAATGTGAAAGTTAAATGCAACTGTATATGAAAAATAAAAAATCATCAACAATATTGCCAGTGACATATTTCCTGGAAGAGTCAATTTTAAGTTCCTTTCCTAAGCTTCTATCACTGAGAGTTATACGTCGTTGGAAAGAACAAGCTAAGAGCTTTCAATCAAGCTATAAATGATTTATGCACCAAAGAAATGTGAAAGTTAAATGCAACTGTATATGAAAAACACAAAATCATCAACAATATTCCCAGTGACATATTTCCTAAGTGTGTCAATTAGAAGTTCCTTCCCTAAGCCTCTAACAATGAGGGTTATACATCGTTGGAAAGAACGAGCTAGGAGCTTTCAATCGAGCTATAAATGATTTATGCAGTAAAAGAAATGTGAAAGTTCAATGCAACTGTATATGAAAAATAAAAAATCATCAACAATATTGCCAGTGACATATTTCCTAGATGAGTCAATTTTAAGTTCCTTTCCTAAGCCTCTATCAATGAGAGTTATACACCGTTGGAAAGAAAAAGCTAGGAGCTTTCAATGAAGCTATAACTGATTTATGCAGTAAAAGAAATGTGAAAGTTCAATGCAACTGTATATGAAAAATAAAAAATCATCAACAATATTGCCAGTGACATATTTCTTGGAAGAGTCAATTTTAAGTTCCTTTCCTAAGCTTCTATCACTGAGAGTTATACGTCGTTGGAAAGAACAAGCTAAGAGCTTTCAATCAAGCTATAAATGATTTATGCAACAAAAGAAATGTGAAAGTTAAATGCAACTGTATATGAAAATTACAGATTCATCAACAATATTGCCAGTGACATATTTCCTAGATGAGTCAATTTTAAGTTCCTTTCCTAAGCCTCTAGCAATGAGAGTTATACGTCGTACGAAAGAACAAGCTAAGAGCTTTCAACCAAGCTGTAAGTCGTTTATGCAGCAAAAGAAATGTGAAAGTTAAATGCAACTGTATATGAAAAATAAATTTTCATCAACAATATTCCCAGTGACATATTTCCCAGGTGAGTCAATTTTAAGTTCCTTTCCTAAGCCTCTATCAAGGAGAGTTATACATCGTTGGAAAGAACAAGCTAGGAGCTTTCAACCAAGCTATAAATGATTTATGCAACAAAAGAAATGTGAAAGTTAAATGCAACTGTACATGAAAAATACAAAATCATCAACAATATTCCCAATCACATATTTCCTAAGTGAGTCAATTATAAGTTCCTTCCCTAAGCCTTTATCAACGAGGGTTATACATCGTTGAAAAGAACAAGCTAAGGGCTTTCAATCAAGCTATAAACGTTTTATGCAACAAAAGAAATGTGAAAGATAAATGCAAATGTACATGAAAAATACAAAATCATCAACAATATTCCCAGTGTCATATTTCCTAGATGAGTCAATTTTAAGTTCGTTTCCTAAACCTCTTTAAACCTGAGTTTTACATCGTTGGAGAGACCAAGCTAAGAGCTTTCAATCAAGCTATAAAGGGTTTATGCAGCAAAACAAATGTGAAAGTTAAATGCAACTGTATATGAAAAATAAAAAATCATCAACAATATTGCCAGTGACATATTTCCTGGAAGAGTCAATTATAAGTTCCTTCCCTAAGCCTCTATCAATGAGAGTTATACATCGTTAGAAAGAACAAGCTAGGAGCTTTCGACCAAGCTATAAATGATTTATGCAACAAAAGAAATGTGAAGGTTAAATGCAACTGTATATGAAAAATACAAAATCATCAACAATATTCCCAGTGACATATTTCCTAAGTGTGTCAATTAGAAGTTCCTTCCCTAAGCCTCTAACAATGAGGGTTATACATCGTTGGAAAGAACGAGCTAGGAGCTTTCAATCGAGCTATAAATGATTTATGCAGTAAAAGAAATGTGAAAGTTCAATGCAACTGTATATGAAAAATAAAAAATCATCAAAAATATTGCCAGTGACATATTTCCTAGATGAGTCAATTTTAAGTTCCTTTCCTAAGCCTCTATCAATGAGAGTTATACACCGTTGGAAAGAAAAAGCTAGGAGCTTTCAATGAAGCTATAACGGATTTATGCAGTAAAAGAAATGTGAAAGTTCAATGCAACTGTATATGAAAAATAAAAAATCATCAACAATATTGCCAGTGACATATTTCTTGGAAGAGTCAATTTTAAGTTCCTTTCCTAAGCTTCTATCACTGAGAGTTATACGTCGTTGGAAAGAACAAGCTAAGAGCTTTCAATCAAGCTATAAATGATTTATGCAACAAAAGAAATGTGAAAGTTAAATGCAACTGTATATGAAAATTACAGATTCATCAACAATATTGCCAGTGACATATTTCCTAGATGAGTCAATTTTAAGTTCCTTTCCTAAGCCTCTAGCAATGAGAGTTATACGTCGTACGAAAGAACAAGCTAAGAGCTTTCAACCAAGCTGTAAGTCGTTTATGCAGCAAAAGAAATGTGAAAGTTAAATGCAACTGTATATGAAAAATAAATTTTCATCAACAATATTCCCAGTGACATATTTCCCAGGTGAGTCAATTTTAAGTTCCTTTCCTAAGCCTCTATCAAGGAGAGTTATACATCGTTGGAAAGAACAAGCTAAGAGCTTTCAACCAAGCTATAAATGATTTATGCAACAAAAGAAATGTGAAAGTTAAATGCAACTGTACATGAAAAATACAAAATCATCAACAATATTCCCAATCACATATTTCCTAAGTGAGTCAATTATAAGTTCCTTCCCTAAGCCTTTATCAACGAGGGTTATACATCGTTGAAAAGAACAAGCTAAGGGCTTTCAATCAAGCTATAAACGTTTTATGCAACAAAAGAAATGTGAAAGATAAATGCAAATGTACATGAAAAATACAAAATCATCAACAATATTCCCAGTGTCATATTTCCTAGATGAGTCAATTTTAAGTTCGTTTCCTAAACCTCTTTAAACCTGAGTTTTACATCGTTGGAGAGACCAAGCTAAGAGCTTTCAATCAAGCTATAAACGGTTTATGCAGCAAAACAAATGTGAAAGTTAAATGCAACTGTATATGAAAAATAAAAAATCATCAACAATATTGCCAGTGACATATTTCCTGGAAGAGTCAATTATAAGTTCCTTCCCTAAGCCTCTATCAATGAGAGTTATACATCGTTAGAAAGAACAAGCTAGGAGCTTTCGACCAAGCTATAAATGATTTATGCAACAAAAGAAATGTGAAGGTTAAATGCAACTGTATATGAAAAATACAAAATCATCAACAATATTCCCAGTGACATATTTCCTAAGTGTGTCAATTAGAAGTTCCTTCCCTAAGCCTCTAACAATGAGGGTTATACATCGTTGGAAAGAACGAGCTAGGGGCTTTCAATCGAGCTATAAATGATTTATGCAACAAAAGAAATGTGAAAGATAAATGCAACTGTATATGAAAATTACAGATTCCTTTCCTAAGCCTCTAGCAATGAGAGTTATACACCGTTGGAAAGAAAAAGCTAGGAGCTTTCAATGAAGCTATAACGGATTTATGCAGTAAAAGAAATGTGAAAGTTCAATGCAACTGTATATGAAAAATAAAAAATCATCAACAATATTGCCAGTGACATATTTCTTGGAAGAGTCAATTTTAAGTTCCTTTCCTAAGCTTCTATCACTGAGAGTTATACGTCGTTGGAAAGAACAAGCTAAGAGCTTTCAATCAAGCTATAAATGATTTATGCAACAAAAGAAATGTGAAAGTTAAATGCAACTGTATATGAAAATTACAGATTCATCAACAATATTGCCAGTGACATATTTCCTAGATGAGTCAATTTTAAGTTCCTTTCCTAAGCCTCTAGCAATGAGAGTTATACGTCGTACGAAAGAACAAGCTAAGAGCTTTCAACCAAGCTGTAAGTCGTTTATGCAGCAAAAGAAATGTGAAAGTTAAATGCAACTGTATATGAAAAATAAATTTTCATCAACAATATTCCCAGTGACATATTTCCCAGGTGAGTCAATTTTAAGTTCCTTTCCTAAGCCTCTATCAAGGAGAGTTATACATCGTTGGAAAGAACAAGCTAGGAGCTTTCAACCAAGCTATAAATGATTTATGCAACAAAAGAAATGTGAAAGTTAAATGCAACTGTACATGAAAAATACAAAATCATCAACAATATTCCCAATCACATATTTCCTAAGTGAGTCAATTATAAGTTCCTTCCCTAAGCCTTTATCAACGAGGGTTATACATCGTTGAAAAGAACAAGCTAAGGGCTTTCAATCAAGCTATAAACGTTTTATGCAACAAAAGAAATGTGAAAGTTAAATGCAACTGTATATGAAAAATACAAAATCATCAACAATATTCCCAGTGTCATATTTCCTAGATGAGTCAATTTTAAGTTCGTTTCCTAAACCTCTTTAAACCTGAGTTTTACATCGTTGGAGAGACCAAGCTAAGAGCTTTCAATCAAGCTATAAACGGTTTATGCAGCAAAACAAATGTGAAAGTTAAATGCAACTGTATATGAAAAATAAAAAATCATCAACAATATTGCCAGTGACATATTTCCTGGAAGAGTCAATTATAAGTTCCTTCCCTAAGCCTCTATCAATGAGAGTTATACATCGTTAGAAAGAACAAGCTAGGAGCTTTCGACCAAGCTATAAATGATTTATGCAACAAAAGAAATGTGAAGGTTAAATGCAACTGTATATGAAAAATACAAAATCATCAACAATATTCCCAGTGACATATTTCCTAAGTGTGTCAATTAGAAGTTCCTTCCCTAAGCCTCTAACAATGAGGGTTATACATCGTTGGAAAGAACGAGCTAGGGGCTTTCAATCGAGCTATAAATGATTTATGCAACAAAAGAAATGTGAAAGATAAATGCAACTGTATATGAAAATTACAGATTCCTTTCCTAAGCCTCTAGCAATGAGAGTTATACGTCGTACGAAGGAACAAGCTAGGAGCTTTCAACCAAGCTGTAAGTCGTTTATGCAGCAAAAGAAATGTGAAAGTTAAATGCAACTGTACATGAAAAATACAAAATCATCAACAATATTCCCAATGACATATTTCCTAAGTGAGTCAATTATAAGTTCCGTCCCTAAGCCTTTATCAACGAGGGTTATACATCGTTGGAAAGAACAAGCTAAGGGCTTTCAATCAAGCTATAAACGTTTTATGCAACAAAAGAAATGTGAAAGATAAATGCAACTGTACATGAAAAATACTAAATCATCAACAATATTCCCAGTGACATATTTCCTAAGTCAGTCAATTATAACTTCCTTCCCTGAGCCTCTATCAACGAAAGTTATACATCGTTCGAAAGAAGAGTCTAAGAGCTTTCAATCAAGCTATAAATGGTTTATGCAACAATAGAAATGTGAAAGTTAGGTGCAACTGTATATGAAAAATACTAAATCATCAACAATATTCCCAGTGACATATTTCCTAGATTAGTCAATTTTAAGTTTCTTTCCTAAGCCTCTATCAGCGAGGGTTATCTTCGTTGGAAAGAACAAAATAAGGGATTTCAACTAAGCTATACACGGTATATGCAGCGGAAAAAATGTGAGAGTTAAATACAACTGTATATGAAAAATACAGAGTCATCAACAATATTCCTCGTGACATAATTCCGAGATCCGTCAATTTTAAGTTCCTTTCCTAAGCTTCTATCAACCACAGTTATACATCGTTGGAAAGAACAAAATAAGGGCTTTCAATCACACTATAAATAGTTTTTGCAGCAAAAGAAATGTGAAAGTTAAATGCAACTGTATATGAAAAATACAGAATCATCAACAATATTCCCAGTGACATATTTCCTAAGTTTGTCAATTATAAGTTCCTTCCCTAAGCCTCTAACAATGAGGGTTATACATCGTTGGAAAGAAAAAGCTAGGAGCTTTCAATCAAGCTATAACTGATTTATGCAGTAAAAGAAATGTGAAAGTTAAATGCAACTGTATATGAAAAATACAAAATCATCAATAATATTGCCAGTAACATATTTCCTAGATGAGTCAATCTTAAGTTCCTTTCCTAAGCTTCTATCACTGAGAGTTATACGTCGTTGGAAAGAACAAGCTAAGAGCTTTCAATCAAGCTATAAATGATTTATGCAACAAAAGAAATGTGAAAGTTAAATGCAACTGTATATGAAAATTACAGATTCATCAACAATATTGCCAGTGACATATTTCCTAGATGAGTCAATTTTAAGTTCCTTTCCTAAGCCTCTAGCAATGAGAGTTATACGTCGTACGAAAGAACAAGCTAAGAGCTTTCAACCAAGCTGCAAGTCGTTTATGCAGCAAACGAAATGTGAAAGTTAAATGCAACTGTATATGAAAAATAAATTTTCATCAACAATATTCCCAGTGACATATTTCCCAGGTGAGTCAATTTTAAGTTAATTTCCTAAGCCTCTATCAAGGAGAGTTATACATCGTTGGAAAGAACAAGCTAGGAGCTTTCAACCAAGCTATAAATGATTTATGCAACAAAAGAAATGTGAAAGTTAAATGCAACTGTACGTGAAAAATACAAAATCATCAACAATATTCCCAATGACATATTTCCTAAGTGAGTCAATTATAAGTTCCTTCCCTAAGCCTTTATCAACGACGGTTATACATCGTTGGAAAGAACAAGCTAAGGGCTTTCAATCAAGCTATAAACGTTTTATGCAACAAAAGAAATGTGAAAGAGAAATGCAACTGTACATGAAAAATACAAAATCATCAACAATATTCCCAGTGTCATATTTCCTAGATGAGTCAATTTTAAGTTCGTTTCCTAAACCTCTTTAAACCTGAGTTTTACATCGTTGGAGAGACCAAGCTAAGAGCTTTCAATCAAGCTATAAACGGTTTATGCAGCAAAGCAAATGTGAAAGTTAAATGCAACTGTATATGAAAAATAAAAAATCATCAACAATATTGCCAGTGACATATTTCCTGGAAGAGTCAATTTTAAGTTCCTTTCCTAAGCTTCTATCACTGAGAGTTATACATCGTTGGAAAGAACGAGCTAGGAGCTTTCAATCGAGCTATAAATGATTTATGCAGTAAAAGAAATGTGAAAGTTCAATGCAACTGTATATGAAAAATAAAAAATCATCAACAATATTGCCAGTGACATATTTCCTAGATGAGTCAATCTTAAGTTCCTTTCCTAAGCCTCTATCAATGAGAGTTATACACCGTTGGAAAGAAAAAGCTAGGAGCTTTCAATGAAGCTATAACTGATTTATGCAGTAAAAGAAATGTGAAAGTTCAATGCAACTGTATATGAAAAATAAAAAATCATCAACAATATTGCCAGTGACATATTTCCTGGAAGAGTCAATTTTAAGTTCCTTTCCTAAGCTTCTATCACTGAGAGTTATACGTCGTTGGAAAGAACAAGCTAAGAGCTTTCAATCAAGCTATAAATGATTTATGCAACAAAAGAAATGTGAAAGTTAAATGCAACTGTATATGAAAATTACAGATTCATCAACAATATTGCCAGTGACATATTTCCTAGATGAGTCAATTTTAAGTTCCTTTCCTAAGCCTCTAGCAATGAGAGTTATACGTCGTACGAAAGAACAAGCTAAGAGCTTTCAACCAAGCTGTAAGTCGTTTATGCAGCAAAAGAAATGTGAAAGTTAAATGCAACTGTATATGAAAAATAAATTTTCATCAACAATATTCCCAGTGACATATTTCCCAGGTGAGTCAAGTTTAAGTTCCTTTCCTAAGCCTCTATCAAGGAGAGTTATACATCGTTGGAAAGAACAAGCTAGGAGCTTTCAACCAAGCTATAAATGATTTATGCAACAAAAGAAATGTGAAAGTTAAATGCAACTGTACATGAAAAATACAAAATCATCAACAATATTCCCAATCACATATTTCCTAAGTGAGTCAATTATAAGTTCCTTCCCTAAGCCTTTATCAACGAGGGTTATACATCGTTGAAAAGAACAAGCTAAGGGCTTTCAATCAAGCTATAAACGTTTTATGCAACAAAAGAAATGTGAAAGATAAATGCAAATGTACATGAAAAATACAAAATCATCAACAATATTCCCAGTGTCATATTTCCTAGATGAGTCAATTTTAAGTTCGTTTCCTAAACCTCTTTAAACCTGAGTTTTACATCGTTGGAGAGACCAAGCTAAGAGCTTTCAATCAAGCTATAAACGGTTTATGCAGCAAAACAAATGTGAAAGTTAAATGCAACTGTATATGAAAAATAAAAAATCATCAACAATATTGCCAGTGACATATTTCCTGGAAGAGTCAATTATAAGTTCCTTCCCTAAGCCTCTATCAATGAGAGTTATACATCGTTAGAAAGAACAAGCTAGGAGCTTTCGATCAAGCTATAAATGATTTATGCAACAAAAGAAATGTGAAGGTTAAATGCAACTGTATATGAAAAATACAAAATCATCAACAATATTCCCAGTGACATATTTCCTAAGTGTGTCAATTAGAAGTTCCTTCCCTAAGCCTCTAACAATGAGGGTTATACATCGTTGGAAAGAACGAGCTAGGGGCTTTCAATCGAGCTATAAATGATTTATGCAACAAAAAAAATGTGAAAGATAAATGCAACTGTATATGAAAATTACAGATTCCTTTCCTAAGCCTCTAGCAATGAGAGTTATACGTCGTACGAAAGAACAAGCTAGGAGCTTTCAACCAAGCTGTAAGTCGTTTATGCAGCAAAAGAAATGTGAAAGTTAAATGCAACTGTACATGAAAAATACAAAATCATCAACAATATTCCCAATGACATATTTCCTAAGTGAGTCAATTATAAGTTTCTTCCCTAAGCCTTTATCAACGAGGGTTATACATCGTTGGAAAGAACAAGCTAAGGGCTTTCTATCAAGCTATAAACGTTTTATGCAACAAAAGAAATGTGAAAGATAAATGCAACTGTACATGAAAAATACTAAATCATCAACAATATTCCCAGTGACATATTTCCTAAGTCAGTCAATTATAACTTCCTTCCCTAAGCCTCTATCAACGAAAGTTATACATCGTTCGAAAGAAGAGTCTAAGAGCTTTCAATCAAGCTATAAATGGTTTATGCAACAATAGAAATGTGAAAGTTAGGTGCAACTGTATATGAAAAATACTAAATCATCAACAATATTCCCAGTGACATATTTCCTAGATTAGTCAATTTTAAGTTTCTTTCCTAAGCCTCTATCAGCGATGGTTATCTTCGTTGGAAAGAACAAAATAAGGGATTTCAACTAAGCTATACACGGTATATGCAGCGGAAAAAATGTGAGAGTTAAATACAACTGTATATGAAAAATACAGAGTCATCAACAATATTCCTCGTGACATAATTCCGAGATCCGTCAATTTTAAGTTCCTTTCCTAAGATTCTATCAACCACAGTTATACATCGTTGGAAAGAACAAAATAAGGGCTTTCAATCACACTATAAATAGTTTTTGCAGCAAAAGAAATGTGAAAGTTAAATGCAACTGTATATGAAAAATACAGAATCATCAACAATATTCCCAGTGACTTATTTCCTAAGTTTGTCAATTATAAGTTCCTTCCCTAAGCCTCTAACAATGAGGGTTATACATCGTTGGAAAGAAAAAGCTAGGAGCTTTCAATCAAGCTATAACTGATTTATGCAGTAAAAGAAATGTGAAAGTTAAATGCAACTGTATATGAAAAATACAAAATCATCAATAATATTGCCAGTAACATATTTCCTAGATGAGTCAATCTTAAGTTCCTTTCCTAAGCCTCTATCAATTAGAGTTATACATCGTTAGAAAGAACAAGCTAGGAGCTTTCAACCAAGCTATAAATGATTTATGCAACAAAAGAAATGTGAAAGTTAAATGCAACTGTATATGAAAATTACAGATTCATCAACAATATTGCCAGTGACATATTTCCTAGATGAGTCAATTTTAAGTTCCTTTCCTAAGCCTCTAGCAATGAGAGTTATACGTCGTACGAAAGAACAAGCTAAGAGCTTTCAACCAAGCTGTAAGTCGTTTATGCAGCAAAAGAAATGTGAAAGTTAAATGCAACTGTATATGAAAAATAAATTTTCATCAACAATATTCCCAGTGACATATTTCCCAGGTGAGTCAATTTTAAGTTCCTTTCCTAAGCCTCTATCAAGGAGAGTTATACATCGTTGGAAAGAACAAGCTAGGAGCTTTCAACCAAGCTATAAATGGTTTATTCAACAAAAGAAATGTGAAAGTTAAATGCAACTGTACATGAAAAATACAAAATCATCAACAATATTCCCAATGACGTATTTCCTAAGTGAGTCAATTATAAGTTCCTTCCCTAAGCCTTTATCAACGAGGGTTACACATCGTTGGAAAGAACAAGCTAAGGGCTTTCAATCAAGCTATAAACGTTTTATGCAACAAAAGAAATGTGAAAGATAAATGCAACTGTACATGAAAAATACAAAATCATCAACAATATTCCCAGTGTCATATTTCCTAGATGAGTCAATTTTAAGTTCGTTTCCTAAACCTCTTTAAACCTGAGTTTTACATCGTTGGAGAGAGCAAGCTAAGAGCTTTCAATCAAGCTATAAACGGTTTATGCAGCAAAACAAATGTGAAGGTTAAATGCAACTGTATATGAAAAATAAAAAATCATCAACAATATTGCCGGTGACATATTTCCTGGAAGAGTCAATTTTAAGTTCCTTTCCTAAGCTTCTATCACTGAGAGTTATACATCGTTGAAAAGAACGAGCTAGGAGCTTTCAATCAAGCTATAAATGATTTATGCAACAAAAGAAATGTGAAAGTTAAATGCAACTGTATATGAAAATTACAGATTCATCAACAATATTGCCAGTGACATATTTCCTAAGTGTGTCAATTATAAGTTCCTTCCCTAAGCCTCTATCAATGAGAGTTATACATCGTTAGAAAGAACAAGCTAGGAGCTTTCGACCAAGCTATAAATGATTTATGCAACAAAAGAAATGTGAAGGTTAATGCAACTGTATATGAAAAATACAAAATCATCAACAATATTCCCAGTGACATATTTCCTAAGTGTGTCAATTAGAAGTTCCTTCCCTAAGCCTCTAACAATGAGGGTTATACATCGTTGGAAAGAACGAGCTAGGAGCTTTCAATCGAGCTATAAATGATTTATGCAACAAAAGAAATGTGAAAGATAAATGCAACTGTACATGAAAAATACTAAATCATCAACAATATTCCCAGTGACATATTTCCTAGATTAGTCAATTTTAAGTTCCTTTACTAAGCCTCTATCAGCGAGGGTTATCTTCGTTGGAAAGAACAAAATAAGGGATTTCAACTAAGCTATACACGGTATATGCAGCGGAAAAAATGTTAGAGTTAAATACAACTGTATATGAAAAATACAGAGTCATCAACAATATTTCTCGTGACATAATTCCGAGATCCGTCAATTTTAAGTTCCTTTCCTAAGCTTCTATAAACCACAGTTATACATCGTTGGAAAGAACAAAGTAAGGGCTTTCAATCACAATATAAATAGTTTTTCCAGCAAAAGAAATGTGATAGTTAAACGCAACTGTATATGAAAAATACAGAATCATCAACAATATTCCCAGTGACATATTTCCTAAGTGTGTCAATTATAAATTCCTTCCCTAAGCCTCTAACAATGAGGATTATACATCGTTGGAAAGAACGAGCTAGGAGCTTTCAATCGAGCTATAAATGATTTATGCAACAAAAGAAATGTGAAAGTTAAATGCAACTGTATATGAAAAACACAAAATCATCAACAATATTGCCAGTGACATATTTCCTAAGTGTGTCAATTATAAGTTCCTTCCCTAAGCTTCTATCAATGAGAGTTATACATCGTTAGAAAGAACAAGCTAGGAGCTTTCGACCAAGCTATAAATGATTTATGCAACAAAAGAAATGTGAAGGTTAAATGCAACTGTATATGAAAAATACAAAATCATCAACAATATTGCCAGTAACGTATTTCCTAGATGAGTCAATTTTAAGTTCCTTTCCTAAGCCTCTATCAATGAGGGTTATACATCGCTGGAAAGAACTAGCTAAGAGCTTTCAATCAGGCTATAAAAGATTTATGCAACAAAAGAAATGTGAAAGTTAAATGCAACTGTATATGAAAATTACAGATTCATCAACAATATTGCCAGTGACATATTTCCTAAATGAGTCAATTTTAAGTTCCTTTCCTAAGCCTCTAGCAATGAGAGTTATACGTCGTACGAAAGAACAAGCTAAGAGCTTTCAACCAAGTTGTAAGTCGTTTACGCGGCAAAAGAAATGTGAAAGTTAAATGCAACTGTATGTGAAAAATACAAAATCATCAACAATATTGCCAGTGACATATTTCCTGGAAGAGTCAATTATAAGTTCCTTCCCTAAGCCTCTATCAATGAGAGTTGTACATCGTTGGAAAGAACAAGCTAAGGGCTTTCAACCAAGCTGTAAGTCGTTTATGCAGCAAAAGAAATGTGAAAGTTAAATGCAACTGTACATGAAAAATACAAAATCATCAACAATATTCCCAATGACATATTTCCTAAGTGAGTCAATTATAAGTTCCTTCCCTAAGCCTTTATCAACGAGGGTTATACATCGTTGGAAAGAACAAGCTAAGGGCTTTCAATAAAGCTATAAACGTTTTATGCAACAAAAGAAATGTGAAAGATAAATGCAACTGTACATGCAAAATACAAAATCATCAACAATATTCCCAGTGTCATATTTCCTAGATGAGTCAATTTTAAGTTCGTTTCCTAAACCTCTTTAAACCTGAGTTTTACTTCGTTGGAGAGAGCAAGCTAAGAGCTTTCAATTAAGCTATAAACGGTTTATGCAGCACAACAAATGTGAAAGTTAAATGTAATTGTATATGAAAAATACAGTATCATCAACAATATTCCCAGTGACATATTTCCTAGATTAGTCAATTTTAAGTTCCTTTCCTAAGCCTTTATCAGCGAGGCTTATCTTCGTTGGAAAGAACAAAATAAGGGATTTCAACTAAGCTATACACGGTATATGCAGCGGAAAAAATGTGAGAGTTAAATACAACTGTATATGAAAAATACAGAGTCATCAACAATATTCCTCGTGACATAATTCCGAGATCCGTCAATTTTAAGTTCCTTTCCTAAGCTTCTATCAACCACAGTTATACATCGTTGGAAAGAACAAAGTAAGGGCTTTCAATCACAATATAAATAGTTTTTCCAGCAAAAGAAATGTGAAAGTTAAACGCAACTGTATATGAAAAATACAGAATCATCAACAATATTCCCAGTGACATATTTCCCAGGTGAGTCAATTTTAAGTTCCGTTCCTAAGTCTCTATCAAGGAGAGTTATACATCGTTGGAAAGAACAAGCTAGGAGCTTTCAACCAAGCTGTAAGTCGTTTATGCAGCAAAAGAAATGTGAAAGTTAAATGCAACTGTACATGAAAAATACAAAATCATCAACAATATTCCCAATGACATATTTCCTAAGTGAGTCAATTATAAGTTCCTTCCCTAAGCCTTTATCAACGAGGGTTATACATCGTTGGAAAGAACAAGCTAAGGGCTTTCAAGCAAGCTATAAACGTTTTATGCAACAAAAGAAATGTGAAAGATAAATGCAAATGTACATGAAAAATACAAAATCATCAACAATATTCCCAGTGTCATATTTCCTAGATGAGTCAATTTTAAGTTCGTTTCCTAAACCTCTTTAAACCTGAGTTTTACATCGTTGGAGAGACCAAGCTAAGAGCTTTCAATCAAGCTATAAACGGTTTATGCAGCAAAACAAATGTGAAAGTTAAATGCAACTGTATATGAAAAATAAAAAATCATCAACAATATTGCCAGTGACATATTTCCTGGAAGAGTCAATTATAAGTTCCTTCCCTAAGCCTCTATCAATGAGAGTTATACATCGTTAGAAAGAACAAGCTAGGAGCTTTCGACCAAGCTATAAATGATTTATGCAACAAAAGAAATGTGAAGGTTAAATGCAACTGTATATGAAAAATACAAAATCATCAACAATATTCCCAGTGACATATTTCCTAAGTGTGTCAATTAGAAGTTCCTTCCCTAAGCCTCTAACAATGAGGGTTATACATCGTTGGAAAGAACGAGCTAGGAGCTTTCAATCGAGCTATAAATGATTTATGCAACAAAAGAAATATGAAAGATAAATGCAACTGTATATGAAAATTACAGAATTATCAACAATATTGCCAGTGACATATTTCCTAGATGAGTCAATTTTAAGTTCCTTTCCTAAGCCTCTAGCAATGAGAGTTATACGTCGTACGAAAGAAGAAGCTAGGAGCTTTCAACCAAGCTATAAACGTTTTATGCAACAAAAGAAATGTGAAAGATAAATGCAACTGTACATGAAAAATACTAAATCATCAACAATATTCCCAGTGACATATTTCCTAAGTCAGTCAATTATAACTTCCTTCCCTAAGGCTCTATCAACGAAAGTTATACATCGTTCGAAAGAAGAGTCTAAGAGCTTTCAATCAAGCTATAAATGGTTTATGCAACAATAGAAATGTGAAAGTTAGGTGCAACTGTATATGAAAAATACTAAATCATCAACAATATTCCCAATGACATATTTCCTAAGTGAGTCAATTATAAGTTCCTTCCCTAAGCCTTTATCAACGAGGGTTATACATCGTTGGAAAGAACAAGCTAAGGGCTTTCAATCAAGCTATAAACGTTTTATGCAACAAAAGAAATGTGAAAGATAAATGCAACTGTACATGAAAAATACTAAATCATCAACAATATTCCCAGTGACATATTTCCTAAGTCAGTCAATTATAACTTCCTTCCCTAAGGCTCTATCAACGAAAGTTATACATCGTTCGAAAGAAGAGTCTAAGAGCTTTCAATCAAGCTATAAATGGTTTATGCAGCAATAGAAATGTGAAAGTTAGGTGCAACTGTATATGAAAAATACTAAATCATCAACAATATTCCCAGTGACATATTTCCTAGATTAGTCAATTTTAAGTTTCTTTCCTAAGCCTCTATCAGCGAGGGTTATCTTCGTTGGAAAGAACAAAATAAGGGATTTCAACTAAGCTATACACGGTATATGCAGCGGAAAAAATTTGAGAGCTAAATACAACTGTATATGAAAAATACAGAGTCATCAACAATATTCCTCGTGACATAATTCCGAGATCCGTCAATTTTAAGTTCCTTTCCTAAGCTTCTATCAACCACAGTTATACATCGTTGGAAAGAACAAAATAAGGGCTTTCAACCACACTACAAATAGTTTTTGCAGCAAGAGAAATGTGAAAGTTAAATGCAACTGTATATGAAAAATACAGAATCATCAACAATATTCCCAGTGACATATTTCCTAAGTTTGTCAATTATAAGTTCCTTCCCTAAGCCTCTAACAATGAGGGTTATACATCGTTGGAAAGAAAAAGCTAGGAGCTTTCAATCAAGCTATAAATGATTTATGCAACAAAAGAAATGTGAAAGTTAAATGCAACTGTATATGAAAAACACAAAATCATCAAAAATATTGCCAGTGACATATTTCCTAAGTGTGTCAATTATAAGTTCCTTCCCTAAGCCTCTATCAATGAGAGTTATACACCGTTGGAAAGAAAAAGCTAGGAGCTTTCAATCAAGCTATAACTGATTTATGCAGTAAAAGAAATGTGAAAGATAAATGCAACTGTACATGAAAAATACTAAGTCATCAACAATATTCCCAGTGACATATTTCCTAGATTAGTCAATTTTAAGTTCCTTTACTAATCCTCTATCAGCGAGGGTTATCTTCGTTGGAAAGAACAAAATAAGGGATTTCAACTAAGCTATACACGGTATATACAGCGGAAAAAATGTGAGAGTTAAATACAACTGTATATGAAAAATACAGAGTCATCAACAATATTTCTCGTGACATAATTCCGAGATCCGTCAATTTTAAGTTCCTTTCCTAAGCTTCTATAAATCACAGTTATACATCGTTGGAAAGAACAAAGTAAGGGCTTTCAATCACAATATAAATAGTTTTTCCAGCAAAAGAAATGTGAAAGTTAAACGCAACTGTATATGAAAAATACAGAATCATCAACAATATTCCCAGTGACATATTTCCTAAGTGTGTCAATTATAAATTCCTTCCCTAAGCCTCTAACAATGAGGGTTATACATCGTTGGAAAGAACGAGCTAGGAGCTTTCAATCGAGCTATAAATGATTTATGCAACAAAAGAAATGTGAAAGTTAAATGCAACTGTATATGAAAAACACAAAATCATCAACAATATTGCCAGTGACATATTTCCAAAGTTTGTCAATTATAAGTTCCTTCCCTAAGCCTCTATCAATGAGAGTTATACATCGTTAGAAAGAACAAGCTAGGAGCTTTCGACCAAGCTATAAATGATTTATGCAACAAAAGAAATGTGAAGGTTAAATGCAACTGTATATGAAAAATACAAAATCATCAACAATATTGCCAGTAACATATTTCCTAGATGAGTCAATTTTAAGTTCCTTTCCTAAGCCTCTATCAATGAGGGTTATACATCGCTGGAAAGAACTAGCTAAGAGCTTTCAATCAAGCTATAAAAGATTTATGCAACAAAAGAAATGTGAAAGTTAAATGCAACTGTATATGAAAATTACAGATTCATCAACAATATTGCCAGTGACATATTTCCTAAATGAGTCAATTTTAAGTTCCTTTCCTAAGCCTCTAGCAATGAGAGTTATACGTCGTACGAAAGAACAAGCTAAGAGCTTTCAACCAAGCTGTAAGTCGTTTACGCGGCAAAAGAAATGTGAAAGTTAAATGCAACTGTATATGAAAAATACAAAATCATCAACAATATTCCCAGTGACATATTTCCCTGGTGAGTCAATTTTAAGTTCCTTTCCTAAGCCTCTATCAAGGAGAGTTATACATCGTTGGAAAGAACAAGCTAAGGGCTTTCAAGCAAGCTGTAAGTCGTTTATGCAGCAAAAGAAATGTGAAAGTTAAATGCAACTGTACATGAAAAATACAAAATCATCAACAATATTCCCAATGACATATTTCCTAAGTGAGTCAATTTTAAGTTCCTTTCCTAAGCCTCTATCAAGGAGAGTTATACATCGTTGGAAAGAACAAGCTAGGAGCTTTCAACCAAGCTATAAATGGTTTATTCAACAAAAGAAATGTGAAAGTTAAATGCAACTGTACATGAAAAATACAAAATCATCAACAATATTCCCAATGACGTATTTCCTAAGTGAGTCAATTATAAGTTCCTTCCCTAAGCCTTTATCAACGAGGGTTACACATCGTTGGAAAGAACAAGCTAAGGGCTTTCAATCAAGCTATAAACGTTTTATGCAACAAAAGAAATGTGAAAGATAAATGCAACTGTACATGAAAAATACAAAATCATCAACAATATTCCCAGTGTCATATTTCCTAGATGAGTCAATTTTAAGTTCGTTTCCTAAACCTCTTTAAACCTGAGTTTTACATCGTTGGAGAGAGCAAGCTAAGAGCTTTCAATCAAGCTATAAACGGTTTATGCAGCAAAACAAATGTGAAGGTTAAATGCAACTGTATATGAAAAATAAAAAATCATCAACAATATTGCCAGTGACATATTTCCTGGAAGAGTCAATTTTAAGTTCCTTTCCTAAGCTTCTATCACTGAGAGTTATACATCGTTGAAAAGAACGAGCTAGGAGCTTTCAATCAAGCTATAAATGAATTATGCAACAGAAGAAATGTGAAAGTTAAATGCAACTGTATATGAAAATTACAGATTCATCAACAATATTGCCAGTGACATATTTCCTAAGTGTGTCAATTATAAGTTCCTTCCCTAAGCCTCTATCAATGAGAGTTATACATCGTTAGAAAGAACAAGCTAGGAGCTTTCGACCAAGCTATAAATGATTTATGCAACAAAAGAAATGTGAAGGTTAATGCAACTGTATATGAAAAATACAAAATCATCAACAATATTCCCAGTGACATATTTCCTAAGTGTGTCAATTAGAAGTTCCTTCCCTAAGCCTCTAACAATGAGGGTTATACATCGTTGGAAAGAACGAGCTAGGAGCTTTCAATCGAGCTATAAATGATTTATGCAACAAAAGAAATGTGAAAGATAAATGCAACTGTACATGAAAAATACTAAATCATCAACAATATTCCCAGTGACATATTTCCTAGATTAGTCAATTTTAAGTTCCTTTACTAAGCCTCTATCAGCGAGGGTTATCTTCGTTGGAAAGAACAAAATAAGGGATTTCAACTAAGCTATACACGGTATATGCAGCGGAAAAAATGTGAGAGTTAAATACAACTGTATATGAAAAATACAGAGTCATCAACAATATTTCTCGTGACATAATTCCGAGATCCGTCAATTTTAAGTTCCTTTCCTAAGCTTCTATAAACCACAGTTATACATCGTTGGAAAGAACAAAGTAAGGGCTTTCAATCACAATATAAATAGTTTTTCCAGCAAAAGAAATGTGATAGTTAAACGCAACTGTATATGAAAAATACAGAATCATCAACAATATTCCCAGTGACATATTTCCTAAGTGTGTCAATTATAAATTCCTTCCCTAAGCCTCTAACAATGAGGATTATACATCGTTGGAAAGAACGAGCTAGGAGCTTTCAATCGAGCTATAAATGATTTATGCAACAAAAGAAATGTGAAAGTTAAATGCAACTGTATATGAAAAACACAAAATCATCAACAATATTGCCAGTGACATATTTCCTAAGTGTGTCAATTATAAGTTCCTTCCCTAAGCTTCTATCAATGAGAGTTATACATCGTTAGAAAGAACAAGCTAGGAGCTTTCGACCAAGCTATAAATGATTTATACAACAAAAGAAATGTGAAGGTTAAATGCAACTGTATATGAAAAATACAAAATCATCAACAATATTGCCAGTAACGTATTTCCTAGATGAGTCAATTTTAAGTTCCTTTCCTAAGCCTCTATCAATGAGGGTTATACATCGCTGGAAAGAACTAGCTAAGAGCTTTCACTCAGGCTATAAAAGATTTATGCAACAAAAGAAATGTGAAAGTTAAATGCAACTGTATATGAAAATTACAGATTCATCAACAATATTGCCAGTGACATATTTCCTAAATGAGTCAATTTTAAGTTCCTTTCCTAAGCCTCTAGCAATGAGAGTTATACGTCGTACGAAAGAACAAGCTAAGAGCTTTCAACCAAGTTGTAAGTCGTTTACGCGGCAAAAGAAATGTGAAAGTTAAATGCAACTGTATGTGAAAAATACAAAATCATCAACAATATTGCCAGTGACATATTTCCTGGAAGAGTCAATTATAAGTTCCTTCCCTAAGCCTCTATCAATGAGAGTTGTACATCGTTGGAAAGAACAAGCTAAGGGCTTTCAACCAAGCTGTAAGTCGTTTATGCAGCAAAAGAAATGTGAAAGTTAAATGCAACTGTACATGAAAAATACAAAATCATCAACAATATTCCCAATGACATATTTCCTAAGTGAGTCAATTATAAGTTCCTTCCTAAAGCCTTTATCAACGAGGGTTATACAACGTTGGAAAGAACAAGCTAAGGGCTTTCAATAAAGCTATAAACGTTTTATGCAACAAAAGAAATGTGAAAGATAAATGCAACTGTACATGCAAAATACAAAATTATCAACAATATTCCCAGTGTCATATTTCCTAGATGAGTCAATTTTAAGTTCGTTTCCTAAACCTCTTTAAACCTGAGTTTTACTTCGTTGGAGAGAGCAAGCTAAGAGCTTTCAATTAAGCTATAAACGGTTTATGCAGCACAACAAATGTGAAAGTTAAATGTAATTGTATATGAAAAATACAGTATCATCAACAATATTCCCAGTGACATATTTCCTAGATTAGTCAATTTTAAGTTCCTTCCCTAAGCCTTTATCAACGAGGGTTATACATCGTTGGAAAGAACAAGCTAAGGGCTTTCAATAAAGCTATAAACGTTTTATGCAACAAAAGAAATGTGAAAGATAAATGCAACTGTACATGCAAAATACAAAATTATCAACAATATTCCCAGTGTCATATTTCCTAGATGAGTCAATTTTAAGTTCGTTTCCTAAACCTCTTTAAACCTGAGTTTTACTTCGTTGGAGAGAGCAAGCTAAGAGCTTTCAATTAAGCTATAAACGGTTTATGCAGCACAACAAATGTGAAAGTTAAATGTAATTGTATATGAAAAATAAAAAATCATCAACAATATTGCCAGTGACATATTTCCTGGAAGAGTCAATTATAAGTTCCTTCCCTAAGCCTCTATCAATGAGAGTTATACATCGTTAGAAAGAACAAGCTAGGAGCTTTCGACCAAGCTATAAATGATTTATGCAACAAAAGAAATGTGAAGGTTAAATGCAACTGTATATGAAAAATACAAAATCATCAACAATATTCCCAGTGACATATTTCCTAAGTTTGTCAATTATAAGTTCCTTCCCTAAGCCTCTAACAATGAGGGTTATACATCGTTGGAAAGAACGAGCTAGGAGCTTTCAATCGAGCTATAAATGATTTATGCAACAAAAGAAATATGAAAGATAAATGCAACTGTATATGAAAATTACAGAATTATCAACAATATTGCCAGTGACATATTTCCTAGATGAGTCAATTTTAAGTTCCTTTCCTAAGCCTCTAGCAATGAGAGTTATACGTCGTACGAAAGAAGAAGCTAGGAGCTTTCAACCAAGCTATAAACGTTTTATGCAACAAAAGAAATGTGAAAGATAAATGCAACTGTACATGAAAAATACTAAATCATCAACAATATTCCCAGTGACATATTTCCTAAGTCAGTCAATTATAACTTCCTTCCCTAAGGCTCTATCAACGAAAGTTATACATCGTTCGAAAGAAGAGTCTAAGAGCTTTCAATCAAGCTATAAATGGTTTATGCAACAATAGAAATGTGAAAGTTAGGTGCAACTGTATATGAAAAATACTAAATCATCAACAATATTCCCAATGACATATTTCCTAAGTGAGTCAATTATAAGTTCCTTCCCTAAGCCTTTATCAACGAGGGTTATACATCGTTGGAAAGAACAAGCTAAGGGCTTTCAATCAAGCTATAAACGTTTTATGCAACAAAAGAAATGTGAAAGATAAATGCAACTGTACATGAAAAATACTAAATCATCAACAATATTCCCAGTGACATATTTCCTAAGTCAGTCAATTATAACTTCCTTCCCTAAGGCTCTATCAACGAAAGTTATACATCGTTCGAAAGAAGAGTCTAAGAGCTTTCAATCAAGCTATAAATGGTTTATGCAACAATAGAAATGTGAAAGTTAGGTGCAACTGTATATGAAAAATACTAAATCATCAACAATATTCCCAGTGACATATTTCCTAGATTAGTCAATTTTAAGTTTCTTTCCTAAGCCTCTATCAGCGAGGGTTATCTTCGTTGGAAAGAACAAAATAAGGGATTTCAACTAAGCTATACACGGTATATGCAGCGGAAAAAATGTGAGAGCTAAATACAACTGTATATGAAAAATACAGAGTCATCAACAATATTCCTCGTGACATAATTCCGAGATCCGTCAATTTTAAGTTCCTTTCCTAAGCTTCTATCAACCACAGTTATACATCGTTGGAAAGAACAAAATAAGGGCTTTCAACCACACTACAAATAGTTTTTGCAGCAAAAGAAATGTGAAAGTTAAATGCAACTGTATATGAAAAATACAGAATCATCAACAATATTCCCAGTGACATATTTCCTAAGTTTGTCAATTATAAGTTCCTTCCCTAAGCCTCTAACAATGAGGGTTATACATCGTTGGAAAGAAAAAGCTAGGAGCTTTCAATCAAGCTATAAATGATTTATGCAAAAAAAGAAATGTGAAAGTTAAATGCAACTGTATATGAAAAACACAAAATCATCAAAAATATTGCCAGTGACATATTTCCTAAGTGTGTCAATTATAAGTTCCTTCCCTAAGCCTCTATCAATGAGAGTTATACACCGTTGGAAAGAAAAAGCTAGGAGCTTTCAATCAAGCTATAACTGATTTATGCAGTAAAAGAAATGTGAAAGATAAATGCAACTGTACATGAAAAATACTAAGTCATCAACAATATTCCCAGTGACATATTTCCTAGATTAGTCAATTTTAAGTTCCTTTACTAATCCTCTATCAGCGAGGGTTATCTTCGTTGGAAAGAACAAAATAAGGGATTTCAACTAAGCTATACACGGTATATACAGCGGAAAAAATGTGAGAGTTAAATACAACTGTATATGAAAAATACAGAGTCATCAACAATATTCCTCGTGACATAATTCCGAGATCCGTCAATTTTAAGTTCCTTTCCTAAGCTTCTATAAATCACAGTTATACATCGTTGGAAAGAACAAAGTAAGGGCTTTCAATCACAATATAAATAGTTTTTCCAGCAAAAGAAATGTGAAAGTTAAACGCAACTGTATATGAAAAATACAGAATCATCAACAATATTCCCAGTGACATATTTCCTAAGGGTGTCAATTATAAATTCCTTCCCTAAGCCTCTAACAATGAGGGTTATACATCGTTGGAAAGAACGAGCTAGGAGCTTTCAATCGAGCTATAAATGATTTATGCAACAAAAGAAATGTGAAAGTTAAATGCAACTGTATATGAAAAACACAAAATCATCAACAATATTGCCAGTGACATATTTCCTAAGTGTGTCAATTATAAGTTCCTTCCCTAAGCCTCTATCAATGAGAGTTATACATCGTTAGAAAGAACAAGCTAGGAGCTTTCGACCAAGCTATAAATGATTTATGCAACAAAAGAAATGTGAAGGTTAAATGCAACTGTATATGAAAAATACAAAATCATCAACAATATTGCCAGTAACATATTTCCTAGATGAGTCAATTTTAAGTTCCTTTCCTAAGCCTCTATCAATGAGGGTTATACATCGCTGGAAAGAACTAGCTAAGAGCTTTCAATCAAGCTATAAAAGATTTATGCAACAAAAGAAATGTGAAAGCTAAATGCAACTGTATATGAAAATTACAGATTCATCAACAATATTGCCAGTGACATATTTCCTAAATGAGTCAATTTTAAGTTCCTTTCCTAAGCCTCTAGCAATGAGAGTTATACGTCGTACGAAAGAACAAGCTAACAGCTTTCAACCAAGCTGTAAGTCGTTTACGCGGCAAAAGAAATGTGAAAGTTAAATGCAACTGTATATGAAAAATACAAAATCATCAACAATATTCCCAGTGACATATTTCCCTGGTGAGTCAATTTTAAGTTCCTTTCCTAAGCCTCTATCAAGGAGAGTTATACATCGTTGGAAAGAACAAGCTAAGGGCTTTCAAGCAAGCTGTAAGTCGTTTATGCAGCAAAAGAAATGTGAAAGTTAAATGCAACTGTACATGAAAAATACAAAATCATCAACAATATTCCCAATGACATATTTCCTAAGTGAGTCAATTATAAGTTCCTTCCCTAAGCCTTTATCAACGAGGGTTATACATCGTTGAAAAGAACAAGCTAAGGGCTTTCAATAAAGCTATAAACGTTTTATGCAACGAAAGAAATGTGAAAGATAAATGCAACTGTACATGAAAAATACAAAATCATCAACAATATTCCCAGTGTCATATTTCCTAGATGAGTCAATTTTAAGTTCGTTTCCTAAACCTCTTTAAACCTGAGTTTTACTTCGTTGGAGAGAGCAAGCTAAGAGCTTTCAATTAAGCTATAAACGGTTTATGCAGCAAAACAAATGTGAAAGTTAAATGTAATTGTATATGAAAAATACAGTATCATCAACAATATTCCCAGTGACATATTTCCTAGATTAGTCAATTTTAAGTTCCTTTCCTAAGCTTCTATCAGCGAGGCTTATCTTCGTTGGAAAGAACAAAATAAGGGATTTCAACTAAGCTATACACGGTATATGCAGCGGAAAAAATGTGAGAGTTAAATACAACTGTATATGAAAAATACAGAGTCATCAACAATATTCCTCGTGACATAATTCCGAGATCCGTCAATTTTAAGTTCCTTTCCTAAGCTTCTATCAACCACAGTTATACATCGTTAGAAAGAACAAAGTAAGGGCTTTCAATCACAATATAAATAGTTTTTCCAGCAAAAGAAATGTGAAAGTTAAACGCAACTGTATATGAAAAATACAGAATCATCAACAACATTCCCAGTGACATATTTCCCAGGTGAGTCAATTTTAAGTTCCGTTCTTAAGTCTCTATCAAGGAGAGTTATACATCGTTGGAAAGAACAAGCTAGGAGCTTTCAACCAAGCTATAAATGATTTATGCAACGAAAGAAATGTGAAAGCTAAATGCAACTGTACATGAAAAATACAAAATCATCAACAATATTCCCAGTGTCATATTTCCTAGATGAGTCAATTTTAAGTTCGTTTCCTAAACCTCTTTAAACCTGAGTTTTACATCGTTGGAGAGACCAAGCTAAGAGCTTTCAATCAAGCTATAAACGGTTTATGCAGCAAAACAAATGTGAAAGTTAAATACAACTGTATATGAAAAATAAAAAATCATCAACAATATTGCCAGTGACATATTTCCTGGAAGAGTCAATTTTAAGTTCCTTTCCTAAGCTTCTATCACTGAGAGTTATACGTCGTTGGAAAGAACAAGCTAAGAGCTTTCAATCAAGCTATAAATGATTTATGCAGCAAAAGAAATGTGAAAGTTAAATGCAACTGTATATGAAAATTACAGATTCATCAACAATATTGCCAGTGACATATTTCCTAGATGAGTCAATTTTAAGTTCCTTTCCTAAGCCTCTAGCAATGAGAGTTATACGTCGTACGAAAGAACAAGGTAAGAGCTTTCAACCAAGCTGTAAGTCGTTTATGCAGCAAAAGAAATGTGAAAGATAAATGCAACTGTACATGAAAAATACAAAATCATCAACAATATTCCCAATGACATATTTCCTAAGTGAGTCAATTATAAGTTCCTTCCCTAAGCCTTTATCAACGAGGGTTATACATCGTTGGAAAGAACAAGCTAAGGGCTTTCAATCAAGCTATAAACGTTTTATGCAACAAAAGAAATGTGAAAGATAAATGCAACTGTACATGAAGAATACAAAATCATAAACAATATTCCCAGTGACATATTTCCTATGTCAGTCAATTATAACTTCCTTCCCTAAGCCTCTATCAACGAAAGTTATACATCGTTCGAAAGAAGAGTCTAAGAGCTTTCAATCAAGCTTTAAATGGTTTATGCAACAATAGAAATGTGAAAGTTAGGTGCAACTGTATATGAAAAATACTAAATCATCAACAATATTCCCAGTGACATATTTCCTAGATTAGTCAATTTTAAGTTTCTTTCCTAAGCCTCTATCAGCGAGGGTTATCTTCGTTGGAAAGAACAAAATAAGGGATTTCAACTAAGCTATACACGGTATATGCAGCGGAAAAAATGTGAGAGTTAAATACAACTGTATATGAAAAATACAGAGTCATCAACAATATTCCTCGTGACATAATTCCGAGATCCGTCAATTTTAAGTTCCTTTCCTAAGCTTCTATCAACCACAGTTATACATCGTTGGAAAGAACAAAATAAGGGCTTTCAATCACACTATAAATAGTTTTTGCAGCAAAAGAAATGTGAAAGTTAAATGCAACTGTATATGAAAAATACAGAATCATCAACAATATTCCCAGTGACATATTTCCTAAGTTTGTCAATTATAAGTTCCTTCCCTAAGCCTCTAACAATGAGGGTTATACATCGTTGGAAAGAAAAAGCTAGGAGCTTTCAATCAAGCTATAAATGATTTATGCAACAAAAGAAATGTGAAGGTTAAATGCAACTGTATATGAAAAACACAAAATCATCAAAAATATTGCCAGTGACATATTTCCTAAGTGTGTCAATTATAAGTTCCTTCCCTAAGCCTCTATCAACGAGAGTTATACACCGTTGGAAAGAAAAAGCTAGGAGCTTTCAATCAAGCTATAACTGATTTATGCAGTAAAAGAAATGTGAAAGTTAAATGCAACTGTATATGAAAAATACAAAATCATCAATAATATTGCCAGTAACATATTTCCTAGATGAGTCAATCTTAAGTTCCTTTCCTAAGCCTCTATCAATTAGAGTTATACGTCGTTAGAAAGAACAAGCTAGGAGCTTTCAACCAAGCTATAAATGATTTATGCAACAAAAGAAATGTGAAAGTTAAATGCAACTGTATATGAAAAATACAAAATCATCAATAATATTGCCAGTAACATATTTCCTAGATGAGTCAATCTTAAGTTCCTTTCCTAAGCCTCTATCAATGAGAGTTATACGTCGTACGAAAGAACAAGCTAACAGCTTTCAACAAGCTGTAAGTCGTTTACGCGGCAAAAGAAATGTGAAAGTTAAATGCAACTGTATATGAAAAATACAAAATCATCAACAATATTCCCAGTGACATATTTCCCTGGTGAGTCAATTTTAAGTTCCTTTCCTAAGCCTCTATCAAGGAGAGTTATACATCGTTGGAAAGAACAAGCTAAGGGCTTTCAAGCAAGCTGTAAGTCGTTTATGCAGCAAAAGAAATGTGAAAGTTAAATGCAACTGTACATGAAAAATACAAAATCATCAACAATATTCCCAATGACATATTTCCTAAGTGAGTCAATTATAAGTTCCTTCCCTAAGCCTTTATCAACGAGGGTTATACATCGTTGAAAAGAACAAGCTAAGGGCTTTCAATAAAGCTATAAACGTTTTATGCAACGAAAGAAATGTGAAAGATAAATGCAACTGTACATGAAAAATACAAAATCATCAACAATATTCCCAGTGTCATATTTCCTAGATGAGTCAATTTTAAGTTCGTTTCCTAAACCTCTTTAAACCTGAGTTTTACTTCGTTGGAGAGAGCAAGCTAAGAGCTTTCAATTAAGCTATAAACGGTTTATGCAGCAAAACAAATGTGAAAGTTAAATGTAATTGTATATGAAAAATACAGTATCATCAACAATATTCCCAGTGACATATTTCCTAGATTAGTCAATTTTAAGTTCCTTTCCTAAGCTTCTATCAGCGAGGCTTATCTTCGTTGGAAAGAACAAAATAAGGGATTTCAACTAAGCTATACACGGTATATGCAGCGGAAAAAATGTGAGAGTTAAATACAACTGTATATGAAAAATACAGAGTCATCAACAATATTCCTCGTGACATAATTCCGAGATCCGTCAATTTTAAGTTCCTTTCCTAAGCTTCTATCAACCACAGTTATACATCGTTAGAAAGAACAAAGTAAGGGCTTTCAATCACAATATAAATAGTTTTTCCAGCAAAAGAAATGTGAAAGTTAAACGCAACTGTATATGAAAAATACAGAATCATCAACAACATTCCCAGTGACATATTTCCCAGGTGAGTCAATTTTAAGTTCCGTTCTTAAGTCTCTATCAAGGAGAGTTATACATCGTTGGAAAGAACAAGCTAGGAGCTTTCAACCAAGCTATAAATGATTTATGCAACGAAAGAAATGTGAAAGCTAAATGCAACTGTACATGAAAAATACAAAATCATCAACAATATTCCCAGTGTCATATTTCCTAGATGAGTCAATTTTAAGTTCGTTTCCTAAACCTCTTTAAACCTGAGTTTTACATCGTTGGAGAGACCAAGCTAAGAGCTTTCAATCAAGCTATAAACGGTTTATGCAGCAAAACAAATGTGAAAGTTAAATACAACTGTATATGAAAAATAAAAAATCATCAACAATATTGCCAGTGACATATTTCCTGGAAGAGTCAATTTTAAGTTCCTTTCCTAAGCTTCTATCACTGAGAGTTATACGTCGTTGGAAAGAACAAGCTAAGAGCTTTCAATCAAGCTATAAATGATTTATGCAGCAAAAGAAATGTGAAAGTTAAATGCAACTGTATATGAAAATTACAGATTCATCAACAATATTGCCAGTGACATATTTCCTAGATGAGTCAATTTTAAGTTCCTTTCCTAAGCCTCTAGCAATGAGAGTTATACGTCGTACGAAAGAACAAGGTAAGAGCTTTCAACCAAGCTGTAAGTCGTTTATGCAGCAAAAGAAATGTGAAAGATAAATGCAACTGTACATGAAAAATACAAAATCATCAACAATATTCCCAATGACATATTTCCTAAGTGAGTCAATTATAAGTTCCTTCCCTAAGCCTTTATCAACGAGGGTTATACATCGTTGGAAAGAACAAGCTAAGGGCTTTCAATCAAGCTATAAACGTTTTATGCAACAAAAGAAATGTGAAAGATAAATGCAACTGTACATGAAGAATACAAAATCATAAACAATATTCCCAGTGACATATTTCCTATGTCAGTCAATTATAACTTCCTTCCCTAAGCCTCTATCAACGAAAGTTATACATCGTTCGAAAGAAGAGTCTAAGAGCTTTCAATCAAGCTTTAAATGGTTTATGCAACAATATAAATGTGAAAGTTAGGTGCAACTGTATATGAAAAATACTAAATCATCAACAATATTCCCAGTGACATATTTCCTAGATTAGTCAATTTTAAGTTTCTTTCCTAAGCCTCTATCAGCGAGGGTTATCTTCGTTGGAAAGAACAAAATAAGGGATTTCAACTAAGCTATACACGGTATATGCAGCGGAAAAAATGTGAGAGTTAAATACAACTGTATATGAAAAATACAGAGTCATCAACAATATTCCTCGTGACATAATTCCGAGATCCGTCAATTTTAAGTTCCTTTCCTAAGCTTCTATCAACCACAGTTATACATCGTTGGAAAGAACAAAATAAGGGCTTTCAATCACACTATAAATAGTTTTTGCAGCAAAAGAAATGTGAAAGTTAAATGCAACTGTATATGAAAAATACAGAATCATCAACAATATTCCCAGTGACATATTTCCTAAGTTTGTCAATTATAAGTTCCTTCCCTAAGCCTCTAACAATGAGGGTTATACATCGTTGGAAAGAAAAAGCTAGGAGCTTTCAATCAAGCTATAAATGATTTATGCAACAAAAGAAATGTGAAGGTTAAATGCAACTGTATATGAAAAACACAAAATCATCAAAAATATTGCCAGTGACATATTTCCTAAGTGTGTCAATTATAAGTTCCTTCCCTAAGCCTCTATCAACGAGAGTTATACACCGTTGGAAAGAAAAAGCTAGGAGCTTTCAATCAAGCTATAACTGATTTATGCAGTAAAAGAAATGTGAAAGTTAAATGCAACTGTATATGAAAAATACAAAATCATCAATAATATTGCCAGTAACATATTTCCTAGATGAGTCAATCTTAAGTTCCTTTCCTAAGCCTCTATCAATTAGAGTTATACGTCGTTAGAAAGAACAAGCTAGGAGCTTTCAACCAAGCTATAAATGATTTATGCAACAAAAGAAATGTGAAAGTTAAATGCAACTGTATATGAAAAATACAAAATCATCAATAATATTGCCAGTAACATATTTCCTAGATGAGTCAATCTTAAGTTCCTTTCCTAAGCCTCTATCAATGAGAGTTATACACCGTTGGAAAGAAAAAGCTAGGAGCTTTCAATCAAGCTATAACTGATTTATGCAGTAAAAGAAATGTGAAAGTTCAATGCAACTGTATATGAAAAATAAAAAATCATCAACAATATTGCCAGTGACATATTTCCTGGAAGAGTCAATTTTAAGTTCCTTTCCTAAGCTTCTATCACTGAGAGTTATACGTCGTTGGAAAGAACAAGCTAAGAGCTTTCAATCAAGCTATAAACGATTTATGCAACAAAAGAAATGTGAAAGTTAAATGCAACTGTATATGAAAATTACAGATTCATCAACAATATTGCCAGTGACATATTTCCTAGATTAGTCAATTTTAAGTTCCTTTCCTAAGCCTCTAGCAATGAGAGTTATACGTCGTTAGAAAGAACAAGCTAGGAGCTTTCGACCAAGCTATAAATGATTTATGCAACAAAAGAAATGTGAAGGTTAAATGCAACTGTATATGAAAAATACAAAATCATCAACAATATTGCCAGTAACATATTTCCTAGATGAGTCAATTTTAAGTTCCTTTCCTAAGCCTCTATCAATGAGGGTTATACATCGCTGGAAAGAACTAGCTAAGAGCTTTCAATCAAGCTATAAAAGATTTATGCAACAAAAGAAATGTGAAAGTTAAATGCAACTGTATATGAAAATTACAGATTCATCAACAATATTGCCAGTGACATATTTCCTAAATGAGTCAATTTTAAGTTCCTTTCCTAAGCCTCTAGCAATGAGAGTTATACGTCGTACGAAAGAACAAGCTAAGAGCTTTCAACCAAGCTGTAAGTCGTTGACGCGGCAAAAGAAATGTGAAAGTTAAATGCAACTGTATATGAAAAATACAAATTCATCAACAATATTCCCAGTGACATATTTCCCTGGTGAGTCAATTTTAAGTTCCTTTCCTAAGCCTCTATCAAGGAGAGTTATACATCGTTGGAAAGAACAAGCTAAGGGCTTTCAACCAAGCTGTAAGTCGTTTATGCAGCAAAAGAAATGTGAAAGTTAAATGCAACTGTACATGAAAAATACAAAATCATCAACAATATTCCCAATGACATATTTCCTAAGTGAGTCAATTATAAGTTCCTTCCCTAAGCCTTTATCAACGAGGATTATACATCGTTGGAAAGAACAAGCTAAGGGCTTTCAATAAAGCTATAAACGTTTTATGCAACGAAAGAAATGTGAAAGATAAATGCAACTGTACATGAAAAATACAAAATCATCAACAATATTCCCAGTGTCATATTTCCTAGATGAGTCAATTTTAAGTTCGTTTCCTAAACCTCTTTAAACCTGAGTTTTACTTCGTTGGAGAGAGCAAGCTAAGAGCTTTCAATTAAGCTATAAACGGTTTATGCAGCAAAACAAATGTGAATGTTAAATGTAATTGTATATGAAAAATACAGTATCATCAACAATATTCCCAGTGACATATTTCCTAGATTAGTCAATTTTAAGTTCCTTTCCTAAGCCTCTATCAGCGAGGCTTATCTTCGTTGGAAAGAACAAAATAAGGGATTTCAACTAAGCTATACACGGTATATGCAGCGGAAAAAATGTGAGAGTTAAATACAACTGTATATGAAAAATACAGAGTCATCAACAATATTCCTCGTGACATAATTCCGAGATCCGTCAATTTTAAGTTCCTTTCCTAAGCTTCTATCAACCACAGTTATACATCGTTAGAAAGAACAAAGTAAGGGCTTTCAATCACAATATAAATAGTTTTTCCAGCAAAAGAAATGTGAAAGTTAAACGCAACTGTATATGAAAAATACAGAATCATCAACAATATTCCCAGTGACATATTTCCCAGGTGAGTCAATTTTAAGTTCCTTTCCTAAGCTTCTATCACTGAGAGTTTTACATCGTTGGAAAGAACAAGCTAGGAGCTTTCAATCAAGCTGTAAGTCGTTTACGCGGCAAAAGAAATGTGAAAGTTAAATGCAACTGTACATGAAGAATACAAAATCATAAACAATATTCCCAGTGACATATTTCCTATGTCAGTCAATTATAACTTCCTTCCCTAAGCCTCTATCAACGAAAGTTATACATCGTTCGAAAGAAGAGTCTAAGAGCTTTCAATCAAGCTATAAATGGTTTATGCAACAATAGAAATGTGAAAGTTAGGTGCAACTGTATATGAAAAATACTAAATCATCAACAATATTCCCAGTGACATATTTCCTAGATTAGTCAATTTTAAGTTTCTTTCCTAAGCCTCTATCAGCGAGGGTTATCTTCGTTGGAAAGAACAAAATAAGGGATTTCAACTAAGCTATACACGGTATATGCAGCGGAAAAAATGTGAGAGTTAAATACAACTGTATATGAAAAATACAGAGTCATCAACAATATTCCTCGTGACATAATTCCGAGATCCGTCAATTTTAAGTTCCTTTCCTAAGCTTCTATCAACCACAGTTATACATCGTTGGAAAGAATAAAATAAGGGCTTTCAATCACACTATAAATAGTTTTTGCAGCAAAAGAAATGTGAAAGTTAAATGCAACTGTATATGAAAAATACAGAATCATCAACAATATTCCCAGTGACATATTTCCTAAGTTTGTCAATTCTAAGTTCCTTCCCTAAGCCTCTAACAATGAGGGTTATACATCGTTGGAAAGAAAAAGCTGGGAGCTTTCAATCAAGCTATAAATGATTTATGCAGCAAAAGAAATGTGAAAGTTAAATGCAACTGTATATGAAAAACACAAAATCATCAAAAATATTGCCAGTGACATATTTCCTAAGTGTGTCAATTATAAGTTCCTTCCCTAAGCCTCTATCAATGAGAGTTATACACCGTTGGAAAGAAAAAGCTAGGAGCTTTCAATCAAGCTATAACTGATTTATGCAGTAAAAGAAATGTGAAAGTTAAATGCAACTGTATATGAAAAATACAAAATCATCAATAATATTGCCAGTAACATATTTCCTAGATGAGTCAATCTTAAGTTCCTTTCCTAAGCCTCTATCAATTAGAGTTATACATCGTTAGAAAGAACAAGCTAGGAACTTTCAACCAAGCTATAAATGATTTATGCAACAAAAGAAATGTGAAAGTTAAATGCAACTGTATATGAAAAATACAAAATCATCAATAATATTGCCAGTAACATATTTCCTAGATGAGTCAATCTTAAGTTCCTTTCCTAAGCCTCTATCAATGAGAGTTATACACCGTTGGAAAGAAAAAGCTAGGAGCTTTCAATCAAGCTATAACTGATTTATGCAGTAAAAGAAATGTGAAAGTTCAATGCAACTGTATATGAAAAATAAAAAATCATCAACAATATTGCCAGTGACATATTTCCTGGAAGAGTCAATTTTAAGTTCCTTTCCTAAGCTTCTATCACTGAGAGTTATACGTCGTTGGAAAGAACAAGCTAAGAGCTTTCAATCAAGCTATAAACGATTTATGCAACAAAAGAAATGTGAAAGTTAAATGCAACTGTATATGAAAATTACAGATTCATCAACAATATTGCCAGTGACATATTTCCTAGATGAGTCAATTTTAATTTCCTTCCCTAAGCCTCTAGCAATGTGAGTTATACGTCGTACGAAAGAACAAGCTAAGAGCTTTCAACCAAGCTGTAAGTCGTTTATGCAGGAAAAGAAATGTGAAAGTTAAATGCAACTGTATATGAAAAATAAATTTTCATCAACAATATTCCCAGTGACATATTTCCCAGGTGAGTCAATTTTAAGTTCCTTTCCTAAGCCTCTATCAAGGCGAGTTATACACCGTTGGAAAGAACAAGCTAGGAGCTTTCAACCAAGCTATAAATGATTTATGCAACAAAAGAAATGTGAAAGTTAAATGCAACTGTACATGAAAAATACAAAATCATCAACAATATTCCCAATGACATATTTCCTAAGTGAGTCAATTATAAGTTCCTTCCCTAAGCCTTTATCAACGAGGGTTATACATCGTTGGAAAGAACAAGCTAAGGGCTTTCAATCAAGCTATAAACGTTTTATGCAACAAAAGAAATGTGAAAGATAAATGCAACTGTACATGAAAAATACAAAATCATCAACAATATTCCCAGTGTCATATTTCCTAGATGAGTCAATTTTAAGTTCGTCTCCTAAACCTCTTTAAACCTGAAATTTACATCGTTGGAGAGACCAAGCTAAGAGCTTTCAATCAAGCTATAAATGGTTTATGCAGCAAAACAAATGTGAAAGTTAAATGCAACTGTATATGAAACATAAAAAATCATCAACAATATTGCCAGTGACATATTTCCTGGAAGAGTCAATTTTAAGTTCGTTTCCTAAACCTCTTTAAACCTGAGTTTTACTTCGTTGGAGAGAGCAAGCTAAGAGCTTTCAATTAAGCTATAAACGGTTTATGCAGCAAAACAAATGTGAAAGTTAAATGTAATTGTATATGAAAAATACAGTATCATCAACAATATTCCCAGTGACATATTTCCTAGATTAGTCAATTTTAAGTTCCTTTCCTAAGCCTCTATCAGCGAGGCTTATCTTCGTTGGAAAGAACAAAATAAGGGATTTCAACTAAGCTATACACGGTATATGCAGCGGAAAAAATGTGAGAGTTAAATACAACTGTATATGAAAAATACAGAGTCATCAACAATATTCCTCGTGACATAATTCCGAGATCCGTCAATTTTAAGTTCCTTTCCTAAGCTTCTATCAACCACAGTTATACATCGTTGGAAAGAACAAAGTAAGGGCTTTCAATCACAATATAAATAGTTTTTCCAGCAAAAGAAATGTGAAAGTTAAACGCAACTGTATATGAAAAATACAGAATCATCAACAATATTCCCAGTGACATATTTCCCAGGTGAGTCAATTTTAAGTCCCGTTCCTAAGTCTCTATCAAGGAGAGTTATACATCGTTGGAAAGAACAAGCTAGGAGCTTTCAACCAAGCTATAAATGATTTATGCAGCGAAAGAAATGTGAAAGCTAAATGCAACTGTACATGAAGAATACAAAATCATAAACAATATTCCCAGTGACATATTTCCTATGTCAGTCAATTATAACTTCCTTCCCTAAGCCTCTATCAACGAAAGTTATACATCGTTCGAAAGAAGAGTCTAAGAGCTTTCAATCAAGCTATAAATGGTTTATGCAACAATAGAAATGTGAAAGTTAGGTGCAACTGTATATGAAAAATACTAAATCATCAACAATATTCCCAGTGACATATTTCCTAGATGAGTCAATCTTAAGTTCCTTTCCTAAGCCTCTATCAATGAGAGTTATACACCGTTGGAAAGAAAAAGCTAGGAGATTTCAATCAAGCTATAACTGATTTATGCAGTAAAAGAAATGTGAAAGTTCAATGCAACTGTATATGAAAAATAAAAAATCATCAACAATATTGCCAGTGACATATTTCCTGGAAGAGTCAATTTTAAGTTCCTTTCCTAAGCTTCTATCACTGAGAGTTATACGTCGTTGGAAAGAACAAGCTAAGAGCTTTCAATCAAGCTATAAATGATTTATGCAACAAAAGAAATGTGAAAGTTAAATGCAACTGTACATGAAAAATACAAAATCATCAACAATATTCCCAATGACATATTTCCTAAGTGAGTCAATTATTAGTTCCTTCCCTAAGCCTTTATCAACGAGGGTTATACATCGTTGGAAAGAACAAGCTAAGGGCTTTCAATCAAGCTATAAACGTTTTATGCAACAAAAGAAATGTGAAAGATAAATGCAACTGTACATGAAAAATACAAAATCATCAACAATATTCCCAGTGTCATATTTCCTAGATGAGTCAATTTTAAGTTCGTTTCCTAAACCTCTTTAAACCTGAGTTTTACATCGTTGGAGAGACCAAGCTAAGAGCTTTCAATCAAGCTATAAACGGTTTATGCAGCAAAACAAATGTGAAAGTTAAATGCAACTGTATATGAAAAATAAAAAATCATCAACAATATTGCCAGTGACATATTTCCTGGAAGAGTCAATTTTAAGTTCCTTTCCTAAGCTTCTATCACTGAGAGTTATACGTCATTGCAAAGAACAAGCTAAGAGCTTTCAATCAAGCTATAAATGATTTATGCAACAAAAGAAATGTGAAAGTTAAATGCAACTGTATATGAAAATTACAGATTCATCAACAATATTGCCAGTGACATATTTCCTAGATGAGTCAATTTTAAGTTCCTTTCCTAAGCCTCTAGCTATGAGAGTTATACGTCGTACGAAAGAACAAGCTAAGAGCTTTCAACCAAGCTGTAAGTCGTTTATGCAGCAAAAGAAATGTGAAAGTTAAATGCAACTGTACATGAAAAATACAAAATCATCAACAATATTCCCAATGACATATTTCCTAAGTGAGTCAATTATAAGTTCCTTCCCTAAGCCTTTATCAACGAGGGTTATACATCGTTGGAAAGAACAAGCTAAGGGCTTTCAATCAAGCTACAAACGTTTTATGCAACAAAAGAAATGTGAAAGATAAATGCAACTGTACATGAAAAATACTAAATCATCAACAATATTCCCAGTGACATATTTCCTATGTCAGTCAATTATAACTTCCTTCCCTAAGCCTCTATCAACGAAAGTTATACATCGTTGGAAAGAACAAGCTAAGGGCTTTCAATCAAGCTATAAACGTTTTATGCAACAAAAGAAATGTGAAAGATAAATGCCATATAAATGATAAATGACATATTTCCTGGAAGAGTCAATTTTAAGTTCCTTTCCTAAGCTTCTATCACTGAGAGTTATACGTCGTTGGAAAGAACAAGCTAAGAGCTTTCAATCAAGCTATAAATGATTTATGCAACAAAAGAAATGTGAAAGTTAAATGCAACTGTATATGAAAATTACAGATTCATCAACAATATTGCCAGTGACATATTTCCTAGATGAGTCAATTTTAATTTCCTTTCCTAAGCCTCTAGCAATGAGAGTTATACGTCGTACGAAAGAACAAGCTAAGAGCTTTCAACCAAGCTGTAAGTCGTTTATGCAGGAAAAGAAATGTGAAAGTTAAATGCAACTGTATATGAAAAATAAATTTTCATCAACAATATTCCCAGTGACATATTTCCCAGGTGAGTCAATTTTAAGTTCCTTTCCTAAGCCTCTATCAAGGAGAGTTATACATCTTTGGAAAGAACAAGCTAGGAGCTTTCAACCAAGCTATAACTGATTTATGCAGGAAAAGAAATGTGAAAGTTAAACGCAACTGTATATGAAAAATACAGAATCATCAACAATATTCCCAGTGACATATTTCCTAAGTGTGTCAATTATAAATTCCTTCCCTAAGCCTCTAACAATGAGGGTTATACATCGTTGGAAAGAACGAGCTAGGAGCTTTCAATCGAGCTATAAATGATTTATGCAACAAAAGAAATGTGAAAGTTAAATGCAACTGTACATGAAAAATACAAAATCATCAACAATATTACCAATGACATATTTCCTAAGTGAGTCAATTATTAGTTCCTTCCCTAAGCCTTTATCAACGAGGGTTATACATCGTTGGAAAGAACAAGCTAAGGGCTTTCAATCAAGCTATAAACGTTTTATGCAACAAAAGAAATGTGAAAGATAAATGCAACTGTACATGAAAAATACAAAATCATCAACAATATTCCCAGTGTCATATTTCCTAGATGAGTCAATTTTAAGTTCGTTTCCTAAACCTCTTTAAACCTGAGTTTTACATCGTTGGAGAGACCAAGCTAAGAGCTTTCAATCAAGCTATAAACGGTTTATGCAGCAAAACAAATGTGAAAGTTAAATGCAACTGTATATGAAAAATAAAAAATCATCAACAATATTGCCAGTGACATATTTCCTGGAAGAGTCAATTTTAAGTTCCTTTCCTAAGCTTCTATCACTGAGAGTTATACGTCATTGCAAAGAACAAGCTAAGAGCTTTCAATCAAGCTATAAATGATTTATGCAACAAAAGAAATGTGAAAGTTAAATGCAACTGTATATGAAAATTACAGATTCATCAACAATATTGCCAGTGACATATTTCCTAGATGAGTCAATTTTAAGTTCCTTTCCTAAGCCTCTAGCAATGAGAGTTATACGTCGTCCGAAAGAACAAGCTAAGAGCTTTCAACCAAGCTGTAAGTCGTTTATGCAGCAAAAGAAATGTGAAAGTTAAATGCAACTGTACATGAAAAATACAAAATCATCAACAATATTCCCAGTGTCATATTTCCTAGATGAGTCAATTTTAAGTTCGTTTCCTAAACCTCTTTAAACCTGAGTTTTACATCGTTGGAGAGACCAAGCTAAGAGCTTTCAATCAAGCTATAAACGGTTTATGCAGCAAAACAAATGTGAAAGTTAAATGCAACTGTATATGAAAAATAAAAAATCATCAACAATATTGCCAGTGACATATTTCCTGGAAGAGTCAATTATAAGTTCCTTCCCTAAGCCTTTATCAACGAGGGTTATACATCGTTGGAAAGAACAAGCTAAGGGCTTTCAATCAAGCTACAAACGTTTTATGCAACAAAAGAAATGTGAAAGATAAATGCAACTGTACATGAAAAATACTAAATCATCAACAATATTCCCAGTGACATATTTCCTATGTCAGTCAATTATAACTTCTTTCCCTAAGCCTCTATCAACGAAAGTTATACATCGTTGGAAAGAACAAGCTAAGGGCTTTCAATCAAGCTATAAACGTTTTATGCAACAAAAGAAATGTGAAAGATAAATGCAACTGTATATGAAAAATACTAAATCATCAACAATATTCCCAGTGACATATTTCCTAGATTAGTCAATTTTAAGTTTCTTTCCTAAGCCTCTATCAGCGGGGGTTATCTTCGTTGGAAAGAACAAAATAAGGGATTTCAACTAAGCTATACACGGTATATGCAGCGGAAAAAATGTGAGAGTTAAATACAACTGTATATGAAAAATACAGAGTCATCAACAATATTCCTCGTGACATAATTCCGAGATCCGTCAATTTTAAGTTCCTTTCCTAAGCTTCTATCAACCACAGTTATACATCGTTGGAAAGAACAAAATAAGGGCTTTCAATCACACTATAAATAGTTTTTGCAGCAAAAGAAATGTGAAAGTTAAATGCAACTGTATATGAAAAACACAAAATCATCAAAAATATTGCCAGTGACATATTTCCTAAGTGTGTCAATTATAAGTTCCTTCCCTAAGTCTCTATCAAGGAGAGTTATACATCGTTGGAAAGAAAAAGCTAGGAGCTTTCAATCAAGCTATAACTGATTTATGCAGTAAAAGAAATGTGAAAGTTAAATGCAACTGTATATGAAAAATACAAAATCATCAATAATATTGCCAGTAACATATTTCCTAGATGAGTCAATCTTAAGTTCCTTTCCTAAGCCTCTATCAATGAGAGTTATACACCGTTGGAAAGAAAAAGCTAGGAGCTTTCAATCAAGCTATAACTGATTTATGCAGTAAAAGAAATGTGAAAGTTAAATGCAACTGTATATGAAAAATACAAAATCATCAATAATATTGCCAGTAACATATTTCCTAGATGAGTCAATCTTAAGTTCCTTTCCTAAGCCTTTATCAATTAGAGTTATACATCGTTAGAAAGAACAAGCCAGGAGCTTTCAACCAAGCTATAAATGATTTATGCAACAAAAGAAATGTGAAAGTTAAATGCAACTGTATATGAAAAATACAAAATCATCAATAATATTGCCAGTAACATATTTCCTAGATGAGTCAATCTTAAGTTCCTTTCCTAAGCTTCTATCAACCACAGTTATACATCGTTGGAAAGAACAAAGTAAGGGCTTTCAATCACAATATAAATAGTTTTTCCAGCAAAAGAAATGTGAAAGTTAAATGCAACTGTATATGAAAAACACAAAATCATCAAAAATATTGCCAGTGACATATTTCCTAAGTTTGTCAATTATAAGTTCCTTCCCTAAGCCTCTAACAATGAGGGTTATACATCGTTGGAAAGAAAAAGCTAGGAGCTTTCAATCAAGCTATAAATGATTTATGCAACAAAAGAAATGTGAAAGTTAAATGCAACTGTATATGAAAAATAAAAAATCATCAACAATATTGCCAGTGACATATTTCCTGGAAGAGTCAATTTTAAGTTCCTTTCCTAAGCTTCTGTCACTGAGCGTTATACGTCGTTGGAAAGAACAAGCTAAGAGCTTTCAATCAAGCTATAAATGATTTATGCAACAAAAGAAATGTGAAAGTTAAATGCAACTGTAAATGAAAATTACAGATTCATCAACAATATTGCCAGTGACATATTTCCTAGATGAGTCAATTTTAAGTTCCTTTCCTAAGTCTCTAGCAATGAGAGTTATACGTCGTACGAAAGAACAAGCTAAGAGCTTTCAACCAAGCTGTAAGTCGTTTATGCAGCAAAAGAAATGTGAAAGTTAAATGCAACTGTATATGAAAAATAAATTTTCATCAACAATATTCCCAATGACATATTTCCCAGGTGAGTCAATTTTAAGTTCCTTTCCTAAGCCTCTATCAAGGAGAGTTATACATCTTTGGAAAGAACAAGCTAGGAGCTTTCAACCAAGCTATAAATGATTTATGCAACAAAAGAAATGTGAAAGTTAAATGCAACTGTACATGAAAAATACAAAATCATCAACAATATTCCCAATGACATATTTCCTAAGTGAGTCAATTATAAGTTCCTATCCTAAGCCTTTATCAACGAGGGTTATACATCGTTGGAAAGAACAAGCTAAGGGCTTTCAATCAAGCTATAAACGTTTTATGCAACAAAAGAAATGTGAAAGATAAATGCAACTGTACATGAAAAATACAAAATCATCAACAATATACCCAGTGTCATATTTCCTAGATGAGTCAATTTTAAGTTCGTTTCCTAAACATCTTTAAACCTGACTTTTACATCGTTGGAGAGAGCAAGCTAAGAGCTTTCAATCAAGCTATAAACGGTTTATGCAGCAAAACAAATGTGAAAGTTAAATGCAACTGTATATGAAAAATAAAAAATCATCAACAATATTGCCAGTGACATATTTCCTGGAAGAGTCAATTTTAAGTTCCTTTCCTAAGCTTCTATCACTGAGAGTTATACGTCGTTGGAAAGAACAAGCTAAGAGCTTTCAATCAAGCTATAAATGATTTATGCAACAAAAGAAATGTGAAAGTTAAATGCAACTGTATATGAAAATTACAGATTCATCAACAATATTGCCAGTGACATATTTCCTAAGTGTGTCAATTATAAGTTCCTTCCCTAAGCCTCTATCAATGAGAGTTATACATCGTTAGAAAGAACAAGCTAGGAGCTTTCGACCAAGCTATAAATGATTTATGCAACAAAAGAAATGTGAAGGTTAAATGCAACTGTATATGAAAAATACAAAATCATCAACAATGTTCCCAGTGACATATTTCCTAAGTGTGTCAATTATAAGTTCCTTCCCTAAGCCTCTATCAATGAGAGTTATACATCGTTAGAAAGAACGAGCTAGGAGCTTTCAATCGAGCTATAAATGATTTATGCAACAAAAGAAATGTGAAAGTTAAATGCAACTGTACATGAAAAATACAAAATCATCAACAATATTCCCAATGACATATTTCCTAAGTGAGTCAATTATTAGTTCCTTCCCTAAGCCTTTATCAACGAGGGTTATACATCGTTGGAAAGAACAAGCTAAGGGCTTTCAATCAAGCTATAAACGTTTTATGCAACAAAAGAAATGTGAAAGATAAATGCAACTGTACATGAAAAATACAAAATCATCAACAATATTCCCAGTGTCATATTTCCTAGATGAGTCAATTTTAAGTTCGTTTCCTAAACCTCTTTAAACCTGAGTTTTACATCGTTGGAGAGACCAAGCTAAGAGCTTTCAATCAAGCTATAAACGGTTTATGCAGCAAAACAAATGTGAAAGTTAAATGCAACTGTATATGAAAAATAAAAAATCATCAACAATATTGCCAGTGACATATTTCCTGGAAGAGTCAATTTTAAGTTCCTTTCCTAAGCTTCTATCACTGAGAGTTATACGTCATTGCAAAGAACAAGCTAAGAGCTTTCAATCAAGCTATAAATGATTTATGCAACAAAAGAAATGTGAAAGTTAAATGCAACTGTATATGAAAATTACAGATTCATCAACAATATTGCCAGTGACATATTTCCTAGATGAGTCAATTTTAAGTTCCTTTCCTAAGCCTCTAGCAATGAGAGTTATACGTCGTCCGAAAGAACAAGCTAAGAGCTTTCAACCAAGCTGTAAGTCGTTTATGCAGCAAAAGAAATGTGAAAGTTAAATGCAACTGTACATGAAAAATACAAAATCATCAACAATATTCCCAGTGTCATATTTCCTAGATGAGTCAATTTTAAGTTCGTTTCCTAAACCTCTTTAAACCTGAGTTTTACATCGTTGGAGAGACCAAGCTAAGAGCTTTCAATCAAGCTATAAACGGTTTATGCAGCAAAACAAATGTGAAAGTTAAATGCAACTGTATATGAAAAATAAAAAATCATCAACAATATTGCCAGTGACATATTTCCTGGAAGAGTCAATTATAAGTTCCTTCCCTAAGCCTTTATCAACGAGGGTTATACATCGTTGGAAAGAACAAGCTAAGGGCTTTCAATCAAGCTACAAACGTTTTATGCAACAAAAGAAATGTGAAAGATAAATGCAACTGTACATGAAAAATACTAAATCATCAACAATATTCCCAGTGACATATTTCCTATGTCAGTCAATTATAACTTCTTTCCCTAAGCCTCTATCAACGAAAGTTATACATCGTTGGAAAGAACAAGCTAAGGGCTTTCAATCAAGCTATAAACGTTTTATGCAACAAAAGAAATGTGAAAGATAAATGCAACTGTATATGAAAAATACTAAATCATCAACAATATTCCCAGTGACATATTTCCTAGGTTAGTCAATTTTAAGTTTCTTTCCTAAGCCTCTATCAGCGGGGGTTATCTTCGTTGGAAAGAACAAAATAAGGGATTTCAACTAAGCTATACACGGTATATGCAGCGGAAAAAATGTGAGAGTTAAATACAACTGTATATGAAAAATACAGAGTCATCAACAATATTCCTCGTGACATAATTCCGAGATCCGTCAATTTTAAGTTCCTTTCCTAAGCTTCTATCAACCACAGTTATACATCGTTGGAAAGAGCAAAATAAGGGCTTTCAATCACACTATAAATAGTTTTTGCAGCAAAAGAAATGTGAAAGTTAAATGCAACTGTATATGAAAAACACAAAATCATCAAAAATATTGCCAGTGACATATTTCCTAAGTGTGTCAATTATAAGTTCCTTCCCTAAGCGTCTATCAATGAGAGTTATACACCGTTGGAAAGAAAAAGCTAGGAGCTTTCAATCAAGCTATAACTGATTTATGCAGTAAAAGAAATGTGAAAGTTAAATGCAACTGTATATGAAAAATACAAAATCATCAATAATATTGCCAGTAACATATTTCCTAGATGAGTCAATCTTAAGTTCCTTTCCTAAGCCTCTATCAATGAGAGTTATACACCGTTGGAAAGAAAAAGCTAGGAGCTTTCAATCAAGCTATAACTGATTTATGCAGTAAAAGAAATGTGAAAGTTAAATGCAACTGTATATGAAAAATACAAAATCATCAATAATATTGCCAGTAACATATTTCCTAGATGAGTCAATCTTAAGTTCCTTTCCTAAGCCTTTATCAATTAGAGTTATACATCGTTAGAAAGAACAAGCCAGGAGCTTTCAACCAAGCTATAAATGATTTATGCAACAAAAGAAATGTGAAAGTTAAATGCAACTGTATATGAAAAATACAAAATCATCAATAATATTGCCAGTAACATATTTCCTAGATGAGTCAATCTTAAGTTCCTTTCCTAAGCTTCTATCAACCACAGTTATACATCGTTGGAAAGAACAAAATAAGGGCTTTCAATCACACTATAAATAGTTTTTGCAGCAAAAGAAATGTGAAAGTTAAATGCAACTGTATATGAAAAACACAAAATCATCAAAAATATTGCCAGTGACATATTTCCTAAGTTTGTCAATTATAAGTTCCTTCCCTAAGCCTCTAACAATGAGGGTTATACATCGTTGGAAAGGAAAAGCTAGGAGCTTTCAATCAAGCTATAAATGATTTATGCAACAAAAGAAATGTGAAAGTTAAATGCAACTGTATATGAAAAATAAAAAATCATCAACAATATTGCCAGTGACATATTTCCTGGAAGAGTCAATTTTAAGTTCCTTTCCTAAGCTTCTGTCACTGAGCGTTATACGTCGTTGGAAAGAACAAGCTAACAGCTTTCAATCAAGCTATAAATGATTTATGCAACAAAAGAAATGTGAAAGTTAAATGCAACTGTAAATGAAAATTACAGATTCATCAACAATATTGCCAGTGACATATTTCCTAGATGAGTCAATTTTAAGTTCCTTTCCTAAGTCTCTAGCAATGAGAGTTATACGTCGTACGAAAGAACAAGCTAAGAGCTTTCAACCAAGCTGTAAGTCGTTTATGCAGCAAAAGAAATGTGAAAGTTAAATGCAACTGTATATGAAAAATAAATTTTCATCAACAATATTCCCAATGACATATTTCCCAGGTGAGTCAATTTTAAGTTCCTTTCCTAAGCCTCTATCAAGGAGAGTTATACATCGTTGGAAAGAACAAGCTAGGAGCTTTCAACCCAGCTATAAATGATTTATGCAACAAAAGAAATGTGAAAGTTAAATGCAACTGTACATGAAAAATACAAAATCATCAACAATATTCCCAATGACATATTTCCTAAGTGAGTCAATTATAAGTTCCTTCCCTAAGCCTTTATCAACGAGGGTTATACATCGTTGGAAAGAACAAGCTAAGGGCTTTCAATCAAGCTATAAACGTTTTATGCAACAAAAGAAATGTGAAAGATAAATGCAACTGTACATGAAAAATACAAAATCATCAACAATATTCCCAGTGTCATATTTCCTAGATGAGTCAATTTTAAGTTCGTTTCCTAAACCTCTTTAAACCTGACTTTTACATCGTTGGAGAGAGCAAGCTAAGAGCTTTCAATCAAGCTATAAACGGTTTATGCAGCAAAACAAATGTGAAAGTTAAATGCAACTGTATATGAAAAATAAAAAATCATCAACAATATTGCCAGTGACATATTTCCTGGAAGAGTCAATTTTAAGTTCCTTTCCTAAGCTTCTATCACTGAGAGTTATACGTCGTTGGAAAGAACAAGCTAAGAGCTTTCAATCAAGCTATAAATGATTTATGCAACAAAAGAAATGTGAAAGTTAAATGCAACTGTATATGAAAATTACAGATTCATCAACAATATTGCCAGTGACATATTTCCTAAGTGTGTCAATTATAAGTTCCTTCCCTAAGCCTCTATCAATGAGAGTTATACATCGTTAGAAAGAACAAGCTAGGAGCTTTCGACCAAGCTATAAATGATTTATGCAACAAAAGAAATGTGAAGGTTAAATGCAACTGTATATGAAAAATACAAAATCATCAACAATGTTCCCAGTGACATATTTCCTAAGTGTGTCAATTAGAAGTTCCTTCCCTAAGCCTCTAACAATGAGGGTTATACATCGTTGGAGAGAACGAGCTAGGAGCTTTCAATCGAGCTATAAATGATTTATGCAACAAAAGAAATGTGAAAGATAAATGCAACTGTACATGAAAAATACTAAATCATCAACAATATTCCCAGTGACATATTTCCTAGATTAGTCAATTTTAAGTTCCTTTACTAAGCCTCTATCAGCGAGGGTTATCTTCGTTGGAAAGAAAAAAATAAGGGATTTCAACTAAGCTATACACGGTATATGCAGCGGAAAAAATGTGAGAGTTAAATACAACTGTATATGAAAAATACAGAGTCATCAACAATATTTCTCGTGACATAATTCCGAGATCCGTCAATTTTAAGTTCCTTTCCTAAGCTTCTATAAACCACAGTTATACATCGTTGGAAAGAACAAAGTAAGGGCTTTCAATCACAATATAAATAGTTTTTCCAGCAAAAGAAATGTGAAAGTTAAACGCAACTGTATATGAAAAATACAGAATCATCAACAATATTCCCAGTGACATATTTCCTAAGTGTGTCAATTATAAGTTCCTTCCCTAAGCCTCTAACAATGAGGGTTATACATCGTTGGAAAGAACGAGCTAGAAGCTTTCAACCGAGCTATAAATGATTTATGCAACAAAAGAAATGTGAAAGTTAAATGCAACTGTATATGAAAAACACAAAATCATCAACAATATTGCCAGTGACATAATTCCTAAGTGTGTCAATTATAAGTTCCTTCCCTAAGCCTCTATCAATGAGAGTTATACATCGTTAGAAAGAACAAGCTAGGAGCTTTCGACCTAGCTATAAATGATTTATGCAACAAAAGAAATGTGAAGGTTAAATGCAACTGTATATGAAAAATACAAAATCATCAACAATATTCCCAGTGACATATTTCCTAAGTGTGTCAATTAGAAGTTCCTTCCCTAAGCCTCTAACAATGAGGGTTATACATCGTTGGAAAGAACGAGCTAGGAGCTTTCAATCGAGCTATAAATGATTTATGCAACAAAAGAAATGTGAAAGTTAAATGCAACTGTATATGAAAAACACAAAATCATCAACAATATTGCCAGTGACATATGTCCTAAGTGTGTCAATTATAAGTTCCTTCCCTAAGCCTCTATCAATGAGAGTTATTCATCGTTAGAAAGAACAAGCTAGGAGCTTTCGACCAAGCTATAAATGATTTATGCAACAAAAGAAATGTGAAGGTTAAATGCAACTGTATATGAAAAATACAAAATCATCAACAATATTGCCAGTAACATATTTCCTAGATGAGTCAATTTTAAGTTCCTTTCCTATGCCTCTATCAATGAGGGTTATACATCGCTGGAAATAACTAGCTAAGAGCTTTCAATCAAGCTATAAAAGATTTATGCAACAAAAGAAATGTGAAAGTTAAATGCAACTGTATATGAAAATTACAGATTCATCAACAATATTGCCAGTGACATATTTCCTAAATGAGTCAATTTTAAGTTCCTTTCCTAAGCCTCTAGCAATGAGAGTTATACGTCGTACGAAAGAACAAGCTAAGAGCTTTCAACAAAGCTGTAAGTCGTTTACGCGGCAAAAGAAATGTGAAAGTTAAATGCAACTGTATATGAAAAATACAAAATCATCAACAATATTCCCAGTGACATATTTCCCTGGTGAGTCAATTTTAAGTTCCTTTCCTAAGCCTCTATCAAGGAGAGTTATACATCGTTGGAAAGAACAAGCTAAGGGCTTTCAACCAAGCTATAAACGGTTTATGCAGCAAAAGAAATGTGAAAGTTAAATGCAACTGTACATGAAAAATACAAAATCATCAACAATATTCCCAATGACATATTTCCTAAGTTAGTCAATTATAAGTTCCTTCCCTAAGCCTTTATCAACGAGGGTTATACATCGTTGGAAAGAACAAGCTAAGGGCTTTCAACAAAGCTATAAACGTTTTATGCAACAAAAGAAATGTGAAAGATAAATGCAACTGTACATGAAAAATACAAAATCATCAACAGTATTCCCAGTGTCATATTTCCTAGATGAGTCAATTTTAAGTTCGTTTCCTAAACCTCTTTAAACCTGAGTTTTACTTCGTTGGAGAGAGCACGCTAAGAGCTTTCAATTAAGCTATAAACGGTTTATGCAGCAAAACAAATGTGAAAGTTAAATGTAATTGTACATGAAAAATACAGTATCATCAACAATATTCCCAGTGACATATTTCCTAGATTAGTCAATTTTAAGTTCCTTTCCTAAGCCTCTATCAGCGAGGCTTATCTTCGTTGGAAAGAACAAAATAAGGGATTTCAACTAAGCTATACACGGTATATGCAGCGGAAAAAATGTGAGAGTTAAATACAACTGTATATGAAAAATACAGAGTCATCAACAATATTCCTCGTGACATAATTCCGAGATCCGTCAATTTTAAGTTCCTTTCCTAAGCTTCTATCAACCACAGTTATACATCGTTGGAAAGAACAAAGTAAGGGCTTTCAATCATAATATAAATAGTTTTTCCAGCAAAAGAAATGTGAAAGTTAAACGCAACTGTATATGAAAAATACAGAATCATCAACAATATTCCCAGTGACATATTTCCCAGGTGAGTCAATTTTAAGTTCCGTTCCTAAGTCTCTATCAAGGAGAGTTATACATCGTTGGAAAGAACAAGCTAGGAGCTTTCAACCAAGCTATAAATGATTTATGCAACGAAAGAAATGTGAAAGCTAAATGCAACTGTACATGAAAAATACAAAATCATCAACAATATTCCCAATGACATATTTCCTAAGTGAGTCAATTATAAGTTCCTTCCCTAAGCCTTTATCAACGAGGGTTATACATCGTTGGAAAGAACAAGCTAAGGGCTTTCAATCAAGCTATAAACGTTTTATGCAGTAAATGAAATGTGAAAGTTAAATGCAACTGTATATGAAAAATACAAAATCATCAATAATATTGCCAGTAACATATTTCCTAGATGAGTCAATCTTAAGTTATTTTCCTAAACCTCTTTAAACCTGAGTTTTACATCGTTGGAGAGAGCAAACTAAGAGCTTTCAATCAAGCTATAAACGGTTTATGCAGCAAAACAAATGTGAAAGTTAAATGCAACTGTATATGAAAAATAAAAAATCATCAACAATATTGCCAGTGACATATTTCCTGGAAGAGTCAATTTTAAATTCCTTTCCTAAGCTTCTATCACTGAGAGTTATACGTCGTTGGAAAGAACAAGCTAAGAGCTTTCAATCAAGCTATAAATGATTTATGCAACAAAAGAAATGTGAAAGTTAAATGCAACTGTATATGAAAATTACAGATTCATCAACAATATTGCCAGTGACATATTTCCTAAGTGTGTCAATTATAAGTTCCTTCCCTAAGCCTCTATCAATGAGAGTTATACATCGTTAGAAAGAACAAGCTAGGAGCTTTCGACCAAGCTATAAATGATTTATGCAACAAAAGAAATGTGAAGGTTAAATGCAACTGTATATGAAAAATACAAAATCATCAACAATGTTCCCAGTGACATATTTCCTAAGTGTGTCAATTAGAAGTTCCTTCCCTAAGCCTCTAACAATGAGGGTTATACATCGTTGGAAAGAACGAGCTAGGAGCTTTCAATCGAGCTATAAATGATTTATGCAACAAAAGAAATGTGAAAGATAAATGCAACTGTACATGAAAAATACTAAATCATCAACAATATTCCCAGTGACATATTTCCTAGATTAGTCAATTTTAAGTTCCTTTACTAAGCCTCTATCAGCGAGGGTTATCTTCGTTGGAAAGAAAAAAATAAGGGATTTCAACTAAGCTATACACGGTATATGCAGCGGAAAAAATGTGAGAGTTAAATACAACTGTATATGAAAAATACAGAGTCATCAACAATATTTCTCGTGACATAATTCCGAGATCCGTCAATTTTAAGTTCCTTTCCTAAGCTTCTATAAACCACAGTTATACATCGTTGGAAAGGACAAAGTCAGGGCTTTCAATCACAATATAAATAGTTTTTCCAGCAAAAGAAATGTGAAAGTTAAACGCAACTGTATATGAAAAATACAGAATCATCAACAATATTCCCAGTGACATATTTCCTAAGTGTGTCAATTATAAATTCCTTCCCTAAGCCTCTAACAATGAGGGTTATACATCGTTGGAAAGAACGAGCTAGGAGCTTTCAATCGAGCTATAAATGATTTATGCAACAAAAGAAATGTGAAAGTTAAATGCAACTGTATATGAAAAACACAAAATCATCAACAATATTGCCAGTGACATAATTCCTAAGTGTGTCAATTATAAGTTCCTTCCCTAAGCCTCTATCAATGAGAGTTATACATCGTTAGAAAGAACAAGCTAGGAGCTTTCGACCAAGCTATAAATGATTTATGCAACAAAAGAAATGTGAAGGTTAAATGCAACTGTATATGAAAAATACAAAATCATCAACAATATTCCCAGTGACATATTTCCTAAGTGTGTCAATTAGAAGTTCCTTCCCTAAGCCTCTAACAATGAGGGTTATACATCGTTGGAAAGAACGAGCTAGGAGCTTTCAATCGAGCTATAAATGATTTATGCAACAAAAGAAATGTGAAAGTTAAATGCAACTGTATATGAAAAACACAAAATCATCAACAATATTGCCAGTGACATATGTCCTAAGTGTGTCAATTATAAGTTCCTTCCCTAAGCCTCTATCAATGAGAGTTATTCATCGTTAGAAAGAACAAGCTAGGAGCTTTCAATCGAGCTATAAATGATTTATGCAACAAAAGAAATGTGAAGGTTAAATGCAATTGTATATGAAAAATACAAAATCATCAACAATATTGCCAGTAACATATTTCCTAGATGAGTCAATTTTAAGTTCCTTTCCTATGCCTCTAGCAATGAGAGTTATACGTCGTACGAAAGAACTAGCTAAGAGCTTTCAATCAAGCTATAAAAGATTTATGCAACAAAAGAAATGTGAAAGTTAAATGCAACTGTATATGAAAATTACAGATTCATCAACAATATTGCCAGTGACATATTTCCTAAATGAGTCAATTTTAAGTTCCTTTCCTAAGCCTCTAGCAATGAGAGTTATACGTCGTACGAAAGAACAAGCTAAGAGCTTTCAACAAAGCTGTAAGTCGTTTACGCGGCAAAAGAAATGTGAAAGTTAAATGCAACTGTATATGAAAAATACAAAATCATCAACAATATTCCCAGTGACATATTTCCCTGGTGAGTCAATTTTAAGTTCCTTTCCTAAGCCTCTATCAAGGAGAGTTATACATCGTTGGAAAGAACAAGCTAAGGGCTTTCAACCAAGCTATAAACGGTTTATGCAGCAAAAGAAATGTGAAAGTTAAATGCAACTGTACATGAAAAATACAAAATCATCAACAATATTCCCAATGACATATTTCCTAAGTGAGTCAATTATAAGTTCCTTCCCTAAGCCTTTATCAACGAGGATTATACATCGTTGGAAAGAACAAGCTAAGGGCTTTCAACAAAGCTATAAACGTTTTATGCAACAAAAGAAATGTAAAAGATAAATGCAACTGTACATGAAAAATACAAAATCATCAACAATATTCCCAGTGTCATATTTCCTAGATGAGTCAATTTTAAGTTCGTTTCCTCAACCTCTTTAAACCTGAGTTTTACTTCGTTGGAGAGAGCACGCTAAGAGCTTTTAATTAAGCTATAAACGGTTTATGCAGCAAAACAAATGTGAAAGTTAAATGTAATTGTATATGAAAAATACAGTATCATCAACAATATTCCCAGTGACATATTTCCTAGATTAGTCAATTTTAAGTTCCTTTCCTAAGCCTCTATCAGCGAGGCTTATCTTCGTTGGAAAGAACAAAATAAGGGATTTCAACTAAGCTATACACGGTATATGCAGCGGAAAAAATGTGAGAGTTAAATACAACTGTATATGAAAAATACAGAGTCATCAACAATATTCCTCGTGACATAATTCCGAGATCCGTCAATTTTAAGTTCCTTTCCTAAGCTTCTATCAACCACAGTTATACATCGTTGGAAAGAACAAAGTAAGGGCTTTCAATCATAATATAAATAGTTTTTCCAGCAAAAGAAATGTGAAAGTTAAACGCAACTGTATATGAAAAATACAGAATCATCAACAATATTCCCAGTGACATATTTCCCTGGTGAGTCAATTTTAAGTTCCTTTCCTAAGCCTCTATCAAGGAGAGTTATACATCGTTGGAAAGAACTAGCTAAGAGCTTTCAATCAAGCTATAAAAGATTTATGCAACAAAAGAAATGTGAAAGTTAAATGCAACTGTATATGAAAATTACAGATTCATCAACAATATTGCCAGTGACATATTTCCTAAATGAGTCAATTTTAAGTTCCTTTCCTAAGCCTCTAGCAATGAGAGTTATACGTCGTACGAAAGAACAAGCTAGGAGCTTTCAACAAAGCTGTAAGTCGTTTACGCGGCAAAAGAAATGTGAAAGTTAAATGCAACTGTATATGAAAAATACAAAATCATCAACAATATTCCCAGTGACATATTTCCCTGGTGAGTCAATTTTAAGTTCCTTTCCTAAGCCTCTATCAAGGAGAGTTATACATCGTTGGAAAGAACAAGCTAAGGGCTTTCAACCAAGCTATAAACGGTTTATGCAGCAAAAGAAATGTGAAAGTTAAATGCAACTGTACATGAAAAATACAAAATCATCAACAATATTCCCAATGACATATTTCCTAAGTGAGTCAATTATAAGTTCCTTCCCTAAGCCTTTATCAACGAGGGTTATACATCGTTGGAAAGAACAAGCTAAGGGCTTTCAATCAAGCTATAAACGTTTTATGCAACAAAAGAAATGTGAAAGATAAATGCAACTGTACATGAAGAATACAAAATCATAAACAATATTCCCAGTGACATATTTCCTATGTCAGTCAATTATAACTTCCTTCCCTAAGCCTCTATCAACGAAAGTTATACATCGTTCGAAAGAAGAGTCTAAGAGCTTTCAATCAAGCTATAAATGGTTTATTCAGCAATAGAAATGTGAAAGTTAGGTGCAACTGTATATGAAAAATACTAAATCATCAACAATATTCCCAGTGACATATTTCCTAGATTAGTCAATTTTAAGTTTCTTTCCTAAGCCTCTATCAGCGAGGGTTATCTTCGTTGGAAAGAACAAAATAAGGGATTTCAACTAAGCTATACACGGTATATGCAGCGGAAAAAATGTGAGAGTTAAATACAACTGTATATGAAAAATACAGAGTCATCAACAATATTCCTCGTGACATAATTCCGAGATCCGTCAATTTTAAGTTCCTTTCCTAAGCTTCTATCAACCACAGTTATACATCGTTGGAAAGAACAAAATAAGGGCTTTCAATCACACTATAAATAGTTTTTGCAGCAAAAGAAATGTGAAAGTTAAATGCAACTGTATATGAAAAATACAGAATCATCAACAATATTCCCAGTGACATATTTCCTAAGTTTGTCAATTATAAGTTCCTTCCCTAAGCTTCTAACAATGAGGGTTATACATCGTTGGAAAGAAAAAGCTAGGAGCTTTCAATCAAGCTATAAATGATTTATGCAACAAAATAAATGTGAAAGTTAAATGCAACTGTATATGAAAAACACAAAATCATCAAAAATATTGCCAGTGACCTATTTCCTAAGTGTGTCAATTATAAGTTCCTTCCCTAAGCCTCTATCAATGAGAGTTATACACCGTTGGAAAGAAAAAGCTAGGAGCTTTCAATCAAGCTATAACTGATTTATGCAGTAAAAGAAATGTGAAAGTTAAATGCAACTGTATATGAAAAATACAAAATCATCAATAATATTGCCAGTAACATATTTCCTAGATGAGTCAATCTTAAGTTCCTTTCCTAAGCCTCTATCAATTAGAGTTATACATCGTTAGAAAGAACAAGCTAGGAGCTTTCAACCAAGCTATAAATGATTTATGCAACAAAAGAAATGTGAAAGTTAAATGCAACTGTATATGAAAAATACAAAATCATCAATAATATTGCCAGTAACATATTTCCTAGATGAGTCAATTTTAAGTTCCTTTCCTATGCCTCTATCAATGAGGGTTATACATCGCTGGAAAGAACTAGCTAAGAGCTTTCAATCAAGCTATAAAAGATTTATGCAACAAAAGAAATGTGAAAGTTAAATGCAACTGTATATGAAAATTACAGATTCATCAACAATATTGCCAGTGACATATTTCCTAAATGAGTCAATTTTAAGTTCCTTTCCTAAGCCTCTAGCAATGAGAGTTATACGTCGTACGAAAGAACAAGCTAGGAGCTTTCAACAAAGCTGTAAGTCGTTTACGCGGCAAAAGAAATGTGAAAGTTAAATGCAACTGTATATGAAAAATACAAAATCATCAACAATATTCCCAGTGACATATTTCCCTGGTGAGTCAATTTTAAGTTCCTTGCCTAAGCCTCTATCAATGAGAGTTATACACCGTTGGAAAGAAAAAGCTAGGAGCTTTCAATCAAGCTATAACTGATTTATGCAGTAAAAGAAATGTGAAAGTTAAATGCAACTGTATATGAAAAATACAAAATCATCAATAATATTGCCAGTAACATATTTCCTAGATGAGTCAATCTTAAGTTCCTTTCCTAAGCCTTTATCAATTAGAGTTATACATCGTTAGAAAGAACAAGCCAGGAGCTTTCAACCAAGCTATAAATGATTTATGCAACAAAAGAAATGTGAAAGTTAAATGCAACTGTATATGAAAAATAAAAAATCATCAACAATATTGCCAGTGACATATTTCCTAAGTGTGTCAATTAGAAGTTCCTTCCCTAAGCCTCTAACAATGAGGGTTATACATCGTTGGAAAGAACGAGCTAGGAGCTTTCAATCGAGCTATAAATGATTTATGCAACAAAAGAAATGTGAAAGATAAATGCAACTGTACATGAAAAATACTAAATCATCAACAATATTCCCAGTGACATATTTCCTAGATTAATCAATTTTAAGTTCCTTTACTAAGCCTCTATCAGCGAGGGTTATCTTCGTTGGAAAGAACAAAATAAGGGATTTCAACTAAGCTATACACGGTATATGCAGCGGAAAAAATGTGAGAGTTAAATACAACTGTATATGAAAAATACAGAGTCATCAACAATATTTCTCGTGACATAATTCCGAGATCCGTCAATTTGAAGTTCCTTTCCTAAGCTTCTATAAACCACAGTTATACATCGTTGGAAAGAACAAAGTAAGGGCTTTCAATCACAATATAAATAGTTTTTCCAGCAAAAGAAATGTGAAAGTTAAACGCAACTGTATATGAAAAATACAGAATCATCAACAATATTCCCAGTGACATATTTCCTAAGTGTGTCAATTATAAGTTCCTTCCCTAAGCCTCTAACAATGAGGGTTATACATCGTTGGAAAGAACGAGCTAGGAGCTTTCAATCGAGCTATAAACGATTTATGCAACAAAAGAAATGTGAAAGTTAAATGCAACTGTATATGAAAAACACAAAATCATCAACAATATTGCCAGTGACATATTTCCTAAGTGTGTCAATTATAAGTTCCTTCCCTAAGCCTCTATCAATGAGAGTTATACATCGTTAGAAAGAACAAGCTAGGAGCTTTCGACCAAGCTATAAATGATTTATGCAACAAAAGAAATGTGAAGGTTAAATGCAACTGTATATGAAAAATACAAAATCATCAACAATATTCCCAGTGACATATTTCCTAAGTGTGTCAATTAGAAGTTCCTTCCCTAAGCCTCTAACAATGAGGGTTATACATTGTTGGAAAGAACGAGCTAGGAGCTTTCAATCGAGCTATAAATGATTTATGCAACAAAAGAAATGTGAAAGATAAATGCAACTGTACATGAAAAATACTAAATCATCAACAATATTCCCAGTGACATATTTCCTAGATTAGTCAATTTTAAGTTCCTTTACTAAGCCTCTATCAGCGAGGGTTATCTTCGTTGGAAAGAACAAGCTAGGAGCTTTCGACCAAGCTATAAATGATTTATGCAACAAAAGAAATGTGAAGGTTAAATGCAACTGTATATGAAAAATACAAAATCATCAACAATATTCCCAGTGACATATTTCCTAAGTGTGTCAATTAGAAGTTCCTTCCCTAAGCCTCTAACAATGAGGGTTATACATCGTTGGAAAAACGAGCTAGGAGCTTTCAATCGAGCTATAAATGATTTATGCAACAAAAGAAATGTGAAAGTTAAATGCAACTGTATATGAAAAACACAAAATCATCAACAATATTGCCAGTGACATATGTCCTAAGTGTGTCAATTATAAGTTCCTTCCCTAAGCCTCTATCAATGAGAGTTATACATCGTTAGAAAGAACAAGCTAGGAGCTTTCGACCAAGCTATAAATGATTTATGCAACAAAAGAAATGTGAAGGCTAAATGCAACTGTATATGAAAAATACAAAATCATCAACAATATTGCCAGTAACCTATTTCCTAGATGAGTCAATTTTAAGTTCCTTTCCTAAGCCTCTATCAATGAGAGTTATACATCGTTAGAAAGAACAAGCTAGGAGCTTTCGACCAAGCTATAAATGATTTATGCAACAAAAGAAATGTGAAGGTTAAATGCAACTGTATATGAAAAATACAAAATCATCAACAATATTCCCAGTGACATATTTCCTAAGTGTGTCAATTAGAAGTTCCTTCCCTAAGCCTCTAACAATGAGGGTTATACATTGTTGGAAAGAACGAGCTAGGAGCTTTCAATCGAGCTATAAATGATTTATGCAACAAAAGAAATGTGAAAGATAAATGCAACTGTACATGAAAAATACTAAATCATCAACAATATTCCCAGTGACATATTTCCTAGATTAGTCAATTTTAAGTTCCTTTACTAAGCCTCTATCAGCGAGGGTTATCTTCGTTGAAAAGAACAAGCTAGGAGCTTTCAACCAAGCTATAAACGGTTTATGCAGCAAAAGAAATGTGAAAGATAAATGCAACTGTACATGAAAAATACTAAATCATCAACAATATTCCCAGTGACATATTTCCTATGTCAGTCAATTATAACTTCCTTCCCTAAGCCTTTATCAACGAAAGTTATACATCGTTCGAAAGAAGAGTCTAAGAGCTTTCAATCAAGCTATAAATGGTTTATGCAACAATAGAAATGTGAAAGTTAGGTGCAACTGTATATGAAAAATACAAAATCATCAATAATATTGCCAGTAACATATTTCCTAGATGAGTCAATCTTAAGTTATTTTCCTAAGCCTCTATCAATGAGAGTTATACACCGTTGGAAAGAAAAAGCTAGGAGCTTTCAATCAAGCTATAACTGATTTATGCAGTAAAAGAAATGTGAAAGTTAAATGCAACTGTATATGAAAAATACAAAATCATCAATAATATTGCCAGTAACATATTTCCTAGATGAGTCAATCTTAAGTTCCTTTCCTAAGCCTTTATCAATTAGAGTTATACATCGTTAGAAAGAACAAGCCAGGAGCTTTCAACCAAGCTATAAATGATTTATGCAACAAAAGAAATGTGAAAGTTAAATGCAACTGTATATGAAAAATACAAAATCATCAATAATATTGCCAGTAACATATTTCCTAGATGAGTCAATCTTAAGTTCCTTTCCTAAGCTTCTATCAACCACAGTTATACATCGTTGGAAAGAACAAAATAAGGGCTTTCAATCACACTATAAATAGTTTTTGCAGCAAAAGAAATGTGAAAGTTAAATGCAACTGTATATGAAAAACACAAAATCATCAAAAATATTGCCAGTGACATATTTCCTAAGTTTGTCAATTATAAGTTCCTTCCCTAAGCCACTAACAATGAGGGTTATACATCGTTGGAAAGAAAAAGCTAGGAGCTTTCAACCCAGCTATAAATGATTTATGCAACAAAAGAAATGTGAAAGTTAAATGCAACTGTACATGAAAAATACAAAATCATCAACAATATTCTCAGTGTGATATTTCCTAGATGAGTCAATTTTAAGTTCGTTTCCTAAACCTCTTTAAACCTGAGTTTTACATCGTTGGAGAGAGCAAGCTAAGAGCTTTCAATCAAGCTATAACTGATTTATGCAGTAAAAGAAATGTGAAAGTTAAATGCAACTGTATATGAAAAATAAAAAATCATCAACAATATTGCCAGTGACATATTTCCTAGATGAGTCAATCTTAAGTTCCTTTCCTAAGCTTCTATCAACCACAGTTATACATCGTTGGAAAGAACAAAATAAGGGCTTTCAATCACACTATAAATAGTTTTTGCAGCAAAAGAAATGTGAAAGTTAAATGCAACTGTATATGAAAAACACAAAATCATCAAAAATATTGCCAGTGACATATTTCCTAAGTTTGTCAATTATAAGTTCCTTCCCTAAGCCTCTAACAATGAGGGTTATACATCGTTGGAAAGAAAAAGCTAGGAGCTTTCAATCAAGCTATAAATGATTTATGCAACAAAAGAAATGTGAAAGTTAAATGCAACTGTATATGAAAAATAAAAAATCATCAACAATATTGCCAGTGACATATTTCCTGGAAGAGTCAATTTTAAGTTCCTTTCCTAAGCTTCTATCACTGAGAGTTATACGTCGTTGGAAAGAACAAGCTAAGAGCTTTCAATCAAGCTATAAATGATTTATGCAACAAAAGAAATGTGAAAGTTAAATGCAACTGTATATGAAAATTACAGATTCATCAACAATATTGCCAGTGACATATTTCCTAGATGAGTCAATTTTAAGTTCCTTTCCTAAGTCTCTAGCAATGAGAGTTATACGTCGTATGAAAGAACAAGCTAAGAGCTTTCAACCAAGCTGTAAGTCGTTTATGCAGCAAAAGAAATGTGAAAGTTAAATGCAACTGTATATGAAAAATAAATTTTCATCAACAATATTCCCAGTGACATATTTCCCAGGTGAGTCAATTTTAAGTTCCTTTCCTAAGCCTCTATCAAGGAGAGTTATACATCGTTGGAAAGAACAAGCTAGGAGCTTTCAACCCAGCTATAAATGATTTATGCAACAAAAGAAATGTGAAAGTTAAATGCAACTGTACATGAAAAATACAAAATCATCAACAATATTCTCAGTGTGATATTTCCTAGATGAGTCAATTTTAAGTTCGTTTCCTAAACCTCTTTAAACCTGAGTTTTACATCGTTGGAGAGAGCAAGCTAAGAGCTTTCAATCAAGCTATAACTGATTTATGCAGTAAAAGAAATGTGAAAGTTAAATGCAACTGTATATGAAAAATAAAAAATCATCAACAATATTGCCAGTGAAATATTTCCTGGAAGAGTCAATTTTAAGTTCCTTTCCTAAGCCTCTATCACTGAGAGTTATACGTCGTTGGAAAGAACAAGCTAAGAGCTTTCAACCAAGCTATAAATGATTTATGCAACAAAAGAAATGTGAAAGTTAAATGCAACTGTATATGAAAATTACAGATTCATCAACAATATTGCCAGTGACATATTTCCTAAGTGTGTCAATTATAAGTTCCTTCCCTAAGCCTCTATCAATGAGAGTTATACATCGTTAGAAAGAACAAGCTAGGAGCTTTCGACCAAGCTATAAATGATTTATGCAACAAAAGAAATGTGAAGGTTAAATGCAACTGTATATGAAAAATACAAAATCATCAACAATGTTCCCAGTGACATATTTCCTAAGTGTGTCAATTAGAAGTTCCTTCCCTAAGCCTCTAACAATGAGGGTTATACATCGTTGGAAAGAACGAGCCAGGAGCTTTCAATCGAGCTATAAATGATTTATGCGACAAAAGAAATGTGAAAGATAAATGCAACTGTACATGAAAAATACTAAATCATCAACAATATTCCCAGTGACATATTTCCTAGATTAGTCAATTTTAAGTTCCTTTACTAAGCCTCTATCAGCGAGGGTTATCTTCGTTGGAAAGAAAAAAATAAGGGATTTCAACTAAGCTATACACGGTATATGCAGCGGAAAAAATGTGAGAGTTAAATACAACTGTATATGAAAAATACAGAGTCATCAACAATATTTCTCGTGACATAATTCCGAGATCCGTCAATTTTAAGTTCCTTTCCTAAGCTTCTATAAACCACAGTTATACATCGTTGGAAAGAACAAAGTCAGGGCTTTCAATCACAATATAAATAGTTTTTCCAGCAAAAGAAATGTGAAAGTTAAACGCAACTGTATATGAAAAATACAGAATCATCAACAATATTCCCAGTGACATATTTCCTAAGTGTGTCAATTATAAATTCCTTCCCTAAGCCTCTAACAATGAGGGTTATACATCGTTGGAAAGAACGAGCTAGGAGCTTTCAATCGAGCTATAAATGATTTATGCAACAAAAGAAATGTGAAAGTTAAATGCAACTGTATATGAAAAACACAAAATCATCAACAATATTGCCAGTGACATAATTCCTAAGTGTGTCAATTATAAGTTCCTTCCCTAAGCCTCTATCAATGAGAGTTATTCATCGTTAGAAAGAACAAGCTAGGAGCTTTCGACCAAGCTATAAATGATTTATGCAACAAAAGAAATGTGAAGGTTAAATGCAACTGTATATGAAAAATACAAAATCATCAACAATATTCCCAGTGACATATTTCCTAAGTGTGTCAATTAGAAGTTCCTTCCCTAAGCCTCTAACAATGAGGGTTATACATCGTTGGAAAGAACGAGCTAGGAGCTTTCAATCGAGCTATAAATGATTTATGCAACAAAAGAAATGTGAAAGTTAAATGCAACTGTATATGAAAAACACAAAATCATCAACAATATTGCCAGTGACATATGTCCTAAGTGTGTCAATTATAAGTTCCTTCCCTAAGCCTCTATCAATGAGAGTTATTCATCGTTAGAAAGAACAAGCTAGGAGCTTTTGACCAAGCTATAAATGATTTATGCAACAAAAGAAATGTGAAGGTTAAATGCAACTGTATATGAAAAATACAAAATCATCAATAATATTGCCAGTAACATATTTCCTAGATGAGTCAATCTTAAGTTCCTTTCCTAAGCCTCTATCAATTAGAGTTATACATCGTTAGAAAGAACAAGCTAGGAGCTTTCAACCAAGCTATAAATGATTTATGCAACAAAAGAAATGTGAAAGTTAAATGCAACTGTATATGAAAAATACAAAATCATCAATAATATTGCCAGTAACATATTTCCTAGATGAGTCAATCTTAAGTTCCGTTCCTAAGTCTCTATCAAGGAGAGTTATACATCGTTGGAAAGAACAAGCTAGGAGCTTTCAATCAAGCTATAAATGATTTATGCAACAAAAGAAATGTGAAAGTTAAATGCAACTGTATATGAAAAATAAAAAATCATCAACAATATTGCCAGTGACATATTTCCTGGAAGAGTCAATTTTAAGTTCCTTTCCTAAGCTTCTATCACTGAGAGTTATACGTCGTTGGAAAGAACAAGCTAAGAGCTTTCAATCAAGCTATAAATGATTTATGCAACAAAAGAAATGTGAAAGTTAAATGCAACTGTATATGAAAATTACAGATTCATCAACAATATTGCCAGTGACATATTTCCTAGATGAGTCAATTTTAAGTTCCTTTCCTAAGTCTCTAGCAATGAGAGTTATACGTCGTATGAAAGAACAAGCTAAGAGCTTTCAACCAAGCTGTAAGTCGTTTATGCAGCAAAAGAAATGTGAAAGTTAAATGCAACTGTATATGAAAAATAAATTTTCATCAACAATATTCCCAGTGACATATTTCCCAGGTGAGTCAATTTTAAGTTCCTTTCCTAAGCCTCTATCAAGGAGAGTTATACATCGTTGGAAAGAACAAGCTAGGAGCTTTCAACCCAGCTATAAATGATTTATGCAACAAAAGAAATGTGAAAGTTAAATGCAACTGTACATGAAAAATACAAAATCATCAACAATATTCTCAGTGTGATATTTCCTAGATGAGTCAATTTTAAGTTCGTTTCCTAAACCTCTTTAAACCTGAGTTTTACATCGTTGGAGAGAGCAAGCTAAGAGCTTTCAATCAAGCTATAACTGATTTATGCAGTAAAAGAAATGTGAAAGTTAAATGCAACTGTATATGAAAAATAAAAAATCATCAACAATATTGCCAGTGAAATATTTCCTGGAAGAGTCAATTTTAAGTTCCTTTCCTAAGCCTCTATCACTGAGAGTTATACGTCGTTGGAAAGAACAAGCTAAGAGCTTTCAACCAAGCTATAAATGATTTATGCAACAAAAGAAATGTGAAAGTTAAATGCAACTGTATATGAAAATTACAGATTCATCAACAATATTGCCAGTGACATATTTCCTAAGTGTGTCAATTATAAGTTCCTTCCCTAAGCCTCTATCAATGAGAGTTATACATCGTTAGAAAGAACAAGCTAGGAGCTTTCGACCAAGCTATAAATGATTTATGCAACAAAAGAAATGTGAAGGTTAAATGCAACTGTATATGAAAAATACAAAATCATCAACAATGTTCCCAGTGACATATTTCCTAAGTGTGTCAATTAGAAGTTCCTTCCCTAAGCCTCTAACAATGAGGGTTATACATCGTTGGAAAGAACGAGCCAGGAGCTTTCAATCGAGCTATAAATGATTTATGCGACAAAAGAAATGTGAAAGATAAATGCAACTGTACATGAAAAATACTAAATCATCAACAATATTCCCAGTGACATATTTCCTAGATTAGTCAATTTTAAGTTCCTTTACTAAGCCTCTATCAGCGAGGGTTATCTTCGTTGGAAAGAAAAAAATAAGGGATTTCAACTAAGCTATACACGGTATATGCAGCGGAAAAAATGTGAGAGTTAAATACAACTGTATATGAAAAATACAGAGTCATCAACAATATTTCTCGTGACATAATTCCGAGATCCGTCAATTTTAAGTTCCTTTCCTAAGCTTCTATAAACCACAGTTATACATCGTTGGAAAGAACAAAGTCAGGGCTTTCAATCACAATATAAATAGTTTTTCCAGCAAAAGAAATGTGAAAGTTAAACGCAACTGTATATGAAAAATACAGAATCATCAACAATATTCCCAGTGACATATTTCCTAAGTGTGTCAATTATAAATTCCTTCCCTAAGCCTCTAACAATGAGGGTTATACATCGTTGGAAAGAACGAGCTAGGAGCTTTCAATCGAGCTATAAATGATTTATGCAACAAAAGAAATGTGAAAGTTAAATGCAACTGTATATGAAAAACACAAAATCATCAACAATATTGCCAGTGACATAATTCCTAAGTGTGTCAATTATAAGTTCCTTCCCTAAGCCTCTATCAATGAGAGTTATACATCGTTAGAAAGAACAAGCTAGGAGCTTTCGACCAAGCTATAAATGATTTATGCAACAAAAGAAATGTGAAGGTTAAATGCAACTGTATATGAAAAATACAAAATCATCAACAATATTCCCAGTGACATATTTCCTAAGTGTGTCAATTAGAAGTTCCTTCCCTAAGCCTCTAACAATGAGGGTTATACATCGTTGGAAAGAACGAGCTAGGAGCTTTCAATCGAGCTATAAATGATTTATGCAACAAAAGAAATGTGAAAGTTAAATGCAACTGTATATGAAAAACACAAAATCATCAACAATATTGCCAGTGACATATGTCCTAAGTGTGTCAATTATAAGTTCCTTCCCTAAGCCTCTATCAATGAGAGTTATTCATCGTTAGAAAGAACAAGCTAGGAGCTTTTGACCAAGCTATAAATGATTTATGCAACAAAAGAAATGTGAAGGTTAAATGCAACTGTATATGAAAAATACAAAATCATCAATAATATTGCCAGTAACATATTTCCTAGATGAGTCAATCTTAAGTTCCTTTCCTAAGCCTCTATCAATTAGAGTTATACATCGTTAGAAAGAACAAGCTAGGAGCTTTCAACCAAGCTATAAATGATTTATGCAACAAAAGAAATGTGAAAGTTAAATGCAACTGTATATGAAAAATACAAAATCATCAATAATATTGCCAGTAACATATTTCCTAGATGAGTCAATCTTAAGTTCCGTTCCTAAGTCTCTATCAAGGAGAGTTATACATCGTTGGAAAGAACAAGCTAGGAGCTTTCAACCAAGCTATAAATGATTTATGCAACGAAAGAAATGTGAAAGCTAAATGCAACTGTACATGAAAAATACAAAATCATCAACAATATTCCCAATGACATATTTCCTAAGTGAGTCAATTATAAGTTCCTTCCCTAAGCCTTTATCAACGAGGGTTATACTTCGTTGGAAAGAACAAGCTAAGGGCTTTCAATCAAGCTATAAACGTTTTATGCAACAAAAGAAATGTGAAAGATAAATGCAACTGTACATGAAGAATACAAAATCATAAACAATATTCCCAGTGACATATTTCCTATGTCAGTCAATTATAACTTCCTTCCCTAAGCCTCTAACAATGAGGGTTATAAATCGTTGGAAAGAAAAAGCTAGGAGCTTTCAATCAAGCTATAAATGATTTATGCAACAAAAGAAATGTGAAAGTTAAATGCAACTGTATATGAAAAACACAAAATCATCAAAAATATTGCCAGTGACATATTTCCTAAGTGTGTCAATTATAAGTTCCTTCCCTAAGCCTCTATCAATGAGAGTTATACACCGTTGGAAAGAAAAAGCTAGGAGCTTTCAATCAAGCTATAACTGATTTATGCAGTAAAAGAAATGTGAAAGTTAAATGCAACTGTATATGAAAAATACAAAATCATCAATAATATTGCCAGTAACATATTTCCTAGATGAGTCAATCTTAAGTTCCTTTCCTAAGCCTCTATCAATGAGAGTTATACACCGTTGGAAAGAAAAAGCTAGGAGCTTTCAATCAAGCTATAAATGGTTTATGCAGCAATAGAAATGTGAAAGTTAGGTGCAACTGTATATGAAAAATACTAAATCATCTACAATATTCCCAGTGACATATTTCCTAGATTAGTCAATTTTAAGTTTCTTTCCTAAGCCTCTATCAGCGAGGGTTATCTTCGTTGGAAAGAACAAAATAAGGGATTTCAACTAAGCTATACACGGTATATGCAGCGGAAAAAATGTGAGAGTTAAATACAACTGTATATGAAAAATACAGAGTCATCAACAATATTCCTCGTGACATAATTCCGAGATCCGTCAATTTCAAGTTCCTTTCCTAAGCTTCTATCAACCACAGTTATACATCGTTGGAAAGAACAAAATAAGGGCTTTCAATCACACTATAAATAGTTTTTGCAGCAAAAGAAATGTGAAAGTTAAATGCAACTGTATATGAAAAATACAGAATCATCAACAATATTCCCAGTGACATATTTCCTAAGTTTGTCAATTATAAGTTCCTTCCCTAAGCCTCTAACAATGAGGGTTATAAATCGTTGGAAAGAAAAAGCTAGGAGCTTTCAATCAAGCTATAAATGATTTATGCAACAAAAGAAATGTGAAAGTTAAATGCAACTGTATATGAAAAACACAAAATCATCAAAAATATTGCCAGTGACATATTTCCTAAGTGTGTCAATTATAAGTTCCTTCCCTAAGCCTCTATCAATGAGAGTTATACACCGTTGGAAAGAAAAAGCTAGGAGCTTTCAATCAAGCTATAACTGATTTATGCAGTAAAAGAAATGTGAAAGTTAAATGCAACTGTATATGAAAAATACAAAATCATCAATAATATTGCCAGTAACATATTTCCTAGATGAGTCAATCTTAAGTTCCTTTCCTAAGCCTCTATCAATTAGGGTTATACATCGTTAGAAAGAACAAGCTAGGAGCTTTCAACCAAGCTATAAATGATTTATGCAACAAAAGAAATGTGAAAGTTAAATGCAACTGTATATGAAAAATACAAAATCATCAATAATATTGCCAGTAACATATTTCCTAGATGAGTCAATCTTAAGTTCCTTTCCTAAGCCTCTATCAATGAGAGTTATACACCGTTGGAAAGAAAAAGCTAGGAGCTTTCAATCAAGCTATAACTGATTTATGCAGTAAAAGAAATGTGAAAGTTCAATGCAACTGTATATGAAAAATAAAAAATCATCAACAATATTGCCAGTGACATATTTCCTAAGTGTGTCAATTAGAAGTTCCTTCCCTAAGCCTCTAACAATGAGGGTTATACATCGTTGGAAAGAACGAGCTAGGAGCTTTCAATCGAGCTATAAATGATTTATGCAACAAAAGAAATGTGAAAGATAAATGCAACTGTACATGAAAAATACTAAATCATCAACAATATTCCCAGTGACATATTTCCTAGATTAGTCAATTTTAAGTTCCTTTACTAAGCCTCTATCAGCGAGGGTTATCTTCGTTGGAAAGAACAAAATAAGGGATTTCAACTAAGCTATACACGGTATATGCAGCGGAAAAAATGTGAGAGTTAAATACAACTGTATATGAAAAATACAGAGTCATCAACAATATTTCTCGTGACATAATTCCGAGATCCGTCAATTTGAAGTTCCTTTCCTAAGCTTCTATAAACCACAGTTATACATCGTTGGAAAGAACAAAGTAAGGGCTTTCAATCACAATATAAATAGTTTTTCCAGCAAAAGAAATGTGAAAGTTAAACGCAACTGTATATGAAAAATACAGAATCATCAACAATATTCCCAGTGACATATTTCCTAAGTGTGTCAATTATAAGTTCCTTCCCTAAGCCTCTATCAACGAGTGTTATAAATCGTTGGAAAGAACAAGCTAAGAGCTTTCAATCGAGCTATAAGTGACTTATGCAACAAAAGAAATGTGAAAGTTAAATGCAACTGTATATGAAAAATACAAAATCATCAACAATATTCCCAGTGACATATTTCCTAAGTGTGTCAATTAGAAGTTCCTTCCCTAAGCCTCTAACAATGAGGGTTATACATTGTTGGAAAGAACGAGCTAGGAGCTTTCAATCGAGCTATAAATGATTTATGCAACAAAAGAAATGTGAAAGATAAATGCAACTGTACATGAAAAATACTAAATCATCAACAATATTCCCAGTGACATATTTCCTAGATTAGTCAATTTTAAGTTCCTTTACTAAGCCTCTATCAGCGAGGGTTATCTTCGTTGGAAAGAACAAGCTAGGAGCTTTCGACCAAGCTATAAATGATTTATGCAACAAAAGAAATGTGAAGGTTAAATGCAACTGTATATGAAAAATACAAAATCATCAACAATATTCCCAGTGACATATTTCCTAAGTGTGTCAATTAGAAGTTCCTTCCCTAAGCCTCTAACAATGAGGGTTATACATCGTTGGAAAAACGAGCTAGGAGCTTTCAATCGAGCTATAAATGATTTATGCAACAAAAGAAATGTGAAAGTTAAATGCAACTGTATATGAAAAACACAAAATCATCAACAATATTGCCAGTGACATATGTCCTAAGTGTGTCAATTATAAGTTCCTTCCCTAAGCCTCTATCAATGAGAGTTATACATCGTTAGAAAGAACAAGCTAGGAGCTTTCGACCAAGCTATAAATGATTTATGCAACAAAAGAAATGTGAAGGTTAAATGCAACTGTATATGAAAAATACAAAATCATCAACAATATTGCCAGTAACATATTTCCTAGATGAGTCAATTTTAAGTTCCTTTCCTAAGCCTCTATCAATGAGGGTTATACATCGCTGGAAAGAACTAGCTAAGAGCTTTCAATCAAGCTATAAAAGATTTATGCAACAAAAGAAATGTGAAAGTTAAATGCAACTGTATATGAAAATTACAGATTCATTAACAATATTGCCAGTGACATATTTCCTAAATGAGTCAATTTTAAGTTCCTTTCCTAAGCCTCTAGCAATGAGAGTTATACGTCGTACGAAAGAACAAGCTAAGAGCTTTCAACCAAGCTGCAAGTCGTTTACGCGGCAAAAGAAATGTGAAAGTTAAATGCAACTGTATATGAAAAATACAAAATCATCAACAATATTCCCAGTGACATATTTCCCTGGTGAGTCAATTTTAAGTTCCTTTCCTAAGCCTCTATCAAGGAGGGTTATACATCGTTGGAAAGAACAAGCTAAGGGCTTTCAACCAAGCTATAAACGGTTTATGCAGCAAAAGAAATGTGAAAGATAAATGCAACTGTACATGAAAAATACTAAATCATCAACAATATTCCCAGTGACATATTTCCTATGTCAGTCAATTATAACTTCCTTCCCTAAGCCTCTATCAACGAAAGTTATACATCGTTCGAAAGAAGAGTCTAAGAGCTTTCAACCAAGCTATAAATGGTTTATGCAACAATAGAAATGTGAAAGTTAGGTGCAACTGTATATGAAAAATACAAAATCATCAATAATATTGCCAGTAACATATTTCCTAGATGAGTCAATCTTAAGTTATTTTCCTAAGCCTCTATCAATGAGAGTTATACACCGTTGGAAAGAAAAAGCTAGGAGCTTTCAATCAAGCTATAACTGATTTATGCAGTAAAAGAAATGTGAAAGTTAAATGCAACTGTATATGAAAAATACAAAATCATCAATAATATTGCCAGTAACATATTTCCTAGATGAGTCAATCTTAAGTTCCTTTCCTAAGCCTTTATCAATTAGGGTTATACATCGTTAGAAAGAACAAGCCAGGAGCTTTCAACCAAGCTATAAATGATTTATGCAACAAAAGAAATGTGAAAGTTAAATGCAACTGTATATGAAAAATACAAAATCATCAATAATATTGCCAGTAACATATTTCCTAGATGAGTCAATCTTAAGTTCCTTTCCTAAGCTTCTATCAACCACAGTTATACATCGTTGGAAAGAACAAAATAAGGGCTTTCAATCACACTATAAATAGTTTTTGCAGCAAAAGAAATGTGAAAGTTAAATGCAACTGTATATGAAAAACACAAAATCATCAAAAATATTGCCAGTGACATATTTCCTAAGTTTGTCAATTATAAGTTCCTTCCCTAAGCCTCTAACAATGAGGGTTATACATCGTTGGAAAGCAAAAGCTAGGAGCTTTCAATCAAGCTATAAATGATTTATGCAACAAAAGAAATGTGAAAGTTAAATGCAACTGTATATGAAAAATAAAAAATCATCAACAATATTGCCAGTGACATATTTCCTGGAAGAGTCAATTTTAAGTTCCTTTCCTAAGCTTCTATCACTGAGAGTTATACGTCGTTGGAAAGAACAAGCTAAGAGCTTTCAATAAAGCTATAAATGATTTATGCAACAAAAGAAATGTGAAAGTTAAATGCAACTGTATATGAAAATTACAGATTCATCAACAATATTGCCAGTGACATATTTCCTAGATGAGTCAATTTTAAGTTCCTTTCCTAAGTCTCTAGCAATGAGAGTTATACGTCGTATGAAAGAACAAGCTAAGAGCTTTCAACCAAGCTGTAAGTCGTTTATGCAGCAAAAGAAATGTGAAAGTTAAATGCAACTGTATATGAAAAATAAATTTTCATCAACAATATTCCCAGTGACATATTTCCCAGGTGAGTCAATTTTAAGTTCCTTTCCTAAGCCTCTATCAAGGAGAGTTATACATCGTTGGAAAGAAAAAGCTAGGAGCTTTCAATCAAGCTATAACTGATTTATGCAGTAAAAGAAATGTGAAAGTTAAATGCAACTGTATATGAAAAATACAAAATCATCAATAATATTGCCAGTAACATATTTCCTAGATGAGTCAATCTTAAGTTCCTTTCCTAAGCCTCTATCAATTAGAGTTATACATCGTTAGAAAGAACAAGCTAGGAGCTTTCAACCAAGCTATAAATGATTTATGCAACAAAAGAAATGTGAAAGTTAAATGCAACTGTATATGAAAAATACAAAATCATCAATAATATTGCCAGTAACATATTTCCTAGATGAGTCAATCTTAAGTTCCTTTCCTAAGCCTCTATCAATGAGAGTTATACACCGTTGGAAAGAAAAAGCTAGGAGCTTTCAATCAAGCTATAACTGATTTATGCAGTAAAAGAAATGTGAAAGTTCAATGCAACTGTATATGAAAAATAAAAAATCATCAACAATATTGCCAGTGACATATTTCCTAAGTGTGTCAATTAGAAGTTCCTTCCCTAAGCCTCTAACAATGAGGGTTATACATCGTTGGAAAGAATGAGCTAGGAGCTTTCAATCGAGCTATAAATGATTTATGCAACAAAAGAAATGTGAAAGATAAATGCAACTGTACATGAAAAATACTAAATCATCAACAATATTCCCAGTGACATATTTCCTAGATTAGTCAATTTTAAGTTCCTTTACTAAGCCTCTATCAGCGAGGGTTATCTTCGTTGGAAAGAACAAAATAAGGGATTTCAACTAAGCTATACACGGTATATGCAGCGGAAAAAATGTGAGAGTTAAATACAACTGTATATGAAAAATACAGAGTCATCAACAATATTTCTCGTGACATAATTCCGAGATCCGTCAATTTGAAGTTCCTTTCCTAAGCTTCTATAAACCACAGTTATACATCGTTGGAAAGAACAAAGTAAGGGCTTTCAATCACAATATAAATAGTTTTTCCAGCAAAAGAAATGTGAAAGTTAAACGCAACTGTATATGAAAAATACAGAATCATCAACAATATTCCCAGTGACATATTTCCTAAGTGTGTCAATTATAAGTTCCTTCCCTAAGCCTCTAACAATGAGGGTTATACATCGTTGGAAAGAACGAGCTAGGAGCTTTCAATCGAGCTATAAGTGATTTATGCAACAAAAGAAATGTGAAAGTTAAATGCAACTGTATATGAAAAATACAAAATCATCAACAATATTCCCAGTGACATATTTCCTAAGTGTGTCAATTAGAAGTTCCTTCCCTAAGCCTCTAACAATGAGGGTTATACATTGTTGGAAAGAACGAGCTAGGAGCTTTCAATCGAGCTATAAATGATTTATGCAACAAAAGAAATGTGAAAGATAAATGCAACTGTACATGAAAAATACTAAATCATCAACAATATTCCCAGTGACATATTTCCTAGATTAGTCAATTTTAAGTTCCTTTACTAAGCCTCTATCAGCGAGGGTTATCTTCGTTGGAAAGAACAAGCTAGGAGCTTTCGACCAAGCTATAAATGATTTATGCAACAAAAGAAATGTGAAGGTTAAATGCAACTGTATATGAAAAATACAAAATCATCAACAATATTCCCAGTGACATATTTCTTAAGTGTGTCAATTAGAAGTTCCTTCCCTAAGCCTCTAACAATGAGGGTTATACATCGTTGGAAAAACGAGCTAGGAGCTTTCAATCGAGCTATAAATGATTTATGCAACAAAAGAAATGTGAAAGTTAAATGCAACTGTATATGAAAAACACAAAATCATCAACAATATTGCCAGTGACATATGTCCTAAGTGTGTCAATTATAAGTTCCTTCCCTAAGCCTCTATCAATGAGAGTTATACATCGTTAGAAAGAACAAGCTAGGAGCTTTCGACCAAGCTATAAATGATTTATGCAACAAAAGAAATGTGAAGGTTAAATGCAACTGTATATGAAAAATACAAAATCATGAACAATATTGCCAGTAACATATTTCCTAGATGAGTCAATTTTAAGTTCCTTTCCTAAGCTTCTATCACTGAGAGTTATACGTCGTTGGAAAGAACAAGCTAAGAGCTTTCAATAAAGCTATAAATGATTTATGCAACAAAAGAAATGTGAAAGTTAAATGCAACTGTATATGAAAATTACAGATTCATCAACAATATTGCCAGTGACATATTTCCTAGATGAGTCAATTTTAAGTTCCTTTCCTAAGTCTCTAGCAATGAGAGTTATACGTCGTATGAAAGAACAAGCTAAGAGCTTTCAACCAAGCTGTAAGTCGTTTATGCAGCAAAAGAAATGTGAAAGTTAAATGCAACTGTATATGAAAAATAAATTTTCATCAACAATATTCCCAGTGACATATTTCCCAGGTGAGTCAATTTTAAGTTCCTTTCCTAAGCCTCTATCAAGGAGAGTTATACATCGTTGGAAAGAAAAAGCTAGGAGCTTTCAATCAAGCTATAACTGATTTATGCAGTAAAAGAAATGTGAAAGTTTAATGCAACTGTATATGAAAAATACAAAATCATCAATAATATTGCCAGTAACATATTTCCTAGATGAGTCAATCTTAAGTTCCTTTCCTAAGCCTCTATCAATTAGAGTTATACATCGTTAGAAAGAACAAGCTAGGAGCTTTCAACCAAGCTATAAATGATTTATGCAACAAAAGAAATGTGAAAGTTAAATGCAACTGTATATGAAAAATACAAAATCATCAATAATATTGCCAGTAACATATTTCCTAGATGAGTCAATCTTAAGTTCCTTTCCTAAGCCTCTATCAATGAGAGTTATACACCGTTGGAAAGAAAAAGCTAGGAGCTTTCAATCAAGCTATAACTGATTTATGCAGTAAAAGAAATGTGAAAGTTCAATGCACCTGTATATGAAAAATAAAAAATCATCAACAATATTGCCAGTGACATATTTCCTAAGTGTGTCAATTAGAAGTTCCTTCCCTAAGCCTCTAACAATGAGGGTTATACATCGTTGGAAAGAACGAGCTAGGAGCTTTCAATCGAGCTATAAATGATTTATGCAACAAAAGAAATGTGAAAGATAAATGCAACTGTACATGAAAAATACTAAATCATCAACAATATTCCCAGTGACATATTTCCTAGATTAGTCAATTTTAAGTTCCTTTACTAAGCCTCTATCAGCGAGGGTTATCTTCGTTGGAAAGAACAAAATAAGGGATTTCAACTAAGCTATACACGGTATATGCAGCGGAAAAAATGTGAGAGTTAAATACAACTGTATATGAAAAATACAGAGTCATCAACAATATTTCTCGTGACATAATTCCGAGATCCGTCAATTTGAAGTTCCTTTCCTAAGCTTCTATAAACCACAGTTATACATCGTTGGAAAGAACAAAGTAAGGGCTTTCAATCACAATATAAATAGTTTTTCCAGCAAAAGAAATGTGAAAGTTAAACGCAACTGTATATGAAAAATACAGAATCATCAACAATATTCCCAGTGACATATTTCCTAAGTGTGTCAATTATAAGTTCCTTCCCTAAGCCTCTAACAATGAGGGTTATACATCGTTGGAAAGAACGAGCTAGGAGCTTTCAATCGAGCTATAAGTGATTTATGCAACAAAAGAAATGTGAAAGTTAAATGCAACTGTATATGAAAAATACAAAATCATCAACAATATTCCCAGTGACATATTTCCTAAGTGTGTCAATTAGAAGTTCCTTCCCTAAGCCTCTAACAATGAGGGTTATACATTGTTGGAAAGAACGAGCTAGGAGCTTTCAATCGAGCTATAAATGATTTATGCAACAAAAGAAATGTGAAAGATAAATGCAACTGTACATGAAAAATACTAAATCATCAACAATATTCCCAGTGACATATTTCCTAGATTAGTCAATTTTAAGTTCCTTTACTAAGCCTCTATCAGCGAGGGTTATCTTCGTTGGAAAGAACAAGCTAGGAGCTTTCGACCAAGCTATAAATGATTTATGCAACAAAAGAAATGTGAAGGTTAAATGCAACTGTATATGAAAAATACAAAATCATCAACAATATTCCCAGTGACATATTTCTTAAGTGTGTCAATTAGAAGTTCCTTCCCTAAGCCTCTAACAATGAGGGTTATACATCGTTGGAAAAACGAGCTAGGAGCTTTCAATCGAGCTATAAATGATTTATGCAACAAAAGAAATGTGAAAGTTAAATGCAACTGTATATGAAAAACACAAAATCATCAACAATATTGCCAGTGACATATGTCCTAAGTGTGTCAATTATAAGTTCCTTCCCTAAGCCTCTATCAATGAGAGTTATACATCGTTAGAAAGAACAAGCTAGGAGCTTTCGACCAAGCTATAAATGATTTATGCAACAAAAGAAATGTGAAGGTTAAATGCAACTGTATATGAAAAATACAAAATCATGAACAATATTGCCAGTAACATATTTCCTAGATGAGTCAATTTTAAGTTCCTTTCCTAAGCCTCTATCAATGAGGGTTATACATCGCTGGAAAGAACTAGCTAAGAGCTTTCAATCAAGCTATAAAAGATTTATGCAACAAAAGAAATGTGAAAGTTAAATGCAACTATATATGAAAATTACAGATTCATTAACAATATTGCCAGTGACATATTTCCTAAATGAGTCAATTTTAAGTTCCTTTCCTAAGCCTCTAGCAATGAGAGTTATACGTCGTACGAAAGAACAAGCTAAGAGCTTTCAACCAAGCTGCAAGTCGTTTACGCGGCAAAAGAAATGTGAAAGTTAAATGCAACTGTATATGAAAAATACAAAATCATCAACAATATTCCCAGTGACATATTTCCCTGGTGAGTCAATTTTAAGTTCCTTTCCTAAGCCTCTATCAAGGAGAGTTATACATCGTTGGAAAGAACAAGCTAAGGGCTTTCAACCAAGCTATAAACGGTTTATGCAGCAAAAGAAATGTGAAAGATAAATGCAACTGTACATGAAAAATACTAAATCATCAACAATATTCCCAGTGACATATTTCCTATGTCAGTCAATTATAACTTCCTTCCCTAAGCCTCTATCAACGAAAGTTATACATCGTTCGAAAGAAGAGTCTAAGAGCTTTCAACCAAGCTATAAATGGTTTATGCAACAATAGAAATGTGAAAGTTAGGTGCAACTGTATATGAAAAATACAAAATCATCAATAATATTGCCAGTAACATATTTCCTAGATGAGTCAATCTTAAGTTATTTTCCTAAGCCTCTATCAATGAGAGTTATACACCGTTGGAAAGAAAAAGCTAGGAGCTTTCAATCAAGCTATAACTAATTTATGCAGTAAAAGAAATGTGAAAGTTAAATGCAACTGTATATGAAAAATACAAAATCATCAATAATATTGCCAGTAACATATTTCCTAAATGAGTCAATCTTAAGTTCCTTTCCTAAGCCTTTATCAATTAGAGTTATACACCGTTAGAAAGAACAAGCCAGGAGCTTTCAACCAAGCTATAAATGATTTATGCAACAAAAGAAATGTGAAAGTTAAATGCAACTGTATATGAAAAATACAAAATCATCAATAATATTGCCAGTAACATATTTCCTAGATGAGTCAATCTTAAGTTCCTTTCCTAAGCTTCTATCAACCACAGTTATACATCGTTGGAAAGAACAAAATAAGGGCTTTCAATCACACTATAAATAGTTTTTGCAGCAAAAGAAATGTGAAAGTTAAATGCAACTGTATATGAAAAACACAAAATCATCAAAAATATTGCCAGTGACATATTTCCTAAGTTTGTCAATTATAAGTTCCTTCCCTAAGCCTCTAACAATGAGGGTTATACATCGTTGGAAAGAAAAAGCTAGGAGCTTTCAATCAAGCTATAAATGATTTATGCAACAAAAGAAATGTGAAAGTTAAATGCAACTGTATATGAAAAATAAAAAATCATCAACAATATTGCCAGTGACATATTTCCTGGAAGAGTCAATTTTAAGTTCCTTTCCTAAGCTTCTATCACTGAGAGTTATACGTCGTTGGAAAGAACAAGCTAAGAGCTTTCAATCAAGCTATAAATGATTTATGCAACAAAAGAAATGTGAAAGTTAAATGCAACTGTATATGAAAATTACAGATTCATCAACAATATTGCCAGTGACATATTTCCTAGATGAGTCAATTTTAAGTTCCTTTCCTAAGTCTCTAGCAATGAGAGTTATACGTCGTATGAAAGAACAAGCTAAGAGCTTTCAACCAAGCTGTAAGTCGTTTATGCAGCAAAAGAAATGTGAAAGTTAAATGCAACTGTATATGAAAAATAAATTTTCATCAACAATATTCCCAGTGACATATTTCCCAGGTGAGTCAATTTTAAGTTCCTTTCCTAAGCCTCTATCAAGGAGAGTTATACATCGTTGGAAAGAACAAGCTAGGAGCTTTCAACCCAGCTATAAATGATTTATGCAACAAAAGAAATGTGAAAGTTAAATGCAACTGTACATGAAAAATACAAAATCATCAACAATATTCTCAGTGTGATATTTCCTAGATGAGTCAATTTTAAGTTCGTTTCCTAAACCTCTTTAAACCTGAGTTTTACATCGTTGGAGAGAGCAAGCTAAGAGCTTTCAATCAAGCTATAAACGGTTTATGCAGCAAAACAAATGTGAAAGTTAAATGCAACTGTATATGAAAAATAAAAAATCATCAACAATATTGCCAGTGACATATTTCCTGGAAGAGTCAATTTTAAGTTCCTTTCCTAAGCCTCTATCACTGAGAGTTATACGTCGTTGGAAAGAACAAGCTAAGAGCTTTCAATCAAGCTATAAATGATTTATGCAACAAAAGAAATGTGAAAGTTAAATGCAACTGTATATGAAAATTACAGATTCATCAACAATATTGCCAGTGACATATTTCCTAAGTGTGTCAATTATAAGTTCCTTCCCTAAGCCTCTATCAATGAGAGTTATACATCGTTAGAAAGAACAAGCTAGGAGCTTTCGACCAAGCTATAAATGATTTATGCAACAAAAGAAATGTGAAGGTTAAATGCAACTGTATATGAAAAATACAAAATCATCAACAATGTTCCCAGTGACATATTTCCTAAGTGTGTCAATTAGAAGTTCCTTCCCTAAGCCTCTAACAATGAGGGTTATACATCGTTGGAAAGAACGAGCCAGGAGCTTTCAATCGAGCTATAAATGATTTATGCGACAAAAGAAATGTGAAAGATAAATGCAACTGTACATGAAAAATACTAAATCATCAACAATATTCCCAGTGACATATTTCCTAGATTAGTCAATTTTAAGTTCCTTTACTAAGCCTCTATCAGCGAGGGTTATCTTCGTTGGAAAGAAAAAAATAAGGGATTTCAACTAAGCTATACACGGTATATGCAGCGGAAAAAATGTGAGAGTTAAATACAACTGTATATGAAAAATACAGAGTCATCAATAATATTTCTCGTGACATAATTCCGAGATCCGTCAATTTGAAGTTCCTTTCCTAAGCTTCTATAAACCACAGTTATACATCGTTGGAAAGAACAAAGTCAGGGCTTTCAATCACAATATAAATAGTTTTTCCAGCAAAAGAAATGTGAAAGTTAAACGCAACTGTATATGAAAAATACAGAATCATCAACAATATTCCCAGTGACATATTTCCTAAGTGTGTCAATTATAAATTCCTTCCCTAAGCCTCTAACAATGAGGGTTATACATCGTTGGAAACAACGAGCTAGGAGCTTTCAATCGAGCTATAAATGATTTATGCAACAAAAGAAATGTGAAAGTTAAATGCAACTGTATATGAAAAACACAAAATCATCAACAATATTGCCAGTGACATAATTCCTAAGTGTGTCAGTTATAAGTTCCTTCCCTAAGCCTCTATCAATGAGAGTTATACATCGTTAGAAAGAACAAGCTAGGAGCTTTCGACCAAGCTATAAATGATTTATGCAACAAAAGAAATGTGAAGGTTAAATGCAACTGTATATGAAAAATACAAAATCATCAACAATATTCCCAGTGACATATTTCCTAAGTGTGTCAATTAGAAGTTCCTTCCCTAAGCCTCTAACAATGAGGGTTATACATCGTTGGAAAGAACGAGCTAGGAGCTTTCAATCGAGCTATAAATGATTTATGCAACAAAAGAAATGTGAAAGTTAAATGCAACTGTATATGAAAAACACAAAATCATCAACAATATTGCCAGTGACATATGTCCTAAGTGTGTCAATTATAAGTTCCTTCCCTAAGCCTCTATCAATGAGAGTTATTCATCGTTAGAAAGAACAAGCTAGGAGCTTTTGGCCAAGCTATAAATGATTTATGCAACAAAAGAAATGTGAAGGTTAAATGCAACTGTATATGAAAAATACAAAATCATCAATAATATTGCCAGTAACATATTTCCTAGATGAGTCAATCTTAAGTTCCTTTCCTAAGCCTCTATCAATTAGAGTTATACATCGTTAGAAAGAACAAGCTAGGAGATTTCAATCAAGCTATAAACGTTTTATGCAACAAAAGAAATGTGAAAGATAAATGCAACTGTACATGAAGAATACAAAATCATAAACAATATTCCCAGTGACATATTTCCTATGTCAGTCAATTATAACTTCCTTCCCTAAACCTCTATCAACGAAAGTTATACATCGTTCGAAAGAAGAGTCTAAGAGCTTTCAATCAAGCTATAAATGGTTTATGCAGCAATAGAAATGTGAAAGTTAGGTGCAACTGTATATGAAAAATACTAAATCATCAACAATATTCCCAGTGACATATTTCCTAGATTAGTCAATTTTAAGTTTCTTTCCTAAGCCTCTATCAGCGAGGGTTATCTTCGTTGGAAAGAACAAAATAAGGGATTTCAACTAAGCTATACACGGTATATGCAGCGGAAAAAATGTGAGAGTTAAATACAACTGTATATGAAAAATACAGAGTCATCAACAATATTCCTCGTGACATAATTCCGAGATCCGTCAATTTTAAGTTCCTTTCCTAAGCTTATATCAACCACAGTTATACATGGTTGGAAAGAACAAAATAAGGGCTTTCAATCACACTATAAATAGTTTTTGCAGCAAAAGAAATGTGAAAGTTAAATGCAACTGTATATGAAAAATACAGAATCATCAACAATATGCCCAGTGACATATTTCCTAAGTTTGTCAATTATAAGTTCCTTCCCTAAGCCTCTAACAATGAGGGTTATACATCGTTGGAAAGAAAAAGCTAGGAGCTTTCAATCAAGCTATAAATGATTTATGCAACAAAAGAAATGTGAAAGTTAAATGCAACTGTATATGAAAAACACAAAATCATCAAAAATATTGCCAGTGACCTATTTCCTAAGTGTGTCAATTATAAGTTCCTTCCCTAAGCCTCTATCAATGAGAGTTATACACCGTTGGAAAGAAAAAGCTAGGAGCTTTCAATCAAGCTATAACTGATTTATGCAGTAAAAGAAATGTGAAAGTTAAATGCAACTGTATATGAAAAATACAAAATCATCAATAATATTGCCAGTAACATATTTCCTAGATGAGTCAATCTTAAGTTCCTTTCCTAAGCCTCTATCAATTAGAGTTATACATCGTTAGAAAGAACAAGCTAGGAGCTTTCAACCAAGCTATAAATGATTTATGCAACAAAAGAAATGTGAAAGTTAAATGCAACTGTATATGAAAAATACAAAATCATCAATAATATTGCCAGTAACATATTTCCTAGATGAGTCAATTTTAAGTTCCTTTCCTATGCCTCTATCAATGAGGGTTATACATCGCTGGAAAGAACTTGCTAAGAGCTTTCAATCAAGCTATAAAAGATTTATGCAACAAAAGAAATGTGAAAGTTAAATGCAACTGTATATGAAAATTACAGATTCATCAACAATATTGCCAGTAACATATTTCCTAGATGAGTCAATCTTAAGTTCCTTTCCTAAGCCTCTATCAATTAGAGTTATACATCGTTAGAAAGAACAAGCTAGGAGCTTTCAACCAAGCTATAAATGATTTATGCAACAAAAGAAATGTGAAAGTTAAATGCAACTGTATATGAAAAATACAAAATCATCAATAATATGGCCAGTAACATATTTCCTAGATGAGTCAATCTTAAGTTCCTTTCCTAAGCCTCTATCAATTAGAGTTATACATCGTTAGAAAGAACAAGCTAAGAGCTTTCAACAAAGCTGTAAGTCGTTTACGCGGCAAAAGAAATGTGAAAGTTAAATGCAACTGTATATGAAAAATACAAAATCATCAACAATATTCCCAGTGACATATTTCCCTGGTGAGTCAATTTTAAGTTCCTTTCCTAAGCCTCTATCAAGGAGAGTTATACATCGTTGGAAAGAACAAGCTAAGGGCTTTCAACCAAGCTATAAACGGTTTATGCAGCAAGAGAAATGTGAAAGTTAAATGCAACTGTACATGAAAAATACAAAATCATCAACAATATTCCCAATGACATATTTCCTAAGTGAGTCAATTATAAGTTCCTTCCCTAAGCCTTTATCAACGAGGGTTATACATCGTTGGAAAGAACAAGCTAAGGGCTTTCAACAAAGCTATAAACGTTTTATGCAACAAAAGAAATGTGAAAGATAAATGCAACTGTACATGAAAAATACAAAATCATCAACAATATTCCCAGTGTCATATTTCCTAGATGAGTCAATTTTAAGTTCGTTTCCTAAACCTCTTTAAACCTGAGTTTTACTTCGTTGGAGAGAGCACGCTAAGAGCTTTCAATTAAGCTATAAACGGTTTATGCAGCAAAACAAATGTGAAAGTTAAATGTAATTGTATATGAAAAATACAGTATCATCAACAATATTCCCAGTGACATATTTCCTAGATTAGTCAATTTTAAGTTCCTTTCCTAAGCCTCTATCAGCGAGGCTTATCTTCGTTGGAAAGAACAAAATAAGGGATTTCAACTAAGCTATACACGGTATATGCAGCGGAAAAAATGTGAGAGTTAAATACAACTGTATATGAAAAATACAGAGTCATCAACAATATTCCTCGTGACATAATTCCGAGATCCGTCAATTTTAAGTTCCTTTCCTAAGCTTCTATCAACCACAGTTATACATCGTTGGAAAGAACAAAGTAAGGGCTTTCAATCACAATATAAATAGTTTTTCCAGCAAAAGAAATGTGAAAGTTAAACGCAACTGTATATGAAAAATACAGAATCATCAACAATATTCCCAGTGACATATTTCCCAGGTGAGTCAATTTTAAGTTCCGTTCCTAAGTCTCTATCAAGGAGAGTTATACATCGTTGGAAAGAACAAGCTAGGAGCTTTCAACCAAGCTATAAATGATTTATGCAACGAAAGAAATGTGAAAGCTAAATGCAACTGTACATGAAAAATACAAAATCATCAACAATATTCCCAATGACATATTTCCTAAGTGAGTCAATTATAAGTTCCTTCCCTAAGCCTTTATCAACGAGGGTTATACATCGTTGGAAAGAACAAGCTATGGGCTTTCAATCAAGCTATAAACGTTTTATGCAACAAAAGAAATATGAAAGATAAATGCAACTGTACATGAAGAATACAAAATCATAAACAATATTCCCAGTGACATATTTCCTATGTCAGTCAATTATAACTTCCTTCCCTAAGCCTCTATCAACGAAAGTTATACATCGTTCGAAAGAAGAGTCTAAGAGCTTTCAATCAAGCTATAAATGTTTTATGCAGCAATAGAAATGTGAAAGTTAGGTGCAACTGTATATGAAAAATACTAAATCATCAACAATATTCCCAGTGACATATTTCCTAGATTAGTCAATTTTAAGTTTCTTTCCTAAGCCTCTATCAGCGAGGGTTATCTTCGTTGGAAAGAACAAAATAAGGGATTTCAACTAAGCTATACACGGTATATGCAGCGGAAAAAATGTGAGAGTTAAATACAACTGTATATGAAAAATACAGAGTCATCAACAATATTCCTCGTGACATAATTCCGAGATCCGTCAATTTTAAGTTCCTTTCCTGAGCTTCTATCAACCACAGTTATACATCGTTGGAAAGAACAAAATAAGGGCTTTCAATCACACTATAAATAGTTTTTGCAGCAAAAGAAATGTGAAAGTTAAATGCAACTGTATATGAAAAATACAGAATCATCAACAATATTCCCAGTGACATATTTCCTAAGTTTGTCAATTATAAGTTCCTTCCCTAAGCCTCTAACAATGAGGGTTATAAATCGTTGGAAAGAAAAAGCTAGGAGCTTTCAATCAAGCTATATATGATTTATGCAACAAAAGAAATGTGAAAGTTAAATGCAACTGTATATGAAAAACACAAAATCATCAAAAATATTGCCAGTGACATATTTCCTAAGTGTGTCAATTATAAGTTCCTTCCCTAAGCCTCTATCAATGAGAGTTATACACCGTTGGAAAGAAAAAGTTAGGAGCTTTCAATCAAGCTATAACTGATTTATGCAGTAAAAGAAATGTGAAAGTTAAATGCAACTGTATATGAAAAATACAAAATCATCAATAATATTGCCAGTAACATATTTCCTAGATGAGTCACTCTTAAGTTCCTTTCCTAAGCCTCTATCAATTAGAGTTATACATCGTTAGAAAGAACAAGCTAGGAGCTTTCAACCAAGCTATAAATGATTTATGCAACAAAAGAAATGTGAAAGTTAAATGCAACTGTATATGAAAAATACAAAATCATCAATAATATTGCCAGTAACATATTTCCTAGATGAGTCAATCTTAAGTTCCTTTCCTAAGACTCTATCAATGAGAGTTATACACCGTTGGAAAGAAAAAGCTAGGAGCTTTCAATCAAGCTATAACTGATTTATGCAGTAAAAGAAATGTGAAAGTTCAATGCAACTGTATATGAAAAATAAAAAATCATCAACAATATTGCCAGTGACATATTTCCTAAGTGTGTCAATTAGAAGTTCCTTCCCTAAGCCTCTAACAATGAGGGTTATACATCGTTGGAAAGAACGAGCTAGGAGCTTTCAATCGAGCTATAAATGATTTATGCAACAAAAGAAATGTGAATGATAAATGCAACTGTACATGAAAAATACTAAATCATCAACAATATTCCCAGTGACATATTTCCTAGATTAGTCAATTTTAAGTTCCTTTACTAAGCCTCTATCAGCGAGGGTTATCTTCGTTGGAAAGAACAAAATAAGGGATTTCAACTAAGCTATACACGGTATATGCAGCGGAAAAAATGTGAGAGTTAAATACAACTGTATATGAAAAATACAGAGTCATCAACAATATTTCTCGTGACATAATTCCGAGATCCGTCAATTTGAAGTTCCTTTCCTAAGCTTCTATAAACCACAGTTATACATCGTTGGAAAGAACAAAGTAAGGGCTTTCAATCACAATATAAATAGTTTTTCCAGCAAAAGAAATGTGAAAGTTAAACGCAACTGTATATGAAAAACACAAAATCATCAACAATATTGCCAGTGACATATTTCCTAAGTGTGTCAATTATAAGTTCCTTCCCTAAGCCTCTATCAATGAGAGTTATACATCGTTAGAAAGAACAAGCTAGGAGCTTTCGACCAAGCTATAAATGATTTATGCAACAAAAGAAATGTGAAGGTTAAATGCAACTGTATATGAAAAATACAAAATCATCAACAATATTCCCAGTGACATATTTCCTAAGTGTGTCAATTAGAAGTTCCTTCCCTAAGCCTCTAACAATGAGGGTTATACATTGTTGGAAAGAACGAGCTAGGAGCTTTCAATCGAGCTATAAATGATTTATGCAACAAAAGAAATGTGAAAGATAAATGCAACTGTACATGAAAAATACTAAATCATCAACAATATTCCCAGTGACATATTTCCTAGATTAGTCAATTTTAAGTTCCTTTACTAAGCCTCTATCAGCGAGGGTTATCTTCGTTGGAAAGAACAAGCTAGGAGCTTTCGACCAAGCTATAAATGATTTATGCAACAAAAGAAATGTGAAAGATAAATGCAACTGTACATGAAGAATACAAAATCATAAACAATATTCCCAGTGACATATTTCCTATGTCAGTCAATTATAACTTCCTTCCCTAAGCCTCTATCAACGAAAGTTATACATCGTTCGAAAGAAGAGTCTAAGAGCTTTCAATCAAGCTATAAACGGTTTATGCAGCAAGAGAAATGTGAAAGTTAAATGCAACTGTACATGAAAAATACAAAATCATCAACAATATTCCCAATGACATATTTCCTAAGTGAGTCAATTATAAGTTCCTTCCCTAAGCCTTTATCAACGAGGGTTATACATCGTTGGAAAGAACAAGCTAAGGGCTTTCAACAAAGCTATAAACGTTTTATGCAACAAAAGAAATGTGAAAGATAAATGCAACTGTACATGAAAAATACAAAATCATCAACAATATTCCCAGTGTCATATTTCCTAGATGAGTCAATCTTAAGTTCCTTTCCTAAGACTCTATCAATGAGAGTTATACACCGTTGGAAAGAAAAAGCTAGGAGCTTTCAATCAAGCTATAACTGATTTATGCAGTAAAAGAAATGTGAAAGTTCAATGCAACTGTATATGAAAAATAAAAAATCATCAACAATATTGCCAGTGACATATTTCCTAAGTGTGTCAATTAGAAGTTCCTTCCCTAAGCCTCTAACAATGAGGGTTATACATCGTTGGAAAGAACGAGCTAGGAGCTTTCAATCGAGCTATAAATGATTTATGCAACAAAAGAAATGTGAATGATAAATGCAACTGTACATGAAAAATACTAAATCATCAACAATATTCCCAGTGACATATTTCCTAGATTAGTCAATTTTAAGTTCCTTTACTAAGCCTCTATCAGCGAGGGTTATCTTCGTTGGAAAGAACAAAATAAGGGATTTCAACTAAGCTATACACGGTATATGCAGCGGAAAAAATGTGAGAGTTAAATACAACTGTATATGAAAAATACAGAGTCATCAACAATATTTCTCGTGACATAATTCCGAGATCCGTCAATTTGAAGTTCCTTTCCTAAGCTTCTATAAACCACAGTTATACATCGTTGGAAAGAACAAAGTAAGGGCTTTCAATCACAATATAAATAGTTTTTCCAGCAAAAGAAATGTGAAAGTTAAACGCAACTGTATATGAAAAACACAAAATCATCAACAATATTGCCAGTGACATATTTCCTAAGTGTGTCAATTATAAGTTCCTTCCCTAAGCCTCTATCAATGAGAGTTATACATCGTTAGAAAGAACAAGCTAGGAGCTTTCGACCAAGCTATAAATGATTTATGCAACAAAAGAAATGTGAAGGTTAAATGCAACTGTATATGAAAAATACAAAATCATCAACAATATTCCCAGTGACATATTTCCTAAGTGTGTCAATTAGAAGTTCCTTCCCTAAGCCTCTAACAATGAGGGTTATACATTGTTGGAAAGAACGAGCTAGGAGCTTTCAATCGAGCTATAAATGATTTATGCAACAAAAGAAATGTGAAAGATAAATGCAACTGTACATGAAAAATACTAAATCATCAACAATATTCCCAGTGACATATTTCCTAGATTAGTCAATTTTAAGTTCCTTTACTAAGCCTCTATCAGCGAGGGTTATCTTCGTTGGAAAGAACAAGCTAGGAGCTTTCGACCAAGCTATAAATGATTTATGCAACAAAAGAAATGTGAAAGATAAATGCAACTGTACATGAAGAATACAAAATCATAAACAATATTCCCAGTGACATATTTCCTATGTCAGTCAATTATAACTTCCTTCCCTAAGCCTCTATCAACGAAAGTTATACATCGTTCGAAAGAAGAGTCTAAGAGCTTTCAATCAAGCTATAAACGGTTTATGCAGCAAGAGAAATGTGAAAGTTAAATGCAACTGTACATGAAAAATACAAAATCATCAACAATATTCCCAATGACATATTTCCTAAGTGAGTCAATTATAAGTTCCTTCCCTAAGCCTTTATCAACGAGGGTTATACATCGTTGGAAAGAACAAGCTAAGGGCTTTCAACAAAGCTATAAACGTTTTATGCAACAAAAGAAATGTGAAAGATAAATGCAACTGTACATGAAAAATACAAAATCATCAACAATATTCCCAGTGTCATATTTCCTAGATGAGTCAATTTTAAGTTCGTTTCCTAAACCTCTTTAAACCTGAGTTTTACTTCGTTGGAGAGAGCACGCTAAGAGCTTTCAATTAAGCTATAAACGGTTTATGCAGCAAAACAAATGTGAAAGTTAAATGTAATTGTATATGAAAAATACAGTATCATCAACAATATTCCCAGTGACATATTTCCTAGATTAGTCAATTTTAAGTTCCTTTCCTAAGCCTCTATCAGCGAGGCTTATCTTCGTTGGAAAGAACAAAATAAGGGATTTCAACTAAGCTATACACGGTATATGCAGCGGAAAAAATGTGAGAGTTAAATACAACTGTATATGAAAAATACAGAGTCATCAACAATATTCCTCGTGACATAATTCCGAGATCCGTCAATTTTAAGTTCCTTTCCTAAGCTTCTATCAACCACAGTTATACATCGTTGGAAAGAACAAAGTAAGGGCTTTCAATCACAATATAAATAGTTTTTCCAGCAAAAGAAATGTGAAAGTTAAACGCAACTGTATATGAAAAATACAGAATCATCAACAATATTCCCAGTGACATATTTCCCAGGTGAGTCAATTTTAAGTTCCGTTCCTAAGTCTCTATCAAGGAGAGTTATACATCGTTGGAAAGAACAAGCTAGGAGCTTTCAACCAAGCTATAAATGATTTATGCAACGAAAGAAATGTGAAAGCTAAATGCAACTGTACATGAAAAATACAAAATCATCAACAATATTCCCAATGACATATTTCCTAAGTGAGTCAATTATAAGTTCCTTCCCTAAGCCTTTATCAACGAGGGTTATACATCGTTGGAAAGAACAAGCTATGGGCTTTCAATCAAGCTATAAACGTTTTATGCAACAAAAGAAATGTGAAAGATAAATGCAACTGTACATGAAGAATACAAAATCATAAACAATATTCCCAGTGACATATTTCCTATGTCAGTCAATTATAACTTCCTTCCCTAAGCCTCTATCAACGAAAGTTATACATCGTTCGAAAGAAGAGTCTAAGAGCTTTCAATCAAGCTATAAATGTTTTATGCAGCAATAGAAATGTGAAAGTTAGGTGCAACTGTATATGAAAAATACTAAATCATCAACAATATTCCCAGTGACATATTTCCTAGATTAGTCAATTTTAAGTTTCTTTCCTAAGCCTCTATCAGCGAGGGTTATCTTCGTTGGAAAGAACAAAATAAGGGATTTCAACTAAGCTATACACGGTATATGCAGCGGAAAAAATGTGAGAGTTAAATACAACTGTATATGAAAAATACAGAGTCATCAACAATATTCCTCGTGACATAATTCCGAGATCCGTCAATTTTAAGTTCCTTTCCTGAGCTTCTATCAACCACAGTTATACATCGTTGGAAAGAACAAAATAAGGGCTTTCAATCACACTATCAATAGTTTTTGCAGCAAAAGAAATGTGAAAGTTAAATGCAACTGTATATGAAAAATACAGAATCATCAACAATATTCCCAGTGACATATTTCCTAAGTTTGTCAATTATAAGTTCCTTCCCTAAGCCTCTAACAATGAGGGTTATAAATCGTTGGAAAGAAAAAGCTAGGAGCTTTCAATCAAGCTATATATGATTTATGCAACAAAAGAAATGTGAAAGTTAAATGCAACTGTATATGAAAAACACAAAATCATCAAAAATATTGCCAGTGACATATTTCCTAAGTGTGTCAATTATAAGTTCCTTCCCTAAGCCTCTATCAATGAGAGTTATACACCGTTGGAAAGAAAAAGCTAGGAGCTTTCAATCAAGCTATAACTGATTTATGCAGTAAAAGAAATGTGAAAGTTAAATGCAACTGTATATGAAAAATACAAAATCATCAATAATATTGCCAGTAACATATTTCCTAGATGAGTCACTCTTAAGTTCCTTTCCTAAGCCTCTATCAATTAGAGTTATACATCGTTAGAAAGAACAAGCTAGGAGCTTTCAACCAAGCTATAAATGATTTATGCAACAAAAGAAATGTGAAAGTTAAATGCAACTGTATATGAAAAATACAAAATCATCAATAATATTGCCAGTAACATATTTCCTAGATGAGTCAATCTTAAGTTCCTTTCCTAAGCCTCTATCAATGAGAGTTATACACCGTTGGAAAGAAAAAGCTAGGAGCTTTCAATCAAGCTATAACTGATTTATGCAGTAAAAGAAATGTGAAAGTTCAATGCAACTGTATATGAAAAATAAAAAATCATCAACAATATTGCCAGTGACATATTTCCTAAGTGTGTCAATTAGAAGTTCCTTCCCTAAGCCTCTAACAATGAGGGTTATACATCGTTGGAAAGAACGAGCTAGGAGCTTTCAATCGAGCTATAAATGATTTATGCAACAAAAGAAATGTGAATGATAAATGCAACTGTACATGAAAAATACTAAATCATCAACAATATTCCCAGTGACATATTTCCTAGATTAGTCAATTTTAAGTTCCTTTACTAAGCCTCTATCAGCGAGGGTTATCTTCGTTGGAAAGAACAAAATAAGGGATTTCAACTAAGCTATACACGGTATATGCAGCGGAAAAAATGTGAGAGTTAAATACAACTGTATATGAAAAATACAGAGTCATCAACAATATTTCTCGTGACATAATTCCGAGATCCGTCAATTTGAAGTTCCTTTCCTAAGCTTCTATAAACCACAGTTATACATCGTTGGAAAGAACAAAGTAAGGGCTTTCAATCACAATATAAATAGTTTTTCCAGCAAAAGAAATGTGAAAGTTAAACGCAACTGTATATGAAAAACACAAAATCATCAACAATATTGCCAGTGACATATTTCCTAAGTGTGTCAATTATAAGTTCCTTCCCTAAGCCTCTATCAATGAGAGTTATACATCGTTAGAAAGAACAAGCTAGGAGCTTTCGACCAAGCTATAAATGATTTATGCAACAAAAGAAATGTGAAGGTTAAATGCAACTGTATATGAAAAATACAAAATCATCAACAATATTCCCAGTGACATATTTCCTAAGTGTGTCAATTAGAAGTTCCTTCCCTAAGCCTCTAACAATGAGGGTTATACATTGTTGGAAAGAACGAGCTAGGAGCTTTCAATCGAGCTATAAATGATTTATGCAACAAAAGAAATGTGAAAGATAAATGCAACTGTACATGAAAAATACAAAATCATCAACAATATTGCCAGTGACATATTTCCTAGATTAGTCAATTTTAAGTTCCTTTACTAAGCCTCTATCAGCGAGGGTTATCTTCGTTGGAAAGAACAAGCTAGGAGCTTTCGACCAAGCTATAAATGATTTATGCAACAAAAGAAATGTGAAGGTTAAATGCAACTGTATATGAAAAATACAAAATCATTAACAATATTCCCAGTGACATATTTCCTAAGTGTGTCAATTAGAAGTTCCTTCCCTAAGCCTCTAACAATGAGGGTTATACATCGTTGGAAAAACGAGCTAGGAGCTTTCAATCGAGCTATAAATGATTTATGCAACAAAAGAAATGTGAAAGTTAAATGCAACTGTATATGAAAAACACAAAATCATCAACAATATTGCCAGTGACATATGTCTTAAGTGTGTCAATTATAAGTTCCTTCCCTAAGCCTCTATCAATGAGAGTTATACATCGTTAGAAAGAACAAGCTAGGAGCTTTCGACCAAGCTATAAATGATTTATGCAACAAAAGAAATGTGAAGGTTAAATGCAACTGTATATGAAAAATACAAAATCATCAACAATATTGCCAGTAACATATTTCCTAGATGAGTCAATTTTAAGTTCCTTTCCTAAGCCTCTATCAATGAGGGTTATACATCGCTGGAAAGAACAAGCTAAGGGCTTTCAACCAAGCTATAAACGGTTTATGCAGCAAAAGAAATGTGAAAGATAAATGCAACTGTACATGAAAAATACTAAATCATCAACAATATTCCCAGTGACATATTTCCTATGTCAGTCAATTATAACTTCCTTCCATAAGCCTCTATCAACGAAAGTTATACATCGTTCGAAAGAAGAGTCTAAGAGCTTTCAATCAAGCTATAAATGGTTTATGCAACAATAGAAATGTGAAAGTTAGGTGCAACTGTATATGAAAAATACTAAATCATCAACAATATTCCCAGTGACATATTTCCTAGATTAGTCAATTTTAAGTTTCTTTCCTAAGCCTCTATCAGCGAGGGTTATCTTCGTTGGAAAGAACAAAATAAGTGATTTCAACTAAGCTATACACGGTATATGCAGCGGAAAAAATGTGAGAGTTAAATACAACTGTATATGAAAAATACAGAGTCATCAACAATATTCCTCGTGACATAATTCCGAGATCCGTCAATTTTAAGTTCCTTTCCTAAGCTTCTATCAACCACAGTTATACATCGTTGGAAAGAACAAAATAAGGGCTTTCAATCACACTATAAATAGTTTTTGCAGCAAAAGAAATGTGAAAGTTAAATGCAACTGTATATGAAAAATACAGAATCATCAACAATATTCCCAGTGACATATTTCCTAAGTTTGTCAATTATAAGTTCCTTCCCTAAGCCTCTAACAATGAGGGTTATACATCGTTGGAAAGAACAATCTAAGAGCTTTCAACCAAGCTGTAAGTCGTTTATGCAGCAAAAGAAATGTGAAAGTTAAATGCAACTGTACATGAAAAATACAAAATCATCAACAATATTCCCAATGACATATTTCCTAAGTGAGTCAATTATAAGTTCCTTCCCTAAGCCTTTATCAACGAGGGTTATACATCGTTGGAAAGAACAAGCTATGGGCTTTCAATCAAACTATAACTGATTTATGCAGTAAAAGAAATGTGAAAGTTAAATGCAACTGTATATGAAAAATACAAAATCATCAATAATATTGCCAGTAACATATTTCCTAGATGAGTCAATCTTAAGTTCCTTTCCTAAGCTTCTATCAACCACAGTTATACATCGTTGGAAAGAACAAAATAAGGGCTTTCAATCACACTACAAATAGTTTTTGCAGCAAAAGAAATGTGAAAGTTAAATGCAACTGTATATGAAAAACACAAAATCATCAAAAATATTGCCAGTGACATATTTCCTAAGTTTGTCAATTATAAGTTCCTTCCCTAAGCCTCCAACAATGAGGGTTATACATCGTTGGAAAGAAAAAGCTAGGAGCTTTCAATCAAGCTATAAATGATTTATGCAACAAAAGAAATGTGAAAGTTAAATGCAACTGTATATGAAAAATAAAAAATCATCAACAATATTGCCAGTGACATATTTCCTGGAAGAGTCAATTTTAAGTTCCTTTCCTAAGCTTCTATCACTGAGGGTTATACGTCGTTGGAAAGAACAAGCTAAGAGCTTTCAATCAAGCTATAAATGATTTATGCAACAAAAGAAATGTGAAAGTTAAATGCAACTGTATATGAAAATTACAGATTCATCAACAATATTGCCAGTGACATATTTCCTAGATGAGTCAATTTTAAGTTCCTTTCCTAAGTCTCTAGCAATGAGAGTTATACGTCGTATGAAAGAACAAGCTAAGAGCTTTCAACCAAGCTGTAAGTCGTTTATGCAGCAAAAGAAATGTGAAAGTTAAATGCAACTGTATATGAAAAATAAATTTTCATCAACAATATTCCCAGTGACATATTTCCCAGGTGAGTCAATTTTAAGTTCCTTTCCTAAGCCTCTATCAAGGAGAGTTATACATCGTTGGAAAGAACAAGCTAGGAGCTTTCAACACAGCTATAAATGATTTATGCAACAAAAGAAATGTGAAAGTTAAATGCAACTGTACATGAAAAATACAAAATCATCAACAATATTCTCAGTGTGATATTTCCTAGATGAGTCAATTTTAAGTTCGTTTCCTAAACCTCTTTAAACCTGAGTTTTACATCGTTGGAGAGAGCAAGCTAAGAGCTTTCAATCAAGCTATAAACGGTTTATGCAGCAAAACAAATGTGAAAGTTAAATGCAACTGTATATGAAAAATAAAAAATCATCAACAATATTGCCAGTGACATATTTCCTGGAAGAGTCAATTTTAAGTTCCTTTCCTAAGCTTCTATCACTGAGAGTTATACGTCGTTGGAAAGAACAAGCTAAGAGCTTTAAATCAAGCTATAAATGATTTATGCAACAAAAGAAATGTGAAAGTTAAATGCAACTGTATATGAAAATTACAGATTCATCAACAATATTGCCAGTGACATATTTCCTAAGTGTGTCAATTATAAGTTCCTTCCCTAAGCCTCTATCAATGAGAGTTATACATCGTTAGAAAGAACAAGCTAGGAGCTTTCGACCAAGCTATAAATGATTTATGCAACAAAAGAAATGTGAAGGTTAAATGCAACTGTATATGAAAAATACAAAATCATCAACAATGTTCCCAGTGACATATTTCCTAAGTGTGTCAATTAGAAGTTCCTTCCCTAAGCCTCTAACAATGAGGGTTATACATCGTTGGAAAGAACGAGCCAGGAGCTTTCAATCGAGCTATAAATGATTTATGCGACAAAAGAAATGTGAAAGATAAATGCAACTGTACATGAAAAATACTAAATCATCAACAATATTCCCAGTGACATATTTCCTAGATTAGTCAATTTTAAGTTCCTTTACTAAGCCTCTATCAGCGAGGGTTATCTTCGTTGGAAAGAAAAAAATAAGGGATTTCAACTAAGCTATACACGGTATATGCAGCGGAAAAAATGTGAGAGTTAAATACAACTGTATATGAAAAATACAGAGTCATCAACAATATTTCTCGTGACATAATTCCGAGATCCGCCAATTTTAAGTTCCTTTCGTAAGCTTCTATAAACCACAGTTATACATCGTTGGAAAGAACAAAGTCAGGGCTTTCAATCACAATATAAATAGTTTTTCCAGCAAAAGAAATGTGAAAGTTAAACGCAACTGTATATGAAAAATACAGAATCATCAACAATATTCCCAGTGACATATTTCCTAAGTGTGTCAATTATAAATTCCTTCCCTAAGCCTCTAACAATGAGGGTTATACATCGTTGGAAAGAACGAGCTAGGAGCTTTCAATCGAGCTATAAATGATTTATGCAACAAAAGAAATGTGAAAGTTAAATGCAACTGTATATGAAAAACACAAAATCATCAACAATATTGCCAGTGACATAATTCCTAAGTGTGTCAATTATAAGTTCCTTCCCTAAGCCTCTATCAATGAGAGTTATACATCGTTAGAAAGAACAAGCTAGGAGCTTTCGACCAAGCTATAAATGATTTATGCAACAAAAGAAATGTGAAGGTTAAATGCAACTGTATATGAAAAATACAAAATCATCAACAATATTCCCAGTGACATATTTCCTAAGTGTGTCAATTAGAAGTTCCTTCCCTAAGCCTCTAACAATGAGGGTTATACATCGTTGGAAAGAACGAGCTAGGAGCTTTCAATCGAGCTATAAATGATTTATGCAACAAAAGAAATGTGAAAGTTAAATGCAACTGTATATGAAAAACACAAAATCATCAACAATATTGCCAGTGACATATGTCCTAAGTGTGTCAATTATAAGTTCCTTCCCTAAGCCTCTATCAATGAGAGTTATTCATCGTTAGAAAGAACAAGCTAGGAGCTTTTGACCAAGCTATAAATGATTTATGCAACAAAAGAAATGTGAAGGTTAAATGCAACTGTATATGAAAAATACAAAATCATCAATAATATTGCCAGTAACATATTTCCTAGATGAGTCAATCTTAAGTTCCTTACCTAAGCCTCTATCAATTAGAGTTATACATCGTTAGAAAGAACAAGCTAGGAGATTTCAATCAAGCTATAAACGTTTTATGCAACAAAAGAAATGTGAAAGATAAATGCAACTGTACATGAAGAATACAAAATCATAAACAATATTCCCAGTGACATATTTCCTATGTCAGTCAATTATAACTTCCTTCCCTAAGCCTCTATCAACGAAAGTTATACATCGTTCGAAAGAAGAGTCTAAGAGCTTTCAATCAAGCTATAAATGGTTTATGCAGCAATAGAAATGTGAAAGTTAGGTGCAACTGTATATGAAAAATACTAAATCATCAACAATATTCCCAGTGACATATTTCCTAGATTAGTCAATTTTAAGTTTCTTTCCTAAGCCTCTATCAGCGAGGGTTATCTTCGTTGGAAAGAACAAAATAAGGGATTTCAACTAAGCTATACACGGTATATGCAGCGGAAAAAATGTGAGAGTTAAATACAACTGTATATGAAAAATACAGAGTCATCAACAATATTCCTCGTGACATAATTCCGAGATCCGTCAATTTTAAGTTCCTTTCCTAAGCTTCTATCAACCACAGTTATACATCGTTGGAAAGAACAAAGTAAGGGCTTTCAATAACAATATAAATAGTTTTTCCAGCAAAAGAAATGTGAAAGTTAAACGCAACTGTATATGAAAAACACAGAATCATCAACAATATTCCCAGTGACATATTTCCTAAGTGTGTCAATTATAAGTCCCTTCCCTAAGCCTCTAACAATGAGGGTTATACATCGTTGGAAAGAACGAGCTAGGAGCTTTCAATCAAGCTATAAATGATTTATGCAACAAAAGAAATGTGAAAGTTAAATGCAACTGTATATGAAAAACACAAAATCATCAAAAATATTGCCAGTGACCTATTTCCTAAGTGTGTCAATTATAAGTTCCTTCCCTAAGCCTCTATCAATGAGAGTTATACACCGTTGGAAAGAAAAAGCTAGGAGCTTTCAATCAAGCTATAACTGATTTATGCAGTAAAAGAAATGTGAAAGTTAAATGCAACTGTATATGAAAAATACAAAATCATCAATAATATTGCCAGTAACATATTTCCTAGATGAGTCAATCTTAAGTTCCTTTCCTAAGCCTCTATCAATTAGAGTTATACATCGTTAGAAAGAACAAGCTAGGAGCTTTCAACCAAGCTATAAATGATTTATGCAACAAAAGAAATGTGAAAGTTAAATGCAACTGTATATGAAAAATACAAAATCATCAATAATATTGCCAGTAACATATTTCCTAGATGAGTCAATTTTAAGTTCCTTTCCTATGCCTCTATCAATGAGGGTTATACATCGCTGGAAAGAACTTGCTAAGAGCTTTCAATCAAGCTATAAAAGATTTATGCAACAAAAGAAATGTGAAAGTTAAATGCAACTGTATATGAAAATTACAGATTCATCAACAATATTGCCAGTGACATATTTCCTAAATGAGTCAATTTTAAGTTCCTTTCCTAAGCCTCTAGCAATGAGAGTTATACGTCGTACGAAAGAACAAGCTAAGAGCTTTCAACAAAGCTGTAAGTCGTTTATGCAGCAAAAGAAATGTGAAAGTTAAATGCAACTGTATATGAAAAATACAAAATCATCAACAATATTCCCAGTGACATATTTCCCTGGTGAGTCAATTTTAAGTTCCTTTCCTAAGCCTCTATCAAGGAGAGTTATACATCGTTGGAAAGAACAAGCTAAGGGCTTTCAACCAAGCTATAAACGGTTTATGCAGCAAAAGAAATGTGAAAGTTAAATGCAACTGTACATGAAAAATACAAAATCATCAACAATATTCCCAATGACATATTTCCTAAGTGAGTCAATTATAAGTTCCTTCCCTAAGCCTTTATCAACGAGGGTTATACATCGTTGGAAAGAACAAGCTAAGGGCTTTCAACAAAGCTATAAACGTTTTATGCAACAAAAGAAATGTGAAAGATAAATGCAACTGTACATGAAAAATACAAAATCATCAACAATATTGCCAGTGTCATATTTCCTAGATGAGTCAATTTTAAGTTCGTTTCCTAAACCTCTTTAAACCTGAGTTTTACTTCGTTGGAGAGAGCACGCTAAGAGCTTTCAATTAAGCTATAAACGGTTTATGCAGCAAAACAAATGTGAAAGTTAAATGTAATTGTATATGAAAAATACAGTATCATCAACAATATTCCCAGTGACATATTTCCTAGATTAGTCAATTTTAAGTTCCTTTCCTAAGCCTCTATCAATGAGGGTTATACATCGCTGGAAAGAACTTGCTAAGAGCTTTCAATCAAGCTATAAATGGTTTATGCAGCAATAGAAATGTGAAAGTTAGGTGCAACTGTATATGAAAAATACTAAATCATCAACAATATTCCCAGTGACATATTTCCTAGATTAGTCAATTTTAAGTTTCTTTCCTAAGCCTCTATCAGCGAGGGTTATCTTCGTTGGAAAGAACAAAATAAGGGATTTCAACTAAGCTATACACGGTATATGCAGCGGAAAAAATGTGAGAGTTAAATACAACTGTATATGAAAAATACAGAGTCATCAACAATATTCCTCGTGACATAATTCCGAGATCCGTCAATTTTAAGTTCCTTTCCTAAGCTTCTATCAACCACAGTTATACATCGTTGGAAAGAACAAAGTAAGGGCTTTCAATAACAATATAAATAGTTTTTCCAGCAAAAGAAATGTGAAAGTTAAACGCAACTGTATATGAAAAACACAGAATCATCAACAATATTCCCAGTGACATATTTCCTAAGTGTGTCAATTATAAGTCCCTTCCCTAAGCCTCTAACAATGAGGGTTATACATCGTTGGAAAGAACGAGCTAGGAGCTTTCAATCAAGCTATAAATGATTTATGCAACAAAAGAAATGTGAAAGTTAAATGCAACTGTATATGAAAAACACAAAATCATCAAAAATATTGCCAGTGACCTATTTCCTAAGTGTGTCAATTATAAGTTCCTTCCCTAAGCCTCTATCAATGAGAGTTATACACCGTTGGAAAGAAAAAGCTAGGAGCTTTCAATCAAGCTATAACTGATTTATGCAGTAAAAGAAATGTGAAAGTTAAATGCAACTGTATATGAAAAATACAAAATCATCAATAATATTGCCAGTAACATATTTCCTAGATGAGTCAATCTTAAGTTCCTTTCCTAAGCCTCTATCAATTAGAGTTATACATCGTTAGAAAGAACAAGCTAGGAGCTTTCAACCAAGCTATAAATGATTTATGCAACAAAAGAAATGTGAAAGTTAAATGCAACTGTATATGAAAAATACAAAATCATCAATAATATTGCCAGTAACATATTTCCTAGATGAGTCAATTTTAAGTTCCTTTCCTATGCCTCTATCAATGAGGGTTATACATCGCTGGAAAGAACTTGCTAAGAGCTTTCAATCAAGCTATAAAAGATTTATGCAACAAAAGAAATGTGAAAGTTAAATGCAACTGTATATGAAAATTACAGATTCATCAACAATATTGCCAGTGACATATTTCCTAAATGAGTCAATTTTAAGTTCCTTTCCTAAGCCTCTAGCAATGAGAGTTATACGTCGTACGAAAGAACAAGCTAAGAGCTTTCAACAAAGCTGTAAGTCGTTTATGCAGCAAAAGAAATGTGAAAGTTAAATGCAACTGTATATGAAAAATACAAAATCATCAACAATATTCCCAGTGACATATTTCCCTGGTGAGTCAATTTTAAGTTCCTTTCCTAAGCCTCTATCAAGGAGAGTTATACATCGTTGGAAAGAACAAGCTAAGGGCTTTCAACCAAGCTATAAACGGTTTATGCAGCAAAAGAAATGTGAAAGTTAAATGCAACTGTACATGAAAAATACAAAATCATCAACAATATTCCCAATGACATATTTCCTAAGTGAGTCAATTATAAGTTCCTTCCCTAAGCCTTTATCAACGAGGGTTATACATCGTTGGAAAGAACAAGCTAAGGGCTTTCAACAAAGCTATAAACGTTTTATGCAACAAAAGAAATGTGAAAGATAAATGCAACTGTACATGAAAAATACAAAATCATCAACAATATTGCCAGTGTCATATTTCCTAGATGAGTCAATTTTAAGTTCGTTTCCTAAACCTCTTTAAACCTGAGTTTTACTTCGTTGGAGAGAGCACGCTAAGAGCTTTCAATTAAGCTATAAACGGTTTATGCAGCAAAACAAATGTGAAAGTTAAATGTAATTGTATATGAAAAATACAGTATCATCAACAATATTCCCAGTGACATATTTCCTAGATTAGTCAATTTTAAGTTCCTTTCCTAAGCCTCTATCAGCGAGGCTTATCTTCGTTGGAAAGAACAAAATAAGGGATTTCAACTAAGCTATACACGGTATATGCAGCGGAAAAAATGTGAGAGTTAAATACAACTGTATATGAAAAATACAGAGTCATCAACAATATTCCTCGTGACATAATTCCGAGATCCGTCAATTTTAAGTTCCTTTCCTAAGCTTCTATCAACCACAGTTATACATCGTTGGAAAGAACAAAGTAAGGGCTTTCAATCACAATATAAATAGTTTTTCCAGCAAAAGAAATGTGAAAGTTAAACGCAACTGTATATGAAAAATACAGAATCATCAACAATATTCCCAGTGACATATTTCCCAGGTGAGTCAATTTTAAGTTCCGTTCCTAAGTCTCTATCAAGGAGAGTTATACATCGTTGGAAAGAACAAGCTAGGAGCTTTCAACCAAGCTATAAATGATTTATGCAACGAAAGAAATGTGAAAGCTAAATGCAACTGTACATGAAAAATACAAAATCATCAACAATATTCCCAATGACATATTTCCTAAGTGAGTCAATTATAAGTTCCTTCCCTAAGCCTTTATCAACGAGGGTTATACATCGTTGGAAAGAACAAGCTAAGGGCTTTCAATCAAGCTATAAACGTTTTATGCAACAAAAGAAATGTGAAAGATAAATGCAACTGTACATGAAGAATACAAAATCATAAACAATATTCCCAGTGACATATTTCCTATGTCAGTCAATTATAACTTCCTTCCCTAAGCCTCTATCAACGAAAGTTATACATCGTTCGAAAGAGGAGTCTAAGAGCTTTCAATCAAGCTATAAATGTTTTATGCAGCAATAGAAATGTGAAAGTTAGGTGCAACTGTATATGAAAAATACTAAATCATCAACAATATTCCCAGTGACATATTTCCTAGATTAGTCAATTTTAAGTTTCTTTCCTAAGCCGCTATCAGCGAGGGTTATCTTCGTTGGAAAGAACAAAATAACGGATTTCAACTAAGCTATACACGGTATATGCAGCGGAAAAAATGTGAGAGTTAAATACAACTGTATATGAAAAATACAGAGTCATCAACAATATTCCTCGTGACATAATTCCGAGATCCGTCAATTTTAAGTTCCTTTCCTAAGCTTCTATCAACCACAGTTATACATCGTTGGAAAGAACAAAATAAGGGCTTTCAATCACACTATAAATAGTTTTTGCAGCAAAAGAAATGTGAAAGTTAAATGCAACTGTATATGAAAAATACAGAATCATCAACAATATTCCCAGTGACATATTTCCTAAGTTTGTCAATTATAAGTTCCTTCCCAAAGCCTCTAACAATGAGGGTTATAAATCGTTGGAAAGAAAAAGCTAGGAGCTTTCAATCAAGCTATATATGATTTATGCAACAAAAGAAATGTGAAAGTTAAATGCAACTGTATATGAAAAACACAAAATCATCAAAAATATTGCCAGTGACATATTTCTTAAGTGTGTCAATTATAAGTTCCTTCCCTAAGCCTCTATCAATGAGAGTTATACACCGTTGGAAAGAAAAAGCTAGGAGCTTTCAATCAAGCTATAACTGATTTATGCAGTAAAAGAAATGTGAAAGTTAAATGCAACTGTATATGAAAAATACAAAATCATCAATAATATTGCCAGTGACATATTTCCCAGGTGAGTCAATTTTAAGTTCCTTTCCTAAGCCTCTATCAATGAGAGTTATACACCGTTGGAAAGAAAAAGCTAGGAGCTTTCAATCAAGCTATAACTGATTTATGCAGTAAAAGAAATGTGAAAGTTCAATGCAACTGTATATGAAAAATAAAAAATCATCAACAATATTGCCAGTGACATATTTCCTAAGTGTGTCAATTAGAAGTTCCTTCCCTAAGCCTCTAACAATGAGGGTTATACATCGTTGGAAAGAACGAGCTAGGAGCTTTCAATCGAGCTATAAATGATTTATGCAACAAAAGAAATGTTAAAGATAAATGCAACTGTACATGAAAAATACTAAATCATCAACAATATTCCCAGTGACATATTTCCTAGATTAGTCAATTTTAAGTTCCTTTACTAAGCCTCTATCAGCGAGGGTTATCTTCGTTGGAAAGAACAAAATAAGGGATTTCAACTAAGCTATACACGGTATATGCAGCGGAAAAAATGTGAGAGTTAAATACAACTGTATATGAAAAATACAGAGTCATCAACAATATTTCTCGTGACATAATTCCGAGATCCGTCAATTTGAAGTTCCTTTCCTAAGCTTCTATAAACCACAGTTATACATCGTTGGAAAGAACAAAGTAAGGGCTTTCAATCACAATATAAATAGTTTTTCCAGCAAAAGAAATGTGAAAGTTAAACGCAACTGTATATGAAAAACACAAAATCATCAACAATATTGCCAGTGACATATTTCCTAAGTGTGTCAATTATAAGTTCCTTCCCTAAGCCTCTATCAATGAGAGTTATACATCGTTAGAAAGAACAAGCTAGGAGCTTTCGACCAAGCTATAAATGATTTATGCAACAAAAGAAATGTGAAAGTTAAATGCAACTGTATATGAAAAACACAAAATCATCAACAATATTCCCAGTGACATATTTCCTAAGTGTGTCAATTAGAAGTTCCTTCCCTAAGCCTCTAACAATGAGGGTTATACATTGTTGGAAAGAACGAGCTAGGAGCTTTCAATCGAGCTATAAATGATTTATGCAACAAAAGAAATGTGAAAGATAAATGCAACTGTACATGAAAAATACTAAATCATCAACAATATTCCCAGTGACATATTTCCTAGATTAGTCAATTTTAAGTTCCTTTACTAAGCCTCTATCAGCGAGGGTTATCTTCGTTGGAAAGAACAAGCTAGGAGCTTTCGACCAAGCTATAAATGATTTATGCAACAAAAGAAATGTGAAGGTTAAATGCAACTGTATATGAAAAATACAAAATCATTAACAATATTCCCAGTGACATATTTCCTAAGTGTGTCAATTAGAAGTTCCTTCCCTAAGCCTCTAACAATGAGGGTTATACATCGTTGGAAAAACGAGCTAGGAGCTTTCAATCGAGCTATAAATGATTTATGCAACAAAAGAAATGTGAAAGTTAAATGCAACTGTATATGAAAAACACAAAATCATCAACAATATTGCCAGTGACATATGTCCTAAGTGTGTCAATTATAAGTTCCTTCCCTAAGCCTCTATCAATGAGAGTTATACATCGTTAGAAAGAACAAGCTAGGAGCTTTCAACCAAGCTATAAATGATTTATGCAACAAAAGAAATGTGAAGGTTAAATGCAACTGTATATGAAAAATACAAAATCATCAACAATATTGCCAGTAACATATTTCCTAGATGAGTCAATTTTAAGTTCCTTTCCTAAGCCTCTATCAATGAGGGTTATACATCGCTGGAAAGAACAAGCTAAGGGCTTTCAACCAAGCTATAAACGGTTTATGCAGCAAAAGAAATGTGAAAGATAAATGCAACTGTACATGAAAAATACTAAATCATCAACAATATTCCCAGTGACATATTTCCTATGTCAGTCAATTATAACTTCCTTCCCTAAGCCTCTATCAACGAAAGTTATACATCGTTCGAAAGAGGAGTCTAAGAGCTTTCAATCAAGCTATAAATGTTTTATGCAGCAATAGAAATGTGAAAGTTAGGTGCAACTGTATATGAAAAATACTAAATCATCAACAATATTCCCAGTGACATATTTCCTAGATTAGTCAATTTTAAGTTTCTTTCCTAGGCCTCTATCAGCGAGGGTTATCTTCGTTGGAAAGAACAAAATAAGGGATTTCAACTAAGCTATACACGGTATATGCAGCGGAAAAAATGTGAGAGTTAAATACAACTGTATATGAAAAATACAGAGTCATCAACAATATTCCTCGTGACATAATTCCGAGATCCGTCAATTTTAAGTTCCTTTCCTAATCTGCTATCAACCACAGTTATACATCGTTGGAAAGAACAAAATAAGGGCTTTCAATCACACTATAAATAGTTTTTGCAGCAAAAGAAATGTGAAAGTTAAATGCAACTGTATATGAAAAATACAGAATCATCAACAATATTCCCAGTGACATATTTCCTAAGTTTGTCAATTATAAGTTTCTTCCCTAAGCCTCTAACAATGAGGGTTATACATCGTTGGAAAGAAAAAGCTAGGAGCTTTCAATCAAGCTATAAATGATTTATGCAACAAAAGAAATGTGAAAGTTAAATGCAACTGTATATGAAAAATACAAAATCATCAAAAATATTGCCAGTGACATATTTCCTAAGTGTGTCAATTATAAATTCCTTCCCTAAGCCTCTATCAATGAGAGTTATACACCGTTGGAAAGAAAAAGCTAGGAGCTTTCAATCAAGCTATAACTGATTTATGCAGTAAAAGAAATGTGAAAGTTAAATGCAACTGTATATGAAAAATACAAAATCATCAATAATATTGCCAGTAACATATTTCCTAAATGAGTCAATCTTAAGTTCCTTTCCTAAGCCTCTATCAATTAGAGTTATACATCGTTAGAAAGAACAAGCTAGGAGCTTTCAACCAAGCTATAAATGATTTATGCAACAAAAGAAATGTGAAAGTTAAATGCAACTGTATATTAAAAATACAAAATCATCAATAATATTGCCAGTAACATATTTCCTAGATGAGTCAATCTTAAGTTCCTTTCCTAAGCCTCTATCAATGAGAGTTATACACCGTTGGAAAGAAAAAGCTAGGAGCTTTCAATCAAGCTATAAATGATTTATGCAGTAAAAGAAATGTGAAAGTTCAATGCAACTGTATATGAAAAATAAAAAATCATCAACAATATTGCCAGTGACATATTTCCTGGAAGAGTTAATTTTAAGTTCCTTTCCTAAGCTTCTATCACTGAGAGTTATACGTCGTTGGAAAGAACAAGCTAAGAGCTTTCAATCAAGCTATAAATGATTTATGCAACAAAAGAAATGTGAAAGTTAAATGCAACTGTATATGAAAATTACAGATTCATCAACAATATTGCCAGTGACATATTTCCTAGATGAGTCAATTTTAAGTTCCTTTCCTAAGCCTCTAGCAATGAGAGTTATACGTCGTACGAAAGAACAAGCTAAGAGCTTTCAACCAAGCTGTAAGTCGTTTATGCAGCAAAAGAAATGTGAAAGTTAAATGCAACTGTATATGAAAAATAAATTTTCATCAACAATATTCCCAGTGACATATTTCCCAGGTGAGTCAATTTTAAGTTCCTTTCCTAAGCCTCTATCAAGGAGAGTTATACATCGTTGGAAAGAACAAGCTAGGAGCTTTCAACCAAGCTATAAATGATTTATGCAACAAAAGAGATGTGAAAGTTAAATGCAACTGTACATGAAAAATACAAAATCATCAACAATATTCCCAATGACATATTTCCTAAGTGAGTCAATTATAAGTTCCTTCCCTAAGCCTTTATCAACGAGGGTTATACATCGTTGGAAAGAACAAGCTAAGGGCTTTCAATCAAGCTATAAACGTTTTATGCAACAAAAGAAATGTGAAAGATAAATGCAACTGTACATGAAAAATACAAAATCATCAACAATATTCCCAGTGTCATATTTCCTAGATGAGTCAATTTTAAGTTCGTTTCCTAAAAATCTTTAAACCTGACTTTTACATCGTTGGAGAGAGCAAGCTAAGAGCTTTCAATCAAGCTATAAACGGTTTATGCAGCAAAACAAATGTGAAAGTTAAATGCAACTGTATATGAAAAATAAAAAATCATCAACAATATTGCCAGTGACATATTTCCTGGAAGAGTCAATTTTAAGTTCCTTTCCTAAGCTTCTATCACTGAGAGTTATACGTCATTGGAAAGAACAAGCTAAGAGCTTTCAATCAAGCTATAAATGATTTATGCAACAAAAGAAATGTGAAAGTTAAATGCAACTGTATATGAAAATTACAGATTCATCAACAATATTGCCAGTGACATATTTCCTAGATGAGTCAATTTTAAGTTCCTTTCCTAAGCCTCTAGCAATGAGAGTTATACGTCGTACGAAAGAACAAGCTAAGAGCTTTCAACCAAGCTGTAAGTCGTTTATGCAGCAAAAGAAATGTGAAAGTTAAATGCAACTGTACATGAAAAATACAAAATCATCAACAATATTCCCAATGACATATTTCCTAAGTGAGTCAATTATAAGTTCCTTCCCTAAGCCTCTATCAACGAGGGTTATACATCGTTGGAAAGAACAAGCTAAGGGCTTTCAATCAAGCTACAAACGTTTTATGCAACAAAAGAAATGTGAAAGATAAATGCAACTGTACATGAAAAATACTAAATCATCAACAATATTCCCAGTGACATATTTCCTATGTCAGTCAATTATAACTTCCTTCCCTAAGCGTCTATCAACGAAAGTTATACATCGCTGGAAAGAACAAGCTAAGGGCTTTCAATCAAGCTATAAACGTTTTATGCAACAAAAGAAATGTGAAAGATAAATGCAACTGTATATGAAAAATACTAAATCATCAACAATATTCCCAGTGACATATTTCCTAGATTAGTCAATTTTAAGTTTCTTTCCTAAGCCTCTATCAGCGGGGGTTATCTTCGTTGGAAAGAACAAAATAAGGGATTTCAACTAAGCTATACACGGTATATGCAGCGGAAAAAATGTGAGAGTTAAATACAACTGTATATGAAAAATACAGAGTCATCAACAATATTCCTCGTGACATAATTCCGAGATCCGTCAATTTTAAGTTCCTTTCCTAAGCTTCTATCAACCACAGTTATACATCGTTGGAAAGAACAAAATAAGGGCTTTCAATCACACTATAAATAGTTTTTGCAGCAAAAGAAATGTGAAAGTTAAATGCAACTGTATATGAAAAATACAGAATCATCAACAATATTCCCAGTGACATATTTCCTAAGTTTTTCAATTATAAGTTCCTTCCCTAAGCCTCTAACAATGAGGGTTATACATCGTTGGAAAGAAAAAGCTAGGAGCTTTCAATCAAGCTATAAATGATTTATGCAACAAAAGAAATGTGAAAGTTAAATGCAACTGTATATGAAAAACACAAAATCATCAAAAATATTGCCAGTGACATATTTCCTAAGTGTATCAATTATAAGTTCCTTCCCTAAGCCTCTATCAATTAGAGTTATACATCGTTAGAAAGAACAAGCTAGGAGCTTTCAACCAAGCTATAAATGATTTATGCAACGAAAGAAATGTGAAAGTTAAATGCAACTGTATATGAAAAATACAAAATCATCAATAATATTGCCAGTAACATATTTCCTAGATGAGTCAATCTTAAGTTCCTTTCCTAAGCCTCTATCAATTAGAGTTATACATCGTTAGAAAGAACAAGCTAGGAGCTTTCAACCAAGCTATAAATGATTTATGCAACAAAAGAAATGTGAAAGTTAAATGCAACTGTATATGAAAAATACAAAATCATCAATAATATTGCCAGTAACATATTTCCTAGATGAGTCAATCTTAAGTTCCTTTCCTAAGCCTCTATCAATGAGAGTTATACACCGTTGGAAAGAAAAAGCTAGGAGCTTTCAATCAAGCTATAACTGATTTATGCATTAAAAGAAATGTGAAAGTTAAATGCAACTGTATATGAAAAATAAAAAATCATCAACAATATTGCCAGTGACATATTTCCTGGAAGAGTCAATTTTAAGTTCCTTTCCTAAGCTTCTATCACTGAGAGTTATACGTCGTTGGAAAGAACAAGCTAAGAGCTTTCAATCAAGCTATAAATGATTTATGCAACAAAAGAAATGTGAAAGTTAAATGCAACTGTATATGAAAATTACAGATTCATCAACAATATTGCCAGTGACATATTTCCTAAGTGTGTCAATTATAAGTTCCTTCCCTAAGCCTCTATCAATGAGAGTTATACATCGTTAGAAAGAACAAGCTAGGAGCTTTCGACCAAGCTATAAATGATTTATGCAACAAAAGAAATGTGAAGGTTAAATGCAACTGTATATGAAAAATACAAAATCATCAACAATATTCCCAGTGACATATTTCCTAAGTGTGTCAATTAGAAGTTCCTTCCCTAAGCCTCTAACAATGAGGGTTATACATCGTTGGAAAGAACGAGCTAGGAGCTTTCAATCGAGCTATAAACGTTTTATGCAACAAAAGAAATGTGAAAGATAAATGCAACTGTACATGAAAAATACAAAATCATCAACAATATTCCCAGTGTCATATTTCCTAGATGAGTCAATTTTAAGTTCGTTTCCTAAACCTCTTTAAACCAGAGTTTTACATCGTTGGAGAGAGCAAGCTAAGAGCTTTCAATCAAGCTATAAACGGTTTATGCAGCAAAACAAATGTGAAAGTTAAATGCAACTGTATATGAAAAATACTAAATCATCAGCAATATTCCCAGTGACATATTTCCTAGATTAGTCAATTTTAAGTTCCTTTACTAAGCCTCTATCAGCGAGCGTTATCTTCGTTGGAAAGAACAAAATAAGGGATTTCAACTAAGCCATACACGGTATATGCAGCGGAAAAAATGTGAGAGTTAAATACAACTGTATATGAAAAATACAGAGTCATCAACAATATTTCTCGTGACATAATTCTGAGATCCGTCAATTTTAAGTTCCTTTCCTAAGCTTCTATAAACCACAGTTATACATCGTTGGAAAGAACAAAGTAAGGGCTTTCAATAACAATATAAATAGTTTTTCCAGCAAAAGAAATGTGAAAGTTAAACGCAACTGTATATGAAAAACACAGAATCATCAACAATATTCCCAGTGACATATTTCCTAAGTGTGTCAATTATAAGTTCCTTCCCTAAGCCTCTAACAATGAGGGTTATACATCGTTGGAAAGAACGAGCTAGGAGCTTTCAATCGAGCTATAAATGATTTATGCAACAAAAGAAATGTGAAAGTTAAACGCAACTGTATATGAAAAACACAGAATCATCAACAATATTCCCAGTGACATATTTCCTAAGTGTGTCAATTATAAGTTCCTTCCCTAAGCCTCTAACAATGAGGGTTATACATCGTTGGAAAGAAAAAGCTAGGAGCTTTCAATCAAGCTATAAATGATTTATGCAACAAAAAAATGTGAAAGTTAAATGCAACTGTATATGAAAAACACAAAATCATCAAAAATATTGCCAGTGACATATTTCCTAAGTGTGTCAATTATAAGTTCCTTCCCTAAGCCTCTATCAATGAGAGTTATACACCGTTGGAAAGAAAAAGCTAGGAGCTTTCAATCAAGCTATAACTGATTTATGCAGTAAAAGAAATGTGAAAGTTAAATGCAACTGTATATGAAAAATACAAAATCAGCAATAATATTGCCAGTAACATATTTCCTAGATGAGTCAATCTTAAGTTCCTTTCCTAAGCCTCTATCAATTAGAGTTATACATCGTTAGAAAGAACAAGCTAGGAGCTTTCAACCAAGCTATAAATGATTTATGCAACAAAAGAAATGTGAAAGTTAAATGCAACTGTATATGAAAAATACAAAATCATCAATAATATTGCCAGTAACATATTTCCTAGATGAGTCAATCTTAAGTTCCTTTCCTAAGCCTCTATCAATGAGAGTTATACACCGTTGGAAAGAAAAAGCTAGGAGCTTTCAATCAAGCTATAACTGATTTATGCAGTAAAAGAAATGTGAAAGTTAAATGCAACTGTATATGAAAAATACAAAATCATCAATAATATTGCCAGTAACATATTTCCTAGATGAGTCAATCTTAAGTTCCTTTCCTAAGCCTCTATCAATTAGAGTTATACATCGTTAGAAAGAACAAGCTAGGAGCTTTCAACCAAGCTATAAATGATTTATGCAACAAAAGAAATGTGAAAGTTAAATGCAACTGTATATGAAAAATACAAAATCATCAATAATATTGCCAGTAACATATTTCCTAGATAAGTCAATCTTAAGTTCCTTTCCTAAGCCTCTATCAATGAGAGTTATACACCGTTGGAAAGAAAAAGCTAGGAGCTTTCAATCAAGCTATAACTGATTTATGCATTAAAAGAAATGTGAAAGTTAAATGCAACTGTATATGAAAAATAAAAAATCATCAACAATATTGCCAGTGACATATTTCCTGGAAGAGTCAATTTTAAGTTCCTTTCCTAAGCTTCTATCACTGAGAGTTATACGTCGTTGGAAAGAACAAGCTAAGAGCTTTCAATCAAGCTATAAATGATTTATGCAACAAAAGAAATGTGAAAGTTAAATGCAACTGTATATGAAAATTACAGATTCATCAACAATATTGCCAGTGACATATTTCCTAAGTGTGTCAATTATAAGTTCCTTCCCTAAGCCTCTATCAATGAGAGTTATACATCGTTAGAAAGAACAAGCTAGGAGCTTTCGACCAAGCTATAAATGATTTATGCAACAAAAGAAATGTGAAGGTTAAATGCAACTGTATATGAAAAATACAAAATCATCAACAATATTCCCAGTGACATATTTCCTAAGTGTGTCAATTAGAAGTTCCTTCCCTAAGCCTCTAACAATAAGGGTTATACATCGTTGGAAAGAACGAGCTAGGAGCTTTCAATCGAGCTATAAACGTTTTATGCAACAAAAGAAATGTGAAAGATAAATGCAACTGTACATGAAAAATACAAAATCATCAACAATATTCCCAGTGTCATATTTCCTAGATGAGTCAATTTTAAGTTCGTTTCCTAAACCTCTTTAAACCTGAGTTTTACATCGTTGGAGAGAGCAAGCTAAGAGCTTTCAATCAAGCTATAAACGGTTTATGCAGCAAAACAAATGTGAAAGTTAAATGCAACTGTATATGAAAAATACTAAATCATCAGCAATATTCCCAGTGACATATTTCCTAGATTAGTCAATTTTAAGTTCCTTTACTAAGCCTCTATCAGCGAGCGTTATCTTCGTTGGAAAGAACAAAATAAGGGATTTCAACTAAGCCATACACGGTATATGCAGCGGAAAAAATGTGAGAGTTAAATACAACTGTATATGAAAAATACAGAGTCATCAACAATATTTCTCGTGACATAATTCCGAGATCCGTCAATTTTAAGTTCCTTTCCTAAGCTTCTATAAACCACAGTTATACATCGTTGGAAAGAACAAAGTAAGGGCTTTCAATAACAATATAAATAGTTTTTCCAGCAAAAGAAATGTGAAAGTTAAACGCAACTGTATATGAAAAACACAGAATCATCAACAATATTCCCAGTGACATATTTCCTAAGTGTGTCAATTATAAGTTCCTTCCCTAAGCCTCTAACAATGAGGGTTATACATCGTTGGAAAGAACGAGCTAGGAGCTTTCAATCGAGCTATAAATGATTTATGCAACAAAAGAAATGTGAAAGTTAAACGCAACTGTATATGAAAAACACAGAATCATCAACAATATTCCCAGTGACATATTTCCTAAGTGTGTCAATTATAAGTTCCTTCCCTAAGCCTCTAACAATGAGGGTTATACATCGTTGGAAAGAAAAAGCTAGGAGCTTTCAATCAAGCTATAAATGATTTATGCAACAAAAAAATGTGAAAGTTAAATGCAACTGTATATGAAAAACACAAAATCATCAAAAATATTGCCAGTGACATATTTCCTAAGTGTGTCAATTATAAGTTCCTTCCCTAAGCCTCTATCAATGAGAGTTATACACCGTTGGAAAGAAAAAGCTAGGAGCTTTCAATCAAGCTATAACTGATTTATGCAGTAAAAGAAATGTGAAAGTTAAATGCAACTGTATATGAAAAATACAAAATCATCAATAATATTGCCAGTAACATATTTCCTAGATGAGTCAATCTTAAGTTCCTTTCCTAAGCCTCTATCAATTAGAGTTATACATCGTTAGAAAGAACAAGCTAGGAGCTTTCAACCAAGCTATAAATGATTTATGCAACAAAAGAAATGTGAAAGTTAAATGCAACTGTATATGAAAAATACAAAATCATCAATAATATTGCCAGTAACATATTTCCTAGATGAGTCAATCTTAAGTTCCTTTCCTAAGCCTCTATCAATGAGAGTTATACACCGTTGGAAAGAAAAAGCTAGGAGCTTTCAATCAAGCTATAACTGATTTATGCATTAAAAGAAATGTGAAAGTTAAATGCAACTGTATATGAAAAATAAAAAATCATCAACAATATTGCCAGTGACATATTTCCTGGAAGAGTCAATTTTAAGTTCCTTTCCTAAGCTTCTATCACTGAGAGTTATACGTCGTTGGAAAGAACAAGCTAAGAGCTTTCAATCAAGCTATAAATGATTTATGCAACAAAAGAAATGTGAAAGTTAAATGCAACTGTATATGAAAATTACAGATTCATCAACAATATTGCCAGTAACATATTTCCTAGATGAGTCAATCTTAAGTTCCTTTCCTAAGCCTCTATCAATTAGAGTTATACATCGCTAGAAAGAACAAGCTAGGAGCTTTCAACCAAGCTATAAATGATTTATGCAACAAAAGAAATGTGAAAGTTAAATGCAACTGTATATGAAAAATACAAAATCATCAATAATATTGCCAGTAACATATTTCCTAGATGAGTCAATCTTAAGTTCCTTTCCTAAGCCTCTATCAATTAGAGTTATACATCGTTAGAAAGAACAAGCTAGGAGCTTTCAACCAAGCTATAAATGATTTATGCAACAAAAGAAATGTGAAAGTTAAATGCAACTGTATATGAAAAATACAAAATCATCAATAATATTGCCAGTAACATATTTCCTAGATAAGTCAATCTTAAGTTCCTTTCCTAAGCCTCTATCAATGAGAGTTATACACCGTTGGAAAGAAAAAGCTAGGAGCTTTCAATCAAGCTATAACTGATTTATGCATTAAAAGAAATGTGAAAGTTAAATGCAACTGTATATGAAAAATAAAAAATCATCAACAATATTGCCAGTGACATATTTCCTGGAAGAGTCAATTTTAAGTTCCTTTCCTAAGCTTCTATCACTGAGAGTTATACGTCGTTGGAAAGAACAAGCTAAGAGCTTTCAATCAAGCTATAAATGATTTATGCAACAAAAGAAATGTGAAAGTTAAATGCAACTGTATATGAAAATTACAGATTCATCAACAATATTGCCAGTGACATATTTCCTAAGTGTGTCAATTATAAGTTCCTTCCCTAAGCCTCTATCAATGAGAGTTATACATCGTTAGAAAGAACAAGCTAGGAGCTTTCGACCAAGCTATAAATGATTTATGCAACAAAAGAAATGTGAAGGTTAAATGCAACTGTATATGAAAAATACAAAATCATCAACAATATTCCCAGTGACATATTTCCTAAGTGTGTCAATTAGAAGTTCCTTCCCTAAGCCTCCAACAATAAGGGTTATACATCGTTGGAAAGAACGAGCTAGGAGCTTTCAATCGAGCTATAAACGTTTTATGCAACAAAAGAAATGTGAAAGATAAATGCAACTGTACATGAAAAATACAAAATCATCAACAATATTCCCAGTGTCATATTTCCTAGATGAGTCAATTTTAAGTTCGTTTCCTAAACCTCTTTAAACCTGAGTTTTACATCGTTGGAGAGAGCAAGCTAAGAGCTTTCAATCAAGCTATAAACGGTTTATGCAGCAAAACAAATGTGAAAGTTAAATGCAACTGTATATGAAAAATACTAAATCATCAGCAATATTCCCAGTGACATATTTCCTAGATTAGTCAATTTTAAGTTCCTTTACTAAGCCTCTATCAGCGAGCGTTATCTTCGTTGGAAAGAACAAAATAAGGGATTTCAACTAAGCCATACACGGTATATGCAGCGGAAAAAATGTGAGAGTTAAATACAACTGTATATGAAAAATACAGAGTCATCAACAATATTTCTCGTGACATAATTCCGAGATCCGTCAATTTTAAGTTCCTTTCCTAAGCTTCTATAAACCACAGTTATACATCGTTGGAAAGAACAAAGTAAGGGCTTTCAATAACAATATAAATAGTTTTTCCAGCAAAAGAAATGTGAAAGTTAAACGCAACTGTATATGAAAAACACAGAATCATCAACAATATTCCCAGTGACATATTTCCTAAGTGTGTCAATTATAAGTTCCTTCCCTAAGCCTCCAACAATGAGGGTTATACATCGTTGGAAAGAACGAGCTAGGAGCTTTCAATCGAGCTATAAATGATTTATGCAACAAAAGAAATGTGAAAGTTAAACGCAACTGTATATGAAAAACACAGAATCATCAACAATATTCCCAGTGACATATTTCCTAAGTGTGTCAATTATAAGTTCCTTCCCTAAGCCTCTAACAATGAGGGTTATACATCGTTGGAAAGAAAAAGCTAGGAGCTTTCAATCAAGCTATAAATGATTTATGCAACAAAAAAATGTGAAAGTTAAATGCAACTGTATATGAAAAACACAAAATCATCAAAAATATTGCCAGTGACATATTTCCTAAGTGTGTCAATTATAAGTTCCTTCCCTAAGCCTCTATCAATGAGAGTTATACACCGTTGGAAAGAAAAAGCTAGGAGCTTTCAATCAAGCTATAACTGATTTATGCAGTAAAAGAAATGTGAAAGTTAAATGCAACTGTATATGAAAAATACAAAATCATCAATAATATTGCCAGTAACATATTTCCTAGATGAGTCAATCTTAAGTTCCTTTCCTAAGCCTCTATCAATTAGAGTTATACATCGTTAGAAAGAACAAGCTAGGAGCTTTCAACCAAGCTATAAATGATTTATGCAACAAAAGAAATGTGAAAGTTAAATGCAACTGTATATGAAAAATACAAAATCATCAATAATATTGCCAGTAACATATTTCCTAGATGAGTCAATCTTAAGTTCCTTTCCTAAGCCTCTATCAATGAGAGTTATACACCGTTGGAAAGAAAAAGCTAGGAGCTTTCAATCAAGCTATAACTGATTTATGCATTAAAAGAAATGTGAAAGTTAAATGCAACTGTATATGAAAAATAAAAAATCATCAACAATATTGCCAGTGACATATTTCCTGGAAGAGTCAATTTTAAGTTCCTTTCCTAAGCTTCTATCACTGAGAGTTATACGTCGTTGGAAAGAACAAGCTAAGAGCTTTCAATCAAGCTATAAATGATTTATGCAACAAAAGAAATGTGAAAGTTAAATGCAACTGTATATGAAAATTACAGATTCATCAACAATATTGCCAGTGACATATTTCCTAAATGTGTCAATTATAAGTTCCTTCCCTAAGCCTCTATCAATGAGAGTTATACATCGTTAGAAAGAACAAGCTAAGAGCTTTCAATCAAGCTATAAACGGTTTATGCAGCAAAACAAATGTGAAAGTTAAATGCAACTGTATATGAAAAATACTAAATCATCAGCAATATTCCCAGTGACATATTTCCTAGATTAGTCAATTTTAAGTTCCTTTACTAAGCCTCTATCAGCGAGCGTTATCTTCGTTGGAAAGAACAAAATAAGGGATTTCAACTAAGCCATACACGGTATATGCAGCGGAAAAAATGTGAGAGTTAAATACAACTGTATATGAAAAATACAGAGTCATCAACAATATTTCTCGTGACATAATTCCGAGATCCGTCAATTTTAAGTTCCTTTCCTAAGCTTCTATAAACCACAGTTATACATCGTTGGAAAGAACAAAGTAAGGGCTTTCAATAACAATATAAATAGTTTTTCCAGCAAAAGAAATGTGAAAGTTAAACGCAACTGTATATGAAAAACACAGAATCATCAACAATATTCCCAGTGACATATTTCCTAAGTGTGTCAATTATAAGTTCCTTCCCTAAGCCTCTAACAATGAGGGTTATACATCGTTGGAAAGAACGAGCTAGGAGCTTTCAATCGAGCTATAAATGATTTATGCAACAAAAGAAATGTGAAAGTTAAACGCAACTGTATATGAAAAACACAGAATCATCAACAATATTCCCAGTGACATATTTCCTAAGTGTGTCAATTATAAGTTCCTTCCCTAAGCCTCTAACAATGAGGGTTATACATCGTTGGAAAGAAAAAGCTAGGAGCTTTCAATCAAGCTATAAATGATTTATGCAACAAAAAAATGTGAAAGTTAAATGCAACTGTATATGAAAAACACAAAATCATCAAAAATATTGCCAGTGACATATTTCCTAAGTGTGTCAATTATAAGTTCCTTCCCTAAGCCTCTATCAATGAGAGTTATATACCGTTGGAAAGAAAAAGCTAGGAGCTTTCAATCAAGCTATAACTGATTTATGCAGTAAAAGAAATGTGAAAGTTAAATGCAACTGTATATGAAAAATACAAAATCATCAATAATATTGCCAGTAACATATTTCCTAGATGAGTCAATCTTAAGTTCCTTTCCTAAGCCTCTATCAATTAGAGTTATACATCGTTAGAAAGAACAAGCTAGGAGCTTTCAACCAAGCTATAAATGATTTATGCAACAAAAGAAATGTGAAAGTTAAATGCAACTGTATATGAAAAATACAAAATCATCAATAATATTGCCAGTAACATATTTCCTAGATGAGTCAATCTTAAGTTCCTTTCCTAAGCCTCTATCAATGAGAGTTATACACCGTTGGAAAGAAAAAGCTAGGAGCTTTCAATCAAGCTATAACTGATTTATGCATTAAAAGAAATGTGAAAGTTAAATGCAACTGTATATGAAAAATAAAAAATCATCAACAATATTGCCAGTGACATATTTCCTGGAAGAGTCAATTTTAAGTTCCTTTCCTAAGCTTCTATCACTGAGAGTTATACGTCGTTGGAAAGAACAAGCTAAGAGCTTTCAATCAAGCTATAAATGATTTATGCAACAAAAGAAATGTGAAAGTTAAATGCAACTGTATATGAAAATTACAGATTCATCAACAATATTGCCAGTGACATATTTCCTAAATGTGTCAATTATAAGTTCCTTCCCTAAGCCTCTATCAATGAGAGTTATACATCGTTAGAAAGAACAAGCTAGGAGCTTTCGACCAAGCTATAAATGATTTATGCAACAAAAGAAATGTGAAGGTTAAATGCAACTGTATATGAAAAATACAAAATCATCAACAATATTCCCAGTGACATATTTCCTAAGTGTGTCAATTAGAAGTTCCTTCCCTAAGCCTCTAACAATGAGGGTTATACATCGTTGGAAAGAACGAGCTAGGAGCTTTCAATCGAGCTATAAACGTTTTATGCAACAAAAGAAATGTGAAAGATAAATGCAACTGTACATGAAAAATACAAAATCATCAACAATATTCCCAGTGTCATATTTCCTAGATGAGTCAATTTTAAGTTCGTTTCCTAAACCTCTTTAAACCTGAGTTTTACATCGTTGGAGAGAGCAAGCTAAGAGCTTTCAATCAAGCTATAAACGGTTTATGCAGCAAAACAAATGTGAAAGTTAAATGCAACTGTATATGAAAAATACTAAATCATCAGCAATATTCCCAGTGACATATTTCCTAGATTAGTCAATTTTAAGTTCCTTTACTAAGCCTCTATCAGCGAGCGTTATCTTCGTTGGAAAGAACAAAATAAGGGATTTCAACTAAGCCATACACGGTATATGCAGCGGAAAAAATGTGAGAGTTAAATACAACTGTATATGAAAAATACAGAGTCATCAACAATATTTCTCGTGACATAATTCCGAGATCCGTCAATTTTAAGTTCCTTTCCTAAGCTTCTATAAACCACAGTTATACATCGTTGGAAAGAACAAAGTAAGGGCTTTCAATAACAATATAAATAGTTTTTCCAGCAAAAGAAATGTGAAAGTTAAACGCAACTGTATATGAAAAACACAGAATCATCAACAATATTCCCAGTGACATATTTCCTAAGTGTGTCAATTATAAGTTCCTTCCCTAAGCCTCCAACAATGAGGGTTATACATCGTTGGAAAGAACGAGCTAGGAGCTTTCAATCGAGCTATAAATGATTTATGCAACAAAAGAAATGTGAAAGTTAAACGCAACTGTATATGAAAAACACAGAATCATCAACAATATTCCCAGTGACATATTTCCTAAGTGTGTCAATTATAAGTTCCTTCCCTAAGCCTCTAACAATGAGGGTTATACATCGTTGGAAAGAAAAAGCTAGGAGCTTTCAATCAAGCTATAAATGATTTATGCAACAAAAAAATGTGAAAGTTAAATGCAACTGTATATGAAAAACACAAAATCATCAAAAATATTGCCAGTGACATATTTCCTAAGTGTGTCAATTATAAGTTCCTTCCCTAAGCCTCTATCAATGAGAGTTATACACCGTTGGAAAGAAAAAGCTAGGAGCTTTCAATCAAGCTATAACTGATTTATGCAGTAAAAGAAATGTGAAAGTTAAATGCAACTGTATATGAAAAATACAAAATCATCAATAATATTGCCAGTAACATATTTCCTAGATGAGTCAATCTTAAGTTCCTTTCCTAAGCCTCTATCAATTAGAGTTATACATCGTTAGAAAGAACAAGCTAGGAGCTTTCAACCAAGCTATAAATGATTTATGCAAAAAAAGAAATGTGAAAGTTAAATGCAACTGTATATGAAAAATACAAAATCATCAATAATATTGCCAGTAACATATTTCCTAGATGAGTCAATCTTAAGTTCCTTTCCTAAGCCTCTATCAATGAGAGTTATACACCGTTGGAAAGAAAAAGCTAGGAGCTTTCAATCAAGCTATAACTGATTTATGCATTAAAAGAAATGTGAAAGTTAAATGCAACTGTATATGAAAAATAAAAAATCATCAACAATATTGCCAGTGACATATTTCCTGGAAGAGTCAATTTTAAGTTCCTTTCCTAAGCTTCTATCACTGAGAGTTATACGTCGTTGGAAAGAACAAGCTAAGAGCTTTCAATCAAGCTATAAATGATTTATGCAACAAAAGAAATGTGAAAGTTAAATGCAACTGTATATGAAAATTACAGATTCATCAACAATATTGCCAGTGACATATTTCCTAAATGTGTCAATTATAAGTTCCTTCCCTAAGCCTCTATCAATGAGAGTTATACATCGTTAGAAAGAACAAGCTAAGAGCTTTCAATCAAGCTATAAACGGTTTATGCAGCAAAACAAATGTGAAAGTTAAATGCAACTGTATATGAAAAATACTAAATCATCAGCAATATTCCCAGTGACATATTTCCTAGATGAGTCAATTTTAAGTTCCTTTACTAAGCCTCTATCAGCGAGCGTTATCTTCGTTGGAAAGAACAAAATAAGGGATTTCAACTAAGCCATACACGGTATATGCAGCGGAAAAAATGTGAGAGTTAAATACAACTGTATATGAAAAATACAGAGTCATCAACAATATTTCTCGTGACATAATTCCGAGATCCGTCAATTTTAAGTTCCTTTCCTAAGCTTCTATAAACCACAGTTATACATCGTTGGAAAGAACAAAGTAAGGGCTTTCAATAACAATATAAATAGTTTTTCCAGCAAAAGAAATGTGAAAGTTAAACGCAACTGTATATGAAAAACACAGAATCATCAACAATATTCCCAGTGACATATTTCCTAAGTGTGTCAATTATAAGTTCCTTCCCTAAGCCTCTAACAATGAGGGTTATACATCGTTGGAAAGAACGAGCTAGGAGCTTTCAATCGAGCTATAAATGATTTATGCAACAAAAGAAATGTGAAAGTTAAACGCAACTGTATATGAAAAACACAGAATCATCAACAATATTCCCAGTGACATATTTCCTAAGTGTGTCAATTATAAGTTCCTTCCCTAAGCCTCTAACAATGAGGGTTATACATCGTTGGAAAGAAAAAGCTAGGAGCTTTCAATCAAGCTATAAATGATTTATGCAACAAAAAAATGTGAAAGTTAAATGCAACTGTATATGAAAAACACAAAATCATCAAAAATATTGCCAGTGACATATTTCCTAAGTGTGTCAATTATAAGTTCCTTCCCTAAGCCTCTATCAATGAGAGTTATATACCGTTGGAAAGAAAAAGCTAGGAGCTTTCAATCAAGCTATAACTGATTTATGCAGTAAAAGAAATGTGAAAGTTAAATGCAACTGTATATGAAAAATACAAAATCATCAATAATATTGCCAGTAACATATTTCCTAGATGAGTCAATCTTAAGTTCCTTTCCTAAGCCTCTATCAATTAGAGTTATACATCGTTAGAAAGAACAAGCTAGGAGCTTTCAACCAAGCTATAAATGATTTATGCAACAAAAGAAATGTGAAAGTTAAATGCAACTGTATATGAAAAATACAAAATCATCAATAATATTGCCAGTAACATATTTCCTAGATGAGTCAATCTTAAGTTCCTTTCCTAAGCCTCTATCAATGAGAGTTATACACCGTTGGAAAGAAAAAGCTAGGAGCTTTCAATCAAGCTATAACTGATTTATGCATTAAAAGAAATGTGAAAGTTAAATGCAACTGTATATGAAAAATAAAAAATCATCAACAATATTGCCAGTGACATATTTCCTGGAAGAGTCAATTTTAAGTTCCTTTCCTAAGCTTCTATCACTGAGAGTTATACGTCGTTGGAAAGAACAAGCTAAGAGCTTTCAATCAAGCTATAAATGATTTATGCAACAAAAGAAATGTGAAAGTTAAATGCAACTGTATATGAAAATTACAGATTCATCAACAATATTGCCAGTGACATATTTCCTAAATGTGTCAATTATAAGTTCCTTCCCTAAGCCTCTATCAATGAGAGTTATACATCGTTAGAAAGAACAAGCTAGGAGCTTTCGACCAAGCTATAAATGATTTATGCAACAAAAGAAATGTGAAGGTTAAATGCAACTGTATATGAAAAATACAAAATCATCAACAATATTCCCAGTGACATATTTCCTAAGTGTGTCAATTAGAAGTTCCTTCCCTAAGCCTCTAACAATGAGGGTTATACATCGTTGGAAAGAACGAGCTAGGAGCTTTCAATCGAGCTATAAACGTTTTATGCAACAAAAGAAATGTGAAAGATAAATGCAACTGTACATGAAAAATACAAAATCATCAACAATATTCCCAGTGTCATATTTCCTAGATGAGTCAATTTTAAGTTCGTTTCCTAAACCTCTTTAAACCTGAGTTTTACATCGTTGGAGAGAGCAAGCTAAGAGCTTTCAATCAAGCTATAAACGGTTTATGCAGCAAAACCAATGTGAAAGTTAAATGCAACTGTATATGAAAAATACTAAATCATCAGCAATATTCCCAGTGACATATTTCCTAGATTAGTCAATTTTAAGTTCCTTTACTAAGCCTCTATCAGCGAGCATTATCTTCGTTGGAAAGAACAAAATAAGGGATTTCAACTAAGCCATACACGGTATATGCAGCGGAAAAAATGTGAGAGTTAAATACAACTGTATATGAAAAATACAGAGTCATCAACAATATTTCTCGTGACATAATTCCGAGATCCGTCAATTTTAAGTTCCTTTCCTAAGCTTCTATAAACCACAGTTATACATCGTTGGAAAGAACAAAGTAAGGGCTTTCAATAACAATATAAATAGTTTTTCCAGCAAAAGAAATGTGAAAGTTAAACGCAACTGTATATGAAAAACACAGAATCATCAACAATATTCCCAGTGACATATTTCCTAAGTGTGTCAATTATAAGTTCCTTCCCTAAGCCTCTAACAATGAGGGTTATACATCGTTGGAAAGAACGAGCTAGGAGCTTTCAATCGAGCTATAAATGATTTATGCAACAAAAGAAATGTGAAAGTTAAACGCAACTGTATATGAAAAACACAGAATCATCAACAATATTCCCAGTGACATATTTCCTAAGTGTGTCAATTATAAGTTCCTTCCCTAAGCCTCTAACAATGAGGGTTATACACCGTTGGAAAGAAAAAGCTAGGAGCTTTCAATCAAGCTATAACTGATTTATGCACTAAAAGAAATGTGAAAGTTAAATGCAACTGTATATGAAAAATACAAAATCAGCAATAATATTGCCAGTAACATATTTCCTAGATGAGTCAATCTTAAGTTCCTTTCCTAAGCCTCTATCAATTAGAGTTATACATCGTTAGAAAGAACAAGCTAGGAGCTTTCAACCAAGCTATAAATGATTTATGCAACAAAAGAAATGTGAAAGTTAAATGCAACTGTATATGAAAAATACAAAATCATCAATAATATTGCCAGTAACATATTTCCTAGATGAGTCAATCTTAAGTTCCTTTCCTAAGCCTCTATCAATGAGAGTTATACACCGTTGGAAAGAAAAAGCTAGGAGCTTTCAATCAAGCTATAACTGATTTATGCAGTAAAAGAAATGTGAAAGTTAAATGCAACTGTATATGAAAAATAAAAAATCATCAACAATATTGCCAGTGACATATTTCCTGGAAGAGTCAATTTTAAGTTCCTTTCCTAAGCTTCTATCACTGAGAGTTATACGTCGTTGGAAAGAACAAGCTAAGAGCTTTCAATCAAGCTATAAATGATTTATGCAACAAAAGAAATGTGAAAGTTAAATGCAACTGTATATGAAAATTACAGATTCATCAACAATATTGCCAGTGACATATTTCCTAGATGAGTCAATTTTAAGTTCCTTTCCTAAGCCTCTAGCAATGAGAGTTATACGTCGTACGAAAGAACAAGCTAAGAGCTTTCAACCAAGCTGTATGTCGTTTATGCGGCAAAAGAAATGTGAAAGTTAAATGCAACTGTATATGAAAATTACAGATTCATCAACAATATTGCCAGTGACATATTTCCTAGATGAGTCAATTTTAAGTTCCTTTCCTAAGCCTCTAGCAATGAGAGTTATACGTCGTACGAAAGAACAAGCTAAGAGCTTTCAACCAAGCTGTAAGTCGTTTATGCAGCAAAAGAAATGTGAAAGTTAAATGCAACTGTATATGAAAAATAAATTTTCATCAACAATATTCCCAGTGACATATTTCCCAGGTGAGTCAATTTTAAGTTCCTTTCCTAAGCCTCTATCAAGGAGAGTTATACATCGTTGGAAAGAACAAGCTAGGAGCTTTCAACCAAGCTATAAATGATTTATGCAACAAAAGAAATGTGAAAGTTAAATGCAACTGTACATGAAAAATACAAAATCATCAACAATATTCCCAATGACATATTTCCTAAGTGAGTCAATTATAAGTTCCTTCTCTAAGCCTTTATCAACGAGGGTTATACATCGTTGGAAAGAACAAGCTAAGGGCTTTCAATCAAGCTATAAACGTTTTATGCAACAAAAGAAATGTGAAAGATAAATGCAACTGTACATGAAAAATACAAAATCATCAACAATATTCCCAGTGTCATATTTCCTAGATGAGTCAATTTTAAGTTCGTTTCCTAAACCTCTTTAAACCTGAGTTTTACATCGTTGGAGAGAGCAAGCTATGAGCTTTCAATCAAGCTATAAACGGTTTATGCAGCAAAACAAATGTGAAAGTTAAATGCAACTGTATATGAAAAATAAAAAATCATCAACAATATTGCCAGTGACATATTTCCTGGAAGAGTCAATTTTAAGTTCCTTTCCTAAGCTTCTATCACTGAGAGTTATACGTCGTTGGAAAGAACAAGCTAAGAGATTTCAATCAAGCTATAAATGATTTATGCAACAAAAGAAATGTGAAAGTTAAATGCAACTGTATATGAAAATTACAGATTCATCAACAATATTGCCAGTGACATATTTCCTAAGTGTGTCAATTATAAGTTCCTTCCCTAAGCCTCTATCAATGAGAGTTATACATCGTTAGAAAGAACAAGCTAGGAGCTTTCGACCAAGCTATAAATGATTTATGCAACAAAAGAAATGTGAAGGTTAAATGCAACTGTATATGAAAAATACAAAATCATCAACAATATTCCCAGTGACATATTTCCTAAGTGTGTCAATTAGAAGTTCCTTCCCTAAGCCTCCAACAATGAGGGTTATACATCGTTGGAAAGAACGAGCTAGGAGCTTTCAATCGAGCTATAAATGATTTATGCAACAAAAGAAATGTGAAAGATAAATGCAACTGTACATGAAAAATACTAAATCATCAACAATATTCCCAGTGACATATTTCCTAGATTAGTCAATTTTAAGTTCCTTTACTACGCCTCTATCAGCGAGGGTTATCTTCGTTGGAAAAAACAAAATAAGGGATTTCAACTAAGCTAAACACGGTATATGCAGCGGAAAAAATGTGAGAGTTAAATACAACTGTATATGAAAAATACAGAGTCATCAACAATATTTCTCGTGACATAATTCCGAGATCCGTCAATTTTAAGTTCCTTTCCTAAGCTTCTATAAACCACAGTTATACATCGTTGGAAAGAACAAAGTAAGGGCTTTCAATAACAATATAAATAGTTTTTCCAGCAAAAGAAATGTGAAAGTTAAACGCAACTGTATATGAAAAACACAGAATCATCAACAATATTCCCAGTGACATATTTCCTAAGTGTGTCAATTATAAGTTCCTTCCCTAAGCCTCTAACAATGAGGGTTATACATCGTTGGAAAGAACGAGCTAGGAGCTTTCAATCGAGCTATAAATGATTTATGCAACAAAAGAAATGTGAAAGTTAAATGCAATTGTATATGAAAAACACAAAATCATCAACAATATTGCCAGTGACATAATTCCTAAGTGTGTCAATTATAAGTTCCTTCCCTAAGCCTCTATCAATGAGAGTTATACATCGTTAGAAAGAACAAGCTAGGAGCTTTCGACCAAGCTATAAATGATTTATGCAACAAAAGAAATGTGAAGGTTAAATGCAACTGTATATGAAAAATACAAAATCATCAACAATATTCCCAGTGACATATTTCCTAAGTGTGTCAATTAGAAGTTCCTTCCCTAAGCCTCTAACAATGAGGGTTATACATCGTTGGAAAGAACGAGCTAGGAGCTTTCAATCGAGCTATAAATGATTTATGCAACAAAAGAAATGTGAAAGTTAAATGCAACTGTATATGAAAAACACAAAATCATCAACAATATTGCCAGTGACATATGTCCTAAGTGTGTCAATTATAAGTTCCTTCCCTAAGCCTCTATCAATGAGAGTTATTCATCGTTAGAAAGAACAAGCTAGGAGCTTTCGACCAAGCTATAAATGAATTATGCAACAAAAGAAATGTGAAGGTTAAATGCAACTGTATATGAAAAATACAAAATCATCAACAATATTGCCAGTAACATATTTCCTAGATGAGTCAATTTTAAGTTCCTTTCCTAAGCCTCTATCAATGAGGGTTATACATCGCTGGAAAGAACTAGCTAAGAGCTTTCAATCAAGCTATAAAAGATTTATGCAACAAAAGAAATGTGAAAGTTAAATGCAACTGTATATGAAAATTACAGATTCATCAACAATATTGCCAGTGACATATTTCCTAAATGAGTCAATTTTAAGTTCCTTTCCTAAGCCTCTAGCAATGAGAGTTATACGTCGTACGAAAGAACAAGCTAAGAGCTTTCAACCAAGCTGTAAGTCGTTTACGCGGCAAAAGAAATGTGAAAGTTAAATGCAACTGTACATGAAAAATACAAAATCATCAACAATATTGCCAGTGACATATTTCCTAGATTAGTCAATTTTAAGTTCCTTTCCTAAGCCTCTATCAAGGAGAGTTATACATCGTTGGAAAGAACAAGCTAAGGGCTTTCAACCAAGCTATAAAAGATTTATGCAACAAAAGAAATGTGAAGGTTAAATGCAACTGTATATGAAAAATACAAAATCATCAACAATATTCCCAGTGACATATTTCCCTGGTGAGTCAATTTTAAGTTCCTTTCCTAAGCCTCTATCAAGGAGAGTTATACATCGTTGGAAAGAACAAGCTAAGGGCTTTCAACCAAGCTATAAAAGATTTATGCAACAAAAGAAATGTGAAGGTTAAATGCAACTGTATGTGAAAAATACAAAATCATCAACAATATTCCCAGTGACATATTTCCCTGGTGAGTCAATTTTAAGTTCCTTTCCTAAGCCTCTATCAAGGAGAGTTATACATCGTTGGAAAGAACAAGCTAAGGGCTTTCAACCAAGCTATAAACGGTTTATGCAGCAAAAGTAATGTGAAAGTTAAATGCAACTGTACATGAAAAATACAAAATCATCAATAATATTGCCAGTAACATATTTCCTAAGTGAGTCAATTATAAGTTCCTTCCCTAAGCCTTTATCAACGAGGGTTATACATCGTTGGAAAGAACAAGCTAAGGGCTTTCAATAAAGCTATAAACGGTTTATGCAGCAAAACAAATGTGAAAGCTAAATGTAATTGTATATGAAAAATACAGTATCATCAACAATATTCCCAGTGACATATTTCCTAGATTAGTAAATTTTAAGTTCCTTTCCTAAGCCTCTATCAGCGAGGCTTATCTTCGTTGGAAAGAACAAAATAAGGGATTTCAACTAAGCTATACACGGTATATGCAGCGGAAAAAATGTGAGAGTTAAATACAACTGTATATGAAAAATACAGAGTCATCAACAATATTCCTCGTGACATAATTCCGAGATCCGTCAATTTTAAGCTCCTTTCCTAAGCTTCTATCAACCACAGTTATACATCGTTGGAAAGAACAAAGTAAGGGCTTTCAATCACAATATAAATAGTTTTTCCAGCAAAAGAAATGTGAAAGTTAAACGCAACTGTATATGAAAAATACAGAATCATCAACAATATTCCCAGTGACATATTTCCCAGGTGAGTCAATTTTAAGTTCCGTTCCTAAGTCTCTATCAAGGAGAGTTATACATCGTTGGAAAGAACAAGCTAGGAGCTTTCAACCAAGCTATAAATGATTTATGCAACGAAAGAAATGTGAAAGCTAAATGCAACTGTACATGAAAAATACAAAATCATCAACAATATTCCCAATGACATATTTCCTAAGTGAGTCAATTATAAGTTCCTTCCCTAAGCCTTTATCAACGAGGGTTATACATCGTTGGAAAGAACAAGCTAGGAGCTTTCAACCAAGCTATAAACGTTTTATGCAACAAAAGAAATGTGAAAGATAAATGCAACTGTACATGAAGAATACAAAATCATAAACAATATTCCCATTGACATATTTCCTATGTCAGTCAATTATAACTTCCTTCCCTAAGCCTCTATCAACGAAAGTTATACATCGTTCGAAAGAAGAGTCTAAGAGCTTTCAATCAAGCTATAAATGGTTTATGCAGCAATAGAAATGTGAAAGTTAGGTGCAACTGTATATGAAAAATACAGAATCATCAACAATATTCCCAGTGACATATTTCCTAAGTTTGTCAATTATAAGTTCCTTCCCTAAGCCTCTAACAATGAGGGTTATACATCGTTGGAAAGAAAAAGCTAGGAGCTTTCAATCAAGCTATAAATGATTTATGCAACAAAAGAAATGTGAAAGTTAAATGCAACTGTATATGAAAAACACAAAATCATCAAAAATATTGCCAGTGACATATTTCCTAAGTGTGTCAATTATAAGTTCCTTCCCTAAGCCTCTAACAATGAGGGTTATACATCGTTGGAAAGAAAAAGCTAGGAGCTTTCAATCAAGCTATAAATGATTTATGCAACAAAAGAAATGTGAAAGTTAAATGCAACTGTATATGAAAAACACAAAATCATCAAAAATATTCCCAGTGACATATTTCCTAAGTTTGTCAATTATAAGTTCCTTCCCTAAGCCTCTAACAATGAGGGTTATACATCGTTGGAAAGAAAAAGCTAGGAGCTTTCAATCAAGCTATAAATGATTTATGCAACGAAAGAAATGTGAAAGCTAAATGCAACTGTACATGAAAAATACAAAATCATCAACAATATTCCCAATGATATATATCCTAAGTGAGTCAATTATAAGTTCCTTCCCTAAGCCTTTATCAACGAGGGTTATACATCGTTGGAAAGAACGAGCTAGGAGCTTTCGACCAAGCTATAAATGATTTATGCAACAAAAGAAATGTGAAGGTTAAATGCAACTGTATATGAAAAATACAAAATCATCAACAATATTCCCAGTGACATATTTCCTAAGTGTGTCAATTAGAAGTTCCTTCCCTAAGCCTCTAACAATGAGGGTTATACATCGTTGGAAAGAACGAGCTATGAGCTTTCAATCGAGCTATAAATGATTTATGCAACAAAAGAAATGTGAAAGTTAAATGCAACTGTATATGAAAAACACAAAATCATCAACAATATTGCCAGTGACATATGTCCTAAGTGTGTCAATTATAAGTTCCTTCCCTAAGCCTCTATCAATGAGAGTTATTCATCGTTAGAAAGAACAAGCTAGGAGCTTTCGACCAAGCTATAAATGATTTATGCAACAAAAGAAATGTGAAGGTTAAATGCAACTGTATATGAAAAATACAAAATCATCAACAATATTGCCAGTAACATATTTCCTAGATGAGTCAATTTTAAGTTCCTTTCCTAAGCCTCTATCAATGAGGGTTATACATCGCTGGAAAGAACTAGCTAAGAGCTTTCAATCAAGCTATAAAAGATTTATGCAACAAAAGAAATGTGAAAGTTAAATGCAACTGTATATGAAAATTACAGATTCATCAACAATATTGCCAGTGACATATTTCCTAAATGAGTCAATTTTAAGTTCCTTTCCTAAGCCTCTAGCAATGAGAGTTATACGTCGTACGAAAGAACAAGCTAAGAGCTTTCAACCAAGCTGTAAGTCGTTTACGCGGCAAAAGAAATGTGAAAGTTAAATGCAACTGTACATGAAAAATACAAAATCATCAACAATATTGCCAGTGACATATTTCCTAGATTAGTCAATTTTAAGTTCCTTTCCTAAGCCTCTATCAAGGAGAGTTATACATCGTTGGAAAGAACAAGCTAAGGGCTTTCAACCAAGCTATAAAAGATTTATGCAACAAAAGAAATGTGAAGGTTAAATGCAACTGTATATGAAAAATACAAAATCATCAACAATATTCCCAGTGACATATTTCCCTGGTGAGTCAATTTTAAGTTCCTTTCCTAAGCCTCTATCAAGGAGAGTTATACATCGTTGGAAAGAACAAGCTAAGGGCTTTCAACCAAGCTATAAAAGATTTATGCAACAATAGAAATGTGAAGGTTAAATGCAACTGTATGTGAAAAATACAAAATCATCAACAATATTCCCAGTGACATATTTCCCTGGTGAGTCAATTTTAAGTTCCTTTCCTAAGCCTCTATCAAGGAGAGTTATACATCGTTGGAAAGAACAAGCTAAGGGCTTTCAACCAAGCTATAAACGGTTTATGCAGCAAAAGTAATGTGAAAGTTAAATGCAACTGTACATGAAAAATACAAAATCATCAACAATATTCCCAATGACATATTTCCTAAGTGAGTCAATTATAAGTTCCTTCCCTAAGCCTTTATCAACGAGGGTTATACATCGTTGGAAAGAACAAGCTAAGGGCTTTCAATAAAGCTATAAACGGTTTATGCAGCAAAACAAATGTGAAAGCTAAATGTAATTGTATATGAAAAATACAGTATCATCAACAATATTCCCAGTGACATATTTCCTAGATTAGTAAATTTTAAGTTCCTTTCCTAAGCCTCTATCAGCGAGGCTTATCTTCGTTGGAAAGAACAAAATAAGGGATTTCAACTAAGCTATACACGGTATATGCAGCGGAAAAAATGTGAGAGTTAAATACAACTGTATATGAAAAATACAGAGTCATCAACAATATTCCTCGTGACATAATTCCGAGATCCGTCAATTTTAAGCTCCTTTCCTAAGCTTATATCAACCATAGTTATACATCGTTGGAAAGAACAAAATAAGAGCTTTCAATCACACTATAAATAGTTTTTGCAGCAAAAGAAATGTGAAAGTTAAATGCAACTGTACATGAAAAATACAAAATCATCAACAATATTCCCAATGACATATTTCCTAAGTGAGTCAATTATAAGTTCCTTCCCTAAGCCTTTATCAACGAGGGTTATACATCGTTGGAAAGAACAAGCTAAGGGCTTTCAATAAAGCTATAAACGGTTTATGCAGCAAAACAAATGTGAAAGCTAAATGTAATTGTATATGAAAAATACAGTATCATCAACAATATTCCCAGTGACATATTTCCTAGATTAGTAAATTTTAAGTTCCTTTCCTAAGCCTCTATCAGCGAGGCTTATCTTCGTTGGAAAGAACAAAATAAGGGATTTCAACTAAGCTATACACGGTATATGCAGCGGAAAAAATGTGAGAGTTAAATACAACTGTATATGAAAAATACAGAGTCATCAACAATATTCCTCGTGACATAATTCCGAGATCCGTCAATTTTAAGCTCCTTTCCTAAGCTTATATCAACCACAGTTATACATCGTTGGAAAGAACAAAGTAAGGGCTTTCAATCACAATATAAATAGTTTTTCCAGCAAAAGAAATGTGAAAGTTAAACGCAACTGTATATGAAAAATACAGAATCATCAACAATATTCCCAGTGACATATTTCCCAGGTGAGTCAATTTTAAGTTCCGTTCCTAAGTCTCTATCAAGGAGAGTTATACATCGTTGGAAAGAACAAGCTAGGAGCTTTCAACCAAGCTATAAATGATTTATGCAACGAAAGAAATGTGAAAGCTAAATGCAACTGTACATGAAAAATACAAAATCATCAACAATATTCCCAATGACATATTTCCTAAGTGAGTCAATTATAAGTTCCTTCCCTAAGCCTTTATCAACGAGGGTTATACATCGTTGGAAAGAACAAGCTAGGAGCTTTCAACCAAGCTATAAACGTTTTATGCAACAAAAGAAATGTGAAAGATAAATGCAACTGTACATGAAGAATACAAAATCATAAACAATATTCCCATTGACATATTTCCTATGTCAGTCAATTATAACTTCCTTCCCTAAGCCTCTATCAACGAAAGTTATACATCGTTCGAAAGAAGAGTCTAAGAGCTTTCAATCAAGCTATAAATGGTTTATGCAGCAATAGAAATGTGAAAGTTAGGTGCAACTGTATATGAAAAATACAGAATCATCAACAATATTTCCAGTGACATATTTCCTAAGTTAGTCAATTATAAGTTCCTTCCCTAAGCCTCTAACAATGAGGGTTATACATCGTTGGAAAGAAAAAGCTAGGAGCTTTCAATCAAGCTATAAATGATTTATGCAACAAAAGAAATGTGAAAGTTAAATGCAACTGTATATGAAAAACACAAAATCATCAAAAATATTGCCAGTGACATATTTCCTAAGTGTGTCAATTATAAGTTCCTTCCCTAAGCCTCTAACAATGAGGGTTATACATCGTTGGAAAGAAAAAGCTAGGAGCTTTCAATCAAGCTATAAATGATTTATGCAACAAAAGAAATGTGAAAGTTAAATGCAACTGTATATGAAAAACACAAAATCATCAAAAATATTCCCAGTGACATATTTCCTAAGTTTGTCAATTATAAGTTCCTTCCCTAAGCCTCTAACAATGAGGGTTATACATCGTTGGAAAGAAAAAGCTAGGAGCTTTCAATCAAGCTATAAATGATTTATGCAACGAAAGAAATGTGAAAGCTAAATGCAACTGTACATGAAAAATACAAAATCATCAACAATATTCCCAATGATATATATCCTAAGTGAGTCAATTATAAGTTCCTTCCCTAAGCCTTTATCAACGAGGGTTATACATCGTTGGAAAGAACAAGCTAGGAGCTTTCAACCAAGCTATAAACGTTTTATGCAACAAAAGAAATGTGAAAGTTAAATGCAACTGTACATGAAAAATACAAAATCATCAACAATATTGCCAGTGACATATTTCCTAGATTAGTCAATTTTAAGTTCCTTTCCTAAGCCTCTATCAAGGAGAGTTATACATCGTTGGAAAGAACAAGCTAAGGGCTTTCAACCAAGCTATAAAAGATTTATGCAACAAAAGAAATGTGAAGGTTAAATGCAACTGTATATGAAAAATACAAAATCATCAACAATATTCCCAGTGACATATTTCCCTGGTGAGTCAATTTTAAGTTCCTTTCCTAAGCCTCTATCAAGGAGAGTTATACATCGTTGGAAAGAACAAGCTAAGGGCTTTCAACCAAGCTATAAAAGATTTATGCAACAATAGAAATGTGAAGGTTAAATGCAACTGTATGTGAAAAATACAAAATCATCAACAATATTCCCAGTGACATATTTCCCTGGTGAGTCAATTTTAAGTTCCTTTCCTAAGCCTCTATCAAGGAGAGTTATACATCGTTGGAAAGAACAAGCTAAGGGCTTTCAACCAAGCTATAAACGGTTTATGCAGCAAAAGTAATGTGAAAGTTAAATGCAACTGTACATGAAAAATACAAAATCATCAACAATATTCCCAATGACATATTTCCTAAGTGAGTCAATTATAAGTTCCTTCCCTAAGCCTTTATCAACGAGGGTTATACATCGTTGGAAAGAACAAGCTAAGGGCTTTCAATAAAGCTATAAACGGTTTATGCAGCAAAACAAATGTGAAAGCTAAATGTAATTGTATATGAAAAATACAGTATCATCAACAATATTCCCAGTGACATATTTCCTAGATTAGTAAATTTTAAGTTCCTTTCCTAAGCCTCTATCAGCGAGGCTTATCTTCGTTGGAAAGAACAAAATAAGGGATTTCAACTAAGCTATACACGGTATATGCAGCGGAAAAAATGTGAGAGTTAAATACAACTGTATATGAAAAATACAGAGTCATCAACAATATTCCTCGTGACATAATTCCGAGATCCGTCAATTTTAAGCTCCTTTCCTAAGCTTATATCAACCATAGTTATACATCGTTGGAAAGAACAAAATAAGAGCTTTCAATCACACTATAAATAGTTTTTGCAGCAAAAGAAATGTGAAAGTTAAATGCAACTGTACATGAAAAATACAAAATCATCAACAATATTCCCAATGACATATTTCCTAAGTGAGTCAATTATAAGTTCCTTCCCTAAGCCTTTATCAACGAGGGTTATACATCGTTGGAAAGAACAAGCTAAGGGCTTTCAATAAAGCTATAAACGGTTTATGCAGCAAAACAAATGTGAAAGCTAAATGTAATTGTATATGAAAAATACAGTATCATCAACAATATTCCCAGTGACATATTTCCTAGATTAGTAAATTTTAAGTTCCTTTCCTAAGCCTCTATCAGCGAGGCTTATCTTCGTTGGAAAGAACAAAATAAGGGATTTCAACTAAGCTATACACGGTATATGCAGCGGAAAAAATGTGAGAGTTAAATACAACTGTATATGAAAAATACAGAGTCATCAACAATATTCCTCGTGACATAATTCCGAGATCCGTCAATTTTAAGCTCCTTTCCTAAGCTTATATCAACCACAGTTATACATCGTTGGAAAGAACAAAGTAAGGGCTTTCAATCACAATATAAATAGTTTTTCCAGCAAAAGAAATGTGAAAGTTAAACGCAACTGTATATGAAAAATACAGAATCATCAACAATATTCCCAGTGACATATTTCCCAGGTGAGTCAATTTTAAGTTCCGTTCCTAAGTCTCTATCAAGGAGAGTTATACATCGTTGGAAAGAACAAGCTAGGAGCTTTCAACCAAGCTATAAATGATTTATGCAACGAAAGAAATGTGAAAGCTAAATGCAACTGTACATGAAAAATACAAAATCATCAACAATATTCCCAATGACATATTTCCTAAGTGAGTCAATTATAAGTTCCTTCCCTAAGCCTTTATCAACGAGGGTTATACATCGTTGGAAAGAACAAGCTAGGAGCTTTCAACCAAGCTATAAACGTTTTATGCAACAAAAGAAATGTGAAAGATAAATGCAACTGTACATGAAGAATACAAAATCATAAACAATATTCCCATTGACATATTTCCTATGTCAGTCAATTATAACTTCCTTCCCTAAGCCTCTATCAACGAAAGTTATACATCGTTCGAAAGAAGAGTCTAAGAGCTTTCAATCAAGCTATAAATGGTTTATGCAGCAATAGAAATGTGAAAGTTAGGTGCAACTGTATATGAAAAATACAGAATCATCAACAATATTTCCAGTGACATATTTCCTAAGTTAGTCAATTATAAGTTCCTTCCCTAAGCCTCTAACAATGAGGGTTATACATCGTTGGAAAGAAAAAGCTAGGAGCTTTCAATCAAGCTATAAATGATTTATGCAACAAAAGAAATGTGAAAGTTAAATGCAACTGTATATGAAAAACACAAAATCATCAAAAATATTGCCAGTGACATATTTCCTAAGTGTGTCAATTATAAGTTCCTTCCCTAAGCCTCTAACAATGAGGGTTATACATCGTTGGAAAGAAAAAGCTAGGAGCTTTCAATCAAGCTATAAATGATTTATGCAACGAAAGAAATGTGAAAGCTAAATGCAACTGTACATGAAAAATACAAAATCATCAACAATATTCCCAATGATATATATCCTAAGTGAGTCAATTATAAGTTCCTTCCCTAAGCCTTTATCAACGAGGGTTATACATCGTTGGAAAGAACAAGCTAGGAGCTTTCAACCAAGCTATAAACGTTTTATGCAACAAAAGAAATGTGAAAGATAAATGCAACTGTACATGAAGAATACAAAATCATAAACAATATTCCCAGTGACATATTTCCTATGTCAGTCAATTATAACTTCCTTCCCTAAGCCTCTATCAACGAAAGTTATACATCGTTCGAAAGAAGAGTCTAAGAGCTTTCAATCAAGCTGTAAACGTTTTATGCAACAAAAGAAATGTGAAAGATAAATGCAACTGTACATGAAGAATACAAAATCATCAACAATATTCCCAATGACATATTTCCTAAGTGAGTCAATTATAAGTTCCTTCCCTAAGCCTTTATCAACGAGGGTTATACATCGTTGGAAAGAACAAGCTAAGGGCTTTCAACCAAGCTATAAACGGTTTATGCAGCAAAAGAAATGTGAAAGTTAAATGCAACTGTACATGAAAAATACAAAATCATCAACAATATTCCCAATGACATATTTCCTAAGTGAGTCAATTATAAGTTCCTTCCCTAAGCCTTTATCAACGAGGGTTATACATCGTTGGAAAGAACAAGCTAAGGGCTTTCAATAAAGCTATAAACGGTTTATGCAGCAAAACAAATGTGAAAGTTAAATGTAATTGTATATGAAAAATACAGTATCATCAACAATATTCCCAGTGACATATTTCCTAGATTAGTCAATTTTAAGTTCCTTTCCTAAGCCTCTATCAGCGAGGCTTATCTTCGTTGGAAAGAACAAAATAAGGGATTTCAACTAAGCTATACACGGTATATGCAGCGGAAAAAATGTGAGAGTTAAATACAACTGTATATGAAAAATACAGAGCCATCAACAATATTCCTCGTGACATAATTCCGAGATCCGTCAATTTTAAGCTCCTTTCCTAAGCTTCTATCAACCACAGTTATACATCGTTGGAAAGAACAAAGTAAGGGCTTTCAATCACAATATAAATAGTTTTTCCAGCAAAAGAAATGTGAAAGTTAAACGCAACTGTATATGAAAAATACAGAATCATCAACAATATTCCCAGTGACATATTTCCCAGGTGAGTCAATTTTAAGTTCCGTTCCTAAGTCTCTATCAAGGAGAGTTATACATCGTTGGAAAGAACAAGCTAGGAGCTTTCAACCAAGCTATAAATGATTTATGCAACGAAAGAAATGTGAAAGCTAAATGCAACTGTACATGAAAAATACAAAATCATCAACAATATTCCCAATGACATATTTCCTAAGTGAGTCAATTATAAGTTCCTTCCCTAAGCCTTCATCAACGAGGGTTATACATCGTTGGAAAGAACAAGCTAGGAGCTTTCAACCAAGCTATAAACGTTTTATGCAACAAAAGAAATGTGAAAGATAAATGCAACTGTACATGAAGAATACAAAATCATAAACAATATTCCCAGTGACATATTTCCTATGTCAGTCAATTATAACTTCCTTCCCTAAGCCTCTATCAACGAAAGTTATACATCGTTCGAAAGAAGAGTCTAAGAGCTTTCAATCAAGCTATAAATGGTTTATGCAGCAATAGAAATGTGAAAGTTAGGTGCAACTGTATATGAAAAATACAGAATCATCAACAATATTCCCAGTGACATATTTCCTAAGTTTGTCAATTATAAGTTCCTTCCCTAAGCCTCTAACAATGAGGGTTATACATCGTTGGAAAGAAAAAGCTAGGAGCTTTCAATCAAGCTATAAATGATTTATGCAACAAAAGAAATGTGAAAGTTAAATGCAACTGTATATGAAAAACACAAAATCATCAAAAATATTGCCAGTGACATATTTCCTAAGTGTGTCAATTATAAGTTCCTTCCCTAAGCCTCTAACAATGAGGGTTATACATCGTTGGAAAGAAAAAGCTAGGAGCTTTCAATCAAGCTATAACTGATTTATGCAGTAAAAGAAATGTGAAAGTTAAATGCAACTGTATATGAAAAATACAAAATCATCAATAATATTGCCAGTAACATATTTCCTAGATGAGTCAATCTTAAGTTCCTTTCCTAAGCCTCTATCAATTAGAGTTATACATCGTTAGAAAGAACAAGCTAGGAGCTTTCAACCAAGCTATAAATGATTTATGCAACAAAAGAAATGTGAAAGTTAAATGCAACTGTATATGAAAAATACAAAATCATCAATAATATTGCCAGTAACATATTTCCTAGATGAGTCAATCTTAAGTTCCTTTCCTAAGCCTCTATCAATGAGAGTTATACACCGTTGGAAAGAAAAAGCTAGGGGCTTTCAATCAAGCTATAACTGATTTATGCAGTAAAAGAAATGTGAAAGTTCAATGCAACTGTATATGAAAAATAAAAAATCATCAACAATATTGCCAGTGACATATTTCCTGGAAGAGTCAATTTTAAGTTCCTTTCCTAAGCTTCTATCACTGAGAGTTATACGTCGTTGGAAAGAACAAGCTAAGAGCTTTCAATCAAGCTATAACTGATTTATGCAGTAAAAGAAATGTGAAAGTTAAATGCAACTGTATATGAAAAATACAAAATCATCAATAATATTCCCAGTAACATATTTCCTAGATGAGTCAATCTTAAGTTCCTTTCCTAAGCCTCTATCAATGAGAGTTATACACCGTTGGAAAGAAAAAGCCAGGAGCTTTCAATCAAGCTATAACTGATTTATGCAGTAAAAGAAATGTGAAAGTTCAATGCAACTGTATATGAAAAATAAAAAATCATCAACAATATTGCCAGTGACATATTTCCTGGAAGAGTCAATTTTAAGTACCTTCCCTAAGCCTCTATCAATGAGAGTTATACACCGTTGGAAAGAAAAAGCTAGGAGCTTTCAATCAAGCTATAACTGATTTATGCAGTAAAAGAAATGTGAAAGTTAAATGCAACTGTATATGAAAAATACAAAATCATCAATAATATTACCAGTAACATATTTCCTAGATGAGTCAATCTTAAGTTCCTTTCCTAAGCCTCTATCAATTAGAGTTATACATCGTTAGAAAGAACAAGCTAGGAGCTTTCAACCAAGCTATAAATGATTTATGCAACAAAAGAAATGTGAAAGTTAAATGCAACTGTATATGAAAAATACAAAATCATCAATAATATTGCCAGTAACATATTTCCTAGATGAGTCAATCTTAAGTTCCTTTCCTAAGCCTCTATCAATGAGAGTTATACACCGTTGGAAAGAAAAAGCTAGGAGCTTTCAATCAAGCTATAACTGATTTAAGCAGTAAAAGAAATGTGAAAGTTCAATGCAACTGTATATGAAAAATAAAAAATCATCAACAATATTGCCAGTGACATATTTCCTGGATGAGTCAATTTTAAGTTCCTTTCCTAAGCTTCTATCACTGAGAGTTATACGTCGTTGGAAAGAACAAGCTAAGAGCTTTCAATCAAGCTATAACTGATTTATGCAATAAAAGAAATGTGAAAGTTCAATGCAACTGTATATGAAAAATAAAAAATCATCAACAATATTGCCAGTGGCATATTTCCTGGAAGAGTCAATTTTAAGTTCCTTCCCTAAGCCTCTATCAATGAGGCTTATCTTCGTTGGAAAGAACAAAATAAGGGATTTCAACTAAGCTATACACGGTATATGCAGCGGAAAAAATGTGAGAGTTAAATACAACTGTATATGAAAAATACAGAGTCATCAACAATATTCCTCGTGACATAATTCCGAGATCCGTCAATTTTAAGCTCCTTTCCTAAGCTTCTATCAACCACAGTTATACATCGTTGGAAAGAACAAAGTAAGGGCTTTCAATCACAATATAAATAGTTTTTCCAGCAAAAGAAATGTGAAAGTTAAACGCAACTGTATATGAAAAATACAGAATCATCAACAATATTCCCAGTGACATATTTCCCAGGTGAGTCAATTTTAAGTTCCGTTCCTAAGTCTCTATCAAGGAGAGTTATACATCGTTGGAAAGAACAAGCTAGGAGCTTTCAACCAAGCTATAAATGATTTATGCAACGAAAGAAATGTGAAAGCTAAATGCAACTGTACATGAAAAATACAAAATCATCAACAATATTCCCAATGACATATTTCCTAAGTGAGTCAATTATAAGTTCCTTCCCTAAGCCTTCATCAACGAGGGTTATACATCGTTGGAAAGAACAAGCTAGGAGCTTTCAACCAAGCTATAAACGTTTTATGCAACAAAAGAAATGTGAAAGATAAATGCAACTGTACATGAAGAATACAAAATCATAAACAATATTCCCAGTGACATATTTCCTATGTCAGTCAATTATAACTTCCTTCCCTAACCCTCTATCAACGAAAGTTATACATCGTTCGAAAGAAGAGTCTAAGAGCTTTCAATCAAGCTATAAATGGTTTATGCAGCAATAGAAATGTGAAAGTCAGGTGCAACTGTATATGAAAAATACAGAATCATCAACAATATTCCCAGTGACATATTTCCTAAGTTTGTCAATTATAAGTTCCTTCCCTAAGCCTCTAACAATGAGGGTTATACATCGTTGGAAAGAAAAAGCTAGGAGCTTTCAATCAAGCTATAAATGATTTATGCAACAAAAGAAATGTGAAAGTTAAATGCAACTGTATATGAAAAACACAAAATCATCAAAAATATTGCCAGTGACATATTTCCTAAGTGTGTCAATTATAAGTTCCTTCCCTAAGCCTCTAACAATGAGGGTTATACATCGTTGGAAAGAAAAAGCTAGGAGCTTTCAATCAAGCTATAAATGATTTATGCAACAAAAGAAATGTGAAAGTTAAATGCAACTGTATATGAAAAACACAAAATCATCAAAAATATTCCCAGTGACATATTTCCTAAGTGTGTCAATTATAAGTTCCTTCCCTAAGCCTCTAACAATGAGGGTTATACATCGTTGGAAAGAAAAAGCTAGGAGCTTTCAATCAAGCTATAACTGATTTATGCAGTAAAAGAAATGTGAAAGTTAAATGCAACTGTATATGAAAAATACAAAATCATCAATAATATTGCCAGTAACATATTTCCTAGATGAGTCAATCTTAAGTTCCTTTCCTAAGCCTCTATCAATTAGAGTTATACATCGTTAGAAAGGACAAGCTAGGAGCTTTCAACCAAGCTATAAATGATTTATGCAACAAAAGAAATGTGAAAGTTAAATGCAACTGTATATGAAAAATACAAAATCATCAATAATATTGCCAGTAACGTATTTCCTAGATGAGTCAATCTTAAGTTCCTTTCCTAAGCCTCTATCAATTAGAGTTATACATCGTTAGAAAGAACAAGCTAGGAGCTTTCAACCAAGCTATAAATGATTTATGCAACAAAAGAAATGTGAAAGTTAAATGCAACTGTATATGAAAAATACAAAATCATCAATAATATTGCAAGTAACATATTTCCTAGATGAGTCAATCTTAAGTTCCTTTCCTAAGCCTCTATCAATGAGAGTTATACACCGTTGGAAAGAAAAAGCTAGGAGCTTTCAATCAAGCTATAACTGATTTATGCAGTACAAGAAATGTGAAAGTTCAATGCAACTGTATATGAAAAATAAAAAATCATCAACAATATTGCCAGTGACATATTTCCTGGAAGAGTCAATTTTAAGTTCCTTTCCTAAGCTTCTATCACTGAGAGTTATACGTCGTTGGAAAGAACAAGCTAAGAGCTTTCAATCAAGCTATAACTGATTTATGCAGTAAAAGAAATGTGAAAGTTAAATGCAACTGTATATGAAAAATACAAAATCATCAATAATATTGCCAGTAACATATTTCCTAGATGAGTCAATCTTAAGTTCCTTTCCTAAGCCTCTATCAATGAGAGTTATACACCGTTGGAAAGAAAAAGCCAGGAGCTTTCAATCAAGCTATAACTGATTTATGCAGTAAAAGAAATGTGAAAGTTCAATGCAACTGTATATGAAAAATAAAAAATCATCAACAATATTGCCAGTGACATATTTCCTGGAAGAGTCAATTTTAAGTACCTTCCCTAAGCCTCTATCAACGAGAGTTATACACCGTTGGAAAGAAAAAGCTAGGAGCTTTCAATCAAGCTATAACTGATTTATGCAGTAAAAGAAATGTGAAAGTTAAATGCAACTGTATATGAAAAATACAAGATCATCAATAATATTACCAGTAACATATTTCCTAGATGAGTCAATCTTAAGTTCCTTTCCTAAGCCTCTATCAATTAGAGTTATACATCGTTAGAAAGAACAAGCTAGGAGCTTTCAACCAAGCTATAAATGATTTATGCAACAAAAGAAATGTGAAAGTTAAATGCAACTGTATATGAAAAATACAGAATCATCAACAATATTCCCAGTGACATATTTCCTAAGTTTGTCAATTATAAGTTCCTTCCCTAAGCCTCTAACAATGAGGGTTATACATCGTTGGAAAGAAAAAGCTAGGAGCTTTCAATCAAGCTATAAATGATTTATGCAACAAAAGAAATGTGAAAGTTAAATGCAACTGTATATGAAAAACACAAAATCATCAAAAATATTGCCAGTGACATATTTCCTAAGTGTGTCAATTATAAGTTCCTTCCCTAAGCCTCTAACAATGAGGGTTATACATCGTTGGAAAGAAAAAGCTAGGAGCTTTCAATCAAGCTATAACTGATTTATGCAGTAAAAGAAATGTGAAAGTTAAATGCAACTGTATATGAAAAATACAAAATCATCAATAATATTGCCAGTAACATATTTCCTAGATGAGTCAATCTTAAGTTCCTTTCCTAAGCCTCTATCAATTAGAGTTATACATCGTTAGAAAGAACAAGCTAGGAGCTTTCAACCAAGCTATAAATGATTTATGCAACAAAAGAAATGTGAAAGTTAAATGCAACTGTATATGAAAAATACAAAATCATCAATAATATTGCCAGTAACATATTTCCTAGATGAGTCAATCTTAAGTTCCTTTCCTAAGCCTCTATCAATGAGAGTTATACACCGTTGGAAAGAAAAAGCTAGGGGCTTTCAATCAAGCTATAACTGATTTATGCAGTAAAAGAAATGTGAAAGTTCAATGCAACTGTATATGAAAAATAAAAAATCATCAACAATATTGCCAGTGACATATTTCCTGGAAGAGTCAATTTTAAGTTCCTTTCCTAAGCTTCTATCACTGAGAGTTATACGTCGTTGGAAAGAACAAGCTAAGAGCTTTCAATCAAGCTATAACTGATTTATGCAGTAAAAGAAATGTGAAAGTTAAATGCAACTGTATATGAAAAATACAAAATCATCAATAATATTCCCAGTAACATATTTCCTAGATGAGTCAATCTTAAGTTCCTTTCCTAAGCCTCTATCAATGAGAGTTATACACCGTTGGAAAGAAAAAGCCAGGAGCTTTCAATCAAGCTATAACTGATTTATGCAGTAAAAGAAATGTGAAAGTTCAATGCAACTGTATATGAAAAATAAAAAATCATCAACAATATTGCCAGTGACATATTTCCTGGAAGAGTCAATTTTAAGTACCTTCCCTAAGCCTCTATCAATGAGAGTTATACACCGTTGGAAAGAAAAAGCTAGGAGCTTTCAATCAAGCTATAACTGATTTATGCAGTAAAAGAAATGTGAAAGTTAAATGCAACTGTATATGAAAAATACAAAATCATCAATAATATTACCAGTAACATATTTCCTAGATGAGTCAATCTTAAGTTCCTTTCCTAAGCCTCTATCAATTAGAGTTATACATCGTTAGAAAGAACAAGCTAGGAGCTTTCAACCAAGCTATAAATGATTTATGCAACAAAAGAAATGTGAAAGTTAAATGCAACTGTATATGAAAAATACAAAATCATCAATAATATTGCCAGTAACATATTTCCTAGATGAGTCAATCTTAAGTTCCTTTCCTAAGCCTCTATCAATGAGAGTTATACACCGTTGGAAAGAAAAAGCTAGGAGCTTTCAATCAAGCTATAACTGATTTAAGCAGTAAAAGAAATGTGAAAGTTCAATGCAACTGTATATGAAAAATAAAAAATCATCAACAATATTGCCAGTGACATATTTCCTGGATGAGTCAATTTTAAGTTCCTTTCCTAAGCCTCTATCACTGAGAGTTATACGTCGTTGGAAAGAACAAGCTAAGAGCTTTCAATCAAGCTATAACTGATTTATGCAATAAAAGAAATGTGAAAGTTCAATGCAACTGTATATGAAAAATAAAAAATCATCAACAATATTGCCAGTGGCATATTTCCTGGAAGAGTCAATTTTAAGTTCCTTCCCTAAGCCTCTATCAATGAGGCTTATCTTCGTTGGAAAGAACAAAATAAGGGATTTCAACTAAGCTATACACGGTATATGCAGCGGAAAAAATGTGAGAGTTAAATACAACTGTATATGAAAAATACAGAGTCATCAACAATATTCCTCGTGACATAATTCCGAGATCCGTCAATTTTAAGCTCCTTTCCTAAGCTTCTATCAACCACAGTTATACATCGTTGGAAAGAACAAAGTAAGGGCTTTCAATCACAATATAAATAGTTTTTCCAGCAAAAGAAATGTGAAAGTTAAACGCAACTGTATATGAAAAATACAGAATCATCAACAATATTCCCAGTGACATATTTCCCAGGTGAGTCAATTTTAAGTTCCGTTCCTAAGTCTCTATCAAGGAGAGTTATACATCGTTGGAAAGAACAAGCTAGGAGCTTTCAACCAAGCTATAAATGATTTATGCAACGAAAGAAATGTGAAAGCTAAATGCAACTGTACATGAAAAATACAAAATCATCAACAATATTCCCAATGACATATTTCCTAAGTGAGTCAATTATAAGTTCCTTCCCTAAGCCTTCATCAACGAGGGTTATACATCGTTGGAAAGAACAAGCTAGGAGCTTTCAACCAAGCTATAAACGTTTTATGCAACAAAAGAAATGTGAAAGATAAATGCAACTGTACATGAAGAATACAAAATCATAAACAATATTCCCAGTGACATATTTCCTATGTCAGTCAATTATAACTTCCTTCCCTAACCCTCTATCAACGAAAGTTATACATCGTTCGAAAGAAGAGTCTAAGAGCTTTCAATCAAGCTATAAATGGTTTATGCAGCAATAGAAATGTGAAAGTCAGGTGCAACTGTATATGAAAAATACAGAATCATCAACAATATTCCCAGTGACATATTTCCTAAGTTTGTCAATTATAAGTTCATTCCCTAAGCCTCTAACAATGAGGGTTATACATCGTTGGAAAGAAAAAGCTAGGAGCTTTCAATCAAGCTATAAATGATTTATGCAACAAAAGAAATGTGAAAGTTAAATGCAACTGTATATGAAAAACACAAAATCATCAAAAATATTGCCAGTGACATATTTCCTAAGTGTGTCAATTATAAGTTCCTTCCCTAAGCCTCTAACAATGAGGGTTATACATCGTTGGAAAGAAAAAGCTAGGAGCTTTCAATCAAGCTATAAATGATTTATGCAACAAAAGAAATGTGAAAGTTAAATGCAACTGTATATGAAAAACACAAAATCATCAAAAATATTCCCAGTGACATATTTCCTAAGTGTGTCAATTATAAGTTCCTTCCCTAAGCCTCTAACAATGAGGGTTATACATCGTTGGAAAGAAAAAGCTAGGAGCTTTCAATCAAGCTATAACTGATTTATGCAGTAAAAGAAATGTGAAAGTTAAATGCAACTGTATATGAAAAATACAAAATCATCAATAATATTGCCAGTAACATATTTCCTAGATGAGTCAATCTTAAGTTCCTTTCCTAAGCCTCTATCAATTAGAGTTATACATCGTTAGAAAGGACAAGCTAGGAGCTTTCAACCAAGCTATAAATGATTTATGCAACAAAAGAAATGTGAAAGTTAAATGCAACTGTATATGAAAAATACAAAATCATCAATAATATTGCCAGTAACGTATTTCCTAGATGAGTCAATCTTAAGTTCCTTTCCTAAGCCTCTATCAATTAGAGTTATACATCGTTAGAAAGAACAAGCTAGGAGCTTTCAACCAAGCTATAAATGATTTATGCAACAAAAGAAATGTGAAAGTTAAATGCAACTGTATATGAAAAATACAAAATCATCAATAATATTGCAAGTAACATATTTCCTAGATGAGTCAATCTTAAGTTCCTTTCCTAAGCCTCTATCAATGAGAGTTATACACCGTTGGAAAGAAAAAGCTAGGAGCTTTCAATCAAGCTATAACTGATTTATGCAGTACAAGAAATGTGAAAGTTCAATGCAACTGTATATGAAAAATAAAAAATCATCAACAATATTGCCAGTGACATATTTCCTGGAAGAGTCAATTTTAAGTTCCTTTCCTAAGCTTCTATCACTGAGAGTTATACGTCGTTGGAAAGAACAAGCTAAGAGCTTTCAATCAAGCTATAACTGATTTATGCAGTAAAAGAAATGTGAAAGTTAAATGCAACTGTATATGAAAAATACAAAATCATCAATAATATTGCCAGTAACATATTTCCTAGATGAGTCAATCTTAAGTTCCTTTCCTAAGCCTCTATCAATGAGAGTTATACACCGTTGGAAAGAAAAAGCCAGGAGCTTTCAATCAAGCTATAACTGATTTATGCAGTAAAAGAAATGTGAAAGTTCAATGCAACTGTATATGAAAAATAAAAAATCATCAACAATATTGCCAGTGACATATTTCCTGGAAGAGTCAATTTTAAGTACCTTCCCTAAGCCTCTATCAACGAGAGTTATACACCGTTGGAAAGAAAAAGCTAGGAGCTTTCAATCAAGCTATAACTGATTTATGCAGTAAAAGAAATGTGAAAGTTAAATGCAACTGTATATGAAAAATACAAGATCATCAATAATATTACCAGTAACATATTTCCTAGATGAGTCAATCTTAAGTTCCTTTCCTAAGCCTCTATCAATTAGAGTTATACATCGTTAGAAAGAACAAGCTAGGAGCTTTCAACCAAGCTATAAATGATTTATGCAACAAAAGAAATGTGAAAGTTAAATGCAACTGTATATGAAAAATACAAAATCATCAATAATATTGCCAGTAACATATTTCCTAGATGAGTCAATCTTAAGTTCCTTTCCTAAGCCTCTATCAATGAGAGTTATACACCGTTGGAAAGAAAAAGCTAGGAGCTTTCAATCAAGCTATAACTGATTTAAGCAGTAAAAGAAATGTGAAAGTTCAATGCAACTGTATATGAAAAATAAAAAATCATCAACAATATTGCCAGTGACATATTTCCTGGATGAGTCAATTTTAAGTTCCTTTCCTAAGCTTCTATCACTGAGAGTTATACGTCGTTGGAAAGAACTAGCTAAGAGCTTTCAATCAAGCTATAACTGATTTATGCAATAAAAGAAATGTGAAAGTTCAATGCAACTGTATATGAAAAATAAAAAATCATCAACAATATTGCCAGTGGCATATTTCCTGGAAGAGTCAATTTTAAGTTCCTTCCCTAAGCCTCTATCAATGAGGCTTATCTTCGTTGGAAAGAACAAAATAAGGGATTTCAACTAAGCTATACACGGTATATGCAGCGGAAAAAATGTGAGAGTTAAATACAACTGTATATGAAAAATACAGAGTCATCAACAATATTCCTCGTGACATAATTCCGAGATCCGTCAATTTTAAGCTCCTTTCCTAAGCTTCTATCAACCACAGTTATACATCGTTGGAAAGAACAAAGTAAGGGCTTTCAATCACAATATAAATAGTTTTTCCAGCAAAAGAAATGTGAAAGTTAAACGCAACTGTATATGAAAAATACAGAATCATCAACAATATTCCCAGTGACATATTTCCCAGGTGAGTCAATTTTAAGTTCCGTTCCTAAGTCTCTATCAAGGAGAGTTATACATCGTTGGAAAGAACAAGCTAGGAGCTTTCAATCAAGCTATAAATGATTTATGCAACGAAAGAAATGTGAAAGCTAAATGCAACTGTACATGAAAAATACAAAATCATCAACAATATTCCCAATGACATATTTCCTAAGTGAGTCAATTATAAGTTCCTTCCCTAAGCCTTCATCAACGAGGGTTATACATCGTTGGAAAGAACAAGCTAGGAGCTTTCAACCAAGCTATAAACGTTTTATGCAACAAAAGAAATGTGAAAGATAAATGCAACTGTACATGAAGAATACAAAATCATAAACAATATTCCCAGTGACATATTTCCTATGTCAGTCAATTATAACTTCCTTCCCTAAGCCTCTATCAACGAAAGTTATACATCGTTCGAAAGAAGAGTCTAAGAGCTTTCAATCAAGCTATAAACGGTTTATGCAGCAATAGAAATGTGAAAGTCAGGTGCAACTGTATATGAAAAATACAGAATCATCAACAATATTCCCAGTGACATATTTCCTAAGTTTGTCAATTATAAGTTCCTTCCCTAAGCCTCTAACAATGAGGGTTATACATCGTTGGAAAGAAAAAGCTAGGAGCTTTCAATCAAGCTATAAATGATTTATGCAGCAAAAGAAATGTGAAAGTTAAATGCAACTGTATATGAAAAACACAAAATCATCAAAAATATTGCCTGTGACATATTTCCTAAGTGTGGCAATTATAAGTTCCTTCCCTAAGCCTCTAACAATGAGGGTTATACATCGTTGGAAAGAAAAAGCTAGGAGCTTTCAATCAAGCTACAAATGATTTATGCAACAAAAGAAATGTGAAAGTTAAATGCAACTGTATATGAAAAACACAAAATCATCAAAAATATTCCCAGTGACATATTTCCTAAGTGTGTCAATTATAAGTTCCTTCCCTAAGCCTCTAACAATGAGGGTTATACATCGTTGGAAAGAAAAAGCTAGGAGCTTTCAATCAAGCTATAACTGATTTATGCAGTAAAAGAAATGTGAAAGTTAAATGCAACTGTATATGAAAAATACAAAATCATCAATAATATTGCCAGTAACATATTTCCTAGATGAGTCAATCTTAAGTTCCTTTCCTAAGCCTCTATCAATTAGAGTTATACATCGTTAGAAAGGACAAGCTAGGAGCTTTCAACCAAGCTATAAATGATTTATGCAACAAAAGAAATGTGAAAGTTAAATGCAACTGTATATGAAAAATACAAAATCATCAATAATATTGCCAGTAACATATTTCCTAGATGAGTCAATCTTAAGTTCCTTTCCTAAGCCTCTATCAATGAGAGTTATACACCGTTGGAAAGAAAAAGCTAGGAGCTTTCAATCAAGCTATAACTGATTTATGCAGTAAAAGAAATGTGAAAGTTCAATGCAACTGTATATGAAAAATAAAAAATCATCAACAATATTGCCAGTGACATATTTCCTGGAAGAGTCAATTTTAAGTTCCTTTCCTAAGCTTCTATCACTGAGAGTTATACGTCGTTGGAAAGAACAAGCTAAGAGCTTTCAATCAAGCTATAACTGATTTATGCAGTAAAAGAAATGTGAAAGTTAAATGCAACTGTATATGAAAAATACAAAATCATCAATAATATTGCCAGTAACATATTTCCTAGATGAGTCAATCTTAAGTTCCTTTCCTAAGCCTCTATCAATGAGAGTTATACACCGTTGGAAAGAAAAAGCCAGGAGCTTTCAATCAAGCTATAACTGATTTATGCAATAAAAGAAATGTGAAAGTTCAATGCAACTGTATATGAAAAATAAAAAATCATCAACAATATTGCCAGTGACATATTTCCTGGAAGAGTCAATTTTAAGTACCTTCCCTAAGCCTCTATCAATGAGAGTTATACACCGTTGGAAAGAAAAAGCTAGGAGCTTTCAATCAAGCTATAACTGATTTATGCAGTAAAAGAAATGTGAAAGTTAAATGCAACTGTATATGAAAAATACAAAATCATCAATAATATTGCCAGTAACATATTTCCTAAGTTTGTCAATCTTAAGTTCCTTTCCTAAGCCTCTATCAATTAGAGTTATACATCATTAGAAAGAACAAGCTAGGAGCTTTCAACCAAGCTATAAATGATTTATGCAACAAAAGAAATGTGAAAGTTAAATGCAACTGTATATGAAAAATACAAAATCATCAATAATATTGCCAGTAACATATTTCCTAGATGAGTCAATCTTAAGTTCCTTTCCTAAACCTCTATCAATGAGAGTTATACACCGTTGGAAAGAAAAAGCTAGGAGCTTTCAATCAAGCTATAACTGATTTATTCAGTAAAAGAAATGTGAAAGTTCAATGCAACTGTATATGAAAAATAAAAAATCATCAACAATATTGCCAGTGACATATTTCCTGGATGAGTCAATTTTAAGTTCCTTTCCTAAGCTTCTATCACTGAGAGTTATACGTCGTTGGAAAGAACAAGCTAAAAGCTTTCAATCAAGCTATAACTGATTTATGCAGTAAAAGAAATGTGAAAGTTAAATGCAACTGTATATGAAAAATACAAAATCATCAATAATATTGCCAGTAACATATTTCCTAGATGATTCAATCTTAAGTTCCTTTCCTAAGCCTCTATCAATGAGAGTTATACACCGTTGGAAAGAAAAAGCTAGGAGCTTTCAATCAAGCTATAACTGATTTATGCAATAAAAGAAATGTGAAAGTTCAATGCAACTGTATATGAAAAATAAAAAATCATCAACAATATTGCCAGTGACATATTTCCTGGAAGAGTCAATTTTAAGTTCCTTCCCTAAGCCTCTATCAATGAGAGTTATACACCGTTGGAAAGAAAAAGCTAGGAGCTTTCAATCAAGCTATAACTGATTTATGCAGTAAAAGAAATGTGAAAGTTAAATGCAACTGTATATGAAAAATACAAAATCATCAATAATATTACCAGTAACATATTTCCTAGATGAGTCAATCTTAAGTTCCTTTCCTAAGCCTCTATCAATTAGAGTTATACATCGTTAGAAAGAACAAGCTAGGAGCTTTCAACCAAGCTATAAATGATTTATGCAACAAAAGAAATGTGAAAGTTAAATGCAACTGTATATGAAAAATACAAAATCATCAATAATATTGCCAGTAACATATTTCCTAGATGAGTCAATCTTAAGTTCCTTTCCTAAGCCTCTATCAATGAGAGTTATACACCGTTGGAAAGAAAAAGCTAGGAGCTTTCAATCAAGCTATAACTGATTTAAGCAGTAAAAGAAATGTGAAAGTTCAATGCAACTGTATATGAAAAATAAAAAATCATCAACAATATTGCCAGTGACATATTTCCTGGATGAGTCAATTTTAAGTTCCTTTCCTAAGCTTCTATCACTGAGAGTTATACGTCGTTGGAAAGAACAAGCTAAGAGCTTTCAATCAAGCTATAACTGATTTATGCAATAAAAGAAATGTGAAAGTTCAATGCAACAGTATATGAAAAATAAAAAATCATCAACAATATTGCCAGTGGCATATTTCCTGGAAGAGTCAATTTTAAGTTCCTTCCCTAAGCCTCTATCAATGAGGCTTATCTTCGTTGGAAAGAACAAAATAAGGGATTTCAACTAAGCTATACACGGTATATGCAGCGGAAAAAATGTGAGAGTTAAATACAACTGTATATGAAAAATGCAGAGTCATCAACAATATTCCTCGTGACATAATTCCGAGATCCGTCAATTTTAAGTTCCTTTCCTAAGCTTCTATCAACCACAGTTATACATCGTTGGAAAGAACAAAGTAAGGGCTTTCAATCACAATATAAATAGTTTTTCCAGCAAAAGAAATGTGAAAGTTAAACGCAACTGTATATGAAAAATACAGAATCATCAACAATATTCCCAGTGACATATTTCCCAGGTGAGTCAATTTTAAGTTCCGTTCCTAAGTCTCTATCAAGGAGAGTTATACATCGTTGGAAAGAACGAGCTAGGAGCTTTCCACCAAGCTATAAATGATTTATGCAACGAAAGAAATGTGAAAGCTAAATGCAACTGTACATGAAAAATGCAAAATCATCAACAATATTCCCAATGACATATTTCCTAAGTGAGTCAATTATAAGTTCCTTCCCTAAGCCCTCATCAACGAGGGTTATACATCGTTGGAAAGAACAAGCTAGGAGCTTTCAACCAAGCTATAAACGTTTTATGCAACAAAAGAAATGTGAAAGATAAATGCAACTGTACATGAAGAATACAAAATCATAAACAATATTCCCAGTGACATATTTCCTATGTCAGTCAATTATAACTTCCTTCCCTAAGCCTCTATCAACGAAAGTTATACATCGTTCGAAAGAAGAGTCTAAGAGCTTTCAATCAAGCTATAAATGGTTTATGCAGCAATAGAAATGTGAAAGTCAGGTGCAACTGTATATGAAAAATACAGAATCATCAACAATATTCCCAGTGACATATTTCCTAAGTTTGTCAATTATAAGTTCCTTCCCTAAGCCTCTAACAATGAGGGTTATACATCGTTGGAAAGAAAAAGCTAGGAGCTTTCAACCAAGCTATAAATGATTTATGCAACAAAAGAAATGTGAAAGTTAAATGCAACTGTATATGAAAAACACAAAATCAGCAAAAATATTGCCAGTGACATATTTCCTAAGTGTGTCAATTATAAGTTCCTTCCCTAAGCCTCTAACAATGAGGGTTATACATCGTTGGAAAGAAAAAGCTAGGAGCTTTCAATCAAGCTATAAATGATTTATGCAACAAAAGATATGTGAAAGTTAAATGCAACTGTATATGAAAAACACAAAATCATCAAAAATATTCCCAGTGACATATTTCCTAAGTTTGTCAATTATAAGTTCCTTCCCTAAGCCTCTAACAATGAGGGTTATACATCGTTGGAAAGAAAAAGCTAGGAGCTTTCAATCAAGCTATAACTGATTTATGCAGTAAAAGAAATGTGAAAGTTAAATGCAACTGTATATGAAAAATACAAAATCATCAATAATATTGCCAGTAACATATTTCCTAGATGAGTCAATCTTAAGTTCCTTTCCTAAGCCTCTATCAATTAGAGTTATACATCGTTAGAAAGGACAAGCTAGGAGCTTTCAACCAAGCTATAAATGATTTATGCAACAAAAGAAATGTGAAAGTTAAATGCAACTGTATATGAAAAATACAAAATCATCAATAATATTGCCAGTAACATATTTCCTAGATGAGTCAATCTTAAGTTCCTTTCCTAAGCCTCTATCAATGAGAGTTATACACCGTTGGAAAGAAAAAGCCAGGAGCTTTCAATCAAGCTATAACTGATTTATGCAATAAAAGAAATGTGAAAGTTCAATGCAACTGTATATGAAAAATAAAAAATCATCAACAATATTGCCAGTGACATATTTCCTGGAAGAGTCAATTTTAAGTACCTTCCCTAAGCCTCTATCAATGAGAGTTATACACCGTTGGAAAGAAAAAGCTAGGAGCTTTCAATCAAGCTATAACTGATTTATGCAGTAAAAGAAATGTGAAAGTTAAATGCAACTGTATATGAAAAATACAAAATCATCAATAATATTGCCAGTAACATATTTCCTAAGTTTGTCAATCTTAAGTTCCTTTCCTAAGCCTCTATCAATTAGAGTTATACATCATTAGAAAGAACAAGCTAGGAGCTTTCAACCAAGCTATAAATGATTTATGCAACAAAAGAAATGTGAAAGTTAAATGCAACTGTATATGAAAAATACAAAATCATCAATAATATTGCCAGTAACATATTTCCTAGATGAGTCAATCTTAAGTTCCTTTCCTAAACCTCTATCAATGAGAGTTATACACCGTTGGAAAGAAAAAGCTAGGAGCTTTCAATCAAGCTATAACTGATTTATTCAGTAAAAGAAATGTGAAAGTTCAATGCAACTGTATATGAAAAATAAAAAATCATCAACAATATTGCCAGTGACATATTTCCTGGATGAGTCAATTTTAAGTTCCTTTCCTAAGCTTCTATCACTGAGAGTTATACGTCGTTGGAAAGAACAAGATAAAAGCTTTCAATCAAGCTATAACTGATTTATGCAGTAAAAGAAATGTGAAAGTTAAATGCAACTGTATATGAAAAATACAAAATCATCAATAATATTGCCAGTAACATATTTCCTAGATGATTCAATCTTAAGTTCCTTTCCTAAGCCTCTATCAATGAGAGTTATACACCGTTGGAAAGAAAAAGCTAGGAGCTTTCAATCAAGCTATAACTGATTTATGCAATAAAAGAAATGTGAAAGTTCAATGCAACTGTATATGAAAAATAAAAAATCATCAACAATATTGCCAGTGACATATTTCCTGGAAGAGTCAATTTTAAGTTCCTTCCCTAAGCCTCTATCAATGAGAGTTATACACCGTTGGAAAGAAAAAGCTAGGAGCTTTCAATCAAGCTATAACTGATTTATTCAGTAAAAGAAATGTGAAAGTTAAATGCAACTGTATATGAAAAATACAAAATCATCAATAATATTACCAGTAACATATTTCCTAGATGAGTCAATCTTAAGTTCCTTTCCTAAGCCTCTATCAATTAGAGTTATACATCGTTAGAAAGAACAAGCTAGGAGCTTTCAACCAAGCTATAAATGATTTATGCAACAAAAGAAATGTGAAAGTTAAATGCAACTGTATATGAAAAATACAAAATCATCAATAATATTGCCAGTAACATATTTCCTAGATGAGTCAATCTTAAGTTCCTTTCCTAAGCCTCTATCAATGAGAGTTATACACCGTTGGAAAGAAAAAGCTAGGAGCTTTCAATCAAGCTATAACTGATTTAAGCAGTAAAAGAAATGTGAAAGTTCAATGCAACTGTATATGAAAAATAAAAAATCATCAACAATATTGCCAGTGACATATTTCCTGGATGAGTCAATTTTAAGTTCCTTTCCTAAGCTTCTATCACTGAGAGTTATACGTCGTTGGAAAGAACAAGCTAAGAGCTTTCAATCAAGCTATAACTGATTTATGCAATAAAAGAAATGTGAAAGTTCAATGCAACTGTATATGAAAAATAAAAAATCATCAACAATATTGCCAGTGGCATATTTCCTGGAAGAGTCAATTTTAAGTTCCTTCCCTAAGCCTCTATCAATGAGGCTTATCTTCGTTGGAAAGAACAAAATAAGGGATTTCAACTAAGCTATACACGGTATATGCAGCGGAAAAAATGTGAGAGTTAAATACAACTGTATATGAAAAATACAGAGTCATCAACAATATTCCTCGTGACATAATTCCGAGATCCGTCAATTTTAAGCTCCTTTCCTAAGCTTCTATCAACCACAGTTATACATCGTTGGAAAGAACAAAGTAAGGGCTTTCAATCACAATATAAATAGTTTTTCCAGCAAAAGAAATGTGAAAGTTAAACGCAACTGTATATGAAAAATACAGAATCATCAACAATATTCCCAGTGACATATTTCCCAGGTGAGTCAATTTTAAGTTCCGTTCCTAAGTCTCTATCAAGGAGAGTTATACATCGTTGGAAAGAACAAGCTAGGAGCTTTCAACCAAGCTATAAATGATTTATGCAACGAAAGAAATGTGAAAGCTAAATGCAACTGTACATGAAAAATGCAAAATCATCAACAATATTCCCAATGACATATTTCCTAAGTGAGTCAATTATAAGTTCCTTCCCTAAGCCCTCATCAACGAGGGTTATACATCGTTGGAAAGAACAAGCTAGGAGCTTTCAACCAAGCTATAAACGTTTTATGCAACAAAAGAAATGTGAAAGATAAATGCAACTGTACATGAAGAATACAAAATCATAAACAATATTCCCAGTGACATATTTCCTATGTCAGTCAATTATAACTTCCTTCCCTAAGCCTCTATCAACGAAAGTTATACATCGTTCGAAAGAAGAGTCTAAGAGCTTTCAATCAAGCTATAAATGGTTTATGCAGCAATAGAAATGTGAAAGTCAGGTGCAACTGTATATGAAAAATACAGAATCATCAACAATATTCCCAGTGACATATTTCCTAAGTTTGTCAATTATAAGTTCCTTCCCTAAGCCTCTAACAATGAGGGTTATACATCGTTGGAAAGAAAAAGCTAGGAGCTTTCAACCAAGCTATAAATGATTTATGCAACAAAAGAAATGTGAAAGTTAAATGCAACTGTATATGAAAAATACAAAATCATCAATAATATTGCCAGTAACATATTTCCTAGATGAGTCAATCTTAAGTTCCTTTCCTAAGCCTCTATCAATTAGAGTTATACATCGTTAGAAAGGACAAGCTAGGAGCTTTCAACCAAGCTATAAATGATTTATGCAACAAAAGAAATGTGAAAGTTAAATGCAACTGTATATGAAAAATACAAAATCATCAATAATATTGCCAGTAACATATTTCCTAGATGAGTCAATCTTAAGTTCCTTTCCTAAGCCTCTATCAATGAGAGTTATACACCGTTGGAAAGAAAAAGCTAGGAGCTTTCAATCAAGCTATAACTGATTTATGCAGTAAAAGAAATGTGAAAGTTCAATGCAACTGTATATGAAAAATAAAAAATCATCAACAATATTGCCAGTGACATATTTCCTGGAAGAGTCAATTTTAAGTTCCTTTCCTAAGCTTCTATCACTGAGAGTTATACGTCGTTGGAAAGAACAAGCTAAGAGCTTTCAATCAAGCTATAACTGATTTATGCAGTAAAAGAAATGTGAAAGTTAAATGCAACTGTATATGAAAAATACAAAATCATCAATAATATTGCCAGTAACATATTTCCTAGATGAGTCAATCTTAAGTTCCTTTCCTAAGCCTCTATCAATGAGAGTTATACACCGTTGGAAAGAAAAAGCCAGGAGCTTTCAATCAAGCTATAACTGATTTATGCAATAAAAGAAATGTGAAAGTTCAATGCAACTGTATATGAAAAATAAAAAATCATCAACAATATTGCCAGTGACATATTTCCTGGAAGAGTCAATTTTAAGTACCTTCCCTAAGCCTCTATCAATGAGAGTTATACACCGTTGGAAAGAAAAAGCTAGGAGCTTTCAATCAAGCTATAACTGATTTATGCAGTAAAAGAAATGTGAAAGTTAAATGCAACTGTATATGAAAAATACAAAATCATCAATAATATTGCCAGTAACATATTTCCTAGATGAGTCAATCTTAAGTTCCTTTCCTAAGCCTCTATCAATTAGAGTTATACATCGTTAGAAAGAACAAGCTAGGAGCTTTCAACCAAGCTATAAATGATTTATGCAACAAAAGAAATGTGAAAGTTAAATGCAACTGTATATGAAAAATACAAAATCATCAATAATATTGCCAGTAACATATTTCCTAGATGAGTCAATCTTAAGTTCCTTTCCTAAACCTCTATCAATGAGAGTTATACACCGTTGGAAAGAAAAAGCTAGGAGCTTTCAATCAAGCTATAACTGATTTATTCAGTAAAAGAAATGTGAAAGTTCAATGCAACTGTATATGAAAAATAAAAAATCATCAACAATATTGCCAGTGACATATTTCCTGGATGAGTCAATTTTAAGTTCCTTTTCTAAGCTTCTATCACTGAGAGTTATACGTCGTTGGAAAGAACAAGCTAAAAGCTTTCAATCAAGCTATAACTGATTTATGCAGTAAAAGAAATGTGAAAGTTAAATGCAACTGTATATGAAAAATACAAAATCATCAATAATATTGCCAGTAACATATTTCCTAGATGAGTCAATCTTAAGTTCCTTTCCTAAGCCTCTATCAATTAGAGTTATACATCGTTAGAAAGAACAAGCTAGGAGCTTTCAACCAAGCTATAAATGATTTATGCAACAAAAGAAATGTGAAAGTTAAATGCAACTGTATATGAAAAATACAAAATCATCAATAATATTGCCAGTAACATATTTCCTAGATGAGTCAATCTTAAGTTCCTTTCCTAAACCTCTATCAATGAGAGTTATACACCGTTGGAAAGAAAAAGCTAGGAGCTTTCAATCAAGCTATAACTGATTTATGCAATAAAAGAAATGTGAAAGTTCAATGCAACTGTATATGAAAAATAAAAAATCATCAACAATATTGCCAGTGACATATTTCCTGGAAGAGTCAATTTTAAGTTCCTTCCCTAAGCCTCTATCAATGAGAGTTATACACCGTTGGAAAGAAAAAGCTAGGAGCTTTCAATCAAGCTATAACTGATTTATGCAGTAAAAGAAATGTGAAAGTTAAATGCAACTGTATATGAAAAATACAAAATCATCAATAATATTGCCAGTAACATATTTCCTAGATGAGTCAATCTTAAGTTCCTTTCCTAAGCCTCTATCAATTAGAGTTATACATCGTTAGAAAGAACAAGCTAGGAGCTTTCAACCAAGCTATAAATGATTTATGCAACAAAAGAAATGTGAAAGTTAAATGCAACTGTATATGAAAAATACAAAATCATCAATAATATTGCCAGTAACATATTTCCTAGATGAGTCAATCTTAAGTTCCTTTCCTAAGCCTCTATCAATGAGAGTTATACACCGTTGGAAAGAAAAAGCTAGGAGCTTTCAATCAAGCTATAACTGATTTATGCAGTAAAAGAAATGTGAAAGTTAAATGCAACTGTATATGAAAAATACAAAATCATCAATAATATTGCCAGTAACATATTTCCTAGATGAGTCAATCTTAAGTTCCTTTCCTAAACCTCTATCAATGAGAGTTATACACCGTTGGAAAGAAAAAGCTAGGAGCTTTCAATCAAGCTATAACTGATTTATTCAGTAAAAGAAATGTGAAAGTTCAATGCAACTGTATATGAAAAATAAAAAATCATCAACAATATTGCCAGTGACATATTTCCTGGATGAGTCAATTTTAAGTTCCTTTCCTAAGCTTCTATCACTGAGAGTTATACGTCGTTGGAAAGAACAAGCTAAAAGCTTTCAATCAAGCTATAACTGATTTATGCAGTAAAAGAAATGTGAAAGTTAAATGCAACTGTATATGAAAAATACAAAATCATCAATAATATTGCCAGTAACATATTTCCTAGATGAGTCAATCTTAAGTTCCTTTCCTAAGCCTCTATCAATGAGAGTTATACACCGTTGGAAAGAAAAAGCTAGGAGCTTTCAATCAAGCTATAACTGATTTATGCAATAAAAGAAATGTGAAAGTTCAATGCAACTGTATATGAAAAATAAAAAATCATCAACAATATTGCCAGTGACATATTTCCTGGAAGAGTCAATTTTAAGTTCCTTCCCTAAGCCTCTATCAATGAGAGTTATACACCGTTGGAAAGAAAAAGCTAGGAGCTTTCAATCAAGCTATAACTGATTTATGCAGTAAAAGAAATGTGAAAGTTAAATGCAACTGTATATGAAAAATACAAAATCATCAATAATATTGCCAGTAACATATTTCCTAGATGAGTCAATCTTAAGTTCCTTTCCTAAGCCTCTATCAATGAGAGTTATACATCGTTAGAAAGAACAAGCTAGGAGCTTTCAACCAAGCTATAAATGATTTATGCAACAAAAGAAATGTGAAAGTTAAATGCAACTGTATATGAAAAATACAAAATCATCAATAATATTGCCAGTAACATATTTCCTAGATGAGTCAATCTTAAGTTCCTTTCCTAAGCCTCTATCAATGAGAGTTATACACCGTTAGAAAGAAAAAGCTAGGAGCTTTCAATCAAGCTATAACTGATTTATGCAGTAAAAGAAATGTGAAAGTTCAATGCAACTGTATATGAAAAATAAAAAATCATCAACAATATTGCCAGTGACATATTTCCTAGATGAGTCAATTTTAAGTTCCTTTCTTAAGCCTCTAGCAATGAGAGTTATACGTCGTACGAAAGAACAAGCTAAGAGCTTTCAACCAAGCTGTAAGTCGTTTATGCAGCAAAAGAAATGTGAAAGTTAAATGCAACTGTATATGAAAAATAAATTTTCATCAACAATATTCCCAGTGACATATTTCCCAGGTGAGTCAATTTTAAGTTCCTTTCCTAAGCCTCTATCAAGGAGAGTTATACATCGTTGGAAAGAACAAGCTAGGAGCTTTCAACCAAGCTATAAATGATTTATGCAACAAAAGAAATGTGAAAGTTAAATGCAACTGTACATGAAAAATACAAAATCATCAACAATATTCCCAATGACATATTTCCTAAGTGAGTCAATTATAAGTTCCTTCCCTAAGCCTCTATCAACGAAAGTTATACATCGTTCGAAAGAAGAGTCTAAGAGCTTTCAATCAAGCTATAAATGGTTTATGCAGCAATAGAAATGTGAAAGTCAGGTGCAACTGTATATGAAAAATACAGAATCATCAACAATATTCCCAGTGACATATTTCCTAAGTTTGTCAATTATAAGTTCCTTCCCTAAGCCTCTAACAATGAGGGTTATACATCGTTGGAAAGGAAAAGCTAGGAGCTTTCAATCAAGCTATAAATGATTTATGCAACAAAAGAAATGTGAAAGTTAAATGCAACTGTATATGAAAAACACAAAATCATCAAAAATATTGCCAGTGACATATTTCCTAAGTGTGTCAATTATAAGTTCCTTCCCTAAGCCTCTAACAATGAGGGTTATACATCGTTGGAAAGAAAAAGCTAGGAGCTTTCAATCAAGCTATAAATGATTTATGCAACAAAAGAAATGTGAAAGTTAAATGCAACTGTATATGAAAAACACAAAATCATCAAAAATATTGCCAGTGACATATTTCCTAAGTGTGTCAATTATAAGTTCCTTCCCTAAACCTCTATCAATGAGAGTTATACACCGTTGGAAAGAAAAAGCTAGGAGCTTTCAATCAAGCTATAACTGATTTATTCAGTAAAAGAAATGTGAAAGTTAAATGCAACTGTATATGAAAAACACAAAATCATCAAAAATATTCCCAGTGACATATTTCCTAAGTTTGTCAATTATAAGTTCCTTCCCTAAGCCTCTAACAATGAGGGTTATACATCGTTGGAAAGAAAAAGCTAGGAGCTTTCAATCAAGCTATAACTGATTTATGCAGTAAAAGAAATGTGAAAGTTAAATGCAACTGTATATGAAAAATACAAAATCATCAATAATATTGCCAGTAACATATTTCCTAGATGAGTCAATCTTAAGTTCCTTTCCTAAGCCTCTATCAATTAGAGTTATACATCGTTAGAAAGGACAAGCTAGGAGCTTTCAACCAAGCTATAAATGATTTATGCAACAAAAGAAATGTGAAAGTTAAATGCAACTGTATATGAAAAATACAAGATCATCAATAATATTGCCAGTAACATATTTCCTAGATGAGTCAATCTTAAGTTCCTTTCCTAAGCCTCTATCAATGAGAGTTATACACCGTTGGAAAGAAAAAGCTAGGAGCTTTCAATCAAGCTATAACTGATTTATGCAGTAAAAGAAATGTGAAAGTTCAATGCAACTGTATATGAAAAATAAAAAATCATCAACAATATTGCCAGTGACATATTTCCTGGAAGAGTCAATTTTAAGTTCCTTTCCTAAGCTTCTATCACTGAGAGTTATACGTCGTTGGAAAGAACAAGCTAAGAGCTTTCAATCAAGCTATAACTGATTTATGCAGTAAAAGAAATGTGAAAGTTAAATGCAACTGTATATGAAAAATACAAAATCATCAATAATATTGCCAGTAACATATTTCCTAGATGAGTCAATCTTAAGTTCCTTTCCTAAGCCTCTATCAATGAGAGTTATACACCGTTGGAAAGAAAAAGCCAGGAGCTTTCAATCAAGCTATAACTGATTTATGCAATAAAAGAAATGTGAAAGTTCAATGCAACTGTATATGAAAAATAAAAAATCATCAACAATATTGCCAGTGACATATTTCCTGGAAGAGTCAATTTTAAGTACCTTCCCTAAGCCTCTATCAATGAGAGTTATACACCGTTGGAAAGAAAAAGCTAGGAGCTTTCAATCAAGCTATAACTGATTTATGCAGTAAAAGAAATGTGAAAGTTAAATGCAACTGTATATGAAAAATACAAAATCATCAATAATATTGCCAGTAACATATTTCCTAGGTGAGTCAATCTTAAGTTCCTTTCCTAAGCCTCTATCAATTAGAGTTATACATCGTTAGAAAGAACAAGCTAGGAGCTTTCAACCAAGCTATAAATGATTTATGCAACAAAAGAAATGTGAAAGTTAAATGCAACTGTATATGAAAAATACAAAATCATCAATAATATTGCCAGTAACATATTTCCTAGATGAGTCAATCTTAAGTTCCTTTCCTAAACCTCTATCAATGAGAGTTATACACCGTTAGAAAGAAAAAGCTAGGAGCTTTCAATCAAGCTATAACTGATTTATTCAGTAAAAGAAATGTGAAAGTTCAATGCAACTGTATATGAAAAATAAAAAATCATCAACAATATTGCCAGTGACATATTTCCTGGAGTCAATTTTAAGTTCCTTTCCTAAGCTTCTATCACTGAGAGTTATACGTCGTTGGAAAGAACAAGCTAAAAGCTTTCAATCAAGCTATAACTGATTTATGCAGTAAAAGAAATGTGAAAGTTAAATGCAACTGTATATGAAAAATACAACATCATCAATAATATTGCCAGTAACATATTTCCTAGATGAGTCAATCTTAAGTTCCTTTCCTAAGCCTCTATCAATGAGAGTTATACACCGTTGGAAAGAAAAAGCTAGGAGCTTTCAATCAAGCTATAACTGATTTATGCAATAAAAGAAATGTGAAAGTTCAATGCAACTGTATATGAAAAATAAAAAATCATCAACAATATTGCCAGTGACATATTTCCTGGAAGAGTCAATTTTAAGTTCCTTCCCTAAGCATCTATCAATGAGAGTTATACACCGTTGGAAAGAAAAAGCTAGGAGCTTTCAATCAAGCTATAAATGATTTATGCAGTAAAAGAAATGTGAAAGTTAAATGCAACTGTATATGAAAAATACAAAATCATCAATAATATTGCCAGTAACATATTTCCTAGATGAGTCAATCTTAAGTTCCTTTCCTAAGCCTCTATCAATTAGAGTTATACATCGTTAGAAAGAACAAGCTAGGAGCTTTCAACCAAGCTATAAATGATTTATGCAACAAAAGAAATGTGAAAGTTAAATGCAACTGTATATGAAAAATACAAAATCATCAATAATATTGCCAGTAACATATTTCCTAGATGAGTCAATCTTAAGTTCCTTTCCTAAGCCTCTATCAATGAGAGTTATACACCGTTGGAAAGAAAAAGCTAGGAGCTTTCAATCAAGCTATAACTGATTTATGCAGTAAAAGAAATGTGAAAGTTCAATGCAACTGTATATGAAAAATAAAAAATCATCAACAATATTGCCAGTGACATATTTCCTAGATGAGTCAATTTTAAGTTCCTTTCTTAAGCCTCTAGCAATGAGAGTTATACGTCGTACGAAAGAACAAGCTAAGAGCTTTCAACCAAGCTGTAAGTCGTTTATGCAGCAAAAGAAATGTGAAAGTTAAATGCAACTGTATATGAAAAATAAATTTTCATCAACAATATTCCCAGTGACATATTTCCCAGGTGAGTCAATTTTAAGTTCCTTTCCTAAGCCTCTATCAAGGAGAGTTATACATCGTTGGAAAGAACAAGCTAGGAGCTTTCAACCAAGCTATAAATGATTTATGCAACAAAAGAAATGTGAAAGTTAAATGCAACTGTACATGAAAAATACAAAATCATCAACAATATTCCCAATGACATATTTCCTAAGTGAGTCAATTATAAGTTCCTTCCCTAAGCCTTTATCAACGAGGGTTATACATCGTTGGAAAGAACAAGCTAAGGGCTTTCAATCAAGCTATAAACGTTTTATGCAACAAAAGAAATGTGAAATATAAATGCAACTGTACATGAAAAATAAAAAATCATCAACAATATTGCCAGTGACATATTTCCTGGAAGAGTCAATTTTAAGTTCCTTTCCTAAGCTTCTATCACTGAGAGTTATACGTCGTTGGAAAGAACAAGCTAAGAGCTTTCAATCAAGCTATAAATGATTTATGCAGCAAAAGAAATGTGAAAGTTAAATGCAACTGTATATGAAAATTACAGATTCATCAACAATATTGCCAGTGACATATTTCCTAGATGAGTCAATTTTAAGTTCCTTTCCTAAGCCTCTAGCAATGAGAGTTATACGTCGTACGAAAGAACAAGGTAAGAGCTTTCAACCAAGCTGTAAGTCGTTTATGCAGCAAAAGAAATGTGAAAGATAAATGCAACTGTACATGAAAAATACAAAATCATCAACAATATTCCCAATGACATATTTCCTAAGTGAGTCAATTATAAGTTCCTTCCCTAAGCCTTTATCAACGAGGGTTATACATCGTTGGAAAGAACAAGCTAAGGGCTTTCAATCAAGCTATAAACGTTTTATGCAACAAAAGAAATGTGAAAGATAAATGCAACTGTACATGAAAAATACTAAATCATCAACAATATTCCCAGTGACATATTTCCTATGTCAGTCAATTATAACTTCCTTCCCTAAGCCTCTATCAACGAAAGTTATACATCGTTCGAAAGAAGAGTCTAAGAGCTTTCAATCAAGCTATAAATGGTTTATGCAACAATAGAAATGTGAAAGTTAGGTGCAACTGTATATGAAAAATACTAAATCATCAACAATATTCCCAGTGACATATTTCCAAGATTAGTCAATTTTAAGTTTCTTTCCTAAGCCTCTATCAGCGAGGGTTATCTTCGTTGGAAAGAACAAAATAAGGGATTTCAACTAAGCTATACACGGTATATGCAGCGGAAAAAATGTGAGAGTTAAATACAACTGTATATGAAATATACAGAGTCATCAACAATATTCCTCGTGACATAATTCCGAGATCCGTCAATTTTAAGTTCCTTTCCTAAGCTTATATCAACCATAGTTATACATCGTTGGAAAGAACAAAATAAGAGCTTTCAATCACACTATAAATAGTTTTTGCAGCAAAAGAAATGTGAAAGTTAAATGCAACTGTATATGAAAAATACAGAATCATCAACAATATTCCCAGTGACATATTTCCTAAGTTTGTCGATTATAAGTTCCTTCCCTAAGCCTTTAACAATGAGAGTTATACATCGTTGGAAAAAAAAGCTAGGAGCTTTCAATCAAGCTATAAATGATTTATGCAACAAAAGAAATGTGAAAGTTAAATGCAACTGTATATGAAAAATACAAAATCATCAATAATATTGCCAGTAACATATTTCCTAGATGAGTCAAACTTAAGTTCCTTTCCTAAGCCTCTATCAATGAGAGTTATACACCGTTGGAAAGAACAAGCTAAGAGCTTTCAATCAAGCTGTAAGTCGTTTATGCAGCAAAAGAAATGTGAAAGATAAATGCAACTGTACATGAAAAATACAAAATCATCAACAATATTCCCAGTGGCATATTTCCTAGATGAGTCAATTTTAAGTTCGTTTCCTAAACCTCTTTAAACCTGAGTTTTGCATCGTTGGAGAGACCAAGCTAAGAGCTTTCAATCAAGCTATAAACGGTTTATGCAGCAAAACAAATGTGAAAGTTAAATACAACTGTATATGAAAAATAAAAAATCATCAACAATATTGCCAGTGACATATTTCCTGGAAGAGTCAATTTTAAGTTCCTTTCCTAAGCTTCTATCACTGAGAGTTATACGTCGTTGGAAAGAACAAGCTAAGAGCTTTCAATCAAGCTATAAATGATTTATGCAGCAAAAGAAATGTGAAAGTTAAATGCAACTGTATATGAAAATTACAGATTCATCAACAATATTGCCAGTGACATATTTCCTAGATGAGTCAATTTTAAGTTCCTTTCCTAAGCCTCTAGCAATGAGAGTTATACGTCGTACGAAAGAACAAGGTAAGAGCTTTCAACCAAGCTGTAAGTCGTTTATGCAGCAAAAGAAATGTGAAAGATAAATGCAACTGTACATGAAAAATACAAAATCATCAACAATATTCCCAATGACATATTTCCTAAGTGAGTCAATTATAAGTTCCTTCCCTAAGCCTTTATCAACGAGGGTTATACATCGTTGGAAAGAACAAGCTAAGGGCTTTCAATCAAGCTATAAACGTTTTATGCAACAAAAGAAATGTGAAAGATAAATGCAACTGTACATGAAAAATACTAAATCATCAACAATATTCCCAGTGACATATTTCCTATGTCAGTCAATTATAACTTCCTTCCCTAAGCCTCTATCAACGAAAGTTATACATCGTTCGAAAGAAGAGTCTAAGAGCTTTCAATCAAGCTATAAATGGTTTATGCAACAATAGAAATGTGAAAGTTAGGTGCAACTGTATATGAAAAATACTAAATCATCAACAATATTCCCAGTGACATATTTCCAAGATTAGTCAATTTTAAGTTTCTTTCCTAAGCCTCTATCAGCGAGGGTTATCTTCGTTGGAAAGAACAAAATAAGGGATTTCAACTAAGCTATACACGGTATATGCAGCGGAAAAAATGTGAGAGTTAAATACAACTGTATATGAAATATACAGAGCCATCAACAATATTCCTCGTGACATAATTCCGAGATCCGTCAATTTTAAGTTCCTTTCCTAAGCTTATATCAACCATAGTTATACATCGTTGGAAAGAACAAAATAAGAGCTTTCAATCACACTATAAATAGTTTTTGCAGCAAAAGAAATGTGAAAGTTAAATGCAACTGTATATGAAAAATACAAAATCATCAATAATATTGCCAGTAACATATTTCCTAGATGAGTCAAACTTAAGTTCCTTTCCTAAGCCTCTATCAATGAGAGTTATACACCGTTGGAAAGAACAAGCTAAGAGCTTTCAATCAAGCTGTAAGTCGTTTATGCAGCAAAAGAAATGTGAAAGATAAATGCAACTGTACATGAAAAATACAAAATCATCAACAATATTCCCAGTGACATATTTCCTAAGTTTGTCAATTATAAGTTCCTTCCCTAAGCCTTTAACAATGAGAGTTATACATCGTTGGAAAAAAAAGCTAGGAGCTTTCAATCAAGCTATAAATGATTTATGCAGCAAAAGAAATGTGAAAGTTAAATGCAACTGTATATGAAAATTACAGATTCATCAACAATATTGCCAGTGACATATTTCCTAGATGAGTCAATTTTAAGTTCCTTTCCTAAGCCTCTAGCAATGAGAGTTATACGTCGTACGAAAGAACAAGGTAAGAGCTTTCAACCCAGCTGTAAGTCGTTTATGCAGCAAAAGAAATGTGAAAGATAAATGCAACTGTACATGAAAAATACAAAATCATCAACAATATTCCCAATGACATATTTCCTAAGTGAGTCAATTATAAGTTCCTTCCCTAAGCCTTTATCAACGAGGGTTATACATCGTTGGAAAGAACAAGCTAAGGGCTTTCAATCAAGCTATAAACGTTTTATGCAACAAAAGAAATGTGAAAGATAAATGCAACTGTACATGAAAAATACTAAATCATCAACAATATTCCCAGTGACATATTTCCTATGTCAGTCAATTATAACTTCCTTCCCTAAGCCTCTATCAACGAAAGTTATACATCGTTCGAAAGAAGAGTCTAAGAGCTTTCAATCAAGCTATAAATGGTTTATGCAACAATAGAAATGTGAAAGTTAGGTGCAACTGTATATGAAAAATACTAAATCATCAACAATATTCCCAGTGACATATTTCCTAGATTAGTCAATTTTAAGTTTCTTTCCTAAGCCTCTATCAGCGAGGGTTATCTTCGTTGGAAAGAACAAAATAAGGGATTTCAACTAAGCTATACACGGTATATGCAGCGGAAAAAATGTGAGAGTTAAATACAACTGTATATGAAATATAAAGAGTCATCAACAATATTCCTCGTGACATAATTCCGATATCCGTCAATTTTAAGTTCCTTTCCTAAGCTTCTATCAACCATAGTTATACATCGTTGGAAAGAACAAAATAAGAGCTTTCAATCACACTATAAATAGTTTTTGCAGCAAAAGAAATGTGAAAGTTAAATGCAACTGTATATGAAAAATACAGAATCATCAACAATATTCCCAGTGACATATTTCCTAAGTTTGTCAATTATAAGTTCCTTCCCTAAGCCTTTAACAATGAGAGTTATACATCGTTGGAAAAAAAAGCTAGGAGCTTTCAATCAAGCTATAAACGATTTATGCAACAAAAGAAATGTGAAAGTTAAATGCAACTGTATATGAAAAATACAAAATCATCAATAATATTGCCAGTAACATATTTCCTAGATGAGTCAAACTTAAGTTCCTTTCCTAAGCCTCTATCAATGAGAGTTATACACCGTTGGAAAGAAAAAGCTAGGAGCTTTCAATCAAGCTATAACTGATTTATGCAATAAAAGAAATGTGAAAGTTCAATGCAACTGTATATGAAAAATAAAAAATCATCAAAAATATTGCCAGTGACATATTTCCTGGAAGAGTCAATTTTAAGTTCCTTCCCTAAGCCTCTATCAATGAGAGTTATACACCGTTGGAAAGAAAAAGCTAGGAGCTTTCAATCAAGCTATAACTGATTTATGCAGTAAAAGAAATGTGAAAGTTAAATGCAACTGTATATGAAAAATAAAAAATCATCAACAATATTGCCAGTGACATATTTCCTGGAAGAGTCAATTTTAAGTTCCTTTCCTAAGCTTCTATCACTGAGAGTTATACGTCGTTGGAAAGAACAAGCTAAGAGCTTTTAATCAAGCTATAACTGATTTATGCAGTAAAAGAAATGTGAAAGTTAAATGCAACTGTATATGAAAAATACAAAATCATCAATAATATTGCCAGTAACATATTTCCTAGATGAGTCAATCTTAAGTTCCTTTCCTAAGCCTCTATCAATGAGAGTTATACACCGTTGGAAAGAAAAAGGCAGGAGCTTTCAATCAAGCTATAACTGATTTATGCAATAAAAGAAATGTGAAAGTTCAATGCAACTGTATATGAAAAATAAAAAATCATCAACAATATTGCCAGTGACATATTTCCTGGAAGAGTCAATTTTAAGTACCTTCCCTAAGCCTCTATCAATGAGAGTTATACACCGTTGGAAAGAAAAAGCTAGGAGCTTTCAATCAAGCTATAACTGATTTATGCAGTAAAAGAAATGTGAAAGTTAAATGCAACTGTATATGAAAAATACAAAATCATCAATAATATTGCCAGTAACATATTTCCTAGATGAGTCAATCTTAAGTTCCTTTCCTAAGCCTCTATCAATTAGAGTTATACATCGTTAGAAAGAACAAGCTAGGAGCTTTCAACCAAGCTATAAATGATTTATGCAACAAAAGAAATGTGAAAGTTAAATGCAACTGTATATGAAAAATACAAAATCATCAATAATATTGCCAGTAACATATTTCCTAGATGAGTCAATCTTAAGTTCCTTTCCTAAACCTCTATCAATGAGAGTTATACACCGTTGGAAAGAAAAAGCTAGGAGCTTTCAATCAAGCTATAACTGATTTATTCAGTAAAAGAAATGTGAAAGTTCAATGCAACTGTATATGAAAAATAAAAAATCATCAACAATATTGCCAGTGACATATTTCCTGGATGAGTCAATTTTAAGTTCCTTTCCTAAGCTTCTATCACTGAGAGTTATACGTCGTTGGAAAGAACAAGCTAAAAGCTTTCAATCAAGCTATAACTGATTTATGCAGTAAAAGAAATGTGAAAGTTAAATGCAACTGTATATGAAAAATACAAAATCATCAATAATATTGCCAGTAACATATTTCCTAGATGAGTCAATCTTAAGTTCCTTTCCTAAGCCTCTATCAATGAGAGTTATACACCGTTGGAAAGAAAAAGCTAGGAGCTTTCAATCAAGCTATAACTGATTTATGCAATAAAAGAAATGTGAAAGTTAAATGCAACTGTATATGAAAATTACAGATTCATCAACAATATTGCCAGTGACATATTTCCTAGATGAGTCAATTTTAAGTTCCTTTCCTAAGCCTCTAGCAATGAGAGTTATACGTCGTACGAAAGAACAAGGTAAGAGCTTTCAACCAAGCTGTAAGTCGTTTATGCAGCAAAAGAAATGTGAAAGATAAATGCAACTGTACATGAAAAATACAAAATCATCAACAATATTCCCAATGACATATTTCCTAAGTGAGTCAATTATAAGTTCCTTCCCTAAGCCTTTATCAACGAGGGTTATACATCGTTGGAAAGAACAAGCTAAGGGCTTTCAATCAAGCTATAAACGTTTTATGCAACAAAAGAAATGTGAAAGATAAATGCAACTGTACATGAAAAATACTAAATCATCAACAATATTCCCAGTGACATATTTCCTATGTCAGTCAATTATAACTTCCTTCCCTAAGCCTCTATCAACGAAAGTTATACATCGTTCGAAAGAAGAGTCTAAGAGCTTTCAATCAAGCTATAAATGGTTTATGCAACAATAGAAATGTGAAAGTTAGGTGCAACTGTATATGAAAAATACTAAATCATCAACAATATTCCCAGTGACATATTTCCTAGATTAGTCAATTTTAAGTTTCTTTCCTAAGCCTCTATCAGCGAGGGTTATCTTCGTTGGAAAGAACAAAATAAGGGATTTCAACTAAGCTATACACGGTATATGCAGCGGAAAAAATGTGAGAGTTAAATACAACTGTATATGAAATATACAGAGTCATCAACAATATTCCTCGTGACATAATTCCGATATCCGTCAATTTTAAGTTCCTTTCCTAAGCTTCTATCAACCATAGTTATACATCGTTGGAAAGAACAAAATAAGAGCTTTCAATCACACTATAAATAGTTTTTGCAGCAAAAGAAATGTGAAAGTTAAATGCAACTGTATATGAAAAATACAGAATCATCAACAATATTCCCAGTGACATATTTCCTAAGTTTGTCAATTATAAGTTCCTTCCCTAAGCCTTTAACAATGAGAGTTATACATCGTTGGAAAAAAAAGCTAGGAGCTTTCAATCAAGCTATAAACGATTTATGCAACAAAAGAAATGTGAAAGTTAAATGCAACTGTATATGAAAAATACAAAATCATCAATAATATTGCCAGTAACATATTTCCTAGATGAGTCAAACTTAAGTTCCTTTCCTAAGCCTCTATCAATGAGAGTTATACACCGTTGGAAAGAAAAAGCTAGGAGCTTTCAATCAAGCTATAACTGATTTATGCAATAAAAGAAATGTGAAAGTTCAATGCAACTGTATATGAAAAATAAAAAATCATCAAAAATATTGCCAGTGACATATTTCCTGGAAGAGTCAATTTTAAGTTCCTTCCCTAAGCCTCTATCAATGAGAGTTATACACCGTTGGAAAGAAAAAGCTAGGAGCTTTCAATCAAGCTATAACTGATTTATGCAGTAAAAGAAATGTGAAAGTTAAATGCAACTGTATATGAAAAATAAAAAATCATCAACAATATTGCCAGTGACATATTTCCTGGAAGAGTCAATTTTAAGTTCCTTTCCTAAGCTTCTATCACTGAGAGTTATACGTCGTTGGAAAGAACAAGCTAAGAGCTTTTAATCAAGCTATAACTGATTTATGCAGTAAAAGAAATGTGAAAGTTAAATGCAACTGTATATGAAAAATACAAAATCATCAATAATATTGCCAGTAACATATTTCCTAGATGAGTCAATCTTAAGTTCCTTTCCTAAGCCTCTATCAATGAGAGTTATACACCGTTGGAAAGAAAAGGCCAGGAGCTTTCAATCAAGCTATAACTGATTTATGCAATAAAAGAAATGTGAAAGTTCAATGCAACTGTATATGAAAAATAAAAAATCATCAACAATATTGCCAGTGACATATTTCCTGGAAGAGTCAATTTTAAGTACCTTCCCTAAGCCTCTATCAATGAGAGTTATACACCGTTGGAAAGAAAAAGCTAGGAGCTTTCAATCAAGCTATAACTGATTTATGCAGTGAAAGAAATGTGAAAGTTAAATGCAACTGTATATGAAAAATACAAAATCATCAATAATATTGCCAGTAACATATTTCCTAGATGAGTCAATCTTAAGTTCCTTTCCTAAGCCTCTATCAATTAGAGTTATACATCGTTAGAAAGAACAAGCTAGTAGCTTTCAACCAAGCTATAAATGATTTATGCAACAAAAGAAATGTGAAAGTTAAATGCAACTGTATATGAAAAATACAAAATCATCAATAATATTGCCAGTAACATATTTCCTAGATGAGTCAATCTTAAGTTCCTTTCCTAAACCTCTATCAATGAGAGTTATACACCGTTGGAAAGAAAAAGCTAGGAGCTTTCAATGAAGCTATAACTGATTTATTCAGTAAAAGAAATGTGAAAGTTCAATGCAACTGTATATGAAAAATAAAAAATCATCAACAATATTGCCAGTGACATATTTCCTGGATGAGTCAATTTTAAGTTCCTTTCCTAAGCTTCTATCACTGAGAGTTATACGTCGTTGGAAAGAACAAGCTAAAAGCTTTCAATCAAGCTATAACTGATTTATGCAGTAAAAGAAATGTGAAAGTTAAATGCAACTGTATATGAAAAATACAAAATCATCAATAATATTGCCAGTAACATATTTCCTAGATGAGTCAATCTTAAGTTCCTTTCCTAAGCCTCTATCAATGAGAGTTATACACCGTTGGAAAGAAAAAGCTAGGAGCTTTCAATCAAGCTATAACTGATTTATGCAATAAAAGAAATGTGAAAGTTCAATGCAACTGTATATGAAAAATAAAAAATCATCAACAATATTGCCAGTGACATATTTCCTGGAAGAGTCAATTTTAAGTTCCTTCCCTAAGCCTCTATCAATGAGAGTTATACACCGTTGGAAAGAAAAAGCTAGGAGCTTTCAATCAAGCTATAACTGATTTATGCAGTAAAAGAAATGTGAAAGTTAAATGCAACTGTATATGAAAAATACAAAATCATCAATAATATTGCCAGTAACATATTTCCTAGATGAGTCAATCTTAAGTTCCTTTGCTAAGCGTCTATCAATTAGAGTTATACATCGTTAGAAAGAACAAGCTAGGAGCTTTCAACCAAGCTATAAATGATTTATGCAACAAAAGAAATGTGAAAGTTAAATGCAACTGTATATGAAAAATACAAAATCATCAATAATATTGCCAGTAACATATTTCCTAGATGAGTCAATCTTAAGTTCCTTTCCTAAGCCTCTATCAATGAGAGTTATACACCGTTGGAAAGAAAAAGCTAGGAGCTTTCAATCAAGCTATAACTGATTTATGCAGTAAAAGAAATGTGAAAGTTCAATGCAACTGTATATGAAAAATAAAAAATCATCAACAATATTGCCAGTGACATATTTCCTAGATGAGTCAATTTTAAGTTCCTTTCTTAAGCCTCTAGCAATGAGAGTTATACGTCGTACGAAAGAACAAGCTAAGAGCTTTCAACAAAGCTGTAAGTCGTTTATGCAGCAAAAGAAATGTGAAAGTTAAATGCAACTGTATATGAAAAATAAATTTTCATCAACAATATTCCCAGTGACATATTTCCCAGGTGAGTCAATTTTAAGTTCCTTTCCTAAGCCTCTATCAAGGAGAGTTATACATCGTTGGAAAGAACAAGCTAGGAGCTTTCAACCAAGCTATAAATGATTTATGCAACAAAAGAAATGTGAAAGTTAAATTCAACTGTACATGAAAAATACAAAATCAATTTTAAGTTCGTTTCCTAAACCTCTTTAAACCTGAGTTTTACATCGTTGGAGAGACCAAGCTAAGAGCTTTCAATCAAGCTATAAACGGTTTATGCAGCAAAACAAATGTGAAAGTTAAATACAACTGTATATGAAAAATAAAAAATCATCAACAATATTGCCAGTGACATATTTCCTGGAAGAGTCAATTTTAAGTTCCTTTCCTAAGCTTCTATCACTGAGAGTTATACATCGTTGGAAAGAACAAGCTAAGAGCTTTCAATCAAGCTATAAATGATTTATGCAGCAAAAGAAATGTGAAAGTTAAATGCAACTGTATATGAAAAATACAAAATCATCAATAATATTGCCAGTAACATATTTCCAAGATTATTCAATTTTAAGTTTCTTTCCTAAGCCTCTATCAGCGAGGGTTATCTTCGTTGGAAAGAACAAAATAAGGGATTTCAACTAAGCTATACACGGTATATGCAGCGGAAAAAATGTGAGAGTTAAATACAACTGTATATGAAATATACAGAGTCATCTACAATATTCCTCGTGACATAATTCCGATATCCGTCAATTTTAAGTTCCTTTCCTAAGCTTCTATCAACCATAGTTATACATCGTTGGAAAGAACAAAATAAGAGCTTTCAATCACACTATAAATAGTTTTTGCAGCAAAAGAAATGTGAAAGTTAAATGCAACTGTATATGAAAAATACAGAATCATCAACAATATTCCCAGTGACATATTTCCTAAGTTTGTCAATTATAAGTTCCTTCCCTAAGCCTTTAACAATGAGAGTTATACATCGTTGGAAAAAAAAGCTAGGAGCTTTCAATCAAGCTATAAATGATTTATGCAACAAAAGAAATGTGAAAGTTAAATGCAACTGTATATGAAAAATACAAAATCATCAATAATATTGCCAGTAACATATTTCCTAGATGAGTCAAACTTAAGTTCCTTTCCTAAGCCTCTATCAATGAGAGTTATACACCGTTGGAAAGAAAAAGCTAGGAGCTTTCAATCAAGCTATAACTGATTTATGCAATAAAAGAAATGTGAAAGTTCAATGCAACTGTATATGAAAAATAAAAAATCATCAAAAATATTGCCAGTGACATATTTCCTGGAAGAGTCAATTTTAAGTTCCTTCCCTAAGCCTCTATCAATGAGAGTTATACACCGTTGGAAAGAAAAAGCTAGGAGCTTTCAATCAAGCTATAACTGATTTATGCAGTAAAAGAAATGTGAAAGTTAAATGCAACTGTACATGAAAAATACAAAATCATCAATAATATTGCCAGTAACATATTTCCTAGATGAGTCAATCTTAAGTTCCTTTCCTAAGCCTCTATCAATGAGAGTTATACACCGTTGGAAAGAAAAAGCTAGGAGCTTTCAATCAAGCTATAACTGATTTATGCAGTAAAAGAAATGTGAAAGTTCAATGCAACTGTATATGAAAAATACAAAATCATCAATAATATTGCCAGTAACATATTTCCTAGATGAGTCAATCTTAAGTTCCTTTCCTAAGCCTCTATCAATGAGAGTTATACACCGTTGGAAAGAAAAAGCTAGGAGCTTTCAATCAAGCTATAACTGATTTATGCAGTAAAAGAAATGTGAAAGTTCAATGCAACTGTATATGAAAAATAAAAAATCATCAACAATATTGCCAGTGACATATTTCCTAGATGAGTCAATTTTAAGTTCCTTTCTTAAGCCTCTAGCAATGAGAGTTATACGTCGTACGAAAGAACAAGCTAAGAGCTTTCAACAAAGCTGTAAGTCGTTTATGCAGCAAAAGAAATGTGAAAGTTAAATGCAACTGTATATGAAAAATAAATTTTCATCAACAATATTCCCAGTGACATATTTCCCAGGTGAGTCAATTTTAAGTTCCTTTCCTAAGCCTCTATCAAGGAGAGTTATACATCGTTGGAAAGAACAAGCTAGGAGCTTTCAACCAAGCTATAAATGATTTATGCAACAAAAGAAATGTGAAAGTTAAATTCAACTGTACATGAAAAATACAAAATCAATTTTAAGTTCGTTTCCTAAACCTCTTTAAACCTGAGTTTTACATCGTTGGAGAGACCAAGCTAAGAGCTTTCAATCAAGCTATAAACGGTTTATGCAGCAAAACAAATGTGAAAGTTAAATACAACTGTATATGAAAAATAAAAAATCATCAACAATATTGCCAGTGACATATTTCCTGGAAGAGTCAATTTTAAGTTCCTTTCCTAAGCTTCTATCACTGAGAGTTATACATTGTTGGAAAGACCAAGCTAAGAGCTTCCAATCAAACTATAAATGATTTATGCAGCAAATGAAATTTGAAAGTTAAATGCAACTGTATATGAAAATTACAGATTCATCAACAATATTGCCAGTGACATATTTCCTAGATGAGTCAAACTTAAGTTCCTTTCCTAAGCCTCTAGCAATGAGAGTTATACGTCGTACGAAAGAACAAGGTAAGAGCTTTCAACCAAGCTGTAAGTCGTTTATGCAGCAAAAGAAATGTGAAAGATAAATGCAACTGTACATGAAAAATACAAAATCATCAACAATATTCCCAATGACATATTTCCTAAGTGAGTCAATTATAAGTTCTTTCCCTAAGCCTTTATCAACGAGTGTTATACATCGTTGGAAAGAACAAGCTAAGGGCTTTCAATCAAGCTATAAACGTTTTATGCAACAAAAGAAATGTGAAAGATAAATGCAACTGGACATGAAAAATACTAAATCATCAACAATATTCCCAGTGACATATTTCCTATGTCAGTCAATTATAACTTCCTTCCCTAAGCCTCTATCAACGAAAGTTATACATCGTTCGAAAGAAGAGTCTAAGAGCTTTCAATCAAGCTATAAATGGTTTATGCAACAATAGAAATGTGAAAGTTAGGTGCAACTGTATATGAAAAATACTAAATCATCAACAATATTCCCAGTGACATATTTCCAAGATTAGTCAATTTTAAGTTTCTTTCCTAAGCCTCTATCAGCGAGGGTTATCTTCGTTGGAAAGAACAAAATAAGGGATTTCAACTAAGCTATACACGGTATATGCAGCGGAAAAAATGTGAGAGTTAAATACAACTGTATATGAAATATACAGAGTCATCAACAATATTCCTCGTGACATAATTCCGAGATCCGTCAATTTTAAGTTCCTTTCCTAAGCTTATATCAACCATAGTTATACATCGTTGGAAAGAACAAAATAAGAGCTTTCAATCACACTATAAATAGTTTTTGCAGCAAAAGAAATGTGAAAGTTAAATGCAACTGTATATGAAAAATACAGAATCATCAACAATATTCCCAGTGACATATTTCCTAAGTTTGTCAATTATAAGTTCCTTCCCTAAGCCTTTAACAATGAGAGTTATACATCGTTGGAAAAAAAAGCTAGGAGCTTTCAATCAAGCTATAAATGATTTATGCAACAAAAGAAATGTGAAAGTTAAATGCAACTGTATATGAAAAATACAAAATCATCAATAATATTGCCAGTAACATATTTCCTAGATGAGTCAAACTTAAGTTCCTTTCCTAAGCCTCTAGCAATGAGAGTTATACGTCGTACGAAAGAACAAGGTAAGAGCTTTCAACCAAGCTGTAAGTCGTTTATGCAGCAAAAGAAATGTGAAAGATAAATGCAACTGTACATGAAAAATACAAAATCATCAACAATATTCCCAATGACATATTTCCTAAGTGAGTCAATTATAAGTTCCTTCCCTAAGCCTTTATCAACGAGGGTTATACATCGTTGGAAAGAACAAGCTAAGGGCTTTCAATCAAGCTATAAACGTTTTATGCAACAAAAGAAATGTGAAAGATAAATGCAACTGTACATGAAAAATACTAAATCATCAACAATAGTCCCAGTGACATATTTCCTATGTCAGTCAATTATAACTTCCTTCCCTAAGCCTCTATCAACGAAAGTTATACATCGTTCGAAAGAAGAGTCTAAGAGCTTTCAATCAAGCTATAAATGGTTTATGCAACAATAGAAATGTGAAAGTTAGGTGCAACTGTATATGAAAAATACTAAATCATCAACAATATTCCCAGTGACATATTTCCAAGATTAGTCAATTTTAAGTTTCTTTCCTAAGCCTCTATCAGCGAGGGTTATCTTCGTTGGAAAGAACAAAATAAGGGATTTCAACTAAGCTATACACGGTATATGCAGCGGAAAAAATGTGAGAGTTAAATACAACTGTATATGAAATATACAGAGTCATCAACAATATTCCTCGTGACATAATTCCGAGATCCGTCAATTTTAAGTTCCTTTCCTAAGCTTATATCAACCATAGTTATACATCGTTGGAAAGAACAAAATAAGAGCTTTCAATCACACTATAAATAGTTTTTGCAGCAAAAGAAATGTGAAAGTTAAATGCAACTGTATATGAAAAATACAGAATCATCAACAATATTCCCAGTGACATATTTCCTAAGTTTGTCAATTATAAGTTCCTTCCCTAAGCCTTTAACAATGAGAGTTATACATCGTTGGAAAGAACAAGCTAAGGGCTTTCAATCAAGCTATAAATGATTTATGCAACAAAAGAAATGTGAAAGTTAAATGCAACTGTATATGAAAAATACAAAATCATCAATAATATTGCCAGTAACATATTTCCTAGATGAGTCAAACTTAAGTTCCTTTCCTAAGCCTCTATCAATGAGAGTTATACACCGTTGGAAAGAACAAGCTAAGAGCTTTCAATCAAGCTATAAATGATTTATGCAGCAAAAGAAATGTGAAAGTTAAATGCAACTGTATATGAAAATTACAGATTCATCAACAATATTGCCAGTGACATATTTCCTAGATGAGTCAATTTTAAGTTCCTTTCCTAAGCCTCTAGCAATGAGAGTTATACGTCGTACGAAAGAACAAGGTAAGAGCTTTCAACCAAGCTGTAAGTCGTTTATGCAGCAAAAGAAATGTGAAAGATAAATGCAACTGTACATGAAAAATACAAAATCATCAACAATATTCCCAATGACATATTTCCTAAGTGAGTCAATTATAAGTTCCTTCCCTAAGCCTTTATCAACGAGGGTTATACATCGTTGGAAAGAACAAGCTAAGGGCTTTCAATCAAGCTATAAACGTTTTATGCAACAAAAGAAATGTGAAAGATAAATGCAACTGTACATGAAAAATACTAAATCATCAACAATATTCCCAGTGACATATTTCCTATGTCAGTCAATTATAACTTCCTTCCCTAAGCCTCTATCAACGAAGGTTATACATCGTTCGAAAGAAGAGTCTAAGAGCTTTCAATCAAGCTATAAATGGTTTATGCAACAATAGAAATGTGAAAGTTAGGTGCAACTGTATATGAAAAATACTAAATCATCAACAATATTCCCAGTGACATATTTCCAAGATTAGTCAATTTTAAGTTTCTTTCCTAAGCCTCTATCAGCGAGGGTTATCTTCGTTGGAAAGAACAAAATAAGCGATTTCAACTAAGCTATACACGGTATATGCAGCGGAAAAAATGTGAGAGTTAAATACAACTGTATATGAAATATACAGAGTCATCAACAATATTCCTCGTGACATAATTCCGAGATCCGTCAATTTTAAGTTCCTTTCCTAAGCTTATATCAACCATAGTTATACATCGTTGGAAAGAACAAAATAAGAGCTTTCAATCACACTATAAATAGTTTTTGCAGCAAAAGAAATGTGAAAGTTAAATGCAACTGTATATGAAAAATACAGAATCATCAACAATATTCCCAGTGACATATTTCCTAAGTTTGTCAATTATAAGTTCCTTCCCTAAGCCTTTAACAATGAGAGTTATACATCGTTGGAAAAAAAAGCTAGGAGCTTTCAATCAAGCTATAAATGATTTATGCAACAAAAGAAATGTGAAAGTTAAATGCAACTGTATATGAAAAATACAAAATCATCAATAATATTGCCAGTAACATATTTCCTAGATGAGTCAAACTTAAGTTCCTTTCCTAAGCCTCTATCAATGAGAGTTATACACCGTTGGAAAGAAAAAGCTAGGAGCTTTCAATCAAGCTATAACTGATTTATGCAGTAAAAGAAATGTGAAAGTTAAATGCAACTGTATATGAAAAATACAAAATCATCAATAATATTGCCAGTAACATATTTCCTAGATGAGTCAATCTTAAGTTCCTTTCCTAAGCCTCTAGCAATGAGAGTTATACGTCGTACGAAAGAACAAGGTAAGAGCTTTCAACCAAGCTGTAAGTCGTTTATGCAGCAAAAGAAATGTGAAAGATAAATGCAACTGTACATGAAAAATACAAAATCATCAACAATATTCCCAATGACATATTTCCTAAGTGAGTCAATTATAAGTTCCTTCCCTAAGCCTTTATCAACGAGGGTTATACATCGTTGGAAAGAACAAGCTAAGGGCTTTCAATCAAGCTATAAACGTTTTATGCAACAAAAGAAATGTGAAAGATAAATGCAACTGTACATGAAAAATACTAAATCATCAACAATATTCCCAGTGACATATTTCCTATGTCAGTCAATTATAACTTCCTTCCCTAAGCCTCTATCAACGAAAGTTATACATCGTTCGAAAGAAGAGTCTAAGAGCTTTCAATCAAGCTATAAATGGTTTATGCAACAATAGAAATGTGAAAGTTAGGTGCAACTGTATATGAAAAATACTAAATCATCAACAATATTCCCAGTGACATATTTCCTAGATTATTCAATTTTAAGTTTCTTTCCTAAGCCTCTATCAGCGAGGGTTATCTTCGTTGGAAAGAACAAAATAAGGGATTTCAACTAAGCTATACACGGTATATGCAGCGGAAAAAATGTGAGAGTTAAATACAACTGTATATGAAATATACAGAGTCATCTACAATATTCCTCGTGACATAATTCCGATATCCGTCAATTTTAAGTTCCTTTCCTAAGCTTCTATCAACCATAGTTATACATCGTTGGAAAGAACAAAATAAGAGCTTTCAATCACACTATAAATAGTTTTTGCAGCAAAAGAAATGTGAAAGTTAAATGCAACTGTATATGAAAAATACAGAATCATCAACAATATTCCCAGTGACATATTTCCTAAGTTTGTCAATTATAAGTTCCTTCCCTAAGCCTTTAACAATGAGAGTTATACATCGTTGGAAAAAAAAGCTAGGAGCTTTCAATCAAGCTATAAATGATTTATGCAACAAAAGAAATGTGAAAGTTAAATGCAACTGTATATGAAAAATACAAAATCATCAATAATATTGCCAGTAACATATTTCCTAGATGAGTCAAACTTAAGTTCCTTTCCTAAGCCTCTATCAATGAGAGTTATACACCGTTGGAAAGAAAAAGCTAGGAGCTTTCAATCAAGCTATAACTGATTTATGCAATAAAAGAAATGTGAAAGTTCAATGCAACTGTATATGAAAAATAAAAAATCATCAAAAATATTGCCAGTGACATATTTCCTGGAAGAGTCAATTTTAAGTTCCTTCCCTAAGCCTCTATCAATGAGAGTTATACACCGTTGGAAAGAAAAAGCTAGGAGCTTTCAATCAAGCTATAACTGATTTATGCAGTAAAAGAAATGTGAAAGTTAAATGCAACTGTACATGAAAAATAAAAAATCATCAATAATATTGCCAGTAACATATTTCCTAGATGAGTCAATCTTAAGTTCCTTTCCTAAGCCTCTATCAATGAGAGTTATACACCGTTGGAAAGAAAAAGCTAGGAGCTTTCAATCAAGCTATAACTGATTTATGCAGTAAAAGAAATGTGAAAGTTCAATGCAACTGTATATGAAAAATACAAAATCATCAATAATATTGCCAGTAACATATTTCCTAGATGAGTCAATCTTAAGTTCCTTTCCTAAGCCTCTATCAATGAGAGTTATACACCGTTGGAAAGAAAAAGCTAGGAGCTTTCAATCAAGCTATAACTGATTTATGCAGTAAAAGAAATGTGAAAGTTCAATGCAACTGTATATGAAAAATAAAAAATCATCAACAATATTGCCAGTGACATATTTCCTAGATGAGTCAATTTTAAGTTCCTTTCTTAAGCCTCTAGCAATGAGAGTTATACGTCGTACGAAAGAACAAGCTAAGAGCTTTCAACAAAGCTGTAAGTCGTTTATGCAGCAAAAGAAATGTGAAAGTTAAATGCAACTGTATATGAAAAATAAATTTTCATCAACAATATTCCCAGTGACATATTTCCCAGGTGAGTCAATTTTAAGTTCCTTTCCTAAGCCTCTATCAAGGAGAGTTATACATCGTTGGAAAGAACAAGCTAGGAGCTTTCAACCAAGCTATAAATGATTTATGCAACAAAAGAAATGTGAAAGTTAAATTCAACTGTACATGAAAAATACAAAATCAATTTTAAGTTCGTTTCCTAAACCTCTTTAAACCTGAGTTTTACATCGTTGGAGAGACCAAGCTAAGAGCTTTCAATCAAGCTATAAACGGTTTATGCAGCAAAACAAATGTGAAAGTTAAATACAACTGTATATGAAAAATAAAAAATCATCAACAATATTGCCAGTGACATATTTCCTGGAAGAGTCAATTTTAAGTTCCTTTCCTAAGCTTCTATCACTGAGAGTTATACATCGTTGGAAAGAACAAGCTAAGAGCTTTCAATCAAGCTATAAATGATTTATGCAGCAAAAGAAATGTGAAAGTTAAATGCAACTGTATATGAAAATTACAGATTCATCAACAATATTGCCAGTGACATATTTCCTAGATGAGTCAAACTTAAGTTCCTTTCCTAAGCCTCTAGCAATGAGAGTTATACGTCGTACGAAAGAACAAGGTAAGAGCTTTCAACCAAGCTGTAAGTCGTTTATGCAGCAAAAGAAATGTGAAAGATAAATGCAACTGTACATGAAAAATACAAAATCATCAACAATATTCCCAATGACATATTTCCTAAGTGAGTCAATTATAAGTTCTTTCCCTAAGCCTTTATCAACGAGTGTTATACATCGTTGGAAAGAACAAGCTAAGGGCTTTCAATCAAGCTATAAACGTTTTATGCAACAAAAGAAATGTGAAAGATAAATGCAACTGGACATGAAAAATACTAAATCATCAACAATATTCCCAGTGACATATTTCCTATGTCAGTCAATTATAACTTCCTTCCCTAAGCCTCTATCAACGAAAGTTATACATCGTTCGAAAGAAGAGTCTAAGAGCTTTCAATCAAGCTATAAATGGTTTATGCAACAATAGAAATGTGAAAGTTAGGTGCAACTGTATATGAAAAATACTAAATCATCAACAATATTCCCAGTGACATATTTCCAAGATTAGTCAATTTTAAGTTTCTTTCCTAAGCCTCTATCAGCGAGGGTTATCTTCGTTGGAAAGAACAAAATAAGGGATTTCAACTAAGCTATACACGGTATATGCAGCGGAAAAAATGTGAGAGTTAAATACAACTGTATATGAAATATACAGAGTCATCAACAATATTCCTCGTGACATAATTCCGAGATCCGTCAATTTTAAGTTCCTTTCCTAAGCTTATATCAACCATAGTTATACATCGTTGGAAAGAACAAAATAAGAGCTTTCAATCACACTATAAATAGTTTTTGCAGCAAAAGAAATGTGAAAGTTAAATGCAACTGTATATGAAAAATACAGAATCATCAACAATATTCCCAGTGACATATTTCCTAAGTTTGTCAATTATAAGTTCCTTCCCTAAGCCTTTAACAATGAGAGTTATACATCGTTGGAAAAAAAAGCTAGGAGCTTTCAATCAAGCTATAAATGATTTATGCAACAAAAGAAATGTGAAAGTTAAATGCAACTGTATATGAAAAATACAAAATCATCAATAATATTGCCAGTAACATATTTCCTAGATGAGTCAAACTTAAGTTCCTTTCCTAAGCCTCTAGCAATGAGAGTTATACGTCGTACGAAAGAACAAGGTAAGAGCTTTCAACCAAGCTGTAAGTCGTTTATGCAGCAAAAGAAATGTGAAAGATAAATGCAACTGTACATGAAAAATACAAAATCATCAACAATATTCCCAATGACATATTTCCTAAGTGAGTCAATTATAAGTTCCTTCCCTAAGCCTTTATCAACGAGGGTTATACATCGTTGGAAAGAACAAGCTAAGGGCTTTCAATCAAGCTATAAACGTTTTATGCAACAAAAGAAATGTGAAAGATAAATGCAACTGTACATGAAAAATACTAAATCATCAACAATATTCCCAGTGACATATTTCCTATGTCAGTCAATTATAACTTCCTTCCCTAAGCCTCTATCAACGAAAGTTATACATCGTTCGAAAGAAGAGTCTAAGAGCTTTCAATCAAGCTATAAATGGTTTATGCAACAATAGAAATGTGAAAGTTAGGTGCAACTGTATATGAAAAATACTAAATCATCAACAATATTCCCAGTGACATATTTCCAAGATTAGTCAATTTTAAGTTTCTTTCCTAAGCCTCTATCAGCGAGGGTTATCTTCGTTGGAAAGAACAAAATAAGGGATTTCAACTAAGCTATACACGGTATATGCAGCGGAAAAAATGTGAGAGTTAAATACAACTGTATATGAAATATACAGAGTCATCAACAATATTCCTCGTGACATAATTCCGAGATCCGTCAATTTTAAGTTCCTTTCCTAAGCTTATATCAACCATAGTTATACATCGTTGGAAAGAACAAAATAAGAGCTTTCAATCACACTATAAATAGTTTTTGCAGCAAAAGAAATGTGAAAGTTAAATGCAACTGTATATGAAAAATACAGAATCATCAACAATATTCCCAGTGACATATTTCCTAAGTTTGTCAATTATAAGTTCCTTCCCTAAGCCTTTAACAATGAGAGTTATACATCGTTGGAAAGAACAAGCTAAGGGCTTTCAATCAAGCTATAAATGATTTATGCAACAAAAGAAATGTGAAAGTTAAATGCAACTGTATATGAAAAATACAAAATCATCAATAATATTGCCAGTAACATATTTCCTAGATGAGTCAAACTTAAGTTCCTTTCCTAAGCCTCTATCAATGAGAGTTATACACCGTTGGAAAGAACAAGCTAAGAGCTTTCAATCAAGCTATAAATGATTTATGCAGCAAAAGAAATGTGAAAGTTAAATGCAACTGTATATGAAAATTACAGATTCATCAACAATATTGCCAGTGACATATTTCCTAGATGAGTCAATTTTAAGTTCCTTTCCTAAGCCTCTAGCAATGAGAGTTATACGTCGTACGAAAGAACAAGGTAAGAGCTTTCAACCAAGCTGTAAGTCGTTTATGCAGCAAAAGAAATGTGAAAGATAAATGCAACTGTACATGAAAAATACAAAATCATCAACAATATTCCCAATGACATATTTCCTAAGTGAGTCAATTATAAGTTCCTTCCCTAAGCCTTTATCAACGAGGGTTATACATCGTTGGAAAGAACAAGCTAAGGGCTTTCAATCAAGCTATAAACGTTTTATGCAACAAAAGAAATGTGAAAGATAAATGCAACTGTACATGAAAAATACTAAATCATCAACAATATTCCCAGTGACATATTTCCTATGTCAGTCAATTATAACTTCCTTCCCTAAGCCTCTATCAACGAAGGTTATACATCGTTCGAAAGAAGAGTCTAAGAGCTTTCAATCAAGCTATAAATGGTTTATGCAACAATAGAAATGTGAAAGTTAGGTGCAACTGTATATGAAAAATACTAAATCATCAACAATATTCCCAGTGACATATTTCCAAGATTAGTCAATTTTAAGTTTCTTTCCTAAGCCTCTATCAGCGAGGGTTATCTTCGTTGGAAAGAACAAAATAAGCGATTTCAACTAAGCTATACACGGTATATGCAGCGGAAAAAATGTGAGAGTTAAATACAACTGTATATGAAATATACAGAGTCATCAACAATATTCCTCGTGACATAATTCCGAGATCCGTCAATTTTAAGTTCCTTTCCTAAGCTTATATCAACCATAGTTATACATCGTTGGAAAGAACAAAATAAGAGCTTTCAATCACACTATAAATAGTTTTTGCAGCAAAAGAAATGTGAAAGTTAAATGCAACTGTATATGAAAAATACAGAATCATCAACAATATTCCCAGTGACATATTTCCTAAGTTTGTCAATTATAAGTTCCTTCCCTAAGCCTTTAACAATGAGAGTTATACATCGTTGGAAAAAAAAGCTAGGAGCTTTCAATCAAGCTATAAATGATTTATGCAACAAAAGAAATGTGAAAGTTAAATGCAACTGTATATGAAAAATACAAAATCATCAATAATATTGCCAGTAACATATTTCCTAGATGAGTCAAACTTAAGTTCCTTTCCTAAGCCTCTATCAATGAGAGTTATACACCGTTGGAAAGAAAAAGCTAGGAGCTTTCAATCAAGCTATAACTGATTTATGCAGTAAAAGAAATGTGAAAGTTAAATGCAACTGTATATGAAAAATACAAAATCATCAATAATATTGCCAGTAACATATTTCCTAGATGAGTCAATCTTAAGTTCCTTTCCTAAGCCTCTAGCAATGAGAGTTATACGTCGTACGAAAGAACAAGGTAAGAGCTTTCAACCAAGCTGTAAGTCGTTTATGCAGCAAAAGAAATGTGAAAGATAAATGCAACTGTACATGAAAAATACAAAATCATCAACAATATTCCCAATGACATATTTCCTAAGTGAGTCAATTATAAGTTCCTTCCCTAAGCCTTTATCAACGAGGGTTATACATCGTTGGAAAGAACAAGCTAAGGGCTTTCAATCAAGCTATAAACGTTTTATGCAACAAAAGAAATGTGAAAGATAAATGCAACTGTACATGAAAAATACTAAATCATCAACAATATTCCCAGTGACATATTTCCTATGTCAGTCAATTATAACTTCCTTCCCTAAGCCTCTATCAACGAAAGTTATACATCGTTCGAAAGAAGAGTCTAAGAGCTTTCAATCAAGCTATAAATGGTTTATGCAACAATAGAAATGTGAAAGTTAGGTGCAACTGTATATGAAAAATACTAAATCATCAACAATATTCCCAGTGACATATTTCCTAGATTATTCAATTTTAAGTTTCTTTCCTAAGCCTCTATCAGCGAGGGTTATCTTCGTTGGAAAGAACAAAATAAGGGATTTCAACTAAGCTATACACGGTATATGCAGCGGAAAAAATGTGAGAGTTAAATACAACTGTATATGAAATATACAGAGTCATCTACAATATTCCTCGTGACATAATTCCGATATCCGTCAATTTTAAGTTCCTTTCCTAAGCTTCTATCAACCATAGTTATACATCGTTGGAAAGAACAAAATAAGAGCTTTCAATCACACTATAAATAGTTTTTGCAGCAAAAGAAATGTGAAAGTTAAATGCAACTGTATATGAAAAATACAGAATCATCAACAATATTCCCAGTGACATATTTCCTAAGTTTGTCAATTATAAGTTCCTTCCCTAAGCCTTTAACAATGAGAGTTATACATCGTTGGAAAAAAAAGCTAGGAGCTTTCAATCAAGCTATAAATGATTTATGCAACAAAAGAAATGTGAAAGTTAAATGCAACTGTATATGAAAAATACAAAATCATCAATAATATTGCCAGTAACATATTTCCTAGATGAGTCAAACTTAAGTTCCTTTCCTAAGCCTCTATCAATGAGAGTTATACACCGTTGGAAAGAAAAAGCTAGGAGCTTTCAATCAAGCTATAACTGATTTATGCAATAAAAGAAATGTGAAAGTTCAATGCAACTGTATATGAAAAATAAAAAATCATCAAAAATATTGCCAGTGACATATTTCCTGGAAGAGTCAATTTTAAGTTCCTTCCCTAAGCCTCTATCAATGAGAGTTATACACCGTTGGAAAGAAAAAGCTAGGAGCTTTCAATCAAGCTATAACTGATTTATGCAGTAAAAGAAATGTGAAAGTTAAATGCAACTGTACATGAAAAATACAAAATCATCAATAATATTGCCAGTAACATATTTCCTAGATGAGTCAATCTTAAGTTCCTTTCCTAAGCCTCTATCAATGAGAGTTATACACCGTTGGAAAGAAAAAGCTAGGAGCTTTCAATCAAGCTATAACTGATTTATGCAGTAAAAGAAATGTGAAAGTTCAATGCAACTGTATATGAAAAATAAAAAATCATCAACAATATTGCCAGTGACATATTTCCTGGAAGAGTCAATTTTAAGTTCCTTTCCTAAGCTTCTATCACTGAGAGTTATACGTCGTTGGAAAGAACAAGCTAAGAGCTTTCAATCAAGCTATAACTGATTTATGCAGTAAAAGAAATGTGAAAGTTAAATGCAACTGTATATGAAAAATACAAAATCATCAATAATATTGCCAGTAACATATTTCCTAGATGAGTCAATCTTAAGTTCCTTTCCTAAGCCTCTATCAATGAGAGTTATACACCGTTGGAAAGAAAAAGCTAGGAGCTTTCAATCAAGCTATAACTGATTTATGCAATAAAAGAAATGTGAAAGTTCAATGCAACTGTATATGAAAAATAAAAAATCATCAACAATATTGCCAGTGACATATTTCCTGGAAGAGTCAATTTTAAGTTCCTTCCCTAAGCCTCTATCAATGAGAGTTATACACCGTTGGAAAGAAAAAGCTAGGAGCTTTCAATCAAGCTATAACTGATTTATGCAGTAAAAGAAATGTGAAAGTTAAATGCAACTGTATATGAAAAATACAAAATCATCAATAATATTGCCAGTAACATATTTCCTAGATGGGTCAATCTTAAGTTCCTTTCCTAAGCCTCTATCAATTAGAGTTATACATCGTTAGAAAGAACAAGCTAGGAGCTTTCAACCAAGCTATAAATGATTTATGCAACAAAAGAAATGTGAAAGTTAAATGCAACTGTATATGAAAAATACAAAATCATCAATAATATTGCCAGTAACATATTTCCTAGATGAGTCAATCTTAAGTTCCTTTTCTAATCCTCTATCAATGAGAGTTATACACCGTTGGAAAGAAAAAGCTAGGAGCTTTCAATCAAGCTATAACTGATTTATGCAGTAAAAGAAATGTGAAAGTTCAATGCAACTATATATGAAAAATAAAAAATCATCAACAATATTGCCAGTGACATATTTCCTAGATGAGTCAATTTTAAGTTCCTTTCTTAAGCCTCTAGCAATGAGAGTTATACGTCGTACGAAAGAACAAGCTAAGAGCTTTCAACCAAGCTGTAAGTCGTTTATGCAGCAAAAGAAATGTGAAAGTCAAATGCAACTGTATATGAAAAATAAATTTTCATCAACAATATTCCCAGTGACATATTTCCCAGGTGAGTCAATTTTAAGTTCCTTTCCTAAGCCTCTATCAAGGAGAGTTATACATCGTTGGAAAGAACAAGCTAGGAGCTTTCAACCAAGCTATAAATGATTTATGCAACAAAAGAAATGTGAAAGTTAAATGCAACTGTACATGAAAAATACAAAATCATCAACAATATTCCCAATGACATATTTCCTATGTCAGTCAATTATAACTTCCTTCCCTAAGCCTCTATCAACGAAAGATATACATCGTTCGAAAGAAGAGTCTAAGAGCTTTCAATCAAGCTATAAATGGTTTATGCAACAATAGAAATGTGAAAGTTAGATGCAACTGTATATGAAAAATACTAAATCATCAACAATATTCCCAGTGACATATTTTCTAGATTAGTCAATTTTAAGTTTCTTTCCTAAGCCTCTATCAGCGAGGGTTATCTTCGTTGGAAAGAACAAAATAAGGGATTTCAACTAAGCTATACACGGTATATGCAGCGGAAAAAATGTGAGAGTTAAATACAACTGTATATGAAATATACAGAGTCATCAACAATATTCCTCGTGACATAATTCCGAGATCCGTCAATTTTAAGTTCCTTTCCTAAGCTTCTATCAACCACAGTTATACATCGTTGGAAAGAACATAATAAGGGCTTTCAATCACACTATAAATAGTTTTTGCAGCAAAAGAAATGTGAAAGTTAAATGCAACTGTATATGAAAAATACAGAATCATCAACAATATTCCCAGTGACATATTTCCTAGATGAGTCAATCTTAAGTTCCTTTCCTAAGCCTCTATCAATGAGAGTTATACACCGTTGGAAAGAAAAAGCTAGGAGCTTTCAATCAAGCTATAACTGATTTATGCAGTAAAAGAAATGTGAAAGTTCAATGCAACTGTATATGAAAAATAAAAAATCATCAACAATATTGCCAGTGACATATTTCCTGGAAGAGTCAATTTTAAGTTCCTTTCCTAAGCTTCTATCACTGAGAGTTATACGTCGTTGGAAAGAACAAGCTAAGAGCTTTCAATCAAGCTATAACTGATTTATGCAGTAAAAGAAATGTGAAAGTTAAATGCAACTGTATATGAAAAATACAAAATCATCAATAATATTGCCAGTAACATATTTCCTAGATGAGTCAATCTTAAGTTCCTTTCCTAAGCCTCTATCAATGAGAGTTATACACCGTTGGAAAGAAAAAGCTAGGAGCTTTCAATCAAGCTATAACTGATTTATGCAATAAAAGAAATGTGAAAGTTCAATGCAACTGTATATGAAAAATAAAAAATCATCAACAATATTGCCAGTGACATATTTCCTGGAAGAGTCAATTTTAAGTTCCTTCCCTAAGCCTCTATCAATGAGAGTTATACACCGTTGGAAAGAAAAAGCTAGGAGCTTTCAATCAAGCTATAACTGATTTATGCAGTAAAAGAAATGTGAAAGTTAAATGCAACTGTATATGAAAAATACAAAATCATCAATAATATTGCCAGTAACATATTTCCTAGATGGGTCAATCTTAAGTTCCTTTCCTAAGCCTCTATGAATTAGAGTTATACATCGTTAGAAAGAACAAGCTAGGAGCTTTCAACCAAGCTATAAATGATTTATGCAACAAAAGAAATGTGAAAGTTAAATGCAACTGTATATGAAAAATACAAAATCATCAATAATATTGCCAGTAACATATTTCCTAGATGAGTCAATCTTAAGTTCCTTTTCTAATCCTCTATCAATGAGAGTTATACACCGTTGGAAAGAAAAAGCTAGGAGCTTTCAATCAAGCTATAACTGATTTATGCAGTAAAAGAAATGTGAAAGTTCAATGCAACTATATATGAAAAATAAAAAATCATCAACAATATTGCCAGTGACATATTTCCTAGATGAGTCAATTTTAAGTTCCTTTCTTAAGCCTCTAGCAATGAGAGTTATACGTCGTACGAAAGAACAAGCTAAGAGCTTTCAACCAAGCTGTAAGTCGTTTATGCAGCAAAAGAAATGTGAAAGTCAAATGCAACTGTATATGAAAAATAAATTTTCATCAACAATATTCCCAGTGACATATTTCCCAGGTGAGTCAATTTTAAGTTCCTTTCCTAAGCCTCTATCAAGGAGAGTTATACATCGTTGGAAAGAACAAGCTAGGAGCTTTCAACCAAGCTATAAATGATTTATGCAACAAAAGAAATGTGAAAGTTAAATGCAACTGTACATGAAAAATACAAAATCATCAACAATATTCCCAATGACATATTTCCTATGTCAGTCAATTATAACTTCCTTCCCTAAGCCTCTATCAACGAAAGATATACATCGTTCGAAAGAAGAGTCTAAGAGCTTTCAATCAAGCTATAAATGGTTTATGCAACAATAGAAATGTGAAAGTTAGATGCAACTGTATATGAAAAATACTAAATCATCAACAATATTCCCAGTGACATATTTTCTAGATTAGTCAATTTTAAGTTTCTTTCCTAAGCCTCTATCAGCGAGGGTTATCTTCGTTGGAAAGAACAAAATAAGGGATTTCAACTAAGCTATACACGGTATATGCAGCGGAAAAAATGTGAGAGTTAAATACAACTGTATATGAAATATACAGAGTCATCAACAATATTCCTCGTGACATAATTCCGAGATCCGTCAATTTTAAGTTCCTTTCCTAAGCTTCTATCAACCACAGTTATACATCGTTGGAAAGAACATAATAAGGGCTTTCAATCACACTATAAATAGTTTTTGCAGCAAAAGAAATGTGAAAGTTAAATGCAACTGTATATGAAAAATACAGAATCATCAACAATATTCCCAGTGACATATTTCCTAAGTTTGTCAATTATAAGTTCCTTCCCTAAGCCTCTATCAATGAGAGTTATACACCGTTGGAAAGAAAAAGCTAGGAGCTTTCAATCAAGCTATAACTGATTTATGCAGTAAAAGAAATGTGAAAGTTAAATGCAACTGTATATGAAAAATACAAAATCATCAATAATATTGCCAGTAACATATTTCCTAGATGGGTCAATCTTAAGTTCCTTTCCTAAGCCTCTATCAATTAGAGTTATACATCGTTAGAAAGAACAAGCTAGGAGCTTTCAACCAAGCTATAAATGATTTATGCAACAAAAGAAATGTGAAAGTTAAATGCAACTGTATATGAAAAATACAAAATCATCAATAATATTGCCAGTAACATATTTCCTAGATGAGTCAATCTTAAGTTCCTTTTCTAATCCTCTATCAATGAGAGTTATACACCGTTGGAAAGAAAAAGCTAGGAGCTTTCAATCAAGCTATAACTGATTTATGCAGTAAAAGAAATGTGAAAGTTCAATGCAACTGTATATGAAAAATAAAAAATCATCAACAATATTGCCAGTGACATATTTCCTAGATGAGTCAATTTTAAGTTCCTTTCTTAAGCCTCTAGCAATGAGAGTTATACGTCGTACGAAAGAACAAGCTAAGAGCTTTCAACCAAGCTGTAAGTCGTTTATGCAGCAAAAGAAATGTGAAAGTCAAATGCAACTGTATATGAAAAATAAATTTTCATCAACAATATTCCCAGTGACATATTTCCCAGGTGAGTCAATTTTAAGTTCCTTTCCTAAGCCTCTATCAAGGAGAGTTATACATCGTTGGAAAGAACAAGCTAGGAGCTTTCAACCAAGCTATAAATGATTTATGCAACAAAAGAAATGTGAAAGTTAAATGCAACTGTACATGAAAAATACAAAATCATCAACAATATTCCCAATGACATATTTCCTATGTCAGTCAATTATAACTTCCTTCCCTAAGCCTCTATCAACGAAAGATATACATCGTTCGAAAGAAGAGTCTAAGAGCTTTCAATCAAGCTATAAATGGTTTATGCAACAATAGAAATGTGAAAGTTAGGTGCAACTGTATATGAAAAATACTAAATCATCAACAATATTCCCAGTGACATATTTCCTAGATTAGTCAATTTTAAGTTTCTTTCCTAAGCCTCTATCAGCGAGGGTTATCTTCGTTGGAAAGAACAAAATAAGGGATTTCAACTAAGCTATACACGGTATATGCAGCGGAAAAAATGTGAGAGTTAAATACAACTGTATATGAAATATACAGAGTCATCAACAATATTCCTCGTGACATAATTCCGAGATCCGTCAATTTTAAGTTCCTTTCCTAAGCTTCTATCAACCACAGTTATACATCGTTGGAAAGAACATAATAAGGGCTTTCAATCACACTATAAATAGTTTTTGCAGCAAAAGAAATGTGAAAGTTAAATGCAACTGTATATGAAAAATACAGAATCATCAACAATATTCCCAGTGACATATTTCCTAAGTTTGTCAATTATAAGTTCCTTCCCTAAGCCTTTAACAATGAGAGTTATACATCGTTGGAAAGAAAAAGCTAGGAGCTTTCAATCAAGCTATAAATGATTTATGCAACAAAAGAAATGTGAAAGTTAAATGCAACTGTATATGAAAAATACAAAATCATCAATAATATTGCCAGTAACATATTTCCTAGATGAGTCAATCTTAAGTTCCTTTCCTAAGCCTCTATCAATGAGAGTTATACACCGTTGGAAAGAAAAAGCTAGGAGCTTTCAATCAAGCTATAACTGATTTATGCAATAAAAGAAATGTGAAAGTTTAATGCAACTGTATATGAAAAATAAAAAATCATCAACAATATTGCCAGTGACATATTTCCTGGAAGAGTCAATTTTAAGTTCCTTCCCTAAGCCTCTATCAATGAGAGTTATACACCGTTGGAAAGAAAAAGCTAGGAGCTTTCAATCAAGCTATAACTGATTTATGCAATAAAAGAAATGTGAAAGTTTAATGCAACTGTATATGAAAAATACAAAATCATCAATAATATTGCCAGTAACATATTTCCTAGATGAGTCAATCTTAAGTTCCTTTCCTAAGCCTCTATCAATTAGAGTTATACATCGTTAGAAAGAACAAGCTAGGAGCTTTCAACCAAGCTATAAATGATTTATGCAACAAAAGAAATGTGAAAGTTAAATGCAACTGTATATGAAAAATACAAAATCATCAATAATATTGCCAGTAACATATTTCCTAGATGAGTCAATCTTAAGTTCCTTTCCTAAGCCTCTATCAGTGAGAGTTATACACCGTTGGAAAGAACAAGCTAAGAGCTTTCAATCAAGCTATAAATGATTTATGCAACAAAAGAAATGTGAAAGTTAAATGCAACTGTATATGAAAAATACAAAATCATCAATAATATTGCCAGTGACATATTTCCCAGGTGAGTCAATTTTAAGTTCCTTTCCTAAGCCTCTATCAATGAGAGTTATACACCGTTGGAAAGAAAAAGCTAGGAGCTTTCAATCAAGCTATAACTGATTTATGCAGTAAAAGAAATGTGAAAGTTAAATGCAACTGTATATGAAAAATAAAAAATCATCAACAATATTGCCAGTGACATATTTCCTGGAAGAGTCAATTTTAAGTTCCTTTCCTAAGCTTCTATCACTGAGAGTTATACGTCGTTGGAAAGAACAAGCTAAGAGCTTTTAATCAAGCTATAACTGATTTATGCAGTAAAAGAAATGTGAAAGTTAAATGCAACTGTATATGAAAAATACAAAATCATCAATAATATTGCCAGTAACATATTTCCTAGATGAGTCAATCTTAAGTTCCTTTCCTAAGCCTCTATCAATGAGAGTTATACACCGTTGGAAAGAAAAGGCCAGGAGCTTTCAATCAAGCTATAACTGATTTATGCAATAAAAGAAATGTGAAAGTTCAATGCAACTGTACATGAAAAATACAAAATCATCAACAATATTCCCAATGACATATTTCCTATGTCAGTCAATTATAACTTCCTTCCCTAAGCCTCTATCAACGAAAGTTATACATCGTTCGAAAGAAGAGTCTAAGAGCTTTCAATCAAGCTATAAATGGTTTATGCAACAATAGAAATGTGAAAGTTAGGTGCAACTGTATATGAAAAATACTAAATCATCAACAATATTCCCAGTGACATATTTCCAAGATTAGTCAATTTTAAGTTTCTTTCCTAAGCCTCTATCAGCGAGGGTTATCTTCGTTGGAAAGAACAAAATAAGGGATTTCAACTAAGCTATACACGGTATATGCAGCGGAAAAAATGTGAGAGTTAAATACAACTGTATATGAAATATACAGAGTCATCAACAATATTCCTCGTGACATAATTCCGAGATCCGTCAATTTTAAGTTCCTTTCCTAAGCTTATATCAACCATAGTTATACATCGTTGGAAAGAACAAAATAAGAGCTTTCAATCACACTATAAATAGTTTTTGCAGCAAAAGAAATGTGAAAGTTAAATGCAACTGTATATGAAAAATACAGAATCATCTACAATATTCCCAGTGACATATTTCCTAAGTTTGTCAATTATAAGTTCCTTCCCTAAGCCTTTAACAATGAGAGTTATACATCGTTGGAAAAAAAAGCTAGGAGCTTTCAATCAAGCTATAAATGATTTATGCAACAAAAGAAATGTGAAAGTTAAATGCAACTGTATATGAAAAATACAAAATCATCAATAATATTGCCAGTAACATATTTCCTAGATGAGTCAAACTTAAGTTCCTTTCCTAAGCCTCTATCAATGAGAGTTATACACCGTTGGAAAGAACAAGCTAAGAGCTTTCAATCAAGCTATAAATGATTTATGCAGCAAAAGAAATGTGAAAGTTAAATGCAACTGTATATGAAAATTACAGATTCATCAACAATATTGCCAGTGACATATTTCCTAGATGAGTCAATTTTAAGTTCCTTTCCTAAGCCTCTAGCAATGAGAGTTATACGTCGTACGAAAGAACAAGGTAAGAGCTTTCAACCAAGCTGTAAGTCGTTTATGCAGCAAAAGAAATGTGAAAGATAAATGCAACTGTACATGAAAAATACAAAATCATCAACAATATTCCCAATGACATATTTCCTAAGTGAGTCAATTATAAGTTCCTTCCCTAAGCCTTTATCAACGAGGGTTATACATCGTTGGAAAGAACAAGCTAAGGGCTTTCAATCAAGCTATAAACGTTTTATGCAACAAAAGAAATGTGAAAGATAAATGCAACTGTACATGAAAAATACTAAATCATCAACAATATTCCCAGTGACATATTTCCTATGTCAGTCAATTATAACTTCCTTCCCTAAGCCTCTATCAACGAAAGTTATACATCGTTCGAAAGAAGAGTCTAAGAGCTTTCAATCAAGCTATAAATGGTTTATGCAACAATAGAAATGTGAAAGTTAGGTGCAACTGTATATGAAAAATACTAAATCATCAACAATATTCCCAGTGACATATTTCCAAGATTAGTCAATTTTAAGTTTCTTTCCTAAGCCTCTATCAGCGAGGGTTATCTTCGTTGGAAAGAACAAAATAAGGGATTTCAACTAAGCTATACACGGTATATGCAGCGGAAAAAATGTGAGAGTTAAATACAACTGTATATGAAATATACAGAGTCATCAACAATATTCCTCGTGACATAATTCCGAGATCCGTCAATTTTAAGTTCCTTTCCTAAGCTTATATCAACCATAGTTATACATCGTTGGAAAGAACAAAATAAGAGCTTTCAATCACACTATAAATAGTTTTTGCAGCAAAAGAAATGTGAAAGTTAAATGCAACTGTATATGAAAAATACAGAATCATCAACAATATTCCCAGTGACATATTTCCTAAGTTTGTCAATTATAAGTTCCTTCCCTAAGCCTTTAACAATGAGAGTTATACATCGTTGGAAAAAAAAGCTAGGAGCTTTCAATCAAGCTATAAATGATTTATGCAACAAAAGAAATGTGAAAGTTAAATGCAACTGTATATGAAAAATACAAAATCATCAATAATATTGCCAGTAACATATTTCCTAGATGAGTCAAACTTAAGTTCCTTTCCTAAGCCTCTATCAATGAGAGTTATACACCGTTGGAAAGAACAAGCTAAGAGCTTTCAATCAAGCTATAAATGATTTATGCAGCAAAAGAAATGTGAAAGTTAAATGCAACTGTATATGAAAATTACAGATTCATCAACAATATTGCCAGTGACATATTTCCTAGATGAGTCAATTTTAAGTTCCTTTCCTAAGCCTCTAGCAATGAGAGTTATACGTCGTACGAAAGAACAAGGTAAGAGCTTTCAACCAAGCTGTAAGTCGTTTATGCAGCAAAAGAAATGTGAAAGATAAATGCAACTGTACATGAAAAATACAAAATCATCAACAATATTCCCAATGACATATTTCCTAAGTGAGTCAATTATAAGTTCCTTCCCTAAGCCTTTATCAACGAGGGTTATACATCGTTGGAAAGAACAAGCTAAGGGCTTTCAATCAAGCTATAAACGTTTTATGCAACAAAAGAAATGTGAAAGATAAATGCAACTGTACATGAAAAATACTAAATCATCAACAATATTCCCAGTGACATATTTCCTATGTCAGTCAATTATAACTTCCTTCCCTAAGCCTCTATCAACGAAAGTTATACATCGTTCGAAAGAAGAGTCTAAGAGCTTTCAATCAAGCTATAAATGGTTTATGCAGCAATAGAAATGTGAAAGTTAGGTGCAACTGTATATGAAAAATACTAAATCATCAACAATATTCCCAGTGACATATTTCCTAGATTATTCAATTTTAAGTTTCTTTCCTAAGCCTCTATCAGCGAGGGTTATCTTCGTTGGAAAGAACAAAATAAGGGATTTCAACTAAGCTATACACGGTATATGCAGCGGAAAAAATGTGAGAGTTAAATACAACTGTATATGAAATATACAAAGTCATCAACAATATTCCTCGTGACATAATTCCGAGATCCGTCAATTTTAAGTTCCTTTCCTAAGCTTCTATCAACCACAGTTATACATCGTTGGAAAGAACAAAATAAGGGCTTTCAATCACACTATAAATAGTTTTTGCAGCAAAAGAAATGTGAAAGTTAAATGCAACTGTATATGAAAAATACAAAATCATCAATAATATTGCCAGTAACATATTTCCTAGATGAGTCAATCTTAAGTTCCTTTCCTAAGCCTCTAAAAATTAGAGTTATACATCGTTAGAAAGAACAAGCTAGGAGCTTTCAACCAAGCTATAAATGATTTATGCAACAAAAGAAATGTGAAAGTTAAATGCAACTGTATATGAAAAATACAAAATCATCAATAATATTGCCAGTAACATATTTCCTAGATGAGTCAATCTTAAGTTCCTTTCCTAAGCCTCTATCAGTGAGAGTTATACACCGTTGGAAAGAACAAGCTAAGAGCTTTCAATCAAGCTATAAATGATTTATGCAACAAAAGAAATGTGAAAGTTAAATGCAACTGTATATGAAAAATACAAAATCATCAATAATATTGCCAGTGACATATTTCCCAGGTGAGTCAATTTTAAGTTCCTTTCCTAAGCCTCTATCAAGGAGAGTTATACATCGTTGGAAAGAACAAGCTAGGAGCTTTCAACCAAGCTATAAATGATTTATGCAACAAAAGAAATGTGAAAGTTAAATGCAACTGTACATGAAAAATACAAAATCATCAACAATATTCCCAATGACATATTTCCTATGTCAGTCAATTATAACTTCCTTCCCTAAGCCTCTATCAACGAAAGTTATACATCGTTCGAAAGAAGAGTCTAAGAGCTTTCAATCAAGCTATAAATGGTTTATGCAACAATAGAAATGTGAAAGTTAGGTGCAACTGTATATGAAAAATACTAAATCATCAACAATATTCCCAGTGACATATTTCCAAGATTAGTCAATTTTAAGTTTCTTTCCTAAGCCTCTATCAGCGAGGGTTATCTTCGTTGGAAAGAACAAAATAAGGGATTTCAACTAAGCTATACACGGTATATGCAGCGGAAAAAATGTGAGAGTTAAATACAACTGTATATGAAATATACAGAGTCATCAACAATATTCCTCGTGACATAATTCCGAGATCCGTCAATTTTAAGTTCCTTTCCTAAGCTTATATCAACCATAGTTATACATCGTTGGAAAGAACAAAATAAGAGCTTTCAATCACACTATAAATAGTTTTTGCAGCAAAAGAAATGTGAAAGTTAAATGCAACTGTATATGAAAAATACAGAATCATCTACAATATTCCCAGTGACATATTTCCTAAGTTTGTCAATTATAAGTTCCTTCCCTAAGCCTTTAACAATGAGAGTTATACATCGTTGGAAAAAAAAGCTAGGAGCTTTCAATCAAGCTATAAATGATTTATGCAACAAAAGAAATGTGAAAGTTAAATGCAACTGTATATGAAAAATACAAAATCATCAATAATATTGCCAGTAACATATTTCCTAGATGAGTCAAACTTAAGTTCCTTTCCTAAGCCTCTATCAATGAGAGTTATACACCGTTGGAAAGAACAAGCTAAGAGCTTTCAATCAAGCTATAAATGATTTATGCAGCAAAAGAAATGTGAAAGTTAAATGCAACTGTATATGAAAATTACAGATTCATCAACAATATTGCCAGTGACATATTTCCTAGATGAGTCAATTTTAAGTTCCTTTCCTAAGCCTCTAGCAATGAGAGTTATACGTCGTACGAAAGAACAAGGTAAGAGCTTTCAACCAAGCTGTAAGTCGTTTATGCAGCAAAAGAAATGTGAAAGATAAATGCAACTGTACATGAAAAATACAAAATCATCAACAATATTCCCAATGACATATTTCCTAAGTGAGTCAATTATAAGTTCCTTCCCTAAGCCTTTATCAACGAGGGTTATACATCGTTGGAAAGAACAAGCTAAGGGCTTTCAATCAAGCTATAAACGTTTTATGCAACAAAAGAAATGTGAAAGATAAATGCAACTGTACATGAAAAATACTAAATCATCAACAATATTCCCAGTGACATATTTCCTATGTCAGTCAATTATAACTTCCTTCCCTAAGCCTCTATCAACGAAAGTTATACATCGTTCGAAAGAAGAGTCTAAGAGCTTTCAATCAAGCTATAAATGGTTTATGCAACAATAGAAATGTGAAAGTTAGGTGCAACTGTATATGAAAAATACTAAATCATCAACAATATTCCCAGTGACATATTTCCAAGATTAGTCAATTTTAAGTTTCTTTCCTAAGCCTCTATCAGCGAGGGTTATCTTCGTTGGAAAGAACAAAATAAGGGATTTCAACTAAGCTATACACGGTATATGCAGCGGAAAAAATGTGAGAGTTAAATACAACTGTATATGAAATATACAGAGTCATCAACAATATTCCTCGTGACATAATTCCGAGATCCGTCAATTTTAAGTTCCTTTCCTAAGCTTATATCAACCATAGTTATACATCGTTGGAAAGAACAAAATAAGAGCTTTCAATCACACTATAAATAGTTTTTGCAGCAAAAGAAATGTGAAAGTTAAATGCAACTGTATATGAAAAATACAGAATCATCAACAATATTCCCAGTGACATATTTCCTAAGTTTGTCAATTATAAGTTCCTTCCCTAAGCCTTTAACAATGAGAGTTATACATCGTTGGAAAAAAAAGCTAGGAGCTTTCAATCAAGCTATAAATGATTTATGCAACAAAAGAAATGTGAAAGTTAAATGCAACTGTATATGAAAAATACAAAATCATCAATAATATTGCCAGTAACATATTTCCTAGATGAGTCAAAATTAAGTTCCTTTCCTAAGCCTCTATCAACGAGAGTTTTACATCGTTGGAAAGAACAAGCTAAGAGCTTTCAATCAAGCTATAAATGATTTATGCAGCAAAAGAAATGTGAAAGTTAAATGCAACTGTATATGAAAATTACAGATTCATCAACAATATTGCCAGTGACATATTTCCTAGATGAGTCAATTTTAAGTTCCTTTCCTAAGCCTCTAGCAATGAGAGTTATACGTCGTACGAAAGAACAAGGTAAGAGCTTTCAACCAAGCTGTAAGTCGTTTATGCAGCAAAAGAAATGTGAAAGATAAATGCAACTGTACATGAAAAATACAAAATCATCAACAATATTCCCAATGACATATTTCCTAAGTGAGTCAATTATAAGTTCCTTCCCTAAGCCTTTATCAACGAGGGTTATACATCGTTGGAAAGAACAAGCTAAGGGCTTTCAATCAAGCTATAAACGTTTTATGCAACAAAAGAAATGTGAAAGATAAATGCAACTGTACATGAAAAATACTAAATCATCAACAATATTCCCAGTGACATATTTCCTATGTCAGTCAATTATAACTTCCTTCCCTAAGCCTCTATCAACGAAAGTTATACATCGTTCGAAAGAAGAGTCTAAGAGCTTTCAATCAAGCTATAAATGGTTTATGCAGCAATAGAAATGTGAAAGTTAGGTGCAACTGTATATGAAAAATACTAAATCATCAACAATATTCCCAGTGACATATTTCCTAGATTATTCAATTTTAAGTTTCTTTCCTAAGCCTCTATCAGCGAGGGTTATCTTCGTTGGAAAGAACAAAATAAGGGATTTCAACTAAGCTATACACGGTATATGCAGCGGAAAAAATGTGAGAGTTAAATACAACTGTATATGAAATATACAAAGTCATCAACAATATTCCTCGTGACATAATTCCGAGATCCGTCAATTTTAAGTTCCTTTCCTAAGCTTCTATCAACCACAGTTATACATCGTTGGAAAGAACAAAATAAGGGCTTTCAATCACACTATAAATAGTTTTTGCAGCAAAAGAAATGTGAAAGTTAAATGCAACTGTATATGAAAAATACAAAATCATCAATAATATTGCCAGTAACATATTTCCTAGATGAGTCAAACTTAAGTTCCTTTCCTAAGCCTCTATCAATGAGAGTTTTACACCGTTGGAAAGAAAAAGCTAGGAGCTTTCAATCAAGCTATAACTGATTTATGCAATAAAAGAAATGTGAAAGTTCAATGCAACTGTATATGAAAAATAAAAAATCATCAAAAATATTGCCAGTGACATATTTCCTGGAAGAGTCAATTTTAAGTTCCTTCCCTAAGCCTCTATCAATGAGAGTTATACACCGTTGGAAAGAAAAAGCTAGGAGCTTTCAATCAAGCTATAACTGATTTATGCAGTAAAAGAAATGTGAAAGTTAAATGCAACTGTATATGAAAAATACAAAATCATCAATAATATTGCCAGTAACATATTTCCTAGATGAGTCAATCTTAAGTTCTTTTCCTAAGCCTCTATCAATTAGAGTTATACATCGTTAGAAAGAACAAGCTAGGAGCTTTCAACCAAGCTATAAATGATTTATGCATCAAAAGAAATGTGAAAGTTAAATGCAACTGTATATGAAAAATACAAAATCATCAATAATATTGCCAGTAACATATTTCCTAGATGAGTCAATCTTAAGTTCCTTTCCTAAGCCTCTATCAATGAGAGTTATACACCGTTGGAAAGAAAAAGCTAGGAGCTTTCAATCAAGCTATAACTGATTTATGCAGTAAAAGAAATGTGAAAGTTCAATGCAACTGTATATGAAAAATAAAAAATCATCAACAATATTGCCAGTGACATATTTCCTGGAAGAGTCAATTTTAAGTTCCTTTCCTAAGCTTCTACCACTGAGAGTTATACGTCGTTGGAAAGAACAAGCTAAGAGCTTTCAATCAAGCTATAACTGATTTATGCAGTAAAAGAAATGTGAAAGTTAAATGCAACTGTATATGAAAAATACAAAATCATCAATAATATTGCCAGTAACATATTTCCTAGATGAGTCAATCTTAAGTTCCTTTCCTAAGCCTCTATCAATGAGAGTTATACACCGTTGGAAAGAAAAAGCTAGGAGCTTTCAATCAAGCTATAACTGATTTATGCAATAAAAGAAATGTGAAAGTTCAATGCAACTGTATATGAAAAATAAAAAATCATCAACAATATTGCCAGTGACATATTTCCTGGAAGAGTCAATTTTAAGTTCCTTCCCTAAGCCTCTATCAATGAGAGTTATACACCGTTGGAAAGAAAAAGCTAGGAGCTTTCAATCAAGCTATAACTGATTTATGCAGTAAAAGAAATGTGAAAGTTAAATGCAACTGTATATGAAAAATACAAAATCATCAATAATATTGCCAGTAACATATTTCCTAGATGAGTCAATCTTAAGTTCCTTTCCTAAGCCTCTATCAATTAGAGTTATACATCGTTAGAAAGAACAAGCTAGGAGCTTTCAACCAAGCTATAAATGATTTATGCAACAAAAGAAATGTGAAAGTTAAATGCAACTGTATATGAAAAATACAAAATCATCAATAATATTGCCAGTAACATATTTCCTAGATGAGTCAATCTTAAGTTCCTTTCCTAATCCTCTATCAATGAGAGTTATACACCGTTGGAAAGAAAAAGCTAGGAGCTTTCAATCAAGCTATAACTGATTTATGCAGTAAAAGAAATGTGAAAGTTCAATGCAACTGTATATGAAAAATAAAAAATCATCAACAATATTGCCAGTGACATATTTCCTAGATGAGTCAATTTTAAGTTCCTTTCTTAAGCCTCTAGCAATGAGAGTTATACGTCGTACGAAAGAACAAGCTAAGAGCTTTCAACCAAGCTGTAAGCCGTTTATGCAACAAAAGAAATGTGAAAGTCAAATGCAACTATATATGAAAAATAAATTTTCATCAACAATATTCCCAGTGACATATTTCCCAGTTGAGTCAATTTTAAGTTCCTTTCCTAAGCCTCTATCAAGGAGAGTTATACATCGTTGGAAAGAACAAGCTAGGAGCTTTCAACCAAGCTATAAATGATTTATGCAGCAAAAGAAATGTGAAAGTTAAATGCAACTGTACATGAAAAATACAAAATCATCAACAATATTCCCAATGACATATTTCCTATGTCAGTCAATTATAACTTCCTTCCCTAAGCCTCTATCAACGAAAGTTATACATCGTTCGAAAGAAGAGTATAAGAGCTTTCAATCAAGCTATAAATGGTTTATGCAACAGTAGAAATGTGAAAGTTAGGTGCAACTGTATATGAAAAATACTAAATCATCAACAATATTCCCAGTGACATATTTCCTAGATTAGTCAATTTTAAGTTTCTTTCCTAAGCCTCTATCAGCGAGGGTTATCTTCGTTGGAAAGAACAAAATAAGGGATTTCAACTAAGCTATACACGGTATATGCAGCGGAAAAAATGTGAGAGTTAAATACAACTGTATATGAAATATACAGAGGCATCAACAATATTCCTCGTGACATAATTCCGAGATCCGTCAATTTTAAGTTCCTTTCCTAAGCTTCTATCAACCATAGTTATACATCGTTGGAAAGAACAAAATAAGGGCTTTCAATCACACTATAAATAGTTTTTGCAGCAAAAGAAATGTGAAAGTTAAATGCAACTGTATATGAAAAATACAGAATCATCAACAATATTCCCAGTGACATATTTCCTAAGTTTGTCAATTATAAGTTCCTTCCCTAAGCCTTTAACAATGAGAGTTATACATCGTTGGAAAGAAAAAGCTAGGAGCTTTCAATCAAGCTATAAATGATTTATGCAACAAAAGAAATGTGAAAGTTAAATGCAACTGTATATGAAAAATACAAAATCATCAAAAATATTGCCAGTGACATATTTCCTAAGTGTGTCAATTATAAGTTCCTTCCCTAAGCCTCTATCAATGAGAGTTATACACCGTTGGAAAGAAAAAGCTAGGAGCTTTCAATCAAGCTATAACTGATTTATGCAGTAAAAGAAATGTGAAAGTTAAATGCAACTGTATATGAAAAATACAAAATCATCAATAATATTGCCAGTAACATACTTCCTAGATGAGTCAATCTTAAGTTCCTTTCCTAAGCCTCTATCAATTAGAGTTATACATCGTTAGAAAGAACAAGCTAGGAGCTTTCGACCAAGCTATAAATGATTTATGCAACAAAAGAAATGTGAAGGTTAAATGCAACTGTATATGAAAAATACAAAATCATCAACAATATTCCCAGTGACATATTTCCTAAGTGTGTCAATCTTAAGTTCCTTCCCTAAGCCTCTAACAATGAGAGTTATACATCGTTGGAAAGAACGAGCTAGGAGCTTTTAATCGAGCTATAAATGATTTATGCAACAAAAGAAATGTGAAAGATAAATGCAACTGTACATAAAAAATACTAAATCATCAACAATATTCCCAGTGACATATCTCCCAGATTAGTCAATTTTAAGTTCCTTTACTAAGCCTCTATCAGCGAGGGTTATCTTCGTTGGAAAGAACAAAAATAAGGGATTTCAACTAAGCTATACACGGTATATGCAGCGGAAAAAATGTGAGAGTTAAATACAACTGTATATGAAAAATACAGAGTCATCAACAATATTTCTCGTGACATAATTCCGAGATCCGTCAATTTTAAGTTCCTTTCCTAAGCTTCTATAAACCACAGTTATACATCGTTGGAAAGAACAAAGTAATGGCTTTCAATCAAGATATAAATAGTTTTTCCAGCAAAAGAAATGTGAAAGTTAAACGCAACTGTATATGAAAAATACAGAATCATCAACAATATTCCCAGTGACATATTTCCTAAGTGTGTCAATTATAAGTTCCTTCCCTAAGCCTCTAACAATGAGGGTTATACATCGTTGGAAAGAACGAGCTAGGAGCTTTCAATCGAGCTATAAATGATTTATGCAACAAAAGAAATGTGAAAGATAAATGCAACTGTATATGAAAAACACAAAATCATCAACAATATTGCCAGTGACATATTTCCTAAGTGTGTCAATTATAAGTTCCTTCCCTAAGCCTCTATCAATGAGAGTTATACACCGTTGGAAAGAAAAAGCTAGGAGCTTTCAATCAAGCTATAACTGATTTATGCAGTAAAAGAAATGTGAAAGTTAAATGCAACTGTATATGAAAAATACAAAATCATCAATAATATTGCCAGTAACATATTTCCTAGATGAGTCAATCTTAAGTTCCTTTCCTAAGCCTCTATCAATTAGAGTTATACATCGTTAGAAAGAACAAGCTAGGAGCTTTCGACCAAGCTATAAATGATTTATGCAACAAAAGAAATGTGAAGGTTAAATGCAACTGTATATGAAAAATACAAAATCATCAACAATATTCCCAGTGACATATTTCCTAAGTGTGTCAATTAGAAGTTCCTTCCCTAAGCCTCTAACAATGAGAGTTATACATCGTTGGAAAGAACGAGCTAGGAGCTTTCAATCGAGCTATAAATGATTTATGCAACAAAAGAAATGTGAAAGATAAATGCAACTGTACATGAAAAATACTAAATCATCAACAATATTCCCAGTGACATATTTCCCAGATTAGTCAATTTTAAGTTCCTTTACTAAGCCTCTGTCAGCGAGGGTTATCTTCGTTGGAAAGAACAAAATAAGGGATTTCAACTAAGCTATACACGGTATATGCAGCGGAAAAAATGTGAGAGTTAAATACAACTGTATATGAAATATACAAAGTCATCAACAATATTCCTCGTGACATAATTCCGAGATCCGTCAATTTTAAGTTCCTTTCCTAAGCTTCTATCAACCACAGTTATACATCGTTGGAAAGAACAAAATAAGGGCTTTCAATCACACTATAAATAGTTTTTGCAGCAAAAGAAATGTGAAAGTTAAATGCAACTGTATATGAAAAATACAGAATCATCAACAATATTCCCAGTGACATATTTCCTAAGTTTGTCAATTATAAGTTCCTTCCCTAAGCCTTTAACAATGAGAGTTATACATCGTTGGAAAGAAAAAGCTAGGAGCTTTCAATCAAGCTATAAATGATTTATGCAACAAAAGAAATGTGAAAGTTAAATGCAACTGTATATGAAAAATACAAAATCATCAATAATATTGCCAGTAACATATTTCCTAGATGAGTCAATCTTAAGTTCCTTTCCTAAGCCTCTATCAATGAGAGTTATACACCGTTGGAAAGAAAAAGCTAGGAGCTTTCAATCAAGCTATAACTGATTTATGCAATAAAAGAAATGTGAAAGTTTAATGCGACTGTATATGAAAAATAAAAAATCATCAACAATATTGCCAGTGACATATTTCCTGGAAGAGTCAATTTTAAGTTCCTTCCCTAAGCCTCTATCAATGAGAGTTATACACCGTTGGAAAGAAAAAGCTAGGAGCTTTCAACCAAGCTATAACTGATTTATGCAGTAAAAGAAATGTGAAAGTTAAATGCAACTGTATATGAAAAATACAAAATCATCAATAATATTGCCAGTAACATATTTCCTAGATGAGTCAATCTTAAGTTCCTTTCCTAAGCCTCTATCAATTAGAGTTATACATCGTTAGAAAGAACAAGCTAGGAGCTTTCAACCAAGCTATAAATGATTTATGCAACAAAAGAAATGTGAAAGTTAAATGCAACTGTATATGAAAAATACAAAATCATCAATAATATTGCCAGTAACATATTTCCTAGATGAGTCAATCTTAAGTTCCTTTCCTAAGCCTCTATCAATGAGAGTTATACACCGTTGGAAAGAAAAAGCTAGGAGCTTTCAATCAAGCTATAACTGATTTATGCAGTAAAAGAAATGTGGAAGTTCAATGCAACTGTATATGAAAAATAAAAAATCATCAACAATATTGCCAGTGACATATTTCCTGGAAGAGTCAATTTTAAGTTCCTTTCCTAAGCTTCTATCACTGAGAGTTATACGTCGTTGGAAAGAACAAGCTAAGAGCTTTCAATCAAGCTATAACTGATTTATGCAGTAAAAGAAATGTGAAAGTTAAATGCAACTGTATATGAAAAATACAAAATCATCAATAATATTGCCAGTAACATATTTCCTAGATGAGTCAATCTTAAGTTCCTTTCCTAAGCCTCTATCAATGAGAGTTATACACCGTTGGAAAGCAAAAGCTAGGAGCTTTCAATCAAGCTATAACTGATTTATGCAATAAAAGAAATGTGAAAGTTCAATGCAACTGTATATGAAAAATAAAAAATCATCAACAATATTGCCAGTGACATATTTCCTGGAAGAGTCAATTTTAAGTTCCTTCCCTAAGCCTCTATCAATGAGAGTTATACACCGTTGGAAAGAAAAAGCTAGGAGCTTTCAATCAAGCTATAACTGATTTATGCAGTAAAAGAAATGTGAAAGTTAAATGCAACTGTATATGAAAAATACAAAATCATCAATAATATTGCCAGTAACATATTTCCTAAGTGTGTCAATTATAAGTTCCTTTCCTAAGCCTCTATCAATTAGAGTTATACATCGTTAGAAAGAACAAGCTAGGAGCTTTCAACCAAGCTATAAATGATTTATGCAACAAAAGAAATGTGTAAGTTAAATGCAACTGTATATGAAAAATACAAAATCATCAATAATATTGCCAGTAACATATTTCCTAGATGAGTCAATCTTAAGTTCCTTTCCTAAGCCTCTATCAATGAGAGTTATACACCGTTGGAAAGAAAAAGCTAGGAGCTTTCAATCAAGCTATAACTGATTTATGCAGTAAAAGAAATGTGAAAGTTCAATGCAACTGTATATGAAAAATAAAAAATCATCAACAATATTGCCAGTGACATATTTCCTAGATGAGTCAATTTTAAGTTCCTTTCCTAAGCCTCTAGCAATGAGAGTTATACGTCGTACGAAAGAACAAGCTAAGAGCTTTCAACCAAGCTGTAAGTCGTTTATGCAGCAAAAGAAATGTGAAAGTTAAATGCAACTGTATATGAAAAATAAATTTTCATCAACAATATTCCCAGTGACATATTTCCCAGGTGAGTCAATTTTCAGTTCCTTTCCTAAGCCTCTATCAAGGAGAGTTATACATCGTTGGAAAGAACAAGCTAGGAGCTTTCAACCAAGCTATAAATGATTTATGCAACAAAAGAAATGTGAAAGTTAAATGCAACTGTACATGAACAATACAGAATCATCAACAATATTCCCAGTGACATATTTCCTAAGTGTGTCAATTATAAGTTCCTTCCCTAAGCCTCTAACAATGAGGGTTATACATCGTTGGAAAGAACAAGCTAAGGGCTTTCAATCAAGCTATAAACGTTTTATGCAACAAAAGAAATGTGAAAGATAAATGCAACTGTACATGAAAAATACAAAATCATCAACAATATTCCCAGTGTCATATTTCCTAGATGAGTCAATTTTAAGTTCGTTTCCTAAACCTCTTTAAACCTGAGTTTTATATCGTTGGAGAGACCAAGCCAAGAGCTTTCAACCAAGCTATAAACGGTTTATGCAGCAAAACAAATGTGAAAGTTAAATACAACTGTATATGAAAAATAAAAAATCATCAACAATATTGCCAGTGACATATTTCCTGGAAGGTTCAATTTTAATTTCCTTTCCTAAGCTTCTATCACTGAGAGTTATACGTCGTTGGAAAGAACAAGCTAAGAGCTTTCAATCAAGCTATAAATGATTTATGCAGCAAAAGAAATGTGAAAGTTAAATGCAACTGTATATGAAAATTACAGATTCATCAACAATATTGCCAGTGACATATTTCCTAGATGAGTCAATTTTAAGTTCCTTTCCTAAGCCTCTAGCAATGAGAGTTATACGTCGTACGAAAGAACAAGGTAAGAGCTTTCAACCAAGCTGTAAGTCGTTTATGCAGCAAAAGAAATGTGAAAGATAAATGCAACTGTACATGAAAAATACAAAATCATCAACAATATTCCCAATGACATATTTCCTAAGTGAGTCAATTATAAGTTCCTTCCCTAAGCCTTTATCAACGAGGGTTATACATCGTTGGAAAGAACAAGCTAAGGGCTTTCAATCAAGCTATATACGTTTTATGCAACAAAAGAAATGTGAAAGATAAATGCAACTGTACATGAAAAATACTAAATCATCAACAATATTACCAGTGACATATTTCCTACGTCAGTCAATTATAACTTCCTTCCCTAAGCCTCTATCAACGAAAGTTATACATCGTTCGAAAGAAGAGTCTAAGAGCTTTCAATCAAGCTGTAAATGGTTTATGCAACAATAGAAATGTGAAAGTTAGGTGCAACTGTATATGAAAAATACTAAATCATCAACAATATTCCCAGTGACATATTTCCTACATTAGTCAATTTTAAGTTTCTTTCCTAAGCCTCTATCAGCGAGGGTTATCTTCGTTGGAAAGAACAAAATAAGGGATTTCAACTAAGCTATACACGGTATATGCAGCGGAAAAAATGTGAGAGTTAAATACAACTGTATATGAAATATACAGAGGCATCAACAATATTCCTCGTGACATAATTCCGAGATCCGTCAATTTTAAGTTCCTTTCCTAAGCTTCTATCAACCATAGTTATACATCGTTGGAAAGAACAAAATAAGGGCTTTCAATCACACTATAAATAGTTTTTGCAGCAAAAGAAATGTGAAAGTTAAATGCAACTGTATATGAAAAATACAGAATCATCAACAATATTCCCAGTGACATATTTCCTAAGTTTGTCAATTATAAGTTCCTTCCCTAAGCCTTTAACAATGAGAGTTATACATCGTTGGAAAGAAAAAGCTAGGAGCTTTCAATCAAGCTATAAATGATTTATGCAACAAAAGAAATGTGAAAGTTAAATGCAACTGTATATGAAAAATACAAAATCATCAAAAATATTGCCAGTGACATATTTCCTAAGTGTGTCAATTATAAGTTCCTTCCCTAAGCCTCTATCAATGAGAGTTATACACCGTTGGAAAGAAAAAGCTAGGAGCTTTCAATCAAGCTATAACTGATTTATGCAGTAAAAGAAATGTGAAAGTTAAATGCAACTGTATATGAAAAATACAAAATCATCAATAATATTGCCAGTAACATATTTCCTAGATGAGTCAATCTTAAGTTCCTTTCCTAAGCCTCTATCAATTAGAGTTATACATCGTTAGAAAGAACAAGCTAGGAGCTTTCGACCAAGCTATAAATGATTTATGCAACAAAAGAAATGTGAAGGTTAAATGCAACTGTATATGAAATATACAAAATCATCAACAATATTCCCAGTGACATATTTCCTAAGTGTGTCAATTAGAAGTTCCTTCCCTAAGCCTCTAACAATGAGAGTTATACATCGTTGGAAAGAACGAGCTAGGAGCTTTTAATCGAGCTATAAATGATTTATGCAACAAAAGAAATGTGAAAGATAAATGCAACTGTACATGAAAAATACTAAATCATCAACAATATTCCCAGTGACATATTTCCCAGATTAGTCAATTTTAAGTTCCTTTACTAAGCCTCTATCAGCGAGGGTTATCTTCGTTGGAAAGAACAAAAATAAGGGATTTCAACTAAGCTATACACGGTATATGCAGCGGAAAAAATGTGAGAGTTAAATACAACTGTATATGAAAAATACAGAGTCATCAACAATATTTCTCGTGACATAATTCCGAGATCCGTCAATTTTAAGTTCCTTTCCTAAGCTTCTATAAACCACAGTTATACATCGTTGGAAAGAACAAAGTAATGGCTTTCAATCAAGATATAAATAGTTTTTCCAGCAAAAGAAATGTGAAAGTTAAACGCAACTGTATATGAAAAATACAGAATCATCAACAATATTCCCAGTGACATATTTCCTAAGTGTGTCAATTATAAGTTCCTTCCCTAAGCCTCTAACAATGAGGGTTATACATCGTTGGAAAGAACGAGCTAGGAGCTTTCAATCGAGCTATAAATGATTTATGCAACAAAAGAAATGTGAAAGTTAAATGCAACTGTATATGAAAAACACAAAATCATCAACAATATTGCCAGTGACATATTTCCTAAGTGTGTCAATTATAAGTTCCTTCCCTAAGCCTCTATCAATGAGAGTTATACACCGTTGGAAAGAAAAAGCTAGGAGCTTTCAATCAAGCTATAACTGATTTATGCAGTAAAAGAAATGTGAAAGTTAAATGCAACTGTATATGAAAAATACAAAATCATCAATAATATTGCCAGTAACATATTTCCTAGATGAGTCAATCTTAAGTTCCTTTCCTAAGCCTCTATCAATTAGAGTTATACATCGTTAGAAAGAACAAGCTAGGAGCTTTCGACCAAGCTATAAATGATTTATGCAACAAAAGAAATGTGAAGGTTAAATGCAACTGTATATGAAAAATACAAAATCATCAACAATATTCCCAGTGACATATTTCCTAAGTGTGTCAATTAGAAGTTCCTTCCCTAAGCCTCTAACAATGAGAGTTATACATCGTTGGAAAGAACGAGCTAGGAGCTTTCAATCGAGCTATAAATGATTTATGCAACAAAAGAAATGTGAAAGATAAATGCAACTGTACATGAAAAATACTAAATCATCAACAATATTCCCAGTGACATATTTCCCAGATTAGTCAATTTTAAGTTCCTTTACTAAGCCTCTATCAGCGAGGGTTATCTTCGTTGGAAAGAACAAAAATAAGGGATTTCAACTAAGCTATACACGGTATATGCAGCGGAAAAAATGTGAGAGTTAAATACAACTGTATATGAAAAATACAGAGTCATCAACAATATTTCTCGTGACATAATTCCGAGATCCGTCAATTTTAAGTTCCTTTCCTAAGCTTCTATAAACCACAGTTATACATCGTTGGAAAGAACAAAGTAATGGCTTTCAATCACGATATAAATAGTTTTTCCAGCAAAAGAAATGTGAAAGTTAAACGCAACTGTATATGAAAAATACAGAATCATCAACAATATTCCCAGTGACATATTTCCTAAGTGTGTCAATTATAAGTTCCTTCCCTAAGCCTCTAACAATGAGGGTTATACATCGTTGGAAAGAACGAGCTAGGAGCTTTCAATCGAGCTATAAATGATTTATGCAACAAAAGAAATGTGAAAGTTAAATGCAACTGTATATGAAAAACACAAAATCATCAACAATATTGCCAGTGACATATTTCCTAAGTGTGTCAATTATAAGTTCCTTCCCTAAGCCTCCATCAATGAGGGTTATACATCGTTAGAAAGAACAAGCTAGGAGCTTTCGACCAAGCTATAAATGATTTATGCAACAAAAGAAATGTGAAGGTTAAATGCAACTGTATATGAAAAATACAAAATCATCAACAATATTCCCAGTGACATATTTCCTAAGTGTGTCAATTAGAAGTTCCTTCCCTAAGCCTCTAACAATGAGGGTTATACCTCGTTGGAAAGAACGAGCTAGGAGCTTTCAATCGAGCTATAAATGATTTATGCAACAAAAGAAATGTGAAAGTTAAATGCAACTGTATATGAAAAATACAAAATCATCAACAATATTCCCAGTGACATATTTCCTAAGTGTGTCAATTAGAAGTTCCTTCCCTAAGCCTCTAACAATGAGGGTTATACATCGTTGGAAAGAACGAGCTAGGAGCTTTCAATCGAGCTATAAATGATTTATGCAACAAAAGAAATGTGAAAGATAAATGCAACTGTACATGAAAAATACTAAATCATCAACAATATTCCCAGTGACATATTTCCTAGATTAGTCAATTTTAAGTTTCTTTCCTAAGCCTCTATCAGCGAGGGTTATCTTCGTTGGAAAGAACAAAATAAGGGATTTCAACTAAGCTATACACGGTATATGCAGCGGAAAAAATGTGAGAGTTAAATACAACTGTATATGAAATATACAGAGGCATCAACAATATTCCTCGTGACATAATTCCGAGATCCGTCAATTTTAAGTTCCTTTCCTAAGCTTCTATCAACCATAGTTATACATCGTTGGAAAGAACAAAATAAGGGCTTTCAATCACACTATAAATAGTTTTTGCAGCAAAAGAAATGTGAAAGTTAAATGCAACTGTATATGAAAAATACAGAATCATCAACAATATTCCCAGTGACATATTTCCTAAGTTTGTCAATTATAAGTTCCTTCCCTAAGCCTTTAACAATGAGAGTTATACATCGTTGGAAAGAAAAAGCTAGGAGCTTTCAATCAAGCTATAAATGATTTATGCAACAAAAGAAATGTGAAAGTTAAATGCAACTGTATATGAAAAATACAAAATCATCAAAAATATTGCCAGTGACATATTTCCTAAGTGTGTCAATTATAAGTTCCTTCCCTAAGCCTCTATCAATGAGAGTTATACACCGTTGGAAAGAAAAAGCTAGGAGCTTTCAATCAAGCTATAACTGATTTATGCAGTAAAAGAAATGTGAAAGTTAAATGCAACTGTATATGAAAAATACAAAATCATCAATAATATTGCCAGTAACATATTTCCTAGATGAGTCAATCTTAAGTTCCTTTCCTAAGCCTCTATCAATTAGAGTTATACATCGTTAGAAAGAACAAGCTAGGAGCTTTCGACCAAGCTCTAAATGATTTATGCAACAAAAGAAATGTGAAGGTTAAATGCAACTGTATATGAAAAATACAAAATCATCAACAATATTCCCAGTGACATATTTCCTAAGTGTGTCAATTAGAAGTTCCTTCCCTAAGCCTCTAACAATGAGAGTTATACATCGTTGGAAAGAACGAGCTAGGAGCTTTCAATCGAGCTATAAATGATTTATGCAACAAAAGAAATGTGAAAGATAAATGCAACTGTACATGAAAAATACTAAATCATCAACAATATTCCCAGTGACATATTTCCCAGATTAGTCAATTTTAAGTTCCTTTACTAAGCCTCTATCAGCGAGGGTTATCTTCGTTGGAAAGAACAAAAATAAGGGATTTCAACTAAGCTATACACGGTATATGCAGCGGAAAAAATGTGAGAGTTAAATACAACTGTATATGAAAAATACAGAGTCATCAACAATATTTCTCGTGACATAATTCCGAGATCCGTCAATTTTAAGTTCCTTTCCTAAGCTTCTATAAACCACAGTTATACATCGTTGGAAAGAACAAAGTAATGGCTTTCAATCACGATATAAATAGTTTTTCCAGCAAAAGAAATGTGAAAGTTAAACGCAACTGTATATGAAAAATACAGAATCATCAACAATATTCCCAGTGACATATTTCCTAAGTGTGTCAATTATAAGTTCCTTCCCTAAGCCTCTAACAATGAGGGTTATACATCGTTGGAAAGAACGAGCTAGGAGCTTTCAATCGAGCTATAAATGATTTATGCAACAAAAGAAATGTGAAAGTTAAATGCAACTGTATATGAAAAACACAAAATCATCAACAATATTGCCAGTGACATATTTCCTAAGTGTGTCAATTATAAGTTCCTTCCCTAAGCCTCCATCAATGAGAGTTATACATCGTTAGAAAGAACAAGCTAGGAGCTTTCGACCAAGCTATAAATGATTTATGCAACAAAAGAAATGTGAAGGTTAAATGCAACTGTATATGAAAAATACAAAATCATCAACAATATTCCCAGTGACATATTTCCTAAGTGTGTCAATTAGAAGTTCCTTCCCTAAGCCTCTAACAATGAGGGTTATACCTCGTTGGAAAGAACGAGCTAGGAGCTTTCAATCGAGCTATAAATGATTTATGCAACAAAAGAAATGTGAAAGTTAAATGCAACTGTATATGAAAAATACAAAATCATCAACAACATTCCCAGTGACATATTTCCTAAGTGTGTCAATTAGAAGTTCATTCCCTAAGCCTCTAACAATGAGGGTTATACATCGTTGGAAAGAACGAGCTAGGAGCTTTCAATCGAGCTATAAATGATTTATGCAACAAAAGAAATGTGAAAGATAAATGCAACTGTACATGAAAAATACTAAATCATCAACAATATTCCCAGTGACATATTTCCTAGATTAGTCAATTTTAAGTTCCTTTACTAAGCCTCTATCAGCGAGGGTTATCTTCGTTGGAAAGAACAAAATAAGGGATTTCAACTAAGCTATACACGGTATATGCAGCGGAAAAAATGTGAGAGTTAAATACAACTGTACATGAAAAACACAAAATCATCAACAATATTGCCAGTGATATATTTCCTGGAAGAGTCAATTTTAAGTTCCTTCCCTAAGCCTCTATCAATGAGAGTTATACACCGTTGGAAAGAAAAAGCTAGGAGCTTTCAATCAAGCTATAACTGATTTATGCAGTAAAAGAAATGTGAAAGTTAAATGCAACTGTATATGAAAAATACAAAATCATCAATAATATTGCCAGTAACATATTTCCTAGATGAGTCAATCTTAAGTTCCTTTCCTAAGCCTCTATCAATTAGAGTTATACATCGTTAGAAAGAACAAGCTAGGAGCTTTCGACCAAGCTATAAATGATTTATGCAACAAAAGAAATGTGAAGGTTAAATGCAACTGTATATGAAAAATACAAAATCATCAACAATATTCCCAGTGACATATTTCCTAAGTGTGTCAATTAGAAGTTCCTTCCCTAAGCCTCTAACAATGAGAGTTATACATCGTTGGAAAGAACGAGCTAGGAGCTTTCAATCGAGCTATAAATGATTTATGCAACAAAAGAAATGTGAAAGATAAATGCAACTGTACATGAAAAATACTAAATCATCAACAATATTCCCAGTGACATATTTCCCAGATTAGTCAATTTTAAGTTCCTTTACTAAGCCTCTATCAGCGAGGGTTATCTTCGTTGGAAAGAACAAAAATAAGGGATTTCAACTAAGCTATACACGGTATATGCAGCGGAAAAAATGTGAGAGTTAAATACAACTGTATATGAAAAATACAGAGTCATCAACAATATTTCTCGTGACATAATTCCGAGATCCGTCAATTTTAAGTTCCTTTCCTAAGCTTCTATAAACCACAGTTATACATCGTTGGAAAGAACAAAGTAATGGCTTTCAATCACGATATAAATAGTTTTTCCAGCAAAAGAAATGTGAAAGTTAAACGCAACTGTATATGAAAAATACAGAATCATCAACAATATTCCCAGTGACATATTTCCTAAGTGTGTCAATTATAAGTTCCTTCCCTAAGCCTCTAACAATGAGGGTTATACATCGTTGGAAAGAACGAGCTAGGAGCTTTCAATCGAGCTATAAATGATTTATGCAACAAAAGAAATGTGAAAGTTAAATGCAACTGTATATGAAAAACACAAAATCATCAACAATATTGCCAGTGACATATTTCCTAAGTGTGTCAATTATAAGTTCCTTCCCTAAGCCTCCATCAATGAGGGTTATACATCGTTAGAAAGAACAAGCTAGGAGCTTTCGACCAAGCTATAAATGATTTATGCAACAAAAGAAATGTGAAGGTTAAATGCAACTGTATATGAAAAATACAAAATCATCAACAATATTCCCAGTGACATATTTCCTAAGTGTGTCAATTAGAAGTTCCTTCCCTAAGCCTCTAACAATGAGGGTTATACCTCGTTGGAAAGAACGAGCTAGGAGCTTTCAATCGAGCTATAAATGATTTATGCAACAAAAGAAATGTGAAAGTTAAATGCAACTGTATATGAAAAATACAAAATCATCAACAATATTCCCAGTGACATATTTCCTAAGTGTGTCAATTAGAAGTTCCTTCCCTAAGCCTCTAACAATGAGGGTTATACATCGTTGGAAAGAACGAGCTAGGAGCTTTCAATCGAGCTATAAATGATTTATGCAACAAAAGAAATGTGAAAGATAAATGCAACTGTACATGAAAAATACTAAATCATCAACAATATTCCCAGTGACATATTTCCTAGATTAGTCAATTTTAAGTTTCTTTCCTAAGCCTCTATCAGCGAGGGTTATCTTCGTTGGAAAGAACAAAATAAGGGATTTCAACTAAGCTATACACGGTATATGCAGCGGAAAAAATGTGAGAGTTAAATACAACTGTATATGAAATATACAGAGGCATCAACAATATTCCTCGTGACATAATTCCGAGATCCGTCAATTTTAAGTCCCTTTCCTAAGCTTCTATCAACCATAGTTATACATCGTTGGAAAGAACAAAATAAGGGCTTTCAATCACACTATAAATAGTTTTTGCAGCAAAAGAAATGTGAAAGTTAAATGCAACTGTATATGAAAAATACAGAATCATCAACAATATTCCCAGTGACATATTTCCTAAGTTTGTCAATTATAAGTTCCTTCCCTAAGCCTTTAACAATGAGAGTTATACATCGTTGGAAAGAAAAAGCTAGGAGCTTTCAATCAAGCTATAAATGATTTATGCAACAAAAGAAATGTGAAAGTTAAATGCAACTGTATATGAAAAATACAAAATCATCAAAAATATTGCCAGTGACATATTTCCTAAGTGTGTCAATTATAAGTTCCTTCCCTAAGCCTCTATCAATGAGAGTTATACACCGTTGGAAAGAAAAAGCTAGGAGCTTTCAATCAAGCTATAACTGATTTATGCAATAAAAGAAATGTGAAAGTTAAATGCAACTGTATATGAAAAATACAAAATCATCAATAATATTGCCAGTAACATATTTCCTAGATGAGTCAATCTTAAGTTCCTTTCCTAAGCCTCTATCAATTAGAGTTATACATCGTTAGAAAGAACAAGCTAGGAGCTTTCGACCAAGCTATAAATGATTTATGCAACAAAAGAAATGTGAAGGTTAAATGCAACTGTATATGAAAAATACAAAATCATCAACAATATTCCCAGTGACATATTTCCTAAGTGTGTCAATTAGAAGTTCCTTCCCTAAGCCTCTAACAATGAGAGTTATACATCGTTGGAAAGAACGAGCTAGGAGCTTTCAATCGAGCTATAAATGATTTATGCAACAAAAGAAATGTGAAAGATAAATGCAACTGTACATGAAAAATACTAAATCATCAACAATATTCCCAGTGACATATTTCCCAGATTAGTCAATTTTAAGTTCCTTTACTAAGCCTCTATCAGCGAGGGTTATCTTCGTTGGAAAGAACAAAAATAAGGGATTTCAACTAAGCTATACACGGTATATGCAGCGGAAAAAATGTGAGAGTTAAATACAACTGTATATGAAAAATACAGAGTCATCAACAATATTTCTCGTGACATAATTCCGAGATCCGTCAATTTTAAGTTCCTTTCCTAAGCTTCTATAAACCACAGTTATACATCGTTGGAAAGAACAAAGTAATGGCTTTCAATCACGATATAAATAGTTTTTCCAGCAAAAGAAATGTGAAAGTTAAACGCAACTGTATATGAAAAATACAGAATCATCAACAATATTCCCAGTGACATATTTCCTAAGTGTGTCAATTATAAGTTCCTTCCCTAAGCCTCTAACAATGAGGGTTATACATCGTTGGAAAGAACGAGCTAGGAGCTTTCAATCGAGCTATAAATGATTTATGCAACAAAAGAAATGTGAAAGTTAAATGCAACTGTATATGAAAAACACAAAATCATCAACAATATTGCCAGTGACATATTTCCTAAGTGTGTCAATTATAAGTTCCTTCCCTAAGCCTCCATCAATGAGAGTTATACATCGTTAGAAAGAACAAGCTAGGAGCTTTCGACCAAGCTATAAATGATTTATGCAACAAAAGAAATGTGAAGGTTAAATGCAACTGTATATGAAAAATACAAAATCATCAACAATATTCCCAGTGACATATTTCCTAAGTGTGTCAATTAGAAGTTCCTTCCCTAAGCCTCTAACAATGAGGGTTATACCTCGTTGGAAAGAACGAGCTAGGAGCTTTCAATCGAGCTATAAATGATTTATGCAACAAAAGAAATGTGAAAGTTAAATGCAACTGTATATGAAAAATACAAAATCATCAACAACATTCCCAGTGACATATTTCCTAAGTGTGTCAATTAGAAGTTCCTTCCCTAAGCCTCTAACAATGAGGGTTATACATCGTTGGAAAGAACGAGCTAGGAGCTTTCAATCGAGCTATAAATGATTTATGCAACAAAAGAAATGTGAAAGATAAATGCAACTGTACATGAAAAATACTAAATCATCAACAATATTCCCAGTGACATATTTCCTAGATTAGTCAATTTTAAGTTCCTTTACTAAGCCTCTATCAGCGAGGGTTATCTTCGTTGGAAAGAACAAAATAAGGGATTTCAACTAAGCTATACACGGTATATGCAGCGGAAAAAATGTGAGAGTTAAATACAACTGTACATGAAAAACACAAAATCATCAACAATATTGCCAGTGATATATTTCCTGGAAGAGTCAATTTTAAGTTCCTTCCCTAAGCCTCTATCAATGAGAGTTATACACCGTTGGAAAGAAAAAGCTAGGAGCTTTCAATCAAGCTATAACTGATTTATGCAGTAAAAGAAATGTGAAAGTTAAATGCAACTGTATATGAAAAATACAAAATCATCAATAATATTGCCAGTAACATATTTCCTAGATGAGTCAATCTTAAGTTCCTTTCCTAAGCCTCTATCAATTAGAGTTATACATCGTTAGAAAGAACAAGCTAGGAGCTTTCAACCAAGCTATAAATGATTTATGCAACAAAAGAAATGTGTAAGTTAAATGCAACTGTATATGAAAAATACAAAATCATCAATAATATTGCCAGTAACATATTTCCTAGATGAGTCAATCTTAAGTTCCTTTCCTAAGCCTCTATCAATGAGAGTTATACACCGTTGGAAAGAAAAAGCTAGGAGCTTTCAATCAAGCTATAACTGATTTATGCAGTAAAAGAAATGTGAAAGTTCAATGCAACTGTATATGAAAAATAAAAAATCATCAACAATATTGCCAGTGACATATTTCCTGGAAGAGTCAATTTTAAGTTCCTTTCCTAAGCTTCTATCACTGAGAGTTATACGTCGTTGGAAAGAACAAGCTAAGAGCTTTCAATCAAGCTATAACTGATTTAAGCAGTAAAAGAAATGTGAAAGTTAAATGCAACTGTATATGAAAAATACAAAATCATCAATAATATTGCCAGTAACACATTTCCTAGATGAGTCAATCTTAAGTTCCTTTCCTAAGCCTCTATCAATGAGAGTTATACACCGTTGGAAAGCAAAAGCTAGGAGCTTTCAATCAAGCTATAACTGATTTATGCAATAAAAGAAATGTGAAAGTTAAATGCAACTGTATATGAAAATTAAAAAATCATCAATAATATTGCCAGTGACATATTTCCTGGAAGAGTCAATTTTAAGTTCCTTCCCTAAGCCTCTATCAATGAGAGTTATACATCGTTAGAAAGAACAAGCTAGGAGCTTTCAACCAAGCTATAAATGATTTATGCAGTAAAAGAAATGTGAAAGTTAAATGCAACTGTATATGAAAAATACAAAATCATCAATAATATTGCCAGTAACATATTTCCTAAGTGTGTCAATTATAAGTTCCTTTCCTAAGCCTCTATCAATTAGAGTTATACATCGTTAGAAAGAACAAGCTAGGAGCTTTCAACCAAGCTATAAATGATTTATGCAACAAAAGAAATGTGTAAGTTAAATGCAACTGTATATGAAAAATACAAAATCATCAATAATATTGCCAGTAACATATTTCCTAGATGAGTCAATCTTAAGTTCCTTTCCTAAGCCTCTATCAATGAGAGTTATACACCGTTGGAAAGAAAAAGCTAGGAGCTTTCAACCAAGCTATAACTGATTTATGCAGTAAAAGAAATGTGAAAGTTCAATGCAACTGTATATGAAAATTAAAAAATCATCAACAATATTGCCAGTGACATATTTCCTGGATGAGTCAATTTTAAGTTCCTTTCCTAAGCCTCTAGCAATGAGAGTTATACGTCGTACGAAAGAACAAGCTAAGAGCTTTCAACCAAGCTGTAAGTCGTTTATGCAGCAAAAGAAATGTGAAAGTTAAATGCAACTGTATATGAAAAATAAATTTTCATCAACAATATTCCCAGTGACATATTTCCCAGGTGAGTCAATTTTAAGTTCCTTTCCTAAGCCTCTATCAAGGAGAGTTTTACATCGTTGGAAAGAACAAGCTAGGAGCTTTCAACCAAGCTATAAATGATTTATGCAACAAAAGAAATGTGAAAGTTAAATGCAACTGTACATGAAAAATACAAAATCATCAACAATATTCCCAATGACATATTTCCTAAATGAGTCAATTATAAGTTCCTTCCCTAAGCCTTTATCAACGAGGGTTATACATCGTTGGAAAGAACAAGCTAAGGGCTTTCAATCAAGCTATAAACGTTTTATGCAACAAAAGAAATGTGAAAGATAAATGCAACTGTACATGAAAAATACAAAATCATCAACAATATTCCCAGTGTCATATTTCCTAGATGAGTCAATTTTAAGTTCGTTTCCTAAACCTCTTTAAACCTGAGTTTTACATCGTTGGAGAGACCAAGCTAAGAGCTTTCAATCAAGCTATAAACGGTTTATGCAGCAAAACAAATGTGAAAGTTAAATACAACTGTATATGAAAAATAAAAAATCATCAACAATATTGCCAGTGACATATTTCCTGGAAGAGTCAATTTTAAGTTCCTTTCCTAAGCTTCTATCACTGAGAGTTATACGTCGTTGGAAAGAACAAGCTAAGAGCTTTCAATCAAGCTATAAATGATTTATGCAGCAAAAGAAATGTGAAAGTTAAATGCAACTGTATATGAAAATTACAGATTCATCAACAATATTGCCAGTGACATATTTCCTGGAAGAGTCAATTTTAAGTTCCTTCCCTAAGCCTCTATCAATGAGAGTTATACACCGTTGGAAAGAAAAAGCTAGGAGCTTTCAATCAAGCTATAACTGATTTATGCAGTAAAAGAAATGTGAAAGTTAAATGCAACTGTATATGAAAAATACAAAATCATCAATAATATTGCCAGTAACATATTTCCTAAGTGTGTCAATTATAAGTTCCTTTCCTAAGCCTCTATCAATTAGAGTTATACATCGTTAGAAAGAACAAGCTAGGAGCTTTCAACCAAGCTATAAATAATTTATGCAACAAAAGAAATGTGTAAGTTAAATGCAACTGTATATGAAAAATACAAAATCATCAATAATATTGCCAGTAACATATTTCCTAGATGAGTCAATCTTAAGTTCCTTTCCTAAGCCTCTATCAATGAGAGTTAAACACCGTTGGAAAGCAAAAGCTAGGAGCTTTCAATCAAGCTATAACTGATTTATGCAATAAAAGAAATGTGAAAGTTAAATGCAACTGTATATGAAAATTACAGATTCATCAACAATATTGCCAGTGACATATTTCCTGGAAGAGTCAATTTTAAGTTCCTTCCCTAAGCCTCTATCAATGAGAGTTATACACCGTTGGAAAGGAAAAGCTAGGAGCTTTCAATCAAGCTATAACTGATTTATGCAGTAAAAGAAATGTGAAAGTTAAATGCAACTGTATATGAAAAATACAAAATCATCAATAATATTGCCAGTAACATATTTCCTAAGTGTGTCAATTATAAGTTCCTTTCCTAAGCCTCTAACAATTAGAGTTATACATCGTTAGAAAGAACAAGCTAGGAGCTTTCAACCAAGCTATAAATGATTTATGCAACAAAAGAAATGTGTAAGTTAAATGCAACTGTATATGAAAAATACAAAATCATCAATAATATTGCCAGTAACATATTTCCTACATGAGTCAATCTTAAGTTCCTTTCCTAAGCCTCTATTAATGAGAGTTATACACCGTTGGAAAGAAAAAGCTAGGAGCTTTCAATCAAGCTATAACTGATTTATGCAGTAAAAGAAATGTGAAAGTTCAATGCAACTGTATATGAAAAATAAAAAATCATCAACAATATTGCCAGTGACATATTTCCTGGATGAGTCAATTTTAAGTTCCTTTCCTAAGCCTCTAGCAATGAGAGTTATACGTCATACGAAAGAACAAGCTAAGAGCTTTCAACCAAGCTGTAAGTCGTTTATGCAGCAAAAGAAATGTGAAAGTTAAATGCAACTGTATATGAAAAATAAATTTTCATCAACAATATTCCCAGTGACATATTTCCCAGGTGAGTCAATTTTAAGTTCCTTTCCTAAGCCTCTATCAAGGAGGGTTTTACATCGTTGGAAAGAACAAGCTAGGAGCTTTCAACCAAGCTATAAATGATTTATGCAACAAAAGAAATGTGAAAGTTAAATGCAACTGTACATGAAAAATACAAAATCATCAACAATATTCCCAATGACATATTTCCTAAGTGAGTCAATTATAAGTTCCTTCCCTAAGCCTTTATCAACGAGGGTTATACATCGTTGGAAAGAACAAGCTAAGGGCTTTCAATCAAGCTATAAACGTTTTATGCAACAAAAGAAATGTGAAAGATAAATGCAACTGTACATGAAAAATACAAAATCATCAACAATATTCCCAGTGTCATATTTCCTAGATGAGTCAATTTTAAGTTCGTTTCCTAAACCTCTTTCAATGAGAGTTATACGTCATACGAAAGAACAAGCTAAGAGCTTTCAACCAAGCTGTAAGTCGTTTATGCAGCAAAAGAAATGTGAAAGTTAAATGCAACTGTATATGAAAAATAAATTTTCATCAACAATATTCCCAGTGACATATTTCCCAGGTGAGTCAATTTTAAGTTCCTTTCCTAAGCCTCTATCAAGGAGGGTTTTACATCGTTGGAAAGAACAAGCTAGGAGCTTTCAACCAAGCTATAAATGATTTATGCAACAAAAGAAATGTGTAAGTTAAATGCAACTGTATATGAAAAATACAAAATCATCAATAATATTGCCAGTAACATATTTCCTACATGAGTCAATCTTAAGTTCCTTTCCTAAGCCTCTATTAATGAGAGTTATACACCGTTGGAAAGAAAAAGCTAGGAGCTTTCAATCAAGCTATAACTGATTTATGCAGTAAAAGAAATGTGAAAGTTCAATGCAACTGTATATGAAAAATAAAAAATCATCAACAATATTGCCAGTGACATATTTCCTGGATGAGTCAATTTTAAGTTCCTTTCCTAAGCCTCTAGCAATGAGAGTTATACGTCATACGAAAGAACAAGCTAAGAGCTTTCAACCAAGCTGTAAGTCGTTTATGCAGCAAAAGAAATGTGAAAGTTAAATGCAACTGTATATGAAAAATAAATTTTCATCAACAATATTCCCAGTGACATATTTCCCAGGTGAGTCAATTTTAAGTTCCTTTCCTAAGCCTCTATCAAGGAGGGTTTTACATCGTTGGAGAGACCAAGCTAAGAGCTTTCAATCAAGCTATAAACGGTTTATGCAGCAAAACAAATGTGAAAGTTAAATACAACTGTATATGAAAAATAAAAAATCATCAACAATATTGCCAGTGACATATTTCCTGGAAGAGTCAATTTTAAGTTCCTTTCCTAAGCTTCTATCACTGAGAGTTATACGTCGTTGGAAAGAACAAGCTAAGAGCTTTCAATCAAGCTATAAATGATTTATGCAGCAAAAGAAATGTGAAAGTTAAATGCAACTGTATATGAAAATTACAGATTCATCAACAATATTGCCAGTGACATATTTCCTGGAAGAGTCAATTTTAAGTTCCTTCCCTAAGCCTCTATCAATGAGAGTTATACACCGTTGGAAAGAAAAAGCTAGGAGCTTTCAATCAAGCTATAACTGATTTATGCAGTAAAAGAAATGTGAAAGTTAAATGCAACTGTATATGAAAAATACAAAATCATCAATAATATTGCCAGTAACATATTTCCTAAGTGTGTCAATTATAAGTTCCTTTCCTAAGCCTCTATCAATTAGAGTTATACATCGTTAGAAAGAACAAGCTAGGAGCTTTCAACCAAGCTATAAATGATTTATGCAACAAAAGAAATGTGTAAGTTAAATGCAACTGTATATGAAAAATACAAAATCATCAATAATATTGCCAGTAACATATTTCCTAGATGAGTCAATCTTAAGTTCCTTTCCTAAGCCTCTATCAATGAGAGTTATACACCGTTGGAAAGCAAAAGCTAGGAGCTTTCAATCAAGCTATAACTGATTTATGCAATAAAAGAAATGTGAAAGTTCAATGCAACTGTATATGAAAAATAAAAAATCATCAACAATATTGCCAGTGACATATTTCCTGGAAGAGTCAATTTTAAGTTCCTTCCCTAAGCCTCTATCAATGAGAGTTATACACCGTTGGAAAGAAAAAGCTAGGAGCTTTCAATCAAGCTATAACTGATTTATGCAGTAAAAGAAATGTGAAAGTTAAATGCAACTGTATATGAAAAATACAAAATCATCAATAATATTGCCAGTAACATATTTCCTAAGTGTGTCAATTATAAGTTCCTTTCCTAAGCCTCTATCAATTAGAGTTATACATCGTTAGAAAGAACAAGCTAGGAGCTTTCAACCAAGCTATAAATGATTTATGCAACAAAAGAAATGTGTAAGTTAAATGCAACTGTATATGAAAAATACAAAATCATCAATAATATTGCCAGTAACATATTTCCTAGATGAGTCAATCTTAAGTTCCTTTCCTAAGCCTCTATCAATGAGAGTTATACACCGTTGGAAAGAAAAAGCTAGGAGCTTTCAATCAAGCTATAACTGATTTATGCAGTAAAAGAAATGTGAAAGTTCAATGCAACTGTATATGAAAAATAAAAAATCATCAACAATATTGCCAGTGACATATTTCCTAGATGAGTCAATTTTAAGTTCCTTTCCTAAGCCTCTAGCAATGAGAGTTATACGTCGTACGAAAGAACAAGCTAAGAGCTTTCAACCAAGCTGTAAGTCGTTTATGCAGCAAAAGAAATGTGAAAGATAAATGCAACTGTACATGAAAAATACAAAATCATCAACAATATTCCCAATGACATATTTCCTAAGTGAGTCAATTATAAGTTCCTTCCCTAAGCCTTTATCAACGAGGGTTATACATCGTTGGAAAGAACAAGCTAAGGGCTTTCAATCAAGCTATAAACGTTTTATGCAACAAAAGAAATGTGAAAGATAAATGCAACTGTACATGAAAAATACTAAATCATCAACAATATTACCAGTGACATATTTCCTACGTCAGTCAATTATAACTTCCTTCCCTAAGCCTCTATCAACGAAAGTTATACATCGTTCGAAAGAAGAGTCTAAGAGCTTTCAATCAAGCTATAAATGCAACAATAGAAATGTGAAAGTTAGGTGCAACTGTATATGAAAAATACTAAATCATCAACAATATTCCCAGTGACATATTTCCTAGATTAGTCAATTTTAAGTTTCTTTCCTAAGCCTCTATCAGCGAGGGTTATCTTCGTTGGAAAGAACAAAATAAGGGATTTCAACTAAGCTATACACGGTATATGCAGCGGAAAAAATGTGAGAGTTAAATACAACTGTATATGAAATATACAGAGTCATCAACAATATTCCTCGTGACATAATTCCGAGATCCGTCAATTTTCCCAATATTCAATATTCCCAGTGACATATTTCCTAAGTGTGTCAATTAGAAGTTCCTTCCCTAAGCCTCTAACAATGAGAGTTATACATCGTTGGAAAGAACGAGCTAGGAGCTTTCAATCGAGCTATAAATGATTTATGCAACAAAAGAAATGTGAAAGATAAATGCAACTGTACATGAAAAATACTAAATCATCAACAATATTCCCAGTGACATTTTTCCCAGATTAGTCAATTTTAAGTTCCTTTACTAAGCCTCTATCAGCGAGGGTTATCTTCGTTGGAAAGAACAAAATAAGGGATTTCAACTAAGCTATACACGGTATATGCAGCGGAAAAAATGTGAGAGTTAAATACAACTGTATATGAAAAATACAGAGTCATCAACAATATTTCTCGTGACATAATTCCGAGATCCGTCAATTTTAAGTTCCTTTCCTAAGCTTCTATAAACCACAGTTATACATCGTTGGAAAGAACAAAGTAAGGGCATTCAATCACGATATAAATAGTTTTTCCAGCAAAAGAAATGTGAAAGTTAAACGCAACTGTATATGAAAAATACAGAATCATCAACAATATTGCCAGTGACATATTTCCTAAGTGTGTCAATTATAAGTTCCTTCCCTAAGCCTCTAACAATGAGGGTTATACATCGTTGTAAAGAACGAGCTAGGAGCTTTCAATCGAGCTATAAATGATTTATGCAACAAAAGAAATGTGAAAGTTAAATGCAACTGTATATGAAAAACACAAAATCATCAACAATATTGCCAGTGACATATTTCCTAAGTGTGTCAATTATAAGTTCCTTCCCTAAGCCTCCATCAATGAGAGTTATACATCATTAGAAAGAACAAGCTAGGAGCTTTCGACCAAGCTATAAATGATTTATGCAACAAAAGAAATGTGAAGGTTAAATGCAACTGTATATGAAAAATACAAAATCATCAACAATATTCCCAGTGACATATTTCCTAAGTGTGTCAATTAGAAGTTCCTTCCCTAAGCCTCTAACAATGAGGGTTATACCTCGTTGGAAAGAACGAGCTAGGAGCTTTCAATCGAGCTATAAATGATTTATGCAACAAAAGAAATGTGAAAGTTAAATGCAACTGTATATGAAAAATACAAAATCATCAACAATATTCCCAGTGACATATTTCCTAAGTGTGTCAATTAGAAGTTCCTTCCCTAAGCCTCTAACAATGAGGGTTATACATCGTTGGAAAGAACGAGCTAGGAGCTTTCAATCGAGCTATAAATGATTTATGCAACAAAAGAAATGTGAAAGATAAATGCAACTGTACATGAAAAATACTAAATCATCAACAATATTCCGAGTGACATATTTCCTAGATTAGTCAATTTTAAGTTCCTTTACTAAGCCTCTATCAGCGAGGGTTATCTTCGTTGGAAAGAACAAAATAAGGGATTTCAACTAAGCTATACACGGTATATGCAGCGGAAAAAATGTGAGAGTTAAATACAACTGTATATGAAAAATACAGAGTCGTCAACAATATTTCTCGTGACATAATTCCGAGATCCGTCAATTTTAAGTTCCTTACCTAAGCTTCTATAAACCACAGTTATACATCGTTGGAAAGAACAAAGTAAGGGCTTTCAATCACAATATAAATAGTTTTTCCAGCAAAAGAAATGTGAAAGTTAAACTCAACTGTATATGAAAAATACAGAATCATCAACAATATTCCCAGTGACATATTTCCTAAGTGTGTCAATTATAAGTTCCTTCCCTAAGCCTCTAACAATGAGGGTTATACATCGTTGGAAAGAACGAGCTAGGAGCTTTCAATCGAGCTATAAATGATTTATGCAACAAAAGAAATGTGAAAGTTAAATGCAACTGTATATGAAAAACACAAAATCATCAACAATATTGCCAGTGACATATTTCCTAAGTGTGTCAATTATAAGTTCCTTCCCTAAGCCTCTATCAATGAGAGTTATACATCGTTAGAAAGAACAAGCTAGGAGCTTTCGACCAAGCTATAAATGATTTATGCAACAAAAGAAATGTGAAGGTTAAATGCAACTGTATATGAAAAATACAAAATCATCAACAATATTCCCAGTGACATATTTCCTAAGTGTGTCAATTAGAAGTTCCTTCCCTAAGCCTCTAACAATGAGGGTTATACATCGTTGGAAAGAACGAGCTAGGAGCTTTCAATCGAGCTATAAATGATTTATGCAACAAAAGAAATGTGAAAGTTAAATGCAACTGTATATGAAAAACACAAAATCATCAACAATATTGCCAGTGACATATGTCCTAAGTGTGTCAATTAGAAGTTCCTTCCCTAAGCCTCTATCAACGAGAGTTATACATCGTTAGAAAGAACAAGCTAGGAGCTTTCGACCAAGCTATAAATGATTTATGCAACAAAAGAAATGTGAAGTTTAAATGCAACTGTATACGAAAAATACAAAATCATCAATAATATTGCCAGTAACATATTTCCTAGATGAGTCAATCTTAAGTTCCTTTCCTAAGCCTCTATCAATGAGAGTTATACACCGTTGGAAAGAAAAAGCTAGGAGCTTTCAATCAAGCTATAACTGATTTATGCAGTAAAAGAAATGTGAAAGTTCAATGCAACTGTATATGAAAAATAAAAAATCATCAACAATATTGCCAGTGACATATTTCCTAGATGAGTCAATTTTAAGTTCCTTTCCTAAGCCTCTAGCAATGAGAGTTATACGTCGTACGAAAGAACAAGCTAAGAGCTTTCAACCAAGCTGTAAGTCGTTTATGCAGCAAAAGAAATGTGAAAGATAAATGCAACTGTACATGAAAAATACAAAATCATCAACAATATTCCCAATGACATATTTCCTAAGTGAGTCAATTATAAGTTCCTTCCCTAAGCCTTTATCAACGAGGGTTATACATCGTTGGAAAGAACAAGCTAAGGGCTTTCAATCAAGCTATAAACGTTTTATGCAACAAAAGAAGTGTGAAAGATAAATGCAACTGTACATGAAAAATACTAAATCATCAACAATATTACCAGTGACATATTTCCTACGTCAGTCAATTATAACTTCCTTCCCTAAGCCTCTATCAACGAAAGTTATACATCGTTCGAAAGAAGAGTCTAAGAGCTTTCAATCAAGCTATAAATGGTTTATGCAACAATAGAAATGTGAAAGTTAGGTGCAACTGTATATGAAAAATACTAAATCATCAACAATATTCCCAGTGACATATTTCCTAGATTAGTCAATTTTAAGTTTCTTTCCTAAGCCTCTATCAGCGAGGGTTATCTTCGTTGGAAAGAACAAAATAAGGGATTTCAACTAAGCTATACACGGTATATGCAGCGGAAAAAATGTGAGAGTTAAATACAACTGTATATGAAAAATACAGAGTCGTCAACAATATTTCTCGTGCCATAATTCCGAGATCCGTCAATTTTAAGTTCCTTACCTAAGCTTCTATAAACCACAGTTATACATCGTTGGAAAGAACAAAGTAAGGGCTTTCAATCACAATATAAATAGTTTTTCCAGCAAAAGAAATGTGAAAGTTAAACGCAACTGTATATGAAAAATACAGAATCATCAACAATATTCCCAGTGACATATTTCCTAAGTGTGTCAATTATAAGTTCCTTCCCTAAGCCTCTAACAATGAGGGTTATACATCGTTGGAAAGAACGAGCTAGGAGCTTTCAATCGAGATATAAATGATTTATGCAACAAAAGAAATGTGAAAGTTAAATGCAACTGTATATGAAAAACACAAAATCATCAACAATATTGCCAGTGACATATTTCCTAAGTGTGTCAATTATAAGTTCCTTCCCTAAGCCTCTATCAATGAGAGTTATACATCGTTAGAAAGAACAAGCTAGGAGCTTTCGACCAAGCTATAAATGATTTATGCAACAAAAGAAATGTGAAGGTTAAATGCAACTGTATATGAAAAATACAAAATCATCAACAATATTCCCAGTGACATATTTCCTAAGTGTGTCAATTAGAAGTTCCTTCCCTAAGCCTCTAACAATGAGGGTTATACATCGTTGGAAAGAACGAGCTAGGAGCTTTCAATCGAGCTATAAATGATTTATGCAACAAAAGAAATGTGAAAGTTAAATGCAACTGTATATGAAAAACACAAAATCATCAACAATATTGCCAGTGACATATGTCCTAAGTGTGTCAATTAGAAGTTCCTTCCCTAAGCCTCTATCAACGAGAGTTATACATCGTTAGAAAGAACAAGCTAGGAGCTTTCGACCAAGCTATAAATGATTTATGCAACAAAAGAAATGTGAAGTTTAAATGCAACTGTATACGAAAAATACAAAATCATCAATAATATTGCCAGTAACATATTTCCTAGATGAGTCAATCTTAAGTTCCTTTCCTAAGCCTCTATCAATGAGAGTTATACACCGTTGGAAAGAAAAAGCTAGGAGCTTTCAATCAAGCTATAACTGATTTATGCAGTAAAAGAAATGTGAAAGTTCAATGCAACTGTATATGAAAAATAAAAAATCATCAACAATATTGCCAGTGACATATTTCCTAGATGAGTCAATTTTAAGTTCCTTTCCTAAGCCTCTAGCAATGAGAGTTATACGTCGTACGAAAGAACAAGCTAAGAGCTTTCAACCAAGCTGTAAGTCGTTTATGCAGCAAAAGAAATGTGAAAGATAAATGCAACTGTACATGAAAAATACAAAATCATCAACAATATTCCCAATGACATATTTCCTAAGTGAGTCAATTATAAGTTCCTTCCCTAAGCCTTTATCAACGAGGGTTATACATCGTTGGAAAGAACAAGCTAAGGGCTTTCAATCAAGCTATAAACGTTTTATGCAACAAAAGAAATGTGAAAGATAAATGCAACTGTACATGAAAAATACTAAATCATCAACAATATTACCAGTGACATATTTCCTACGTTAGTCAATTATAACTTCCTTCCCTAAGCCTCTATCAACGAAAGTTATACATCGTTCGAAAGAAGAGTCTAAGAGCTTTCAATCAAGCTATAAATGGTTTATGCAGCAATAGAAATGTGAAAGTTAGGTGCAACTGTATATGAAAAATACTAAATCATCAACAATATTCCCACTGACATATTTCCTAGATTAGTCAATTTTAAGTTTCTTTCCTAAGCCTCTATCAGCGAGGGTTATCTTCGTTGGAAAGAACAAAATAAGGGATTTCAACTAAGCTATACACGGTATATGCAGCGGAAAAAATGTGAGAGTTAAATACAACTGTATATGAAATATACAGAGTCATCAACAATATTCCTCGTGACATAATTCCGAGATCCGTCAATTTTAAGTTCCTTTCCTAAGCTTATATCAACCATAGTTGTACATCGTTGGAAAGAACAAAATAAGAGCTTTCAATCACACTATAAATAGTTTTTGCAGCAAAAGAAATGTGAAAGTTAAATGCAACTGTATATGAAAAATACAGAATCATCAACAATATTCCCAGTGACATATTTCCTAAGTTTGTCAATTATAAGTTCCTTCCCTAAGCCTTTAACAATGAGAGTTATACATCGTTGGAAAGAAACAGCTAGGAGCTTTCCATCAAGCTATAAATGATTTATGCAACAAAAGAAATGTGAAAGTTAAATGCAACTGTATATGAAAAACACAAAATCATCAAAAATATTGCCAGTGACATATTTCCTAAGTGTGTCAATTATAAGTTCCTTCCCTAAGCCTCTATCAATGAGAGTTATACACCGTTGGAAAGAAAAAGCTAGGAGCTTTCAATCAAGCTATAACTGATTTATGCAGTAAAAGAAATGTGAAAGTTAAATGCAACTGTATATGAAAAATACAAAATCATCAATAATATTGCCAGTAACATATTTCCTAGATGAGTGAATCTTAAGTTCCTTTCCTAAGCCCCTATCAATTAGAGTTATACATCGTTAGAAAGAACAAGCTAGGAGCTTTCGACCAAGCTATAAATGATTTATGCAACAAAAGAAATGTGAAGGTTAAATGCAACTGTATACGAAAAATACAAAATCATCAACAATATTCCCAGTGACATATTTCCTAAGTGTGTCAATTAGAAGTTCCTTCCCTAATCCTCTAACAATGAGAGTTATACATCGTTGGAAAGAACGAGCTAGGAGCTTTCAATCGAGCTATAAATGATTTATGCAACAAAAGAAATGTGAAAGATAAATGCAACTGTACATGAAAAATACTAAATCATCAACAATATTCCCAGTGACATATTTCCCAGATTAGTCAATTTTAAGTTCCTTTACTAAGCCTCTATCAGCGAGGGTTATCTTCGTTGGAAAGAACAAAATAAGGGATTTCAACTAAGCTATACACGGTATATGCAGCGGAAAAAATGTGAGAGTTAAATACAACTGTATATGAAAAATACAGAGTCATCAACAATATTTCTCGTGACATAATTCCGAGATCCGTCAATTTTAAGTTCCTTTCCTAAGCTTCTATAAACCACAGTTATACATCGTTGGAAAGAACAAAGTAAGGGCTTTCAATCACGATATAAATAGTTTTTCCAGCAAAAGAAATGTGAAAGTTAAACGCAACTGTATATGAAAAATACAGAATCATCAACAATATTCCCAGTGACATATTTCCTAAGTGTGTCAATTATAAGTTCCTTCCCTAAGCCTCTAACAATGAGGGTTATACATCGTTGGAAAGAACGAGCTAGGAGCTTTCAATCGAGCTATAAATGATTTATGCAACAAAAGAAATGTGAAAGTTAAATGCAACTGTATATGAAAAACACAAAATCATCAACAATATTGCCAGTGACATATTTCCTAAGTGTGTCAATTAGAAGTTCATTCCCTAAGCCTCTAACAATGAGGGTTATACCTCGTTGGAAAGAACGAGCTAGGAGCTTTCAATCGAGCTATAAATGATTTATGCAACAAAAGAAATGTGAAAGTTAAATGCAACTGTATATGAAAAATACAAAATCATCAACAATATTCCCAGTGACATATTTCCTAAGTGTGTCAATTAGAAGTTCCTTCCCTAAGCCTCTAACAATGAGGGTTATACATCGTTGGAAAGAACGAGCTAGGAGCTTTCAATCGAGCTATAATTGATTTATGCAGTAAAAGAAATGTGAAAGTTCAATGCAACTGTATATGAAAAATAAAAAATCATCAACAATATTGCCAGTGACATATTTCCTAGATGAGTCAATTTTAAGTTCCTTTCCTAAGCCTCTAGCAATGAGAGTTATACGTCGTACGAAAGAACAAGCTAAGAGCTTTCAACCAAGCTGTAAGTCGTTTATGCAGCAAAAGAAATGTGAAAGATAAATGCAACTGTACATGAAAAATACAAAATCATCAACAATATTCCCAATGACATATTTCCTAAGTGAGTCAATTATAAGTTCCTTCCCTAAGCCTTTATCAACGAGGGTTATACATCGTTGGAAAGAACAAGCTAAGGGCTTTCAATCAAGCTATAAACGTTTTATGCAACAAAAGAAATGTGAAAGATAAATGCAACTGTACATGAAAAATACTAAATCATCAACAATATTCCCAGTGACATATTTCCTAGATTAGTCAATTTTAAGTTTCTTTCCTAAGCCTCTATCAGCGAGGGTTATCTTCGTTGGAAAGAACAAAATAAGGGATTTCAACTAAGCTATACACGGTATATGCAGCGGAAAAAATGTGAGAGTTAAATACAACTGTATATGAAAAATACAGAGTCGTCAACAATATTTCTCGTGCCATAATTCCGAGATCCGTCAATTTTAAGTTCCTTACCTAAGCTTCTATAAACCACAGTTATACATCGTTGGAAAGAACAAAGTAAGGGCTTTCAATCACAATATAAATAGTTTTTCCAGCAAAAGAAATGTGAAAGTTAAACGCAACTGTATATGAAAAATACAGAATCATCAACAATATTCCCAGTGACATATTTCCTAAGTGTGTCAATTATAAGTTCCTTCCCTAAGCCTCTAACAATGAGGGTTATACATCGTTGGAAAGAACGAGCTAGGAGCTTTCAATCGAGATATAAATGATTTATGCAACAAAAGAAATGTGAAAGTTAAATGCAACTGTATATGAAAAACACAAAATCATCAACAATATTGCCAGTGACATATTTCCTAAGTGTGTCAATTATAAGTTCCTTCCCTAAGCCTCTATCAATGAGAGTTATACATCGTTGGAAAGAACAAGCTAGGAGCTTTCGACCAAGCTATAAATGATTTATGCAACAAAAGAAATGTGAAGGTTAAATGCAACTGTATATGTAAAATACAAAATCATCAACAATATTCCCAGTGACATATTTCCTAAGTTTGTCAATTATAAGTTCCTTCCCTAAGCCTTTAACAATGAGAGTTATACATCGTTGGAAAGAAACAGCTAGGAGCTTTCCATCAAGCTATAAATGATTTATGCAACAAAAGAAATGTGAAAGTTAAATGCAACTGTATATGAAAAACACAAAATCATCAAAAATATTGCCAGTGACATATTTCCTAAGTGTGTCAATTATAAGTTCCTTCCCTAAGCCTCTATCAATGAGAGTTATACACCGTTGGAAAGAAAAAGCTAGGAGCTTTCAATCAAGCTATAACTGATTTATGCAGTAAAAGAAATGTGAAAGTTAAATGCAACTGTATATGAAAAATACAAAATCATCAATAATATTGCCAGTAACATATTTCCTAGATGAGTGAATCTTAAGTTCCTTTCCTAAGCCCCTATCAATTAGAGTTATACATCGTTAGAAAGAACAAGCTAGGAGCTTTCGACCAAGCTATAAATGATTTATGCAACAAAAGAAATGTGAAGGTTAAATGCAACTGTATACGAAAAATACAAAATCATCAACAATATTCCCAGTGACATATTTCCTAAGTGTGTCAATTAGAAGTTCCTTCCCTAATCCTCTAACAATGAGAGTTATACATCGTTGGAAAGAACGAGCTAGGAGCTTTCAATCGAGCTATAAATGATTTATGCAACAAAAGAAATGTGAAAGATAAATGCAACTGTACATGAAAAATACTAAATCATCAACAATATTCCCAGTGACATATTTCCCAGATTAGTCAATTTTAAGTTCCTTTACTAAGCCTCTATCAGCGAGGGTTATCTTCGTTGGAAAGAACAAAATAAGGGATTTCAACTAAGCTATACACGGTATATGCAGCGGAAAAAATGTGAGAGTTAAATACAACTGTATATGAAAAATACAGAGTCATCAACAATATTTCTCGTGACATAATTCCGAGATCCGTCAATTTTAAGTTCCTTTCCTAAGCTTCTATAAACCACAGTTATACATCGTTGGAAAGAACAAAGTAAGGGCTTTCAATCACGATATAAATAGTTTTTCCAGCAAAAGAAATGTGAAAGTTAAACGCAACTGTATATGAAAAATACAGAATCATCAACAATATTCCCAGTGACATATTTCCTAAGTGTGTCAATTAGAAGTTCATTCCCTAAGCCTCTAACAATGAGGGTTATACATCGTTGGAAAGAACGAGCTAGGAGCTTTCAATCGAGCTATAAATGATTTATGCAACAAAAGAAATGTGAAAGTTAAATGCAACTGTATATGAAAAACACAAAATCATCAACAATATTGCCAGTGACATATTTCCTAAGTGTGTCAATTAGAAGTTCATTCCCTAAGCCTCTAACAATGAGGGTTATACCTCGTTGGAAAGAACGAGCTAGGAGCTTTCAATCGAGCTATAAATGATTTATGCAACAAAAGAAATGTGAAAGTTAAATGCAACTGTATATGAAAAATACAAAATCATCAACAATATTCCCAGTGACATATTTCCTAAGTGTGTCAATTAGAAGTTCCTTCCCTAAGCCTCTAACAATGAGGGTTATACATCGTTGGAAAGAACGAGCTAGGAGCTTTCAATCGAGCTATAATTGATTTATGCAGTAAAAGAAATGTGAAAGTTCAATGCAACTGTATATGAAAAATAAAAAATCATCAACAATATTGCCAGTGACATATTTCCTAGATGAGTCAATTTTAAGTTCCTTTCCTAAGCCTCTAGCAATGAGAGTTATACGTCGTACGAAAGAACAAGCTAAGAGCTTTCAACCAAGCTGTAAGTCGTTTATGCAGCAAAAGAAATGTGAAAGATAAATGCAACTGTACATGAAAAATACAAAATCATCAACAATATTCCCAATGACATATTTCCTAAGTGAGTCAATTATAAGTTCCTTCCCTAAGCCTTTATCAACGAGGGTTATACATCGTTGGAAAGAACAAGCTAAGGGCTTTCAATCAAGCTATAAACGTTTTATGCAACAAAAGAAATGTGAAAGATAAATGCAACTGTACATGAAAAATACTAAATCATCAACAATATTCCCAGTGACATATTTCCTAGATTAGTCAATTTTAAGTTTCTTTCCTAAGCCTCTATCAGCGAGGGTTATCTTCGTTGGAAAGAACAAAATAAGGGATTTCAACTAAGCTATACACGGTATATGCAGCGGAAAAAATGTGAGAGTTAAATACAACTGTATATGAAAAATACAGAGTCGTCAACAATATTTCTCGTGCCATAATTCCGAGATCCGTCAATTTTAAGTTCCTTACCTAAGCTTCTATAAACCACAGTTATACATCGTTGGAAAGAACAAAGTAAGGGCTTTCAATCACAATATAAATAGTTTTTCCAGCAAAAGAAATGTGAAAGTTAAACGCAACTGTATATGAAAAATACAGAATCATCAACAATATTCCCAGTGACATATTTCCTAAGTGTGTCAATTATAAGTTCCTTCCCTAAGCCTCTAACAATGAGGGTTATACATCGTTGGAAAGAACGAGCTAGGAGCTTTCAATCGAGATATAAATGATTTATGCAACAAAAGAAATGTGAAAGTTAAATGCAACTGTATATGAAAAACACAAAATCATCAACAATATTGCCAGTGACATATTTCCTAAGTGTGTCAATTATAAGTTCCTTCCCTAAGCCTCTATCAATGAGAGTTATACATCGTTAGAAAGAACAAGCTAGGAGCTTTCGACCAAGCTATAAATGATTTATGCAACAAAAGAAATGTGAAGGTTAAATGCAACTGTATATGAAAAATACAAAATCATCAACAATATTCCCAGTGACATATTTCCTAAGTGTGTCAATTAGAAGTTCCTTCCCTAAGCCTCTAACAATGAGGGTTATACATCGTTGGAAAGAACGAGCTAGGAGCTTTCAATCGAGCTATAAATGATTTATGCAACAAAAGAAATGTGAAAGTTAAATGCAACTGTATATGAAAAACACAAAATCATCAACAATATTGCCAGTGACATATGTCCTAAGTGTGTCAATCTTAAGTTCCTTTCCTAAGCCTCTATCAATGAGAGTTATACACCGTTGGAAAGAAAAAGCTAGGAGCTTTCAATCAAGCTATAACTGATTTATGCAGTAAAAGAAATGTGAAAGTTCAATGCAACTGTATATGAAAAATAAAAAATCATCAACAATATTGCCAGTGACATATTTCCTAGATGAGTCAATTTTAAGTTCCTTTCCTAAGCCTCTAGCAATGAGAGTTATACGTCGTACGAAAGAACAAGCTAAGAGCTTTCAACCAAGCTGTAAGTCGTTTATGCAGCAAAAGAAATGTGAAAGATAAATGCAACTGTACATGAAAAATACAAAATCATCAACAATATTCCCAATGACATATTTCCTAAGTGAGTCAATTATAAGTTCCTTCCCTAAGCCTTTATCAACGAGGGTTATACATCGTTGGAAAGAACAAGCTAAGGGCTTTCAATCAAGCTATAAACGTTTTATGCAACAAAAGAAATGTGAAAGATAAATGCAACTGTACATGAAAAATACTAAATCATCAACAATATTACCAGTGACATATTTCCTACGTCAGTCAATTATAACTTCCTTCCCTAAGCCTCTATCAACGAAAGTTATACATCGTTCGAAAGAAGAGTCTAAGAGCTTTCAATCAAGCTATAAATGGTTTATGCAACAATAGAAATGTGAAAGTTAGGTGCAACTGTATATGAAAAATACTAAATCATCAACAATATTCCCAGTGACATATTTCCTAGATTAGTCAATTTTAAGTTTCTTTCCTAAGCCTCTATCAGCGAGGGTTATCTTCGTTGGAAAGAACAAAATAAGGGATTTCAACTAAGCTATACACGGTATATGCAGCGGAAAAAATGTGAGAGTTAAATACAACTGTATATGAAAAATACAGAGTCGTCAACAATATTTCTCGTGCCATAATTCCGAGATCCGTCAATTTTAAGTTCCTTACCTAAGCTTCTATAAACCACAGTTATACATCGTTGGAAAGAACAAAGTAAGGGCTTTCAATCACAATATAAATAGTTTTTCCAGCAAAAGAAATGTGAAAGTTAAACGCAACTGTATATGAAAAATACAGAATCATCAACAATATTCCCAGTGACATATTTCCTAAGTGTGTCAATTATAAGTTCCTTCCCTAAGCCTCTAACAATGAGGGTTATACATCGTTGGAAAGAACGAGCTAGGAGCTTTCAATCGAGATATAAATGATTTATGCAACAAAAGAAATGTGAAAGTTAAATGCAACTGTATATGAAAAACACAAAATCATCAACAATATTGCCAGTGACATATTTCCTAAGTGTGTCAATTATAAGTTCCTTCCCTAAGCCTCTATCAATGAGAATTATACATCGTTAGAAAGAACAAGCTAGGAGCTTTCGACCAAGCTATAAATGATTTATGCAACAAAAGAAATGTGAAGGTTAAATGCAACTGTATATGAAAAATACAAAATCATCAACAATATTCCCAGTGACATATTTCCTAAGTGTGTCAATTAGAAGTTCCTTCCCTAAGCCTCTAACAATGAGGGTTATACATCGTTGGAAAGAACGAGCTAGGAGCTTTCAATCGAGCTATAAATGATTTATGCAACAAAAGAAATGTGAAAGTTAAATGCAACTGTATATGAAAAACACAAAATCATCAACAATATTGCCAGTGACATATGTCCTAAGTGTGTCAATTAGAAGTTCCTTCCCTAAGCCTCTATCAACGAGAGTTATACATCGTTAGAAAGAACAAGCTAGGAGCTTTCGACCAAGCTATAAATGATTTATGCAACAAAAGAAATGTGAAGTTTAAATGCAACTGTATACGAAAAATACAAAATCATCAATAATATTGCCAGTAACATATTTCCTAGATGAGTCAATCTTAAGTTCCTTTCCTAAGCCTCTATCAATGAGAGTTATACACCGTTGGAAAGAAAAAGCTAGGAGCTTTCAATCAAGCTATAACTGATTTATGCAGTAAAAGAAATGTGAAAGTTCAATGCAACTGTATATGAAAAATAAAAAATCATCAACAATATTGCCAGTGACATATTTCCTAGATGAGTCAATTTTAAGTTCCTTTCCTAAGCCTCTAGCAATGAGAGTTATACGTCGTACGAAAGAACAAGCTAAGAGCTTTCAACCAAGCTGTAAGTCGTTTATGCAGCAAAAGAAATGTGAAAGATAAATGCAACTGTACATGAAAAATACAAAATCATCAACAATATTCCCAATGACATATTTCCTAAGTGAGTCAATTATAAGTTCCTTCCCTAAGCCTTTATCAACGAGGGTTATACATCGTTGGAAAGAACAAGCTAAGGGCTTTCAATCAAGCTATAAACGTTTTATGCAACAAAAGAAATGTGAAAGATAAATGCAACTGTACATGAAAAATACTAAATCATCAACAATATTACCAGTGACATATTTCCTACGTCAGTCAATTATAACTTCCTTCCCTAAGCCTCTATCAACGAAAGTTATACATCGTTCGAAAGAAGAGTCTAAGAGCTTTCAATCAAGCTATAAATGGTTTATGCAACAATAGAAATGTGAAAGATAAATGCAACTGTACATGAAAAATACTAAATCATCAACAATATTCCCAGTGACATATTTCCTAGATTAGTCAATTTTAAGTTCCTTTACTAAGCCTCTATCAGCGAGGGTTATCTTCGTTGGAAAGAACAAAATAAGGGATTTCAACTAAGCTATACACGGTATATGCAGCGGAAAAAATGTGAGAGTTAAATACAACTGTATATGAAATATACAGAGTCATCAACAATATTCCTCGTGACATAATTCCGAGATCCGTCAATTTTAAGTTCCTTTCCTAAGCTTATATCAACCATAGTTGTACATCGTTGGAAAGAACAAAATAAGAGCTTTCAATCACACTATAAATAGTTTTTGCAGCAAAAGAAATGTGAAAGTTAAATGCAACTGTATATGAAAAATACAGAATCATCAACAATATTCCCAGTGACATATTTCCTAAGTTTGTCAATTATAAGTTCCTTCCCTAAGCCTTTAACAATGAGAGTTATACATCGTTGGAAAGAAACAGCTAGGAGCTTTCCATCAAGCTATAAATGATTTATGCAACAAAAGAAATGTGAAAGTTAAATGCAACTGTATATGAAAAACACAAAATCATCAAAAATATTGCCAGTGACATATTTCCTAAGTGTGTCAATTATAAGTTCCTTCCCTAAGCCTCTATCAATGAGAGTTATACACCGTTGGAAAGAAAAAGCTAGGAGCTTTCAATCAAGCTATAACTGATTTATGCAGTAAAAGAAATGTGAAAGTTCAATGCAACTGTATATGAAAAATAAAAAATCATCAACAATATTGCCAGTGACATATTTCCTGGATGAGTCAATTTTAAGTTCCTTTCCTAAGCCTCTAGCAATGAGAGTTATACGTCATACGAAAGAACAAGCTAAGAGCTTTCAACCAAGCTGTAAGTCGTTTATGCAGCAAAAGAAATGTGAAAGTTAAATGCAACTGTATATGAAAAATAAATTTTCATCAACAATATTCCCAGTGACATATTTCCCAGGTGAGTCAATTTTAAGTTCCTTTCCTAAGCCTCTATCAAGGAGGGTTTTACATCGTTGGAGAGACCAAGCTAAGAGCTTTCAATCAAGCTATAAACGGTTTATGCAGCAAAACAAATGTGAAAGTTAAATACAACTGTATATGAAAAATAAAAAATCATCAACAATATTGCCAGTGACATATTTCCTGGAAGAGTCAATTTTAAGTTCCTTTCCTAAGCTTCTATCACTGAGAGTTATACGTCGTTGGAAAGAACAAGCTAAGAGCTTTCAATCAAGCTATAAATGATTTATGCAGCAAAAGAAATGTGAAAGTTAAATGCAACTGTATATGAAAATTACAGATTCATCAACAATATTGCCAGTGACATATTTCCTGGAAGAGTCAATTTTAAGTTCCTTCCCTAAGCCTCTATCAATGAGAGTTATACACCGTTGGAAAGAAAAAGCTAGGAGCTTTCAATCAAGCTATAACTGATTTATGCAGTAAAAGAAATGTGAAAGTTAAATGCAACTGTATATGAAAAATACAAAATCATCAATAATATTGCCAGTAACATATTTCCTAGATGAGTCAATCTTAAGTTCCTTTCCTAAGCCCTATCAATTAGAGTTATACATCGTTAGAAAGAACAAGCTAGGAGCTTTCGACCAAGCTATAAATGATTTATGCAACAAAAGAAATGTGAAGGTTAAATGCAACTGTATACGAAAAATACAAAATCATCAACAATATTCCCAGTGACATATTTCCTAAGTGTGTCAATTAGAAGTTCCTTCCCTAATCCTCTAACAATGAGAGTTATACATCGTTGGAAAGAACGAGCTAGGAGCTTTCAATCGAGCTATAAATGATTTATGCAACAAAAGAAATGTGAAAGATAAATGCAACTGTACATGAAAAATACTAAATCATCAACAATATTCCCAGTGACATATTTCCCAGATTAGTCAATTTTAAGTTCCTTTACTAAGCCTCTATCAGCGAGGGTTATCTTCGTTGGAAAGAACAAAATAAGGGATTTCAACTAAGCTATACACGGTATATGCAGCGGAAAAAATGTGAGAGTTAAATACAACTGTATATGAAAAATACAGAGTCATCAACAATATTTCTCGTGACATAATTCCGAGATCCGTCAATTTTAAGTTCCTTTCCTAAGCTTCTATAAACCACAGTTATACATCGTTGGAAAGAACAAAGTAAGGGCTTTCAATCACGATATAAATAGTTTTTCCAGCAAAAGAAATGTGAAAGTTAAACGCAACTGTATATGAAAAATACAGAATCATCAACAATATTCCCAGTGACATATTTCCTAAGTGTGTCAATTATAAGTTCCTTCCCTAAGCCTCTAACAATGAGGGTTATACATCGTTGGAAAGAACGAGCTAGGAGCTTTCAATCGAGCTATAAATGATTTATGCAACAAAAGAAATGTGAAAGTTAAATGCAACTGTATATGAAAAACACAAAATCATCAACAATATTGCCAGTGACATATTTCCTAAGTGTGTCAATTATAAGTTCCTTCCCTAAGCCTCCATCAATGAGAGTTATACATCATTAGAAAGAACAAGCTAGGAGCTTTCGACCAAGCTATAAATGATTTATGCAACAAAAGAAATGTGAAGGTTAAATGCAACTGTATATGAAAAATACAAAATCATCAACAATATTCCCAGTGACATATTTCCTAAGTGTGTCAATTAGAAGTTCATTCCCTAAGCCTCTAACAATGAGGGTTATACCTCGTTGGAAAGAACGAGCTAGGAGCTTTCAATCGAGCTATAAATGATTTATGCAACAAAAGAAATGTGAAAGTTAAATGCAACTGTATATGAAAAATACAAAATCATCAACAATATTCCCAGTGACATATTTCCTAAGTGTGTCAATTAGAAGTTCCTTCCCTAAGCCTCTAACAATGAGGGTTATACATCGTTGGAAAGAACGAGCTAGGAGCTTTCAATCGAGCTATAAATGATTTATGCAACAAAAGAAATGTGAAAGATAAATGCAACTGTACATGAAAAATACTAAATCATCAACAATATTCCCAGTGACATATTTCCTAGATTAGTCAATTTTAAGTTCCTTTACTAAGCCTCTATCAGCGAGGGTTATCTTCGTTGGAAAGAACAAAATAAGGGATTTCAACTAAGCTATACACGGTATATGCAGCGGAAAAAATGTGAGAGTTAAATACAACTGTATATGAAAAATACAGAGTCATCAACAATATTTCTCGTGACATAATTCCGAGATCCGTCAATTTTAAGTTCCTTTCCAAAACTTCTATAAACCACAGTTATACATCGTTGGAAAGAACAAAGTAAGGGCTTTCAATCACAATATAAATAGTTTTTCCAGCAAAAGAAATGTGAAAGTTAAACGCAACTGTATATGAAAAATACAGAATCATCAACAATATTCCCAGTGACATATTTCCTAAGTGTGTCAATTATAAGTTCCTTCCCTAAGCCTCTAACAATGAGGGTTATACATCGTTGGAAAGAACGAGCTAGGAGCTTTCAATCGAGCTATAAATGATTTATGCAACAAAAGAAATGTGAAAGTTAAATGCAACTGTATATGAAAAACACAAAATCATCAACAATATTGCCAGTGACATATTTCCTAGGTGTGTCAATTATAAGTTCCTTCCCTAAGCCTCTATCAATGAGAGTTATACATCGTTAGAAAGAACAAGCTAGGAGCTTTCGACCAACCTATAAATGATTTATGCAACAAAAGAAATGTGAAGGTTAAATGCAACTGTATATGAAAAATACAAAATCATCAACAATATTCCCAGTGACATATTTCCTAAGTGTGTCAATTAGAAGTTCCTTCCCTAAGCCTCTAACAATGAGGGTTATACCTCTTTGGAAAGAACGAGCTAGGAGCTTTCAATCGAGCTATAAATGATTTATGCAGCAAAAGAAATGTGAAAGTTAAATGCAACTGTAAATGAAAAATACAAAATCATCAACAATATTCCCAGTGACATATTTCCTAAGTGTGTCAATTAGAAGTTCCTTCCCTAAGCCTCTAACAATGAGGGTTATACATCGTTGGAAAGAACGAGCTAGGAGCTTTCAATCGAGCTATAAATGATTTATGCAACAAAAGAAATGTGAAAGATAAATGCAACTGTACATGAAAAATACTAAATCATCAACAATATTCCCAGTGACATATTTCCTAGATTAGTCAATTTTAAGTTCCTTTACTAAGCCTCTATCAGCGGGGGTTATCTTCGTCGGAAAGAACAAAATAAGGGATTTCAACTAAGCTATACACGGTATATGCAGCGGAAATAATGTGAGAGTTAAATACAACTGTATATGAAAAATACAGAGTCATCAACAATATTTCTCGTGACATAATTCCGAGATCCGTCAATTTTAAGTTCCTTACCTAAGCTTCTATAAACCACAGTTATACATCGTTGGAAAGAACAAAGTAAGGGCTTTCAATCACAATATAAATAGTTTTTCCAGCAAAAGAAATGTGAAAGTTAAACGCAACTGTATATGAAAAATACAGAATCATCAACAATATTCCCAGTGACATATTTCCTAAGTGAGTCAATTATAAGTTCCTTCCCTAAGCCTTTATCAACGAGGGTTATACATCGTTGGAAAGAACAAGCTAAGGGCTTTCAATCAAGCTATAAACGTTTTATGCAACAAAAGAAATGTGAAAGATAAATGCAACTGTACATGAAAAATACTAAATCATCAACAATATTACCAGTGACATATTTCCTACGTCAGTCAATTATAACTTCCTTCCCTAAGCCTCTATCAACGAAAGTTATACATCGTTCGAAAGAAGAGTCTAAGAGCTTTCAATCAAGCTATAAATGGTTTATGCAACAATAGAAATGTGAAAGTTAAATGCAACTGTATATGAAAAATACTAAATCATCAACAATATTCCCAGTGACATATTTCCTAGATTAGTCAATTTTAAGTTTCTTTCCTAAGCCTCTATCAGCGAGGGTTATCTTCGTTGGAAAGAACAAAATAAGGGATTTCAACTAAGCTATACACGGTATATGCAGCGGAAAAAATGTGAGAGTTAAATACAACTGTATATGAAATATACAGAGTCATCAACAATATTCCTCGTGACATAATTCCGAGATCCGTCAATTTTAAGTTCCTTTCCTAAGCTTATATCAACCATAGTTATACATCGTTGGAAAGAACAAAATAAGAGCTTTCAATCACACTATAAATAGTTTTTGCAACAAAAGAAATGTGAAAGTTAAATGCAACTGTATATGAAAAACACAAAATCATCAAAAATATTGCCAGTGACATATTTCCTAAGTGTGTCAATTATAAGTTCCTTCCCTAAGCCTCTATCAATGAGAGTTATACACCGTTGGAAAGAAAAAGCTAGGAGCTTTCAATCAAGCTATAACTGATTTATGCAGTAAAAGAAATGTGAAAGTTAAATGCAACTGTATATGAAAAATACAAAATCATCAATAATATTGCCAGTAACATATTTCCTAGATGAGTCAATCTTAAGTTCCTTTCCTAAGCCCCTATCAATTAGAGTTATACATCGTTAGAAAGAACAAGCTAGGAGCTTTCGACCAAGCTATAAATGATTTATGCAACAAAAGAAATGTGAAGGTTAAATGCAACTGTATACGAAAAATACAAAATCATCAACAATATTCCCAGTGACATATTTCCTAAGTGTGTCAATTAGAAGTTCCTTCCCTAATCCTCTAACAATGAGAGTTATACATCGTTGGAAAGAACGAGCTAGGAGCTTTCAATCGAGCTATAAATGATTTATGCAACAAAAGAAATGTGAAAGATAAATGCAACTGTACATGAAAAATACTAAATCATCAACAATATTCCCAGTGACATATTTCCCAGATTAGTCAATTTTAAGTTCCTTTACTAAGCCTCTATCAGCGAGGGTTATCTTCGTTGGAAAGAACAAAATAAGGGATTTCAACTAAGCTATACACGGTATATGCAGCGGAAAAAATGTGAGAGTTAAATACAACTGTATATGAAAAATACAGAGTCATCAACAATATTTCTCGTGACATAATTCCGAGATCCGTCAATTTTAAGTTCCTTTCCTAAGCTTCTATAAACCACAGTTATACATCGTTGGAAAGAACAAAGTAAGGGCTTTCAATCACGATATAAATAGTTTTTCCAGCAAAAGAAATGTGAAAGTTAAACGCAACTGTATATGAAAAATACAGAATCATCAACAATATTCCCAGTGACATATTTCCTAAGTGTGTCAATTATAAGTTCCTTCCCTAAGCCTCTAACAATGAGGGTTATACATCGTTGGAAAGAACGAGCTAGGAGCTTTCAATCGAGCTATAAATGATTTATGCAACAAAAGAAATGTGAAAGTTAAATGCAACTGTATATGAAAAACACAAAATCATCAACAATATTGCCAGTGACATATTTCCTAAGTGTGTCAATTATAAGTTCCTTCCCTAAGCCTCCATCAATGAGAGTTATACATCATTAGAAAGAACAAGCTAGGAGCTTTCGACCAAGCTATAAATGATTTATGCAACAAAAGAAATGTGAAGGTTAAATGCAACTGTATATGAAAAATACAAAATCATCAACAATATTCCCAGTGACATATTTCCTAAGTGTGTCAATTAGAAGTTCCTTCCCTAAGCCTCTAACAATGAGGGTTATACCTCGTTGGAAAGAACGAGCTAGGAGCTTTCAATCGAGCTATAAATGATTTATGCAACAAAAGAAATCTGAAAGTTAAATGCAACTGTATATGAAAAATACAAAATCATCAACAATATTCCCAGTGACATATTTCCTAAGTGTGTCAATTAGAAGTTCCTTCCCTAAGCCTCTAACAATGAGGGTTATACATCGTTGGAAAGAACGAGCTAGGAGGTTTCAATCGAGCTATAAATGATTTATGCAACAAAAGAAATGTGAAAGATAAATGCAACTGTACATGAAAAATACTAAATCATCAACAATATTCCCAGTGACATATTTCCTAGATTAGTCAATTTTAAGTTCCTTTACTAAGCCTCTATCAGCGAGGGTTATCTTCGTTGGAAAGAACAAAATAAGGGATTTCAACTAAGCTATACACGGTATATGCAGCGGAAAAAATGTGAGAGTTAAATACAACTGTATATGAAAAATACAGAGTCATCAACAATATTTCTCGTGACATAATTCCGAGATCCGTCAATTTTAAGTTCCTTTCCAAAACTTCTATAAACCACAGTTATACATCGTTGGAAAGAACAAAGTAAGGGCTTTCAATTACAATATAAATAGTTTTTCCAGCAAAAGAAATGTGAAAGTTAAACGCAACTGTATATGAAAAATACAGAATCATCAACAATATTCCCAGTGACATATTTCCTAAGTGTGTCAATTATAAGTTCCTTCCCTAAGCCTCTAACAATGAGGGTTATACATCGTTGGAAAGAACGAGCTAGGAGCTTTCAATCGAGCTATAAATGATTTATGCAACAAAAGAAATGTGAAAGTTAAATGCAACTGTATATGAAAAACACAAAATCATCAACAATATTGCCAGTGACATATTTCCTAGGTGTGTCAATTATAAGTTCCTTCCCTAAGCCTCTATCAATGAGAGTTATACATCGTTAGAAAGAACAAGCTAGAAGCTTTCGACCAAGCTATAAATGATTTATGCAACAAAAGAAATGTGAAGGTTAAATGCAACTGTATATGAAAAATACAAAATCATCAACAATATTCCCAGTGACATATTTCCTAAGTGTGTCAATTAGAAGTTCCTTCCCTAAGCCTCTAACAATGAGGGTTATACCTCTTTGGAAAGAACGAGCTAGGAGCTTTCAATCGAGCTATAAATGATTTATGCAGCAAAAGAAATGTGAAAGTTAAATGCAACTGTATATGAAAAATACAAAATCATCAACAATATTCCCAGTGACATATTTCCTAAGTGTGTCAATTAGAAGTTCCTTCCCTAAGCCTCTAACAATGAGGGTTATACATCGTTGGAAAGAACGAGCTAGGAGCTTTCAATCGAGCTATAAATGATTTATGCAACAAAAGAAATGTGAAAGATAAATGCAACTGTACATGAAAAATACTAAATCATCAACAATATTCCCAGTGACATATTTCCTAGATTAGTCAATTTTAAGTTCCTTTACTAAGCCTCTATCAGCGAGGGTTATCTTCGTTGGAAAGAACAAAATAAGGGATTTCAACTAAGCTATACACGGTATATGCAGCGGAAAAAATATGAGAGTTAAATACAACTGTATATGAAAAATACAGAGTCATCAACAATATTTCTCGTGACATAATTCCGAGATCCGTCAATTTTAAGTTCCTTACCTAAGCTTCTATAAACCACAGTTATACATCGTTGGAAAGAACAAAGTAAGGGCTTTCAATCACAATATAAATAGTTTTTCCAGCAAAAGAAATGTGAAAGTTAAACGCAACTGTATATGAAAAATACAGAATCATCAACAATATTCCCAGTGACATATTTCCTAAGTGTGTCAATTATAAGTTCCTTCCCTAAGCCTCTAACAATGAGGGTTATACATCGTTGGAAAGAACGAGCTAGGAGCTTTCAATCGAGCTATAAATGATTTATGCAACAAAAGAAATGTGAAAGTTAAATGCAACTGTATATGAAAAACACAAAATCATCAACAATATTGCCAGTGACATATTTCCTAAGTGTGTCAATTATAAGTTCCTTCCCTAAGCCTCTATCAATGAGAGTTATACATCGTTAGAAAGAACAAGCTAGGAGCTTTCGACCAAGCTATAAATGATTTATGCAACAAAAGAAATGTGAAGGTTAAATGCAACTGTATATGAAAAATACAAAATCATCAACAATATTCCCAGTGACATATTTCCTAAGTGTGTCAATTAGAAGTTCCTTCCCTAAGCCTCTAACAATGAGGGTTATACATCGTTGGAAAGAACGAGCTAGGAGCTTTCAATCGAGCTATAAATGATTTATGCAACAAAAGAAATGTGAAAGTTAAATGCAACTGTATATGAAAAACACAAAATCATCAACAATATTGCCAGTGACATATGTCCTAAGTGTGTCAATTATAAGTTCCTTACCTAAGCCTCTATCAACGAGAGTTATACATCGTTAGAAAGAACAAGCTAAGAGCTTTCAACCAAGCTATACGTGATTTATGCAACAAAAGAAATGTGAAATTTAAATGCAACTGTATATGAAAAATACAAAATCATCAACAATATTGCCAGTAACATATTTCCTAGATGAGTCAATTTTAAGTTCCTTTCCTAAGCCTCTATCAATGAGGGTTATACATCGCTGGAAAGAACTAGCTAAGAGCTTTCAATCAAGCTATAAAAGATTTATGCAACAAAAGAAATGTGAAAGTTAAATGCAACTGTATATGAAAATTACAGATTCATCAACAATATTGCCAGTGACATATTTCCTAAATGAGTCAATTTTAAGTTCCTTTCCTAAGCCTCTAGCAATGAGAGTTATACGTCGTACGAAAGCACAAGCTAAGAGCTTTCAACCAAGCTGTAAGTCGTTTACGCGGCAAAAGAAATGTGAAAGTTAAATGCAACTGTATATGAAAAATACAAAATCATCAACAATATTCCCAGTGACATATTTCCCTGGTGAGTCAATTTTAAGTTCCTTTCCTAAGCCTCTATCAAGGAGAGTTGTACATCGTTGGAAAGAACAAGCTAAGGACTTTCAACCAAGCTATAAACGGTTTATGCAGCAAAAGAAATGTTAAAGATAAATGCAACTGTACATGAAAAATACTAAATCATCAACAATATTCCCGGTGACATATTTCCTAGATTAGTCAATTTTAAGTTTCTTTCCTAAGCCTCTACCACCGAGGGTTATCTTCGTTGGAAAGAACAAAATAAGGGATTTCAACTAAGCTATACACGGTATATGCAGCGGAAAAAATGTGAGAGTTAAATACAACTGTATATGAAAAATACAGAGTCATCAACAATATTCCTCGTGACATAATTCCGAGATCCGTCAATTTTAAGTTCCTTTCCTAAGCTTCTATCAACCACAGTTATACATCGTTGGAAAGAACAAAATAAGGGCTTTCAATCACACTATAAATAGTTTTTGCAGCAAAAGAAATGTGAAAGCTAAATGCAACTGTATATGAAAAATACAGAATCATCAACAATATTCCCAGTGACATACTTCCTAAGTTTGTCAATTATAAGTTCCTTCCCTAAGCCTCTAACAATGAGGGTTATACATCGTTAGAAAGAACGAGCTAGGAGCTTTCAATCGAGCTATAAATGATTTATGCAACAAAAGAAATGTGAAAGTTAAATGCAACTGTATATGGAAAACACAAAATCATCAACAATATTGCCAGTGACATATTTCCTAAGTGTGTCAATTATAAGTTCCTTCCCTAAGCCTCCATCAATGAGAGTTATACATCATTAGAAAGAACAAGCTAGGAGCTTTCGACCAAGCTATAAATGATTTATGCAACAAAAGAAATGTGAAGGTTAAATGCAACTGTATATGAAAAATACAAAATCATCAACAATATTCCCAGTGACATATTTCCTAAGTGTGTCAATTAGAAGTTCCTTCCCTAAGCCTCTAACAATGAGGGTTATACCTCGTTGGAAAGAACGAGCTAGGAGCTTTCAATCGAGCTATAAATGATTTATGCAACAAAAGAAATCTGAAAGTTAAATGCAACTGTATATGAAAAATACAAAATCATCAACAATATTCCCAGTGACATATTTCCTAAGTGTGTCAATTAGAAGTTCCTTCCCTAAGCCTCTAACAATGAGGGTTATACATCGTTGGAAAGAACGAGCTAGGAGGTTTCAATCGAGCTATAAATGATTTATGCAACAAAAGAAATGTGAAAGATAAATGCAACTGTACATGAAAAATACTAAATCATCAACAATATTCCCAGTGACATATTTCCTAGATTAGTCAATTTTAAGTTCCTTTACTAAGCCTCTATCAGCGAGGGTTATCTTCGTTGGAAAGAACAAAATAAGGGATTTCAACTAAGCTATACACGGTATATGCAGCGGAAAAAATGTGAGAGTTAAATACAACTGTATATGAAAAATACAGAGTCATCAACAATATTTCTCGTGACATAATTCCGAGATCCGTCAATTTTAAGTTCCTTTCCAAAACTTCTATAAACCACAGTTATACATCGTTGGAAAGAACAAAGTAAGGGCTTTCAATTACAATATAAATAGTTTTTCCAGCAAAAGAAATGTGAAAGTTAAACGCAACTGTATATGAAAAATACAGAATCATCAACAATATTCCCAGTGACATATTTCCTAAGTGTGTCAATTATAAGTTCCTTCCCTAAGCCTCTAACAATGAGGGTTATACATCGTTGGAAAGAACGAGCTAGGAGCTTTCAATCGAGCTATAAATGATTTATGCAACAAAAGAAATGTGAAAGTTAAATGCAACTGTATATGAAAAACACAAAATCATCAACAATATTGCCAGTGACATATTTCCTAGGTGTGTCAATTATAAGTTCCTTCCCTAAGCCTCTATCAATGAGAGTTATACATCGTTAGAAAGAACAAGCTAGAAGCTTTCGACCAAGCTATAAATGATTTATGCAACAAAAGAAATGTGAAGGTTAAATGCAACTGTATATGAAAAATACAAAATCATCAACAATATTCCCAGTGACATATTTCCTAAGTGTGTCAATTAGAAGTTCCTTCCCTAAGCCTCTAACAATGAGGGTTATACCTCTTTGGAAAGAACGAGCTAGGAGCTTTCAATCGAGCTATAAATGATTTATGCAGCAAAAGAAATGTGAAAGTTAAATGCAACTGTATATGAAAAATACAAAATCATCAACAATATTCCCAGTGACATATTTCCTAAGTGTGTCAATTAGAAGTTCCTTCCCTAAGCCTCTAACAATGAGGGTTATACATCGTTGGAAAGAACGAGCTAGGAGCTTTCAATCGAGCTATAAATGATTTATGCAACAAAAGAAATGTGAAAGATAAATGCAACTGTACATGAAAAATACAAAATCATCAACAATATTCCCAGTGACATATTTCCTAGATTAGTCAATTTTAAGTTCCTTTACTAAGCCTCTATCAGCGAGGGTTATCTTCGTTGGAAAGAACAAAATAAGGGATTTCAACTAAGCTATACACGGTATATGCAGCGGAAAAAATATGAGAGTTAAATACAACTGTATATGAAAAATACAGAGTCATCAACAATATTTCTCGTGACATAATTCCGAGATCCGTCAATTTTAAGTTCCTTACCTAAGCTTCTATAAACCACAGTTATACATCGTTGGAAAGAACAAAGTAAGGGCTTTCAATCACAATATAAATAGTTTTTCCAGCAAAAGAAATGTGAAAGTTAAACGCAACTGTATATGAAAAATACAGAATCATCAACAATATTCCCAGTGACATATTTCCTAAGTGTGTCAATTATAAGTTCCTTCCCTAAGCCTCTAACAATGAGGGTTATACATCGTTGGAAAGAACGAGCTAGGAGCTTTCAATCGAGCTATAAATGATTTATGCAACAAAAGAAATGTGAAAGTTAAATGCAACTGTATATGAAAAACACAAAATCATCAACAATATTGCCAGTGACATATTTCCTAAGTGTGTCAATTATAAGTTCCTTCCCTAAGCCTCTATCAATGAGAGTTATACATCGTTAGAAAGAACAAGCTAGGAGCTTTCGACCAAGCTATAAATGATTTATGCAACAAAAGAAATGTGAAGGTTAAATGCAACTGTATATGAAAAATACAAAATCATCAACAATATTCCCAGTGACATATTTCCTAAGTGTGTCAATTAGAAGTTCCTTCCCTAAGCCTCTAACAATGAGGGTTATACATCGTTGGAAAGAACAAGCTAGGAGCTTTCAACCAAGCTATAAATGATTTATGCAACAAAAGAAATGTGAAAGTTAAATGCAACTGTATATGAAAAACACAAAATCATCAACAATATTGCCAGTGACATATGTCCTAAGTGTGTCAATTATAAGTTCCTTCCCTAAGCCTCTATCAACGAGAGTTATACATCGTTAGAAAGAACAAGCTAAGAGCTTTCGACCAAGCTATAAATGATTTATGCAACAAAAGAAATGTGAAATTTAAATGCAACTGTATATGAAAAATACAAAATCATCAACAATATTGCCAGTAACATATTTCCTAGATGAGTCAATTTTAAGTTCCTTTCCTAAGCCTCTATCAATGAGGGTTATACATCGCTGGAAAGAACTAGCTAAGAGCTTTCAATCAAGCTATAAAAGATTTATGCAACAAAAGAAATGTGAAAGTTAAATGCAACTGTATATGAAAATTACAGATTCATCAACAATATTGCCAGTGACATATTTCCTAAATGAGTCAATTTTAAGTTCCTTTCCTAAGCCTCTAGCAATGAGAGTTATACGTCGTACGAAAGCACAAGCTAAGAGCTTTCAACCAAGCTGTAAGTCGTTTACGCGGCAAAAGAAATGTGAAAGTTAAATGCAACTGTATATGAAAAATACAAAATCATCAACAATATTCCCAGTGACATATTTCCCTGGTGAGTCAATTTTAAGTTCCTTTCCTAAGCCTCTATCAAGGAGAGTTGTACATCGTTGGAAAGAACAAGCTAAGGACTTTCAACCAAGCTATAAACGGTTTATGCAGCAAAAGAAATGTTAAAGATAAATGCAACTGTACATGAAAAATACTAAATCATCAACAATATTCCCGGTGACATATTTCCTAGATTAGTCAATTTTAAGTTTCTTTCCTAAGCCTCTACCACCGAGGGTTATCTTCGTTGGAAAGAACAAAATAAGGGATTTCAACTAAGCTATACACGGTATATGCAGCGGAAAAAATGTGAGAGTTAAATACAACTGTATATGAAAAATACAGAGTCATCAACAATATTCCTCGTGACATAATTCCGAGATCCGTCAATTTTAAGTTCCTTTCCTAAGCTTCTATCAACCACAGTTATACATCGTTGGAAAGAACAAAATAAGGGCTTTCAATCACACTATAAATAGTTTTTGCAGCAAAAGAAATGTGAAAGCTAAATGCAACTGTATATGAAAAATACAGAATCATCAACAATATTCCCAGTGACATACTTCCTAAGTTTGTCAATTATAAGTTCCTTCCCTAAGCCTCTAACAATGAGGGTTATACATCGTTAGAAAGAACGAGCTAGGAGCTTTCAATCGAGCTATAAATGATTTATGCAACAAAAGAAATGTGAAAGTTAAATGCAACTGTATATGGAAAACACAAAATCATCAACAATATTGCCAGTGACATATTTCCTAAGTGTGTCAATTATAAGTTCCTTCCCTAAGCCTCTAACAATGAGAGTTATACATCGTTAGAAAGAACAATCTAGGAGCTTTCGACCAAGCTATAAATGATTTATGCAACAAAAGAAATGTGAAGCTTAAATGCAACTGTATATGAAAAATACAAAATCATCAACAATATTCCCAGTGACATATTTCCTAAGTGTGTCAATTAGAAGTTCCTTCCCTAAGCCTCTAACAATGAGGGTTATACAGCGTTGGAAAGAACGAGCTAGGAGCTTTCAATCGAGCTATAAATGATTTATGCAACAAAAGAAATGTGAAAGTTAAATGCAACTGTATATGAAAAACACAAAATCATCAACAATATTGCCAGTGACATATGTCCTAAGTGTGTCAATTATAAGTTGACACACTGTATATGAAAAATACAGAGTCATCAACAATATTCCTCGTGACATAATTCCGAGATCCATCAATTTTAAGTTCCTTTCCTAAGCTTCTATCAACCACAGTTATACATCGTTGGAAAGAACAAAGTAAGGGCTTTCAATCACAATATAAATAGTTTTTGCAGCAAAAGAAATGTGAAAGTTAAACGCAACTGTATATGAAAAATACAGAATCATCAACAATATTCCCAGTGATATATTTCCCAGGTGAGTCAATTTTAAGTTCCGTTCCTAGGTCTCTATCAAGGAGAGTTATACATCGTTGGAAAGAACAAGCTAGGAGCTTTCAACCAAGCTATAAATGATTTATGCAACGAAAGAAATGTGAAAGCTAAATGCAACTGTACATGAAAAATACAAAATCATCAACAATATTCCCAATGACATATTTCCTAAGTGAGTCAATTTTAAGTTCCTTCCCTAAGCCTTTATCAACGAGGGTTATACATCGTTGGAAAGAACAAGCTAAGGGCTTTCAATCAAGCTATAAACGTTTTATGCAACAAAAGAAATGTGAAAGATAAATGCAACTGTACATGAAGAATACAAAATCATCAACAATATTCCCAGTGACATATTTCCTAAGTCAGTCAATTATAACTTCCTTCCTTAAGCCTCTATCAACGAAAGTTATACATCGTTCGAAAGAAGAGTCTAAGGGCTTTCAGCCAAGCTATAAATGGTTTTTGCAACAATAGAAATGTGAAAGTTAGGTGCAACTGTATATGAAAAATACTAAATCATCAACAATATTCCCAGTGACATATTTCCTAGATTAGTCAATTTTAAGTTTCTTTCCTAAGCCTCTATCACCGAGGGTTATCTTCGTTGGAAAGAACAAAATAAGGGATTTCAACTAAGCTATACACGGTATATGCAGCGGAAAAAATGTGAGAGTTAAATACAACTGTATATGAAAAATACAGAGTCATCAACAATATTCCTCGTGACATAATTCCGAGATCCGTCAATTTTAAGTTCCTTTCCTAAGCTTCTATCAAGCACAGTTATACATCGTTGGAAAGAACAAAATAAGGGCTTTCAATCACACTATAAATAGTTTTTGCAGCAAAAGAAATGTGAAAGTTAAATGCAACTGTATATGAAAAATACAGAATCATCAACAATATTCCCAGTGACATACTTCCTAAGTTTGTCAATTATAAGTTCCTCTAACAATGAGGGTTATACATCGTTGGAAAGAACAAGCTAAGAGCTTTCAACCAAGCTGTAAGTCGTTTATGCAGCAAAAGAAATGTGAAAGTTAAATGCAACTGTACATGAAAAATACAAAATCATCAACAATATTCCCAATGACATATTTCCTAAGTGAGTCAATTATAAGTTCCTTCCCTAAGCCTTTATCAACGAGGGTTATACATCGTTGGAAAGAACAAGCTAAGGGCTTTCAATCAAGCTATAAACGTTTTATGCAACAAAAGAAATGTGAAAGATAAATGCAACTGTACATGAAAAATACAAAATCATCAACAATATTTCCAGTGTCATATTTCCTAGATGATTCAATTTTAAGTTCGTTTCCTAAACCTCTTTAAAACTGAGTTTTACATCGTTGGAGAGAGCAAGCTAAGAGCTTTCAACCAAGCTGTAAGTCGTTTATGTAGCAAAAGAAATGTGAAAGTTAAACGCAACTGTATATGAAAAATACAGTATCATCAACAATATTCCCAGTGACATATTTCCTAAGTGTGTCAATTATAAGTTCCTTCCCTAAGCCTCTAACAATGAGGGTTATACATCGTTGGAAAGAACGAGCTAGGAGCTTTCAATCGAGCTATAAATGATTTATGCAACAAAAGAAATGTGAAAGTTAAATGCAACTGTATATGAAAAACACAAAATCATCAACAATATTGCCAGTGACATATTTCCTAAGTGTGTCAATTATAAGTTCCTTCCCTAAGCCTCTAACAATGAGGGTTATACATCGTTGGAAAGAACAAGCTAAGAGCTTTCAACCAAGCTGTAAGTCGTTTATGCAGCAAAAGAAATGTGAAAGTTAAATGCAACTGTACATGAAAAATACAAAATCATCAACAATATTCCCAATGACATATTTCCTAAGTGAGTCAATTATAAGTTCCTTCCCTAAGCCTTTATCAACGAGCGTTATACATCGTTGGAAAGAACAAGCTAAGGGCTTTCAATCAAGCTATAAACGTTTTATGCAACAAAAGAAATGTGAAAGATAAATGCAACTGTACATGAAAAATACAAAATCATCAACAATATTCCCAGTGTCATATTTCCTAGATGATTCAATTTTAAGTTCGTTTCCTAAACCTCTTTAAAACTGAGTTTTACATCGTTGGAGAGAGCAAGCTAAGAGCTTTCAACCAAGCTGTAAGTCGTTTATGCAGCAAAAGAAATGTGAAAGTTAAATGCAACTGTACATGAAAAATACGGAATCATCAACAATATTCCCAGTGACATATTTCCTAAGTGTGTCAATTATAAGTTCCTTCCCTAAGCCTCTAACAATGAGGGTTATACATCGTTGGAAAGAACGAGCTAGGAGCTTTCAATCGAGCTATAAATGATTTATGCAACAAAAGAAATGTGAAAGTTAAATGCAACTGTATATGAAAAACACAAAATCATCAACAATATTGCCAGTGACATATTTCCTAAGTGTGTCAATTATAAGTTCCTTCCCTAAGCCTCTATCAATGAGAGTTATACATCGTTAGAAAGAACAAGCTAGGAGCTTTCGACCAAGCTATAAATGATTTATGCAACAAAAGAAATGTGAAGGTTAAATGCAACTGTATATGAAAAATACAAAATCATCAACAATATTCCCAGTGACATATTTCCTAAGTGTGTCAATCAGAAGTTCCTTCCCTAAGCCTCTAACAATGAGTGTTATACATCGTTGGAAAGAACGAGCTAGGAGCTTTCAATCGAGCTATATATGATTTATGCAACAAAAGAAATGTGAAAGTTAAATGCAACTGTATATGAAAAACACAAAATCATCAACAATATTGCCAGTGACATATGTCCTAAGTGTGTCAATTATAAGTTCCTTCCCTAAGCCTTTATCAACGAGGGTTATACATCGTTGGAAAGAACAAAATAAGGGATTTCAACTAAGCTATACACGGTATATGCAGCGGAAAAAATGTGAGAGTTAAATACAACTGTATATGAAAAATACAGAGTCATCAACAATATTCCTCGTGACATAATTCCGAGATCCGTCAATTTTAAGTTCCTTTCCTAAGCTTCTATCAAGCACAGTTATACATCGTTGGAAAGAACAAAATAAGGGCTTTCAATCACACTATAAATAGTTTTTGCAGCAAAAGAAATGTGAAAGTTAAATGCAACTGTATATGAAAAATACAGAATCATCAACAATATTCCCAGTGACATACTTCCTAAGTTTGTCAATTATAAGTTCCTCTAACAATGAGGGTTATACATCGTTGGAAAGAACAAGCTAAGAGCTTTCAACCAAGCTGTAAGTCGTTTATGCAGCAAAAGAAATGTGAAAGTTAAATGCAACTGTACATGAAAAATACAAAATCATCAACAATATTCCCAATGACATATTTCCTAAGTGAGTCAATTATAAGTTCCTTCCCTAAGCCTTTATCAACGAGGGTTATACATCGTTGGAAAGAACAAGCTAAGGGCTTTCAATCAAGCTATAAACGTTTTATGCAACAAAAGAAATGTGAAAGATAAATGCAACTGTACATGAAAAATACAAAATCATCAACAATATTTCCAGTGTCATATTTCCTAGATGATTCAATTTTAAGTTCGTTTCCTAAACCTCTTTAAAACTGAGTTTTACATCGTTGGAGAGAGCAAGCTAAGAGCTTTCAACCAAGCTGTAAGTCGTTTATGCAGCAAAAGAAATGTGAAAGTTAAACGCAACTGTATATGAAAAATACAGAATCATCAACAATATTCCCAGTGACATATTTCCTAAGTGTGTCAATTATAAGTTCCTTCCCTAAGCCTCTAACAATGAGGGTTATACATCGTTGGAAAGAACGAGCTAGGAGCTTTCAATCGAGCTATAAATGATTTATGCAACAAAAGAAATGTGAAAGTTAAATGCAACTGTATATGAAAAACACAAAATCATCAACAATATTGCCAGTGACATATTTCCTAAGTGTGTCAATTATAAGTTCCTTCCCTAAGCCTCTAACAATGAGGGTTATACATCGTTGGAAAGAACAAGCTAAGAGCTTTCAACCAAGCTGTAAGTCGTTTATGCAGCAAAAGAAATGTGAAAGTTAAATGCAACTGTACATGAAAAATACAAAATCATCAACAATATTCCCAATGACATATTTCCTAAGTGAGTCAATTATAAGTTCCTTCCCTAAGCCTTTATCAACGAGCGTTATACATCGTTGGAAAGAACAAGCTAAGGGCTTTCAATCAAGCTATAAACGTTTTATGCAACAAAAGAAATGTGAAAGATAAATGCAACTGTACATGAAAAATACAAAATCATCAACAATATTCCCAGTGTCATATTTCCTAGATGATTCAATTTTAAGTTCGTTTCCTAAACCTCTTTAAAACTGAGTTTTACATCGTTGGAGAGAGCAAGCTAAGAGCTTTCAACCAAGCTGTAAGTCGTTTATGCAGCAAAAGAAATGTGAAAGTTAAGTGCAACTGTACATGAAAAATACAGAATCATCAACAATATTCCCAGTGACATATTTCCTAAGTGTGTCAATTATAAGTTCCTTCCCTAAGCCTCTAACAATGAGGGTTATACATCGTTGGAAAGAACGAGCTAGGAGCTTTCAATCGAGCTATAAATGATTTATGCAACAAAAGAAATGTGAAAGTTAAATGCAACTGTATATGAAAAACACAAAATCATCAACAATATTGCCAGTGACATATTTCCTAAGTGTGTCAATTATAAGTTCCTTCCCTAAGCCTCTATCAATGAGAGTTATACATCGTTAGAAAGAACAAGCTAGGAGCTTTCGACCAAGCTATAAATGATTTATGCAACAAAAGAAATGTGAAGGTTAAATGCAACTGTATATGAAAAATACAAAATCATCAACAATATTCCCAGTGACATATTTCCTAAGTGTGTCAATCAGAAGTTCCTTCCCTAAGCCTCTAACAATGAGGGTTATACATCGTTGGAAAGAACGAGCTAGGAGCTTTCAATCGAGCTATATATGATTTATGCAACAAAAGAAATGTGAAAGTTAAATGCAACTGTATATGAAAAACACAAAATCATCAACAATATTGCCAGTGACATATGTCCTAAGTGTGTCAATTATAAGTTCCTTCCCTAAGCCTCTATCAATGAGAGTTATTCATCGTTAGAAAGAACAAGCTAGGAGCTTTCGACCAAGCTATAAATGATTTATGCAACAAAAGAAATGTGAAGGTTAAATGCAACTGTATATGAAAAATACAAAATCATCAACAATATTGCCAGTAACATATTTCCTAGATGAGTCAATTTTAAGTTCCTTTCCTAAGCCTCTATCAATGAGGGTTATACATCGCTGGAAAGAACTAGCTAAGAGCTTTCAATCAAGCTATAAAAGATTTATGCAACAAAAGAAATGTGAAAGTTAAATGCAACTGTATATGAAAAATAAAAAATCATCAACAATATTGCCAGTGACATATTTCCTAAATGAGTCAATTTTAAGTTCCTTTCCTAAGCCTCTAGCAATGACAGTTATACGTCGTACGAAAGAACAAGCTAAGAGCTTTCAACCAATCTGTAAGTCGTTTACGCGGCAAAAGAAATGTGAAAGTTAAATGCAACTGTATATGAAAAATACAAAATCATCAACAATATTCCCAGTGACATATTTCCCTGGTGAGTCAATTTTAAGTTCCTTTCCTAAGCCTCTATCAAGGAGAGTTATACATCGTTGGAAAGAACAAGCTAAGGGCTTTCAACCAACCTATAAACGGTTTATGCAGCAAAAGAAATGTGAAAGTTAAATGCAACTGTACATGAAAAATACAAAATCATCAACAATATTCCCAATGACATATTTCCTAAGTGAGTCAATTATAAGTTCCTTCCCTAAGCCTTTATCAACGAGGGTTATACATCGTTGGAAAGAACAAGCTAAGAGCTTTCAATTAAGCTATAAACGGTTCATGCAGCAAAACAAATGTGAAAGTTAAATGTAATTGTATATGAAAAATACAGTATCATCAACAATATTCCCAGTGACATATTTCCTAGATTAGTCAATTTTAAGTTCCTTTCCTAAGCCTCTATCAGCGAGGCTTATCTTCGTTGGAAAGAACAAAATAAGGGATTTCAACTAAAATATACACGGTATATGCAGCGGAAAAAATGTGAGAGTTAAATACAACTGTATATGAAAAATACAGAGTCATCAACAATATTCCTCGTGACATAATTCCGAGATCCGTCAATTTTAAGTTCCTTTCCTAAGCTTCTATCAACCACAGTTATACATCGTTGGAAAGAACAAAGTAAGGGCTTTCAATCACAATATAAATAGTTTTTCCAGCAAAAGAAATGTGAAAGTTAAACGCAACTGTATATGAAAAATACAGAATCATCAACAATATTCCCAGTGACATATTTCCCAGGTGAGTCAATTTTAAGTTCCGTTCCTAAGTCTCTATCAAGGAGAGTTATACATCGTTGGAAAGAACAAGCTAGGAGCTTTCAACCAAGCTATAAATGATTTATGCAACGAAAGAAATCTGAAAGCTAAATGCAACTGTACATGAAAAATACAAAATCATCCACAATATTCCCAATGACATATTTCCTAAGTGAGTCAATTATAAGTTCCTTCCCTAAGCCTTTATCAACGAGGGTTATACATCGTTGGAAAGAACAAGCTAAGGGCTTTCAATCAAGCTATAAACGTTTTATGCAACAAAAGAAATGTGAAAGATAAATGCAACTGTACATGAAGAATACAAAATCATCAACAATATTCCCAGTGACATATTTCCTAAGTGTGTCAATTATAAGTTCCTTCCCTAAGCCTCTAACAATGAGGGTTATACATCGTTGGAAAGAACGAGCTAGGAGCTTTCAATCGAGCTATAAATGATTTATGCAACAAAAGAAATGTGAAAGTTAAATGCAACTGTATATGAAAAACACAAAATCATCAACAATATTGCCAGTGACATATTTCCTAAGTGTGTCAATTATAAGTTCCTTCCCTAAGCCTCTATCAATGAGAGTTATACATCGTTAGAAAGAACAAGCTAGGAGCTTTCGACCAAGCTATAAATGATTTATGCAACAAAAGAAATGTGAAGGTTAAATGCAACTGTATATGAAAAATACAAAATCATCAACAATATTCCCAGTGACATATTTCCTAAGTGTGTCAATCAGAAGTTCCTTCCCTAAGCCTCTAACAATGAGGGTTATACATCGTTGGAAAGAACGAGCTAGGAGCTTTCAATCGAGCTATATATGATTTATGCAACAAAAGAAATGTGAAAGTTAAATGCAACTGTATATGAAAAACACAAAATCATCAACAATATTGCCAGTGACATATGTCCTAAGTGTGTCAATTATAAGTTCCTTCCCTAAGCCTCTATCAATGAGAGTTATTCATCGTTAGAAAGAACAAGCTAGGAGCTTTCGACCAAGCTATAAATGATTTATGCAACAAAAGAAATGTGAAGGTTAAATGCAACTGTATATGAAAAATACAAAATCATCAACAATATTGCCAGTAACATATTTCCTAGATGAGTCAATTTTAAGTTCCTTTCCTAAGCCTCTATCAATGAGGGTTATACATCGCTGGAAAGAACTAGCTAAGAGCTTTCAATCAAGCTATAAAAGATTTATGCAACAAAAGAAATGTGAAAGTTAAATGCAACTGTATATGAAAAATAAAAAATCATCAACAATATTGCCAGTGACATATTTCCTAAATGAGTCAATTTTAAGTTCCTTTCCTAAGCCTCTAGCAATGACAGTTATACGTCGTACGAAAGAACAAGCTAAGAGCTTTCAACCAATCTGTAAGTCGTTTACGCGGCAAAAGAAATGTGAAAGTTAAATGCAACTGTATATGAAAAATACAAAATCATCAACAATATTCCCAGTGACATATTTCCCTGGTGAGTCAATTTTAAGTTCCTTTCCTAAGCCTCTATCAAGGAGAGTTATACATCGTTGGAAAGAACAAGCTAAGGGCTTTCAACCAACCTATAAACGGTTTATGCAGCAAAAGAAATGTGAAAGTTAAATGCAACTGTACATGAAAAATACAAAATCATCAACAATATTCCCAATGACATGTTTCCTAAGTGAGTCAATTATAAGTTCCTTCCCTAAGCCTTTATCAACGAGGGTTATACATCGTTGGAAAGAACAAGCTAAGAGCTTTCAATTAAGCTATAAACGGTTCATGCAGCAAAACAAATGTGAAAGTTAAATGTAATTGTATATGAAAAATACAGTATCATCAACAATATTCCCAGTGACATATTTCCTAGATTAGTCAATTTTAAGTTCCTTTCCTAAGCCTCTATCAGCGAGGCTTATCTTCGTTGGAAAGAACAAAATAAGGGATTTCAACTAAAATATACACGGTATATGCAGCGGAAAAAATGTGAGAGTTAAATACAACTGTATATGAAAAATACAGAGTCATCAACAATATTCCTCGTGACATAATTCCGAGATCCGTCAATTTTAAGTTCCTTTCCTAAGCTTCTATCAACCACAGTTATACATCGTTGGAAAGAACAAAGTAAGGGCTTTCAATCACAATATAAATAGTTTTTCCAGCAAAAGAAATGTGAAAGTTAAACGCAACTGTATATGAAAAATACAGAATCATCAACAATATTCCCAGTGACATATTTCCCAGGTGAGTCAATTTTAAGTTCCGTTCCTAAGTCTCTATCAAGGAGAGTTATACATCGTTGGAAAGAACAAGCTAGGAGCTTTCAACCAAGCTATAAATGATTTATGCAACGAAAGAAATCTGAAAGCTAAATGCAACTGTACATGAAAAATACAAAATCATCCACAATATTCCCAATGACATATTTCCTAAGTGAGTCAATTATAAGTTCCTTCCCTAAGCCTTTATCAACGAGGGTTATACATCGTTGGAAAGAACAAGCTAAGGGCTTTCAATCAAGCTATAAACGTTTTATGCAACAAAAGAAATGTGAAAGATAAATGCAACTGTACATGAAGAATACAAAATCATCAACAATATTCCCAGTGACATATTTCCTAAGTCAGTCAATTATAACTTCCTTCCTTAAGCCTCTATCAACGAAAGTTATACATCGTTCGAAAGAAGAGTCTAAGGGCTTTCAGCCAAGCTATAAATGGTTTATGCAACAATAGAAATGTGAAAGTTAAATGCAACTGTACATGAAAAATACAGAATCATCAACAATATTCCCAGTGACATATTTCCTAAGTTTGTCAATTATAAGTTCCTTCCCTAAGCCTCTATCAATGAGAGTTATTCATCGTTAGAAAGAACAAGCTAGGAGCTTTCGACCAAGCTATAAATGATTTATGCAACAAAAGAAATGTGAAGGTTAAATGCAACTGTATATGAAAAATACAAAATCATCAACAATATTGCCAGTAACTTATTTCCTAGATGAGTCAATTTTAAGTTCCTTTCCTAAGCCTCTTTCAATGAGGGTTATACATCGCTGGAAAGAACTAGCTAAGAGCTTTCAATCAAGCTATAAAAGATTTATGCAACAAAAGAAATGTGAAAGTTAAATGCAACTGTATATGGAAATTACAGATTCATCAACAATATTGCCAGTGACATATTTCCTAAATGAGTCAATTTTAAGTTCCTTTCCTAAGACTCTAGCAATGACAGTTATACGTCGTACGAAAGAACAAGCTAAGAGCTTTCAACCAATCTGTAAGTCGTTTACGCGGCAAAAGAAATGTGAAAGTTAAATGCAACTGTATATGAAAAATACAAAATCATCAACAATATTCCCAGTGACATATTTCCCTGGTGAGTCAATTTTAAGTTCCTTTCCTAAGCCTCTATCAAGGAGAGTTATACATCGTTGGAAAGAACAAGCTAAGGGCTTTCAACCAACCTTTAACGGTTTATGCAGCAAAAGAAATGTGAAAGTTAAATGCAACTGTACATGAAAAATACAAAATCATCAACAATATTCCCAATGACATATTTCCTAAGTGAGTCAATTATAAGTTCCTTCCCTAAGCCTTTATCAACGAGGGTTATACATCGTTGGAAAGAACAAGCTAAGGGCTTTCAATAAAGCTATAAACGTTTTATGCAACAAAAGAAATGTGAAAGATAAATGCAACTGTACATGAAAAATACAAAATCATCAACAATATTCCCAGTGTCATATTTCCTAGATGAGTCAATTTTAAGTTCGTTTCCTAAACCTCTTTAAACCTGAGTTTTACATCGTTGGAGAGAGCAAGCTAAGAGCTTTCAATTAAGCTATAAACGGTTTATGCAGCAAAACAAATGTGAAAGTTAAATGTAATTGTATATGAAAAATACAGTATCATCAACAATATTCCCAGTGACATATTTCCTAGATTAGTCAATTTTAAGTTCCTTTCCTAAGCCTCTATCAGCGAGGCTTATCTTCGTTGGAAAGAACAAAATAAGGGATTTCAACTAAAGTATACACGGTATATGCAGCGGAAAAAATGTGAGAGTTAAATACAACTGTATATGAAAAATACAGAGTCATCAACAATATTCCTCGTGACATAATTCCGAGATCCGTCAATTTTAAGTTCCTTTCCTAAGCTTCTATCAACCACAGTTATACATCGTTGGAAAGAACAAAGTAAGGGCTTTCAATCACAATATAAATAGTTTTTCCAGCAAAAGAAATGTGAAAGTTAAACGCAACTGTATATGAAAAATACAGAATCATCAACAATATTCCCAGTGACATATTTCCCAGGTGAGTCAATTTTAAGTTCCGTTCCTAAGTCTCTATCAAGGAGAGTTATACATCGTTGGAAAGAACAAGCTAGGAGCTTTCAACCAAGCTATAAATGATTTATGCAACGAAAGAAATCTGAAAGCTAAATGCAACTGTACATGAAAAATACAAAATCATCCACAATATTCCCAATGACATATTTCCTAAGTGAGTCAATTATAAGTTCCTTCCCTAAGCCTTTATCAACGAGGGTTATACATTGTTGGAAAGAACAAGCTAAGGGCTTTCAATCAAGCTATAAACGTTTTATGCAACAAAAGAAATGTGAAAGATAAATGCAACTGTACATGAAGAATACAAAATCATCAACAATATTCCCAGTGACATATTTCCTAAGTCAGTCAATTATAACTTCCTTCCTTAAGCCTCTATCAACGAAAGTTATACATCGTTCGAAAGAAGAGTCTAAGGGCTTTCAGCCAAGCTATAAATGGTTTATGCAACAATAGAAATGTGAAAGTTAAATGCAACTGTACATGAAAAATACAGAATCATCAACAATATTCCCAGTGACATATTTCCTAAGTTTGTCAATTATAAGTTCCTTCCCTAAGCCTCTATCAATGAGAGTTATTCATCGTTAGAAAGAACAAGCTAGGAGCTTTCGACCAAGCTATAAATGATTTATGCAACAAAAGAAATGTGAAGGTTAAATGCAACTGTATATGAAAAATACAAAATCATCAACAATATTGCCAGTAACTTATTTCCTAGATGAGTCAATTTTAAGTTCCTTTCCTAAGCCTCTTTCAATGAGGGTTATACATCGCTGGAAAGAACTAGCTAAGAGCTTTCAATCAAGCTATAAAAGATTTATGCAACAAAAGAAATGTGAAAGTTAAATGCAACTGTATATGGAAATTACAGATTCATCAACAATATTGCCAGTGACATATTTCCTAAATGAGTCAATTTTAAGTTCCTTTCCTAAGACTCTAGCAATGACAGTTATACGTCGTACGAAAGAACAAGCTAAGAGCTTTCAACCAATCTGTAAGTCGTTTACGCGGCAAAAGAAATGTGAAAGTTAAATGCAACTGTATATGAAAAATACAAAATCATCAACAATATTCCCAGTGACATATTTCCCTGGTGAGTCAATTTTAAGTTCCTTTCCTAAGCCTCTATCAAGGAGAGTTATACATCGTTGGAAAGAACAAGCTAAGGGCTTTCAACCAACCTTTAACGGTTTATGCAGCAAAAGAAATGTGAAAGTTAAATGCAACTGTACATGAAAAATACAAAATCATCAACAATATTCCCAATGACATATTTCCTAAGTGAGTCAATTATAAGTTCCTTCCCTAAGCCTTTATCAACGAGGGTTATACATCGTTGGAAAGAACAAGCTAAGGGCTTTCAATAAAGCTATAAACGTTTTATGCAACAAAAGAAATGTGAAAGATAAATGCAACTGTACATGAAAAATACAAAATCATCAACAATATTCCCAGTGTCATATTTCCTAGATGAGTCAATTTTAAGTTCGTTTCCTAAACCTCTTTAAACCTGAGTTTTACATCGTTGGAGAGAGCAAGCTAAGAGCTTTCAATTAAGCTATAAACGGTTTATGCAGCAAAACAAATGTGAAAGTTAAATGTAATTGTATATGAAAAATACAGTATCATCAACAATATTCCCAGTGACATATTTCCTAGATTAGTCAATTTTAAGTTCCTTTCCTAAGCCTCTATCAGCGAGGCTTATCTTCGTTGGAAAGAACAAAATAAGGGATTTCAACTAAAGTATACACGGTATATGCAGCGGAAAAAATGTGAGAGTTAAATACAACTGTATATGAAAAATACAGAGTCATCAACAATATTCCTCGTGACATAATTCCGAGATCCGTCAATTTTAAGTTCCTTTCCTAAGCTTCTATCAACCACAGTTATACATCGTTGGAAAGAACAAAGTAAGGGCTTTCAATCACAATATAAATAGTTTTTCCAGCAAAAGAAATGTGAAAGTTAAACGCAACTGTATATGAAAAATACAGAATCATCAACAATATTCCCAGTGACATATTTCCCAGGTGAGTCAATTTTAAGTTCCGTTCCTAAGTCTCTATCAAGGAGAGTTATACATCGTTGGAAAGAACAAGCTAGGAGCTTTTAATCAAGCTATAAATGATTTATGCAACGAAAGAAATCTGAAAGCTAAATGCAACTGTACATGAAAAATACAAAATCATCCACAATATTCCCAATGACATATTTCCTAAGTGAGTCAATTATAAGTTCCTTCCCTAAGCCTTTATCAACGAGGGTTATACATCGTTGGAAAGAACAAGCTAAGGGCTTTCAATCAAGCTATAAACGTTTTATGCAACAAAAGAAATGTGAAAGATAAATGCAACTGTACATGAAGAATACAAAATCATCAACAATATTCCCAGTGACATATTTCCTAAGTCAGTCAATTATAACTTCCTTCCTTAAGCCTCTATCAACGAAAGTTATACATCGTTCGAAAGAAGAGTCTAAGGGCTTTCAGCCAAGCTATAAATGGTTTATGCAACAATAGAAATGTGAAAGTTAAATGCAACTGTACATGAAAAATACAGAATCATCAACAATATTCCCAGTGACATATTTCCTAAGTTTGTCAATTATAAGTTCCTTCCCTAAGCCTCTATCAATGAGAGTTATTCATCGTTAGAAAGAACAAGCTAGGAGCTTTCGACCAAGCTATAAATGATTTATGCAACAAAAGAAATGTGAAGGTTAAATGCAACTGTATATGAAAAATACAAAATCATCAACAATATTGCCAGTAACATATTTCCTAGATGAGTCAATTTTAAGTTCCTTTCCTAAGCCTCTATCAATGAGGGTTATACATCGCTGGAAAGAACTAGCTAAGAGCTTTCAATCAAGCTATAAAAGATTTATGCAACAAAAGAAATGTGAAAGTTAAATGCAACTGTATATGGAAATTACAGATTCATCAACAATATTGCCAGTGACATATTTCCTAAATGAGTCAATTTTAAGTTCCTTTCCTAAGCCTCTAGCAATGACAGTTATACGTCGTACGAAAGAACAAGCTAAGAGCTTTCAACCAATCTGTAAGTCGTTTACGCGGCAAAAGAAATGTGAAAGTTAAATGCAACTGTATATGAAAAATACAAAATCATCAACAATATTCCCAGTGACATATTTCCCTGGTGAGTCAATTTTAAGTTCCTTTCCTAAGCCTCTATCAAGGAGAGTTATACATCGTTGGAAAGAACAAGCTAAGGGCTTTCAACCAACCTATAAACGGTTTATGCAGCAAAAGAAATGTGAAAGTTAAATGCAACTGTACATGAAAAATACAAAATCATCAACAATATTCCCAATGACATATTTCCTAAGTGAGTCAATTATAAGTTCCTTCCCTAAGCCTTTATCAACGAGGGTTATACATCGTTGGAAAGAACAAGCTAAGGGCTTTCAATAAAGCTATAAACGTTTTATGCAACAAAAGAAATGTGAAAGATAAATGCAACTGTACATGAAAAATACAAAATCATCAACAATATTCCCAGTGTCATATTTCCTAGATGAGTCAATTTTAAGTTCGTTTCCTAAACCTCTTTAAACCTGAGTTTTACATCGTTGGAGAGAGCAAGCTAAGAGCTTTCAATTTAGCTATAAACGGTTTATGCAGCAAAACAAATGTGAAAGTTAAATGTAATTGTATATGAAAAATACAGTATCATCAACAATATTCCCAGTGACATATTTCCTAGATTAGTCAATTTTAAGTTCCTTTCCTAAGCCTCTATCAGCGAGGCTTATCTTCGTTGGAAAGAACAAAATAAGGGATTTCAACTAAGCTATACACGGTATATGCAGCGGAAAAAATGTGAGAGTTAAATACAACTGTATATGAAAAATACAGAGTCATCAACAATATTCCTCGTGACATAATTCCGAGATCCGTCAATTTTAAGTTCCTTTCCTAAGCTTCTATCAACCACAGTTATACATCGTTGGAAAGAACAAAGTAAGGGCTTTCAATCACAATATAAATAGTTTTTCCAGCAAAATAAATGTGAAAGTTAAACGCAACTGTATATGAAAAATACAGAATCATCAACAATATTCCCAGTGACATATTTCCCAGGTGAGTCAATTTTAAGTTCCGTTCCTAAGTCTCTATCAAGGAGAGTTATACATCGTTGGAAAGAACAAGCTAGGAGCTTTCAACCAAGCTATAAATGATTTATGCAACGAAAGAAATGTGAAAGCTAAATGCAACTGTACATGAAAAATACAAAATCATCAACAATATTCCCAATGACATATTTCCTAAGTGAGTCAATTATAAGTTCCTTCCCTAAGCCTTTATCAACGAGGGTTATACATCGTTGGAAAGAACAAGCTAAGGGCTTTCAATCAAGCTATAAACGTTTTATGCAACAAAAGAAATGTGAAAGATAAATGCAACTGTACATGAAGAATACAAAATCATCAACAATATTCCCAGTGACATATTTCCTAAGTCAGTCAATTATAACTTCCTTCCTTAAGCCTCTATCAACGAAAGTTATACATCGTTCGAAAGAAGAGTCTAAGGGCTTTCAGCCAAGCTATAAATGGTTTATGCAGCAATAGAAATGTGAAAGTTAAATGCAACTGTACATGAAAAATACAGAATCATCAACAATATTCCCAGTGACATATTTCCTAAGTTTGTCAATTATAAGTTCCTTCCCTAAGCCTCTATCAATGAGAGTTATTCATCGTTAGAAAGAACAAGCTAGGAGCTTTCGACCAAGCTATAAATGATTTATGCAACAAAAGAAATGTGAAGGTTAAATGCAACTGTATATGAAAAATACAAAATCATCAACAATATTGCCAGTAACATATTTCCTAGATGAGTCAATTTTAAGTTCCTTTCCTAAGCCTCTATCAATGAGGGTTATACATCGCTGGAAAGAACTAGCTAAGAGCTTTCAATCAAGCTATAAAAGATTTATGCAACAAAAGAAATGTGAAAGTTAAATGCAACTGTATATGGAAATTACAGATTCATCAACAATATTGCCAGTGACATATTTCCTAAATGAGTCAATTTTAAGTTCCTTTCCTAAGCCTCTAGCAATGACAGTTATACGTCGTACGAAAGCACAAGCTAAGAGCTTTCAACCAATCTGTAAGTCGTTTACGCGGCAAAAGAAATGTGAAAGTTAAATGCAACTGTATATGAAAAATACAAAATCATCAACAATATTCCCAGTGACATATTTCCCTGGTGAGTCAATTTTAAGTTCCTTTCCTAAGCCTCTATCAAGGAGAGTTATACATCGTTGGAAAGAACAAGCTAAGGGCTTTCAACCAACCTATAAACGGTTTATGCAGCAAAAGAAATGTGAAAGTTAAATGCAACTGTACATGAAAAATACAAAATCATCAACAATATTCCCAATGACATATTTCCTAAGTGAGTCAATTATAAGTTCCTTCCCTAAGCCCTTATCAACGAGGGTTATACATCGTTGGAAAGAACAAGCTAAGGGCTTTCAATAAAGCTATAAACGTTTTATGCAACAAAAGAAATGTGAAAGATAAATGCAACTGTACATGAAAAATACAAAATCATCAACAATATTCCCAGTGTCATATTTCCCAGGTGAGTCAATTTTATGTTCCGTTCCTAAGTCTCTATCAAGGAGAGTTATACATCGTTGGAAAGAACAAGCTAGGAGCTTTCAACCAAGCTATAAATGATTTATGCAACGAAAGAAATGTGAAAGCTAAATGCAACTGTACATGAAAAATACAAAATCATCAACAATATTCCCAATGACATATTTCCTAAGTGAGTCAATTATAAGTTCCTTCCCTAAGCCTTTATCAACAAGGGTTATACATCGTTGGAAAGAACAAGCTAAGGGCTTTCAATCAAGCTATAAACGTTTTATGCAACAAAAGAAATGTGAAAGATAAATGCAACTGTACATGAAGAATACAAAATCATCAACAATATTCCCAGTGACATATTTCCTAAGTGAGTCAATTATAAGTTCCTTCCCTAAGCCTTTATCAACAAGGGTTATACATCGTTGGAAAGAACAAGCTAAGGGCTTTCAGCCAAGCTATAAATGGTTTATGCAACAATAGAAATGTGAAAGTTAAATGCAACTGTACATGAAAAATACAGAATCATCAACAATATTCCCAGTGACATATTTCCTAAGTTTGTCAATTATAAGTTCCTTCCCTAAGCCTCTATCAATGAGAGTTATTCATCGTTAGAAAGAACAAGCTAGGAGCTTTCGACCAAGCTATAAATGATTTATGCAACAAAAGAAATGTGAAGGTTAAATGCAACTGTATATGAAAAATACAAAATCATCAACAATATTGCCAGTAACATATTTCCTAGATGAGTCAATTTTAAGTTCCTTTCCTAAGCCTCTATCAATGAGGGTTATACATCGCTGGAAAGAACTAGCTAAGAGCTTTCAATCAAGCTATAAAAGATTTATGCAACAAAAGAAATGTGAAAGTTAAATGCAACTGTATATGGAAATTACAGATTCATCAACAATATTGCCAGTGACATATTTCCTAAATGAGTCAATTTTAAGTTCCTTTCCTAAGCCTCTAGCAATGACAGTTATACGTCGTACGAAAGAACAAGCTAAGAGCTTTCAACCAATCTGTAAGTCGTTTACGCGGCAAAAGAAATGTGAAAGTTAAATGCAACTGTATATGAAAAATACAAAATCATCAACAATATTCCCAGTGACATATTTCCCTAGTGAGTCAATTTTAAGTTCCTTTCCTAAGCCTCTATCAAGGAGAGTTATACATCGTTGGAAAGAACAAGCTAAGGGCTTTCAACCAACCTATAAACGGTTTATGCAGCAAAAGAAATGTGAAAGTTAAATGCAACTGTACATGAAAAATACAAAATCATCAACAATATTCCCAATGACATATTTCCTAAGTGAGTCAATTATAAGTTCCTTCCCTAAGCCTTTATCAACGAGGGTTATACATCGTTGGAAAGAACAAGCTAAGGGCTTTCAATAAAGCTATAAACGTTTTATGCAACAAAAGAAATGTGAAAGATAAATGCAACTGTACATGAAAAATACAAAATCATCAACAATATTCCCAGTGTCATATTTCCTAGATGAGTCAATTTTAAGTTCGTTTCCTAAACCTCTTTAAACCTGAGTTTTACATCGTTGGAGAGAGCAAGCTAAGAGCTTTCAATTAAGCTATAAACGGTTTATGCAGCAAAACAAATGTGAAAGTTAAATGTAATTGTATATGAAAAATACAGTATCATCAACAATATTCCCAGTGACTTATTTCCTAGATTAGTCAATTTTAAGTTCCTTTCCTAAGCCTCTATCAGCGAGGCTTATCTTCGTTGGAAAGAACAAAATAAGGGATTTCAACTAAAGTATACACGGTATATGCAGCGGAAAAAATGTGAGAGTTAAATACAACTGTATATGAAAAATACAGAGTCATCAACAATATTCCTCGTGACATAATTCCGAGATCCGTCAATTTTAAGTTCCTTTCCTAAGCTTCTATCAACCACAGTTATACATCGTTGGAAAGAACAAAGTAAGGGCTTTCAATCACAATATAAATAGTTTTTCCAGCAAAAGAAATGTGAAAGTTAAACGCAACTGTATATGAAAAATACAGAATCATCAACAATATTCCCAGTGACATATTTCCCAGGTGAGTCAATTTTAAGTTCCGTTCCTAAGTCTCTATCAAGGAGAGTTATACATCGTTGGAAAGAACAAGCTAGGAGCTTTCAACCAAGCTATAAATGATTTATGCAACGAAAGAAATCTGAAAGCTAAATGCAACTGTACATGAAAAATACAAAATCATCCACAATATTCCCAATGACATATTTCCTAAGTGAGTCAATTATAAGTTCCTTCCCTAAGCCTTTATCAACGAGGGTTATACATCGTTGGAAAGAACAAGCTAAGGGCTTTCAATCAAGCTATAAACGTTTTATGCAACAAAAGAAATGTGAAAGATAAATGCAACTGTACATGAAGAATACAAAATCATCAACAATATTCCCAGTGACATATTTCCTAAGTCAGTCAATTATAACTTCCTTCCTTAAGCCTCTATCAACGAAAGTTATACATCGTTCGAAAGAAGAGTCTAAGGGCTTTCAGCCAAGCTATAAATGGTTTATGCAACAATAGAAATGTGAAAGTTAAATGCAACTGTACATGAAAAATACAGAATCATCAACAATATTCCCAGTGACATATTTCCTAAGTTTGTCAATTATAAGTTCCTTCCCTAAGCCTCTATCAATGAGAGTTATTCATCGTTAGAAAGAACAAGCTAGGAGCTTTCGACCAAGCTATAAATGATTTATGCAACAAAAGAAATGTGAAGGTTAAATGCAACTGTATATGAAAAATACAAAATCATCAACAATATTGCCAGTAACATATTTCCTAGATGAGTCAATTTTAAGTTCCTTTCCTAAGCCTCTATCAATGAGGGTTATACATCGCTGGAAAGAACTAGCTAAGAGCTTTCAATCAAGCTATAAAAGATTTATGCAACAAAAGAAATGTGAAAGTTAAATGCAACTGTATATGGAAATTACAGATTCATCAACAATATTGCCAGTGACATATTTCCTAAATGAGTCAATTTTAAGTTCCTTTCCTAAGCCTCTAGCAATGACAGTTATACGTCGTACGAAAGCACAAGCTAAGAGCTTTCAACCAATCTGTAAGTCGTTTACGCGGCAAAAGAAATGTGAAAGTTAAATGCAACTGTATATGAAAAATACAAAATCATCAACAATATTCCCAGTGACATATTTCCCTGGTGAGTCAATTTTAAGTTCCTTTCCTAAGCCTCTATCAAGGAGAGTTATACATCGTTGGAAAGAACAAGCTAAGGGCTTTCAACCAACCTATAAACGGTTTATGCAGCAAAAGAAATGTGAAAGTTAAATGCAACTGTACATGAAAAATACAAAATCATCAACAATATTCCCAATGACATATTTCCTAAGTGAGTCAATTATAAGTTCCTTCCCTAAGCCTTTATCAACGAGGGTTATACATCGTTGGAAAGAACAAGCTAAGGGCTTTCAATAAAGCTATAAACGTTTTATGCAACAAAAGAAATGTGAAAGATAAATGCAACTGTACATGAAAAATACAAAATCATCAACAATATTCCCAGTGTCATATTTCCCAGGTGAGTCAATTTTATGTTCCGTTCCTAAGTCTCTATCAAGGAGAGTTATACATCGTTGGAAAGAACAAGCTAGGAGCTTTCAACCAAGCTATAAATGATTTATGCAACGAAAGAAATGTGAAAGCTAAATGCAACTGTACATGAAAAATACAAAATCATCAACAATATTCCCAATGACATATTTCCTAAGTGAGTCAATTATAAGTTCCTTCCCTAAGCCTTTATCAACAAGGGTTATACATCGTTGGAAAGAACAAGCTAAGGGCTTTCAATCAAGCTATAAACGTTTTATGCAACAAAAGAAATGTGAAAGATAAATGCAACTGTACATGAAGAATACAAAATCATCAACAATATTCCCAGTGACATATTTCCTAAGTCAGTCAATTATAACTTCCTTCCTTAAGCCTCTATCAACGAAAGTTATACATCGTTCGAAAGAAGAGTCTAAGGGCTTTCAGCCAAGCTATAAATGGTTTATGCAACAATAGAAATGTGAAAGTTAAATGCAACTGTACATGAAAAATACAGAATCATCAACAATATTCCCAGTGACATATTTCCTAAGTTTGTCAATTATAAGTTCCTTCCCTAAGCCTCTATCAATGAGAGTTATTCATCGTTAGAAAGAACAAGCTAGGAGCTTTCGACCAAGCTATAAATGATTTATGCAACAAAAGAAATGTGAAGGTTAAATGCAACTGTATATGAAAAATACAAAATCATCAACAATATTGCCAGTAACATATTTCCTAGATGAGTCAATTTTAAGTTCCTTTCCTAAGCCTCTATCAATGAGGGTTATACATCGCTGGAAAGAACTAGCTAAGAGCTTTCAATCAAGCTATAAAAGATTTATGCAACAAAAGAAATGTGAAAGTTAAATGCAACTGTATATGGAAATTACAGATTCATCAACAATATTGCCAGTGACATATTTCCTAAATGAGTCAATTTTAAGTTCCTTTCCTAAGCCTCTAGCAATGACAGTTATACGTCGTACGAAAGAACAAGCTAAGAGCTTTCAACCAATCTGTAAGTCGTTTACGCGGCAAAAGAAATGTGAAAGTTAAATGCAACTGTATATGAAAAATACAAAATCATCAACAATATTCCCAGTGACATATTTCCCTAGTGAGTCAATTTTAAGTTCCTTTCCTAAGCCTCTATCAAGGAGAGTTATACATCGTTGGAAAGAACAAGCTAAGGGCTTTCAACCAACCTATAAACGGTTTATGCAGCAAAAGAAATGTGAAAGTTAAATGCAACTGTACATGAAAAATACAAAATCATCAACAATATTCCCAATGACATATTTCCTAAGTGAGTCAATTATAAGTTCCTTCCCTAAGCCTTTATCAACGAGGGTTATACATCGTTGGAAAGAACAAGCTAAGGGCTTTCAATAAAGCTATAAACGTTTTATGCAACAAAAGAAATGTGAAAGATAAATGCAACTGTACATGAAAAATACAAAATCATCAACAATATTCCCAGTGTCATATTTCCTAGATGAGTCAATTTTAAGTTCGTTTCCTAAACCTCTTTAAACCTGAGTTTTACATCGTTGGAGAGAGCAAGCTAAGAGCTTTCAATTAAGCTATAAACGGTTTATGCAGCAAAACAAATGTGAAAGTTAAATGTAATTGTATATGAAAAATACAGTATCATCAACAATATTCCCAGTGACTTATTTCCTAGATTAATCAATTTTAAGTTCCTTTCCTAAGCCTCTATCAGCGAGGCTTATCTTCGTTGGAAAGAACAAAATAAGGGATTTCAACTAAAGTATACACGGTATATGCAGCGGAAAAAATGTGAGAGTTAAATACAACTGTATATGAAAAATACAGAGTCATCAACAATATTCCTCGTGACATAATTCCGAGATCCGTCAATTTTAAGTTCCTTTCCTAAGCTTCTATCAACCACAGTTATACATCGTTGGAAAGAACAAAGTAAGGGCTTTCAATCACAATATAAATAGTTTTTCCAGCAAAAGAAATGTGAAAGTTAAACGCAACTGTATATGAAAAATACAGAATCATCAACAATATTCCCAGTGACATATTTCCCAGGTGAGTCAATTTTAAGTTCCGTTCCTAAGTCTCTATCAAGGAGAGTTATACATCGTTGGAAAGAACAAGCTAGGAGCTTTCAACCAAGCTATAAATGATTTATGCAACGAAAGAAATCTGAAAGCTAAATGCAACTGTACATGAAAAATACAAAATCATCCACAATATTCCCAATGACATATTTCCTAAGTGAGTCAATTATAAGTTCCTTCCCTAAGCCTTTATCAACGAGGGTTATACATCGTTGGAAAGAACAAGCTAGGAGCTTTCAACCAAGCTATAAATGATTTATGCAACAAAAGAAATGTGAAAGATAAATGCAACTGTACATGAAGAATACAAAATCATCAACAATATTCCCAGTGACATATTTCCTAAGTCAGTCAATTATAACTTCCTTCCTTAAGCCTCTATCAACGAAAGTTATACATCGTTCGAAAGAAGAGTCTAAGGGCTTTCAGCCAAGCTATAAATGGTTTATGCAACAATAGAAATGTGAAAGTTAAATGCAACTGTACATGAAAAATACAGAATCATCAACAATATTCCCAGTGACATATTTCCTAAGTTTGTCAATTATAAGTTCCTTCCCTAAGCCTCTATCAATGAGAGTTATTCATCGTTAGAAAGAACAAGCTAGGAGCTTTCGACCAAGCTATAAATGATTTATGCAACAAAAGAAATGTGAAGGTTAAATGCAACTGTATATGAAAAATACAAAATCATCAACAATATTGCCAGTAACATATTTCCTAGATGAGTCAATTTTAAGTTCCTTTCCTAAGCCTCTATCAATGAGGGTTATACATCGCTGGAAAGAACTAGCTAAGAGCTTTCAATCAAGCTATAAAAGATTTATGCAACAAAAGAAATGTGAAAGTTAAATGCAACTGTATATGGAAATTACAGATTCATCAACAATATTGCCAGTGACATATTTCCTAAATGAGTCAATTTTAAGTTCCTTTCCTAAGCCTCTAGCAATGACAGTTATACGTCGTACGAAAGAACAAGCTAAGAGCTTTCAACCAATCTGTAAGTCGTTTACGCGGCAAAAGAAATGTGAAAGTTAAATGCAACTGTATATGAAAAATACAAAATCATCAACAATATTCCCAGTGACATATTTCCCTGGTGAGTCAATTTTAAGTTCCTTTCCTAAGCCTCTATCAAGGAGAGTTATACATCGTTGGAAAGAACAAGCTAAGGGCTTTTAACCAACCTATAAACGGTTTATGCAGCAAAAGAAATGTGAAAGTTAAATGCAACTGTACATGAAAAATACAAAATCATCAACAATATTCCCAATGACATATTTCCTAAGTGAGTCAATTATAAGTTCCTTCCCTAAGCCTTTATCAAGCTAAGGGCTTTCAATAAAGCTATAAACGTTTTATGCAACAAAAGAAATGTGAAAGATAAATGCAACTGTACATGAAAAATACAAAATCATCAACAATATTCCCAGTGTCATATTTCCTAGATGAGTCAATTTTAAGTTCGTTTCCTAAACCTCTTTAAACCTGAGTTTTACATCGTTGGAGAGAGCAAGCTAAGAGCTTTCAATTAAGCTATAAACGGTTTATGCAGCAAAACAAATGTGAAAGTTAAATGTAATTGTATATGAAAAATACAGTATCATCAACAATATTCCCAGTGACATATTTCCTAGATTAGTCAATTTTAAGTTCCTTTCCTAAGCCTCTATCAGCGAGGCTTATCTTCGTTGGAAAGAACAAAATAAGGGATTTCAAGCTATACACGGTATATGCAGCGGAAAAAATGTGAGAGTTAAATACAACTGTATATGAAAAATACAGAGTCATCAACAATATTCCTCGTGACATAATTCCGAGATCCCTCAATTTTAAGTTCCTTTCCTAAGCTTCTATCAAGCACAGTTATACATCGTTGGAAAGAAGTGAGTCAATTATAAGTTCCTTCCCTAAGCCTTTATCAACGAGGGTTATACATCGTTGGAAAGAACAAGCTAAGGGCTTTCAATCAAGCTATAAACGTTTTATGCAACAAAAGAAATGTGAAAGATAAATGCAACTGTACATGAAGAATACAAAATCATCAACAATATTCCCAGTGACATATTTCCTAAGTCAGTCAATTATAACTTCCTTCCTTAAGCCTCTATCAACGAAAGTTATACATCGTTCGAAAGAAGAGTCTAAGGGCTTTCAGCCAAGCTATAAATGGTTTATGCAACAATAGAAATGTGAAAGTTAGGTGCAACTGTATATGAAAAATACTAAATCATCAACAATATTCCCAGTGACATATTTCCTAGATTAGTCAATTTTAAGTTTCTTTCCTAAGCCTCTTTCACCGAGGGTTATCTTCGTTGGAATGAACAAAATAAGGGATTTCAGCTAAGCTATACACGGTATATGCAGCGGAAAAAATGTGAGAGTTAAATACAACTGTATATGAAAAATACAGAGTCATCAACAATATTCCTCGTGACATAATTCCGAGATCCGTCAATTTTAAGTTCCTTTCCTAAACTTCTATCAACCACAGTTATACATCGTTGGAAAGGACAAAATAAGGGCTTTCAATCACACTATAAATAGTTTTTGCAGCAAAAGAAATGTGAAAGTTAAATGCAACTGTATATGAAAAATACAGAATCATCAACAATATTCCCAGCGACATACTTCCTAAGTTTGTCAATTATAAGTTCCTTCCCTAAGCCTCTAACAATGAGGGTTATACATCGTTGGAAAGAAAAAGCTAGGAGCTTTCAATCAAGCTATAAATGATTTATGCAACAAAAGAAATGTGAAAGTTAAATGCAACTGTATATGAAAAACACAAAATCATCAACAATATTGCCAGTGACATATTTCCTAAGTGTGTCAATTATAAGTTCCTTCCCTAAGCCTCTATCAATTAGAGTTATACATCGTTAGAAAGAACAAGCTAGGAGCTTTCAACCAAGCTATAAATGATTTATGCAGCAAAAGAAATGTGAAAGTTAAATGCAACTGTATATGAAAAATAAAAAATCATCAACAATATTGCCAGTGACATATTTCCTGTAAGAGTCAATTATAAGTTCCTTTCGTAAGCTTCTATCACTGAGAGTTATACGTCGTTGGAAAGAACAAGCTAAGAGCTTTCAATCAAGCTATAAATGATTTATGCAACAAAAGAAATGTGAAAGTTAAATGCAACTGTATATGAAAATTACAGATTCATCAACAATATTCCCAGTGACATATTTCCCAGGTGAGTCAATTTTAAGTTCCTTTCCTAAGCCTCTATCAAGGAGAGTTATACATCGTTGGAAAGAACAAGCTAGGAGCTTTCAACCAAGCTATAAATGATTTATGCAACAAAAGAAATGTGAAAGTTAAATGCAACTGTACATGAAAAATACAAAATCATCAACAATATTCCCAATGGCATATTTCCTAAGTGAGTCAATTATAAGTTCCTTCCCTAAGCCATCATCAACGAGGGTTACACATCGCTGGAAAGAACAAGCTAAGACCTTTCAATCAAGCTATAAACGTTTTATGCAACAAAAGAAATGTGAAAGATAAATGCAACTGTACATGAAAAATACAAAATCATCAACAATATTCCCAGTGTCAGATTTCCTAGATAATTCAATTTTAAGTTCGTTTCCTAAACCTCTTTAAAACTGAGTTTTACATCGTTGGAGAGAGCAAGTTAAGAGCTTTCAACCAAGCTGTAAGTCGTTTATGCAGCAAAAGAAATGTGAAAGTTAAATGCAACTGTACATGAAAAATACAGAATCATCAACAATATTCCCAGTGACATATTTCCTAAGTGAGTCAATTATAAGTTCCTTCCCTAAGCCATCATCAACGAGGGTTACACATCGTTTGAAAGAACAAGCTAAGAGCTTTCAATCAAGCTATAAACGGTTTATGCAGCAAAACAAATGTGTAAGTTAAATGTAATTGTATATGAAAAATACAGTATCATCAACAATATTCCCAGTGACATATTTCCTAGATTAGTCAATTTTAAGTTCCTTTCCTAAACCTCTTTAAAACTGAGTTTTACATCGTTGGAGAGAGCAAGCTAAGAGCTTTCAATCAAGCTATAAACGGTTTATGCAGCAAAACAAATGTGTAAGTTAAATGTAATTGTATATGAAAAATACAGTATCATGAACAATATTCCCAGTGACATATTTCCTAGATTAGTCAATTTTAAGTTCCTTTCCTAAGCCTGTATCAGCGAGGGTTATCTTCGTTGGAAAGAACAAAATAAGGGATTTCAACTAAGCTATACACGGTATATGCAGCGGAAAAAATGTGAGAGTTAAATACAACTGCATATGAAAAATACAGAGTCATCAACAATATTCCTCGTGACATAATTCCGAGATCCGTCAATTTTAAGTTCCTTTCCTAAGCTTCTATCAACCACAGTTATACATCGTTGGAAAGAACAAAGTAAGGGCTTTCAATCACAATATAAATAGTTTTTCCAGCAAAAGAAATGTGAAAGTTAAACGCAACTGTATATGAAAAATACAGAATCATCAACAATATTCCCAGTGACATATTTCCTAAGTGTGTCAATTATAAGTTCCTTTCCTAAGCCTCTAGCAATGAGAGTTATACGTCGTACGAAAGAACAAGCTAAGAGCTTTCAACCAAGCTGTAAGTCGTTTATGCGGCAAAAGAAATGTGAAAGTTAAATGCAACTGTATATGAAAAATACAAAATCATCAACAATATTCCCAGTGACATATTTCCTAGATGAGTCAATTTTAAGTTCCTTTCCTAAGCCTCTAGCAATGAGAGTTATACGTCGTACGAAAGAACAAGCTAAGAGCTTTCAACCAAGCTATAAGTCGTTTATGCAGCAAAAGAAATGTGAAAGTTAAATGCAACTGTATATGAAAAATACATTTTCATCAACAATATTCCCAGTGACATATTTCCCAGGTGAGTCAATTTTAAGTTCCTTTCCTAAGCCTCTATCAAGGAGAGTTATACATCGTTGGAAAGAACAAGCTAGGAGCTTTCAACCAAGCTATAAATGATTTATGCAACAGAAGAAATGTGAAAGTTAATTGCAACTGTACATGAAAAATACAAAATCATTAACAATATTGCCAGTGACATATTTCCTAGATGAGTCAATTTTAAGTTCCTTTCCTAAGCCTCTAGCAATGAGAGTTATACGTCGTACGAAAGAACAAACTAAGAGCTTTCAACGAAGCTGTAAGTCCTTTATGCAGCAAAAGAAATGTGAAAGTTAAATGCAACTGTATATGAAAAATACATTTTCATCAACAATATTCCCAGTGACATATTTCCTAGATTAGTCAATTTTAAGTTCCTTTCCTAAGCCTCTATCAGCGAGGGTTATCTTCGTTGGAAAGAACAAAATAAGGGATTTCAACTAAGCTATACACGGTATATGCAGCGGAAAAAATGTGAGAGTTAAATACAACTGCATATGAAAAATACAGAGTCATCAACAATATTCCCAGTGACATATTTCCTAAGTGTGTCAATTATAAGTTCCTTTCCTAAGCCTCTAGCAATGAGAGTTATACGTCGTACGAAAGAACAAACTAAGAGCTTTCAACGAAGCTGTAAGTCGTTTATGCAGCAAAAGAAATGTGAAAGTTAAATGCAACTGTATATGAAAAATACATTTTCATCAACAATATTCCCAGTGACATATTTCCTAGATTAGTCAATTTTAAGTTCATTTCCTAAGCCTCTAGCAATGAGAGTTATACGTCGTACGAAAGAACAAACTAAGAGCTTTCAACGAAGCTGTAAGTCCTTTATGCAGCAAAAGAAATGTGAAAGTTAAATGCAACTGTATATGAAAAATACATTTTCATCAACAATATTCCCAGTGACATATTTCCTAGATGAGTCAATTTTAAGTTCCTTTCCTAAGCCTCTATCAGCGAGGGTTATCTTCGTTGGAAAGAACAAAATAAGGGATTTCAACTAAGCTATACACGGTATATGCAGCGGAAAAAATGTGAGAGTTAAATACAACTGCATATGAAAAATACAGAGTCATCAACAATATTCCCAGTGACATATTTCCTAAGTGTGTCAATTATAAGTTCCTTTCCTAAGCCTCTAGCAATGAGAGTTATACGTCGTACGAAAGAACAAGCCAAGAGCTTTCAACCAAGCTATAAGTCGTTTATGCAGCAAAAGAAATGTGAAAGTTAAATGCAACTGTATATGAAAAATACAAAATCATCAACAATATTCCCAGTGACATATTTCCTAAGTGTGTCAATTATAAGTTCCTTTCCTAAGCCTCTAGCAATGAGAGTTATACGTCGTACGAAAGAACAAGCTAAGAGCTTTCAACCAAGCTGTAAGTCGTTTATGCGGCAAAAGAAATGTGAAAGTTAACTGCAACTGTATATGAAAAATACAAAATCATCAACAATATTCCCAGTGACATATTTCCTAGATGAGTCAATTTTAAGTTCCTTTCCTAAGCCTCTAGCAATGAGAGTTATACGTCGTACGAAAGAACAAGCTAAGAGCTTTCAACCAAGCTATAAGTCGTTTATGCAGCAAAAGAAATGTGAAAGTTAAATGCAACTGTATATGAAAAATACATTTTCATCAACAATATTCCCAGTGACATATTTCCCAGGTGAGTCAATTTTAAGTTCCTTTCCTAAGCCTCTATCAAGGAGAGTTATACATCGTTGGAAAGAACAAGCTAGGAGCTTTCAACCAAGCTATAAATGATTTATGCAACAGAAGAAATGTGAAAGTTAATTGCAACTGTACATGAAAAATACAAAATCATTAACAATATTGCCAGTGACATATTTCCTAGATGAGTCAATTTTAAGTTCCTTTCCTAAGCCTCTAGCAATGAGAGTTATACGTCGTACGAAAGAACAAACTAAGAGCTTTCAACGAAGCTGTAAGTCCTTTATGCAGCAAAAGAAATGTGAAAGTTAAATGCAACTGTATATGAAAAATACATTTTCATCAACAATATTCCCAGTGACATATTTCCTAGATTAGTCAATTTTAAGTTCCTTTCCTAAGCCTCTATCAGCGAGGGTTATCTTCGTTGGAAAGAACAAAATAAGGGATTTCAACTAAGCTATACACGGTATATGCAGCGGAAAAAATGTGAGAGTTAAATACAACTGCATATGAAAAATACAGAGTCATCAACAATATTCCCAGTGACATATTTCCTAAGTGTGTCAATTATAAGTTCCTTTCCTAAGCCTCTAGCAATGAGAGTTATACGTCGTACGAAAGAACAAACTAAGAGCTTTCAACGAAGCTGTAAGTCGTTTATGCAGCAAAAGAAATGTGAAAGTTAAATGCAACTGTATATGAAAAATACATTTTCATCAACAATATTCCCAGTGACATATTTCCTAGATTAGTCAATTTTAAGTTCATTTCCTAAGCCTCTAGCAATGAGAGTTATACGTCGTACGAAAGAACAAACTAAGAGCTTTCAACGAAGCTGTAAGTCCTTTATGCAGCAAAAGAAATGTGAAAGTTAAATGCAACTGTATATGAAAAATACATTTTCATCAACAATATTCCCAGTGACATATTTCCTAGATTAGTCAATTTTAAGTTCCTTTCCTAAGCCTCTATCAGCGAGGGTTATCTTCGTTGGAAAGAACAAAATAAGGGATTTCAACTAAGCTATACACGGTATATGCAGCGGAAAAAATGTGAGAGTTAAATACAACTGCATATGAAAAATACAGAGTCATCAACAATATTCCCAGTGACATATTTCCTAAGTGTGTCAATTATAAGTTCCTTTCCTAAGCCTCTAGCAATGAGAGTTATACGTCGTACGAAAGAACAAGCCAAGAGCTTTCAACCAAGCTATAAGTCGTTTATGCAGCAAAAGAAATGTGAAAGTTAAATGCAACTGTATATGAAAAATACAAAATCATCAACAATATTCCCAGTGACATATTTCCTAGATGAGTCAATTTTAAGTTCCTTTCCTAAGCCTCTAGCAATGAGAGTTATACGTCGTATGAAAGAACAAGCTAAGAGCTTTCAACCAAGCTATAAGTCGTTTATGCAGCAAAAGAAATGTGAAAGTTAAATGCAACTGTATATGAAAAATACATTTTCATCAACAATATTCCCAGTGACATATTTCCCAGGTGAGTCAATTTTAAGTTCCTTTCCTAAGCCTCTATCAAGGAGAGTTATACATCGTTGGAAAGAACAAGCTAGGAGCTTTCAACCAAGCTATAAATGATTTATGCAACAGAAGAAATGTGAAAGTTAAATGCAACTGTACATGAAAAACACAAAATCATTAACAATATTGCCAGTGACATATTTCCTAGATGAGTCAATTTTAAGTTCCTTTCCTAAGCCTCTATCAAGGAGAGTTATACATCGTTGGAAAGAAAAAGCTAGGAGCTTTCAATCAAGCTATAAATGATTTATGCAACAAAAGAAATGTGAAAGTTAAATGCAACTGTATATGAAAAACACAAAATCATCAACAATATTGCCAGTGACATATTTCCTAAGTGTGTCAATTATAAGTTCCTTCCCTAAGCCTCTATCAATTAGAGTTATACATCGTTAGAAAGAACAAGCTAGGAGCTTTCAACCAAGCTATAAATGATTTATGCAGCAAAAGAAATGTGAAAGTTAAATGCAACTGTATATGAAAAATAAAAAATCATCAACAATATTGCCAGTGACATATTTCCTGTAAGAGTCAATTATAAGTTCCTTTCGTAAGCTTCTATCACTGAGAGTTATACGTCGTTGGAAAGAACAAGCTAAGAGCTTTCAATCAAGCTATAAATGATTTATGCAACAAAAGAAATGTGAAAGTTAAATGCAACTGTATATGAAAATTACAGATTCATCAACAATATTCCCAGTGACATATTTCCCAGGTGAGTCAATTTTAAGTTCCTTTCCTAAGCCTCTATCAAGGAGAGTTATACATCGTTGGAAAGAACAAGCTAGGAGCTTTCAACCAAGCTATAAATGATTTATGCAACAAAAGAAATGTGAAAGTTAAATGCAACTGTACATGAAAAATACAAAATCATCAACAATATTCCCAATGGCATATTTCCTAAGTGAGTCAATTATAAGTTCCTTCCCTAAGCCATCATCAACGAGGGTTACACATCGCTGGAAAGAACAAGCTAAGACCTTTCAATCAAGCTATAAACGTTTTATGCAACAAAAGAAATGTGAAAGATAAATGCAACTGTACATGAAAAATACAAAATCATCAACAATATTCCCAGTGTCATATTTCCTAGATAATTCAATTTTAAGTTCGTTTCCTAAACCTCTTTAAAACTGAGTTTTACATCGTTGGAGAGAGCAAGTTAAGAGCTTTCAACCAAGCTGTAAGTCGTTTATGCAGCAAAAGAAATGTGAAAGTTAAATGCAACTGTACATGAAAAATACAGAATCATCAACAATATTCCCAGTGACATATTTCCTAAGTGAGTCAATTATAAGTTCCTTCCCTAAGCCATCATCAACGAGGGTTACACATCGTTTGAAAGAACAAGCTAAGAGCTTTCAATCAAGCTATAAACGGTTTATGCAGCAAAACAAATGTGTAAGTTAAATGTAATTGTATATGAAAAATACAGTATCATCAACAATATTCCCAGTGACATATTTCCTAGATTAGTCAATTTTAAGTTCCTTTCCTAAACCTCTTTAAAACTGAGTTTTACATCGTTGGAGAGAGCAAGCTAAGAGCTTTCAATCAAGCTATAAACGGTTTATGCAGCAAAACAAATGTGTAAGTTAAATGTAATTGTATATGAAAAATACAGTATCATGAACAATATTCCCAGTGACATATTTCCTAGATTAGTCAATTTTAAGTTCCTTTCCTAAGCCTGTATCAGCGAGGGTTATCTTCGTTGGAAAGAACAAAATAAGGGATTTCAACTAAGCTATACACGGTATATGCAGCGGAAAAAATGTGAGAGTTAAATACAACTGCATATGAAAAATACAGAGTCATCAACAATATTCCTCGTGACATAATTCCGAGATCCGTCAATTTTAAGTTCCTTTCCTAAGCTTCTATCAACCACAGTTATACATCGTTGGAAAGAACAAAGTAAGGGCTTTCAATCACAATATAAATAGTTTTTCCAGCAAAAGAAATGTGAAAGTTAAACGCAACTGTATATGAAAAATACAGAATCATCAACAATATTCCCAGTGACATATTTCCTAAGTGTGTCAATTATAAGTTCCTTTCCTAAGCCTCTAGCAATGAGAGTTATACGTCGTACGAAAGAACAAGCTAAGAGCTTTCAACCAAGCTGTAAGTCGTTTATGCGGCAAAAGAAATGTGAAAGTTAAATGCAACTGTATATGAAAAATACAAAATCATCAACAATATTCCCAGTGACATATTTCCTAGATGAGTCAATTTTAAGTTCCTTTCCTAAGCCTCTAGCAATGAGAGTTATACGTCGTACGAAAGAACAAGCTAAGAGCTTTCAACCAAGCTATAAGTCGTTTATGCAGCAAAAGAAATGTGAAAGTTAAATGCAACTGTATATGAAAAATACATTTTCATCAACAATATTCCCAGTGACATATTTCCCAGGTGAGTCAATTTTAAGTTCCTTTCTTAAGCCTCTATCAAGGAGAGTTATACATCGTTGGAAAGAACAAGCTAGGAGCTTTCAACCAAGCTATAAATGATTTATGCAACAGAAGAAATGTGAAAGTTAATTGCAACTGTACATGAAAAATACAAAATCATTAACAATATTGCCAGTGACATATTTCCTAGATGAGTCAATTTTAAGTTCCTTTCCTAAGCCTCTAGCAATGAGAGTTATACGTCGTACGAAAGAACAAACTAAGAGCTTTCAACGAAGCTGTAAGTCCTTTATGCAGCAAAAGAAATGTGAAAGTTAAATGCAACTGTATATGAAAAATACATTTTCATCAACAATATTCCCAGTGACATATTTCCTAGATTAGTCAATTTTAAGTTCCTTTCCTAAGCCTCTATCAGCGAGGGTTATCTTCGTTGGAAAGAACAAAATAAGGGATTTCAACTAAGCTATACACGGTATATGCAGCGGAAAAAATGTGAGAGTTAAATACAACTGCATATGAAAAATACAGAGTCATCAACAATATTCCCAGTGACATATTTCCTAAGTGTGTCAATTATAAGTTCCTTTCCTAAGCCTCTAGCAATGAGAGTTATACGTCGTACGAAAGAACAAACTAAGAGCTTTCAACGAAGCTGTAAGTCGTTTATGCAGCAAAAGAAATGTGAAAGTTAAATGCAACTGTATATGAAAAATACATTTTCATCAACAATATTCCCAGTGACATATTTCCTAGATTAGTCAATTTTAAGTTCATTTCCTAAGCCTCTAGCAATGAGAGTTATACGTCGTACGAAAGAACAAACTAAGAGCTTTCAACGAAGCTGTAAGTCCTTTATGCAGCAAAAGAAATGTGAAAGTTAAATGCAACTGTATATGAAAAATACATTTTCATCAACAATATTCCCAGTGACATATTTCCTAGATTAGTCAATTTTAAGTTCCTTTCCTAAGCCTCTATCAGCGAGGGTTATCTTCGTTGGAAAGAACAAAATAAGGGATTTCAACTAAGCTATACACGGTATATGCAGCGGAAAAAATGTGAGAGTTAAATACAACTGCATATGAAAAATACAGAGTCATCAACAATATTCCCAGTGACATATTTCCTAAGTGTGTCAATTATAAGTTCCTTTCCTAAGCCTCTAGCAATGAGAGTTATACGTCGTACGAAAGAACAAGCCAAGAGCTTTCAACCAAGCTATAAGTCGTTTATGCAGCAAAAGAAATGTGAAAGTTAAATGCAACTGTATATGAAAAATACAAAATCATCAACAATATTCCCAGTGACATATTTCCTAGATGAGTCAATTTTAAGTTCCTTTCCTAAGCCTCTAGCAATGAGAGTTATACGTCGTATGAAAGAACAAGCTAAGAGCTTTCAACCAAGCTATAAGTCGTTTATGCAGCAAAAGAAATGTGAAAGTTAAATGCAACTGTATATGAAAAATACATTTTCATCAACAATATTCCCAGTGACATATTTCCCAGGTGAGTCAATTTTAAGTTCCTTTCCTAAGCCTCTATCAAGGAGAGTTATACATCGTTGGAAAGAACAAGCTAGGAGCTTTCAACCAAGCTATAAATGATTTATGCAACAGAAGAAATGTGAAAGTTAAATGCAACTGTACATGAAAAACACAAAATCATTAACAATATTGCCAGTGACATATTTCCTAGATGAGTCAATTTTAAGTTCCTTTCCTAAGCCTCTAGCAATGAGAGTTATACGTCGTACGAAAGAACAAACTAAGAGCTTTCAACGAAGCTGTAAGTCGTTTATGCAGCAAAAGAAATGTGAAAGTTAAATGCAACTGTATATGAAAAATACATTTTCATCAACAATATTCCCAGTGACATATTTCCCAGGTGAGTCAATTTTAAGTTCCTTTCCTAAGCCTCTATCAAGGAGAGTTATACATCGTTGGAAAGAACAAGCTAGGAGCTTTCAACCAAGCTATAAATGATTTATGCAACAAAAGAAATGTGAAAGTTAAATGCAACTGTACATGAAAAATACAAAATCATCAACAATATTCCCAATGACATATTTCCTAAGTGAGTCAAATATAAGTTCCTTCCCTAAGCCTTTATCAAGGAGAGTTATACATCGTTGGAAAGAACAAGCTAGGAGCTTTCAACCAAGATATAAATGATTTATGCAACAAAAGAAATATGAAAGATAAATGCAACTGTACATGAAGAATACAAAATCATCAACAATGTTCCCAGTGACATATTTCCTAAGTCAGTCAATTATAACTTCCTTCCCTAAGCCTCTATCAACGAAAGTTATACATCGTTCGAAAGAAGAGTCTAAGAGCTTTCAATCAAGCTATAAATGGTTTATGCAACAATAGAAATGTGAAAGTTAGGTGCAACTGTATATGAAAAATACTAAATCATCAACAATATTCCCAGTGACATATTTCCTAGATTAGTCAATTTTAAGTTTCTTTCCTAAGCCTCTAACAATGAGGGTTATACATCGTTGGAAAGAAAAAGCTAGGAGCTTTCAATTAAGCTATAAATAATTTATGCAACAAAAGAAATGTGAAAGTTAAATGCAACTGTATATGAAAAACACAAAATCATCAACAATATTGCCAGTGAGATATTTCCTAAGTGTGTCAATTATAAGTTCCTTCCCTAAGCCTCTATCAATTAGAGTTATACATCGTTAGAAAGAACAAGCTAGGAGCTTTCAACCAAGCTATAAATGATTTATGGAGCAAAAGAACAAAATAAGGGATTTCAACTAAGCTATACACGGTATATGCAGCGGAAAAAATGTGAGAGTTAAATACAACTATATATGAAAAATACAGAGTCATCAACAATATTCCTCGTGACATAATTCCGAGTTCCGTCAATTTTAAGTTCCTTTCCTAAGCTTCTATCAACCACAGTTATACATCGTTGGAAAGAACAAAATAAGGGCTTTCAATCACACTATAAATAGTTTTTGCAGCAAAAGAAATGTGAAAGTTAAATGCAACTGTATATGAAAAATACAGAATCATCAACAATATTCCCAGTGACATATTTCCTAGATGAGTCAATTTTAAGTTCCTTTCCTAAGCCTCTAGCAATGAGAGTTATACGTCGTACGAAAGAACAAGCTAAGAGCTTTCAACGAAGCTGTAAGTCGTTTATGCAGCAAAAGAAATGTGAAAGCTAAATGCAACTGTATATGAAAAATACATTTTCATCAACAATATTCCCAGTGACATATTTCCCAGGTGAGTCAATTTTAAGTTCCTTTCCTAAGCCTCTATCAAGGAGAGTTATACATCGTTGGAAAGAACAAGCTAGGAGCTTTCAACCAAGCTATAAATGATTTATGCAACAAAAGAAATGTGAAAGTTAAATGCAACTGTACATGAAAAATACAAAATCATCAACAATATTCCCAATGACATATTTCCTAAGTGAGTCAAATATAAGTTCCTTCCCTAAGCCTTTATCAACGAGTGTTATACATCGTTCGAAAGAAGAGTCTAAGAGCTTTCAATCAAGCTATAAATGGTTTATGCAACGATAGAAATGTGAAAGTTAGGTGCAACTGTATATGAAAAATACTAAATCATCAACAATATTCCCAGTGACATATTTCCTAGATTAGTCAATTTTAAGTTTCTTTCCTAAGCCTCTAACAATGAGGGTTATACATCGTTGGAAAGAAAAAGCTAGGAGCTTTCAATTAAGCTATAAATAATTTATGCAACAAAAGAAATGTGAAAGTTAAATGCAACTGTATATGAAAAACACAAAATCATCAACAATATTGCCAGTGAGATATTTCCTAAGTGTGTCAATTATAAGTTCCTTCCCTAAGCCTCTATCAATTAGAGTTATACATCGTTAGAAAGAACAAGCTAGGAGCTTTCAACCAAGCTATAAATGATTTATGCAGCAAAAGAACAAAATAAGGGATTTCAACTAAGCTAAACACGGTATATGCAGCGGAAAAAATGTGAGAGTTAAATACAACTATATAAGAAAAATACAGAGTCATCAACAATATTCCTCGTGACATAATTCCGAGTTCCGTCAATTTTAAGTTCCTTTCCTAAGCTTCTATCAACCACAGTTATACATCGTTGGAAAGAACAAAATAAGGGCTTTCAATCACACTATAAATAGTTTTTGCAGCAAAAGGAATGTGAAAGTTAAATGCAACTGTATATGAAAAATACAGAATCATCAACAATATTCCCAGTGACATATTTCCTAAGTTTGTCAATTATAAGTTCCTTCCCTAAGCCTCTAACAATGAGGGTTATACATCGTTGGAAAGAAAAAGCTAGGAGCTTTCAATTAAGCTATAAATGATTTATGCAGCAAAAGAAATGTGAAAGTTAAATGCAACTGTATATGAAAAACACAAAATCATCAACAATATTGCCAGTGAGATATTTCCTAAGTGTGTCAATTATAAGTTCCTTCCCTAAGCCTCTATCAATTAGAGTTATACATCGTTAGAAAGAACAAGCTAGGAGCTTTCAACCAAGCTATAAATGATTTATGCAGCAAAAGAAATGTGAAAGTTAAATGCAACTGTATATGAAAAATACAAAATCATCAACAATATTGCCAGTAACATATTTCCTAGATGAGTCAATTTTAAGTTCCTTTCCTAAGCCTCTATCAATGAGAGTTATACACCGTTGGAAAGAAAAAGCTAGGAGCTTTCAATCAAGCTATAACTGATTTATGCAGTAAAAGAAATGAGAAAGTTAAATGCAACTGTATATGAAAAATACAAAATCATCAACAATATTCCCAGTGTCATATTTCCTAGATGAGTCAATTTTAAGTTCGTTTCCTAAACCTCTTTAAACCTGAATTTTACATCGTTGGAGAGAGCAAGCTAAGAGCTTTCAATCAAGCTATAAACGGTTTATGCAGCAAAACAAATGTGTAAGTTAAATGTAATTGTATATGAAAAATACAGTATCATCAACAATATTCCCAGTGACATATTTCCTAGATTAGTCAATTTTAAGTTCCTTTCCTAAGCCTCTATCAGCGAGGGTTATCTTCGTTGGAAAGAACAAAATAAGGGATTTCAACTAAGCTATACACGGTATATGCAGCGGAAAAAATGTGAGAGTTAAATACAACTGCATATGAAAAATACAGAGTCATCAACAATATTCCTCGTGACATAATTCCGAGATCCGTCAATTTTAAGTTCCTTTCCTAAACTTCTATCAACCACAGTTATACATCGTTGGAAAGAACAAAGTAAGGGCTTTCAATCACAATATAAATAGTTTTTCCAGCAAAAGAAATGTGAAAGTTAAATGCAACTGTATATGAAAAATACAAAATCATCAACAATATTCCCAGTGACATATTTCCTAGATGAGTCAATTTTAAGTTCCTTTCCTAAGCCTCTAGCAATGAGAGTTATACGTCGTACGAAAGAACAAGCTAAGAGCTTTCAACCAAGCTATAAGTCGTTTATGCAGCAAAAGAAATGTGAAAGTTAAATGCAACTGTATATGAAAAATACATTTTCATCAACAATATTCCCAGTGACATATTTCCCAGGTGAGGCAATTTTAAGTTCCTTTCCTAAGCCTCTATCAAGGAGAGTTATACATCGTTGGAAAGAACAAGCTAGGAGCTTTCAACCAAGCTATAAATGATTTATGCAACAAAAGAAATGTGAAAGTTAAATGCAACTGTACATGAAAAATACAAAATCATCAACAATATTCCCAGTGACATATTTCCTAGATTAGTCAATTTTAAGTTCCTTTCCTAAGCCTCTATCAGCGAGGGTTATCTTCGTTGGAAAGAACAAAATAAGGGATTTCAACTAAGCTATACACGGTATATGCAGCGGAAAAAATGTGAGAGTTAAATACAACTGCATATGAAAAATACAGAGTCATCAACAATATTCCTCGTGACATAATTCCGAGATCCGTCAATTTTAAGTTCCTTTAAGTTCCTTTCCTAAGCTTCTATCAACCACAGTTATACATCGTTGGAAAGAACAAAGTAAGGGCTTTCAATCACAATATAAATAGTTTTTCCAGCAAAAGAAATGTGAAAGTTAAACGCAACTGTATATGAAAAATACAGAATCACCAACAATATTCCCAGTGACATATTTCCTAAGTGTGTCAATTATAAGTTCCTTTCCTAAGCCTCTAGCAATGAGAGTTATACGTCGTACGAAAGAACAAGCTAAGAGCTTTCAACCAAGCTGTAAGTCGTTTATGCGGCAAAAGAAATGTGAAAGATAAATGCAACTGTATATGAAAAATACAAAATCATCAACAATATTCCCAGTGACATATTTCCTAAGTGTGTCAATTATAAGTTCCTTCCCTAAGCCTCTATCAATGAGAGTTATACATCGTTAGAAAGAACAAGCTAGGAGCTTTCAACCAAGCTATAAATGATTTATGCAACAAAAGAAATGTGAAAGTTAAATGCAACTGTACATGAAAAATACAAAATCATTAACAATATTGCCAGTGACATATTTCCTAGATGAGTCAATTTTAAGTTCCTTTCCTAAGCCTCTAGCAATGAGAGTTATACGTCGTACGAAAGAACAAACTAAGAGCTTTCAACGAAGCTGTAAGTCGTTTATGCAGCAAAAGAAATGTGAAAGTTAAATGCAACTGTATATGAAAAATACATTTTCATCAACAATATTCCCAGTGACATATTTCCTAGATTAGTCAATTTTAAGTTCCTTTCCTAAGCCTCTATCAGCGAGGGTTATCTTCGTTGGAAAGAACAAAATAAGGGATTTCAACTAAGCTATACACGGTATATGCAGCGGAAAAAATGTGAGAGTTAAATACAACTGCATATGAAAAATACAGAGTCATCAACAATATTCCCAGTGACATATTTCCTAAGTGTGTCAATTATAAGTTCCTTTCCTAAGCCTCTAGCAATGAGAGTTATACGTCGTACGAAAGAACAAGCTAAGAGCTTTCAACCAAGCTGTAAGTCGTTTATGCGGCAAAAGAAATGTGAAAGTTAAATGCAACTGTATATGAAAAATACAAAATCGTCAACAATATTCCCAGTGACATATTTCCTAGATGAGTCAATTTTAAGTTCCTTTCCTAAGCCTCTAGCAATGAGAGTTATACGTCGTACGAAAGAACAAGCTAAGAGCTTTCAACCAAGCTATAAGTCGTTTATGCAGCAAAAGAAATGTGAAAGTTAAATGCAACTGTATATGAAAAATACATTTTCATCAACAATATTCCCAGTGACATATTTCCCAGGTGAGTCAATTTTAAGTTCCTTTCCTAAGCCTCTATCAATGAGAGTTATACACCGTTGGAAAGAAAAAGCTAGGAGCTTTCAATCAAGCTATAACTGATTTATGCAGTAAAAGAAATGAGAAAGTTAAATGCAACTGTATATGAAAAATTCAAAATCATCAACAATATTCCCAGTGTCATATTTCCTAGATTAGTCAATTTTAAGTTCCTTTCCTAAGCCTCTATCAGCGAGGGTTATCTTCGTTGGAAAGAACAAAATAAGGGATTTCAACTAAGCTATACACGGTATATGCAGCGGAAAAAATGTGAGAGTTAAATACAACTGCATATGAAAAATACAGAGTCATCAACAATATTCCTCGTGACATATTTCCTAAGTGTGTCAATTATAAGTTCCTTTCCTAAGCCTCTAGCAATGAGAGTTATACGTCGTACGAAAGAACAAGCTAAGAGCTTTCAACCAAGCTATAAGTCGTTTATGCAGCAAAAGAAATGTGAAAGTTAAATACAACTGTATATGAAAAATACATTTTCATCAACAATATTCCCAGTGACATATTTCCTAGATTAGTCAATTTTAAGTTCCTTTCCTAAGCCTCTATCAGCGAGGGTTATCTTCGTTGGAAAGAACAAAATAAGGGATTTCAACTAAGCTATACACGGTATATGCACCGGAAAAAATGTGAGAGTTAAATACAACTGCATATGAAAAATACAGAGTCATCAACAATATTCCTCGTGACATATTTCCTAAGTGTGTCAATTATAAGTTCCTTTCCTAAGCCTCTAGCAATGAGAGTTATACGTCGTACGAAAGAACAAGCTAAGAGCTTTCAACCAAGCTATAAGTCGTTTATGCAGCAAAAGAAATGTGAAAGTTAAATACAACTGTATATGAAAAATACATTTTCATCAACAATATTCCCAGTGACATATTTCCTAGATTAGTCAATTTTAAGTTCCTTTCCTAAGCCTCTATCAGCGAGGGTTATCTTCGTTGGAAAGAACAAAATAAGGGATTTCAACTAAGCTATACACGGTATATGCACCGGAAAAAATGTGAGAGTTAAATACAACTGCATATGAAAAATACAGAATCATCAACAATATTCCCAGTGACATATTTCCTAAGTTTGTCAATTATAAGTTCCTTCCCTAAGCCTCTAACAATGAGGGTTATACATCGTTGGAAAGAAAAAGCTAGGAGCTTTCAATTAAGCTATAAATGATTTATGCAGCAAAAGAAATGTGAAAGTTAAATGCAACTGTATATGAAAAACACAAAATCATCAACAATATTGCCAGTGAGATATTTCCTAAGTGTGTCAATTATAAGTTCCTTCCCTAAGCCTCTATCAATTAGAGTTATACATCGTTAGAAAGAACAGGCTAGGACCTTTCAACCAAGCTATAAATGATTTATGCAGCAAAAGAAATGTGAAAGTTAAATGCAACTGTATATGAAAAATACAAAATCATCAACAATATTGCCAGTAACATATTTCCTAGATGAGTCAATTTTAAGTTCCTTTCCTAAGCCTCTATCAATGAGAGTTATACACCGTTGGAAAGAAAAAGCTAGGAGCTTTCAATCAAGCTATAACTGATTTATGCAGTAAAAGAAATGAGAAAGTTAAATGCAACTGTATATGAAAAATACAAAATCATCAACAATATTCCCAGTGTCATATTTCCTAGATGAGTCAATTTTAAGTTCGTTTCCTAAACCTCTTTAAACCTGAATTTTACATCGTTGGAGAGAGCAAGCTAAGAGCTTTCAATCAAGCTATAAACGGTTTATGCAGCAAAACAAATGTGTAAGTTAAATGTAATTGTATATGAAAAATACAGTATCATCAACAATATTCCCAGTGACATATTTCCTAGATTAGTCAATTTTAAGTTCCTTTCCTAAGCCTCTATCAGCGAGGGTTATCTTCGTTGGAAAGAATAAAATAAGGGATTTCAACTAAGCTATACACGGTATATGCACCGGAAAAAATGTGAGAGTTAAATACAACTGCATATGAAAAATACAGAGTCATCAACAATATTCCTCGTGACATAATTCCGAGATCCGTCAATTTTAAGTTCCTTTCCTAAACTTCTATCAACCACAGTTATACATCGTTGGAAAGAACAAAGTAAGGGCTTTCAATCACAATATAAATAGTTTTTCCAGCAAAAGAAATGTGAAAGTTAAACGCAACTGTATATGAAAAATACAGAATCATCAACAATATTCCCAGTGACATATTTCCTAAGTGTGTCAATTATAAGTTCCTTTCCTAAGCCTCTAGCAATGAGAGTTATACGTCGTACGAAAGAACAAGCTAAGAGCTTTCAACCAAGCTGTAAGTCGTTTATGCGGCAAAAGAAATGTGAAAGTTAAATGCAACTGTATATGAAAAATACAAAATCATCAACAATATTCCCAGTGACATATTTCCTAGATGAGTCAATTTTAAGTTCCTTTCCTAAGCCTCTAGCAATGAGAGTTATACGTCGTACGAAAGAACAAGCTAAGAGCTTTCAACCAAGCTATAAGTCGTTTATGCAGCAAAAGAAATGTGAAAGTTAAATGCAACTGTATATGAAAAATACATTTTCATCAACAATATTCCCAGTGACATATTTCCCAGGTGAGGCAATTTTAAGTTCCTTTCCTAAGCCTCTATCAAGGAGAGTTATACATCGTTGGAAAGAACAAGCTAGGAGCTTTCAACCAAGCTATAAATGATTTATGCAACAAAAGAAATGTGAAAGTTAAATGCAACTGTACATGAAAAATACAAACTCATCAACAATATTCCCAGTGACATATTTCCTAGATTAGTCAATTTTAAGTTCCTTTCCTAAGCCTCTATCAGCGAGGGTTATCTTCGTTGGAAAGAACAAAATAAGGGATTTCAACTAAGCTATACACGGTATATGCAGCGGAAAAAATGTGAGAGTTAAATACAACTGCATATGAAAAATACAGAGTCATCAACAATATTCCTCGTGACATAATTCCGAGATCCGTCAATTTTAAGTTCCTTTCCTAAGCTTCTATCAACCACAGTTATACATCGTTGGAAAGAACAAAGTAAGGGCTTTCAATCACAATATAAATAGTTTTTCCAGCAAAAGAAATGTGAAAGTTAAACGCAACTGTATATGAAAAATACAGAATCACCAACAATATTCCCAGTGACATATTTCCTAAGTGTGTCAATTATAAGTTCCTTTCCTAAGCCTCTAGCAATGAGAGTTATACGTCGTACGAAAGAACAAGCTAAGAGCTTTCAACCAAGCTGTAAGTCGTTTATGCGGCAAAAGAAATGTGAAAGATAAATGCAACTGTATATGAAAAATACAAAATCATCAACAATATTCCCAGTGACATATTTCCTAAGTGTGTCAATTATAAGTTCCTTCCCTAAGCCTCTATCAATGAGAGTTATACATCGTTAGAAAGAACAAGCTAGGAGCTTTCAACCAAGCTATAAATGATTTATGCAACGAAAGAAATGTGAAAGTTAAATGCAACTGTACATGAAAAATACAAAATCATTAACAATATTGCCAGTGACATATTTCCTAGATGAGTCAATTTTAAGTTCCTTTCCTAAGCCTCTAGCAATGAGAGTTATACGTCGTACGAAAGAACAAACTAAGAGCTTTCAACGAAGTTGTAAGTCGTTTATGCAGCAAAAGAAATGTGAAAGTTAAATGCAACTGTATATGAAAAATACATTTTCATCAACAATATTCCCAGTGACATATTTCCTAGATTAGTCAATTTTAAGTTCCTTTCCTAAGCCTCTATCAGCGAGGGTTATCTTCGTTGGAAAGAACAAAATAAGGGATTTCAACTAAGCTATACACGGTATATGCAGCGGAAAAAATGTGAGAGTTAAATACAACTGCATATGAAAAATACAGAGTCATCAACAATATTCCCAGTGACATATTTCCTAAGTGTGTCAATCATAAGTTCCTTTCCTAAGCCTCTAGCAATGAGAGTTATACGTCGTACGAAAGAACAAACTAAGAGCTTTCAACGAAGCTGTAAGTCGTTTATGCAGCAAAAGAAATGTGAAAGTTAAATACAACTGTATATGAAAAATACATTTTCATCAACAATATTCCCAGTGACATATTTCCTAGATTAGTCAATTTTAAGTTCCTTTCCTAAGCCTCTATCAGCGAGGGTTATCTTCGTTGGAAAGAACAAAATAAGGGATTTCAACTAAGCTATACACGGTATATGCAGCGGAAAAAATGTGAGAGTTAAATACAACTGCATATGAAAAATACAGAGTCATCAACAATATTCCCAGTGACATATTTCCTAAGTGTGTCAATTATAAGTTCCTTTCCTAAGCCTCTAGCAATGAGAGTTATACGTCGTACGAAAGAACAAGCTAAGAGCTTTCAACCAAGCTGTAAGTCGTTTATGCGGCAAAAGAAATGTGAAAGTTAAATGCAACTGTATATGAAAAATACAAAATCATCAACAATATTCCCAGTGACATATTTCCTAGATGAGTCAATTTTAAGTTCCTTTCCTAAGCCTCTAGCAATGAGAGTTATACGTCGTACGAAAGAACAAGCTAAGAGCTTTCAACCAAGCTATAAGTCGTTTATGCAGCAAAAGAAATGTGAAAGTTAAATGCAACTGTATATGAAAAATACATTTTCATCAACAATATTCCCAGTGACATATTTCCCAGGTGAGGCAATTTTAAGTTCCTTTCCTAAGCCTCTATCAAGGAGAGTTATACATCGTTGGAAAGAACAAGCTAGGAGCTTTCAACCAAGCTATAAATGATTTATGCAACAAAAGAAATGTGAAAGTTAAATGCAACTGTACATGAAAAATACAAACTCAGCAACAATATTCCCAGTGACATATTTCCTAGATTAGTCAATTTTAAGTTCCTTTCCTAAGCCTCTATCAGCGAGGGTTATCTTCGTTGGAAAGAACAAAATAAGGGATTTCAACTAAGCTATACACGGTATATGCAGCGGAAAAAATGTGAGAGTTAAATACAACTGCATATGAAAAATACAGAGTCATCAACAATATTCCTCGTGACATAATTCCGAGATCCGTCAATTTTAAGTTCCTTTCCTAAGCTTCTATCAACCACAGTTATACATCGTTGGAAAGAACAAAGTAAGGGCTTTCAATCACAATATAAATAGTTTTTCCAGCAAAAGAAATGTGAAAGTTAAACGCAACTGTATATGAAAAATACAGAATCACCAACAATATTCCCAGTGACATATTTCCTAAGTGTGTCAATTATAAGTTCCTTTCCTAAGCCTCTAGCAATGAGAGTTATACGTCGTACGAAAGAACAAGCTAAGAGCTTTCAACCAAGCTGTAAGTCGTTTATGCGGCAAAAGAAATGTGAAAGATAAATGCAACTGTATATGAAAAATACAAAATCATCAACAATATTCCCAGTGACATATTTCCTAAGTGTGTCAATTATAAGTTCCTTCCCTAAGCCTCTATCAATGAGAGTTATACATCGTTAGAAAGAACAAGCTAGGAGCTTTCAACCAAGCTATAAATGATTTATGCAACAAAAGAAATGTGAAAGTTAAATGCAACTGTACATGAAAAATACAAAATCATTAACAATATTGCCAGTGACATATTTCCTAGATGAGTCAATTTTAAGTTCCTTTCCTAAGCCTCTAGCAATGAGAGTTATACGTCGTACGAAAGAACAAACTAAGAGCTTTCAACGAAGCTGTAAGTCGTTTATGCAGCAAAAGAAATGTGAAAGTTAAATGCAACTGTATATGAAAAATACATTTTCATCAACAATATTCCCAGTGACATATTTCCTAGATTAGTCAATTTTAAGTTCCTTTCCTAAGCCTCTATCAGCGAGGGTTATCTTCGTTGGAAAGAACAAAATAAGGGATTTCAACTAAGCTATACACGGTATATGCAGCGGAAAAAATGTGAGAGTTAAATACAACTGCATATGAAAAATACAGAGTCATCAACAATATTCCCAGTGACATATTTCCTAAGTGTGTCAATTATAAGTTCCTGTCCTAAGCCTCTAGCAATGAGAGTTATACGTCGTACGAAAGAACAAACTAAGAGCTTTCAACGAAGCTGTAAGTCGTTTATGCAGCAAAAGAAATGTGAAAGTTAAATACAACTGTATATGAAAAATACATTTTCATCAACAATATTCCCAGTGACATATTTCCTAGATTAGTCAATTTTAAGTTCCTTTCCTAAGCCTCTATCAGCGAGGGTTATCTTCGTTGGAAAGAACAAAATAAGGGATTTCAACTAAGCTATACACGGTATATGCAGCGGAAAAAATGTGAGAGTTAAATACAACTGCATATGAAAAATACAGAGTCATCAACAATATTCCCAGTGACATATTTTCTAAGTGTGTCAATTATAAGTTCCTTTCCTAAGCCTCTAGCAATGAGAGTTATACGTCGTACGAAAGAACAAGCTAAGAGCTTTCAACCAAGCTGTAAGTCGTTTATGCGGCAAAAGAAATGTGAAAGTTAAATGCAACTGTATATGAAAAATACAAAATCATCAACAATATTCCCAGTGACATATTTCCTAGATGAGTCAATTTTAAGTTCCTTTCCTAAGCCTCTAGCAATGAGAGTTATACGTCGTACGAAAGAACAAGCTAAGAGCTTTCAACCAAGCTATAAGTCGTTTATGCAGCAAAAGAAATGTGAAAGTTAAATGGAACTGTATATGAAAAATACATTTTCATCAACAATATTCCCAGTGACATATTTCCCAGGTGAGTCAATTTTAAGTTCCTTTCCTAAGCCTCTATCAAGGAGAGTTATACATCGTTGGAAAGAACAAGCTAGGAGCTTTCAACCAAGCTATAAATGATTTATGCAACAGAAGAAATGTGAAAGTTAAATGCAACTGTACATGAAAAATACAAAATCATTAACAATATTGCCAGTGACATATTTCCTAGATGAGTCAATTTTAAGTTCCTTTCCTAAACCTCTAGCAATGAGAGTTATACGTCGTACGAAAGAACAAACTAAGAGCTTTCAACGAAGCTGTAAGTCGTTTATGCAGCAAAAGAAATGTGAAAGTTAAATGCAACTGTATATGAAAAATACATTTTCATCAACAATATTCCCAGTGACATATTTCCCAGGTGAGTCAATTTTAAGTTCCTTTCCTAAGCCTCTATCAAGGAGAGTTATACATCGTTGAAAAGAACAAGCTAGGAGCTTTCAACCAAGCTATAAATGATTTATGCAACAAAAGAAATGTGAAAGTTAAATGCAACTGTACATGAAAAATACAAAATCATCAACAATATTCCCAATGACATATTTCCTAAGTGATTCAAATATAAGTTCCTTCCCTAAGCCTTTATCAACGAGTGTTATACATCGTTGGAAAGAACAAGCTAAGGGCTTTCAATCAAGCTATAAACGTTTTATGCAACAAAAGAAATATGAAAGATAAATGCAACTGTACATGAAGAATACAAAATCATCAACAGTGTTCCCAGTGACATATTTCCTAAGTCAGTCAATTATAACTTCCTTCCCTAAGCCTCTATCAACGAAAGTTATACATCGTTCGAAAGAAGAGTCTAAGAGCTTTCAATCAAGCTATAAATGGTTTATGCAACAATAGAAATGTGAAAGTTAGGTGCAACTGTATATGAAAAATACTAAATCATCAACAATATTCCCAGTGACATATTTCCTAGATTAGTCAATTTTAAGTTTCTTTCCTAAGCCTCTAACAATGAGGGTTATACATCGTTGGAAAGAAAAAGCTAGGAGCTTTCAATTAAGCTATAAATAATTTATGCAACAAAAGAAATGTGAAAGTTAAATGCAACTGTATATGAAAAACACAAAATCATCAACAATATTGCCAGTGAGATATTTCCTATGTGTGTCAATTATAAGTTCCTTCCCTAAGCCTCTATCAATTAGAGTTATACATCGTTAGAAAGAACAAGCTAGGAGCTTTCAACCAAGCTATAAATGATTTATGCAGCAAAAGAACAAAATAAGGGATTTCAACTAAGCTATACACGGTATATGCAGCGGAAAAAATGTGAGAGTTAAATACAACTATATATGAAAAATACAGAGTCATCAACAATATTCCTCGTGACATAATTCCGAGTTCCGTCAATTTTAAGTTCCTTTCCTAAGCTTCTATCAACCAAAGTTATACATCGTGGGAAAGAACTAAATAAGGGCTTTCAATCACACTATAAATAGTTTTTGCAGCAAAAGAAATGTGAAAGATAAATGCAACTGTATATGAAAAATACAGAATCATCAACAATATTCCCAGTGACATATTTCCTAAGTTTGTCAATTATAAGTTCCTTCCCTAAGCCTCTAACAATGAGGGTTATACATCGTTGGAAAGAAAAAGCTAGGAGCTTTCAATTAAGCTATAAATGATTTATGCAACAAAAGAAATGTGAAAGTTAAATGCAACTGTATATGAAAAACACAAAATCATCAACAATATTGCCAGTGAGATATTTCCTAAGTGTGTCAATTATAAGTTCCTTCCCTAAGCCTCTATCAATTAGAGTTATACATCGTTAGAAAGAACAAGCTAGGTGCTTTCAACCAAGCTATAAATGATTTATGCAGCAAAAGAAATGTGAAAGTTAAATGCAACTGTATATGAAAAATACAAAATCATCAACAATATTCCCAGTGACATATTTCCTAGATGAGTCAATTTTAAGTTCCTTTCCTAAGCCTCTAGCAATGAGAGTTATACGTGGTACGAAAGAAGAAGCTAAGAGTTTTCAACCAAGCTGTAAGTCGTTTATGCAGCAAAAGAAATGTGAAAGTTAAATGCAACTGTATATGAAAAATACATTTTCATCAACAATATTCCCAGTGACATATTTCCTAGATGAGTCAATTTTAAGTTCTTTTCCTAAGCCTCTATCAAGGAGAGTTATACATCGTTGGAAAGAACAAACTAGGAGCTTTCAACCAAGCTATAAATGATTTATGCAACAAAAGAAATGTGAAAGTTAAATGCAACTGTACATGAAAAATACAAAATCATCAACAATATTGCCAGTGACATATTTCCTAGATTAGTCAATTTTAAGTTTCTTTCCTAAGCCTCTATCAATGAGAGTTATACACCGTTGGAAAGAAAAAGCTAGGAGCTTTCAATCAAGCTATAACTGATTTATGCAACAAAAGAAATGTGAAAGTTAAATGCAACTGTATATGAAAAACACAAAATCATCAACAATATTGCCAGTAACATATTTCCTAGATGAGTCAATTTTAAGTTCCTTTCCTAAGCCTCTATCAATGAGAGTTATACACCGTTGGAAAGAAAAAGCTAGGAGCTTTCAATCAAGCTATAACCGATTTATGCAGTAAAAGAAATGTGAAAGTTAAATGCAACTGTATATGAAAAATACATTTTCATCAACAATATTCCCAGTGACATATTTCCTAGATTAGTTAATTTTAAGTTCCTTTCCTAAGCCTCTAGCAATGAGAGTTATACGTCGTACGAAAGAACAAACTAAGAGCTTTCAACGAAGCTGTAAGTCGTTTATGCAGCAAAAGAAATGTGAAAGTTAAATGCAACTGTATATGAAAAATACATTTTCATCAACAATATTCCCAGTGACATATTTCCTAGATTAGTCAATTTTAAGTTCCTTTCCTAAGCCTCTATCAGCGAGGGTTATCTTCGTTGGAAAGAACAAAATAAGGGATTTCAACTAAGCTATACACGGTATATGCAGCGGAAAAAATGTGAGAGTTAAATACAACTGCATATGAAAAATACAGAGTCATCAACAATATTCCCAGTGACATATTTCCTAAGTGTGTCAATTATAAGTTCCTTTCCTAAGCCTCTAGCAATGAGAGTTATACGTCGTACGAAAGAACAAGCTAAGAGCTTTCAACCAAGCTGTAAGTCGTTTATGCGGCAAAAGAAATGTGAAAGTTAAATGCAACTGTATATGAAAAATACAAAATCATCAACAATATTCCCAGTGACATATTTCCTAGATGAGTCAATTTTAAGTTCCTTTCCTAAGCCTCTAGCAATGAGAGTTATACGTCGTACGAAAGAACAAGCTAAGAGCTTTCAACCAAGCTATAAGTCGTTTATGCAGCAAAAGAAATGTGAAAGTTAAATGCAACTGTATATGAAAAATACATTTTCATCAACAATATTCCCAGTGACATATTTCCCAGGTGATTCAATTTTAAGTTCCTTTCCTAAGCCTCTATCAAGGAGAGTTATACATCGTTGGAAAGAACAAGCTAGGAGCTTTCAACCAAGCTATAAATGATTTATGCAACAGAAGAAATGTGAAAGTTAAATGCAACTGTACATGAAAAATACAAAATCATTAACAATATTGCCAGTGACATATTTCCTAGATGAGTCAATTTTAAGTTCCTTTCCTAAGCCTCTAGCAATGAGAGTTATACGTCGTACGAAAGAACAAACTAAGAGCTTTCAACGAAGCTGTAAGTCGTTTATGCAGCAAAAGAAATGTGAAAGTTAAATGCAACTGTATATGAAAAATACATTTTCATCAACAATATTCCCAGTGACATATTTCCCAGGTGAGTCAATTTTAAGTTCCTTTCCTAAGCCTCTATCAAGGAGAGTTATACATCGTTGGAAAGAACAAGCTAGGAGCTTTCAACCAAGCTATAAATGATTTATGCAACAAAAGAAATGTGAAAGTTAAATGCAACTGTACATGAAAAATACAAAATCATCAACAATATTCCCAATGACATATTTCCTAAGTGAGTCAAATATAAGTTCCTTCCCTAAGCCTTTATCAACGAGTGTTATACATCGTTGGAAAGAACAAGCTAAGGGCTTTCAATCAAGCTATAAAAGTTTTATGCAACAAAAGAAATATGAAAGATAAATGCAACTGTACATGAAGAATACAAAATCATCAACAATGTTCCCAGTGACATATTTCCTAAGTCAGTCAATTATAACTTCCTTCCCTAAGCCTCTATCAACGAAAGTTATACATCGTTCGAAAGAAGAGTCTAAGAGCTTTCAATCAAGCTATAAATGGTTTATGCAACAATAGAAATGTGAAAGTTAGGTGCAACTGTATATGAAAAATACTAAATCATCAACAATATTCCCAGTGACATATTTCCTAGATTAGTCAATTTTAAGTTTCTTTCCTAAGCCTCTAACAATGAGGGTTATACATCGTTGGAAAGAAAAAGCTAGGAGCTTTCAATTAAGCTATAAATAATTTATGCAACAAAAGAAATGTGAAAGTTAAATGCAACTGTATATGAAAAACACAAAATCATCAACAATATTGCCAGTGAGATATTTCCTAAGTGTGTCAATTATAAGTTCCTTCCCTAAGCCTCTATCAATTAGAGTTATACATCGTTAGAAAGAACAAGCTAGGAGCTTTCAACCAAGCTATAAATGATTTATGCAGCAAAAGAACAAAATAAGAGATTTCAACTAAGCTATACACGGTATATGCAGCGGAAAAAATGTGAGAGTTAAATACAACTATATATGAAAAATACAGAGTCATCAACAATATTCCTCGTGACATAATTCCGAGTTCCGTCAATTTTAAGTTCCTTTCCTAAGCTTCTATCAACCACAGTTATACATCGTTGGAAAGAACAAAATAAGGGCTTTCAATCACACTATAAATAGTTTTTGCAGCAAAAGAAATGTGAAAGTTAAATGCAACTGTATATGAAAAATACAGAATCATCAACAATATTCCCAGTGACATATTTCCTAAGTTTGTCAATTATAAGTTCCTTCCCTAAGCCTCTAACAATGAGGGTTATACATCGTTGGAAAGAAAAAGCTAGGAGCTTTCAATTAAGCTATAAATGATTTATGCAACAAAAGAAATGTGAAAGTTAAATGCAACTGTATATGAAAAACACAAAATCATCAACAATATTGCCAGTGAGATATTTCCTAAGTGTGTCAATTATAAGTTCCTTCCCTAAGCCTCTATCAATTAGAGTTATACATCGTTAGAAAGAACAAGCTAGGTGCTTTCAACCAAGCTATAAATGATTTATGCAGCAAAAGAAATGTGAAAGTTAAATGCAACTGTATATGAAAAATACAAAATCATCAACAATATTGCCAGTAACATATTTCCTAGATGAGTCAATTTTAAGTTCCTTTCCTAAGCCTCTATCAATGAGAGTTATACACCGTTGGAAAGAAAAAGCTAGGAGCTTTCAATCAAGCTATAACTGATTTATGCAGTAAAAGAAATGTGAAAGTTAAATGCAACTGTATATGAAAAATACAAAATCATCAACAATATTCCCAGTGTCATATTCCCTAGATGAGTCAATTTTAAGTTCGTTTCCTAAACCTCTTTATACCTGAGTTTTACATCGTTGGAGAGAGCAAGCTAAGAGCTTTCAATCAAGCTATAAACGGTTTATGCAGCAAAACAAATGTGAAAGTTAAATGCAACTGTATATGAAAAACACAAAATCATCAACAATATTGCCAGTGACATATTTCCTAAGTGTGTCAATTATAAGTTCCTTCCCTAAGCCTCTATCAATGAGAGTTATACATCGTTAGAAAGAACAAGCTAGGAGCTTTCAACCAAGCTATAAATGATTTATGCAACAAAAGAAATGTGAAAGTTAAATGCAACTGTACATGAAAAATACAAAATCATTAACAATATTGCCAGTGACATATTTCCTAGATGAGTCAATTTTAAGTTCCTTTCCTAAGCCTCTAGCAATGAGAGTTATACGTCGTACGAAAGAACAAGCTAAGAGCTTTCAACGAAGCTGTAAGTCGTTTATGCAGCAAAAGAAATGTGAAAGCTAAATGCAACTGTATATGAAAAATACATTTTCATCAACAATATTCCCAGTGACATATTTCCCAGGTGAGTCAATTTTAAGTTCCTTTCCTAAGCCTCTATCAAGGAGAGTTATACATCGTTGGAAAGAACAAGCTAGGAGCTTTCAACCAAGCTATAAATGATTTATGCAACAAAAGAAATGTGAAAGTTAAATGCAACTGTACATGAAAAATACAAAATCATCAACAATATTCCCAATGACATATTTCCTAAGTGAGTCAAATATAAGTTCCTTCCCTAAGCCTTTATCAACGAGTGTTATACATCGTTGGAAAGAACAAGCTAAGGGCTTTCAATCAAGCTATAAACGTTTTATGCAACAAAAGAAATATGAAAGATAAATGCAACTGTACATGAAGAATACAAAATCATCAACAATGTTCCCAGTGACATATTTCCTAAGTCAGTCAATTATAACTTCCTTCCCTAAGCCTCCATCAACGAAAGTTATACATCGTTCGAAAGAAGAGTCTAAGAGCTTTCAATCAAGTTATAAATGGTTTATGCAGCAATAGAAATGTGAAAGTTAGGTGCAACTGTATATGAAAAATACTAAATCATCAACAATATTCCCAGTGACATATTTCCTAGATTAGTCAATTTTAAGTTTCTTTCCTAAGCCTCTAACAATGAGGGTTATACATCGTTGGAAAGAAAAAGCTAGGAGCTTTCAATTAAGCTATAAATAATTTATGCAACAAAAGAAATGTGAAAGTTAAATGCAACTGTATATGAAAAACACAAAATCATCAACAATATTGCCAGAGAGATATTTCCTAAGTGTGTCAATTATAAGTTCCTTCCCTAAGCCTCTATCAATTAGAGTTATACATCGTTAGAAAGAACAAGCTAGGAGCTTTCAACCAAGCTATAAATGATTTATGCAGCAAAAGAACAAAATAAGGGATTTCAACTAAGCTATACACGGTATATGCAGCGGAAAAAATGTGAGAGTTAAATACAACTATATATGAAAAATACAGAGTCATCAACAATATTCCTCGTGACATAATTCCGAGTTCCGTCAATTTTAAGTTCCTTTCCTAAGCTTCTATCAACCACAGTTATACATCGTTGGAAAGAACAAAATAAGGGCTTTCAATCACACTATAAATAGTTTTTGCAGCAAAAGAAATGTGAAAGTTAAATGCAACTGTATATGAAAAATACAGAATCATCAACAATATTCCCAGTGACATATTTCCTAAGTTTGTCAATTATAAGTTCCTTCCCTAAGCCTCTAACAATGTGGGTTATACATCGTTGGAAAGAAAAAGCTAGGAGCTTTCAATTAAGCTATAAATGATTTATGCAACAAAAGAAATGTGAAAGTTAAATGCAACTGTATATGAAAAACACAAAATCATCAACAATATTGCCAGTGAGATATTTCCTAAGTGTGTCAATTATAAGTTCCTTCCCTAAGTCTCTATCAATTAGAGTTATACATCGTTAGAAAGAACAAGCTAGGAGCTTTCAACCAAGCTATAAATGATTTATGCAGCAAAAGAAATGTGAAAGTTAAATGCAACTGTATATGAAAAATACAAAATCATCAACAATATTGCCAGTAACATTTTTCCTAGATGAGTCAATTTTAAGTTCCTTTCCTAAGCCTCTAGCAATGAGAGTTATACGTCGTACGAAAGAACAAGCTAAGAGCTTTCAACCAAGCTATAAGTCGTTTATGCAGCAAAAGAAATGTGAAAGTTAAATGCAACTGTATATGAAAAATACATTTTCATCAACAATATTCCCAGTGACATATTTCCCAGGTGAGTCAATTTTAAGTTCCTTTCCTAAGCCTCTATCAAGGAGAGTTATACATCGTTGGAAAGAACAAGCTAGGAGCTTTCAACCAAGCTATAAATGATTTATGCAACAAAAGAAATGTGAAAGTTAAATGCAACTGTACATGAAAAATACAAAATCATCAACAATATTCCCAGTGACATATTTCCTAGATTAGTCAATTTTAAGTTCCTTTCCTAAGCCTCTATCAGCGAGGGTTATCTTCGTTGGAAAGAACAAAATAAGGGATTTCAACTAAGCTATACACGGTATATGCAGCGGAAAAAATGTGAGAGTTAAATACAACTGCATATGAAAAATACAGAGTCATCAACAATATTCCTCGTGACATAATTCCGAGATCCGTCAATTTTAAGTTCCTTTCCTAACCTTCTATCAACTACAGTTATACATCGTTGGAAAGAACAAAGTAAGGGCTTTCAATCACAATATAAATAGTTGTTCCAGCAAAAGAAATGTGAAAGTTAAACGCAACTGTATATGAAAAATACAGAATCATCAACAATATTCCCAGTGACATATTTCCTAAGTGTGTCAATTATAAGTTCCTTACCTAAGCCTCTAGCAATGAGAGTTATACGTCGTACGAAAGAACCAGCTAAGAGCTTTCAACCAAGCTGTAAGTCGTTTATGCGGCAAAAGAAATGTGAAAGTTAAATGCAACTGTATATGAAAAATACAAAATCATCAACAATATTCCCAGTGACATATTTCCTAGATGAGTCAATTTTAAGTTCCTTTCCTAAGCCTCTAGCAATGAGAGTTATACGTCGTACGAAAGAACAAGCTAAGAGCTTTCAACCAAGCTATAAGTCGTTTATGCAGCAAAAGAAATGTGAAAGTTAAATGCAACTGTATATGAAAAATACATTTTCATCAACAATATTCCCAGTGACATATTTCCCAGGTGAGTCTATTTTAAGTTCCTTTCCTAAGCCTCTATCAAGGAGAGTTACACATCGTTGGAAAGAACAAGCTAGGAGCTTTCAACCAAGCTATAAATGATTTATGCAACAAAAGAAATGTGAAAGTTAAATGCAACTGTATATGAAAAATACAAAATCATCAACAATATTCCCAGTGACATATTTCCTAGATGAGTCAATTTTAAGTTCCTTTCCTAAGCCTCTAGCAATGAGAGTTATACGTCGTACGAAAGAACAAGCTAAGAGCTTTCAACGAAGCTGTAAGTCGTTTATGCAGCAAAAGAAATGTGAAAGTTAAATGCAACTGTATATGAAAAATAAAAAATCATCAACAATATTGCCAGTGACATATTTCCTAGATGAGTTAATTTTAAGTTCCTTTCCTAAGCCTCTATCAAGGAGAGTTATACATCGTTGGAAAGAACAAGCTATTAGCTTTCAACCAAGCTATAAATGATTTATGCAACAAAAGAAATGTGAAAGTTAAATGCAACTGTACATGAAAAATACAAAATCATCAACAATATTCAGAATGACATATTTCCTAAGTGAGTCAATTATAAGTTCCTTCCCTAAGCCTTTATCAACGAGGGTTATACATCGTTGGAAAGAACAAAATAAGGGATTGCAACTAAGCTATACACGGTATATGCAGCGGAAAAAATGTGAGAGTTAAATACAACTGTATATGAAAAATACAGAGTCATCAACAATATTCCTCGTGACATAATTCCGAGATCCGTCAATTTTAAGTTCCTTTCCTAAGCTTCTATCAACCACAGTTATACATCGTTGGAAAGAACAAAATAAGGGCTTTCAATCACACTATAAATAGTTTTTGCAGCAAAAGAAATGTGAAAGTTAAATGCAACTGTATATGAAAAATACAGAATCATCAACAATATTCCCAGTGACATACTTCCTAAGTTTGTCAATTATAAGTTCCTTCCCTAAGCCTCTAACAATGATGGTTATACATCGTTGGAAAGAAAAAGCTAGGAGCTTTCAATTAAGCTATAAATGATTTATGCAACAAAAGAAATGTGAAAGTTAAATGCAACTGTATATGAAAAACACAAAATCATCAACAATATTGCCAGTGACATATTTCCTAAGTGTGTCAATTATAAGTTCCTTCCCTAAGCCTCTATCAATTAGAGGTATACATCGTTAGAAAGAACAAGCTAGGAGCATTCAACCAAGCTATAAATGATTTATGCAACAAAAGAAATGTGAAAGTTAAATGCAACTGTATATGAAAAATAAAAAATCATCAACAATATTGCCAGTGACATATTTCCTGGAAGAGTCAATTTTAAGTTCCTTTCCTAAGCTTCTATCACTGAGAGTTATACGTCGTTGGAAAGAACAAGCTAAGAGCTTTTAATCAAGCTATAAATGATTTATGCAGCAAAAGAAATGTGAAAGTTAAATGCAACTGTATATGAAAATTACAGATTCATCAACAATATTCCCAGTGACATATTTCCCAGGTGAGTTAATTTTAAGTTCCTTTCCTAAGCCTCTATCAAGGAGGGTTATACATCGTTGGAAAGAACAAGCTAGGAGCTTTCAACCAAGCTATAAATGATTTATGCAACAAAAGAAATGTGAAAGTTAAATGCAACTGTACATGAAAAATACAAAATCATCAACAATATTCCCAATGAAATATTTCCTAAGTGAGTCAATTATAAGTTCCTTCCCTAAGCCTTTATCAACGAGGGTTATACATCGTTGGAAAGAACAAAATAAGGGATTTCAACTAAGCTATACACGGTATATGCAGCGGAAAAAATGTGAGAGTTAAATACAACTGTATATGAAAAATACAGAGTCATCAACAATATTCCTCGTGACATAATTCCGAGATCCGTCAATTTTAAGTTCCTTTCCTAAGCTTCTATCAACCACAGTTATACATCGTTGGAAAGAACAAAATAAGGGCTTTCAATCACACTATAAATAGTTTTTGCAGCAAAAGAAATGTGAAAGTTAAATGCAACTGTATATGAAAATACAGAATCATCAACAATATTCCCAGTGACTAATTTCCTAAGTGTGTCAATTATAAGTTCCTTTCCTAAGCCTCTAGCAATGAGAGTTATACGTCGTACGAAAGAACAAGCTATTAGCTTTCAACCAAGCTATAAATGATTTATGCAACAAAAGAAATGTGAAAGTTAAATGCAACTGTACATGAAAAATACAAAATCAACAACAATATTCCCAATGACATATTTCCTAAGTGAGTCAATTATAAGTTCCTTCCCTAAGCCTTTATCAACGAGGGTTATACATCGTTGGAAAGAACAAAATAAGGGATTTCAACTAAGCTATACACGGTATATGCAGCGGAAAAAATGTGAGAGTTAAATACAACTGTATATGAAAAATACAGAGTCATCAACAATATTCCTCGTGACATAATTCCGAGATCCGTCAATTTTAAGTTCCTTTCCTAAGCTTCTATCAACCACAGTTATACATCGTTGGAAAGAACAAAATAAGGGCTTTCAATCACACTATAAATAGTTTTTGCAGCAAAAGAAATGTGAAAGTTAAATGCAACTGTATATGAAAAATACAGAATCATCAACAATATTCCCAGTGACATACTTCCTAAGTTTGTCAATTATAAGTTCCTTCCCTAAGCCTCTAACAATGATGGTTATACATCGTTGGAAAGAAAAAGCTAGGAGCTTTCAATTAAGCTATAAATGATTTATGCAACAAAAGAAATGTGAAAGTTAAATGCAACTGTATATGAAAAACACAAAATCATCAACAATATTGCCAGTGACATATTTCCTAAGTGTGTCAATTATAAGTTCCTTCCCTAAGCCTCTATCAATTAGAGGTATACATCGTTAGAAAGAACAAGCTAGGAGCATTCAACCAAGCTATAAATGATTTATGCAACAAAAGAAATGTGAAAGTTAAATGCAACTGTATATGAAAAATAAAAAATCATCAACAATATTGCCAGTGACATATTTCCTGGAAGAGTCAATTTTAAGTTCCTTTCCTAAGCTTCTATCACTGAGAGTTAAACGTCGTTGGAAAGAACAAGCTAAGAGCTTTCAACCAAGCTATAAATGATTTATGCAACAAAAGAAATGTGAAAGTTACATGCAACTGTATATGAAAATTACAGATTCATCAACAATATTCCCAGTGACATATTTCCCAGGTGAGTCAATTTTAAGTTCCTTTCCTAAGCCTCTATCAAGGAGGGTTATACATCGTTGGAAAGAACAAGCTAGGAGCTTTCAACCAAGCTATAAATGATTTATGCAACAAAAGAAATGTGAAAGTTAAATGCAACTGTACATGAAAAATACAAAATCATCAACAATATTCCCAATGACATATTTCCTAAGTGAGTCAATTATAAGTTCCTTCCCTAAGCCATCATCAACGAGGGTTACACATCGTTGGAAAGAACAAGCTAAGGGCTTTCAATCAAGCTATAAACGTTTTATGCAACAAAAGAAATGTGAAAGATAAATGCAACTGTACATGAAAAATACAAAATCATCAACAATATTCCCAGTGTCATATTTCCTAGATTAGTATATTTTAAGTTCGTTTCCTAAACCTCTTTAAACCTGAGTTTTACATCGTTGGAGAGAGCAAGCTAAGAGCTTTCAATCAAGCTATAAACGGTTTATGCAGCAAAACAAATGTGAAAGGTAAATGTAATTGTATATGAAAAATACAGTATCTTCAACAATATTCCCAGTGACATATTTCCTAGATTAGTCAATTTTAAGTTCCTTTCCTAAGCCTCTATCAGCGAGGGTTATCTTCGTTGGAAAGAACAAAATAAGGGATTTCAACTAAGCTATACACGGTATATGCAGCGGAAAAAATGTGAGAGTTAAATACAACTGTATATGAAAAATACAGAGTCATCAACAATATTCCTCGTGACATAATTCCGAGATCCGTGAATTTTAAGTTCCTTTCCTAAGCTTCTATCAACCACAGTTATACATCGTTGGAAAGAACCAAATAAGGGCTTTCAACCAAGCTATAAATGATTTATGCAACAAAAGAAATGTGAAAGTTAAATGCAACTGTACATGAAAAATACAAAATCATCAACAATATTCCCAATGACATATTTCCTAAGTGAGTCAATTATAAGTTCCTTCCCTAAGCCTTTATCAACGAGGGTTATACATCGTTGGAAAGAACAAAATAAGGGATTTCAACTAAGCTATACACGGTATATGCAGCGGAAAAAATGTGAGAGTCAAATACAACTGTATATGAAAAATACAGAGTCATCAACAATATTCCTCGTGACATAATTCCGAGATCCGTCAATTTTAAGTTCCTTTCCTAAGCTTCTATCAACCACAGTTATACATCGTTGGAAAGAACAAAATAAGGGCATTCAATCACACTATAAATAGTTTTTGCTGCAAAAGAAATGTAAAAGTTAAATGCAACTGTATATGAAAAATACAGAATCATCAACAATATTCCCAGTGACATATTTCCTAAGTGTGTCAATTATAAGTTCCTTTCCTAAGCCTCTAGCAATGAGAGTTATACGTCGTACGAAAGAACAAGCTAAGAGCTTTCAACCAAGCTGTAAGTCGTTTATGCGGCAAAAGAAATGTGAAAGTTAAATGCAACTGTATATGAAAAATACAAAATCATCAACAATATTCCCAGTGACATATTTCCCAGGTGAGTCAATTTTAAGTTCCTTTCCTAAGCCTCTAGCAATGAGAGTTATACGTCGTACGAAAGAAGAAGCTAAGAGCTTTCAACCAAGCTGTAAGTCGTTTATGCAGCAAAAGAAATGTGAAAGTTAAATGCAACTGTATATGAAAAATACAAAATCATCAACAATATTCCCAGTGACATATTTCCCAGGTGAGTCAATTTTAAGTTCCTTTCCTAAGCCTCTATCAAGGAGAGTTATACATCGTTGGAAAGAACAAGCTAGGAGCTTTCAACCAAGCTATAAATGATTTATGCAACAAAAGAAATGTGAAAGTTAAATGCAACTGTACATGAAAAATACAAAATCATCAACAATATTGCCAGTGACATATTTCCTAAGTGTGTCAATTATAAGTTCCTTCCCTAAGCCTCTATCAATTAGAGTTATACATCGTTGGAAAGAACAAAATAAGGGATTTCAACTAAGCTATACACGGTATATGCAGCGGAAAAAATGTGAGAGTTAAATACAACTGTATATGAAAAATACAGAGTCATCAACAATATTCCTCGTGACATAATTCCGAGATCCGTCAATTTTAAGTTCCTTTCCTAAGCTTCTATAAACCACAGTTATACATCGTTGGAAAGAACAAAGTAAGGGCTTTCAATCACACTATAAATAGTTTTTGCAGCAAAAGAAATGTGAAAGTTAAATGCAACTGTATATGAAAAATACAGAATCATCAACAATATTCCCAGTGACATACTTCCTAAGTTTGTCAATTATAAGTTCCTTCCCTAAGCCTGTAACAATGATGGTTATACATCGTTGGAAAGAAAAAGCTAGGAGCTTTCAATTAAGCTATAAATGATTTATGCAACAAAAGAAATGTGAAAGTTAAATGCAACTGTATATGAAAAACACAAAATCATCAACAATATTGCCAGTGACATATTTCCTAAGTGTGTCAATTATAAGTTCCTTCCCTAAGCCTCTATCAATTAGTGGTATACATCGTTAGAAAGAACAAGCTAGGAGCATTCAACCAAGCTATAAATGATTTATGCAACAAAAGAAATGTGAAAGTTAAATGCAACTGTATATGAAAAATAAAAAATCATCAACAATATTGCCAGTGACATATTTCCTGGAAGAGTCAATTTTAAGTTCCTTTCCTAAGCTTCTATCACTGAGAGTTATACGTCGTTGGAAAGAACAAGCTAAGAGCTTTCAATCAAGCTATAAACGTTTTATGCAACAAAAGAAATGTGAAAGTTAAATGCAACTGTATATGAAAATTACAGATTCATCAACAATATTCCCAGTGACATATTTCCTAAGTTTGTCAATTATAAGTTCCTTCCCTAAGCCTCTAACAATGAGGGTTATACATCGTTGGAAAGAAAAAGCTAGGAGCTTTCAATCAAGTTATAAATGATTTATGCAACAAAAGAAATGTGAAAGTTAAATGCAACTGTACATGAAAAATACAAAATCATCAACAATATTCCCAATGACATATTTCCTAAGTGAGTCAATTATAAGTTCCTTCCCTAAGCCATCATCAACGAGGGTTACACATCGTTGGAAAGAACAAGCTAAGGGCTTTCAATCAAGCTATAAACGTTTTATGCAACAAAAGAAATGTGAAAGATAAATGCAACTGTACATGAAAAATACAAAATCATCAACAATATTCCCAGTGTCATATTTCCTAGATGAGTATATTTTAAGTTCGTTTCCTAAACCTCTTTAAACCTGAGTTTTACATCGTTGGAGAGAGCAACCTAGGAGCTTTCAATCAAGCTATAAACGGTCTATGCAGCAAAACAAATGTGAAAGGTAAATGTAATTGTATATGAAAAATACAGTATCATCAACAATATTCCCAGTGACATATTTCCTAGATTAGTCAATTTTAAGTTCCTTTCCTAAGCCTCTATCAGCGAGGGTTATCTTCGTTGGAAAGAACAAAATAAGGGATTTCAACTAAGCTATACACGGTATATGCAGCGGAAAAAATGTGAGAGTTAAATACAACTGTATATGAAAAATACAGAGTCATCAACAATATTCCTCGTGACATAATTCCGAGATCCGTCAATTTTAAGTTCCTTTCGTAAGCTTCTATCAACCACAGTTATACATCGTTGGAAAGAACAAAATAAGGGCTTTCAACCAAGCTATAAATGATTTATGCAACAAAAGAAATGTGAAAGTTAAATGCAACTGTACATGAAAAATACAAAATCATCAACAATATTCCCAATGACATATTTCCTAAGTGAGTCAATTATAAGTTCCTTCCCTAAGCCTTTATCAACGAGGGTTATACATCGTTGGAAAGAACAAAATAAGGGATTTCAACTAAGCTATACACGGTATATGCAGCGGAAAAAATGTGAGAGTTAAATACAACTGTATATGAAAAATACAGAGTCATCAACAATATTCCTCGTGACATAATTCTGAGATCCGTCAATTTTAAGTTCCTTTCCTAAGCTTCTATCAACCACAGTTATACATCGTTGGAAAGAACAAAATAATGGCTTTCAATCACACTATAAATAGTTTTTGCAGCAAAAGAAATGTGAAAGTTAAATGCAACTGTATATGAAAAATACAGAATCATCAACAATATTCCCAGTGACATATTTCCTAAGTGTGTCAATTATAAGTTCCTTTCCTAAGCCTCTAGCAATGAGAGTTATACGTCGTACGAAAGAACAAGCTAAGAGCTTTCAACCAAGCTGTAAGTCGTTTATGCGGCAAAAGAAATGTGAAAGTTAAATGCAACTGTATATGAAAAATACAAAATCATCAACAATATTCCCAGTGACATATTTCCCAGGTGAGTCAATTTTAAGTTCCTTTCCTAAGCCTCTAGCAATGAGAGTTATACGTCGTACGAAAGAAGAAGCTAAGAGCTTTCAACCAAGCTGTAAGTCGTTTATGCAGCAAAAGAAATGTGAAAGTTAAATGCAACTGCATATGAAAAATACAAAATCATCAACAATATTCCCAGTGACATATTTCCTGGGTGAGTCAATTTTAAGTTCCTTTCCTAAGCCTCTATCAAGAGAGTTATACATCGTTGGAAAGAACAAGCTAGGAGCTTTCAACCGAGCTATAAATGATTTATGCAACAAAAGAAATGTGAAAGTTAAATGCAACTGTACATGAAAAATACAAAATCATCAACAATATTGCCAGTGACATATTTCCTAAGTGTGTCAATTATAAGTTCCTTCCCTAAGCCTCTATCAATTAGAGTTATACATCGTTAGAAAGAACAAGCTAGGAGCATTCAACCAAGCTATAAATGATTTATGCAACAAAAGAAATGTGAAAGTTAAATGCAACTGTATATGAAAAATAAAAAATCGTCAACAATATTGCCAGTGACATATTTCCTGGAAGAGTCAATTTTAAGTTCCTTTTCTAAGCTTCTATCACTGAGAGTTATACGTCGTTGGAAAGAACAAGCTAAGAGCTTTCAATCAAGCTATAAATGATTTATGCAACAAAAGAAATGTGAAAGTTAAATGCAACTGTATATGAAAATTACAGATTCATCAACAATATTCCCAGTGACATTTTTCCCAGGTGAGTCAATTTTAAGTTCCTTTCCTAAGCCTCTATCAAGGAGGGTTATACATCGTTGGAAAGAACAAGCTAGGAGCTTTCAACCAAGCTATAAATGATTTATGCAACAAAAGAAATGTGAAAGTTAAATGCAACTGTACATGAAAAATACAAAATCATCAACAATATTCCCAATGACATATTTCCTAAGTGAGTCAATTATAAGTTCCTTCCCTAAGTCATCATCAACGAGGGTTACACATCGTTGGAAAGAACAAGCTAAGGGCTTTCAATCAAGCTATAAACGTTTTATGCAACAAAAGAAATGTGAAAGATAAATGCAACTGTACATGAAAAATACAAAATCATCAACAATATTCCCAGTGTCATATTTCCTAGATGAGTATATTTTAAGTTCGTTTCCTAAACCTCTTTAAACCTGAGTTTTACATCGTTGGAGAGAGCAAGCTAAGAGCTTTCAATCAAGCTATAAACGGTTTATGCAGCAAAACAAATGTGAAAGGTAAATGTAATTGTATATGAAAAATACAGTATCATCAACAATATTCCCAGTGACATATTTCCTAGATTAGTCAATTTTAAGTTCCTTTCCTAAGCCTCTATCAGCAAGGGTTATCTTCGTTGGAAAGAACAAAATAAGGGATTTCAACTAAGCTATACACGGTATATGCAGCGGAAAAAATGTGAGAGTTAAATACAACTGTATATGAAAAATACAGAGTCATCAACAATATTCCTCGTGACATAATTCCGAGATCCGTCAATTTTAAGTTCCTTTCCTAAGCTTCTATCAACCACAGTTATACATCGTTGGAAAGAACAAAATAAGGGCTTTCAATCACACTATAAATAGTTTTTGCAGCAAAAGAAATGTGAAAGTTAAATGCAACTGTATATGAAAAATACAGAATCATCAACAATATTCCCAGTGACATATTTCCTAAGTGTGTCAATTATAAGTTCCTTTCCTAAGCCTCTAGCAATGAGAGTTATACGTCGTACGAAAGAACAAGCTAAGAGCTTTCAACCAAGCTGTAAGTCGTTTATGCGGCAAAATAAATGTGAAAGTTAAATGCAACTGTATATGAAAAATACAAAATCATCAACAATATTCCCAGTGACATATTTCCCAGGTGAGTCAATTTTAAGTTCCTTTCCTAAGCCTCTATCAAGGAGAGTTATACATCGTTGGAAAGAACAAGCTAGGAGCTTTCAACCAAGCTATAAATGATTTATGCAACAAAAGAAATGTGAGAGTTAAATGCAACTGTACATGAAAAATACAAAATCATCAACAATATTGCCAGTGACATATTTCCTAGATTAGTCAATTTTAAGTTTCTTTCCTAAGCCTCCATCAGCGAGGGTTATCTTCGTTGGAAAGAACAAAATAAGGGCTTTCAATCACACTATAAATAGTTTTTGCAGCAAAAGAAATGTGAAAGTTAAATGCAACTGTATATGAAAAATACAGAATCATCAACAATATTCCCAGTGACATATTTCCTAAGTGTGTCAATTATAAGTTCCTTCCCTAAGCCTCTAACAATGAGGGTTATACATCGTTGGAAAGAAAAAGCTAGGAGCTTTCAATCAAGCTATAAATGATTTATGCAACAAAAGAAATGTGAAAGTTAAATGCAACTGTATATGAAAAACACAAAATCATCAACAATATTGCCAGTGACATATTTCCTAAGTGTGTCAATTATAAGTTCCTTCCCTAAGCCTCTATCAATTAGAGTTATACATCGTTAGAAAGAACAAGCTAGGAGCTTTCAACCAAGCTATAAATGATTTATGCAACAAAAGAAATGTGAAAGTTAAATGCAACTGTATATGAAAAATAAAAAATCATCAACAATATTGCCAGTGACATATTTCCTGGAAGAGTCAATTTTAAGTTCCTTTCCTAAGCTTCTATCACTGAGAGTTATACGTCGTTGGAAAGAACAAGCTAAGAGCTTTCAATCAAGCTATAAATGATTTATGCAACAAAAGAAATGTGAAAGTTAAATGCAACTGTATATGAAAATTACAGATTCATCAACAATATTGCCAGTGACATATTTCCTAGATGAGTCAATTTTAAGTTCCTTTCCTAAGCCTCTAGCAATGAGAGTTATACGTCGTACGAAAGAACAAGCTAAGCGCTTTCAACCAAGCTGTAAGTCGTTTATGCAGCGGAAAAAATGTGAGAGTTAAATACAACTGCATATGAAAAATACAGAGTCATCAACAATATTCCTCGTGACATAATTCCGAGATCCGTCAATTTTAAGTTCCTTTCCTAAGCTTCTATCAACCACAGTTATACATCGTTGGAAAGAACAAAGTAAGGGCTCTCAATCACAATATAAATAGTTTTTCCAGCAAAAGAAATGTGAAAGTTAAACGCAACTGTATATGAAAAATACAGAATCATCAACAATATTCCCAGTGACATATTTCCTAAGTGTGTCAATTATAAGTTCCTTTCCTAAGCCTCTAGCAACGAGAGTTATACGTCGTACGAAAGAACAAGCTAAGAGCTTTCAACCAAGCTGTAAGTCGTTTATGCAGCAAAAGAAATGTGAAAGTTAAATGCAACTGTATATGAAAAATACATTTTCATCAACAATATTCCCGGTGACATATTTCCCAGGTGAGTCAATTTTAAGTTCCTTTCCTAAGCCTCTATCAAGGAGAGTTATACATCGTTGGAAAGAACAAGCTAGGAGCTTTCAACCAAGCTATAAATGATTTATGCAACAAAAGAAATGTGAAAGTTAAATGCAACTGTATATGAAAAATACAAAATCATCAACAATATTCCCAGTGACATATTTCCTAGATGAGTCAATTTTAAGTTCTTTTCCTAAGCCTCTAGCAATGAGAGTTATACGTCGTACGAAAGAACAAGCTAAGAGCTTTCAACCAAGCTGTAAGTCGTTTATGCTGCAAAAGAAATGTGAAAGTTAAATGCAACTGTATATGAAAAATACATTTTCATCAACAATATTCCCGGTGACATATTTCCCAGGTGAGTCAATTTTAAGTACCTTTCCTAAGCCTCTATCAAGGAGAGTTATACATCGTTGGAAAGAACAAGCTAGGAGCTTTCAACCAAGCTATAAATGATTTATGCAACAAAAGAAATGTGAAAGTTAAATGCAACTGTACATGAAAAATACAAAATCATCAACAATATTCCCAATGACATATTTCCTAAGTGAGTCAATTATAAGTTCCTTCCCTAAGCCTTTATCAACGAGGGTTATACATCGTTGGAAAGAACAAGCTAAGGGCTTTCAATCAAGCTATAAACGTTTTATGCAACAAAAGAAATGTGAAAGATAAATGCAACTGTACATGAAAAATACAAAATCATCAACAATATTCCCAGTCTCATATTTCCTAGATGAGTCAATTTTAAGTTCGTTTCCTAAATCTCTTTAAACCTGAGTTTTACATCGTTGGAGAGAGCAACCTAAGAGCTTTCAATTAAGCTATAAACGGTTTATGCAGCAAAACAAATGTGAAAGTTAAATGTAATTGTATATGAAAAATACAGTATCATCAACAATATACCCAGTGACATATTTCCTAGATTAGTAAATTTTAAGTTCCTTTCCTAAGCCTCTATCAGCGAGGGTTATCTTCGTTGGAAAGAACAAAATAAGGGATTTCAACTAAGCTATACACGGTATATGCAGCGGAAAAAATGTGAGAGTTAAATACAACTGCATATGAAAAATGCAGAGTCATCAACAATATTCCTCGTGACATAATTCCGAGATCCGTCAGTTTTAAGTTCCTTTCCTAAGCTTCTATCAACCACAGTTATACATCGTTGGAAAGAACAAAGTAAGGGCTTTCAATCACAATATAAATAGTTTTTCCGGCAAAAGAAATGTGAAAGTTAAACGCAACTGTATATGAAAATTACAGATTCATCAACAATATTGCCAGTGACATATTTCCTAGATGAGTCAATTTTAAGTTCCTTTCCTAAGCCTCTAGCAATGAGAGTCGTACGAATTAACAAGCTAAGAGCTTTCAACCAAGCTGTAAGTCGTTTATGCAGCAAAAGAAATGTGAAAGTTAAATGCAACTGTATATGAAAAATACATTTTCATCAACAATATTCCCGGTGACATATTTCCCAGGTGAGTCAATTTTAAGTTCCTTTCCTAAGCCTCTATCAAGGAGAGTTATACATCGTTGGAAAGAAAAAGCTAGGAGCTTTCAACCAAGCTATAAATGATTTATGCAACAAAAGAAATGTGAAAGTTAAATGCAACTGTATATGAAAAATACAAAATCATCAACAATATTCCCAGTGACATATTTCCTAAGTGAGTCAATTATAAGTTCCTTCCCTAAGCCATCATCAACGAGGGTTACACATCGTTGGAAAGAACAAGCTAAGGGCTTTCAATCAAGCTATAAACGTTTTATGCAACAAAAGAAATGTGAAAGATAAATGCAACTGTACATGAAAAATACAAAATCATCAACAATATTCCCAGTGTCATATTTCCCAGGTGAGTCAATTTTAAGTTCCTTTCCTAAGCCTCTATCAAGGAGGGTTATACATCGTTGGAAAGAACAAGCTAGGAGCTTTCAACCAAGCTATAAATGATTTATGCAACAAAAGAAATGTGAAAGTTAAATGCAACTGTACATGAAAAATACAAAATCATCAACAATATTCCCAATGACATATTTCCTAAGTGAGTCAATTATAAGTTCCTTCCCTAAGCCATCATCAACGAGGGTTACACATCGTTGGAAAGAACAAGCTAAGGGCTTTCAATCAAGCTATAATCGTTTTATGCAACAAAAGAAATGTGAAAGATAAATGCAACTGTACATGAAAAATACAAAATCATCAACAATATTCCCAGTGTCATATTTCCTAGATGAGTATATTTTAAGTTCGTTTCCTAAACCTCTTTAAACCTGAGTTTTACATCGTTGGAGAGAGCAAGCTAAGAGCTTTCAATCAAGCTATAAACGTTTTATGCAGCAAAACAAATGTGAAAGGTAAATGTAATTGTATATGAAAAATACAGTATCATCAACAATATTCCCAGTGACATATTTCCTAGATTAGTCAATTTTAAGTTCCTTTCCTAAGCCTCTATCAGCGAGGGTTATCTTCGTTGGAAAGAACAAAATAAGGGATTTCAACTAAGCTATACACGGTATATGCAGCGGAAAAAATGTGAGAGTTAAATACAACTGTATATGAAAAATACAGAGTCATCAACAATATTCCTCGTGACATAATTCCGAGATCCGTCAATTTTAAGTTCCTTTCCTAAGCTTCTATCAACCACAGTTATACATCGTTGGAAAGAATAAAATAAGGGCTTTCAACCAAGCTATAAATGATTTATGCAACAAAAGAAATGTGAAAGTTAAATGCAACTGTACATGAAAAATACAAAATCATCAACAATATTCCCAATGACATATTTCCTAAGTGAGTCAATTATAAGTTCCTTCCCTAAGCCTTTATCAACGAGGGTTATACATCGTTGGAAAGAACAAAATAAGGGATTTCAACTAAGCTATACACGGTATATGCAGCGGAAAAAATGTGAGAGTTAAATACAACTGTATATGAAAAATACAGAGTCATCAACAATATTCCTCGTGACATAATTCCGAGATCCGTCAATTTTAAGTTCCTTTCCTAAGCTTCTATCAACCACAGTTACACATCGTTGGAAAGAACAAAATAAGGGCTTTCAATCACACTATAAATAGTTTTTGCAGCAAAAGAAATGTGAAAGTTAAATGCAACTGTATATGAAAAATACAGAATCATCAACAATATTCCCAGTGACATATTTCCTAAGTGTGTCAATTATAAGTTCCTTTCCTAAGCCTCTAGCAATGAGAGTTATACGTCGTACGAAAGAACAAGCTAAGAGCTTTCAACCAAGCTGTAAGTCGTTTATGCGGCAAAAGAAATGTGAAAGTTAAATGCAACTGTATATGAAAAATACAAAATCATCAACAATATTCCCAGTGACATATTTCCCAGGTGAGTCAATTTTAAGTTCCTTTCCTAAGCCTCTATCAAGGAGAGTTATACATCGTTGGAAAGAACAAGCTAGGAGCTTTCAACCAAGCTATAAATGATTTATGCAACAAAAGAAATGTGAAAGTTAAATGCAACTGTACATGAAAAATACAAAATCATCCACAATATTGCCAGTTACATATTTCCTAGATTAGTCAATTTTAAGTTTCTTTCCTAAGCCTCCATCAGCGAGGGTTATCTTCGTTGGAAAGAACAAAATAAGGGATTTCAACTAAGCTATACACGGTATATGCAGCGGAAAAAATGTGAGAGTTAAATACAACTGTATATGAAAAACACAGAGTCATCAACAATATTCCTCGTGACATAATTCCGAGTTCCGTCAATTTTAAGTTCCTTTCCTAAACTTCTATCAGCCACAGTTGTACATCGTTGGAAAGAACAAAGTAAGGGCTTTCAATCACACTATAAATAGTTTTTGCAGCAAAAGAAATGTGAAAGTTAAATGCAACTGTATATGAAAAATACAGAATCATCAACAATATTCCCAGTGACATATTTCCTAAGTTTGTCAATTATAAGTTCCTTCCCTAAGCCTCTAACAATGAGGGTTATACATCGTTGGAAAGAAAAAGCTAGGAGCTTTCAATCAAGCTATAAATGATTTATGCAACAAAAGAAATGTGAAAGTTAAATGCAACTGTATATGAAAAACACAAAATCATCAACAATATTGCAGGTGACATATTTCCTAAGTGTGTCAATTATAAGTTCCTTCCCTAAGCCTCTATCAATTAGAGTTATACATCGTTAGAAAGAACAAGCTAGGAGTTTTCAACCAAGCTATAAATGATTTATGCAACAAAAGAAATGTGAAAGTTAAATGCAACTGTATATGAAAAATAAAAAATCATCAACAATATTGCCAGTGACATATTTCCTGGAAGAGTCAATTTTAAGTTCCTTTCCTAAGCTTCTATCACTGAGAGTTATACGTCGTTGGAAAGAACAAGCTAAGAGCTTTCAATCAAGCTATAAATGATTTATGCAACAAAAGAAATGTGAAAGTTAAATGCAACTGTATATGAAAATTACAGATTCATCAACAATATTGCCAGTGACATATTTCCTAGATGAGTCAATTTTAAGTTCCTTTCCTAAGCTTCTATCACTGAGAGTTATACGTCGTTGGAAAGAACAAGCTAAGAGCTTTCAATCACGCTATAAATGGTTTATGCCGCAAAAGAAATGTGAAAGTTAAATGCAACTGTATATGAAAATTACAGATTCATCAACAATATTGCCAGTGACATATTTCCTAGATGAGTCAATTTTAAGTTCCTTTCCTAAGCCTCTAGCAATGAGAGTTATACGTCGTACGAAAGAACAAGCTAAGCGCTTTCAACCAAGCTGTAAGTCGTTTATGCAGCAAAAGAAATGTGAAAGTTAAATGCAACTGTACATGAAAAATACAAAATCATCAACAATATTCCCAATGACATATTTCCTAAGTGAGTCAATTATAAGTTCCTTCCCTAAGCCATCATCAACGAGGGTTACACATCGTTGGAAAGAACAAGCTAAGGGCTTTCAATCAAGCTATAAACGTTTTATGCAACAAAAGAAATGTGAAAGATAAATGCAACTGTACATGAAAAATACAAAATCATCAACAATATTCCCAGTGTCATATTTCCTAGATGAGTATATTTTAAGTTCGTTTCCTAAACCTCTTTAAACCTGAGTTTTACATCGTTGGAGAGAGCAACCTAGGAGCTTTCAATCAAGCTATAAACGGTTTATGCAGCAAAACAAATGTGAAAGGTAAATGTAATTGTATATGAAAAATACAGTATCATCAACAATATTCCCAGTGACATATTTCCTAGATTAGTCAATTTTAAGTTCCTTTCCTAAGCCTCTATCAGCGAGGGTTATCTTCGTTGGAAAGAACAAAATAAGGGATTTCAACTAAGCTATACACGGTATATGCAGCGGAAAAAATGTGAGAGTTAAATACAACTGTATATGAAAAATACAGAGTCATCAACAATATTCCTCGTGACATAATTCCGAGATCCGTCAATTTTAAGTTCCTTTCCTAAGCTTCTATCAACCACAGTTATACATCGTTGGAAAGAACAAAATAAGGGCTTTCAACCAAGCTATAAATGATTTATGCAACAAAAGAAATGTGAAAGTTAAATGCAACTGTACATGAAAAATACAAAATCATCAACAATATTCCCAATGACATATTTCCTAAGTGAGTCAATTATAAGTTCCTTCCCTAAGCCTTTATCAACGAGGGTTATACATCGTTGGAAAGAACAAAATAAGGGATTTCAACTAAGCTATACACGGTATATGCAGCGGAAAAAATGTGAGAGTTAAATACAACTGTATATGAAAAATACAGAGTCATCAACAATATTCCTCGTGACATAATTCTGAGATCCGTCAATTTTAAGTTCCTTTCCTAAGCTTCTATCAACCACAGTTATACATCGTTGGAAAGAACAAAATAATGGCTTTCAATCACACTATAAATAGTTTTTGCAGCAAAAGAAATGTGAAAGTTAAATGCAACTGTATATGAAAAATACAGAATCATCAACAATATTCCCAGTGACATATTTCCTACGTGTGTCAATTATAAGTTCCTTTCCTAAGCCTCTAGCAATGAGAGTTATACGTCGTACGAAAGAACAAGCTAAGAGCTTTCAACCAAGCTGTAAGTCGTTTATGCGGCAAAAGAAATGTGAAAGTTAAATGCAACTGTATATGAAAAATACAAAATCATCAACAATATTCCCAGTGACATATTTCCCAGGTGAGTCAATTTTAAGTTCCTTTCCTAAGCCTCTAGCAATGAGAGTTATACGTCGTACGAAAGAAGAAGCTAAGAGCTTTCAACCAAGCTGTAAGTCGTTTATGCAGCAAAAGAAATGTGAAAGTTAAATGCAACTGCATATGAAAAATACAAAATCATCAACAATATTCCCAGTGACATATTTCCTGGGTGAGTCAATTTTAAGTTCCTTTCCTAAGCCTCTATCAAGAGAGTTATACATCGTTGGAAAGAACAAGCTAGGAGCTTTCAACCGAGCTATAAATGATTTATGCAACAAAAGAAATGTGAAAGTTAAATGCAACTGTACATGAAAAATACAAAATCATCAACAATATTGCCAGTGACATATTTCCTAAGTGTGTCAATTATAAGTTCCTTCCCTAAGCCTCTATCAATTAGAGTTATACATCGTTAGAAAGAACAAGCTAGGAGCATTCAACCAAGCTATAAATGATTTATGCAACAAAAGAAATGTGAAAGTTAAATGCAACTGTATATGAAAAATAAAAAATCGTCAACAATATTGCCAGTGACATATTTCCTGGAAGAGTCAATTTTAAGTTCCTTTTCTAAGCTTCTATCACTGAGAGTTATACGTCGTTGGAAAGAACAAGCTAAGAGCTTTCAATCAAGCTATAAATGATTTATGCAACAAAAGAAATGTGAAAGTTAAATGCAACTGTATATGAAAATTACAGATTCATCAACAATATTCCCAGTGACATTTTTCCCAGGTGAGTCAATTTTAAGTTCCTTTCCTAAGCCTCTATCAAGGAGGGTTATACATCGTTGGAAAGAACAAGCTAGGAGCTTTCAACCAAGCTATAAATGATTTATGCAACAAAAGAAATGTGAAAGTTAAATGCAACTGTACATGAAAAATACAAAATCATCAACAATATTCCCAATGACATATTTCCTAAGTGAGTCAATTATAAGTTCCTTCCCTAAGCCATCATCAACGAGGGTTACACATCGTTGGAAAGAACAAGCTAAGGGCTTTCAATCAAGCTATAAACGTTTTATGCAACAAAAGAAATGTGAAAGATAAATGCAACTGTACATGAAAAATACAAAATCATCAACAATATTCCCAGTGTCATATTTCCTAGATGAGTATATTTTAAGTTCGTTTCCTAAACCTCTTTAAACCTGAGTTTTACATCGTTGGAGAGAGCAAGCTAAGAGCTTTCAATCAAGCTATAAACGGTTTATGCAGCAAAACAAATGTGAAAGGTAAATGTAATTGTATATGAAAAATACAGTATCATCAACAATATTCCCAGTGACATATTTCCTAGATTAGTCAATTTTAAGTTCCTTTCCTAAGCCTCTATCAGCAAGGGTTATCTTCGTTGGAAAGAACAAAATAAGGGATTTCAACTAAGCTATACACGGTATATGCAGCGGAAAAAATGTGAGAGTTAAATACAACTGTATATGAAAAATACAGAGTCATCAACAATATTCCTCGTGACATAATTCCGAGATCCGTCAATTTTAAGTTCCTTTCCTAAGCTTCTATCAACCACAGTTATACATCGTTGGAAAGAACAAAATAAGGGCTTTCAATCACACTATAAATAGTTTTTGCAGCAAAAGAAATGTGAAAGTTAAATGCAACTGTATATGAAAAATACAGAATCATCAACAATATTCCCAGTGACATATTTCCTAAGTGTGTCAATTATAAGTTCCTTTCCTAAGCCTCTAGCAATGAGAGTTATACGTCGTACGAAAGAACAAGCTAAGAGCTTTCAACCAAGCTGTAAGTCGTTTATGCGGCAAAATAAATGTGAAAGTTAAATGCAACTGTATATGAAAAATACAAAATCATCAACAATATTCCCAGTGACATATTTCCCAGGTGAGTCAATTTTAAGTTCCTTTCCTAAGCCTCTATCAAGGAGAGTTATACATCGTTGGAAAGAACAAGCTAGGAGCTTTCAACCAAGCTATAAATGATTTATGCAACAAAAGAAATGTGAGAGTTAAATGCAACTGTACATGAAAAATACAAAATCATCAACAATATTGCCAGTGACATATTTCCTAGATTAGTCAATTTTAAGTTTCTTTCCTAAGCCTCCATCAGCGAGGGTTATACATCGTTGGAAAGAACAAGCTAAGGGCTTTCAATCAAGCTATAAACGTTTTATGCAGCAAAAGAAATGTGAAAGATAAATGCAACTGTACATGAAAAATACAGAATCATCAACAATATTCCCAGTGACATATTTCCTAAGTGTGTCAATTATAAGTTCCTTTCCTAAGCCTCTAGCAATGAGAGTTATACGTCGTACGAAAGAACAAGCTAAGAGCTTTCAACCAAGCTGTAAGTCGTTTATGCGGCAAAATAAATGTGAAAGTTAAATGCAACTGTATATGAAAAATACAGAATCATCAACAATATTCCCAGTGACATATTTCCTAAGTTTGTCAATTATAAGTTCCTTCCCTAAGCCTCTAACAATGAGGGTTATACATCGTTGGAAAGAAAAAGCTAGGAGCTTTCAATCAAGCTATAAATGATTTATGCAACAAAAGAAATGTGAAAGTTAAATGCAACTGTATATGAAAAACACAAAATCATCAACAATATTGCCAGTGACATATTTCCTAAGTGTGTCAATTATAAGTTCCTTCCCTAAGCCTCTATCAATTAGAGTTATACATCGTTAGAAAGAACAAGCTAGGAGCTTTCAACCAAGCTATAAATGATTTATGCAACAAAAGAAATGTGAAAGTTAAATGCAACTGTATATGAAAAATAAAAAATCATCAACAATATTGCCAGTGACATATTTCCTGGAAGAGTCAATTTTAAGTTCCTTTCCTAAGCTTCTATCACTGAGAGTTATACGTCGTTGGAAAGAACAAGCTAAGAGCTTTCAATCAAGCTATAAATGATTTATGCAACAAAAGAAATGTGAAAGTTAAATGCAACTGTATATGAAAATTACAGATTCATCAACAATATTGCCAGTGACATATTTCCTAGATGAGTCAATTTTAAGTTCCTTTCCTAAGCCTCTAGCAATGAGAGTTATACGTCGTACGAAAGAACAAGCTAAGCGCTTTCAACCAAGCTGTAAGTCGTTTATGCAGCAAAAGAAATGTGAAAGTTAAATGCAACTGTACATGAAAAATACAAAATCATCAACAATATTCCCAATGACATATTTCCTAAGTGAGTCAATTATAAGTTCCTTCCCTAAGCCTTTATCAACGAGGGTTATACATCGTTGGAAAGAACAAGCTAAGGGCTTTCAATCAAGCTATAAACGTTTTATGCAGCAAAAGAAATGTGAAAGATAAATGCAACTGTACATGAAAAATACATAATCATCAACAATATTCCCAGTGTCATATTTCCTAGATGAGTCAATTTTAAGTTCGTTTCCTAAACCTCTTTAAACCTGAGTTTTACATCGTTGGAGAGAGCAAGCTAAGAGCTTTCAATTAAGCTATAAACGGTTTATGCAGCAAAACAAATGTGAAAGTTAAATGTAATTGTATATGAAAAATACAGTATCATCAACAATATTCCCAGTGACATATTTCCTAGATTAGTCAATTTTAAGTTCCTTTCCTAAGCCTCTAGCAATGAGAGTTATACGTCGTACGAAAGAACAAGCTAAGAGCTTTCAACCAAGCTGTAAGTCGTTTATGCAGCGGAAAAAATGTGAGAGTTAAATACAACTGCATATGAAAAATACAGAGTCATCAACAATATTCCTCGTGACATAATTCCGAGATCCGTCAATTTTAAGTTCCTTTCCTAAGCTTCTATCAACCACAGTTACACATCGTTGGAAAGAACAAAGTAAGGGCTCTCAATCACAATATAAATAGTTTTTCCAGCAAAAGAAATGTGAAAGTTAAACGCAACTGTATATGAAAAATACAGAATCATCAACAATATTCCCAGTGACATATTTCCTAAGTGTGTCAATTATAAGTTCCTTTCCTAAGCCTCTAGCAACGAGAGTTATACGTCGTACGAAAGAACAAGCTAAGAGCTTTCAACCAAGCTGTAAGTCGTTTATGCAGCAAAAGAAATGTGAAAGTTAAATGCAACTGTATATGAAAAATACATTTTCATCAACAATATTCCCGGTGACATATTTCCCAGGTGAGTCAATTTTAAGTTCCTTTCCTAAGCCTCTATCAAGGAGAGTTATACATCGTTGGAAAGAACAAGCTAGGAGCTTTCAACCAAGCTATAAATGATTTATGCAACAAAAGAAATGTGAAAGTTAAATGCAACTGTATATGAAAAATACAAAATCATCAACAATATTCCCAGTGACATATTTCCTAGATGAGTCAATTTTAAGTTCTTTTCCTAAGCCTCTAGCAATGAGAGTTATACGTCGTACGAAAGAACAAGCTAAGAGCTTTCAACCAAGCTGTAAGTCGTTTATGCTGCAAAAGAAATGTGAAAGTTAAATGCAACTGTATATGAAAAATACATTTTCATCAACAATATTCCCGGTGACATATTTCCCAGGTGAGTCAATTTTAAGTACCTTTCCTAAGCCTCTATCAAGGAGAGTTATACATCGTTGGAAAGAACAAGCTAGGAGCTTTCAACCAAGCTATAAATGATTTATGCAACAAAAGAAATGTGAAAGTTAAATGCAACTGTACATGAAAAATACAAAATCATCAACAATATTCCCAATGACATATTTCCTAAGTGAGTCAATTATAAGTTCCTTCCCTAAGCCTTTATCAACGAGGGTTATACATCGTTGGAAAGAACAAGCTAAGGGCTTTCAATCAAGCTATAAACGTTTTATGCAACAAAAGAAATGTGAAAGATAAATGCAACTGTACATGAAAAATACAAAATCATCAACAATATTCCCAGTCTCATATTTCCTAGATGAGTCAATTTTAAGTTCGTTTCCTAAATCTCTTTAAACCTGAGTTTTACATCGTTGGAGAGAGCAACCTAAGAGCTTTCAATTAAGCTATAAACGGTTTATGCAGCAAAACAAATGTGAAAGTTAAATGTAATTGTATATGAAAAATACAGTATCATCAACAATATACCCAGTGACATATTTCCTAGATTAGTAAATTTTAAGTTCCTTTCCTAAGCCTCTATCAGCGAGGGTTATCTTCGTTGGAAAGAACAAAATAAGGGATTTCAACTAAGCTATACACGGTATATGCAGCGGAAAAAATGTGAGAGTTAAATACAACTGCATATGAAAAATACAGAGTCATCAACAATATTCCTCGTGACATAATTCCGAGATCCGTCAGTTTTAAGTTCCTTTCCTAAGCTTCTATCAACCACAGTTATACATCGTTGGAAAGAACAAAGTAAGGGCTTTCAATCACAATATAAATAGTTTTTCCGGCAAAAGAAATGTGAAAGTTAAACGCAACTGTATATGAAAATTACAGATTCATCAACAATATTGCCAGTGACATATTTCCTAGATGAGTCAATTTTAAGTTCCTTTCCTAAGCCTCTAGCAATGAGAGTCGTACGAATTAACAAGCTAAGAGCTTTCAACCAAGCTGTAAGTCGTTTATGCAGCAAAAGAAATGTGAAAGTTAAATGCAACTGTATATGAAAAATACATTTTCATCAACAATATTCCCGGTGACATATTTCCCAGGTGAGTCAATTTTAAGTTCCTTTCCTAAGCCTCTATCAAGGAGAGTTATACATCGTTGGAAAGAAAAAGCTAGGAGCTTTCAACCAAGCTATAAATGATTTATGCAACAAAAGAAATGTGAAAGTTAAATGCAACTGTATATGAAAAATACAAAATCATCAACAATATTCCCAGTGACATATTTCCTAAGTGAGTCAATTATAAGTTCCTTCCCTAAGCCATCATCAACGAGGGTTACACATCGTTGGAAAGAACAAGCTAAGGGCTTTCAATCAAGCTATAAACGTTTTATGCAACAAAAGAAATGTGAAAGATAAATGCAACTGTACATGAAAAATACAAAATCATCAACAATATTCCCAGTGTCATATTTCCCAGGTGAGTCAATTTTAAGTTCCTTTCCTAAGCCTCTATCAAGGAGGGTTATACATCGTTGGAAAGAACAAGCTAGGAGCTTTCAACCAAGCTATAAATGATTTATGCAACAAAAGAAATGTGAAAGTTAAATGCAACTGTACATGAAAAATACAAAATCATCAACAATATTCCCAATGACATATTTCCTAAGTGAGTCAATTATAAGTTCCTTCCCTAAGCCATCATCAACGAGGGTTACACATCGTTGGAAAGAACAAGCTAAGGGCTTTCAATCAAGCTATAATCGTTTTATGCAACAAAAGAAATGTGAAAGATAAATGCAACTGTACATGAAAAATACAAAATCATCAACAATATTCCCAGTGTCATATTTCCTAGATGAGTATATTTTAAGTTCGTTTCCTAAACCTCTTTAAACCTGAGTTTTACATCGTTGGAGAGAGCAAGCTAAGAGCTTTCAATCAAGCTATAAACGGTTTATGCAGCAAAACAAATGTGAAAGGTAAATGTAATTGTATATGAAAAATACAGTATCATCAACAATATTCCCAGTGACATATTTCCTAGATTAGTCAATTTTAAGTTCCTTTCCTAAGCCTCTATCAGCGAGGGTTATCTTCGTTGGAAAGAACAAAATAAGGGATTTCAACTAAGCTATACACGGTATATGCAGCGGAAAAAATGTGAGAGTTAAATACAACTGTATATGAAAAATACAGAGTCATCAACAATATTCCTCGTGACATAATTCCGAGATCCGTCAATTTTAAGTTCCTTTCCTAAGCTTCTATCAACCACAGTTATACATCGTTGGAAAGAATAAAATAAGGGCTTTCAACCAAGCTATAAATGATTTATGCAACAAAAGAAATGTGAAAGTTAAATGCAACTGTACATGAAAAATACAAAATCATCAACAATATTCCCAGTGACATATTTCCTAAGTGAGTCAATTATAAGTTCCTTCCCTAAGCCTTTATCAACGAGGGTTATACATCGTTGGAAAGAACAAAATAAGGGATTTCAACTAAGCTATACACGGTATATGCAGCGGAAAAAATGTGAGAGTTAAATACAACTGTATATGAAAAATACAGAGTCATCAACAATATTCCTCGTGACATAATTCCGAGATCCGTCAATTTTAAGTTCCTTTCCTAAGCTTCTATCAACCACAGTTACACATCGTTGGAAAGAACAAAATAAGGGCTTTCAATCACACTATAAATAGTTTTTGCAGCAAAAGAAATGTGAAAGTTAAATGCAACTGTATATGAAAAATACAGAATCATCAACAATATTCCCAGTGACATATTTCCTAAGTGTGTCAATTATAAGTTCCTTTCCTAAGCCTCTAGCAATGAGAGTTATACGTCGTACGAAAGAACAAGCTAAGAGCTTTCAACCAAGCTGTAAGTCGTTTATGCGGCAAAAGAAATGTGAAAGTTAAATGCAACTGTATATGAAAAATACAAAATCATCAACAATATTCCCAGTGACATATTTCCCAGGTGAGTCAATTTTAAGTTCCTTTCCTAAGCCTCTATCAAGGAGAGTTATACATCGTTGGAAAGAACAAGCTAGGAGCTTTCAACCAAGCTATAAATGATTTATGCAACAAAAGAAATGTGAAAGTTAAATGCAACTGTACATGAAAAATACAAAATCATCCACAATATTGCCAGTTACATATTTCCTAGATTAGTCAATTTTAAGTTTCTTTCCTAAGCCTCCATCAGCGAGGGTTATCTTCGTTGGAAAGAACAAAATAAGGGATTTCAACTAAGCTATACACGGTATATGCAGCGGAAAAAATGTGAGAGTTAAATACAACTGTATATGAAAAACACAGAGTCATCAACAATATTCCTCGTGACATAATTCCGAGTTCCGTCAATTTTAAGTTCCTTTCCTAAACTTCTATCAGCCACAGTTGTACATCGTTGGAAAGAACAAAGTAAGGGCTTTCAATCACACTATAAATAGTTTTTGCAGCAAAAGAAATGTGAAAGTTAAATGCAACTGTATATGAAAAATACAGAATCATCAACAATATTCCCAGTGACATATTTCCTAAGTTTGTCAATTATAAGTTCCTTCCCTAAGCCTCTAACAATGAGGGTTATACATCGTTGGAAAGAAAAAGCTAGGAGCTTTCAATCAAGCTATAAATGATTTATGCAACAAAAGAAATGTGAAAGTTAAATGCAACTGTATATGAAAAACACAAAATCATCAACAATATTGCAGGTGACATATTTCCTAAGTGTGTCAATTATAAGTTCCTTCCCTAAGCCTCTATCAATTAGAGTTATACATCGTTAGAAAGAACAAGCTAGGAGTTTTCAACCAAGCTATAAATGATTTATGCAACAAAAGAAATGTGAAAGTTAAATGCAACTGTATATGAAAAATAAAAAATCATCAACAATATTGCCAGTGACATATTTCCTGGAAGAGTCAATTTTAAGTTCCTTTCCTAAGCTTCTATCACTGAGAGTTATACGTCGTTGGAAAGAACAAGCTAAGAGCTTTCAATCAAGCTATAAATGATTTATGCAACAAAAGAAATGTGAAAGTTAAATGCAACTGTATATGAAAATTACAGATTCATCAACAATATTGCCAGTGACATATTTCCTAGATGAGTCAATTTTAAGTTCCTTTCCTAAGCTTCTATCACTGAGAGTTATACGTCGTTGGAAAGAACAAGCTAAGAGCTTTCAATCACGCTATAAATGGTTTATGCCGCAAAAGAAATGTGAAAGTTAAATGCAACTGTATATGAAAATTACAGATTCATCAACAATATTGCCAGTGACATATTTCCTAGATGAGTCAATTTTAAGTTCCTTTCCTAAGCCTCTAGCAATGAGAGTTATACGTCGTACGAAAGAACAAGCTAAGCGCTTTCAACCAAGCTGTAAGTCGTTTATGCAGCAAAAGAAATGTGAAAGTTAAATGCAACTGTACATGAAAAATACAAAATCATCAACAATATTCCCAATGACATATTTCCTAAGTGAGTCAATTATAAGTTCCTTCCCTAAGCCTTTATCAACGAGGGTTATACATCGTTGGAAAGAACAAGCTAAGGGCTTTCAATCAAGCTATAAATGATTTATGCAACAAAAGAAATGTGAAAGATAAATGCAACTGTACATGAAAAATACATAATCATCAACAATATTCCCAGTGTCATATTTCCTAGATGAGTCAATTTTAAGTTCGTTTCCTAAACCTCTTTAAACCTGAGTTTTACATCGTTGGAGAGAGCAAGCTAAGAGCTTTCAATTAAGCTATAAACGGTTTATGCTGCAAAACAAATGTGAAAGTTAAATGTAATTGTATATGAAAAATACAGTATCATCAACAATATTCCCAGTGACATATTTCCTAGATTAGTCAATTTTAAGTTCCTTTCCTAAGCCTCTAGCAATGAGAGTTATACGTCGTACGAAAGAACAAGCTAAGAGCTTTCAACCAAGCTGTAAGTCGTTTATGCAGCGGAAAAAATGTGAGAGTTAAATACAACTGCATATGAAAAATACAGAGTCATCAACAATATTCCTCGTGACATAATTCCGAGATCCGTCAATTTTAAGTTCCTTTCCTAAGCTTCTATCAACCACAGTTATACATCGTTGGAAAGAACAAAGTAAGGGCTCTCAATCACAATATAAATAGTTTTTACAGCAAAAGAAATGTGAAAGTTAAACGCAACTGTATATGAAAAATACAGAATCATCAACAATATTCCCAGTGACATATTTCCTAAGTGTGTCAATTATAAGTTCCTTTCCTAAGCATCTATCAAGGAGAGTTATACATCGTTGGAAAGAACAAGCTAGGAGCTTTCAACCAAGCTATAAATGATTTATGCAACAAAAGAAATGTGAAAGTTAAATGCAACTGTATATGAAAAATACAAAATCATCAACAATATTCCCAGTGACATATTTCCTAGATGAGTCAATTTTAAGTTCCTTTCCTAAGCCTCTAGCAATGAGAGTTATACGTCGTACGAAATAACAAGCTAAGAGCTTTCAACCAAGCTGTAAGTCGTTTATGCAGCAAAAGAAATGTGAAAGTTAAATGCAAGTGTATATGAAAAATACATTTTCATCAACAATATTCCCGGTGACATATTTCCCAGGTGAGTCAATTTTAAGTTCCTTTCCTAAGCCTCTATCAAGGAGAGTTATACATCGTTGGAAAGAACAAGCTAGGAGCTTTCAACCAAGCTATAAATGATTTATGCAACAAAAGAAATGTGAAAGTTAAATGCAACTGTACATGAAAAATACAAAATCATCAACAATATTCCCAATGACATATTTCCTAAGTGAGTCAATTTTAAGTTCCTTTCCTAAGCTTCTATCAACCACAGTTATACATCGTTGGAAAGAACAAAGTAAGGGCTCTCAATCACAATATAAATAGTTTTTCCAGCAAAAGAAATGTGAAAGTTAAACGCAACTGTATATGAAAAATACAGAATCATCAACAATATTCCCAGTGACATATTTCCTAAGTGTGTCAATTATAAGTTCCTTTCCTAAGCCTCTAGTAACGAGAGTTATACGTCGTACGAAAGAACAAGCTAAGAGCTTTCAACCAAGCTGTAAGTCGTTTATGCAGCAAAAGAAGTGTGAAAGTTAAATGCAACTGTATATGAAAAATACATTTTCATCAACAATATTCCCGGTGACATATTTCCCAGGTGAGTCAATTTTAAGTTCCTTTCCTAAGCCTCTATCAAGGAGAGTTATACATCGTTGGAAAGAACAAGCTAGGAGCTTTCAACCAAGCTATAAATGATTTATTCAACAAAAGAAATGGGAAAGTTAAATGCAACTGTATATGAAAATTACAGATTCATCAACAATATTGCCAGTGACATATTTCCTAGATGAGTCAATTTTAAGTTCCTTTCCTAAGCCTCTAGCAATGAGAGTCGTACGAATTAACAAGCTAAGAGCTTTCAACCAAGCTGTAAGTCGTTTATGCAGCAAAAGAAATGTGAAAGTTAAATGCAACTGTATATGAAAAATACATTTTCATCAACAATATTCCCGGTGACATATTTCCCAGGTGAGTCAATTTTAAGTTCCTTTCCTAAGCCTCTATCAAGGAGAGTTATAAATCGTTGGAAAGAACAAGCTAGGAGCTTTCAACCAAGCTATAAATGATTTATGCAACAAAAGAAATGTGAAAGTTAAATGCAACTGTATATGAAAAATACAAAATCATCAACAATATTCCCAGTGACATATTTCCTAGATGAGTCAATTTTAAGTTCCTTTCCTAAGCCTCTAGCAATGAGAGTTATACGTCATACGAAAGAACAAGCTAAGATCTTTCAACCAAGCTATAAGTCGTTTATGCAGCAAAAGAAATGTGAAAGTTAAATGTAACTGTATATGAAAAATACAGATTCATCAACAATATTGCCAGTGACATATTTCCCAGGTGAGTCAATTTTAAGTTCCTTTCCTAAGCCTCTATCAAGGAGAGTTATACATCGTTGGAAAGAACAAGCTAGGAGCTTTCAACCAAGCTATAAATGATTTATGCAACAAAAGAAATGAGAAAGTTAAATGCAACTGTACATGAAAAATACAAAATCATCAACAATATTGCCAGTTACATATTTCCTAGATTAGTCAATTTTAAGTTTCTTTCCTAAGCTTCTATCACTGAGAGTTATACGTCGTTGGAAAGAACAAGCTAAGAGCTTTCAATCAAGCTATAAATGATTTATGCAACAAAAGAAATGTGAAAGTTAAATGCAACTGTATATGAAAATTACAGATTCATCAACAATATTGCCAGTGACATATTTCCTAGATGAGTCAATTTTAAGTTCCTTTCCTAAGCTTCTATCACTGAGAGTTATACGTCGTTGGAAAGAACAAGCTAAGAGCTTTCAATCAAGCTATAAATGGTTTATGCCGCAAAAGAAATGTGAAAGTTAAATGCAACTGTATATGAAAATTACAGATTCATCAACAATATTGCCAGTGACATATTTCCTAGATGAGTCAATTTTAAGTTCCTTTCCTAAGCCTCTAGCAATGAGGGTTATACGTCGTACGAAAGAACAAGCTAAGCGCTTTCAACCAAGCTGTAAGTCGTTTATGCAGCAAAAGAAATGTGAAAGTTAAATGCAACTGTACATGAAAAATACAAAATCATCAACAATATTCCCAATGACATATTTCCTAAGTGAGTCAATTATAAGTTCCTTCCCTAAGCCTTTATCAACGAGGGTTATACATCGTTGGAAAGAACAAGCTAAGGGCTTTCAATCAAGCTATAAATGATTTATGCAACAAAAGAAATGTGAAAGATAAATGCAACTGTACATGAAAAATACATAATCATCAACAATATTCCCAGTGTCATATTTCCTAGATGAGTCAATTTTAAGTTCGTTTCCTAAACCTCTTTAAACCTGAGTTTTACATCGTTGGAGAGAGCAAGCTAAGAGCTTTCAATTAAGCTATAAACGGTTTATGCTGCAAAACAAATGTGAAAGTTAAATGTAATTGTATATGAAAAATACAGTATCATCAACAATATTCCCAGTGACATATTTCCTAGATTAGTCAATTTTAAGTTCCTTTCCTAAGCCTCTAGCAATGAGAGTTATACGTCGTACGAAAGAACAAGCTAAGAGCTTTCAACTAAGCTGTAAGTCGTTTATGCAGCGGAAAAAATGTGAGAGTTAAATACAACTGCATATGAAAAATACAGAGTCATCAACAATATTCCTCGTGACATAATTCCGAGATCCGTCAATTTTAAGTTCCTTTCCTAAGCTTCTATCAACCACAGTTATACATCGTTGGAAAGAACAAAGTAAGGGCTCTCAATCACAATATAAATAGTTTTTCCAGCAAAAGAAATGTGAAAGTTAAACGCAACTGTATATGAAAAATACAGAATCATCAACAATATTCCCAGTGACATATTTCCTAAGTGTGTCAATTATAAGTTCCTTTCCTAAGCCTCTAGCAACGAGAGTTATACGTCGTACGAAATAACAAGCTAAGAGCTTTCAACCAAGCTGTAAGTCGTTTATGCAGCAAAAGAAATGTGAAAGTTAAATGCAAGTGTATATGAAAAATACATTTTCATCAACAATATTCCCGGTGACATATTTCCCAGGTGAGTCAATTTTAAGTTCCTTTCCTAAGCCTCTATCAAGGAGAGTTATACATCGTTGGAAAGAACAAGCTAGGAGCTTTCAACCAAGCTATAAATGATTTATGCAAAAAAAGAAATGTGAAAGTTAAATGCAACTGTACATGAAAAATACAAAATCATCAACAATATTCCCAATGACATATTTCCTAAGTGAGTCAATTTTAAGTTCCTTTCCTAAGCTTCTATCAACCACAGTTATACATCGTTGGAAAGAACAAAGTAAGGGCTCTCAATCACAATATAAATAGTTTTTCCAGCAAAAGAAATGTGAAAGTTAAACGCAACTGTATATGAAAAATACAGAATCATCAACAATATTCCCAGTGACATATTTCCTAAGTGTGTCAATTATAAGTTCCTTTCCTAAGCCTCTAGTAACGAGAGTTATACGTCGTACGAAAGAACAAGCTAAGAGCTTTCAACGAAGCTGTAAGTCGTTTATGCAGCAAAAGAAGTGTGAAAGTTAAATGCAACTGTATATGAAAAATACATTTTCATCAACAATATTCCCGGTGACATATTTCCCAGGTGAGTCAATTTTAAGTTCCTTTCCTAAGCCTCTATCAAGGAGAGTTATACATCGTTGGAAAGAACAAGCTAGGAGCTTTCAACCAAGCTATAAATGATTTATGCAACAAAAGAAATGGGAAAGTTAAATGCAACTGTATATGAAAATTACAGATTCATCAACAATATTGCCAGTGACATATTTCCTAGATGAGTCAATTTTAAGTTCCTTTCCTAAGCCTCTAGCAATGAGAGTCGTACGAATTAACAAGCTAAGAGCTTTCAACCAAGCTGTAAGTCGTTTATGCAGCAAAAGAAATGTGAAAGTTAAATGCAACTGTATATGAAAAATACATTTTCATCAACAATATTCCCGGTGACATATTTCCCAGGTGAGTCAATTTTAAGTTCCTTTCCTAAGCCTCTATCAAGGAGAGTTATAAATCGTTGGAAAGAACAAGCTAGGAGCTTTCAACCAAGCTATAAATGATTTATGCAACAAAAGAAATGTGAAAGTTAAATGCAACTGTATATGAAAAATACAAAATCATCAACAATATTCCCAGTGACATATTTCCTAGATGAGTCAATTTTAAGTTCCTTTCCTAAGCCTCTAGCAATGAGAGTTATACGTCATACGAAAGAACAAGCTAAGAGCTTTCAACCAAGCTATAAGTCGTTTATGCAGCAAAAGAAATGTGAAAGTTAAATGTAACTGTATATGAAAAATACATTTTCATCAACAATATTCCCAGTGACATATTTCCTAGATGAGTCAATTTTAAGTTCCTTTCCTAAGCCTCTAGCAACGAGAGTTATACGTCGTACGAAAGAACAAGCTAAGAGCTTTCAACCAAGCTGTAAGTCGTTTATGCAGCAAAAGAAATGTGAAAGTTAAATGCAACTGTATATGAAAAATACATTTTCATCAACAATATTCCCGGTGACATATTTCCCAGGTGAGTCAATTTTAAGTTCCTTTCCTAAGCATCTATCAAGGAGAGTTATACATCGTTGGAAAGAACAAGCTAGGAGCTTTCAACCAAGCTATAAATGATTTATGCAACAAAAGAAATGTGAAAGTTAAATGCAACTGTATATGAAAAATACAAAATCATCAACAATATTCCCAGTGACATATTTCCTAGATGAGTCAATTTTAAGTTCCTTTCCTAAGCCTCTAGCAATGAGAGTTATACGTCGTACGAAATAACAAGCTAAGAGCTTTCAACCAAGCTGTAAGTCGTTTATGCAGCAAAAGAAATGTGAAAGTTAAATGCAAGTGTATATGAAAAATACATTTTCATCAACAATATTCCCGGTGACATATTTCCCAGGTGAGTCAATTTTAAGTTCCTTTCCTAAGCCTCTATCAAGGAGAGTTATACATCGTTGGAAAGAACAAGCTAGGAGCTTTCAACCAAGCTATAAATGATTTATGCAACAAAAGAAATGTGAAAGTTAAATGCAACTGTACATGAAAAATACAAAATCATCAACAATATTCCCAATGACATATTTCCTAAGTGAGTCAATTTTAAGTTCCTTTCCTAAGCTTCTATCAACCACAGTTATACATCGTTGGAAAGAACAAAGTAAGGGCTCTCAATCACAATATAAATAGTTTTTCCAGCAAAAGAAATGTGAAAGTTAAACGCAACTGTATATGAAAAATACAGAATCATCAACAATATTCCCAGTGACATATTTCCTAAGTGTGTCAATTATAAGTTCCTTTCCTAAGCCTCTAGTAACGAGAGTTATACGTCGTACGAAAGAACAAGCTAAGAGCTTTCAACCAAGCTGTAAGTCGTTTATGCAGCAAAAGAAGTGTGAAAGTTAAATGCAACTGTATATGAAAAATACATTTTCATCAACAATATTCCCGGTGACATATTTCCCAGGTGAGTCAATTTTAAGTTCCTTTCCTAAGCCTCTATCAAGGAGAGTTATACATCGTTGGAAAGAACAAGCTAGGAGCTTTCAACCAAGCTATAAATGATTTATGCAACAAAAGAAATGGGAAAGTTAAATGCAACTGTATATGAAAATTACAGATTCATCAACAATATTGCCAGTGACATATTTCCTAGATGAGTCAATTTTAAGTTCCTTTCCTAAGCCTCTAGCAATGAGAGTCGTACGAATTAACAAGCTAAGAGCTTTCAACCAAGCTGTAAGTCGTTTATGCAGCAAAAGAAATGTGAAAGTTAAATGCAACTGTATATGAAAAATACATTTTCATCAACAATATTCCCGGTGACATATTTCCCAGGTGAGTCAATTTTAAGTTCCTTTCCTAAGCCTCTATCAACGAGAGTTATAAATCGTTGGAAAGAACAAGCTAGGAGCTTTCAACCAAGCTATAAATGATTTATGCAACAAAAGAAATGTGAAAGTTAAATGCAACTGTATATGAAAAATACAAAATCATCAACAATATTCCCAGTGACATATTTCCTAGATGAGTCAATTTTAAGTTCCTTTCCTAAGCCTCTAGCAATGAGAGTTATACGTCATACGAAAGAACAAGCTAAGAGCTTTCAACCAAGCTATAAGTCGTTTATGCAGCAAAAGAAATGTGAAAGTTAAATGTAACTGTATATGAAAAATACAGATTCATCAACAATATTGCCAGTGACATATTTCCCAGGTGAGTCAATTTTAAGTTCCTTTCCTAAGCCTCTATCAAGGAGAGTTATACATCGTTGGAAAGAACAAGCTAGGAGCTTTCAACCAAGCTATAAATGATTTATGCAACAAAAGAAATGAGAAAGTTAAATGCAACTGTACATGAAAAATACAAAATCATCAACAATATTGCCAGTTACATATTTCCTAGATTAGTCAATTTTAAGTTTCTTTCCTAAGCTTCTATCACTGAGAGTTATACGTCGTTGGAAAGAACAAGCTAAGAGCTTTCAATCAAGCTATAAATGATTTATGCAACAAAAGAAATGTGAAAGTTAAATGCAACTGTATATGAAAATTACAGATTCATCAACAATATTGCCAGTGACATATTTCCTAGATGAGTCAATTTTAAGTTCCTTTCCTAAGCTTCTATCACTGAGAGTTATACGTCGTTGGAAAGAACAAGCTAAGAGCTTTCAATCAAGCTATAAATGGTTTATGCCGCAAAAGAAATGTGAAAGTTAAATGCAACTGTATATGAAAATTACAGATTCATCAACAATATTGCCAGTGACATATTTCCTAGATGAGTCAATTTTAAGTTCCTTTCCTAAGCCTCTAGCAATGAGGGTTATACGTCGTACGAAAGAACAAGCTAAGCGCTTTCAACCAAGCTGTAAGTCGTTTATGCAGCAAAAGAAATGTGAAAGTTAAATGCAACTGTACATGAAAAATACAAAATCATCAACAATATTCCCAATGACATATTTCCTAAGTGAGTCAATTATAAGTTCCTTCCCTAAGCCTTTATCAACGAGGGTTATACATCGTTGGAAAGAACAAGCTAAGGGCTTTCAATCAAGCTATAAATGATTTATGCAACAAAAGAAATGTGAAAGATAAATGCAACTGTACATGAAAAATACATAATCATCAACAATATTCCCAGTGTCATATTTCCTAGATGAGTCAATTTTAAGTTCGTTTCCTAAACCTCTTTAAACCTGAGTTTTACATCGTTGGAGAGAGCAAGCTAAGAGCTTTCAATTAAGCTATAAACGGTTTATGCTGCAAAACAAATGTGAAAGTTAAATGTAATTGTATATGAAAAATACAGTATCATCAACAATATTCCCAGTGACATATTTCCTAGATTAGTCAATTTTAAGTTCCTTTCCTAAGCCTCTAGCAATGAGAGTTATACGTCGTACGAAAGAACAAGCTAAGAGCTTTCAACCAAGCTGTAAGTCGTTTATGCAGCGGAAAAAATGTGAGAGTTAAATACAACTGCATATGAAAAATACAGAGTCATCAACAATATTCCTCGTGACATAATTCCGAGATCCGTCAATTTTAAGTTCCTTTCCTAAGCTTCTATCAACCACAGTTATACATCGTTGGAAAGAACAAAGTAAGGGCTCTCAATCACAATATAAATAGTTTTTCCAGCAAAAGAAATGTGAAAGTTAAACGCAACTGTATATGAAAAATACAGAATCATCAACAATATTCCCAGTGACATATTTCCTAAGTGTGTCAATTATAAGTTCCTTTCCTAAGCCTCTAGCAACGCGAGTTATACGTCGTACGAAAGAACAAGCTAAGAGCTTTCAACCAAGCTGTAAGTCGTTTATGCAGCAAAAGAAATGTGAAAGTTAAATGCAACTGTATATGAAAAATACATTTTCATCAACAATATTCCCGGTGACATATTTCCCAGGTGAGTCAATTTTAAGTTCCTTTCCTAAGCATCTATCAAGGAGAGTTATACATCGTTGGAAAGAACAAGCTAGGAGCTTTCAACCAAGCTATAAATGATTTATGCAACAAAAGAAATGTGAAAGTTAAATGCAACTGTATATGAAAAATACAAAATCATCAACAATATTACCAGTGACATATTTCCTAGATGAGTCAATTTTAAGTTCCTTTCCTAAGCCTCTAGCAATGAGAGTTATACGTCGTACGAAATAACAAGCTAAGAGCTTTCAACCAAGCTGTAAGTCGTTTATGCAGCAAAAGAAATGTGAAAGTTAAATGCAAGTGTATATGAAAAATACATTTTCATCAACAATATTCCCGGTGACATATTTCCCAGGTGAGTCAATTTTAAGTTCCTTTCCTAAGCCTCTATCAAGGAGAGTTATACATCGTTGGAAAGAACAAGCTAGGAGCTTTCAACCAAGCTATAAATGATTTATGCAACAAAAGAAATGTGAAAGTTAAATGCAACTGTACATGGAAAATACAAAATCATCAACAATATTCCCAATGACATATTTCCTAAGTGAGTCAATTTTAAGTTCCTTTCCTAAGCTTCTATCAACCACAGTTATACATCGTTGGAAAGAACAAAGCAAGGGCTCTCAATCACAATATAAATAATTTTTCCAGCAAAAGAAATGTGAAAGTTAAACGCAACTGTATATGAAAAATACAGAATCATCAACAATATTCCCAGTGACATATTTCCTAAGTGTGTCAATTATAAGTTCCTTTCCTAAGCCTCTAGTAACGAGAGTTATACGTCGTACGAAAGAACAAGCTAAGAGCTTTCAACCAAGCTGTAAGTCGTTTATGCAGCAAAAGAAATGTGAAAGTTAAATGCAACTGTATATGAAAAATACATTTTCATCAACAATATTCCCGGCGACATATTTCCCAGGTGAGTCAATTTTAAGTTCCTTTCCTAAGCCTCTATCAAGGAGAGTTATACATCGTTGGAAAGAACAAGCTAGGAGCTTTCAACCAAGCTATAAATGATTTATGCAACAAAAGAAATGTGAAAGTTAAATGCAACTGTATATGAAAATTACAGATTCATCAACAATATTGCCAGTGACATATTTCCTAGATGAGTCAATTTTAAGTTCCTTTCCTAAGCCTCTAGCAATGAGAGTCGTACGAATTAACAAGCTAAGAGCTTTCAACCAAGCTGTAAGTCGTTTATGCAGCAAAAGAAATGTGAAAGTTAAATGCAACTGTATATGAAAAATACATTTTCATCAACAATATTCCCGGTGACATATTTCCCAGGTGAGTCAATTTTAAGTTCCTTTCCTAAGCCTCTATCAAGGAGAGTTATAAATCGTTGGAAAGAACAAGCTAGGAGCTTTCAACCAAGCTATAAATGATTTATGCAACAAAAGAAATGTGAAAGTTAAATGCAACTGTATATGAAAAATACAAAATCATCAACAATATTTCCAGTGACATATTTCCTAGATGAGTCAATTTTAAGTTCCTTTCCTAAGCCTCTAGCAATGAGAGTTATACGTCGTACGAAAGAACAAGCTAAGAGCTTTCAACCAAGCTATAAGTCGTTTATGCAGCAAAAGAAATGTGAAAGTTAAATGTAACTGTATATGAAAAATACAGATTCATCAACAATATTGCCAGTGACATATTTCCCAGGTGAGTCAATTTTAAGTTCCTTTCCTAAGCCTCTATCAAGGAGAGTTATACATCGTTGGAAAGAACAAGCTAGGAGCTTTCAACCAAGCTATAAATGATTTATGCAACAAAAGAAATGTGAAAGTTAAATGCAACTGTACATGAAAAATACAAAATCATCAACAATATTCCCAATGACATATTTCCTAAGTGAGTCAATTATAAGTTCCTTCCCTAAGCCTTTATCAACGAGGGTTATACATCGTTGGAAAGAACAAGCTAAGGGCTTTCAATCAAGCTATAAACGTTTTATGCAACAAAAGAAATGTGAAAGATAAATGCAACTGTACATGAAAAATACAAAATCATCAACAATATTCCCAGTCTCATATTTCCTAGATGAGTCAATTTTAAGTTCGTTTCCTAAACCTCTTTAAACCTGAGTTTTACATCGTTGGAGAGAGCAAGCTAAGAGCTTTCAATTAAGCTATAAACGGTTTATGCAACAAAACAAATGTGAAAGTTAAATGCAACTGTATATGAAAAATAAAAAATCATCAACAATATTGCCAGTGACATATTTCCTGGAAGAGTCAATTTTAAGTTCCTTTCCTAAGCTTCTATCACTGAGAGTTATACGTCGTTGGAAAGAACAAGCTAAGAGCTTTCAATCAAGCTATAAATGATTTATGCCGCAAAAGAAATGTGAAAGTTAAATGCAACTGTATATGAAAATTACAAATTCATCAACAATATTGCCAGTGACATATTTCCTAGATGAGTCAATTTTAAGTTCCTTTCCTAAGCCTCTAGCAATGAGAGTTATACGTCGTACGAAAGAACAAGCTAAGAGCTTTCAACCAAGCTGTAAGTCGTTTATGCAGCAAAAGAAATGTGAAAGTTAAATGCAACTGTATATGAAAAATACGTTTTCATCAACAATATTCCCAGTGACATATTTCCCAGGTGAGTCAATTTTAAGTTCCTTTCCTAAGCCTCTATCAAGGAGAGTTATACATCGTTGGAAAGAATAACCTAGGAGCTTTCAACCAAGCTGTAAGTCGTTTATGCGGCGAAAGAAATGTGAAAGTTAAACGCAACTGTATATGAAAAATACAAAATCATCAACAATATTCCCAGTGACATATTTCCTAGATGAGTCAATTTTAAGTTCCTTTCCTAAGCCTCTAGCAATGAGAGTTATACGTGGTACGAAAGAAGAAGCTAAGAGTTTTCAACCAAGCTGTAAGTCGTTTATGCAGCAAAAGAAATGTGAAAGTTAAATGCAACTGTATATGAAAAATACATTTTCATCAACAATATTCCCAGTGACATATTTCCTAGATGAGTCAATTTTAAGTTCTTTTCCTAAGCCTCTATCAAGGAGAGTCATACATCGTTGGAAAGAACAAGCTAGGAGCTTTCAACCAAGCTATAAATGATTTATGCAACAAAAGAAATGTGAAAGTTAAATGCAACTGTACATGAAAAATACAAAATCATCAACAATATTGCCAGTGACATATTTCCTAGATTAGTCAATTTTAAGTTTCTTTCCTAAGCCTCTATCAGCGAGGGTTATCTTCGTTGGAAAGAACAAAATAAGGGATTTCAACTAAGCTATACAAGGTATATGCAGCGGAAAAAATGTGACAGTTAAATACAACTGTATATGAAAAATACAGAGTCATCAACAATATTCCTCGTGACATAATTCCGAGTTCCGTCAATTTTAAGTTCCTTTCCTAAGCTTCTATCAACCACAGTTATACATCGTTGGAAAGAACAAAATAAGGGCTTTCAATCACACTATAAATAGTTTTTGCAGCAAAAGAAATGTGAAAGTTAAATGCAACTGTATATGAAAAATACAGAATCATCAACAATATTCCCAGTGACATATTTCCTAAGTTTGTCAATTATAAGTTCCTTCCCTAAGCCTCTAAAAATGAGGGTTATACATCGTTGGAAAGAAAATGCTAGGAGCTTTCAATCAAGCTATAAATGATTTATGCAACAAAAGAAATGTGAAAGTTAAATGCAACTGTATATGAAAAACACAAAATCATCAACAATATTGCCAGTGACATATTTCCTAAGTGTGTCAATTATAAGTTCCTTCCCTAAGCCTCTATCAATTAGAGTTATACATCGTTAGAAAGAATAAGCTAGGAGCTTTCAACCAAGCTATAAATGATTTATGCAACAAAGAAATGTGAAAGTTAAATGCAACTGTATATGAAAAATACAAAATCATCAACAATATTGCCAGTAACATATTTCCTAGATGAGTCAATTTTAAGTTCCTTTCCTAAGCCTCTATCAATGAGGGTTATACACCGTTGGAAAGAAAAAGCTAGGAGCTTTCAATCAAGCTATAACTGATTTATGCAGTAAAAGAAATGTGAAAGTTAAATGCAACTGTATATGAAAAATAAAAAATCATCAACAATATTCCCAGTGACATATTTCCCGGAAGAGTCAATTTTAAGTTCATTTCCTAAGCCTTTATCAACGAGGGTTATACATCGTTGGAAAGAACAAGCTAAGGGCTTTCTATCAAGCTATAAACGTTTTATGCAACAAAAGAAATGTGAAAGATAAATGCAACTGTACATGAAAAATACATAATCATCAACAATATTCCCAGTGTCATATTTCCTAGATGAGTCAATTTTAAGTTCCTTTCCTAAACCTCTTTAAACCTGAGTTTTACATCGTTGGAGAGAGCAAGCTAAGAGCTTTCAATTAAGCTATAAACGGTTCATGCAACAAAAGAAATGTGAAAGTTAAATGCAACTGTATATGAAAATTACAGATTCATCAACAATATTGCCAGTGACATATTTCCTAGATTAGCCAATTTTAAGTTCCTTTCCTAAGCCTCTATCAGCGAGGGTTATCTTCGTTGGAAAGAACAAAATAAGGGATTTCAACTAAGCTATACACGGTATATGCAGCGGAAAAAATGTAAGAGTTAAATACAACTGCATATGAAAAATACAGAGTCATCAACAATATTCCTCGTGACATAATTCCGAGATCCGTCAATTTTAAGTTCCTTTCCTAAGCTTCTATCAACCACAGTTATACATCGTTGGAAACAAAAAAGTAAGGGCTTTCAATCACAATATAAATAGTTTTTCCAGCAAAAGAAATGTGAAAGTTAAACGCAACTGTATATGAAAAATACAGAATCATCAACAATATTCCCAGTGACATATTTCCTAAGTGTGTCAATTATAAGTTCCTTTCCTAAGCCTCTAGCAATGACAGTTATACGTCGTACGAAAGAACAAGCTAAGAGCTTTCAACCAAGCTGTAAGTCGTTTATGCGGCAAAAGAAATGTGAAAGTTAAATGCAACTGTATATGAAAAATACAAAATCATCAACAATATTCCCAGTGACATATTTCCTAGATGAGTCAATTTTAAGTTCCTTTCCTAAGCCTCTAGCAATGAGAGTTATACGTGGTACGAAAGAACAAGCTAAGAGCTTTCAACCAAGCTGTAAGTCGTTTATGCAGCAAAAGAAATGTGAAAGTTAAATGCAACTGTATATGAAAAATACATTTTCATCAACAATATTCCCAGTGACATATTTCCTAGATGAGTCAATTTTAAGTTCCTTTCCTAAGCCTCTATTAAGGAGAGTTATACATCGTTGGAAATAACAAGCTAGGAGCTTTCAACCAAGCTATAAATGATTTATGCAACAAAAGAAATGTGAAAGTTAAATGCAACTGTACATGAAAAATACAAAATCATCAACAATATTGCCAGTGACATATTTCCTAGATTAGTCAATTTTAAGTTTCTTTCCTAAGCCTCTATCAGCGAGGGTTATCTTCGTTGGAAAGAACAAAATAAGGGATTTCAACTAAGCTATACACGGTATATGCAGCGGAAAAAATGTGACAGTTAAATACAACTGTATATGAAAAATACAGAGTCATCAACAATATTCCTCGTGACATAATTCCGAGTTCCGTCAATTTTAATTTCCTTTCCTAAGCTTCTATCAACCACAGTTATACATCGTTGGAGAGAACAAAATAAGGGCTTTCAATCACACTATAAATAGTTTTTGCAGCAAAAGAAATGTGAAAGTTAAATGCAACTGTATATGAAAAATACAGAATCATCAACAATATTCCCAGTGACATATTTCCTAAGTTTGTCAATTATAAGTTCCTTCCCTAAGCCTCTAACAATGAGGGTTATACATCGTTGGAAAGAAAAAGCTAGGAGCTTTCAATCAAGCTATAAATGATTTATGCAACAAAAGAAATGTGAAAGTTAAATGCAACTGTATATGAAAAACACAAAATCATCAACAATATTGCCAGTGACATATTTCCTAAGTGTGTCAATTATAAGTTCCTTCCCTAAGCCTCTATCAATTAGAGTTATACATCGTTAGAAAGAACAAGCTAGGAGCTTTCAACCAAGCTATAAATGATTTATGCAACAAAGAAATGTGAAAGTTAAATGCAACTGTATATGAAAAATACATTTTCATCAACAATATTCCCAGTGACATATTTCCTAGATGAGTCAATTTTAAGTTCCTTTCCTAAGCCTCTAGCAATGAGAGTTATACATCGTTGGAAAGAACAAGCTAAGAGCTTTCAACCAAGCTGTAAGTCGTTTATGCAACAAAAGAAATGTGAAAGTTAAATGCAACTGTATATGAAAAATACATTTTCATCAACAATATTCCCAGTGACATATTTCCTAGATGAGTCAATTTTAAGTTCCTTTCCTAAGCCTCTATCAATGAGAGTTATACATCGTTGGAAAGAACAAGCTAGGAGCTTTCAACCAAGCTATAAATGATTTATGCAACAAAAGAAATGTGAAAGTTAAATGCAACTGTACATGAAAAATACAAAATCATCAACAATATTGCCAGTGACATATTCCTAAGCCTCTATCAGCGAGGGTTATCTTCGTTGGAAAGAACAAAATAAGGGATTTGAACTAAGCTATACACGGTATATGCAGCGGAAAAAATGTGAGAGTTAAATACAACTGTATATGAAAAATACAGAGTCATCAACAATATTCCTCGTGACATAATTCCGAGTTCCGTCAATTTTAAGTTCCTTTCCTAAGCTTCTATCAACCACAGTTATACATCATTGGAAAGAACAAAGTAAGGGCTTTCAATCACAATATAAATAGTTTTTCCAGCAAAAGAAATGTGAAAGTTAAACGCAACTGTATATGAAAAATACAGAATCATCAACAATATTCCCAGTGACATATTTCCTAAGTGTGTCAATTATAAGTTCCTTTCCTAAGCCTCTAGCAATGAGAGTTATACGTCGTACGAAAGAACAAGCTAAGAGCTTTCAACCAAGCTGTAAGTCGTTTATGCGGCAAAAGAAATGTGAAAGTTAAATGCAACTGTATATGAAAAACACAAAATCATCAACAATATTCCCAGTGACATATTTCCTAGATGAGTCAATTTTAAGTTCCTTTCCTAAGCCTCTAGCAACGAGAGTTATACGTGGTACGAAAGAACAAGCTAAGAGCTTTCAACCAAGCTGTAAGTCGTTTATGCAGCAAAAGAAATGTGAAAGTTAAATGCAACTGTATATGAAATATACATTTTCATCAACAATATTCCCAGTGACATATTTCCTAGATGAGTCAATTTTAAGTTCCTTTCCTAAGCCTCTATCAAGGAGAGTTATACATCGTTGGAAATAACAAGCTAGGAGCTTTCAACCAAGCTATAAATGATTTATGCAACAAAAGAAATGTGAAAGTTAAATGCAACTGTACATGAAAAATACAAAATCATCAACAATATTGCCAGTGACATATTTCCTAGATTAGTCAATTTTAAGTTTCTTTCCTAAGCCTCTATCAGCGAGGGTTATCTTCGTTGGAAAGAACAAAATAAGGGATTTCAACTAAGCAATACACGGTATATGCAGCGGAAAAAATGTGAGAGTTAAATACAACTGTATATGAAAAATACAGAGTCATCAACAATATTCCTCGTGACATAGTTCCGAGTTCCGTCAATTTTAAGTTCCTTTCCTAAGCTTCTATCAACCACAGTTATACATCGTTGGAAAGAACAAAATAAGGGCTTTCAATCACACTATAAATAGTTTTTGCAGCAAAAGAAATGTGAAAGTTAAATGCAACTGTATATGAAAAATACAGAATCATCAACAATATTCCCAGTGACATATTTCCTAAGTTTATCAATTATAAGTTCCTTCCCTAAGCCTCTAACAATGAGGGTTATACATCGTTGGAAACAAAAAGCTAGGAGCTTTCAATCAAGCTATAAATGATTTATGCAACAAAAGAAATGTGAAAGTTAAATGCAACTGTATATGAAAAATACAAAATCATCAACAATATTGCCAGTAACATATTTCCTAGATGAGTCAATTTTAAGTTCCTCTCCTAAGCCTCTATCAATGAGAGTTATACACCGTTGGAAAGAAAAAGCTAGGAGCTTTCAATCAAGCTATAACTGATTTATGCAGTAAAAGAAATGTGAAAGTTAAATGCAACTGTATATGAAAAATAAAAAATCATCAACAATATTGCCAGTGACATATTTCCTGGAAGAGTCAATTTTAAGTTCCTTTCCTAAGCTTCTATCACTGAGAGTTATACGTCGGTGGAAAGAACAAGCTAAGAGCTTTCAATCAAGCTATAAACGTTTTATGCAACAGAAGAAATGTGAAAGATAAATGCAACTGTACATGAAAAATACAAAATCATCAACAATATTCCCAGTGTCATATTTCCTAGATGAGTCAATTTTAAGTTCGTTTCCTAAACCTCTTTAAACCTGAGTTTTACATCGTTGGAGAGAGCAAGCTAAGAGCTTTCAATTAAGCTATAAACGGTTTATGCAGCAAAACAAATGTGAAAGTTAAATGCAACTGTATATGAAAAATAAAAAATCATCAACAATATTGCCAGTGACATATTTCCTGGAAGAGTCAATTTTAAGTTCCTTTCCTAAGCTTCTATAACTGAGAGTTATACGTCTTTGGAAAGAACAAGCTAAGAGCTTTCAATCAAGCTATAAATGATTTATGCCGCAAAAGAAATGTGAAAGTTAAATGCAACTGTATATGAAAATTACAGATTCATCAACAATATTGCCAGTGACATATTTCCTAGATGAGTCAATTTTAAGTTCCTTTCCTAAGCCGCTAGCAATAAGAGTTATACGTCGTACGAAAGAACAAGCTAAGAGCTTTCAACCAAGCTGTAAGTCGTTTATGCAGCGAAAGAAATGTGAAAGTTAAATGCAACTGTATATGAAAAATACAAAATCATCAACAATATTGCCAGTGACATATTTCCTAAGTGTGTCAATTATAAGTTCCTTCCCTAAGCCTCTATCAATTAGAGTTATACATCGTTAGAAAGAACAAGCTAGGAGCTTTCAACCAAGCTATAAATGATTTATGCAACAAAGAAATGTGAAAGTTAAATGCAACTGTATATGAAAAATACATTTTCATCAACAATATTCCCAGTGACATATTTCCTAGATGAGTCAATTTTAAGTTCCTTTCCTAAGCCTCTAGCAATGAGAGTTATACATCGTTGGAAAGAACAAGCTAAGAGCTTTCAACCAAGCTGTAAGTCGTTTATGCAACAAAAGAAATGTGAAAGTTAAATGCAACTGTATATGAAAAATACATTTTCATCAACAATATTCCCAGTGACATATTTCCTAGATGAGTCAATTTTAAGTTCCTTTCCTAAGCCTCTATCAATGAGAGTTATACACCGTTGGAAAGAAAAAGCTAGGAGCTTTCAATCAAGCTATAAATGATTAATGCAACAAAAGAAATGTGAAAGTTAAATGCAACTGTATATGAAAAACACAAAATCATCAACAATATTGCCAGTGACATATTTCCTAAGTGTGTCAATTATAAGTTCCTTCCCTAAGCCTCTATCAATTAGAGTTATACATCGTTAGAAAGAACAAGCTAGGAGCTTTCAACCAAGCTATAAATGATTTATGCAACAAAGAAATGTGAAAGTTAAATGCAACTGTATATGAAAAATACATTTTCATCAACAATATTCCCAGTGACATATTTCCTAGATGAGTCAATTTTAAGTTCCTTTCCTAAGCCTCTAGCAATGAGAGTTATACATCGTTGGAAAGAACAAGCTAAGAGCTTTCAACCAAGCTGTAAGTCGTTTATGCAACAAAAGAAATGTGAAAGTTAAATGCAACTGTATATGAAAAATACATTTTCATCAACAATATTCCCAGTGACATATTTCCTAGATGAGTCAATTTTAAGTTCCTTTCCTAAGCCTCTATCAAGGAGAGTTATACATCGTTGGAAAGAACAAGCTAAGAGCTTTCAACCAAGCTGTAAGTCGTTTATGCAACAAAAGAAATGTGAAAGTTAAATGCAACTGTACATGAAAAATACAAAATCATCAACAATATTGCCAGTGACATATTCCTAAGCCTCTATCAGCGAGGGTTATCTTCGTTGGAAAGAACAAAATAAGGGATTTGAACTAAGCTATACACGGTATATGCAGCGGAAAAAATGTGAGAGTTAAATACAACTGTATATGAAAAATACAGAGTCATCAACAATATTCCTCGTGACATAATTCCGAGTTCCGTCAATTTTAAGTTCCTTTCCTAAGCTTCTATCAACCACAGTTATACATCGTTGGAAAGAACAAAGTAAGGGCTTTCAATCACAATATAAATAGTTTTTCCAGCAAAAGAAATGTGAAAGTTAAACGCAACTGTATATGAAAAATACAGAATCATCAACAATATTCCCAGTGACATATTTCCTAAGTGTGTCAATTATAAGTTCCTTTCCTAAGCCTCTAGCAATGAGAGTTATACGTCGTACGAAAGAACAAGCTAAGAGCTTTCAACCAAGCTGTAAGTCGTTTATGCGGCAAAAGAAATGTGAAAGTTAAATGCAACTGTATATGAAAAACACAAAATCATCAACAATATTCCCAGTGACATATTTCCTAGATGAGTCAATTTTAAGTTCCTTTCCTAAGCCTCTAGCAACGAGAGTTATACGTGGTACGAAAGAACAAGCTAAGAGCTTTCAACCAAGCTGTAAGTCGTTTATGCAGCAAAAGAAATGTGAAAGTTAAATGCAACTGTATATGAAATATACATTTTCATCAACAATATTCCCAGTGACATATTTCCTAGATGAGTCAATTTTAAGTTCCTTTCCTAAGCCTCTATCAAGGAGAGTTATACATCGTTGGAAATAACAAGCTAGGAGCTTTCAACCAAGCTATAAATGATTTATGCAACAAAAGAAATGTGAAAGTTAAATGCAACTGTACATGAAAAATACAAAATCATCAACAATATTGCCAGTGACATATTTCCTAGATTAGTCAATTTTAAGTTTCTTTCCTAAGCCTCTATCAGCGAGGGTTATCTTCGTTGGAAAGAACAAAATAAGGGATTTCAACTAAGCAATACACGGTATATGCAGCGGAAAAAATGTGAGAGTTAAATACAACTGTATATGAAAAATACAGAGTCATCAACAATATTCCTCGTGACATAGTTCCGAGTTCCGTCAATTTTAAGTTCCTTTCCTAAGCTTCTATCAACCACAGTTATACATCGTTGGAAAGAACAAAATAAGGGCTTTCAATCACACTATAAATAGTTTTTGCAGCAAAAGAAATGTGAAAGTTAAATGCAACTGTATATGAAAAATACAGAATCATCAACAATATTCCCAGTGACATATTTCCTAAGTTTATCAATTATAAGTTCCTTCCCTAAGCCTCTAACAATGAGGGTTATACATCGTTGGAAAGAAAAAGCTAGGAGCTTTCAATCAAGCTATAAATGATTTATGCAACAAAAGAAATGTGAAAGTTAAATGCAACTGTATATGAAAAATACAAAATCATCAACAATATTGCCAGTAACATATTTCCTAGATGAGTCAATTTTAAGTTCCTTTCCTAAGCCTCTATCAATGAGAGTTATACACCGTTGGAAAGAAAAAGCTAGGAGCTTTCAATCAAGCTATAACTGATTTATGCAGTAAAAGAAATGTGAAAGTTAAATGCAACTGTATATGAAAAATAAAAAATCATCAACAATATTGCCAGTGACATATTTCCTGGAAGAGTCAATTTTAAGTTCCTTTCCTAAGCTTCTATCACTGAGAGTTATACGTCGGTGGAAAGAACAAGCTAAGAGCTTTCAATCAAGCTATAAACGTTTTATGCAACAGAAGAAATGTGAAAGATAAATGCAACTGTACATGAAAAATACAAAATCATCAACAATATTCCCAGTGTCATATTTCCTAGATGAGTCAATTTTAAGTTCGTTTCCTAAACCTCTTTAAACCTGAGTTTTACATCGTTGGAGAGAGCAAGCTAAGAGCTTTCAATTAAGCTATAAACGGTTTATGCAGCAAAACAAATGTGAAAGTTAAATGCAACTGTATATGAAAAATAAAAAATCATCAACAATATTGCCAGTGACATATTTCCTGGAAGAGTCAATTTTAAGTTCCTTTCCTAAGCTTCTATAACTGAGAGTTATACGTCTTTGGAAAGAACAAGCTAAGAGCTTTCAATCAAGCTATAAATGATTTATGCCGCAAAAGAAATGTGAAAGTTAAATGCAACTGTATATGAAAATTACAGATTCATCAACAATATTGCCAGTGACATATTTCCTAGATGAGTCAATTTTAAGTTCCTTTCCTAAGCCTCTAGCAATGAGAGTTATACGTCGTACGAAAGAACAAGCTAAGAGCTTTCAACCAAGCTGTAAGTCGTTTATGCAGCGAAAGAAATGTGAAAGTTAAATGCAACTGTATATGAAAAATACATTTTCATCAACAATATTCCCAATGACATATTTCCCAGGTGAGTTAATTTTAAGTTCCTTTCCTAAGCCTCTATCAAGGAGAGTTATACATCGTTGGAAAGAATAAGCTAGGAGCTTTCAACCAAGCTATAAATGATTTATGCAACAAAAGAAATGTGAAAGTTAAATGCAACTGTACATGAAAAATACAAAATCATCAACAATGTTCCCAATGACATATTTCCTAAGTGAGTCAATTATAAGTTCCTTCCCTAAGCCTTTATCAACGAGGGTTATACATCGTTGGAAAGAACAAGCTTAGGGCTTTCAATCAAGCTATAAACGTTTTATGCAACAAAAGAAATGTGAAAGATAAATGCAACTGTACATGAAAAATACATAATCATCAACAATATTCCCAGTGTCATATTTCCTAGATGAGTCAATTTTAAGTTCGTTTCCTAAACCTCTTTAAACCTGAGTTTTACATCGTTGGAGAGAGCAAGCTAAGAGCTTTCAATTAAGCTATAAACGGTTCATGCAGCAAAACAAATGTGAAAGTTAAATGTAATTGTATATGAAAAATACAGTATCATCAACAATATTCCCAGTGACATATTTCCTAGATTAATCAATTTTAAGTTCCTTTCCTAAGCCTCTATCAGCGAGGGTTATCTTCGTTGGAAAGAACAAAATAAGGGATTTCAACTAAGTTATACATGGTATTTGCAGCGGAAAAAATGTGAGAGTTAATTACAACTGCATATGAAAAATACAGAGTCATCAACAATATTTCTCGTGACATAATTCCGAGATCCGTCAATTTTAAGTTCCTTTCCTAAGCTTCTATCAACCACAGTTATACATCGTTGGAAAGAACAAAGTAAGGGCTTTCAATCACAATATAAATAGTTTTTCCAGCAAAAGAAATGTGAAAGTTAAACGCAACTGTATATGAAAAATACAGAATCATCAACAATATTCCCAGTGACATATTTCCTAAGTGTGTCAATTATAAGTTCCTTTCCTAAGCCTCTAGCAATGAGAGTTATACGTCGTACGAAAGAACAAGCTAAGAGCTTTCAACCAAGCTGTAAGTCGTTTATGCAGCGAAAGAAATGTGAAAGTTAAATGCAACTGTATATAAAAAATACATTTTCATCAACAATATTCCCAATGACATATTTCCCAGGTGAGTCAATTTTAAGTTCCTTTCCTAAGCCTCTATCAAGGAGAGTTATACATCGTTGGAAAGAATAAGCTAAGAGCTTTCAACCAAGCTGTAAGTCGTTTATGCAGCAAAAGAAATGTGAAAGTTAAATGCAACTGTATATGAAAAATACATTTTCATCAACAATATTCCCAGTGACATATTTCCTAGATGAGTCAATTTTAAGTTCCTTTCCTAAGCCTCTATCAAGGAGAGTTATACATCGTTCGAAAGAACAAGCTAGGAGCTTTCAACCAAGCTATAAATGATTTATGCAACAAAAGAAATGTGAAAGTTAAATGCAACTGTACATGAAAAATACAAAATCATCAACAATGTTCCCAATGACATATTTCCTAAGTGAGTCAATTATAAGTTCCGTCCCTAAGCCTTTATCAACGAGGGTTATACATCGTTGGAAAGGACAAGCTAAGGGCTTTCAATCAAGCTATAAACGTTTTATGCAACAAAAGAAATGTGAAAGATAAATGCAACTGTACATGAAAAATACATAATCATCAACAATATTCCCAGTGTCATATTTCCTAGATGAGTCAATTTTAAGTTCGTTTCCTAAACCTCTTTAAACCTGAGTTTTACATCGTTGGAGAGAGCAAGCTAAGAGCTTTCAATGAAGCTATAAACGGTTCATGCAGCAAAACAAATGTGAAAGTTAAATGTAATTGTAATGAAAAATACAGTATCATCAACAATATTCCCAGTGACATATTTCCTAGATTAATCAATTTTAAGTTCCTTTCCTAAGCCTCTATCAGCGAGGGTTATCTTCGTTGGAAAGAACAAAATAAGGGATTTCAACTAAGCTATACATGGTATTTGCAGCGGAAAAAATGTGAGAGTTAATTACAACTGCATATGAAAAATACAGAGTCATCAACAATATTTCTCGTGACATAATTCCGAGATCCGTCAATTTTAAGTTCCTTTCCTAAGCTTCTATCAACCACAGTTATACATCGTTGGAAAGAACAAAGTAAGGGCTTTCAATCACAATATAAATAGTTTTTCCAGCAAAAGAAATGTGAAAGTTAAACGCAACTGTATATGAAAAATACAGAATCATCAACAATATTCCCAGTGACATATTTCCTAAGTGTGTCAATTATAAGTTCCTTTCCTAAGCCTCCAGCAATGAGAGTTATACGTCGTACGAAAGAACAAGCTAAGAGCTTTCAACAAAGCTGTAAGTCGTTTAAGCGGCAAAAGAAATGTGAAAGTTAAATGCAACTGTATATGAAAAATACATTTTCATCAACAATATTCCCAGTGACATATTTCCTAGATGAGTCAATTTTAAGTTCCTTTCCTAAGCCTCTACAAAAGAGAGTTATACATCGTTGGAAAGAACAAGCTAAGAGCTTTCAATCAAGCTGTAAGTCGTTTATGCAGCGAAAGAAATGTGAAAGTTAAATGCAACTGTATATAAAAAATACATTTTCATCAACAATATTCCCAATGACATATTTCCCAGGTGAGTCAATTTTAAGTTCCTTTCCTAAGCCTCTATCAAGGAGAGTTATACATCGTTGGAAAGAATAAGCTAAGAGCTTTCAACCAAGCTGTAAGTCGTTTATGCAGCAAAAGAAATGTGAAAGTTAAATGCAACTGTATATGAAAAATACATTTTCATCAACAATATTCCCAGTGACATATTTCCTAGATGAGTCAATTTTAAGTTCCTTTCCTAAGCCTCTATCAAGGAGACTTATACATCGTTGGAAAGAACAAGCTAGGAGCTTTCAACCAAGCTATAAATGATTTATGCAACAAAAGAAATGTGAAAGTTAAATGCAACTGTACATGAAAAATACAAAATCATCAACAATGTTCCCAATGACATATTTCCTAAGTGAGTCAATTATAAGTTCCGTCCCTAAGCCTTTATCAACGAGGGTTATACATCGTTGGAAAGGACAAGCTAAGGGCTTTCAATCAAGCTATAAACGTTTTATGCAACAAAAGAAATGTGAAAGATAAATGCAACTGTACATGAAAAATACATAATCATCAACAATATTCCCAGTGTCATATTTCCTAGATGAGTCAATTTTAAGTTCGTTTCCTAAACCTCTTTAAACCTGAGTTTTACATCGTTGGAGAGAGCAAGCTAAGAGCTTTCAATGAAGCTATAAACGGTTCATGCAGCAAAACAAATGTGAAAGTTAAATGTAATTGTAATGAAAAATACAGTATCATCAACAATATTCCCAGTGACATATTTCCTAGATTAATCAATTTTAAGTTCCTTTCCTAAGCCTCTATCAGCGAGGGTTATCTTCGTTGGAAAGAACAAAATAAGGGATTTCAACTAAGCTATACATGGTATTTGCAGCGGAAAAAATGTGAGAGTTAATTACAACTGCATATGAAAAATACAGAGTCATCAACAATATTTCTCGTGACATAATTCCGAGATCCGTCAATTTTAAGTTCCTTTCCTAAGCTTCTATCAACCACAGTTATACATCGTTGGAAAGAACAAAGTAAGGGCTTTCAATCACAATATAAATAGTTTTTCCAGCAAAAGAAATGTGAAAGTTAAACGCAACTGTATATGAAAAATACAGAATCATCAACAATATTCCCAGTGACATATTTCCTAAGTGTGTCAATTATAAGTTCCTTTCCTAAGCCTCTAGCAATGAGAGTTATACGTCGTACGAAAGAACAAGCTAAGAGCTTTCAACCAAGCTGTAAGTCGTTTATGCAGCGAAAGAAATGTGAAAGTTAAATGCAACTGTATATAAAAAATACATTTTCATCAACAATATTCCCAATGACATATTTCCCAGGTGAGTCAATTTTAAGTTCCTTTCCTAAGCCTCTATCAAGGAGAGTTATACATCGTTGGAAAGAATAAGCTAAGAGCTTTCAACCAAGCTGTAAGTCGTTTATGCAGCAAAAGAAATGTGAAAGTTAAATGCAACTGTATATGAAAAATACATTTTCATCAACAATATTCCCAGTGACATATTTCCTAGATGAGTCAATTTTAAGTTCCTTTCCTAAGCCTCTATCAAGGAGAGTTATACATCGTTCGAAAGAACAAGCTAGGAGCTTTCAACCAAGCTATAAATGATTTATGCAACAAAAGAAATGTGAAAGTTAAATGCAACTGTACATGAAAAATACAAAATCATCAACAATGTTCCCAATGACATATTTCCTAAGTGAGTCAATTATAAGTTCCGTCCCTAAGCCTTTATCAACGAGGGTTATACATCGTTGGAAAGGACAAGCTAAGGGCTTTCAATCAAGCTATAAACGTTTTATGCAACAAAAGAAATGTGAAAGATAAATGCAACTGTACATGAAAAATACATAATCATCAACAATATTCCCAGTGTCATATTTCCTAGATGAGTCAATTTTAAGTTCGTTTCCTAAACCTCTTTAAACCTGAGTTTTACATCGTTGGAGAGAGCAAGCTAAGAGCTTTCAATGAAGCTATAAACGGTTCATGCAGCAAAACAAATGTGAAAGTTAAATGTAATTGTAATGAAAAATACAGTATCATCAACAATATTCCCAGTGACATATTTCCTAGATTAATCAATTTTAAGTTCCTTTCCTAAGCCTCTATCAGCGAGGGTTATCTTCGTTGGAAAGAACAAAATAAGGGATTTCAACTAAGCTATACATGGTATTTGCAGCGGAAAAAATGTGAGAGTTAATTACAACTGCATATGAAAAATACAGAGTCATCAACAATATTTCTCGTGACATAATTCCGAGATCCGTCAATTTTAAGTTCCTTTCCTAAGCTTCTATCAACCACAGTTATACATCGTTGGAAAGAACAAAGTAAGGGCTTTCAATCACAATATAAATAGTTTTTCCAGCAAAAGAAATGTGAAAGTTAAACGCAACTGTATATGAAAAATACAGAATCATCAACAATATTCCCAGTGACATATTTCCTAAGTGTGTCAATTATAAGTTCCTTTCCTAAGCCTCCAGCAATGAGAGTTATACGTCGTACGAAAGAACAAGCTAAGAGCTTTCAACAAAGCTGTAAGTCGTTTAAGCGGCAAAAGAAATGTGAAAGTTAAATGCAACTGTATATGAAAAATACATTTTCATCAACAATATTCCCAGTGACATATTTCCTAGATGAGTCAATTTTAAGTTCCTTTCCTAAGCCTCTACAAAAGAGAGTTATACATCGTTGGAGAGAACAAGCTAAGAGCTTTCAATCAAGCTGTGAGTAGTTTATGCAGCGAAAGAAATGTGAAAGTTAAATGCAACTGTATATAAAAAATACATTTTCATCAACAATATTCCCAATGACATATTTCCCAGGTGAGTCAATTTTAAGTTCCTTTCCTAAGCCTCTATCAAGGAGAGTTATACATCGTTGGAAAGAATAAGCTAAGAGCTTTCAACCAAGCTGTAAGTCGTTTATGCAGCAAAAGAAATGTGAAAGTTAAATGCAACTGTATATGAAAAATACATTTTCATCAACAATATTCCCAGTGACATATTTCCTAGATGAGTCAATTTTAAGTTCCTTTCCTAAGCCTCTATCAAGGAGAGTTATACATCGTTGGAAAGAACAAGCTAGGAGCTTTCAACCAAGCTATAAATGATTTATGCAACAAAAGAAATGTGAAAGTTAAATGCAACTGTACATGAAAAATACAAAATCATCAACAATGTTCCCAATGACATATTTCCTAAGTGAGTCAATTATAAGTTCCGTCCCTAAGCCTTTATCAACGAGGGTTATACATCGTTGGAAAGGACAAGCTAAGGGCTTTCAATCAAGCTATAAACGTTTTATGCAACAAAAGAAATGTGAAAGATAAATGCAACTGTACATGAAAAATACATAATCATCAACAATATTCCCAGTGTCATATTTCCTAGATGAGTCAATTTTAAGTTCGTTTCCTAAACCTCTTTAAACCTGAGTTTTACATCGTTGGAGAGAGCAAGCTAAGAGCTTTCAATGAAGCTATAAACGGTTCATGCAGCAAAACAAATGTGAAAGTTAAATGTAATTGTAATGAAAAATACAGTATCATCAACAATATTCCCAGTGACATATTTCCTAGATTAATCAATTTTAAGTTCCTTTCCTAAGCCTCTATCAGCGAGGGTTATCTTCGTTGGAAAGAACAAAATAAGGGATTTCAACTAAGCTATACATGGTATTTGCAGCGGAAAAAATGTGAGAGTTAATTACAACTGCATATGAAAAATACAGAGTCATCAACAATATTTCTCGTGACATAATTCCGAGATCCGTCAATTTTAAGTTCCTTTCCTAAGCTTCTATCAACCACAGTTATACATCGTTGGAAAGAACAAAGTAAGGGCTTTCAATCACAATATAAATAGTTTTTCCAGCAAAAGAAATGTGAAAGTTAAACGCAACTGTATATGAAAAATACAGAATCATCAACAATATTCCCAGTGACATATTTCCTAAGTGTGTCAATTATAAGTTCCTTTCCTAAGCCTCTAGCAATGAGAGTTATACGTCGTACGAAAGAACAAGCTAAGAGCTTTCAACAAAGCTGTAAGTCGTTTAAGCGGCAAAAGAAATGTGAAAGTTAAATGCAACTGTATATGAAAAATACATTTTCATCAACAATATTCCCAGTGACATATTTCCTAGATGAGTCAATTTTAAGTTCCTTTCCTAAGCCTCTAGCAATGAGAGTTATACATCGTTGGAAAGAACAAGCTAAGAGCTTTCAACCAAGCTGTAAGTCGTTTATGCAGCAAAAGAAATGTGAAAGTTAAATGCAACTGTATATGAAAAATACATTTTCATCAACAATATTCCCAGTGACATATTTCCTAGATGAGTCAATTTTAAGTTCCTTTCCTAAGCCTCTATCAAGGAGAGTTATACATCGTTGGAAAGAACAAGCTAGGAGCTTTCAACCAAGCTATAAATGATTTATGCAACAAAAGAAATGTGAAAGTTAAATGCAACTGTACATGAAAAATACAAAATCATCAACAATATTGCCAGTGACATATTTCCTAGATTAGTCAATTTTAAGTTTCTTTCCTAAGCCTCTATCAGCGAGGGTTATCTTCGTTGGAAAGAACAAAATAAGGGATTTCAACTAAGCTATACACGGTATTTGCAGCGGAAAAATGTGAGAGTTAAATACAACTGTATATGAAAAATAAAGAGTCATCAACAATATTCCTCGTGACATAATTCCGAGTTCCGTCAATTTTAAGTTCCTTTCCTAAGCTTCTATCAACCACAGTTATACATCGTTGGAAAGAACAAAATAAGGGCTTTCAATCACATTATAAATAGTTTTTGCAGCAAAAGAAATGTGAAAGTTAAATGCAACTGTATATGAAAAATACAGAATCATCAACAATATTCCCAGTGACATATTTCCTAAGTTTGTCAACTATAAGTTCCTTCCCTAAGCCTCTAACAATGAGGGTTATACATCGTTGGAAAGAAAAAGCTAGGAGCTTTCAATCAAGCTATAAATGATTTATGCAACAAAAGAAATGTGAAAGTTAAATGCAACTGTATATGAAAAACACAAAATCATCAACAATATTGCCAGTGACATATTTCCTAAGTGTGTCAATTATAAGTTCCTTCCCTAAGCCTCTATCAATTAGAGTTATACATCGTTAGAAAGAACAAGCTAGGAGCTTTCAACCAAGCTATAAATGATTTATGCAACAATAGAAATGTGAAAGTTAAATGCAACTGTATATGAAAAATACAAAATCATCAACAATATTGCCAGTAACATATTTCCTAGATGAGTCGATTTTAAGTTCCTTTCCTAAGCCTCTATCAATGAGAGTTATACACCGTTGGAAAGAAAAAGCTAGGAGCTTTCAATCGAGCTATAAATGATTTATGCCGCAAAAGAAATGTGAAAGTTAAATGCAACTGTATATGAAAATTACAGATTCATCAACAATATTGCCAGTGACATATTTCCTAGATGAGTCAATTTTAAGTTCCTTTCCTAAGCCTCTAGCAATGAGAGTTATACGTCGTACGAAAGAACAAGCTAAGCGCTTTCAACCAAGCTGTAAGTCGTTTATGCAGCAAAAGAAATGTGAAAGTTAAATGCAACTGTACATGAAAAATACAAAATCATCAACAATATTCCCAATGACATATTTCCTAAGTGAGTCAATTATAAGTTCCTTCCCTAAGCCTTTATCAACGAGGGTTATACATCGTTGGAAAGAATAAGCTAAGGGCTTTCAATCAAGCTATAAACGTTTTATGCAACAAAAGAAATGTGAAAGATAAATGCAATTGTACATGAAAAATACATAATCATCAACAATATTCCCAGTGTCATATTTCCTAGATGAGTCAATTTTAAGTTCGTTTCCTAAACCTCTTTAAACCTGAGTTTTACATCGTTGGAGAGAGCAAGCTAAGAGCTTTCAATTAAGCTATAAACGGTTTATGCAGCAAAACAAATGTGAAGGTTAAATGTAATTGTATATGAAAAATACAGTATCATCAACAATATTCCCAGTGACATATTTCCTAGATTAGTCAATTTTAAGTTCCTTTCCTAAGCCTCTATCAGCGAGGGTTATCTTCGTTGGAAAGAACAAAATAAGGGATTTCAACTAAGCTATACACGGTATATGCAGCGGAAAAAATGTGAGAGTTAAATACAACTGCATATGAAAAATACAGAGTCATCAACAATATTCCTCGTGACATAATTCCGAGATCCGTCAATTTTAAGTTCCTTTCCTAAGCTTCTATCAACCACAGTTATACATCGTTGGAAAGAACAAAGTAAGGGCTTTCAATCACAATATAAATAGTTTTTCCAGCAAAAGAAATGTGAAAGTTAAACGCAACTGTATATGAAAAATACAGAATCATCAACAATATTCCCAGTGACATATTTCCTAAGTGTGTCAATTATAAGTTCCTTTCCTAAGCCTCTAGCAACGAGAGTTATACGTCGTACGAAAGAACAAGCTAAGAGCTTTCAACCAAGCTGTAAGTCGTTTATGCAGCAAAAGAAATGTGAAAGTTAAATGCAACTGTATATGAAAAATACATTTTCATCAACAATATTCCCGGTGACATATTTCCCAGGTGAGTCAATTTTAAGTTCCTTTCCTAAGCCTCTATCAAGGAGAGTTATACATCGTTGGAAAGAACAAGCTAGGAGCTTTCAACCAAGCTATAAATGATTTATGCAACAAAAGAAATGTGAAAGTTAAATGCAACTGTATATGAAAAATACAAAATCATCAACAATATTCCCTGTGACATATTTCCTAGATGAGTCAATTTTAAGTTCCTTTCCTAAGCCTCTAGCAATGAGAGTTATACGTCGTACGAAAGAACAAGCTAAGAGCTTTCAGCCAAGCTGTAAGTCGTTTATGCAGCAAAAGAAATGTGAAAATTAAATGCAACTGTATATGAAAAATACATTTTCATCAACAATATTCCCGGTGACATATTTCCCAGGTGAGTCAATTTTAGGTTCCTTTCCTAAGCCTCTATCAAGGAGAGTTATACATCGTTGGAAAGAACAAGCTAGGAGCTTTCAACCAAGCTATTAATGATTTATGCAACAAAAGAAATGTGAAAGTTAAATGCAACTGTACATGAAAAATACAAAATCATCAACAATATTCCCAATGACATATTTCCTAAGTGAGTCAATTATAAGTTCCTTCCCTAAGCCTTTATCAACGAGGGTTATACATCGTTGGAAAGAACAAGCTAAGGGCTTTCAATCAAGCTATAAACGTTTTATGCAACAAAAGAAATGTGAAAGATAAATGCAACTGTACATGAAAAATACAAAATCATCAACAATATTCCCAGTCTCATATTTCCTAGATGAGTCAATTTTAAGTTCGTTTCCTAAATCTCTTTAAACCTGAGTTTTACATCGTTGGAGAGAGCAACCTAGGAGCTTTCAATTAAGCTATAAACGGTTTATGCAGCAAAACAAATGTGAAAGTTAAATGCAACTGTATATGAAAAATAAAAAATCATCAACAATATTGCCAGTGACATATTTCCTGGAAGAGTCAATTGTAAGTTCCTTTCCTAAGCTTCTATCACTGAGAGTTATACGTCGTTGGAAAGAACAAGCTAAGAGCTTTCAATCAAGCTATAAACGGTTTATGCAGCAGAACAAATGTGAAAGTTAAATGTAATTGTATATGAAAAATACAGTATCATCAACAATATACCCAGTGACATATTTCCTAGATTAGTCAATTATAAGTTCCTTTCCTAAGCCTCTATCAGCGAGGGTTATCTTCGTTGGAAAGAACAAAATAAGGGATTTCAACTAAGCTATACACGGTATATGCAGCGGAAAAAATGTGAGAGTTAAATACAACTGCAAATGAAAAATACAGAGTCATCAACAATATTCCTCGTGACATAATTCCGAGATCCGTCAGTTTTAAGTTCCTTTCCTAAGCTTCTATCAACCACAGTTATACATCGTTGGAAAGAACAAAGTAAGGGCTTTCAATCACAATATAAATAGTTTTTCCGGCAAAAGAAATGTGAAAGTTAAACGCAACTGTATACGAAAAATACAGAATCATCAACAATATTACCAGTGACATATTTCCTAAGTGTGTCAATTATAAGTTCCTTTCCTAAGCCTCTAGCAATGAGAGTTATACGTCGTACGAAAGAACAAGCTAAGAGCTTTCAATCAAGCTGTAAGTCGTTTATGCAGCAAAAGAAATGTTAAAGTTAAATGCAACTGTATATGAAAAATACATTTTCATCAACAATATTCCCGGTGACATATTTCCCAGGTGAGTCAATTTTAAGTTCCTTTCCTAAGCCTCTATCAAGGAGAGTTATACATCGTTCGAAAGAACAAGCTAGGAGCTTTCAACCAAGCTATAAATGATTTATGCAACAAAAGAAATGTGAAAGTTAAATGCAACTGTATATGAAAAATACAAAATCATCAACAATATTCCCAGTGACATATTTCCTAGATGAGTCAATTTTAAGTTCCTTTCCTAAGCCTCTAGCAATGAGAGTTATACGTCGTACGAAAGAACAAGCTAAGAGCTTTCAACCAAGCTGTAAGTCGTTTATGCAGCAAAAGAAATGTGAAAGTTAAATGCAACTGTATATGAAAAATACATTTTCATCAACAATATTCCCGGTGACATATTTCCCAGGTGAGTCAATTTTAAGTTCCTTTCCTAAGCCTCTATCAAGGAGAGTTATACATCGTTGGAAAGAACAAGCTAGGAGCTTTCAACCAAGCTATAAATGATTTATGCAACAAAAGAAATGTGAAAGTTAAATGCAACTGTACATGAAAAATACAAAATCATCAACAATATTCCCAATGACATATTTCCTAAGTGAGTCTATTATAAGTTCCTTCCCTAAGCCTTTATCAACGAGGGTTATACATCGTTGGAAAGAACAAGCTAAGGGCTTTCAATCAAGCTATAAACGTTTTATGCAACAAAAGAAATGTGAAAGATAAATGCAACTGTACATGAAAAATACAAAATCATCGTTTCCTAAACCTCTTTAAACCTGAGTTTTACATCGTTGGAGAGAGCAAGCTAAGAGCTTTCAACCAAGCTGTAAGTCGTTTATGCAGCAAAAGAAATGTGAAAGTTAAATGCAACTGTATATGAAAAATACATTTTCATCAACAATATTCCCGGTGACATATTTCCCAGGTGAGTCAATTTTAAGTTCCTTTCCTAAGCCTCTATCAAGGAGAGTTATACATCGTTGGAAAGAACAAGCTAGGAGCTTTCAACCAAGCTATAATCGGTTTATGCAACAAAACAAATGTGAAAGTTAAATGCAACTGTATATGAAAAATAAAAAATCATCAACAATATTGCCAGTGACATATTTCCTGGAAGAGTCAATTTTAAGTTCCTTTCCTAAGCTTCTATCACTGAGAGTTATACGTCGTTGGAAAGAACAAGCTAAGAGCTTTCAATCAAGCTATAAATGATTTATGCCGCAAAAGAAATGTGAAAGTTAAATGCAACTGTATATGAAAATTACAGATTCATCAACAATATTGCCAGTGACATATTTCCTAGATGAGTCAATTTTAAGTTCCTTTCCTAAGCCTCTAGCAATGAAAGTTATACGTCGTACGAAAGAACAAGCTAAGAGCTTTCAACCAAGCTGTAAGTCGTTTATGCAGCAAAAGAAATGTGAAAGTTAAATGCAACTGTATATGAAAAATACGTTTTCATCAACAATATTCCCAGTGACATATTTCCCAGGTGAGTCAATTTTAAGTTCCTTTCCTAAGCCTCTATCAAGGAGAGTTATACATCGTTGGAAAGAATAAGCTAGGAGCTTTCAACCAAGCTGTAAGTCGTTTATGCGGCGAAAGAAATGTGAAAGTTAAATGCAACTGTATATGAAAAATACAAAATCATCAACAATATTCCCAGTGACATATTTCCTAGATGAGTCAATTTTAAGTTCCTTTCCTAAGCCTCTAGCAATGAGAGTTATACGTGGTACGAAAGAAGCCGCTAAGAGTTTTCAACCAAGCTGTAAGTCGTTTATGCAGCAAAAGAAATGTGAAAGTTAAATGCAACTGTATATGAAAAATACATTTTCATCAACAATATTCCCAGTGACATATTTCCTAGATGAGTCAATTTTAAGTTCTTTTCCTAAGCCTCTATCAAGGAGAGTTATACATCGTTGGAAAGAACAAGCTAGGAGGTTTCAACCAAGCTATAAATGATTTATGCAACAAAGAAATGTGAAAGTTAAATGCAACTGTATATGAAAAATACAAAATCATCAACAATATTGCCAGTAACATATTTCCTAGATGAGTCAATTTTAAGTTCCTTTCCTAAGCCTCTATCAATGAGAGTTATACACCGTTGGAAAGAAAAAGCTAGGAGCTTTCAATCAAGCTATAACTGATTTAAGCAGTAAAAGAAATGTGAAAGTTAAATGCAACTGTATATGAAAAATAAAAAATCATCAACAATATTGCCAGTGACATATTTCCTGGAAGAGTCAATTTTAAGTTCATTTCCTAAGCCTTTATCGACGAGGGTTATACATAGTTGGAAAGAACAAGCTAAGGGCTTTCTATCAAGCTATAAATGATTTATGCAACAAAAGAAATGTGAAAGTTAAATGCAACTGTATATGAAAATTACAGATTCATCAACAATATTGCCAGTGACATATTTCCTGGAAGAGTCAATTTTAAGTTCGTTTCCTAAACCTCTTTAAACCTGAGTTTTACATCGTTGGAGAGAGCAAGCTAAGAGCTTTCAATTAAGCTATAAACGGTTCATGCAGCAAAACAAATGTGAAAGTTAAATGTAATTGTATATGAAAAATACAGTGTCATCAACAATATTCCCAGTGACATATTTCCTAGATGAGTCAATTTTAAGTTCCTTTCCTAAGCCTCTAGCAATGAGAGTTATACGTCGTACGAAAGAACAAGCTAAGAGCTTTCAACCAAGCTGTAAGTCGTTTATGCAGCAAAAGAAATGTGAAAGTTAAATGCAACTGTATATGAAAAATACATTTTCATCAACAATATTCCCGGTGACATATTTCCCAGGTGAGTCAATTTTAAGTTCCTTTCCTAAGCCTCTATCAAGGAGAGTTATACATCGTTGGAAAGAACAAGCTAGGAGCTTTCAACCAAGCTATAAATGATTTATGCAACAAAAGAAATGTGAAAGTTAAATGCAACTGTACATGAAAAATACAAAATCATCAACAATATTCCCAATGACATATTTCCTAAGTGAGTCTATTATAAGTTCCTTCCCTAAGCCTTTATCAACGAGGGTTATACATCGTTGGAAAGAACAAGCTAAGGGCTTTCAATCAAGCTATAAACGTTTTATGCAACAAAAGAAATGTGAAAGATAAATGCAACTGTACATGAAAAATACAAAATCATCGTTTCCTAAACCTCTTTAAACCTGAGTTTTACATCGTTGGAGAGAGCAAGCTAAGAGCTTTCAACCAAGCTGTAAGTCGTTTATGCAGCAAAAGAAATGTGAAAGTTAAATGCAACTGTATATGAAAAATACATTTTCATCAACAATATTCCCGGTGACATATTTCCCAGGTGAGTCAATTTTAAGTTCCTTTCCTAAGCCTCTATCAAGGAGAGTTATACATCGTTGGAAAGAACGAGCTAGGAGCTTTCAACCAAGCTATAATCGGTTTATGCAACAAAACAAATGTGAAAGTTAAATGCAACTGTATATGAAAAATAAAAAATCATCAACAATATTGCCAGTGACATATTTCCTGGAAGAGTCAATTTTAAGTTCCTTTCCTAAGCTTCTATCACTGAGAGTTATACGTCGTTGGAAAGAACAAGCTAAGAGCTTTCAATCAAGCTATAAATGATTTATGCCGCAAAAGAAATGTGAAAGTTAAATGCAACTGTATATGAAAATTACAGATTCATCAACAATATTGCCAGTGACATATTTCCTAGATGAGTCAATTTTAAGTTCCTTTCCTAAGCCTCTAGCAATGAGAGTTATACGTCGTACGAAAGAACAAGCTAAGAGCTTTCAACCAAGCTGTAAGTCGTTTATGCAGCAAAAGAAATGTGAAAGTTAAATGCAACTGTATATGAAAAATACGTTTTCATCAACAATATTCCCAGTGACATATTTCCCAGGTGAGTCAATTTTAAGTTCCTTTCCTAAGCCTCTATCAAGGAGAGTTATACATCGTTGGAAAGAATAAGCTAGGAGCTTTCAACCAAGCTGTAAGTCGTTTATGCGGCGAAAGAAATGTGAAAGTTAAATGCAACTGTATATGAAAAATACAAAATCATCAACAATATTCCCAGTGACATATTTCCTAGATGAGTCAATTTTAAGTTCCTTTCCTAAGCCTCTAGCAATGAGAGTTATACGTGGTACGAAAGAAGCCGCTAAGAGTTTTCAACCAAGCTGTAAGTCGTTTATGCAGCAAAAGAAATGTGAAAGTTAAATGCAACTGTATATGAAAAATACATTTTCATCAACAATATTCCCAGTGACATATTTCCTAGATGAGTCAATTTTAAGTTCTTTTCCTAAGCCTCTATCAAGGAGAGTTATACATCGTTGGAAAGAACAAGCTAGGAGGTTTCAACCAAGCTATAAATGATTTATGCAACAAAGAAATGTGAAAGTTAAATGCAACTGTATATGAAAAATACAAAATCATCAACAATATTGCCAGTAACATATTTCCTAGATGAGTCAATTTTAAGTTCCTTTCCTAAGCCTCTATCAATGAGAGTTATACACCGTTGGAAAGAAAAAGCTAGGAGCTTTCAATCAAGCTATAACTGATTTAAGCAGTAAAAGAAATGTGAAAGTTAAATGCAACTGTATATGAAAAATAAAAAATCATCAACAATATTGCCAGTGACATATTTCCTGGAAGAGTCAATTTTAAGTTCATTTCCTAAGCCTTTATCGACGAGGGTTATACATAGTTGGAAAGAACAAGCTAAGGGCTTTCTATCAAGCTATAAATGATTTATGCAACAAAAGAAATGTGAAAGTTAAATGCAACTGTATATGAAAATTACAGATTCATCAACAATATTGCCAGTGACATATTTCCTGGAAGAGTCAATTTTAAGTTCGTTTCCTAAACCTCTTTAAACCTGAGTTTTACATCGTTGGAGAGAGCAAGCTAAGAGCTTTCAATTAAGCTATAAACGGTTCATGCAGCAAAACAAATGTGAAAGTTAAATGTAATTGTATATGAAAAATACAGTGTCATCAACAATATTCCCAGTGACATATTTCCTAGATTAGTCAATTTTAAGTTCCTTTCCTAAGCCTCTATCAGCGAGGGTTATCTTCGTTAGAAAGAACAAAATAAGGGATTTCAACCAAGCTGTACACGGTATATGCAGCGGAAAAAATGTAAGAGTTAAATACAACTGCATATGAAAAATACAGAGTCATCAACAATATTCCTCGTGACATAATTCCGAGATCCGTCAGTTTTAAGTTCCTTTCCTAAGCTTCTATCAACCACAGTTATACATCGTTGGAAAGAACAAAGTAAGGGCTTTCAATCACAATATAAATAGTTTTTCCGGCAAAAGAAATGTGAAAGTTAAACGCAACTGCATATGAAAAATACAGAATCATCAACAATATTACCAGTGACATATTTCCTAAGTGTGTCAATTATAAGTTCCTTCCCTAAGCCTCTAGCAATGAGGGTTATACATCGTTGGAAAGAAAAAGCTAGGAGCTTTCAATCAAGCTATAAATGATTTATGCAACAAAAGAAATGTGAAAGTTAAATGCAACTGTATATGAAAAACACAAAATCATCAACAATATTGCCAATGACATATTTCCTAAGTGTGTCAATTATAAGTTCCTTCCCTAAGCCTCTAGCAATGAGAGTTATACGTCGTACGAAAGAACAAGCTAAGAGCTTTCAACCAAGCTGTAAGTCGTTTATGCAGCAAAAGAAATGTGAAAGTTAAATGCAACTGTATATGAAAAATACATTTTCATCAACAATATTCCCGGTGACATATTTCCCAGGTGAGTCAATTTTAAGTTCCTTTCCTAAGCCTCTATCAAGGAGAGTTATACATCGTTGGAAAGAACAAGCTAGGAGCTTTCAACCAAGCTATAAATGATTTATGCAACAAAAGAAATGTGAAAGTTAAATGCAACTGTATATGAAAAATACAAAATCATCAACAATATTCCCAGTGACATATTTCCTAGATGAGTCAATTTTAAGTTCCTTTCCTAAGCCTCTAGCAATGAGAGTTATACGTCGTACGAAAGAACAAGCTAAGAGCTTTCAACCAAGCTGTAAGTCGTTTATGCAGCAAAAGAAAGGTGAAAGTTAAATGCAACTGTATATGAAAAATACATTTTCATCAACAATATTCCCGGTGACATATTTCCCAGGTGAGTCAATTTTAAGTTCCTTTCCTAAGCCTCTATCAAGGAGAGTTATACATCGTTGGAAAGAACAAGCTAGGAGCTTTCAACCAAGCTATAAATGATTTATGCAACAAAAGAAATGTGAAAGTTAAATGCAACTGTACATGAAAAATACAAAATCATCAACAATATTCCCAATGACATATTTCCTAAGTGAGTCAATTATAAGTTCCTTCCCTAAGCCTTTATCAACGAGGGTTATACATCGTTGGAAAGAACAAGCTAAGGGCTTTCAATCAAGCTATAAACGTTTTATGCAACAAAAGAAATGTGAAAGATAAATGCAACTGTACATGAAAAATACAAAATCATCAACAATATTCCCAGTCTCATATTTCCTAGATGAGTCAATTTTAAGTTCGTTTCCTAAACCTCTTTAAACCTGAGTTTTACATCGTTGGAGAGAGCAAGCTAAGAGCTTTCAATTAAGCTATAAGCGGTTTATGCAACAAAACAAATGTGAAAGTTAAATGCAACTGTATATGAAAAATAAAAAATCATCAACAATATTGCCAGTGACATATTTCCTGGAAGAGTCAATTTTAAGTTCCTTTCCTAAGCTTCTATCACTGAGAGTTATACGTCGTTGGAAAGAACAAGCTAAGAGCTTTCAATCAAGCTATAAATGATTTATGCCGCAAAAGAAATGTGAAAGTTAAATGCAACTGTATATGAAAATTACAGATTCATCAACAATATTGCCAGTGACATATTTCCTAGATGAGTCAATTTTAAGTTCCTTTCCTAAGCCTCTAGCAATGAGAGTTATACGTCGTACGAAAGAACAAGCTAAGAGCTTTCAACCAAGCTGTAAGTCGTTTATGCAGCAAAAGAAATGTGAAAGTTAAATGCAACTGTATATGAAAAATACGTTTTCATCAACAATATTCCCAGTGACATATTTCCCAGGTGAGTCAATTTTAAGTTCCTTTCCTAAGCCTCTATCAAGGAGAGTTATACATCGTTGGAAAGAATAAGCTAGGAGCTTTCAACCAAGCTGTAAGTCGTTTATGCGGCGAAAGAAATGTGAAAGTTAAATGCAACTGTATATGAAAAATACAAAATCATCAACAATATTCCCAGTGACATATTTCCTAGATGAGTCAATTTTAAGTTCCTTTCCTAAGCCTCTAGCAATGAGAGTTATACGTGGTACGAAAGAAGAAGCTAAGAGTTTTCAACCAAGCTGTAAGTCGTTTATGCAGCAAAAGAAATGTGAAAGTTAAATGCAACTGTATATGAAAAATACATTTTCATCAACAATATTCCCAGTGACATATTTCCCAGCTGAGTCAATTTTAAGTTCCTTTCCTAAGCCTCTATCAAGGAGAGTTATACATCGTTGGAAAGAATAAGCTAGGAGCTTTCAACCAAGCTATAAATGATTTATGCAACAAAAGAAATGTGAAAGTTAAATGCAACTGTATATGAAAAATACAAAATCATCAACAATATTCCCAGTGACATATTTCCTAGATGAGTCAATTTTATGTTCCTTTCCTAAGCCTCTAGCAATGAGAGTTATACGTCGTACGAAAGAACAAGCTAAGAGCTTTCAACCAAGCTGTAAGTCGTTTATGCAGCAATAGAAAGGTGAAAGTTAAATGCAACTGTATATGAAAAATACATTTTCATCAACAATATTCCCGGTGACATATTTCCCAGGTGAGTCAATTTTAAGTTCCTTTCCTAAGCCTCTATCAAGGAGAGTTATACATCGTTGGAAAGAACAAGCTAGGAGCTTTCAACCAAGCTATAAATGATTTATGCAACAAAAGAAATGTGAAAGTTAAATGCAACTGTACATGAAAAATACAAAATCATCAACAATATTCCCAATGACATATTTCCTAAGTGAGTCAATTATAAGTTCCTTCCCTAAGCCTTTATCAACGAGGGTTATACATCGTTGGAAAGAACAAGCTAAGGGCTTTCAATCAAGCTATAAACGTTTTATGCAACAAAAGAAATGTGAAAGATAAATGCAACTGTACATGAAAAATACAAAATCATCAACAATATTCCCAGTCTCATATTTCCTAGATGAGTCAATTTTAAGTTCGTTTCCTAAACCTCTTTAAACCTGAGTTTTACATCGTTGGAGAGAGCAAGCTAAGAGCTTTCAATTAAGCTATAAATGATTTATGCCGCAAAAGAAATGTGAAAGTTAAATGCAACTGTATATGAAAAATAAAAAATCATCAACAATATTGCCAGTGACATATTTCCTGGAAGAGTCAATTTTAAGTTCCTTTCCTAAGCCTCTATTAAGGAGAGTTATACATCGTTGGAAATAACAAGCTAGGAGCTTTCAACCAAGCTATAAATGATTTATGCCGCAAAAGAAATGTGAAAGTTAAATGCAACTGTATATGAAAATTACAGATTCATCAACAATATTGCCAGTGACATATTTCCTAGATGAGTCAATTTTAAGTTCCTTTCCTAAGCCTCTAGCAATGAGAGTTATACGTCGTACGAAAGAACAAGCTAAGAGCTTTCAACCAAGCTGTAAGTCGTTTATGCAGCAAAAGTAATGTGAAAGTTAAATGCAACTGTATATGAAAAATACGTTTTCATCAACAATATTCCCAGTGACATATTTCCTAGATGAGTCAATTTTAAGTTCCTTTCCTAAGCCTCTAGCAATGAGAGTTATACGTCGTACGAAAGAACAAGCTAAGAGCTTTCAACCAAGCTGTAAGTCGTTTATGCGGCGAAAGAAATGTGAAAGTTAAATGCAACTGTATATGAAAAATACAAAATCATCAACAATATTCCCAGTGACATATTTCCTAGATGAGTCAATTTTAAGTTCCTTTCCTAAGCCTCTAGCAATGAGAGTTATACGTGGTACGAAAGAAGAAGCTAAGAGTTTTCAACCAAGCTGTAAGTCGTTTATGCAGCAAAAGAAATGTGAAAGTTAAATGCAACTGTATATGAAAAATACATTTTCATCAACAATATTCCCAGTGACATATTTCCTAGATGAGTCAATTTTAAGTTCTTTTCCTAAGCCTCTATCAAGGAGAGTTATACATCGTTGGAAAGAACAAACTAGGAGCTTTCAACCAAGCTATAAATGATTTATGCAACAAAAGAAATGTGAAAGTTAAATGCAACTGTACATGAAAAATACAAAATCATCAACAATATTGCCAGTGACATAATTCTTCGATCAGTCAATTTTAAGTTTCTTTCCTAAGCCTCTATCAATGAGAGTTATACACCGTTGGAAAGAAAAAGCTAGGAGCTTTCAATCAAGCTATAACTGATTTATGCAACAAAAGAAATGTGAAAGTTAAATGCAACTGTATATGAAAAAACACAAAATCATCAACAATATTGCCAGTAACATATTTCCTAGATGAGTCAATTTTAAGTTCCTTTCCTAAGCCTCTATCAATGAGAGTTATACACCGTTGGAAAGAAAAAGCTAGGAGCTTTCAATCAAGCTATAAATGATTTATGCAACAAAAGAAATGTGAAAGTTAAATGCAACTGTACATGAAAAATACAAAATCATCAACAATATTCCCAGTGACATATTTCCTAGATGAGTCAATTTTATGTTCCTTTCCTAAGCCTCTAGCAATGAGAGTTATACGTCGTACGAAAGAACAAACTAAGAGCTTTCAACGAAGCTGTAAGTCGTTTATGCAGCAAAAGAAATGTGAAAGTTAAATGCAACTGTATATGAAAAATACATTTTCATCAACAATATTCCCAGTGACATATTTCCTAGATTAGTCAATTTTAAGTTCCTTTCCTAAGCCTCTATCAGCGAGGGTTATCTTCGTTGGAAAGAACAAAATAAGGGATTTCAACTAAGCTATACACGGTATATGCAGCGGAAAAAATGTGACAGTTAAATACAACTGTATATGAAATATACAGAGTCATCAACAATATTCCTCGTGACATAATTCCGAGTTCCGTCAATTTTAAGTTCCTTTCCTAAGCTTCTATCAACCACAGTTATACATCGTTGGAAAGAACAAAATAAGGGCTTTCAATCACACTATAAATAGTTTTTGCAGCAAAAGAAATGTGAAAGTTAAATGCAACTGTATATGAAAAATACAGAATCATCAACAATATTCCCAGTGACATATTTCCTAAGTTTGTCAATTATAAGTTCCTTCCCTAAGCCTCTAACAATGAGGGTTATACATCGTTGGAAAGAAAAAGCTAGGAGCTTTCAATCAAGCTATAAATGATTTATGCAACAAAAGAAATGTGAAAGTTAAATGCAACTGTATATGAAAAACACAAAATCATCAACAATATTGCCAGTAACATATTTCCTAGATGAGTCAATTTTAAGTTCCTTTCCTAAGCCTCTATCAATGAGAGTTATACACCGTTGGAAAGAAAAAGCTAGGAGCTTTCAATCAAGCTATAACTGATTTATGCAGTAAAAGAAATGTGAAAGTTAAATGCAACTGTATATGAAAAATAAAAAATCAGCAACAATATTGCCAGTGACATATTTCCTGGAAGAGTCCATTTTAAGTTCATTTCCTAAGCCTTTATCAACGAGGGTTATACATCGTTGGAAAGAACAAGCTAAGGGCTTTCTATCAAGCTATAAACGTTTTATGCAACAAAAGAAATGTGAAAGATAAATGCAACTGTACATGAAAAATACATAATCATCAACAATATTCCCAGTGTCATATTTCCTAGATGAGTCAATTTTAAGTTCGTTTCCTAAACCTCTTTAAACCTGAGTTTTACATCGTTGGAGAGAGCAAGCTAAGAGCTTTCAATTAAGCTATAAACGGTTCATGCAGCAAAACAAATGTGAAAGTTAAATGTAATTGTATATGAAAAATACAGTATCATCAACAATATTCCCAGTGACATATTTCCTAGATTAGTCAATTTTAAGTTCCTTTCCTAAGCCTCTATCAGCGAGGGTTATCTTCGTTGGAAAGAATAAAATAAGGGATTTCAACTAAGCTATACACGGTATATGCAGCGGAAAAAATGTAAGAGTTAAATACAACTGCATATGAAAAATACAGAGTCATCAACAATATTCCTCGTGACATAATTCCGAGATCCGTCAATTTTAAGTTCCTTTCCTAAGCTTCTATCAACCACAGTTATACATCGTTGGAAAGAACAAAGTAAGGGCTTTCAATCACAATATAAATAGTTTTTCCAGCAAAAGAAATGTGAAAGTTAAACGCAACTGTATATGAAAAATACAGTATCATCAACAATATTCCCAGTGACATATTTCCTAAGTGTGTCAATTATAAGTTCCTTTCCTAAAAGAAATGTGAAAGTTAAATGCAACTGTATATGAAAAATACAAAATCATCAACAATATTCCCAGTGACATATTTCCTAGATGAGTCAACTTTAAGTTCCTTTCCTAAGCCTCTAGCAATGAGAGTTATACGTGGTACGAAAGCACAAGCTAAGAGCTTTCAACCAAGCTGTAAGTCGTTTATGCAGCAAAAGAAATGTTAAAGTTAAATGCAACTGTATATGAAAAATACATTTTCATCAACAATATTCCCGGTGACATATTTCCCAGGTGAGTCAATTTTAAGTTCCTTTCCTAAGCCTCTATCAAGGAGAGTTATACATCGTTGGAAAGAACAAGCTAGGAGCTTTCAACCAAGCTATAAATGATTTATGCAACAAAAGGAATGTGAAAATTAAATGCAACTGTATATGAAAAATACAAAATCATCAACAATATTCCCAGTGACATATTTCCTAGATGAGTCAATTTTAAGCTCCTTTCCTAAGCCTCTAGCAATGAGAGTTATACGTCGTACGAAAGAACAAGCTAAGAGCTTTCAACCAAGCTGTAAGTCGTTTATGCAGCAAAAGAAATGTGACAGTTAAATGCAACTGTATATGAAAAATACATTTTCATCAACAATATTCCCAGTGACATATTTCCTAGATGAGTCAATTTTAAGTTCCTTTCCTAAGCCTCTATCAGCGAGGGTTATCTTCGTTGGAAAGAACAAAATAAGGGATTTCAACTAAGCTATACACGGTATATGCAGCGGAAAAAATGTGAGAGTTAAATACAACTGTATATGAAAAATACAGAGTCATCAACAATATTCCTCGTGACATAATTCCGAGATCCGTCAATTTTAAGTTCCTTTCCTAAGCTTCTATCAACCACAGTTATACATCGTTGGAAAGAACAAAATAAGGGCTTTCAATCACACTATAAATAGTTTTTGCAGCAAAAGAAATGTGAAAGTTAAATGCAACTGTATATGAAAATTACAGATTCATCAACAATATTGCCAGTGACATATTTCCTAGATGAGTCAATTTTAAGTTCCTTTCCTAAGCCTCTAGCAATGAGAGTTATACGTCGTACGAAAGAACAAGCTAAGAGCTTTCAACCAAGCTGTAAGTCGTTTATGCAGCAAAAGAAATGTGAAAGTTAAATGCAACTGTATATGAAAAATACGTTTTCATCAACAATATTCCCAGTGACATATTTCCCAGGTGAGTCAATTTTAAGTTCCTTTCCTAAGCCTCTATCAAGGAGAGTTATACATCGTTGGAAAGAATAAGCTAGGAGCTTTCAACCAAGCTGTAAGTCGTTTATGCGGCGAAAGAAATGTGAAAGTTAAATGCAACTGTATATGAAAAATACAAAATCATCAACAATATTCCCAGTGACATATTTCCTAGATGAGTCAATTTTAAGTTCCTTTCCTAAGCCTCTAGCAATGAGAGTTATACGTGGTACGAAAGAAGAAGCTAAGAGTTTTCAACCAAGCTGTAAGTCGTTTATGCAGCAAAAGAAATGTGAAAGTTAAATGCAACTGTATATGAAAAATACATTTTCATCAACAATATTCCCAGTGACATATTTCCCAGGTGAGTCAATTTTAAGTTCCTTTCCTAAGCCTCTATCAAGGAGAGTTATACATCGTTGGAAAGAATAAGCTAGGAGCTTTCAACCAAGCTATAAATGATTTATGCAACAAAAGAAATGTGAAAGTTAAATGCAACTGTATATGAAAAATACAAAATCATCAACAATATTCCCAGTGACATATTTCCTAGATGAGTCAATTTTATGTTCCTTTCCTAAGCCTCTAGCAATGAGAGTTATACGTCGTACGAAAGAACAAGCTAAGAGCTTTCAACCAAGCTGTAAGTCGTTTATGCAGCAAAAGAAAGGTGAAAGTTAAATGCAACTGTATATGAAAAATACATTTTCATCAACAATATTCCCGGTGACATATTTCCCAGGTGAGTCAATTTTAAGTTCCTTTCCTAAGCCTCTATCAAGGAGAGTTATACATCGTTGGAAAGAACAAGCTAGGAGCTTTCAACCAAGCTATAAATGATTTATGCAACAAAAGAAATGTGAAAGTTAAATGCAACTGTACATGAAAAATACAAAATCATCAACAATATTCCCAATGACATATTTCCTAAGTGAGTCAATTATAAGTTCCTTCCCTAAGCCTTTATCAACGAGGGTTATACATCGTTGGAAAGAACAAGCTAAGGGCTTTCAATCAAGCTATAAACGTTTTATGCAACAAGAGAAATGTGAAAGATAAATGCAACTGTACATGAAAAATACAAAATCATCAACAATATTCCCAGTCTCATATTTCCTAGATGAGTCAATTTTAAGTTCGTTTCCTAAACCTCTTTAAACCTGAGTTTTACATCGTTGGAGAGAGCAAGCTAAGAGCTTTCAATTAAGCTATAAATGATTTATGCCGCAAAAGAAATGTGAAAGTTAAATGCAACTGTATATGAAAAATAAAAAATCATCAACAATATTGCCAGTGACATATTTCCTGGAAGAGTCAATTTTAAGTTCCTTTCCTAAGCTTCTATCACTGAGAGTTATACGTCGTTGGAAAGAACAAGCTAAGAGCTTTCAATCAAGCTATAAATGATTTATGCCGCAAAAGAAATGTGAAAGTTAAATGCAACTGTATATGAAAATTACAGATTCATCAACAATATTGCCAGTGACATATTTCCTAGATGAGTCAATTTTAAGTTCCTTTCCTAAGCCTCTAGCAATGAGAGTTATACGTCGTACGAAAGAACAAGCTAAGAGCTTTCAACCAAGCTGTAAGTCGTTTATGCAGCAAAAGTAATGTGAAAGTTAAATGCAACTGTATATGAAAAATACGTTTTCATCAACAATATTCCCAGTGACATATTTCCCAGGTGAGTCAATTTTAAGTTCCTTTCCTAAGCCTCTATCAAGGAGAGTTATACATCGTTGGAAAGAATAAGCTAGGAGCTTTCAACCAAGCTGTAAGTCGTTTATGCAGCGAAAGAAATGTGAAAGTTAAATGCAACTGTATATGAAAAATACAAAATCATCAACAATATTCCCAGTGACATATTTCCTAGATGAGTCAATTTTAAGTTCCTTTCCTAAGCCTCTAGCAATGAGAGTTATACGTGGTACGAAAGAAGAAGCTAAGAGTTTTCAACCAAGCTGTAAGTCGTTTATGCAGCAAAAGAAATGTGAAAGTTAAATGCAACTGTATATGAAAAATACATTTTCATCAACAATATTCCCAGTGACATATTTCCTAGATGAGTCAATTTTAAGTTCTTTTCCTAAGCCTCTATCAAGGAGAGTTATACATCGTTGGAAAGAACAAGCTAGGAGCTTTCAACCAAGCTATAAATGATTTATGCAACAAAAGAAATGTGAAAGTTAAATGCAACTGTACATGAAAAATACAAAATCATCAACAATATTGCCAGTGACATATTTCCTAGATTAGTCAATTTTAAGTTTCTTTCCTAAGCCTCTATCAATGAGAGTTATACACCGTTGGAAAGAAAAAGCTAGGAGCTTTCAATCAAGCTATAACTGATTTATGCAACAAAAGAAATGTGAAAGTTAAATGCAACTGTATATGAAAAACACAAAATCATCAACAATATTGCCAGTAACATATTTCCTAGATGAGTCAATTTTAAGTTCCTTTCCTAAGCCTCTATCAATGAGAGTTATACACCGTTGGAAAGAAAAAGCTAGGAGCTTTCAATCAAGCTATAAATGATTTATGCAACAAAAGAAATGTGAAAGTTAAATGCAACTGTATATGAAAAATACAAAATCATCAACAATATTCCCAGTGACATATTTCCTAGATGAGTCAATTTTATGTTCCTTTCCTAAGCCTCTAGCAATGAGAGTTATACGTCGTACGAAAGAACAAACTAAGAGCTTTCAACGAAGCTGTAAGTCGTTTATGCAGCAAAAGAAATGTGAAAGTTAAATGCAACTGTATATGAAAAATACATTTTCATCAACAATATTCCCAGTGACATATTTCCTAGATTAGTCAATTTTAAGTTCCTTTCCTAAGCCTCTATCAGCGAGGGTTATCTTCGTTGGAAAGAACAAAATAAGGGATTTCAACTAAGCTATACACGGTATATGCAGCGGAAAAAATGTGACAGTTAAATACAACTGTATATGAAAAATACAGAGTCATCAACAATATTCCTCGTGACATAATTCCGAGTTCCGTCAATTTTAAGTTCCTTTCCTAAGCTTCTATCAACCACAGTTATACATCGTTGGAAAGAACAAAATAAGGGCTTTCAATCACACTATAAATAGTTTTTGCAGCAAAAGAAATGTGAAAGTTAAATGCAACTGTATATGAAAAATACAGAATCATCAACAATATTCCCAGTGACATATTTCCTAAGTTTGTCAATTATAAGTTCCTTCCCTAAGCCTCTAACAATGAGGGTTATACATCGTTGGAAAGAAAAAGCTAGGAGCTTTCAATCAAGCTATAAATGATTTATGCAACAAAAGAAATGTGAAAGTTAAATGCAACTGTATATGAAAAACACAAAATCATCAACAATATTGCCAGTAACATATTTCCTAGATGAGTCAATTTTAAGTTCCTTTCCTAAGCTTCTATCAATGAGAGTTATACACCGTTGGAAAGAAAAAGCTAGGAGCTTTCAATCAAGCTATAACTGATTTATGCAGTAAAAGAAATGTGAAAGTTAAATGCAACTGTATATGAAAAATAAAAAATCAGCAACAATATTGCCAGTGACATATTTCCTGGATGAGTCCATTTTAAGTTCATTTCCTAAGCCTTTATCAACGAGGGTTATACATCGTTGGAAAGAACAAGCTAAGGGCTTTCTATCAAGCTATAAACGTTTTATGCAACAAAAGAAATGTGAAAGATAAATGCAACTGTACATGAAAAATACATAATCATCAACAATATTCCCAGTGTCATATTTCCTAGATGAGTCAATTTTAAGTTCGTTTCCTAAACCTCTTTAAACCTGAGTTTTACATCGTTGGAGAGAGCAAGCTAAGAGCTTTCAATTAAGCTATAAACGGTTCATGCAGCAAAACAAATGTGAAAGTTAAATGTAATTGTATATGAAAAATACAGTATCATCAACAATATTCCCAGTGACATATTTCCTAGATTAGTCAATTTTAAGTTCCTTTCCTAAGCCTCTATCAGCGAGGGTTATCTTCGTTGGAAAGAATAAAATAAGGGATTTCAACTAAGCTATACACGGTATATGCAGCGGAAAAAATGTAAGAGTTAAATACAACTGCATATGAAAAATACAGAGTCATCAACAATATTCCTTGTGACATAATTCCGAGATCCGTCAATTTTAAGTTCCTTTCCTAAGCTTCTATCAACCACAGTTATACATCGTTGGAAAGAACAAAGTAAGGGCTTTCAATCACAATATAAATAGTTTTTCCAGCAAAAGAAATGTGAAAGTTAAACGCAACTGTATATGAAAAATACAGTATCATCAACAATATTCCCAGTGACATATTTCCTAAGTGTGTCAATTATAAGTTCCTTTCCTAAGCCTCTAGCAATGAGAGTTATACGTCGTACGAAAGAACAAGCTAAGAGCTTTCAACCAAGCTGTAAGTCGTTTATGCGGCAAAAGAAATGTGAAAGTTAAATGCAACTGTATATGAAAAATACAAAATCATCAACAATATTCCCAGTGACATATTTCCTAGATGAGTCAATTTTAAGTTCCTTTCCTAAGCCTCTAGCAATGAGAGTTATACGTGGTACGAAAGAACAAGCTAAGAGCTTTCAACCAAGCTGTAAGTCGTTTATGCAGCAAAAGAAATGTTAAAGTTAAATGCAACTGTATATGAAAAATACATTTTCATCAACAATATTCCCGGTGACATATTTCCCAGGTGAGTCAATTTTAAGTTCCTTTCCTAAGCCTCTATCAAGGAGAGTTATACATCGTTGGAAAGAACAAGCTAGGAGCTTTCAACCAAGCTATAAATGATTTATGCAACAAAAGAAATGTGAAAATTAAATGCAACTGTATATGAAAAATACAAAATCATCAACAATATTCCCAGTGACATATTTCCTAGATGGGTCAATTTTAAGTTCCTTTCCTAAGCCTCTAGCAATGAGAGTTATACGTCGTACGAAAGAACAAGCTAAGAGCTTTCAACCAAGCTGTAAGTCGTTTATGCAGCAAAAGAAATGTGACAGTTAAATGCAACTGTATATGAAAAATACATTTTCATCAACAATATTCCCAGTGACATATTTCCCAGATGAGTCAATTTTAAGTTCCTTTCCTAAGCCTCTATCAGCGAGGGTTATCTTCGTTGGAAAGAACAAAATAAGGGATTTCAACTAAGCTATACACGGTATATGCAGCGGAAAAAATGTGAGAGTTAAATACAACTGTATATGAAAAATACAGAGTCATCAACAATATTCCTCGTGACATAATTCCGAGATCCGTCAATTTTAAGTTCCTTTCCTAAGCTTCTATCAACCACAGTTATACATCGTTGGAAAGAACAAAATAAGGGCTTTCAATCACACTATAAATAGTTTTTGCAGCAAAAGAAATGTGAAAGTTAAATGCAACTGTATATGAAAAATACAGAATCATCAACAATATTCCCAGTGACATATTTCCTAAGTTTATCAATTATAAGTTCCTTCCCTAAGCCTCTAACAATGAGGGTTATACATCGTTGGAAAGAAAAAGCTAGGAGCTTTCAATCAAGCTATAAATGATTTATGCAACAAAAGAAATGTGAAAGTTAAATGCAACTGTATATGAAAAATACAAAATCATCAACAATATTGCCAGTAACATATTTCCTAGATGAGTAAATTTTAAGTTCCTTTCCTAAGCTTCTATCAATGAGAGTTATACACCGTTGGAAAGAAAAAGCTAGGAGCTTTCAATCAAGCTATAACTGATTTATGCAGTAAAAGAAATGTGAAAGTTAAATGCAACTGTATATGAAAATTACAGATTCATCAACAATATTGCCAGTGACATATTTCCTAGATGAGTCAATTTTAAGTTCCTTTCCTAAGCCTCTAGCAATGAGAGTTATACGTCGTACGAAAGAACAAGCTAAGAGCTTTCAACCAAGCTGTAAGTCGTTTATGCAGCAAAAGAAATGTGAAAGTTAAATGCAACTGTATATGAAAAATACGTTTTCATCAACAATATTCCCGGTGACATATTTCCCAGGTGAGTCAATTTTAAGTTCCTTTCCTAAGCCTCTATCAAGGAGAGTTATGCATCGTTGGAAAGAATAAGCTAGGAGCTTTCAACCAAGCTGTAAGTCGTTTATGCGGCGAAAGAAATGTGAAAGTTAAATGCAACTGTATATGAAAAATACAAAATCATCAACAATATTCCCAGTGACATATTTCCTAGATGAGTCAATTTTAAGTTCCTTTCCTAAGCCTCTAGCAATGAGAGTTATACGTGGTACGAAAGAAGAAGCTAACAGTTTTCAACCAAGCTGTAAGTCGTTTATGCAGCAAAAGAAATGTGAAAGTTAAATGCAACTGTATATGAAAAATACATTTTCATCAACAATATTCCCAGTGACATATTTCCTAGATGAGTCAATTTTAAGTTCTTTTCCTAAGCCTCTATCAAGGATAGTTATACATCGTTGGAAAGAACAAGCTAGGAGCTTTCAACCAAGCTATAAATGACTTATGCAACAAAAGAAATGTGAAAGTTAAATGCAACTGTACATGAAAAATACAAAATCATCAACAATATTGCCAGTGACATATTTCCTGGATTAGTCAATTTTAAGTTTCTTTCCTAAGCCTCTATCAGCGAGGGTTATCTTCGTTGGAAAGAACAAAATAAGGGATTTCAACTAAGCTATACACGGTATATGCAGCGGAAAAAATGTGACAGTTAAATACAACTGTATATGAAAAATACAGAGTCATCAACAATATTCCTCGTGACATAATTCCGAGTTCCGTCAATTTTAAGTTCCTTTCCTAAGCTTCTATCAACCACAGTTATACATCGTTGGAAAGAACAAAATAAGGGCTTTCAATCACACTATAAATAGTTTTTGCAGCAAAAGAAATGTGAAAATTAAATGCAACTGTATATGAAAAATACAGAATCATCAACAATATTCCCAGTGACATATTTCCTAAGTTTGTCAATTATAAGATCCTTCCCTAAGCCTCTAACAATGAGGGTTATACATCGTTGGAAAGAAAAAGCTAGGAGCTTTCAATCAAGCTATAAATGATTTATGCAACAAAAGAAATGTGAAAGTTAAATGCAACTGTATATGAAAAACACAAAATCATCAACAATATTGCCAGTGACATATTTCCTAAGTGTGTCAATTATAAGTTCCTTCCCTAAGCCTCTATCAATTAGAGTTATACATCGTTAGAAAGAACAAGCTAGGAGCTTTCAACCAAGCTATAAATGATTTATGCAGCAAAAGAAATGTGAAAGTTAAATGCAACTGTATATGAAAAATACAAAATCATCAACAATATTGCCAGTAACATATTTCCTAGATGAGTCAATTTTAAGTTCCTTTCCTAAGCCTCTATCAATGAGAGTTATACACCGTTGGAAAGAACAAGCTAAGGGCTTTCTATCAAGCTATAAACGTTTTATGCAACAAAAGAAATGTGAAAGATAAATGCAACTGTACATGAAAAATACATAATCATCAACAATATTCCCAGTGTCATATTTCCTAGATGAGTCAATTTTAAGTTCGTTTCCTAAACCTCTTTAAACCTGAGTTTTACATCGTTGGAGAGAGCAAGCTAAGAGCTTTCAATTAAGCTATAAACGGTTCATGCAGCAAAACAAATGTGAAAGTTAAATGTAATTGTATATGAAAAATACAGTATCATCAACAATATTCCCAGTGACATATTTCCTAGATTAGTCAATTTTAAGTTCCTTTCCTAAGCCTCTATCAGCGAGGGTTATCTTCGTTGGAAAGAACAAAATAAGGGATTTCAACTAAGCTATACACGGTATATGCAGCGGAAAAAATGTGACAGTTAAATACAACTGTATATGAAAAATACAGAGTCATCAACAATATTCCTCGTGACATAATTCCGAGTTCCGTCAATTTTAAGTTCCTTTCCTAAGCTTCTATCAACCACAATTATACATCGTTGGAAAGAACAAAGTATGGGCTTTCAATCACAATATAAATAGTTTTTCCAGCAAAAGACATGTGAAAGTTAAACGCAACTGTATATGAAAAATACAGAATCATCAACAATATTCCCAGTGACATATTTCCTAAGTGTGTCAATTATAAGTTCCTTTCCTAAGCCTCTAGCAATGAGAGTTATACGTCGTACGAAAGAACAAGCTAAGAGCTTTCAACCAAGCTGTAAGTCGTTTATGCGGCGAAAGAAATGTGAAAGTTAAATGCAACTGTATATGAAAAATACAAAATCATCAACAATATTCCCAGTGACATATTTCCTAGATGAGTCAATTTTAAGTTCCTTTCCTAAGCCTCTAGCAATGAGAGTTATACGTGGTACGAAAGAAGAAGCTAAGAGTTTTCAACCAAGCTGTAAGTCGTTTATGCAGCAAAAGAAATGTGAAAGTTAAATGCAACTGTATATGAAAAATACATTTTCATCAACAATATTCCCAGTGACATATTTCCTAGATGAGTCAATTTTAAGTTCCTTTCCTAAGCCTCTATCAAGGAGAGTTATACATCGTTGGAAAGAATAAGCTAGGAGCTTTCAACCAAGCTGTAAGTCGTTTATGCGGCGAAAGAAATGTGAAAGTTAAATGCAACTGTATATGAAAAATACAAAATCATCAACAATATTCCCAGTGACATATTTCCTAGATGAGTCAATTTTAAGTTCCTTTCCTAAGCCTCTATCAATGAGAGTTATACACCGTTGGAAAGAAAAAGCTAGGAGCTTTCAATCAAGCTATAACTGATTTATGCAACAAAAGAAATGTGAAAGTTAAATGCAACTGTATATGAAAAACACAAAATCATCAACAATATTGCCAGTAACATATTTCCTAGATGAGTCAATTTTAAGTTCCTTTCCTAAGCCTCTATCAATGAGAGTTATACACCGTTGGAAAGAAAAAGCTAGGAGCTTTCAATCAAGCTATAACTGATTTATGCAGTAAAAGAAATGTGAAAGTTAAATGCAACTGTATATGAAAAATAAAAAATCATCAACAATATTGCCAGTGACATATTTCCTGGAAGAGTCAATTTTAAGTTCCTTTCCTAAGCTTCTATCACTGAGAGTTATACGTCGTTGGAAAGAACAAGATAAGAGCTTTCAATCAAGCTATAAACGTTTTATGCAACAAGAGAAATGTGAAAGATAAATGCAACTGTACATGAAAAATACAAAATCATCAACAATATTCCCAGTCTCATATTTCCTAGATGAGTCAATTTTAAGTTCGTTTCCTAAACCTCTTTAAACCTGAGTTTTACATCGTTGGAGAGAGCAAGCTAAGAGCTTTCAATTAAGCTATAAATGATTTATGCCGCAAAAGAAATGTGAAAGTTAAATGCAACTGTATATGAAAAATAAAAAATCATCAACAATATTGCCAGTGACATATTTCCTGGAAGAGTCAATTTTAAGTTCCTTTCCTAAGCTTCTATCACTGAGAGTTATACGTCGTTGGAAAGAACAAGCTAAGAGCTTTCAATCAAGCTATAAATGATTTATGCCGCAAAAGAAATGTGAAAGTTAAATGCAACTGTATATGAAAATTACAGATTCATCAACAATATTGCCAGTGACATATTTCCTAGATGAGTCAATTTTAAGTTCCTTTCCTAAGCCTCTAGCAATGAGAGTTATACGTCGTACGAAAGAACAAGCTAAGAGCTTTCAACCAAGCTGTAAGTCGTTTATGCAGCAAAAGTAATGTGAAAGTTAAATGCAACTGTATATGAAAAATACGTTTTCATCAACAATATTCCCAGTGACATATTTCCCAGGTGAGTCAATTTTAAGTTCCTTTCCTAAGCCTCTATCAAGGAGAGTTATACATCGTTGGAAAGAATAAGCTAGGAGCTTTCAACCAAGCTGTAAGTCGTTTATGCGGCGAAAGAAATGTGAAAGTTAAATGCAACTGTATATGAAAAATACAAAATCATCAACAATATTCCCAGTGACATATTTCCTAGATGAGTCAATTTTAAGTTCCTTTCCTAAGCCTCTAGCAATGAGAGTTATACGTGGTACGAAAGAAGAAGCTAAGAGTTTTCAACCAAGCTGTAAGTCGTTTATGCAGCAAAAGAAATGTGAAAGTTAAATGCAACTGTATATGAAAAATACATTTTCATCAACAATATTCCCAGTGACATATTTCCTAGATGAGTCAATTTTAAGTTCTTTTCCTAAGCCTCTATCAAGGAGAGTTATACATCGTTGGAAAGAACAAGCTAGGAGCTTTCAACCAAGCTATAAATGATTTATGCAACAAAAGAAATGTGAAAGTTAAATGCAACTGTACATGAAAAATACAAAATCATCAACAATATTGCCAGTGACATATTTCCTAGATTAGTCAATTTTAAGTTCCTTTCCTAAGCCTCTATCAATGAGAGTTATACACCGTTGGAAAGAAAAAGCTAGGAGCTTTCAATCAAGCTATAACTGATTTATGCAACAAAAGAAATGTGAAAGTTAAATGCAACTGTATATGAAAAACACAAAATCATCAACAATATTGCCAGTAACATATTTCCTAGATGAGTCAATTTTAAGTTCCTTTCCTAAGCCTCTATCAATGAGAGTTATACACCGTTGGAAAGAAAAAGCTAGGAGCTTTCAATCAAGCTATAAATGATTTATGCAACAAAAGAAATGTGAAAGTTAAATGCAACTGTATATGAAAAATACAAAATCATCAACAATATTCCCAGTGACATATTTCCTAGATGAGTCAATTTTATGTTCCTTTCCTAAGCCTCTAGCAATGAGAGTTATACGTCGTACGAAAGAACAAACTAAGAGCTTTCAACGAAGCTGTAAGTCGTTTATGCAGCAAAAGAAATGTGAAAGTTAAATGCAACTGTATATGAAAAATACATTTTCATCAACAATATTCCCAGTGACATATTTCCTAGATTAGTCAATTTTAAGTTCCTTTCCTAAGCCTCTATCAGCGAGGGTTATCTTCGTTGGAAAGAACAAAATAAGGGATTTCAACTAAGCTATACACGGTATATGCAGCGGAAAAAATGTGACAGTTAAATACAACTGTATATGAAAAATACAGAGTCATCAACAATATTCCTCGTGACATAATTCCGAGTTCCGTCAATTTTAAGTTCCTTTCCTAAGCTTCTATCAACCACAGTTATACATCGTTGGAAAGAACAAAATAAGGGCTTTCAATCACACTATAAATAGTTTTTGCAGCAAAAGAAATGTGAAAGTTAAATGCAACTGTATATGAAAAATACAGAATCATCAACAATATTCCCAGTGACATATTTCCTAAGTTTGTCAATTATAAGTTCCTTCCCTAAGCCTCTAACAATGAGGGTTATACATCGTTGGAAAGAAAAAGCTAGGAGCTTTCAATCAAGCTATAAATGATTTATGCAACAAAAGAAATGTGAAAGTTAAATGCAACTGTATATGAAAAACACAAAATCATCAACAATATTGCCAGTAACATATTTCCTAGATGAGTCAATTTTAAGTTCCTTTCCTAAGCCTCTATCAATGAGAGTTATACACCGTTGGAAAGAAAAAGCTAGGAGCTTTCAATCAAGCTATAACTGATTTATGCAGTAAAAGAAATGTGAAAGTTAAATGCAACTGTATATGAAAAATAAAAAATCAGCAACAATATTGCCAGTGACATATTTCCTGGATGAGTCCATTTTAAGTTAATTTCCTAAGCCTTTATCAACGAGGGTTATACATCGTTGGAAAGAACAAGCTAAGGGCTTTCTATCAAGCTATAAACGTTTTATGCAACAAAAGAAATGTGAAAGATAAATGCAACTGTACATGAAAAATACATAATCATCAACAATATTCCCAGTGTCATATTTCCTAGATGAGTCAATTTTAAGTTCGTTTCCTAAACCTCTTTAAACCTGAGTTTTACATCGTTGGAGAGAGCAAGCTAAGAGCTTTCAATTAAGCTATAAACGGTTCATGCAGCAAAACAAATGTGAAAGTTAAATGTAATTGTATATGAAAAATACAGTATCATCAACAATATTCCCAGTGACATATTTCCTAGATTAGTCAATTTTAAGTTCCTTTCCTAAGCCTCTATCAGCGAGGGTTATCTTCGTTGGAAAGAATAAAATAAGGGATTTCAACTAAGCTATACACGGTATATGCAGCGGAAAAAATGTAAGAGTTAAATACAACTGCATATGAAAAATACAGAGTCATCAACAATATTCCTTGTGACATAATTCCGAGATCCGTCAATTTTAAGTTCCTTTCCTAAGCTTCTATCAACCACAGTTATACATCGTTGGAAAGAACAAAGTAAGGGCTTTCAATCACAATATAAATAGTTTTTCCAGCAAAAGAAATGTGAAAGTTAAACGCAACTGTATATGAAAAATACAGTATCATCAACAATATTCCCAGTGACATATTTCCTAAGTGTGTCAATTATAAGTTCCTTTCCTAAGCCTCTAGCAATGAGAGTTATACGTCGTACGAAAGAACAAGCTAAGAGCTTTCAACCAAGCTGTAAGTCGTTTATGCGGCAAAAGAAATGTGAAAGTTAAATGCAACTGTATATGAAAAATACAAAATCATCAACAATATTCCCAGTGACATATTTCCTAGATGAGTCAATTTTAAGTTCCTTTCCTAAGCCTCTAGCAATGAGAGTTATACGTGGTACGAAAGAACAAGCTAAGAGCTTTCAACCAAGCTGTAAGTCGTTTATGCAGCAAAAGAAATGTTAAAGTTAAATGCAACTGTATATGAAAAATACATTTTCATCAACAATATTCCCGGTGACATATTTCCCAGGTGAGTCAATTTTAAGTTCCTTTCCTAAGCCTCTATCAAGGAGAGTTATACATCGTTGGAAAGAACAAGCTAGGAGCTTTCAACCAAGCTATAAATGATTTATGCAACAAAAGAAATGTGAAAATTAAATGCAACTGTATATGAAAAATACAAAATCATCAACAATATTCCCAGTGACATATTTCCTAGATGGGTCAATTTTAAGTTCCTTTCCTAAGCCTCTAGCAATGAGAGTTATACGTCGTACGAAAGAACAAGCTAAGAGCTTTCAACCAAGCTGTAAGTCGTTTATGCAGCAAAAGAAATGTGACAGTTAAATGCAACTGTATATGAAAAATACATTTTCATCAACAATATTCCCAGTGACATATTTCCCAGATGAGTCAATTTTAAGTTCCTTTCCTAAGCCTCTATCAAGGAGAGTTATACATCGTTGGAAATAACAAGCTAGGAGCTTTCAACCAAGCTATAAATGATTTATGCAACAAAAGAAATGTGAAAGTTAAATGCAACTGTACATGAAAAATACAAAATCATCAACAATATTGCCAGTGACATATTTCCTAGATTAGTCAATTTTAAGTTTCTTTCCTAAGCCTCTATCAGCGAGGGTTATCTTCGTTGGAAAGAACAAAATAAGGGATTTCAACTAAGCTATACACGGTATATGCAGCGGAAAAAATGTGAGAGTTAAATACAACTGTATATGAAAAATACAGAGTCATCAACAATATTCCTCGTGACATAATTCCGAGATCCGTCAATTTTAAGTTCCTTTCCTAAGCTTCTATCAACCACAGTTATACATCGTTGGAAAGAACAAAATAAGGGCTTTCAATCACACTATAAATAGTTTTTGCAGCAAAAGAAATGTGAAAGTTAAATGCAACTGTATATGAAAAATACAGAATCATCAACAATATTCCCAGTGACATATTTCCTAAGTTTATCAATTATAAGTTCCTTCCCTAAGCCTCTAACAATGAGGGTTATACATCGTTGGAAAGAAAAAGCTAGGAGCTTTCAATCAAGCTATAAATGATTTATGCAACAAAAGAAATGTGAAAGTTAAATGCAACTGTATATGAAAAATACAAAATCATCAACAATATTGCCAGTAACATATTTCCTAGATGAGTAAATTTTAAGTTCCTTTCCTAAGCTTCTATCAATGAGAGTTATACACCGTTGGAAAGAAAAAGCTAGGAGCTTTCAATCAAGCTATAACTGATTTATGCAGTAAAAGAAATGTGAAAGTTAAATGCAACTGTATATGAAAATTACAGATTCATCAACAATATTGCCAGTGACATATTTCCTAGATGAGTCAATTTTAAGTTCCTTTCCTAAGCCTCTAGCAATGAGAGTTATACGTCGTACGAAAGAACAAGCTAAGAGCTTTCAACCAAGCTGTAAGTCGTTTATGCAGCAAAAGAAATGTGAAAGTTAAATGCAACTGTATATGAAAAATACGTTTTCATCAACAATATTCCCGGTGACATATTTCCCAGGTGAGTCAATTTTAAGTTCCTTTCCTAAGCCTCTATCAAGGAGAGTTATGCATCGTTGGAAAGAATAAGCTAGGAGCTTTCAACCAAGCTGTAAGTCGTTTATGCGGCGAAAGAAATGTGAAAGTTAAATGCAACTGTATATGAAAAATACAAAATCATCAACAATATTCCCAGTGACATATTTCCTAGATGAGTCAATTTTAAGTTCCTTTCCTAAGCCTCTAGCAATGAGAGTTATACGTGGTACGAAAGAAGAAGCTAACAGTTTTCAACCAAGCTGTAAGTCGTTTATGCAGCAAAAGAAATGTGAAAGTTAAATGCAACTGTATATGAAAAATACATTTTCATCAACAATATTCCCAGTGACATATTTCCTAGATGAGTCAATTTTAAGTTCTTTTCCTAAGCCTCTATCAAGGATAGTTATACATCGTTGGAAAGAACAAGCTAGGAGCTTTCAACCAAGCTATAAATGACTTATGCAACAAAAGAAATGTGAAAGTTAAATGCAACTGTACATGAAAAATACAAAATCATCAACAATATTGCCAGTGACATATTTCCTGGATTAGTCAATTTTAAGTTTCTTTCCTAAGCCTCTATCAGCGAGGGTTATCTTCGTTGGAAAGAACAAAATAAGGGATTTCAACTAAGCTATACACGGTATATGCAGCGGAAAAAATGTGACAGTTAAATACAACTGTATATGAAAAATACAGAGTCATCAACAATATTCCTCGTGACATAATTCCGAGTTCCGTCAATTTTAAGTTCCTTTCCTAAGCTTCTATCAACCACAGTTATACATCGTTGGAAAGAACAAAATAAGGGCTTTCAATCACACTATAAATAGTTTTTGCAGCAAAAGAAATGTGAAAATTAAATGCAACTGTATATGAAAAATACAGAATCATCAACAATATTCCCAGTGACATATTTCCTAAGTTTGTCAATTATAAGATCCTTCCCTAAGCCTCTAACAATGAGGGTTATACATCGTTGGAAAGAAAAAGCTAGGAGCTTTCAATCAAGCTATAAATGATTTATGCAACAAAAGAAATGTGAAAGTTAAATGCAACTGTATATGAAAAACACAAAATCATCAACAATATTGCCAGTGACATATTTCCTAAGTGTGTCAATTATAAGTTCCTTCCCTAAGCCTCTATCAATTAGAGTTATACATCGTTAGAAAGAACAAGCTAGGAGCTTTCAACCAAGCTATAAATGATTTATGCAGCAAAAGAAATGTGAAAGTTAAATGCAACTGTATATGAAAAATACAAAATCATCAACAATATTGCCAGTAACATATTTCCTAGATGAGTCAATTTTAAGTTCCTTTCCTAAGCCTCTATCAATGAGAGTTATACACCGTTGGAAAGAACAAGCTAAGGGCTTTCTATCAAGCTATAAACGTTTTATGCAACAAAAGAAATGTGAAAGATAAATGCAACTGTACATGAAAAATACATAATCATCAACAATATTCCCAGTGTCATATTTCCTAGATGAGTCAATTTTAAGTTCGTTTCCTAAACCTCTTTAAACCTGAGTTTTACATCGTTGGAGAGAGCAAGCTAAGAGCTTTCAATTAAGCTATAAACGGTTCATGCAGCAAAACAAATGTGAAAGTTAAATGTAATTGTATATGAAAAATACAGTATCATCAACAATATTCCCAGTGACATATTTCCTAGATTAGTCAATTTTAAGTTCCTTTCCTAAGCCTCTATCAGCGAGGGTTATCTTCGTTGGAAAGAACAAAATAAGGGATTTCAACTAAGCTATACACGGTATATGCAGCGGAAAAAATGTGACAGTTAAATACAACTGTATATGAAAAATACAGAGTCATCAACAATATTCCTCGTGACATAATTCCGAGTTCCGTCAATTTTAAGTTCCTTTCCTAAGCTTCTATCAACCACAATTATACATCGTTGGAAAGAACAAAGTATGGGCTTTCAATCACAATATAAATAGTTTTTCCAGCAAAAGACATGTGAAAGTTAAACGCAACTGTATATGAAAAATACAGAATCATCAACAATATTCCCAGTGACATATTTCCTAAGTGTGTCAATTATAAGTTCCTTTCCTAAGCCTCTAGCAATGAGAGTTATACGTCGTACGAAAGAACAAGCTAAGAGCTTTCAACCAAGCTGTAAGTCGTTTATGCGGCAAAAGAGATGTGAAAGTTAAATGCAACTGTATATGAAAAATACAAAATCATCAACAATATTCCCAGTGACATATTTCCTAGATGAGTCAATTTTAAGTTCCTTTCCTAAGCATCTAGCAATGAGAGTTATACGTGGTACGAAAGAACAAGCTAAGAGCTTTCAACCAAGCTGTAAGTCGTTTATGCAGCAAAAGAAATGTGAAAGTTAAATGCAACTGTATATGAAAAATACATTTTCATCAACAATATTCCCAGTGACATATTTCCTAGATGAGTCAATTTTAAGTTCCTTTCCTAAGCCTCTATCAAGGAGAGTTATACATCGTTGGAAATAACAAGCTAGGAGCTTTCAACCAAGCTATAAATGATTTATGCAACAAAAGAAATGTGAAAGTTAAATGCAACTGTACATGAAAAATACAAAATCATCAACAATATTGCCAGTGACATATTTCCTAGATTAGTCAATTTTAAGTTTCTTTCCTAAGCCTCTATCAGCGAGGCTTATCTTCGTTGGAAAGAACAAAATAAGGGATTTCAACTAAGCTATACACGGTATATGCAGCGGAAAAAATGTGAGAGTTAAATACAACTGTATATGAAAAATACAGAGTCATCAACAATATTCCTCGTGACATAATTCCGAGTTCCGTCAATTTTAAGTTCCTTTCCTAAGCTTCTATCAACCACAGTTATACATCGTTGGAAAGAACAAGATAAGGGCTTTCAATCACACTATAAATAGTTTTTGCAGCAAAAGAAATGTGAAAGTTAAATGCAACTGTATATGAAAAATACAGAATCATCAACAATATTCCCAGTGACATATTTCCTAAGTTTGTCAATTATAAGATCCTTCCCTAAGCCTCTAACAATGAGGGTTATACATCGTTGGAAAGAAAAAGCTAGGAGCTTTCAATCAAGCTATAAATGATTTATGCAACAAAAGAAATGTGAAAGTTAAATGCAACTGTATATGAAAAATACAAAATCATCAACAATATTGCCAGTAACATATTTCCTAGATGAGTCAATTTTAAGTTCCTTTCCTAAGCCTCTATCAATGAGAGTTATACACCGTTGGAAAGAAAAAGCTAGGAGTTTTCAATCAAGCTATAACTGATTTATGCAGTAAAAGAGATGTGAAAGATAAATGCAACTGTATATGAAAAATCATCAACAATATTGCCAGTGACATATTTCCTGGAAGAGTCAATTTTAAGTTCCTTTCCTAAGCTTCTATCACTGAGGGTTATACGTCGGTGGAAAGAACAAGCTAAGAGCTTTCAATCAAGCTATAAATGTTTTATGCAACAGAAGAAATGTGAAAGATAAATGCAACTGTACATGAAAAATACAAAATCATCAACAATATTCCCAGTGTCATATTTCCTAGATGAGTCAATTTTAAGTTCGTTTCCTAAACCTCTTTAAACCTGAGTTTTACATCGTTGGAGAGAGCAAGCTAAGAGCTTTCAATTAAGCTATAAACGGTTTATGCAGCAAAACAAATGTGAAAGTTAAATGCAACTGTATATGAAAAATAAAAAATCATCAACAATATTGCCAGTGACATATTTCCTGGAAGAGTCAATTTTAAGTTCCTTTCCTAAGCTTCTATAACTGAGAGTTATACGTCGTTGGATAGAACAAGCTAAGAGCTTTCAATCAAGCTATAAATGATTTATGCCGCAAAAGAAATGTGAAAGTTAAATGCAACTGTATATGAAAATTACAGATTCATCAACAATATTGCCAGTGACATATTTCCTAGATGAGTCAATTTTAAGTTCCTTTCCTAAGCCTCTAGCAATGAGAGTTATACGTCGTACGAAAGAACAAGCTAAGAGCTTTCAACCAAGCTGTAAGTCGTTTATGCAGCAAAAGAAATGTGAAAGTTAAATGCAACTGTATATGAAAAATACATTTTCATCAACAATATTCCCAATGACATATTTCCCAGGTGAGTCAATTTTAAGTACCTTTCCTAAGCCTCTATCAAGGAGAGTTATACATCGTTTGAAAGAATAAGCTAGGAGCTTTCAACCAAGCTATAAATGATTTATGCAACAAAAGAAATGTGAAAGTTAAATGCAACTGTACATGAAAAATACAAAATCATCAACAATATTCCCAATGACATATTTCCTAAGTGAGTCAATTATAAGTTCCTTCCCTAAGCCTTTATCAACGAGGGTTATACATCGTTGGAAAGAACAAGCTATGGGCTTTCAATCAAGCTATAAACGTTTTATGCAACAAAAGAAATGTGAAAGATAAATGCAACTGTACATGAAAAATACATATCATCAACAATATTCCCAGTGTCATATTTCCTAGATGAGTCAATTTTCAGTTCGTTTCCTAAACCTCTTTAAACCTGAGTTTTACATCGTTGGAGAGAGCAAGCTAAGAGCTTTCAATTAAGCTATAAACGGTTCATGCAGCAAAACAAATGTGAAAGTTAAATGTAATTGTATATGAAAAATACAGTATCATCAACAATATTCCCAGTGACATATTTCCTAGATTAATCAATTTTAAGTTCCTTTCCTAAGCCTCTATCAGCGAGGGTTATCTTCGTTGGAAAGAACAAAATAATGGATTTCAACTAAGCTATACACGGTATTTGCAGCGGAAAAAATGTGAGAGTTAATTACAACTGCATATGAAAAATACAGAGTCATCAACAATATTTCTCGTGACGTAATTCCGAGATCCGTCAATTTTAAGTTGCTTTCCTAAGCTTCTATCAACCACAGTTATACATCGTTGGAAAGAACAAAGTAAGGGCTTTCAATCACAATATAAATAGTTTTTCCAGCAAAAGAAATGTGAAAGTTAAACGCAACTGTATATGAAAAATACAGAATCATCAACAATATTCCCAGTGACATATTTCCTAAGTGTGTCAATTATAAGTTCCTTTCCTAAGCCTCTAGCAATGAGAGTTATACGTCGTACGAAAGAACAAGCTAAGAGCTTTCAACCAAGCTGTAAGTCGTTTAAGCGGCAAAAGAAATGTGAAAGTTAAATGCAACTGTATATGAAAAATACATTTTCATCAACAATATTCCCAGTGCTATATTTCCTAGATGAGTCAATTTTAAGTTCCTTTCCTAAGCCTCTAGCAATGAGGGTTATACGTCGTACGAAAGAACAAGCTAAGAGCTTTCAACCAAGCTGTAAGTCGTTTATGCAGCAAAAGAAGTGTGAAAGTTAAATGCAACTGTATATGAAAAATACATTTTCATCAACAATATTCCCAATGACATATTTCCCAGGTGAGTTAATTTTAAGTACCTTTCCTAAGCCTCTATCAAGGAGAGTTATACATCGTTGGAAAGAATAAGCTAGGAGCTTTCAACCAAGCTATAAATGATTTATGCAACAAAAGAAATGTGAAAGTTAAATGCAACTGTACATGAAAAATACAAAATCATCAACAATATTCCCAATGACATATTTCCTAAGTGAGTCAATTATAAGTTCCTTCCCTAAGCCTTTATCAACGAGGGTTATACATCGTTGGAAAGAACAAGCTAAGGGTTTTCAATCAAGCTATAAACGTTTTATGCAACAAAAGAAATGTGAAAGATAAATGCAACTGTACATGAAAAATACATAATCATCAACAATATTCCCAGTGTCATATTTCCTAGATGAGTCAATTTTAAGTTCGTTTCCTAAACCTCTTTAAACCTGAGTTTTACATCGTTGGAGAGAGCAAGCTAAGAGCTTTCAATTAAGCTATAAACGGTTCATGCAGCAAAACAAATGTGAAAGTTAAATGTAATTGTATATGAAAAATACAGTATCATCAACAATATTCCCAGTGACATATTTCCTAGATTAATCAATTTTAAGTTCCTTTCCTAAGCCTCTATCAGCGAGGGTTATCTTCGTTGGAAAGAACAAAATAAGGGATTTCAACTAAGCTATACACGGTATTTGCAGCGGAAAAAATGTGAGAGTTAATTACAACTGCATATGAAAAATACAGAGTCATCAACAATATTTCTCCTGACGTAATTCCGAGATCCGTCAATTTTAAGTTCCTTTCCTAAGCTTCTATCAACCACAGTTATACATCGTTGGAAAGAACAAAGTAAGGGCTTTCAATCACAATATAAATAGTTTTTCCAGCAAAAGAAATGTGAAAGTTAAACGCAACTGTATATGAAAAATACAGAATCATCAACAATATTCCCAGTGACATATTTCCTAAGTGTGTCAATTATAAGTTCCTTTCCTAAGCCTCTAGCAATGAGAGTTATACGTCGTACGAAAGAACAAGCTAAGAGCTTTCAACCAAGCTGTAAGTCGTTTATGCGGCAAAAGAGATGTGAAAGTTAAATGCAACTGTATATGAAAAATACAAAATCATCAACAATATTCCCAGTGACATATTTCCTAGATGAGTCAATTTTAAGTTCCTTTCCTAAGCCTCTAGCAATGAGAGTTATACGTGGTACGAAAGAACAAGCTAAGAGCTTTCAACCAAGCTGTAAGTCGTTTATGCAGCAAAAGAAATGTGAAAGTTAAATGTAATTGTATATGAAAAATACAGTATCATCAACAATATTCCCAGTGACATATTTCCTAGATTAATCAATTTTAAGTTCCTTTCCTAAGCCTCTATCAGCGAGGGTTATCTTCGTTGGAAAGAACAAAATAAGGGATTTCAACTAAGCTATACACGGCATATGCAGCGGAAAAAATGTGACAGTTAAATACAACTGTATATGAAAAATACAGAGTCATCAACAATATTCCTCGTGACATAATTCCGAGTTCCGTCAATTTTAAGTTCCTTTCCTAAGCTTCTATCAACCACAATTATACATCGTTGGAAAGAACAATCACAATATAAATAGTTTTTCCAGCAAAAGACATGTGAAAGTTAAACGCAACTGTATATGAAAAATACAGAATCATCAACAATATTCCCAGTGACATATTTCCTAAGTGTGTCAATTATAAGTTCCTTTCCTAAGCCTCTAGCAATGAGAGTTATACGTCGTACGAAAGAACAAGCTAAGAGCTTTCAACCAAGCTGTAAGTCGTTTATGCGGCAAAAGAGATGTGAAAGTTAAATGCAACTGTATATGAAAAATACAAAATCATCAACAATATTCCCAGTGACATATTTCCTAGATGAGTCAATTTTAAGTTCCTTTCCTAAGCCTCTAGCAATGAGAGTTATACGTGGTACGAAAGACCAAGCTAAGAGCTTTCAACCAAGCTGTAAGTCGTTTATGCAGCAAAAGAAATGTGAAAGTTAAATGCAACTGTATATGAAAAATACATTTTCATCAACAATATTCCCAGTGACATATTTCCTAGATGAGTCAATTTTAAGTTCCTTTCCTAAGCCTCTATCAATTAGAGTTATACATCGTTAGAAAGAATAAGCTAGAAGCTTTCAACCAAGCTATAAATGATTTATGCAACAAAAGAAATGTGAAAGTTAAATGCAACTGTACATGAAAAATACAAAATCATCAACAATATTGCCAGTGACATATTTCCTAGATTAGTCAATTTTAAGTTTCTTTCCTAAGCCTCTATCAGCGAGGCTTATCTTCGTTGGAAAGAACAAAATAAGGGATTTCAACTAAGCTATACACGGTATATGCAGCGGAAAAAATGTGAGAGTTAAATACAACTGTATATGAAAAATACAGAGTCATCAACAATATTCCTCGTGACATAATTCCGAGTTCCGTCAATTTTAAGTTCCTTTCCTAAGCTTCTATCAACCACAGTTATACATCGTTGGAAAGAACAAAATAAGGGCTTTCAATCACACTATAAATAGTTTTTGCAGCAAAAGAAATGTGAAAGTTAAATGCAACTGTATATGAAAAATACAGAATCATCAACAATATTCCCAGTGACATATTTCCTAAGTTTGTCAATTATAAGATCCTTCCCTAAGCCTCTAACAATGAGGGTTATACATCGTTGGAAAGAAAAAGCTAGGAGCTTTCAATCAAGCTATAAATGATTTATGCAACAAAAGAAATGTGAAAGTTAAATGCAACTGTATATGAAAAATACAAAATCATCAACAATATTGCCAGTAACATATTTCCTAGATGAGTCAATTTTAAGTTCCTTTCCTAAGCCTCTATCAATGAGAGTTATACACCGTTGGAAAGAAAAAGCTAGGAGTTTTCAATCAAGCTATAACTGATTTATGCAGTAAAAGAGATGTGAAAGATAAATGCAACTGTATATGAAAAATAAAAAATCATCAACAATATTGCCAGTGACATATTTCCTGGAAGAGTCAATTTTAAGTTCCTTTCCTAAGCTTCTATCACTGAGGGTTATACGTCGGTGGAAAGAACAAGCTAAGAGCTTTCAATCAAGCTATAAACGTTTTATGCAACAGAAGAAATGTGAAAGATAAATGCAACTGTACATGAAAAATACAAAATCATCAACAATATTCCCAGTGTCATATTTCCTAGATGAGTCAATTTTAAGTTCGTTTCCTAAACCTCTTTAAACCTGAGTTTTACATCGTTGGAGATAGCAAGCTAAGAGCTTTCAATTAAGCTATAAACGGTTTATGCAGCAAAACAAATGTGAAAGTTAAATGCAACTGTATATGAAAAATAAAAAATCATCAACAATATTGCCAGTGACATATTTCCTGGAAGAGTCAATTTTAAGTTCCTTTCCTAAGCTTCTATAACTGAGAGTTATACGTCGTTGGATAGAACAAGCTAAGAGCTTTCAATCAAGCTATAAATGATTTATGCCGCAAAAGAAATGTGAAAGTTAAATGCAACTGTATATGAAAATTACAGATTCATCAACAATATTGCCAGTGACATATTTCCTAGATGAGTCAATTTTAAGTTCCTTTCCTAAGCCTCTAGCAATGAGAGTTATACGTCGTACGAAAGAACAAGCTAAGAGCTTTCAACCAAGCTGTAAGTCGTTTATGCAGCAAAAGAAATGTGAAAGTTAAATGCAACTGTATATGAAAAATACATTTTCATCAACAATATTCCCAATGACATATTTCCCAGGTGAGTCAATTTTAAGTACCTTTCCTAAGCCTCTATCAAGGAGAGTTATACATCGTTGGAAAGAATAAGCTAGGAGCTTTCAACCAAGCTATAAATGATTTATGCAACAAAAGAAATGTGAAAGTTAAATGCAACTGTACATGAAAAATACAAAATCATCAACAATATTCCCAATGACATATTTCCTAAGTGAGTCAATTATAAGTTCCTTCCCTAAGCCTTTATCAACGAGGGTTATACATCGTTGGAAAGAACAAGCTATGGGCTTTCAATCAAGCTATAAACGTTTTATGCAACAAAAGAAATGTGAAAGATAAATGCAACTGTACATGAAAAATACATAATCATCAACAATATTCCCAGTGTCATATTTCCTAGATGAGTCAATTTTAAGTTCGTTTCCTAAACCTCTTTAAACCTGAGTTTTACATCGTTGCAGAGAGCAAGCTAAGAGCTTTCAATTAAGCTATAAACGGTTCATGCAGCAAAACAAATGTGAAAGTTAAATGTAATTGTATATGAAAAATACAGTATCATCAACAATATTCCCAGTGACATATTTCCTAGATTAATCAATTTTAAGTTCCTTTCCTAAGCCTCTATCAGCGAGGGTTATCTTCGTTGGAAAGAACAAAATAATGGATTTCAACTAAGCTATACACGGTATTTGCAGCGGAAAAAATGTGAGAGTTAATTACAACTGCATATGAAAAATACAGAGTCATCAACAATATTTCTCGTGACGTAATTCCGAGATCCGTCAATTTTAAGTTGCTTTCCTAAGCTTCTATCAACCACAGTTATACATCGTTGGAAAGAACAAAGTAAGGGCTTTCAATCACAATATAAATAGTTTTTCCAGCAAAAGAAATGTGAAAGTTAAACGCAACTGTATATGAAAAATACAGAATCATCAACAATATTCCCAGTGACATATTTCCTAAGTGTGTCAATTATAAGTTCCTTTCCTAAGCCTCTAGCAATGAGAGTTATACGTCGTACGAAAGAACAAGCTAAGAGCTTTCAACCAAGCTGTAAGTCGTTTAAGCGGCAAAAGAAATGTGAAAGTTAAATGCAACTGTATATGAAAAATACATTTTCATCAACAATATTCCCAGTGCTATATTTCCTAGATGAGTCAATTTTAAGTTCCTTTCCTAAGCCTCTAGCAATGAGAGTTATACGTCGTACGAAAGAACAAGCTAAGAGCTTTCAACCAAGCTGTAAGTCGTTTATGCAGCAAAAGAAGTGTGAAAGTTAAATGCAACTGTATATGAAAAATACATTTTCATCAACAATATTCCCAATGACATATTTCCCAGGTGAGTCAATTTTAAGTACCTTTCCTAAGCCTCTATCAAGGAGAGTTATACATCGTTGGAAAGAATAAGCTAGGAGCTTTCAACCAAGCTATAAATGATTTATGCAACAAAAGAAATGTGAAAGTTAAATGCAACTGTACATGAAAAATACAAAATCATCAACAATATTCCCAATGACATATTTCCTAAGTGAGTCAATTATAAGTTCCTTCCCTAAGCCTTTATCAACGAGGGTTATACATCGTTGGAAAGAACAAGCTAAGGGTTTTCAATCAAGCTATAAACGTTTTATGCAACAAAAGAAATGTGAAAGATAAATGCAACTGTACATGAAAAATACATAATCATCAACAATATTCCCAGTGTCATATTTCCTAGATGAGTCAATTTTAAGTTCGTTTCCTAAACCTCTTTAAACCTGAGTTTTACATCGTTGGAGAGAGCAAGCTAAGAGCTTTCAATTAAGCTATAAACGGTTCATGCAGCAAAACAAATGTGAAAGTTAAATGTAATTGTATATGAAAAATACAGTATCATCAACAATATTCCCAGTGACATATTTCCTAGATTAATCAATTTTAAGTTCCTTTCCTAAGCCTCTATCAGCGAGGGTTATCTTCGTTGGAAAGAACAAAATAAGGGATTTCAACTAAGCTATACACGGTATTTGCAGCGGAAAAAATGTGAGAGTTAATAACAACTGCATATGAAAAATACAGAGTCATCAACAATATTTCTCCTGACGTAATTCCGAGATCCGTCAATTTTAAGTTCCTTTCCTAAGCTTCTATCAACCACAGTTATACATCGTTGGAAAGAACAAAGTAAGGGCTTTCAATCACAATATAAATAGTTTTTCCAGCAAAAGAAATGTGAAAGTTAAACGCAACTGTATATGAAAAATACAGAATCATCAACAATATTCCCAGTGACATATTTCCTAAGTGTGTCAATTATAAGTTCCTTTCCTAAGCCTCTAGCAATGAGAGTTATACGTCGTACGAAAGAACAAGCTAAGAGCTTTCAACCAAGCTGTAAGTCGTTTAAGCGGCAAAAGAAATGTGAAAGTTAAATGCAACTGTATATGAAAAATACATTTTCATCAACAATATTCCCAGTGCTATATTTCCTAGATGAGTTAATTTTAAGTTCCTTTCCTAAGCCTCTAGCAATGAGGGTTATACATCGTTGGAAAGAAAAAGCTAGGAGCTTTCAATCAAGCTATAAATGATTTATGCAGCAAAAGAAATGTGAAAGTTAAATGCAACTGTATATGAAAAACACAAAATCATCAACAATATTGCCAGTGACATATTTCCTAAGTGTGTCAATTATAAGTTCCTTCCCTAAGCCTCTATCAATTAGAGTTATACATCGTTAGAAAGAACAAGCTAGGAGCTTTCAACCAAGCTATAAGTGATTTATGCAACAATAGAAATGTGAAAGTTAAATGCAACTGTATATGAAAAATACAAAATCATCAACAATATTGCCAGTAACATATTTCCTAGATGAGTCAATTTTAAGTTCCTTTCCTAAGCCTCTATCAATGAGAGTTATACACCGTTGGAAAGAAAAAGCTAGGAGCTTTCAATCAAGCTATAACTGATTTATGCAGTAAAAGAAATGTGAAAGTTAAATGCAACTGTATATGAAAAATAAAAAATCATCAACAATATTGCCAGTGACATATTTCCTGGAAGAGTCAATTTTAAGTTCCTTTCCTAAGCTTCTATCACTGAGAGTTATACGTCGTTGGAAAGAACAAGATAAGAGCTTTCAATCAAGCTATAAACGTTTTATGCAACAAAAGAAATGTGAAAGATAAATGCAACTGTACATGAAAAATACAAAATCATCAACAATATTCCCAGTGTCATATTTCCTAGATGAGTCAATTTTAAGTTCGTTTCCTAAACCTATTTAAACCTGAGTTTTACATCGTTGGAGAGAGCAAGCTAAGAGCTTTCAATTAAGCTATAAACGGTTTATGCAGCAAAGCAAATGTGAAAGTTAAATGCAACTGTATATGAAAAATAAAAAATCATCAACAATATTGCCAGTGACATATTTCCTTGAAGAGTCAATTTTAAGTTCCTTTCCTAAGCTTCTATCACAGAGAGTTATACGTCGCTGGAAAGAACAAGCTAAGAGCTTTCAATCGAGCTATAAATGATTTATGCCGCAAAAGAAATGTGAAAGTTAAATGCAACTGTATATGAAAATTACAGATTCATCAACAATATTGCCAGTGACATATTTCCTAGATGAGTCAATTTTAAGTTCCTTTCCTAAGCCTCTAGCAATGAGAGTTATACGTCGTACGAAAGAACAAGCTAAGAGCTTTCAACCAAGCTGTAAGTCGTTTATGCAGCAAAAGAAATGTGAAAGTTAAATGCAACTGTATATGAAAAATACATTTTCATCAACAATATTCCCAGTGACATATTTACCAGGTGAGTCAATTTTAAGTTCCTTTCCTAAGCCTCTATCAGTGAGAGTTATACATCGCTGGAAAGAAAAAGCTAGGAGCTTTCAATCAAGCTATAAAAGATTTATGCAACAAAAGAAATGTGAAAGTTAAATGCAACTGTATATGAAAAATACATTTTCATCAACAATATTCCCAGTGACATATTTCCCAGGTGAGTCAATTTTAAGTTCCTTTCCTAAGCCTCTATCAATTAGAGTTATACATCGTTAGAAAGAATAAGCTAGGAGCTTTCAACCAAGCTATAAATGATTTATGCAACAAAAGAAATGTGAAAGTTAAATGCAACTGTACATGAAAAATAAAAAATCATCAACAATATTCCCAATGACATATTTCCTAAGTGAGTCAATTATAAGTTCCTTTTCTAAGCCTCAAGCAATGATAGTTATACATCGTTGGAAAGAACGAGCTAAGAGCTTTCAACCAAGCTGTAAGTCGTTTATGCGGCAAAAGAAATGTGAAAGTTAAATGCAACTGTATATGAAAAATACAAAATCATCAACAATATTCCCAGTGACATATTTCCTAGATGAGTCAATTTTAAGTTCCTTCCCTAAGCCTTTATCAACGAGTGTTATACATCGTTGGAAAGAACAAGCTAAGGGCTTTCAATCAAGCTATAAACGTTTTATGCAACAAAAGAAATGTGAAAGATAAATGCAACTGTACATGAAGAATACAAAATCATCAACAATATTCCCAGTGACATATTTCCTAAGTCAGTCAATTATAACTTCCTTCCCTAAGCCTCTATCAACGAAAGTTATACATCGTTCGAAAGAAGAGTCTAAGAGCTTTCAATCAAGCTATAAACGGTTTGTGCAGCAATAAAAATGTGAAAGTTAGGTGCAACTGTATATGAAAAATACTAAATCATCAACAATATTCCAAGTGACATATTTCCTAGATTAGTCAATTTTAAGTTTCTTTCCTAAGCCTCTATCAGCGAGGGTTATCTTCGTTGGAAAGAACAAAATAAGGGATTTCAACTAAGCTATACACGGTATATGCAGCGGAAAAAATGTGAGAGTTAAATACAACTGTATATGAAAAATACAGAGTCATCAACAATATTCCTCGTGACATAATTCCGAGTTCCGTCAATTTTAAGTTCCTTTCCTAAGCTTCTATCAACCACAGTTATACATCGTTGGAAAGAACAAGCTAGGAGCTTTCAACCAAGCTATAAATGATTTATGCAACAAAGGAAATGTGAAAGTTAAATGCAACTGTACATGAAAAATACAAAATCATCAACAATATTCCCAATGACATATTTCCTAAGTGAGTCAATTATAAGTTTCTTCCCTAAGCCTTTATCAACGAGGGTTATACATCGTTGGAAAGAGCAAGCTAAGAGCTTTCAATTAAGCTATAAACGGTTTATGCAGCAAAGCAAATGTGAAAGTTAAATGCAACTGTATATGAAAAATAAAAAATCATCAACAATATTGCCAGTGACATATTTCCTGGAAGAGTCAATTTTAAGTTCCTTTCCTAAGCTTCTATCACTGAGAGTTATACGTCGTTGGAAAGAACAAGCTAAGAGCTTTCAATAAAGCTATAAATGATTTATGCCGCAAAAGAAATGTGAAAGTTAAATGCAACTGTATATGAAAATTACAGATTCATCAACAATATTGCCAGTGACATATTTCCTAGATGAGTCAATTTTAAGTACATTTCCTAAGCCTCTAGCAATGAGAGTTATACGTCGTACGAAGAGCTTTCAACCAAGCTGTAAGTCGTTTATGCAACAAAAGAAATGTGAAAGATAAATGCAACTGTACATGAAAAATACATAATCATCAACAATATTCCCAATGACATATTTCCTAAGTGAGTCAATTATAAGTTCCTTTCCTAAGCCTCTATCAATGAGAGTTATACATCGCTGGAAAGAACTAGCTAGGAGCTTTCAATCAAGCTATAAAAGATTTATGCAACAAAAGAAATGTGAAGGTTAAATGCAACTGTATATGAAAAATACAAAATCATCAACAATATTGCCAGTAACATATTTCCTAGATGAGTCAATTTTAAGTTCCTTTCCTAAGCCTCTATCAATGAGAGTTATACATCGCTGGAAAGAACTAGCTAGGAGCTTTCAATCAAGCTATAAAAGATTTATGCAACAAAAGAAATGTGAAAGTTAAATGCAACTGTATATGAAAAATACATTTTCATCAACAATATTCCCAGTGACATATTTCCCAGGTGAGTCAATTTTAAGTTCCTTTCCTAAGCCTCTATCAATTAGAGTTATACATCGTTAGAAAGAATAAGCTAGGAGCTTTCAACCAAGCTATAAATGATTTATGCAACAAAAGAAATGTGAAAGTTAAATGCAACTGTACATGAAAAATAAAAAATCATCAACAATATTCCCAATGACATATTTCCTAAGTGAGTCAATTATAAGTTCCTTTTCTAAGCCTCAAGCAATGATAGTTATACATCGTTGGAAAGAACGAGCTAAGAGCTTTCAACCAAGCTGTAAGTCGTTTATGCGGCAAAAGAAATGTGAAAGTTAAATGCAACTGTATATGAAAAATACAAAATCATCAACAATATTCCCAGTGACATATTTCCTAGATGAGTCAATTTTAAGTTCCTTCCCTAAGCCTTTATCAACGAGTGTTATACATCGTTGGAAAGAACAAGCTAAGGGCTTTCAATCAAGCTATAAACGTTTTATGCAACAAAAGAAATGTGAAAGATAAATGCAACTGTACATGAAGAATACAAAATCATCAACAATATTCCCAGTGACATATTTCCTAAGTCAGTCAATTATAACTTCCTTCCCTAAGCCTCTATCAACGAAAGTTATACATCGTTAGAAAGAAGAGTCTAAGAGCTTTCAATCAAGCTATAAACGGTTTGTGCAGCAATAAAAATGTGAAAGTTAGGTGCAACTGTATATGAAAAATACTAAATCATCAACAATATTCCCAGTGACATATTTCCTAGATTAGTCAATTTTAAGTTTCTTTCCTAAGCCTCTATCAGCGAGGGTTATCTTCGTTGGAAAGAACAAAATAAGGGATTTCAACTAAGCTATACACGGTATATGCAGCGGAAAAAATGTGAGAGTTAAATACAACTGTATATGAAAAATACAGAGTCATCAACAATATTCCTCGTGACATAATTCCGAGTTCCGTCAATTTTAAGTTCCTTTCCTAAGCTTCTATCAACCACAGTTATACATCGTTGGAAAGAACAAGCTAGGAGCTTTCAACCAAGCTATAAATGATTTATGCAACAAAGGAAATGTGAAAGTTAAATGCAACTGTACATGAAAAATACAAAATCATCAACAATATTCCCAATGACATATTTCCTAAGTGAGTCAATTATAAGTTTCTTCCCTAAGCCTTTATCAACGAGGGTTATACATCGTTGGAAAGAGCAGGCTAAGAGCTTTCAACTAAGCTATAAACGGTTTATGCAGCAAAGCAAATGTGAAAGTTAAATGCAACTGTATATGAAAAATAAAAAATCATCAACAATATTGCCAGTGACATATTTCCTGGAAGAGTCAATTTTAAGTTCCTTTCCTAAGCTTCTATCACTGAGAGTTATACGTCGTTGGAAAGAACAAGCTAAGAGCTTTCAATAAAGCTATAAATGATTTATGCCGCAAAAGAAATGTGAAAGTTAAATGCAACTGTATATGAAAATTACAGATTCATCAACAATATTGCCAGTGACATATTTCCTAGATGAGTCAATTTTAAGTACATTTCCTAAGCCTCTAGCAATGAGAGTTATACGTCGTACGAAGAGCTTTCAACCAAGCTGTAAGTCGTTTATGCAACAAAAGAAATGTGAAAGATAAATGCAACTGTACATGAAAAATACATAATCATCAACAATATTCCCAATGACATATTTCCTAAGTGAGTCAATTATAAGTTCCTTTCCTAAGCCTCTATCAATGAGAGTTATACATCGCTGGAAAGAACTAGCTAGGAGCTTTCAATCAAGCTATAAAAGATTTATGCAACAAAAGAAATGTGAAGGTTAAATGCAACTGTATATGAAAAATACAAAATCATCAACAATATTGCCAGTAACATATTTCCTAGATGAGTCAATTTTAAGTTCCTTTCCTAAGCCTCTATCAATGAGAGTTATACATCGCTGGAAAGAACTAGCTAGGAGCTTTCAATCAAGCTATAAAAGATTTATGCAACAAAAGAAATGTGAAAGTTAAATGCAACTGTATATGAAAATTACAGATTCATCAACAATATTGCCAGTGACATATTTCCTAAATGAGTCAATTTTAAGTTCCTTTCCTAAGCCTCTAGCAATGAGAGTTATACGTCGTACAAAAGAACAAGCTAAGAGCTTTCAACCAAGCTGTAAGTCGTTTACGCGGCAAAAGAAATGTGAAAGTTAAATGCAACTGTATATGAAAAATACAAAATCATCAACAATATTGCCAGTGACATATTTCCCTGGTGAGTCAATTTTAAGTTCCTTTCCTAAGCCTCTATCAAGGAGAGTTATACATCGTTGGAAAGAACAAGCTAAGGGCTTTCAATCAAGCTATAAACGTTTTATGCAACAAAAGAAATGTGAAAGATAAATGCAACTGTACATGAAAAATACAAAATCAACAACAATATTCCCAGTGTCATATTTCCTAGATGAGTCAATTTTAAGTTCGTTTCCTAAACCTCTTTAAACCTGAGTTTTACATCGTTGGAGAGAGCAAGCTAAGAGCTTTCAATTAAGCTATAAATGGTTTATGCAGCAAAACAAATGTGAAAGTTAAATGTAATTGTATATGAAAAATATAGTATCATCAACAATATTCCCAGTGACATAGTTCCTAGATTAGTCAATTTTAAGTTCCTTTCCTAAGCCTCTATCAGCGAGGGTTATCTTCGTTGGAAAGAACAAAATAAGGGATTTCAACTAAGCTATACACGGTATATGCAGCGGAAAAAATGTGAGAGTTAAATACAACTGTATATGAAATTTTAAGATCCTTTCCTAAGCTTCTATCAACCACAGTTATACATCGTTTGAAAGAACAAAATAAGGGCTTTCAATCACACTATAAATAGTTTTTGCAACAAAAGAAATGTGAAAGTTAAATGCAACTGTATATGAAAATTACAGATTCATCAACAATATTGCCAGTGACATATTTCCTAAATGGGTCAATTTTAAGTTCCTTACCTAAGCTTCTAGCAATGAGAGTTATACGTCGTACGAAAGAACAAGCTAAGAGCTTTCGACCAAGGTGTAAGTCGTTTACGCGGCAAAAGAAATGTGAAAGTTAAATGCAACTGTATATGAAAATTACAGATTCATCAACAATATTGCCACTAACATATTTCCTAGATGAGTCAATTTTAAGTTCCTTTCCTAAGCCTCTATCAATGAGAGTTATACATCGCTGGAAAGAACTAGCTAGGAGCTTTCAATCAAGCTATAAAAGATTTATGCAACAAAAGAAATGTGAAAGTTAAATGCAACTGTATATGAAAATTACAGATTCATCAACAATATTGCCAGTGACATATTTCCTAAGTGAGTCAATTATAAGTTCCTTTCCTAAGCCTCTATCAATGAGAGTTATACATCGCTGGAAAGAACTAGCTAGGAGCTTTCAATCAAGCTATAAAAGATTTATGCAACAAAAGAAATGTGAAGGTTAAATGCAACTGTATATGAAAAATACAAAATCATCAACAATATTGCCAGTAACATATTTCCTAGATGAGTCAATTTTAAGTTCCTTTCCTAAGCCTCTATCAATGAGAGTTATACATCGCTGGAAAGAACTAGCTAGGAGCTTTCAATCAAGCTATAAAAGATTTATGCAACAAAAGAAATGTGAAAGTTAAATGCAACTGTATATGAAAATTACAGATTCATCAACAATATTGCCAGTGACATATTTCCTAAATGAGTCAATTTTAAGTTCCTTTCCTAAGCCTCTAGCAATGAGAGTTATACGTCGTACGAAGAGCTTTCAACCAAGCTGTAAGTCGTTTATGCAACAAAAGAAATGTGAAAGATAAATGCAACTGTACATGAAAAATACATAATCATCAACAATATTCCCAATGACATATTTCCTAAGTGAGTCAATTATAAGTTCCTTTCCTAAGCCTCTATCAATGAGAGTTATACATCGCTGGAAAGAACTAGCTAGGAGCTTTCAATCAAGCTATAAAAGATTTATGCAACAAAAGAAATGTGAAGGTTAAATGCAACTGTATATGAAAAATACAAAATCATCAACAATATTGCCAGTAACATATTTCCTAGATGAGTCAATTTTAAGTTCCTTTCCTAAGCCTCTATCAATGAGAGTTATACATCGCTGGAAAGAACTAGCTAGGAGCTTTCAATCAAGCTATAAAAGATTTATGCAACAAAAGAAATGTGAAAGTTAAATGCAACTGTATATGAAAATTACAGATTCATCAACAATATTGCCAGTGACATATTTCCTAAATGAGTCAATTTTAAGTTCCTTTCCTAAGCCTCTAGCAATGAGAGTTATACGTCGTACAAAAGAACAAGCTAAGAGCTTTCAACCAAGCTGTAAGTCGTTTACGCGGCAAAAGAAATGTGAAAGTTAAATGCAACTGTATATGAAAAATACAAAATCATCAACAATATTGCCAGTGACATATTTCCCTGGTGAGTCAATTTTAAGTTCCTTTCCTAAGCCTCTATCAAGGAGAGTTATACATCGTTGGAAAGAACAAGCTAAGGGCTTTCAATCAAGCTATAAACGTTTTATGCAACAAAAGAAATGTGAAAGATAAATGCAACTGTACATGAAAAATACAAAATCAACAACAATATTCCCAGTGTCATATTTCCTAGATGAGTCAATTTTAAGTTCGTTTCCTAAACCTCTTTAAACCTGAGTTTTACATCGTTGGAGAGAGCAAGCTAAGAGCTTTCAATTAAGCTATAAATGGTTTATGCAGCAAAACAAATGTGAAAGTTAAATGTAATTGTATATGAAAAATATAGTATCATCAACAATATTCCCAGTGACATAGTTCCTAGATTAGTCAATTTTAAGTTCCTTTCCTAAGCCTCTATCAGCGAGGGTTATCTTCGTTGGAAAGAACAAAATAAGGGATTTCAACTAAGCTATACACGGTATATGCAGCGGAAAAAATGTGAGAGTTAAATACAACTGTATATGAAATTTTAAGATCCTTTCCTAAGCTTCTATCAACCACAGTTATACATCGTTTGAAAGAACAAAATAAGGGCTTTCAATCACACTATAAATAGTTTTTGCAACAAAAGAAATGTGAAAGTTAAATGCAACTGTATATGAAAATTACAGATTCATCAACAATATTGCCAGTGACATATTTCCTAAATGGGTCAATTTTAAGTTCCTTTCCTAAGCTTCTAGCAATGAGAGTTATACGTCGTACGAAAGAACAAGCTAAGAGCTTTCGACCAAGGTGTAAGTCGTTTACGCGGCAAAAGAAATGTGAAAGTTAAATGCAACTGTATATGAAAATTACAGATTCATCAACAATATTGCCACTAACATATTTCCTAGATGAGTCAATTTTAAGTTCCTTTCCTAAGCCTCTATCAATGAGGGTTATCTTCGTTGGAAAGAACAAAATAAGGGATTTCAACTAAGCTATACACGGTATATGCAGCGGAAAAAATGTGAGAGTTAAATACAACTGTATATGAAAATTACAGATTCATCAACAATATTGCCAGTGACATATTTCCTAAATGAGTCAATTTTAAGTTCCTTTCCTAAGCCTCTAGCAATGAGAGTTATACGTCGTACGAAGGAACAAGCTAAGAGCTTTCGACCAAGCTGTAAGTCGTTTACGCGGCAAAAGAAATGTGAAAGTTAAATGCAACTGTATATGAAAAATACAAAATCATCAACAATATTGCCAGTGACATATTTCCTAGATTAGTCAATTTTAAGTTTCTTTCCTAAGCCTCTATCAGCGAGGGTTATCTTCGTTGGAAAGAACAAAATAAGGGATTTCAACTAAGCTATACACGGTATATGCAGCGGAAAAAATGTGAGAGTTAAATACAACTGTATATGAAAAATACAGAGTCATCAACAATATTCCTCGTGACATAATTCCGAGTTCCGTCAATTTTAAGTTCCTTTCCTAAGCTTCTATCAACCACAGTTATACATCGTTGGAAAGAACAAGCTAGGAGCTTTCAACCAAGCTATAAATGATTTATGCAACAAAGGAAATGTGAAAGTCAAATGCAACTGTACATGAAAAATACAAAATCATCAACAATATTCCCAATGACATATTTCCTAAGTGAGTCAATTATAAGTTTCTTCCCTAAGCCTTTATCAACGAGGGTTATACATCGTTGGAAAGAGCAAGCTAAGAGCTTTCAATTAAGCTATAAACGGTTTATGCAGCAAAGCAAATGTGAAGGTTAAATGCAACTGTATATGAAAAATACAAAATCATCAACAATATTGCCACTAACATATTTCCTAGATGAGTCAATTTTAAGTTCCTTTCCTAAGCCTCTATCAATGAGAGTTATACATCGCTGGAAAGAACGAGCTAGGAGCTTTCAATCGAGCTATAAATGATTTATGCAACAAAAGAAATGTGAAAGTTAAATGCAACTGTATATGAAAATTACAGATTCATCAACAATATTGCCAGTGACATATTTCCTAAATGAGTCAATTTTAAGTTCCTTTCCTAAGCCTCTAGCAATGAGAGTTATACGTCGTACGAAAGAACAAGCTAAGAGCTTTCGACCAAGCTGTAAGTCGTTTACGCGGCAAAAGAAATGTGAAAGTTAAATGCAACTGTATATGAAAAATACAAAATCATCAACAATATTGCCAGTGACATATTTCCCTGGTGAGTCAATTTTAAGTTCCTTTCCTAAGCCTCTATCAAGGAGAGTTATACATCGTTGGAAAGAACAAGCTAAGGGCTTTCAACCAAGCTATAAACGGTTTATGCAGCAAAAGAAATGTGAAAGTTAAATGCAACTGTACATGAAAAATACAAAATCGTCAACAATATTCCCAATGACATATTTCCTAAGTGAATCAATTATAAGTTCCTTCCCTAAGCCTTTATCAACGAGGATTATACATCTTTGGAAAGAATAAGCTAAGGGCTTTCAATCAAGCTATAAACGTTTTATGCAACAAAAGAAATGTGAAAGATAAATGCAACTGTACATGAAAAATACAAAATCATCAACAATATTCCCAGTGTCATATTTCCTAGATGAGTCAATTTTAAGTTCGTTTCCTAAACCTCTTTAAACCTGAGTTTTACATCGTTGGAGAGAGCAAGCTAAGAGCTTTCAATTAAGCTATAAATGGTTTATGCAGCAAAACAAATGTGAAAGTTAAATGTAATTGTATATGAAAAATACAGTATCATCAACAATATTCCCAGTGACATATTTCCTAGATTAGTCAATTTTAAGTTCCTTTCCTAAGCCTCTATCAGCGAGGGTTATCTTCGTTGGAAAGAACAAAATAAGGGATTTCAACTAAGCTATACACGGTATATGCAGCGGAAAAAATGTGAGAGTTAAATACAACTGTATATGAAAAATACAGAGTCATCAACAATATTCCTCGTGACATAATTCCGAGATCCGTCAATTTTAAGATCCTTTCCTAAGCTTCTATCAACCACAGTTATACATCGTTGGAAAGAACAAAATAAGGGCTTTCAATCACACTATAAATAGTTTTTGCAACAAAAGAAATGTGAAAGTTAAATGCAACTGTATATGAAAATTACAGATTCATCAACAATATTGCCAGTGACATATTTCCTAAATGGGTCAATTTTAAGTTCCCTTCCTAAGCTTCTAGCAATGAGAGTTATAGGTCGTACGAAAGAACAAGCTAAGAGCTTTCAACCAAGCTGTAAGTCGTTTACGCGGCAAAAGAAATGTGAAAGTTAAATGCAACTGTATATGAAAAATACAAAATCATCAACAATATTCCCAGTGACATATTTCCCTGGTGAGTCAATTTTAAGTTCCTTTCCTAAGCCTCTATCAAGGAGAGTTATACATCGTTGGAAAGAACAAGCTAAGGGCTTTCAACCAAGCTATAAACGGTTTATGCAGCAAAAGAAATATGAAAGTTAAATGCAACTGTATATGAAAATTACAGATTCATCAACAATATTGCCAGTGACATATTTCCTAAATGGGTCAATTTTAAGTTCCCTTCCTAAGCTTCTAGCAATGAGAGTTATAGGTCGTACGAAAGAACAAGCTAAGAGCTTTCAACCAAGCTGTAAGTCGTTTACGCGGCAAAAGAAATGTGAAAGTTAAATGCAACTGTATATGAAAATTACAGATTCATCAACAATATTGCCACTAACATATTTCCTAGATGAGTCAATTTTAAGTTCCTTTCCTAAGCCTCTATCAATGAGGGTTATCTTCGTTGGAAAGAACAAAATAAGGGATTTCAACTAAGCTATACACGGTATATGCAGCGGAAAAAATGTGAGAGTTAAATACAACTGTATATGAAAATTACAGATTCATCAACAATATTGCCAGTGACATATTTCCTAAATGAGTCAATTTTAAGTTCCTTTCCTAAGCCTCTAGCAATGAGAGTTATACGTCGTACGAAGGAACAAGCTAAGAGCTTTCGACCAAGCTGTAAGTCGTTTACGCGGCAAAAGAAATGTGAAAGTTAAATGCAACTGTATATGAAAAATACAAAATCATCAACAATATTGCCAGTGACATATTTCCTAGATTAGTCAATTTTAAGTTTCTTTCCTAAGCCTCTATCAGCGAGGGTTATCTTCGTTGGAAAGAACCAAATAAGGGATTTCAACTAAGCTATACACGGTATATGCAGCGGAAAAAATGTGAGAGTTAAATACAACTGTATATGAAAAATACAGAGTCATCAACAATATTCCTCGTGACATAATTCCGAGTTCCGTCAATTTTAAGTTCCTTTCCTAAGCTTCTATCAACCACAGTTATACATCGTTGGAAAGAACAAGCTAGGAGCTTTCAACCAAGCTATAAATGATTTATGCAACAAAGGAAATGTGAAAGTTAAATGCAACTGTACATGAAAAATACAAAATCATCAACAATATTCCCAATGACATATTTCCTAAGTGAGTCAATTATAAGTTTCTTCCCTAAGCCTTTATCAACGAGGGTTATACATCGTTGGAAAGAGCAAGCTAAGAGCTTTCAATTAAGCTATAAACGGTTTATGCAGCAAAGCAAATGAGAAGGTTAAATGCAACTGTATATGAAAAATACAAAATCATCAACAATATTGCCACTAACATATTTCCTAGATGAGTCAATTTTAAGTTCCTTTCCTAAGCCTCTATCAATGAGAGTTATACATCGCTGGAAAGAACGAGCTAGGAGCTTTCAATCGAGCTATAAATGATTTATGCAACAAAAGAAATGTGAAAGTTAAATGCAACTGTATATGAAAATTACAGATTCATCAACAATATTGCCAGTGACATATTTCCTAAATGAGTCAATTTTAAGTTCCTTTCCTAAGCCTCTAGCAATGAGAGTTATACGTCGTACGAAAGAACAAGCTAAGAGCTTTCGACCAAGCTGTAAGTCGTTTACGCGGCAAAAGAAATGTGAAAGTTAAATGCAACTGTATATGAAAAATACAAAATCATCAACAATATTGCCAGTGACATATTTCCCTGGTGAGTCAATTTTAAGTTCCTTTCCTAAGCCTCTATCAAGGAGAGTTATACATCGTTGGAAAGAACAAGCTAAGGGCTTTCAACCAAGCTATAAACGGTTTATGCAGCAAAAGAAATGTGAAAGTTAAATGCAACTGTACATGAAAAATACAAAATCGTCAACAATATTCCCAATGACATATTTCCTAAGTGAATCAATTATAAGTTCCTTCCCTAAGCCTTTATCAACGAGGATTATACATCGTTGGAAAGAATAAGCTAAGGGCTTTCAATCAAGCTATAAACGTTTTATGCAACAAAAGAAATGTGAAAGATAAATGCAACTGTACATGAAAAATACAAAATCATCAACAATATTCCCAGTGTCATATTTCCTAGATGAGTCAATTTTAAGTTCGTTTCCTAAACCTCTTTAAACCTGAGTTTTACATCGTTGGAGAGAGCAAGATAAGAGCTTTCAATTAAGCTATAAATGGTTTATGCAGCAAAACAAATGTGAAAGTTAAATGTAATTGTATATGAAAAATACAGTATCATCAACAATATTCCCAGTGACATATTTCCTAGATTAGTCAATTTTAAGTTCCTTTCCTAAGCCTCTATCAGCGAGGGTTATCTTCGTTGGAAAGAACAAAATAAGGGATTTCAACTAAGCTATACACGGTATATGCAGCGGAAAAAATGTGAGAGTTAAATACAACTGTATATGAAAAATACAGAGTCATCAACAATATTCCTCGTGACATAATTCCGAGATCCGTCAATTTTAAGATCCTTTCCTAAGCTTCTATCAACCCCAGTTATACATCGTTGGAAAGAACAAAATAAGGGCTTTCAATCACACTATAAATAGTTTTTGCAACAAAAGAAATGTGAAAGTTAAATGCAACTGTATATGAAAATTACAGATTCATCAACAATATTGCCAGTGACATATTTCCTAAATGGGTCAATTTTAAGTTCCCTTCCTAAGCTTCTAGCAATGAGAGTTATAGGTCGTACGAAAGAACAAGCTAAGAGCTTTCAACCAAGCTGTAAGTCGTTTACGCGGCAAAAGAAATGTGAAAGTTAAATGCAACTGTATATGAAAAATACAAAATCATCAACAATATTCCCAGTGACATATTTCCCTGGTGAGTCAATTTTAAGTTCCTTTCCTAAGCCTCTATCAAGGAGAGTTATACATCGTTGGAAAGAACAAGCTAAGGGCTTTCAACCAAGCTATAAACGGTTTATGCAGCAAAAGAAATATGAAAGTTAAATGCAACTGTATATGAAAAATACAAAATCATCAACAATATTCCCAATGACATATTTCCTAAGTGAGTCAATTATAAGTTCCTTCCCTAAGCCTTTATCAACGAGGGTTATACATCGTTGGAAAGAACAAGCTAAGGGCTTTCAATCAAGCTATAAATAGTTTATGCAACAATAGAAATGTGAAAGTTAGGTGCAACTGTATATGAAAAATACTAAATCATCAACAATATTCCCAGTGACATATTTCCTAGATTAGTCAATTTTAAGTTTCTTTCCTAAGCCTCTATCAGCGAGGGTTATCTTCGTTGGAAAGAACAAAATAAGGGATTTCAACTAAGCTATACACGGTATATGCAGCGGAAAAAATGTGAGAGTTAAATACAACTGTATATGAAAAATACAGAGTCATCAACAATATTCCTCGTGACATAATTCAGAGATCCGTCAATTTTAAGTTCCTTTCCTAAGCTTCTATCAACCACAGTTATACATCGTTGGAAAGAACAAAATAAGGGCTTTCAATCACACTATAAATAGTTTTTGCAGCAAAAGAAATGTGAAAGTTAAATGCAACTGTATATGAAAAATACAGAATCATCAACAATATTCCCAGTGACATATTTCCTAAGTTTGTCAATTATAAGTTCCTTCCGTAAGCCTCTAACAATGAGGGTAATACATCGTTGGAAAGAAAAAGCTAGGAGCTTTCAATCAAGCTATAAATGATTTATGCAACAAAAGAAATGTGAAAATTAAATGCAACTGTATATGAAAAACACAAAATCATCAACAATATTGCCAGTGACATATTTCCTAAGTGTGTCAATTATAACTTCCTTCCCTAAGCCTCTATCAATTAGAATTATACATCGTTAGAAAGAACAAGCTAGGAGCTTTCAACCAAGCTATAAATGATTTATGCAACAAAAGAAATGTGAAAGTTAAATGCAACTGTATATGAAAAATACAAAATCATCAACAATATTGCCAGTAACATATTTCCTAGATGAGTCAATTTTAAGTTCCTTTCCTAAGCCTCTATCAATGAGAGTTATACACCGTTGGAAAGAAAAAGCTAGGAGCTTTCAATCAAGCTATAACCGATTTATGCAGTAAAAGAAATGTGAAAGTTAAATGCAACTGTATATGAAAAATAAAAAATCATCAACAATTTTGCCAGTGACATATTTCCTGGAAGAGTCAATTTTAAGTTCGTTTCCTAAACCTCTTTAAACCTGAGTTTTACATCGTTGGAGAGAGCAAGCTAAGAGCTTTCAATTAAGCTATAAATGGTTTATGCAGCAAAACAAATGTGAAAGTTAAATGTAATTGTATATGAAAAATACAGTATCATCAACAATATTCCCAGTGACATATTTCCTAGATTAGTCAATTTTAAGTTCCTTTCCTAAGCTTCTATCAACCACAGTTATACATCGTTGGAAAGAACAAAATAAGGGCTTTCAATCACACTATAAATAGTTTTTGCAGCAAAAGAAATGTGAAAGTTAAATGCAACTGTATATGAAAAATACAGAATCATCAACAATATTCCCAGTGACATATTTCCTAAGTTTGTCAATTATAAGTTCCTTCCGTAAGCCTCTAACAATGAGGGTAATACATCGTTGGAAACAAAAAGCTAGGAGCTTTCAATCAAGCTATAAATGATTTATGCAACAAAAGAAATGTGAAAGTTAAATGCAACTGTATATGAAAAACACAAAATCATCAACAATATTACCAGTGACATATTTCCTAAGTGTGTCAATTATAAGTTCCTTCCCTAAGCCTCTAACAATGAGAGTTATACATCGTTGGAAACAACGAGCTAGGAGCTTTCAATCGAGCTATAAATGATTTATGCAACAAAAGAAATGTGAAGGCTAAATGCAACTGTATATGAAAAATACAAATTCATCAACAATATTGCCAGTAACATATTTCCTAGATGAGTCAATTTTAAGTTCCTTTCCTAAGCCTCTATCAATGAGAGTTATACATCGCTGGAAAGAACTAGCTAGGAGCTTTCAATCAAGCTATAAAAGATTTATGCAACAAAAGAAATGTGAAAGTTAAATGCAACTGTATATGAAAATTACAGATGCATCAACAATATTGCCAGTGACATATTTCCCTGGTGAGTCAATTTTAAGTTCCTTTCCTAAGCCTCTATCAAGGAGAGTTATACATCGTTGGAAAGAACAAGCTAAGGGCTTTCAACCAAGCTATAAACGGTTTATGCAGCAAAAGAAATGTGAAAGTTAAATGCAACTGTACATGAAAAATACAAAATCATCAACAATATTCCCAATGACATATTTCCTAAGTGAGTCAATTATAAGTTCCTTCCCTAAGCCTTTATCAACGACGGTTATACGTCGTTGGAAAGAATAAGCTAAGGGCTTTCAATCAAGCTATAAACGTTTTATGCAGCAAAAGAAATGTGAAAGATAAATGCAACTGTACATGAAAAATACAAAATCATCAACAATATTCCCAGTGTCATATTTCCTAGATGAGTCAATTTTAAGTTCGTTTCCTAAACCTCTTTAAACCTGAGTTTTACATCGTTGGAGAGAGCAAGCTAAGAGCTTTCAACCAAGCTGTAAGTCGTTTACGCGGCAAAAGAAATGTGAAAGTTAAATGCAACTGTATATGAAAAATACAAAATCATCAACAATATTGCCAGTGACATATTTCCTAAATGAGTCAATTTTAAGTTCCTTTCTTAAGCCTCTAGCAATGAGAGTTATACGTCGTACGAAAGAACAAGCTAAGAGCTTTCAACCAAGCAGTAAGTCGTTTATGCAGCAAAAGAAAAGTGAAAGTTAAATGCAACTATATATGAAAAATACATTTTCATCAACAATATTCCCAGTGACATATTTACCAGATGAGTCAGTTTTAAGTTCCTTTCCTAAGCCTCTATCAAGGAGAGTTATACATCGTTGGAAAGAACAAGCTAAGGGCTTTCAACCAAGCTATAAACGGTTTATGCAGCAAAAGAAATGTGAAAGTTAAATGCAACTGTATATGAAAATTACAGATTCATCAACAATATTGCCAGTGACATATTTCCTAAATGAGTCAATTTTAAGTTCCTTTCCTAAGCCTCTAGCAATGAGAGTTATACGTCGTACGAAAGAACAAGCTAAGATCTTTCAACCAAGCTGTAAGTCGTTTACGCGGCAAAAGAAATGTGAAAGTTAAATGCAACTGTATATGAAAAATACAAAATCATCAACAATATTGCCAGTGACATATTTCCCTGGTGAGTCAATTTTAAGTTCCTTTCCTAAGCCTCTATCAAGGAGAGTTATACATCGTTGGAAAGAACAAGCTAAGGGCTTTCAACCAAGCTATAAACGGTTTATGCAGCAAAAGAAATGTGAAAGCTAAATGCAACTGTACATGAAAAATACAAAATCATCAACAATATTCCCAGTGACATATTTCCTAAGTGTGTCAATTATAAGTTCCTTCCCTAAGCCTCTAACAATGAGAGTTATACATCGTTGGAAAGAACGAGCTAGGAGCTTTCAATCGAGCTATAAATGATTTATGCAACAAAAGAAATGTGAAGGTTAAATGCAACTGTATATGAAAAATACAAAATCATCAACAATATTGCCAGTAACATATTTCCTAGATGAGTCAATTTTAAGTTCCTTTCCTAGGCCTCTATCAATGAGAGTTATACATCGCTGGAAAGAACTAGCTAGGAGCTTTCAATCAAGCTATAAAAGATTTATGCAACAAAGAAATGTGAAAGTTAAATGCAACTGTATATGAAAATTACAGATTCATCAACAATATTGCCAGTGACATATTTCCTAAATGAGTCAATTTTAAGTTCCTTTCCTAAGCCTCTAGCAATGAGAGTTATACGTCGTACGAAAGAACAAGCTAAGATCTTTCAACCAAGCTGTAAGTCGTTTACGCGGCAAAAGAAATGTGAAAGTTAAATGCAACTGTATATGAAAAATACAAAATCATCAACAATATTGCCAGTGACATATTTTCCTGGTGAGTCAATTTTAAGTTCCTTTCCTAAGCCTCTATCAAGGAGAGTTATACATCGTTGGAAAGAACAAGCTAAGGGCTTTCAACCAAGCTATAAACGGTTTATGCAGCAAAAGAAATGTGAAAGTTAAATGCAACTGTACATGAAAAATACAAAATCATCAACAATATTCCCAATGACATATTTCCTAAGTGAGTCAATTATAAGTTCCTTCCCTAAGCCTTTATCAACGAGGGTTATACATCGTTGGAAAGAATAAGCTAAGGGCTTTTAATCAAGCTATAAACGTTTTATGCAACAAAAGAAATGTGAAAGATAAATGCAACTGTACATGAAAAATACAAAATCATCAACAATATTCCCAGTGTCATATTTCCTAGATGAGTCAATTTTAAGTTCGTTTCCTAAACCTCTTTAAACCTGAGTTTTACATCGTTGGAGAGAGCAAGCTAAGAGCTTTCAATTAAGCTATAAATGGTTTATGCAGTAAAACAAATGTGAAAGTTAAATGTAACTGTATATGAAAAATACAGTATCATCAACAATATTCCCAGTGACATATTTCCTAGATTAGTCAATTTTAAGTTCCTTTCCTAAGCCTCTATCAGCGAGGGTTATCTTCGTTGGAAAGAACAAAATAAGGGATTTCAACTAAGCTATACACGGTATATGCAGCGGAAAAAATGTGAGAGTTAAATACAACTGTATATGAAAAATACAGAGTCATCAACAATATTCCTCGTGACATAATTCCGAGATCCGTCAATTTTAAGATCCTTTCCTAAGCTTCTATCAACCACAGTTATACATCGTTGGAAAGAACAAAATAAGGGCTTTCAATCACACTATAAATAGTTTTTGCAACAAAAGAAATGTGAAAGTTAAATGCAACTGTATATGAAAATTACAGATTCATCAACAATATTGCCAGTGACATATTTCCTAAATAGGTCAATTTTAAGTTCCTTTCCTAAACCTCTATCAAGGAGAGTTATACATCGTTGGAAAGAATAAGCTAAGGGCTTTCAACCAAGCTATAAACGGTTTATGCAGCAAAAGAAATGTGAAAGTCAAATGCAACTGTACATGAAAAATACAAAATCATCAACAATATTCCCAATGACATAATTCCTAAGTGTCAATTATAAGTTCCTTCCCTAAGCCTTTATCAACGAGGATTATACATCGTTGGAAAGAACAAGCTAAGGGCTTTCAATCGAGCTATAAATGGTTTATGCAACAATAGAAATGTGAAAGTTAGGTGCAACTGTATATGAAAAATACTAAATCATCAACAATATTCCCAGTGACATATTTCCTAGATTAGTCAATTTTAAGTTTCTTTCCTAAGCCTCTATCAGCGAGGATTATCTTCGTTGGAAAGAACAAAATAAGGGATTTCAACTAAGCTATACACGGTATATGCAGCGGAAAAAATGTGAGAGCTAAATACAACTGTATATGAAAAATACAGAGTCATCAACAATATTCCTCGTGACATAATTCCGAGATCCGTCAATTTTAAGTTCCTTTCCTAAGCTTCTATCAACCACAGTTATACATCGTTGGAAAGAACAAAATAAGGGCTTTCAATCACACTATAAATAGTTTTTGCAGCAAAAGAAATGTGAAAGTTAAATGCAACTGTATATGAAAAATACAGAATCATCAACAATATTCCCAGTGACATGTTTCCTAAGTTTGTCAATTATAAGTTCCTTCCCTAAGCCTCTAACAATGAGGGTAATACATCGTTGGAAAGAAAAAGCTAGGAGCTTTCAATCAAGCTATAAATGATTTATGCAACAAAAGAAATGTGTAAGTTAAATGCAACTGTATATGAAAAACACAAAATCATCAACAATATTGCCAGTGACATATTTTCTAAGTGTGTCAATTATAAGTTCCTTCCCTAAGCCTCTATCAAGGAGAGTTATACATCGTTGGAAAGAACAAGCTAGGAGCTTTCAATCAAGCTATAAATGATTTATGCAACAAAAGAAATGTGAAAGTTAAATGCAACTGTATATGAAAAACACAAAATCATCAACAATATTGCCAGTAACATATTTCCTAGATGAGTCAATTTTAAGTTCCTTTCCTAAGCCTCTATCAATGAGAGTTATACACCGTTGGAAAGAAAAAGCTAGGAGTTTTCAATCAAGCTATAACTGATTTATGCAGAAAAAGAAATGTGAAAGTTAAATGCAACTGTATATGAAAAATAAAAAATCATCAACAATATTGCCAGTGACATATTTCCTGGAAGAGTCAATTTTAAGTTCCTTTCCTAAGCTTCTATCACTGAGAGTTATACGTCGTTGGAAAGAACGAGCTAAGAGCTTTCAATCAAGCTATAAATGATTTATGCAACAAAAGAAATGTGAAAGTTAAATGCAACTGTATATGAAAATTACAGATTCATCAACAATATTGCCAGTGACATATTTCCTAGATGAGTCAATTTTAAGTTCCTTTCCTAAGCCTCTAGCAATGAGAGTTATACGTCGTACGAAAGAGCAAGCTAAGAGCTTTCAATTAAGCTATAAACGGTTTATGCAGCAAAAGAAATGTGAAAGTTAAATGCAACTGTATATGAAAAATACATTTTCATCAACAATATTCCCAGTGACATATTTCCCAGGTGAGTCAATTTTAAGTTCCTTTCCTAAGCCTCTATCAAGGAGAGTTATACATCGTTGGAAAGAACAAGCTAGGAGCTTTCAACCAAGCTATAAATGATTTATACAGCAAAAGAAATGTGAAAGTTAAATGCAACTGTATATGAAAATTACAGATTCATCAACAATATTGCCAGTGACATATTTCCTAAATGAGTCAATTTTAAGTTCCTTCCTTAAGCCTCTAGCAATGAGAGTTATACGTCGTACGAAAGAACAAGCTAAGAGCTTTCAACCAAGCAGTAAGTCGTTTATGCAGCAAAAGAAATGTGAAAGTTAAATGCAACTGTATATGAAAAATACATTTTCATCAACAATATTCCCAGTGACATATTTACCAGATGAGTCAGTTTTAAGTTCCTTTCCTAAGCCTCTATCAAGGAGAGTTATACATCGTTGGAAAGAACAAGCTAGGAGCTTTCAACCAAGCTATAAATGATTTATGCAACAAAAGAAATGTGAAAGTTAAATGCAACTGTACATGAAAAATACAAAATCATCAACAATATTCCCAATGACATATTTCCTAAGTGAGTCAATTATAAGTTCCTTCCCTAAGCCCTTATCAACGAGGGTTATACATCGTTGGAAAGAACAAGCTAAGGGCTTTCAATCAACCTATAAACGTTTTATGCAACAAAAGAAATGTGAAAGATAAATGCAACTGTATATGAAAAATACAAAATCATCAACAATATTCCCAATGACATATTTCCTAAGTGAGTCAATTATAAGTTCCTTTCCTAAGCTTCTATCAACCACAGTTATACATCGTTGGAAAGAACAAAATAAGGGCTTTCAATCACACTATAAATAGTTTTTGCAGCAAAAGAAATGTGAAAGTTAAATGCAACTTTATATGAAAAATACAGAATCATCAACAATATTCCCAGTGACATATTTCCTAAGTTTGTCAATTATAAGTTCCTTCCCTAAGCCTCTAACAATGAGGATTATACATCGTTGGAAAGAAAAAGCTAGGAGCTTTCAATCAAGCTATAAATGATTTATGCAACAAAAGAAATGTGAAAGTTAAATGCTACTGTATATGAAAAACACAAAATCATCAACAATATTGCCAGTGACATATTTCCTAAGTGTGTCAATTATAAGTTCCTTCCCTAAGCCTCTATCAATGAGACTTATACACCGTTGGAAAGAAAAAGCTAGGAGCTCTCAATTAAGCTATAACTGATTTATGCAGTAAAAGAAATGTGAAAGTTAAATGCAACTGTATATGAAAAATAAAAAATCATCAACAATATTGCCAGTGACTTATTTCCTGGAAGAGTCAATTTTAAGTTCCTTTCCTAAGCTTCTATCACTGAGAGTTATACGTCGTTGGAAAGAACAAGCTAAGAGCTTTCAATCAAGCTATAAATAATTTATGCAACAAAAGAAATGTGAAAGTTAAATGCAACTTTATATGAAAAATACAGAATCATCAACAATATTCCCAGTGACATATTTCCTAAGTTTGTCAATTATAAGTTCCTTCCCTAAGCCTCTAGCAATGAGAGTTATACGTCGTACGAAAGAACAAGCTAAGAGCTTTCAACCAAGCTGTAAGTCGTTTATGCGGCAAAAGAAATGTGAAAGTTAAATGCAACTGTATATGAAAAATACATTTTCATCAACAATATTCCCAGTGACATATATCCCAGGTGAGTCAATTTTAAGTTCCTTTCCTAAGCCTCTATCAAGGAGAGTTATACATCGTTGGAAAGAACAAGCTAGGAGCTTTCAACCAAGCTATAAATGATTTATGCAACAAAAGAAATGTGAAAGTTAAATGCAACTGTACATGAAAAATACAAAATCATCAACAATATTCCCAATGACATATTTCCTAAGTGAGTCAATTATAAGTTCCTTCCCTAAGCCTTTATCAACGAGGGTTATACATCGTTGGAAAGAACAAGTTAAGGGCTTTCAATCAAGCTATAAAGGTTTTATGCAGTAAAAGAAATGTGAAAGTTAAATGCAACTGTATATGAAAAATAAAAAATCATCAACAATATTGCCAGTGACTTATTTCCTGGAAGAGTCAATTTTAAGTTCCTTTCCTAAGCTTCTATCACTGAGAGTTATACATCGTTGGAAAGAACAAAATAAGGGCTTTCAATCACACTATAAATAGTTTTTGCAGCAAAAGAAATGTGAAAGTTAAATGCAACTTTATATGAAAAATACAGAATCATCAACAATATTCCCAGTGACATATTTCCTAAGTTTGTCAATTATAAGTTCCTTCCCTAAGCCTCTAACAATGAGGATTATACATCGTTGGAAACAAAAAGCTAGGAGCTTTCAATCAAGCTATAAATGATTTATGCAACAAAAGAAATGTGAAAGTTAAATGCTACTGTATATGAAAAATACAAAATCATCAACAATATTGCCAGTAACATATTTCCTAGATGAGTCAATTTTAAGTTCCTTTCCTAAGCCTCTATCAATGAGAGTTATACACCGTTGGAAAGAAAAAGCTAGGAGTTTTCAATCAAGCTATAACTGATTTATGCAGAAAAAGAAATGTGAAAGTTAAATGCAACTGTATATGAAAAATAAAAAATCATCAACAATATTGCCAGTGACATATTGCCTGGAAGAGTCAATTTTAAGTTCCTTTCCTAAGCTTCTATCACTGAGAGTTATACGTCGTTGGAAAGAACGAGCTAAGAGCTTTCAATCAAGCTATAAATGATTTATGCAGCAAAAGAAATGTGAAAGTTAAATGCAACTGTATATGAAAATTACAGATTCATCAACAATATTGCCAGTGACATATTTCCTAGATGAGTCAATTTTAAGTTCCTTTCCTAAGCCTCTAGCAATGAGAGTTATACGTCGTACGAAAGAGCAAGCTAAGAGCTTTCAATTAAGCTATAAACGGTTTATGCAGCAAAAGAAATGTGAAAGTTAAATGCAACTGTATATGAAAAATACATTTTCATCAACAATATTCCCAGTGACATATTTCCCAGGTGAGTCAATTTTAAGTTCCTTTCCTAAGCCTCTATCAAGGAGAGTTATACATCGTTGGAAAGAACAAGCTAGGAGCTTTCAACCAAGCTATAAATGATTTATACAGCAAAAGAAATGTGAAAGTTAAATGCAACTGTATATGAAAATTACAGATTCATCAACAATATTGCCAGTGACATATTTCCTAAATGAGTCAATTTTAAGTTCCTTCCTTAAGCCTCTAGCAATGAGAGTTATACGTCGTACGAAAGAACAAGCTAAGAGCTTTCAACCAAGCAGTAAGTCGTTTATGCAGCAAAAGAAAAGTGAAAGTTAAATGCAACTGTATATGAAAAATACATTTTCATCAACAATATTCCCAGTGACATATTTACCAGATGAGTCAGTTTTAAGTTCCTTTCCTAAGCCTCTATCAAGGAGAGTTATACATCGTTGGAAAGAACAAGCTAGGAGCTTTCAACCAAGCTATAAATGATTTATGCAACAAAAGAAATGTGAAAGTTAAATGCAACTGTACATGAAAAATACAAAATCATCAACAATATTCCCAATGACATATTTCCTAAGTGAGTCAATTATAAGTTCCTTCCCTAAGCCCTTATCAACGAGGGTTATACATCGTTGGAAAGAACAAGCTAAGGGCTTTCAATCAACCTATAAACGTTTTATGCAACAAAAGAAATGTGAAAGATAAATGCAACTGTATATGAAAAATACAAAATCATCAACAATATTCCCAATGACATATTTCCTAAGTGAGTCAATTATAAGTTCCTTTCCTAAGCTTCTATCAACCACAGTTATACATCGTTGGAAAGAACAAAATAAGGGCTTTCAATCACACTATAAATAGTTTTTGCAGCAAAAGAAATGTGAAAGTTAAATGCAACTTTATATGAAAAATACAGAATCATCAACAATATTCCCAGTGACATATTTCCTAAGTTTGTCAATTATAAGTTCCTTCCCTAAGCCTCTAACAATGAGGATTATACATCGTTGGAAAGAAAAAGCTAGGAGCTTTCAATCAAGCTATAAATGATTTATGCAACAAAAGAAATGTGAAAGTTAAATGCTACTGTATATGAAAAACACAAAATCATCAACAATATTACCAGTGACATATTTCCTAAGTGTGTCAATTATAAGTTCCTTCCCTAAGCCTCTATCAATGAGACTTATACACCGTTGGAAAGAAAAAGCTAGGAGCTCTCAATTAAGCTATAACTGATTTATGCAGTAAAAGAAATGTGAAAGTTAAATGCAACTGTATATGAAAAATAAAAAATCATCAACAATATTGCCAGTGACTTATTTCCTGGAAGAGTCAATTTTAAGTTCCTTTCCTAAGCTTCTATCACTGAGAGTTATACGTCGTTGGAAAGAACAAGCTAAGAGCTTTCAATCAAGCTATAAATAATTTATGCAACAAAAGAAATGTGAAAGTTAAATGCAACTGTAAATGAAAAATACCAAATCATCAACAATATTCCCAATGACATATTTCCTAAGTGAGTCAATTATAAGTTCCTTTCCTAAGCTTCTATCAACCACAGTTATACATCGTTGGAAAGAACAAAATAAGGGCTTTCAATCACACTATAAATAGTTTTTGCAGCAAAAGAAATGTGAAAGTTAAATGCAACTTTATATGAAAAATACAGAATCATCAACAATATTCCCAGTGACATATTTCCTAAGTTTCTCAATTATAAGTTCCTTCCCTAAGCCTCTAACAATGAGGATTATACATCGTTGGAAAGAAAAAGCTAGGAGCTTTCAATCAAGCTATAAATGATTTATGCAACAAAAGAAATGTGAAAGTTAAATGCTACTGTATATGAAAAACACAAAATCATCAACAATATTGCCAGTGACATATTTCCTAAGTGTGTCAATTATAAGTTCCTTCCCTAAGCCTCTATCAATGAGACTTATACACCGTTGGAAAGAAAAAGCTAGGAGCTTTCAATTAAGCTATAACTGATTTATGCAGTAAAAGAAATGTGAAAGTTAAATGCAACTGTATATAAAAAATAAAAAATCATCAACAATATTGCCAGTGACTTATTTCCTGGAAGAGTCAATTTTAAGTTCCTTTCCTAAGCTTCTATCACTGAGAGTTATACGTCGTTGGAAAGAACAAGCTAAGAGCTTTCAATCAAGCTATAAATGATTTATGCAACAAAAGAAATGTGAAAGTTAAATGCAACTGTATATGAAAATTACAGATTCATCAACAATATTGCCAGTGACATATTTCCTATATGAGTCAATTTTAAGTTCCTTTCCTAAGACTCTAGCAATGAGAGTTATACGTCGTAGGAAAGAACAAGCTAAGAGCTTTCAACCAAGCTGTAAGTCTTTAAGGAACAAAAGAAATGTGAAAGTTAAATGCAGCTGTATATGAAAAATACATTTTCATCAACAATATTCCCAGTGACATATTTCCTAGATGAGTCAATTTTAAGTTCCTTTCCTAAGCCTCTAGCAATGAGAGTTATACGTCGTACGAAAGAGCAAGCTAAGAGCTTTCAACTAAGCTATAAACGGTTCATGCAGCAAAAGAAATGTGAAAGTTAAATGCAACTGTATATGAAAAATACATTTTCATCAACAATATTCCCAGTGACATATTTCCCAGGTGAGTCAATTTTAAGTTCCTTTCCTAAGCCTCTATCAAGGAGAGTTATACATCGTTGGAAAGAACAAGCTAGGAGCTTTCAACCAAGCTATAAATGATTTATACAGCAAAAGAAATGTGAAAGTTAAATGCAACTGTATATGAAAATTACAGATTCATCAACAATATTGCCAGTGACATATTTCCTAAATGAGTCAATTTTAAGTTCCTTCCTTAAGCCTCTAGCAATGAGAGTTATACGTCGTACGAAAGAACAAGCTAAGAGCTTTCAACCAAGCAGTAAGTCGTTTATGCAGCAAAAGAAAAGTGAAAGTTAAATGCAACTGTATATGAAAAATACATTTTCATCAACAATATTCCCAGTGACATATTTACCAGATGAGTCAGTTTTAAGTTCCTTTCCTAAGCCTCTATCAAGGAGAGTTATACATCGTTGGAAAGAACAAGCTAGGAGCTTTCAACCAAGCTATAAATGATTTATGCAACAAAAGAAATGTGAAAGTTAAATGCAACTGTACATGAAAAATACAAAATCATCAACAATATTCCCAATGACATATTTCCTAAGTGAGTCAATTATAAGTTCCTTCCCTAAGCCCTTATCAACGAGGGTTATACATCGCTGGAAAGAACAAGCTAAGGGCTTTCAATCAACCTATAAACGTTTTATGCAACAAAAGAAATGTGAAAGATAAATGCAACTGTATATGAAAAATACAAAATCATCAACAATATTCCCAATGACATATTTCCTAAGTGAGTCAATTATAAGTTCCTTTCCTAAGCTTCTATCAACCACAGTTATACATCGTTGGAAAGAACAAAATAAGGGCTTTCAATCACACTATAAATAGTTTTTGCAGCAAAAGAAATGTGAAAGTTAAATGCAACTTTATATGAAAAATACAGAATCATCAACAATATTCCCAGTGACATATTTCCTAAGTTTGTCAATTATAAGTTCCTTCCCTAAGCCTCTAACAATGAGGATTATACATCGTTGGAAAGAAAAAGCTAGGAGCTTTCAATCAAGCTATAAATGATTTATGCAACAAAAGAAATGTGAAAGTTATATGCTACTGTATATGAAAAACACAAAATCATCAACAATATTGCCAGTGACATATTTCCTAAGTGTGTCAATTATAAGTTCCTTCCCTAAGCCTCTATCAATGAGACTTATACACCGTTGGAAAGCAAAAACTAGGAGCTCTCAATTAAGCTATAACTGATTTATGCAGTAAAAGAAATGTGAAAGTTAAATGCAACTGTATATGAAAAATAAAAAATCATCAACAATATTGCCAGTGACTTATTTCCTGGAAGAGTCAATTTTAAGTTCCTTTCCTAAGCTTCTATCACTGAGAGTTATACGTCGTTGGAAAGAACAAGCTAAGAGCTTTCAATCAAGCTATAAATAATTTATGCAACAAAAGAAATGTGAAAGTTAAATGCAACTGTAAATGAAAAATACCAAATCATCAACAATATTCCCAACGACATATTTCCTAAGTGAGTCAATTATAAGTTCCTTTCCTAAGCTTCTATCAACCACAGTTATACATCGTTGGAAAGAACAAAATAAGGGCTTTCAATCACACTATAAATAGTTTTTGCAGCAAAAGAAATGTGAAAGTTAAATGCAACTTTATATGAAAAATACAGAATCATCAACAATATTCCCAGTGACATATTTCCTAAGTTTGTCAATTATAAGTTCCTTCCCTAAGCCTCTAACAATGAGGATTATACATCGTTGGAAAGAAAAAGCTAGGAGCTTTCAATCAAGCTATAAATGATTTATGCAACAAAAGAAATGTGAAAGTTAAATGCTACTGTATATGAAAAACACAAAATCATCAACAATATTGCCAGTGACATATTTCCTAAGTGTGTCAATTATAAGTTCCTTCCCTAAGCCTCTATCAATGAGACTTATACACCGTTGGAAAGAAAAAGCTAGGAGCTTTCAATTAAGCTATAACTGATTTATGCAGTAAAAGAAATGTGAAAGTTAAATGCAACTGTATATAAAAAATAAAAAATCATCAACAATATTGCCAGTGACTTATTTCCTGGAAGAGTCAATTTTAAGTTCCTTTCCTAAGCTTCTATCACTGAGAGTTATACGTCGTTGGAAAGAACAAGCTAAGAGCTTTCAATCAAGCTATAAATGATTTATGCAACAAAAGAAATGTGAAAGTTAAATGCAACTGTATATGAAAATTACAGATTCATCAACAATATTGCCAGTGACATATTTCCTATATGAGTCAATTTTAAGTTCCTTTCCTAAGACTCTAGCAATGAGAGTTATACGTCGTAGGAAAGAACAAGCTAAGAGCTTTCAACCAAGCTGTAAGTCTTTAAGGAACAAAAGAAATGTGAAAGTTAAATGCAGCTGTATATGAAAAATACATTTTCATCAACAATATTCCCAGTGACATATTTCCCAGGTGAGTCAATTTTAAGTTCCTTTCCTAAGCCTCTATCAAGGAGAGTTATACATCGTTGGAAAGAACAAGCTAGGAGCTTTCAACTAAGCTATAAATGATTTATGCAACAAAAGAAATGTGAAAGTTAAATGCAGCTGTATATGAAAAATACATTTTCATCAACAATATTCCCAGTGACATATTTCCCAGGTGAGTCAATTTTAAGTTCCTTTCCTAAGCCTCTAGCAATGAGAGTTATACGTCGTACGAAAGAACAAGCTAAGAGCTTTCAACCAAGCTGTAAGTCGTTTATGCAGCAAAAGAAATGTGAAAGTTAAATGCAACTGTATATGAAAAATACATTTTCATCAACAATATTCCCAGTGACATATTTCCCAGGTGAGTCAATTTTAAGTTCCTTTCCTAAGAGTTATACAGAGTTATACATCGTTGGAAAGAACAAGCTAGGAGCTTTTAACCAAGCAATAAATGATTTATGCAACAAAAGAAATGTGAAAGTTAAATGCAACTGTACATGAAAAATACAAAATCATCAACAATATTCCCAATGACATATTTCCTAAGTGAGTCAATTATAAGTTCCTTCCCTAAGCCTTTATCAACGAGAGTTATACATCGTTGGAAAGAACAAGCTAAGGGCTTTCAATCAAGCTATAAACGTTTTATGCAACAAAAGAAATGTGAAAGATAAATGCAACTGTACATGAAAAATACAAAATCATCAACAATATTCCCAGTGTCATATTTCCTAGATGAGTCAATTTTAAGTGCGTTTCCTAAACCTCTTTAAACCTGAGTTTTACATCGTTGGAGAGAGCAAGCTAAGAGCTTTCAATTAAGCTATAAACGGTTTATGCAGCAAAAGAAATGTGAAAGTTAAATGCAACTGTACATGAAAAATACAAAATCATCAACAATATTCCCAATGACATATTTCCTAAGTGAGTCAATTATAAGTTCCTTCCCTAAGCCTTTATCAACGAGGGTTATACATCGTTGGAAAGAACAAGCTAAGGGCTTTCAATCAAGCTATAAATGATTTATGCAACAAACGAAATGTGAAAGATAAATGCAACTGTATATGAAAAATACAAAATCATCAACAATATTCCCAATGACATATTTCCTAAGTGAGTCAATTATAAGTTCCTTTCCTAAGCTTCTATCAACCACAGTTATACATCGTTGGAAAGAACGAAATAAGGGCTTTCAATCACACTATAAATAGTTTTTGCAGCAAAAGAAATGTGAAAGTTAAATGCAACTGTACATGAAAAATACAAAATCATCAACAATATTCCCAATGACATATTTCCTAAGTGAGTCAATTATAAGTTCCTTCCCTAAGCCTTTATCAACGAGAGTTATACATCGTTGGAAAGAACAAGCTAAGGGCTTTCAATCAAGCTATAAACGTTTTATGCAACAAAAGAAATGTGAAAGATAAATGCAACTGTACATGAAAAATACAAAATCATCAACAATATTCCCAGTGTCATATTTCCTAGATGAGTCAATTTTAAGTGCGTTTCCTAAACCTCTTTAAACCTGAGTTTTACATCGTTGGAGAGAGCAAGCTAAGAGCTTTCAATTAAGCTATAAACGGTTTATGCAGCAAAAGAAATGTGAAAGTTAAATGCAACTGTACATGAAAAATACAAAATCATCAACAATATTCCCAATGACATATTTCCTAAGTGAGTCAATTATAAGTTCCTTCCCTAAGCTTTTATCAACGAGGGTTATACATCGTTGGAAAGAACAAGCTAAGGGCTTTCAATCAAGCTATAAATGATTTATGCAACAAACGAAATGTGAAAGATAAATGCAACTGTATATGAAAAATACAAAATCATCAACAATATTTCCAGTGACATATTTCCTAAGTTTGTCAATTATAAGTTCCTTCCCTAAGCCTCTATCAATGAGGGTTATACATCGTTGGAAAGAAAAAGCTAGGAGCTTTCAATCAAGCTATAAACATTTTATGCAACAAAAGAAATGTGAAAGATAAATGCAACTGTACATGAAAAATACAAAATCATCAACAATATTCCCAGTGTCATATTTCCTAGATTAGTCAATTTTAAGTTCGTTTCCTAAACCGCTTTAAACCTGAGTTTTACATCGTTGGAGAGAGCAAGCTAAGAGCTTTCAATTAAGCTATAAACGGTTTATGCAGCAAAACAAATGTGAAAGTTAAATGCAACTGTATATGAAAAATAAAAAATCATCAACAATATTGCCAGTGACATATTTCCTGGAAGAGTCAATTTTAAGTTCCTTTCCTAAGCTTCTATCACTGAGAGTTATACGTCGTTGGAAAGAACAAGCTAAGAGCTTTCAATCAAGCTATAAATGATTTATGCAACAAAAGAAATGTGAAAGTTAAATGCAACTGTATATGAAAATTACAGATTCATCAACAATATTGCCAGTGACATATTTCCTAGATGAGTCAATTTTAAGTTCCTTTCCTAAGCCTCTAGCAACGAGAGTTATACGTCGTACGAAAGAACAAGCTAAGAGCTTTCAACCAAGCTGTAAGTCGTTTATGCAGCAAAAGAAATGTGAAAGTTAAATGCAACTGTATATGAAAAATACATTTTCATCAACAATATTCCCAGTGACATATTTCCCAGGTGAGTCAATTTTAAGTTCCTTTCCTAAGAGTTATACAGAGTTATACATCGTTGGAAAGAACAAGCTAGGAGCTTTCAACCAAGCTATAAATGATTTATGCAACAAAAGAAATGTGAAAGTTAAATGCAACTGTACATGAAAAATACAAAATCATCAACAATATTCCCAATGACATATTTCCTAAGAGAGTCAATTATAAGTTCCTTCCCTAAGCCTTTATCAACGAGGGTTATACATCGTTGGAAAGAACAAGCTAAGGGCTTTCAATCAAGCTATAAATGATTTATGCAACAAAAGAAATGTGAAAGATAAATGCAACTGTACATGAAAAATACAAAATCATCAACAATATTCCCAGTGTCATATTTCCTAGATGAGTCAATTTTAAGTTCCTTTCCTAAACCTCTTTAAACCTGAGTTTTACGTCGTTGGAGAGAGCAAGCTAAGAGCTTTCAATTAAGCTATAAACGGTTTATGCAACAAAACAAATGTGAAAGTTAAATGTAATTGTATATGAAAAATACAGTATCATCAACAATATTCCCAGTGACATATTTCCTATATGAGTCAATTTTAAGTTCCTTTCCTAAGCCTCTAGCAATGAGAGTTATACGTCGTAGGAAAGAACAAGCTAAGAGCTTTCAACCAAGCTGTAAGTCTTTAAGGAACAATAGAAATGTGAAAGTTAAATGCAGCTGTATATGAAAAATACATTTTCATCAACAATATTCCCAGTGACATATTTCCCAGGTGAGTCAATTTTAAGTTCCTTTCCTAAGCCTCTATCAAGGAGAGTTATACATCGTTGGAAAGAACAAGCTAGGAGCTTTCAACCAAGCTATAAATGATTTATGCAACAAAAGAAATGTGAAAGTTAAATGCAGCTGTATATGAAAAATACATTTTCATCAACAATATTCCCAGTGACATATTTCCCAGGTGAGTCAATTTTAAGTTCCTTTCCTAAGCCTCTAGCAATGACAGTTATACGTCGTACGAAAGAACAAGCTAAGAGCTTGCAACCAAGCTGTAAGTCGTTTATGCAGCAAAAGAAATGTGAAAGTTAAATGCAACTGTATATGAAAAATACATTTTCATCAACAATATTCCCAGTGACATATTTCCCAGGTGAGTCAATTTTAAGTTCCTTTCCTAAGAGTTATACAGAGTTATACATCGTTGGAAAGAACAAGCTAAGAGCTTTCAATCAAACTATAAATGATTTATGCAACAAAAGAAATGTGAAAGTTAAATGCAACTGTACATGAAAAATACAAAATCATCAACAATATTCCCAGTGTCATATTTCCTAGATGAGTCAATCTTAAGTTCGTTTCCTAAACCTCTTTAAACCTGAGTTTTACATCGTTGGAGAGAGCAAGCTAAGAGCTTTCAATTAAGCTATAAACGGTTTATGTAACAAAAGAAATGTGAAAGTTAAATGCAACTGTACATGAAAAATACAAAATCATCAACAATATTCCCAATGACATATTTCCTAAGTGAGTCAATTATAAGTTCCTTCCCTAAGCCTTTATCAACGAGGGTTATACATCGTTGGAAAGAACAAGCTAAGAGCTTTCAATCAAGCTATAAATGATTTATGCAACAAAAGAAATGTGAAAGATAAATGCAACTGTATATGAAAAATACAAAATCATCAACAATATTCCCAATGACATATTTCCTAAGTGAGTCAATTATAAGTTCCTTTCCTAAGCTTCTATCAACCACAGTTATACATCGTTGGAAAGAACGAAATAAGGGCTTTCAATCACACTATAAATAGTTTTTGCAGCAAAAGAAATGTGAAAGTTAAATGCAGCTTTATATGAAAAATACAGAATCATCAACAATATTCCCAGTGACATATTTCCTAAGTTTGTCAATTATAAGTTCCTTCCCTAAGCCTCTATCAATGAGGGTTATACATCGTTGGAAAGAAAAAGCTAGGAGCTTTCAATCAAGCTATAAACGTTTTATGCACCAAAAGAAATGTGAAAGATAAATGCAACTGTACATGAAAAATACAAAATCATCAACAATATTCCCAGTGTCATATTTCCTAGATTAGTCAATTTTAAGTTCGTTTCCTAAACCGCTTTAAACCTGAGTTTTACATCGCTGGAGAGAGCAAGCTAAGAGCTTTCAATTAAGCTATAAACGGTTTATGCAGCAAAACAAATGTGAAAGTTAAATGCAACTGTATATGAAAAATAAAAAATCATCAACAATATTGCCAGTGACATATTTCCTGGAAGAGTCAATCTTAAGTTCCTTTCCTAAGCTTCTATCACTGAGAGTTATACGTCGTTGGAAAGAACAAGCTAAGAGCTTTCAATCAAGCTATAAATGATTTATGCAACAAAAGAAATGTGAAAGTTAAATGCAACTGTATATGAAAAATACATTTTCATCAACAATATTCCCAGTGACATATTTCCCAGGTGAGTCAATTTTAAGTTCCTTTCCTAAGAGTTATACAGAGTTATACATCGTTGGAAAGAACAAGCTAGGAGCTTTTAACCAAGCTATAAATGATTTATGCAACAAAAGAAATGTGAAAGTTAAATGCAACTGTACATGAAAAATACAAAATCATCAACAATATTCCCAATGACATATTTCCTAAGTGAGTCAATTATAAGTTCCTTCCCTAAGCCTTTATCAACGAGAGTTATACATCGTTGGAAAGAACAAGCTAAGGGCTTTCAATCAAGCTATAAACGTTTTATGCAACAAAAGAAATGTGAAAGATAAATGCAACTGTACATGAAAAATACAAAATCATCAACAATATTCCCAGTGTCATATTTCCTAGATGAGTCAATTTTAAGTTCGTTTCCTAAACCTCTTTAAACCTGAGTTTTACATCGTTGGAGAGAGCAAGCTAAGAGCTTTCAATTAAGCTATAAACGGTTTATGCAGCAAAAGAAATGTGAAAGTTAAATGCAACTGTACATGAAAAATACAAAATCATCAACAATATTCCCAATGACATATTTCCTAAGTGAGTCAATTATAAGTTCCTTCCCTAAGCCTTTATCAACGAGGGTTATACATCGTTGGAAAGAACAAGCTAAGGGCTTTCAATCAAGCTATAAATGATTTATGCAACAAAAGAAATGTGAAAGATAAATGCAACTGTATATGAAAAATACAAAATCATCAACAATATTCCCAATGACATATTTCCTAAGTGAGTCAATTATAAGTTCCTTTCCTAAGCTTCTATCAACCACAGTTATACATCGTTGGAAAGAACGAAATAAGGGCTTTCAATCACACTATAAATAGTTTTTGCAGCAAAAGAAATGTGAAAGTTAAATGCAGCTTTATATGAAAAATACAGAATCATCAACAATATTCCCAGTGACATATTTCCTAAGTTTGTCAATTATAAGTTCCTTCCCTAAGCCTCTATCAATGAGGGTTATACATCGTTGGAAAGAAAAAGCTAGGAGCTTTCAATCAAGCTATAAACGTTTTATGCAACAAAAGAAATGTGAAAGATAAATGCAACTGTACATGAAAAATACAAAATCATCAACAATATTCCCAGTGTCATATTTCCTAGATTAGTCAATTTTAAGTTCGTTTCCTAAACCGCTTTAAACCTGAGTTTTACATCGTTGGAGAGAGCAAGCTAAGAGCTTTCAATTAAGCTGTAAACGGTTTATGCAGCAAAACAAATGTGAAAGTTAAATGCAACTGTATATGAAAAATAAAAAATCATCAACAATATTGCCAGTGACATATTTCCTGGAAGAGTCAATTTTAAGTTCCTTTCCTAAGCTTCTATCACTGAGAGTTATACGTCGTTGGAAAGAACAAGCTAAGAGCTTTCAATCAAGCTATAAATGATTTATGCAACAAAAGAAATGTGAAAGTTAAATGCAACTGTATATGAAAATTACAGATTCATCAACAATATTGCCAGTGACATATTTCCTAAATGAGTCAATTTTAAGTTCCTTTCCTAAGCCTCTAGCAATGAGAGTTATACGTCGTACGAAAGAACAAGCTAAGAGCTTTCAACCAAGCTGTAAGTCGTTTATGCAGCAAAAGAAATGTGAAAGTTAAATGCAACTGTATATGAAAAATACATTTTCATCAACAATATTCCCAGTGACATATTTCCCAGGTGAGTCAATTTTAAGTTCCTTTCCTAAGAGTTATACAGAGTTATACATCGTTGGAAAGAACAAGCAAGGAGCTTTCAACCAAGCTATAAATGATTTATGCAACAAAAGAAATGTGAAAGTTAAATGCAACTGTACATGAAAAATACAAAATCATCAACAATATTCCCAATGACATATTTCCTAAGAGAGTCAATTATAAGTTCCTTCCCTAAGCCTTTATCAACGAGGGTTATACATCGTTGGAAAGAACAAGCTAAGGGCTTTCAATCAAGCTATAAACGTTTTATGCAACAAAAGAAATGTGAAAGATAAATGCAACTGTACATGAAAAATACAAAATCATCAACAATATTCCCAGTGTCATATTTCCTAGATGAGTCAATTTTAAGTTCCTTTCCTAAACCTCTTTAAACCTGAGTTTTACGTCGTTGGAGAGAGCAAGCTAAGAGCTTTCAATTAAGCTATAAACGGTTTATGCAACAAAACAAATGTGAAAGTTAAATGTAATTGTATATGAAAAATACAGTATCATCAACAATATTCCCAGTGACATATTTCCTAGATTAGTCAATTTTAAGTTCCTTTCCTAAGCCTCTATCAGCGAGGGTTATCTTCGTTGGAAAGAACAAAATAAGGGATTTCAACTAAGCTATACACGGTATATGCAGCGGAAAAAATGTGAGAGTTAAATACAACTGTATATGAAAAATACAGAGTCATCAACAATATTCCTCGTGACATAATTCCGAGATCCGTCAATTTTAAGTTCCTTTCCTAAGCTTCTATCAACCACAGTTATACATCGTTGGAAAGAACAAGCTAGGAGCTTTCAATCAAGCTATAAATGATTTATGCAACAAAAGAAATGTGAAAGTTAAATGCAACTGTATATGAAAAACACAAAATCATCAACAATATTGCCAGTGACATATTTCCTAAGTGTGTCAATTATAAGTTCCTTCCCTAAGTCTCTATCAATGAGAGTTAAACATCGTTAGAAAGAACTAGCTAAGAGCTTTCAACCAAGCTATAAAAGATTTATGCAGCAAAAGAAATGTGAAAGTTAAATGCAACTGTATATGAAAATTACAGATTCATCAACAATATTGCCAGTGACATATTTCCTAAATGAGTCAATTTTAAGTTCCTTTCCTAAGCCTCTAGCAATGAGAGTTATACGTCGTACGAAAGAACAAGCTAAGAGCTTTCAACCAAGCTGTAAGTCGTTTACGCGGCAAAAGAAATGTGAAAGTTAAATGCAACTGTATATTAAAATAAAAAATCATCAACAATATTCCCAATGACATATTTCCCTGGTGAGTCAATTTTAAGTTCCTTTCCTAAGCCTCTAGCAATGAGAGTTATACGTCGTACGAAAGAACAAGCTAAGAGCTTTCAACCAAGCTATCAGTCGTTTATGCAGCAAAAGAAATGTGAAAGTTAAATGCAACTGTATATGAAAAATACATTTTCATCAACAATATTCCCAGTGACATATTTCCCAGGTGAGTCAATTTTAAGTTCCTTTCCTAAGAGTTATACAGAGTTATACATCGTTGGAAAGAACAAGCTAGGAGCTTTTAACCAAGCAATAAATGATTTATGCAACAAAAGAAATGTGAAAGTTAAATGCAACTGTACATGAAAAATACAAAATCATCAACAATATTCCCAATGACATATTTCCTAAGTGAGTCAATTATAAGTTCCTTCCCTAAGCCTTTATCAACGAGAGTTATACATCGTTGGAAAGAACAAGCTAAGGGCTTTCAATCAAGCTATAAACGTTTTATGCAACAAAAGAAATGTGAATGATAAATGCAACTGTACATGAAAAATACAAAATCATCAACAATATTCCCAGTGTCATATTTCCTAGATGAGTCAATTTTAAGTTCGTTTCCTAAACCTCTTTAAACCTGAGTTTTACATCGTTGGAGAGAGCAAGCTAAGAGCTTTCAATTAAGCTATAAACGGTTTATGCAGCAAAAGAAATGTGAAAGTTAAATGCAACTGTACATGAAAAATACAAAATCATCAACAATATTCCCAATGACATATTTCCTAAGTGAGTCAATTATAAGTTCCTTCCCTAAGCCTTTATCAACGAGGGTTATACATCGTTGGAAAGAACAAGCTAAGGGCTTTCAATCAAGCTATAAATGATTTATGCAACAAAAGAAATGTGAAAGATAAATGCAACTGTATATGAAAAATACAAAATCATCAACAATATTCCCAATGACATATTTCCTAAGTGAGTCAATTATAAGTTCCTTTCCTAAGCTTCTATCAACCACAATTATACATCGTTGGAAAGAACGAAATAAGGGCTTTCAATCACACTATAAATAGTTTTTGCAGCAAAAGAAATGTGAAAGTTAAATGCAGCTTTATATGAAAAATACAGAATCATCAACAATATTCCCAGTGACATATTTCCTAAGTTTGTCAATTATAAGTTCCTTCCCTAAGCCTCTAGCAATGAGAGTTATACGTCGTACGAAAGAACAAGCTAAGAGCTTTCAACCAAGCTGTAAGTCGTTTATGCAGCAAAAGAAATGTGAAAGTTAAATGCAACTGTATATGAAAATTACAGATTCATCAACAATATTGCCAGTGACATATTTCCTAAATGAGTCAATTTTAAGTTCCTTTCCTAAGCCTCTAGCAATGAGAGTTATACGTCGTACGAAAGAACAAGCTAAGAGCTTTCAATCAAGCTATAAACGTTTTATGCAACAAAAGAAATGTGAAAGATAAATGCAACTGTACATGAAAAATACAAAATCATCAACAATATTCCCAGTGTCATATTTCCTAGATGAGTCAATTTTAAGTTCGTTTCCTAAACCTCTTTAAACCTGAGTTTTACATCGTTGGAGAGAGCAAGCTAAGAGCTTTCAATTAAGCTATAAACGGTTTATGCAGCAAAAGAAATGTGAAAGTTAAATGCAACTGTACATGAAAAATACAAAATCATCAACAATATTCCCAATGACATATTTCCTAAGTGAGTCAATTATAAGTTCCTTCCCTAAGCCTTTATCAACGAGGGTTATACATCGTTGGAAAGAACAAGCTAAGGGCTTTCAATCAAGCTATAAATGATTTATGCAACAAAAGAAATGTGAAAGATAAATGCAACTGTATATGAAAAATACAAAATCATCAACAATATTCCCAATGACATATTTCCTAAGTGAGTCAATTATAAGTTCCTTTCCTAAGCTTCTATCAACCACAGTTATACATCGTTGGAAAGAACGAAATAAGGGCTTTCAATCACACTATAAATAGTTTTTGCAGCAAAAGAAATGTGAAAGTTAAATGCAGCTTTATATGAAAAATACAGAATCATCAACAATATTCCCAGTGACATATTTCCTAAGTTTGTCAATTATAAGTTCCTTCCCTAAGCCTCTATCAATGAGGGTTATACATCGTTGGAAAGAAAAAGCTAGGAGCTTTCAATCAAGCTATAAACGTTTTATGCAACAAAAGAAATGTGAAAGATAAATGCAACTGTACATGAAAAATACAAAATCATCAACAATATTCCCAGTGTCATATTTCCTAGATTAGTCAATTTTAAGTTCGTTTCCTAAACCGCTTTAAACCTGAGTTTTACATCGTTGGAGAGAGCAAGCTAAGAGCTTTCAATTAAGCTGTAAACGGTTTATGCAGCAAAACAAATGTGAAAGTTAAATGCAACTGTATATGAAAAATAAAAAATCATCAACAATATTGCCAGTGACATATTTCCTGGAAGAGTCAATTTTAAGTTCCTTTCCTAAGCTTCTATCACTGAGAGTTATACGTCGTTGGAAAGAACAAGCTAAGAGCTTTCAATCAAGCTATAAATGATTTATGCAACAAAAGAAATGTGAAAGTTAAATGCAACTGTATATGAAAATTACAGATTCATCAACAATATTGCCAGTGACATATTTCCTAAATGAGTCAATTTTAAGTTCCTTTCCTAAGCCTCTAGCAATGAGAGTTATACGTCGTACGAAAGAACAAGCTAAGAGCTTTCAACCAAGCTGTAAGTCGTTTATGCAGCAAAAGAAATGTGAAAGTTAAATGCAACTGTATATGAAAAATACATTTTCATCAACAATATTCCCAGTGACATATTTCCCAGGTGAGTCAATTTTAAGTTCCTTTCCTAAGAGTTATACAGAGTTATACATCGTTGGAAAGAACAAGCAAGGAGCTTTCAACCAAGCTATAAATGATTTATGCAACAAAAGAAATGTGAAAGTTAAATGCAACTGTACATGAAAAATACAAAATCATCAACAATATTCCCAATGACATATTTCCTAAGAGAGTCAATTATAAGTTCCTTCCCTAAGCCTTTATCAACGAGGGTTATACATCGTTGGAAAGAACAAGCTAAGGGCTTTCAATCAAGCTATAAACGTTTTATGCAACAAAAGAAATGTGAAAGATAAATGCAACTGTACATGAAAAATACAAAATCATCAACAATATTCCCAGTGTCATATTTCCTAGATGAGTCAATTTTAAGTTCCTTTCCTAAACCTCTTTAAACCTGAGTTTTACGTCGTTGGAGAGAGCAAGCTAAGAGCTTTCAATTAAGCTATAAACGGTTTATGCAACAAAACAAATGTGAAAGTTAAATGTAATTGTATATGAAAAATACAGTATCATCAACAATATTCCCAGTGACATATTTCCTAGATTAGTCAATTTTAAGTTCCTTTCCTAAGCCTCTATCAGCGAGGGTTATCTTCGTTGGAAAGAACAAAATAAGGGATTTCAACTAAGCTATACACGGTATATGCAGCGGAAAAAATGTGAGAGTTAAATACAACTGTATATGAAAAATACAGAGTCATCAACAATATTCCTCGTGACATAATTCCGAGATCCGTCAATTTTAAGTTCCTTTCCTAAGCTTCTATCAACCACAGTTATACATCGTTGGAAAGAACAAGCTAGGAGCTTTCAACCAAGCTATAAATGATTTATGCAACAAAAGAAATGTGAAAGTTAAATGCAACTGTATATGAAAAACACAAAATCATCAACAATATTGCCAGTGACATATTTCCTAAGTGTGTCAATTATAAGTTCCTTCCCTAAGTCTCTATCAATGAGAGTTAAACATCGTTAGAAAGAACTAGCTAAGAGCTTTCAACCAAGCTATAAAAGATTTATGCAGCAAAAGAAATGTGAAAGTTAAATGCAACTGTATATGAAAATTACAGATTCATCAACAATATTGCCAGTGACATATTTCCTAAATGAGTCAATTTTAAGTTCCTTTCCTAAGCCTCTAGCAATGAGAGTTATACGTCGTACGAAAGAACAAGCTAAGAGCTTTCAACCAAGCTGTAAGTCGTTTACGCGGCAAAAGAAATGTGAAAGTTAAATGCAACTGTATATTAAAATAAAAAATCATCAACAATATTCCCAATGACATATTTCCCTGGTGAGTCAATTTTAAGTTCCTTTCCTAAGCCTCTAGCAATGAGAGTTATACGTCGTACGAAAGAACAAGCTAAGAGCTTTCAACCAAGCTATCAGTCGTTTATGCAGCAAAAGAAATGTGAAAGTTAAATGCAACTGTATATGAAAAATACATTTTCATCAACAATATTCCCAGTGACATATTTCCCAGGTGAGTCAATTTTAAGTTCCTTTCCTAAGAGTTATACAGAGTTATACATCGTTGGAAAGAACAAGCTAGGAGCTTTTAACCAAGCAATAAATGATTTATGCAACAAAAGAAATGTGAAAGTTAAATGCAACTGTACATGAAAAATACAAAATCATCAACAATATTCCCAATGACATATTTCCTAAGTGAGTCAATTATAAGTTCCTTCCCTAAGCCTTTATCAACGAGAGTTATACATCGTTGGAAAGAACAAGCTAAGGGCTTTCAATCAAGCTATAAACGTTTTATGCAACAAAAGAAATGTGAATGATAAATGCAACTGTACATGAAAAATACAAAATCATCAACAATATTCCCAGTGTCATATTTCCTAGATGAGTCAATTTTAAGTTCGTTTCCTAAACCTCTTTAAACCTGAGTTTTACATCGTTGGAGAGAGCAAGCTAAGAGCTTTCAATTAAGCTATAAACGGTTTATGCAGCAAAAGAAATGTGAAAGTTAAATGCAACTGTACATGAAAAATACAAAATCATCAACAATATTCCCAATGACATATTTCCTAAGTGAGTCAATTATAAGTTCCTTCCCTAAGCCTTTATCAACGAGGGTTATACATCGTTGGAAAGAACAAGCTAAGGGCTTTCAATCAAGCTATAAATGATTTATGCAACAAAAGAAATGTGAAAGATAAATGCAACTGTATATGAAAAATACAAAATCATCAACAATATTCCCAATGACATATTTCCTAAGTGAGTCAATTATAAGTTCCTTTCCTAAGCTTCTATCAACCACAATTATACATCGTTGGAAAGAACGAAATAAGGGCTTTCAATCACACTATAAATAGTTTTTGCAGCAAAAGAAATGTGAAAGTTAAATGCAGCTTTATATGAAAAATACAGAATCATCAACAATATTCCCAGTGACATATTTCCTAAGTTTGTCAATTATAAGTTCCTTCCCTAAGCCTCTAGCAATGAGAGTTATACGTCGTACGAAAGAACAAGCTAAGAGCTTTCAACCAAGCTGTAAGTCGTTTATGCAGCAAAAGAAATGTGAAAGTTAAATGCAACTGTATATGAAAATTACAGATTCATCAACAATATTGCCAGTGACATATTTCCTAAATGAGTCAATTTTAAGTTCCTTTCCTAAGCCTCTAGCAATGAGAGTTATACGTCGTACGAAAGAACAAGCTAAGAGCTTTCAACCAAGCTATAAATGATTTATGCAACAAAAGAAATGTGAAAGTTAAATGCAACTGTACATGAAAAATACAAAATCATCAACAATATTCCCAATGACATATTTCCTAAGAGAGTCAATTATAAGTTCCTTCCCTAAGCCTTTATCAACGAGGGTTATACATCGTTGGAAAGAACAAGCTAAGGGCTTTCAATCAAGCTATAAACGTTTTATGCAACAAAAGAAATGTGAAAGATAAATGCAACTGTACATGAAAAATACAAAATCATCAACAATATTCCCAGTGTCATATTTCCTAGATGAGTCAATTTTAAGTTCCTTTCCTAAACCTCTTTAAACCTGAGTTTTACGTCGTTGGAGAGAGCAAGCTAAGAGCTTTCAATTAAGCTATAAACGGTTTATGCAACAAAACAAATGTGAAAGTTAAATGTAATTGTATATGAAAAATACAGTATCATCAACAATATTCCCAGTGACATATTTCCTAGATTAGTCAATTTTAAGTTCCTTTCCTAAGCCTCTATCAGCGAGGGTTATCTTCGTTGGAAAGAACAAAATAAGGGATTTCAACTAAGCTATACACGGTATATGCAGCGGAAAAAATGTGAGAGTTAAATACAACTGTATATGAAAAATACAGAGTCATCAACAATATTCCTCGTGACATAATTCCGAGATCCGTCAATTTTAAGTTCCTTTCCTAAGCTTCTATCAACCACAGTTATACATCGTTGGAAAGAACGAGCTAGGAGCTTTCAATCGAGCTATAAATGATTTATGCAACAAAAGAAATGTGAAAGTTAAATGCAACTGTATATGAAAAACACAAAATCATCAACAATATTGCCAGTGATATATTTCCTAAGTGTGTCAATTATAAGTTCCTTCCCTAAGTCTCTATCAATGAGAGTTAAACATCGTTAGAAAGAACTAGCTAAGAGCTTTCAACCAAGCTATAAAAGATTTATGCAGCAAAAGAAATGTGAAAGTTAAATGCAACTGTATATGAAAATTACAGATTCATCAACAATATTGCCAGTAACATATTTCCTAAATGAGTCAATTTTAAGTTCCTTTCCTAAGCCTCTAGCAATGAGAGTTATACGTCGTACGAAAGAACAAGCTAAGAGCTTTCAACCAAGCTGTAAGTCGTTTACGCGGCAAAAGAAATGTGAAAGTTAAATGCAACTGTATATTAAAATAAAAAATCATCAACAATATTCCCAATGACATATTTCCCTGGTGAGTCAATTTTAAGTTCCTTTCCTAAGCCTCTAGCAATGAGAGTTATACGTCGTACGAAAGAACAAGCTAAGAGCTTTCAACCAAGCTATCAGTCGTTTATGCAGCAAAAGAAATGTGAAAGTTAAATGCAACTGTATATGAAAAATACATTTTCATCAACAATATTCCCAGTGACATATTTCCCAGGTGAGTCAATTTTAAGTTCCTTTCCTAAGAGTTATACAGAGTTATACATCGTTGGAAAGAACAAGCTAGGAGCTTTTAACCAAGCAATAAATGATTTATGCAACAAAAGAAATGTGAAAGTTAAATGCAACTGTACATGAAAAATACAAAATCATCAACAATATTCCCAATGACATATTTCCTAAGTGAGTCAATTATAAGTTCCTTCCCTAAGCCTTTATCAACGAGAGTTATACATCGTTGGAAAGAACAAGCTAAGGGCTTTCAATCAAGCTATAAACGTTTTATGCAACAAAAGAAATGTGAATGATAAATGCAACTGTACATGAAAAATACAAAATCATCAACAATATTCCCAGTGTCATATTTCCTAGATGAGTCAATTTTAAGTTCGTTTCCTAAACCTCTTTAAACCTGAGTTTTACATCGTTGGAGAGAGCAAGCTAAGAGCTTTCAATTAAGCTATAAACGGTTTATGCAGCAAAAGAAATGTGAAAGTTAAATGCAACTGTACATGAAAAATACAAAATCATCAACAATATTCCCAATGACATATTTCCTAAGTGAGTCAATTATAAGTTCCTTCCCTAAGCCTTTATCAACGAGGGTTATATATCGTTGGAAAGAACAAGCTAAGGGCTTTCAATCAAGCTATAAATGATTTATGCAACAAAAGAAATGTGAAAGATAAATGCAACTGTATATGAAAAATACAAAATCATCAACAATATTCCCAATGACATATTTCCTAAGTGAGTCAATTATAAGTTCCTTTCCTAAGCTTCTATCAACCACAATTATACATCGTTGGAAAGAACGAAATAAGGGCTTTCAATCACACTATAAATAGTTTTTGCAGCAAAAGAAATGTGAAAGTTAAATGCAGCTTTATATGAAAAATACAGAATCATCAACAATATTCCCAGTGACATATTTCCTAAGTTTGTCAATTATAAGTTCCTTCCCTAAGCCTCTAGCAATGAGAGTTATACGTCGTACGAAAGAACAAGCTAAGAGCTTTCAACCAAGCTGTAAGTCGTTTATGCAGCAAAAGAAATGTGAAAGTTAAATGCAACTGTATATGAAAATTACAGATTCATCAACAATATTGCCAGTGACATATTTCCTAAATGAGTCAATTTTAAGTTCCTTTCCTAAGCCTCTAGCAATGAGAGTTATACGTCGTACGAAAGAACAAGCTAAGAGCTTTCAACCAAGCTATAAATGATTTATGCAACAAAAGAAATGTGAAAGTTAAATGCAACTGTATATGAAAATTACAGATTCATCAACAATATTGCCAGTGACATATTTCCTAAATGAGTCAATTTTAAGTTCCTTTCCTAAGCCTCTAGCAATGAGAGTTATACGTCGTACGAAAGAACAAGCTAAGAGCTTTCAACCAAGCTGTAAGTCGTTTATGCAGCAAAAGAAATGTGAAAGTTAAATGCAACTGTATATGAAAAATACATTTTCATCAACAATATTCCCAGTGACATATTTCCCAGGTGAGTCAATTTTAAGTTCCTTTCCTAAGAGTTATACAGAGTTATACATCGTTGGAAAGAACAAGCTAGGAGCTTTCAACCAAGCTATAAATGATTTATGCAACAAAAGAAATGTGAAAGTTAAATGCAACTGTACATGAAAAATACAAAATCATCAACAATATTCCCAATGACATATTTCCTAAGAGAGTCAATTATAAGTTCCTTCCCTAAGCCTTTATCAACGAGGGTTATACATCGTTGGAAAGAACAAGCTAAGGGCTTTCAATCAAGCTATAAACGTTTTATGCAACAAAAGAAATGTGAAAGATAAATGCAACTGTACATGAAAAATACAAAATCATCAACAATATTCCCAGTGTCATATTTCCTAGATGAGTCAATTTTAAGTTCGTTTCCTAAACCTCTTTAAACCTGAGTTTTACATCGTTGGAGAGAGCAAGCTAAGAGCTTTCAATTAAGCTATAAACGGTTTATGCAGCAAAAGAAATGTGAAAGTTAAATGCAACTGTACATGAAAAATACAAAATCATCAACAATATTCCCAATGACATATTTCCTAAGTGAGTCAATTATAAGTTCCTTCCCTAAGCCTTTATCAACGAGGGTTATACATCGTTGGAAAGAACAAGCTAAGGGCTTTCAATCAAGCTATAAATGATTTATGCAACAAAAGAAATGTGAAAGATAAATGCAACTGTATATGAAAAATACAAAATCATCAACAATATTCCCAATGACATATTTCCTAAGTGAGTCAATTATAAGTTCCTTTCCTAAGAGTTATACAGAGTTATACGTCGTTGGAAAGAACAAGCTAAGAGCTTTCAATCAAGCTATAAATGATTTATGCAACAAAAGAAATGTGAAAGTTAAATGCAACTGTATATGAAAATTACAGATTCATCAACAATATTGCCAGTGACATATTTCCTAAATGAGTCAATTTTAAGTTCCTTTCCTAAGCCTCTAGCAATGAGAGTTATACGTCGTACGAAAGAACAAGCTAAGAACTTTCAACCAAGCTGTAAGTCGTTTATGCAGCAAAAGAAATGTGAAAGTTAAATGCAACTGTATATGAAAAATACATTTTCATCAACAATATTCCCAGTGACATATATCCCAGGTGAGTCAATTTTAAGTTCCTTTCCTAAGAGTTATACAGAGTTATACATCGTTGGAAAGAACAAGCTAGGAGCTTTCAACCAAGCTATAAATGATTTATGCAACAAAAGAAATGTGAAAGTTAAATGCAACTGTACATGAAAAATACAAAATCATCAACAATATTTCCAATGACATATTTCCTAAGAGAGTCAATTATAAGTTCCTTCCCTAAGCCTTTATCAACGAGGGTTATACATCGTTGGAAAGAACAAGCTAAGGGCTTTCAATCAAGCTATAAACGTTTTATGCAACAAAGGAAATGTGAAAGATAAATGCAACTGTACATGAAAAATACAAAATCATCAACAATATTCCCAGTGTCATATTTCCTAGATGAGTCAATTTTAAGTTCCTTTCCTAAACCTCTTTAAACCTGAGTTTTACGTCGTTGGAGAGAGCAAGCTAAGAGCTTTCAATTAAGCTATAAACGGTTTATGCAACAAAACAAATGTGAAAGTTAAATGTAATTGTATATGAAAAATACAGTATCATCAACAATATTCCCAGTGACATATTTCCTATATGAGTCAATTTTAAGTTCCTTTCCTAAGCCTCTAGCAATGAGAGTTATACGTCGTAGGAAAGAACAAGCTAAGAGCTTTCAACCAAGCTGTAAGTCTTTAAGGAACAATAGAAATGTGAAAGTTAAATGCAGCTGTATATGAAAAATACATTTTCATCAACAATATTCCCAGTGACATATTTCCCAGGTGAGTCAATTTTAAGTTCCTTTCCTAAGCCTCTATCAAGGAGAGTTATACATCGTTGTAAAGAACAAGCTAGGAGCTTTCAACCAAGCTATAAATGATTTATGCAACAAAAGAAATGTGAAAGTTAAATGCAGCTGTATATGAAAAATACATTTTCATCAACAATATTCCCAGTGACATATTTCCCAGGTGAGTCAATTTTAAGTTCCTTTCCTAAGCCTCTAGCAATGACAGTTATACGTCGTACGAAAGAACAAGCTAAGAGCTTTCAACCAAGCTGTAAGTCGTTTATGCAGCAAAAGAAATGTGAAAGTTAAATGCAACTGTATATGAAAAATACATTTTCATCAACAATATTCCCAGTGACATATTTCCCAGATGAGTCAATTTTAAGTTCCTTTCCTAAGAGTTATACAGAGTTATACATCGTTGGAAAGAACAAGCTAGGAGCTTTCAACCAAGCTATAAATGATTTATGCAACAAAAGAAATGTGAAAGTTAAATGCAACTGTACATGAAAAATACAAAATCATCAACAATATTCCCAATGACATATTTCCTAAGAGAGTCAATTATAAGTTCCTTCCCTAAGCCTTTATCAACGAGGGTTATACATCGTTGGAAAGAACAAGCTAAGGGCTTTCAATCAAGCTATAAACGTTTTATGCAACAAAAGAAATGTGAAAGATAAATGCAACTGTACATGAAAAATACAAAATCATCAACAATATTCCCAGTGTCATATTTCCTAGATGAGTCAATTTTAAGTTCGTTTCCTAAACCTCTTTAAACCTGAGTTTTACATCGTTGGAGAGAGCAAGCTAAGAGCTTTCAATTAAGCTATAAACGGTTTATGCAGCAAAAGAAATGTGAAAGTTAAATGCAACTGTACATGAAAAATATAAAATCATCAACAATATTCCCAATGACATATTTCCTAAGTGAGTCAATTATAAGTTCCTTCCCTAAGCCTTTATCAACGAGGGTTATACATCGTTGGAAAGAACAAGCTAAGGGCTTTCAATCAAGCTATAAATGATTTATGCAACAAAAGAAATGTGAAAGATAAATGCAACTGTATATGAAAAATACAAAATCATCAACAATATTCCCAATGACATATTTCCTAAGTGAGTCAATTATAAGTTCCTTTCGTAAGAGTTATACAGAGTTATACGTCGTTGGAAAGAACAAGCTAAGAGCTTTCAATCAAGCTATAAATGATTTATGCAACAAAAGAAATGTGAAAGTTAAATGCAACTGTATATGAAAATTACAGATTCATCAACAATATTGCCAGTGACATATTTCCTAAATGAGTCAATTTTAAGTTCCTTTCCTAAGCCTCTAGCAATGAGAGTTATACGTCGTACGAAAGAACAAGCTAAGAGCTTTCAACCAAGCTGTAAGTCGTTTATGCAGCAAAAGAAATGTGAAAGTTAAATGCAACTGTATATGAAAAATACATTTTCATCAACAATATTCCCAGTGACATATTTCCCAGGTGAGTCAATTTTAAGTTCCTTTCCTAAGAGTTATACAGAGTTATACATCGTTGGAAAGAACAAGCTAGGAGCTTTCAACCAAGCTATAAATGATTTATGCAACAAAAGAAATGTGAAAGTTAAATGCAACTGTACATGAAAAATACAAAATCATCAACAATATTCCCAATGACATATTTCCTAAGAGAGTCAATTATAAGTTCCTTCCCTAAGCCTTTATCAACGAGGGTTATACATCGTTGGAAAGAACAAGCTAAGGGCTTTCAATCAAGCTATAAACGTTTTATGCAACAAAAGAAATGTGAAAGATAAATGCAACTGTACATGAAAAATACAAAATCATCAACAATATTCCCAGTGTCATATTTCCTAGATGAGTCAATTTTAAGTTCGTTTCCTAAACCTCTTTAAACCTGAGTTTTACATCGTTGGAGAGAGCAAGCTAAGAGCTTTCAATTAAGCTATAAACGGTTTATGCAGCAAAAGAAATGTGAAAGTTAAATGCAACTGTACATGAAAAATACAAAATCATCAACAATATTCCCAATGACATATTTCCTAAGTGAGTCAATTATAAGTTCCTTCCCTAAGCCTTTATCAACGAGGGTTATACATCGTTGGAAAGAACAAGCTAAGGGCTTTCAATCAAGCTATAAATGATTTATGCAACAAAAGAAATGTGAAAGATAAATGCAACTGTATATGAAAAATACAAAATCATCAACAATATTCCCAATGACATATTTCCTAAGTGAGTCAATTATAAGTTCCTTTCCTAAGAGTTATACAGAGTTATACGTCGTTGGAAAGAACAAGCTAAGAGCTTTCAATCAAGCTATAAATGATTTATGCAACAAAAGAAATGTGAAAGTTAAATGCAACTGTATATGAAAATTACAGACTCATCAACAATATTGCCAGTGACATATTTCCTAAATGAGTCAATTTTAAGTTCCTTTCCTAAGCCTCTAGCAATGAGAGTTATACGTCGTACGAAAGAACAAGCTAAGAGCTTTCAACCAAGCTGTAAGTCGTTTATGCAGCAAAAGAAATGTGAAAGTTAAATGCAACTGTATATGAAAAATACATTTTCATCAACAATATTCCCAGTGACATATTTCCCAGGTGAGTCAATTTTAAGTTCCTTTCCTAAGAGTTATACAGAGTTATACATCGTTGGAAAGAACAAGCTAGGAGCTTTCAACCAAGCTATAAATGATTTATGCAACAAAAGAAATGTGAAAGTTAAATGCAACTGTACATGAAAAATACAAAATCATCAACAATATTCCCAATGACATATTTCCTAAGAGAGTCAATTATAAGTTCCTTCCCTAAGCCTTTATCAACGAGGGTTATACATCGTTGGAAAGAACAAGCTAAGGGCTTTCAATCAAGCTATAAACGTTTTATGCAACAAAGGAAATGTGAAAGATAAATGCAACTGTACATGAAAAATACAAAATCATCAACAATATTCCCAGTGTCATATTTCCTAGATGAGTCAATTTTAAGTTCCTTTCCTAAACCTCTTTAAACCTGAGTTTTACGTCGTTGGAGAGAGCAAGCTAAGAGCTTTCAATTAAGCTATAAACGGTTTATGCAACAAAACAAATGTGAAAGTTAAATGTAATTGTATATGAAAAATACAGTATCATCAACAATATTCCCAGTGACATATTTCCTATATGAGTCAATTTTAAGTTCCTTTCCTAAGCCTCTAGCAATGAGAGTTATACGTCGTACGAAAGAACAAGCTAAGAGCTTTCAACCAAGCTGTAAGTCTTTAAGGAACAATAGAAATGTGAAAGTTAAATGCAGCTGTATATGAAAAATACATTTTCATCAACAATATTCCCAGTGACATATTTCCCAGGTGAGTCAATTTTAAGTTCCTTTCCTAAGCCTCTATCAAGGAGAGTTATACATCGTTGGAAAGAACAAGCTAGGAGCTTTCAACCAAGCTATAAATGATTTATGCAACAAAAGAAATGTGAAAGTTAAATGCAGCTGTATATGAAAAATACATTTTCATCAACAATATTCCCAGTGACATATTTCCCAGGTGAGTCAATTTTAAGTTCCTTTCCTAAGCCTCTAGCAATGACAGTTATACGTCGTACGAAAGAACAAGCTAAGAGCTTTCAACCAAGCTGTAAGTCGTTTATGCAGCAAAAGAAATGTGAAAGTTAAATGCAACTGTATATGAAAAATACATTTTCATCAACAATATTCCCAGTGACATATTTCCCAGGTGAGTCAATTTTAAGTTCCTTTCCTAAGAGTTATACAGAGTTATACATCGTTGGAAAGAACAATCTAAGAGCTTTCAACCAAGCTATAAATGATTTATGCAACAAAAGAAATGTGAAAGTTAAATGCAACTGTACATGAAAAATACAAAATCATCAACAATATTCCCAGTGTCATATTTCCTAGATGAGTCAATTTTAAGTTCGTTTCCTAAACCTCTTTAAACCTGAGTTTTACATCGTTGGAGAGAGCAAGCTAAGAGCTTTCAACCAAGCTATAAACGGTTTATGTAACAAAAGAAATGTGGAAGTTAAATGCAACTGTACATGAAAAATACAAAATCATCAACAATATTCCCAATGACATATTTCCTAAGTGAGTCAATTATAAGTTCCTTCCCTAAGCCTTTATCAACGAGGGTTATACATCGTTGGAAAGAACAAGCTAAGAGCTTTCAATCAAGCTATAAATGATTTATGCAACAAAAGAAGTGTGAAAGATAAATGCAACTGTATATGAAAAATACAAAATCATCAACAATATTCCCAATGACATATTTCCTAAGTGAGTCAATTATAAGTTCCTTTCCTAAGCTTCTATCAACCACAGTTATACATCGTTGGAAAGAACGAAATAAGAGCTTTCAATCACACTATAAATAGTTTTTGCAGCAAAAGAAATGTGAAAGTTAAATGCAGCTTTATATGAAAAATACAGAATCATCAACAATATTCCCAGTGACATATTTCCTAAGTTTGTCAATTATAAGTTCCTTCCCTAACCCTCTCTCAATGAGGGTTATACATCGTTGGAAAGAAAAAGCTAGGAGCTTTCAATCAAGCTATAAACGTTTTATGCACCAAAAGAAATGTGAAAGATAAATGCAACTGTACATGAAAAATACAAAATCATCAACAATATTCCCAGTGTCATATTTCCTAGATTAGTCAATTTTAAGTTCGTTTCCTAAACCGCTTTAAACCTGAGTTTTACATCGCTGGAGAGAGCAAGCTAAGAGCTTTCAATTAAGCTATAAACGGTTTATGCAGCAAAACAAATGTGAAAGTTAAATGCAACTGTATATGAAAAATAAAAAATCATCAACAATATTGCCAGTGACATATTTCCTGGAAGAGTCAATCTTAAGTTCCTTTCCTAAGCTTCTATCACTGAGAGTTATACGTCGTTGGAAAGAACAAGCTAAGAGCTTTCAATCAAGCTATAAATGATTTATGCAACAAAAGAAATGTGAAAGTTAAATGCAACTGTATATGAAAATTACAGATTCATCAACAATATTGCCAGTGACATATTTCCTAGATGAGTCAATTTTAAGTTCCTTTCCTAAGCCTCTAGCAATGAGAGTTATACGTCGTACGAAAGAACAAGCTAAGAGCTTTCAACCAAGCTGTCAGTCGTTTATGCAGCAAAAGAAATGTGAAAGTTAAATGCAACTGTATATGAAAAATACATTTTCATCAACAATATTCCCAGTGACATATTTCCCAGGTGAGTCAATTTTAAGTTCCTTTCCTAAGAGTTATACAGAGTTATACATCGTTGGAAAGAACAAGCTAGGAGCTTTTAACCAAGCTATAAATGATTTATGCAACAAAAGAAATGTGAAAGTTAAATGCAACTGTACATGAAAAATACAAAATCATCAACAATATTCCCAATGACATATTTCCTAAGTGAGTCAATTATAAGTTCCTTCCCTAAGCGTTTATCAACGAGAGTTATACATCGTTGGAAAGAACAAGCTAAGGGCTTTCAATCAAGCTATAAACGTTTTATGCAACAAAAGAAATGTGAAAGATAAATGCAACTGTACATGAAAAATACAAAATCATCAACAATATTCCCAGTGTCATATTTCCTAGATGAGTCAATTTTAAGTTCGTTTCCTAAACCTCTTTAAACCTGAGTTTTACATCGTTGGAGAGAGCAAGCTAAGAGCTTTCAATTAAGCTATAAACGGTTTATGCAGCAAAAGAAATGTGAAAGTTAAATGCAACTGTATATGAAAAATACAAAATCATCAACAATATTCCCAATGACATATTTCCTAAGTGAGTCAATTATAAGTTCCTTTCCTAAGCTTCTATCAACCACAGTTATACATCGTTGGAAAGAACGAAATAAGGGCTTTCAATCACACTATAAATAGTTTTTGCAGCAAAAGAAATGTGAAAGTTAAATGCAGCTTTATATGAAAAATACAGAATCATCAACAATATTCCCAGTGACATATTTCCTATATGAGTCAATTTTAAGTTCCTTTCCTAAGCCTCTAGCAATGAGAGTTATACGTCGTAGGAAAGAACAAGCTAAGAGCTTTCAACCAAGCTGTAAGTCTTTAAGGAACAATAGAAATGTGAAAGTTAAATGCAGCTGTATATGAAAAATACATTTTCATCAACAATATTCCCAGTGACATATTTCCCAGGTGAGTCAATTTTAAGTTCCTTTCCTAAGCCTCTATCAAGGAGAGTTATACATCGTTGGAAAGAACAAGCTAGGAGCTTTCAACCAAGCTATAAATGATTTATGCAACAAAAGAAATGTGAAAGTTAAATGCAGCTGTATATGAAAAATACATTTTCATCAACAATATTCCCAGTGACATATTTCCCAGGTGAGTCAATTTTAAGTTCCTTTCCTAAGCCTCTAGCAATCACAGTTATACGTCGTACGAAAGAACAAGCTAAGAGCTTTCAACCAAGCTGTAAGTCGTTTATGCAGCAAAAGAAATGTGAAAGTTAAATGCAACTGTATATGAAAAATACATTTTCATCAACAATATTCCCAGTGACATATTTCCCAGGTGAGTCAATTTTAAGTTCCTTTCCTAAGAGTTATACAGAGTTATACATCGTTGGAAAGAACAAGCTAAGAGCTTTCAATCAAGCTATAAATGATTTATGCAACAAAAGAAATGTGAAAGTTAAATGCAACTGTACATGAAAAATACAAAATCATCAACAATATTCCCAGTGTCATATTTCCTAGATGCGTCAATTTTAAGTTCGTTTCCTAAACCTCTTTAAACCTGAGTTTTACATCGTTGGAGAGAGCAAGCTAAGAGCTTTCAATTAAGCTATAAACGGTTTATGTAACAAAAGAAATGTGAAAGTTAAATGCAACTGTACATGAAAAATACAAAATCATCAACAATATTCCCAATGACATATTTCCTAAGTGAGTCAATTATAAGTTCCTTCCCTAAGCCTTTATCAACGAGGGTTATACATCGTTGGAAAGAACAAGCTAAGAGCTTTCAATCAAGCTATAAATGATTTATGCAACAAAAGAAATGTGAAAGTTAAATGCAACTGTATATGAAAAATACAAAATCATCAACAATATTCCCAATGACATATTTCCTAAGTGAGTCAATTATAAGTTCCTTTCCTAAGCTTCTATCAACCACAGTTATACATCGTTGGAAAGAACGAAATAAGGGCTTTCAATCACACTATAAATAGTTTTTGCAGCAAAAGAAATGTGAAAGCTAAATGCAGCTTTATATGAAAAATACAGAATCATCAACAATATTCCCAGTGACATATTTCCTAAGTTTGTCAATTATAAGTTCCTTCCCTAACCCTCTATCAATGAGGGTTATACATCGTTGGAAAGAAAAAGCTAGGAGCTTTCAATCAAGCTATAAACGTTTTATGCACCAAAAGAAATGTGAAAGATAAATGCAACTGTACATGAAAAATACAAAATCATCAACAATATTCCCAGTGTCATATTTCCTAGATTAGTCAATTTTAAGTTCGTTTCCTAAACCGCTTTAAACCTGAGTTTTACATCGCTGGAGAGAGCAAGCTAAGAGCTTTCAATTAAGCTATAAACGGTTTATGCAGCAAAACAAATGTGAAAGTTAAATGCAACTGTATATGAAAAATAAAAAATCATCAACAATATTGCCAGTGACATATTTCCTGGAAGAGTCAATCTTAAGTTCCTTTCCTAAGCTTCTATCACTGAGAGTTATACGTCGTTGGAAAGAACAAGCTAAGAGCTTTCAATCAAGCTATAAATGATTTATGCAACAAAAGAAATGTGAAAGTTAAATGCAACTGTATATGAAAATTACAGATTCATCAACAATATTGCCAGTGACATATTTCCTAGATGAGTCAATTTTAAGTTCCTTTCCTAAGCCTCTAGCAATGAGAGTTATACGTCGTACGAAAGAACAAGCTAAGAGCTTTCAACCAAGCTGTCAGTCGTTTATGCAGCAAAAGAAATGTGAAAGTTAAATGCAACTGTATATGAAAAATACATTTTCATCAACAATATTCCCAGTGACATATTTCCCAGGTGAGTCAATTTTAAGTTCCTTTCCTAAGAGTTATACAGAGTTATACATCGTTGGAAAGAACAAGCTAGGAGCTTTTAACCAAGCTATAAATGAATTATGCAACAAAATAAATGTGAAAGTTAAATGCAACTGTACATGAAAAATACAAAATCATCAACAATATTCCCAATGACATATTTCCTAAGTGAGTCAATTATAAGTTCCTTCCCTAAGCCTTTATCAACGAGAGTTATACATCGTTGGAAAGAACAAGCTAAGGGCTTTCAATCAAGCTATAAACGTTTTATGCAACAAAAGAAATGTGAAAGATAAATGCAACTGTACATGAAAAATACAAAATCATCAACAATATTCCCAGTGTCATATTTCCTAGATGAGTCAATTTTAAGTTCGTTTCCTAAACCTCTTTAAACCTGAGTTTTACATCGTTGGAGAGAGCAAGCTAAGAGCTTTCAATTAAGCTATAAACGGTTTATGCAGCAAAAGAAATGTGAAAGTTAAATGCAACTGTATATGAAAAATACAAAATCATCAACAATATTCCCAATGACATATTTCCTAAGTGAGTCAATTATAAGTTCCTTTCCTAAGCTTCTATCAACCACAGTTATACATCGTTGGAAAGAACGAAATAAGGGCTTTCAATCACACTATAAATAGTTTTTGCAGCAAAAGAAATGTGAAAGTTAAATGCAGCTTTATATGAAAAATACAGAATCATCAACAATATTCCCAGTGACATATTTCCTATATGAGTCAATTTTAAGTTCCTTTCCTAAGCCTCTAGCAATGAGAGTTATACGTCGTAGGAAAGAACAAGCTAAGAGCTTTCAACCAAGCTGTAAGTCTTTAAGGAACAATAGAAATGTGAAAGTTAAATGCAGCTGTATATGAAAAATACATTTTCATCGACAATATTCCCAGTGACATATTTCCCAGGTGAGTCAATTTTAAGTTCCTTTCCTAAGCCTCTATCAAGGAGAGTTATACATCGTTGGAAAGAACAAGCTAGGAGCTTTCAACCAAGCTATAAATGATTTATGCAACAAAAGAAATGTGAAAGTTAAATGCAGCTGTATATGAAAAATACATTTTCATCAACAATATTCCCAGTGACATATTTCCCAGGTGAGTCAATTTTAAGTTCCTTTCCTAAGCCTCTAGCAATGACAGTTATACGTCGTACGAAAGAACAAGCTAAGAGCTTTCAACCAAGCTGTAAGTCGTTTATGCAGCAAAAGAAATGTGAAAGTTAAATGCAACTGTATATGAAAAATACATTTTCATCAACAATATTCCCAGTGACATATTTCCCAGGTGAGTCAATTTTAAGTTCCTTTCCTAAGAGTTATACAGAGTTATACATAGTTGGAAAGAACAATCTAAGAGCTTTCAATCAAGCTATAAATGATTTATGCAACAAAAGAAATGTGAAAGTTAAATGCAACTGTACATGAAAAATACAAAATCATCAACAATATTCCCAGTGTCATATTTCCTAGATGAGTCAATTTTAAGTTCGTTTCCTAAACCTCTTTAAACCTGAGTTTTACATCGTTGGAGAGAGCAAGCTAAGAGCTTTCAATTAAGCTATAAATGATTTATGTAACAAAAGAAATGTGAAAGTTAAATGCAACTGTACATGAAAAATACAAAATCATCAACAATATTCCCAATGACATATTTCCTAAGTGAGTCAATTATAAGTTCCTTCCCTAAGCCTTTATCAACGAGGGTTATACATCGTTGGAAAGAACAAGCTAAGAGCTTTCAATCAAGCTATAAATGATTTATGCAACAAAAGAAATGTGAAAGATAAATGCAACTGTATATGAAAAATACAAAATCATCAACAATATTCCCAATGACATATTTCCTAAGTGAGTCAATTATAAGTTCCTTTCCTAAGCTTCTATCAACCACAGTTATACATCGTTGGAAAGAACGAAATAAGGGCTTTCAATCACACTATAAATAGTTTTTGCAGCAAAAGAAATGTGAAAGTTAAATGCAGCTTTATATGAAAAATACAGAATCATCAACAATATTCCCAGTGACATATTTCCTAAGTTTGTCAATTATAAGTTCCTTCCCTAACCCTCTATCAATGAGGGTTATACATCGTTGGAAAGAAAAAGCTAGGAGCTTTCAATCAAGCTATAAACGTTTTATGCACCAAAAGAAATGTGAAAGATAAATGCAACTGTACATGAAAAATACAAAATCATCAACAATATTCCCAGTGTCATATTTCCTAGATTAGTCAATTTTAAGTTCGTTTCCTAAACCGCTTTAAACCTGACTTTTACATCGCTGGAGAGAGCAAGCTAAGAGCTTTCAATTAAGCTATAAACGGTTTATGCAGCAAAACAAATGTGAAAGTTAAATGCAACTGTATATGAAAAATAAAAAATCATCAACAATATTGCCAGTGACATATTTCCTGGAAGAGTCAATCTTAAGTTCCTTTCCTAAGCTTCTATCACTGAGAGTTATACGTCGTTGGAAAGAACAAGCTAAGAGCTTTCAATCAAGCTATAAATGATTTATGCAACAAAAGAAATGTGAAAGTTAAATGCAACTGTATATGAAAATTACAGATTCATCAACAATATTGCCAGTGACATATTTCCTAGATGAGTCAATTTTAAGTTCCTTTCCTAAGCCTCTAGCAATGAGAGTTATACGTCGTACGAAAGAACAAGCTAAGAGCTTTCAACCAAGCTGTCAGTCGTTTATGCAGCAAAAGAAATGTGAAAGTTAAATGCAACTGTATATGAAAAATACATTTTCATCAACAATATTCCCAGTGACATATTTCCCAGGTGAGTCAATTTTAAGTTCCTTTCCTAAGAGTTATACAGAGTTATACATCGTTGGAAAGAACAAGCTAGGAGCTTTTAACCAAGCTATAAATGATTTATTCAACAAAAGAAATGTGAAAGTTAAATGCAACTGTACATGAAAAATACAAAATCATCAACAATATTCCCAATGACATATTTCCTAAGTGAGTCAATTATAAGTTCCTTCCCTAAGCCTTTATCAACGAGAGTTATACATCGTTGGAAAGAACAAGCTAAGGGCTTTCAATCAAGCTATAAACGTTTTATGCAACAAAAGAAATGTGAAAGATAAATGCAACTGTACATGAAAAATACAAAATCATCAACAATATTCCCAGTGTCATATTTCCTAGATGAGTCAATTTTAAGTTCGTTTCCTAAACCTCTTTAAACCTGAGTTTTACATCGTTGGAGAGAGCAAGCTAAGAGCTTTCAATTAAGCTATAAACGGTTTATGCAGCAAAAGAAATGTGAAAGTTAAATGCAACTGTACATGAAAAATACAAAATCATCAACAATATTCCCAATGACATATTTCCTAAGTGAGTCAATTATAAGTTCCTTCCCTAAGCCTTTATCAACGAGGGTTATACATCGTTGGAAAGAACAAGCTAAGGGCTTTCAATCAAGCTATAAATGATTTATGCAACAAAAGAAATGTGAAAGATAAATGCAACTGTATATGAAAAATACAAAATCATCAACAATATTCCCAATGACATATTTCCTAAGTGAGTCAATTGTAAGTTCCTTTCCTAAGCTTCTATCAACCACAGTTATACATCGTTGGAAAGAACGAAATAAGGGCTTTCAATCACACTATAAATAGTTTTTGCAGCAAAAGAAATGTGAAAGTTAAATGCAGCTTTATATGAAAAATACAAAATCATCAACAATATTGCCAGTGACATATTTCCTAAGTTTGTCAATTATAAGTTCCTTCCCTAAGCCTCTATCAATGAGGGTTATACATCGTTAGAAAGAAAAAGCTAGGAGCTTTCGACCAAGCTATAAATGATTTATGCAACAAAAGAAATGTGAAAGTTAAATGCAACTGTATATGAAAAATACAAAATCATCAACAATATTGCCAGTAACATATCTCCTAGATGAGTCAATTTTAAGTTCCTTTCCTAAGCCTCTATCAATGAGAGTTATACATCGCTGGAAAGAACTAGCTAAGAGCTTTCAACCAAGCTATAAAAGATTTATGCAGCAAAAGAAATGTGAAAGTTAAATGCAACTGTATATGAAAATTACAGATTCATCAACAATATTGCCAGTGTCATATTTCCTAAATGAGTCAATTTTAAGTTCCTTTCCTAAGCCTCTAGCAATGAGAGTTATACGTCGTACGAAAGAACAAGCTAAGAGCTTTCAACCAAGCTGTAAGTCGTTTACGCGGCAAAAGAAATGTGAAAGTTAAATGCAACTGTATATTAAAATAAAAAATCATCAACAATATTCCCAATGACATATTTCCCTGGTGAGTCAATTTTAAGTTCCTTTCCTAAGCCTCTAGCAATGAGAGTTATACGTCGTACGAAAGAACAAGCTAAGAGCTTTCAACCAAGCTGTCAGTCGTTTATGCAGCAAAAGAAATGTGAAAGTTAAATGCAACTGTATATGAAAAATACATTTTCATCAACAATATTCCCAGTGACATATTTCCCAGGTGAGTCAATTTTAAGTTCCTTTCCTAAGAGTTATACAGAGTTATACATCGTTGGAAAGAACAAGCTAGGAGCTTTTAACCAAGCTATAAATGATTTATGCAGCAAAAGAAATGTGAAAGTTAAATGCAACTGTACATGAAAAATACAAAATCATCAACAATATTCCCAATGACATATTTCCTAAGTGAGTCAATTATAAGTTCCTTCCCTAAGCCATTATCAACGAGAGTTATACATCGTTGGAAAGAACAAGCTAAGGGCTTTCAATCAAGCTATAAACGTTTTATGCAACAAAAGAAATGTGAAAGATAAATGCAACTGTACATGAAAAATACAAAATCATCAACAATATTCCCAGTGTCATATTTCCTAGATGAGTCAATTTTAAGTTCGTTTCCTAAACCTCTTTAAACCGGAGTTTTACATCGTTGGAGAGAGCAAGCTAAGAGCTTTCAATTAAGCTATAAACGGTTTATGCAGCAAAAGAAATGTGAAAGTTAAATGCAACTGTACATGAAAAATACAAAATCATCAACAATATTCCCAATGACATATTTCCTAAGTGAGTCAATTATAAGTTCCTTCCCTAAGCCTTTATCAACGAGGGTTATACATCGTTGGAAAGAACAAGCTAAGGGCTTTCAATCAAGCTATAAATGATTTATGCAACAAAAGAAATGTGAAAGATAAATGCAACTGTATATGAAAAATACAAAATCATCAACAATATTCCCAATGACATATTTCCTAAGTGAGTCAATTATAAGTTCCTTTCCTAAGCTTCTATCAACCACAGTTATACATCGTTGGAAAGAACGAAATAAGGGCTTTCAATCACACTATAAATAGTTTTTGCAGCAAAAGAAATGTGAAAGTTAAATGCAGCTTTATATGAAAAATACAGAATCATCAACAATATTCCCAGTGACATATTTCCTAAGTTTGTCAATTATAAGTTCCTTCCCTAAGCCTCTATCAATGAGGGTTATACATCGTTGGAAAGAAAAAGCTAGGAGCTTTCAATCAAGCTATAAACGTTTTATGCAACAAAAGAAATGTGAAAGATAAATGCAACTGTACATGAAAAATACAAAATCATCAACAATATTCCCAGTGTCATATTTCCTAGATTAGTCAATTTTAAGTTCGTTTCCTAAACCGCTTTAAACCTGACTTTTACATCGTTGGAGAGAGCAAGCTAAGAGCTTTCAATTAAGCTATAAACGGTTTATGCAGCAAAACAAATGTGAAAGTTAAATGCAACTGTATATGAAAAATAAAAAATCATCAACAATATTGCCAGTGACATATTTCCTGGAAGAGTCAATTTTAAGTTCCTTTCCTAAGCCTCTAGCAATGAGAGTTATACGTCGTACGAAAGAACAAGCTAAGAGCTTTCAACCAAGCTGTAAGTCGTTTATGCAGCAAAAGAAATGTGAAAGTTAAATGCAACTGTATATGAAAAATACATTTTCATCAACAATATTCCCAGTGACATATTTCCCAGGTGAGTCAATTTTAAGTTCCTTTCCTAAGAGTTATACAGAGTTATACATCGTTGGAAAGAACAAGCTAGGAGCTTTCAACCAAGCTATAAATGATTTATGCAACAAAAGAAATGTGAAAGTTAAATGCAACTGTACATGAAAAATACAAAATCATCAACAATATTCCCAATGACATATTTCCTAAGAGAGTCAATTATAAGTTCCTTCCCTAAGCCTTTATCAACGAGGGTTATACATCGTTGGAAAGAACAAGCTAAGGGCTTTCAATCAAGCTATAAACGTTTTATGCAACAAAAGAAATGTGAAAGATAAATGCAACTGTACATGAAAAATACAAAATCATCAACAATATTCCCAGTGTCATATTTCCTAGATGAGTCAATTTTAAGTTCCTTTCCTAAACCTCTTTAAACCTGAGTTTTACGTCGTTGGAGAGAGCAAGCTAAGAGCTTGCAATTAAGCTATAAACGGTTTATGCAACAAAACAAATGTGAAAGTTAAATGTAATTGTATATGAAAAATACAGTATCATCAACAATATTCCCAGTGACATATTTCCTAGATTAGTCAATTTTAAGTTCCTTTCCTAAGCCTCTATCAGCGAGGGTTATCTTCGTTGGAAAGAACAAAATAAGGGATTTCAACTAAGCTATACACGGTATATGCAGCGGAAAAAATGTGAGAGTTAAATACAACTGTATATGAAAAATACAGAGTCATCAACAATATTCCTCGTGACATAATTCCGAGATCCGTCAATTTTAAGTTCCTTTCCTAAGCTTCTATCAACCACAGTTATACATCGTTGGAAAGAACGAGCTAGGAGCTTTCAATCGAGCTATAAATGATTTATGCAACAAAAGAAATGTGAAAGTTAAATGCAACTGTATATGAAAAACACAAAATCATCAACAATATTGCCAGTGACATATTTCCTAAGTGTGTCAATTATAAGTTCCTTCCCTAAGTCTCTATCAATGAGAGTTAAACATCGTTAGAAAGAAAAAGCTAGGAGCTTTCGACCAAGCTATAAATGATTTATGCAACAAAAGAAATGTGAAAGTTAAATGCAACTGTATATGAAAAATACAAAATCATCAACAATATTGCCAGTAACATATCTCCTAGATGAGTCAATTTTAAGTTCCTTTCCTAAGCCTCTATCAATGAGAGTTATACATCGCTGGAAAGAACTAGCTAAGAGCTTTCAACCAAGCTATAAAAGATTTATGCAGCAAAAGAAATGTGAAAGTTAAATGCAACTGTATATGAAAATTACAGATTCATCAACAATATTGCCAGTGACATATTTCCTAAATGAGTCAATTTTAAGTTCCTTTCCTAAGCCTCTAGCAATGAGAGTTATACGTCGTACGAAAGAACAAGCTAAGAGCTTTCAACCAAGCTGTAAGTCGTTTACGCGGCAAAAGAAATGTGAAAGTTAAATGCAACTGTATATTAAAATAAAAAATCATCAACAATATTCCCAATGACATATTTCCCTGGTGAGTCAATTTTAAGTTCCTTTCTTAAGCCTCTATCAAGGAGAGTTATACATCGTTGGAAAGAACAAGCTAAGGGCTTTCAACCAAGCTATAAACGGTTTATGCAGCAAAAGAAATGTGAAAGTTAAATGCAACTGTACATGAAAAATACAAAATCATCAACAATATTCCCAATGACATATTTCCTAAGTGAGTCAATTATAAGTTCCTTCCCTAAGCCTTTATTAACGAGGGTTATACATCGTTGGAAAGAACAAGCTAAGGGCTTTCAATCAAGCTATAAACGTTTTATGCAACAAAAGAAATGTGAAAGATAAATGCAACTGTACATGAAAAATACAAAATCATCAACAATATTCCCAGTGTCATATTTCCTAGATGAGTCAATTTTAAGTTACTTTCCTAAACCTCTTTCAACGAGAGCTTTACATAGCTGGAAAGAACAAGCTAGGAGCTTTCAACCAAGCTATAAATGATTTATGCAACAAAAGAAATGTGAAAGTTAAATGCAACTGTATATGAAAAATACAAAATCATCAACAATATTCCCAGTGACATATTTCCCTGGTGAGTCAATTTTATGTTCCTTTCCTAAGCCTCTATCAAGGAGAGTTATACATCGTTGGAAAGAACAAGCTAAGGGCTTTCAACCAAGCTATAAACGGTTTATGCAGCAAAAGAAATGTGAAAGTTAAATGCAACTGTACATGAAAAATACGAAATCATAAACAATATTCCCAGTGTCATATTTCCTAGATGAGTCAATTTTAAGTTCCTTTCCTAAACCTCTTTCAACGAGAGCTTTACATAGCTGGAAAGAACAAGCTAGGAGCTTTCAACCAAGCTATAAATGATTTATGCAACAAAAGAAATGTGAAAGTTAAATGCAACTGTATATGAAAAATACATTTTCATCAACAATATTCCCAGTGACATATTTCCTAGATGAGTCAATTGTATGTTCCTTTCCTAAGCCTGTATCAAGGAGAGTTATACATCGTTGGAAAGAACAAGCTAAGGGCTTTCAACCAAGCTATAAACGGTTTATGCAGCAAAAGAAATGTGAAAGTTAAATACAACTGTACATGAAGAATACAAAATCATCAACAATATTCCCAGTGACATATTTCCTAAGTCAGTCAATTATAAGTTCCTTCCCTAAGCCTTTATCAACGAGGGTTATACATCGTTCGAAAGAAGAGTCTAAGAGCTTTCAATCAAGCTATAAATGGTTTATGCAACAATAGAAATGTGAAAGTTAGGTGCAACTGTATATGAAAAATACTAAATCATCAACAATATTCCCAGTGACATATTTCCTAGATTAGTCAATTTTAAGTTCGTTTCCTAAACCTCTTTAAACCTGAGTTTTACATCGTTGGAGAGAGCAAGCCAAGAGCTTTCAATTAAGTTATAAACGGTTTATGCAGCAAAACAAATGTGAAAGTTAAATGTAATTGTATATGAAAAATACAGTATCATCAACAATATTCCCAGTGACATACTTCCTAGATTAGTCAATTTTAAGTTCCTTTCCTAAGCCTCTATCATCAACAATATTCCTCGTGACATAATTCCGAGATCCGTCAATTTTAAGTTCCTTTCCTAAGCTTCTATCAACCACAGTTATACATCGTTGGAAAGAACAAAATAAGGGCTTTCAATCACACTATAAATAGTTTTTCCAGCAAAAGAAATGTGAAAGTTAAACGCAACTGTATAAATACAGAATCATCAACAATATTCCCAGTGACATATTTCCTAAGTGTGTCAATTATAAGTTCCTTCCCTAAGCCTCTATCAATGAGAGTTATACGTCGTACGAAAGAATAAGCTAAGAGCTTTCAACCAAGCTGTAAGTCGTTTATGCAGCAAAAGAAATGTGAAAGTTAAATGCAACTGTATATGAAAAATACATTTTCATCAACAATATTCACAGTGACATATTTCCCAGGTGAGTCAATTTTAAGTTCCTTCCCTAAGCCTCTAACAATGAGGGTTATACATCGTTGGAAAGAACGAGCTAGGAGCTTTCAATCGAGCTATAAACGTTTTATGCAACAAAAGAAATGTGAAAGATAAATGCAACTGTACATGAAAAATACAAAATCATCAACAATATTCCCAGTGTCATATTTCCTAGATGAGTCAATTTTAAGTTCCTTTCCTAAACCTCTTTAAACCTGAGTTTTACGTCGTTGGAGAGAGCAAGCTAAGAGCTTTCAATTAAGCTATAAACGGTTTATGCAACAAAACAAATGTGAAAGTTAAATGTAATTGTATATGAAAAATACAGTATCATCAACAATATTCCCAGTGACATATTTCCTAGATTAGTCAATTTTAAGTTCCTTTCCTAAGCCTCTATCAGCGAGGGTTATCTTCGTTGGAAAGAACAAAATAAGGGATTTCAACTAAGCTATACACGGTATATGCAGCGGAAAAAATGTGAGAGTTAAATACAACTGTATATGAAAAATACAGAGTCATCAACAATATTCCTCGTGACATAATTCCGAGATCCGTCAATTTTAAGTTCCTTTCCTAAGCTTCTATCAACCACAGTTATACATCGTTGGAAAGAACAAAGTAAGGGCTTTCAATCACAATATAAATAGTTTTTCCAGCAAACGAAATGTGAAAGTTTAACGCAACTGTATATGAAAAATACAGAATCATCAACAATATTCCCAGTGACATATTTCCTAAGTATGTCAATTATAAGTTCCTTCCCTAAGCCTCTAACAATGAGGGTTATACATCGTTGGAAAGAACGAGCTAGGAGCTTTCAATCGAGCTATAAATGATTTATGCAACAAAAGAAATGTGAAAGTTAAATGCAACTGTATATGAAAAACACAAAATCATCAACAATATTGCCAGTGACATATTTCCTAAGTGTGTCAATTTTAAGTTCCTTCCCTAAGTCTCTATCAATGAGAGTTAAACATCGTTAGAAAGAAAAAGCTAGGAGCTTTCGACCAAGCTATAAATGATTTATGCAACAAAAGAAATGTGAAAGTTAAATGCAACTGTATATGAAAAATACAAAATCATCAACAATATTGCCAGTAACATATCTCCTAGATGAGTCAATTTTAAGTTCCTTTCCTAAGCCTCTATCAATGAGAGTTATACATCGCTGCAAAGAACTAGCTAAGAGCTTTCAACCAAGCTATAAAAGATTTATGCAGCAAAAGAAATGTGAAAGTTAAATGCAACTGTATATGAAAATTACAGATTCATCAACAATATTGCCAGTGACATATTTCCTAAATGAGTCAATTTTAAGTTCCTTTCCTAAGCCTCTAGCAATGAGAGTTATACGTCGTACGAAAGAACAAGCTAAGAGCTTTCAACCAAGCTGTAAGTCGTTTACGCGGCAAAAGAAATGTGAAAGTTAAATGCAACTGTATATTAAAATAAAAAATCATCAACAATATTCCCAATGACATATTTCCCTGGTGAGTCAATTTTAAGTTCCTTTCTTAAGCCTCTATCAAGGAGAGTTATACATCGTTGGAAAGAACAAGCTAAGGGCTTTCAACCAAGCTATAAACGGTTTATGCAGCAAAAGAAATGTGAAAGTTAAACGCAACTGTATATGAAAAATACAAAATCATCAACAATATTCCCAATGACATATTTCCTAAGTGAGTCAATTATAAGTTCCTTCCCTAAGCCTTTATTAACGAGGGTTATACATCGTTGGAAAGAACAAGCTAAGGGCTTTCAATCAAGCTATAAACGTTTTATGCAACAAAAGAAATGTGAAAGATAAATGCAACTGTACATGAAAAATACAAAATCATCAATAATATTCCCAGTGTCATATTTCCTAGATGAGTCAATTTTAAGTTCCTTTCCTAAACCTCTTTCAACGAGAGCTTTACATAGCTGGAAAGAACAAGCTAGGAGCTTTCAACCAAGCTATAAATGATTTATGCAACAAAAGAAATGTGAAAGGTAAATGCAACTGTATATGAAAAATACAAAATCATCAACAATATTCCCAGTGACATATTTCCCTGGTGAGTCAATTTTATGTTCCTTTCCTAAGCCTCTATCAAGGAGAGTTATACATCGTTGGAAAGAACAAGCTAAGGGCTTTCAACCAAGCTATAAACGGTTTATGCAGCAAAAGAAATGTGAAAGTTAAATGCAACTGTACATGAAAAATACAAAATCATCAACAATATTCCCAGTGTCATATTTCTTAGATGAGCCAATTTTAAGTTCCTTTCCTAAACCTCTTTCAACGAGAGCTTTACATAGCTGGAAAGAACAAGCTAGGAGCTTTCAACCAAGCTATAAATGATTATGCAACAAAAGAAATGTGAAAGTTAAATGCAACTGTATATGAAAAATACAAAATCATCAACAATATTCCCAGTGACATATTTCCCAGGTGAGTCAATTTTAAGTTCCGTTCCTAAGTCTCCATCAAGGAGAGTTATACATCGTTGGAAAGAATAAGCTAAGGGCTTTCAATCAAGCTATAAACGTTTTATGCAACAAAAGAAATGTGAAAGATAAATGCAACTGTACATGAAGAATACAAAATCATCAACAATATTCCCAGTGACATATTTCCTAAGTCAGTCAATTATAAGTTCCTTCCCTAAGCCTTTATCAACGAGGGTTATACATCGTTCGAAAGAAGAGTCTAAGCTATAAATGGTTTATGCAACAATAGAAATGTGAAAGTTAGGTGCAACTGTATATGAAAAATACTAAATCATCAACAATATTCCCAGTGACATATTTCCTAGATTAGTCAATTTTAAGTTCGTTTCCTAAACCTCTTTAAACCTGAGTTTTACATCGTTGGAGAGAGCAAGCTAAGAGCTTTCAATTAAGTTATAAACGGTTTATGCAGCAAAACAAATGTGAAAGTTAAATGTAATTGTATATGAAAAATACAGTATCATCAACAATGTTCCCAGTGACATACTTCCTAGATTAGTCAATTTTAAGTTCCTTTCCTAAGCCTCTATCAGCGAGGGTTATCTTCGTTGGAAAGAACAAAATAAGGGATTTCAACTAAGCTATACATGGTATATGCAGCGGAAAAAATGTGAGAGTTAAATACAACTGTATATGAAAAATACAAAGTCATCAACAATATTCCTCGTGACATAATTCCGAGATCCGTCAATTTTAAGTTCCTTTCCTAAGCTTCTATCAACCACAGTTATACATCGTTGGAAAGAACAAAATAAGGGCTTTCAATCACACTATAAATAGTTTTTGCAGCAAAAGAAATGTGAAAGTTAAGTGCAACTTTATATGAAAAATACAGAATCATCAACAATATTCCCAGTGACATATTTCCTAAGTTTGCCAATTATAAGTTCCTTCCCTAAGCCTCTAGCAATGAGGGTTATACATCGTTGGAAAGAAAAAGCTAGGAGCTTTCAATCAAGCTATAAATGATTTATGCAACAAAAGAAATGTGAAAGTTAAATGCAACTGTATATGAAAAACACAAAATCATCAACAATATTGCCAATGACATATTTCCTAAGTGTGTCAATTATAAGTTCCTTCCCTAAGCCTCTATCAATTAGAGTTATACATCGTTAGAAAGAACAAGCTAGGAGCTTTCAACCAAGCTATAAATGATTTATGCAACGAAAGAAATGTGAAAGTTAAATGCAACTGTATATGAAAAATACAAAATCATCAACAATATTGCCAGTAACATATTTCCTAGATGAGTCAATTTTAAGTTCCTTCCCTAAGCCTTTATCAACGAGGGTTATACATCGTTGGAAAGAACAAGCTAAGGGCTTTCAATCAAGCTATAAACGTTTTATGCAGCAAAAGAAATGTGAAAGATAAATGCAACTGTACATGAAAAATACAAAATCATCAACAATATTCCCAGTGTCATATTTCCTAGATGAGTCAATTTTAAGTTCCTTTCCTAAGCTTCTATCACTGAGAGTTATACGTCGTTGGAAAGAACAAGCTAAGAGCTTTCAATCAAGCTATAAATGATTTATGCAACAAAAGAAATGTGAAAGTTAAATGCAACTGTATATGAAAATTACAGATTCATCAACAATATTGCCAGTGACATATTTCCTAGATGAGTCAATTTTAAGTTCCTTTCCTAAGCCTCTAGCAATGAGAGTTATACGTCGTACGAAAGAACAAGCTAAGAGCTTTCAACCAAGCTGTAAGTCGTTTATGCGGCAAAAGAAATGTGAAAGTTAAATGCAACTGTATATGAAAAATACATTTTCATCAACAATATTCCCAGTGACATATATCCCAGGTGAGTCAATTTTAAGTTCCTTTCCTAAGCCTCTATCAACGAGAGTTATACATCGTTGGAAAGAACAAGCTAGGAGCTTTCAACCAAGCTATAAATGATTTATGCAACAAAAGAAATGTGAAAGTTAAATGCAACTGTACATGAAAAATACAAAATCATCAACAATATTCCCAATGACATATTTCCTAAGTGAGTCAATTATAAGTTCCTTCCCTAAGCCTTTATCAACGAGGGTTATACATCGTTGGAAAGAACAAGTTAAGGGCTTTCAATCAAGCTATAAACGTTTTATGCAACAAAAGAAATGTGAAAGATAAATGCAACTGTACATGAAAAATATAAAATCATCAACAATATTCCCAGTGTCATATTTCCTAGATGAGTCAATTTTAAGTTCGTTTCCTAAACCTCTTTAAAGCTGAGTTTTACATCGTTGGAGAGAGCAAGCTAAGAGCTTTCAATTAAGCTATAAATAGTTTATGCAGTAAAACAAATGTGAAAGTTAAATGTAATTGTATATGAAAAATACAGTATCATCAACAATATTCCCAGTGACATATTTCCTAGATTAGTCAATTTTAAGTTCCTTTCCTGAGCCTCTATCAGCGAGGGTTATCTTCGTAGGAAAGAACAAAATAAGGGATTTCAAGTAAGCTATACACGGTATATGCAGCGGAAAAAATGTGAGAGTTAAATACAACTGTATATGAAAAATACGGAGTCATCAACAATATTCCTCGTGACATAATTCCGAGATCCGCCAATTTTAAGTTCCTTTCCTAAGCTTCTATCAACCACAGTTATACATCGTTGGAAAGAACAAAGTAAGGGCTTTCAATCACAATATAAATGGTTTTTCCAGCAAAAGAAATGTGAAAGTTAAGTGCAACTTTATATGAAAAATACAGAATCATCAACAATATTCCCAGTGACATATTTCCTAAGTTTGTCAATTATAAGTTCCTTCCCTAAGCCTCTAACAATGAGGGTTATACATCGTTGGAAAGAACGAGCTAGGAGCTTTCAATCGAGCTATAAATGATTTATGCAACAAACGAAATGTGAAGGTTAAATGCAACTGTATATGAAAAATACAAAATCATCAACAATATTGGCAGTAACATATTTCCTAGATGAGTCAATTTTAAGTTCCTTTCCTAAGCCTCTATCAATGAGAGTTATACATCGCTGGAAAGAAGTAGCTAAGAGCTTTCAATCAAGCTATAAAAGATTTATGCAACAAAAGAAATGTGAAAGTTAAATGCAACTGTATATGAAAAATACAAAATCATCAACAATATTGCGAGTAACATATTTCCTAGATGAGTCAATTTTAAGTTCCTTTCCTAAGCCTTTATCAACGAGTGTTATACATCGTTGGAAAGAACAAGCTAAGGGCTTTCAATCAAGCTATAAACGTTTTATGCAGCAAAAGAAATGTGAAAGATAAATGCAACTGTATATGAAAATTAAAGATTCATCAACAATATTGCCAGTGACATATTTCCTAAATGAGTCAATTTTAAGTTCCTCTCCTAAGCCTCTAGCAACGAGAGTTATACGTCGTACGAAAGAACAAGCTAAGAGCTTTCAACCAAGCTGTAAGTCGTTTATGCGGCAAAAGAAATGTGAAAGTTAAATGCAACTGTATATGAAAAATACATTTTCATCAACAATATTCCCAGTGACATATTTCCCAGGTGAGTCAATTTTAAGTTCCTTTCCTAAGCCTCTATCAAGGAGAGTTATACATCGTTGGAAAGAACAAGCTAGGAGCTTTCAACCAAGCTATAAATGATTTATGCAACAAAAGAAATGTGAAAGTTAAATGCAACTGTACATGAAAAATACAAAATCATCAACAATATTCCCAATGACATATTTCCTAAGTGAGACAATTATAAGTTCCTTCCCTAAGCCTTTACCAACGAGGGTTATACATCGTTGGAAAGAACAAGCTAAGGGCTTTCAATCAAGCTATAAACGTTTTATGCAACAATAGAAATGTGAAAGTTAGGTGCAACTGTATATGAAAAATACTAAATCATCAACACTATTCCCAGTGACATATTTCCTAGATTAGTCAATTTTAAGTTCGTTTCCTAAACCTCTTTAAACCTGAGTTTTACATCGTTGGAGAGAGCAAGCTAAGAGCTTTCAATTAAGTTATAAACGGTTTATGCAGCAAAACAAATGTGAAAGTTAAATGTAATTGTATATGAAAAATACAGTATCATCAACAATGTTCCCAGTGACATACTTCCCAGATTAGTCAATTTTAAGTTCCTTTCCTAAGCCTCTATCAGCGAGGGTTATCTTCGTTGGAAAGAACAAAATAAGGGATTTCAACTAAGCTATACACGGTATATGCAGCGGAAAAAATGTGAGAGTTAAATACAACTGTATATGAAAAATACAAAGTCATCAACAATATTCCTCGTGACATAATTCCGAGATCCGTCAATTTTAAGTTCCTTTCCTAAGCTTCTATCAACCACAGTTATACATCGTTGGAAAGAACAAAATAAGGGCTTTCAATCACACTATAAATAGTTTTTGCAGCAAAAGAAATGTGAAAGTTAAACGCAACTGTATAAATACAGAATCATCAACAATATTCCCAGTGACATATTTCCTAAGTGTGTCAATTATAAGTTCCTTCCCTAAGCCTCTATCAATGAGAGTTATACGTCGTTCGAAAGAATAAGCTAAGAGCTTTCAACCAAGCTGTAAGTCGTTTATGCAGCAAAAGAAATGTGAAAGTTAAATGCAACTGTATATGAAAAATACATTTTCATCAACAATATTCCCAGTGACATATTTCCCAGGTGAGTCAATTTTAAGTTCCTTCCCTAAGCCTCTAACAATGAGGGTTATACATCGTTGGAAAGAACGAGCTAGGAGCTTTCAATCGAGCTATAAATGATTTATGCAACAAAAGAAATGTGAAAGTTAAATGCAACTGTATATGAAAAACACAAAATCATCAACAATATTGCCAGTGACATATTTCCTAAGTGTGTCAATTATAAGTTCCTTCCCTATGCCTCTATCAATGAGAGTTATACATCGTTAGAAAGAACAAGCTAGGAGCTTTCGACCAAGCTATAAATAATTTATGCAAAAAAAGAAATGTGAAGGTTAAATGCAACTGTATATGAAAAATACAAAATCATCAACAATATTGCGAGTAACATATTTCCTAGATGAGTCAATTTTAAGTTCCTTTCCTAAGCCTCTATCAATGAGACTTATACATCGCTGGAAAGAACTAGCTAAGAGCTTTCAATCAAGCTATAAAAGATTTATGCAACAAAAGAAATGTGAAAGTTAAATGCAACTGTATATGAAAATTACAGATTCATCAACAATATTGCCAGTGACATATTTCCTAAATGAGTCAATTTTAAGTTCCTCTCCTAAGCCTCTAGCAACGAGAGTTATACGTCGTACGAAAGAACAAGCTAAGAGCTTTCAACCAAGCTGTAAGTCGTTTATGCGGCAAAAGAAATGTGAAAGTTAAATGCAACTGTATATGAAAAATACATTTTCATCAACAATATTCCCAGTGACATATTTCCCAGGTGAGTCAATTTTAAGTTCCTTTCCTAAGCCTCTATCAAGGAGAGTTATACATCGTTGGAAAGAACAAGCTAGGAGCTTTCAACCAAGCTATAAATGATTTATGCAACAAAAGAAATGTGAAAGTTAAATGCAACTGTACATGAAAAATACAAAATCATCAACAATATTCCCAATGACATATTTCCTAAGTGAGTCAATTATAAGTTCCTTCCCTAAGCCTTTACCAACGAGGGTTATACATCGTTGGAAAGAACAAGCTAAGGGCTTTCAATCAAGCTATAAACGTTTTATGCAACAATAGAAATGTGAAAGTTAGGTGCAACTGTATATGAAAAATACTAAATCATCAACACTATTCCCAGTGACATATTTCCTAGATTAGTCAATTTTAAGTTCGTTTCCTAAACATCTTTAAACCTGAGTTTTACATCGTTGGAGAGAGCAAGCTAAGAGCTTTCAATTAAGTTATAAACGGTTTATGCAGCAAAACAAATGTGAAAGTTAAATGTAATTGTATATGAAAAATACAGTATCATCAACAATGTTCCCAGTGACATACTTCCTAGATTAGTCAATTTTAAGTTCCTTTCCTAAGCCTCTATCAGCGAGGGTTATCTTCGTTGGAAAGAACAAAATAAGGGATTTCAACTAAGCTATACATGGTATATGCAGCGGAAAAAATGTGAGAGTTAAATACAACTGTATATGAAAAATACAAAGTCATCAACAATATTCCTCGTGACATAATTCCGAGATCCGTCAATTTTAAGTTCCTTTCCTAAGCTTCTATCAACCACAGTTATACATCGTTGGAAAGAACAAAATAAGGGCTTTCAATCACACTATAAATAGTTTTTGCAGCAAAAGAAATGTGAAAGTTAAACGCAACTGTATAAATACAGAATCATCAACAATATTCCCAGTGACATATTTCCTAAGTGTGTCAATTATAAGTTCCTTCCCTAAGCCTCTATCAATGAGAGTTATACGTCGTACGAAAGAATAAGCTAAGAGCTTTCAACCAAGCTGTAAGTCGTTTATGCAGCAAAAGAAATGTGAAAGTTAAATGCAACTGTATATGAAAAATACATTTTCATCAACAATATTCCCAGTGACATATTTCCCAGGTGAGTCAATTTTAAGTTCCTTCCCTAAGCCTCTAACAATGAGGGTTATACATCGTTGGAAAGAACGAGCTAGGAGCTTTCAATCGAGCTATAAATGATTTATGCAACAAAAGAAATGTGAAAGTTAAATGCAACTGTATATGAAAAACACAAAATCATCAACAATATTGCCAGTGACATATTTCCTAAGTGAGTCAATTATAAGTTCCTTCCCTAAGCCTTTATCAACGAGGGTTATACATCGTTAGAAAGAAAAAGCTAAGGGCTTTCAATCAAGCTATAAACGTTTTATGCAACAAAAGAAATGTGAAAGATAAATGCAACTGTACATGAAGAATACAAAATCATCAACAATATTCCCAGTGACATATTTCCTAGATTAGTCAATTTTAAGTTTCTTTCCTAAGCCTCTATCAGCGAGGGTTATCTTCTTTGGAAAGAACAAAATAAGGGATTTCAACTAAGATATACACGGTATATGCAGCGGAAAAAATGTGAGAGTTAAATACAACTGTATATGAAAAATACAGAGTCATCAACAATATTCCTCGTGACATAATTCCGAGATCCGTCAATTTTAAGTTCCTTTCCTAAGCTTCTATCAAGCACAGTTATACATCGTTGGAAAGAACAAAATAAGGGCTTTCAATCACACTATAAATAGTTTTTGCAGCAAAAGAAATGTGAAAGTTAAGTGCAACTTTATATGAAAAATACAGAATCATCAACAATATTCCCAGTGACATATTTCCTAAGTTTGTCAATTATAAGTTCCTTCCCTAAGCCTCTAGCAATGAGGGTTATACATCGTTGGAAAGAAAAAGCTAGGAGCTTTCAATCAAGCTATAAATGATTTATGCAACAAAAGAAATGTGAAAGTTAAATGCAACTGTATATGAAAAACACAAAATCATCAACAATATTGCCAATGACATATTTCCTAAGTGTGTCAATTATAAGTTCCTTCCCTAAGCCTCTATCAATTAGAGTTATACATCGTTAGAAAGAACAAGCTAGGAGCTTTCAACCAAGCTATAAATGATTTATGCAACGAAAGAAATGTGAAAGTTAAATGCAACTGTATATGAAAAATACAAAATCATCAACAATATTGCCAGTAACATATTTCCTAGATGAGTCAATTTTAAGTTCCTTCCCTAAGCCTTTATCAACGAGGGTTATACATCGTTGGAAAGAACAAGCTAAGGGCTTTCAATCAAGCTATAAACGTTTTATGCAGCAAAAGAAATGTGAAAGATAAATGCAACTGTACATGAAAAATACAAAATCATCAACAATATTCCCAGTGTCATATTTCCTAGATGAGTCAATTTTAAGTTCCTTTCCTAAGCTTCTATCACTGAGAGTTATACGTCGTTGGAAAGAACAAGCTAAGAGCTTTCAATCAAGCTATAAATGATTTATGCAACAAAAGAAATGTGAAAGTTAAATGCAACTGTATATGAAAATTACAGATTCATCAACAATATTGCCAGTGACATATTTCCTAGATGCGTCAATTTTAAGTTCCTTTCCTAAGCCTCTAGCAATGAGAGTTATACGTCGTACGAAAGAACAAGCTAAGAGCTTTCAACCAAGCTGTAAGTCGTTTATGCGGCAAAAGAAATGTGAAAGTTAAATGCAACTGTATATGAAAAATACATTTTCATCAACAATATTCCCAGTGACATATATCCCAGGTGAGTAAATTTTAAGTTCCTTTCCTAAGCCTCTATCAAGGAGAGTTATACATCGTTGGAAAGAACAAGCTAGGAGCTTTCAACCAAGCTATAAATGATTTATGCAACAAAAGAAATGTGAAAGTTAAATGCAACTGTACATGAAAAATACAAAATCATCAACAATATTCCCAATGACATATTTCCTAAGTGAGTCAATTATAAGTTCCTTCCCTAAGCCTTTATCAACGAGGGTTATACATCGTTGGAAAGAACAAGTTAAGGGCTTTCAATGAAGCTATAAACGTTTTATGCAACAAAAGAAATGTGAAAGATAAATGCAACTGTACATGAAAAATATAAAATCATCAACAATATTCCCAGTGTCATATTTCCTAGATGAGTCAATTTTAAGTTCGTTTCCTAAACCTCTTTAAACCTGAGTTTTACATCGTTGGAGAGAGCAAGCTAAGAGCTTTCAATTAAGCTATAAATAGTTTATGCAGTAAAACAAATGTGAAAGTTAAATGTAATTGTATATGAAAAATACAGTATCATCAACAATATTCCCAGTGACATATTTCCTAGATTAGTCAATTTTAAGTTCCTTTCCTGAGCCTCTATCAGCGAGGGTTATCTTCGTAGGAAAGAACAAAATAAGGGATTTCGAGTAAGCTATACACGGTATATGCAGAGGAAAAAATGTGAGAGTTAAATACAACTGTATATGAAAAATACGGAGTCATCAACAATATTCCTCGTGACATAATTCCGAGATCCGTCAATTTTAAGTTCCTTTCCTAAGCTTCTATCAACCACAGTTATACATCGTTGGAAAGAACAAAGTAAGGGCTTTCAATCACAATATAAATGGTTTTTCCAGCAAAAGAAATGTGAAAGTTAAGTGCAACTTTATATGAAAAATACAGAATCATCAACAATATTCCCAGTGACATATTTCCTAAGTTTGTCAATTATAAGTTCCTTCCCTAAGCCTCTAACAATGAGGGTTATACATCGTTGGAAAGAACGAGCTAGGAGCTTTCAATCGAGCTATAAATGATTTATGCAACAAACGAAATGTGAAGGTTAAATGCAACTGTATATGAAAAATACAAAATCATCAACAATATTGCCAGTAACATATTTCCTAGATGAGTCAATTTTAAGTTCCTTTCCTAAGCCTCTATCAATGAGAGTTATACATCGCTGGAAAGAAGTAGCTAAGAGCTTTCAATCAAGCTATAAAAGATTTATGCAACAAAAGAAATGTGAAAGTTAAATGCAACTGTATATGAAAAATACAAAATCATCAACAATATTGCGAGTAACATATTTCCTAGATGAGTCAATTTTAAGTTCCTTTCCTAAGCCTTTATCAACGAGGGTTATACATCGTTGGAAAGAACAAGCTAAGGGCTTTCAATCAAGCTATAAACGTTTTATGCAGCAAAAGAAATGTGAAAGATAAATGCAACTGTATATGAAAATTAAAGATTCATCAACAATATTGCCAGTGACATATTTCCTAAATGAGTCAATTTTAAGTTCCTCTCCTAAGCCTCTAGCAACGAGAGTTATACGTCGTACGAAAGAACAAGCTAAGAGCTTTCAACCAAGCTGTAAGTCGTTTATGCGGCAAAAGAAATGTGAAAGTTAAATGCAACTGTATATGAAAAATACATTTTCATCAACAATATTCCCAGTGACATATTTCCCAGGTGAGTCAATTTTAAGTTCCTTTCCTAAGCCTCTATCAGCGAGGGTTATCTTCGTTGGAAAGAACAAAATAAGGGATTTCAACTAAGCTATACATGGTGTATGCAGCGGAAAAAATGTGAGAGTTAAATACAACTGTATATGAAAAATACAAAGTCATCAACAATATTCCTCGTGACATAATTCCGAGATCCGTCAATTTTAAGTTCCTTTCCTAAGCTTCTATCAACCACAGTTATACATCGTTGGAAAGAACAAAATAAGGGCTTTCAATCACACTATAAATAGTTTTTGCAGCAAAAGAAATGTGAAAGTTAAACGCAACTGTATAAATACAGAATCATCAACAATATTCCCAGTGACATATTTCCTAAGTGTGTCAATTATAAGTTCCTTCCCTAAGCCTCTATCAATGAGAGTTATACGTCGTACGAAAGAATAAGCTAAGAGCTTTCAACCAAGCTGTAAGTCGTTTATGCAGCAAAAGAAATGTGAAAGTTAAATGCAACTGTATATGAAAAATACATTTTCATCAACAATATTCCCAGTGACATATTTCCCAGGTGAGTCAATTTTAAGTTCCTTCCCTAAGCCTCTAACAATGAGGGTTATACATCGTTGGAAAGAACGAGCTAGGAGCTTTCAATCGAGCTATAAATGATTTATGCAACAAAAGAAATGTGAAAGTTAAATGCAACTGTATATGAAAAACACAAAATCATCAACAATATTGCCAGTGACATATTTCCTAAGTGTGTCAATTATAAGTTCCTTCCCTATGCCTCTATCAATGAGAGTTATACATCGTTAGAAAGAACAAGCTAGGAGCTTTCGACCAAGCTATAAATAATTTATGCAAAAAAAGAAATGTGAAGGTTAAATGCAACTGTATATGAAAAATACAAAATCATCAACAATATTGCGAGTAACATATTTCCTAGATGAGTCAATTTTAAGTTCCTTTCCTAAGCCTCTATCAATGAGACTTATACATCGCTGGAAAGAATTAGCTAAGAGCTTTCAATCAAGCTATAAAAGATTTATGCAACAAAAGAAATGTGAAAGTTAAATGCAACTGTATATGAAAATTACAGATTCATCAACAATATTGCCAGTGACATATTTCCTAAATGAGTCAATTTTAAGTTCCTCTCCTAAGCCTCTAGCAACGAGAGTTATACGTCGTACGAAAGAACAAGCTAAGAGCTTTCAACCAAGCTGTAAGTCGTTTATGCGGCAAAAGAAATGTGAAAGTTAAATGCAACTGTATATGAAAAATACATTTTCATCAACAATATTCCCAGTGACATATTTCCCAGGTGAGTCAATTTTAAGTTCCTTTCCTAAGCCTCTATCAAGGAGAGTTATACATCGTTGGAAAGAACAAGCTAGGAGCTTTCAACCAAGCTATAAATGATTTATGCAACAAAAGAAATGTGAAAGTTAAATGCAACTGTACATGAAAAATACAAAATCATCAACAATATTCCCAATGACATATTTCCTAAGTGAGTCAATTATAAGTTCCTTCCCTAAGCCTTTATCAATGAGGGTTATACATCGTTGGAAAGAACAAGCTAAGGGCTTTCAATCAAGCTATAAACGTTTTATGCAACAAAAGAAATGTGAAAGATAAATGCAACTGTACATGAAGAATACAAAATCATCAACAATATTCCCAGTGACATATTTCCTAGATTAGTCAATTTTAAGTTTCTTTCCTAAGCCTCTATCAGCGAGGGTTATCTTCTTTGGAAAGAACAAAATAAGGGATTTCAACTAAGATATACACGGTATATGCAGCGGAAAAAATGTGAGAGTTAAATACAACTGTATATGAAAAATACAGAGTCATCAACAATATTCCTCGTGACATAATTCCGAGATCCGTCAATTTTAAGTTCCTTTCCTAAGCTTCTATCAACCACAGTTATACATCGTTGGAAAGAACAAAATAAGGGCTTTCAATCACACTATAAATAGTTTTTGCAGCAAAAGAAATGTGAAAGTTAAGTGCAACTTTATATGAAAAATACAGAATCATCAACAATATTCCCAGTGACATATTTCCTAAGTTTGTCAATTATAAGTTCCTTCCCTAAGCCTCTAGCAATGAGGGTTATACATCGTTGGAAAGAAAAAGCTAGGAGCTTTCAATCAAGCTATAAATGATTTATGCAACAAAAGAAATGTGAAAGTTAAATGCAACTGTATATGAAAAACACAAAATCATCAACAATATTGCCAATGACATATTTCCTAAGTGTGTCAATTATAAGTTCCTTCCCTAAGCCTCTATCAATTAGAGTTATACATCGTTAGAAAGAACAAGCTAGGAGCTTTCAACCAAGCTATAAATGATTTATGCAACGAAAGAAATGTGAAAGTTAAATGCAACTGTATATGAAAAATACAAAATCATCAACAATATTGCCAGTAACATATTTCCTAGATGAGTCAATTTTAAGTTCCTTCCCTAAGCCTTTATCAACGAGGGTTATACATCGTTGGAAAGAACAAGCTAAGGGCTTTCAATCAAGCTATAAACGTTTTATGCAGCAAAAGAAATGTGAAAGATAAATGCAACTGTACATGAAAAATACAAAATCATCAACAATATTCCCAGTGTCATATTTCCTAGATGAGTCAATTTTAAGTTCCTTTCCTAAGCTTCTATCACTGAGAGTTATACGTCGTTGGAAAGAACAAGCTAAGAGCTTTCAATCAAGCTATAAATGATTTATGCAACGAAAGAAATGTGAAAGTTAAATGCAACTGTATATGAAAATTACAGATTCATCAACAATATTGCCAGTGACATATTTCCTAGTTGAGTCAATTTTAAGTTCCTTTCCTAAGCCTCTAGCAATGAGAGTTATACGTCGTACGAAAGAACAAGCTAAGAGCTTTCAACCAAGCTGTAAGTCGTTTATGCGGCGAAAGAAATGTGAAAGTTAAATGCAACTGTATATGAAAAATACATTTTCATCAACAATATTCCCAGTGACATATATCCCAGGTGAGTCAATTTTAAGTTCCTTTCCTAAGCCTCTATCAAGGAGAGTTATACATCGTTGGAAAGAACAAGCTAGGAGCTTTCAACCAAGCTATAAATGATTTATGCAACAAAAGAAATGTGAAAGTTAAATGCAACTGTACATGAAAAATAAAAAATCATCAACAATATTCCCAATGACATATTTCCTAAGTGAGTCAATTATAAGTTCCTTCCCTAAGCCTTTATCAACGAGGGTTATACATCGTTGGAAAGAACAAGTTAAGGGCTTTCAATCAAGCTATAAACGTTTTATGCAACAAAAGAAATGTGAAAGATAAATGCAACTGTACATGAAAAATATAAAATCATCAACAATATTCCCAGTGTCATATTTCCTAGATGAGTCAATTTTAAGTTCGTTTCCTAAACCTCTTTAAACCTGAGTTTTACATCGTTGGAGAGAGCAAGCTAAGAGCTTTCAATTAAGCTATAAATGGTTTATGCAGTAAAACAAATGTGAAAGTTAAATGTAATTGTATATGAAAAATACAGTATCATCAACAATATTCCCAGTGACATATTTCCTAGATTAGTCAATTTTAAGTTCCTTTCCTGAGCCTCTATCAGCGAGGGTTATCTTCGTAGGAAAGAACAAAATAAGGGATTTCAAGTAAGCTATACACGGTATATGCAGCGGAAAAAATGTGAGAGTTAAATACAACTGTATATGAAAAATACGGGGTCATCAACAATATTCCTCGTGACATAATTCCGAGATCCGTCAATTTTAAGTTCCTTTCCTAAGCTTCTATCAACCACAGTTATACATCGTTGGAAAGAACAAAGTAAGGGCTTTCAATCACAATATAAATGGTTTTTCCAGCAAAAGAAATGTGAAAGTTAAGTGCAACTTTATATGAAAAATACAGAATCATCAACAATATTCCCAGTGACATATTTCCTAAGTTTGTCAATTATAAGTTCCTTCCCTAAGCCTCTAACAATGAGGGTTATACATCGTTGGAAAGAACGAGCTAGGAGCTTTCAATCGAGCTATAAATGATTTATGCAACAAAAGAAATGTGAAGGTTAAATGCAACTGTATATGAAAAATACAAAATCATCAACAATATTGCCAGTAACATATTTCCTAGATGAGTCAATTTTAAGTTCCTTTCCTAAGCCTCTATCAATGAGAGTTATACATCGCTGGAAAGAAGTAGCTAAAAGCTTTCAATCAAGCTATAAAAGATTTATGCAACAAAAGAAATGTGAAAGTTAAATGCAACTGTATATGAAAAATACAAAATCATCAACAATATTGCGAGTAACATATTTCCTAGATGAGTCAATTTTAAGTTCCTTTCCTAAGCCTTTATCAACGAGGGTTATACATCGTTGGAAAGAACAAGCTAAGGGCTTTCAATCAAGCTATAAACGTTTTATGCAGCAAAAGAAATGTGAAAGATAAATGCAACTGTATATGAAAATTAAAGATTCATCAACAATATTGCCAGTGACATATTTCCTAAATGAGTCAATTTTAAGTTCCTCTCCTAAGCCTCTAGCAACGAGAGTTATACGTCGTACGAAAGAACAAGCTAAGAGCTTTCAACCAAGCTGTAAGTCGTTTATGCGGCAAAAGAAATGTGAAAGTTAAATGCAACTGTATATGAAAAATACATTTTCATCAACAATATTCCCAGTGACATATTTCCCAGGTGAGTCAATTTTAAGTTCCTTTCCTAAGCCTCTATCAAGGAGAGTTATACATCGTTGGAAAGAACAAGCTAGGAGCTTTCAACCAAGCTATAAATGATTTATGCAACAAAAGAAATGTGAAAGTTAAATGCAACTGTACATGAAAAATACAAAATCATCAACAATATTCCCAATGACATATTTCCTAAGTGAGTCAATTATAAGTTCCTTCCCTAAGCCTTTATCAACGAGGGTTATACATCGTTGGAAAGAACAAGCTAAGGGCTTTCAATCAAGCTATAAACGTTTTATGCAACAAAAGAAATGTGAAAGATAAATGCAACTGTACATGAAGAATACAAAATCATCAACAATATTCCCAGTGACATATTTCCTAGATTAGTCAATTTTAAGTTTCTTTCCTAAGCCTCTATCAGCGAGGGTTATCTTCGTTGGAAAGAACAAAATAAGGGATTTCAACTAAGATATACACGGTATATGCAGCGGAAAAAATGTGAGAGTTAAATACAACTGTATATGAAAAATACAGAGTCATCAACAATATTCCTCGTGACATAATTCCGAGATCCGTCAATTTTAAGTTCCTTTCCTAAGCTTCTATCAACCACAGTTATACATCGTTGGAAAGAACAAAATAAGGGCTTTCAATCACACTATAAATAGTTTTTGCAGCAAAAGAAATGTGAAAGTTAAGTGCAACTTTATATGAAAAATACAGAATCATCAACAATATTCCCAGTGACATATTTCCTAAGTTTGTCAATTATAAGTTCCTTCCCTAAGCCTCTAGCAATGAGGGTTATACATCGTTGGAAAGAAAAAGCTAGGAGCTTTCAATCAAGCTATAAATGATTTATGCAACAAAAGAAATGTGAAAGTTAAATGCAACTGTATATGAAAAACACAAAATCATCAACAATATTGCCAATGACATATTTCCTAAGTGTGTCAATTATAAGTTCCTTCCCTAAGCCTCTATCAATTAGAGTTATACATCGTTAGAAAGAACAAGCTAGGAGCTTTCAACCAAGCTATAAATGATTTATGCAACGAAAGAAATGTGAAAGTTAAATGCAACTGTATATGAAAAATACAAAATCATCAACAATATTGCCAGTAACATATTTCCTAGATGAGTCAATTTTAAGTTCCTTCCCTAAGCCTCTATCAACGAGGGTTATACATCGTTGGAAAGAACAAGCTAAGGGCTTTCAATCAAGCTATAAACGTTTTATGCAGCAAAAGAAATGTGAAAGATAAATGCAACTGTACATGAAAAATACAAAATCATCAACAATATTCCCAGTGTCATATTTCCTAGATGAGTCAATTTTAAGTTCCTTTCCTAAGCTTCTATCACTGAGAGTTATACGTCGTTGGAAAGAACAAGCTAAGAGCTTTCAATCAAGCTATAAATGATTTATGCAACAAAAGAAATGTGAAAGTTAAATGCAACTGTATATGAAAATTACAGATTCATCAACAATATTGCCAGTGACATATTTCCTAGATGAGTCAATTTTAAGTTCCTTTCCTAAGCCTCTAGCAATGAGAGTTATACGTCGTACGAAAGAACAAGCTAAGAGCTTTCAACCAAGCTGTAAGTCGTTTATGCGGCAAAAGAAATGTGAAAGTTAAATGCAACTGTATATGAAAAATACATTTTCATCAACAATATTCCCAGTGACATATATCCCAGGTGAGTCAATTTTAAGTTCCTTTCCTAAGCCTCTATCAAGGAGAGTTATACATCGTTGGAAAGAACAAGCTAGGAGCTTTCAACCAAGCTATAAATGATTTATGCAACAAAAGAAATGTGAAAGTTAAATGCAACTGTACATGAAAAATACAAAATCATCAACAATATTCCCAATGACATATTTCCTAAGTGAGTCAATTATAAGTTCCTTCCCTAAGCCTTTATCAACGAGGGTTATACATCGTTGGAAAGAACAAGTTAAGGGCTTTCAATCAAGCTATAAAGGTTTTATGCAACAAAAGAAATGTGAAAGATAAATGCAACTGTACATGAAAAATATAAAATCATCAACAATATTCCCAGTGTCATATTTCCTAGATGAGTCAATTTTAAGTTCGTTTCCTAAACCTCTTTAAACCTGAGTTTTACATCGTTGGAGAGAGCAAGCTAAGAGCTTTCAATTAAGCTATAAATGGTTTATGCAGTAAAACAAACGTGAAAGTTAAATGTAATTGTATATGAAAAATACAGTATCATCAACAATATTCCCAGTGACATATTTCCTAGATTAGTCAATTTTAAGTTCCTTTCCTGAGCCTCTATCAGCGAGGGTTATCTTCGTAGGAAAGAACAAAATAAGGGATTTCAAGTAAGCTATACACGGTATATGCAGCGGAAAAAATGTGAGAGTTAAATACAACTGTATATGAAAAATACAGAGTCATCAACAATATTCCTCGTGACATAATTCCGAGATCCGTCAATTTTAAGTTCCTTTCCTAAGCTTCTATCAACCACAGTTATACATCGTTGGAAAGAACAAAGTAAGGGCTTTCAATCACAATATAAATAGTTTTTCCAGCAAAAGAAATGTGAAAGTTAAGTGCAACTTTATATGAAAAATACAGAATCATCAACAATATTGCGAGTAACATATTTCCTAGATGAGTCAATTTTAAGTTCCTTTCCTAAGCCTTTATCAACGAGGGTTATACATCGTTGGAAAGAACAAGCTAAGGGCTTTCAATCAAGCTATAAACGTTTTATGCAGCAAAAGAAATGTGAAAGATAAATGCAACTGTACATGAAAAATACAAAATCATCAACAATATTCCCAGTGTCATATTTCCTAGATGAGTCAATTTTAAGTTCCCTTCCTAAGCTTCTATCACTGAGAGTTATACGTCGTTGGAAAGAACAAGCTAGGAGCTTTCAACCAAGCTGTAAGTCGTTTATGCGGCAGAAGAAATGTGAAAGTTAAATGCAACTGTATATGAAAAATACATTTTCATCAACAATATTCCCAGTGACATATATCCCAGGTGAGTCAATTTTAAGTTCCTTTTGCTAAGCCTCTATCAAGGAGAGTTATACATCGTTGGAAAGAACAAGCTAGGAGCTTTCAACCAAGCTATAAATGATTTATGCAACAAAAGAAATGTGAAAGTTAAATGCAACTGTACATGAAAAATACAAAATCATCAACAATATTCCCAATGACATATTTCCTAAGTGAGTCAATTATAAGTTCCTTCCCTAAGCCTTTATCAACAAGGGTTATACATCGTTGGAAAGAACAAGTTAAGGGCTTTCAATCAAGCTATAAAGATTTTATGCAACAAAAGAAATGTGAAAGATAAATGCAACTGTACATGAAAAATATAAAATCATCAACAATATTCCCAGTGTCATATTTCCTAGATGTGTCAATTTTAAGTTCGTTTCCTAAACCTCTTTAAACCTGAGTTTTACATCGTTGGAGAGAGCAAGCTAAGAGCTTTCAATTAAGCTATAAATGGTTTATGCAGTAGAACAAATGTGAAAGTTAAATGTAATTGTATATGAAAAATACAGTATCATCAACAATATTCCCAGTGACATATTTCCTAGATTAGTCAATTTTAAGTTCCTTTCCTGAGCCTCTATCAGCGAGGGTTATCTTCGTAGGAAAGAACAAAATAAGGGATTTCAAGTAAGCTATACACGGTATATGCAACAAAAGAAATGTGAAAGATAAATGCAACTGTACATGAAAAATACAAAATCATCAATAATATTCCCAGTGTCATATTTCCTAGATGAGTCAATTTTAAGTTCCTTTCCTAAGCTTCTATCACTGAGAGTTATACGTCGTTGGAAAGAACAAGCTAAGAGCTTTCAATCAAGCTATAAATGATTTATGCAACAAAAGAAATGTGAAAGTTAAATGCAACTGTATATGAAAATTACAGATTCATCAGCAATATTGCCAGTGACATATTTCCTAGATGAGTCAATTTTAAGTTCCTTTCCTAAGCCTCTAGCAATGAGAGTTATACGTCGTACGAAAGAACAAGCTAAGAGCTTTCAACCAAGCTGTAAGTCGTTTATGCGGCAAAAGAAATGTGAAAGTTAAATGCAACTGTATATGAAAAATACATTTTCATCAACAATATTCCCAGTGACATATATCCCAGGTGAGTCAATTTTAAGTTCCTTTCCTAAGCCTCTATCAAGGAGAGTTATACATCGTTGGAAAGAACAAGCTAGGAGCTTTCAACCAAGCTATAAATGATTTATGCAACAAAAGAAATGTGAAAGTTAAATGCAACTGTACATGAAAAATACAAAATCATCAACAATATTCCCAATGACATATTTCCTAAGTGAGTCAATTATAAGTTCCTTCCCTAAGCCTTTATCAACGAGGGTTATACATCGTTGGAAAGAACAAGTTAAGGGCTTTCAATCAAGCTATAAAGGTTTTATGCAACAAAAGAAATGTGAAAGATAAATGCAACTGTACATGAAAAATATAAAATCATCAACAATATTCCCAGTGTCATATTTCCTAGATGAGTCAATTTTAAGTTCGTTTCCTAAACCTCTTTAAACCTGAGTTTTACATCGTTGGAGAGAGCAAGCTAAGAGCTTTCAATTAAGCTATAAATGGTTTATGCAGTAAAACAAACGTGAAAGTTAAATGTAATTGTATATGAAAAATACAGTATCATCAACAATATTCCCAGTGACATATTTCCTAGATTAGTCAATTTTAAGTTCCTTTCCTGAGCCTCTATCAGCGAGGGTTATCTTCGTAGGAAAGAACAAAATAAGGGATTTCAAGTAAGCTATAAACGGTATATGCAGCGGAAAAAATGTGAGAGTTAAATACAACTGTATATGAAAAATACAGAGTCATCAACAATATTCCTCGTGACATAATTCCGAGATCCGTCAATTTTAAGTTCCTTTCCTAAGCTTCTATCAACCACAGTTATACATCGTTGGAAAGAACAAAGTAAGGGCTTTCAATCACAATATAAATAGTTTTTCCAGCAAAAGAAATGTGAAAGTTAAGTGCAACTTTATATGAAAAATACAGAATCATCAACAATATTGCGAGTAACATATTTCCTAGATGAGTCAATTTTAAGTTCCTTTCCTAAGCCTTTATCAACGAGGGTTATACATCGTTGGAAAGAACAAGCTAAGGGCTTTCAATCAAGCTATAAACGTTTTATGCAGCAAAAGAAATGTGAAAGATAAATGCAACTGTACATGAAAAATACAAAATCATCAACAATATTCCCAGTGTCATATTTCCTAGATGAGTCAATTTTAAGTTCCTTTCCTAAGCTTCTATCACTGAGAGTTATACGTCGTTGGAAAGAACAAGCTAGGAGCTTTCAACCAAGCTGTAAGTCGTTTATGCGGCAGAAGAAATGTGAAAGTTAAATGCAACTGTATATGAAAAATACATTTTCATCAACAATATTCCCAGTGACATATATCCCAGGTGAGTCAATTTTAAGTTCCTTTTGCTAAGCCTCTATCAAGGAGAGTTATACATCGTTGGAAAGAACAAGCTAGGAGCTTTCAACCAAGCTATAAATGATTTATGCAACAAAAGAAATGTGAAAGTTAAATGCAACTGTATATGAAAAATACAAAATCATCAACAATATTCCCAGTGACATATTTCCCTGGTGAGTCAATTTTATGTTCCTTTCCTAAGCCTCTATCAAGGAGAGTTATACATCGTTGGAAAGAACAAGCTAAGGGCTTTCAACCAAGCTATAAATGATTTATGCAACAAAAGAAATGTGAAAGTTAAATGCAACTGTACATGAAAAATACAAAATCATCAACAATATTCCCAATGACATATTTCCTAAGTGAGTCAATTATAAGTTCCTTCCCTAAGCCTTTATCAACAAGGGTTATACATCGTTGGAAAGAACAAGTTAAGGGCTTTCAACCAAGCTATAAAGGTTTTATGCAACAAAAGAAATGTGAAAGATAAATGCAACTGTACATGAAAAATATAAAATCATCAACAATATTCCCAGTGTCATATTTCCTAGATGTGTCAATTTTAAGTTCGTTTCCTAAACCTCTTTAAACCTGAGTTTTACATCGTTGGAGAGAGCAAGCTAAGAGCTTTCAATTAAGCTATAAATGGTTTATGCAGTAGAACAAATGTGAAAGTTAAATGTAATTGTATATGAAAAATACAGTATCATCAACAATATTCCCAGTGACATATTTCCTAGATTAGTCAATTTTAAGTTCCTTTCCTGAGCCTCTATCAGCGAGGGTTATCTTCGTAGGAAAGAACAAAATAAGGGATTTCAAGTAAGCTATACACGGTATATGCAACAAAAGAAATGTGAAAGATAAATGCAACTGTACATGAAAAATACAAAATCATCAATAATATTCCCAGTGTCATATTTCCTAGATGAGTCAATTTTAAGTTCCTTTCCTAAACCTCTTTCAACGAGAGCTTTACATAGCTGGAAAGAACAAGCTAGGAGCTTTCAACCAAGCTATAAATGATTTATGCAACAAAAGAAATGTGAAAGTTAAATGCAACTGTATATGAAAAATACAAAATCATCAACAATATTCCCAGTGACATATTTCCCAGGTGAATCAATTTTAAGTTCCGTTCCTAAGTCTCCATCAAGGAGAGTTATACATCGTTGGAAAGAATAAGCTAAGGGCTTTCAATCAAGCTATAAACGTTTTATGCAACAAAAGAAATGTGAAAGATAAATGCAACTGTACATGAAGAATACAAAATCATCAACAATATTCCCAGTGACATATTTCCTAAGTCAGTCAATTATAAGTTCCTTCCCTAAGCCTTTATCAACGAGGGTTATACATCGTTCGAAAGAAGAGTCTAAGAGCTTTCAATCAAGCTATAAATGGTTTATGCAACAATAGAAATGTGAAAGTTAGGTGCAACTGTATATGAAAAATACTAAATCATCAACAATATTCCCAGTGACATATTTCCTAGATTAGTCAATTTTAAGTTCGTTTCCTAAACCTCTTTAAACCTGAGTTTTACATCGTTGGAGAGAGCAAGCTAAGAGCTTTCAATTAAGCTATAAACGGTTTATGCAGCAAAACAAATGTGAAAGTTAAATGTAATTGTATATGAAAAATACAGTATCATCAACAATATTCCCAGTGTCATACTTCCTAGATTAGTCAATTTCAAGTTCCTTTCCTAAGCCTCTATCAGCGAGGGTTATCTTCGTTGGAAAGAACAAAATAAGGGATTTCAACTAAGCTATACATGGTATATGCAGCGGAAAAAATGTGAGAGTTAAATACAACTGTATATGAAAAATACAAAGTCATCAACAATATTCCTCGTGACATAATTCCGAGATCCGTCAATTTTAAGTTCCTTTCCTAAGCTTCTATCAACCACAGTTATACATCGTTGGAAAGAACAAAATAAGGGCTTTCAATCACACTATAAATAGTTTTTGCAGCAAAAGAAATGTGAAAGTTAAACGCAACTGTATAAATACAGAATCATCAACAATATTCCCAGTGACATATTTCCTAAGTGTGTCAATTATAAGTTCCTTCCCTAAGCCTCTATCAATGAGAGTTATACGTCGTACGAAAGAATAAGCTAAGAGCTTTCAACCAAGCTGTAAGTCGTTTATGCAGCAAAAGAAATGTGAAAGTTAAATGCAACTGTATATGAAAAATACATTTTCATCAACAATATTCCCAGTGACATATTTCCCAGGTGAGTCAATTTTAAGTTCCTTCCCTAAGCCTCTAACAATGAGGGTTATACATCGTTGGAAAGAACGAGCTAGGAGCTTTCAATCGAGCTATAAATGATTTATGCAACAAAAGAAATGTGAAAGTTAAATGCAACTGTATATGAAAAACACAAAATCATCAACAATATTGCCAGTGACATATTTCCTAAGTGTGTCAATTATAAGTTCCTTCCCTAAGCCTCTATCAATGAGAGTTATACATCGTTAGGAAGAACAAGCTAGGAGCTTTCGACCAAGCTATAAATAATTTATGCAAAAAAAGAAATGTGAAGGTTAAATGCAACTGTATATGAAAAATACAAAATCATCAACAATATTGCGAGTAACATATTTCCTAGATGAGTCAATTTTAAGTTCCTTTCCTAAGCCTCTATCAATGAGACTTATACATCGCTGGAAAGAACTAGCTAAGAGCTTTCAATCAAGCTATAAAAGATTTATGCAACAAAAGAAATGTGAAAGTTAAATGCAACTGTATATGAAAATTACAGATTCATCAACAATATTGCCAGTGACATATTTCCTAAATGAGTCAATTTTAAGTTCCTCTCCTAAGCCTCTAGCAACGAGAGTTATACGTCGTACGAAAGAACAAGCTAAGAGCTTTCAACCAAGCTGTAAGTCGTTTATGCGGCAAAAGAAATGTGAAAGTTAAATGCAACTGTATATGAAAAATACATTTTCATCAACAATATTCCCAGTGACATATTTCCCAGGTGAGTCAATTTTAAGTTCCTTTCCTAAGCCTCTATCAAGGAGAGTTATACATCGTTGGAAAGAACAAGCTAGGAGCTTTCAACCAAGCTATAAATGATTTATGCAACAAAAGAAATGTGAAAGTTAAATGCAACTGTACATGAAAAATACAAAATCATCAACAATATTCCCAATGACATATTTCCTAAGTGAGTCAATTATAAGTTCCTTCCCTAAGCCTTTATCAACGAGGGTTATACATCGTTGGAAAGAACAAGCTAAGGGCTTTCAATCAAGCTATAAACGTTTTATGCAACAAAAGAAATGTGAAAGATAAATGCAACTGTACATGAAGAATACAAAATCATCAACAATATTCCCAGTGACATATTTCCTAGATTAGTCAATTTTAAGTTTCTTTCCTAAGCCTCTATCAGCGAGGGTTATCTTCGTTGGAAAGAACAAAATAAGGGATTTCAACTAAGATATACACGGTATATGCAGCGGAAAAAATGTGAGAGTTAAATACAACTGTATATGAAAAATACAGAGTCATCAACAATATTCCTCGTGACATAATTCCGAGATCCGTCAATTTTAAGTTCCTTTCCTAAGCTTCTATCAACCACAGTTATACATCGTTGGAAAGAACAAAATAAGGGCTTTCAATCACACTATAAATAGTTTTTGCAGCAAAAGAAATGTGAAAGTTAAGTGCAACTTTATATGAAAAATACAGAATCATCAACAATATTCCCAGTGACATATTTCCTAAGTTTGCCAATTATAAGTTCCTTCCCTAAGCCTCTAGCAATGAGGGTTACACATCGTTGGAAAGAAAAAGCTAGGAGCTTTCAATCAAGCTATAAATGATTTATGCAACAAAAGAAATGTGAAAGTTAAATGCAACTGTATATGAAAAACACAAAATCATCAACAATATTGCCAATGACATATTTCCTAAGTGTGTCAATTATAAGTTCCTTCCCTAAGCCTCTATCAATTAGAGTTATACATCGTTAGAAAGAACAAGCTAGGAGCTTTCAACCAAGCTATAAATGATTTATGCAACGAAAGAAATGTGAAAGTTAAATGCAACTGTATATGAAAAATACAAAATCATCAACAATATTGCCAGTAACATATTTCCTAGATTAGTCAATTTTAAGTTCCTTCCCTAAGCCTTTATCAACGAGGGTTATACATCGTTGGAAAGAACAAGCTAAGGGCTTTCAATCAAGCTATAAACGTTTTATGCAGCAAAAGAAATGTGAAAGATAAATGCAACTGTACATGAAAAATACAAAATCATCAACAATATTCCCAGTGTCATATTTCCTAGATGAGTCAATTTTAAGTTCCTTTCCTAAGCTTCTATCACTGAGAGTTATACGTCGTTGGAAAGAACAAGCTAAGAGCTTTCAATCAAGCTATAAATGATTTAAGCAACAAAAGAAATGTGAAAGTTAAATGCAACTGTATATGAAAATTACAGATTCATCAACAATATTGCCAGTGACATATTTCCTAGATGAGTCAATTTTAAGTTCCTTTCCTAAGCCTCTAGCAATGAGAGTTATACGTCGTACGAAAGAACAAGCTAAGAGCTTTCAACCAAGCTGTAAGTCGTTTATGCAACGAAAGAAATGTGAAAGTTAAATGCAACTGTATATGAAAAATACAAAATCATCAACAATATTGCCAGTAACATATTTCCTAGATGAGTCAATTTTAAGTTCCTTCCCTAAGCCTCTATCAATGAGAGTTATACATCGTTAGAAAGAACAAGCTAGGAGCTTTCGACCAAGCTATAAATAGTTTATGCAAAAAAAGAAATGTGAAGGTTAAATGCAACTGTATATGAAAAATACAAAATCATCAACAATATTGCCAATGACATATTTCCTAAGTGTGTCAATTATAAGTTCCTTCCCTAAGCCTCTATCAATTAGAGTTATACATCGTTAGAAAGAACAAGCTAGGAGCTTTCAACCAAGCTATAAATGATTTATGCAACAAAAGAAATGTGAAAGTTAAATGCAACTGTATATGAAAATTACAGATTCATCAACAATATTGCCAGTGACATATTTCCTAAATGAGTCAATTTTAAGTTCCTCTCCTAAGCCTCTAGCAACGAGAGTTATACGTCGTACGAAAGAACAAGCTAAGAGCTTTCAACCAAGCTGTAAGTCGTTTATGCAACAAAAGAAATGTGAAAGTTAAATGCAACTGTACATGAAAAATACAAAATCATCAACAATATTCCCAATGACATATTTCCTAAGTGAGTCAATTATAAGTTCCTTCCCTAAGCCTTTATCAACGAGGGTTATACATCGTTGGAAAGAACAAGCTAAGGGCTTTCAATCAAGCTATAAACGTTTTATGCAACAAAAGAAATGTGAAAGATAAATGCAACTGTACATGAAGAATACAAAATCATCAACAATATTCCCAGTGACATATTTCCTAGATTAGTCAATTTTAAGTTTCTTTCCTAAGCCTCTATCAGCGAGGGTTATCTTCGTTGGAAAGAACAAAATAAGGGATTTCAACTAAGATATACACGGTATATGCAGCGGAAAAATTGTGAGAGTTAAATACAACTGTATATGAAAAATACAGAGTCATCAACAATATTCCTCGTGACATAATTCCGAGATCCGTCAATTTTAAGTTCCTTTCCTAAGCTTCTATCAACCACAGTTATACATCGTTGGAAAGAACAAAATAAGGGCTTTCAATCACACTATAAATAGTTTTTGCAGCAAAAGAAATGTGAAAGTTAAGTGCAACTTTATATGAAAAATACAGAATCATCAACAATATTCCCAGTGACATATTTCCTAAGTTTGCCAATTATAAGTTCCTTCCCTAAGCCTCTAGCAATGAGGGTTACACATCGTTGGAAAGAAAAAGCTAGGAGCTTTCAATCAAGCTATAAATGATTTATGCAACAAAAGAAATGTGAAAGTTAAATGCAACTGTATATGAAAAACACAAAATCATCAACAATATTGCCAATGACATATTTCCTAAGTGTGTCAATTATAAGTTCCTTCCCTAAGCCTCTATCAATTAGAGTTATACATCGTTAGAAAGAACAAGCTAGGAGCTTTCAACCAAGCTATAAATGATTTATGCAACGAAAGAAATGTGAAAGTTAAATGCAACTGTATATGAAAAATACAAAATCATCAACAATATTGCCAGTAACATATTTCCTAGATTAGTCAATTTTAAGTTCCTTCCCTAAGCCTTTATCAACGAGGGTTATACATCGTTGGAAAGAACAAGCTAAGGGCTTTCAATCAAGCTATAAACGTTTTATGCAGCAAAAGAAATGTGAAAGATAAATGCAACTGTACATGAAAAATACAAAATCATCAACAATATTCCCAGTGTCATATTTCCTAGATGAGTCAATTTTAAGTTCCTTTCCTAAGCTTCTATCACTGAGAGTTATACGTCGTTGGAAAGAACAAGCTAAGAGCTTTCAATCAAGCTATAAATGATTTAAGCAACAAAAGAAATGTGAAAGTTAAATGCAACTGTATATGAAAATTACAGATTCATCAACAATATTGCCAGTGACATATTTCCTAGATGAGTCAATTTTAAGTTCCTTTCCTAAGCCTCTAGTAATGAGAGTTATACGTTGTACGAAAGAACAAGCTAAGAGCTTTCAACCAAGCTGTAAGTCGTTTATGCAACGAAAGAAATGTGAAAGTTAAATGCAACTGTATATGAAAAATACAAAATCATCAACAATATTGCCAGTAACATATTTCCTAGATGAGTCAATTTTAAGTTCCTTCCCTAAGCCTCTATCAATGAGAGTTATACATCGTTAGAAAGAACAAGCTAGGAGCTTTCGACCAAGCTATAAATAATTTATGCAAAAAAAGAAATGTGAAGGTTAAATGCAACTGTATATGAAAAATACAAAATCATCAACAATATTGCGAGTAACATATTTCCTAGATGAGTCAATTTTAAGTTCCTTTCCTAAGCCTCTATCAATGAGACTTATACATCGCTGGAAAGAACTAGCTAAGAGCTTTCAATCAAGCTATAAAAGATTTATGCAACAAAAGAAATGTGAAAGTTAAATGCAACTGTATATGAAAATTACAGATTCATCAACAATATTGCCAGTGACATATTTCCTAAATGAGTCAATTTTAAGTTCCTCTCCTAAGCCTCTAGCAACGAGAGTTATACGTCGTACGAAAGAACAAGCTAAGAGCTTTCAACCAAGCTGTAAGTCGTTTATGCGGCAAAAGAAATGTGAAAGTTAAATGCAACTGTATATGAAAAATACATTTTCATCAACAATATTCCCAGTGACATATATCCCAGGTGAGTCAATTTTAAGTTCCTTTCCTAAGCCTCTATCAAGGAGAGTTATACATCGTTGGAAAGAACAAGCTAGGAGCTTTCAACCAAGCTATAAATGATTTATGCAACAAAAGAAATGTGAAAGTTAAATGCAACTGTACATGAAAAATACAAAATCATCAACAATATTCCCAATGACATATTTCCTAAGTGAGTCAATTATAAGTTCCTTCCCTAAGCCTTTATCAACGAGGGTTATACATCGTTGGAAAGAACAAGCTAAGGGCTTTCAATCAAGCTATAAACGTTTTATGCAACAAAAGAAATGTGAAAGATAAATGCAACTGTACATGAAAAATACAAAATCATCAACAATATTCCCAGTGACATATTTCCTAGATTAGTCAATTTTAAGTTTCTTTCCTAAGCCTCTATCAGCGAGGGTTATCTTCGTTGGAAAGAACAAAATAAGGGATTTCAACTAAGATATACACGGTATATGCAGCGGAAAAAATGTGAGAGTTAAATACAACTGTATATGAAAAATACAGAGTCATCAACAATATTCCTCGTGACATAATTCCGAGATCCGTCAATTTTAAGTTCCTTTCCTAAGCTTCTATCAACCACAGTTATACATCGTTGGAAAGAACAAAATAAGGGCTTTCAATCACACTATAAATAGTTTTTGCAGCAAAAGAAATGTGAAAGTTAAGTGCAACTTTATATGAAAAATACAGAATCATCAACAATATTCCCAGTGACATATTTCCTAAGTTTGTCAATTATAAGTTCCTTCCCTAAGCCTCTAGCAATGAGGGTTATACATCGTTGGAAAGAAAAAGCTAGGAGCTTTCAATCAAGCTATAAATGATTTATGCAACAAAAGAAATGTGAAAGTTAAATGCAACTGTATATGAAAAACACAAAATCATCAACAATATTGCCAATGACATATTTCCTAAGTGTGTCAATTATAAGTTCCTTCCCTAAGCCTCTATCAATTAGAGTTATACATCGTTAGAAAGAACAAGCTAGGAGCTTTCAACCAAGCTATAAATGATTTATGCAACGAAAGAAATGTGAAAGTTAAATGCAACTGTATATGAAAAATACAAAATCATCAACAATATTGCCAGTAACATATTTCCTAGATGAGTCAATTATAAGTTCCTTCCCTAAGCCTCTATCAATTAGAGTTATACATCGTTAGAAAGAACAAGCTAGGAGCTTTCAACCAAGCTATAAATGATTTATGCAACAAAAGAAATGTGAAAGTTAAATGCAACTGTATATGAAAATTACAGATTCATCAACAATATTGCCAGTGACATATTTCCTAGATGAGTCAATTTTAAGTTCCTTTCCTAAGCCTCTAGCAATGAGAGTTATACGTCGTACGAAGGAACAAGCTAAGAGCTTTCAACCAAGCTGTAAGTCGTTTATGCGGCAAAAGAAATGTGAAAGTTAAATGCAACTGTATATGAAAAATACATTTTCATCAACAATATTCCCAGTGACATATATCCCAGGTGAGTCAATTTTAAGTTCCTTTCCTAAGCCTCTATCAAGGAGAGTTATACATCGTTGGAAAGAACAAGCTAGGAGCTTTCAACCAAGCTATAAATGATTTATGCAACAAAAGAAATGTGAAAGTTAAATGCAACTGTACATGAAAAATACAAAATCATCAACAATATTCCCAATGACATATTTCCTAAGTGAGTCAATTATAAGTTCCTTCCCTAAGCCTTTATCAACGAGGGTTATACATCGTTGGAAAGAACAAGTTAAGGGCTTTCAATCAAGCTATAAACGTTTTATGCAACAAAAGAAATGTGAAAGATAAATGCAACTGTACATGAAAAATATAAAATCATCAACAATATTCCCAGTGTCATATTTCCTAGATGAGTCAATTTTAAGTTCGTTTCCTAAACCTCTTTAAACCTGAGTTTTACATCGTTGGAGAGAGCAAGCTAAGAGCTTTCAATTAAGCTATAAATGGTTTATGCAGTAAAACAAATGTGAAAGTTAAATGTAATTGTATATGAAAAATACAGTATCATCAACAATATTCCCAGTGACATATTTCCTAGATTCGTCAATTTTAAGTTCCTTTCCTGAGCCTCTATCAGCGAGGGTTATCTTCGTAGGAAAGAACAAAATAAGGGATTTCAAGTAAGCTATACACGGTATATGCAGCGGAAAAAATGTGAGAGTTAAATACAACTGTATATGAAAAATACGGAGTCATCAACAATATTCCTCGTGACATAATTCCGAGATCCGTCAATTTTAAGTTCCTTTCCTAAGCTTCTATCAACCACAGTTATACATCGTTGGAAAGAACAAAGTAAGGGCTTTCAATCACAATATAAATGGTTTTTCCAGCAAAAGAAATGTGAAAGTTAAGTGCAACTTTATATGAAAAATACAGAATCATCAACAATATTCCCAGTGACATATTTCCTAAGTTTGTCAATTATAAGTTCCTTCCCTAAGCCTCTAACAATGAGGGTTATACATCGTTGGAAAGAACGAGCTAGGAGCTTTCAATCGAGCTATAAATGATTTATGCAACAAAAGAAATGTGAAGGTTAAATGCAACTGTATATGAAAAATACAAAATCATCAACAATATTGCCAGTAACATATTTCCTAGATGAGTCAATTTTAAGTTCCTTTCCTAAGCCTCTATCAATGAGAGTTATACATCGCTGGAAAGAAGTAGCTAAGAGCTTTCAATCAAGCTATAAAAGATTTATGCAACAAAAGAAATGTGAAAGTTAAATGCAACTGTATATGAAAAATACAAAATCATCAACAATATTGCGAGTAACATATTTCCTAGATGAGTCAATTTTAAGTTCCTTTCCTAAGCCTTTATCAACGAGGGTTATACATCGTTGGAAAGAACAAGCTAAGGGCTTTCAATCAAGCTATAAACGTTTTATGCAGCAAAAGAAATGTGAAAGATAAATGCAACTGTACATGAACAATACAAAATCATCAACAATATTCCCAGTGTCATATTTCCTAGATGAGTCAATTTTAAGTTCCTTTCCTAAGCTTCTATCACTGAGAGTTATACGTCGTTGGAAAGAACAAGCTAAGAGCTTTCAATCAAGCTATAAATGATTTATGAAACAAAAGAAATGTGAAAGTTAAATGCAACTGTATATGAAAATTACAGATTCATCAACAATATTGCCAGTGACATATTTCCTAGATGAGTCAATTTTAAGTTCCTTTCCTAAGCCTCTAGCAATGAGAGTTATACGTCGTACGAAAGAACAAGCTAAGAGCTTTCAACCAAGCTGTAAGTCGTTTATGCGGCAAAAGAAATGTGAAAGTTAAATGCAACTGTATATGAAAAATACATTTTCATCAACAATATTCCCAGTGACATATATCCCAGGTGAGTCAATTTTAAGTTCCTTTCCTAAGCCTCTATCAAGGAGAGTTATACATCGTTGGAAAGAACAAGCTAGGAGCTTTCAACCAAGCTATAAATGATTTATGCAACAAAAGAAATGTGAAAGTTAAATGCAACTGTACATGAAAAATACAAAATCATCAACAATATTCCCAATGACATATTTCCTAAGTGAGTCAATTATAAGTTCCTTCCCTAAGCCTTTATCAACGAGGGTTATACATCGTTGGAAAGAACAAGTTAAGGGCTTTCAATCAAGCTATAAAGGTTTTATGCAGCAAAAGAAATGTGAAAGATAAATGCAACTGTACATGAAAAATATAAAATCATCAACAATATTCCCAGTGTCATATTTCCTAGATGAGTCAATTTTAAGTTCGTTTCCTAAACCTCTTTAAACCTGAGTTTTACATCGTTGGAGAGAGCAAGCTAAGAGCTTTCAATTAAGCTATAAATGGTTTATGCAGTAGAACAAATGTGAAAGTTAAATGTAATTGTATATGAAAAATACAGTATCATCAACAATATTCCCAGTGACATATTTCCTAGATTAGTCAATTTTAAGTTCCTTTCCTGAGCCTCTAGCAGCGAGGGTTATCTTCGTAGGAAAGAACAAAATAAGGGATTTCAAGTAAGCTATACACGGTATATGCAGCGGAAAAAATGTGAGAGTTGAATACAACTGTATATGAAAAATACAGAGTCATCAACAATATTCCTCGTGACATAATTCCGAGATCCGTCAATTTTAAGTTCCTTTCCTAAGCTTCTATCAACCACAGTTATACATCGTTGCAAAGAACAAAGTAAGGGCTTTCAATCACAATATAAATAGTTTTTCCAGCAAAAGAAATGTGAAAGTTAAACGCAACTGTATATGAAAAATACAGAATCATCAACAATATTCCCAGTGACATATTTCCTAAGTGTGTCAATTATAAGTTCCTTCCCTAAGCCTCTAACAATGAGGGTTATACATCGTTGGAAAGAACGAGCTAGGAGCTTTTAATCGATCTATAAATGATTTATGCAACAAAAGAAATGTGAAGGTTAAATGCAACTGTATATGAAAAATACAAAATCATCAACAATATTGCCGGTAACATATTTCCTAGATGAGTCAATTTTAAGTTCCTTTCCTAAGCCTTTATCAATGAGAGTTATACATCGCTGGAAAGAAGTAGCTAAGAGCTTTCAATCAAGCTATAAAAGATTTATGCAACAAAATAAATGTGAAAGTTAAATGCAACTGTATATGAAAAATACAAAATCATCAACAATATTGCGAGTAACATATTTCCTAGATGAGTCAATTTTTAATTTCCTTTCCTAAGCCTCTATCAATGAGACTTATACATCGCTGGAAAGAACTAGCTAAGAGCTTTCAATCAAGCTATAAAAGATTTATGCAACAAAAGAAATGTGAAAGTTAAATGCAACTGTATATGAAAATTAAAGATTCATCAACAATATTGCCAGTGACATATTTCCTAAATGAGTCAATTTTAAGTTCCTCTCCTAAGCCTCTAGCAACGCGAGTTATACGTCGTACGAAAGAACAAGCTAAGAGCTTTCAACCAAGCTGTAAGTCGTTTATGCGGCAAAAGAAATGTGAAAGTTAAATGCAACTGTATATGAAAAATACATTTTCATCAACAATATTCCCAGTGACATATTTCCCAGGTGAGTCAATTTTAAGTTCCTTTCCTAAGCCTCTATCAAGGAGAGTTATACATCGTTGGAAAGAACAAGCTAGGAGCTTTCAACCAAGCTATAAATGATTTATGCAACAAAAGAAATGTGAAAGTTAAATGCAACTGTACATGAAAAATACAAAATCATCAACAATATTCCCAATGACATATTTCCTAAGTGAGTCAATTATAAGTTCCTTCCCTAAGCCTTTATCAACGAGGGTTATACATCGTTGGAAAGAACAAGCTAAGGGCTTTCAATCAAGCTATAAACGTTTTATGCAACAAAAGAAATGTGAAAGATAAATGCAACTGTACATGAAGAATACAAAATCATCAACAATATTCCCAGTGACATATTTCCTAGATTAGTCAATTTTAAGTTCCTTTCCTAAGCCTCTATCAGCGAGGGTTATCTTCGTTGGAAAGAACAAAATAAGGGATTTCAACTAAGATATACACGGTATATGCAGCGGAAAAAATGTGAGAGTTAAATACAACTGTATATGAAAAATACAGAGTCATCAACAATATTCCTCGTGACATAATTCCGAGATCCGTCAATTTTAAGTTCCTTTCCTAAGCTTCTATCAACCACAGTTATACATCGTTGGAAAGAACAAAATAAGGGCTTTCAATCACACTATAAATAGTTTTTGCAGCAAAAGAAATGTGAAAGTTAAGTGCAACTTTATATGAAAAATACAGAATCATCAACAATATTCCCAGTGACATATTTCCTAAGTTTGTCAATTATAAGTTCCTTCCCTAAGCCTCTAGCAATGAGGGTTATACATCGTTGGAAAGAAAAAGCTAGGAGCTTTCAATCAAGCTATAAATGATTTATGCAACAAAAGAAATGTGAAAGTTAAATGCAACTGTATATGAAAAACACAAAATCATCAACAATATTGCCAATGACATATTTCCTAAGTGTGTCAATTATAAGTTCCTTCCCTAAGCCTCTATCAATTAGAGTTATACATCGTTAGAAAGAACAAGCTAGGAGCTTTCAACCAAGCTATAAATGATTTATGCAACGAAAGAAATGTGAAAGTTAAATGCAACTGTATATGAAAAATACAAAATCATCAACAATATTGCCAGTAACATATTTCCTAGATGAGTCAATTTTAAGTTCCTTCCCTAAGCCTTTATCAACGAGGGTTATACATCGTTGGAAAGAACAAGCTAAGGGCTTTCAATCAAGCTATAAACGTTTTATGCAGCAAAAGAAATGTGAAAGATAAATGCAACTGTACATGAAAAATACAAAATCATCAACAATATTCCCAGTGTCATATTTCCTAGATGAGTCAATTTTAAGTTCCTTTCCTAAGCTTCTATCACTGAGAGTTATACGTCGTTGGAAAGAACAAGCTAAGAGCTTTCAATCAAGCTATAAATGATTTATGCAACAAAAGAAATGTGAAAGTTAAATGCAACTGTATATGAAAATTACAGATTCATCAACAATATTGCCAGTGACATATTTCCTAAATGAGTCAATTTTAAGTTCCTTTCCTAAGCCTCTAGCAATGAGAGTTATACGTCGTACGAAAGAACAAGCTAAGAGCTTTCAACCAAGCTGTAAGTCGTTTATGCGGCAAAAGAAATGTGAAAGTTAAATGCAACTGTATATGAAAAATACATTTTCATCAACAATATTCCCAGTGACATATATCCCAGGTGAGTCAATTTTAAGTTCCTTTCCTAAGCCTCTATCAAGGAGAGTTATACATCGTTGGAAAGAACAAGCGAGGAGCTTTCAACCAAGCTATAAATGATTTATGCAACAAAAGAAATGTGAAAGTTAAATGCAACTGTACATGAAAAATACAAAATCATCAACAATATTCCCAATGACATATTTCCTAAGTGAGTCAATTATAAGTTCCTTCCCTAAGCCTTTATCAACGAGGGTTATACATCGTTGGAAAGAACAAGTTAAGGGCTTTCAATCAAGCTATAAAGGTTTTATGCAACAAAAGAAATGTGAAAGATAAATGCAACTGTACATGAAAAATATAAAATCATCAACAATATTCCCAGTGTCATATTTCCTAGATGAGTCAATTTTAAGTTCGTTTCCTAAACCTCTTTAAACCTGAGTTTTACATCGTTGGAGAGAGCAAGCTAAGAGCTTTCAATTAAGCTATAAATGGTTTATGCAGTAAAACAAACGTGAAAGTTAAATGTAATTGTATATGAAAAATACAGTATCATCAACAATATTCCCAGTGACATATTTCCTAGATTAGTCAATTTTAAGTTCCTTTCCTGAGCCTCTATCAGCGAGGGTTATCTTCGTAGGAAGGAACAAAATAAGGGATTTCAAGTAAGCTATACACGGTATATGCAGCGGAAAAAATGTGAGAGTTAAATACAACTGTATATGAAAAATACAGAGTCATCAACAATATTCCTCGTGACATAATTCCGAGATCCGTCAATTTTAAGTTCCTTTCCTAAGCTTCTATCAACCACAGTTATACATCGTTGGAAAGAACAAAGTAAGGGCTTTCAATCACAATATAAATAGTTTTTCCAGCAAAAGAAATGTGAAAGTTAAGTGCAACTTTATATGAAAAATACAGAATCATCAACAATATTGCGAGTAACATATTTCCTAGATGAGTCAATTTTAAGTTCCTTTCCTAAGCCTTTATCAACGAGCGTTATACATCGTTGGAAAGAACAAGCTAAGGGCTTTCAATCAAGCTATAAACGGTTCATGCAGCAAAACAAATGTGAAAGATAAATGCAACTGTACATGAAAAATACAAAATCATCAACAATATTCCCAGTGTCATATTTCCTAGATGAGTCAATTTTAAGTTCCTTTCCTAAGCTTCTATCACTGAGAGTTATACGTCGTTGGAAAGAACAAGCTAGGAGCTTTCAACCAAGCTGTAAGTCGTTTATGCGGCAAAAGAAATGTGAAAGTTAAATGCAACTGTATATGAAAAATACATTTTCATCAACAATATTCCCAGTGACATATATCCCAGGTGAGTCAATTTTAAGTTCCTTTCCTAAGCCTCTATCAAGGAGAGTTATACATCGTTGGAAAGAACAAGCTAGGAGCTTTCAACCAAGCTATAAATGATTTATGCAACAAAAGAAATGTGAAAGTTAAATGCAACTGTACATGAAAAATACAAAATCATCAACAATATTCCCAATGACATATTTCCTAAGTGAGTCAATTATAAGTTCCTTCCCTAAGCCTTTATCAACAAGGGTTATACATCGTTGGAAAGAACAAGTTAAGGGCTTTCAATCAAGCTATAAAGGTTTTATGCAACAAAAGAAATGTGAAAGATAAATGCAACTGTACATGAAAAATATAAAATCATCAACAATATTCCCAGTGTCATATTTCCTAGATGAGTCAATTTTAAGTTCGTTTCCTAAACATCTATCACTGAGAGTTATACGTCGTTGGAAAGAACAAGCTAAGAGCTTTCAATCAAGCTATAAATGATTTATGCAACAAAAGAAATGTGAAAGTTAAATGCAACTGTATATGAAAATTACAGATTCATCAACAATATTGCCAGTGACATATTTCCTAGATGAGTCAATTTTAAGTTCCTTTCCTAAGCCTCTAGCAATGAGAGTTATACGTCGTACGAAAGAACAAGCTAAGAGCTTTCAACCAAGCTGTAAGTCGTTTATGCGGCAAAAGAAATGTGAAAGTTAAATGCAACTGTATATGAAAAATACATTTTCATCAACAATATTCCCAGTGACATATATCCCAGGTGAGTCAATTTTAAGTTCCTTTCCTAAGCCTCTATCAAGGAGAGTTATACATCGTTGGAAAGAACAAGCTAGGAGCTTTCAACCAAGCTATAAATGATTTATGCAACAAAAGAAATGTGAAAGTTAAATGCAACTGTACATGAAAAATACAAAATCATCAACAATATTCCCAATGACATATTTCCTAAGTGAGTCAATTATAAGTTCCTTCCCTAAGCCTTTATCAACGAGGGTTATACATCGTTGGAAAGAACAAGTTAAGGGCTTTCGATCAAGCTATAAAGGTTTTATGCAACAAAAGAAATGTGAAAGATAAATGCAACTGTACATGAAAAATATAAAATCATCAACAATATTCCCAGTGTCATATTTCCTAGATGAGTCAATTTTAAGTTCGTTTCCTAAACCTCTTTAAACCTGAGTTTTACATCGTTGGAGAGAGCATGCTAAGAGCTTTCAATTAAGCTATAAATGGTTTATGCAGTAAAACAAACGTGAAAGTTAAATGTAATTGTATATGAAAAATACAGTATCATCAACAATATTCCCAGTGACATATTTCCTAGATTAGTCAATTTTAAGTTCCTTTCCTGAGCCTCTATCAGCGAGGGTTATCTTCGTAGGAAGGAACAAAATAAGGGATTTCAAGTAAGCTATACACGGTATATGCAGCGGAAAAAATGTGAGAGTTAAATACAACTGTATATGAAAAATACAGAGTCATCAACAATATTCCTCGTGACATAATTCCGAGATCCGTCAATTTTAAGTTCCTTTCCTAAGCTTCTATCAACCACAGTTATACATCGTTGGAAAGAAAAAAGTAAGGGCTTTCAATCACAATATAAATAGTTTTTCCAGCAAAAGAAATGTGAAAGTTAAGTGCAACTTTATATGAAAAATACAGAATCATCAACAATATTGCGAGTAACATATTTCCTAGATGAGTCAATTTTAAGTTCCTTTCCTAAGCCTTTATCAACGAGGGTTATACATCGTTGGAAAGAACAAGCTAAGGGCTTTCAATCAAGCTATAAACGGTTCATGCAGCAAAACAAATGTGAAAGATAAATGCAACTGTACATGAAAAATACAAAATCATCAACAATATTCCCAGTGTCATATTTCCTAGATGAGTCAATTTTAAGTTCCTTTCCTAAGCTTCTATCACTGAGAGTTATACGTCGTTGGAAAGAACAAGCTAGGAGCTTTCAACCAAGCTGTAAGTCGTTTATGCGGCAAAAGAAATGTGAAAGTTAAATGCAACTGTATATGAAAAATACATTTTCATCAACAATATTCCCAGTGACATATATCCCAGGTGAGTCAATTTTAAGTTCCTTTCCTAAGCCTCTATCAAGGAGAGTTATACATCGTTGGAAAGAACAAGCTAGGAGCTTTCAACCAAGCTATAAATGATTTATGCAACAAAAGAAATGTGAAAGTTAAATGCAACTGTACATGAAAAATACAAAATCATCAACAATATTCCCAATGACATATTTCCTAAGTGAGTCAATTATAAGTTCCTTCCCTAAGCCTTTATCAACAAGGGTTATACATCGTTGGAAAGAACAAGTTAAGGGCTTTCAATCAAGCTATAAAGGTTTTATGCAACAAAAGAAATGTGAAAGACAAATGCAACTGTACATGAAAAATATAAAATCATCAACAATATTCCCAGTGTCATATTTCCTAGATGAGTCAATTTTAAGTTCGTTTCCTAAACCTCTTTAAACCTGAGTTTTACATCGTTGGAGAGAGCAAGCTAAGAGCTTTCAATTAAGCTATAAATGGTTTATGCAGTAGAACAAATGTGAAAGTTAAATGTAATTGTATATGAAAAATACAGTATCATCAACAATATTCCCAGTGACATATTTCCTAGATTAGTCAATTTTAAGTTCCTTTCCTGAGCCTCTATCAGCGAGGGTTATCTTCGTAGGAAAGAACAAAATAAGGGATTTCAAGTAAGCTATACACGGTATATGCAGCGGAAAAAATGTGAGAGTTAAATACAACTGTATATGAAAAATACAGAGTCATCAACAATATTCCTCGTGACATAATTCCGAGATCCGTCAATTTTAAGTTCCTTTCCTAAGCTTCTATCAACCACAGTTATACATCGTTGGAAAGAACAAAGTAAGGGCTTTCAATCACAATATAAATAGTTTTTCCAGCAAAAGAAATGTGAAAGTTAAACGCAACTGTATATGAAAAATACAGAATCATCAACAATATTCCCAGTGACATATTTCCTAAGTGTGTCAATTATAAGTTCCTTCCCTAAGCCTCTAACAATGAGGGTTATACATCGTTGGAAAGAACGAGCTAGGAGCTTTTAATCGAGCTATAAATGATTTATGCAACAAAAGAAATGTGAAGGTTAAATGCAACTGTATATGAAAAATACAAAATCATCAACAATATTGCCAGTAAAATATTTCCTAGATGAGTCAATTTTAAGTTCCTTTCCTAAGCCTTTATCAATGAGAGTTATACATCGCTGGAAAGAAGTAGCTAAGAGCTTTCAATCAAGCTATAAAAGATTTATGCAACAAAATAAATGTGAAAGTTAAATGCAACTGTATATGAAAAATACAAAATCATCAACAATATTGCGAGTAACATATTTCCTAGATGAGTCAATTTTTAATTTCCTTTCCTAAGCCTCTATCAATGAGACTTATACATCGCTGGAAAGAACTAGCTAAGAGCTTTCAATCAAGCTATAAAAGATTTATGCAACAAAAGAAATGTGAAAGTTAAATGCAACTGTATATGAAAATTAAAGATTCATCAACAATATTGCCAGTGACATATTTCCTAAATGAGTCAATTTTAAGTTCCTCTCCTAAGCCTCTAGCAACGAGAGTTATACGTCGTACGAAAGAACAAGCTAAGAGCTTTCAACCAAGCTGTAAGTCGTTTATGCGGCAAAAGAAATGTGAAAGTTAAATGCAACTGTATATGAAAAATACATTTTCATCAACAATATTCCCAGTGACATATTTCCCAGGTGAGTCAATTTTAAGTTCCTTTCCTAAGCCTCTATCAAGGAGAGTTATACATCGTTGGAAAGAACAAGCTAGGAGCTTTCAACCAAGCTATAAATGATTTATGCAACAAAAGAAATGTGAAAGTTAAATGCAACTGTACATGAAAAATACAAAATCATCAACAATATTCCCAATGACATATTTCCTAAGTGAGTCAATTTTAAGTTCCTTCCCTAAGCCTTTATCAACGAGGGTTATACATCGTTGGAAAGAACAAGCTAAGGGCTTTCAATCAAGCTATAAACGTTTTATGCAACAAAAGAAATGTGAAAGATAAATGCAACTGTACATGAAGAATACAAAATCATCAACAATATTCCCAGTGACATATTTCCTAGATTAGTCAATTTTAAGTTTCTTTCCTAAGCCTCTATCAGCGAGGGTTATCTTCGTTGGAAAGAACAAAATAAGGGATTTCAACTAAGATATACACGGTATATGCAGCGGAAAAAATGTGAGAGTTAAATACAACTGTATATGAAAAATACAGAGTCATCAACAATATTCCTCGTGACATAATTCCGAGATCCGTCAATTTTAAGTTCCTTTCCTAAGCTTCTATCAACCACAGTTATACATCGTTGGAAAGAACAAAATAAGGGCTTTCAATCACACTATAAATAGTTTTTGCAGCAAAAGAAATGTGAAAGTTAAGTGCAACTTTATATGAAAAATACAGAATCATCAACAATATTCCCAGTGACATATTTCCTAAGTTTGTCAATTATAAGTTCCTTCCCTAAGCCTCTAGCAATGAGGGTTATACATCGTTGGAAAGAAAAAGCTAGGAGCTTTCAATCAAGCTATAAATGATTTATGCAACAAAAGAAATGTGAAAGTTAAATGCAACTGTATATGAAAAACACAAAATCATCAACAATATTGCCAATGACATATTTCCTAACTGTGTCAATTATAAGTTCCTTCCCTAAGCCTCTATCAATTAGAGTTATACATCGTTAGAAAGAACAAGCTAGGAGCTTTCAACCAAGCTATAAATGATTTATGCAACGAAAGAAATGTGAAAGTTAAATGCAACTGTATATGAAAAATACAAAATCATCAACAATATTGCCAGTAACATATTTCCTAGATGAGTCAATTTTAAGTTCCTTCCCTAAGCCTTTATCAACGAGGGTTATACATCGTTGGAAAGAACAAGCTAAGGGCTTTCAATCAAGCTATAAACGTTTTATGCAGCAAAAGAAATGTGAAAGATAAATGCAACTGTACATGAAAAATACAAAATCATCAACAATATTCCCAGTGTCATATTTCCTAGATGAGTCAATTTTAAGTTCCTTTCCTAAGCTTCTATCACTGAGAGTTATACGTCGTTGGAAAGAACAAGCTAAGAGCTTTCAATCAAGCTATAAATGATTTATGCAACAAAAGAAATGTGAAAGTTAAATGCAACTGTATATGAAAATTACAGATTCATCAACAATATTGCCAGTGACATATTTCCTAGATGAGTCAATTTTAAGTTCCTTTCCTAAGCCTCTAGCAATGAGAGTTATACGTCGTACGAAAGAACAAGCTAAGAGCTTTCAACCAAGCTGTAAGTCGTTTATGCGGCAAAAGAAATGTGAAAGTTAAATGCAACTGTATATGAAAAATACAGAGACATCAACAATATTCCTCGTGACATAATTCCGAGATCCGTCAATTTTAAGTTCCTTTCCTAAGCTTCTATCAACCACAGTTATACATCGTTGGAAAGAACAAAGTAAGGGCTTTCAATCACAATATAAATAGTTTTTCCAGCAAAAGAAATGTGAAAGTTAAGTGCAACTTTATATGAAAAATACAGAATCATCAACAATATTGCGAGTAACATATTTCCTAGATGAGTCAATTTTAAGTTCCTTTCCTAAGCTTCTATCACTGAGAGTTATACGTCGTTGGAAAGAACAAGCTAGGAGCTTTCAACCAAGCTGTAAGTCGTTTATGCGGCAAAAGAAATGTGAAAGTTAAATGCAACTGTACATGAAAAATACAAAATCATCAACAATATTCCCAATGACATATTTCCTAAGTGAGTCAATTATAAGTTCCTTCCCTAAGCCTTTATCAACGAGGGTTATACATCGTTGGAAAGAACAAGCTAAGGGCTTTCAATCAAGCTATAAACGTTTTATGCAACAAAAGAAATGTGAAAGATAAATGCAACTGTACATGAAGAATACAAAATCATCAACAATATTCCCAGTGACATATTTCCTAGATTAGTCAATTTTAAGTTTCTTTCCTAAGCCTCTATCAGCGAGGGTTATCTTCGTTGGAAAGAACAAAATAAGGGATTTCAACTAAGATATACACGGTATATGCAGCGGAAAAAATGTGAGAGTTAAATACAACTGTATATGAAAAATACAGAGTCATCAACAATATTCCTCGTGACATAATTCCGAGATCCGTCAATTTTAAGTTCCTTTCCTAAGCTTCTATCAACCACAGTTATACATCGTTGGAAAGAACAAAATAAGGGCTTTCAATCACACTATAAATAGTTTTTGCAGCAAAAGAAATGTGAAAGTTAAATGCAACTGTATATGAAAAACACAAAATCATCAACAATATTGCCAATGACATATTTCCTAACTGTGTCAATTATAAGTTCCTTCCCTAAGCCTCTATCAATTAGAGTTATACATCGTTAGAAAGAACAAGCTAGGAGCTTTCAACCAAGCTATAAATGATTTATGCAACGAAAGAAATGTGAAAGTTAAATGCAACTGTATATGAAAAATACAAAATCATCAACAATATTGCCAGTAACATATTTCCTAGATGAGTCAATTTTAAGTTCCTTCCCTAAGCCTTTATCAACGAGGGTTATACATCGTTGGAAAGAACAAGCTAAGGGCTTTCAATCAAGCTATAAACGTTTTATGCAGCAAAAGAAATGTGAAAGATAAATGCAACTGTACATGAAAAATACAAAATCATCAACAATATTCCCAGTGTCATATTTCCTAGATGAGTCAATTTTAAGTTCCTTTCCTAAGCTTCTATCACTGAGAGTTATACGTCGTTGGAAAGAACAAGCTAAGAGCTTTCAATCAAGCTATAAATGATTTATGCAACAAAAGAAATGTGAAAGTTAAATGCAACTGTATATGAAAATTACAGATTCATCAACAATATTGCCAGTGACATATTTCCTAGATGAGTCAATTTTAAGTTCCTTTCCTAAGCCTCTAGCAATGAGAGTTATACGTCGTACGAAAGAACAAGCTAAGAGCTTTCAACCAAGCTGTAAGTCGTTTATGCGGCAAAAGAAATGTGAAAGTTAAATGCAACTGTATATGAAAAATACAGAGTCATCAACAATATTCCTCGTGACATAATTCCGAGATCCGTCAATTTTAAGTTCCTTTCCTAAGCTTCTATCAACCACAGTTATACATCGTTGGAAAGAACAAAGTAAGGGCTTTCAATCACAATATAAATAGTTTTTCCAGCAAAAGAAATGTGAAAGTTAAGTGCAACTTTATATGAAAAATGCAGAATCATCAACAATATTGCGAGTAACATATTTCCTAGATGAGTCAATTTTAAGTTCCTTTCCTAAGCCTTTATCAACGAGGGTTATACATCGTTGGAAAGAACAAGCTAAGGGCTTTCAATCAAGCTATAAACGTTTTATGCAGCAAAAGAAATGTGAAAGATAAATGCAACTGTACATGAAAAATACAAAATCATCAACAATATTCCCAGTGTCATATTTCCTAGATGAGTCAATTTTAAGTTCCTTTCCTAAGCTTCTATCACTGAGAGTTATACGTCGTTGGAAAGAACAAGCTAGGAGCTTTCAACCAAGCTGTAAGTCGTTTATGCGGCAAAAGAAATGTGAAAGTTAAATGCAACTGTATATGAAAAATACATTTTCATCAACAATATTCCCAGTGACATATATCCCAGGTGAGTCAATTTTAAGTTCCTTTCCTAAGCCTCTATCAAGCAGAGTTATACATCGTTGGAAAGAACAAGCTAGGAGCTTTCAACCAAGCTATAAATGATTTATGCAACAAAAGAAATGTGAAAGTTAAATGCAACTGTACATGAAAAATACAAAATCATCAACAATATTCCCAATGACATATTTCCTAAGTGAGTCAATTATAAGTTCCTTCCCTAAGCCTTTATCAACAAGGGTTATACATCGTTGGAAAGAACAAGTTAAGGGCTTTCAATCAAGCTATAAAGGTTTTATGCAACAAAAGAAATGTGAAAGATAAATGCAACTGTACATGAAAAATATAAAATCATCAACAATATTCCCAGTGTCATATTTCCTAGATGAGTCAATTTTAAGTTCGTTTCCTAAACCTCTTTAAACCTGAATTTTACATCGTTGGAGAGAGCAAGCTAAGAGCTTTCAATTAAGCTATAAATGGTTTATGCAGTAGAACAAATGTGAAAGTTAAATGTAATTGTATATGAAAAATACAGTATCATCAACAATATTCCCAGTGACATATTTCCTAGATTAGTCAATTTTAAGTTCCTTTCCTGAGCCTCTATCAGCGAGGGTTATCTTCGTAGGAAAGAACAAAATAAGGGATTTCAAGTAAGCTATACACGGTATATGCAGCGGAAAAAATGTGAGAGTTAAATACAACTGTATATGAAAAATACAGAGTCATCAACAATATTCCTCGTGACATAATTCCGCGATCCGTCAATTTTAGGTTCCTTTCCTAAGCTTCTATCAACCACAGTTATACATCGTTGGAAAGAACAAAGTAAGGGCTTTCAATCACAATATAAATAGTTTTTCCAGCAAAAGAAATGTGAAAGTTAAACGCAACTGTATATGAAAAATACAGAATCATCAACAATATTCCCAGTGACATATTTCCTAAGTGTGTCAATTATAAGTTCCTTCCCTAAGCCTCTAACAATGAGGGTTATACATCGTTGGAAAGAACGAGCTAGGAGCTTTTAATCGAGCTATAAATGATTTATGCAACAAAAGAAATGTGAAGGTTAAATGCAACTGTATATGAAAAATACAAAATCATCAACAATATTGCCAGTAAAATATTTCCTAGATGAGTCAATTTTAAGTTCCTTTCCTAAGCCTTTATCAATGAGAGTTATCCATCGCTGGAAAGAAGTAGCTAAGAGCTTTCAATCAAGCTATAAAAGATTTATGCAACAAAAGAAATGTGAAAGTTAAATGCAACTGTATATGAAAAATACAAAATCATCAACAATATTGCGAGTAACATATTTCCTAGATGAGTCAATTTTAAGTTCCTTTCCTAAGCCTCTATCAATGAGACTTATACATCGCTGGAAAGAACTAGCTAAGAGCTTTCAATCAAGCTATAAAAGATTTATGCAACAAAAGAAATGTGAAAGTTAAATGCAACTGTATATGAAAATTACAGATTCATCAACAATATTGCCAGTGACATATTTCCTAAATGAGTCAATTTTAAGTTCCTCTCCTAAGCCTCTAGCAACGAGAGTTATACGTCGTACGAAAGAACAAGCTAAGAGCTTTCAACCAAGCTGTAAGTCGTTTATGCGGCAAAAGAAATGTGAAAGTTAAATGCAACTGTATATGAAAAATACATTTTCATCAACAATATTCCCAGTGACATATTTCCCAGGTGAGTCAATTTTAAGCTCCTTTCCTAAGCCTCTATCAAGGAGAGTTATACATCGTTGGAAAGAACAAGCTAGGAGCTTTCAACCAAGCTATAAATGATTTATGCAACAAAAGAAATGTGAAAGTTAAATGCAACTGTACATGAAAAATACAAAATCATCAACAATATTCCCAATGACATATTTCCTAAGTGAGTCAATTATAAGTTTCTTCCCTAGGCCTTTATCAACGAGGGTTATACATCGTTGGAAAGAACAAGCTAAGGGCTTTCAATCAAGCTATAAACGTTTTATGCAACAAAAGAAATGTGAAAGATAAATGCAACTGTACATGAAGAATACAAAATCATCAACAATATTCCCAGTGACATATTTCCTAGATTAGTCAATTTTAAGTTTCTTTCCTAAGCCTCTATCAGCGAGGGTTATCTTCGTTGGAAAGAACAAAATAAGGGATTTCAACTAAGATATACACGGTATATGCAGCGGAAAAAATGTGAGAGTTAAATACAACTGTATATGAAAAATACAGAGTCATCAACAATATTCCTCGTGACATAATTCCGAGATCCGTCAATTTTAAGTTCCTTTCCTAAGCTTCTATCAACCACAGTTATACATCGTTGGAAAGAACAAAATAAGGGCTTTCAATCACACTATAAATAGTTTTTGCAGCAAAAGAAATGTGAAAGTTAAGTGCAACTTTATATGAAAAATACAGAATCATCAACAATATTCCCAGTGACATATTTCCTAAGTGTGTCAATTATAAGTTCCTTCCCTAAGCCTCTAACAATGAGGGTTATACATCGTTGGAAAGAACGAGCTAGGAGCTTTTAATCGAGCTATAAATGATTTATGCAACAAAAGAAATGTGAAGGTTAAATGCAACTGTATATGAAAAATACAAAATCATCAACAATATTGCCAGTAAAATATTTCCTAGATGAGTCAATTTTAAGTTCCTTTCCTAAGCCTTTATCAATGAGAGTTATCCATCGCTGGAAAGAAGTAGCTAAGAGCTTTCAATCAAGCTATAAAAGATTTATGCAACAAAAGAAATGTGAAAGTTAAATGCAACTGTATATGAAAAATACAAAATCATCAACAATATTGCGAGTAACATATTTCCTAGATGAGTCAATTTTAAGTTCCTTTCCTAAGCCTCTATCAATGAGACTTATACATCGCTGGAAAGAACTAGCTAAGAGCTTTCAATCAAGCTATAAAAGATTTATGCAACAAAAGAAATGTGAAAGTTAAATGCAACTGTATATGAAAATTACAGATTCATCAACAATATTGCCAGTGACATATTTCCTAAATGAGTCAATTTTAAGTTCCTCTCCTAAGCCTCTAGCAACGAGAGTTATACGTCGTACGAAAGAACAAGCTAAGAGCTTTCAACCAAGCTGTAAGTCGTTTATGCGGCAAAAGAAATGTGAAAGTTAAATGCAACTGTATATGAAAAATACATTTTCATCAACAATATTCCCAGTGACATATTTCCCAGGTGAGTCAATTTTAAGCTCCTTTCCTAAGCCTCTATCAAGGAGAGTTATACATCGTTGGAAAGAACAAGCTAGGAGCTTTCAACCAAGCTATAAATGATTTATGCAACAAAAGAAATGTGAAAGTTAAATGCAACTGTACATGAAAAATACAAAATCATCAACAATATTCCCAATGACATATTTCCTAAGTGAGTCAATTATAAGTTTCTTCCCTAGGCCTTTATCAACGAGGGTTATACATCGTTGGAAAGAACAAGCTAAGGGCTTTCAATCAAGCTATAAACGTTTTATGCAACAAAAGAAATGTGAAAGATAAATGCAACTGTACATGAAGAATACAAAATCATCAACAATATTCCCAGTGACATATTTCCTAGATTAGTCAATTTTAAGTTTCTTTCCTAAGCCTCTATCAGCGAGGGTTATCTTCGTTGGAAAGAACAAAATAAGGGATTTCAACTAAGATATACACGGTATATGCAGCGGAAAAAATGTGAGAGTTAAATACAACTGTATATGAAAAATACAGAGTCATCAACAATATTCCTCGTGACATAATTCCGAGATCCGTCAATTTTAAGTTCCTTTCCTAAGCTTCTATCAACCACAGTTATACATCGTTGGAAAGAACAAAATAAGGGCTTTCAATCACACTATAAATAGTTTTTGCAGCAAAAGAAATGTGAAAGTTAAGTGCAACTTTATATGAAAAATACAGAATCATCAACAATATTCCCAGTGACATATTTCCTAAGTGTGTCAATTATAAGTTCCTTCCCTAAGCCTCTAACAATGAGGGTTATACATCGTTGGAAAGAACGAGCTAGGAGCTTTTAATCGAGCTATAAATGATTTATGCAACAAAAGAAATGTGAAGGTTAAATGCAACTGTATATGAAAAATACAAAATCATCAACAATATTGCCAGTAAAATATTTCCTAGATGAGTCAATTTTAAGTTCCTTTCCTAAGCCTCTATCAATGAGACTTATACATCGCTGGAAAGAACTAGCTAAGAGCTTTCAATCAAGCTATAAAAGATTTATGCAACAAAAGAAATGTGAAAGTTAAATGCAACTGTATATGAAAAATACAAAATCATCAACAATATTGCGAGTAACATATTTCCTAGATGAGTCAATTTTAAGTTCCTTTCCTAAGCCTCTATCAATGAGACTTATACATCGCTGGAAAGAACTAGCTAAGAGCTTTCAATCAAGCTATAAAAGATTTATGCAACAAAAGAAATGTGAAAGTTAAATGCAACTGTATATGAAAATTACAGATTCATCAACAATATTGCCAGTGACATATTTCCTAAATGAGTCAATTTTAAGTTCCTCTCCTAAGCCTCTAGCAACGAGAGTTATACGTCGTACGAAAGAACAAGCTAAGAGCTTTCAACCAAGCTGTAAGTCGTTTATGCGGCAAAAGAAATGTGAAAGTTAAATGCAACTGTATATGAAAAATACATTTTCATCAACAATATTCCCAGTGACATATTTCCCAGGTGAGTCAATTTTAAGCTCCTTTCCTAAGCCTCTATCAAGGAGAGTTATACATCGTTGGAAAGAACAAGCTAGGAGCTTTCAACCAAGCTATAAATGATTTATGCAACAAAAGAAATGTGAAAGTTAGATGCAACTGTACATGAAAAATACAAAATCATCAACAATATTCCCAATGACATATTTCCTAAGTGAGTCAATTATAAGTTCCTTCCCTAAGCCTTTATCAACGAGGGTTATACATCGTTGGAAAGAACAAGCTAAGGGCTTTCAATCAAGCTATAAACGTTTTAAGCCACAAAAGAAATGTGAAAGATAAATGCAACTGTACATGAAGAATACAAAATCATCAACAATATTCCCAGTGACATATTTCCTAGATTAGTCAATTTTAAGTTTCTTTCCTAAGCCTCTATCAGCGAGGGTTATCTTCGTTGGAAAGAACAAAATAAGGTATTTCAACTAAGATATACACGGTATATGCAGCGGAAAAAATGTGAGAGTTAAATACAACTGTATATGAAAAATACAGAGTCATCAACAATATTCCTCGTGACATAATTCCGAGATCCGTCAATTTTAAGTTCCTTTCCTAAGCTTCTATCAACCACAGTTATACATCGTTGGAAAGAACAAAATAAGGGCTTTCAATCACACTATAAATAGTTTTTGCAGCAAAAGAAATGTGAAAGTTAAGTGCAACTTTATATGAAAAATACAGAATCATCAACAATATTCCCAGTGACATATTTCCTAAGTTTGTCAATTATAAGTTCCTTCCCTAAGCCTCTAGCAATGACGGTTATACATCGTTGGAAAGAACGAGATAGGAGCTTTCAATCGAGCTATAAATGATTTATGCAACAAAAGAAATGTGAAAGTTAAATGCAACTGTATATGAAAAATACAAAATCATCAACAATATTGCCAGTAACATATTTCCTAGATGAGTCAATTTTAAGTTCCTTTCCTAAGCCTCTATCAATGAGAGTTATACATCGCTGGAAAGAAGTAGCTAAGAGCTTTCAATCAAGCTATAAAAGGTTTATGCAACAAAAGAAATGTGAAAGTTAAATGCAACTGTATATGAAAAATACAAAATCATCAACAATATTGCGAGTAACATATTTCCTAGATGAGTCAATTTTAAGTTCCTTTCCTAAGCTTCTATCACTGAGAGTTATACGTCGTTGGAAAGAACAAGCTAAGGGCTTTCAACCAAGCTATAAACGGTTTATGCGGCAAAAGAAATGTGAAAGTTAAATGCAACTGTATATGAAAAATACATTTTCATCAACAATATTCCCAGTGACATATATCCCAGGTGAGTCAATTTTAAGTTCCTTTCCTAAGCCTCTATCAAGGAGAGTTATACATCGTTGGAAAGAACACGCTAGGAGCTTTCAACCAAGCTGTAAGTCGTTTACGCGGCAAAAGAAATGTGAAAGTTAAATGCAACTGTACATGAAAAATACAAAATCATCAACAATATTCCCAATGACATATTTCCTAAGTGAGTCAATTATAAGTTCCTTCCCTAAGCCTTTATCAACGAGGGTTATACATCGTTGGAAAGAACAAGTTAAGGGCTTTCAATCAAGCTATAAAGGTTTTATGCAACAAAAGAAATGTGAAAGATAAATGCAACTGTACATGAAAAATATAAAATCATCAACAATATTCCCAGTGTCATATTTCCTAGATGAGTCAATTTTAAGTTCGTTTCCTAAACCTCTTTAAACCTGAGTTTTACATCGTTGGAGAGAGCAAGCTAAGAGCTTTCAATTAAGCTATAAATGGTTTATGCAGTAAAACAAACGTGAAAGTTAAATGTAATTGTATATGAAAAATACAGTATCATCAACAATATTCCCAGTGACATATTTCCTAGATTAGTCAATTTTAAGTTCCTTTCCTGATCCTCTATCAGCGAGGGTTATCTTCGTAGGAAAGAACAAAATAAGGGATTTCAAGTAAGCTATACACGGTATATGCAGCGGAAAAAATGTGAGAGTTAAATACAACTGTATATGAAAAATACAGAGTCATCAACAATATTCCTCGTGACATAATTCCGAGATCCGTCAATTTTAAGTTCCTTTCCTAAGCTTCTATCAACCACAGTTATACATCGTTGGAAAGAACAAAGTAAGGGCTTTCAATCACAATATAAATAGTTTTTCCAGCAAAAGAAATGTGAAAGTTAAACGCAACTGTATATGAAAAATACAGAATCATCAACAATATTCCCAGTGACATATTTCCTAAGTGTGTCAATTATAAGTTCCTTCCCTAAGCCTCTAACAATGAGGGTTATACATCGTTAGAAAGAACGAGCTAGGAGCTTTCAATCGAGCTATAAACGATTTATGCAACAAAAGAAATGTGAAGGTTAAATGCAACTGTATATGAAAAATACAAAATCATCAACAATATTGCCAGTAACATATTTCCTAGATGAGTCAATTTTAAGTTCCTTTCCTAAGCCTCTATCAATGAGAGTTATACATCGCTGGAAAGAAGTAGCTAAGAGCTTTCAATCAAGCTATAAAAGATTTATGCAACAAAAGAAATGTGAAAGTTAAATGCAACTGTATATGAAAATTACAGATTCATCAAAAATATTGCCAGTGACATATTTCCTAAATGAGTCAATTTTAAGTTCCTTTTCTAAGCCTCTAGCAATGAGAGTTATACGTCGTACGAAAGAACAAGCTAAGAGCTTTCAATCAAGCTATAAAAGATTTATGCAACAAAAGAAATGTGAAAGTTAAATGCAACTGTATATGAAAATTACAAAATCATCAACAATATTCCCATTGACATATTTCCCTGGTGAGTCAATTTTAAGTTCCTTTCCTAAGCCTCTATCAAGGAGAGTTGTACATCGTTGGAAAGAACAAGCTAAGGGCTTTCAACCAAGCTATAAACGGTTTATGCAGCAAAAGAAATGTGAAAGTTAAATGCAACTGTACATGAGAAATACAAAATCATCAACAATATTCCCAATGACATATTTCCTAAGTGAGTCAATTATAAGTTCCTTCCCTAAGCCTTTATCAACGAGGGTTATACATCGTTGGAAAGAACAAGCTAAGGGCTTTCAATCAAGCTATAAACGTTTTATGCAACAAAAGAAATGTGAAAGATAAATGCAACTGTACATGAAAAATACAAAATCATCAACAATATTCCCAGTGTCATATTTCCTAGATGAGTCAATTTTAAGTTCCTTTCCTAAACCTCTTTCAACGAGAGCTTTACATAGCTGGAAAGAGCAAGCTAGGAGCTTTCAACCAAGCAATAAATGATTTATGCAACAAAAGAAATGTGAAAGTTAAATGCAACTGTATATGAAAAATACAAAATCATCAACAATATTCCCAGTAACATATTTCCTAGATGAGTCAATTTTAAGTTCCTTTCCTAAGCCTCTATCAATGAGAGTTATACATCGCTGGAAAGAAGTAGCTAAGAGCTTTCAATCAAGCTATAAAAGATTTATGCAACAAAAGAAATGTGAAAGTTAAATGCAACTGTATATGAAAAATACAAAATCATCAACAATATTGCGAGTAACATATTTCCTAGATGAGTCAATTTTAAGTTCCTTTCCTAAGCCTTTATCAACGAGGGTTATACATCGTTGGAAAGAACAAGCTAAGGGCTTTCAATCAAGCTATAAACGTTTTATGCAGCAAAAGAAATGTGAAAGATAAATGCAACTGTACATGAAAAATACAAAATCATCAACAATATTCCCAGTGTCATATTTCCTAGATGAGTCAATTTTAAGTTCCTTTCCTAAGCTTCTATCACTGAGGGTTATACGTCGTTGGAAAGAACAAGCTAAGAGCTTTCAATCAAGCTATAAATGATTTATGCAACAAAAGAAATGTGAAAGTTAAATGCAACTGTATATGAAAATTACAGATTCATCAACAATATTGCCAGTGACATATTTCCTAGATGAGTCAATTTTAAGTTCCTTTCCTAAGCCTCTAGCAATGAGAGTTAAACGTCGTACGAAAGAACAAGCTAAGAGCTTTCAACCAAGCTGTAAGTCGTTTATGCGGCAAAAGAAATGTGAAAGTTAAATGCAACTGTATATGAAAAATACATTTTCATCAACAACATTCCCAGTGACATATATCCCAGGTGAGTCAATTTTAAGTTCCTTTCCTAAGCCTCTATCAAGGAGAGTTATACATCGTTGGAAAGAACAAGCTAGGAGCCTTCAACCAAGCTATAAATGATTTATGCAACAAAAGAAATGTGAAAGTTAGATGCAACTGTACATGAAAAATACAAAATCATCAACAATATTCCCAATGACATATTTCCTAAGTGAGTCAATTATAAGTTCCTTCCCTAAGCCTTTATCAACGAGGGTTATACATCGTTGGAAAGAACAAGCTAAGGGCTTTCAATCAAGCTATAAACGTTTTATGCAACAAAAGAAATGTGAAAGATAAATGCAACTGTACATGAAGAATACAAAATCATGAACAATATTCCCAGTGACATATTTCCTAGATTAGTCAATTTTAAGTTTCTTTCCTAAGCCTCTATCAGCGAGGGTTATCTTCGTTGGAAAGAACAAAATAAGGGATTTCAACTAAGATATACACGGTATATGCAGCGGAAAAAATGTGAGAGTTAAATACAACTGTATATGAAAAATACAGAGTCATCAACAATATTCCTCGTGACATAATTCCGAGATCCGTCAATTTTAAGTTCCTTTCCTAAGCTTCTATCAACCACAGTTATACATCGTTGGAAAGAACAAAATAAGGGCTTTCAATCACACTATAAATAGTTTTTGCAGCAAAAGAAATGTGAAAGTTAAGTGCAACTTTATATGAAAAATACAGAATCATCAACAATATTCCCAGTGACATATTTAATAAGTTTGTCAATTATAAGTTCCTTCCCTAAGCCTCTAGCAATGAGGGTTATACATCGTTGGAAAGAAAAAGCTAGGAGCTTTCAATCAAGCTATAAATGATTTATGCAACAAAAGAAATGTGAAAGTTAAATGCAACTGTATATGAAAAACACAAAATCATCAACAATATTGCCAATGACATATTTCCTAAGTGTGTCAATTATAAGTTCCTTCCCTAAGCCTCTATCAATTAGAGTTATACATCGTTAGAAAGAACAAGCTAGGAGCTTTCAACCAAGCTATAAATGATTTATGCAACGAAAGAAATGTGAAAGTTAAATGCAACTGTATATGAAAAATACAAAATCATCAACAATATTGCCAGTAACATATTTCCTAGATGAGTCAATTTTAAGTTCCTTCCCTAAGCCTTTATCAACGAGGGTTATACATCGTTGGAAAGAACAAGCTAAGGGCTTTCAATCAAGCTATAAACGTTTTATGCAGCAAAAGAAATGTGAAAGATAAATGCAACTGTACATGAAAAATACAAAATCATCAACAATATTCCCAGTGTCATATTTCCTAGATGAGTCAATTTTAAGTTCCTTTCCTAAGCTTCTATCACTGAGAGTTATACGTCGTTGGAAAGAACAAGCTAAGAGCTTTCAATCAAGCTATAAATGATTTATGCAACAAAAGAAATGTGAAAGTTAAATGCAACTGTATATGAAAATTACAGATTCATCAACAATATTGCCAGTGACATATTTCCTAGATGAGTCAATTTTAAGTTCCTTTCCTAAGCCTCTAGCAAGGAGAGTTATACGTCGTACGAAAGAACAAGCTAAGAGCTTTCAACCAAGCTGTAAGTCGTTTATGCGGCAAAAGAAATGTGAAAGTTAAATGCAACTGTACATGAAAAATACAAAATCATCAACATTATTCCCAATGACATATTTCCTAAGTGAGTCAATTATAAGTTCCTTCCCTAAGCCTTTATCAACGAGGGTTATACATCGTTGGAAAGAACAAGTTAAGGGCTTTCAATCAAGCTGTAAAGGTTTTATGCAACAAAAGAAATGTGAAAGATAAATGCAACTGTACATGAAAAATATAAAATCATCAACAATATTCCCAGTGTCATATTTCCTAGATGAGTCAATTTTAAGTTCGTTTCCTAAACCTCTTTAAACCTGAGTTTTACATCGTTGGAGAGAGCAAGCTAAGAGCTTTCAATTAAGCTATAAATGGTTTATGCAATAAAACAAATGTGAAAGTTAAATGTAATTGTATATGAAAAATACAGTATCATCAACAATATTCCCAGTGACATATTTCCTAGATTAGTCAATTTTAAGTTCCTTTCCTGATCCTCTATCAGCGAGGGTTATCTTCGTAGGAAAGAACAAAATAAGGGATTTCAAGTAAGCTATACACGGTATATGCAGCGGAAAAAATGTGAGAGTTAAATACAACTGTATATGAAAAATACAGAGTCATCAACAATATTCCTCGTGACATAATTCCGAGATCCGTCAATTTTAAGTTCCTTTCCTAAGCTTCTATCAACCACAGTTATACATCGTTGGAAAGAACAAAGTAAGGGCTTTCAATCACAATATAAATAGTTTTTCCAGCAAAAGAAATGTGAAAGTTAAACGCAACTGTATATGAAAAATACAGAATCATCAACAATATTCCCAGTGACATATTTCCTAAGTGTGTCAATTATAAGTTCCTTCCCTAAGCCTCTAACAATGAGGGTTATACATCGTTGGAAAGAACGAGCTAGGAGCTTTCAATCGAGCTATAAATGATTTATGCAACAAAAGAAATGTGAAGGTTAAATGCCACTGTATATGAAAAATACAAAATCATCAACAATATTGCCAGTAACATATTTCCTAGATGAGTCAATTTTAAGTTCCTTTCCTAAGCCTCTATCAATGAGAGTTATACATCGCTGGAAAGAAGTAGCTAAGAGCTTTCAATCAAGCTATAAAAGATTTATGCAACAAAAGAAATGTGAAAGTTAAATGCAACTGTATATGAAAATTACAGATTCATCAACAATATTGCCAGTGACATATTTCCTAAATGAGTCAATTTTAAGTTCCTTTTCTAAGCCTCTAGCAATGAGAGTTATACGTCGTACGAAAGAACAAGCTAAGAGCTTTCAATCAAGCTATAAAAGATTTATGCAACAAAAGAAATGTGAAAGTTAAATGCAACTGTATATGAAAATTACAGATTCATCAACAATATTGCCAGTGACATATTTCCTAAATGAGTCAATTTTAAGTTCCTTTCCTAAGCCTCTAGCAGTGAGAGTTATACGTCGTACGAAAGAACAAGCTAAGAGCTTTCAACCAAGCTGTAAGTCGTTTACGCGGCGAAAGAAATGTGAAAGTTAAATGCAACTGTATATGAAAAATACAAAATCATCAACAATATTCCCAGTGACATATTTCCCTGGTGAGTCAATTTTAAGTTCCTTTCCTAAGCCTCTATCAAGGAGAGTTATACATCGTTGGAAAGAACAAGCTAAGGGCTTTCAACAAAGCTATAAACGGTTTATGCAGCAAAAGAAATGTGAAAGTTAAATGCAACTGTACATGAAAAATACAAAATCATCAACAATATTCCCAATGACATATTTCCTAAGTGAGTCAATTATAAGTTCCTTCCCTAAGCCTTTATCAACGAGGGTTATACATCGTTAGAAAGAACAAGCTAAGGGCTTTCAATCAAGCTATAAACGTTTTATGCAACAAAAGAAATGTGAAAGATAAATGCAACTGTACATGAAAAATACAAAATCATCAACAATATTCCCAGTGTCATATTTCCTAGATGAGTCAATTTTAAGTTCCTTTCCTAAACCTCTTTCAACGAGAGCTTTACATAGCTGGAAAGAACAAGCTAGGAGCTTTCAACCAAGCGATAAATGATTTATGCAACAAAAGAAATGTGAAAGTTAAATGCAACTGTATATGAAAAATACAAAATCATCAACAATATTCCCAGTGACATATTTCCCAGGTGAGTCAATTTAAAGTTCCGTTCCTAAGTCTCTATCAAGGAGAGTTATACATCGTTGGAAAGAATAAGCTAAGGGCTTTCAATCAAGCGATAAACGTTTTATGCAACAAAAGAAATGTGAAAGATAAATGCAACTGTACATGAAGAATGCAAAATTATCAACAATATTCCCAGTGACATATTTCCTAAGTCAGTCAATTATAACATCCTTCCCTAAGCATCTATCAACGAAAGTTATACATCGTTCGAAAGAAGAGTCTAAGAGCTTTCAATCAGGCTATAAATGGTTTATGCAACAATAGAAATGTTAAAGTTAGGTGCAACTGTATATGAAAAATGCTAAATCATCAACAATATTCCCAGTGACATATTTCCTAGATTAGTCAATTTTAAGTTTCTTTCCTAAGCCTCTATCAGCTTGGGTTATCTTCGTTGGAATGAACAAAATAAGGGATTTCAACTAAGCTATACACGGTATATGCAGCGGAAAAAATGTGAGAGTTAAATGCAACTGTATATGAAAAATACAGAGTCATCAACAATATTCCTCGTGACATAATTCCGAGATCCGTCAATTTTAAGTTCCTTTCCTAAGCTTCTATCAACCACAGTTATACATCGTTGGAAAGAACAAAATAAGGGCTTTCAATCACACTATAAATAGTTTTTGCAGCAAAAGAAATGTGAAAGTTAAATGCAACTGTATATGAAAAATACAGAATCATCAACAATATTCCCAGTGACATATTTCCTAAGTTTGTCAATTATAAGTTCCTTCCCTAAGCCTCTAACAATGAGGGTTATACATCGTTGGAAAGAAAAAACTAGGAGCTTTCAATCAAGCAATAAATGATTTATGCAACAAAAGAAATGTGAAAGTTAGGTGCAACCGTATATGAAAAATACTAAATCATCAACAATATTGCCAGTGACATATTTCCTAAGTGTGTCAATTATAAGTTCCTTCCCTAAGCCTCTATCAATTAGAGTTATACATCGTTAGAAAGAACAAGCTAGGAGCTTTCAACCAAGCTATAAATGATTTATGCAACGAAAGAAATGTGAAAGTTAAATGCAACTGTATATGAAAAATACAAAATCATCAACAATATTGCCAGTAACATATTTCCTAGATGAGTCAATTTTAAGTTCCTTCCCTAAGCCTTTATCAACGAGGGTTATACATCGTTGGAAAGAACAAGCTAAGGGCTTTCAATCAAGCTATAAACGTTTTATGCAGCAAAAGAAATGTGAAAGATAAATGCAACTGTACATGAAAAATACAAAATCATCAACAATATTCCCAGTGTCATATTTCCTAGATGAGTCAATTTTAAGTTCCTTTCCTAAGCTTCTATCACTGAGAGTTATACGTCGTTGGAAAGAACAAGCTAAGAGCTTTCAATCAAGCTATAAATGATTTATGCAACAAAAGAAATGTGAAAGTTAAATGCAACTGTATATGAAAATTACAGATTCATCAACAATATTGCCAGTGACATATTTCCTAGATGAGTCAATTTTAAGTTCCTTTCCTAAGCCTCTAGCAAGGAGAGTTATACGTCGTACGAAAGATCAAGCTAAGAGCTTTCAACCAAGCTGTAAGTCGTATATGCGGCAAAAGAAATGTGAAAGTTAAATGCAACTGTATATGAAAAATACATTTTCATCAACAATATTCCCAGTGACATATATCCCAGGTGAGTCAATTTTAAGTTCCTTTCCTAAGCCTCTATCAAGGAGAGTTATACATCGTTGGAAAGAACAAGCTAGGAGCTTTCAACCAAGCTATAAATGATTTATGCAACAAAAGAAATGTGAAAGTTAAATGCAACTGTACATGAAAAATACAAAATCATCAACATTATTCCCAATGACATATTTCCTAAGTGAGTCAATTATAAGTTCCTTCCCTAAGCCTTTATCAACGAGGGTTATACATCGTTGGAAAGAACAAGTTAAGGGCTTTCAATCAAGCTGTAAAGGTTTTATGCAACAAAAGAAATGTGAAAGATAAATGCAACTGTACATGAAAAATATAAAATCATCAACAATATTCCCAGTGTCATATTTCCTAGATGAGTCAATTTTAAGTTCGTTTCCTAAACCTCTTTAAACCTGAGTTTTACATCGTTGGAGAGAGCAAGCTAAGAGCTTTCAATTAAGCTATAAATGGTTTATGCAGTAAAACAAATGTGAAAGTTAAATGTAATTGTATATGAAAAATACAGTATCATCAACAATATTCCCAGTGACATATTTCCTAGATTAGTCAATTTTAAGTTCCTTTCCTGAGCCTCTATCAGCGAGGGTTATCTTCGTAGGAAAGAACAAAATAAGGGATTTCAAGTAAGCTATACACGGTATATGCAGCGGAAAAAATGTGAGAGTTAAATACAACTGTATATGAAAAATACAGAGTCATCAACAATATTCCTCGTGACATAATTCCGAGATCCGTCAATTTTAAGTTCCTTTCCTAAGCTTCTATCAACCACAGTTATACATCGTTGGAAAGAACAAAGTAAGGGCTTTCAATCACAATATAAATAGTTTTTCCAGCAAAAGAAATGTGAAAGTTAAACGCAACTGTATATGAAAAATACAGAATCATCAACAATATTCCCAGTGACATATTTCCTAAGTGTGTCAATTATAAGTTCCTTCCCTAAGCCTCTAACAATGAGGGTTATACATCGTTGGAAAGAACGAGCTAGGAGCTTTCAATCGAGCTATAAATGATTTATGCAACAAAAGAAATGTGAAGGTTAAATGCAACTGTATATGAAAAATACAAAATCATCAACAATATTGCCAGTAACATATTTCCTAGATGAGTCAATTTTAAGTTCCTTTCCTAAGCCTTTATCAATGAGAGTTATACATCGCTGGAAAGAAGTAGCTAAGAGCTTTCAATCAAGCTATAAAAGATTTATGCAACAAAAGAAATGTGAAAGTTAAATGCAACTGTATATGAAAATTACAGATTCATCAACAATATTGCCAGTGACATATTTCCTAAATGAGTCAATTTTAAGTTCCTTTTCTAAGCCTCTAGCAATGAGAGTTATACGTCGTACGAAATAACAAGCTAAGAGCTTTCAATCAAGCTATAAAAGATTTATGCAACAAAAGAAATGTGAAAGTTAAATGCAACTGTATATGAAAATTACAGATTCATCAACAATATTGCCAGTGACATATTTCCTAAATGAGTCAATTTTAAGTTCCTTTCCTAAGCAATGAGAGTTATACGTCGTACGAAAGAACAAGCTAAGAGCTTTCAACCAAGCTGTAAGTCGTTTACGCGGCGAAAGAAATGTGAAAGTTAAATGCAACTGTATATGAAAAATACAAAATCATCAACAATATTCCCAATGACATATTTCCTAAGTGAGTCAATTATAAGTTCCTTCCCTAAGCCTTTATCAACGAGGGTTATACATCGTTGGAAAGAACAAGCTAAGGGCTTTCAATCAAGCTATAAACGTTTTATGCAACAAAAGAAATGTGAAAGATAAATGCAACTGTACATGAAAAATACAAAATCATCAACAATATTCCCAGTGTCATATTTCCTAGATGAGTCAATTTTAAGTTCCTTTCCTAAACCTCTTCCAACGAGAGCTTTACATAGCTGGAAAGAATAAGCTAAGGGCTTTCAATCAAGCGATAAACGTTTTATGCAACAAAAGAAATGTGAAAGATAAATGCAACTGTAAATGAAGAATACAAAATTATCAACAATATTCCCAGTGACATATTTCCTAAGTCAGTCAATTATAACATCCTTCCCTAAGCATCTATCAACGAAAGTTATACATCGTTCGAAAGAAGAGTCTAAGAGCTTTCAATCAGGCTATAAATGGTTTATGCAACAATAGAAATGTGAAAGTTAGGTGCAACTGTATATGAAAAATGCTAAATCATCAACAATATTCCCAGTGACATATTTCCTAGATTAGTCAATTTTAAGTTTCTTTCCTAAGCCTCTATCAGCTTGGGTTATCTTCGTTGGAATGAACAAAGTAAGGGATTTCAACTAAGCTATACACGGTATATGCAGCGGAACAAATGTGAGAGTTAAATGCAACTGTATATGAAAAATACAGAGTCATCAACAATATTCCTCGTGACATAATTCCGAGATCCGTCAATTTTAAGTTCCTTTCCTAAGCTTCTATCAACCACAGTTATACATCGTTGGAAAGAACAAAATAAGGGCTTTCAATCACACTATAAATAGTTTTTGCAGCAAAAGAAATGTGAAAGTTAAATGCAACTGTATATGAAAAATACAGAATCATCAACAATATTCCCAGTGACATATTTCCTAAGTTTGTCAATTATAAGTTCCTTCCCTAAGCCTCTAACAATGAGGGTTATACATCGTTGGAAAGAAAAAACTAGGAGCTTTCAATCAAGCAATAAATGATTTATGCAACAAAAGAAATGTGAAAGTTAAATGCAACTGTATATGAAAAACACAAAATCATCAACAATATTGCCAGTGACATATTTCCTAAGTGTGTCAATTATAAGTTCCTTCCCTAAGCCTCTATCAATTAGAGTTATACATCGTTAGAAAGAATAAGCTAGGAGCTTTCAACCAAGCTATAAATGATTTATGCAACAAAAGAAATGTGAAAGTTAAATGCAACTGTATATGAAAAATACAAAATCATCAACAATATTGCCAGTAACATATTTCCTAGATGAGTCAATTTTAAGTTCCTTTCCTAAGCCTCTATCAATGAGAGTTATACACCGTTGGAAAGAAAAAGCTAGGAGCTTTCAATCAAGCTATAACTAATTTATGCAGTAAAAGAAATGTGAAAGTTAAATGCAACTGTATATGAAAAATAAAAAATCATCAACAATATTCCCAATGACATATTTCCTAAGTGAGTCAATTATAAGTTCCTTTCCTAAGCTTCTATCAACCACAGTTATACATCGTTGGAAAGAACGAAATAAGGGCTTTCAATCACACTATAAATAGTTTTTGCAGCAAAAGAAATGTGAAAGTTAAATGCAGCTTTCTATGAAAAATACAGAATCATCAACAATATTCCCAGTGACATATTTCCTAAGTTTGTCAATTATAAGTTCCTTCCCTAAGCCTTTATCAACGAGGGTTATACATCATTGGAAAGAACAAGCTAAGGGCTTTCAATCAAGCTATAAACGTTTTATGCAACAAAAGAAATGTGAAAGATAAATGCAACTGTACATGAAGAATACAAAATCATCAACAATATTCCCAGTGACATATTTCCTGGAAAAGTCAATTTTAAGTTCCTTTCCTAAGCTTCTATCACTGAGAGTTATACGTCGTTGGAAAGAACAAGCTAAGAGCTTTCAATCAAGCTATAAATGATTTATGCAGCAAAAGAAATGTGAAAGTTAAATGCAACTGTATATGAAAATTACAGATTCATCAACAATATTGCCAGTGACATATTTCCTAGATGAGTCAATTTTAAGTTCCTTTCCTAAGCCCCTAGCAATGAGAGTTATACGTCGTACGAAAGAACAAGCTAAGAGCTTTCAACCAAGCTGTAAGTCGTTTATGCAGCAAAAGAAATGTGAAAGTTAAATGCAACTGTATATGAAAAATAAAAAATCATCAACAATATTGCCAGTGACATATTTCCTGGAAAAGTCAATTTTAAGTTCCTTTCCTAAGCTTCTATCACTGAGAGTTATACGTCGTTGGAAAGAACAAGCTAAGAGCTTTCAATCAAGCTATAAATGATTTATGCAACAAAAGAAATGTGAAAGTTAAATGCAACTGTATATGAAAATTACAGATTCATCAACAATATTGCCAGTGACATATTTCCTAGATGAGTCAATTTTAAGTTCCTTTCCTAACCCTCTAGCAATGAGAGTTATACGTCGTACAAAAGAACAAGCTAAGAGCTTTCAACCAAGCTGTAAGTCGTTTATGCAGCAAAAGAAATGTGAAAGTTAAATGCAACTGTATATGAAAAATACATTTTCATCAACAATATTCCCAGTGACATATTTCCCAGGTGAGTCAATTTTAAGTTCCTTTCCTAAGAGTTATACAGAGTTATACATCGTTGGAAAGAACAAGCTACGAGCTTTCAACCAAGCTATAAATGATTTATGCAACAAAAGAAATGTGAAAGTTAAATGCAACTGTACATGAAAAATACAAAATCATCAACAATATTCCCAGTGACATATTTCCTAGATTAGTCAATTTTAAGTTTCTTACCTAAGCCTCTATCAGCGAGGGTTATCTTCGTTGGAAAGAACAAAATAAGGGATTTCAACTAAGCTATACACGGTATATGCAGCGGAAAAAATGTGAGAGTTAAATACAACTGTATATGAAAAATACAGAGTCATCAACAATATTCCTCGTGACATAATTCCGAGATCCGTCAATTTTAAGTTCCTTTCCTAAACTTCTATCAACCACAGTTATACATCGTTGGAAAGAACAAAGTAAGGGCTTTCAATCACAATATAAATAGTTTTTCCAGCAAAAGAAATGTGAAAGTTAAACGCAACTGTATATGAAAAATACAGAATCATCAACAATATTCCCAGTGACATATTTCCTAAGTATGTCAATTATAAGTTCCTTCCCTAAGCCTCTAACAATGAGGGTTATACATCGTTGGAAAGAACGAGCTAGGAGCTTTCAATCGAGCTATAAATGATTTATGCAACAAAAGAAATGTGAAAGTTAAATGCAACTGTATATGAAAATTACAGATTCATCAACAATATTGCCAGTGACATATTTCCTAAATGAGTCAATTTTAAGTTCCTTTCCTAAGCCTCTAGCAATGAGAGTTATACGTCGTACGAAAGAACAAGCTAAGGGCTTTCAACCAAGCTGTAAGTCGTTTACGCGGCGAAAGAAATGTGAAAGTTAAATGCAACTGTATATGAAAAATACAAAATCATCAACAATATTCCCAGTGACATATTTCCCTGGTGAGTCAATTTTAAGTTCCTTTCCTAAGCCTCTATCAAGGAGAGTTATACATCGTTGGAAAGAACAAGCTAAGGGCTTTCAACCAAGCTATAAACGGTTTATGCAGCAAAAGAAATGTGAAAGTTAAATGCAACTGTACATGAAAAATACAAAATCATCAACAATATTCCCAATGACATATTTCCTAAGTGAGTCAATTATAAGTTCCTTCCCTAAGCCTTTATCAACGAGGGTTATACATCGTTGGAAAGAACAAGCTAAGGGCTTTCAATCAAGCTATAAACGTTTTATGCAACAAAAGAAATGTGAAAGATAAATGCAACTGTACATGAAAAATACAAAATCATCAACAATATTCCCAGTGTCATATTTCCTAGATGAGTCAATTTTAAGTTCCTTTCCTAAACCTCTTTCAACGAGAGCTTTACATAGCTGGAAAGAACAAGCTAGGAGCTTTCAACCAAGCAATAAATGATTTATGCAACAAAAGAAATGTGAAAGTTAAATGCAACTGTATATGAAAAATACAAAATCATCAACAATATTCCCAGTGACATATTTCCCAGGTGAGTCAATTTTAAGTTCCGTTCCTAAGTCTCTATCAAGGAGAGTTATACATCGTTGGAAAGAATAAGCTAAGGGCTTTCAATCAAGCTATAAACGCTTTATGCAACAAAAGAAATGTGAAAGATAAATGCAACTGTACATGAAAAATACAAAATCATCAACAATATTCCCAGTGTCATATTTCCTAGATTAGTCAATTTTAAGTTCGTTTCCTTAACCGCTTTAAACCTGAGTTTTACATCGTTGGAGAGAGCAAGCTAAGAGCTTTCAATTAAGCTATAAACGGTTTATGCAGCAAAACAAATGTGAAAGTTAAATGCAACTGTATATGAAAAATAAAAAATCATCAACAATATTGCCAGTGACATATTTCCTGGAAAAGTCAATTTTAAGTTCCTTTCCTAAACCTCTTTCAACGAGAGCTTTACATAGCTGGAAAGAACAAGCTAGGAGCTTTCAACCAAGCAATAAATGATTTATGCAACAAAAGAAATGTGAAAGTTAAATGCAACTGTATATGAAAAATACAAAATCATCAACAATATTCCCAGTGACATATTTCCCAGGTGAGTCAATTTTAAGTTCCGTTCCTAAGTCTCTATCAAGGAGAGTCATACATCGTTGGAAAGAATAAGCTAAGGGCTTTCAATCAAGCGATAAACGTTTTATGCAAAAAAAGAAATGTGAAAGATAAATGCAACTGTACATGAAGAATACAAAATTATCAACAATATTCCCAGTGACATATTTCCTAAGTCAGTCAATTATAACATCCTTCCCTAAGCATCTATCAACGAAAGTTATACATCGTTCGAAAGAAGAGTCTAAGAGCTTTCAATCAGGCTATAAATGGTTTATGCAACAATAGAAATGTGAAAGTTAGGTGCAACTGTATATGAAAAATGCTAAATCATCAACAATATTCCCAGTGACATATTTCCTAGATTAGTCAATTTTAAGTTTCTTTCCTAAGCCTCTATCAGCTTGGGTTATCTTCGTTGGAATGAACAAAATAAGGGATTTCAACTAAGCTATACACGGTATATGCAGCGGAAAAAATGTGAGAGTTAAATGCAACTGTATATGAAAAATACAGAGTCATCAACAATATTCCTCGTGACATAATTCCGAGATCCGTCAATTTTAAGTTCCTTTCCTAAGCTTCTATCAACCACAGTTATACATCGTTGGAAAGAACAAAATAAGGGCTTTCAATCACACTATAAATAGTTTTTGCAGCAAAAGAAATGTGAAAGTTAAATGCAACTGTATATGAAAAATACAGAATCATCAACAATATTCCCAGTGACATATTTCCTAAGTTTGTCAATTATAAGTTCCTTCCCTAAGCCTCTAACAATGAGGGTTATACATCGTTGGAAAGAAAAAACTAGGAGCTTTCAATCAAGCAATAAATGATTTATGCAACAAAAGAAATGTGAAAGTTAAATGCAACTGTATATGAAAAACACAAAATCATCAACAATATTGCCAGTGACATATTTCCTAAGTGTGTCAATTATAAGTTCCTTCCCTAAGCCTCTATCAATTAGAGTTATACATCGTTAGAAAGAACAAGCTAGGAGCTTCCAACCAAGCTATAAATGATTTATGCAACGAAAGAAATGTGAAAGTTAAATGCAACTGTATATGAAAAATACAAAATCATCAACAATATTGCCAGTAACATATTTCCTAGATGAGTCAATTTTAAGTTCCTTCCCTAAGCCTTTATCAACGAGGGTTATACATCGTTGGAAAGAAAAAGCTAAGGGCTTTCAATCAAGCTATAAACGTTTTATGCAGCAAAAGAAATGTGAAAGATAAATGCAACTGTACATGAAAAATACAAAATCATCAACAATATTCCCAGTGTCATATTTCCTAGATGAGTCAATTTTAAGTTCCTTTCCTAAGCTTCTATCACTGAGAGTTATACGTCGTTGGAAAGAACAAGCTAAGAGCTTTCAATCAAGCTATAAATGATTTATGCAACAAAAGAAATGTGAAAGTTAAATGCAACTGTATATGAAAATTACAGATTCAGCAACAATATTGCCAGTGACATATTTCCTAGATGAGTCAATTTTAAGTTCCTTTCCTAAGCCTCTAGCAAGGAGAGTTATACGTCGTACGAAAGAACAAGCTAAGAGCTTTCAACCAAGCTGTAAGTCGTATATGCGGCAAAAGAAATGTGAAAGTTAAATGCAACTGTATATGAAAAATACATTTTCATCAACAATATTCCCAGTGACATATATCCCAGGTGAGTCAATTTTAAGTTCCTTTCCTAAGCCTCTATCAAGGAGAGTTATACATCGTTGGAAAGAACAAGCTAGGAGCTTTCAACCAAGCTATAAATGATTTATGCAACAAAAGAAATGTGAAAGTTAAATGCAACTGTACATGCAAAATACAAAATCATCAACATTATTCCCAATGACATATTTCCTAAGTGAGTCAATTATAAGTTCCTTCCCTAAGCCTTTATCAACGAGGGTTATACATCGTTGGAAAGAACAAGTTAAGGGCTTTCAATCAAGCTGTAAAGGTTTTATGCAACAAAAGAAATGTGAAAGATAAATGCAACTGTACATGAAAAATATAAAATCATCAACAATATTCCCAGTGTCATATTTCCTAGATGAGTCAATTTTAAGTTCGTTTCCTAAACCTCTTTAAACCTGAGTTTTACATCGTTGGAGAGAGCAAGCTAAGCGCTTTCAATTAAGCTATAAATGGTTTATGCAGTAAAACAAATGTGAAAGTTAAATGTAATTGTATATGAAAAATACAGTATCATCAACAATATTCCCAGTGACATATTTCCTAGATTAGTCAATTTTAAGTTCCTTTCCTGAGCCTCTATCAGCGAGGGTTATCTTCGTAGGAAAGAACAAAATAAGGGATTTCAAGTAAGCTATACACGGTATATGCAGCGGAAAAAATGTGAGAGTTAAATACAACTGTATATGAAAAATACAGAGTCATCAACAATATTCCTCGTGACATAATTCCGAGATCCGTCAATTTTAAGTTCCTTTCCTAAGCTTCTATCAACCACAGTTATACATCGTTGGAAAGAACAAAGTAAGGGCTTTCAATCACAATATAAATAGTTTTTCCAGCAAAAGAAATGTGAAAGTTAAACGCAACTGTATATGAAAAATACAGAATCATCAACAATATTCCCAGTGACATATTTCCTAAGTGTGTCAATTATAAGTTCCTTCCCTAAGCCTCTAACAATGAGGGTTATACATCGTTGGAAAGAACGAGCTAGGAGCTTTCAATCGAGCTATAAATGATTTATGCAACAAAAGAAATGTGAAGGTTAAATGCAACTGTATATGAAAAATACAAAATCATCAACAATATTGCCAGTAACATATTTCCTAGATGAGTCAATTTTAAGTTCCTTTCCTAAGCCTTTATCAATGAGAGTTATACATCGCTGGAAAGAAGTAGCTAAGAGCTTTCAATCAAGCTATAAAAGATTTATGCAACAAAAGAAATGTGAAAGTTAAATGCAACTGTATATGAAAATTACAGATTCATCAACAATATTGCCAGTGACATATTTCCTAAATGAGTCAATTTTAAGTTCCTTTCCTAAGCAATGAGAGTTATACGTCGTACGAAAGAACAAGCTAAGAGCTTTCAACCAAGCTGTAAGTCGTTTACGCGGCGAAAGAAATGTGAAAGTTAAATGCAACTGTATATGAAAAATACAAAATCATCAACAATATTCCCAATGACATATTTCCTAAGTGAGTCAATTATAAGTTCCTTCCCTAAGCCTTTATCAACGAGGGTTATACATCGTTGGAAAGAACAAGCTAAGGGCTTTCAATCAAGCTATAAACGTTTTATGCAACAAAAGAAATGTGAAAGATAAATGCAACTGTACATGAAAAATACAAAATCATCAACAATATTCCCAGTGTCATATTTCCTAGATGAGTCAATTTTAAGTTCCTTTCCTAAACCTCTTCCAACGAGAGCTTTACATAGCTGGAAAGAACAAGCTAGGAGCTTTCAACCAAGCAATAAATGATTTATGCAACAAAAGAAATGTGAAAGTTAAATGCAACTGTATATGAAAAATACAAAATCATCAACAATATTCCCAGTGACATATATCCCAGGTGAGTCAATTTTAAGTTCCTTTCCTAAGTCTCTATCAAGGAGAGTTATACATCGTTGGAAAGAACAAGCTAGGAGCTTTCAACCAAGCTATAAATGATTTATGCAACAAAAGAAATGTGAAAGTTAAATGCAACTGTACATGCAAAATACAAAATCATCAACATTATTCCCAATGACATATTTCCTAAATGAGTCAATTTTAAGTTCCTTTCCTAAGCAATGAGAGTTATACGTCGTACGAAAGAACAAGCTAAGAGCTTTCAACCAAGCTGTAAGTCGTTTACGCGGCGAAAGAAATGTGAAAGTTAAATGCAACTGTATATGAAAAATACAAAATCATCAACAATATTCCCAATGACATATTTCCTAAGTGAGTCAATTATAAGTTCCTTCCCTAAGCCTTTATCAACGAGGGTTATACATCGTTGGAAAGAACAAGCTAAGGGCTTTCAATCAAGCTATAAACGTTTTATGCAACAAAAGAAATGTGAAAGATAAATGCAACTGTACATGAAAAATACAAAATCATCAACAATATTCCCAGTGTCATATTTCCTAGATGAGTCAATTTTAAGTTCCTTTCCTAAACCTCTTCCAACGAGAGCTTTACATAGCTGGAAAGAACAAGCTAGGAGCTTTCAACCAAGCAATAAATGATTTATGCAACAAAAGAAATGTGAAAGTTAAATGCAACTGTATATGAAAAATACAAAATCATCAACAATATTCCCAGTGACATATATCCCAGGTGAGTCAATTTTAAGTTCCTTTCCTAAGCCTCTATCAAGGAGAGTTATACATCGTTGGAAAGAACAAGTTAAGGGCTTTCAATCAAGCTGTAAAGGTTTTATACAACAAAAGAAATGTGAAAGATAAATGCAACTGTACATGAAAAATATAAAATCATCAACAATATTCCCAGTGTCATATTTCCTAGATGAGTCAATTTTAAGTTCGTTTCCTAAACCTCTTTAAACCTGAGTTTTACATCGTTGGAGAGAGCAAGCTAAGCGCTTTCAATTAAGCTATAAATGGTTTATGCAGTAAAACAAATGTGAAAGTTAAATGTAATTGTATATGAAAAATACAGTATCATCAACAATATTCCCAGTGACATATTTCCTAGATTAGTCAATTTTAAGTTCCTTTCCTGAGCCTCTATCAGCGAGGGTTATCTTCGTAGGAAAGAACAAAATAAGGGATTTCAAGTAAGCTATACACGGTATATGCAGCGGAAAAAATGTGAGAGTTAAATACAACTGTATATGAAAAATACAGAGTCATCAACAATATTCCTCGTGACATAATTCCGAGATCCGTCAATTTTAAGTTCCTTTCCTAAGCTTCTATCAACCACAGTTATACATCGTTGGAAAGAACAAAGTAAGGGCTTTCAATCACAATATAAATAGTTTTTCCAGCAAAAGAAATGTGAAAGTTAAACGCAACTGTATATGAAAAATACAGAATCATCAACAATATTCCCAGTGACATATTTCCTAAGTGTGTCAATTATAAGTTCCTTCCCTAAGCCTCTAACAATGAGGGTTATACATCGTTGGAAAGAACGAGCTAGGAGCTTTCAATCGAGCTATAAATGATTTATGCAACAAAAGAAATGTGAAGGTTAAATGCAACTGTATATGAAAAATACAAAATCATCAACAATATTGCCAGTAACATATTTCCTAGATGAGTCAATTTTAAGTTCCTTTCCTAAGCTTTTATCAATGAGAGTTATACATCGCTGGAAAGAAGTAGCTAAGAGCTTTCAATCAAGCTATAAAAGATTTATGCAACAAAAGAAATGTGAAAGTTAAATGCAACTGTATATGAAAATTACAGATTCATCAACAATATTGCCAGTGACATATTTCCTAAATGAGTCAATTTTAAGTTCCTTTTCTAAGCCTCTAGCAATGAGAGTTATACGTCGTACGAAAGAACAAGCTAAGAGCTTTCAATCAAGCTATAAAAGATTTATGCAACAAAAGAAATGTGAAAGTTAAATGCAACTGTATATGAAAATTACAGATTCATCAACAATATTGCCAGTGACATATTTCCTAAATGAGTCAATTTTAAGTTCCTTTCCTAAGCAATGAGGGTTATACGTCGTACGAAAGAACAAGCTAAGAGCTTTCAACCAAGCTGTAAGTCGTTTACGCGGCGAAAGAAATGTGAAAGTTAAATGCAACTGTATATGAAAAATACAAAATCATCAACAATATTCCCAATGACATATTTCCTAAGTGAGTCAATTATAAGTTCCTTCCCTAAGCCTTTATCAACGAGGGTTATACATCGTTGGAAAGAACAAGCTAAGGGCTTTCAATCAAGCTATAAACGTTTTATGCAACAAAAGAAATGTGAAAGATAAATGCAACTGTACATGAAAAATACAAAATCATCAACAATATTCCCAGTGTCATATTTCCTAGATGAGTCAATTTTAAGTTCCTTTCCTAAACCTCTTCCAACGAGAGCTTTACATAGCTGGAAAGAACAAGCTAGGAGCTTTCAACCAAGCAATAAATGATTTATGCAACAAAAGAAATGTGAAAGTTAAATGCAACTGTATATGAAAAATACAAAATCATCAACAATATTCCCAGTGACATATTTCCCAGGTGAGTCAATTTTAAGTTCCGTTCCTAAGTCTCTATCAAGGAGAGTTATACATCGTTGGAAAGAATAAGCTAAGGGCTTTCAATCAAGCGATAAACGTTTTATGCAACAAAAGAAATGTGAAAGATAAATGCAACTGTAAATGAAGAATACAAAATTATCAACAATATTCCCAGTGACATATTTCCTAAGTCAGTCAATTATAACATCCTTCCCTAAGCATCTATCAACGAAAGTTATACATCGTTCGAAAGAAGAGTCTAAGAGCTTTCAATCAGGCTATAAATGGTTTATGCAACAATAGAAATGTGAAAGTTAGGTGCAACTGTATATGAAAAATGCTAAATCATCAACAATATTCCCAGTGACATATTTCCTAGATTAGTCAATTTTAAGTTTCTTTCCTAAGCCTCTATCAGCTTGGGTTATCTTCGTTGGAATGAACAAAATAAGGGATTTCAAGTAAGCTATACACGGTATATGCAGCGGAACAAATGTGAGAGTTAAATGCAACTGTATATGAAAAATACAGAGTCATCAACAATATTCCTCGTGACATAATTCCGAGATCCGTCAATTTTAAGTTCCTTACCTAAGCTTCTATCAACCACAGTTATACATCGTTGGAAAGAACAAAATAAGGGCTTTCAATCACACTATAAATAGTTTTTGCAGCAAAAGAAATGTGAAAGTTAAATGCAACTGTATATGAAAAATACAGAATCATCAACAATATTCCCAGTGACATATTTCCTAAGTTTGTCAATTATAAGTTCCTTCCCTAAGCCTCTAACAATGAGGGTTATACATCGTTGGAAAGAAAAAACTAGGAGCTTTCAATCAAGCAATAAATGATTTATGCAACAAAAGAAATGTGAAAGTTAAATGCAACTGTATATGAAAAACACAAAATCATCAACAATATTGCCAGTGACTTATTTCCTAAGTGTGTCAATTATAAGTTCCTTCCCTAAGCCTCTATCAATTAGAGTTATACATCGTTAGAAAGAATAAGCTAGGAGCTTTCAACCAAGCTATAAATGATTTATGCAACAAAAGAAATGTGAAAGTTAAATGCAACTGTATATGAAAAATACAAAATCATCAACAATATTGCCAGTAACATATTTCCTAGATGAGTCAATTTTAAGTTCCTTTCCTAAGCCTCTATCAATGAGAGTTATACACCGTTGGAAAGAAAAAGCTAGGAGCTTTCAATCAAGCTATAACTGATTTATGCAGTAAAAGAAATGTGAAAGTTAAATGCAACTGTATATGAAAAATAAAAAATCATCAACAATATTCCCAATGACATATTTCCTAAGTGTGTCAATTATAAGTTCCTTTCCTAAGCTTCTATCAACCACAGTTATACATCGTTGGAAAGAACGAAATAAGGGCTTTCAATCACACTATAAATAGTTTTTGCAGCAAAAGAAATGTGAAAGTTAAATGCAGCTTTATATGAAAAATACAGAATCATCAACAATATTCCCAGTGACATATTTCCTAAGTTTGTCAATTATAAGTTCCTTCCCTAAGCCTTTATCAATGAGGGTTATACATCGTTGGAAAGAAAAAGCTAGGAGCTTTCAATCAAGCTATAAACGTTTTATGCAACAAAAGAAATGTGAAAGATAAATGCAACTGTACATGAAAAATACAAAATCATCAACAATATTCCCAGTGTCATATTTCCTAGATTAGTCAATTTTAAGTTCGTTTCCTAAACCGCTTTAAACCTGAGTTTTACATCGTTGGAGAGAGCAAGCTAAGAGCTTTCAATTAAGCTATAAACGGTTTATGCAGCAAAACAAATGTGAAAGTTAAATGCAACTGTATATGAAAAATAAAAAATCATCAACAATATTCCCAGTGACATATTTCCTGGAAGAGTCAATTTTAAGTTCCTTTCCTAAGCTTCTATCACTGAGAGTTATACGTCGTTGGAAAGAACAAGCTAAGAGCTTTCAATCAAGCTATAAATGATTTATGCAACAAAAGAAATGTGAAAGTTAAATGCAACTGTATATGAAAATTACAGATTCATCAACAATATTGCCAGTGACATATTTCCTAGATGAGTCAATTTTAAGTTCCTTTCCTAAGCCTCTAGCAATGAGAGTTATACGTCGTACGAAAGAACAAGCTAAGAGCTTTCAACCAAGCTGTAAGTCGTTTATGCAGCAAAAGAAATGTGAAAGTTAAATGCAACTGTATATGAAAAATACATTTTCATCAACAATATTCCCAGTGACATATTTCCCAGGTGAGTCAATTTTAAGTTCCTTTCCTAAGAGTTATACAGAGTTATACATCGTTGGAAAGAACAAGCTACGAGCTTTCAACCAAGCTATAAATGATTTATGCAACAAAAGAAATGTGAAAGTTAAATGCAACTGTACATGAAAAATACAAAATCATCAACAATATTCCCAGTGACATATTTCCTAGATTAGTCAATTTTAAGTTTCTTACCTAAGCCTCTATCAGCGAGGGTTATCTTCGTTGGAAAGAGCAAAATAAGGGATTTCAACTAAGCTATACACGGTATATGCAGCGGAAAAAATGTGAGAGTTAAATACAACTGTATATGAAAAATACAGAGTCATCAACAATATTCCTCGTGACATAATTCCGAGATCCGTCAATTTTAAGTTCCTTTCCTAAGCTTCTATCAACCACAGTTATACATCGTTGGAAAGAACAAAGTAAGGGCTTTCAATCACAATATAAATAGTTTTTCCAGCAAAAGAAATGTGAAAGTTAAACGCAACTGTATATGAAAAATACAGAATCATCAACAATATTCCCAGTGACATATTTCCTAAGTATGTCAATTATAAGTTCCTTCCCTAAGCCTCTAACAATGAGGGTTATACATCGTTGGAAAGAACGAGCTAGGAGCTTTCAATCGAGCTATAAATGATTTATGCAACAAAAGAAATGTGAAAGTTAAATGCAACTGTATATGAAAATTACAGATTCATCAACAATATTGCCAGTGACATATTTCCTAAATGAGTCAATTTTAAGTTCCTTTCCTAAGCCTCTAGCAATGAGAGTTATACGTCGTACGAAAGAACAAGCTAAGGGCTTTCAACCAAGCTGTAAGTCGTTTACGCGGCGAAAGAAATGTGAAAGTTAAATGCAACTGTACATGAAAAATACAAAATCATCAACAATATTCCCAATGACATATTTCCTAAGTGAGTCAATTATAAGTTCCTTCCCTAAGCCTTTATCAACGAGGGTTATACATCGTTGGAAAGAACAAGCTAAGGGCTTTCAATCAAGCTATAAACGTTTTATGCAACAAAAGAAATGTGAAAGATAAATGCAACTGTACATGAAAAATACAAAATCATCAACAATATTCCCAGTGTCATATTTCCTAGATGAGTCAATTTTAAGTTCCTTTCCTAAACCTCTTTCAACGAGAGCTTTACATAGCTGGAAACAACAAGCTAGGAGCTTTCAACCAAGCAATAAATGATTTATGCAACAAAAGAAATGTGAAAGTTAAATGCAACTGTATATGAAAAATACAAAATCATCAACAATATTCCCAGTGACATATTTCCCAGGTGAGTCAATTTTAAGTTCCGTTCCTAAGTCTCTATCAAGGAGAGTTATACATCGTTGGAAAGAATAAGCTAAGGGCTTTCAATCAAGCTATAAACGTTTTATGCAACAAAAGAAATGTGAAAGATAAATGCAACTGTACATGAAAAATACAAAATCATCAACAATATTCCCAGTGTCATATTTCCTAGATTAGTCAATTTTAAGTTCGTTTCCTAAACCGCTGTAACTGTATATGAAAAATAAAAAATCATCAACAATATTGCCAGTGACATATTTCCTGGAAAAGTCAATTTTAAGTTCCTTTCCTAAGCTTCTATCACTGAGAGTTATACGTCGTTGGAAAGAACAAGCTAAGAGCTTTCAATCAAGCTATAAATGATTTATGCAACAAAAGAAATGTGAAAGTTAAATGCAACTGTATATGAAAATTACAGATTCATCAACAATATTGCCAGTGACATATTTCCTAGATGAGTCAATTTTAAGTTCCTTTCCTAAGCCTCTAGCAATGAGAGTTATACGTCGTACGAAAGAACAAGCTAAGAGCTTTCAACCAAGCTGTAAGTCGTTTATGCAGCAAAAGAAATGTGAAAGTTAAATGCAACTGTATATGAAAAATACATTTTCATCAACAATATTCCCAGTGACATATTTCCCAGGTGAGTCAATTTTAAGTTCCTTTCCTAAGAGTTATACAGAGTTATACATCGTTGGAAAGAACAAGCTACGAGCTTTCAACCAAGCTATAAATGATTTATGCAACAAAAGAAATGTGAAAGTTAAATGCAACTGTACATGAAAAATACAAAATCATCAACAATATTCCCAGTGACATATTTCCTAGATTAGTCAATTTTAAGTTTCTTACCTAAGCCTCTATCAGCGAGGGTTATCTTCGTTGGAAAGAACAAAATAAGGGATTTCAACTGAGCTATACACGGTATATGCAGCGGAAAAAATGTGAGAGTTAAATACAACTGTATATGAAAAATACAGAGTCATCAACAATATTCCTCGTGACATAATTCCGAGATCCGTCAATTTTAAGTTCCTTTCCTAAGCTTCTATCAACCACAGTTATACATCGTTGGAAAGAACAAAGTAAGGGCTTTCAATCACAATATAAATAGTTTTTCCAGCAAAAGAAATGTGAAAGTTAAACGCAACTGTATATGAAAAATACAGAATCATCAACAATATTCCCAGTGACATATTTCCTAAGTATGTCAATTATAAGTTCCTTCCCTAAGCCTCTAACAATGAGGGTTATACATCGTTGGAAAGAACGAGCTAGGAGCTTTCAATCGAGCTATAAATGATTTATGCAACAAAAGAAATGTGAATGTTAAATGCAACTGTATATGAAAATTACAGATTCATCAACAATATTGCCAGTGACATATTTCCTAAATGAGTCAATTTTAAGTTCCTTTCCTAAGCCTCTAGCAATGAGAGTTATACGTCGTACGAAAGAACATGCTAAGGGCTTTCAACCAAGCTGTAAGTCGTTTACGCGGCGAAAGAAATGTGAAAGTTAAATGCAACTGTATATGAAAAATACAAAATCATCAACAATATTCCCAGTGACATATTTCCCTGGTGAGTCAATTTTAAGTTCCTTTCCTAAGCCTCTATCAAGGAGAGTTACACATCGTTGGAAAGAACAAGCTAAGGGCTTTCAACCAAGCTATAAACGGTTTATGCAGCAAAAGAAATGTGAAAGTTAAATGCAACTGTACATGAAAAATACAAAATCATCAACAATATTCCCAATGACATATTTCCTAAGTGAGTCAATTATAAGTTCCTTCCCTAAGCCTTTATCAACGAGGGTTATACATCGTTGGAAAGAACAAGCTAAGGGCTTTCAATCAAGCTATAAACGTTTTATGCAACAAAAGAAATGTGAAAGATAAATGCAACTGTACATGAAAAATACAAAATCATCAACAATATTCCCAGTGTCATATTTCCTAGATGAGTCAATTTTAAGTTCCTTTCCTAAACCTCTTTCAACGAGAGCTTTACATAGCTGGAAAGAACAAGCTAGGAGCTTTCAACCAAGCAATAAATGATTTATGCAACAAAAGAAATGTGAAAGTTAAATGCAACTGTATATGAAAAATACAAAATCATCAACAATATTCCCAGTGACATATTTCCCAGGTGAGTCAATTTTAAGTTCCGTTCCTAAGTCTCTATCAAGGAGAGTCATACATCGTTGGAAAGAATAAGCTAAGGGCTTTCAATCAAGCGATAAACGTTTTATGCAAAAAAAGAAATGTGAAAGATAAATGCAACTGTACATGAAGAATACAAAATTATCAACAATATTCCCAGTGACATATTTCCTAAGTCAGTCAATTATAACATCTTTCCCTAAGCATCTATCAACGAAAGTTATACATCGTTCGAAAGAAGAGTCTAAGAGCTTTCAATCAGGCTATAAATGGTTTATGCAGCAATAGAAATGTGAAAGTTAGGTGCAACTGTATATGAAAAATGCTAAATCATCAACAATATTCCCAGTGACATATTTCCTAGATTAGTCAATTTTAAGTTTCTTTCCTAAGCCTCTATCAGCTTGGGTTATCTTCGTTGGAATGAACAAAATAAGGGATTTCAACTAAGCTATACACGGTATATGCAGCGGAAAAAATGTGAGAGTTAAATGCAACTGTATATGAAAAATACAGAGTCATCAACAATATTCCTCGTGACATAATTCCGAGATCCGTCAATTTTAAGTTCCTTTCCTAAGCTTCTATCAACCACAGTTATACATCGTTGGAAAGAACAAAATAAGGGCTTTCAATCACACTATAAATAGTTTTTGCAGCAAAAGAAATGTGAAAGTTAAATGCAACTGTATATGAAAAATACAGAATCATCAACAATATTCCCAGTGACATATTTCCTAGATGAGTCAATTTTAAGTTCCTTTCCTAAGCCTCTAGCAATGAGAGTTATACGTCGTACGAAAGAACAAGCTAAGAGCTTTCAACCAAGCTGTAAGTCGTTTATGCAGCAAAAGAAATGTGAAAGTTAAATGCAACTGTATATGAAAAATACATTTTCATCAACAATATTCCCAGTGACATATTTCCCAGGTGAGTCAATTTTAAGTTCCTCTCCTAAGAGTTATACAGAGTTATACATCGTTGGAAAGAACAAGCTACGAGCTTTCAACCAAGCTATAAATGATTTATGCAACAAAAGAAATGTGAAAGTTAAATGCAACTGTACATGAAAAATACAAAATCATCAACAATATTCCCAGTGACATATTTCCTAGATTAGTCAATTTTAAGTTTCTTACCTAAGCCTCTATCAGCGAGGGTTATCTTCGTTGGAAAGAACAAAATAAGGGATTTCAACTAAGCTATACACGGTATATGCAGCGGAAAAAATGTGAGAGTTAAATACAACTGTATATGAAAAATACAGAGTCATCAACAATATTCCTCGTGACATAATTCCGAGATCCGTCAATTTTAAGTTCCTTTCCTAAGCTTCTGTCAACCACAGTTATACATCGTTGGAAAGAACAAAGTAAGGGCTTTCAATCACAATATAAATAGTTTTTCCAGCAAAAGAAATGTGAAAGTTAAACGCAACTGTATATGAAAAATACAGAATCATCAACAATATTCCCAGTGACATATTTCCTAAGTATGTCAATTATAAGTTCCTTCCCTAAGCCTCTAACAATGAGGGTTATACATCGTTGGAAAGAAAAAACTAGGAGCTTTCAATCAAGCAATAAATGATTTATGCAACAAAAGAAATGTGAAAGTTAAATGCAACTGTATATGAAAAACACAAAATCATCAACAATATTCCCAGTGACATATTTCCCAGGTGAGTCAATTTTAAGTTCCGTTCCTAAGTCTCTATCAAGGAGAGTTATACATCGTTGGAAAGAATAAGCTAAGGGCTTTCAATCAAGCTATAAACGTTTTATGCAACAAAAGAAATGTGAAAGATAAATGCAACTGTACATGAAAAATACAAAATCATCAACAATATTGCCAGTGACATATTTCCTGGAAAAGTCAATTTTAAGTTCCTTTCCTAAGCCTCTATCAATGAGAGTTATACACCGTTGGAAAGAAAAAGCTAGGAGCTTTCAATCAAGCTATAACTGATTTATGCAGTAAAAGAAATGTGAAAGTTAAATGCAACTGTATATGAAAAATAAAAAATCATCAACAATATTCCCAATGACATATTTCCTAAGTGTGTCAATTATAAGTTCCTTTCCTAAGCTTCTATCAACCACAGTTATACATCGTTGGAAAGAACGAAATAAGGGCTTTCAATCACACTATAAATAGTTTTTGCAGCAAAAGAAATGTGAAAGTTAAATGCAGCTTTATATGAAAAATACAGAATCATCAACAATATTCCCAGTGACATATTTCCTAAGTTTGTCAATTATAAGTTCCTTCCCTAAGCCTCTATCAATGAGGGTTATACATCGTTGGAAAGAAAAAGCTAGGAGCTTTCAATCAAGCTATAAACGTTTTATGCAACAAAAGAAATGTGAAAGATAAATGCAACTGTACATGAAAAATACAAAATCATCAACAATATTCCCAGTGACATATTTCCTAGATTAGTCAATTTTAAGTTCGTTTCCTAAACCGCTTTAAACCTGAGTTTTACATCGTTGGAGAGAGCAAGCTAAGAGCTTTCAATTAAGCTATAAACGGTTTATGCAGCAAAACAAATGTGAAAGTTAAATGCAACTGTATATGAAAAATAAAAAATCATCAACAATATTCCCAGTGACATATTTCCTGGAAGAGTCAATTTTAAGTTCCTTTCCTAAGCTTCTATCACTGAGAGTTATACGTCGTTGGAAAGAACAAGCTAAGAGCTTTCAATCAAGCTATAAATGATTTATGCAACAAAAGAAATGTGAAAGTTAAATGCAACTGTATATGAAAATTACAGATTCATCAACAATATTGCCAGTGACATATTTCCTAGATGAGTCAATTTTAAGTTCCTTTCCTAAGCCTCTAGCAATGAGAGTTATACGTCGTACGAAAGAACAAGCTAAGAGCTTTCAACCAAGCTGTAAGTCGTTTATGCAGCAAAAGAAATGTGAAAGTTAAATGCAACTGTATATGAAAAATACATTTTCATCAACAATATTCCCAGTGACATATTTCCCAGGTGAGTCAATTTTAAGTTCCTTTCCTAAGAGTTATACAGAGTTATACATCGTTGGAAAGAACAAGCTACGAGCTTTCAACCAAGCTATAAACGTTTTATGCAACAAAAGAAATGTGAAAGATAAATGCAACTGTACATGAAAAATACAAAATCATCAACAATATTCCCAGTGTCATATTTCCTAGATGAGTCAATTTTAAGTTCCTTTCCTAAACCTCTTTCAACGAGAGCTTTACATAGCTGGAAAGAACGAGCTAGGAGCTTTCAACCAAGCAATAAATGATTTATGCAACAAAAGAAATGTGAAAGATAAATGCAACTGTACATGAAAAATACAAAATCATCAACAATATTCCCAGTGTCATATTTCCTAGATGAGTCAATTTTAAGTTCCTTTCCTAAACCTCTTTCAACGAGAGCTTTACATAGCTGGAAAGAACAAGCTAGGAGCTTTCAACCAAGCAATAAATGATTTATGCAACAAAAGAAATGTGAAAGTTAAATGCAACTGTATATGAAAAATACAAAATCATCAACAATATTCCCAGTGACATATTTCCCAGGTGAGTCAATTTTAAGTTCCGTTCCTAAGTCTCTATCAAGGAGAGTCATACATCGTTGGAAAGAATAAGCTAAGGGCTTTCAATCAAGCGATAAACGTTTTATGCAAAAAAAGAAATGTGAAAGATAAATGCAACTGTATATGAAAAATACAAAATCATCAACAATATTCCCAGTGACATATTTCCCAGGTGAGTCAATTTTAAGTTCCTTTCCTAAGAGTTATACAGAGTTATACATCGTTGGAAAGAACAAGCTACGAGCTTTCAACCAAGCTATAAATGATTTATGCAACAAAAGAAATGTGAAAGTTAAATGCAACTGTACATGAAAAATACAAAATCATCAACAATATTCCCAGTGACATATTTCCTAGATTAGTCAATTTTAAGTTCCTTTCCTAAGCTTCTATCACTGAGAGTTATACGTCGTTGGAAAGAACAAGCTAAGAGCTTTCAATCAAGCTATAAATGATTTATGCAACAAAAGAAATGTGAAAGTTAAATGCAACTGTATATGAAAATTACAGATTCATCAACAATATTGCCAGTGACATATTTCCTAGATGAGTCAATTTTAAGTTCCTTTCCTAAGCCTCTAGCAATGAGAGTTATACGTCGTACGAAAGAACAAGCTAAGAGCTTTCAACCAAGCTGTAAGTCGTTTATGCAGCAAAAGAAATGTGAAAGTTAAATGCAACTGTATATGAAAAATACATTTTCATCAACAATATTCCCAGTGACATATTTCCCAGGTGAGTCAATTTTAAGTTCCTTTCCTAAGAGTTATACAGAGTTATACATCGTTAGAAAGAATAAGCTAGGAGCTTTCAACCAAGCTATAAATGATTTATGCAACAAAAGAAATGTGAAAGTTAAATGCAACTGTATATGAAAAATACAAAATCATCAACAATATTGCCAGTAACATATTTCCTAGATGAGTCAATTTTAAGTTCCTTTCCTAAGCCTCTATCAATGAGAGTTATACACCGTTGGAAAGAAAAAGCTAGGAGCTTTCAATCAAGCTATAACTGAATTATGCAGTAAAAGAAATGTGAAAGTTAAATGCAACTGTATATGAAAAATAAAAAATCATCAACAATATTCCCAATGACATATTTCCTAAGTGTGTCAATTATAAGTTCCTTTCCTAAGCTTCTATCAACCACAGTTATACATCGTTGGAAAGAACGAAATAAGGGCTTTCAATCACACTATAAATAGTTTTTGCAGCAAAAGAAATGTGAAAGTTAAATGCAGCTTTATATGAAAAATACAGAATCATCAACAATATTCCCAGTGACATATTTCCTAAGTTTGTCAATTATAAGTTCCTTCCCTAAGCCTCTATCAATGAGGGTTATACATCGTTGGAAAGAAAAAGCTAGGAGCTTTCAATCAAGCTATAAACGTTTTATGCAACAAAAGAAATGTGAAAGATAAATGCAACTGTACATGAAAAATACAAAATCATCAACAATATTCCCAGTGTCATATTTCCTAGATTAGTCAATTTTAAGTTCGTTTCCTAAACCGCTTTAAACCTGAGTTTTACATCGTTGGAGAGAGCAAGCTAAGAGCTTTCAATTAAGCTATAAACGGTTTATGCAGCAAAACAAATGTGAAAGTTAAATGCAACTGTATATGAAAAATAAAAAATCATCAACAATATTCCCAGTGACATATTTCCTGGAAGAGTCAATTTTAAGTTCCTTTCCTAAGCTTCTATCACTGAGAGTTATACGTCGTTGGAAAGAACAAGCTAAGAGCTTTCAATCAAGCTATAAATGATTTATGCAACAAAAGAAATGTGAAAGTTAAATGCAACTGTATATGAAAATTACAGATTCATCAACAATATTGCCAGTGACATATTTCCTAGATGAGTCAATTTTAAGTTCCTTTCCTAAGCCTCTAGCAATGAGAGTTATACGTCGTACGAAAGAACAAGCTAAGAGCTTTCAACCAAGCTGTAAGTCGTTTATGCAACAAAAGAAATGTGAAAGTTAAATGCAACTGTATATGAAAAATACATTTTCATCAACAATGTTCCCAGTGACATATTTCCCAGGTGAGTCAATTTTAAGTTCCTTTCCTAAGAGTTATACAGAGTTATACATTGTTGGAAAGAACAAGCTACGAGCTTTCAACCAAGCTATAAATGATTTATGCAACAAAAGAAATGTGAAAGTTAAATGCAACTGTACATGAAAAATACAAAATCATCAACAATATTCCCAGTGACATATTTCCTAGATTAGTCAATTTTAAGTTTCTTACCTAAGCCTCTATCAGCGAGGGTTATCTTCGTTGGAAAGAACAAAATAAGGGATTTCAACTAAGCTATACACGGAATATGCAGCGGAAAAAATGTGAGAGTTAAATACAACTGTATATGAAAAATACAGAGTCATCAACAATATTCCTCGTGACATAATTCCGAGATCCGTCAATTTTAAGTTCCTTTCCTAAGCTTCTATCAACCACAGTTATACATCGTTGGAAAGAACAAAGTAAGGGCTTTCAATCACAATATAAATAGTATTTCCAGCAAAAGAAATGTGAAAGTTAAACGCAACTGTATATGAAAAATACAGAATCATCAACAATATTCCCAGTGACATATTTCCTAAGTATGTCAATTATAAGTTCCTTCCCTAAGCCTCTAACAATGAGGGTTATACATCGTTGGAAAGAACGAGCTAGGAGCTTTCAATCGAGCTATAAATGATTTATGCAACAAAAGAAATGTGAAAGTTAAATGCAACTGTATATGAAAATTACAGATTCATCAACAATATTGCCAGTGACATATTTCCTAAATGAGTCAATTTTAAGTTCCTTTCCTAAGCCTCTAGCAATGAGAGTTATACGTCGTACGAAAGAACAAGCTAAGGGCTTTCAACCAAGCTGTAAGTCGTTTACGCGGCGAAAGAAATGTGAAAGTTAAATGCAACTGTATATGAAAAATACAAAATCATCAACAATATTCCCAGTGACATATTTCCCTGGTGAGTCAATTTTAAGTTCCTTTCCTAAGCCTCTATCAAGGAGAGTTATACATCGTTGGAAAGAACAAGCTAAGGGCTTTCAACCAAGCTATAAACGGTTTATGCAGCAAAAGAAATGTGAAAGTTAAATGCAACTGTACATGAAAAATACAAAATCATCAACAATATTCCCAATGACATATTTCCTAAGTGAGTCAATTATAAGTTCCTTCCCTAAGCCTTTATCAACGAGGGTTATACATCGTTGGAAAGAACAAGCTAAGGGCTTTCAATCAAGCTATAAACGTTTTATGCAACAAAAGAAATGTGAAAGATAAATGCAACTGTACATGAAAAATACAAAATCATCAACAATATTCCCAGTGTCATATTTCCTAGATGAGTCAATTTTAAGTTCCTTTCCTAAACCTCTTTCAACGAGAGCTTTACATAGCTGGAAAGAACAAGCTAGGAGCTTTCAACCAAGCAATAAATGATTTATGCAACAAAAGAAATGTGAAAGTTAAATGCAACTGTATATGAAAAATACAAAATCATCAACAATATTCCCAGTGACATATTTCCCAGGTGAGTCAATTTTAAGTTCCGTTCCTAAGTCTCTATCAAGGAGAGTTATACATCGTTGGAAAGAATAAGCTAAGGGCTTTCAATCAAGCTATAAACGTTTTATGCAACAAAAGAAATGTGAAAGATAAATGCAACTGTACATGAAAAATACAAAATCATCAACAATATTCCCAGTGTCATATTTCCTAGATTAGTCAATTTTAAGTTCGTTTCCTAAACCGCTTTAAACCTGAGTTTTACATCGTTGGAGAGAGCAAGCTAAGAGCTTTCAATTAAGCTATAAACGGTTTATGCAGCAAAACAAATGTGAAAGTTAAATGCAACTGTATATGAAAAATAAAAAATCATCAACAATATTGCCAGTGACATATTTCCTGGAAAAGTCAATTTTAAGTTCCTTTCCTAAGCTTCTATCACTGAGAGTTATACGTCGTTGGAAAGAACAAGCTAAGAGCTTTCAATCAAGCTATAAATGATTTATGCAACAAAAGAAATGTGAAAGTTAAATGCAACTGTATATGAAAATTACAGATTCATCAACAATATTGCCAGTGACATATTTCCTAGATGAGTCAATTTTAAGTTCCTTTCCTAAGCCTCTAGCAATGAGAGTTATACGTCGTACGAAAGAACAAGCTAAGAGCTTTCAACCAAGCTGTAAGTCGTTTATGCAGCAAAAGAAATGTGAAAGTTAAATGCAACTGTATATGAAAAATACATTTTCATCAACAATATTCCCAGTGACATATTTCCCAGGTGAGTCAATTTTAAGTTCCTTTCCTAAGAGTTATACAGAGTTATACATCGTTGGAAAGAACAAGCTACGAGCTTTCAACCAAGCTATAAATGATTTATGCAACAAAAGAAATGTGAAAGTTAAATGCAACTGTACATGAAAAATACAAAATCATCAACAATATTCCCAGTGACATATTTCCTAGATTAGTCAATTTTAAGTTTCTTACCTAAGCCTCTATCAGCGAGGGTTATCTTCGTTGGAAAGAACAAAATAAGGGATTTCAACTAAGCTATACACGGTATATGCAGCGGAAAAAATGTGAGAGTTAAATACAACTGTATATGAAAAATACAGAGTCATCAACAATATTCCTCGTGACATAATTCCGAGATCCGTCAATTTTAAGTTCCTTTCCTAAGCTTCTATCAACCACAGTTATACATCCTTGGAAAGAACAAAGTAAGGGCTTTCAATCACAATATAAATAGTTTTTCCAGCAAAAGAAATGTGAAAGTTAAACGCAACTGTATATGAAAAATACAGAATCATCAACAATATTCCCAGTGACATATTTCCTAAGTATGTCAATTATAAGTTCCTTCCCTAAGCCTCTAACAATGAGGGTTATACATCGTTGGAAAGAACGAGCTAGGAGCTTTCAATCGAGCTATAAATGATTTATGCAACAAAAGAAATGTGAAAGTTAAATGCAACTGTATATGAAAATTACAGATTCATCAACAATATTGCCAGTGACATATTTCCTAAATGAGTCAATTTTAAGTTCCTTTCCTAAGCCTCTAGCAATGAGAGTTATACGTCGTACGAAAGAACATGCTAAGGGCTTTCAACCAAGCTGTAAGTCGTTTACGCGGCGAAAGAAATTTGAAAGTTAAATGCAACTGTATATGAAAAATACAAAATCATCAACAATATTCCCAGTGACATATTTCCCTGGTGAGTCAATTTTAAGTTCCTTTCCTAAGCCTCTATCAAGGAGGGTTATACATCGTTGGAAAGAACAAGCTAAGGGCTTTCAACCAAGCTATAAACGGTTTATGCAGCAAAAGAAATGTGAAAGTTAAATGCAACTGTACATGAAAAATACAAAATCATCAACAATATTCCCAATGACATATTTCCTAAGTGAGTCAATTATAAGTTCCTTCCCTAAGCCTTTATCAACGAGTGTTATACATCGTTGGAAAGAACAAGCTAAGGGCTTTCAATCAAGCTATAAACGTTTTATGCAACAAAAGAAATGTGAAAGATAAATGCAACTGTACATGAAAAATACAAAATCATCAACAATATTCCCAGTGTCATATTTCCTAGATGAGTCAATTTTAAGTTCCTTTCCTAAACCTCTTTCAACGAGAGCTTTACATAGCTGGAAAGAACAAGCTAGGAGCTTTCAACCAAGCAATAAATGATTTATGCAACAAAAGAAATGTGAAAGTTAAATGCAACTGTATATGAAAAATACAAAATCATCAACAATATTCCCAGTGACATATTTCCCAGGTGAGTCAATTTTAAGTTCCGTTCCTAAGTCTCTATCAAGGAGAGTCATACATCGTTGGAAAGAATAAGCTAAGGGCTTTCAATCAAGCGATAAACGTTTTATGCAAAAAAAGAAATGTGAAAGATAAATGCAACTGTACATGAAGAATACAAAATTATCAACAATATTCCCAGTGACATATTTCCTAAGTCAGTCAATTATAACATCTTTCCCTAAGCATCTATCAACGAAAGTTATACATCGTTCGAAAGAAGAGTCTAAGAGCTTTCAATCAGGCTATAAATGGTTTATGCAACAATAGAAATGTGAAAGTTAGGTGCAACTGTATATGAAAAATGCTAAATCATCAACAATATTCCCAGTGACATATTTCCTAGATTAGTCAATTTTAAGTTTCTTTCCTAAGCCTCTATCAGCTTGGGTTATCTTCGTTGGAATGAACAAAATAAGGGATTTCAACTAAGCTATACACGGTATATGCAGCGGAAAAAATGTGAGAGTTAAATGCAACTGTATATGAAAAATACAGAGTCATCAACAATATTCCTCGTGACATAATTCCGAGATCCGTCAATTTTAAGTTCCTTTCCTAAGCTTCTATCAACCACAGTTATACATCGTTGGAAAGAACAAAATAAGGGCTTTCAATCACACTATAAATAGTTTTTGCAGCAAAAGAAATGTGAAAGTTAAATGCAACTGTATATGAAAAATACAGAATCATCAACAATATTCCCAGTGACATATTTCCTAAGTTTGTCAATTATAAGTTCCTTCCCTAAGCCTCTAACAATGAGGGTTATACATCGTTGGAAAGAAAAAACTAGGAGCTTTCAATCAAGCAATAAATGATTTATGCAACAAAAGAAATGTGAAAGTTAAATGCAACTGTATATGAAAAACACAAAATCATCAACAATATTCCCAGTGACATATTTCCCAGGTGAGTCAATTTTAAGTTCCGTTCCTAAGTCTCTATCAAGGAGAGTTATACATCGTTGGAAAGAATAAGCTAAGGGCTTTCAATCAAGCTATAAACGTTTTATGCAACAAAAGAAATGTGAAAGATAAATGCAACTGTACATGAAAAATACAAAATCATCAACAATATTCCCAGTGTCATATTTCCTAGATTAGTCAATTTTAAGTTCGTTTCCTAAACCGCTTTAAACCTGAGTTTTACATCGTTGGAGAGAGCAAGCTAAGAGCTTTCAATTAAGCTATAAACGGTTTATGCAGCAAAACAAATGTGAAAGTTAAATGCAACTGTATATGAAAAATAAAAAATCATCAACAATATTGCCAGTGACATATTTCCTGGAAAAGTCAATTTTAAGTTCCTTTCCTAAGCTTCTATCACTGAGAGTTATACATAGTTGGAAAGAACAAGCTAAGAGCTTTCCATCAAGCTATAAATGATTTATGCAACAAAAGAAATGTGAAAGTTAAATGCAACTGTATATGAAAATTACAGATTCATCAACAATATTGCCAGTGACATATTTCCTAGATGAGTCAATTTTAAGTTCCTTTCCTAAGCCTCTAGCAATGAGAGTTATACGTCGTACGAAAGAACAAGCTAAGAGCTTTCAACCAAGCTGTAAGTCGTTTATGCAGCAAAAGAAATGTGAAAGTTAAATGCAACTGTATATGAAAAATACATTTTCATCAACAATATTCCCAGTGACATATTTCCCAGGTGAGTCAATTTTAAGTTCCTTTCCTAAGAGTTATACAGAGTTATACATCGTTGGAAAGAACAAGCTAGGAGCTTTCAACCAAGTTATAAATGATTTATGCAACAAAAGAAATGTGAAAGTTAAATGCAACTGTACATGAAAAATACAAAATCATCAACAATATTCCCAGTGACATATTTCCTAGATTAGTCAATTTTAAGTTCCTTACCTAAGCCTCTATCAGCGAGGGTTATCTTCGTTGGAAAGAACAAAATAAGGGATTTCAACTAAGCTATACACGGTATATGCAGCGGAAAAAATGTGAGAGTTAAATACAACTGTATATGAAAAATACAGAGTCATCAACAATATTCCTCGTGACATAATTCCGAGATCCGTCAATTTTAAGTTCCTTTCCTAAGCTTCTATCAACCACAGTTATACATCGTTGGAAAGAACAAAGTAAGGGCTTTCAATCACAATATAAATAGTTTTTCCAGCAAAAGAAATGTGAAAGTTAAACGCAACTGTATATGAAAAATACAGAATCATCAACAATATTCCCAGTGACATATTTCCTAAGCATGTCAATTATAAGTTCCTTCCCTAAGCCTCTAACAATGAGGGTTATACGTCGTTGGAAAAAACGAGCTAGGAGCTTTCAATCGAGCTATAAATGATTTATGCAACAAAAGAAATGTGAAAGTTAAATGCAACTGTATATGAAAAACACAAAATCATCAACAATATTGCCAGTGACATATTTCCTAAGTGTGTCAATTATAAGTTCCTTCCCTAAGCCTTTATCAACGAGGGTTATACATCGTTGGAAAGAACAAGCTAAGGGCTTTCAATCAAGCTATAAACGTTTTATGCAACAAAAGAAATGTGAAAGATAAATGCAACTGTACATGAAAAATACAAAATCATCAACAATATTCCCAGTGTCATATTTCCTAGATGAGTCAATTTTAAGTTCCTTTCCTAAACCTCTTTCAACGAGAGCTTTACATAGCTGGAAAGAACAAGCTAGGAGCTTTCAACCAAGCAATAAATGATTTATGCAACAAAAGAAATGTGAAAGTTAAATGCAACTGTATATGAAAAATACAAAATCATCAACAATATTCCCAGTGACATATTTCCCAGGTGAGTCAATTTTAAGTTCCGTTCCTAAGTCTCTATCAAGGAGAGTCATACATCGTTGGAAAGAATAAGCTAAGGGCTTTCAATCAAGCGATAAACGTTTTATGCAACAAAAGAAATGTGAAAGATAAATGCAACTGTACATGAAGAATACAAAATTATCAACAATATTCCCAGTGACATATTTCCTAAGTCAGTCAATTATAACATCCTTCCCTAAGCATCTATCAACGAAAGTTATACATCGTTCGAAAGAAGAGTCTAAGAGCTTTCAATCAGGCTATAAATGGTTTATGCAACAATAGAAATGTGAAAGTTAGGTGCAACTGTATATGAAAAATGCTAAATCATCAACAATATTCCCAGTGACATATTTCCTAGATTAGTCAATTTTAAGTTTCTTTCCTAAGCCTCTATCAGCTTGGGTTATCTTCGTTGGAATGAACAAAATAAGGGATTTCAACTAAGCTATACACGGTATATGCAGCGGAAAAAATGTGAGAGTTAAATGCAACTGTATATGAAAAATACAGAGTCATCAACAATATTCCTCGTGACATAATTCCGAGATCCGTCAATTTTAAGTTCCTTTCCTAAGCTTCTATCAACCACAGTTATACATCGTTGGAAAGAACAAAATAAGGGCTTTCAATCACACTATAAATAGTTTTTGCAGCAAAAGAAATGTGAAAGTTAAATGCAACTGTATATGAAAAACACAAAATCATCAACAATATTGCCAGTGACATATTTCCTAAGTGTGTCAATTATAAGTTCCTTCCCTAAGCCTCTATCAATTAGAGTTATACATCGTTAGAAAGAATAAGCTAGGAGCTTTCAACCAAGCTATAAATGATTTATGCAACAAAAGAAATGTGAAAGTTAAATGCAACTGTATATGAAAAATACAAAATCATCAACAATATTGCCAGTAACATATTTCCTAGATGAGTCAATTTTAAGTTCCTTTCCTAAGCCTCTATCAATGAGAGTTGGAAAGAAAAAGCTAGGAGCTTTCAATCAAGCTATAACTGATTTATACAGTAAAAGAAATGTGAAAGTTAAATGCAACTGTATATGAAAAATAAAAAATCATCAACAATATTGCCAGTGACATATTTCCTGGAAGAGTCAATTTTAAGCTCCTTTCCTAAGCTTCTATCACTGAGAGTTATACGTCGTTGGAAAGAACAAGTTAAGAGCTTTCAATCAAGCTATAAATGATTTATGCAACAAAAGAAATGTGAAAGTTAAATGCAACTGTATATGAAAATTACAGATTCATCAACAATATTGCCAGTGACATATTTCCTAGATGAGTCAATTTTAAGTTCCTTTCCTAAGCCTCTAGCAATGAGAGTTATACGTCGTACGAAAGAACAAGCTAAGAGCTTTCAACCAAGCTGTAAACTTTTTATGCAACAAAAGAAATGTGAAAGATAAATGCAACTGTATATGAAAAATACAAAATCATCAACAATATTCCCAGTGTCATATTTCCTAGATGAGTCAATTTAAAGTTCGTTTCCTAAACCTCTTTAAACCTGAGTTTTACATCGTTGGAGAGAGCAAGCTAAGGGCTTTCAATTAAGCTACAAACGGTTTATGCAGCAAAACAAATGTGAAAGTTAAATGTAATTGTATATGAAAAATACAGTATCATCAACAATATTCCCAGTGACATATGTCCTAAGTGTGTCAATTATAAGTTCCTTCCCTAAGCCTCTAACAATGAGGGTTATACATCGTTGGAAAGAACGAGCTAGGAGCTTTCAATCGAGCTATAAATGATTTATGCAACAAAAGAAATGTGAAGGTTAAATGCAACTGTATATGAAAAATACAAAATCATCAACAATATTGCCAGTAACATATTTCCTAGATGAGTCAATTTTAAGTTCCTTTCCTAAGCCTCTATCAATGAGAGTTATACATCGCTGGAAAGAAGTAGCTAAGAGCTTTCAATCAAGCTATAAAAGATTTATGCAACAAAAGAAATGTGAAAGTTAAATGCAACTGTATATGAAAATTACAGATTCATCAACAATATTGCCAGTGACATATTTCCTAAATGAGTCAATTTTAAGTTCCTTTCCTAAGCCTCTAGCAATGAGAGTTATACGTCGTACGAAAGAAAAAGCTAAGAGCTTTCAACCAAGCTGTAAGTCGTTTATGCGGCAAAAGAAATGTGAAAGTTAAATGCAACTGTATATGAAAAATACAAAATCATCAACAATATTCCCAGTGACATATTTCCCTGGTGAGTCAATTTTAAGTTCCTTTCCTAAGCCTCTATCAAGGAGAGTTATACATCGTTGGAAAGAACAAGCTAAGGGCTTTCAACCAAGCTATAAACGTTTTATGCAACAAAAGAAATGTGAAAGATAAATGCAACTGTATATGAAAAATACAAAATAATCAACAATATTCCCAATGACATATTTCCTAAGTGAGTCAATTATAAGTTCCTTTCCTAAGCTTCTATCAACCACAGTTATACATCGTTGGAAAGAACGAAATAAGGGCTTTCAATCACACTATAAATAGTTTTTGCAGCAAAAGAAATGTGAAAGTTAAATGCAGCTTTATATGAAAAATACAGAATCATCAACAATATTCCCAGTGACATATTTCCTAAGTTTGTCAATTATAAGTTCCTTCCCTAAGCCTCTATCAATGAGGGTTATACATCGTTGGAAAGAAAAAGCTAGGAGCTTTCCATCAAGCTATAAACGTTTTATGCAACAAAAGAAATGTGAAAGATAAATGCAACTGTACATGAAAAATACAAAATCATCAACAATATTCCCAGTGTCATATTTCCTAGATTAGTCAATTTTAAGTTCGTTTCCTAAACCGCTTTAAACCTGAGTTTTACATCGTTGGAGAGAGCAAGCTAAGAGCTTTCAATTAAGCTATAAACGGTTTATGCAGCAAAACAAATGTGAAAGTTAAATGCAACTGTATATGAAAAATAAAAAATCATCAACAATATTGCCAGTGACATATTTCCTGGAAAAGTCAATTTTAAGTTCCTTTCCTAAGCTTCTATCACTGAGAGTTATACGTCGTTGGAAAGAACAAGCTAAGAGCTTTCAATCAAGCTATAAATGATTTATGCAACAAAAGAAATGTGAAAGTTAAATGCAACTGTATATGAAAATTACAGATTCATCAACAATATTGCCAGTGACATATTTCCTAGATGAGTCAATTTTAAGTTCCTTTCCTAAGCCTCTAGCAATGAGAGTTATACGTCGTACGAAAGAACAAGCTAAGAGCTTTCAACCAAGCTGTAAGTCGTTTATGCAGCACAAGAAATGTGAAAGTTAAATGCAACTGTATATGAAAAATACATTTTCATCAACAATATTCCCAGTGACATATTTCCCAGGTGAGTCAATTTTAAGTTCCTTTCCTAAGAGTTATACAGAGTTATACATCGTTGGAAAGAACAAGCTAGGAGCTTTCAACCAATCTATAAATGATTTATGCAACAAAAGAAATGTGAAAGTTAAATGCAACTGTACATGAAAAATACAAAATCATCAACAATATTCCCAGTGACATATTTCCTAGATTAGTCAATTTTAAGTTCCTTACCTAAGCCTGTATCAGCGAGGGTTATCTTCGTTGGAAAGAACAAAATAAAGGATTTCAACTAAGCAATACACGGTATATGCAGCGGAAAAAATGTGAGAGTTAAATACAACTGTATATGAAAAATACAGAGTCATCAACAATATTCCTCGTGACATAATTCCGAGATCCGTCAATTTTAAGTTCCTTTCCTAAGCTTCTATCAACCACAGTTATACATCGTCGGAAAGAACAAAGTAAGGGCTTTCAATCACAATATAAATAGTTTTTCCAGCAAAAGAAATGTGAAAGTTAAACGCAACTGTATATGAAAAATACAGAATCATCAACAATATTCCCAGTGACATATTTCATAAGTATGTCAATTATAAGTTCCTTCCCTAAGCCTCTAACAATGAGGGTTATACATCGTTGGAAAGAACGAGCTAGGAGCTTTCAATCGAGCTATAAATGATTTATGCAACAAAAGAAATGTGAAAGTTAAATGCAACTGTATATGAAAAACACAAAATCATCAACAATATTGCCAGTGACATATTTCCTAAGTGTGTCAATTATAAGTTCCTTCCCTAAGCCTCTATCAATGAGAGTTAAACATCGTTAGAAAGAAAAAGCTAGGAGCTTTCGACCAAGCTATAAATGATTTATGCAACAAAAGAAATGTGAAGGTTAAATGCAACTGTATATGAAAAATACAAAATCATCAACAATATTGCCAGTAACATATCTCCTAGATGAGTCAATTTTAAGTTCCTTTCCTAAGCCTCTATCAATGAGAGTTATACATCGCTGGAAAGAACTAGCTACGAGCTTTCAACCAAGCTATAAATGATTTATGCAACAAAAGAAATGTGAAAGTTAAATGCAACTGTATATGAAAATTACAGATTCATCAACAATATTGCCAGTGACATATTTCCTAAATGAGTCAATTTTAAGTTCCTTTCCTAAGCCTCTAGCAATGAGAGTTATACGTCGTACGAAAGAACAAGCTAAGAGCTTTCAACCAAGCTGTAAGTCGTTTACGCGGCAAAAGAAATGTGAAAGTTAAATGCAACTGTATATGAAAAATACAAAATCATCAACAATATACCCAGTGACATATTTCCCTGGTGAGTCAATTTTAAGTTCCTTTCTTAAGCCTCTATCAAGGAGGGTTATACATCGTTGGAAAGAACAAGCTAAAGGCTTTCAATCAAGCTATAAACGTTTTATGCAACAAAAGAAATGTGAAAGTTAAATGCAACTGTACATGAAAAATACAAAATCATCAGCAATATTCCCAGTGACATATTTCCTAAGTGAGTCAATTATAAATTCCTTCCCTAAGCCTTTATCAACGAAGGTTATACATCGTTGGAAAGAACAAGCTAAGGGCTTTCAATCAAGCTATAAACGTTTTATGCAACAAAAGAAATGTGAAAGATAAATGCAACTGTACATGAAAAATACAAAATCATCAACAATATTCGCGGTGTCATATTTCCTAGATGAGTCAATTTTAAGTTCCTTTCCTAAACCTCTTTCAACGAGAGCTTTACATAGCTGGAAAGAACAAGCTAGGAGCTTTCAACCAAGCTATAAATGATTTATGCAACAAAAGAAATGTGAAAGTTAAATGCAACTGTATATGAAAAATACAAAATCATCAGCAATATTCCCAGTGACATATTTCCCTGGTGAGTCAATTTTATGTTCCTTTCCTAAGCCTCTATCAAGGAGAGTTATACATCGTTGGAAAGAATAAGCTAAGGGCTTTCAACCAAGCTATAAACGGTTTATGCAGCAAAAGAAATGTGAAAGTTAAATGCAACTGTACATGAAAAATACAAAATCATCAACAATATTCCCAGTGACATATTTCCCAGGTGAGTCAATTTTAAGTTCCGTTCCTAAGTCTCTATCAAGGAGAGTTATACATCGTTGGAAAGAATAAGCTAAGGGCTTTCAATCAAGCTATAAACGTTTTATGCAACAAAAGAAATGTGAAAGATAAATGCAACTGTACATGAAAAATACAAAATCATCAACAATATTCCCAGTGTCATATTTCCTAGATTAGTCAATTTTAAGTTCGTTTCCTAAACCGCTTTAAACCTGAGTTTTACATCGTTGGAGAGAGCAAGCTAAGAGCTTTCAATTAAGCTATAAACGGTTTATGCAGCAAAACAAATGTGAAAGTTAAATGCAACTGTATATGAAAAATAAAAAATCATCAACAATATTGCCAGTGACATATTTCCTGGAAAAGTCAATTTTAAGTTCCTTTCCTAAGCTTCTATCACTGAGAGTTATACGTCGTTGGAAAGAACAAGCTAAGAGCTTTCAATCAAGCTATAAATGATTTATGCAACAAAAGAAATGTGAAAGTTAAATGCAACTGTATATGAAAATTACAGATTCATCAACAATATTGCCAGTGACATATTTCCTAGATGAGTCAATTTTAAGTTCCTTTCCTAAGCCTCTAGCAATGAGAGTTATACGTCGTACGAAAGAACAAGCTAAGAGCTTTCAACCAAGCTGTAAGTCGTTTATGCAGCAAAAGAAATGTGAAAGTTAAATGCAACTGTATATGAAAAATACATTTTCATCAACAATATTCCCAGTGACATATTTCCCAGGTGAGTCAATTTTAAGTTCCTTTCCTAAGAGTTATACAGAGTTATACATCGTTGGAAAGAACAAGCTAGGAGCTTTCAACCAAGCTATAAATGATTTATGCAACAAAAGAAATGTGAAAGTTAAATGCAACTGTACATGAAAAATACAAAATCATCAACAATATTCCCAGTGACATATTTCCTAGATTAGTAAATTTTAAGTTCCTTACCTAAGCCTCTATCAGCGAAAGTTATCTTCGTTGGAAAGAACAAAATAAGGGATTTCAACTAAGGTATACACGGTATATGCAGCGGAAAAAATGTGAGAGTTAAATACAACTGTATATGAAAAATACAGAGTCATCAACAATATTCCTCGTGACATAATTCCGAGATCCGTCAATTTTAAGTTCCTTTCCTAAGCTTCTATCAACCACAGTTATACATCGTTGGAAAGAACAAAGTAAGGGCTTTCAATCACAATATAAATAGTTTTTCCAGCAAAAGAAATGTGAAAGTTAAACGCAACTGTATATGAAAAATACAAAATCATCAACAATATTCCCAGTGACATATTTCCTAAGTGAGTCAATTATAAGTTCCTTCCCTAAGCCTCTAACAATGAGGGTTATACATCGTTGGAAAGAACGAGCTAGGAGCTTTCAATCGAGCTATAAATGATTTATGCAACAAAAGAAATGTGAAAGTTAAATGCAACTGCACATGAAAAATACAAAATCATCAACAATATTCCCAATGACATATTTCCTAAGTGAGTCAATTATAAGTTCCTTCCCTAAGCCTTTATCAACGAGGGTTATACATCGTTGGAAAGAACAAGCTAAGGGCTTTCAACCAAGCTATAAACGGTTTATGCAGCAAAAGAAATGTGAAAGTTAAATGCAACTGTATATTAAAATTACAGATTCATCAACAATATTGCCAGTGACATATTTCCTAAATGAGTCAATTTTAAGTTCCTTTCCTAAGCCTCTAGCAATGAGAGTTATACGTCGTACGAAAGAACATGCTAAGGGCTTTCAACCAAGCTGTAAGTCGTTTACGCGGCGAAAGAAATGTGAAAGTTAAATGCAACTGTATATGAAAAATACAAAATCATCAACAATATTCCCAGTGACATATTTCCCTGGTGAGTCAATTTTAAGTTCCTTTCCTAAGCCTCTATCAAGGAGAGTTATACATCGTTGGAAAGAACAAGCTAAGGGCTTTCAACCAAGCTATAAACGGTTTATGCAGCAAAAGAAATGTGAAAGTTAAATGCAACTGCACATGAAAAATACAAAATCATCAACAATATTCCCAATGACATATTTCCTAAGTGAGTCAATTATAAGTTCCTTCCCTAAGCCTTTATCAACGAGGGTTATACATCGTTGGAAAGAACAAGCTAAGGGCTTTCAATCAAGCTATAAACGTTTTATGCAACAAAAGAAATGTGAAAGATAAATGCAACTGTACATGAAAAATACAAAATCATCAACAATATTCCCAGTGTCATATTTCCTAGATGAGTCAATTTTAAGTTCCTTTCCTAAACCTCTTTCAACGAGAGCTTTACATAGCTGGAAAGAACAAGCTAGGAGCTTTCAACCAAGCAATAAATGATTTATGCAACAAAAGAAATGTGAAAGTTAAATGCAACTGTATATGAAAAATACAAAATCATCAACAATATTCCCAGTGACATATTTCCCAGGTGAGTCAATTTTAAGTTCCGTTCCTAAGTCTCTATCAAGGAGAGTCATACATCGTTGGAAAGAATAAGCTAAGGGCTTTCAATCAAGCGATAAACGTTTTATGCAACAAAAGAAATGTGAAAGATAAATGCAACTGTACATGAAGAATACAAAATTATCAACAATATTCCCAGTGACATATTTCCTAAGTCAGTCAATTATAACATCCTTCCCTAAGCATCTATCAACGAAAGTTATACATCGAAAGAAGAGTCTAAGAGCTTTCAATCAGGCTATAAATGGTTTATGCAACAATAGAAATGTGAAAGTTAGGTGCAACTGTATATGAAAAATGCTAAATCATCAACAATATTCCCAGTGACATATTTCCTAGATTAGTCAATTTTAAGTTTCTTTCCTAAGCCTCTATCAGCTTGGGTTATCTTCGTTGGAATGAACAAAATAAGGGATTTCAACTAAGCTATACACGGTATATGCAGCGGAAAAAATGTGAGAGTTAAATGCAACTGTATATGAAAAATACAGAGTCATCAACAATATTCCTCGTGACATAATTCCGAGATCCGTCAATTTTAAGTTCCTTTCCTAAGCTTCTATCAACCACAGTTATACATCGTTGGAAAGAACAAAATAAGGGCTTTCAATCACACTATAAATAGTTTTTGCAGCAAAAGAAATGTGAAAGTTAAATGCAACTGTATATGAAAAATACAGAATCATCAACAATATTCCCAGTGACATATTTCCTAAGTTTGTCAATTATAAGTTCCTTCCCTAAGCCTCTAACAATGAGGGTTATACATCGTTGGAAAGAAAAAACTAGGAGCTTTCAATCAAGCAATAAATGATTTATGCAACAAAAGAAATGTGAAAGTTAAATGCAACTGTATATGAAAAACACAAAATCATCAACAATATTGCCAGTGACATATTTCCTAAGTGTGTCAATTATAAGTTCCTTCCCTAAGCCTCTATCAATTAGAGTTATACATCGTTAGAAAGAATAAGCTAGGAGCTTTCAACCAAGCTATAAATGATTTATGCAACAAAAGAAATGTGAAAGTTAAATGCAACTGTATATGAAAAATACAAAATCATCAACAATATTGCCAGTAACATATTTCCTAGATGAGTCAAATTTAAGTTCCTTTCCTAAGCCTCTATCAATGAGAGTTATACACCGTTGGAAAGAAAAAGCTAGGAGCTTTCAATCAAGCTATAACTGATTTATGCAGTAAAAGAAATGTGAAAGTTAAATGCAACTGTATATGAAAAATAAAAAATCATCAACAATATTGCCAGTGACATATTTCCTGGAAGAGTCAATTTTAAGTTCCTTTCCTAAGCTTCTATCACTGAGAGTTATACGTCGTTGGAAAGAACAAGCTAAGAGCTTTCAATCAAGCTATAAATGATTTATGCAACAAAAGAAATGTGAAAGTTAAATGCAACTGTATATGAAAATTACAGATTCATCAACAATATTGCCAGTGACATATTTCCTAAATGAGTCAATTTTAAGTTCCTTTCCTAAGCCTCTAGCAATGAGAGTTATAAGTCGTACGAAAGAACAAGCTAAGAGCTTTCAACCAAGCTGTAAGTCGTTTACGCGGCAAAAGAAATGTGAAAGTTAAATGCAACTGTATATGAAAAATACAAAATCATCAACAATATTCCCAGTGACATATTTCCCTGGTGAGTCAATTTTAAGTTCCTTTCTTAAGCCTCTATCAAGGAGGGTTATACATCGTTGGAAAGAATAAGCTAAAGGCTTTCAATCAAGCTATAAACGTTTTATGCAACAAAAGAAATGTGAAAGTTAAATGCAACTGTACATGAAAAATACAAAATCATCAGCAATATTCCCAGTGACATATTTCCTAAGTGAGTCAATTATAAATTCCTTCCCTAAGCCTTTATCAACGAAGGTTATACATCGTTGGAAAGAACAAGCTAAGGGCTTTCAATCAAGCTATAAACGTTTTATGCAACAAAAGAAATGTGAAAGATAAATGCAACTGTACATGAAAAATACAAAATCATCAACAATATTCGCAGTGTCATATTTCCTAGATGAGTCAATTTTAAGTTCCTTTCCTAAACCTCTTTCAACGAGAGCTTTACATAGCTGGAAAGAACAAGCTAGGAGCTTTCAACCAAGCTATAAATGATTTATGCAACAAAAGAAATGTGAAAGTTAAATGCAACTGTATATGAAAAATACAAAATCATCAGCAATATTCCCAGTGACATATTTCCCTGGTGAGTCAATTTTATGTTCCTTTCCTAAGCCTCTATCAAGGAGAGTTATACATCGTTGGAAAGAACAAGCTAAGGGCTTTCAACCAAGCTATAAACGGTTTATGCAGCAAAAGAAATGTGAAAGTTAAATGCAACTGTACATGAAAAATACAAAATCATCAACAATATTCCCAGTGACATATTTCCCAGGTGAGTCAATTTTAAGTTCCGTTCCTAAGTCTCTATCAAGGAGAGTTATACATCGTTGGAAAGAATAAGCTAAGGGCTTTCAATCAAGCTATAAACGTTTTATGCAACAAAAGAAATGTGAAAGATAAATGCAACTGTACATGAAAAATACAAAATCATCAACAATATTCCCAGTGTCATATTTCCTAGATTAGTCAATTTTAAGTTCGTTTCCTAAACCGCTTTAAACCTGAGTTTTACATCGTTGGAGAGAGCAAGCTAAGAGCTTTCAATTAAGCTATAAACGGTTTATGCAGCAAAACAAATGTGAAAGTTAAATGCAACTGTATATGAAAAATAAAAAATCATCAACAATATTGCCAGTGACATATTTCCTGGAAAAGTCAATTTTAAGTTCCTTTCCTAAGCTTCTATCACTGAGAGTTATACGTCGTTGGAAAGAACAAGCTAAGAGCTTTCAATCAAGCTATAAATGATTTATGCAACAAAAGAAATGTGAAAGTTAAATGCAACTGTATATGAAAATTACAGATTCATCAACAATATTGCCAGTGACATATTTCCTAGATGAGTCAATTTTAAGTTCCTTTCCTAAGCCTCTAGCAATGAGAGTTATACGTCGTACGAAAGAACAAGCTAAGAGCTTTCAACCAAGCTGTAAGTCGTTTAAGCAGCAAAAGAAATGTGAAAGTTAAATGCAACTGTATATGAAAAATACATTTTCATCAACAATATTCCCAGTGACATATTTCCCAGGTGAGTCAATTTTAAGTTCCTTTCCTAAGAGTTATACAGAGTTATACATCGTTGGAAAGAACAAGCTAGGAGCTTTCAACCAAGCTATAAATGATTTATGCAACAAAAGAAATGTGAAAGTTAAATGCAACTGTACATGAAAAATACAAAATCATCAACAATATTCCCATTGACATATTTCCTAGATTAGTAAATTTTAAGTTCCTTACCTAAGCCTCTATCAGCGAAAGTTATCTTCGTTGGAAAGAACAAAATAAGGGATTTCAACTAAGGTATACACGGTATATGCAGCGGAAAAAATGTGAGAGTTAAATACAACTGTATATGAAAAATACAGAGTCATCAACAATATTCCTCGTGACATAATTCCGAGATCCGTCAATTTTAAGTTCCTTTCCTAAGCTTCTATCAACCACAGTTATACATCGTTGGAAAGAACAAAGTAAGGGCTTTCAATCACAATATAAATAGTTTTTCCAGCAAAAGAAATGTGAAAGTTAAACGCAACTGTATATGAAAAATACAAAATCATCAACAATATTCCCAGTGACATATTTCCTAAGTGAGTCAATTATAAGTTCCTTCCCTAAGCCTCTAACAATGAGGGTTATAAATCGTTGGAAAGAACGAGCTAGGAGCTTTCAATCGAGCTATAAATGATTTATGCAACAAAAGAAATGTGAAAGTTAAATGCAACTGCACATGAAAAATACAAAATCATCAACAATATTCCCAATGACATATTTCCTAAGTGAGTCAATTATAAGTTCCTTCCCTAAGCCTTTATCAACGAGGGTTATACATCGTTGGAAAGAACAAGCTAAGGGCTTTCAACCAAGCTATAAACGGTTTATGCAGCAAAAGAAATGTGAAAGTTAAATGCAACTGTATATGAAAATTACAGATTCATCAACAATATTGCCAGTGACATATTTCCTAAATGAGTCAATTTTAAGTTCCTTCCCTAAGCCTCTAACAATGAGGGTTATAAATCGTTGGAAAGAACGAGCTAGGAGCTTTCAATCGAGCTATAAATGATTTATGCAACAAAAGAAATGTGAAAGTTAAATGCAACTGCACATGAAAAATACAAAATCATCAACAATATTGCCAGTAACATATTTCCTAGATGAGTCAAATTTAAGTTCCTTTCCTAAGCCTCTATCAATGAGAGTTATACACCGTTGGAAAGAAAAAGCTAGGAGCTTTCAATCAAGCTATAACTGATTTATGCAGTAAAAGAAATGTGAAAGTTAAATGCAACTGTATATGAAAAATAAAAAATCATCAACAATATTGCCAGTGACATATTTCCTGGAAGAGTCAATTTTAAGTTCCTTTCCTAAGCTTCTATCACTGAGAGTTATACGTCGTTGGAAAGAACAAGCTAAGAGCTTTCAATCAAGCTATAAATGATTTATGCAACAAAAGAAATGTGAAAGTTAAATGCAACTGTATATGAAAATTACAGATTCATCAACAATATTGCCAGTGACATATTTCCTAAATGAGTCAATTTTAAGTTCCTTTCCTAAGCCTCTAGCAATGAGAGTTATAAGTCGTACGAAAGAACAAGCTAAGAGCTTTCAACCAAGCTGTAAGTCGTTTACGCGGCAAAAGAAATGTGAAAGTTAAATGCAACTGTATATGAAAAATACAAAATCATCAACAATATTCCCAGTGACATATTTCCCTGGTGAGTCAATTTTAAGTTCCTTTCTTAAGCCTCTATCAAGGAGGGTTATACATCGTTGGAAAGAATAAGCTAAAGGCTTTCAATCAAGCTATAAACGTTTTATGCAACAAAAGAAATGTGAAAGTTAAATGCAACTGTACATGAAAAATACAAAATCATCAGCAATATTCCCAGTGACATATTTCCTAAGTGAGTCAATTATAAATTCCTTCCCTAAGCCTTTATCAACGAAGGTTATACATCGTTGGAAAGAACAAGCTAAGGGCTTTCAATCAAGCTATAAACGTTTTATGCAACAAAAGAAATGTGAAAGATAAATGCAACTGTACATGAAAAATACAAAATCATCAACAATATTCGCAGTGTCATATTTCCTAGATGAGTCAATTTTAAGTTCCTTTCCTAAACCTCTTTCAACGAGAGCTTTACATAGCTGGAAAGAACAAGCTAGGAGCTTTCAACCAAGCTATAAATGATTTATGCAACAAAAGAAATGTGAAAGTTAAATGCAACTGTATATGAAAAATACAAAATCATCAGCAATATTCCCAGTGACATATTTCCCTGGTGAGTCAATTTTATGTTCCTTTCCTAAGCCTCTATCAAGGAGAGTTATACATCGTTGGAAAGAACAAGCTAAGGGCTTTCAACCAAGCTATAAACGGTTTATGCAGCAAAAGAAATGTGAAAGTTAAATGCAACTGTACATGAAAAATACAAAATCATCAACAATATTCCCAGTGACATATTTCCCAGGTGAGTCAATTTTAAGTTCCGTTCCTAAGTCTCTATCAAGGAGAGTTATACATCGTTGGAAAGAATAAGCTAAGGGCTTTCAATCAAGCTATAAACGTTTTATGCAACAAAAGAAATGTGAAAGATAAATGCAACTGTACATGAAAAATACAAAATCATCAACAATATTCCCAGTGTCATATTTCCTAGATTAGTCAATTTTAAGTTCGTTTCCTAAACCGCTTTAAACCTGAGTTTTACATCGTTGGAGAGAGCAAGCTAAGAGCTTTCAATTAAGCTATAAACGGTTTATGCAGCAAAACAAATGTGAAAGTTAAATGCAACTGTATATGAAAAATAAAAAATCATCAACAATATTGCCAGTGACATATTTCCTGGAAAAGTCAATTTTAAGTTCCTTTCCTAAGCTTCTATCACTGAGAGTTATACGTCGTTGGAAAGAACAAGCTAAGAGCTTTCAATCAAGCTATAAATGATTTATGCAACAAAAGAAATGTGAAAGTTAAATGCAACTGTATATGAAAATTACAGATTCATCAACAATATTGCCAGTGACATATTTCCTAGATGAGTCAATTTTAAGTTCCTTTCCTAAGCCTCTAGCAATGAGAGTTATACGTCGTACGAAAGAACAAGCTAAGAGCTTTCAACCAAGCTGTAAGTCGTTTAAGCAGCAAAAGAAATGTGAAAGTTAAATGCAACTGTATATGAAAAATACATTTTCATCAACAATATTCCCAGTGACATATTTCCCAGGTGAGTCAATTTTAAGTTCCTTTCCTAAGAGTTATACAGAGTTATACATCGTTGGAAAGAACAAGCTAGGAGCTTTCAACCAAGCTATAAATGATTTATGCAACAAAAGAAATGTGAAAGTTAAATGCAACTGTACATGAAAAATACAAAATCATCAACAATATTCCCATTGACATATTTCCTAGATTAGTAAATTTTAAGTTCCTTACCTAAGCCTCTATCAGCGAAAGTTATCTTCGTTGGAAAGAACAAAATAAGGGATTTCAACTAAGGTATACACGGTATATGCAGCGGAAAAAATGTGAGAGTTAAATACAACTGTATATGAAAAATACAGAGTCATCAACAATATTCCTCGTGACATAATTCCGAGATCCGTCAATTTTAAGTTCCTTTCCTAAGCTTCTATCAACCACAGTTATACATCGTTGGAAAGAACAAAGTAAGGGCTTTCAATCACAATATAAATAGTTTTTCCAGCAAAAGAAATGTGAAAGTTAAACGCAACTGTATATGAAAAATACAAAATCATCAACAATATTCCCAGTGACATATTTCCTAAGTGAGTCAATTATAAGTTCCTTCCCTAAGCCTCTAACAATGAGGGTTATAAATCGTTGGAAAGAACGAGCTAGGAGCTTTCAATCGAGCTATAAATGATTTATGCAACAAAAGAAATGTGAAAGTTAAATGCAACTGCACATGAAAAATACAAAATCATCAACAATATTCCCAATGACATATTTCCTAAGTGAGTCAATTATAAGTTCCTTCCCTAAGCCTTTATCAACGAGGGTTATACATCGTTGGAAAGAACAAGCTAAGGGCTTTCAACCAAGCTATAAACGGTTTATGCAGCAAAAGAAATGTGAAAGTTAAATGCAACTGTATATTAAAATTACAGATTCATCAACAATATTGCCAGTGACATATTTCCTAAATGAGTCAATTTTAAGTTCCTTTCCTAAGCCTCTAGCAATGAGAGTTATACGTCGTACGAAAGAACATGCTAAGGGCTTTCAGCCAAGCTGTAAGTCGTTTACGCGGCGAAAGAAATGTGAAAGTTAAATGCAACTGTATATGAAAAATACAAAATCATCAACAATATTCCCAGTGACATATTTCCCTGGTGAGTCAATTTTAAGTTCCTTTCCTAAGCCTCTATCAAGGAGAGTTATACATCGTTGGAAAGAACAAGCTAAGGGCTTTCAACCAAGCTATAAACGGTTTATGCAGCAAAAGAAATGTGAAAGTTAAATGCAACTGCACATGAAAAATACAAAATCATCAACAATATTCCCAATGACATATTTCCTAAGTGAGTCAATTATAAGTTCCTTCCCTAAGCCTTTATCAACGAGGGTTATACATCGTTGGAAAGAACAAGCTAAGGGCTTTCAATCAAGCTATAAACGTTTTATGCAACAAAAGAAATGTGAAAGATAAATGCAACTGTACATGAAAAATACAAAATCATCAACAATATTCCCAGTGTCATATTTCCTAGATGAGTCAATTTTAAGTTCCTTTCCTAAACCTCTTTCAACGAGAGCTTTACATAGCTGGAAAGAACAAGCTAGGAGCTTTCAACCAAGCAATAAATGATTTATGCAACAAAAGAAATGTGAAAGTTAAATGCAACTGTATATGAAAAATACAAAATCATCAACAATATTCCCAGTGACATATTTCCCAGGTGAGTCAATTTTAAGTTCCGTTCCTAAGTCTCTATCAAGGAGAGTCATACATCGTTGGAAAGAATAAGCTAAGGGCTTTCAATCAAGCGATAAACGTTTTATGCAACAAAAGAAATGTGAAAGATAAATGCAACTGTACATGAAGAATACAAAATTATCAACAATATTCCCAGTGACATATTTCCTAAGTCAGTCAATTATAACATCCTTCCCTAAGCATCTATCAACGAAAGTTATACATCGAAAGAAGCTTTCAATCAGGCTATAAATGGTTTATGCAACAATAGAAATGTGAAAGTTAGGTGCAACTGTATATGAAAAATGCTAAATCATCAACAATATTCCCAGTGACATATTTCCTAGATTAGTCAATTTTAAGTTTCTTTCCTAAGCCTCTATCAGCTTGGGTTATCTTCGTTGGAATGAACAAAATAAGGGATTTCAACTAAGCTATACACGGTATATGCAGCGGAAAAAATGTGAGAGTTAAATGCAACTGTATATGAAAAATACAGAGTCATCAACAATATTCCTCGTGACATAATTCCGAGATCCGTCAATTTTAAGTTCCTTTCCTAAGCTTCTATCAACCACAGTTATACATCGTTGGAAAGAACAAAATAAGGGCTTTCAATCACACTATAAATAGTTTTTGCAGCAAAAGAAATGTGAAAGTTAAATGCAACTGTATATGAAAAATACAGAATCATCAACAATATTCCCAGTGACATATTTCCTAAGTTTGTCAATTATAAGTTCCTTCCCTAAGCCTCTAACAATGAGGGTTATACATCGTTGGAAAGAAAAAACTAGGAGCTTTCAATCAAGCAATAAATGATTTATGCAACAAAAGAAATGTGAAAGTTAAATGCAACTGTATATGAAAAACACAAAATCATCAACAATATTGCCAGTGACATATTTCCTAAGTGTGTCAATTATAAGTTCCTTCCCTAAGCCTCTATCAATTAGAGTTATACATCGTTAGAAAGAATAAGCTAGGAGCTTTCAACCAAGCTATAAATGATTTATGCAACAAAAGAAATGTGAAAGTTAAATGCAACTGTATATGAAAAATACAAAAACATCAACAATATTGCCAGTAACATATTTCCTAGATGAGTCAAATTTAAGTTCCTTTCCTAAGCCTCTATCAATGAGAGTTATACACCGTTGGAAAGAAAAAGCTAGGAGCTTTCAATCAAGCTATAACTGATTTATGCAGTAAAAGAAATGTGAAAGTTAAATGCAACTGTATATGAAAAATAAAAAATCATTAACAATATTGCCAGTGACATATTTCCTGGAAGAGTCAATTTTAAGTTCCTTTCCTAAGCTTCTATCACTGAGAGTTATACGTCGTTGGAAAGAACAAGTTAAGAGCTTTCAACCAAGCTATAAATGATTTATGCAACAAAAGAAATGTGAAAGTTAAATGCAACTGTATATGAAAATTACAGATTCATCAACAATATTGCCAGTGACATATTTCCTAGATGAGTCAATTTTAAGTTCCTTTCCTAAGCCTCTAGCAATGAGAGTTATACGTCGTACGAAAGAACAAGCTAAGAGCTTTCAACCAAGCTGTAAACTTTTTATGCAACAAAAGAAATGTGAAAGATAAATGCAACTGTATATGAAAAATACAAAATCATCAACAATATTCCCAGTGTCATATTTCCTAGATTAGTCAATTTTAAGTTCGTTTCCTAAACCGCTTTAAACCTGAGTTTTACATCGTTGGAGAGAGCAAGCTAAGAGCTTTCAATTAAGCTATAAACGGTTTATGCAGCAAAACAAATGTGAAAGTTAAATGCAACTGTATATGAAAAATAAAAAATCATCAACAATATTGCCAGTGACATATTTCCTAGATGAGTCAATTTTAAGTTCCTTTCCTAAGCCTCTAGCAATGAGAGTTATACGTCGTACGAAAAACAAGCTAAGAGCTTTCAACCAAGCTGTAAGTCGTTTATGCAGCACAAGAAATGTGAAAGTTAAATGCAACTGTATATGAAAAATACATTTTCATCAACAATATTCCCAGTGACATATTTCCCAGGTGAGTCAATTTTAAGTTCCTTTCCTAAGAGTTATACAGAGTTATACATCGTTGGAAAGAACAAGCTAGGAGCTTTCAACCAAGCTATAAATGATTTATGCAACAAAAGAAATGTGAAAGTTAAATGCAACTGTACATGAAAAATACAAAATCATCAACAATATTCCCAGTGACATATTTCCTAGATTAGTCAATTTTAAGTTCCTTACCTAAGCCTCTATCAGCGAGGGTTATCTTCGTTGGAAAGAACAAAATAAGGGATTTCAACTAAGCAATACACGGTATATGCAGCGGAAATAATGTGAGAGTTAAATACAACTGTATATGAAAAATACAGAGTCATCAACAATATTCCTCGTGACATAATTCCGAGATCCGTCAATTTTAAGTTCCTTTCCTAAGCTTCTATCAACCACAGTTATACATCGTTGGAGAGAACAAAGTAAGGGCTTTCAATCACAATATAAATAGTTTTTCCAGCAAAAGAAATGTGAAAGTTAAACGCAACTGTATATGAAAAATACAGAATCATCAACAATATTCCCAGTGACATATTTCCTAAGTATGTCAATTATAAGTTCCTTCCCTAAGCCTCTAACAATGAGGGTTATACATCGTTGGAAAGAACGAGCTAGGAGCTTTCAATCGAGCTATAAATGATTTATGCAACAAAAGAAATGTGAAAGTTAAATGCAACTGTATATGAAAAACACAAAATCATCAACAATATTGCCAGTGACATATTTCCTAAGTGTGTCAATTATAAGTTCCTTCCCTAAGCATCTATCAATGAGAGTTAAACATCGTTAGAAAGAAAAAGCTAGGAGCTTTCGACCAAGCTATAAATGATTTATGCAACAAAGGAAATGTGAAGGTTAAATGCAACTGTATATGAAAAATACAAAATCATCAACAATATTGCCAGTAACATATCTCCTAGATGAGTCAATTTTAAGTTCCTTTCCTAAGCCTCTATCAATGAGAGTTATACATCGCTGGAAAGAACTAGCTAAGAGCTTTCAACCAAGCTATAAAAGATTTATGCAACAAAAGAAATGTGAAAGTTAAATGCAACTGTATATGAAAATTACAGATTCATCAACAATATTGCCAGTGACATATTTCCTAAATGAGTCAATTTTAAGTTCCTTTCCTAAGCCTCTAGCAATGAGAGTTATACGTCGTACGAAAGAACAAGCTAAGAGCTTTCAACCAAGCTGTAAGTCGTTTACGCGGCAAAAGAAATGTGAAAGTTAAATGCAACTGTATATGAAAAATACAAAATCATCAACAATATTCCCAGTGACATATTTCCCTGGTGAGTAAATTTTAAGTTCCTTTCTTAAGCCTCTATCAAGGAGGGTTATACATCGTTGGAAAGAACAAGCTAAAGGCTTTCAACCAAGCTATAAACGGTTTATGCAGCAAAAGAAATGTGAAAGTTAAATGCAACTGTACATGAAAAATACAAAATCATCAACAATATTCCCAATGACATATTTCCTAAGTGAGTCAATTATAAATTCCTTCCCTAAGCCTTTATCAACGAGGGTTATACATCGTTGGAAAGAACAAGCTAAGGGCTTTCAATCAAGCTATAAACGTTTTATGCAACAAAAGAAATGTGAAAGATAAATGCAACTGTACATGAAAAATACAAAATCATCAACAATATTTCCAGTGTCATATTTCCTAGATGAGTTAATTTTAAGTTCCTTTCCTAAACCTCTTTCAACGAGAGCTTTACATAGCTGGAAAGAACAAGCTAGGAGCTTTCAACCAAGCAATAAATGATTTATGCAACAAAAGAAATGTGAAAGTTAAATGCAACTGTATATGAAAAATACAAAATCATCAACAATATTCCCAGTGACATATTTCCCAGGTGAGTCAATTTTAAGTTCCGTTCCTAAGTCTCTATCAAGGAGAGTCATACATCGTTGGAAAGAATAAGCTAAGGGCTTTCAATCAAGCGATAAACGTTTTATGCAACAAAAGAAATGTGAAAGATAAATGCAACTGTACATGAAGAATACAAAATTATCAACAATATTCCCAGTGACATATTTCCTAAGTCAGTCAATTATAACATCCTTCCCTAAGCATTTATCAACGAAAGTTATACATCGTTCGAAAGAAGAGTCTAAGAGCTTTCAATCAGGCTATAAATGGTTTATGCAACAATAGAAATGTGAAAGTTAGGTGCAACTGTATATGAAAAATGCTAAATCATCAACAATATTCCCAGTGACATATTTCCTAGATTAGTCAATTTTAAGTTTCTTTCCTAAGCCTCTATCAGCTTGGGTTATCTTCGTTGGAATGAACAAAATAAGGGATTTCAACTAAGCTATACACGGTATATGCAGCGGAAAAAATGTGAGAGTTAAATGCAACTGTATATGAAAAATACAGAGTCATCAACAATATTCCTCGTGACATAATTCCGAGATCCGTCAATTTTAAGTTCCTTTCCTAAGCTTCTATCAACCACAGTTATACATCGTTGGAAAGAACAAAATAAGGGCTTTCAATCACACTATAAATAGTTTTTGCAGCAAAAGAAATGTGAAAGTTAAATGCAACTGTATATGAAAAATACAGAATCATCAACAATATTCCCAGTGACATATTTCCTAAGTTTGTCAATTATAAGTTCCTTCCCTAAGTCTCTAACAATGAGGGTTATACATCGTTAGAAAGAATAAGCTAGGAGCTTTCAACCAAGCTATAAATGATTTATGCAACAAAAGAAATGTGAAAGTTAAATGCAACTGTATATGAAAAACACAAAATCATCAACAATATTGCCAGTGACATATTTCCTAAGTGTGTCAATTATAAGTTCCTTCCCTAAGCCTCTATCAATTAGAGTTAGACATCGTTAGAAAGAATAAGCTAGGAGCTTTCAACCAAGCTATAAATGATTTATGCAACAAAAGAAATGTGAAAGTTAAATGCAACTGTATATGAAAAATACAAAATCATCAACAATATTGCCAGTAACATATTTCCTAGATGAGTCAATTTTAAGTTCCTTTCCTAAGCCTCTATCAATGAGAGTTATACACCGTTGGAAAGAAAAAGCTAGGAGCTTTCAATCAAGCTATAACTGATTTATGCAGTAAAAGAAATGTGAAAGTTAAATGCAACTGTATATGAAAAATAAAAAATCATCAACAATATTGCCAGTGACATATTTCCTGGAAGAGTCAATTTTAAGTTCCTTTCCTAAGCTTCTATCACTGAGAGTTATACGTCGTTGGAAAGAACAAGTTAAGAGCTTTCAATCAAGCTATAAATGATTTATGCAACAAAAGAAATGTGAAAGTTAAATGCAACTGTATATGAAAATTACAGATTCATCAACAATATTGCCAGTGACATATTTCCTAGATGAGTCAATTTTAAGTTCCTTTCCTAAGCCTCTAGCAATGAGAGTTATACGTCGTACGAAAGAACAAGCTAAGAGCTTTCAACCAAGCTGTAAACTTTTTATGCAACAAAAGAAATGTGAAAGATAAATGCAACTGTATATGAAAAATACAAAATCATCAACAATATTCCCAGTGTCATATTTCCTAGATGAGTCAATTTAAAGTTCATTTCCTAAACCTCTTTAAACCTGAGTTTTACATCGTTGGAGAGAGCAAGCTAAGGGCTTTCAATTAAGCTACAAACGGTTTATGCAGCAAAACAAATGTGAAAGTTAAATGTAATTGTATATGAAAAATACAGTATCATCAACAATATTCCCAGTGACATATGTCCTAAGTGTGTCAATTATAAGTTCCTTCCCTAAGCCTCTAACAATGAGGGTTATACATCGTTGGAAAGAACGAGCTAGGAGCTTTCAATCGAGCTATAAATGATTTATGCAACAAAAGAAATGTGAAGGTTAAATGCAACTGTATATGAAAAATACAAAATCATCAACAATATTGCCAGTAACATATTTCCTAGATGAGTCAATTTTAAGTTCCTTTCCTAAGCCTCTATCAATGAAAAATCGCTGGAAAGAAGTAGCTAAGAGCTTTCAATCAAGCTATAAAAGATTTATGCAACAAAAGAAATGTGAAAGTTAAATGCAACTGTATATGAAAATTACAGATTCATCAACAATATTGCCAGTGACATATTTCCTAAATGAGTCAATTTTAAGTTCCTTTCCTAAGCCTCTAGCAATGAGAGTTATACGTCGTACGAAAGAAAAAGCTAAGAGCTTTCAACCAAGCTGTAAGTCGTTTACGCGGCAAAAGAAATGTGAAAGTTAAATGCAACTGTATATGAAAAATACAAAATCATCAACAATATTCCCAGTGACATATTTCCCTGGTGAGTCAATTTTAAGTTCCTTTCCTAAGCCTCTATCAAGGAGAGTTATACATCGTTGGAAAGAACAAGCTAAGGGCTTTCAACCAAGCTATAAACGTTTTATGCAACAAAAGAAATGTGAAAGATAAATGCAACTGTATATGAAAAATACAAAATCATCAACAATATTCCCAATGACATATTTCCTAAGTGAGTCAATTATAAGTTCCTTTCCTAAGCTTCTATCAACCACAGTTATACATCGTTGGAAAGAACGAAATAAGGGCTTTCAATCACACTATAAATAGTTTTTGCAGCAAAAGAAATGTGAAAGTTAAATGCAGCTTTATATGAAAAATACAGAATCATCAACAATATTCCCAGTGACATATTTCCTAAGTTTGTCAATTATAAGTTCCTTCCCTAAGCCTCTATCAATGAGGGTTATACATCGTTGGAAAGAAAAAGCTAGGAGCTTTCAATCAAGCTATAAACGTTTTATGCAACAAAAGAAATGTGAAAGATAAATGCAACTGTACATGAAAAATACAAAATCATCAACAATATTCCCAGTGTCATATTTCCTAGATTAGTCAATTTTAAGTTCGTTTCCTAAACCGCTTTAAACCTGAGTTTTACATCGTTGGAGAGAGCAAGCTAAGAGCTTTCAATTAAGCTATAAACGGTTTATGCAGCAAAACAAATGTGAAAGTTAAATGCAACTGTATATGAAAAATAAAAAATCATCAACAATATTGCCAGTGACATATTTCCTGGAAAAGTCAATTTTAAGTTCCTTTCCTAAGCTTCTATCACTGAGAGTTATACGTCGTTGGAAAGAACAAGCTAAGAGCTTTCAATCAAGCTATAAGTGATTTATGCAACAAAAGAAATGTGAAAGTTAAATGCAACTGTATATGAAAATTACAGATTCATCAACAATATTGCCAGTGACATATTTCCTAGATGAGTCAATTTTAAGTTCCTTTCCTAAGCCTCTAGCAATGAGAGTTATACGTCGTACGAAAGAACAAGCTAAGATCTTTCAACCAAGCTGTAAGTCGTTTATGCAGCACAAGAAATGTGAAAGTTAAATGCAACTGTATATGAAAACTACATTTTCATCAACAATATTCCCAGTGACATATTTCCCAGGTGAGTCAATTTTAAGTTCCTTTCCTAAGAGTTATACAGAGTTATACATCGTTGGAAAGAACAAGCTAGGAGCTTTCAACCAAGCTATAAATGATTTATGCAACAAAAGAAATGTGAAAGTTAAATGCAACTGTACATGAAAAATACAAAATCATCAACAATATTCCCAGTGACATATTTCCTAGATTAGTCAATTTTAAGTTCCTTACCTAAGCCTCTATCAGCGAGGGTTATCTTCGTTGGAAAGAACAAACTAAGGGATTTCAACTAAGCAATACACGGTATATGCAGCGGAAAAAATGTGAGAGTTAAATACAACTGTATATGAAAAATACAGAGTCATCAACAATATTCCTCGTGACATAATTCCGAGATCCGTCAATTTTAAGTTCCTTTCCTAAGCTTCTATCAACCACAGTTATACATCGTTGGAGAGAACAAAGTAAGGGCTTTCAATCACAATATAAATAGTTTTTCCAGCAAAAGAAATGTGAAAGTTAAACGCAACTGTATATGAAAAATACAGAATCATCAACAATATTCCCAGTGAGATATTTCCTAAGTATGTCAATTATAAGTTCCTTCCCTAAGCCTCTAACAATGAGGGTTATACATCGTTGGAAAGAACGAGCTAGGAGCTTTCAATCGAGCTATAAATGATTTATGCAACAAAAGAAATGTGAAAGTTAAATGCAACTGTATATGAAAAACACAAAATCATCAACAATATTGCCAGTGACATATTTCCTAAGTGTGTCAATTATAAGTTCCTTCCCTAAGCCTCTATCAATGAGAGTTAAACATCGTTAGAAAGAAAAAGCTAGGAGCTTTCGACCAAGCTATAAATGATTTATGCAACAAAGGAAATGTGAAGGTTAAATGCAACTGTATATGAAAAATACAAAATCATCAACAATATTGCCAGTAACATATCTCCTAGATGAGTCAATTTTAAGTTCCTTTCCTAAGCCTCTATCAATGAGAGTTATACATCGCTGGAAAGAACTAGCTAAGAGCTTTCAACCAAGCTATAAAAGATTTATGCAACAAAAGAAATGTGAAAGTTAAATGCAACTGTATATGAAAATTACAGATTCATCAACAATATTGCCAGTGACATATTTCCTAAATGAGTCAATTTTAAGTTCCTTTCCTAAGCCTCTAGCAATGAGAGTTATACGTCGTACGAAAGAACAAGCTAAGAGCTTTCAACCAAGCTGTAAGTCGTTTACGCGGCAAAAGAAATGTGAAAGTTAAATGCAACTGTATATGAAAAATACAAAATCATCAACAATATTCCCAGTGACATATTTCCCTGGTGAGTAAATTTTAAGTTCCTTTCTTAAGCCTCTATCAAGGAGGGTTATACATCGTTGGAAAGAACAAGCTAAAGGCTTTCAACCAAGCTATAAACGGTTTATGCAGCAAAAGAAATGTGAAAGTTAAATGCAACTGTACATGAAAAATACAAAATCATCAACAATATTCCCAATGACATATTTCCTAAGTGAGTCAATTATAAATTCCTTCCCTAAGCCTTTATCAACGAGGGTTATACATCGTTGGAAAGAACAAGCTAAGGGCTTTCAATCAAGCTATAAACGTTTTATGCAACAAAAGAAATGTGAAAGATAAATGCAACTGTACATGAAAAATACAAAATCATCAACAATATTTCCAGTGTCATATTTCCTAGATGAGTTAATTTTAAGTTCCTTTCCTAAACCTCTTTCAACGAGAGCTTTACATAGCTGGAAAGAACAAGCTAGGAGCTTTCAACCAAGCAATAAATGATTTATGCAACAAAAGAAATGTGAAAGTTAAATGCAACTGTATATGAAAAATACAAAATCATCAACAATATTCCCAGTGACATATTTCCCAGGTGAGTCAATTTTAAGTTCCGTTCCTAAGTCTCTATCAAGGAGAGTCATACATCGTTGGAAAGAATAAGCTAAGGGCTTTCAATCAAGCGATAAACGTTTTATGCAACAAAAGAAATGTGAAAGATAAATGCAACTGTACATGAAGAATACAAAATTATCAACAATATTCCCAGTGACATATTTCCTAAGTCAGTCAATTATAACATCCTTCCCTAAGCATTTATCAACGAAAGTTATACATCGTTCGAAAGAAGAGTCTAAGAGCTTTCAATCAGGCTATAAATGGTTTATGCAACAATAGAAATGTGAAAGTTAGGTGCAACTGTATATGAAAAATGCTAAATCATCAACAATATTCCCAGTGACATATTTCCTAGATTAGTCAATTTTAAGTTTCTTTCCTAAGCCTCTATCAGCTTGGGTTATCTTCGTTGGAATGAACAAAATAAGGGATTTCAACTAAGCTATACACGGTATATGCAGCGGAAAAAATGTGAGAGTTAAATGCAACTGTATATGAAAAATACAGAGTCATCAACAATATTCCTCGTGACATAATTCCGAGATCCGTCAATTTTAAGTTCCTTTCCTAAGCTTCTATCAACCACAGTTATACATCGTTGGAAAGAACAAAATAAGGGCTTTCAATCACACTATAAATAGTTTTTGCAGCAAAAGAAATGTGAAAGTTAAATGCAACTGTATATGAAAAATACAGAATCATCAACAATATTCCCAGTGACATATTTCCTAAGTTTGTCAATTATAAGTTCCTTCCCTAAGTCTCTAACAATGAGGGTTATACATCGTTAGAAAGAATAAGCTAGGAGCTTTCAACCAAGCTATAAATGATTTATGCAACAAAAGAAATGTGAAAGTTAAATGCAACTGTATATGAAAAACACAAAATCATCAACAATATTGCCAGTGACATATTTCCTAAGTGTGTCAATTATAAGTTCCTTCCCTAAGCCTCTATCAATTAGAGTTAGACATCGTTAGAAAGAATAAGCTAGGAGCTTTCAACCAAGCTATAAATGATTTATGCAACAAAAGAAATGTGAAAGTTAAATGCAACTGTATATGAAAAATACAAAATCATCAACAATATTGCCAGTAACATATTTCCTAGATGAGTCAATTTTAAGTTCCTTTCCTAAGCCTCTATCAATGAGAGTTATACACCGTTGGAAAGAAAAAGCTAGGAGCTTTCAATCAAGCTATAACTGATTTATGCAGTAAAAGAAATGTGAAAGTTAAATGCAACTGTATATGAAAAATAAAAAATCATCAACAATATTGCCAGTGACATATTTCCTGGAAGAGTCAATTTTAAGTTCCTTTCCTAAGCTTCTATCACTGAGAGTTATACGTCGTTGGAAAGAACAAGTTAAGAGCTTTCAATCAAGCTATAAATGATTTATGCAACAAAAGAAATGTGAAAGTTAAATGCAACTGTATATGAAAATTACAGATTCATCAACAATATTGCCAGTGACATATTTCCTAGATGAGTCAATTTTAAGTTCCTTTCCTAAGCCTCTAGCAATGAGAGTTATACGTCGTACGAAAGAACAAGCTAAGAGCTTTCAACCAAGCTGTAAACTTTTTATGCAACAAAAGAAATGTGAAAGATAAATGCAACTGTATATGAAAAATACAAAATCATCAACAATATTCCCAGTGTCATATTTCCTAGATGAGTCAATTTAAAGTTCGTTTCCTAAACCTCTTTAAACCTGAGTTTTACATCGTTGGAGAGAGCAAGCTAAGGGCTTTCAATTAAGCTACAAACGGTTTATGCAGCAAAACAAATGTGAAAGTTAAATGTAATTGTATATGAAAAATACAGTATCATCAACAATATTCCCAGTGACATATGTCCTAAGTGTGTCAATTATAAGTTCCTTCCCTAAGCCTCTAACAATGAGGGTTATACATCGTTGGAAAGAACGTGCTAGGAGCTTTCAATCGAGCTATAAATGATTTATGCAACAAAAGAAATGTGAAGGTTAAATGCAACTGTATATGAAAAATACAAAATCATCAACAATATTGCCAGTAACATATTTCCTAGATGAGTCAATTTTAAGTTCCTTTCCTAAGCCTCTATCAATGAAAAATCGCTGGAAAGAAGTAGCTAAGAGCTTTCAATCAAGCTATAAAAGATTTATGCAACAAAAGAAATGTGAAAGTTAAATGCAACTGTATATGAAAATTACAGATTCATCAACAATATTGCCAGTGACATATTTCCTAAATGAGTCAATTTTAAGTTCCTTTCCTAAGCCTCTAGCAATGAGAGTTATACGTCGTACGAAAGAAAAAGCTAAGAGCTTTCAACCAAGCTGTAAGTCGTTTACGCGGCAAAAGAAATGTGAAAGTTAAATGCAACTGTATATGAAAAATACAAAATCATCAACAATATTCCCAGTGACATATTTCCCTGGTGAGTCAATTTTAAGTTCCTTTCCTAAGCCTCTATCAAGGAGAGTTATACATCGTTGGAAAGAACAAGCTAAGGGCTTTCAACCAAGCTATAAACGTTTTATGCAACAAAAGAAATGTGAAAGTTAAATGCAACTGTATATGAAAAATACAAAATCATCAACAATATTCCCAATGACATATTTCCTAAGTGAGTCAATTATAAGTTCCTTTCCTAAGCTTCTATCAACCACAGTTATACATCGTTGGAAAGAACGAAATAAGGGCTTTCAATCACACTATAAATAGTTTTTGCAGCAAAAGAAATGTGAAAGTTAAATGCAGCTTTATATGAAAAATACAGAATCATCAACAATATTCCCAGTGACATATTTCCTAAGTTTGTCAATTATAAGTTCCTTCCCTAAGCCTCTATCAATGAGGGTTATACATCGTTGGAAAGAAAAAGCTAGGAGCTTTCAATCAAGCTATAAACGTTTTATGCAACAAAAGAAATGTGAAAGTTAAATGCAACTGTACATGAAAAATACAAAATCATCAACAATATTCCCAGTGTCATATTTCCTAGATTAGTCAATTTTAAGTTCGTTTCCTAAACCGCTTTAAACCTGAGTTTTACATCGTTGGAGAGAGCAAGCTAAGAGCTTTCAATTAAGCTATAAACGGTTTATGCAGCAAAACAAATGTGAAAGTTAAATGCAACTGTATATGAAAAATAAAAAATCATCAACAATATTGCCAGTGACATATTTCCTGGAAAAGTCAATTTTAAGTTCCTTTCCTAAGCTTCTATCACTGAGAGTTATACGTCGTTGGAAAGAACAAGCTAAGAGCTTTCAATCAAGCTATAAGTGATTTATGCAACAAAAGAAATGTGAAAGTTAAATGCAACTGTATATGAAAATTACAGATTCATCAACAATATTGCCAGTGACATATTTCCTAGATGAGTCAATTTTAAGTTCCTTTCCTAAGCCTCTAGCAATGAGAGTTATACGTCGTACGAAAGAACAAGCTAAGATCTTTCAACCAAGCTGTAAGTCGTTTATGCAGCACAAGAAATGTGAAAGTTAAATGCAACTGTATATGAAAACTACATTTTCATCAACAATATTCCCAGTGACATATTTCCCAGGTGAGTCAATTTTAAGTTCCTTTCCTAAGAGTTATACAGAGTTATACATCGTTGGAAAGAACAAGCTAAGAGCTTTCAATCAAGCTATAAATGATTTATGCAACAAAAGAAATGTGAAAGTTAAATGCAACTGTACATGAAAAATACAAAATCATCAACAATATTCCCAGTGACATATTTCCTAGATTAGTCAATTTTAAGTTCCTTACCTAAGCCTCTATCAGCGAGGGTTATCTTCGTTGGAAAGAACAAACTAAGGGATTTCAACTAAGCAATACACGGTATATGCAGCGGAAAAAATGTGAGAGTTAAATACAACTGTATATGAAAAATACAGAGTCATCAACAATATTCCTCGTGACATAATTCCGAGATCCGTCAATTTTAAGTTCCTTTCCTAAGCTTCTATCAACCACAGTTATACATCGTTGGAGAGAACAAAGTAAGGGCTTTCAATCACAATATAAATAGTTTTTCCAGCAAAAGAAATGTGAAAGTTAAACGCAACTGTATATGAAAAATACAGAATCATCAACAATATTCCCAGTGAGATATTTCCTAAGTATGTCAATTATAAGTTCCTTCCCTAAGCCTCTAACAATGAGGGTTATACATCGTTGGAAAGAACGAGCTAGGAGCTTTCAATCGAGCTATAAATGATTTATGCAACAAAAGAAATGTGAAAGTTAAATGCAACTGTATATGAAAAACACAAAATCATCAACAATATTGCCAGTGACATATTTCCTAAGTGTGTCAATTATAAGTTCCTTCCCTAAGCCTCTATCAATGAGAGTTAAACATCGTTAGAAAGAAAAAGCTAGGAGCTTTCGACCAAGCTATAAATGATTTATGCAACAAAGGAAATGTGAAGGTTAAATGCAACTGTATATGAAAAATACAAAATCATCAACAATATTGCCAGTAACATATCTCCTAGATGAGTCAATTTTAAGTTCCTTTCCTAAGCCTCTATCAATGAGAGTTATACATCGCTGGAAAGAACTAGCTAAGAGCTTTCAACCAAGCTATAAAAGATTTATGCAACAAAAGAAATGTGAAAGTTAAATGCAACTGTATATGAAAATTACAGATTCATCAACAATATTGCCAGTGACATATTTCCTAAATGAGTCAATTTTAAGTTCCTTTCCTAAGCCTCTAGCAATGAGAGTTATACGTCGTACGAAAGAACAAGCTAAGAGCTTTCAACCAAGCTGTAAGTCGTTTACGCGGCAAAAGAAATGTGAAAGTTAAATGCAACTGTATATGAAAAATACAAAATCATCAACAATATTCCCAGTGACATATTTCCCTGGTGAGTCAATTTTAAGTTCCTTTCTTAAGCCTCTATCAAGGAGGGTTATACATCGTTGGAAAGAACAAGCTAAGGGCTTTCAATCAAGCTATAAACGTTTTATGCAACAAAAGAAATATGAAAGATAAATGCAACTGTACATGAAAAATACAAAATCATCAACAATATTCCCAGTGTCATATTTCCTAGATGAGTCAATTTTAAGTTCCTTTCCTAAACCTCTTTCAACGAGAGCTTTACATAGCTGGAAAGAACAAGCTAGGAGCTTTCAACCAAGCTATAAATGATTTATGCAACAAAAGAAATGTGAAAGTTAAATGCAACTGTATATGAAAAATACAAAATCATCAGCAATATTCCCAGTGACATATTTCCCTGGTGAGTCAATTTTATGTTCCTTTCCTAAGCCTCTATCAAGGAGAGTTATACATCGTTGGAAAGAACAAGCTAAGGGCTTTCAACGAAGCTATAAACGGTTTATGCAGCAAAAGAAATGTGAAAGTTAAATGCAACTGTACATGAAAAATACAAAATCATCAACAATATTCCCAGTGTCATATTTCCTAGATAAGTCAATTTTAAGTTCCTTTCCTAAACCTCTCTCAACGAGAGCTTTACATAGCTGGAAAGAACAAGCTAGGAGCTTTCAACCAAGCTATAAATGATTTATGCAACAAAAGAAATGTGAAAGTTAAATGCAACTGTATATGAAAAATACAAAATCATCAACAATATTCCCAGTGACATATTTCCCAGGTGAGTCAATTTTAAGTTCCGTTCCTAAGTCTCCATCAAGGAGAGTTATACATCGTTGGAAAGAATAAGCTAAGGGCTTTCAATCAAGCTATAAACGTTTTATGCAACAAAAGAAATGTGAAAGATAAATGCAACTGTACATGAAGAATACAAAATCATCAACAATATTCCCAGTGACATATTTCCTAAGTCAGTCAATTATAAGTTCCTTCCCTAAGCCTTTATCAACGAGGGTTATACATCGTTCGAAAGAAGAGTCTAAGAGCTTTCAATCAAGCTATAAATGGTTTATGCAGCAATAGAAATGTGAAAGTTAGGTGCAACTGTATATGAAAAATACTAAATCATCAACAATATTCCCAGTGACATATTTCCTAGATTAGTCAATTTTAAGTTCGTTTCCTAAACCTCTTTAAACCTGAGTTTTACATCGTTGGAGAGAGCAAGCTAAGAGCTTTCAATTAAGCTATAAACGGTTTATGCAGCAAAACAAATGTGAAAGTTAAATGTAATTGTATATGAAAAATACAGTATCATCAACAATATTCCCAGTGACATACTTTTCTAGATTAGTCAATTTTAAGTTCCTTTCCTAAGCCTCTATCAGCTAGGGTTATCTTCGTTGGAAAGAACAAAATAAGGGATTTCAACTAAACTATACACGGTATATGCAGCGGAAAAAATGTGAGAGTTAAATACAACTGTATATGAAAAATACAGAGTCATCAACAATATTCCTCGTGACATAATTCCGAGATCCGTCAATTTTAAGTTCCTTTCCTAAGCTTCTATCAACCACAGTTATACATCGTTGGAAAGAACAAAGTAAGGGCTTTCAATCACACTATAAATAGTTTTTCCAGCAAAAGAAATGTGAAAGTTAAACGCAACTGTATAAATACAGAATCATCAACAATATTCCCAGTGACATATTTCCTAAGTGTGTCAATTATAAGTTCCTTCCCTAAGCCTCTATCAATTAGAGTTATACATCGTTAGAAAGAACAAGCTAGGAGCTTTCAACCAAGCTATAAATGATTTATGCAGCAAAAGAAATGTGAAAGTTAAATGCAACTGTATATGAAAAATACATTTTCATCAACAATATTCCCAGTGACATATTTCCCAGGTGAGTCAATTTTAAGTTCCTTCCCTAAGCCTCTAACAATGAGGGTTATACATCGTTGGAAAGAACGAGCTAGGAGCTTTCAATCGAGCTATAAATGATTTATGCAACAAAAGAAATGTGAAAGTTAAATGTAATTGTATATGAAAAATACAGTATCATCAACAATATTTCCAGTGACATATTTCCTAGATTAGTCAATTTTAAGTTCCTTTCCTAAGCCTCTATCAGCTAGGGTTATCTTCGTTGGAAAGAACAAAATAAGGGATTTCAACTAAGCTATACACGGTATATGCAGCGGAAAAAATGTGAGAGTTAAATACAACTGTATATGAAAAATACAGAGTCATCAACAATATTCCTCGTGACATAATTCCGAGATCCGTCAATTTTAAGTTCCTTTCCTAAGCTTCTATCAACCACAGTTATACATCGTTGGAAAGAACAAAATCAGGGCTTTCAATCACACTATAAATAGTTTTTGCAGCAAAAGAAATGTGAAAGTTAAGTGCAACTTTATATGAAAAATACAGAATCATCAACAATATTCCCAGTGACATATTTCCTAAGTTTGTCAATTATAAGTTCCTTCCCTAAGCCTCTAACAATGAGGGTTATACATCGTTGGAAAGAAAAAGCTAGGAGCTTTCAATCAAGCTATAAATGATTTATGCAACAAAAGAAATGTGAAAGTTAAATGCAACTGTATATGAAAAACACAAAATCATCAACAATATTGCCAGTGACATATTTCCTAAGTGTGTCAATTATAAGTTCCTTCCCTAAGCCTCTATCAATTAGAGTTATACATCGTTAGAAAGAACAAGCTAGGAGCTTTCAACCAAGCTATAAATGATTTATGCAACGAAAGAAATGTGAAAGTTAAATGCAACTGTATATGAAAAATACAAAATCATCAACAATATTGCCAGTAACATATTTCCTAGATGAGTCAATTTTAAGTTCCTTCCCTAAGCCTTTATCAACGAGGGTTATACATCGTTGGAAAGAACAAGCTAGGAGCTTTCAACCAAGCTATAATTGATTTATGCAACAAAAGAAATGTGAAAGTTAAATGCAACTGTACATGAAAAATACAAAATCATCAACAATATTCCCAATGACATATTTCCTAAGTGAGTTCCTTCCCTAAGCCTTTATCAACGAGGGTTATACATCGTTGGAAAGAACAAGTTAAGGGCTTTCAACCAAGCTATAAACGGTTTATGCAGCAAAAGAAATGTGAAAGTTAAATGCAAATGTACATGAAAAATACAAAATCATCAACAATATTCCCAATGACATATTTCCTAAGTGAGTCAATTATAAGTTCCTTCCCTAAGCCTTTATCAACGAGGGTTATACATCGTTGGAAAGAACAAGCTAAGGGCTTTCAATCAAGCTATAAACGTTTTATGCAACAAAAGAAATGTGAAAGATAAATGCAACTGTACATGAAAAATACAAAATCATCAACAATATTCCCAGTGTCATATTTCCTAGATGAGTCAATTTTAAGTTCCTTTCCTAAACCTCTTTCAACGAGAGCTTTACATAGCTGGAAAGAACAAGCTAGGAGCTTTCAACCAAGCAATAAATGATTTATGCAACAAATGAAATGTGAAAGTTAAATGCAACTGTATATGAAAAATACATTTTCATCAACAATATTCCCAGTGTCATATTTCCTAGATGAGTCAATTTTAAGTTCGTTTCCTAAACCTCTTTAAACCTGAGTTTTACATCGTTGGAGAGAGCAAGCTAAGAGCTTTCAATTAAGCTATAAACGGTTTATGCAGCAAAACAAATGTGAAAGTTAAATACAGTATCATCAACAATATTCCCAGTGACATATTTCCTAGATTAGTCAATTTTAAGTTCCTTTCCTAAGCCTCTATCAGCGAGGGTTATCTTCGTTGGAAAGAACAAAATAAGGGATTTCAACTAAGCTATACACGGTATATGCAGCGGAAAAAATGTGAGAGTTAAATACAACTGTATATGAAAAATACAGAGTCATAAACAATATTCCTCGTGACATAATTCCGAGATCCGTCAATTTTAAGTTTCTTTCCTAAGCTTCTATCAACCACAGTTATACATCGTTGGAAAGAACAAAGTAAGGGCTTTCAATCACAATATAAATAGTTTTTCCAGCAAAAGAAATGTGAAAGTTAAACGCAACTGTATATGAAAAATACAGAATCATCAACAATATTCCCAGTGACATATTTCCTAAGTGTGTCAATTATAAGTTCCTTCCCTAAGCCTCTAACAATGAGGTTTATACATCGTTGGAAAGAACGAGCTAGGAGCTTTCAATCGAGCTATAAATGATTTATGCAACAAAAGAAATGTGAAGGTTAAATGCAACTGTATATGAAAAATACAAAATCATCAACAATATTGCCAGTAACATATTTCCTAGATGAGTCAATTTTAAGTTCCTTTCCTAAGCCTCTATCAATGAGAGTTATACGTCGTACGAAAGAACAAGCTAAGAGCTTTCAACCAAGCTATAAACGTTTTATGCAACAAAAGAAATGTGAAGGTTAAATGCAACTGTATATGAAAAATACAAAATCATCAACAATATTCCCAGTGACATATTTCCCTGGTGAGTCAATTTTAAGTTCCTTTCCTAAGCCTCTATCAAGGAGAGTTATACATCGTTGGAAAGAACAAGCTAAGGGCTTTCAACCAAGCTATAAACGGTTTATGCAACAAAAGAAATGTGAAAGATAAATGCAACTGTACATGAAAAATACAAAATCATCAACAATATTCCCAGTGTCATATTTCCTAGATGAGTCAATTTTAAGTTCCTTTCCTAAACCTCTTTCAACGAGAGCTTTACATAGCTGGAAAGAACAAGCTAGGAGCTTTCAACCAAGCAATAAATGATTTATGCAACAAAAGAAATGTGAAAGTTAAATGCAACTGTATATGAAAAATACATTTTCATCAACAATATTCCCAGTGTCATATTTCCTAGATGAGTCAATTTTAAGTTCGTTTCCTAAACCTCTTTAAACCTGAGTTTTACATCGTTGGAGAGAGCAAGCTAAGAGCTTTCAATTAAGCTATAAACGGTTTATGCAGCAAAACAAATGTGAAAGTTAAATGTAATTGTATATGAAAAATACAGTATCATCAACAATATTCCCAGTGACATATTTCCTAGATTAGTCAATTTTAAGTTCCTTTCCTAAGCCTCTATCAGCGAGGGTTATCTTCGTTGGAAAGAACAAAATAAGGGATTTCAACTAAGCTATACACGGTATATGCAGCGGAAAAAATGTGAGAGTTAAATACAACTGTATATGAAAAATACAGAGTCATCAACAATATTCCTCGTGACATTATTCCGAGATCCGTCAATTTTAAGTTTCTTTCCTAAGCTTCTATCAACCACAGTCATACATCGTTGGAAAGAACAAAGTAAGGGCTTTCAATCACACTATAAATAGTTTTTCCAGCAAAAGAAATGTGAAAGTTAAACGCAACTGTATATGAAAAATACAGAATCATCAACAATATTCCCAGTGACATATTTCCTAAGTGTGTCAATTATAAGTTCCTTCCCTAAGCCTCTAACAATGAGGGTTATACATCGTTGGAAAGAACGAGCTAGGAGCTTTCAATCGAGCTATAAATGATTTATGCAACAAAAGAAATGTGAAGGTTAAATGCAACTGTATATGAAAAATACAAAATCATCAACAATATTGCCAGTAACATATTTCCTAGATGAGTCAATTTTAAGTTCCTTCCCTAAGCCTCTAACAATGAGGGTTATACATCGTTGGAAAGAACGAGCTAGGAGCTTTCAATCGAGCTATAAATGATTTATGCAACAAAAGAAATGTGAAGGTTAAATGCAACTGTATATGAAAAATACAAAATCATCAACAATATTGCCAGTAACATATTTCCTAGATGAGTCAATTTTAAGTTCCTTTCCTAAGCCTCTAGCAATGAGAGTTATACGTCGTACGAAAGAACAAGCTAAGAGCTTTCAACCAAGCTGTAAGTCGTTTACGCGGCAAAAGAAATGCGAAACTTAAATGCAACTGTATATGAAAAATACAAAATCATCAATAATATTCCCAGTGACATAGTTCCCTGGTGAGTCAATTTTAAGTTCCTTTCCTAAGCCTCTATCAAGAAGAGTTATACATCGTTGGAAAGAACAAGCTAAGGGCTTTCAACCAAGCTATAAACGGTTTATGCAGCAAAAGAAATGTGAAAGTTAAATGCAACTGTACATGAAAAATACAAAATCATCAACAATATTCCCAATGACATATTTCCTAAGTGAGTCAATTATAAGTTCCTTCCCTAAGCCTTTATCAACGAGGGTTATACATCGTTGGAAAGAACAAGCTAAGGGCTTTCAATCAAGCTATAAACGTTTTATGCAACAAAAGAAATGTGAAAGATAAATGCAACTGTACATGAAAAATACAAAATCATCAACAATATTCCCAGTGTCATATTTCCTAGATGAGTCAATTTTAAGTTCCTTTCCTAAACCTCTTTCAACGAGAGCTTTACATAGCTGGAAAGAACAAGCTAGGAGCTTTCAACCAATCAATAAATGATTTATGCAACAAAAGAAATGTGAAAGTTAAATGCAACTGTATATGAAAAATACAAAATCATCAACAATATTTCCAGTGACATATTTCCCAGGTGAGTCAATTTTAAGTTCCGTTCCTAAGTCTCTATCAAGGAGAGTTAGACATCGTTGGAAAGAATAAGCTAAGGGCTTTCAAACAAGCGATAAACGTTTTATGCAAAAAAAGAAATGTGAAAGATAAATGCAACTGTACATGAAGAATACAAAATTATCAACAATATTCCCAGTGACATATTTCCTAGGTCAGTCAATTATAACATCCTTCCCTAAGCATCTATCAACGAAAGTTATACATCGTTCGATAGAAGAGTCTAGGAGCTTTCAATCAGGCTATAAATGGTTTATGCAACAATAGAAATGTGAAAGTTAGGTGCAACTGTATATGAAAAATGCTAAATCATCAACAATATTCCCAGTGACATATTTCCTAGATTAGTCAATTTTAAGTTTCTTTCCTAAGCCTCTATCAGCTTGGGTTATCTTCGTTGGAATGAACAAAATAAGGGATTTCAACTAAGCTATACACGGTATATGCAGCGGAAAAAATGTGAGAGTTAAATGCAACTGTATATGAAAAATACAGAGTCATCAACAATATTCCTCGTGACATAATTCCGAGATCCGTCAATTTTAAGTTCCTTTCCTAAGCTTCTATCAACCACAGTTATACATCGTTGGAAAGAACAAAATAAGGGCTTTCAATCACACTATAAATAGTTTTTGCAGCAAAAGAAATGTGAAAGTTAAATGCAACTGTATATGAAAAATACATTTTCATCAACAATATTCCCAGTGACATATTTCCCAGGTGAGTCAATTTTAAGTTCCTTTCCTAAGCCTCTATCAAGGAGAGTTATACATCGTTGGAAAGAACAAGCTAGGAGCTTTCAACCAAGCTATAAATGATTTATGCAACAAAAGAAATGTGAAAGTTAAATGCAACTGTACATGATAAATACAAAATCATCAACAATATTCCCAATGACATATTTCCTAAGTGAGTCAATTATAAGTTCCTTCCCTAAGCCTTTATCAACGAGGGTTATACATCGTTGGAAAGAACAAGTTAAGGGCTTTCAACCAAACTATAAACGGTTTATGCAGCAAAAGAAATGTGAAAGTTAAATGCAACTGTACATGAAAAATACAAAATCATCAACAATATTCCCAATGACATATTTCCTAAGTGAGTCAATTATAAGTTCCTTCCCTAAGCCTTTATCAACGAGGGTTATACATCGTTGGAAAGAACAAGCTAAGGGCTTTCAATCAAGCTATAAACGTTTTATGCAACAAAAGAAATGTGAAAGATAAATGCAACTGTACATGAAAAATACAAAATCATCAACAATATTGCCAGTGTCATATTTCCTAGATGAGTCAATTTAAAGTTCCTTTCCTAAGCCTCTATCAATAAGAGTTATACATCGCTGGAAAGAACAAGCTAGGAGCTTTCAACCAAGCAGTAAATGATTTATGCAACAAAAGAAATGTGAAAGTTAAATGCAACTGTATATGAAAAATACATTTTCATCAACAATATTCCCAGTGTCATATTTCCTAGATGAGTCAATTTTAAGTTCGTTTCCTAAACCTCTTTAAACCTGAGTTTTACATCGTTGGAGAGAGCAAGCTAAGAGCTTTCAATTAAGCTATAAACGGTTTATGCAGCAAAACAAATGTGAAAGCTAAATGTAATTGTATATGAAAAATACAGTATCATCAACAATATTCCCAGTGACGTATTTCCTAGATTAGTCAATTTTAAGTTCCTTTCCTAAGCCTCTATCAGCGAGGGTTATCTTCGTTGGAAAGAACAAAATAAGGGATTTCAACTAAGCTATACACGGTATATGCAGCGGAAAAAATGTGAGAGTTAAATACAACTGTATATGAAAAATACAGAGTCATCAACAATATTCCTCGTGACATAATTCCGAGATCCGTCAATTTTAAGTTTCTTTCCTAAGCTTGTATCAACCACAGTTATACATCGTTGGAAAGAACAAAGTAAGGGCTTTCAATCACAATATAAATAGTTTTTCCAGCAAAAGAAATGTGAAAGTTAAACGCAACTGTATATGAAAAATACAGAATCATCAACAATATTCCCAGTGACATATTTCCTAAGTGTGTCAATTATAAGTTCCTTCCCTAAGCCTCTAACAATGAGGGTTATACATCGTTGGAAAGAACGAGCTAGGAGCTTTCAATCGAGCTATAAATGATTTATGCAACAAAAGAAATGTGAAGGCTAAATGCAACTGTATATGAAAAATACAAAATCATCAACAATATTGCCAGTAACATATTTCCTAGATGAGTCAATTTTAAGTTCCTTTCCTAAGCCTCTAAAAATGAGAGTTATACATCGCTGGAAAGAAGTAGCTAAGAGCTTTCAATCAAGCTATAAAAGATTTATGCAACAAAAGAAATGTGAAAGTTAAATGCAACTGTATATGAAAATTACAGATTCATCAACAATATTGCCAGTGACATATTTCCTAAATGAGTCAATTTTAAGTTCCTTTCCTAAGCCTCTAGCAATGAGAGTTATACGTCGTACGAAAGAACAAGCTAAGAGCTTTCAACCAAGCTGTAAGTCGTTTACGCGGCAAAAGAAATGTGAAAGTTAAATGCAACTGTATATGAAAAATACAAAATCATCAATAATATTCCCAGTGACATAGTTCCCTGGTGAGTCAATTTTAAGTTCCTTTCCTAAGCCTCTATCAAGAAGAGTTATACATCGTTGGAAAGAACAAGCTAAGGGCTTTCAACCAAGCTATAAACGGTTTATGCAGCAAAAGAAATGTGAAAGTTAAATGCAACTGTACATGAAAAATACAAAATCATCAACAATATTCCCAATGACATATTTCCTAAGTGAGTCAATTATAAGTTCCTTCCCTAAGCCTTTATCAACGAGGGTTATACATCGTTGGAAAGAACAAGCTAAGGGCTTTCAATCAAGCTATAAACGTTTTATGCAACAAAAGAAATGTGAAAGATAAATGCAACTGTACATGAAAAATACAAAATCATCAACAATATTCCCAGTGTCATATTTCCTAGATGAGTCAATTTTAAGTTCCTTTCCTAAGCCTCTATCAATAAGAGTTATACATCGCTGGAAAGAACAAGCTAGGAGCTTTCAACCAAGCAATAAATGATTTATGCAACAAAAGAAATGTGAAAGTTAAATGCAACTGTATATGAAAGATACATTTTCATCAACAATATTCCCAGTGTCATATTTCCTAGATGAGTCAATTTTAAGTTCGTTTCCTAAACCTCTTTAAACCTGAGTTTTACATCGTTGGAGAGAGCAAGCTAAGAGCTTTCAATTAAGCTATAAACGGTTTATGCAGCAAAACAAATGTGAAAGTTAAATGTAATTGTATATGAAAAATACAGTATCATCAACAATATTCCCAGTGACATATTTCCTAGATTAGTCAATTTTAAGTTCCTTTCCTAAGCCTCTATCAGCGAGGGTTATCTTCGTTAGAAAGAACAAAATAAGGGATTTCAACTAAGCTATACACGGTATATGCAGCGGAAAAAATGTGAGAGTTAAATACAACTGTATATGAAAAATACAGAGTCATCAACAATATTCCTCGTGACATAATTCCGAGATCCGTCAATTTTAAGTTTCTTTCCTAAGCTTCTATCAACCACAGTTATACATCGTTGGAAAGAACAAAGTAAGGGCTTTCAATCACAATATAAATAGTTTTTCCAGCAAAAGAAATGTGAAAGTTAAACGCAACTGTATATGAAAAATACAGAATCATCAACAATATTCCCAGTGACATATTTCCTAAGTGTGTCAATTATAAGTTCCTTCCCTAAGCCTCTAACAATGAGGGTTATACATCGTTGGAAAGAATGAGCTAGGAGCTTTCAATCGAGCTATAAATGATTTATGCAACAAAAGAAATGTGAAGGTTAAATGCAACTGTATATGAAAAATACAAAATCATCAACAATATTGCCAGTAACATATTTCCTAGATGAGTCAATTTTAAGTTCCTTTCCTAAGCCTCTATCAATGAGAGTTATACATCGCTGGAAAGAAGTAGCTAAGAGCTTTCAATCAAGCTATAAAAGATTTATGCAACAAAAGAAATGTGAAAGTTAAATGCAACTGTATATGAAAATTACAGATTTATCAACAATATTGCCAGTGACATATTTCCTAAATGAGTCAATTTTAAGTTCCTTTCCTAAGCCTCTAGCAATGAGAGTTATACGTCGTACGAAAGAACAAGCTAAGAGCTTTCAACCAAGCTGTAAGTCGTTTACGCGGCAAAAGAAATGTGAAAGTTAAATGCAACTGTATATGAAAAATACAAAATCATCAATAATATTCCCAGTGACATAGTTCCCTGGTGAGTCAATTTTAAGTTCCTTTCCTAAGCCTCTATCAAGGAGAGTTATACATCGTTGGAAAGAACAAGCTAAGGGCTTTCAACCAAGCTATAAACGGTTTATGCAGCAAAAGAAATGTGAAAGTTAAATGCAACTGTACATGAAAAATACAAAATCATCAACAATATTCCCAATGACATATTTCCTAAGTGAGTCAATTATAAGTTCCTTCCCTAAGCCTTTATCAACGAGGGTTATACATCGTTGGAAAGAACAAGCTAAGGGCTTTCAATCAAGCTATAAACGTTTTATGCAACAAAAGAAATGTGAAAGATTAATGCAACTGTACATGAAAAATACAAAATCATCAACAATATTCCCAGTGTCATATTTCCTAGATGAGTCAATTTTAAGTTCCTTTCCTAAACCTCTTTCAACGAGAGCTTTACACAGCTGGAAAGAACAAGCTAGGAGCTTTCAACCAAGCAATAAATGATTTATGCAACAAAAGAAATGTGAAAGTTAAATGCAACTGTATATGAAAAATACAAAATCATCAACAATATTCCCAGTGACATATTTCCCAGGTGAGTCAATTTTAAGTTCCGTTCCTAAGTCTCTATCAAGGAGAGTTATACATTGTTGGAAAGAATAAGCTAAGGGCTTTCAATCAAGCGATAAACCTTTTATGCAACAAAAGAAATGTGAAAGATAAATGCAACTGTACATGAAGAATACAAAATTATCAACAATATTCCCAGTGACATATTTCCTAAGTCAGTCAATTATAACATCCTTCCCTAAGCATCTATCAACGAAAGTTATACATCGTTCGATAGAAGAGTCTAAGAGCTTTCAATCAGGCTATAAATGGTTTATGCAACAATAGAAATGTGAAAGTTAGGTGCAACTGTATATGAAAAATGCTAAATCATCAACAATATTCCCAGTGACATATTTCCTAGATTAGTCAATTTTAAGTTTCTTTCCTAAGCCTCTATCAGCTTGGGTTATCTTCGTTGGAAAGAACAAAATAAGGGATTTCAACTAAGCTATACACGGTATATGCAGCGGAAAAAATGTGAGAGTTAAATGCAACTGTATATGAAAAATACAGAGTCATCAACAATATTCCTCGTGACATAATTCCGAGATCCGTCAATTTTAAGTTCCTTTCCTAAGCTTCTATCAACCACAGTTATACATCGTTGGAAAGAACAAAATAAGGGCTTTCAATCACACTACAAATAGTTTTTGTAGCAAAAGAAATGTGAAAGTTAAATGCAACTGTATATGAAAAATACAGAATCATCAACAATATTCCCAGTGACATATTTCCTAAGTTTGTCAATTATAAGTTCCTTCCCTAAGCCTCTAACAATGAGGGTTATACATCGTTGGAAAGAAAAAGCTAGGAGCTTTCAATCAAGCTATAAATGATTTATGCAACAAAAGAAATGTGAAAGTTAAATGCAACTGTATATGAAAAACACAAAATCATCAACAATATTGCCAGTGACATATTTCCTAAGTGTGTCAATTATAAGTTCCTTCCCTAAGCCTCTATCAATTAGAGTTATACATCGTTAGAAAGAATAAGCTAGGAGCTTTCAACCAAGCTATAAATGATTTATGCAACAAAAGAAATGTGAAAGTTAAATGCAACTGTATATGAAAAATACAAAATCATCAACAATATTGCCAGTAACATATTTCCTAGATGAGTCAATTTTAAGTTCCTTTCCTAAGCCTCTATCAATGAGAGTTATACACCGTTGAAAAGAAAAAGCTAGGAGCTTTCAATCAAGCTATAACTGATTTATGCAGTAAAAGAAATGTGAAAGTTAAATGCAACTGTATATGAAAAATAAAAAATCATCAACAATATTGCCAGTGACATATTTCCTGGAAGAGTCAATTTTAAGTTCCTTTCCTAAGCTTCTATCACTGAGAGTTATACGTCGTTGGAAAGAACAAGCTAAGAGCTTTCAATCAAGCTATAAAAGATTTATGCAACAAAAGAAATGTGAAAGTTAAATGCAACTGTATATGAAAATTACAGATTCATCAACAATATTGCCAGTGACATATTTCCTAAATGAGTCAATTTTAAGTTCCTTTCCTAAGCCTCTAGCAATGAGAGTTATACGTCGTACGAAAGAACAAGCTAAGAGCTTTCAACCAAGCTGTAAGTCGTTTACGCGGCAAAAGAAATGTGAAAGTTAAATGCAACTGTATATGAAAAATACAAAATCATCAATAATATTCCCAGTGACATAGTTCCCTGGTGAGTCAATTTTAAGTTCCTTTCCTTAGCCTCTATCAAGAAGAGTTATACATCGTTGGAAAGAACAAGCTAAGGGCTTTCAACCAAGCTATAAACGGTTTATGCAGCAAAAGAAATGTGAAAGTTAAATGCAACTGTACATGAAAAATACAAAATCATCAACAATATTCCCAATGACATATTTCCTAAGTGAGTCAATTATAAGTTCCTTCCCTAAGCCTTTATCAACGAGGGTTATACATCGTTGGAAAGAACAAGCTAAGGGCTTTCAACCAAGCTATAAACGTTTTATGCAACAAAAGAAATGTGAAAGTTAAATGCAACTGTACATGAAAAATACAAAATCATCAACAATATTCCCAGTGTCATATTTCCTAGATGAGTCAATTTTAAGTTCCTTTCCTAAACCTCTTTCAACGAGAGCTTTACATAGCTGGAAAGAACAAGCTAGGAGCTTTCAACCAATCAATAAATGATTTATGCAACAAAAGAAATGTGAAAGTTAAATGCAACTGTATATGAAAAATACAAAATCATCAACAATATTCCCAGTGACATATTTCCCAGGTGAGTCAATTTTAAGTTCCGTTCGTAAGTCTCTATCAAGGAGAGTTATACATCGTTGGAAAGAATAAGCTAAGGGCTTTCAATCAAGCGATAAACGTTTTATGCAACAAAAGAAATGTGAAAGATAAATGCAACTGTACATGAAGAATACAAAATTATCAACAATATTCCCAGTGACATATTTCCTAAGTCAGTCAATTATAACATCCTTCCCTAAGCATCTATCAACGAAAGTTATACATCGTTCGATAGAAGAGTCTAAGAGCTTTCAATCAGGCTATAAATGGTTTATGCAGCAATAGAAATGTGAAAGTTAGGTGCAACTGTATATGAAAAATGCTAAATCATCAACAATATTCCCAGTGACATATTTCCTAGATTAGTCAATTTTAAGTTTCTTTCCTAAGCCTCTATCAGCTTGGGTTATCTTCGTTGGAAAGAACAAAATAAGGGATTTCAACTAAGCTATACACGGTATATGCAGCGGAAAAAATGTGAGAGTTAAATGCAACTGTATATGAAAAATACAGAGTCATCAACAATATTACTCGTGACATAATTCCGAGATCCGTCAATTTTAAGTTCCTTTCCTAAGCCCCTATCAAGGAGAGTTATACATCGTTGGAAAGAACAAGCTAAGGGCTTTCAACCAAGCTATAAACGGTTTATGCAGCAAAAGAAATGTGAAAGTTAAATGCAACTGTACATGAAAAATACAAAATCATCAACAATATTCCCAATGACATATTTCCTAAGTGAGTCAATTATAAGTTCCTTCCCTAAGCCTTTATCAACGAGGGTTATACATCGTTGGAAAGAACAAGCTAAGGGCTTTCAATCAAGCTATAAACGTTTTATGCAACAAAAGAAATGTGAAAGATAAATGCAACTGTACATGAAAAATACAAAATCATCAACAATATTCCCAGTGACATATTTCCTAAGTGTGTCAATTATAAGTTCCTTCCCTAAGCCTCTATCAATTAGAGTTATACATCGTTAGAAAGAATAAGCTAGGAGCTTTCAACCAAGCTATAAAAGATTTATGCAACAAAAGAAATGTGAAAGTTAAATGCAACTGTATATGAAAAATACAAAATCATCAACAATATTGCCAGTAACATATTTCCTAGATGAGTCAATTTTAAGTTCCTTTCCTAAGCCTCTAGCAATGAGAGTTATACGTCGTACGAAAGAACAAGCTAAGAGCTTTCAACCAAGCTGTAAACGTTTTATGCAACAAAAGAAATGTGAAAGATAAATGCAACTGTACATGAAAAATACAAAATCATCAACAATATTCCCAGTGTCATATTTCCTAGATGAGTCAATTTTAAGTTCGTTTCCTAAACCTCTTTAAACCTGAGTTTTACATCGTTGGAGAGAGCAAGCTAAGAGCTTTCAATTAAGCTATAAACGGTTTATGCAGCAAAACAAATGTGAAAGTTAAATGTAATTGTATATGAAAAATACAGTATCATCAACAATATTCCCAGTGACATATTTCCTAAGTGTGTCAATTATAAGTTCCTTCCCTAAGCCTCTAACAATGAGGGTTATACATCGTTGGAAAGAACGAGCTAGGAGCTTTCAATCGAGCTATAAATGATTTATGCAACAAAAGAAATGTGAAGGTTAAATGCAACTGTATATGAAAAATACAAAATCATCAACAATATTGCCAGTAACATATTTCCTAGATGAGTCAATTTTAAGTTCCTTTCCTAAGCCTCTATCAATGAGAGTTATACATCGCTGGAAAGAAGTAGCTAAGAGCTTTCAATCAAGCTATAAAAGATTTATGCAACAAAAGAAATGTGAAAGATAAATGCAACTGTACATGAAAAATACAAAATCATCAACAATATTCCCAGTGTCATATTTCCTAGATGAGTCAATTTTAAGTTCCTTTCCTAAGCCTCTATCAAGGAGAGTTATACATCGTTGGAAAGAACAAGCTAAGGGCTTTCAACCAAGCTATAAACGGTTTATGCAGCAAAAGAAATGTGAAAGTTAAATGCAACTGTACATGAAAAATACAAAATCATCAACAATATTCCCAGTGACATATTTCCCTGGTGAGTCAATTTTAAGTTCCTTTCCTAAGCGTCTATCAAGGAGAGTTATACATCGTTGGAAAGAACAAGCTAAGGGCTTTCAACCAAGCTATAAACGGTTTATGCAGCAAAAGAAATGTGAAAGTTAAATGCAACTGTACATGAAAAATACAAAATCATCAACAATATTCCCAGTGACATATTTCCCTGGTGAGTCAATTTTAAGTTCCTTTCCTAAGCCTCTATCAAGGAGAGTTATACATCGTTGGAAAGAACAAGCTAAGGGCTTTCAACCAAGCTATAAACGGTTTATGCAGCAAAAGAAATGTGAAAGTTAAATGCAACTGTACATGAAAAATACAAAATCATCAACAATATTCCCAATGACATATTTCCTAAGTGAGTCAATTATAAGTTCCTTCCCTAAGCCTTTATCAACGAGGGTTATACATCGTTGGAAAGAACAAGCTAAGGGCTTTCAATCAAGCTATAAACGTTTTATGCAACAAAAGAAATGTGAAAGATAAATGCAACTGTACATGAAAAATACAAAATCATCAACAATATTCCCAGTGTCATATTTCCTAGATGAGTCAATTTTAAGTTCCTTTCCTAAACCTCTTTCAACGAGAGCTTTACATAGCTGGAAAGAACAAGCTAGGAGCTTTCAACCAAGCAATAAATGATTTATGCAACAAAAGAAATGTGAAAGTTAAATGCAACTGTATATGAAAAATACAAAATCATCAACAATATTTCCAGTGACATATTTCCCAGGTGAGTCAATTTTAAGTTCCGTTCCTAAGTCTCTATCAAGGAGGGTTATACATCGTTGGAAAGAATAAGCTAAGGGCTTTCAATCAAGCGATAAACGTTTTATGCAACAAAAGAAATGTGAAAGATAAATGCAACTGTACATGAAGAATACAAAATTATCAACAATATTCCCAGTGACATATTTCCTAAGTCAGTCAATTATAACATCCTTCCCTAAGCATCTATCAACGAAAGTTATACATCGTTCGAAAGAAGAGTCTAAGAGCTTTCAATCAGGCTATAAATGGTTTATGCAACAATAGAAATGTGAAAGTTAGGTGCAACTGTATATGAAAAATACTAAATCATCAACAATATTCCCAGTGACATATTTCCTAGATTAGTCAATTTTAAGTTTCTTTCCTAAGCCTCTATCAGCTTGGGTTATCTTCGTTGGAAAGAACAAAATAAGGGATTTCAACTAAGCTATACACGGTATATGCAGCGGAAAAAATGTGAGAGTTAAATGCAACTGTATATGAAAAATACAGAGTCATCAACAATATTCCTCGTGACATAATTCCGAGATCCGTCAATTTTAAGTTCCTTTCCTAAGCTTCTATCAACCACAGTTATACATCGTTGGAAAGAACAAAATAAGGGCTTTCAATCACACTATAAATAGTTTTTGCAGCAAAAGAAATGTGAAAGTTAAATGCAACTGTATATGAAAAATACAGAATCATCAACAATATTCCCAGTGATATATTTCCTAAGTTTGTCAATTATAAGTTCCTTCCCTAAGCCTCTAACAATGAGGGTTATACATCGTTGGAAAGAAAAAGCTAGGAGCTTTCAATCAAGCAATAAATGATTTATGCAACAAAAGAAATGTGAAAGTTAAATGCAACTGTATATGAAAAACACAAAATCATCAACAATATTGCCAGTGACATATTTCCTAAGTTTGTCAATTATAAGTTCCTTACCTAAGCCTCCATCAATTATAGTTATACATCGTTGGAAAGAAAAAGCTAGGAGCTTTCAACCGAGCTGTAAATGATTTATGCAACAAAAGAAATGTGAAAGTTAAATGCAACTGTATATGAAAAATACAAAATCATCAACAATATTGCCAGTAACATATTTCCTAGATGAGTCAATTTTAAGATCCTTTCCTAAGCCTCTATCAATGAGAGTTATACACCGTTGGAAAGAAAAAGCTAGGAGCTTTCAATCAAGCTATAACTGATTTATGCAGTGAAAGAAATGTGAAAGTTAAATGCAACTGTATATGAAAAATAAAAAATCATCAACAATATTGCCAGTGACATATTTCCTGGAAGAGTCAATTTTAAGTTCCTTTCCTAAGCTTCTATCACTGAGAGCTATACGTCGTTGGAAAGAACAAGCTAGGAGCTTTCAACCAAGCTATAAATGATTTATGCAACAAAAGAAATGTGAAAGTTAAATGCAACTGTACATGAAAAATACAAAATCATCAACAATATTCCCAGTGACATATTTCCTAGATTAGTCAATTTTAAGTTCCTTTCCTAAGCTTCTATCACTGAGAGTTATACGTCGTTGGAAAGAACAAGCTAAGAGCTTTCAATCAAGCTATAAATGATTTATGCAACAAAAGAAATGTGAAAGTTAAATGCAACTGTATATGAAAATTACAGATTCATCAACAATATTGTAAGTGACATATTTCCTAGATGAGTCAATTTTAAGTTCCTTTCCTAAGCCTCTAGCAATGAGAGTTATACTTCGTACGAGAGAACAAGCTAAGAGCTTTCAATCAAGCTATAAACGTTTTATGCAACAAAAGAAATGTGAAAGATAAATGCAACTGTACATGAAAAATACAAAATCATCAACAATATTCCCAGTGTCATATTTCCTAGATGAGTCAATTTTAAGTTCGTTTCCCAAACCTCTTTAAACCTGAGTTTTACACCGTTGGAGAGAGCAAGCTAAGAGCTTTCAATTAAGCTATAAACGGTTTATGCAGCAAAACAAATGTGAAAGTTAAATGTAATTGTATATGAAAAATACAGTATCATCAACAATATTCCCAGTGACATATTTCCTAGATTAGTCAATTTTAAGTTCCTTTCCTAAGCCTCTATCAGCGAGGTTATCTTCGTTGGAAAGAACAAAATAAGGGATTTCAACTAAACTATACACGATATATGCAGCGGAAAGAATGTGAGAGTTAAATACAACTGTATATGAAAAATACAGAGTCATCAACAATATTCCTCGTGACATAATTCCGAGATCCGTCAATTTTAAGTTCCTTTCCTAAACTTCTATCAACCACAGTTATACATCGTTGGAAAGAACAAAGTAAGGGCTTTCAATCACAATATAAATAGTTTTCCAGCAAAAGAAATGTGAAAGTTAAATGCAACTGTACATGAAAAATACAGAATCATCAACAATATTCCCAGTGACATATTTCCTAAGTGTGTCAATTATAAGTTCCTTCCCTAAGCCTCTATCAATGAGAGTTATACATCGTTAGAAAGAACAAGCTAGGAGCTTTCGACCAAGCTATAAAAGATTTATGCAACAAAAGAAATGTGAAAGTTAAATGCAACTGTATATGAAAATTACAGATTCATCAACAATATTGCCAGTGACATATTTCCTAAATGAGTCAATTTTAAGTTCCTTTCCTAAGCCTCTAGCAACGGGAGTTATACGTCGTACGAAAGAACAAGCTAAGAGCTTTCAACCAAGCTGTAAGTCGTTTATGCGGCAAAAGAAATGTGAAAGTTAAATGCAACTGTACATGAAGAATACAAAATCATCAACAATATTCCCAGTGACATATTTCCTAAGTGAGTCAATTATAACTTCCTTCCCTAAGCCTCTATCAACGAAAGTTATACATCGTTCGAAAGAAGAGTCTAAGAGCTTTCAATCAAGCTATAAATGCTTTATGCACCAATAGAAATGTGAAAGTTAGGTGCAACTGTATATGAAAAATACTAAATCATCAACAACATTCCCAGTGACATATTTCCTAGATTAGTCAATTTTAAGTTTCTTTCCTAAGCCTCTATCAGCGAGGGTTGTCTTCGTTGGAAAGAACAAAATAAGGGATTTCAACTAAGCTATACACGGTATATGCAGCGGAAAAAATGTGAGAGTTAAATACAACTGTATATGAAAAATACAGTCATCAACAATATTCCTCGTGACATAATTCCGAGATCCGTCAATTTTAAGTTCCTTTCCTAAGCTTCTACCAACCACAGTTATACATCGTTGGAAAGAACAAAATAAGGGCTTTCAATCACACTATAAATAGTTTTTGCAGCAAAAGAAATGTGAAAGTTAAATGCAACTGTATATGAAAAATACAGAATCATCAACAATATTCCCAGTGACATATTTCCTAAGTTTGTCAATTATAAATTCCTTCCCTAAGCCTCTAGCAATGAGAGTTATACGTCGTACGAAAGGAAAAGCTAAGAGCTTTCAACCAAGCTGTAAACGTTTTATGCAACAAAATAAATGTGAAAGATAAATGCAACTGTACATGAAAAATACAAAATCATCAACAATATTCCCAGTGTCATATATCCTAAGTTTGTCAATTATAAGTTCCTTCCCTAAGCCTCTAGCAATGAGAGTTATACGTCGTACGAATGAACAAGCTAAGAGCTTTCAACCAAGCTGTAAACGTTTTATGCAACAAAATAAATGTGAAAAATAAATGCAACTGTACATGAAAAATACAAAATCATCAACAATATTCCCAGTGTCATATTTCCTAGATGAGTCAATTTTAAGTTCGTTTCCTAAACCTCTTTAAACCTGTGTTTTACATCGTTGGAGAGAGCAAGCTAAGAGCTTTCAATTAAGCTATAAACGGTTTATGCAGCAAAACAAATATGAAAGTTAAATGTAATTGTATATGAAAAATACAGTATCATCAACAATATTCCCAGTGACATATTTCCTAGATTAGTCAATTTTAAGTTCCTTTCCTAAGCCTCTATCAGCGAGGGTTATCTTCGTTGGAAAGAACAAAATAAGGGATTTCAACTAAGCTATACACGGTATATGCAGCGGAAAAAATGTGAGAGTTAAATACAACTGTATATGAAAAATACAGAGTCATCAACAATATTCCTCGTGACATAATTCCGAGATCCGTCAATTTTAAGTTCCTTTCCTAAGCTTCTATCAACCACAGTTATACATCGTTGGAAAGAACAAAGTAAGGGCTTTCAATCACAATATAAATAGGTTTTCCAGCAAAAGAAATGTGAAAGTTAAACGCAACTGTATATGAAAAACACAAAATCATCAACAATATTGCCAGTGACATATTTCCTAAGTTTGTCTATTATAAGTTCCTTCCCTAAGCCTCTATCAATGAGAGTTATACATCGTTAGAAAGAACAAGCTAGGAGCTTTCGACCAAGCTATAAATGATTTATGCAACAAAAGAAATGTGAAGGTTAAATGCAACTGTATATGAAAAATACAAAATCATCAACAATATTGCCAGTAACATACTTCCTAGATGAGTCAATTTTAAGTTCATTTCCTAAGCGTCTATCAATGAGAGTTATACATCGCTGGAAGGAACTAGCTAAGAGCTTTCAATCAAGCTATAAAAGATTTATGCAACAAAAGAAATGTGAAAGTTAAATGCAACTGTATATGAAAATTACAGATTCATCAACAATATTGCCAGTGACATATTTCCCAGGTGAGTCAATTTTAAGTTCCTTTCCTAAGCCTCTATCAATGAGAGTTATACACAGTTGGAAAGAAAAAGCTAGGAGCTTTCAATCAAGCTATAACTGATTTATGCAGTAAAAGAAATGTGAAAGTTAAATGCAACTGTATATGAAAAATAAAAAATCATCAACAATATTGCCAGTGACATATTTCCTGGAAGAGTCAATTTTAAGTTCCTTTCCTAAGCTTCTATCAATGAGAGTTATACGTCGTTGGAAAGAACAAGCTAAGAGCTTTCAATCAAGCTATAAAAGATTTATGCAACAAAAGAAATGTGAAAGTTAAATGCAACTGTATATGAAAAATACAGAATCATCAACAATATTCCCAGTGACATATTTCCTAAGTTTGTCAATTATAAGTTCCTTCCCTAAGCCTCTAACAATGAGGGTTATACATCGTTGGAAAGAAAAAGCTAGGAGCTTTCAATCAAGCGATAAATGATTTATACAACAAAAGAAATGTGAAAGTTAAATGCAACTGTATATGAAAAACACAAAATCATCAACAATATTGCCAGTGACATATTTCCTAAGTGTGTCAATTATAAGTTCCTTCCCTAAGCCTCTATCAATTAGAGTTATACATCGTTAGAAAGAATAAGCTAGGAGCTTTCAACCAAGCTATAAATGAGTTATGCAACAAAAGAAATGTGAAAGTTAAATGCAACTGTATATGAAAAATACAAAATCATCAACAATATTGCCAGTAACATATTTCCTAGATGAGTCAATTTTAAGTTCCTTTCCTAAGCCTCTATCAATGAGAGTTATACACCGTTGGAAAGAAAAAGCTAGGAGCTTTCAATCAAGCTATAACTGATTTATGCAGTAAAAGAAATGTGAAAGTTAAATGCAACTGTATATGAAAAATAAAAAATCATCAACAATATTCCCAGTGACATATTTCCCTGGTGAGTCAATTTTAAGTTCCTTTCCTAAGCTTCTATCACTGAGAGTTATACGTCGTTGGGAAGAACAAGCTAAGAGCTTTCAATCAAGCTATAAAGGATTTATGCAACAAAAGAAATGTGAAAGTTAAATGCAACTGTATATGAAAATTACAGATTCATCAACAATATTGCCAGTGACATATTTCCTAAATGAGTCAATTTTAAGTTCCTTTCCTAAGCCTCTAGCAATGAGAGTTATACGTCGTACGAAAGAACAAGCTAAGAGCTTTCAACCAAGCTGTAAGTCGTTTACGCGGCAAAAGAAATGTGAAAGTTAAATGCAACTGTATATGAAAAATACAAAATCATCAATAATATTCCCAGTGACATAGTTCCCTGGTGAGTCAATTTTAAGTTCCTTTCCTTAGCCTCTATCAAGAAGAGTTATACATCGTTGGAAAGAACAAGCTAAGGGCTTTCAACCAAGCTATAAACGGTTTATGCAGCAAAAGAAATGTGAAAGTTAAATGCAACTGTACATGAAAAATACAAAATCATCAACAATATTCCCAATGACATATTTCCTAAGTGAGTCAATTATAAGTTCCTTCCCTAAGCCTTTATCAACGAGGGTTATACATCGTTGGAAAGAACAAGCTAAGGGCTTTCAACCAAGCTATAAACGTTTTATGCAACAAAAGAAATGTGAAAGATAAATGCAACTGTACATGAAAAATACAAAATCATCAACAATATTCCCAGTGTCATATTTCCTAGATGAGTCAATTTTAAGTTCCTTTCCTAAAACTCTTTCAACGAGAGCTTTACATAGCTGGAAAGAACAAGCTAGGAGCTTTCAACCAATCAATAAATGATTTATGCAACAAAAGAAATGTGAAAGTTAAATGCAACTGTATATGAAAAATACAAAATCATCAACAATATTCCCAGTGACATATTTCCCAGGTGAGTCAATTTTAAGTTCCGTTCGTAAGTCTCTATCAAGGAGAGTTATACATCGTTGGAAAGAATAAGCTAAGGGCTTTCAATCAAGCGATAAACGTTTTATGCAACAAAAGAAATGTGAAAGATAAATGCAACTGTACATGAAGAATACAAAATTATCAACAATATTCCCAGTGACATATTTCCTAAGTCAGTCAATTATAACATCCTTCCCTAAGCATCTATCAACGAAAGTTATACATCGTTCGATAGAAGAGTCTAAGAGCTTTCAATCAGGCTATAAATGGTTTATGCAACAATAGAAATGTGAAAGTTAGGTGCAACTGTATATGAAAAATGCTAAATCATCAACAATATTCCCAGTGACATATTTCCTAGATTAGTCAATTTTAAGTTTCTTTCCTAAGCCTCTATCAGCTTGGGTTATCTTCGTTGGAAAGAACAAAATAAGGGATTTCAACTAAGCTATACACGGTATATGCAGCGGAAAAAATGTGAGAGTTAAATGCAACTGTATATGAAAAATACAGAGTCATCAACAATATTCCTCGTGACATAATTCCGAGATCCGTCAATTTTAAGTTCCTTTCCTAAGCCCCTATCAAGGAGAGTTATACATCGTTGGAAAGAACAAGCTAAGGGCTTTCAACCAAGCTATAAACGGTTTATGCAGCAAAAGAAATGTGTAAGTTAAATGCAACTGTACATGAAAAATACAAAATCATCAACAATATTCCCAATGACATATTTCCTAAGTGAGTCAATTATAAGTTCCTTCCCTAAGCCTTTATCAACGAGGGTTATACATCGTTGGAAAGAACAAGCTAAGGGCTTTCAATCAAGCTATAAACGTTTTATGCAACAAAAGAAATGTGAAAGATAAATGCAACTGTACATGAAAAATACAAAATCATCAACAATATTCCCAGTGACATATTTCCTAAGTGTGTCAATTATAAGTTCCTTCCCTAAGCCTCTATCAATTAGAGTTATACATCGTTAGAAAGAATAAGCTAGGAGCTTTCAACAAAGCTATAAATGATTTATGCAACAAAAGAAATGTGAAAGTTAAATGCAACTGTATATGAAAAATACAAAATCATCAACAATATTGCCAGTAACATATTTCCTAGATGAGTCAATTTTAAGTTCCTTTCCTAAGCCTCTAGCAATGAGAGTTATACGTCGTACGAAAGAACAAGCTAAGAGCTTTCAACCAAGCTGTAAGTCGTTTACGCGGCAAAAGAAATGTGAAAGTTAAATGCAACTGTATATGAAAAATACAAAATCATCAACAATATTCCCAGTGACATATTTCCCTGGTGAGTCAATTTTAAGTTCCTTTCCTAAGCCTCTATCAAGGAGAGTTATACATCGTTGGAAAGAACAAGCTAAGGGCTTTCAACCAAGCTATAAACGGTTTATGCAGCAAAAGAAATGTGAAAGTTAAATGCAACTGTACATGAAAAATACAAAATCATCAACAATATTCCCAATGACATATTTCCTAAGTGAGTCAATTATAAGTTCCTTCCCTAAGCCTTTATCAACGAGGGTTATACATCGTTGGAAAGAACAAGCTAAGGGCTTTCAATCAAGCTATAAACGTTTTATGCAACAAAAGAAATGTGAAAGATAAATGCAACTGTACATGAAAAATACAAAATCATCAACAATATTCCCAGTGTCATATTTCCTAGATGAGTCAATTTTAAGTTCCTTTCCTAAACCTCTTTCAACGAGAGCTTTACATAGCTGGAAAGAACAAGCTAGGAGCTTTCAACCAAGCAATAAATGATTTATGCAACAAAAGAAATGTGAAAGTTAAATGCAACTGTATATGAAAAATACAAAATCATCAACAATATTTCCAGTGACATATTTCCCAGGTGAGTCAATTTTAAGTTCCGTTCCTAAGTCTCTATCAAGGAGGGTTATACATCGTTGGAAAGAATAAGCTAAGGGCTTTCAATCAAGCGATAAACGTTTTATGCAACAAAAGAAATGTGAAAGATAAATGCAACTGTACATGAAGAATACAAAATTATCAACAATATTCCCAGTGACATATTTCCTAAGTCAGTCAATTATAACATCCTTCCCTAAGCATCTATCAACGAAAGTTATACATCGTTCGAAAGAAGAGTCTAACAGCTTTCAATTAGGCTATAAATGGTTTATGCAACAATAGAAATGTGAAAGTTAGGTGCAACTGTATATGAAAAATACTAAATCATCAACAATATTCCCAGTGACATATTTCCTAGATTAGTCAATTTTAAGTTTCTTTCCTAAGCCTCTATCAGCTTGGGTTATCTTCGTTGGAAAGAACAAAATAAGGGATTTCAACTAAGCTATACACGGTATATGCAGCGGAAAAAATGTGAGAGTTAAATGCAACTGTATATGAAAAATACAGAGTCATCAACAATATTCCTCGTGACATAATTCCGAGATCCGTCAATTTTAAGTTCCTTTCCTAAGCTTCTATCAACCACAGTTATACATCGTTGGAAAGAACAAAATAAGGGCTTTCAATCACACTATAAATAGTTTTTGCAGCAAAAGAAATGTGAAAGTTAAATGCAACTGTATATGAAAAATACAGAGTCATCAACAATATTCCTCGTGACATAATTCCGAGATCCGTCAATTTTAAGTTCCTTTCCTAAGCCCCTATCAAGGAGAGTTATACATCGTTGGAAAGAACAAGCTAAGGGCTTTCAACCAAGCTATAAACGGTTTATGCAGCAAAAGAAATGTGAAAGTTAAATGCAACTGTACATGAAAAATACAAAATCATCAACAATATTCCCAATGACATATTTCCTAAGTGAGTCAATTATAAGTTCCTTCCCTAAGCCTTTATCAACGAGGGTTATACATCGTTGGAAAGAACAAGCTAAGGGCTTTCAATCAAGCTATAAATGATTTATGCAACAAAAGAAATGTGAAAGTTAAATGCAACTGTATATGAAAAATACAAAATCATCAACAATATTGCCAGTAACATATTTCCTAGATGAGTCAATTTTAAGTTCCTTTCCTAAGCCTCTAGCAATGAGAGTTATACGTCGTACGAAAGAACAAGCTAAGAGCTTTCAACCAAGCTGTAAGTCGTTTACGCGGCAAAAGAAATGTGAAAGTTAAATGCAACTGTATATGAAAAATACAAAATCATCAACAATATTCCCAGTGACATATTTCCCTGGTGAGTCAATTTTAAGTTCCTTTCCTAAGCCTCTATCAAGGAGAGTTATACATCGTTGGAAAGAACAAGCTAAGGGCTTTCAACCAAGCTATAAACGGTTTATGCAGCAAAAGAAATGTGAAAGTTAAATGCAACTGTACATGAAAAATACAAAATCATCAACAATATTCCCAATGACATATTTCCTAAGTGAGTCAATTATAAGTTCCTTCCCTAAGCCTTTATCAACGAGGGTTATACATCGTTGGAAAGAACAAGCTAAGGGCTTTCAATCAAGCTATAAACGTTTTATGCAACAAAAGAAATGTGAAAGATAAATGCAACTGTACATGAAAAATACAAAATCATCAACAATATTCCCAGTGTCATATTTCCTAGATGAGTCAATTTTAAGTTCCTTTCCTAAACCTCTTTCAACGAGAGCTTTACATAGCTGGAAAGAACAAGCTAGGAGCTTTCAACCAAGCAATAAATGATTTATGCAACAAAAGAAATGTGAAAGTTAAATGCAACTGTATATGAAAAATACAAAATCATCAACAATATTTCCAGTGACATATTTCCCAGGTGAGTCAATTTTAAGTTCCGTTCCTAAGTCTCTATCAAGGAGGGTTATACATCGTTGGAAAGAATAAGCTAAGGGCTTTCAATCAAGCGATAAACGTTTTATGCAACAAAAGAAATGTGAAAGATAAATGCAACTGTACATGAAGAATACAAAATTATCAACAATATTCCCAGTGACATATTTCCTAAGTCAGTCAATTATAACATCCTTCCCTAAGCATCTATCAACGAAAGTTATACATCGTTCGAAAGAAGAGTCTAACAGCTTTCAATCAGGCTATAAATGGTTTATGCAACAATAGAAATGTGTAAGTTAGGTGCAACTGTATATGAAAAATACTAAATCATCAACAATATTCCCAGTGACATATTTCCTAGATTAGTCAATTTTAAGTTTCTTTCCTAAGCCTCTATCAGCTTGGGTTATCTTCGTTGGAAAGAACAAAATAAGGGATTTCAACTAAGCTATACACGGTATATGCAGCGGAAAAAATGTGAGAGTTAAATGCAACTGTATATGAAAAATACAGAGTCATCAACAATATTCCTCGTGACATAATTCCGAGATCCGTCAATTTTAAGTTCCTTTCCTAAGCTTCTATCAACCACAGTTATACATCGTTGGAAAGAACAAAATAAGGGCTTTCAATCACACTATAAATAGTTTTTGCAGCAAAAGAAATGTGAAAGTTAAATGCAACTGTATATGAAAAATACAGAATCATCAACAATATTCCCAGTGATATATTTCCTAAGTTTGTCAATTATAAGTTCCTTCCCTAAGCCTCTAACAATGAGGGTTATACATCGTTGGAAAGAAAAAGCTAGGAGCTTTCAATCAAGCAATAAATGATTTATGCAACAAAAGAAATGTGAAAGCTAAATGCAACTGTATATGAAAAACACAAAATCATCAACAATATTGCCAGTGACATATTTCCTAAGTTTGTCAATTATAAGTTCCTTCCCTAAGCCTCTATCAATTATAGTTATACATCGTTAGAAAGAATAAGCTAGGAGCTTTCAACCGATGATTTATGCAACAAAAGAAATGTGAAAGTTAAATGCAACTGTATATGAAAAATACAAAATCATCAACAATATTCCCAGTGACATATTTCCCTGGTGAGTCAATTTTAAGTTCCTTTCCTAAGCCTCTATCAAGGAGAGTTATACATCGTTGGAAAGAACAAGCTAAGGGCTTTCAACCAAGCTATAAACGGTTTATGCAGCAAAAGAAATGTGAAAGTTAAATGCAACTGTACATGAAAAATACAAAATCATCAACAATATTCCCAATGACATATTTCCTAAGTGTGTCAATTATAAGTTCCTTCCCTAAGCCTCTATCAATTAGAGTTATACATCGTTAGAAAGAATAAGCTAGGAGCTTTCGATCAAGCTATAAGTGATTTATGCAACAAAAGAAATGTGAAGGTTAAATGCAACTGTATATGAAAAATACAAAATCATCAACAATATTGCCAGTAACATATTTCCTAGATGAGTCAATTTTAAGTTCATTTCCTAAGCGTCTATCAATGAGAGTTATACATCGCTGGAAGGAACTAGCTAAGAGCTTTCAATCAAGCTATAAAAGATTTATGCAACAAAAGAAATGTGAAAGTTAAATGCAACTGTATATGAAAATTACAGATTCATCAACAATATTGCCAGTGACATATTTCCCAGGTGAGTCAATTTTAAGTTCCTTTCCTAAGCCTCTATCAATGAGAGTTATACACCGTTGGAAAGAAAAAGCTAGGAGCTTTCAATCAAGCTATAACTGATTTATGCAGTAAAAGAAATGTGAAAGTTAAATGCAACTGTATATGAAAAATAAAAAATCATCAACAATATTGCCAGTGACATATTTCCTGGAAGAGTCAATTTTAAGTTCCTTGCCTAAGCTTCTATCAATGAGAGTTATACGTCGTTGGAAAGAACAAGCTAAGAGCTTTCAATCAAGCTATAAAAGATTTATGCAACAAAAGAAATGTGAAAGTTAAATGCAACTGTATATGAAAAATACAGAATCATCAACAATATTCCCAGTGACATATTTCCTAAGTTTGTCAATTATAAGTTCCTTCCCTAAGCCTCTAACAATGAGGGTTATACATCGTTGGAAAGAAAAAGCTAGGAGCTTTCAATCAAGCGATAAATGATTTATGCAACAAAAGAAATGTGAAAGTTAAATGCAACTGTATATGAAAAACACAAAATCATCAACAATATTGCCAGTGACATATTTCCTAAGTGTGTCAATTATAAGTTCCTTCCCTAAGCCTCTATCAATTAGAGTTATACATCGTTAGAAAGAATAAGCTAGGAGCTTTCAACCAAGCTATAAATGATTTATGCAACAAAAGAAATGTGAAAGTTAAATGCAACTGTATATGAAAAATACAAAATCATCAACAATATTGCCAGTAACATATTTCCTAGATGAGTCAATTTTAAGTTCCTTTCCTAAGCCTCTATCAATGAGAGTTATACACCGTTGGAAAGAAAAAGCTAGGAGCTTTCAATCAAGCTATAACTGATTTATGCAGTAAAAGAAATGTGAAAGTTAAATGCAACTGTATATGAAAAATAAAAAATCATCAACAATATTCCCAGGGACATATTTCCCAGGTGAGTCAATTTTAAGTTCCTTTCCTAAGCTTCTATCACTGAGAGTTATACGTCGTTGGAAAGAACAAGCTAAGAGCTTTCAATCAAGCTATAAAAGATTTATGCAACAAAAGAAATGTGAAAGTTAAATGCAACTGTATATGAAAATTACAGATTCATCAACAATATTGCCAGTGACATATTTCCTAAATGAGTCAATTTTAAGTTCCTTTCCTAAGCCTCTAGCAATGAGAGTTATACGTCGTACGAAAGAACAAGCTAAGAGCTTTCAACCAAGCTGTAAGTCGTTTACGCGGCAAAAGAAATGTGAAAGTTAAATGCAACTGTATATGAAAAATACAAAATCATCAATAATATTCCCAGTGACATAGTTCCCTGGTGAGTCAATTTTAAGTTCCTTTCCTTAGCCTCTATCAAGAAGAGTTATACATCGTTGGAAAGAACAAGCTAAGGGCTTTCAACCAAGCTATAAACGGTTTATGCAGCAAAAGAAATGTGAAAGTTAAATGCAACTGTACATGAAAAATACAAAATCATCAACAATATTCCCAATGACATATTTCCTAAGTGAGTCAATTATAAGTTCCTTCCCTAAGCCTTTATCAACGAGGGTTATACATCGTTGGAAAGAACAAGCTAAGGGCTTTCAACCAAGCTATAAACGTTTTATGCAACAAAAGAAATGTGAAAGATAAATGCAACTGTACATGAAAAATACAAAATCATCAACAATATTCCCAGTGTCATATTTCCTAGATGAGTCAATTTTAAGTTCCTTTCCTAAACCTCTTTCAACGAGAGCTTTACATAGCTGGAAAGAACAAGCTAGGAGCTTTCAACCAATCAATAAATGATTTATGCAACAAAAGAAATGTGAAAGTTAAATGCAACTGTATATGAAAAATACAAAATCATCAACAATATTCCCAGTGACATATTTCCCAGGTGAGTCAATTTTAAGTTCCGTTCCTAAGTCTCTATCAAGGAGAGTTATACATCGTTGGAAAGAATAAGCTAAGGGCTTTCAATCAAGCGATAAACGTTTTATGCAACAAAAGAAATGTGAAAGATAAATGCAACTGTACATGAAGAATACAAAATTATCAACAATATTCCCAGTGACATATTTCCTAAGTCAGTCAATTATAACATCCTTCCCTAAGCATCTATCAACGAAAGTTATACATCGTTCGATAGAAGAGTCTAAGAGCTTTCAATCAGGCTATAAATGGTTTATGCAACAATAGAAATGTGAAAGTTAGGTGCAACTGTATATGAAAATTACAGATTCATCAACAATATTGCCAGTGACATATTTCCTAAATGAGTCAATTTTAAGTTCCTTTCCTAAGCCTCTAGCAATGAGAGTTATACGTCGTACGAAAGAACAAGCTAAGAGCTTTCAACCAAGCTGTAAGTCGTTTACGCGGCAAAAGAAATGTGAAAGTTAAATGCAACTGTATATGAAAAATACAAAATCATCAATAATATTCCCAGTGACATAGTTCCCTGGTGAGTCAATTTTAAGTTCATTTCCTTAGCCTCTATCAAGAAGAGTTATACATCGTTGGAAAGAACAAGCTAAGGGCTTTCAACCAAGCTATAAACGGTTTATGCAGCAAAAGAAATGTGAAAGTTAAATGCAACTGTACATGAAAAATACAAAATCATCAACAATATTCCCAATGACATATTTCCTAAGTGAGTCAATTATAAGTTCCTTCCCTAAGCCTTTATCAACGAGGGTTATACATCGTTGGAAAGAACAAGCTAAGGGCTTTCAACCAAGCTATAAACGTTTTATGCAACAAAAGAAATGTGAAAGATAAATGCAACTGTACATGAAAAATACAAAATCATCAACAATATTCCCAGTGTCATATTTCCTAGATGAGTCAATTTTAAGTTCCTTTCCTAAACCTCTTTCAACGAGAGCTTTACATAGCTGGAAAGAACAAGCTAGGAGCTTTCAACCAATCAATAAATGATTTATGCAACAAAAGAAATGTGAAAGTTAAATGCAACTGTATATGAAAAATACAAAATCATCAACAATATTCCCAGTGACATATTTCCCAGGTGAGTCAATTTTAAGTTCCGTTCCTAAGTCTCTATCAAGGAGAGTTATACATCGTTGGAAAGAATAAGCTAAGGGCTTTCAATCAAGCGATAAACGTTTTATGCAACAAAAGAAATGTGAAAGATAAATGCAACTGTACATGAAGAATACAAAATTATCAACAATATTCCCAGTGACATATTTCCTAAGTCAGTCAATTATAACATCCTTCCCTAAGCATCTATCAACGAAAGTTATACATCGTTCGATAGAAGAGTCTAAGAGCTTTCAATCAGGCTATAAATGGTTTATGCAACAATAGAAATGTGAAAGTTAGGTGCAACTGTATATGAAAAATGCTAAATCATCAACAATATTCCCAGTGACATATTTCCTAGATTAGTCAATTTTAAGTTTCTTTCCTAAGCCTCTATCAGCTTGGGTTATCTTCGTTGGAAAGAACAAGATAAGGGATTTCAACTAAGCTATACACGGTATATGCAGCGGAAAAAATGTGAGAGTTAAATGCAACTGTATATGAAAAATACAGAGTCATCAACAATATTACTCGTGACATAATTCCGAGATCCGTCAATTTTAAGTTCCTTTCCTAAGCCCCTATCAAGGAGAGTTATACATCGTTGGAAAGAACAAGCTAAGGGCTTTCAACCAAGCTATAAACGGTTTATGCAGCAAAAGAAATGTGAAAGTTAAATGCAACTGTACATGAAAAATACAAAATCATCAACAATATTCCCAATGACATATTTCCTAAGTGAGTCAATTATAAGTTCCTTCCCTAAGCCTTTATCAACGAGGGTTATACATCGTTGGAAAGAACAAGCTAAGGGCTTTCAATCAAGCTATAAACGTTTTATGCAACAAAAGAAATGTGAAAGATAAATGCAACTGTACATGAAAAATACAAAATCATCAACAATATTCCCAGTGACATATTTCCTAAGTGTGTCAATTATAAGTTCCTTCCCTAAGCCTCTATCAATTAGAGTTATACATCGTTAGAAAGAATAAGCTAGGAGCTTTCAACCAAGCTATAAATGATTTATGCAACAAAAGAAATGTGAAAGTTAAATGCAACTGTATATGAAAAATACAAAATCATCAACAATATTGCCAGTAACATATTTCCTAGATGAGTCAATTTTAAGTTCCTTTCCTAAGCCTCTAGCAATGAGAGTTATACGTCGTACGAAAGAACAAGCTAAGAGCTTTCAACCAAGCTGTAAGTCGTTTACGCGGCAAAAGAAATGTGAAAGTTAAATGCAACTGTATATGAAAAATACAAAATCATCAACAATATTCCCAGTGACATATTTCCCTGGTGAGTCAATTTTAAGTTCCTTTCCTAAGCCTCTATCAAGGAGAGTTATACATCGTTGGAAAGAACAAGCTAAGGGCTTTCAACCAAGCTATAAACGGTTTATGCAGCAAAAGAAATGTGAAAGTTAAATGCAACTGTACATGAAAAATACAAAATCATCAACAATATTCCCAATGACATATTTCCTAAGTGAGTCAATTATAAGTTCCTTCCCTAAGCCTTTATCAACGAGGGTTATACATCGTTGGAAAGAACAAGCTAAGGGCTTTCAATCAAGCTATAAACGTTTTATGCAACAAAAGAAATGTGAAAGATAAACGCAACTGTACATGAAAAATACAAAATCATCAACAATATTCCCAGTGTCATATTTCCTAGATGAGTCAATTTTAAGTTCCTTTCCTAAACCTCTTTCAACGAGAGCTTTACATAGCTGGAAAGAACAAGCTAGGAGCTTTCAACCAAGCAATAAATGATTTATGCAACAAAAGAAATGTGAAAGTTAAATGCAACTGTATATGAAAAATACAAAATCATCAACAATATTTCCAGTGACATATTTCCCAGGTGAGTCAATTTTAAGTTCCGTTCCTAAGTCTCTATCAAGGAGGGTTATACATCGTTGGAAAGAATAAGCTAAGGGCTTTCAATCAAGCGATAAACGTTTTATGCAACAAAAGAAATGTGAAAGATAAATGCAACTGTACATGAAGAATACAAAATTATCAACAATATTCCCAGTGACATATTTCCTAAGTCAGTCAATTATAACATCCTTCCCTAAGCATCTATCAACGAAAGTTATACATCGTTCGAAAGAAGAGTCTAACAGCTATCAATCAGGCTATAAATGGTTTATGCAACAATAGAAATGTGAAAGTTAGGTGCAACTGTATATGAAAAATACTAAATCATCAACAATATTCCCAATGACATATTTCCTAGATTAGTCAATTTTAAGTTTCTTTCCTAAGCCTCTATCAGCTTGGGTTATCTTCGTTGGAAAGAACAAAATAAGGGATTTCAACTAAGCTATACACGGTATATGCAGCGGAAAAAATGTGAGAGTTAAATGCAACTGTATATGAAAAATACAGAGTCATCAACAATATTCCTCGTGACATAATTCCGAGATCCGTCAATTTTAAGTTCCTTTCCTAAGCTTCTATCAACCACAGTTATACATCGTTGGAAAGAACAAAATAAGGGCTTTCAATCACACTATAAATAGTTTTTGCAGCAAAAGAAATGTGAAAGTTAAATGCAACTGTATATGAAAAACACAAAATCATCAACAATATTGCCAGTGACATATTTCCTAAGTTTGTCAATTATAAGTTCCTTCCCTAAGCCTCTATCAATTATAGTTATACATCGTTGGAAAGAAAAAGCTAGGAGCTTTCAACCGAGCTATAAATGATTTATGCAACAAAAGAAATGTGAAAGTTAAATGCAACTGTATATGAAAAATACAAAATCATCAACAATATTGCCAGTAACATATTTCCTAGATGAGTCAATTTTAAGATCCTTTCCTAAGCCTCTATCAATGAGAGTTATACACCGTTGGAAAGAAAAAGCTAGGAGCTTTCAATCAAGCTATAACTGATTTATGCAGTGAAAGAACTGTGAAAGTTAAATGCAACTGTATATGAAAAATAAAAAATCATCAACAATATTGCCAGTGACATATTTCCTGGAAGAGTCAATTTTAAGTTCCTTTCCTAAGCTTCTATCACTGAGAGCTATACGTCGTTGGAAAGAACAAGCTAGGAGCTTTCAACCAAGCTATAAATGATTTATGCAACAAAAGAAATGTGAAAGTTAAATGCAACTGTACATGAAAAATACAAAATCATCAACAATATTCCCAGTGACATATTTCCTAGATTAGTCAATTTTAAGTTCCTTTCCTAAGCTTCTATCACTGAGAATTATACGTCGTTGGAAAGAACAAGCTAAGAGCTTTCAATCAAGCTATAAATGATTTATGCAACAAAAGAAATGTGAAAGTTAAATGCAACTGTATATGAAAATTACAGATTCATCAACAATATTGTAAGTGACATATTTCCTAGATGAGTCAATTTTAAGTTCCTTTCCTAAGCCTCTAGCAATGAGAGTTATACGTCGTACGAGAGAACAAGCTAAGAGCTTTCAATCAAGCTATAAACGTTTTATGCAACAAAAGAAATGTGAAAGATAAATGCAACTGTACATGAAAAATACAAAATCATCAACAATATTCCCAGTGTCATATTTCCTAGATGAGTCAATTTTAAGTTCGTTTCCCAAACCTCTTTAAACCTGAGTTTTACACCGTTGGAGAGAGCAAGCTAAGAGCTTTCAATTAAGCTATAAACGGTTTATGCAGCAAAACAAATGTGAAAGTTAAATGTAATTGTATATGAAAAATACAGTATCATCAACAATATTCCCAGTGACATATTTCCTAGATTAGTCAATTTTAAGTTCCTTTCCTAAGCCTCTATCAGCGAGGTTATCTTCGTTGGAAAGAACAAAATAAGGGATTTCAACTAAACTATACACGGTATATGCAGCGGAAAGAATGTGAGAGTTAAATACAACTGTATATGAAAAATACAGAGTCATCAACAATATTCCTCGTGACATAATTCCGAGATCCGTCAATTTTAAGTTCCTTTCCTAAGCTTCTATCAACCACAGTTATACATCGTTGGAAAGAACAAAGTAAGGGCTTTCAATCACAATATAAATAGTTTTCCAGCAAAAGAAATGTGAAAGTTAAATGCAACTGTACATGAAAAATACAGAATCATCAACAATATTCCCAGTGACATATTTCCTAAGTGTGTCAATTATAAGTTCCTTCCCTAAGCCTCTATCAATGAGAGTTATACATCGTTAGAAAGAACAAGCTAGGAGCTTTCGACCAAGCTATAAATGATTTATGCAACAAAAGAAATGTGAAGGTTAAATGCAACTGTATATGAAAAATACAAAATCATCAACAATATTGCCAGTAACATATTTCCTAGATGAGTCAATTTTAAGTTCATTTCCTAAGCGTCTATCAATGAGAGTTATACATCGCTGGAAGGAACTAGCTAAGAGCTTTCAATCAAGCTATAAAAGATTTATGCAACAAAAGAAATGTGAAAGTTAAATGCAACTGTATATGAAAATTACAGATTCATCAACAATATTGCCAGTGACATATTTCCTAAATGAGTCAATTTTAAGTTCCTTTCCTAAGCCTCTAGCAACGAGAGTTATACGTCGTACGAAAGAACAAGCTAAGAGCTTTCAACCAAGCTGTAAGTCGTTTATGCGGCAAAAGAAATGTGAAAGTTAAATGCAACTGTACATGAAGAATACAAAATCATCAACAATATTCCCAGTGACATATTTCCTAAGTGAGTCAATTATAACTTCCTTCCCTAAGCCTCTATCAACGAAAGTTATACATCGTTCGAAAGAAGAGTCTAAGAGCTTTCAATCAAGCTATAAATGCTTTATGCACCAATAGAAATGTGAAAGTTAGGTGCAACTGTATATGAAAAATACTAAATCATCAACAATATTCCCAGTGACATATTTCCTAGATTAGTCAATTTTAAGTTTCTTTCCTAAGCCTCTATCAGCGAGGGTTGTCTTCGTTGGAAAGAACAAAATAAGGGATTTCAACTAAGCTATACACGGTATATGCAGCGGAAAAAATGTGAGAGTTAAATACAACTGTATATGAAAAATACAGTCATCAACAATATTCCTCGTGACATAATTCCGAGATCCGTCAATTTTAAGTTCCTTTCCTAAGCTTCTACCAACCACAGTTATACATCGTTGGAAAGAACAAAATAAGGGCTTTCAATCACACTATAAATAGTTTTTGCAGCAAAAGAAATGTGAAAGTTAAATGCAACTGTATATGAAAAATACAGAATCATCAACAATATTCCCAGTGACATATTTCCTAAGTTTGTCAATTATAAATTCCTTCCCTAAGCCTCTAGCAATGAGAGTTATACGTCGTACGAAAGAACAAGCTAAGAGCTTTCAACCAAGCTGTAAACGTTTTATGCAACAAAATAAATGTGAAAGATAAATGCAACTGTACATGAAAAATACAAAATCATCAACAATATTCCCAGTGTCATATATCCTAAGTTTGTCAATTATAAGTTCCTTCCCTAAGCCTCTAGCAATGAGAGTTATACGTCGTACGAATGAACAAGCTAAGAGCTTTCAACCAAGCTGTAAACGTTTTATGCAACAAAATAAATGTGAAAGATAAATGCAACTGTACATGAAAAATACAAAATCATCAACAATATTCCCAGTGTCATATTTCCTAGATGAGTCAATTTTAAGTTCGTTTCCTAAACCTCTTTAAACCTGTGTTTTACATCGTTGGAGAGAGCAAGCTAAGAGCTTTCAATTAAGCTATAAACGGTTTATGCAGCAAAACAAATATGAAAGTTAAATGTAATTGTATATGAAAAATACAGTATCATCAACAATATTCCCAGTGACATATTTCCTAGATTAGTCAATTTTAAGTTCCTTTCCTAAGCCTCTATCAGCGAGGGTTATCTTCGTTGGAAAGAACAAAATAAGGGATTTCAACTAAGCTATACACGGTATATGCAGCGGAAAAAATGTGAGAGTTAAATACAACTGTATATGAAAAATACAGAGTCATCAACAATATTCCTCGTGACATAATTCCGAGATCCGTCAATTTTAAGTTCCTTTCCTAAGCTTCTATCAACCACAGTTATACATCGTTGGAAAGAACAAAGTAAGGGCTTTCAATCACAATATAAATAGGTTTTCCAGCAAAAGAAATGTGAAAGTTAAACGCAACTGTATATGAAAAACACAAAATCATCAACAATATTGCCAGTGACATATTTCCTAAGTTTGTCTATTATAAGTTCCTTCCCTAAGCCTCTATCAATGAGAGTTATACATCGTTAGAAAGAACAAGCTAGGAGCTTTCGACCAAGCTATAAATGATTTATGCAACAAAAGAAATGTGAAGGTTAAATGCAACTGTATATGAAAAATACAAAATCATCAACAATATTGCCAGTAACATATTTCCTAGATGAGTCAATTTTAAGTTCATTTCCTAAGCGTCTATCAATGAGAGTTATACATCGCTGGAAGGAACTAGCTAAGAGCTTTCAATCAAGCTATAAAAGATTTATGCAACAAAAGAAATGTGAAAGTTAAATGCAACTGTATATGAAAATTACAGATTCATCAACAATATTGCCAGTGACATATTTCCCAGGTGAGTCAATTTTAAGTTCCTTTCCTAAGCCTCTATCAATGAGAGTTATACACAGTTGGAAAGAAAAAGCTAGGAGCTTTCAATCAAGCTATAACTGATTTATGCAGTAAAAGAAATGTGAAAGTTAAATGCAACTGTATATGAAAAATAAAAAATCATCAACAATATTGCCAGTGACATATTTCCTGGAAGAGTCAATCTTAAGTTCCTTTCCTAAGCTTCTATCAATGAGAGTTATACGTCGTTGGAAAGAACAAGCTAAGAGCTTTGAATCAAGCTATAAAAGATTTATGCAACAAAAGAAATGTGAAAGTTAAATGCAACTGTATATGAAAAATACAGAATCATCAACAATATTCCCAGTGACATATTTCCTAAGTTTGTCAATTATAAGTTCCTTCCCTAAGCCTCTAACAATGAGGGTTATACATCGTTGGAAAGAAAAAGCTAGGAGCTTTCAATCAAGCGATAAATGATTTATGCAACAAAAGAAATGTGAAAGTTAAATGCAACTGTATATGAAAAACACAAAATCATCAACAATATTGCCAGTGACATATTTCCTAGATGAGTCAATTTTAAGTTCCTTCCCTAAGCCTCTATCAATTAGAGTTATACATCGTTAGAAAGAATAAGCTAGGAGCTTTCAACCAAGCTATAAATGAGTTATGCAACAAAAGAAATGTGAAAGTTAAATGCAACTGTATATGAAAAATACAAAATCATCAACAATATTGCCAGTAACATATTTCCTAGATGAGTCAATTTTAAGTTCCTTTCCTAAGCCTCTATCAATGAGAGTTATACACCGTTGGAAAGAAAAAGCTAGGAGCTTTCAATCAAGCTATAACTGATTTATGCAGTAAAAGAAATGTGAAAGTTAAATGCAACTGTATATGAAAAATAAAAAATCATCAACAATATTCCCAGTGACATATTTCCCTGGTGAGTCAATTTTAAGTTCCTTTCCTAAGCTTCTATCACTGAGAGTTATACGTCGTTGGGAAGAACAAGCTAAGAGCTTTCAATCAAGCTATAAAAGATTTATGCAACAAAAGAAATGTGAAAGTTAAATGCAACTGTATATGAAAATTACAGATTCATCAACAATATTGCCAGTGACATATTTCCTAAATGAGTCAATTTTAAGTTCCTTTCCTAAGCCTCTAGCAATGAGAGTTATACGTCGTACGAAAGAACAAGCTAAGAGCTTTCAACCAAGCTGTAAGTCGTTTACGCGGCAAAAGAAATGTGAAAGTTAAATGCAACTGTATATGAAAAATACAAAATCATCAATAATATTCCCAGTGACATAGTTCCCTGGTGAGTCAATTTTAAGTTCCTTTCCTTAGCCTCTATCAAGAAGAGTTATACATCGTTGGAAAGAACAAGCTAAGGGCTTTCAACCAAGCTATAAACGGTTTATGCAGCAAAAGAAATGTGAAAGTTAAATGCAACTGTACATGAAAAATACAAAATCATCAACAATATTCCCAATGACATATTTCCTAAGTGAGTCAATTATAAGTTCCTTCCCTAAGCCTTTATCAACGAGGGTTATACATCGTTGGAAAGAACAAGCTAAGGGCTTTCAACCAAGCTATAAACGTTTTATGCAACAAAAGAAATGTGAAAGATAAATGCAACTGTACATGAAAAATACAAAATCATCAACAATATTCCCAGTGTCATATTTCCTAGATGAGTAAATTTTAAGTTCCTTTCCTAAAACTCTTTCAACGAGAGCTTTACATAGCTGGAAAGAACAAGCTAGGAGCTTTCAACCAATCAATAAATGATTTATGTAACAAAAGAAATGTGAAAGTTAAATGCAACTGTATATGAAAAATACAAAATCATCAACAATATTCCCAGTGACATATTTCCCAGGTGAGTCAATTTTAAGTTCCGTTTCTAAGTCTCTATCAAGGAGAGTTATACATCGTTGGAAAGAATAAGCTAAGGGCTTTCAATCAAGCGATAAACGTTTTATGCAACAAAAGAAATGTGAAAGATAAATGCAACTGTACATGAAGAATACAAAATTATCAACAATATTCCCAGTGACATATTTCCTAAGTCAGTCAATTATAACATCCTTCCCTAAGCATCTATCAACGAAAGTTATATATCGTTCGATAGAAGAGTCTAAGAGCTTTCAATCAGGCTATAAATGGTTTATGCAACAATAGAAATGTGAAAGTTAGGTGCAACTGTATATGAAAAATGCTAAATCATCAACAATATTCCCAGTGACATATTTCCTAGATTAGTCAATTTTAAGTTTCTTTCCTAAGCCTCTATCAGCTTGGGTTATCTTCGTTGGAAAGAACAAAATAAGGGATTTCAACTAAGCTATACACGGTATATGCAGCGGAAAAAATGTGAGAGTTAAATGCAACTGTATATGAAAAATACAGAGTCATCAACAATATTACTCGTGACATAATTCCGAGATCCGTCAATTTTAAGTTCCTTTCCTAAGCCCCTATCAAGGAGAGTTATACATCGTTGGAAAGAACAAGCTAAGGGCTTTCAACCAAGCTATAAACGGTTTATGCAGCAAAAGAAATGTGTAAGTTAAATGCAACTGTACATGAAAAATACAAAATCATCAACAATATTCCCAGTGACATATTTCCTAAGTGTGTCAATTATAAGTTCCTTCCCTAAGCCTCTATCAATTAGAGTTATACATCGTTAGAAAGAATAAGCTAGGAGCTTTCAACCAAGCTATAAATGATTTATGCAACAAAAGAAATGTGAAAGTTAAATGCAACTGTATATGAAAAATACAAAATCATCAACAATATTGCCAGTAACATATTTCCTAGATGAGTCAATTTTAAGTTCCTTTCCTAAGCCTCTAGCAATGAGAGTTATACGTCGTACGAAAGAACAAGCTAAGAGCTTTCAACCAAGCTGTAAGTCGTTTACGCGGCAAAAGAAATGTGAAAGTTAAATGCAACTGTATATGAAAAATACAAAATCATCAACAATATTCCCAGTGACATATTTCCCTGGTGAGTCAATTTTAAGTTCCTTTCCTAAGCCTCTATCAAGGAGAGTTATACATCGTTGGAAAGAACAAGCTAAGGGCTTTCAACCAAGCTATAAACGGTTTATGCAGCAAAAGAAATGTGAAAGTTAAATGCAACTGTACATGAAAAATACAAAATCATCAACAATATTCCCAATGACATATTTCCTAAGTGAGTCAATTATAAGTTCCTTCCCTAAGCCTTTATCAACGAGGGTTATACATCGTTGGAAAGAACAAGCTAAGGGCTTTCAATCAAGCTATAAACGTTTTATGCAACAAAAGAAATGTGAAAGATAAATGCAACTGTACATGAAAAATACAAAATCATCAACAATATTCCCAGTGTCATATTTCCTAGATGAGTCAATTTTAAGTTCCTTTCCTAAACCTCTTTCAACGAGAGCTTTACATAGCTGGAAAGAACAAGCTAAGGGCTTTCAATCAAGCGATAAACGTTTTATGCAACAAAAGAAATGTGAAAGATAAATGCAACTGTACATGAAGAATACAAAATTATCAACAATATTCCCAGTGACATATTTCCTAAGTCAGTCAATTATAACATCCTTCCCTAAGCATCTATCAACGAAAGTTATACATCGTTCGAAAGAAGAGTCTAACAGCTTTCAATCAGGCTATAAATGGTTTATGCAACAATAGAAATGTGAAAGTTAGGTGCAACTGTATATGAAAAATACTAAATCATCAACAATATTCCCAGTGACATATTTCCTAGATTAGTCAATTTTAAGTTTCTTTCCTAAGCCTCTATCAGCTTGGGTTATCTTCGTTGGAAAGAACAAAATAAGGGATTTCAACTAAGCTATACACGGTATATGCAGCGGAAAAAATGTGAGAGTTAAATGCAACTGTATATGAAAAATACAGAGTCATCAACAATATTCCTCGTGACATAATTCCGAGATCCGTCAATTTTAAGTTCCTTTCCTAAGCTTCTATCAACCACAGTTATACATCGTTGGAAAGAACAAAATAAGGGCTTTCAATCACACTATAAATAGTTTTTGCAGCAAAAGAAATGTGAAAGTTAAATGCAACTGTATATGAAAAATACAGAGTCATCAACAATATTACTCGTGACATAATTCCGAGATCCGTCAATTTTAAGTTCCTTTCCTAAGCCCCTATCAAGGAGAGTTATACATCGTTGGAAAGAACAAGCTAAGGGCTTTCAACCAAGCTATAAACGGTTTATGCAGCAAAAGAAATGTGAAAGTTAAATGCAACTGTACATGAAAAATACAAAATCATCAACAATATTCCCAATGACATATTTCCTAAGTGAGTCAATTATAAGTTCCTTCCCTAAGCCTTTATCAACGAGGGTTATACATCGTTGGAAAGAACAAGCTAAGGGCTTTCAATCAAGCTATAAACGTTTTATGCAACAAAAGAAATGTGAAAGATAAATGCAACTGTACATGAAAAATACAAAATCATCAACAATATTCCCAGTGACATATTTCCTAAGTGTGTCAATTATAAGTTCCTTCCCTAAGCCTCTATCAATTAGAGTTATACATCGTTAGAAAGAATAAGCTAGGAGCTTTCAACCAAGCTATAAATGATTTATGCAACAAAAGAAATGTGAAAGTTAAATGCAACTGTATATGAAAAATACAAAATCATCAACAATATTGCCAGTAACATATTTCCTAGATGAGTCAATTTTAAGTTCCTTTCCTAAGCCTCTAGCAATGAGAGTTATACGTCGTACGAAAGAACAAGCTAAGAGCTTTCAACCAAGCTGTAAGTCGTTTACGCGGCAAAAGAAATGTGAAAGTTAAATGCAACTGTATATGAAAAATACTAAATCATCAACAATATTCCCAGTGACATATTTCCTAGATTAGTCAATTTTAAGTTTCTTTCCTAAGCCTCTATCAGCTTGGGTTATCTTCGTTGGAAAGAACAAAATAAGGGATTTCAACTAAGCTATACACGGTATATGCAGCGTAAAAAATGTGAGAGTTAAATGCAACTGTATATGAAAAATACAGAGTCATCAACAATATTCCTCGTGACATAATTCCGAGATCCGTCAATTTTAAGTTCCTTTCCTAAGCTTCTATCAACCACAGTTATACATCGTTGGAAAGAACAAAATAAGGGCTTTCAATCACACTATAAATAGTTTTTGCAGCAAAAGAAATGTGAAAGTTAAATGCAACTGTATATGAAAAATACAGAATCAATATTCCCAGTGATATATTTCCTAAGTTTGTCAATTATAAGTTCCTTCCCTAAGCCTCTAACAATGAGGGTTATACATCGTTGGAAAGAAAAAGCTAGGAGCTTTCAATCAAGCAATAAATGATTTATGCAACAAAAGAAATGTGAAAGCTAAATGCAACTGTATATGAAAAACACAAAATCATCAACAATATTGCCAGTGACATATTTCCTAAGTTTGTCAATTATAAGTTCCTTCCCTAAGCCTCTATCAATTATAGTTATACATCGTTAGAAAGAATAAGCTAGGAGCTTTCAACCGATGATTTATGCAACAAAAGAAATGTGAAAGTTAAATGCAACTGTATATGAAAAATACAAAATCATCAACAATATTCCCAGTGACATATTTCCCTGGTGAGTCAATTTTAAGTTCCTTTCCTAAGCCTCTATCAAGGAGAGTTATACATCGTTGGAAAGAACAAGCTAAGGGCTTTCAACCAAGCTATAAACGGTTTATGCAGCAAAAGAAATGTGAAAGTTAAATGCAACTGTACATGAAAAATACAAAATCATCAACAATATTCCCAATGACATATTTCCTAAGTGTGTCAATTATAAGTTCCTTCCCTAAGCCTCTATCAATTAGAGTTATACATCGTTAGAAAGAATAAGCTAGGAGCTTTCGATCAAGCTATAAATGATTTATGCAACAAAAGAAATGTGAAGGTTAAATGCAACTGTATATGAAAAATACAAAATCATCAACAATATTGCCAGTAACATATTTCCTAGATGAGTCAATTTTAAGTTCATTTCCTAAGCGTCTATCAATGAGAGTTATACATCGCTGGAAGGAACTAGCTAAGAGCTTTCAATCAAGCTATAAAAGATTTATGCAACAAAAGAAATGTGAAAGTTAAATGCAACTGTATATGAAAATTACAGATTCATCAACAATATTGCCAGTGACATATTTCCCAGGTGAGTCAATTTTAAGTTCCTTTCCTAAGCCTCTATCAATGAGAGTTATACACCGTTGGAAAGAAAAAGCTAGGAGCTTTCAATCAAGCTATAACTGATTTATGCAGTAAAAGAAATGTGAAAGTTAAATGCAACTGTATATGAAAAATAAAAAATCATCAACAATATTGCCAGTGACATATTTCCTGGAAGAGTCAATTTTAAGTTCCTTTCCTAAGCTTCTATCAATGAGAGTTATACGTCGTTGGAAAGAACAAGCTAAGAGCTTTCAATCAAGCTATAAAAGATTTATGCAACAAAAGAAATGTGAAAGTTAAATGCAACTGTATATGAAAAATACAGAATCATCAACAATATTCCCAGTGACATATTTCCTAAGTTTGTCAATTATAAGTTCCTTCCCTAAGCCTCTAACAATGAGGGTTATACATCGTTGGAAAGAAAAAGCTAGGAGCTTTCAATCAAGCGATAAATGATTTATGCAACAAAAGAAATGTGAAAGTTAAATGCAACTGTATATGAAAAACACAAAATCATCAACAATATTGCCAGTGACATATTTCCTAAGTGTGTCAATTATAAGTTCCTTCCCTAAGCCTCTATCAATTAGAGTTATACATCGTTAGAAAGAATAAGCTAGGAGCTTTCAACCAAGCTATAAATGATTTATGCAACAAAAGAAATGTGAAAGTTAAATGCAACTGTATATGAAAAATACAAAATCATCAACAATATTGCCAGTAACATATTTCCTAGATGAGTCAATTTTAAGTTCCTTTCCTAAGCCTCTATCAATGAGAGTTATACACCGTTGGAAAGAAAAAGCTAGGAGCTTTCAATCAAGCTATAACTGATTTATGCAGTAAAAGAAATGTGAAAGTTAAATGCAACTGTATATGAAAAATAAAAAATCATCAACAATATTCCCAGTGACATATTTCCCAGGTGAGTCAATTTTAAGTTCCTTTCCTAAGCTTCTATCACTGAGAGTTATACGTCGTTGGAAAGAACAAGCTAAGAGCTTTCAATCAAGCTATAAAAGATTTATGCAACAAAAGAAATGTGAAAGTTAAATGCAACTGTATATGAAAATTACAGATTCATCAACAATATTGCCAGTGACATATTTCCTAAATGAGTCAATTTTAAGTTCCTTCCCTAAGCCTTTATCAACGAGGGTTATACATCGTTGGAAAGAACAAGCTAAGGGCTTTCAACCAAGCTATAAACGTTTTATGCAACAAAAGAAATGTGAAAGATAAATGCAACTGTACATGAAAAATACAAAATCATCAACAATATTCCCAGTGTCATATTTCCTAGATGAGTCAATTTTAAGTTCCTTTCCTAAACCTCTTTCAACGAGAGCTTTACATAGCTGGAAAGAACAAGCTAGGAGCTTTCAACCAATCAATAAATGATTTATGCAACAAAAGAAATGTGAAAGTTAAATGCAACTGTATATGAAAAATACAAAATCATCAACAATATTCCCAGTGACATATTTCCCAGGTGAGTCAATTTTAAGTTCCGTTCCTAAGTCTCTATCAAGGAGAGTTATACATCGTTGGAAAGAATAAGCTAAGGGCTTTCAATCAAGCGATAAAATTTTATGCAACAAAAGAAATGTGAAAGATAAATGCAACTGTACATGAAGAATACAAAATTATCAACAATATTCCCAGTGACATATTTCCTAAGTCAGTCAATTATAACATCCTTCCCTAAGCATCTATCAACGAAAGTTATACATCGTTCGATAGAAGAGTCTAAGAGCTTTCAATCAGGCTATAAATGGTTTATGCAACAATAGAAATGTGAAAGTTAGGTGCAACTGTATATGAAAATTACAGATTCATCAACAATATTGCCAGTGACATATTTCCTAAATGAGTCAATTTTAAGTTCCTTTCCTAAGCCTCTAGCAATGAGAGTTATACGTCGTACGAAAGAACAAGCTAAGAGCTTTCAACCAAGCTGTAAGTCGTTTACGCGGCAAAAGAAATGTGAAAGTTAAATGCAACTGTATATGAAAAATACAAAATCATCAATAATATTCCCAGTGACATAGTTCCCTGGTGAGTCAATTTTAAGTTCCTTTCCTTAGCCTCTATCAAGAAGAGTTATACATCGTTGGAAAGAACAAGCTAAGGGCTTTCAACCAAGCTATAAACGGTTTATGCAGCAAAAGAAATGTGAAAGCTAAATGCAACTGTACATGAAAAATACAAAATCATCAACAATATTCCCAATGACATATTTCCTAAGTGAGTCAATTATAAGTTCCTTCCCTAAGCCTTTATCAACGAGGGTTATACATCGTTGGAAAGAACAAGCTAAGGGCTTTCAACCAAGCTATAAACGTTTTATGCAACAAAAGAAATGTGAAAGATAAATGCAACTGTACATGAAAAATACAAAATCATCAACAATATTCCCAGTGTCATATTTCCTAGATGAGTCAATTTTAAGTTCCTTTCCTAAACCTCTTTCAACGAGAGCTTTACATAGCTGGAAAGAACAAGCTAGGAGCTTTCAACCAATCAATAAATGATTTATGCAACAAAAGAAATGTGAAAGTTAAATGCAACTGTATATGAAAAATACAAAATCATCAACAATATTCCCAGTGACATATTTCCCAGGTGAGTCAATTTTAAGTTCCGTTCCTAAGTCTCTATCAAGGAGAGTTATACATCGTTGGAAAGAACAAGCTAAGGGCTTTCAATCAAGCGATAAACGTTTTATGCAACAAAAGAAATGTGAAAGATAAATGCAACTGTACATGAAGAATACAAAATTATCAACAATATTCCCAGTGACATATTTCCTAAGTCAGTCAATTATAACATCCTTCCCTAAGCATCTATCAACGAAAGTTATACATCGTTCGATAGAAGAGTCTAAGAGCTTTCAATCAGGCTATAAATGGTTTATGCAACAATAGAAATGTGAAAGTTAGGTGCAACTGTATATGAAAAATGCTAAATCATCAACAATATTCCCAGTGACATATTTCCTAGATTAGTCAATTTTAAGTTTCTTTCCTAAGCCTCTATCAGCTTGGGTTATCTTCGTTGGAAAGAACAAAATAAGGGATTTCAACTAAGCTATACACGGTATATGCAGCGGAAAAAATGTGAGAGTTAAATGCAACTGTATATGAAAAATACAGAGTCATCAACAATATTACTCGTGACATAATTCCGAGATCCGTCAATTTTAAGTTCCTTTCCTAAGCCCCTATCAAGGAGAGTTATACATCGTTGGAAAGAACAAGCTAAGGGCTTTCAACCAAGCTATAAACGGTTTATGCAGCAAAAGAAATGTGAAAGTTAAATGCAACTGTACATGAAAAATACAAAATCATCAACAATATTCCCAATGACATATTTCCTAAGTGTGTCAATTATAAGTTCCTTCCCTAAGACTTTATCAACGAGGGTTATACATCGTTGGAAAGAACAAGCTAAGGGCTTTCAATCAAGCTATAAACGTTTTATGCAACAAAAGAAATGTGAAAGATAAATGCAACTGTACATGAAAAATACAAAATCATCAACAATATTCCCAGTGACATATTTCCTAAGTGTGTCAATTATAAGTTCCTTCCCTAAGCCTCTATCAATTAGAGTTATACATCGTTAGAAAGAATAAGCTAGGAGCTTTCAACCAAGCTATAAATGATTTATGCAACAAAAGAAATGTGAAAGTTAAATGCAACTGTATATGAAAAATACAAAATCATCAACAATATTGCCAGTAACATATTTCCTAGATGAGTCAATTTTAAGTTCCTTTCCTAAGCCTCTAGCAATGAGAGTTATACGTCGTACGAAAGAACAAGCTAAGAGCTTTCAACCAAGCTGTAAGTCGTTTACGCGGCAAAAGAAATGTGAAAGTTAAATGCAACTGTATATGAAAAATACAAAATCATCAACAATATTCCCAGTGACATATTTCCCTGGTGAGTCAATTTTAAGTTCCTTTCCTAAGCCTCTATCAAGGAGAGTTATACATCGTTGGAAAGAACAAGCTAAGGGCTTTCAACCAAGCTATAAACGGTTTATGCAGCAAAAGAAATGTGAAAGTTAAATGCAACTGTACATGAAAAATACAAAATCATCAACAATATTCCCAATGACATATTTCCTAAGTGAGTCAATTATAAGTTCCTTCCCTAAGCCTTTATCAACGAGGGTTATACATCGTTGGAAAGAACAAGCTAAGGGCTTTCAATCAAGCTATAAACGTTTTATGCAACAAAAGAAATGTGAAAGATAAACGCAACTGTACATGAAAAATACAAAATCATCAAAAATATTCCCAGTGTCATATTTCCTAGATGAGTCAATTTTAAGTTCCTTTCCTAAACCTCTTTCAACGAGAGCTTTACATAGCTGGAAAGAACAAGCTAGGAGCTTTCAACCAAGCAATAAATGATTTATGCAACAAAAGAAATGTGAAAGTTAAATGCAACTGTATATGAAAAATACAAAATCATCAACAATATTTCCAGTGACATATTTCCCAGGTGAGTCAATTTTAAGTTCCTTTCCTAAGCCCCTATCAAGGAGAGTTATACATCGTTGGAAAGAACAAGCTAAGGGCTTTCAACCAAGCTATAAGCGGTTTATGCAGCAAAAGAAATGTGAAAGTTAAATGCAACTGTACATGAAAAATACAAAATCATCAACAATATTCCCAATGACATATTTCCTAAGTGTGTCAATTATAAGTTCCTTCCCTAAGACTTTATCAACGAGGGTTATACATCGTTGGAAAGAACAAGCTAAGGGCTTTCAATCAAGCTATAAACGTTTTATGCAACAAAAGAAATGTGAAAGATAAATGCAACTGTACATGAAAAATACAAAATCATCAACAATATTCCCAGTGACATATTTCCTAAGTGTGTCAATTATAAGCTCCTTCCCTAAGCCTCTATCAATTAGAGTTATACATCGTTAGAAAGAATAAGCTAGGAGCTTTCAACCAAGCTATAAATGATTTATGCAACAAAAGAAATGTGAAAGTTAAATGCAACTGTATATGAAAAATACAAAATCATCAACAATATTGCCAGTAACATATTTCCTAGATGAGTCAATTTTAAGTTCCTTTCCTAAGCCTCTAGCAATGAGAGTTATACGTCGTACGAAAGAACAAGCTAAGAGCTTTCAACCAAGCTGTAAGTCGTTTACGCGGCAAAAGAAATGTGAAAGTTAAATGCAACTGTATATGAAAAATACAAAATCATCAACAATATTCCCAGTGACATATTTCCCTGGTGAGTCAATTTTAAGTTCCTTTCCTAAGCCTCTATCAAGGAGAGTTATACATCGTTGGAAAGAACAAGCTAAGGGCTTTCAACCAAGCTATAAACGGTTTATGCAGCAAAAGAAATGTGAAAGTTAAATGCAACTGTACATGAAAAATACAAAATCATCAACAATATTCCCAATGACATATTTCCTAAGTGAGTCAATTATAAGTTCCTTCCCTAAGCCTTTATCAACGAGGGTTATACATCGTTGGAAAGAACAAGCTAAGGGCTTTCAATCAAGCTATAAACGTTTTATGCAACAAAAGAAATGTGAAAGATAAACGCAACTGTACATGAAAAATACAAAATCATCAACAATATTCCCAGTGTCATATTTCCTAGATGAGTCAATTTTAAGTTCCTTTCCTAAACCTCTTTCAACGAGAGCTTTACATAGCTGGAAAGAACAAGCTAGGAGCTTTCAACCAAGCAATAAATGATTTATGCAACAAAAGAAATGTGAAAGTTAAATGCAACTGTATATGAAAAATACAAAATCATCAACAATATTTCCAGTGACATATTTCCCAGGTGAGTCAATTTTAAGTTCCGTTCCTAAGTCTCTATCAAGGAGGGTTATACATCGTTGGAAAGAATAAGCTAAGGGCTTTCAATCAAGCGATAAACGTTTTATGCAACAAAAGAAATGTGAAAGATAAATGCAACTGTACATGAAGAATACAAAATTATCAACAATATTCCCAGTGACATATTTCCTAAGTCAGTCAATTATAACATCCTTCCCTAAGCATCTATCAACGAAAGTTATACATCGTTCGAAAGAAGAGTCTAACAGCTTTCAATCAGGCTATAAATGGTTTATGCAACAATAGAAATGTGAAAGTTAGGTGCAACTGTATATGAAAAATACTAAATCATCAACAATATTCCCAGTGACATATTTCCTAGATTAGTCAATTTTAAGTTTCTTTCGTAAGCCTCTATCAGCTTGGGTTATCTTCGTTGGAAAGAACAAAATAAGGGATTTCAACTAAGCTATACACGGTATATGCAGCGGAAAAAATGTGAGAGTTAAATGCAACTGTATATGAAAAATACAGAGTCATCAACAATATTCCTCGTGACATAATTCCGAGATCCGTCAATTTTAAGTTCCTTTCCTAAGCTTCTATCAACCACAGTTATACATCGTTGGAAAGAACAAAATAAGGGCTTTCAATCACACTATAAATAGTTTTTGCAGCAAAAGAAATGTGAAAGTTAAATGCAACTGTATATGAAAAATACAGAATCATCAACAATATTCCCAGTGATATATTTCCTAAGTTTGTCAATTATAAGTTCCTTCCCTAAGCCTCTAACAATGAGGGTTATACATCGTTGGAAAGAAAAAGCTAGGAGCTTTCAATCAAACAATAAATGATTTATGCAACAAAAGAAATGTGAAAGTTAAATGCAACTGTATATGAAAAACAGAAAATCATCAACAATATTGCCAGTGACATATTTCCTAAGTTTGTCAATTATAAGTTCCTTCCCTAAGCCTCTATCAATTATAGTTATACATCGTTAGAAAGAATAAGCTAGGAGCTTTCAACCGAGCTATAAATGATTTATGCAACAAAAGAAATGTGAAAGTTAAATGCAACTGTATATGAAAAATACAAAATCATCAACAATATTGCCAGTAACATATTTCCTAGATGAGTCAATTTTAAGATCCTTTCCTAAGCCTCTATCAATGAGAGTTATACACCGTTGGAAAGAAAAAGCTAGGAGCTTTCAATCAAGCTATAACTGATTTATGCAGTGAAAGAAATGTGAAAGTTAAATGCAACTGTATATGAAAAATAAAAAATCATCAACAATATTGCCAGTGACATATTTCCTGGAAGAGTCAATTTTAAGTTCCTTTCCTAAGCTTCTATCACTGAGAGCTATACGTCGTTGGAAAGAACAAGCTAGGAGCTTTCAACCAAGCTATAAATGATTTATGCAACAAAAGAAATGTGAAAGTTAAATTCAACTGTACATGAAAAATACAAAATCATCAACAATATTCCCAGTGACATATTTCCTAGATTAGTCAATTTTAAGTTCCTTTCCTAAGCTTCTAGCAATGAGAGTTATACGTCGTACGAGAGAACAAGCTAAGAGCTTTCAATCAAGCTATAAACGTTTTATCCAACAAAAGAAATGTGAAAGATAAATGCAACTGTACATGAAAAATACAAAATCATCAACAATATTCCCAGTGTCATATTTCCTAGATGAGTCAATTTTAAGTTCGTTTCCCAAACCTCTTTAAACCTGAGTTTTACATCGTTGGAGAGAGCAAGCTAAGAGCTTTCAATTAAGCTATAAACGGTTTATGCAACAAAACAAATGTGAAAGTTAAATGTAATTGTATATGAAAAATACAGTATCATCAACAATATTCCCAGTGACATATTTCCTAGATTAGTCAATTTTAAGGTCCTTTCCTAAGCCTCTATCAGCGAGGTTATCTTCGTTGGAAAGAACAAAATAAGGGATTTCAACTAAACTATACATGGTATATGCAGCGGAAAGAATGTGAGTGTTAAATACAACTGTATATGAAAAATACAGAGTCATCAACAATATTCCTCGTGACATAATTCCGAGATCCGTCAATTTTAAGTTCCTTTCCTAAGCTTCTATCAACCACAGTTATACATCGTTGGAAAGAACAAAGTAAGGGCTTTCAATCACAATATAAATAGTTTTCCAGCAAAAGAAATGTGAAAGTTAAATGCAACTGTACATGAAAAATACAGAATCATCAACAATATTCCCAGTGTCATATTTCCTAGATGAGTCAATTTTAAGTTCCTTTCCTAAACCTCTTTCAACGAGAGCTTTACATAGCTGGAAAGAACAAGCTAGGAGCTTTCAACCAATCAATAAATGATTTATGCAACAAAAGAAATGTGAAAGTTAAATGCAACTGTATATGAAAAATACAAAATCATCAACAATATTCCCAGTGACATATTTCCCAGGTGAGTCAATTTTAAGTTCCGTTCCTAAGTCTCTATCAAGGAGAGTTATACATCGTTGGAAAGAATAAGCTAAGGGCTTTCAATCAAGCGATAAACGTTTTATGCAACAAAAGAAATGTGAAAGATAAATGCAACTGTACATGAAGAATACAAAATTATCAACAATATTCCCAGTGACATATTTCCTAAGTCAGTCAATTATAACATCCTTCCCTAAGCATCTATCAACGAAAGTTATACATCGTTCGATAGAAGAGTCTAAGAGCTTTCAATCAGGCTATAAATGGTTTATGCAACAATAGAAATGTGAAAGTTAGGTGCAACTGTATATGAAAAATGCTAAATCATCAACAATATTCCCAGTGACATATTTCCTAGATTAGTCAATTTTAAGTTCCTTTCCTAAGCCTCTATCAGCTTGGGTTATCTTCGTTGGAAAGAACAAAATAAGGGATTTCAACTAAGCTATACACGGTATATGCAGCGGAAAAAATGTGAGAGTTAAATGCAACTGTATATGAAAAATACAGAGTCATCAACAATATTACTCGTGACATAATTCCGAGATCCGTCAATTTTAAGTTCCTTTCCTAAGCCCCTATCAAGGAGAGTTATACATCGTTGGAAAGAACAAGCTAAGGGCTTTCAACCAAGCTATAAACGGTTTATGCAGCAAAAGAAATGTGAAAGTTAAATGCAACTGTACATGAAAAATACAAAATCATCAACAATATTCCCAATGACATATTTCCTAAGTGAGTCAATTATAAGTTCCTTCCCTAAGCCTTTATCAACGAGGGTTATACATCGTTGGAAAGAACAAGCTAAGGGCTTTCAATCAAGCTATAAACGTTTTATGCAACAAAAGAAATGTGAAAGATAAATGCAACTGTACATGAAAAATACAAAATCATCAACAATATTCCCAGTGACATATTTCCTAAGTGTGTCAATTATAAGTTCCTTCCCTAACCCTCTATCAATTAGAGTTATACATCGTTAGAAAGAATAAGCTAGGAGCTTTCAACCAAGCTATAAATGATTTATGCAACAAAAGAAATGTGAAAGTTAAATGCAACTGTATATGAAAAATACAAAATCATCAACAATATTGCCAGTAACATATTTCCTAGATGAGTCAATTTTAAGTTCCTTTCCTAAGCCTCTAGCAATGAGAGTTATACGTCGTACGAAAGAACAAGCTAAGAGCTTTCAACCAAGCTGTAAGTCGTTTACGCGGCAAAAGAAATGTGAAAGTTAAATGCAACTGTATATGAAAAATACAAAATCATCAACAATATTCCCAGTGACATATTTCCCTGGTGAGTCAATTTTAAGTTCCTTTCCTAAGCCTCTATCAAGGAGAGTTATACATCGTTGGAAAGAACAAGCTAAGGGCTTTCAACCAAGCTATAAACGGTTTATGCAGCAAAAGAAATGTGAAAGTTAAATGCAACTGTACATGAAAAATACAAAATCATCAACAATATTCCCAATGACATATTTCCTAAGTGAGTCAATTATAAGTTCCTTCCCTAAGCCTTTATCAACGAGGGTTATACATCGTTGGAAAGAACAAGCTAAGGGCTTTCAATCAAGCTATAAACGTTTTATGCAACAAAAGAAATGTGAAAGATAAATGCAACTGTACATGAAAAATACAAAATCATCAACAATATTCCCAGTGTCATATTTCCTAGATGAGTCAATTTTAAGTTCCTTTCCTAAACCTCTTTCAACGAGAGCTTTACATAGCTGGAAAGAACAAGCTAGGAGCTTTCAACCAAGCAATAAATAATTTATGCAACAAAAGAAATGTGAAAATTAAATGCAACTGTATATGAAAAATACAAAATCATCAACAATATTTCCAGTGACATATTTCCCAGGTGAGTCAATTTTAAGTTCCGTTCCTAAGTCTCTATCAAGGAGGGTTATACATCGTTGGAAAGAATGAGCTAAGGGCTTTCAATCAAGCGATAAACGTTTTATGCAACAAAAGAAATGTGAAAGATAAATGCAACTGTACATGAAGAATACAAAATTATCAACAATATTCCCAGTGACATATTTCCTAAGTCAGTCAATTATAACATCCTTCCCTAAGCATCTATCAACGAAAGTTATACATCGTTCGAAAGAAGAGTCTAACAGCTTTCAATCAGGCTATAAATGGTTTATGCAACAATAGAAATGTGAAAGTTAGGTGCAACTGTATATGAAAAATACTAAATCATCAACAATATTCCCAGTGACATATTTCCTAGATTAGTCAATTTTAAGTTTCTTTCCTAAGCCTCTATCAGCTTGGGTTATCTTTGTTGGAAAGAACAAAATAAGGGATTTCAACTAAGCTATACACGGTATATGCAGCGGAAAAAATGTGAGAGTTAAATGCAACTGTATATGAAAAATACAGAGTCATCAACAATATTCCTCGTGACATAATTCCGAGATCCGTCAATTTTAAGTTCCTTTCCTAAGCTTCTTTCAACCACAGTTATACATCGTTGGAAAGAACAAAATAAGGGCTTTCAATCACACTATAAATAGTTTTTGCAGCAAAAGAAATGTGAAAGTTAAATGCAACTGTATATGAAAAATACAGAATCATCAACAATATTCCCAGTGATATATTTCCTAAGTTTGTCAATTATAAGTTCCTTCCCTAAGCCTCTAACAATGAGGGTTATACATCGTTGGAAAGAAAAAGCTAGGAGCTTTCAATCAAGCAATAAATGATTTATGCAACAAAAGAAATGTGAAAGTTAAATGCAACTGTATATGAAAAACACAAAATCATCAACAATATTGCCAGTGACATATTTCCTAAGTTTGTCAATTATAAGTTCCTTCCCTAAGCCTCTATCAATTATAGTTATACATCGTTAGAAAGAATAAGCTAGGAGCTTTCAACCGAGCTATAAATGATTTATGCAACAAAAGAAATGTGAAAGTTAAATGCAACTGTATATGAAAAATACAAAATCATCAACAATATTGCCAGTAACATATTTCCTAGATGAGTCAATTTTAAGATCCTTTCCTAAGCCTCTATCAATGAGAGTTATACACCGTTGGAAAGAAAAAGCTAGGAGCTTTCAATCAAGCTATAACTGATTTATGCAGTGAAAGAAATGTGAAAGTTAAATGCAACTGTATATGAAAAATAAAAAATCATCAACAATATTGCCAGTGACATATTTCCTGGAAGAGTCAATTTTAAGTTCCTTTCCTAAGCTTCTATCACTGAGAGCTATACGTCGTTGGAAAGAACAAGCTAGGAGCTTTCAACCAAGCTATAAATGATTTATGCAACAAAAGAAATGTGAAAGTTAAATTCAACTGTACATGAAAAATACAAAATCATCAACAATATTCCCAGTGACATATTTCCTAGATTAGTCAATTTTAAGTTCCTTTCCTAAGCTTCTATCACTGAGAGTTATACGCCGTTGGAAAGAACAAGCTAAGAGCTTTCAATCAAGCTATAAATGATTTATGCAACAAAAGAAATGTGAAAGTTAAATGCAACTGTATATGAAAATTACAGATTCATCAACAATATTGCCAGTGACATATTTCCTAGATGAGTCAATTTTAAGTTCCTTTCCTAAGCCTCTAGCAATGAGAGTTATACGTCGTACGAGAGAACAAGCTAAGAGCTTTCAATAAAGCTATAAACGTTTTATGCAACAAAAGAAATGTGAAAGATAAATGCAACTGTACATGAAAAATACAAAATCATCAACAATATTCCCAGTGTCATATTTCCTAGATGAGTCAATTTTAAGATCGTTTCCCAAACCTCTTTAAACCTGAGTTTTACATCGTTGGAGAGAGCAAGCTAAGAGCTTTCAATTAAGCTATAAACGGTTTATGCAGCAAAACAAATGTGAAAGTTAAATGTAATTGTATATGAAAAATACAGTATCATCAACAATATTCCCAGTGACATATTTCCTAGATTAGTCAATTTTAAGTTCCTTTCCTAAGCCTCTATCAGCGAGGTTATCTTCGTTGGAAAGAACAAAATAAGGGATTTCAACTAAACTATACACGGTATATGCAGCGGAAAGAATGTGAGTGTTAAATACAACTGTATATGAAAAATACAGAGTCATCAACAATATTCCTCGTGACATAATTCCGAGATCCGTCAATTTTAAGTTCCTTTCCTAAGCTTCTATCAACCACAGTTATACATCGTTGGAAAGAACAAAGTAAGGGCTTTCAATCACAATATAAATAGTTTTCCAGCAAAAGAAATGTGAAAGTTAAATGCAACTGTACATGAAAAATACAGAATCATCAACAATATTCCCAGTGACATATTTCCTAAGTGTGTCAATTATAAGTTCCTTCCCTAAGCCTCTATCAATGAGAGTTATACATCGTTAGAAAGAACAAGCTAGGAGCTTTCGACCAAGCTATAAATGATTTATGCAACAAAAGAAATGTGAAGGTTAAATGCAACTGTATATGAAAAATACAAAATCATCAACAATATTGCCAGTAACATATTTCCTAGATGGGTCAATTTTAAGTTCATTTCCTAAGCGTCTATCAATGAGAGTTATACATCGCTGGAAGGAACTAGCTAAGAGCTTTCAATCAAGCTATAAAAGATTTATGCAACAAAAGAAATGTGAAAGTTAAATGCAACTGTATATGAAAATTACAGATTCATCAACAATATTGCCAGTGACATATTTCCTAAATGAGTCAATTTTAAGTTCCTTTCCTAAGCCTCTAGCAACGAGAGTTATACGTCGTACGAAAGAACAAGCTAAGAGCTTTCAACCAAGCTGTAAGTCGTTTATGCGGCAAAAGAAATGTGAAAGTTAAATGCAACTGTACATGAAGAATACAAAATCATCAACAATATTCCCAGTGACATATTTCCTAAGTGAGTCAATTATAACTTCCTTCCCTAAGCCTCTATCAACGAAAGTTATACATCGTTCGAAAGAAGAGTCTAAGAGCTTTCAATCAAGCTATAAATGCTTTATGCACCAATAGAAATGTGAAAGTTAGGTGCAACTGTATATGAAAAATACTAAATCATCAACAATATTCCCAGTGACATATTTCCTAGATTAGTCAATTTTAAGTTTCTTTCCTAAGCCTCTATCAGCGAGGGTTATCTTCGTTGGAAAGAACAAAATAAGGGATTTCAACTAAGCTATACACGGTATATGCAGCGGAAAAAATGTGAGAGTTAAATACAACTGTATATGAAAAATACAGAATCATCAACAATATTCCCAGTGACATATTTCCTAAGTTTGTCAATTATAAATTCCTTCCCTAAGCCTCTAACAATGAGGGTTATACATCGTTGGAAAGAAAAAGCTAGGAGCTTTCAATCAAGCTATAAATGATTTATGCAACAAAAGAAATGTGAAAGTTAAATGCAACTGTATATGAAAAACACAAAATCATCAACAATATTGCCAGTGACATATTTCCTAAGTTTGTCAATTATAAGTTCCTTCCCTAAGCCTCTAGCAATGAGAGTTATACGTCGTACGAAAGAACAAGCTAAGAGCTTTCAACCAAGCTGTAAACGTTTTATGCAACAAAATAAATGTGAAAGATAAATGCAACTGTACATGAAAAATACAAAATCATCAACAATATTCCCAGTGTCATATTTCCTAGATGAGTCAATTTTAAGTTCGTTTCCTAAACCTCTTTAAACCTGTGTTTTACATCGTTGGAGAGAGCAAGCTAAGAGCTTTCAATTAAGCTATAAACGGTTTATGCAGCAAAACAAATATGAAAGTTAAATGTAATTGTATATGAAAAATACAGTATCATCAACAATATTCCCAGTGACATATTTCCTAGATTAGTCAATTTTAAGTTCCTTTCCTAAGCCTCTATCAGCGAGGGTTATCTTCGTTGGAAAGAACAAAATAAGGGATTTCAACTAAGCTATACACGGTATATGCAGCGGAAAAAATGTGAGAGTTAAATACAACTGTATATGAAAAATACAGTCATCAACAATATTCCTCGTGACATAATTCCGAGATCCGTCAATTTTAAGTTCCTTTCCTAAGCTTCTTTCAACCACAGTTATACATCGTTGGAAAGAACAAAGTAAGGGCTTTCAATCACAATATAAATAGGTTTTCCAGCAAAAGAAATGTGAAAGTTAAACGCAACTGTATATGAAAAACACAAAATCATCAACAATATTGCCAGTGACATATTTCCTAAGTGTGTCTATTATAAGTTCCTTCCCTAAGCCTCTATCAATGAGAGTTATACATCGTTAGAAAGAACGAGCTAGGAGCTTTCGACCAAGCTATAAATGATTTATGCAACAAAAGAAATGTGAAGGTTAAATGCAACTGTATATGAAAAATACAAAATCATCAACAATATTGCCAGTAACATATTTCCTAGATGAGTCAATTTTAAGTTCATTTCCTAAGCGTCTATCAATGAGAGTTATACATCGCTGGAAGGAACTAGCTAAGAGCTTTCAATCAAGCTATAAAAGATTTATGCAACAAAAGAAATGTGAAAGTTAAATGCAACTGTATATGAAAATTACAGATTCATCAACAATATTGCCAGTGACATATTTCCCAGGTGAGTCAATTTTAAGTTCCTTCCCTAAGCCTCTATCAATGAGAGTTATACATCGTTAGAAAGAACAAGCTAGGAGCTTTCGACCAAGCTATAAATGATTTATGCAACAAAAGAAATGTGAAGGTTAAATGCAACTGTATATGAAAAATACAAAATCATCAACAATATTGCCAGTGACATATTTCCTAAATGAGTCAATTTTAAGTTCCTTTCCTAAGCCTCTAGCAACGAGAGTTATACGTCGTACGAAAGAACAGGCTAAGAGCTTTCAACCAAGCTGTAAGTCGTTTATGCGGCAAAAGAAATGTGAAAGTTAAATGCAACTGTATATGAAAAATACAAAATCATCAACAATATTCCCAGTGACATATTTCCCAGGTGAGTCAATTTTAAGTTCCTTTCCTAAGCCTCTATCAAGGAGACTTATACATCGTTGGAAAGAACAAGCTAAGAGCTTTCAACCAAGCTGTAACTCGTTTATGCAGCAAAAGAAATGTGAAAGTTAAATGCAACTGTATATGAAAAATACATTTTCATCAACAATATTCCCAGTGACATATTTCCTAAGTGAGTCAATTATAAGTTCCTTCCCTAAGCCTTTATCAACGAGGGTTATACATCTTTGGAAAGAACAAGCTAAGGGCTTTCAATCAAGCTATAAACGTTTTATGCAACAAAAGAAATGTGAAAGATAAATGCAACTGTACATGAAGAATACAAAATCATCAACAATATTCCCAGTGACATATTTCCTAAGTGAGTCAATTATAACTTCCTTCCCTAAGCCTCTATCAACGAAAGTTATACATCGTTCGAAAGAAGAGTCTAAGAGCTTTCAATCAAGATATAAATGGTTTATGCATCAATAGAAATGTGAAAGTTAGGTGCAACTGTATATGAAAAATACTAAATCATCAACAATATTCCCAGTGACATATTTCCTAGATTAGTCAATTTTAAGTTTCTTTCCTAAGCCTTTATCAGCGAGGGTTATCTTCGTTGGAAAGAACAAAATAAGGGATTTCAACTAAGCTATACACGGTATATGCAGCGGAAAAAATGTGAGAGTTACATACAACTGTATATGAAAAATACAGTCATCAACAATACTCCTCGTGACATAATTCCGAGATCCGTCAATTTTAAGCTCCTTTCCTAAGCTTCTATCAACCACAGTTATACATCGTTGGAAAGAACAAAATAAGGGCTTTCAATCACACTATAAATAGTTTCTGCAGCAAAAGAAATGTGAAAGTTAAATGCAACTGTATATGAAAAATACAGAATCATCAACAATATTCCCAGTGACATATTTCCTAAGTTTGTCAATTATAAATTCCTTCCCTAAGCCTCTAACAATGAGGGTTATACATCGTTGGAAAGAAAAAGCTAGGAGCTTTCAATCAAGCTATAAATGATTTATGCAACAAAAGAAATGTGAAAGTTAAATGCAACTGTATATGAAAAACACAAAATCATCAACAATATTGCCAGTGACATATTTCCTAAGTTTGTCAATTATAAGTACCTTCCCTAAGCCTCTATCAATTAGAGTTATACATCGTTAGAAAGAATAAGCTAGGAGCTTTCAACCAAGCTATAAATGATTTATGTAACAAAGAAATGTGAAAGTTAAATGCAACTGTATATGAAAAATACAAAATCATCAACAATATTGCCAGTAACATATTTCCTAGATGAGTCAATTTTAAGTTCCTTTCCTAAGCCTCTATCAATGAGAGTTATACACCGTTGGAAAGAAAAAGCTAGGAGCTTTCAATCAATCTATAACTGATTTATGCAGCAAAAGAAATGTGAAAGTTAAATGCAACTGTATATGAAAAATAAAAATCATCAACAATATTGCCAGTGACATATTTCCTGGAAGAGTCAATTTTAAGTTCCTTTCCTAAGCTTCTATCACTGAGAGTTATACGTCGTTGGAAAGAACAAGCTAAGAGCTTTCAATCAAGCTATAAATGATTTATGCAACAAAAGAAATGTGAAAGTTAAATGCAACTGTATATGAAAATTACAGATTCATCAACAATATTGCCAGTGACATATTTCCTAGATGAGTCAATTTTAAGTTCCTTTCCTAAGCCTCTAGCAATGAGAGTTATACGTCGTACGAAAGAACAAGCTAAGAGCTTTCAACCAAGCTGTAAGTCGTTTATGCAGCAAAAGAAATGTGAAAGTTAAATGCAACTGTATATGAAAAATACATTTTCATCAACAATATTCCCAGTGACATATTTCCCAGGTGAGTCAATTTTAAGTTCCTTTCCTAAGCCTCTATCAAGGAGAGTTATACATCGTTGGAAAGAACAAGCTAGGAGCTTTCAATCAAGCTATAAATGATTTATACAACAAAAGAAATGTGAAAGTTAAATGCAACTGTACATGAAAAATACAAAATCATCAACAATATTCCAATGACATATTTCCTAAGTGAGTCAATTATAAGTTCCTTCCCTAAGCCTTTCTCAACTAGGGTTATACATCGTTGGAAAGAACAAGCTAAGGGCTTTCAATCAAACTATAAACGTTTTATGCAACAAAAGAAATGTGAAAGATAAATGCAACTGTACATGAAAAATACAAAATCATCAACAATATTCCCAGTGTCATATTTCCTAGATGAGTCAATTTTAAGTTCCTTCCCTAAGCCTCTATCAAGTAGAGTTATACATCGTTGGAAAGAACAAGCTAGGAGCTTTCAACCAAGCTATAAATGATTTATACAACAAAAGAAATGTGAAAGTTAAATGCAACTGTACATGAAAAATACAAAATCATCAACAATATTCCCAATGACATATTTCCTAAGTGAGTCAATTATAAGTTCCTTCCCTAAGCCTTTCTCAACTAGGGTTATACATCGTTGGAAAGAACAAGCTAAGGGCTTTCAATCAAACTATAAACGTTTTATGCAACAAAAGAAATGTGAAAGATAAATGCAACTGTACATGAAAAATACAAAATCATCAACAATATTCCCAGTGTCATATTTCCTAGATGAGTCAATTTTAAGTTCGTTTCCTAAACCTCTTTAAACCTGAGTTTTACATCGTTGGAAAGAACAAGCTAAGAGCTTTCAATCAAGCTATAAATGATTTATGCAACAAAAGAAATGTGAAAGTTAAATGCAACTGTATATGAAAATTACAGATTCATCAACAATATTGCCAGTGACATATTTCCTAGATGAGTCAATTTTAAGTTCCTTTCCTAAGCCTCTAGCAATGAGAGTTATACGTCGTACGCAAGAACAAGCTAAGAGCTTTCAACCAAGCTGTAAGTCGTTTATGCAGCAAAAGAAATGTGAAAGTTAAATGCAACTGTATATGAAAAATACATTTTCATCAACAATATTCCCAGTGACATATTTCCCAGGTGAGTCAATTTTAAGTTCCTTCCCTAAGCCTCTATCAAGGAGAGTTATACATCGTTGGAAAGAATAAGCTAGGAGCTTTCAACCAAGCTATAAATGATTTATGCAACAAAAGAAATGTGAAAGTTAAATGCAACTGTATATGAAAAATACAAAATCATCAACAATATTGCCAGTAACATATTTCCTAGATGAGTCAATTTTAAGTTCCTTTCCTAAGCCTCTATCAATGAGAGTTATACACCGTTGGAAAGAAAAAGCTAGGAGCTTTCAATCAAGCTATAACTGATTTATGCAGTAAAAGAAATGTGAAAGTTAAATGCAACTGTATATGAAAAATAAAAAATCATCAACAATATTGCCAGTGACATATTTCCTGGAAGAGTCAATTTTAAGTTCCTTTCCTAAGCTTCTATCACTGAGAGTTATACGTCGTTGGAAAGAACAAGCTAAGAGCTTTCAATCAAGCTATAAATGATTTATGCAACAAAAGAAATGTGAAAGTTAAATGCAACTGTATATGAAAATTACAGATTCATCAACAATATTGCCAGTGACATGTTTCCTAGATGAGTCAATTTTAAGTTCCTTTCCTAAGCCTCTAGCAATGAGAGTTATACGTCGTACGAAAGAACAAGCTAAGAGCTTTCAACCAAGCTGTAAGTCGTTTATGCAGCAAAAGAAATGTGAAAGTTAAATGCAACTGTATATGAAAAATACATTTTCATCAACAATATTCCCAGTGACATATTTCCCAGGTGAGTCAATTTTAAGTTCCTTCCCTAAGCCTCTATCAAGGAGGGTTATACATCGTTGGAAAGAACAAGCTAGGAGATTTCAACCAAGCTATAAATGATTTATGCAACAAAAGAAATGTGAAAGTTAAATGCAACTGTACATGAAGAATACAAAATCATCAACAATATTCCCAGTGACATATTTCCTAAGTGAGTCAATTATAACTTCCTTCCCTAAGCCTCTATCAACGAAAGTTATACATCGTTCGAAAGAAGAGTCTAAGAGCTTTCAATCAAGCTATAAATGGTTTATGCAACAATAGAAATGTGAAAGTTAGGTGCAACTGTATATGAAAAATACTAAATCATCAACAATATTCCCAGTGACATATTTCCTAGATTAGTCAATTTTAAGTTTCTTTCCTAAGCCTCTATCAGCGAGGGTTATCTTCGTTGGAAAGAACAAAATAAGGGATTTCAACTAAGCTATACACGGTATATGCAGCGGAAAAAATGTGAGAGTTAAATACAACTGTATATGAAAAATACAGTCATCAACAATATTCCTCGTGACATAATTCCGAGATCCGTCAATTTTAAGTTCCTTTCCTAAGCTTCAATCAACCACAGTTATACATCGTTGGAAAGAACAAAATAAGGGCTTTCAATCACACTATAAATAGTTTTTGCAGCAAAAGAAATTTGAAAGTTAAATGCAACTGTATATGAAAAATACAGAATCATCAACAATATTCCCAGTGTCATATTTCCTAGATGAGTCAATTTTAAGTTCGTTTCCTAAACCTCTTTAAACCTGAGTTTTACATCGTTGGAAAGAACAAGCTAAGAGCTTTCAACCAAGCTATAAATGATTTATGCAACAAAAGAAATGTGAAAGTTAAATGCAACTGTATATGAAAATTACAGATTCATCAACAATATTGCCAGTGACATATTTCCTAGATGAGTCAATTTTAAGTTCCTTTCCTAAGCCTCTAGCAATGAGAGTTATACGTCGTACGAAAGAACAAGCTAAGAGCTTTCAACCAAGCTGTAAGTCGTTTATGCAGCAAAAGAAATGTGAAAGTTAAATGCAACTGTATATGAAAAATACATTTTCATCAACAATATTCCCAGTGACATATTTCCCAGGTGAGTCAATTTTAAGTTCCTTCCCTAAGCCTCTATCAAGGAGGGTTATACATCGTTGGAAAGAACAAGCTAGGAGCTTTCAACCAAGCTATAAATGATTTATGCAACAAAAGAAATGTGAAAGTTAAATGCAACTGTACATGAAGAATACAAAATCATCAACAATATTCCCAGTGACATATTTCCTAAGTGAGTCAATTATAACTTCCTTCCCTAAGCCTCTATCAACGAAAGTTATACATCGTTCGAAAGAAGAGTCTAAGAGCTTTCAATCAAGCTATAAATGGTTTATGCAACAATAGAAATGTGAAAGTTAGGTGCAACTGTATATGAAAAATACTAAATCATCAACAATATTCCCAGTGACATATTTCCTAGATTAGTCAATTTTAAGTTTCTTTCCTAAGCCTCTATCAGCGAGGGTTATCTTCGTTGGAAAGAACAAAATAAGGGATTTCAACTAAGCTATACACGGTATATGCAGCGGAAAAAATGTGAGAGTTAAATACAACTGTATATGAAAAATACAGTCATCAACAATATTCCTCGTGACATAATTCCGAGATCCGTCAATTTTAAGTTCCTTTCCTAAGCTTCTATCAACCACAGTTATACATCGTTGGAAAGAACAAAATAAGGGCTTTCAATCACACTATAAATAGTTTTTGCAGCAAAAGAAATGTGAAAGTTAAATGCAACTGTATATGAAAAATACAGAATCATCAACAATATTCCCAGTGTCATATTTCCTAGATGAGTCAATTTTAAGTTCGTTTCCTAAACCTCTTTAAACCTGAGTTTTACATCGTTGGAAAGAATAAGCTAGGAGCTTTCAACCAAGCTATAAATGATTTATGCAACAAAAGAAATGTGAAAGTTAAATGCAACTGTACATGAAAAATACAAAATCATCAACAATATTGCCAGTAACATATTTCCTGGAAGAGTCAATTTTAAGTTCCTTTCCTAAGCTTCTATCACTGAGAGTTATACGTCGTTGGAAAGAACAAGCTAAGAGCTTTCAATCAAGCTATAAATGATTTATGCAACAAAAGAAATGTGAAAGTTAAATGCAACTGTACATGAAAAATACAAAATCATCAACAATATTCCAATGACATATTTCCTAAGTGAGTCAATTATAAGTTCCTTCCCTAAGCCTTTCTCAACTAGGGTTATACATCGTTGGAAAGAACAAGCTAAGGGCTTTCAATCAAACTATAAACGTTTTATGCAACAAAAGAAATGTGAAAGATAAATGCAACTGTACATGAAAAATACAAAATCATCAACAATATTCCCAGTGTCATATTTCCTAGATGAGTCAATTTTAAGTTCGTTTCCTAAACCTCTTTAAACCAGAGTTTTACATCGTTGGAAAGAACAAGCTAAGAGCTTTCAATCAAGCTATAAATGATTTATGCAACAAAAGAAATGTGAAAGTTAAATGCAACTGTATATGAAAATTACAGATTCATCAACAATATTGCCAGTCACATATTTCCTAGATGAGTCAATTTTAAGTTCCTTTCCTAAGCCTCTAGCAATAAGAGTTATACGTCGTACGAAAGAACAAGCTAAGAGCTTTCAACCAAGCTGTAAGTCGTTTATGCAGCAAAAGAAATGTGAAAGTTAAATGCAACTGTATATGAAAAATACATTTTCATCAACAATATTCCCAGTGACATATTTCCCAGGTGAGTCAATTTTAAGTTCCTTCCTTAAGCCTCTATCAAGGAGAGTTTTACATCGTTGGAAAGAACAAGCTAAGAGCTTTCAACCAAGCTATAAATGATTTATGCAACAAAAGAAATGTGAAAGTTAAATACAACTGTATATGAAAAATACAGTCATCAACAATATTCCTCGTGACATAATTCCGAGATCCGTCAATTTTAAGTTCCTTTCCTAAACTTCTATCAACCACAGTTATACATCGTTGGAAAGAACAAAATAAGGGCTTTCAATCACACTATAAATAGTTTTTGCAGCAAAAGAAATGTGAAAGTTAAATGCAACTGTATATGAAAAATACAGAATCATCAACAATATTCCCAGTGACATATTTCCTAAGTTTGTCAATTATAAATTCCTTCCCTATGCCTCTAACAATGAGAGTTATACACCGTTGGAAAGAAAAAGCTAGGAGCTTTCAATCAAGCTATAAGTGATTTATGCAGTAAAAGAAATGTGAAAGTTAAATGCAACTGTATACGAAAAATAAAAAATCATCAACAATATTGCCAGTGACATATTTCCTGGAAGAGTCAATGTTAAGTTCCTTTCCTAAGCTTCTATCACTGAGAGTTATACGTCGTTGGAAAGAACAAGCTAAGAGCTTTCAATCAAGCTATAACTGATTTATGCAACAAAAGAAATATGAAAGTTAAATGCAACTGTATATGAAAATTACAGATTCATCAACAATATTGCCAGTGACATATTTCCTAGATGAGTCAATTTTAAGTTCCTTTCCTAAGCCTCTAGCAATGAGAGTTATACGTCGTACGAAAGAACAAGCTAAGAGCTTTCAACCAAGCTCTAAGTCGTTTATGCAGCAAAAGAAATGTGAAAGTTAAATGCAACTGTATATGAAAAATACATTTTCATCAACAATATTCCCAGTGACATATTTCCCAGGTGAGTCAATTTTAAGTTCCTTCCCTAAGCCTCTATCAAGTAGAGTTATACATCGTTGGAAAGAACAAGCTAGGAGCTTTCAACCAAGCTATAAATGATTTATACAACAAAAGAAATGTGAAAGTTAAATGCAACTGTACATGAAGAATACAAAATCATCAACAATATTCCCAATGACATATTTCCTAAGTGAGTCAATTATAAGTTCCTTCCCTAAGCCTTTCTCAACTAGGGTTATACATCGTTGGAAAGAACAAGCTAAGGGCTTTCAATCAAACTATAAACGTTTTATGCAACAAAAGAAATGTGAAAGATAAATGCAACTGTACATGAAAAATACAAAATCATCAACAATATTCCCAGTGTCATATTTCCTAGATGAGTCAATTTTAAGTTCGTTTCCTAAACCTCTTTAAACCTGAGTTTTACATCGTTGGAAAGAACAAGCTAAGAGCTTTCAATCAAGCTATAAATGATTTATGCAACAAAAGAAATGTGAAAGTTAAATGCAACTGTATATGAAAATTACAGATTCATCAACAATATTGCCAGTGACATATTTCCTAGATGAGTCAATTTTAAGTTCCTTTCCTAAGCCTCTAGCAATGAGAGTTATACGTCGTACGCAAGAACAAGCTAAGAGCTTTCAACCAAGCTGTAAGTCGTTTATGCAGCAAAAGAAATGTGAAAGTTAAATGCAACTGTATATGAAAAATACATTTTCATCAACAATATTCCCAGTGACATATTTCCCAGGTGAGTCAATTTTAAGTTCCTTCCCTAAGCCTCTATCAAGGAGAGTTATACATCGTTGGAAAGAATAAGCTAGGAGCTTTCAACCAAGCTATAAATGATTTATGCAACAAAAGAAATGTGAAAGTTAAATGCAACTGTATATGAAAAATACAAAATCATCAACAATATTGCCAGTAACATATTTCCTAGATGAGTCAATTTTAAGTTCCTTTCCTAAGCCTTTATCAATGAGAGTTATACATCGCTGGAAAGAAGTAGCTAAGAGCTTTCAATCAAGCTATAAAAGATTTATGCAACAAAATAAATGTGAAAGTTAAATGCAACTGTATATGAAAAATAAAAAATCATCAACAGTATTGCCAGTGACATATTTCCTGGAAGAGTCAATTTTAAGTTCCTTTCCTAAGCTTCTATCACTGAGAGTTTTACATCGTTGGAAAGAACAAGCTAAGAGCTTTCAATCAAGCTATAAATGATTTATGCAACAAAAGAAATGTGAAAGTTAAATGCAACTGTATATGAAAATTACAGATTCATCAACAATATTGCCAGTGACATGTTTCCTAGATGAGTCAATTTTAAGTTCCTTTCCTAAGCCTCTAGCAATGAGAGTTATACGTCGTACGAAAGAACAAGCTAAGAGCTTTCAACCAAGCTGTAAGTCGTTTATGCAGCAAAAGAAATGTGAAAGTTAAATGCAACTGTATATGAAAAATACATTTTCATCAACAATATTCCCAGTGACATATTTCCCAGGTGAGTCAATTTTAAGTTCCTTCCCTAAGCCTCTATCAAGGAGGGTTATACATCGTTGGAAAGAACAAGCTAGGAGCTTTCAACCAAGCTATAAATGATTTATGCAACAAAAGAAATGTGAAAGTTAAATGCAACTGTACATGAAGAATACAAAATCATCAACAATATTCCCAGTGACATATTTCCTAAGTGAGTCAATTATAACTTCCTTCCCTAAGCCTCTATCAACGAAAGTTATACATCGTTCGAAAGAAGAGTCTAAGAGCTTTCAATCAAGCTATAAATGGTTTATGCAACAATAGAAATGTGAAAGTTAGGTGCAACTGTATATGAAAAATACTAAATCATCAACAATATTCCCAGTGACATATTTCCTAGATTAGTCAATTTTAAGTTTCTTTCCTAAGCCTCTATCAGCGAGGGTTATCTTCGTTGGAAAGAACAAAATAAGGGATTTCAACTAAGCTATACACGGTATATGCAGCGGAAAAAATGTGAGAGTTAAATACATCTGTATATGAAAAATACAGTCATCAACAATATTCCTCGTGACATAATTCCGAGATCCGTCAATTTTAAGTTCCTTTCCTAAGCTTCTATCAACCACAGTTATACATCGTTGGAAAGAACAAAATAAGGGCTTTCAATCACACTATAAATAGTTTTTGCAGCAAAAGAAATGTGAAAGTTAAATGCAACTGTATATGAAAAATACAGAATCATCAACAATATTCCCAGTGTCATATTTCCTAGATGAGTCAATTTTAAGTTCGTTTCCTAAACCTCTTTAAACCTGAGTTTTACATCGTTGGAAAGAACAAGCTAAGAGCTTTCAACCAAGCTATAAATTATTTATGCAACAAAAGAAATGTGAAAGTTAAATGCAACTGTCTATGAAAATTACAGATTCATCAACAATATTGCCAGTGACATATTTCCTAGATGAGTCAATTTTAAGTTCCTTTCCTAAGCCTCTAGCAATGAGAGTTATACGTCGTACGAAAGAACAAGCTAAGAGCTTTCAACCAAGCTGTAAGTCGTTTATGCAGCAAAAGAAATGTGAAAGTTAAATGCAACTGTATATGAAAAATACATTTTCATCAACAATATTCCCAGTGACATATTTCCCAGGTGAGTCAATTTGAAGTTCCTTCCCTAAGCCTCTATCAAGGAGAGTTATACATCGTTGGAAAGAATAAGCTAGGAGCTTTCAACCAAGCTATAAATGATTTATGCAACAAAAGAAATGTGAAAGTTAAATGCAACTGTACATGAAAAATACAAAATCATCATCAATATTGCCAGTAACATATTTCCTGGAAGAGTCAATTTTAAGTTCCTTTCCTAAGCTTCTATCACTGAGAGTTATACGTCGTTGGAAAGAACAAGCTAAGAGCTTTCAATCAAGCTATAAATGATTTATGCAACAAAAGAAATGTGAAAGTTAAATGCAACTGTACATGAAAAATACAAAATCATCAACAATATTCCCAATGACATATTTCCTAAGTGAGTCAATTATAAGTTCCTTCCCTAAGCCTTTCTCAACTAGGGTTATACATCGTTGGAAAGAACAAGCTAAGGGCTTTCAATCAAACTATAAACGTTTTATGCAACAAAAGAAATGTGAAAGATAAATGCAACTGTACATGAAAAATACAAAATCATCAACAATATTCCCAGTGTCATATTTCCTAGATGAGTCAATTTTAAGTTCGTTTCCTAAACCTCTTTAAACCTGAGTTTTACATCGTTGGAAAGAACAATCTAAGAGCTTTCAATCAAGCTATAAATGATTTATGCAACAAAAGAAATGTGAAAGTTAAATGCAACTGTATATGAAAATTACAGATTCATCAACAATATTGCCAGTGACATATTTCCTAGATGAGTCAATTTTAAGTTCCTTTCCTAAGCCTCTAGCAATGAGAGTTATACGTCGTACGAAAGAACAAGCTAAGAGCTTTTAACCAAGCTGTAAGTCGTTTATGCAGCAAAAGAAATGTGAAAGTTAAATGCAACTGTATATGAAAAATACATTTTCATCAACAATATTCCCAGTGACATATTTCCCAGGTGAGTCAATTTTAAGTTCCTTCCCTAAGCCTCTATCAAGGAGAGTTATACATCGTTGGAAAGAATAAGCTAGGAGCTTTCAACCAAGCTATAAATGATTTATGCAACAAAAGAAATGTGAAAGTTAAATGCAACTGTACATGAAAAATACAAAATCATCAACAATATTCCCAATGACATATTTCCTAAGTGAGTCAATTATAAGTTCCTTCCCTAAGCCTTTCTCAACTAGGGTTATACATCGTTGGAAAGAACAAGCTAAGGGCTTTCAATCAAACTATAAACGTTTTATGCAACAAAAGAAATGTGAAAGATAAATGCAACTGTACATGAAAAATACAAAATCATCAACAATATTCCCAGTGTCATATTTCCTAGATGAGTCAATTTTAAGTTCGTTTCCTAAACCTCTTTAAACCTGAGTTTTACATCGTTGGAAAGAACAAGCTAAGAGCTTTCAATCAAGCTATAAATGCTTTATGCAACAAAAGAAATGTGAAAGTTAAATGCAACTGTATATGAAAATTACAGATTCATCAACAATATTGCCAGTGACATATTTCCTAGATGAGTCAATTTTAAGTTCCTTTCCTAAGCCTCTAGCAATGAGAGTTATACGTCGTACGAAAGAACAAGCTAAGAGCTTTCAACCAAGCTGTAAGTCGTTTATGCAGCAAAAGAAATGTGAAAGTTAAATGCAACTGTATATGAAAAATACATTTTCATCAACAATATTCCCAGTGACATATTTCCCAGGTGAGTCAATTTTAAGTTCCTTCCCTAAGCCTCTATCAAGGAGAGTTATACATCGTTGGAAAGAATAAGCTAGGAGCTTTCAACCAAGCTATAAATGATTTATGCAACAAAAGAAATGTGAAAGTTAAATGCAACTGTATATGAAAAATACAAAATCATCAACAATATTGCCAGTAACATATTTCCTAGATGAGTCAATTTTAAGTTCCTTTCCTAAGCCTCTATCAATGAGAGTTATACACCGTTGGAAAGAAAAAGCTAGGAGCTTTCAATCAAGCTATAACTCATTTATGCAGTAAAAGAAATGTGAAAGTTAAATGCAACTGTATATGAAAAATAAAAAATCATCAACAATATTGCCAGTGACATATTTCCTAAGTGAGTCAATTATAACTTCCTTCCCTAAGCCTCTATCAACGAAAGTTATACATCGTTCGAAAGAAGAGTCTAAGAGCTTTCAATCAAGCTATAAATGGTTTATGCAACAATAGAAATGTGAAAGTTAGGTGCAACTTTATATGAAAAATACTAAATCATCAACAATATTCCCAGTGACATATTTCCTAGATTAGTCAATTTTAAGTTGCTTTCCTAAGCCTCTATCAGCGAGGGTTATCTTCATTGGAAAGAACAAAATAAGGGATTTCAACTAAGCTATACACGGTATATGCAGCGGAAAAAATGTGAGAGTTAAATACAACTGTATATGAAAAATACAGTCATCAACAATATTCCTCGTGACATAATTCCGAGATCCGTCAATTTTAAGTTCCTTTCCTAAGCTTCTATCAACCACAGTTATACATCGTTGGAAAGAACAAAATAAGGGCATTCAATCACACTATAAATAGTTTTTGCAGCAAAAGAAATGTGAAAGTTAAATGCAACTGTATATGAAAAATACAGAATCATAAACAATATTCCCAGTGACATATTTCCTAAGTTTGTCAATTATAAATTCCTTCCCTATGCCTCTAACAATGAGAGTTATACACCGTTGGAAAGAAAAAGCTAGGAGCTTTCAATCAAGCTATAACTGATTTATGCAGTAAAAGAAATGTGAAAGTTAAATGCAACTGTATATGAAAAATAAAAAATCATCAACAATATTGCCAGTGACATATTTCCTGGAAGAGTCAATTTTAAGTTCCTTTCCTAAGCTTCTATCACTGAGAGCTATACGTCGTTAGAAAGAACAAGCTAAGAGCTTTCAATCAAGCTATAAATGATTTATGCAACAAAAGAAATGTGAAAGTTAAATGCAACTGTATATGAAAAACACAAAATCATCAACAATATTGCCAGTGACATATTTCCTAGATGAGTCAATTTTAAGTTCCTTTCCTAAGCCTCTAGCAATGAGAGTTATACGTCGTACGAAAGAACAAGCTAAGAGCTTTCAACCAAGCTGTAAGTCGTTTATGCAGCAAAAGAAATGTGAAAGTTAAATGCAACTGTATATGAAAAATACATTTTCATCAACAATATTCCCAGTGACATATTTCCCAGGTGAGTCAATTTTAAGTTCCTTTCCTAAGCCTCTATCAAGGAGAGTTATACATCGTTGGAAAGAACAAGCTAGGAGCTTTCAACCAAGCTATAAATGATTTATACAACAAAAGAAATGTGAAAGCTAAATGCAACTGTACTTGAAAAATACAAAATCATCAAAAATATTCCCAATGACATATTTCCTAAGTGAGTCAATTATAAGTTCCTTCCCTAAGTCTTTCTCAACTAGGGTTACACATCGTTGGAAAGAACAAGCTAAGGGCTTTCAATCAAACTATAAACGTTTTATGCAACAAAAGAAATGTGAAAGATAAATGCAACTGTACATGAAAAATACAAAATCATCAACAATATTCCCAGTGTCATATTTCTTAGATGAGTCAATTTTAAGTTCGTTTCCTAAACCTCTTTAAACCTGAGTTTTACATCGTTGGAAAGAACAAGCTAAGAGCTTTCAATCAAGCTATAAATGATTTATGCAACAAAAGAAATGTGAAAGTTAAATGCAACTGTATATGAAAATTACAGATTCATCAACAATATTGCCAGTGACATATTTCCTAGATGAGTCAATTTTAAGTTCCTTTCCTAAGCCTCTAGCAATGAGAGTTATACGTCGTACGAAAGAACAAGCTAAGAGCTTTCAACCAAGCTGTAAGTCGTTTATGCAGCAAAAGAAATGTGAAAGTTAAATGCAACTGTATATGCAAAATACATTTTCATCAACAATATTCCCAGTGACATATTTCCCAGGTGAGTCAATTTTAAGTTCCTTCCCTAAGCCTCTATCAAGGAGAGTTATACATCGTTGGAAAGAACAAGCTAAGAGCTTTCAACCAAGCTATAAATGATTTATGCAACAAAAGAAATGTGAAAGTTAAATACAACTGTATATGAAAAATACAGTCATCAACAATATTCCTCGTGACATAATTCCGAGATCCGTCAATTTTAAGTTCCTTTCCTAAACCTCTATCAACCACAGTTATACATCGTTGGAAAGAACAAAATAAGGGCTTTCAATCACACTATAAATAGTTTTTGCAGCAAAAGAAATGTGAAAGTTAAATGCAACTGTATATGAAAAATACAGAATCATCAACAATATTCCCAGTGACATATTTCCTAAGTTTGTCAATTATAAATTCCTTCCCTATGCCTCTAACAATGAGGGTTATACATCGTTGGAAAGAAAAAGCCAGGAGCTTTCAATCAAGCTATAAATGATTTATGCAACAAAAGAAATGTGAAAGTTAAATGCAACTGTATATGAAAAACACAAAATCATCAACAATATTGTCAGTGACATATTTCCTAAGTTTGTCAATTATAAGTTCCTTCCCTAAGCCTCTATCAATTAGAGTTATACATCGTTAGAAAGAATAAGCTAGGAGCTTTCAACCAAGCTATAAATGATTTATGCAACAAAAGAAATGTGAAAGTTAAATGCAACTGTATATGAAAAATACAAAATCATCAACAATATTGCCAGTAACATATTTCCTAGATGAGTCAATTTTAAGTTCCTTTCCTAAGCCTCTATCAATGAGAGTTATACACCGTTGGAAAGAAAAAGCTAGGAGCTTGCAATCGAGCTATAACTGATTTATGCAGTAAAAGAAATGTGAAAGTTAAATGCAACTGTATATGAAAAATAAAAAATCATCAACAATATTGCCAGTGACATATTTCCTGGAAGAGTCAATTTTAAGTTCCTTTCCTAAGCTTCTATCACTGAGAGTTATACGTCGTTGGAAAGAACAAGCTAAGAGCTTTCAATCAAGTTATAAATGATTTATGCAACAAAAGAAATGTGAAAGTTAAATGCAACTGTATATGAAAATTACAGATTCATCAACAATATTGCCAGTGACATATTTCCTAGATGAGTCAATTTTAAGTTCCTTTCCTAAGCCTCTAGCAATGAGAGTTATACGTCGTACGAAAGAACAAGCTAAGAGCTTTCAACCAAGCTGTAAGTCGTTTATGCAGCAAAAGAAATGTGAAAGTTAAATGCAACTGTATATGAAAAATACATTTTCATCAACAATATTCCCAGTGACATATTTCCCAGGTGAGTCAATTTTAAGTTCCTTCCCTAAGCCTCTATCAAGGAGGGATATACATCGTTGGAAAGAACAAGCTAGGAGCTTTCAACCAAGCTATAAATGATTTATGCAACAAAAGAAATGTGAAAGTTAAATGCAACTGTACATGAGGAATACAAAATCATCAACAATATTCCCAGTGACATATTTCCTAAGTGAGTCAATTATAAGTTCCTTCCCTAAGCCTTTATCAACTAGGGTTATACATCGTTGGAAAGAACAAGTTAAGGGCTTTCAATCAAACTATAAACGTTTTATGCAACAAAAGAAATGTGAAAGATAAATGCAACTGTACATGAAAAATACAAAATCATCAACAATATTCCCATTGACATATTTCCTAAGTGAGTCAATTATAAGTTCCTTCCCTAAGCCTTTCTCAACTAGGGTTATACATCGTTGGAAAGAACAAGCTAAGGGCTTTCAACCAAGCTATAAATGATTTATGCAACAAACGAAATGTGAAAGATAAATGCAACTGTATATGAAAATTACAGATTCATCAACAATATAGCCAGTGACATATTTCCTGGAAGAGTCAATTTTAAGTTCCTTTCCTAAGCTTCTATCACTGAGAGTTATACGTCGTTGGAAAGAACAAGCTAAGAGCTTTCAATCAAGCTATAAATGATTTATGCAACAAAAGAAATGTGAAAGTTAAATGCAACTGTATATGAAAATTACAGATTCATCAACAATATTGCCAGTGACATATTTCCTGGAAGAGTCAATTTTAAGTTCCTTTCCTAAGCTTCTATCACTGAGAGTTATACGTCGTACGAAAGAACAAGCTAAGAGCTTTCAATCAAGCTATAAATGATTTATGCAACAAAAGAAATGTGAAAGTTAAATGCAACTGTACATGAAAAATACAAAATCATCAACAATATTCCCAATGACATATTTCCTAAGTGAGTCAATTATAAGTTCCTTCCCTAAGCCTTTCTCAACTAGGGTTATACATCGTTGGAAAGAACAAGCTAAGGGCTTTCAATCAAACTATAAACGTTTTATGCAACAAAAGAAATGTGAAAGATAAATGCAACTGTACATGAAAAATACAAAATCATCAACAATATTCCCAGTGTCATATTTCTTAGATGAGTCAATTTTAAGTTCGTTTCCTAAACCTCTTTAAACCTGAGTTTTACATCGTTGGAAAGAACAAGCTAAGAGCTTTCAATCAAGCTATAAATGATTTATGCAACAAAAGAAATGTGAAAGTTAAATGCAACTGTATATGAAAATTACAGATTCATCAACAATATTGCCAGTGACATATTTCCTAGATGAGTCAATTTTAAGTTCCTTTCCTAAGCCTCTAGCAATGAGAGTTATACGTCGTACGAAAGAACAAGCTAAGAGCTTTCAACCAAGCTGTAAGTCGTTTATGCAGCAAAAGAAATGTGAAAGTTAAATGCAACTGTATATGCAAAATACATTTTCATCAACAATATTCCCAGTGACATATTTCCCAGGTGAGTCAATTTTAAGTTCCTTCCCTAAGCCTCTATCAAGGAGAGTTATACATCGTTGGAAAGAACAAGCTAAGAGCTTTCAACCAAGCTATAAATGATTTATGCAACAAAAGAAATGTGAAAGTTAAATACAACTGTATATGAAAAATACAGTCATCAACAATATTCCTCGTGACATAATTCCGAGATCCGTCAATTTTAAGTTCCTTTCCTAAACCTCTATCAACCACAGTTATACATCGTTGGAAAGAACAAAATAAGGGCTTTCAATCACACTATAAATAGTTTTTGCAGCAAAAGAAATGTGAAAGTTAAATGCAACTGTATATGAAAAATACAGAATCATCAACAATATTCCCAGTGACATATTTCCTAAGTTTGTCAATTATAAATTCCTTCCCTATGCCTCTAACAATGAGGGTTATACATCGTTGGAAAGAAAAAGCCAGGAGCTTTCAATCAAGCTATAAATGATTTATGCAACAAAAGAAATGTGAAAGTTTAATGCAACTGTATATGAAAAACACAAAATCATCAACAATATTGTCAGTGACATATTTCCTAAGTTTGTCAATTATAAGTTCCTTCCCTAAGCCTCTATCAATTAGAGTTATACATCGTTAGAAAGAATAAGCTAGGAGCTTTCAACCAAGCTATAAATGATTTATGCAACAAAAGAAATGTGAAAGTTAAATGCAACTGTATATGAAAAATACAAAATCATCAACAATATTGCCAGTAACATATTTCCTAGATGAGTCAATTTTAAGTTCCTTTCCTAAGCCTCTATCAATGAGAGTTATACACCGTTGGAAAGAAAAAGCTAGGAGCTTGCAATCGAGCTATAACTGATTTATGCAGTAAAAGAAATGTGAAAGTTAAATGCAACTGTATATGAAAAATAAAAAATCATCAACAATATTGCCAGTGACATATTTCCTGGAAGAGTCAATTTTAAGTTCCTTTCCTAAGCTTCTATCACTGAGAGTTATACGTCGTTGGAAAGAACAAGCTAAGAGCTTTCAATCAAGTTATAAATGATTTATGCAACAAAAGAAATGTGAAAGTTAAATGCAACTGTATATGAAAATTACAGATTCATCAACAATATTGCCAGTGACATATTTCCTAGATGAGTCAATTTTAAGTTCCTTTCCTAAGCCTCTAGCAATGAGAGTTATACGTCGTACGAAAGAACAAGCTAAGAGCTTTCAACCAAGCTGTAAGTCGTTTATGCAGCAAAAGAAATGTGAAAGTTAAATGCAACTGTATATGAAAAATACATTTTCATCAACAATATTCCCAGTGACATATTTCCCAGGTGAGTCAATTTTAAGTTCCTTCCCTAAGCCTCTATCAAGGAGGGATATACATCGTTGGAAAGAACAAGCTAGGAGCTTTCAACCAAGCTATAAATGATTTATGCAACAAAAGAAATGTGAAAGTTAAATGCAACTGTACATGAGGAATACAAAATCATCAACAATATTCCCAGTGACATATTTCCTAAGTGAGTCAATTATAAGTTCCTTCCCTAAGCCTTTATCAACTAGGGTTATACATCGTTGGAAAGAACAAGCTAAGGGCTTTCAATCAAACTATAAACGTTTTATGCAACAAAAGAAATGTGAAAGATAAATGCAACTGTACATGAAAAATACAAAATCATCAACAATATTCCCATTGACATATTTCCTAAGTGAGTCAATTATAAGTTCCTTCCCTAAGCCTTTCTCAACTAGGGTTATACATCGTTGGAAAGAACAAGCTAAGGGCTTTCAACCAAGCTATAAATGATTTATGCAACAAACGAAATGTGAAAGATAAATGCAACTGTATATGAAAATTACAGATTCATCAACAATATAGCCAGTGACATATTTCCTGGAAGAGTCAATTTTAAGTTCCTTTCCTAAGCTTCTATCACTGAGAGTTATACGTCGTTGGAAAGAACAAGCTAAGAGCTTTCAATCAAGCTATAAATGATTTATGCAACAAAAGAAATGTGAAAGTTAAATGCAACTGTGTATGAAAATTACAGATTCATCAACAATATTGCCAGTGACATATTTCCTGGAAGAGTCAATTTTAAGTTCCTTTCCTAAGCTTCTATCACTGAGAGTTATACGTCGTACGAAAGAACAAGCTAAGAGCTTTCAATCAAGCTATAAATGATTTATGCAACAAAAGAAATGTGAAAGTTAAATGCAACTGTACATGAAAAATACAAAATCATCAACAATATTCCCAATGACATATTTCCTAAGTGAGTCAATTATAAGTTCCTTCCCTAAGCCTTTCTCAACTAGGGTTATACATCGTTGGAAAGAACAAGCTAAGGGCTTTCAACCAAACTATAAACATTTTATGCAACAAAAGAAATGTGAAAGATAAATGCAACTGTACATGAAAAATACAAAATCATCAACAATATTCCCATTGACATATTTCCTAAGTGAGTCAATTATAAGTTCCTTCCCTAAGCCTCTAACAATGAGGGTTATACATCGTTGGAAAGAAAAAGCTAGGAGCTTTCAATCAAGCTATAAATGATTTATGCAACAAAAGAAATGTGAAAGTTACATGCAACTGTATATGAAAAATACAAAATCATGAACAATATTGCCAGTAACATATTTCCTGGAAGAGTCAATTTTAAGTTCCTTTCCTAAGCTTCTATCACTGAGAGTTATACGTCGTTGGAAAGAACAAGCTAAGAGCTTTCAATCAAGCTATAAATGATTTATGCAACAAAAGAAATGTGAAAGTTAAATGCAACTGTACATGAAAAATACAAAATCATCAACAATATTCCCATTGACATATTTCCTAAGTGAGTCAATTATAAGTTCCTTCCCTAAGCCTCTAACAATGAGGGTTATACATCGTTGGAAAGAAAAAGCTAGGAGCTTTCAATCAAGCTATAAATGATTTATGCAACAAAAGAAATGTGAAAGTTAAATGCAACTGTATATGAAAAATAAAAAATCATCAACAATATTGCCAGTGACATATTTCCTGGAAGAGTCAATTTTAAGTTCCTTTCCTAAGCTTCTATCACTGAGAGTTATACGTCGTTGGAAAGAACAAGCTAAGAGCTTTCAATCAAGTTATAAATGATTTATGCAACAAAAGAAATGTGAAAGTTAAATGCAACTGTATATGAAAATTACAGATTCATCAACAATATTGCCAGTGACATATTTCCTAGATGAGTCAATTTTAAGTTCCTTTCCTAAGCCTCTAGCAATGAGAGTTATACGTCGTACGAAAGAACAAGCTAAGAGCTTTCAACCAAGCTGTAAGTCGTTTATGCAGCAAAAGAAATGTGAAAGTTAAATGCAACTGTATATGAAAAATACATTTTCATCAACAATATTCCCAGTGACATATTTCCCAGGTGAGTCAATTTTAAGTTCCTTCCCTAAGCCTCTATCAAGGAGGGTTATACATCGTTGGAAAGAACAAGCTAGGAGCTTTCAACCAAGCTATAAATGATTTATGCAACAAAAGAAATGTGAAAGTTAAATGCAACTCTACATGAGGAATACAAAATCATCAACAATATTCCCAGTGACATATTTTCTAAGTGAGTCAATCATAACTTCCTTCCCTAAGCCTCTATCAACGAAAGTTATACATCGTTCGAAAGAAGAGTCTAAGAGCTTTCAATCAAGCTATAAATGGTTTATGCAACAATAGAAATGTGAAAGTTAAATGCAACTGTATATGAAAAACACAAAATCATCAACAATATTCCCAGTGACATATTTCCTAGATTAGTCAATTTTAAGTTTCTTTCCTAAGCCTCTAGCAGCGAGGGTTATCTTCGTTGGAAAGAACAAAATAAGGGATTTCAACTAAGCTATACACGGTATATGCAGCGGAAAAATGTGAGAGTTAAATACAACTGTATATGAAAAATACAGTCATCAACAATATTCCTCGTGACATAATTCCGAGATCCGTCAATTTTAAGTTCCTTTCCTAAGCTTCTATCAACCACAGTTATACATCGTTGGAAAGAACAAAATAAGGGCTTTCAATCACACTATAAATAGTTTTTGCAGCAAAAGAAATGTGAAAGTTAAATGCAACTGTATATTAAAAATACAGAACCATCAACAATATTCCCAGTGACATATTTCCTAAGTTTGTCAATTATAAATTCCTTCCCTAAGCCTCTAACAATGAGGGTTATACATCGTTGGAAAGAAAAAGCTAGGAGCTTTCAATCAAGCTATAAATGATTTATGCAACAAAAGAAATGTGAAAGTTAAATGCAACTGTATATGAAAAACACAAAATCATCAACAATATTGCCAGTGACATATTTCCTAAGTTTGTCAATTATAAGTTCCTTCCCTAAGCCTCTGTCAATTAGAGTTATACATCGTTAGAAAGAATAAGCTAGGAGCTTTCAACCAAGCTATAAATGATTTATGCAACAAAAGAAATGTGAAAGTTAAATGCAACTGTATATGAAAAATAAAAAATCATCAACAATATTGCCAGTGACATATTTCCTGGAAGAGTCAATTTTAAATTAATTTCCTAAGCTTCTATCACTGAGAGTTATACGTCGTTAGAAAGAAAAAGCTAAGAGCTTTCAATCAAGCTATAAATGATTTATGCAACAAAAGAAATTTGAAAGTTAAATGCAACTGTACATGAAAAATACAAAATCATCAACAATATTCCCAATGACATATTTCCTAAGTGAGTCAATTATAAGTTCCTTCCCTAAGCCTTTCTCAACTAGGGTTATACATCGTTGGAAAGAACAAGCTAAGGGCTTTTAATCAAACTATAAACATTTTATGCAACGAAAGAAATGTGAAAGATAAATGCAACTGTACATGAAAAATACAAAATCATCAACAATATTCCCATTGACATATTTCCTAAGTGAGTCAATTATAAGTTCCTTCCCTAAGCCTCTAACAATGAGGGTTATACATCGTTGGAAAGAAAAAGCTAGGAGCTTTCAATCAAGCTATAAATGATTTATGCAACAAAAGAAATGTGAAAGTTAAATGCAACTGTATATGAAAAATACAAAATCATCAACAATATTGCCAGTAACATATTTCCTGGAAGAGTCAATTTTAAGTTCCTTTCCTAAGCTTCTATCACTGAGAGTTATACGTCGTTGGAAAGAACAAGCTAAGAGCTTTCAAGCAAGCTATAAATGATTTATGCAACAAAAGAAATGTGAAAGTTAAATGCAACTGTACATGAAAAATACAAAATCATCAACAATATTCCCATTGACATATTTCCTAAGTGAGTCAATTATAAGTTCCTTCCCTAAGCCTCTAACAATGAGGGTTATACATCGTTGGAAAGAAAAAGCTAGGAGCTTTCAATCAAGCTATAAATGATTTATGCAACAAAAGAAATGTGAAAGTTAAATGCAACTGTATATGAAAAATAAAAAATCATCAACAATATTGCCAGTGACATATTTCCTGGAAGAGTCAATTTTAAGTTCCTTTCCTAAGCTTCTATCACTGAGAGTTATACGTCGTTGGAAAGAACAAGCTAAGAGCTTTCAATCAAGTTATAAATGATTTATGCAACAAAAGAAATGTGAAAGTTAAATGCAACTGTATATGAAAATTACAGATTCATCAACAATATTGCCAGTGACATATTTCCTAGATGAGTCAATTTTAAGTTCCTTTCCTAAGCCTCTAGCAATGAGAGTTATACGTCGTACGAAAGAACAAGCTAAGAGCTTTCAACCAAGCTGTAAGTCGTTTATGCAGCAAAAGAAATGTGAAAGTTAAATGCAACTGTATATGAAAAATACATTTTCATCAACAATATTCCCAGTAACATATTTCCCAGGTGAGTCAATTTTAAGTTCCTTCCCTAAGCCTCTATCAAGGAGGGTTATACATCGTTGGAAAGAACAAGCTAGGAGCTTTCAACCAAGCTATAAATGATTTATGCAACAAAAGAAATGTGAAAGTTAAATGCAACTGTACATGAGGAATACAAAATCATCAACAATATTCCCAGTGACATATTTCCTAAGTGAGTCAATCATAACTTCCTTCCCTAAGCCTCTATCAACGAAAGTTATACATCGTTCGAAAGAAGAGTCTAAGAGCTTTCAATCAAGCTATAAATGGTTTATGCAACAATAGAAATGTGAAAGTTAAATGCAACTGTATATGAAAAACACAAAATCATCAACAATATTCCCAGTGACATATTTCCTAGATTAGTCAATTTTAAGTTTCTTTCCTAAGCCTCTAGCAGCGAGGGTTATCTTCGTTGGAAAGAACAAAATAAGGGATTTCAACTAAGCTATACACGGTATATGCAGCGGAAAAATGTGAGAGTTAAATACAACTGTATATGAAAAATACAGTCATCAACAATATTCCTCGTGACATAATTCCGAGATCCGTCAATTTTAAGTTCCTTTCCTAAGCTTCTATCAACCACAGTTATACATCGTTGGAAAGAACAAAATAACGGCTTTCAATCACACTATAAATAGTTTTTGCAGCAAAAGAAATGTGAAAGTTAAATGCAACTGTATATGAAAAATACAGAATCATCAACAATATTCCCAGTGACATATTTCCTAAGTTTGTCAATTATAAATTCCTTCCCTAAGCCTCTAACAATGAGGGTTATACATCGTTGGAAAGAAAAAGCTAGGAGCTTTCAATCAAGCTATAAATGATTTATGCAACAAAAGAAATGTGAAAGTTAAATGCAACTGTATATGAAAAACACAAAATCATCAACAATATTGCCAGTGACATATTTCCTAAGTTTGTCAATTATAAGTTCCTTCCCTAAGCCTCTGTCAATTAGAGTTATACATCGTTAGAAAGAATAAGCTAGGAGCTTTCAACCAAGCTATAAATGATTTATGCAACAAAAGAAATGTGAAAGTTAAATGCAACTGTATATGAAAAATAAAAAATCATCAACAATATTGCCAGTGACATATTTCCTGGAAGAGTCAATTTTAAATTAATTTCCTAAGCTTCTATCACTGAGGGTTATACGTCGTTAGAAAGAACAAGCTAAGAGCTTTCAATCAAGCTATAAATGATTTATGCAACAAAAGAAATTTGAAAGTTAAATGCAACTGTATATGAAAATTACATATTCATCAACAATATTGCCAGTGACATATTTCCTAGATGAGTCAATTTTAAGTTCCTTTCCTAAGCCTCTAGCAATGAGGGTTATACGTCGTACGAAAGAACAAGCTAAGAGCTTTCAACCAAGCTGTAAGTCGTTTATGCAGCAAAAGAAATGTGAAAGTTAAATGCAACTGTATATGAAAAATACATTTTCATCAACAATATTCCCAGTGACATATTTCCCAGGTGAGTCAATTTTAAGTTCCTTTCCTAAGCCTCTATCAAGCAGAGTTATACATCGTTGGAAAGAACAAGCTAGGAGCTTTGAACCGAGCTATAAATGATTTATGCAACAAAAGAAATGTGAAAGTTAAATGCAACTGTACATGAAAAATACAAAATCATCAACAATATTCCCAATGACATATTTCCTAAGTGAGTCAATTATAAGTTCCTTCCTTAAGCCTTTCTCAACTAGGGTTATACATCGTTGGAAAGAACAAGCTAAGGGCTTTCAATCAAGCTATAAACGTTTTATGCAACAAAAGAAATGTGAAAAATAAATGCAACTGTACATGAAAAATACAAAATCATCAACAATATTCCCAGTGTCATATTTCCTAGATGAGTCAATTTTAAGTTCGTTTCCTAAACCTCTTTAAACCTGAGTTTTACATCGTTGGAGAGAGCAAGCTAAGAGCTTTCAATTAAGCTATAAACGGTTTATGCAGCAAAACAAATGTGAAAGTTAAATGCAACTGTATATGAAAAATAAAAAATCATCAACAATATTGCCAGTGACATATTTCCTGGAAGAGTCAATTTTAAGTTCCTTTCCTAAGCTTCTATCACTGAGAGTTATACGTCGTTGGAAAGAACAAGCTAAGAGCTTTCAATCAAGCTATAAATGATTTATGCAACAAAAGAAATGTGAAAGTTAAATGCAACTGTATATGAAAATTACAGATTCATCAACAATATTGCCAGTGACATATTTCCTAGATGAGTCAATTTTAAGTTCCTTTCCTAAGATTCTAGCAATGAGAGTTATACGTCGTACGAAAGAACAAGCTAGGAGCTTTCAACCAAGCTGTAAGTCGTTTATGCAGCAAAAGAAATGTGAAAGTTAAATGCAACTGTATATGAAAAATACATTTTCATCAACAATGTTCCCAGTGACATATTTCCCAGGTGAGTCAATTTTAAGTTCCTTTCCTAAGCCTCTATCAAGGAGAGTTATACATCGTTGGAAAGAACGAGCTAGGAGCTTTGAACCAAGCTATAAATGATTTATGCAACAAAAGAAATGTGAAAGTTAAATGCAACTGTACATGAAAAATACAAAATCATCAACAATATTCCCAATGACATATTTCCTAAGTGAGTCAATTATAAGTTCCTTCCTTAAGCCTTTCTCAACTAGGGTTATACATCGTTGGAAAGAACAAGCTAAGGGCTTTCAATCAAGCTATAAACGTTTTATGCAACAAAAGAAATGTGAAAGATATATGCAACTGTACATGAAAAATACAAAATCATCAACAATATTCCCAGTGTCATATTTCCTAGATGAGTCAATTTTAAGTTCGTTTCCTAAACCTCTTTAAACCTGAGTTTTACATCGTTGGAGAGAGCAAGCTAAGAGCTTTCAATTAAGCTATAAACGGTTTATGCAGCAAAACAAATGTGAAAGTTAAATGCAACTGTATATGAAAAATAAAAAATCATCAACAATATTGCCAGTGACATATTTCCTGGAAGAGTCAATTTTAAGTTCCTTTCCTAAGCTTCTATCACTGAGAGTTATACGTCGTTGGAAAGAACAAGCTAAGAGCTTTCAATCAAGCTATAAATGATTTATGCAACAAAAGAAATGTGAAAGTTAAATGCAACTGTATATGAAAAATACATTTTCATCAACAATATTCCCAGTGACATATTTCCCAGGTGAGTCAATTTTAAGTTCCTTCCCTAAGCCTCTATCAAGGAGAGTTGTACATCGTTGGAAAGAACAAGCTAGGAGCTTTCAACCAAGCTATAAATGATTTATGCAACAAAAGAAATGTGAAAGTTAAACGCAACTGTATATGAAAAATACAGAATCATCAACAATATTCCCAGTGACATATTTCCTAAGTGTGTCAATTATAAGTTCCTTCCCTAAGCCTCTAACAATGAGGGTTATACATCGTTGGAAAGAACGAGCTAGGAGCTTTCAATCGAGCTATAAATGATTTATGCAACAAAAGAAATGTGAAAGTTAAATGCAACTGTATATGAAAAACACAAAATCATCAACAATATTGCCAGTGACATATTTCCTAAGTGTGTCAATTATAAGTTCCTTCCCTAAGCCTCTATCAATGAGAGTTATACATCGCTGGAAAGAACTAGCTAAGAGCTTTCAATCAAGATATAAAAGATTTATGCAACAAAAGAAATGTGAAAGTTAAATGCAACTGTACATGAAGAATACAAAATCATCAACAATATTGCCAGTAACATATTTCCTAAGTGAGTCAATTATAAGTTCCTTCCCTAAGCCTCTGTCAATTAGAGTTATACATCGTTAGAAAGAATAAGCTAGGAGCTTTCAACCAAGCTATAAATGATTTATGCAACAAAAGAAATTTGAAAGTTAAATGCAACTGTATATGAAAATTACATATTCATCAACAATATTGCCAGTGACATATTTCCTAGATGAGTCAATTTTAAGTTCCTTTCCTAAGCTTCTATCACTGAGAGTTAGACGTCGTTAGAAAGAACAAGCTAAGAGCTTTCAATCAAGCTATAAATGATTTATGCAACAAAAGAAATTTGAAAGTTAAATGCAACTGTATATGAAAATTACATATTCATCAACAATATTGCCAGTGACATATTTCCTAGATGAGTCAATTTTAAGTTCCTTTCCTAAGCCTCTAGCAATGAGAGTTATACGTCGTACGAAAGAACAAGCTAAGAGCTTTCAACCAAGCTGTAAGTCGTTTATGCAACAAAAGAAATGTGAAAGTTAAATGCAACTGTATATGAAAAATACATTTTCATCAACAATATTCCCAGTGACATATTTCCCAGGTGAGTCAATTTTAAGTTCCTTCCCTAAGCCTCTATCAAGGAGAGTTGTACATCGTTGGAAAGAACAAGCTAGGAGCTTTCAACCAAGCTATAAATGATTTATGCAACAAAAGAAATGTGAAAGTTAAACGCAACTGTATATGAAAAATACAGAATCATCAACAATATTCCCAGTGACATATTTCCTAAGTGTGTCAATTATAAGTTCCTTCCCTAAGCCTCTAACAATGAGGGTTATACATCGTTGGAAAGAACGAGCTAGGAGCTTTCAATCGAGCTATAAATGATTTATGCAACAAAAGAAATGTGAAAGTTAAATGCAACTGTATATGAAAAACACAAAATCATCAACAATATTGCCAGTGACATATTTCCTAAGTGTGTCAATTATAAGTTCCTTCCCTAAGCCTCTATCAATGAGAGTTATACATCGCTGGAAAGAACTAGCTAAGAGCTTTCAATCAAGATATAAAAGATTTATGCAACAAAAGAAATGTGAAAGTTAAATGCAACTGTACATGAAGAATACAAAATCATCAACAATATTGCCAGTAACATATTTCCTAAGTGAGTCAATTATAAGTTCCTTCCCTAAGCCTCTGTCAATTAGAGTTATACATCGTTAGAAAGAATAAGCTAGGAGCTTTCAACCAAGCTATAAATGATTTATGCAACAAAAGAAATTTGAAAGTTAAATGCAACTGTATATGAAAATTACATATTCATCAACAATATTGCCAGTGACATATTTCCTAGATGAGTCAATTTTAAGTTCCTTTCCTAAGCTTCTATCACTGAGAGTTAGACGTCGTTAGAAAGAACAAGCTAAGAGCTTTCAATCAAGCTATAAATGATTTATGCAACAAAAGAAATTTGAAAGTTAAATGCAACTGTATATGAAAATTACATATTCATCAACAATATTGCCAGTGACATATTTCCTAGATGAGTCAATTTTAAGTTCCTTTCCTAAGCCTCTAGCAATGAGAGTTATACGTCGTACGAAAGAACAAGCTAAGAGCTTTCAACCAAGCTGTAAGTCGTTTATGCAGCAAAAGAAATGTGATAGTTAAATGCAACTGTATATGAAAAATACATTTTCATCAACAATATTCCCAGTGACATATTTCCCAGGTGAGTCAATTTTAAGTTCCTTTCCTAAGCCTCTATCAAGGAGAGTTATACATCGTTGGAAAGAACAAGCTAGGAGCTTTGAACCAAGCTATAAATGATTTATGCAACAAAAGAAATGTGAAAGTTAAATGCAACTGTATATGAAAAATACATTTTCATCAACAATGTTCCCAGTGACATATTTCCCAGGTGAGTCAATTTTAAGTTCCTTTCCTAAGCCTCTATCAAGGAGAGTTGTACATCGTTGGAAAGAACAAGCTAGGAGCTTTGAACCAAGCTATAAATGATTTATGCAACAAAAGAAATGTGAAAGTTAAATGCAACTGTATATGAAAAATACATTTTCATCAACAATGTTCCCAGTGACATATTTCCCAGGTGAGTCAATTTTAAGTTCCTTTCCTAAGCCTCTATCAAGGAGAGTTGTACATCGTTGGAAAGAACAAGCTAGGAGCTTTGAACCAAGCTATAAATGATTTATGCAACAAAAGAAATGTGAAAGTTAAATGCAACTGTACATGAAAAATACAAAATCATCAACAATATTCCCAATGACATATTTCCTAAGTGAGTCAATTATAAGTTCCTTCCTTAAGCCTTTCTCAACTAGGGTTATACATCGTTGGAAAGAACAAGCTAAGGGCTTTCAATCAAGCTATAAACGTTTTATGCAACAAAAGAAATGTGAAAGATAAATGCAACTGTACATGAAAAATACAAAATCATCAACAATATTCCCAGTGTCATATTTCCTAGATGAGTCAATTTTAAGTTCGTTTCCTAAACCTCTTTAAACCTGAGTTTTACATCGTTGGAGAGAGCAAGCTAAGAGCTTTCAATTAAGCTATAAACGGTTTATGCAGCAAAACAAATGTGAAAGTTAAATGCAACTGTATATGAAAATTACATATTCATCAACAATATTGCCAGTGACATATTTCCTAAGTTTGTCAATTATAAGTTCCTTCCCTAAGCCTCTGTCAATTAGAGTTATACGTCGTACGAAAGAACAAGCTAAGAGCTTTCAACCAAGCTGTAAGTCGTTTATGCAACAAAAGAAATGTGAAAGTTAAATGCAACTGTATATGAAAATTACAGATTCATCAACAATATTGCCAGTGACATATTTCCTAAATGAGTCAATTTTAAGTTCCTTTCCTAAGCCTCTAGCAATGAGAGTTATACGTCGTACGAAAGAACAAGCTAAGAGCTTTCAACCAAGCTGTAAGTCGTTTATGCAGCAAAAGAAATGTGAAAGTTAAATGCAACTGTATATGAAAAATACATTTTCATCAACAATATTCCCAGTGACATATTTCCCAGGTGAGTCAATTTTAAGTTCCTTCCCTAAGCCTCTATCAAGGAGAGTTATACATCGTTGGAAAGAACAAGCTAGGAGCTTTCAACCAAGCTATAAATGATTTATGCAACAAAAGAAATGTGAAAGTTAAACGCAACTGTATATGAAAAATACAGAATCATCAACAATATTCCCAGTGACATATTTCCTAAGTGTGTCAATTATAAGTTCCTTTCCTAAGCCTCTATCAAGGAGAGTTGTACATCGTTGGAAAGAACAAGCTAGGAGCTTTGAACCAAGCTATAAATGATTTATGCAACAAAAGAAATGTGAAAGTTAAATGCAACTGTATATGAAAAATACATTTTCATCAACAATGTTCCCAGTGACATATTTCCCAGGTGAGTCAATTTTAAGTTCCTTTCCTAAGCCTCTATCAAGGAGAGTTGTACACCGTTGGAAAGAACAAGCTAGGAGCTTTGAACCAAGCTATAAATGATTTATGCAGCAAAAGAAATGTGAAAGTTAAATGCAACTGTACATGAAAAATACAAAATCATCAACAATATTCCCAATGACATATTTCCTAAGTGAGTCAATTATAAGTTCCTTCCTTAAGCCTTTCTCAACTAGGGTTATACATCGTTGGAAAGAACAAGCTAAGGGCTTTCAATCAAGCTATAAACGTTTTATGCAACAAAAGAAATGTGAAAGATAAATGCAACTGTACATGAAAAATACAAAATCATCAACAATATTCCCAGTGTCATATTTCCTAGATGAGTCAATTTTAAGTTCGTTTCCTAAACCTCTTTAAACCTGAGTTTTACATCGTTGGAGAGAGCAAGCTAAGAGCTTTCAATTAAGCTATAAACGGTTTATGCAGCAAAACAAATGTGAAAGTTAAATGCAACTGTATATGAAAATTACATATTCATCAACAATATTGCCAGTGACATATTTCCTAAGTTTGTCAATTATAAGTTCCTTCCCTAAGCCTCTGTCAATTAGAGTTATACATCGTTAGAAAGAATAAGCTAGGAGCTTTCAATCAAGCTATAAATGATTTATGCAACAAAAGAAATGTGAAAGTTAAATGCAACTGTATATGAAAATTACAGATTCATCAACAATATTGCCAGTGACATATTTCCTAGATGAGTCAATTTTAAGTTCCTTTCCTAAGCCTCTAGCAATGAGAGTTATACGTCGTACGAAAGAACAAGCTAAGAGCTTTCAACCAAGCTGTAAGTCGTTTATGCAGCAAAAGAAATGTGAAAGTTAAATGCAACTGTATATGAAAAATACATTTTCATCAACAATATTCCCAGTGACATATTTCCCAGGTGAGTCAATTTTAAGTTCCTTCCCTAAGCCTCTATCAAGGAGGGTTATACATCGTTGGAAAGAACAAGCTAGGAGCTTTCAACCAAGCTATAAATGATTTATGCAACAAAAGAAATGTGAAAGTTAAACGCAACTGTATATGAAAAATACAGAATCATCAACAATATTCCCAGTGACATATTTCCTAAGTGTGTCAATTATAAGTTCCTTCCCTAAGCCTCTAACAATGAGGGTTATACATCGTTGGAAAGAACGAGCTAGGAGCTTTCAATCGAGCTATAAATAATTTATGCAACAAAAGAAATGTGAAAGTTAAATGCAACTGTATATGAAAAACACAAAATCATCAACAATATTGCCAGTGACATATTTCCTAAGTGTGTCAATTATAAGTTCCTTCCCTAAGCCTCTATCAATGAGAGTTATACATCGCTGGAAAGAACTAGCTAAGAGCTTTCAATCAAGATATAAAAGATTTATGCAACAAAAGAAATGTGAAAGTTAAATGCAACTGTACATGAAGAATACAAAATCATCAACAATATTGCCAGTAACATATTTCCTAAGTGAGTCAATTATAACTTCCTTCCCTAAGCCTCTATCAACGAAAGTTATACATCGTTCGAAAGAAGAGTCTAAGAGCTTTCAATCAAGCTATAAATGGTTTATGCAACAACAGAAATGTGAAAGTTAAATGCAACTGTATATGAAAAACACAAAATCATCAACAATATTCCCAGTGACATATTTCCTAGATTAGTCAATTTTAAGTTTCTTTCCTAAGCCTCTAGCAGCGAGGGTTATCTTCGTTGGAAAGAACAAAATAAGGGCTTTCAATCACACTATAAATAGTTTTTGCAGCAAAAGAAATGTGAAAGTTAAATGCAACTGTATATGAAAAATACAGAATCATCAACAATATTCCCAGTGACATATTTCCTAAGTTTGTCAATTATAAATTCCTTCCCTAAGCCTCTAACAATGAGGGTTATACATCGTTGGAAAGAAAAAGCTAGGAGCTTTCAATCAAGCTATAAATGATTTATGCAACAAAAGAAATGTGAAAGTTAAATGCAACTGTATATGAAAAACACAAAATCATCAACAATATTGCCAGTGACATATTTCCTAAGTTTGTCAATTATAAGTTCCTTCCCTAAGCCTCTGTCAATTAGAGTTATACATCGTTAGAAAGAATAAGCTAGGAGCTTTCAACCAAGCTATAAATGATTTATGCAACAAAAGAAATTTGAAAGTTAAATGCAACTGTATATGAAAATTACATATTCATCAACAATATTGCCAGTGACATATTTCCTAGATGAGTCAATTTTAAGTTCCTTTCCTAAGCTTCTATCACTGAGAGTTAGACGTCGTTAGAAAGAACAAGCTAAGAGCTTTCAATCAAGCTATAAATGATTTATGCAACAAAAGAAATTTGAAAGTTAAATGCAACTGAATATGAAAATTACATATTCATCAACAATATTGCCAGTGACATATTTCCTAGATGAGTCAATTTTAAGTTCCTTTCCTAAGCCTCTAGCAATGAGAGTTATACGTCGTACGAAAGAACAAGCTAAGAGCTTTCAACCAAGCTGTAAGTCGTTTATGCAGCAAAAGAAATGTGAAAGTTAAATGCAACTGTATATGAAAAATACATTTTCATCAACAATATTCCCAGTGACATATTTCCCAGGTGAGTCAATTTTAAGTTCCTTTCCTAAGCCTCTATCAAGGAGAGTTATACATCGTTGGAAAGAACAAGCTAGGAGCTTTGAACCAAGCTATAAATGATTTATGCAACAAAAGAAATGTGAAAGTTAAATGCAACTGTATATGAAAAATACATTTTCATCAACAATGTTCCCAGTGACATATTTCCCAGGTGAGTCAATTTTAAGTTCCTTTCCTAAGCCTCTATCAAGGAGAGTTGTACATCGTTGGAAAGAACAAGCTAGGAGCTTTGAACCAAGCTATAAATGATTTATGCAACAAAAGAAATGTGAAAGTTAAATGCAACTGTATATGAAAAATACATTTTCATCAACAATGTTCCCAGTGACATATTTCCCAGGTGAGTCAATTTTAAGTTCCTTTCCTAAGCCTCTATCAAGGAGAGTTGTACATCGTTGGAAAGAACAAGCTAGGAGCTTTGAACCAAGCTATAAATGATTTATGCAACAAAAGAAATGTGAAAGTTAAATGCAACTGTACATGAAAAATACAAAATCATCAACAATATTCCCAATGACATATTTCCTAAGTGAGTCAATTATAAGTTCCTTCCTTAAGCCTTTCTCAACTAGGGTTATACATCGTTGGAAAGAACAAGCTAAGGGCTTTCAATCAAGCTATAAACGTTTTACGCATCAAAAGAAATGTGAAAGATAAATGCAACTGTACATGAAAAATACAAAATCATCAACAATATTCCCAGTGTCATATTTCCTAGATGAGTCAATTTTAAGTTCGTTTCCTAAACCTCTTTAAACCTGAGTTTTACATCGTTGGAGAGAGCAAGCTAAGAGCTTTCAATTAAGCTATAAACGGTTTATGCAGCAAAACAAATGTGAAAGTTAAATGCAACTGTATATGAAAATTACATATTCATCAACAATATTGCCAGTGACATATTTCCTAAGTTTGTCAATTATAAGTTCCTTCCCTAAGCCTCTGTCAATTAGAGTTATACATCGTTAGAAAGAATAAGCTAGGAGCTTTCAATCAAGCTATAAATGATTTATGCAACAAAAGAAATGTGAAAGTTAAATGCAACTGTATATGAAAATTACAGATTCATCAACAATATTGCCAGTGACATATTTCCTAGATGAGTCAATTTTAAGTTCCTTTCCTAAGCCTCTAGCAATGAGAGTTATACGTCGTACGAAAGAACAAGCTAAGAGCTTTCAACCAAGCTGTAAGTCGTTTATGCAGCAAAAGAAATGTGAAAGTTAAATGCAACTGTATATGAAAAATACATTTTCATCAACAATATTCCCAGTGACATATTTCCCAGGTGAGTCAATTTTAAGTTCCTTCCCTAAGCCTCTATCAAGGAGAGTTATACATCGTTGGAAAGAACAAGCTAGGAGCTTTCAACCAAGCTATAAATGATTTATGCAACAAAAGAAATGTGAAAGTTAAACGCAACTGTATATGAAAAATACAGAATCATCAACAATATTCCCAGTGACATATTTCCTAAGTGTGTCAATTATAAGTTCCTTCCCTAAGCCTCTAACAATGAGGGTTATACATCGTTGGAAAGAACGAGCTAGGAGCTTTCAATCGAGCTATAAATGATTTATGCAACAAAAGAAATGTGAAAGTTAAATGCAACTGTATATGAAAAACACAAAATCATCAACAATATTGCCAGTGACATATTTCCTAAGTGTGTGAATTATAAGTTCCTTCCCTAAGCCTCTATCAATGAGAGTTATACATCGCTGGAAAGAACTAGCTAAGAGCTTTCAATCAAGATATAAAAGATTTATGCAACAAAAGAAATGTGAAAGTTAAATGCAACTGTACATGAAGAATACAAAATCATCAACAATATTGCCAGTAACATATTTCCTAAGTGAGTCAATTATAACTTCCTTCCCTAAGCCTCTATCAACGAAAGTTATACATCGTTCGAAAGAAGAGTCTAAGAGCTTTCAATCAAGCTATAAATGGTTTATGCAACAATAGAAATGTGAAAGTTAAATGCAACTGTATATGAAAAACACAAAATCATCAACAATATTCCCAGTGACATATTTCCTAGATTAGTCAATTTTAAGTTTCTTTCCTAAGCCTCTAGCAGCGAGGGTTATCTTCGTTGGAAAGAACAAAATAAGGGCTTTCAATCACACTATAAATAGTTTTTGCAGCAAAAGAAATGTGAAAGTTAAATGCAACTGTATATGAAAAATACAGAATCATCAACAATATTCCCAGTGACATATTTCCTAAGTTTGTCAATTATAAATTCCTTCCCTAAGCCTCTAACAATGAGGGTTATACATCGTTGGAAAGAAAAAGCTAGGAGCTTTCAACCAAGCTATAAATGATTTATGCAACAAAAGAAATGTGAAAGTTAAATGCAACTGTATATGAAAAACACAAAATCATCAACAATATTGCCAGTGACATATTTCCTAAGTTTGTCAATTATAAGTTCCTTCCCTAAGCCTCTGTCAATTAGAGTTATACATCGTTAGAAAGAATAAGCTAGGAGCTTTCAACCAAGCTATAAATGATTTATGCAACAAAAGAAATGTGAAAGTTAAATGCAACTGTATATGAAAAACACAAAATCATCAACAATATTGCCAGTGACATATTTCCTAAGTGAGTCAATCATAACTTCCTTCCCTAAGCCTCTATCAACGAAAGTTATACATCGTTCGAAAGAAGAGTCTAAGAGCTTTCAATCAAGCTATAAATGGTTTATGCAACAATAGAAATGTGAAAGTTAAATGCAACTGTATATGAAAAACACAAAATCATCAACAATATTCCCAGTGACATATTTCCTAGATTAGTCAATTTTAAGTTTCTTTCCTAAGCCTCTAGCAGCGAGGGTTATCTTCGTTGGAAAGAACAAAATAAGGGATTTCAACTAAGCTATACACGGTATATGCAGCGGAAAAATGTGAGAGTTAAATACAACTGTATATGAAAAATACAGTCATCAACAATATTCCTCGTGACATAATTCCGAGATCCGTCAATTTTAAGTTCCTTTCCTAAGCTTCTATCAACCACAGTTATACATCGTTGGAAAGAACAAAATAAGGGCTTTCAATCACACTATAAATAGTTTTTGCAGCAAAAGAAATGTGAAAGTTAAATGCAACTGTATATGAAAATTACATATTCATCAACAATATTGCCAGTGACATATTTCCTAGATGAGTCAATTTTAAGTTCCTTTCCTAAGCTTCTATCACTGAGAGTTAGACGTCGTTAGAAAGAACAAGCTACGAGCTTTCAATCAAGCTATAAATGATTTATGCAACAAAAGAAATTTGAAAGTTAAATGCAACTGTATATGAAAATTACAGATTCATCAACAATATTGCCAGTGACATATTTCCTAGATGAGTCAATTTTAAGTTCCTTTCCTAAGCCTCTATCAAGGAGAGTTATACATCGTTGGAAAGAACAAGCTAGGAGCTTTGAACCAAGCTATAAATGATTTATGCAACAAAAGAAATGTGAAAGTTAAATGCAACTGTATATGAAAAATACATTTTCATCAACAATGTTCCCAGTGACATATTTCCCAGGTGAGTCAATTTTAAGTTCCTTTCCTAAGCCTCTATCAAGGAGAGTTGTACATCGTTGGAAAGAACAAGCTAGGAGCTTTGAACCAAGCTATAAATGATTTATGCAACAAAAGAAATGTGAAAGTTAAATGCAACTGTACATGAAAAATACAAAATCATCAACAATATTCCCAATGACATATTTCCTAAGTGAGTCAATTATAAGTTCCTTCCTTAAGCCTTTCTCAACTAGGGTTATACATCGTTGGAAAGAACAAGCTAAGGGCTTTCAATCAAGCTATAAACGTTTTATGCAACAAAAGAAATGTGAAAGATAAATGCAACTGTACATGAAAAATACAAAATCATCAACAATATTCCCAGTGTCATATTTCCTAGATGAGTCAATTTTAAGTTCGTTTCCTAAACCTCTTTAAACCTGAGTTTTACATCGTTGGAGAGAGCAAGCTAAGAGCTTTCAATTAAGCTATAAACGGTTTATGCAGCAAAACAAATGTGAAAGTTAAATGCAACTGTATATGAAAAATACATTTTCATCAACAATATTCCCAGTGACATATTTCCCAGGTGAGTCAATTTTAAGTTCCTTCCCTAAGCCTCTATCAAGGAGAGTTATACATCGTTGGAAAGAACAAGCTAGGAGCTTTCAACCAAGCTATAAATGATTTATGCAACAAAAGAAATGTGAAAGTTAAACGCAACTGTATATGAAAAATACAGAATCATCAACAATATTCCCAGTGACATATTTCCTAAGTGTGTCAATTATAAGTTCCTTCCCTAAGCCTCTAACAATGAGGGTTATACATCGTTGGAAAGAACGAGCTAGGAGCTTTCAATCGAGCTATAAATGATTTATGCAACAAAAGAAATGTGAAAGTTAAACGCAACTGTATATGAAAAACACAAAATCATCAACAATATTGCCAGTGACATATTTCCTAAGTGTGTCAATTATAAGTTCCTTCCCTAAGCCTCTATCAATGAGAGTTATACATCGCTGGAAAGAACTAGCTAAGAGCTTTCAATCAAGATATAAAAGATTTATGCAACAAAAGAAATGTGAAAGTTAAATGCAACTGTACATGAAGAATACAAAATCATCAACAATATTGCCAGTAACATATTTCCTAAGTGAGTCAATTATAACTTCCTTCCCTAAGCCTCTATCAACGAAAGTTATACATCGTTCGAAAGAAGAGTCTAAGAGCTTTCAATCAAGCTATAAATGGTTTATGCAACAATAGAAATGTGAAAGTTAAATGCAACTGTATATGAAAAACACAAAATCATCAACAATATTCCCAGTGACATATTTCCTAGATTAGTCAATTTTAAGTTTCTTTCCTAAGCCTCTAGCAGCGAGGGTTATCTTCATTGGAAAGAACAAAATAAGGGCTTTCAATCACACTATAAATAGTTTTTGCAGCAAAAGAAATGTGAAAGTTAAATGCAACTGTATATGAAAAATACAGAATCATCAACAATATTCCCAGTGACATATTTCCTAAGTTTGTCAATTATAAATTCCTTCCCTAAGCCTCTAACAATGAGGGTTATACATCGTTGGAAAGAAAAAGCTAGGAGCTTTCAATCAAGCTATAAATGATTTATGCAACAAAAGAAATGTGAAAGTTAAATGCAACTGTATATGAAAAACACAAAATCATCAACAATATTGCCAGTGACATATTTCCTAAGTTTGTCAATTATAAGTTCCTTCCCTAAGCCTCTGTCAATTAGAGTTATACATCGTTAGAAAGAATAAGCTAGGAGCTTTCAACCAAGCTATAAACGATTTATGCAACAAAAGAAATGTGAAAGATAAATGCAACTGTACATGAAAAATACAAAATCATCAACAATATTCCCAGTGTCATATTTCCTAGATGAGTCAATTTTAAGTTCGTTTCCTAAACCTCTTTAAACCTGAGTTTTACATCGTTGGAGAGAGCAAGCTAAGAGCTTTCAATTAAGCTATAAACGGTTTATGCAGCAAAACAAATGTGAAAGTTAAATGCAACTGTATATGAAAAATACATTTTCATCAACAATATTCCCAGTGACATATTTCCCAGGTGAATCAATTTTAAGTTCCTTCCCTAAGCCTCTATCAAGGAGAGTTATACATCGTTGGAAAGAACAAGCTAGGAGCTTTCAACCAAGCTATAAATGATTTATGTAACAAAAGAAATGTGAAAGTTAAACGCAACTGTATATGAAAAATACAGAATCATCAACAATATTCCCAGTGACATATTTCCTAAGTGTGTCAATTATAAGTTCCTTCCCTAAGCCTCTAACAATGAGGGTTATACATCGTTGGAAAGAACGAGCTAGGAGCTTTCAATCGAGCTATAAATGATTTATGCAACAAAAGAAATGTGAAAGTTAAACGCAACTGTATATGAAAAACACAAAATCATCAACAATATTGCCAGTGACATATTTCCTAAGTGTGTCAATTATAAGTTCCTTCCCTAAGTCTCTATCAATGAGAGTTATACATCGCTGGAAAGAACTAGCTAAGAGCTTTCAATCAAGATATAAAAGATTTATGCAACAAAAGAAATGTGAAAGTTAAATGCAACTGTACATGAAGAATACAAAATCATCAACAATATTGCCAGTAACATATTTCCTAAGTGAGTCAATTATAACTTCCTTCCCTAAGCCTCTATCAACGAAAGTTATACATCGTTCGAAAGAAGAGTCTAAGAGCTTTCAATCAAGCTATAAATGGTTTATGCAACAATAGAAATGTGAAAGTTAAATGCAACTGTATATGAAAAACACAAAATCATCAACAATATTCCCAGTGACATATTTCCTAGATTAGTCAATTTTAAGTTTCTTTCCTAAGCCTCTAGCAGCGAGGGTTATCTTCGTTGGAAAGAACAAAATAAGGGCTTTCAATCACACTATAAATAGTTTTTGCAGCAAAAGAAATGTGAAAGTTAAATGCAACTGTATATGAAAAATACAGAATCATCAACAATATTGCCAGTGACATATTTCCTAAGTTTGTCAATTATAAATTCCTTCCCTAAGCCTCTAACAATGAGGGTTATACATCGTTGGAAAGAAAAAGCTAGGAGCTTTCAATCAAGCTATAAATGATTTATGCAACAAAAGAAATGTGAAAGTTAAATGCAACTGTATATGAAAAACACAAAATCATCAACAATATTGCCAGTGACATATTTCCTAAGTTTGTCAATTATAAGTTCCTTCCCTAAGCCTCTGTCAATTAGAGTTATACATCGTTAGAAAGAATAAGCTAGGAGCTTTCAACCAAGCTATAAATGATTTATGCAACAAAAGAAATTTGAAAGTTAAATGCAACTGTATATGAAAATTACATATTCATCAACAATATTGCCAGTGACATATTTCCTAGATGAGTCAATTTTAAGTTCCTTTCCTAAGCTTCTATCACTGAGAGTTAGACGTCGTTAGAAAGAACAAGCTAAGAGCTTTCAATCAAGCTATAAATGATTTATGCAACAAAAGAAATTTGAAAGTTAAATGCAACTGTATATGAAAATTACATATTCATCAACAATATTGCCAGTGACATATTTCCTAGATGAGTCAATTTTAAGTTCCTTTCCTAAGCCTCTAGCAATGAGAGTTATACGTCGTACGAAAAAACAAGCTAAGAGCTTTCAACCAAGCTGTAAGTCGTTTATGCAGCAAAAGAAATGTGAAAGTTAAATGCAACTGTATATGAAAAATACATTTTCATCAACAATATTCCCAGTGACATATTTCCCAGGTGAGTCAATTTTAAGTTCCTTTCCTAAGCCTCTATCAAGGAGAGTTATACATCGTTGGAAAGAACAAGCTAGGAGCTTTGAACCAAGCTATAAATGATTTATGCAACAAAAGAAATGTGAAAGTTAAATGCAACTGTATATGAAAAATACATTTTCATCAACAATGTTCCCAGTGACATATTTCCCAGGTGAGTCAATTTTAAGTTCCTTTCCTAAGCCTCTATCAAGGAGAGTTGTACATCGTTGGAAAGAACAAGCTAGGAGCTTTGAACCAAGCTATAAATTATTTATGCAACAAAAGAAATGTGAAAGTTAAATGCAACTGTATATGAAAAATACATTTTCATCAACAATGTTCCCAGTGACATATTTCCCAGGTGAGTCAATTTTAAGTTCCTTTCCTAAGCCTCTATCAAGGAGAGTTGTACATCGTTGGAAAGAACAAGCTAGGAGCTTTGAACCAAGCTATAAATGATTTATGCAACAAAAGAAATGTGAAAGTTAAATGCAACTGTACATGAAAAATACAAAATCATCAACAATATTCCCAATGACATATTTCCTAAGTGAGTCAATTATAAGTTCCTTCCTTAAGCCTTTCTCAACTAGGGTTATACATCGTTGGAAAGAACAAGCTAAGGGCTTTCAATCAAGCTATAAACGTTTTATGCAACAAAAGAAATGTGAAAGATAAATGCAACTGTACATGAAAAATACAAAATCATCAACAATATTCCCAGTGTCATATTTCCTAGATGAGTCAATTTTAAGTTCGTTTCCTAAACCTCTTTAAACCTGAGTTTTACATCGTTGGAGAGAGCAAGCTAAGAGCTTTCAATTAAGCTATAAACGGTTTATGCAGCAAAACAAATGTGAAAGTTAAATGCAACTGTATATGAAAAATACATTTTCATCAACAATATTCCCAGTGACATATTTCCCAGGTGAGTCAATTTTAAGTTCCTTCCCTAAGCCTCTATCAAGGAGAGTTATACATCGTTGGAAAGAACAAGCTAGGAGCTTTCAACCAAGCTATAAATGATTTATGCAACAAAAGAAATGTGAAAGTTAAACGCAACTGTATATGAAAAATACAGAATCATCAACAATATTCCCAGTGACATATTTCCTAAGTGTGTCAATTATAAGTTCCTTCCCTAAGCCTCTAACAATGAGGGTTATACATCGTTGGAAAGAACGAGCTAGGAGCTTTCAATCGAGCTATAAATGATTTATGCAACAAAAGAAATGTGAAAGTTAAACGCAACTGTATATGAAAAACACAAAATCATCAACAATATTGCCAGTGACATATTTCCTAAGTGTGTCAATTATAAGTTCCTTCCCTAAGCCTCTATCAATGAGAGTTATACATCGCTGGAAAGAACTAGCTAAGAGCTTTCAATCAAGATATAAAAGATTTATGCAACAAAAGAAATGTGAAAGTTAAATGCAACTGTACATGAAGAATACAAAATCATCAACAATATTGCCAGTAACATATTTCCTAAGTGAGTCAATTATAACTTCCTTCCCTAAGCCTCTATCAACGAAAGTTATACATCGTTCGAAAGAAGAGTCTAAGAGCTTTCAATCAAGCTATAAATGGTTTATGCAACAATAGAAATGTGAAAGTTAAATGCAACTGTATATGAAAAACACAAAATCATCAACAATATTCCCAGTGACATATTTCCTAGATTAGTCAATTTTAAGTTTCTTTCCTAAGCCTCTAGCAGCGAGGGTTATCTTCGTTGGAAAGAACAAAATAAGGGCTTTCAATCACACTATAAATAGTTTTTGCAGCAAAAGAAATGTGAAAGTTAAATGCAACTGTATATGAAAAATACAGAATCATCAACAATATTCCCAGTGACATATTTCCTAAGTTTGTCAATTATAAATTCCTTCCCTAAGCCTCTAACAATGAGGGTTATACATCGTTGGAAAGAAAAAGCTAGGAGCTTTCAATCAAGCTATAAATGATTTATGCAACAAAAGAAATGTGAAAGTTAAATGCAACTGTATATGAAAAACACAAAATCATCAACAATATTGCCAGTGACATATTTCCTAAGTTTGTCAATTATAAGTTCCTTCCCTAAGCCTCTGTCAATTAGAGTTATACATCGTTAGAAAGAATAAGCTAGGAGCTTTCAACCAAGCTATAAATGATTTATGCAACAAAAGAAATTTGAAAGTTAAATGCAACTGTATATGAAAATTACATATTCATCAACAATATTGCCAGTGACATATTTCCTAGATGATTCAATTTTAAGTTCCTTTCCTAAGCTTCTATCACTGAGAGTTAGACGTCGTTAGAAAGAACAAGCTAAGAGCTTTCAATCAAGCTATAAATGATTTATGCAACAAAAGAAATTTGAAAGTTAAATGCAACTGTATATGAAAATTACATATTCATCAACAATATTGCCAGTGACATATTTCCTAGATGAGTCAATTTTAAGTTCCTTTCCTAAGCCTCTAGCAATGAGAGTTATACGTCGTACGAAAGAACAAGCTAAGAGCTTTCAACCAAGCTGTAAGTCGTTTATGCAGCAAAAGAAATGTGAAAGTTAAATGCAACTGTATATGAAAAATACATTTTCATCAACAATATTCCCAGTGACATATTTCCCAGGTGAGTCAATTTTAAGTTCCTTCCCTAAGCCTCTATCAACGAGAGTTATACATCGTTGGAAAGAACCAGCTAGGAGCTTTCAACCAAGCTATAAATGATTTATGCAACAAAAGAAATGTGAAAGTTAAACGCAACTGTATATGAAAAATACAGAATCATCAACAATATTCCCAGTGACATATTTCCTAAGTGTGTCAATTATAAGTTCCTTCCCTAAGCCTCTAACAATGAGGGTTATACATCGTTGGAAAGAACGAGCTAGGAGCTTTCAATCGAGCTATAAATGATTTATGCAACAAAAGAAATGTGAAAGTTAAACGCAACTGTATATGAAAAACACAAAATCATCAACAATATTGCCAGTGACATATTTCCTAAGTGTGTCAATTATAAGTTCCTTCCCTAAGCCTCTATCAATGAGAGTTATACATCGCTGGAAAGAACTAGCTAAGAGCTTTCAATCAAGATATAAAAGATTTATGCAACAAAAGAAATGTGAAAGTTAAATGCAACTGTACATGAAGAATACAAAATCATCAACAATATTGCCAGTAACATATTTCCTAAGTGAGTCAATTATAACTTCCTTCCCTAAGCCTCTATCAACGAAAGTTATACATCGTTCGAAAGAAGAGTCTAAGAGCTTTCAATCAAGCTATAAATGGTTTATGCAACAATAGAAATGTGAAAGTTAAATGCAACTGTATATGAAAAACACAAAATCATCAACAATATTCCCAGTGACATATTTCCTAGATTAGTCAATTTTAAGTTTCTTTCCTAAGCCTCTAGCAGCGAGGGTTATCTTCGTTGGAAAGAACAAAATAAGGGCTTTCAATCACACTATAAATAGTTTTTGCAGCAAAACAAATGTGAAAGTTAAATGCAACTGTATATGAAAAATACAGAATCATCAACAATATTCCCAGTGACATATTTCCTAAGTTTGTCAATTATAAATTCCTTCCCTAAGCCTCTAACAATGAGGGTTATACATCGTTGGAAAGAAAAAGCTAGGAGCTTTCAATCAAGCTATAAATGATTTATGCAACAAAAGAAATGTGAAAGTTAAATGCAACTGTATATGAAAAACACAAAATCATCAACAATATTGCCAGTGACATATTTCCTAAGTTTGTCAATTATAAGTTCCTTCCCTAAGCCTCTGTCAATTAGAGTTATACATCGTCAGAAAGAATAAGCTAGGAGCTTTCAACCAAGCTATAAATGATTTATGCAACAAAAGAAATTTGAAAGTTAAATGCAACTGTATATGAAAATTACATATTCATCAACAATATTGCCAGTGACATATTTCCTAGATGAGTCAATTTTAAGTTCCTTTCCTAAGCTTCTATCACTGAGAGTTAGACGTCGTTAGAAAGAACAAGCTAAGAGCTTTCAATCAAGCTATAAATGATTTATGCAACAAAAGAAATTTGAAAGTTAAATGCAACTGTATATGAAAATTACATATTCATCAACAATATTGCCAGTGACATATTTCCTAGATGAGTCAATTTTAAGTTCCTTTCCTAAGCCTCTAGCAATGAGAGTTATACGTCGTACGAAAGAACAAGCTAAGAGCTTTCAACCAAGCTGTAAGTCGTTTATGCAGCAAAAGAAATGTGAAAGTTAAATGCAACTGTATATGAAAAATACATTTTCATCAACAATATTCCCAGTGACATATTTCCCAGGTGAGTCAATTTTAAGTTCCTTTCCTAAGCCTCTATCAAGGAGAGTTATACATCGTTGGAAAGAACAAGCTAGGAGCTTTGAACCAAGATATAAATGATTTATGCAACAAAAGAAATGTGAAAGTTAAATGCAACTGTATATGAAAAATACATTTTCATCAACAATGTTCCCAGTGACATATTTCCCAGGTGAGTCAATTTTAAGTTCTTTTCCTAAGCCTCTATCAAGGAGAGTTGTACATCGTTGGAAAGAACAAGCTAGGAGCTTTCAATCAAGCTATAAATGATTTATGCAACAAAAGAAATGTGAAAGTTAAATGCAACTGTATATGAAAATTACAGATTCATCAACAATATTGCCAGTGACATATTTCCTAGATGAGTCAATTTTAAGTTCCTTTCCTAAGCCTCTAGCAATGAGAGTTATACGTCGTACGAAAGAACAAGCTAAGAGCTTTCAACCAAGCTGTAAGTCGTTTATGCAGCAAAAGAAATGTGAAAGTTAAATGCAACTGTATATGAAAAATACATTTTCATCAACAATATTCCCAGTGACATATTTCCCAGGTGAGTCAATTTTAAGTTCCTTCCCTAATCCTCTATCAAGAAGAGTTATACATCGTTGGAAAGAACAAGCTAGGAGCTTTGAACCAAGCTATAAATGATTTATGCAACAAAAGAAATGTGAAAGTTAAATGCAACTGTACATGAAAAATACAAAATCATCAACAATATTCCCAATGACATATTTCCTAAGCGAGTCAATTATAAGTTCCTTCCTTAAGCCTTTCTCAACTAGGGTTATACATCGTTGGAAAGAACAAGCTAAGGGCTTTCAATCAAGCTATAAACGTTTTATGCAACAAAAGAAATGTGAAAGTTAAATGCAACTGTACATGAAGAATACAAAATCATCAACAATATTCCCAGTGACATATTTCCTAAGTGAGTCAATTATAACTTCCTTCCCTAAGCCTCTATCAACGAAAGTTATACATCGTTCGAAAGAAGAGTCTAAGAGCTTTCAATAAAGCTATAAACGGTTTATGCAACAATGGAAATGTGAAAGTTAGGTGCAACTGTATATGAAAAATACTAAATCATCAACAATATTCCCAGTGACATATTTCCCAGGTGAGTCAATTTTAAGTTTCTTTCCTAAGCCTCTATCAGCGAGGGTTATCTTCGTTGGAAAGAACAAAATAAGGGATTTCAACTAAGCTATACACGGTATATGCAGCGGAAAAAATGTGAGAGTTAAATACAACTGTATATGAAAAATACAGTCATCAACAATATTCCTCGTGACATAATTCCGAGATCCGTCAATTTTAAGTTCCTTTCCTAAGCTTCTATCAACCACAGTTATACATCGTTGGAAAGAACAAAATAAGGGCTTTCAATAACACTATAAATAGTTTTTGCAGCAAAAGAAATGTGAAAGTTAAATGCAACTGTATATGAAAAATACAGAATCATCAACAATATTCCCAGTGACATATTTCCTAAGTTTGTCAATTATAAATTCCTTCCCTAAGCCTCTAACAATGAGGGTTATACATCGTTGGAAAGAAAAAGCTAGGAGCTTTCAATCAAGCTATAAATGATTTATGCAACAAAAGAAATGTGAAAGTTAAATGCAACTGTATATGAAAAATACAGAATCATCAACAATATTCCCAGTGACATATTTCCTAAGTTTGTCAATTATAAATTCCTTCCCTAAGCCTCTATCAATGAGAGTTATACATCGCTGGAAAGAACTAGCTAAGAGCTTTCAATCAAGCTATAAAAGATTTATGCAACAAAAGAAATGTGAAAGTTAAATGCAACTGTACATGAAGAATACAAAATCATCAACAATATTGCCAGTAACATATTTCCTAAGTGAGTCAATTATAACTTCCTTCCCTAAGCCTCTATCAACGAAAGTTATACATCGTTCGAAAGAAGAGTCTAAGAGCTTTCAATCAAGCTATAAATGGTTTATGCAACAATAGAAATGTGAAAGTTAAATGCAACTGTATATGAAAAATAAAAAATCATCAACAATATTGCCAGTGACATATTTCCTGGAAGAGTCAATTTTACATTCCTTTCCTAAGCTTCTATCACTGAGAGTTATACGTCGTTAGAAAGAACAAGCTAAGAGCTTTCAATCAAGCTATAAATGATTTATGCAACAAAAGAAATTTGAAAGTTAAATGCAACTGTATATGAAAATTACATATTCATCAACAATATTGCCAGTGACATATTTCCTAGATGAGTCAATTTTAAGTTCCTTTCCTAAGCCTCTAGCAATGAGAGTTATACGTCGTACGAAAGAACAAGCTAAGAGCTTTCAACCAAGCTGTAAGTCGTTTATGCAGCAAAAGAAATGTGAAAGTTAAATGCAACTGTATATGAAAAATACATTTTCATCAACAATATTCCCAGTGACATATTTCCCAGGTGAGTCAATTTTAAGTTCCTTTCCTAAGCCTCTATCAAGGAGAGTTATACATCGTTGGAAAGAACAAGCTAGGAGCTTTGAACCAAGCTATAAATGATTTATGCAACAAAAGAAATGTGAAAGTTAAATGCAACTGTACATGAAAAATACAAAATCATCAACAATATTCCCAGTGACATATTTCCTAAGTTTGTCAATTATAAATTCCTTCCCTAAGCCTCTAACAATGAGGGTTATACATCGTTGGAAAGAAAAAGCTAGGAGCTTTCAATCAAGCTATAAATGATTTATGCAACAAAAGAAATGTGAAAGTTAAATGCAACTGTATATGAAAAATACAGAATCATCAACAATATTCCGTGACATATTTCCTAAGTTTGTCAATTATAAATTCCTTCCCTAAGCCTCTAACAATGAGGGTTATACATCGTTGGAAAGAAAAAGCTAGGAGCTTTGAACCAAGATATAAATGATTTATGCAACAAAAGAAATGTGAAAGTTAAATGCAACTGTACATGAAAAATACAAAATCATCAACAATATTCCCAATGACATATTTCCTAAGTGAGTCAATTATAAGTTCCTTCCTTAAGCCTTTCTCAACTAGGGTTATACATCGTTGGAGAGAGCAAGCTAAGAGCTTTCAATTAAGCTATAAACGGTTTATGCAGCAAAACAAATGTGAAAGTTAAATGCAACTGTATATGAAAAATAAAAAATCATCAACAATATTGCCAGTGACATATTTCCTGGAAGAGTCAATTTTAAGTTCCTTTCCTAAGCTTCTATCACTGAGAGTTACACGTCGTTGGAAAGAACAAGCTAAGAGCTTTCAATCAAGCTATAAATGATTTATGCAACAAAAGAAATGTGAAAGTTAAATGCAACTGTATATGAAAATTACAGATTCATCAACAATATTGCCAGTGACATATTTCCTAGATGAGTCAATTTTAAGTTCCTTTCCTAAGCCTCTATCAAGGAGAGTTGTACATCGTTGGAAAGAACAAGCTAGGAGCTTTGAACCAAGCTATAAATGATTTATGCAACAAAAGAAATGTGAAAGGTAAATGCAACTGTACATGAAAAATACAAAATCATCAACAATATTCCCAGTGTCATATTTCCTAGATGAGTCAATTTTAAGTTCGTTTCCTAAACCTCTTTATACCTGAGTTTTACATCGTTGGAGAGTGCAAGCTAAGAGCTTTCAATTAAGCTATAAACGGTTTATGCAGCAAAACAAATGTGAAAGTTAAATGCAACTGTATATGAAAAATAAAAAATCATCAACAATATTGCCAGTGACATATTTCCTAGATGAGTCAATTTTAAGTTCCTTTCCTAAGCCTCTAGCAATGAGAGTTATACGTCGTACGAAAGAACAAGCTAAGAGCTTTCAACCAAGCTGTAAGTCGTTTATGCAGCAAAAGAAATGTGAAAGTTAAATGCAACTGTATATGAAAGATACATTTTCATCAACAATGTTCCCAGTGACATATTTCCCAGGTGAGTCAATTTTAAGTTCCTTTCCTAAGCCTCTATCAAGGAGAGTTATACATCGTTGGAAAGAACAAGCTAGGAGCTTTGAACCAAGATATAAATGATTTATGCAACAAAAGAAATGTGAAAGTTAAATGCAACTGTACATGAAAAATACAAAATCATCAACAATATTCCCAATGACATATTTCCTAAGTGAGTCAATTATAAGTTCCTTCCTTAAGCCTTTCTCAACTAGGGTTATACATCGTTGGAAAGAACAAGCTAAGGGCTTTCAATCAAGCTATAAACGTTTTATGCAACAAAAGAAATGTGAAAGATAAATGCAACTGTACATGAAAAATACAAAATCATCAACAATATTCCCAGTGTCATATTTCCTAGATGAGTCAATTTTAAGTTCGTTTCCTAAACCTCTTTAAACCTGAGTTTTACATCGTTGGAGAGTGCAAGCTAAGAGCTTTCAATTAAGCTATAAACGGTTTATGCAGCAAAACAAATGTGAAAGTTAAATGCAACTGTATATGAAAAATAAAAAATCATCAACAATATTGCCAGTGACATATTTCCTAAGTTAGTCAATTATAACTTCCTTCCCTAAGCCTCTATCAACGAAAGTTATACATCGTTCGAAAGAAGAGTCTAAGAGCTTTCAATCAAGCTATAAATGGTTTATGCAACAATAGAAATGTGAAAGTTAGGTGCAACTGTATATGAAAAATACTAAATCATCAACAATATTCCCAGTGACATATTTCCTAGATTAGTCAATTTTAAGTTTCTTTCCTAAGCCTCTATCAGCGAGGGTTATCTTCGTTGGAAAGAACAAAATAAGGGATTTCAACTAAGCTATACACGGTATATGCAGCGGAAAAAATGTGAGAGTTAAATACGACTGTATATGAAAAATACAGTCATCAACAATATTCCTCGTGACATAATTCCGAGATCCGTCAATTTTAAGTTCCTTTCCTAAGCTTCTATCAACCACAGTTATACATCGTTGGAAAGAACAAAATAAGGGCTTTCAATCACACTATAAATAGTTTTTGCAGCAAAAGAAATGTGAAAGTTAAATGCAACTGTATATGAAAAATACAGAATCATCAACAATATTCCCAGTGACATATTTCCTAAGTTTGTCAATTATAAATTCCTTCCCTAAGCCTCTAACAATGAGGGTTATACATCGTTGGAAAGAAAAAGCTAGGAGCTTTCAATCAAGCTATAAATGATTTATGCAACAAAAGAAATGTGAAAGTTAAATGCAACTGTATATGAAAAATACAGAATCATCAACAATATTCCGTGACATATTTCCTAAGTTTGTCAATTATAAATTCCTTCCCTAAGCCTCTATCAATGAGAGTTATAGATCGCTGGAAAGAACTGGCTAAGAGCTTTCAATCAAGCTATAAAAGATTTATGCAACAAAAGAAATGTGAAAGTTAAATGCAACTGTATATGAAAATTACATATTCATCAACAATATTGCCAGTGACATATTTCCTAGATGAGTCAATTTTAAATTCCTTTCCTAAGCTTCTATCACTGAGAGTTATACGTCGTTAGAAAGAACAAGCTAAGAGCTTTCAATCAAGCTATAAATGATTTATGCAACAAAAGAAATTTGAAAGTTAAATGCAACTGTATATGAAAATTACATATTCATCAACAATATTGCCAGTGACATATTTCCTAGATGAGTCAATTTTAAGTTCCTTTCCTAAGCCTCTAGCAATGAGAGTTATACGTCGTACGAAAGAACAAGCTAAGAGCTTTCAACCAAGCTGTAAGTCGTTTATGCAGCAAAAGAAATGTGAAAGTTAAATGCAACTGTATATGAAAAATACATTTTCATCAACAATATTCCCAGTGACATATTTCCCAGGTGAGTCAATTTTAAGTTCCTTTCCTAAGCCTCTATCAAGGAGAGTTATACATCGTTGGAAAGAACAAGCTAGGAGCTTTGAACCAAGCTATAAATGATTTATGCAACAAAAGAAATGTGAAAGTTAAATGCAACTGTACATGGAAAATACAAAATCATCAACAATATTGCCAGTAACATATTTCCTGGAAGAGTCAATTATAAGTTCCTTCCTTAAGCCTTTCTCAACTAGGGTTATACATCGTTGGAAAGAACAAGCTAAGGGCTTTCAATCAAGCTATAAACGTTTTATGCAACAAAAGAAATGTGAAAAATAAATGCAACTGTACATGAAAAATACAAAATCATCAACAATATTCCCAGTGTCATATTTCCTAGATGAGTCAATTTTATGTTCGTTTCCTAAACCTCTTTAAACCTGAGTTTTACATCGTTGGAGAGAGCAAGCTAAGAGCTTTCAATTAAGCTATAAACGGTTTATGCAGCAAAACAAATGTGAAAGTTAAATGCAACTGTATATGAAAAATAAAAAATCATCAACAATATTGCCAGTGACATATTTCCTGGAAGAGTCAATTTTAAGTTCCTTTCCTAAGCTTCTATCACTGAGAGTTATACGTCGTTGGAAAGAACAAGCCAAGAGCTTTCAATCAAGCTATAAATGGTTTATGCAACAATAGAAATGTGAAAGTTAAATGCAACTGTATATGAAAAATAAAAAATCATCAACAATATTGCCAGTGACATATTTCCTGGAAGAGTCAATTTTAAATTCCTTTCCTAAGCTTCTATCACTGAGAGTTATACGTCGTTAGAAAGAACAAGCTAAGAGCTTTCAATCAAGCTATAAATGATTTATGCAACAAAAGAAATTTGAAAGTTAAATGCAACTGTATATGAAAATTACATATTCATCAACAATATTGCCAGTGACATATTTCCTAGATGAGTCAATTTTAAGTTCCTTTCCTAAGCCTCTAGCAATGAGAGTTATACGTCGTACGAAAGAACAAGCTAAGAGCTTTCAACCAAGCTGTAAACGGTTTATGCAGCAAAAGAAATGTGAAAGTTAAATGCAACTGTATATGAAAAATACATTTTCATCAACAATATTCCCAGTGACGTATTTCCCATGTGAGTCAATTTTAAGTTCCTTTCCTAAGCCTCTATCAAGGAGAGTTATACATCGTTGGAAAGAACAAGCTAGGAGCTTTGAACCAAGCTATAAATGATTTATGCAACAAAAGAAATGTGAAAGTTAAATGCAACTGTATATGGAAAATACAAAATCATCAACAATATTGCCAGTAACATATTTCCTGGAAGAGTCAATTATAAGTTCCTTCCTTAAGCCTTTCTCAACTAGGGTTATACATCGTTGGAAAGAACAAGCTAAGGGCTTTCAATCAAGCTATAAACGTTTTATGCAACAAAAGAAATGTGAAAAATAAATGCAACTGGACATGAAAAATACAAAATCATCAACAATATTCCCAGTGTCATATTTCCTAGATGAGTCAATTTTAAATTCGTTTCCTAAACCTCTTTAAACCTGAGTTTTACATCGTTGGAGAGAGCAAGCTAAGAGCTTTCAATTAAGCTATAAACGGTTTATGCAGCAAAACAAATGTGAAAGTTAAATGCAACTGTATATGAAAAATAAAAAATCATCAACAATATTGCCAGTGACATATTTCCTGGAAGAGTCAATTTTAAGTTCCTTTCCTAAGCTTCTATCACTGAGGGTTATACGTCGTTGGAAAGAACAAGCTAAGAGCTTTCAATCAAGCTATAAATGATTTATGCAACAAAAGAAATGTGAAAGTTAAATGCAACTGTATATGAAAATTACAGATTCATCAACAATATTGCCAGTGACATATTTCCTAGATGAGTCAATTTTAAGTTCCTTTCCTAAGCCTCTAGCAATGAGAGTTATACGTCGTACGAAAGAACAAGCTAAGAGCTTTCAACCAAGCTGTAAGTCGTTTATGCAGCAAAAGAAATGTGAAAGTTAAATGCAACTGTATATGAAAAATACATTTTCATCAACAATGTTCCCAGTGACATATTTCCCAGGTGAGTCAATTTTAAGTTCCTTTCCTAAGCCTCTATCAAGGAGAGTTATACATCGTTGGAAAGAACAAGCTAGGAGCTTTGAACCAAGATATAAATGATTTATGCAACAAAAGAAATGTGAAAGTTAAATGCAACTGTACATGAAAAATACAAAATCATCAACAATATTCCCAATGACATATTTCCTAAGTGAGTCAATTATAAGTTCCTTCCTTAAGCCTTTCTCAACTAGGGTTATACATCGTTGGAAAGAACAAGCTAAGGGCTTTCAATCAAGCTATAAACGTTTTATGCAACAAAAGAAATGTGAAAGATAAATGCAACTGTACATGAAAAATACAAAATCATCAACAATATTCCCAGTGTCATATTTCCTAGATGAGTCAATTTTAAGTTCGTTTCCTAAACCTCTTTAAACCTGAGTTTTACATCGTTGGAGAGAGCAAGCTAAGAGCTTTCAATTAAGCTATAAACGGTTTATGCAGCAAAACAAATGTGAAAGTTAAATGCAACTGTATATGAAAAATAAAAAATCATCAACAATATTGCCAGTGACATATTTCCTGGAAGAGTCAATTTTAAGTTCCTTTCCTAAGCTTCTATCACTGAGAGTTATACGTCGTTGGAAAGAACAAGCTAAGAGCTTTCAAGCAAGCTATAAATGATTTATGCAACAAAAGAAATGTGAAAGTTAAATGCAACTGTATATGAAAATTACAGATTCATCAACAATATTGCCAGTGACATATTTCCTAGATGAGTCAATTTTAAGTTCCTTTCCTAAGCCTCTAGCAATGAGAGTTATACGTCGTACGAAAGAACAAGCTAAGAGCTTTCAACCAAGCTGTAAGTCGTTTATGCAGCAAAAGAAATGTGAAAGTTAAATGCAACTGTATATGAAAAATACATTTTCATCAACAATATTCCCAGTGACATATTTCCCAGGTGAGTCAATTTTAAGTTCCTTCCCTAAGCCTCTATCAAGGAGAGTTATACATCGTTGGAAAGAACAAGCTAGGAGCTTTGAACCAAGCTATAAATGATTTATGCAGCAAAAGAAATGTGAAAGTTAAATGCAACTGTACATGAAAAATACAAAATCATCAACAATATTCCCAATGACATATTTCCTAAGTGAGTCAATTATAAGTTCCTTCCTTAAGCCTTTCTCAACTAGGGTTATACATCGTTGGAAAGAACAAGCTAAGGGCTTTCAATCAAGCTATAAACGTTTTATGCAACAAAAGAAATGTGAAAGTTAAATGCAACTGTACATGAAGAATACAAAATCATCAACAATATTCCCAGTGACATATTTCCTAAGTGAGTCAATTATAACTTCCTTCCCTAAGCCTCTATCAACGAAAGTTATACATCGTTCGAAAGAAGAGTCTAAGAGCTTTCAATCAAGCTATAAATGGTTTATGCAACAATAGAAATGTGAAAGTTAGGTGCAACTGTATATGAAAAATACTAAATCATCAACAATATTCCCAGTGACATATTTCCCAGGTGAGTCAATTTTAAGTTTCTTTCCTAAGCCTCTATCAGCGAGGGTTATCTTCGTTGGAAAGAACAAAATAAGGGATTTCAACTAAGCTATACACGGTATATGCAGCGGAAAAAATGTGAGAGTTAAATACAACTGTATATGAAAAATACAGTCATCAACAATATTCCTAGTGACATAATTCCGAGATCCGTCAATTTTAAGTTCCTTTCCTAAGCTTCTATCAACCACAGTTATACATCGTTGGAAAGAACAAAATAAGGGCTTTCAATTACACTATAAATAGTTTTTGCAGCAAAAGAAATGTGAAAGTTAAATGCAACTGTATATGAAAAATACAGAATCATCAACAATATTCCCAGTGACATATTTCCTAAGTTTGTCAATTATAAATTCCTTCCCTAAGCCTCTAACAATGAGGGTTATACATCGTTGGAAAGAAAAAGCTAGGAGCTTTCAATCAAGCTATAAATGATTTATGCAACAAAAGAAATGTGAAAGTTAAATGCAACTGTATATGAAAAATACAGAATCATCAACAATATTCCCAGTGACATATTTCCTAAGTTTGTAAATTATAAATTCCTTCCCTAAGCCTCTATCAATGAGAGTTATACATCGCTGGAAAGAACTAGCTAAGAGCTTTCAATCAAGCTATAAAAGATTTATGCAACAAAAGAAATGTGAAAGTTAAATGCAACTGTACACGAAGAATACAAAATCATCAACAATATTGCCAGTAACATATTTCCTAAGTGAGTCAATTATAACTTCCTTCCCTAAGCCTCTATCAACGAAAGTTATACATCGTTCGAAAGAAGAGTCTAAGAGCTTTCAATCAAGCTATAAATGGTTTATGCAACAATAGAAATGTGAAAGTTAAATGCAACTGTATATGAAAAATAAAAAATCATCAACAATATTGCCAGTGACATATTTCCTGGAAGAGTCAATTTTACATTCCTTTCCTAAGCTTCTATCACTGAGAGTTATACATCGTTGGAAAGAAAAAGCTAGGAGCTTTGAACCAAGCTATAAATGATTTATGCAACAAAAGAAATGTGAAAGTTAAATGCAACTGTATATGAAAAATAAAAAATCATCAACAATATTCCCAGTGACATATTTCCTAAGTTTGTAAATTATAAATTCCTTCCCTAAGCCTCTATCAATGAGAGTTATACATCGCTGGAAAGAACTAGCTAAGAGCTTTCAATCAAGCTATAAAAGATTTATGCAACAAAAGAAATGTGAAAGTTAAATGCAACTGTACACGAAGAATACAAAATCATCAACAATATTGCCAGTAACATATTTCCTAAGTGAGTCAATTATAACTTCCTTCCCTAAGCCTCTATCAACGAAAGTTATACATCGTTCGAAAGAAGAGTCTAAGAGCTTTCAATCAAGCTATAAATGGTTTATGCAACAATAGAAATGTGAAAGTTAAATGCAACTGTATATGAAAAATACAGAATCATCAACAATATTCCCAGTGACATATTTCCTAAGTTTGTAAATTATAAATTCCTTTCCTAAGCCTCTATCAAGGAGAGTTATACATCGTTGGAAAGAACAAGCTAGGAGCTTTGAACCAAGCTATAAATGATTTATGCAACAAAAGAAATGTGAAAGTTAAATGCAACTGTATATGAAAAATACATTTTCATCAACAATATTCCCAGTGACATATTTCCCAGCTGAGTCAATTTTAAGTTCCTTTCCTAAGCCTCTATCAAGGAGAGTTATACATCGTTGGAAAGAACAAGCTAGGAGCTTTGAACCAAGCTATAAATGATTTATGCAACAAAAGAAATGTGAAAGTTAAATGCAACTGTACATGGAAAATACAAAATCATCAACAATATTGCCAGTAACATATTTCCTGGAAGAGTCAATTATAAGTTCCTTCCTTAAGCCTTTCTCAACTAGGGTTATACATCGTTGGAAAGAACAAGCTAAGGGCTTTCAATCAAGCTATAAACGTTTTATGCAACAAAAGAAATGTGAAAAATAAATGCAACTGTACATGAAAAATACAAAATCATCAACAATATTCCCAGTGTCATATTTCCTAGATGAGTCAATTTTAAGTTCGTTTCCTAAACCTCTTTAAACCTGAGTTTTACATCGTTGGAGAGAGCAAGCTAAGAGCTTTCAATTAAGCTATAAACGGTTTATGCAGCAAAACAAATGTGAAAGTTAAATGCAACTGTATATGGAAAATAAAAAATCATCAACAATATTGCCAGTGACATATTTCCTGGAAGAGTCAATTTTAAGTTCCTTTCCTAAGCTTCTATCACTGAGAGTTATACGTCGTTGGAAAGAACAAGCTAAGAGCTTTCAATCAAGCTATAAATGATTTATGCAACAAAAGAAATGTGAAAGTTAAATGCAACTGTATATGAAAATTACAGATTCATCAACAATATTGCCAGTGACATATTTCCTAGATGAGTCAATTTTAAGTTCCTTTCCTAAGCCTCTAGCAATGAGAGTTATACGTCGTACGAAAGAACAAGCTAAGAGCTTTCAACCAAGCTGTAAGTCGTTTATGCAGCAAAAGAAATGTGAAAGTTAAATGCAACTGTATATGAAAAATACATTTTCATCAACAATGTTCCCAGTGACATATTTCCCAGGTGAGTCAATTTTAAGTTCCTTTCCTAAGCCTCTATCAAGGAGAGTTATACATCGTTGGAAAGAACAAGCTAGGAGCTTTGAACCAAGATATAAATGATTTATGCAACAAAAGAAATGTGAAAGTTAAATGCAACTGTACATGAAAAATACAAAATCATCAACAATATTCCCAATGACATATTTCCTAAGTGAGTCAATTATAAGTTCCTTCCTTAAGCCTTTCTCAACTAGGGTTATACATCGTTGGAAAGAACAAGCTAAGGGCTTTCAATCAAGCTATAAACGTTTTATGCAACAAAAGAAATGTGAAAGATAAATGCAACTGTACATGAAAAATACAAAATCATCAACAATATTCCCAGTGTCATATTTCCTAGATGAGTCAATTTTAAGTTCGTTTCCTAAACCTCTTTAAACCTGAGTTTTACATCGTTGGAGAGAGCAAGCTAAGAGCTTTCAATTAAGCTATAAACGGTTTATGCAGCAAAACAAATGTGAAAGTTAAATGCAACTGTATATGAAAAATAAAAAATCATCAACAATATTGCCAGTGACATATTTCCTGGAAGAGTCAATTTTAAGTTCCTTTCCTAAGCTTCTATCACTGAGAGTTATACGTCGTTGGAAAGAACAAGCTAAGAGCTTTCAAGCAAGCTATAAATGATTTATGCAACAAAAGAAATGTGAAAGTTAAATGCAACTGTATATGAAAATTACAGATTCATCAACAATATTGCCAGTGACATATTTCCTAGATGAGTCAATTTTAAGTTCCTTTCCTAAGCCTCTAGCAATGAGAGTTATACGTCGTACGAAAGAACAAGCTAAGAGCTTTCAACCAAGCTGTAAGTCGTTTATGCAGCAAAAGAAATGTGAAAGTTAAATGCAACTGTATATGAAAAATACATTTTCATCAACAATATTCCCAGTGACATATTTCCCAGGTGAGTCAATTTTAAGTTCCTTCCCTAAGCCTCTATCAAGGAGAGTTATACATCGTTGGAAAGAACAAGCTAGGAGCTTTGAACCAAGCTATAAATGATTTATGCAGCAAAAGAAATGTGAAAGTTAAATGCAACTGTACATGAAAAATACAAAATCATCAACAATATTCCCAATGACATATTTCCTAAGTGAGTCAATTATAAGTTCCTTCCTTAAGCCTTTCTCAACTAGAGTTATACGTCGTTGGAAAGAACAAGCTAAGGGCTTTCAATCAAGCTATAAACGTTTTATGCAACAAAAGAAATGTTAAAGTTAAATGCAACTGTACATGAAGAATACAAAATCATCAACAATATTCCCAGTGACATATTTCCTAAGTGAGTCAATTATAACTTCCTTCCCTAAGCCTCTATCAACGAAAGTTATACATCGTTCGAAAGAAGAGTCTAAGAGCTTTCAATCAAGCTATAAATGGTTTATGCAACAATAGAAATGTGAAAGTTAGGTGCAACTGTATATGAAAAATACTAAATCATCAACAATATTCCCAGTGACATATTTCCCAGGTGAGTCAATTTTAAGTTTCTTTCCTAAGCCTCTATCAGCGAGGGTTATCTTCGTTGGAAAGAACAAAATAAGGGATTTCAACTAAGCTATACACGGTATATGCAGCGGAAAAAATGTGAGAGTTAAATACAACTGTATATGAAAAATACAGTCATCAACAATATTCCTCGTGACATAATTCCGAGATCCGTCAATTTTAAGTTCCTTTCCTAAGCTTCTATCAACCACAGTTATACATCGTTGGAAAGAACAAAATAAGGGCTTTCAATTACACTATAAATAGTTTTTGCAGCAAAAGAAATGTGAAAGTTAAATGCAACTGTATATGAAAAATACAGAATCATCAACAATATTCCCAGTGACATATTTCCTAAGTTTGTCAATTATAAATTCCTTCCCTAAGCCTCTAACAATGAGGGTTATACATCGTTGGAAAGAAAAAGCTAGGAGCTTTCAATCAAGCTATAAATGATTTATGCAACAAAAGAAATGTGAAAGTTAAATGCAACTGTATATGAAAAATACAGAATCATCAACAATATTCCCAGTGACATATTTCCTAAGTTTGTAAATTATAAATTCCTTCCCTAAGCCTCTATCAATGAGAGTTATACATCGCTGGAAAGAACTAGCTAAGAGCTTTCAATCAAGCTATAAAAGATTTATGCAACAAAAGAAATGTGAAAGTTAAATGCAACTGTACACGAAGAATACAAAATCATCAAAAATATTGCCAGTAACATATTTCCTAAGTGAGTCAATTATAACTTCCTTCCCTAAGCCTCAATCAACGAAAGTTATACATCGTTCGAAAGAAGAGTCTAAGAGCTTTCAATCAAGCTATAAATGGTTTATGCAACAATAGAAATGTGAAAGTTAAATGCAACTGTATATGAAAAATAAAAAATCATCAACAATATTGCCAGTGACATATTTCCTGGAAGAGTCAATTTTACATTCCTTTCCTAAGCTTCTATCACTGAGAGTTATACATCGTTGGAAAGAAAAAGCTAGGAGCTTTCAATCAAGCTATAAATGATTTATGCAACAAAAGAAATGTGAAAGTTAAATGCAACTGTATATGAAAAATACAGAATCATCAACAATATTCCCAGTGACATATTTCCTAAGTTTGTAAATTATAAATTCCTTTCCTAAGCCTCTATCAAGGAGAGTTATACATCGTTGGAAAGAACAAGCTAGGAGCTTTGAACCAAGCTATAAATGATTTATGCAACAAAAGAAATGTGAAAGTTAAATGCAACTGTATATGAAAAATACATTTTCATCAACAATATTCCCAGTGACATATTTCCCAGGTGAGTCAATTTTAAGTTCCTTTCCTAAGCCTCTATCAAGAAGAGTTATACATCGTTGGAAAGAACAAGCTAGGAGCTTTGAACCAAGCTATAAATGATTTATGCAACAAAAGAAATGTGAAAGTTAAATGCAACTGTACATGGAAAATACAAAATCATCAACAATATTGCCAGTAACATATTTCCTGGAAGAGTCAATTATAAGTTCCTTCCTTAAGCCTTTCTCAACTAGGGTTATACATCGTTGGAAAGAAGCTAAGGGCTTTCAATCAAGCTATAAACGTTTTATGCAACAAAAGAAATGTGAAAAATAAATGCAACTGTACATGAAAAATACAAAATCATCAACAATATTCCCAGTGTCATATTTCCTAGATGAGTCAATTTTAAGTTCGTTTCCTAAACCTCTTTAAACCTGAGTTTTACATCGTTGGAGAGAGCAAGCTAAGAGCTTTCAATTAAGCTATAAACGGTTTATGCAGCAAAACAAATGTGAAAGTTAAATGCAACTGTATATGGAAAATAAAAAATCATCAACAATATTGCCAGTGACATATTTCCTGGAAGAGTCAATTTTAAGTTCCTTTCCTAAGCTTCTATCACTGAGAGTTATACGTCGTTGGAAAGAACAAGCTAAGAGCTTTCAAGCAAGCTATAAATGATTTATGCAACAAAAGAAATGTGAAAGTTAAATGCAACTGTATATGAAAATTACAGATTCATCAACAATATTGCCAGTGACATATTTCCTAGATGAGTCAATTTTAAGTTCCTTTCCTAAGCCTCTAGCAATGAGAGTTATACGTCGTACGAAAGAACAAGCTAAGAGCTTTCAACCAAGCTGTAAGTCGTTTATGCAGCAAAAGAAATGTGAAAGTTAAATGCAACTGTATATGAAAAATACATTTTCATCAACAATATTCCCAGTGACATATTTCCCAGGTGAGTCAATTTTAAGTTCCTTCCCTAAGCCTCTATCAAGGAGAGTTATACATCGTTGGAAAGAACAAGCTAGGAGCTTTGAACCAAGCTATAAATGATTTATGCAGCAAAAGAAATGTGAAAGCTAAATGCAACTGTACATGAAAAATACAAAATCATCAACAATATTCCCAATGACATATTTCCTAAGTGAGTCAATTATAAGTTCCTTCCTTATGCCTTTCTCAACTAGGGTTATACATCGTTGGAAAGAACAAGCTAAGGGCTTTCAATCAAGCTATAAACGTTTTATGCAACAAAAGAAATGTGAAAGTTAAATGCAACTGTACATGAAGAATACAAAATCATCAACAATATTCCCAGTGACATATTTCCTAAGTGAGTCAATTATAACTTCCTTCCCTAAGCCTCTATCAACGAAAGTTATACATCGTTCGAAAGAAGAGTCTAAGAGCTTTCAATCAAGCTATAAATGGTTTATGCAACAATAGAAATGTGAAAGTTAGGTGCAACTGTATATGAAAAATACTAAATCATCAACAATATTCCCAGTGACATATTTCCCAGGTGAGTCAATTTTAAGTTTCTTTCCTAAGCCTCTATCAGCGAGGGTTATCTTCGTTGGAAAGAACAAAATAAGGGATTTCAACTAAGCTATACACGGTATATGCAGCGGAAAAAATGTGAGAGTTAAATACAACTGTATATGAAAAATACAGTCATCAACAATATTCCTCGTGACATAATTCCGAGATCCGTCAATTTTAAGTTCCTTTCCTAAGCTTCTATCAACCACAGTTATACATCGTTGGAAAGAACAAAATAAGGGCTTTCAATTACACTATAAATAGTTTTTGCAACAAAAGAAATGTGAAAGTTAAATGCAACTGTATATGAAAAATACAAAATCATCAACAATATTCCCAGTGACATATTTCCTAAGTTTGTCAATTATAAATTCCTTCCCTAAGCCTCTAACAATGAGGGTTATACATCGTTGGAAAGAAAAAGCTAAGAGCTTTCAATCAAGCTATAAATGATTTATGCAACAAAAGAAATGTGAAAGTTAAATGCAACTGTATATGAAAAATACAGAATCATCAACAATATTCCCAGTGACATATTTCCTAAGTTTGTAAATTATAAATTCCTTCCCTAAGCCTCTATCAATGAGAGTTATACATCGCTGGAAAGAACTAGCTAAGAGCTTTCAATCAAGCTATAAAAGATTTATGCAACAAAAGAAATGTGAAAGTTAAATGCAACTGTACACGAAGAATACAAAATCATCAACAATATTGCCAGTAACATATTTCCTAAGTGAGTCAATTATAACTTCCTTCCCTAAGCCTCTATCAACGAAAGTTATACATCGTTCGAAAGAAGAGTCTAAGAGCTTTCAATCAAGCTATAAATGGTTTATGCAACAATAGAAATGTGAAAGTTAAATGCAACTGTATATGAAAAATAAAAAATCATCAACAATATTGCCAGTGACATATTTCCTGGAAGAGTCAATTTTACATTCCTTTCCTAAGCTTCTATCACTGAGAGTTATACATCGTTGGAAAGAAAAAGCTAGGAGCTTTCAATCAAGCTATAAATGATTTATGCAACAAAAGAAATGTGAAAGTTAAATGCAACTGTATATGAAAAATACAGAATCATCAACAATATTCCCAGTGACATATTTCCTAAGTTTGTAAATTATAAATTCCTTTCCTAAGCCTCTATCAAGGAGAGTTATACATCGTTGGAAAGAACAAGCTAGGAGCTTTGAACCAAGCTATAAATGATTTATGCAACAAAAGAAATGTGAAAGTTAAATGCAACTGTATATGAAAAATACATTTTCATCAACAATATTCCCAGTGACATATTTCCCAGGTGAGTCAATTTTAAGTTCCTTTCCTAAGCCTCTATCAAGGAGAGTTATACATCGTTGGAAAGAACAAGCTAGGAGCTTTGAACCAAGCTATAAATGATTTATGCAACAAAAGAAATGTGAAAGTTAAATGCAACTGTACATGGAAAATACAAAATCATCAACAATATTGCCAGTAACATATTTCCTGGAAGAGTCAATTATAAGTTCCTTCCTTAAGCCTTTCTCAACTAGGGTTATACATCGTTGGAAAGAACAAGCTAAGGGCTTTCAATCAAGCTATAAACGTTTTATGCAACAAAAGAAATGTGAAAAATAAATGCAACTGTACATGAAAAATACAAAATCATCAACAATATTCCCAGTGTCATATTTCCTAGATGAGTCAATTTTAAGTTCGTTTCCTAAACCTCTTTAAACCTGAGTTTTACATCGTTGGAGAGAGCAAGCTAAGAGCTTTCAATTAAGCTATAAACGGTTTATGCAGCAAAACAAATGTGAAAGTTAAATGCAACTGTATATGGAAAATAAAAAATCATCAACAATATTGCCAGTGACATATTTCCTGGAAGAGTCAATTTTAAGTTCCTTTCCTAAGCTTCTATCACTGAGAGTTATACGTCGTTGGAAAGAACAAGCTAAGAGCTTTCAATCAAGCTATAAATGATTTATGCAACAAAAGAAATGTGAAAGTTAAATGCAACTGTATATGAAAATTACAGATTCATCAACAATATTGCCAGTGACATATTTCCTAGATGAGTCAATTTTAAGTTCCTTTCCTAAGCCTCTAGCAATGAGAGTTATACGTCGTACGAAAGAACAAGCTAAGAGCTTTCAACCAAGCTGTAAGTCGTTTATGCAGCAAAAGAAATGTGAAAGTTAAATGCAACTGTATATGAAAAATACATTTTCATCAACAATGTTCCCTGTGACATATTTCCCAGGTGAGTCAATTTTAAGTTCCTTTCCTAAGCCTCTATCAAGGAGAGTTATACATCGTTGGAAAGAACAAGCTAGGAGCTTTGAACCAAGATATAAATGATTTATGCAACAAAAGAAATGTGAAAGTTAAATGCAACTGTACATGAAAAATACAAAATCATCAACAATATTCCCAATGACATATTTCCTAAGTGAGTCAATTATAAGTTCCTTCCTTAAGCCTTTCTCAACTAGGGTTATACATCGTTGGAAAGAACAAGCTAAGGGCTTTCAATCAAGCTATAAACGTTTTATGCAACAAAAGAAATGTGAAAGATAAATGCAACTGTACATGAAAAATACTAAATCATCAACAATATTCCCAGTGTCATATTTCCTAGATGAGTCAATTTTAAGTTCGTTTCCTAAACCTCTTTAAACCTGAGTTTTACATCGTTGGAGAGAGCAAGCTAAGAGCTTTCAATTAAGCTATAAACGGTTTATGCAGCAAAACAAATGTGAAAGTTAAATGCAACTGTATATGAAAAATAAAAAATCATCAACAATATTGCCAGTGACATATTTCCTGGAAGAGTCAATTTTAAGTTCCTTTCCTAAGCTTCTATCACTGAGAGTTATACGTCGTTGGAAAGAACAAGCTAAGAGCTTTCAATCAAGCTATAAATGATTTGTGCAACAAAAGAAATGTGAAAGTTAAATGCAACTGTATATGAAAATTACAGATTCATCAACAATATTGCCAGTGACATATTTCCTAGATGAGTCAATTTTAAGTTCCTTTCCTAAGCCTCTAGCAATGAGAGTTATACGTCGTACGAAAGAAGAAGCTAAGAGCTTTCAACCAAGCTGTAAGTCGTTTATGCAGCAAAAGAAATGTGAAAGTTAAATGCAACTGTATATGAAAAATACATTTTCATCAACAATGTTCCCAGTGACATATTTCCCAGGTGAGTCAATTTTAAGTTCCTTTCCTAAGCCTCTATCAAGGAGAGTTGTACATCGTTGGAAAGAACAAGCTAGGAGCTTTGAACCAAGCTATAAATGATTTATGCAACAAAAGAAATGTGAAAGTTAAATGCAACTGTATATGAAAAATACATTTTCATCAACAATGTTCCCAGTGACATATTTCCCAGGTGAGTCAATTTTAAGTTCCTTTCCTAAGCCTCTATCAAGGAGAGTTGTACATCGTTGGAAAGAACAAGCTAGGAGCTTTGAACCAAGCTATAAATGATTTATGCAACAAAAGAAATGTGAAAGGTAAATGCAACTGTACATGAAAAATACAAAATCATCAACAATATTCCCAATGACATATTTCCTAAGTGAGTCAATTATAAGTTCCTTCCTTAAGCCTTTCTCAACTAGGGTTATACATCGTTGGAAAGAACAAGCTAAGGGCTTTCAATCAAGCTATAAACGTTTTATGCAACAAAAGAAATGTGAAAGATAAATGCAACTGTACATGAAAAATACAAAATCATCAACAATATTCCCAGTGTCATATTTCCTAGATGAGTCAATTTTAAGTTCGTTTCCTAAACCTCTTTAAACCTGAGTTTTACATCGTTGGAGAGAGCAAGCTAAGAGCTTTCAATTAAGCTATAAACGGTTTATGCAGCAAAACAAATGTGAAAGTTAAATGCAACTGTATATGAAAAATAAAAAATCATCAACAATATTGCCAGTGACATATTTCCTAAGTGAGTCAATTATAACTTCCTTCCCTAAGCCTCTATCAACGAAAGTTATACATCGTTCGAAAGAAGAGTCTAAGAGCTTTCAATCAAGCTATAAATGGTTTATGCAACAATAGAAATGTGAAAGTTAGGTGCAACTGTATATGAAAAATACTAAATCATCAACAATATTCCCAGTGACATATTTCCTAGATTAGTCAATTTTAAGTTTCTTTCCTAAGCCTCTATCAGCGAGGGTTATCTTCGTTGGAAAGAACAAAATAAGGGATTTCAACTAAGCTATACACGGTATATGCAGCGGAAAAAATGTGAGAGTTAAATACAACTGTATATGAAAAATACAGTCATCAACAATATTCCTCGTGACATAATTCCGAGATCCGTCAATTTTAAGTTCCTTTCCTAAGCTTCTATCAACCACAGTTATACATCGTTGGAAAGAACAAAATAAGGGCTTTCAATCACACTATAAATAGTTTTTGCAGCAAAAGAAATGTGAAAGTTAAATGCAACTGTATATGAAAAATACAGAATCATCAACAATATTCCCAGTGACATATTTCCTAAGTTTGTCAATTATAAATTCCTTCCCTAAGCCTCTAACAATGAGGGTTATACATCGTTGGAAAGAAAAAGCTAGGAGCTTTCAATCAAGCTATAAATGATTTATGCAACAAAAGAAATGTGAAAGCTAAATGCAACTGTATATGAAAAATACAGAATCATCAACAATATTCCCAGTGACATATTTCCTAAGTTTGTCAATTATAAATTCCTTCCCTAAGCCTCTATCAATGAGAGTTATACATCGCTGGAAAGAACTGGCTAAGAGCTTTCAATCAAGCTATAAAAGATTTATGCAACAAAAGAAATGTGAAAGTTAAATGCAACTGTACATGAAGAATACAAAATCATCAACAATATTGCCAGTAACATATTTCCTAAGTGAGTCAATTATAACTTCCTTCCCTAAGCCTCTATCAACGAAAGTTATACATCGTTCGAAAGAAGAGTCTAAGAGCTTTCAATCAAGCTATAAATGGTTTATGCAACAATAGAAATGTGAAAGTTAAATGCAACTGTATATGAAAAATAAAAAATCATCAACAATATTGCCAGTGACATATTTCCTGGAAGAGTCAATTTTAAATTCCTTTCCTAAGCTTCTATCACTGAGAGTTATACGTCGTTAGAAAGAACAAGCTAAGAGCTTTCAATCAAGCTATAAATGATTTATGCAACAAAAGAAATTTGAAAGTTAAATGCAACTGTATATGAAAATTACATATTCATCAACAATATTGCCAGTGACATATTTCCTAGATGAGTCAATTTTAAGTTCCTTTCCTAAGCCTCTAGCAATGAGAGTTATACGTCGTACGAAAGAACAAGCTAAGAGCTTTCAACCAAGCTGTAAGTCGTTTATGCAGCAAAAGAAATGGGAAAGTTAAATGCAACTGTATATGAAAAATACAGAATCATCAACAATATTCCCAGTGACATATTTCCCAGGTGATTCAATTTTAAGTTCCTTTCCTAAGCCTCTATCAAGGAGAGTTATACATCGTTGGAAAGAACAAGCTAGGAGCTTTGAACCAAGCTATAAATGATTTATGCAACAAAAGAAATGTGAAAGTTAAATGCAACTGTACATGGAAAATACAAAATCATCAACAATATTGCCAGTAACATATTTCCTGGAAGAGTCAATTATAAGTTCCTTCCTTAAGCCTTTCTCAACTAGGGTTATACATCGTTGGAAAGAACAAGCTAAGGGCTTTCAATCAAGCTATAAACGTTTTATGCAACAAAAGAAATGTGAAAAATAAATGCAACTGTACATGAAAAATACAAAATCATCAACAATATTCCCAGTGTCATATTTCCTAGATGAGTCAATTTTAAGTTCGTTTCCTAAACCTCTTTAAACCTGAGTTTTACATCGTTGGAGAGAGCAAGCTAAGAGCTTTCAATTAAGCTATAAACGGTTTATGCAGCAAAACAAATGTGAAAGTTAAATGCAACTGTATATGAAAAATAAAAAATCATCAACAATATTGCCAGTGACATATTTCCTGGAAGAGTCAATTTTAAGTTCCTTTCCTAAGCTTCTATCACTGAGAGTTATACGTCGTTGGAAAGAACAAGCTAAGAGCTTTCAATCAAGCTATAAATGATTTATGCAACAAAAGAAATGTGAAAGTTAAATGCAACTGTATATGAAAATTACAGATTCATCAACAATATTGCCAGTGACATATTTCCTAGATGAGTCAATTTTAAGTTCCTTTCCTAAGCCTCTAGCAATGAGAGTTATACGTCTTACGAAAGAACAAGCCAAGAGCTTTCAACCAAGCTGTAAGTCGTTTATGCAGCAAAAGAAATGTGAAAGTTAAATGCAACTGTATATGAAAAATACATTTTCATCAACAATGTTCCCAGTGACATATTTCCCAGGTGAGTCAATTTTAAGTTCCTTTCCTAAGCCTCTATCAAGGAGAGTTATACATCGTTGGAAAGAACAAGCTAGGAGCTTTGAACCAAGATATAAATGATTTATGCAACAAAAGAAATGTGAAAGTTAAATGCAACTGTACATGAAAAATACAAAATCATCAACAATATTCCCAATGACATATTTCCTAAGTGAGTCAATTATAAGTTCCTTCCTTAAGCCTTTCTCAACTAGGGTTATACATCGTTGGAAAGAACAAGCTAAGGGCTTTCAATCAAGCTATAAACGGTTTATGCAGCAAAAGAAATGTGAAAGATAAATGCAACTGTACATGAAAAATACAAAATCATCAACAATATTCCCAGTGTCATATTTCCTAGATGAGTCAATTTTAAGTTCGTTTCCTAAACCTCTTTAAACCTGAGTTTTACATCGTTGGAGAGAGCAAGCTAAGAGCTTTCAATTAAGCTATAAACGGTTTATGCAGCAAAACAAATGTGAAAGTTAAATGCAACTGTATATGAAAAATAAAAAATCATCAACAATATTGCCAGTGACATATTTCCTGGAAGAGTCAATTTTAAGTTCCTTTCCTAAGCTTCTATCACTGAGAGTTATACGTCGTTGGAAAGAACAAGCTAAGAGCTTTCAATCAAGCTATAAATGATTTATGCAACAAAAGAAATGTGAAAGTTAAATGCAACTGTATATGAAAATTACAGATTCATCAACAATATTGCCAGTGACATATTTCCTAGATGAGTCAATTTTAAGTTCCTTTCCTAAGCCTCTAGCAATGAGAGATATACGTCGTACGAAAGAACAAGCTAAGAGCTTTCAACCAAGCTGTAAGTCGTTTATGCAGCAAAAGAAATGTGAAAGTTAAATGCAACTGTATATGAAAAATACATTTTCATCAACAATATTCCCAGTGACATATTTCCCAGGTGAGTCAATTTTAAGTTCCTTCCCTAAGCCTCTATCAAGGAGAGTTATACATCGTTGGAAAGAACAAGCTAGGAGCTTTGAACCAAGCTATAAATGATTTATGCAACAAAAGAAATGTGAAAGTTAAATGCAACTGTACATGAAAAATACAAAATCATCAACAATATTCCCAATGACATATTTCCTAAGTGAGTCAATTATAAGTTCCTTCCTTAAGCCTTTCTCAACTAGGGTTATACATCGTTGGAAAGAACAAGCTAAGGGCTTTCAATCAAGCTATAAACGTTTTATGCAACAAAAGAAATGTGAAAGTTAAATGCAACTGTACATGAAGAATACAAAATCATCAACAATATTCCCAGTGACATAATTCCCAGGTGAGTCAATTTTAAGTTTCTTTCCTAAGCCTCTATCAACGAAAGTTATACATCGTTCGAAAGAAGAGTCTAAGAGCTTTCAATCAAGCTATAAATGGTTTATGCAACAATAGAAATGTGAAAGTTAGGTGCAACTGTATATGAAAAATACTAAATCATCAACAATATTCCCAGTGACATAATTCCCAGGTGAGTCAATTTTAAGTTTCTTTCCTAAGCCTCTATCAGCGAGGGTTATCTTCGTTGGAAAGAACAAAATAAGGGATTTCAACTAAGCTATACACGGTATATGCAGCGGAAAAAATGTGAGAGTTAAATACAACTGTATATGAAAAATACAGTCATCAACAATATTCCTCGTGACATAATTCCGAGATCCGTCAATTTTAAGTTCCTTTCCTAAGCTTCTATCAACCACAGTTATACATCGTTGGAAAGAACAAAATAAGGGCTTTCAATTACACTATAAATAGTTTTTGCAGCAAAAGAAATGTGAAAGTTAAATGCAACTGTATATGAAAAATACAGAATCATCAACAATATTCCCAGTGACATATTTCCTAAGTTTGTCAATTATAAATTCCTTCCCTAAGCCTCTAACAATGAGGGTTATACATCGTTGGAAAGAACAAGCTAAGAGCTTTCAATCAAGCTATAAATGATTTATGCAACAAAAGAAATGTGAAAGTTAAATGCAACTGTATATGAAAATTACAGATTCATCAACAATATTGCCAGTGACATATTTCCTAGATGAGTCAATTTTAAATTCCTTTCCTAAGCCTCTAGCAATGAGAATTATACGTCGTACGAAAGAACAAGCTAAGAGCTTTCAACCAAGCTGTAAGTCGTTTATGCAGCAAAAGAAATGTGAAAGTTAAATGCAACTGTATATGAAAAATACATTTTCATCAACAATATTCCCAGTGACATATTTCCCAGGTGAGTCAATTTTAAGTTCCTTCCCTAAGCCTCTATCAAGGAGAGTTATACATCGTTGGAAAGAACAAGCTAGGAGCTTTGAACCAAGCTATAAATGATTTATGCAGCAAAAGAAATGTGAAAGTTAAATGCAACTGTACATGAAAAATACAAAATCATCAACAATATTCCCAATGACATATTTCCTAAGTGAGTCAATTATAAGTTCCTTCCTTAAGCCTTTCTCAACTAGGGTTATACATCGTTGGAAAGAACAAGCTAAGGGCTTTCAATCAAGCTATAAACGTTTTATGCAACAAAAGAAATGTGAAAGTTAAATGCAACTGTACATGAAGAATACAAAATCATCAACAATATTCCCAGTGACATATTTCCTAAGTGAGTCAATTATAACTTCCTTCCCTAAGCCTCTATCAACGAAAGTTATACATCGTTCGAAAGAAGAGTCTAAGAGCTTTCAATCAAGCTATAAATGGTTTATGCAACAATAGAAATGTGAAAGTTAGGTGCAACTGTATATGAAAAATACTAAATCATCAACAATATTCCCAGTGACATATTTCCCAGGTGAGTCAATTTTAAGTTTCTTTCCTAAGCCTCTATCAGCGAGGGTTATCTTCGTTGGAAAGAACAAAATAAGGGATTTCAACTAAGCTATACACGGTATATGCAGCGGAAAAAATGTGAGAGTTAAATACAACTGTATATGAAAAATACAGTCATCAACAATATTCCTCGTGACATAATTCCGAGATCCGTCAATTTTAAGTTCCTTTCCTAAGCTTCTATCAACCACAGTTATACATCGTTGGAAAGAACAAAATAAGGGCTTTCAATTACACTATAAATAGTTTTTGCAGCAAAAGAAATGTGAAAGTTAAATGCAACTGTATATGAAAAATACAGAATCATCAACAATATTCCCAGTGACATATTTCCTAAGTTTGTCAATTATAAATTCCTTCCCTAAGCCTCTAACAATGAGGGTTATACATCGTTGGAAAGAAAAAGCTAGGAGCTTTCAATCAAGCTATAAATGATTTATGCAACAAAAGAAATGTGAAAGTTAAATGCAACTGTATATGAAAAATACAGAATCATCAACAATATTCCCAGTGACATATTTCCTAAGTTTGTAAATTATAAATTCCTTCCCTAAGCCTCTATCAATGAGAGTTATACATCGCTGGAAAGAACTAGCTAAGAGCTTTCAATCAAGCTATAAAAGATTTATGCAACAAAAGAAATGTGAAAGTTAAATGCAACTGTACACGAAGAATACAAAATCATCAACAATATTGCCAGTAACATATTTCCTAAGTGAGTCAATTATAACTTCCTTCCCTAAGCCTCTATCAACGAAAGTTATACATCGTTCGAAAGAAGAGTCTAAGAGCTTTCAATCAAGCTATAAATGGTTTATGCAACAATAGAAATGTGAAAGTTAAATGCAACTGTATATGAAAAATAAAAAATCATCAACAATATTGCCAGTGACATATTTCCTGGAAGAGTCAATTTTACATTCCTTTCCTAAGCTTCTATCACTGAGAGTTATACATCGTTGGAAAGAAAAAGCTAGGAGCTTTCAATCAAGCTATAAATGATTTATGCAACAAAAGAAATGTGAAAGTTAAATGCAACTGTATATGAAAAATACAGAATCATCAACAATATTCCCAGTGACATATTTCCTAAGTTTGTAAATTATAAATTCCTTTCCTAAGCCTCTATCAAGGAGAGTTATACATCGTTGGAAAGAACAAGCTAGGAGCTTTGAACCAAGCTATAAATGATTTATGCAACAAAAGAAATGTGAAAGTTAAATGCAACTGTATATGAAAAATACATTTTCATCAACAATATTCCCAGTGACATATTTCCCAGGTGAGTCAATTTTAAGTTCCTTTCCTAAGCCTCTATCAAGGAGAGTTATACATCGTTGGAAAGAACAAGCTAGGAGCTTTGAACCAAGCTATAAATGATTTATGCAACAAAAGAAATGTGAAAGTTAAATGCAACTGTACATGGAAAATACAAAATCATCAACAATATTGCCAGTAACATATTTCCTGGAAGAGTCAATTATAAGTTCCTTCCTTAAGCCTTTCTCAACTAGGGTTATACATCGTTGGAAAGAACAAGCTAAGGGCTTTCAATCAAGCTATAAACGTTTTATGCAACAAAAGAAATGTGAAAAATAAATGCAACTGTACATGAAAAATACAAAATCATCAACAATATTCCCAGTGTCATATTTCCTAGATGAGTCAATTTTAAGTTCGTTTCCTAAACCTCTTTAAACCTGAGTTTTACATCGTTGGAGAGAGCAAGCTAAGAGCTTTCAATTAAGCTATAAACGGTTTATGCAGCAAAACAAATGTGAAAGTTAAATGCAACTGTATATGGAAAATAAAAAATCATCAACAATATTGCCAGTGACATATTTCCTGGAAGAGTCAATTTTAAGTTCCTTTCCTAAGCTTCTATCACTGAGAGTTATACGTCGTTGGAAAGAACAAGCTAAGAGCTTTCAATCAAGCTATAAATGATTTATGCAACAAAAGAAATGTGAAAGTTAAATGCAACTGTATATGAAAATTACAGATTCATCAACAATATTGCCAGTGACATATTTCCTAGATGAGTCAATTTTAAGTTCCTTTCCTAAGCCTCTAGCAATGAGAGTTATACGTCGTACGAAAGAACAAGCTAAGAGCTTTCAACCAAGCTGTAAGTCGTTTATGCAGCAAAAGAAATGTGAAAGTTAAATGCAACTGTATATGAAAAATACATTTTCATCAACAATGTTCCCAGTGACATATTTCCCAGGTGAGTCAATTTTAAGTTCCTTTCCTAAGCCTCTATCAAGGAGAGTTATACATCGTTGGAAAGAACAAGCTAGGAGCTTTGAACCAAGATATAAATGATTTATGCAACAAAAGAAATGTGAAAGTTAAATGCAACTGTACATGAAAAATACAAAATCATCAACAATATTCCCAATGACATATTTCCTAAGTGAGTCAATTATAAGTTCCTTCCTTAAGCCTTTCTCAACTAGGGTTATACATCGTTGGAAAGAACAAGCTAAGGGCTTTCAATCAAGCTATAAACGTTTTATGCAACAAAAGAAATGTGAAAGATAAATGCAACTGTACATGAAAAATACAAAATCATCAACAATATTCCCAGTGTCATATTTCCTAGATGAGTCAATTTTAAGTTCGTTTCCTAAACCTCTTTAAACCTGAGTTTTACATCGTTGGAGAGAGCAAGCTAAGAGCTTTCAATTAAGCTATAAACGGTTTATGCAGCAAAACAAATGTGAAAGTTAAATGCAACTGTATATGAAAAATAAAAAATCATCAACAATATTGCCAGTGACATATTTCCTGGAAGAGTCAATTTTAAGTTCCTTTCCTAAGCTTCTATCACTGAGAGTTATACGTCGTTGGAAAGAACAAGCTAAGAGCTTTCAATCAAGCTATAAATGATTTATGCAACAAAAGAAATGTGAAAGTTAAATGCAACTGTATATGAAAATTACAGATTCATCAACAATATTGCCAGTGACATATTTCCTAGATGAGTCAATTTTAAGTTCCTTTCCTAAGCCTCTAGCAATGAGAGTTATACGTCGTACGAAAGAAGAAGCTAAGAGCTTTCAACCAAGCTGTAAGTCGTTTATGCAGCAAAAGAAATGTGAAAGTTAAATGCAACTGTATATGAAAAATACATTTTCATCAACAATGTTCCCAGTGACATATTTCCCAGGTGAGTCAATTTTAAGTTCCTTTCCTAAGCCTCTATCAAGGAGAGTTGTACATCGTTGGAAAGAACAAGCTAGGAGCTTTGAACCAAGCTATAAATGATTTATGCAGCAAAAGAAATGTGAAAGTTAAATGCAACTGTATATGAAAAATACATTTTCATCAACAATGTTCCCAGTGACATATTTCCCAGGTGAGTCAATTTTAAGTTCCTTTCCTAAGCCTCTATCAAGGAGAGTTGTACATCGTTGGAAAGAACAAGCTAGGAGCTTTGAACCAAGCTATAAATGATTTATGCAACAAAAGAAATGTGAAAGGTAAATGCAACTGTACATGAAAAATACAAAATCATCAACAATATTCCCAATGACATATTTCCTAAGTGAGTCAATTATAAGTTCCTTCCTTAAGCCTTTCTCAACTAGGGTTATACATCGTTGGAAAGAACAAGCTAAGGGCTTTCAATCAAGCTATAAACGTTTTATGCAACAAAAGAAATGTGAAAGATAAATGCAACTGTACATGAAAAATACAAAATCATCAACAATATTCCCAGTGTCATATTTCCTAGATGAGTCAATTTTAAGTTCGTTTCCTAAACCTCTTTAAACCTGAGTTTTACATCGTTGGAGAGAGCAAGCTAAGAGCTTTCAATTAAGCTATAAACGGTTTATGCAGCAAAACAAATGTGAAAGTTAAATGCAACTGTATATGAAAAATAAAAAATCATCAACAATATTGCCAGTGACATATTTCCTAAGTTAGTCAATTATAACTTCCTTCCCTAAGCCTCTATCAACGAAAGTTATACATCGTTCGAAAGAAGAGTCTAAGAGCTTTCAATCAAGCTATAAATGGTTTATGCAACAATAGAAATGTGAAAGTTAGGTGCAACTGTATATGAAAAATACTAAATCATCAACAATATTCCCAGTGACATAATTCCCAGGTGAGTCAATTTTAAGTTTCTTTCCTAAGCCTCTATCAGCGAGGGTTATCTTCGTTGGAAAGAACAAAATAAGGGATTTCAACTAAGCTATACACGGTATATGCAGCGGAAAAAATGTGAGAGTTAAATACAACTGTATATGAAAAATACAGTCATCAACAATATTCCTCGTGACATAATTCCGAGATCCGTCAATTTTAAGTTCCTTTCCTAAGCTTCTATCAACCACAGTTATACATCGTTGGAAAGAACAAAATAAGGGCTTTCAATCACACTATAAATAGTTTTTGCAGCAAAAGAAATGTGAAAGTTAAATGCAACTGTATATGAAAAATACAGAATCATCAACAATATTCCCAGTGACATATTTCCTAAGTTTGTCAATTATAAATTCCTTCCCTAAGCCTCTAACAATGAGGGTTATACATCGTTGGAAAGAAAAAGCTAGGAGCTTTCAATCAAGCTATAAATGATTTATGCAACAAAAGAAATGTGAAAGCTAAATGCAACTGTATATGAATAATACAGAATCATCAACAATATTCCCAGTGACATATTTCCTAAGTTTGTCAATTATAAATTCCTTCCCTAAGCCTCTATCAATGAGAGTTATACATCGCTGGAAAGAACTGGCTAAGAGCTTTCAATCAAGCTATAAAAGATTTATGCAACAAAAGAAATGTGAAAGTTAAATGCAACTGTACATGAAGAATACAAAATCATCAACAATATTGCCAGTAACATATTTCCTAAGTGAGTCAATTATAACTTCCTTCCCTAAGCCTCTATCAACGAAAGTTATACATCGTTCGAAAGAAGAGTCTAAGAGCTTTCAATCAAGCTATAAATGGTTTATGCAACAATAGAAATGTGAAAGTTAAATGCAACTGTATATGAAAAATAAAAAATCATCAACAATATTGCCAGTGACATATTTCCTGGAAGAGTCAATTTTAAATTCCTTTCCTAAGCTTCTATCACTGAGAGTTATACGTCGTTAGAAAGAACAAGCTAAGAGCTTTCAATCAAGCTATAAATGATTTATGCAACAAAAGAAATTTGAAAGTTAAATGCAACTGTATATGAAAATTACATATTCATCAACAATATTGCCAGTGACATATTTCCTAGATGAGTCAATTTTAAGTTCCTTTCCTAAGCCTCTAGCAATGAGAGTTATACGTCGTACGAAAGAACAAGCTAAGAGCTTTCAACCAAGCTGTAAGTCGTTTATGCAGCAAAAGAAATGGGAAAGTTAAATGCAACTGTATATGAAAAATACAGAATCATCAACAATATTCCCAGTGACATATTTCCCAGGTGATTCAATTTTAAGTTCCTTTCCTAAGCCTCTATCAAGGAGAGTTATACATCGTTGGAAAGAACAAGCTAGGAGCTTTGAACCAAGCTATAAATGATTTATGCAACAAAAGAAATGTGAAAGTTAAATGCAACTGTACATGGAAAATACAAAATCATCAACAATATTGCCAGTAACATATTTCCTGGAAGAGTCAATTATAAGTTCCTTCCTTAAGCCTTTCTCAACTAGGGTTATACATCGTTGGAAAGAACAAGCTAAGGGCTTTCAATCAAGCTATAAACGTTTTATGCAACAAAAGAAATGTGAAAAATAAATGCAACTGTACATGAAAAATACAAAATCATCAACAATATTCCCAGTGTCATATTTCCTAGATGAGTCAATTTTAAGTTCGTTTCCTAAACCTCTTTAAACCTGAGTTTTACATCGTTGGAGAGAGCAAGCTAAGAGCTTTCAATTAAGCTATAAACGGTTTATGCAGCAAAACAAATGTGAAAGTTAAATGCAACTGTATATGAAAAATAAAAAATCATCAACAATATTGCCAGTGACATATTTCCTGGAAGAGTCAATTTTAAGTTCCTTTCCTAAGCTTCTATCACTGAGAGTTATACGTCGTTGGAAAGAACAAGCTAAGAGCTTTCAATCAAGCTATAAATGATTTATGCAACAAAAGAAATGTGAAAGTTAAATGCAACTGTATATGAAAATTACAGATTCATCAACAATATTGCCAGTGACATATTTCCTAGATGAGTCAATTTTAAGTTCCTTTCCTAAGCCTCTAGCAATGAGAGTTATACGTCGTACGAAAGAACAAGCTAAGAGCTTTCAACCAAGCTGTAAGTCGTTTATGCAGCAAAAGAAATGTGAAAGTTAAATGCAACTGTATATGAAAAATACATTTTCATCAACAATGTTCCCAGTGACATATTTCCCAGGTGAGTCAATTTTAAGTTCCTTTCCTAAGCCTCTATCAAGGAGAGTTATACATCGTTGGAAAGAACAAGCTAGGAGCTTTGAACCAAGATATAAATGATTTATGCAACAAAAGAAATGTGAAAGTTAAATGCAACTGTACATGAAAAATACAAAATCATCAACAATATTCCCAATGACATATTTCCTAAGTGAGTCAATTATAAGTTCCTTCCTTAAGCCTTTCTCAACTAGGGTTATACATCGTTGGAAAGAACAAGCTAAGGGCTTTCAATCAAGCTATAAACGGTTTATGCAGCAAAAGAAATGTGAAAGATAAATGCAACTGTACATGAAAAATACAAAATCATCAACAATATTCCCAGTGTCATATTTCCTAGATGAGTCAATTTTAAGTTCGTTTCCTAAACCTCTTTAAACCTGAGTTTTACATCGTTGGAGAGAGCAAGCTAAGAGCTTTCAATTAAGCTATAAACGGTTTATGCAGCAAAACAAATGTGAAAGTTAAATGCAACTGTATATGAAAAATAAAAAATCATCAACAATATTGCCAGTGACATATTTCCTGGAAGAGTCAATTTTAAGTTCCTTTCCTAAGCTTCTATCACTGAGAGTTATACGTCGTTGGAAAGAACAAGCTAAGAGCTTTCAATCAAGCTATAAATGATTTATGCAACAAAAGAAATGTGAAAGTTAAATGCAACTGTATATGAAAATTACAGATTCATCAACAATATTGCCAGTGACATATTTCCTAGATGAGTCAATTTTAAGTTCCTTTCCTAAGCCTCTAGCAATGAGAGTTATACGTCGTACGAAAGAACAAGCTAAGAGCTTTCAACCAAGCTGTAAGTCGTTTATGCAGCAAAAGAAATGGGAAAGTTAAATGCAACTGTATATGAAAAATACAGAATCATCAACAATATTCCCAGTGACATATTTCCCAGGTGATTCAATTTTAAGTTCCTTTCCTAAGCCTCTATCAAGGAGAGTTATACATCGTTGGAAAGAACAAGCTAGGAGCTTTGAACCAAGCTATAAATGATTTATGCAACAAAAGAAATGTGAAAGTTAAATGCAACTGTACATGAAAAATACAAAATCATCAACAATATTGCCAGTAACATATTTCCTGGAAGAGTCAATTATAAGTTCCTTCCTTAAGCCTTTCTCAACTAGGGTTATACATCGTTGGAAAGAACAAGCTAAGGGCTTTCAATCAAGCTATAAACGTTTTATGCAACAAAAGAAATGTGAAAAATAAATGCAACTGTACATGAAAAATACAAAATCATCAACAATATTCCCAGTGTCATATTTCCTAGATGAGTCAATTTTAAGTTCGTTTCCTAAACCTCTTTAAACCTGAGTTTTACATCGTTGGAGAGAGCAAGCTAAGAGCTTTCAATTAAGCTATAAACGGTTTATGCAGCAAAACAAATGTGAAAGTTAAATGCAACTGTATATGAAAAATAAAAAATCATCAACAATATTGCCAGTGACATATTTCCTGGAAGAGTCAATTTTAAGTTCCTTTCCTAAGCTTCTATCACTGAGAGTTATACGTCGTTGGAAAGAACAAGCTAAGAGCTTTCAATCAAGCTATAAATGATTTATGCAACAAAAGAAATGTGAAAGTTAAATGCAACTGTATATGAAAATTACAGATTCATCAACAATATTGCCAGTGACATATTTCCTAGATGAGTCAATTTTAAGTTCCTTTCCTAAGCCTCTAGCAATGAGAGTTATACGTCGTACGAAAGAACAAGCTAAGAGCTTTCAACCAAGCTGTAAGTCGTTTATGCAGCAAAAGAAATGTGAAAGTTAAATGCAACTGTATATGAAAAATACATTTTCATCAACAATGTTCCCAGTGACATATTTCCCAGGTGAGTCAATTTTAAGTTCCTTTCCTAAGCCTCTATCAAGGAGAGTTATACATCGTTGGAAAGAACAAGCTAGGAGCTTTGAACCAAGATATAAATGATTTATGCAACAAAAGAAATGTGAAAGTTAAATGCAACTGTACATGAAAAATACAAAATCATCAACAATATTCCCAATGACATATTTCCTAAGTGAGTCAATTATAAGTTCCTTCCTTAAGCCTTTCTCAACTAGGGTTATACATCGTTGGAAAGAACAAGCTAAGGGCTTTCAATCAAGCTATAAATGGTTTATGCAGCAAAAGAAATGTGAAAGATAAATGCAACTGTACATGAAAAATACAAAATCATCAACAATATTCCCAGTGTCATATTTCCTAGATGAGTCAATTTTAAGTTCGTTTCCTAAACCTCTTTAAACCTGAGTTTTACATCGTTGGAGAGAGCAAGCTAAGAGCTTTCAATTAAGCTATAAACGGTTTATGCAGCAAAACAAATGTGAAAGTTAAATGCAACTGTATATGAAAAATAAAAAATCATCAACAATATTGCCAGTGACATATTTCCTGGAAGAGTCAATTTTAAGTTCCTTTCCTAAGCTTCTATCACTGAGAGTTATACGTCGTTGGAAAGAACAAGCTAAGAGCTTTCAATCAAGCTATAAATGATTTATGCAACAAAAGAAATGTGAAAGTTAAATGCAACTGTATATGAAAATTACAGATTCATCAACAATATTGCCAGTGACATATTTCCTAGATGAGTCAATTTTAAGTTCCTTTCCTAAGCCTCTAGCAATGAGAGTTATACGTCGTACGAAAGAACAAGCTAAGAGCTTTCAACCAAGCTGTAAGTCGTTTATGCAGCAAAAGAAATGGGAAAGTTAAATGCAACTGTATATGAAAAATACAGAATCATCAACAATATTCCCAGTGACATATTTCCCAGGTGATTCAATTTTAAGTTCCTTTCCTAAGCCTCTATCAAGGAGAGTTATACATCGTTGGAAAGAACAAGCTAGGAGCTTTGAACCAAGCTATAAATGATTTATGCAACAAAAGAAATGTGAAAGTTAAATGCAACTGTACATGAAAAATACAAAATCATCAACAATATTGCCAGTAACATATTTCCTGGAAGAGTCAATTATAAGTTCCTTCCTTAAGCCTTTCTCAACTAGGGTTATACATCGTTGGAAAGAACAAGCTAAGGGCTTTCAATCAAGCTATAAACGTTTTATGCAACAAAAGAAATGTGAAAAATAAATGCAACTGTACATGAAAAATACAAAATCATCAACAATATTCCCAGTGTCATATTTCCTAGATGAGTCAATTTTAAGTTCGTTTCCTAAACCTCTTTAAACCTGAGTTTTACATCGTTGGAGAGAGCAAGCTAAGAGCTTTCAATTAAGCTATAAACGGTTTATGCAGCAAAACAAATGTGAAAGTTAAATGCAACTGTATATGAAAAATAAAAAATCATCAACAATATTGCCAGTGACATATTTCCTGGAAGAGTCAATTTTAAGTTCCTTTCCTAAGCTTCTATCACTGAGAGTTATACGTCGTTGGAAAGAACAAGCTAAGAGCTTTCAATCAAGCTATAAATGATTTATGCAACAAAAGAAATGTGAAAGTTAAATGCAACTGTATATGAAAATTACAGATTCATCAACAATATTGCCAGTGACATATTTCCTAGATGAGTCAATTTTAAGTTCCTTTCCTAAGCCTCTAGCAATGAGAGTTATACGTCGTACGAAAGAACAAGCTAAGAGCTTTCAACCAAGCTGTAAGTCGTTTATGCAGCAAAAGAAATGTGAAAGTTAAATGCAACTGTATATGAAAAATACATTTTCATCAACAATGTTCCCAGTGACATATTTCCCAGGTGAGTCAATTTTAAGTTCCTTTCCTAAGCCTCTATCAAGGAGAGTTATACATCGTTGGAAAGAACAAGCTAGGAGCTTTGAACCAAGATATAAATGATTTATGCAACAAAAGAAATGTGAAAGTTAAATGCAACTGTACATGAAAAATACAAAATCATCAACAATATTCCCAATGACATATTTCCTAAGTGAGTCAATTATAAGTTCCTTCCTTAAGCCTTTCTCAACTAGGGTTATACATCGTTGGAAAGAACAAGCTAAGGGCTTTCAATCAAGCTATAAACGGTTTATGCAGCAAAAGAAATGTGAAAGATAAATGCAACTGTACATGAAAAATACAAAATCATCAACAATATTCCCAGTGTCATATTTCCTAGATGAGTCAATTTTAAGTTCGTTTCCTAAACCTCTTTAAACCTGAGTTTTACATCGTTGGAGAGAGCAAGCTAAGAGCTTTCAATTAAGCTATAAACGGTTTATGCAGCAAAACAAATGTGAAAGTTAAATGCAACTGTATATGAAAAATAAAAAATCATCAACAATATTGCCAGTGACATATTTCCTGGAAGAGTCAATTTTAAGTTCCTTTCCTAAGCTTCTATCACTGAGAGTTATACGTCGTTGGAAAGAACAAGCTAAGAGCTTTCAATCAAGCTATAAATGATTTATGCAACAAAAGAAATGTGAAAGTTAAATGCAACTGTATATGAAAAATACATTTTCATCAACAATATTCCCAGTGACATATTTCCCAGGTGAGTCAATTTTAAGTTCCTTCCCTAAGCCTCTATCAAGGAGGGTTATACATCGTTGGAAAGAACAAGCTAGGAGCTTTGAACCAAGCTATAAATGATTTATGCAACAAAAGAAATGTGAAAGTTAAATGCAACTGTACATGAAAAATACAAAATCATCAACAATATTCCCAATGACATATTTCCTAAGTGAGTCAATTATAAGTTCCTTCCTTAAGCCTTTCTCAACTAGAGTTATACATCGTTGGAAAGAACAAAATAAGGGCTTTCAATTACACTATAAATAGTTTTTGCAGCAAAAGAAATGTGAAAGTTAAATGCAACTGTATATGAAAAATACAGAATCATCAACAATATTCCCAGTGACATATTTCCTAAGTTTGTCAATTATAAATTCCTTCCCTAAGCCTCTAACAATGAGGGTTATACATCGTTGGAAAGAAAAAGCTAGGAGCTTTCAATCAAGCTATAAATGATTTATGCAACAAAAGAAATGTGAAAGTTAAATGCAACTGTATATGAAAAATACAGAATCATCAACAATATTCCCAGTGACATATTTCCTAAGTTTGTCAATTATAAATTCCTTCCCTAAGCCTCTATCAATGAGAGTTATACATCGCTGGAAAGAACTAGCTAAGAGCTTTCAATCAAGCTATAAAAGATTTATGCAACAAAAGAAATGTGAAAGTTAAATGCAACTGTACATGAAGAATACAAAATCATCAACAATATTGCCAGTAACATATTTCCTAAGTGAGTCAATTATAACTTCCTTCCGTAAGCCTCTATCAACGAAAGTTATACATCGTTCGAAAGAAGAGTCTAAGAGCTTTCAATCAAGCTATAAATGGTTTATGCAACAATAGAAATGTGAAAGTTAAATGCAACTGTATATGAAAAATAAAAAATCATCAACAATATTGCCAGTGACATATTTCCTGGACGAGTCAATTTTACATTCCTTTCCTAAGCTTCTATCACTGAGAGTTATACGTCGTTAGAAAGAACAAGCTAAGAGCTTTCAATCAAGCTATAAATGATTTATGCAACAAAAGAAATTTGAAAGTTAAATGCAACTGTATATGAAAATTACATATTCATCAACAATATTGCCAGTGACATATTTCCTAGATGAGTCAATTTTAAGTTCCTTTCCTAAGCCTCTAGCAATGAGAGTTATACGTCGTACGAAAGAACAAGCTAAGAGCTTTCAACCAAGCTGTAAGTCGTTTATGCAGCAAAAGAAATGTGAAAGTTAAATGCAACTGTATATGAAAAATACATTTTCATCAACAATATTCCCAGTGACATATTTCCCAGGTGAGTCAATTTTAAGTTCCTTTCCTAAGCCTCTATCAAGGAGAGTTATACATCGTTGGAAAGAACAAGCTAGGAGCTTTGAACCAAGCTATAAATGATTTATGCAACAAAAGAAATGTGAAAGTTAAATGCAACTGTATATGAAAAATACATTTTCATCAACAATATTCCCAGTGACATATTTCCCAGGTGAGTCAATTTTAAGTTCCTTTCCTAAGCCTCTATCAAGGAGAGTTATACATCGTTGGAAAGAACAAGCTAGGAGCTTTGAACCAAGCTATAAATGATTTATGCAACAAAAGAAATGTGAAAGTTAAATGCAACTGTACATGGAAAATACAAAATCATCAACAATATTGCCAGTAACATATTTCCTGGAAGAGTCAATTATAAGTTCCTTCCTTAAGCCTTTCTCAACTAAGGTTATACATCGTTGGAAAGAACAAGCTAAGGGCTTTCAATCAAGCTATAAACGTTTTATGCAACAAAAGAAATGTGAAAAATAAATGCAACTGTACATGAAAAATACAAAATCATCAACAATATTCCCAGTGTCATATTTCCTAGATGAGTCAATTTTAAGTTCGTTTCCTAAACCTCTTTAAACCTGAGTTTTACATCGTTGGAGAGAGCAAGCTAAGAGCTTTCAATTAAGCTATAAACGGTTTATGCAGCAAAACAAATGTGAAAGTTAAATGCAACTGTATATGGAAAATAAAAAATCATCAACAATATTGCCAGTGACATATTTCCTGGAAGAGTCAATTTTAAGTTCCTTTCCTAAGCTTCTATCACTGAGAGTTATACGTCGTTGGAAAGAACAAGCTAAGAGCTTTCAATCAAGCTATAAATGATTTATGCAACAAAAGAAATGTGAAAGTTAAATGCAACTGTATATGAAAATTACAGATTCATCAACAATATTGCCAGTGACATATTTCCTAGATGAGTCAATTTTAAGTTCCTTTCCTAAGCCTCTAGCAATGAGAGTTATACGTCGTACGAAAGAACAAGCTAAGAGCTTTCAACCAAGCTGTAAGTCGTTTATGCAGCAAAAGAAATGTGAAAGTTAAATGCAACTGTATATGAAAAATACATTTTCATCAACAATGTTCCCAGTGACATATTTCCCAGGTGAGTCAATTTTAAGTTCCTTTCCTAAGCCTCTATCAAGGAGAGTTATACATCGTTGGAAAGAACAAGCTAGGAGCTTTGAACCAAGATATAAATGATTTATGCAACAAAAGAAATGTGAAAGTTAAATGCAACTGTACATGAAAAATACAAAATCATCAACAATATTCCCAATGACATATTTCCTAAGTGAGTCAATTATAAGTTTCTTCTTTAAGTTAAATGCAACTGTATATGAAAAATACATTTTCATCAACAATATTCCCAGTGACATATTTCCCAGGTGAGTCAATTTTAAGTTCCTTCCCTAAGCCTCTATCAAGGAGAGTTATACATCGTTGGAAAGAACAAGCTAGGAGCTTTGAACCAAGCTATAAATGATTTATGCAACAAAAGAAATGTGAAAGTTAAATGCAACTGTACATGAAAAATACAAAATCATCAACAATATTCCCAATGACATATTTCCTAAGTGAGTCAATTATAAGTTTCTTCCTTAAGCCTTTCTCAACTAGGGTTATACATCGTTGGAAAGAACAAGCTAAGGGCTTTCAATCAAGCTATAAACGTTTTATGCAACAAAAGAAATGTGAAAGTTAAATGCAACTGTACATGAAGAATACAAAATCATCAACAATATTCCCAGTGACATAATTCCCAGGTGAGTCAATTTTAAGTTTCTTTCCTAAGCCTCTATCAACGAAAGTTATACATCGTTCGAAAGAAGAGTCTAAGAGCTTTCAATCAAGCTATAAATGGTTTATGCAACAATAGAAATGTGAAAGTTAGGTGCAACTGTATATGAAAAATACTAAATCATCAACAATATTCCCAGTGACATAATTCCCAGGTGAGTCAATTTTAAGTTTCTTTCCTAAGCCTCTATCAGCGAGGGTTATCTTCGTTGGAAAGAACAAAATAAGGGATTTCAACTAAGCTATACACGGTATATGCAGCGGAAAAAATGTGAGAGTTAAATACAACTGTATATGAAAAATACAGTCATCAACAATATTCCTCGTGACATAATTCCGAGATCCGTCAATTTTAAGTTCCTTTCCTAAGCTTCTATCAACCACAGTTATACATCGTTGGAAAGAACAAAATAAGGGCTTTCAATTACACTATAAATAGTTTTTGCAGCAAAAGAAATGTGAAAGTTAAATGCAACTGTATATGAAAAATACAGAATCATCAACAATATTCCCAGTGACATATTTCCTAAGTTTGTCAATTATAAATTCCTTCCCTAAGCCTCTAACAATGAGGGTTATACATCGTTGGAAAGAAAAAGCTAGGAGCTTTCAATCAAGCTATAAATGATTTATGCAACAAAAGAAATGTGAAAGTTAAATGCAACTGTATATGAAAAATACAGAATCATCAACAATATTCCCAGTGACATATTTCCTAAGTTTGTCAATTATAAATTCCTTCCCTAAGCCTCTATCAATGAGATTTATACATCGCTGGAAAGAACTAGCTAAGAGCTTTCAATCAAGCTATAAAGGATTTATGCCACAAAAGAAATGTGAAAGTTAAATGCAACTGTACATGAAGAATACAAAATCATCAACAATATTGCCAGTAACATATTTCCTAAGTGAGTCAATTATAACTTCCTTCCCTAAGCCTCTATCAACGAAAGTTATACATCGTTCGAAAGAAGAGTCTAAGAGCTTTCAATCAAGCTATAAATGGTTTATGCAACAATAGAAATGTGAAAGTTAAATGCAACTGTATATGAAAAATAAAAAATCATCAACAATATTGCCAGTGACATATTTCCTGGAAGAGTCAATTTTACATTCCTTTCCTAAGCTTCTATCACTGAGAGTTATACGTCGTTAGAAAGAACAAGCTAAGAGCTTTCAATCAAGCTATAAATGATTTATGCAACAAAAGAAATTTGAAAGTTAAATGCAACTGTATATGAAAATTACATATTCATCAACAATATTGCCAGTGACATATTTCCTAGATGAGTCAATTTTAAGTTCCTTTCCTAAGCCTCTATCAAGGAGAGTTATACGTCGTACGAAAGAACAAGCTAAGAGCTTTCAACCAAGCTGTAAGTCGTTTATGCAGCAAAAGAAATGTGAAAGTTAAATGCAACTGTATATGAAAAATACATTTTCATCAACAATATTCCCAGTGACATATTTCCCAGGTGAGTCAATTTTAAGTTCCTTTCCTAAGCCTCTATCAAGGAGAGTTATACATCGTTGGAAAGAACAAGCTAGGAGCTTTGAACCAAGCTATAAATGATTTATGCAACAAAAGAAATGTGAAAGTTAAATGCAACTGTATATGAAAAATACATTTTCATCAACAATATTCCCAGTGACATATTTCCCAGGTGAGTCAATTTTAAGTTCCTTTCCTAAGCCTCTATCAAGGAGAGTTATACATCGTTGGAAAGAACAAGCTAGGAGCTTTGAACCAAGCTATATGTGATTTATGCAACAAAAGAAATGTGAAAGTTAAATGCAACTGTACATGGAAAATACAAAATCATCAACAATATTGCCAGTAACATATTTCCTGGAAGAGTCAATTATAAGTTCCTTCCTTAAGCCTTTCTCAACTAGGGTTATACATCGTTGGAAAGAACAAGCTAAGGGCTTTCAATCAAAATATATAAACGTTTTATGCAACAAAAGAAATGTGAAAAATAAATGCAACTGTACATGAAAAATACAAAATCATCAACAATATTCCCAGTGTCATATTTCCTAGATGAGTCAATTTTAAGTTCGTTTCCTAAACCTCTTTAAACCTGAGTTTTACATCGTTGGAGAGAGCAAGCTAAGAGCTTTCAATTAAGCTATAAACGGTTTATGCAGCAAAACAAATGTGAAACTTAAATGCAACTGTATATGGAAAATAAAAAATCATCAACAATATTGCCAGTGACATATTTCCTGGAAGAGTCAATTTTAAGTTCCTTTCCTAAGCTTCTATCACTGAGAGTTATACGTCGTTGGAAAGAACAAGCTAAGAGCTTTCAATCAAGCTATAAATGATTTATGCAACAAAAGAAATGTGAAAGTTAAATGCAACTGTATATGAAAATTACAGATTCATCAACAATATTGCCAGTGACATATTTCCTAGATGAGTCAATTTTAAGTTCCTTTCCTAAGCCTCTAGCAATGAGAGTTATACGTCGTACGAAAGAACAAGCTAAGAGCTTTCAACCAAGCTGTAAGTCGTTTATGCAGCAAAAGAAATGTGAAAGTTAAATGCAACTGTATATGAAAAATACATTTTCATCAACAATGTTCCCAGTGACATATTTCCCAGGTGAGTCAATTTTAAGTTCCTTTCCTAAGCCTCTATCAAGGAGAGTTATACATCGTTGGAAAGAACAAGCTAGGAGCTTTGAACCAAGATATAAATGATTTATGCAACAAAAGAAATGTGAAAGTTAAATGCAACTGTACATGAAAAATACAAAATCATCAACAATATTCCCAATGACATATTTCCTAAGTGAGTCAATTATAAGTTTCTTCTTTAAGCCTTTCTCAACTAGGGTTATACATCGTTGGAAAGAACAAGCTAAGGGCTTTCAATCAAGCTATAAACGTTTTATGCAACAAAAGAAATGTGAAAGATAAATGCAACTGTACATGAAAAATACAAAATCATCAACAATATTCCCAGTGTCATATTTCCTAGATGAGTCAATTTTAAGTTCGTTTCCTAAACCTCTTTAAACCTGAGTTTTACATCGTTGGAGAGAGCAAGCTAAGAGCTTTCAATTAAGCTATAAACGGTTTATGCAGCAAAACAAATGTGAAAGTTAAATGCAACTGTATATGAAAAATAAAAAATCATCAACAATATTGCCAGTGACATATTTCCTGGAAGAGTCAATTTTAAGTTCCTTTCCTAAGCCTCTATCACTGAGAGTTATACGTCGTTGGAAAGAACAAGCTAAGAGCTTTCAATCAAGCTATAAATGATTTATGCAACAAAAGAAATGTGAAAGTTAAATGCAACTGTATATGAAAATTACAGATTCATCAACAATATTGCCAGTGACATATTTCCTAGATGAGTCAATTTTAAGTTCCTTACCTAAGCCTCTAGCAATGAGAGTTATACGTCGTACGAAAGAACAAGCTAAGAGCTTTCAACCAAGCTGTAAGTCGTTTATGCAGCAAAAGAAATGTGAAAGTTAAATGCAACTGTATATGAAAAATACATTTTCATCAACAATATTCCCAGTGACATATTTCCCAGGTGAGTCAATTTTAAGTTCCTTCCCTAAGCCTCTATCAAGGAGAGTTATACATCGTTGGAAAGAACAAGCTAGGAGCTTTGAACCAAGCTATAAATGATTTATGCAACAAAAGAAATGTGAAAGTTAAATGCAACTGTACATGAAAAATACAAAATCATCAACAATATTCCCAATGACATATTTCCTAAGTGAGTCAATTATAAGTTCCTTCCTTAAGCCTTTCTCAACTAGGGTTATACATCGTTGGAAAGAACAAGCTAAGGGCTTTCAATCAAGCTATAAACGTTTTATACAACAAAAGAAATGTGAAAGTTAAATGCAACTGTACATGAAGAATACAAAATCATCAACAATATTCCCAGTGACATATTTCCTAAGTGAGTCAATTATAACTTCCTTCCCTAAGCCTCTATCAACGAAAGTTATACATCGTTCGAAAGAAGAGTCTAAGAGCTTTCAATCAAGCTATAAATGGTTTATGCAACAATAGAAATGTGAAAGTTAGGTGCAACTGTATATGAAAAATACTAAATCATCAACAATATTCCCAGTGACATATTTCCCAGGTGAGTCAATTTTAAGTTTCTTTCCTAAGCCTCTATCAGCGAGGGTTATCTTCGTTGGAAAGAACAAAATAAGGGATTTCAACTAAGCTATACACGGTATATGCAGCGGAAAAAATGTGAGAGTTAAATACAACTGTATATGAAAAATACAGTCATCAACAATATTCCTCGTGACATAATTCCGAGATCCGTCAATTTTAAGTTCCTTTCCTAAGCTTCTATCAACCACAGATATACATCGTTGGAAAGAACAAAATAAGGGCTTTCAATTACACTATAAATAGTTTTTGCAGCAAAAGAAATGTGAAAGTTAAATGCAACTGTATATGAAAAATACAGAATCATCAACAATATTCCCAGTGACATATTTCCTAAGTTTGTCAATTATAAATTCCTTCCCTAAGCCTCTAACAATGAGGGTTATACATCGTTGGAAAGAAAAAGCTAGGAGCTTTCAATCAAGCTATAAATGATTTATGCAACAAAAGAAATGTGAAAGTTAAATGCAACTGTATATGAAAAATACAGAATCATCAACAATATTCCCAGTGACATATTTCCTAAGTTTGTCAATTATAAATTCCTTCCCTAAGCCTCTATCAATGAGAGTTATACATCGCTGGAAAGAACTAGCTAAGAGCTTTCAATCAAGCTATAAAAGATTTATGCAACAAAAGAAATGTGAAAGTTAAATGCAACTGTACATGAAGAATACAAAATCATCAACAATATTGCCAGTAACATATTTCCTAAGTGAGTCAATTATAACTTCCTTCCCTAAGCCTCTATCAACGAAAGTTATACATCGTTCGAAAGAAGAGTCTAAGAGCTTTCAATCAAGCTATAAATGGTTTATGCAACAATAGAAATGTGAAAGTTAAATGCAACTGTATATGAAAAATAAAAAATCATCAACAATATTGCCAGTGACATATTTCCTGGAAGAGTCAATTTTACATTCCTTTCCTAAGCTTCTATCACTGAGAGTTATACGTCGTTGGAAAGAACAAGCTAAGAGCTTTCAATCAAGCTATAAATGATTTATGCAACAAAAGAAATGTGAAAGTTAAATGCAACTGTATATGAAAATTACAGATTCATCAACAATATTGCCAGTGACATATTTCCTAGATGAGTCAATTTTAAGTTCCTTTCCTAAGCCTCTAGCAATGAGAGTTATACGTCGTACGAAAGAACAAGCTAAGAGCTTTCAACCAAGCTGTAAGTCGTTTATGCAGCAAAAGAAATGTGAAAGTTAAATGCAACTGTATATGAAAAATACATTTTCATCAACAATATTCCCAGTGACATATTTCCTAAGTGAGTCAATTATAAGTTCCTTCCTTAAGCCTTTCTCAACTAGGGTTATACATCGTTGGAAAGAACAAGCTAGGAGCTTTGAACCAAGCTATAAATGATTTATGCAACAAAAGAAATGTGAAAGTTAAATGCAACTGTACATGAAAAATACAAAATCATCAACAATATTCCCAATGACATATTTCCTAAGTGAGTCAATTATAAGTTCCTTCCTTAAGCCTTTCTCAACTAGGGTTATACATCGTTGGAAAGAACAAGCTAAGGGCTTTCAATCAAGCTATAAACGTTTTATACAACAAAAGAAATGTGAAAGTTAAATGCAACTGTACATGAAGAATACAAAATCATCAACAATATTCCCAGTGACATATTTCCTAAGTGAGTCAATTATAACTTCCTTCCCTAAGCCTCTATCAACGAAAGTTATACATCGTTCGAAAGAAGAGTCTAAGAGCTTTCAATCAAGCTATAAATGGTTTATGCAACAATAGAAATGTGAAAGTTAGGTGCAACTGTATATGAAAAATACTAAATCATCAACAATATTCCCAGTGACATATTTCCCAGGTGAGTCAATTTTAAGTTTCTTTCCTAAGCCTCTATCAGCGAGGGTTATCTTCGTTGGAAAGAACAAAATAAGGGATTTCAACTAAGCTATACACGGTATATGCAGCGGAAAAAATGTGAGAGTTAAATACAACTGTATATGAAAAATACAGTCATCAACAATATTCCTCGTGACATAATTCCGAGATCCGTCAATTTTAAGTTCCTTTCCTAAGCTTCTATCAACCACAGTTATACATCGTTGGAAAGAACAAAATAAGGGCTTTCAATTACACTATAAATAGTTTTTGCAGCAAAAGAAATGTGAAAGTTAAATGCAACTGTATATGAAAAATACAGAATCATCAACAATATTCCCAGTGACATATTTCCTAAATTTGTCAATTATAAATTCCTTCCCTAAGCCTCTAACAATGAGGGTTATACATCGTTGGAAAGAAAAAGCTAGGAGCTTTCAATCAAGCTATAAATGATTTATGCAACAAAAGAAATGTGAAAGTTAAATGCAACTGTATATGAAAAATACAGAATCATCAACAATATTCCCAGTGACATATTTCCTAAGTTTGTCAATTATAAATTCCTTCCCTAAGCCTCTATCAATGAGAGTTATACATCGCTGGAAAGAACTAGCTAAGAGCTTTCAATCAAGCTATAAAAGATTTATGCAACAAAAGAAATGTGAAAGTTAAATGCAACTGTACATGAAGAATACAAAATCATCAACAATATTGCCAGTAACATATTTCCTAAGTGAGTCAATTATAACTTCCTTCCCTAAGCCTCTATCAACGAAAGTTATACATCGTTCGAAAGAAGAGTCTAAGAGCTTTCAATCAAGCTATAAATGATTTATGCAACAAAAGAAATGTGAAAGTTAAATGCAACTGTATATGAAAATTACAGATTCATCAACAATATTGCCAGTGACATATTTCCTAGATGAGTCAATTTTAAGTTCCTTACCTAAGCCTCTAGCAATGAGAGTTATACGTCGTACGAAAGAACAAGCTAAGAGCTTTCAACCAAGCTGTAAGTCGTTTATGCAGCAAAAGAAATGTGAAAGTTAAATGCAACTGTATATGAAAAATACATTTTCATCAACAATATTCCCAGTGACATATTTCCCAGGTGAGTCAATTTTAAGTTCCTTCCCTAAGCCTCTATCAAGGAGAGTTATACATCGTTGGAAAGAACAAGCTAAGAGCTTTCAACCAAGCTATAAATGATTTATGCAACAAAAGAAATGTGAAAGTTAAATGCAACTGTACATGAAAAATACAAAATCATCAACAATATTCCCAATGACATATTTCCTAAGTGAGTCAATTATAAGTTCCTTCCTTAAGCCTTTCTCAACTAGGGTTATACATCGTTGGAAAGAACAAGCTAAGGGCTTTCAATCAAGCTATAAACGTTTTATACAACAAAAGAAATGTGAAAGTTAAATGCAACTGTACATGAAGAATACAAAATCATCAACAATATTCCCAGTGACATATTTCCTAAGTGAGTCAATTATAACTTCCTTCCCTAAGCCTCTATCAACGAAAGTTATACATCGTTCGAAAGAAGAGTCTAAGAGCTTTCAATCAAGCTATAAATGGTTTATGCAACAATAGAAATGTGAAAGTTAGGTGCAACTGTATATGAAAAATACTAAATCATCAACAATATTCCCAGTGACATATTTCCCAGGTGAGTCAATTTTAAGTTTCTTTCCTAAGCCTCTATCAGCGAGGGTTATCTTCGTTGGAAAGAACAAAATAAGGGATTTCAACTAAGCTATACACGGTATATGCAGCGGAAAAAATGTGAGAGTTAAATACAACTGTATATGAAAAATACAGTCATCAACAATATTCCTCGTGACATAATTCCGAGATCCGTCAATTTTAAGTTCCTTTCCTAAGCTTCTATCAACCACAGTTATACATCGTTGGAAAGAACAAAATAAGGGCTTTCAATTACACTATAAATAGTTTTTGCAGCAAAAGAAATGTGAAAGTTAAATGCAACTGTATATGAAAAATACAGAATCATCAACAATATTCCCAGTGACATATTTCCTAAATTTGTCAATTATAAATTCCTTCCCTAAGCCTCTAACAATGAGGGTTATACATCGTTGGAAAGAAAAAGCTAGGAGCTTTCAATCAAGCTATAAATGATTTATGCAACAAAAGAAATGTGAAAGTTAAATGCAACTGTATATGAAAAATACAGAATCATCAACAATATTCCCAGTGACATATTTCCTAAGTTTGTCAATTATAAATTCCTTCCCTAAGCCTCTATCAATGAGAGTTATACATCGCTGGAAAGAACTAGCTAAGAGCTTTCAATCAAGCTATAAAAGATTTATGCAACAAAAGAAATGTGAAAGTTAAATGCAACTGTACATGAAGAATACAAAATCATCAACAATATTGCCAGTAACATATTTCCTAAGTGAGTCAATTATAACTTCCTTCCCTAAGCCTCTATCAACGAAAGTTATACATCGTTCGAAAGAAGAGTCTAAGAGCTTTCAATCAAGCTATAAATGATTTATGCAACAAAAGAAATGTGAAAGTTAAATGCAACTGTATATGAAAATTACAGATTCATCAACAATATTGCCAGTGACATATTTCCTAGATGAGTCAATTTTAAGTTCCTTACCTAAGCCTCTAGCAATGAGAGTTATACGTCGTACGAAAGAACAAGCTAAGAGCTTTCAACCAAGCTGTAAGTCGTTTATGCAGCAAAAGAAATGTGAAAGTTAAATGCAACTGTATATGAAAAATACATTTTCATCAACAATATTCCCAGTGACATATTTCCCAGGTGAGTCAATTTTAAGTTCCTTCCCTAAGCCTCTATCAAGGAGAGTTATACATCGTTGGAAAGAACAAGCTAGGAGCTTTGAACCAAGCTATAAATGATTTATGCAACAAAAGAAATGTGAAAGTTAAATGCAACTGTACATGAAAAATACAAAATCATCAACAATATTCCCAATGACATATTTCCTAAGTGAGTCAATTATAAGTTCCTTCCTTAAGCCTTTCTCAACTAGGGTTATACATCGTTGGAAAGAACAAGCTAAGGGCTTTCAATCAAGCTATAAACGTTTTATACAACAAAAGAAATGTGAAAGTTAAATGCAACTGTACATGAAGAATACAAAATCATCAACAATATTCCCAGTGACATATTTCCTAAGTGAGTCAATTATAACTTCCTTCCCTAAGCCTCTATCAACGAAAGTTATACATCGTTCGAAAGAAGAGTCTAAGAGCTTTCAATCAAGCTATAAATGGTTTATGCAACAATAGAAATGTGAAAGTTAGGTGCAACTGTATATGAAAAATACTAAATCATCAACAATATTCCCAGTGACATATTTCCCAGGTGAGTCAATTTTAAGTTTCTTTCCTAAGCCTCTATCAGCGAGGGTTATCTTCGTTGGAAAGAACAAAATAAGGGATTTCAACTAAGCTATACACGGTATATGCAGCGGAAAAAATGTGAGAGTTAAATACAACTGTATATGAAAAATACAGTCATCAACAATATTCCTCGTGACATAATTCCGAGATCCGTCAATTTTAAGTTCCTTTCCTAAGCTTCTATCAACCACAGTTATACATCGTTGGAAAGAACAAAATAAGGGCTTTCAATTACACTATAAATAGTTTTTGCAGCAAAAGAAATGTGAGAGTTAAATGCAACTGTATATGAAAAATACAGAATCATCAACAATATTCCCAGTGACATATTTCCTAAATTTGTCAATTATAAATTCCTTCCCTAAGCCTCTAACAATGAGGGTTATACATCGTTGGAAAGAAAAAGCTAGGAGCTTTCAATCAAGCTATAAATGATTTATGCAACAAAAGAAATGTGAAAGTTAAATGCAACTGTATATGAAAAATACAGAATCATCAACAATATTCCCAGTGACATATTTCCTAAGTTTGTCAATTATAAATTCCTTCCCTAAGCCTCTATCAATGAGAGTTATACATCGCTGGAAAGAACTAGCTAAGAGCTTTCAATCAAGCTATTAAAGATTTATGCAACAAAAGAAATGTGAAAGTTAAATGCAACTGTACATGAAGAATACAAAATCATCAACAATATTGCCAGTAACATATTTCCTAAGTGAGTCAATTATAACTTCCTTCCCTAAGCCTCTATCAACGAAAGTTATACATCGTTCGAAAGAAGAGTCTAAGAGCTTTCAATCAAGCTATAAATGGTTTATGCAACAATAGAAATGTGAAAGTTAAATGCAACTGTATATGAAAAATAAAAAATCATCAACAATATTGCCAGTGACATATTTCCTGGAAGAGTCAATTTTACATTCCTTTCCTAAGCTTCTATCACTGAGAGTTATACGTCGTTAGAAAGAACAAGCTAAGAGCTTTCAATCAAGCTATAAATGATTTATGCAACAAAAGAAATTTGAAAGTTAAATGCAACTGTATATGAAAATTACATATTCATCAACAATATTGCCAGTGACATATTTCCTAGATGAGTCAATTTTAAGTTCCTTTCCTAAGCCTCTAGCAATGAGAGTTATACGTCGTACGAAAGAACAAGCTAAGAGCTTTCAACCAAGCTGTAAGTAGTTTATGCAGCAAAAGAAATGTGAAAGTTAAATGCAACTGTATATGAAAAATACAAAATCATCAACAATATTCCCAGTGACATATTTCCCTGGTGAGTCAATTTTAAGTTCCTTTCCTAAGCCTCTATCAAGGAGAGTTATACATCGTTGGAAAGAACAAGCTAGGAGCTTTGAACCAAGCTATAAATGATTTATGCAACAAAAGAAATGTGAAAGTTAAATGCAACTGTACATGAAAAATACAAAATCATCAACAATATTCCCAATGACATATTTCCTAAGTGAGTCAATTATAAGTTCCTTCCTTAAGCCTTTCTCAACTAGGGTTATACATCGTTGGAAAGAACAAGCTAAGGGCTTTCAATCAAGCTATAAACGTTTTATGCAACAAAAGAAATGTGAAAAATAAATGCAACTGTACATGAAAAATACAAAATCATCAACAATATTCCCAGTGTCATATTTCCTAGATGAGTCAATTTTAAGTTCGTTTCCTAAACCTCTTTAAACCTGAGTTTTACATCGTTGGAGAGAGAAAGCTAAGAGCTTTCAATTAAGCTATAAAGGGTTTATGCAGCAAAACAAATGTGAAAGTTAAATGCAACTGTATATGAAAAATAAAAAATCATCAACAATATTGCCAGTGACATATTTCCTGGAAGAGTCAATTTTAAGTTCCTTTCCTAAGCTTCTATCACTGGGAGTTATACGTCGTTGGAAAGAACAAGCTAAGAGCTTTCAATCAAGCTATAAATGATTTATGCAACAAAAGAAATGTGAAAGTTAAATGCAACTGTATATGAAAATTACAGATTCATCAACAATATTGCCAGTGACATATTTCCTAGATGAGTCAATTTTAAGTTCCTTTCCTAAGCCTCTAGCAATGAGAGTTATACGTCGTACGAAAGAACAAGCTAAGAGCTTTCAACCAAGCTGTAAGTCGTTTATGCAGCAAAAGAAATGTGAAAGTTAAATGCAACTGTATATGAAAAATACATTTTCATCAACAATGTTCCCAGTGACATATTTCCCAGGTGAGTCAATTTTAAGTTCCTTTCCTAAGCCTCTATCAATGAGAGTTATACACCGTTGGAAAGAAAAAGCTAGGAGCTTTCAATCAAGCTATAACTGATTTATGCAGTAAAAGAAATGTGAAAGTTAAATGCAACTGTATATGAAAAATAAAAAATCATCAACAATATTGCCAGTGACATATTTCCTGGAAGAGTCAATTTTAAGTTCCTTTCCTAAGCTTCTATCACTGAGAGTTATACGTCGGTGGAAAGAACAAGCTAAGAGCTTTCAATCAAGCTATAAATGATTTATGCAACAAAAGAAATGTGAAAGTTAAATGCAACTGTATATGAAAAATACATTTTCATCAACAATATTGCCAGTGAGTCAATTTTAAGTTCCTTTCCTAAGCCTCTATCAAGGAGAGTTATACATCGTTGGAAAGAACAAGCTAGGAGCTTTGAACCAAGCTATAAATGATTTATGCAACAAAAGAAATGTGAAAGTTAAATGCAACTGTATATGAAAATTACAGATTCATCAACAATATTGCCAGTGACATATTTCCTAGATGAGTCAATTTTAAGTTCCTTTCCTAAGCCTCTAGCAATGAGAGTTATACGTCGTACGAAAGAACAAGCTAAGAGCTTTCAACCAAGCTGTAAGTCGTTTATGCATCAAAAGAAATGTGAAAGTTAAATGCAACTGTATATGAAAAATACATTTTCATCAACAATGTTCCCAGTGACATATTTCCCAGGTGAGTCAATTTTAAGTTCCTTTCCTAAGCCTCTATCAAGGAGAGTTATACATCGTTGGAAAGAACAAGCTAGGAGCTTTCAATCAAGCTATAAATGATTTATGCAACAAAAGAAATGTGAAAGTTAAATGCAACTGTATATGAAAAATACAGAATCATCAGCAATATTCCCAGTGACATATTTCCTAAGTTTGTCAATTATAAATTCCTTCCCTAAGCCTCTAACAATGAGGGTTATACATCGTTGGAAAGAAAAAGCTAGGAGCTTTCAATCAAGCTATAAATGATTTATGCAACAAAAGAAATGTGAAAGTTAGGTGCAACTGTATATGAAAAATACTAAATCATAAACAATATTCCCAGTGACATATTTCCTAGATTAGTCAATTTTAAGTTTCTTTCCTAAGCCTCTATCAGCGAGGGTTATCTTCGTTGGAAAGAACAAAATAAGGGATTTCAACTAAGCTATACACAGTATATGCAGCGGAAAAAATGTGAGAGTTAAATACAACTGTATATGAAAAATACAGTCATCAACAATATTCCTCGTGACATAATTCCGAGATCCGTCAATTTTAAGTTCCTTTCCTAAGCTTCTATCAACCACAGTTATACATCGTTGGAAAGAACAAAATAAGGGCTTTCAATCACACTATAAATAGTTTTTGCAGCAAAAGAAATGTGAAAGTTAAATGCAACTGTATATGAAAAATACAGAATCATCAACAATATTCCCAGTGACATATTTCCTAAGTTTGTCAATTATAAATTCCTTCCCTAAGCCTCTAACAATGAGGGTTATACATCGTTGGAAAGAAAAAGCTAGGAGCTTTCAATCAAGCTATAAATGATTTATGCAACAAAAGAAATGTGAAAGTTAAATGCAACTGTATATGAAAAACACAAAATCATCAACAATATTGCCAGTGACATATTTCCTAAGTTTGTCAATTATAAGTTCCTTCCCTAAGCCTCTATCAATTAGAGTTATACATCGTTAGAAAGAATAAGCTAGGAGCTTTCAACCAAGCTATAAATGATTTATGTAACAAAAGAAATGTGAAAGTTAAATGCAACTGTATATGAAAAATACAAAATCATCAACAATATTGCCAGTAACATATTTCCTAGATGAGTCAATTTTAAGTTCCTTTCCTAAGCCTCTATCAATGAGAGTTATACACCGTTGGAAAGAAAAAGCTAGGAGCTTTCAATCAAGCTATAACTGATTTATGCAGTAAAAGAAATGTGAAAGTTAAATGCAACTGTATATGAAAAATAAAAAATCATCAACAATATTGCCAGTGACATATTTCCTGGAAGAGTCAATTTTAAGTTCCTTTCCTAAGCTTCTATCACTGAGAGTTATACGTCGGTGGAAAGAACAAGCTAAGAGCTTTCAATCAAGCTATAAATGATTTATGCAACAAAAGAAATGTGAAAGTTAAATGCAACTGTATATGAAAAATACATTTTCATCAACAATATTGCCAGTGAGTCAATTTTAAGTTCCTTTCCTAAGCCTCTATCAAGGAGAGTTATACATCGTTGGAAAGAACAAGCTAGGAGCTTTGAACCAAGCTATAAATGATTTATGCAACAAAAGAAATGTGAAAGTTAAATGCAACTGTATATGAAAATTACAGATTCATCAACAATATTGCCAGTGACATATTTCCTAGATGAGTCAATTTTAAGTTCCTTTCCTAAGCCTCTAGCAATGAGAGTTATACGTCGTACGAAAGAACAAGCTAAGAGCTTTCAACCAAGCTGTAAGTCGTTTATGCAGCAAAAGAAATGTGAAAGTTAAATGCAACTGTATATGAAAAATACATTTTCATCAACAATGTTCCCAGTGACATATTTCCCAGGTGAGTCAATTTTAAGTTCCTTTCCTAAGCCTCTATCAATGAGAGTTATACACCGTTGGAAAGAAAAAGCTAGGAGCTTTCAATCAAGCTATAACTGATTTATGCAGTAAAAGAAATGTGAAAGTTAAATGCAACTGTATATGAAAAATAAAAAATCATCAACAATATTGCCAGTGACATATTTCCTGGAAGAGTCAATTTTAAGTTCCTTTCCTAAGCTTCTATCACTGAGAGTTATACGTCGGTGGAAAGAACAAGCTAAGAGCTTTCAATCAAGCTATAAATGATTTATGCAACAAAAGAAATGTGAAAGTTAAATGCAACTGTATATGAAAAATACATTTTCATCAACAATATTGCCAGTGAGTCAATTTTAAGTTCCTTTCCTAAGCCTCTATCAAGGAGAGTTATACATCGTTGGAAAGAACAAGCTAGGAGCTTTGAACCAAGCTATAAATGATTTATGCAACAAAAGAAATGTGAAAGTTAAATGCAACTGTATATGAAAATTACAGATTCATCAACAATATTGCCAGTGACATATTTCCTAGATGAGTCAATTTTAAGTTCCTTTCCTAAGCCTCTAGCAATGAGAGTTATACATCGTTGGAAAGAACAAGCTAAGAGCTTTCAACCAAGCTGTAAGTCGTTTATGCATCAAAAGAAATGTGAAAGTTAAATGCAACTGTATATGAAAAATACATTTTCATCAACAATGTTCCCAGTGACATATTTCCCAGGTGAGTCAATTTTAAGTTCCTTTCCTAAGCCTCTATCAAGGAGAGTTATACATCGTTGGAAAGAACAAGCTAGGAGCTTTCAATCAAGCTATAAATGATTTATGCAACAAAAGAAATGTGAAAGTTAAATGCAACTGTATATGAAAAATACAGAATCATCAGCAATATTCCCAGTGACATATTTCCTAAGTTTGTCAATTATAAATTCCTTCCCTAAGCCTCTAACAATGAGGGTTATACATCGTTGGAAAGAAAAAGCTAGGAGCTTTCAATCAAGCTATAAATGATTTATGCAGCAAAAGAAATGTGAAAGTTAAATGCAACTGTATATGAAAAACACAAAATCATCAACAATATTGCCAGTGACATATTTCCTAAGTTTGTCAATTATAAGTTCCTTCCCTAAGCCTCTATCAATTAGAGTTATACATCGTTAGAAAGAATAAGCTAGAAGCTTTCAACCAAGCTATAAATGATTTATGTAACAAAAGAAATGTGAAAGTTAAATGCAACTGTATATGAAAAATACAAAATCATCAACAATATTGCCAGTAACATATTTCCTAGATGAGTCAATTTTAAGTTCCTTTCCTAAGCCTCTATCAATGAGAGTTATACACCGTTGGAAAGAAAAAGCTAGGAGCTTTCAATCAAGCTATAAATGATTTATGCAACAAAAGAAATGTGAAAGTTAAATGCAACTGTATATGAAAATTACAGATTCATCAACAATATTGCCAGTGACATATTTCCTGGAAGAGTCAATTTTAAGGTCCTTTCCTAAGCTTCTATCACTGAGAGTTATACGTCGTTGGAAAGAACAAGCTAAGAGCTTTCAATCAAGCTATAAATGATTTATGCAACAAAAGAAATGTGAAAGTTAAATGCAACTGTATATGAAAATTACAGATTCATCAACAATATTGCCAGTGACATATTTCCTAGATGAGTCAATTTTAAGTTCCTTTCCTAAGCCTCTAGCAATGAGAGTTATACGTCGTACGAAAGAACAAGCTAAGAGCTTTCAACCAAGCTGTAAGTCGTTTATGCAGCAAAAGAAATGTGAAAGTTAAATGCAACTGTATATGAAAAATACATTTTTATCAACAATATTCCCAGTGACATATTTCCCAGGTGAGTCAATTTTAAGTTCCTTTCCTAAGCCTCTATCAAGGAGAGTTATACATCGTTGGAAAGAACAAGCTAGGAGCTTTCAACCAAGCTACAAATGATTTATGCAACAAAAGAAATGTGAAAGTTAAATGCAACTGTACATGAAAAATACAAAATCATCAACAATATTCCCAATGACATATTTCCTAAGTGAGTCAATTATAAGTTCCTTCCCTAAGCCTTTCTCAACTAGCGTTATACATCGTTGGAAAGAACAAGCTAAGGGCTTTCAATTAAGCTATAAACGTTTTATGCAACAAAAGAAATGTGAAAGATAAATGCAACTGTACATGAAAAATACAAAATCATCAACAATATTCCCAGTGTCATATTTCCTAGATGAGTCAATTTTAAGTTCGTTTCCTAAACCTCTTTAAACCTGAGTTTTACATCGTTGGAAAGAACAAGCTAAGAGCTTTCAATCAAGCTATAAATGATTTATGCAACAAAAGAAATGTGAAAGTTAAATGCAACTGTATATGAAAATTACAGATTCATCAACAATATTGCCAGTGACATTTTTCCTAGATGAGTCAATTTTAAGTTCCTTTCCTAAGCCTCTAGCAATGAGAGTTATACGTCGTACGAAAGAACAAGCTAAGAGCTTTCAACCAAGCTGTAAGTCGTTTATGCAGCAAAAGAAATGTGAAAGTTAAATGCAACTGTATATGAAAAATACATTTTCATCAACAATATTCCCAGTGACATATTTCCCAGGTGAGTCAATTTTAAGTTCCTTCCCTAAGCCTCTATCAAGGAGAGTTATACATCGTTGGAAAGAACAAGCTAAGAGCTTTCAACCAAGCTGTAAGTCGTTTATGCAGCAAAAGAAATGTGAAAGTTAAATGCAACTGTATATGAAAAATACATTTTCATCAACAATATTCCCAGTGACATATTTCCCAGGTGAGTCAATTTTAAGTTCCTTCCCTAAGCCTCTATCAAGGAGAGTTATACATCGTTGGAAAGAATAAGCTAAGGGCTTTCAATCAAGCGATAAACCTTTTATGCAACAAAAGAAATGTGAAAGATAAATGCAACTGTACATGAAGAATACAAAATTATCAACAATATTCCCAGTGACATATTTCCTAAGTCAGTCAGTTATAACATCCTTCCCTAAGCATCTATCAACGAAAGTTATACATCGTTCGAAAGAAGAGTCTAAGAGCTTTCAATCAAGCTATAAATGGTTTATGCAACAAAAGAAATGTGAAAGTTAGGTGCAACTGTATATGAAAAATACTAAATCATAAACAATATTCCCAGTGACATATTTCCTAGATTAGTCAATTTTAAGTTTCTTTCCTAAGCCTCTATCAGCGAGGGTTATCTTCGTTGGAAAGAACAAAATAAGGGATTTCAACTAAGCTATACACGGTATATGCAGCGGAAAAAATGTGAGAGTTAAATACAACTGTATATGAAAAATACAGTCATCAACAATATTCCTCGTGACATAATTCCGAGATCCGTCAATTTTAAGTTCCTTTCCTAAGCTTCTATCAACCACAGTTATACATCGTTGGAAAGAACAAAATAAGGGCTTTCAATCACACTATAAATAGTTTTTGCAGCAAAAGAAATGTGAAAGTTAAATGCAACTGTATATGAAAAATACAGAATCATCAACAATATTCCCAGTGACATATTTCCTAAGTTTGTCAATTATAAATTCCTTCCCTAAGCCTCTAACAATGAGGGTTATACATCGTTGGAAAGAAAAAGCTAGGAGCTTTCAATCAAGCTATAAATGATTTATGCAACAAAAGAAATGTGAAAGTTAAATGCAACTGTATATGAAAAACACAAAATCATCAACAATATTGCCAGTGACATATTTCCTAAGTTTGTCAATTATAAGTTCCTTCCCTAAGCCTCTATCAATTAGAGTTATACATCGTTAGAAAGAATAAGCTAGGAGCTTTCAACCAAGCTATAAATGATTTATGTAACAAAAGAAATGTGAAAGTTAAATGCAACTGTATATGAAAAATACAAAATCATCAACAATATTGCCAGTAACATATTTCCTAGATGAGTCAATTTTAAGTTCCTTTCCTAAGCCTCTATCAATGAGAGTTATACACCGTTGGAAAGAAAAAGCTAGGAGCTTTCAATCAAGCTATAACTGATTTATGCAGTAAAAGAAATGTGAAAGTTAAATGCAACTGTATATGAAAAATAAAAAATCATCAACAATATTGCCAGTGACATATTTCCTGGAAGAGTCAATTTTATGTTCCTTTCCTAAGCTTCTATCACTGAGAGTTATACGTCGGTGGAAAGAACAAGCTAAGAGCTTTCAATCAAGCTATAAATGATTTATGCAACAAAAGAAATGTGAAAGTTAAATGCAACTGTATATGAAAAATACATTTTCATCAACAATATTGCCAGTGAGTCAATTTTAAGTTCCTTTCCTAAGCCTCTATCAAGGAGAGTTATACATCGTTGGAAAGAACAAGCTAGGAGCTTTGAACCAAGCTATAAATGATTTATGCAACAAAAGAAATGTGAAAGTTAAATGCAACTGTATATGAAAATTACAGATTCATCAACAATATTGCCAGTGACATATTTCCTAGATGAGTCAATTTTAAGTTCCTTTCCTAAGCCTCTAGCAATGAGAGTTATACGTCGTACGAAAGAACAAGCTAAGAGCTTTCAACCAAGCTGTAAGTCGTTTATGCAGCAAAAGAAATGTGAAAGTTAAATGCAACTGTATATGAAAAATACATTTTCATCAACAATGTTCCCAGTGACATATTTCCCAGGTGAGTCAATTTTAAGTTCCTTTCCTAAGCCTCTATCAAGGAGAGTTATACATCGTTGGAAAGAACAAGCTAGGAGCTTTGAAGCAAGCTATAAATGATTTATGCAACAAAAGAAATGTGAAAGTTAAATGCAACTGTACATGAAAAATACAAAATCATCAACAATATTCCCAATGACATATTTCCTAAGTGAGTCAATTATAAGTTCCTTCCTTAAGCCTTTCTCAACTAGGGTTATACATCGTTGGAAAGAACAAGCTAAGGGCTTTCAATCAAGCTATAAACGTTTTATGCAACAAAAGAAATGTGAAAGATAAATGCAACTGTACATGAAAAATACAAAATCATCAACAATATTCCCAGTGTCATATTTCCTAGATGAGTCAATTTTAAGTTCGTTTCCTAAACCTCTTTAAACCTGAGTTTTACATCGTTGGAGAGAGCAAGCTAAGAGCTTTCAAATAAGCTATAAACGGTTTATGCAGCAAAACAAATGTGAAAGTTAAATGCAACTGTATATGAAAAATAAAAAATCATCAACAATATTGCCAGTGACATATTTCCTGGAAGAGTCAATTTTAAGTTCCTTTCCTAAGCTTCTATCACTGAGAGTTATACGTCGTTGGAAAGAACAAGCTAAGAGCTTTCAATCAAGCTATAAATGATTTATGCAACAAAAGAAATGTGAAAGTTAAATGCAACTGTATATGAAAATTACAGATTCATCAACAATATTGCCAGTGACATATTTCCTAGATGAGTCAATTTTAAGTTCCTTTCCTAAGCCTCTAGCAATGAGAGTTATACGTCGTACGAAAGAACAAGCTAAGAGCTTTCAACCAAGCTGTAAGTCGTTTATGCAGCAAAAGAAATGTGAAAGTTAAATGCAACTGTATATGAAAAATACATTTTCATCAACAATATTCCCAGTGACATATTTCCCAGGTGAGTCAATTTTAAGTTCGTTCCCTAAGCCTCTATCAAGGAGAGTTATACATCGTTGGAAAGAACAAGCTAAGAGCTTTCAATCAAGCTATAAATGATTTATGCAACAAAAGAAATGTGAAAGTTAAATGCAACTGTATATGAAAATTACAGATTCATCAACAGTATTGCCAGTGACATATTTCCTAGATGAGTCAATTTTAAGTTCCTTTCCTAAGCCTCTAGCAATGAGAGTTATACGTCGTACGAAAGAACAAGCTAAGAGCTTTCAACCAAGCTGTAAGTCGTTTATGCAGCAAAAGAAATGTGAAAGTTAAATGCAACTGTATATGAAAAATACATTTTCATCAACAATGTTCCCAGTGACATATTTCCCAGGTGAGTCAATTTTAAGTTCCTTTCCTAAGCCTCTATCAAGGAGAGTTATACATCGTTGGAAAGAATAAGCTAAGGGCTTTCAATCAAGCGATAAACCTTTTATGCAACAAAAGAAATGTGAAAGATAAATGCAACTGTACATGAAGAATACAAAATTATCAACAATATTCCCAGTGACATATTTCCTAAGTCAGTCAGTTATAACATCCTTCCCTAAGCATCTATCAACGAAAGTTATACATCGTTCGAAAGAAGAGTCTAAGAGCTTTCAATCAAGCTATAAATGGTTTATGCAACAAAAGAAATGTGAAAGTTAGGTGCAACTGTATATGAAAAATACTAAATCATAAACAATATTCCCAGTGACATATTTCCTAGATTAGTCAATTTTAAGTTTCTTTCCTAAGCCTCTATCAGCGAGGGTTATCTTCGTTGGAAAGAACAAAATAAGGGATTTCAACTAAGCTATACACGGTATATGCAGCGGAAAAAATGTGAGAGTTAAATACAACTGTATATGAAAAATACAGTCATCAACAATATTCCTCGTGACATAATTCCGAGATCCGTCAATTTTAAGTTCCTTTCCTAAGCTTCTATCAACCACAGTTATACATCGTTGGAAAGAACAAAATAAGGGCTTTCAATCACACTATAAATAGTTTTTGCAGCAAAAGAAATGTGAAAGTTAAATGCAACTGTATATGAAAAATACAGAATCATCAACAATATTCCCAGTGACATATTTCCTAAGTTTGTCAATTATAAATTCCTTCCCTAAGCCTCTAACAATGAGGGTTATACATCGTTGGAAAGAAAAAGCTAGGAGCTTTCAATCAAGCTATAAATGATTTATGCAACAAAAGAAATGTGAAAGTTAAATGCAACTGTATATGAAAAACACAAAATCATCAACAATATTGCCAGTGACATATTTCCTAAGTTTGTCAATTATAAGTTCCTTCCCTAAGCCTCTATCAATTAGAGTTATACATCGTTAGAAAGAATAAGCTAGGAGCTTTCAACCAAGCTATAAATGATTTATGTAACAAAAGAAATGTGAAAGTTAAATGCAACTGTATATGAAAAATACAAAATCATCAACAATATTGCCAGTAACATATTTCCTAGATGAGTCAATTTTAAGTTCCTTTCCTAAGCCTCTATCAATGAGAGTTATACACCGTTGGAAAGAAAAAGCTAGGAGCTTTCAATCAAGCTATAACTGATTTATGCAGTAAAAGAAATGTGAAAGTTAAATGCAACTGTATATGAAAAATAAAAAATCATCAACAATATTGCCAGTGACATATTTCCTGGAAGAGTCAATTTTAAGTTCCTTTCCTAAGCTTCTATCACTGAGAGTTATACGTCGGTGGAAAGAACAAGCTAAGAGCTTTCAATCAAGCTATAAATGATTTATGCAACAAAAGAAATGTGAAAGTTAAATGCAACTGTATATGAAAAATACATTTTCATCAACAATATTGCCAGTGAGTCAATTTTAAGTTCCTTTCCTAAGCCTCTATCAAGGAGAGTTATACATCGTTGGAAAGAACAAGCTAGGAGCTTTGAACCAAGCTATAAATGATTTATGCAACAAAAGAAATGTGAAAGTTAAATGCAACTGTATATGAAAATTACAGATTCATCAACAATATTGCCAGTGACATATTTCCTAGATGAGTCAATTTTAAGTTCCTTTCCTAAGCCTCTAGCAATGAGAGTTATACGTCGTACGAAAGAACAAGCTAAGAGCTTTCAACCAAGCTGTAAGTCGTTTATGCAGCAAAAGAAATGTGAAAGTTAAATGCAACTGTATATGAAAAATACATTTTCATCAACAATGTTCCCAGTGACATATTTCCCAGGTGAGTCAATTTTAAGTTCCTTTCCTAAGCCTCTATCAAGGAGAGTTATACATCGTTGGAAAGAACAAGCTAGGAGCTTTGAACCAAGCTATAAATGATTTATGCAACAAAAGAAATGTGAAAGTTAAATGCAACTGTACATGAAAAATACAAAATCATCAACAATATTCCCAATGACATATTTCCTAAGTGAGTCAATTATAAGTTCCTTCCTTAAGCCTTTCTCAACTAGGGTTATACATCGTTGGAAAGAACAAGCTAAGGGCTTTCAATCAAGCTATAAACGTTTTATGCAACAAAAGAAATGTGAAAGATAAATGCAACTGTACATGAAAAATACAAAATCATCAACAATATTCCCAGTGTCATATTTCCTAGATGAGTCAATTTTAAGTTCGTTTCCTAAACCTCTTTAAACCTGAGTTTTACATCGTTGGAGAGAGCAAGCTAAGAGCTTTCAAATAAGCTATAAACGGTTTATGCAGCAAAACAAATGTGAAAGTTAAATGCAACTGTATATGAAAAATAAAAAATCATCAACAATATTGCCAGTGACATATTTCCTGGAAGAGTCAATTTTAAGTTCCTTTCCTAAGCTTCTATCACTGAGAGTTATACGTCGTTGGAAAGAACAAGCTAAGAGCTTTCAATCAAGCTATAAATGATTTATGCAACAAAAGAAATGTGAAAGTTAAATGCAACTGTATATGAAAATTACAGATTCATCAACAATATTGCCAGTGACATATTTCCTAGATGAGTCAATTTTAAGTTCCTTTCCTAAGCCTCTAGCAATGAGAGTTATACGTCGTACGAAAGAACAAGCTAAGAGCTTTCAACCAAGCTGTAAGTCGTTTATGCAGCAAAAGAAATGTGAAAGTTAAATGCAACTGTATATGAAAAATACATTTTCATCAACAATATTCCCAGTGACATATTTCCCAGGTGAGTCAATTTTAAGTTCGTTCCCTAAGCCTCTATCAAGGAGAGTTATACATCGTTGGAAAGAACAAGCTAAGAGCTTTCAATCAAGCTATAAATGATTTATGCAACAAAAGAAATATGAAAGTTAAATGCAACTGTATATGAAAATTACAGATTCATCAACAATATTGCCAGTGACATATTTCCTAGATGAGTCAATTTTAAGTTCCTTTCCTAAGCCTCTAGCAATGAGAGTTATACGTCGTACGAAAGAACAAGCTAAGAGCTTTCAACCAAGCTGTAAGTCGTTTATGCAGCAAAAGAAATGTGAAAGTTAAATGCAACTGTATATGAAAAATACATTTTCATCAACAATGTTCCCAGAAAGAAATGTGAAAGTTTAATGCAACTGTACATGAAGAATACAAAATCATCAACAATATTCCCAGTGACATATTTCCTAGATTAGTCAATTTTAAGTTTCTTTCCTAAGCCTCTATCAGCGAGGGTTATCTTCGTTGGCAAGAACAAAATAAGGGATTTCAACTAAGCTATACACGGTATATGCAGCGGAAAAAATGTGAGAGTTAAATACAACTGTATATGAAAAATACAGTCATCAACAATATTCCTCGTGACATAATTCCGAGATCCGTCAATTTTAAGTTCCTTTCCTAAGCTTCTATCAACCACAGTTATACATCGTTGGAAAGAACAAAATAAGGGCTTTCAATCACACTATAAATAGTTTTTGCAGCAAAAGAAATGTGAAAGTTAAATGCAACTGTATATGAAAAATACACAATCATCAACAATATTCCCAGTGACATATTTCCTAAGTTTGTCAATTATAAATTCCTTCCCTAAGCCTCTAACAATGAGGGTTATACATCGTTGGAAAGAAAAAGCTAGGAGCTTTCAATCAAGCTATAAATGATTTATGCAACAAAAGAAATGTGAAAGTTAAATGCAACTGTATATGAAAAACACAAAATCATCAACAATATTGCCAGTGACATATTTCCTAAGTTTGTCAATTATAAGTTCCTTCCCTAAGCCTCTATCAATTAGAGTTATACATCGTTAGAAAGAATAAGCTAGAAGCTTTCAACCAAGCTATAAATGATTTATGTAACAAAAGAAATGTGAAAGTTAAATGCAACTGTATATGAAAAATACAAAATCATCAACAATATTGCCAGTAACATATTTCCTAGATGAGTCAATTTTAAGTTCCTTTCCTAAGCCTCTATCAATGAGAGTTATACACCGTTGGAAAGAAAAAGCTAGGAGCTTTCAATCAAGCTATAAATGATTAATGCAACAAAAGAAATGTGAAAGTTAAATGCAACTGTATATGAAAATTACAGATTCATCAACAATATTGCCAGTGACATATTTCCTGGAAGAGTCAATTTTAAGTTCCTTTCCTAAGCTTCTATCACTGAGAGTTATACGTCGTTGGAAAGAACAAGCTAAGAGCTTTCAATCAAGCTATAAATGATTTATGCAACAAAAGAAATGTGAAAGTTAAATGCAACTGTATATGAAAATTACAGATTCATCAACAATATTGCCAGTGACATATTTCCTAGATGAGTCAATTTTAAGTTCCTTTCCTAAGCCTCTAGCAATGAGAGTTATACGTCGTACGAAAGAACAAGCTAAGAGCTTTCAACCAAGCTGTAAGTCGTTTATGCAGCAAAAGAAATGTGAAAGTTAAATGCAACTGTATATGAAAAATACATTTTTATCAACAATATTCCCAGTGACATATTTCCCAGGTGAGTCAATTTTAAGTTCCTTTCCTAAGCCTCTATCAAGGAGAGTTATACATCGTTGGAAAGAACAAGCTAGGAGCTTTCAACCAAGCTACAAATGATTTATGCAACAAAAGAAATGTGAAAGTTAAATGCAACTGTACATGAAAAATACAAAATCATCAACAATATTCCCAATGACATATTTCCTAAGTGAGTCAATTATAAGTTCCTTCCCTAAGCCTTTCTCAACTAGGGTTATACATCGTTGGAAAGAACAAGCTAAGGGCTTTCAATTAAGCTATAAACGTTTTATGCAACAAAAGAAATGTGAAAGATAAATGCAACTGTACATGAAAAATACAAAATCATCAACAATATTCCCAGTGTCATATTTCCTAGATGAGTCAATTTTAAGTTCGTTTCCTAAACCTCTTTAAACCTGAGTTTTACATCGTTGGAAAGAACAAGCTAAGAGCTTTCAATCAAGCTATAAATGATTTATGCAACAAAAGAAATGTGAAAGTTAAATGCAACTGTATATGAAAATTACAGATTCATCAACAATATTGCCAGTGACATTTTTCCTAGATGAGTCAATTTTAAGTTCCTTTCCTAAGCCTCTAGCAATGAGAGTTATACGTCGTACGAAAGAACAAGCTAAGAGCTTTCAACCAAGCTGTAAGTCGTTTATGCAGCAAAAGAAATGTGAAAGTTAAATGCAACTGTATATGAAAAATACATTTTCATCAACAATATTCCCAGTGACATATTTCCCAGGTGAGTCAATTTTAAGTTCCTTCCCTAAGCCTCTATCAAGGAGAGTTATACATCGTTGGAAAGAACAAGCTAAGAGCTTTCAACCAAGCTGTAAGTCGTTTATGCAGCAAAAGAAATGTGAAAGTTAAATGCAACTGTATATGAAAAATACATTTTCATCAACAATATTCCCAGTGACATATTTCCCAGGTGAGTCAATTTTAAGTTCCTTCCCTAAGCCTCTATCAAGGAGAGTTATACATCGTTCGAAAGAAGAGTCTAAGAGCTTTCAATCAAGCTATAAATGGTTTATGCAACAAAAGAAATGTGAAAGTTAGGTGCAACTGTATATGAAAAATACTAAATCATAAACAATATTCCCAGTGACATATTTCCTAGATTAGTCAATTTTAAGTTTCTTTCCTAAGCCTCTATCAGCGAGGGTTATCTTCGTTGGAAAGAACAAAATAAGGGATTTCAACTAAGCTATACACGGTATATGCAGCGGAAAAAATGTGAGAGTTAAATACAACTGTATATGAAAAATACAGTCATCAACAATATTCCTCGTGACATAATTCCGAGATCCGTCAATTTTAAGTTCCTTTCCTAAGCTTCTATCAACCACAGTTATACATCGTTGGAAAGAACAAAATAAGGGCTTTCAATTACACTATAAATAGTTTTTGCAGCAAAAGAAATGTGAAAGTTAAATGCAACTGTATATGAAAAATACAGAATCATCAACAATATTCCCAGTGACATATTTCCTAAGTTTGTCAATTATAAATTCCTTCCCTAAGCCTCTAACAATGAGGGTTATACATCGTTGGAAAGAAAAAGCTAGGAGCTTTCAATCAAGCTATAAATGATTTATGCAACAAAAGAAATGTGAAAGTTAAATGCAACTGTATATGAAAAACACAAAATCATCAACAATATTGCCAGTGACATATTTCCTAAGTTTGTCAATTATAAGTTCCTTCCCTAAGCCTCTATCAATTAGAGTTATACATCGTTAGAAAGAATAAGCTAGGAGCTTTCAATCAAGCGATAAGCCTTTTATGCAACAAAAGAAATGTGAAAGATAAATGCAACTGTACATGAAGAATACAAAATTATCAACAATATTCCCAGTGACATATTTCCTAAGTCAGTCAGTTATAACATCCTTCCCTAAGCATCTATCAACGAAAGTTATACATCGTTCGAAAGAAGAGTCTAAGAGCTTTCAATCAAGCTATAAATGGTTTATGCAACAAAAGAAATGTGAAAGTTAGGTGCAACTGTATATGAAAAATACTAAATCATAAACAATATTCCCAGTGACATATTTCCTAGATTAGTCAATTTTAAGTTTCTTTCCTAAGCCTCTATCAGCGAGGGTTATCTTCGTTGGAAAGAACAAAATAAGGGATTTCAACTAAGCTATACACGGTATATGCAGCGGAAAAAATGTGAGAGTTAAATACAACTGTATATGAAAAATACAGTCATCAACAATATTCCTCGTGACATAATTCCGAGATCCGTCAATTTTAAGTTCCTTTCCTAAGCTTCTATCAACCACAGTTATACATCGTTGGAAAGAACAAAATAAGGGCTTTCAATCACACTATAAATAGTTTTTGCAGCAAAAGAAATGTGAAAGTTAAATGCAACTGTATATGAAAAATACAGAATCATCAACAATATTCCCAGTGACATATTTCCTAAGTTTGTCAATTATAAATTCCTTCCCTAAGCCTCTAACAATGAGGGTTATACATCGTTGGAAAGAAAAAGCTAGGAGCTTTCAATCAAGCTATAAATGATTTATGCAACAAAAGAAATGTGAAAGTTAAATGCAACTGTATATGAAAAACACAAAATCATCAACAATATTGCCAGTGACATATTTCCTAAGTTTGTCAATTATAAGTTCCTTCCCTAAGCCTCTATCAATTAGAGTTATACATCGTTAGAAAGAATAAGCTAGGAGCTTTCAACCAAGCTATAAATGATTTATGTAACAAAAGAAATGTGAAAGTTAAATGCAACTGTATATGAAAAATACAAAATCATCAACAATATTGCCAGTAACATATTTCCTAGATGAGTCAATTTTAAGTTCCTTTCCTAAGCCTCTATCAATGAGAGTTATACACCGTTGGAAAGAAAAAGCTAGGAGCTTTCAATCAAGCTATAACTGATTTATGCAGTAAAAGAAATGTGAAAGTTAAATGCAACTGTATATGAAAAATAAAAAATCATCAACAATATTGCCAGTGACATATTTCCTGGAAGAGTCAATTTTAAGTTCCTTTCCTAAGCTTCTATCACTGAGAGTTATACGTCGGTGGAAAGAACAAGCTAAGAGCTTTCAATCAAGCTATAAATGATTTATGCAACAAAAGAAATGTGAAAGTTAAATGCAACTGTATATGAAAAATACATTTTCATCAACAATATTGCCAGTGACATATTTCCCAGGTGAGTCAATTTTAAGTTCCTTTCCTAAGCCTCTATCAAGGAGACTTATACATCGTTGGAAAGAACAAGCTAGGAGCTTTGAACCAAGCTATAAATGATTTATGCAACAAAAGAAATGTGAAAGTTAAATGCAACTGTATATGAAAATTACAGATTCATCAACAATATTGCCAGTGACATATTTCCTAGATGAGTCAATTTTAAGTTCCTTTCCTAAGCCTCTAGCAATGAGAGTTATACGTCGTACGAAAGAACAAGCTAAGAGCTTTCAACCAAGCTGTAAGTCGTTTATGCAGCAAAAGAAATGTGAAAGTTAAATGCAACTGTATATGAAAAATACATTTTCATCAACAATGTTCCCAGTGACATATTTCCCAGGTGAGTCAATTTTAAGTTCCTTTCCTAAGCCTCTATCAAGGAGAGTTATACATCGTTGGAAAGAACAAGCTAGGAGCTTTGAACCAAGCTATAAATGATTTATGCAACAAAAGAAATGTGAAAGTTAAATGCAACTGTACATGAAAAATACAAAATCATCAACAATATTCCCAATGACATATTTCCTAAGTGAGTCAATTATAAGTTCCTTCCTTAAGCCTTTCTCAACTAGGGTTATACATCGTTGGAAAGAACAAGCTAAGGGCTTTCAATCAAGCTATAAACGTTTTATGCAACAAAAGAAATGTGAAAGATAAATGCAACTGTACATGAAAAATACAAAATCATCAACAATATTCCCAGTGTCATATTTCCTAGATGAGTCAATTTTAAGTTCGTTTCCTAAACCTCTTTAAACCTGAGTTTTACATCGTTGGAGAGAGCAAGCTAAGAGCTTTCAATTAAGCTATAAACGGTTTATGCAGCAAAACAAATGTGAAAGTTAAATGCAACTGTATATGAAAAATAAAAAATCATCAACAATATTGCCAGTGACATATTTCCTGGAAGAGTCAATTTTAAGTTCCTTTCCTAAGCTTCTATCACTGAGAGTTATACGTCGTTGGAAAGAACAAGCTAAGAGCTTTCAATCAAGCTATAAATGATTTATGCAACAAAAGAAATGTGAAAGTTAAATGCAACTGTATATGAAAATTACAGATTCATCAACAATATTGCCAGTGACATATTTCCTAGATGAGTCAATTTTAAGTTCCTTTCCTAAGCCTCTAGCAATGAGAGTTATACGTCGTACGAAAGAACAAGCTAAGAGCTTTCAACCAAGCTGTAAGTCGTTTATGCAGCAAAAGAAATGTGAAAGTTAAATGCAACTGTATATGAAAAATACATTTTCATCAACAATATTCCCAGTGACATATTTCCCAGGTGAGTCAATTTTAAGTTCCTTCCCTAAGCCTCTATCAAGGAGAGTTATACATCGTTGGAAAGAACAAGCTAGGAGCTTTCAACCAAGCTATAAATGATTTATGCAACAAAAGAAATGTGAAAGTTAAATGCAACTGTATATGAAAATTACAGATTCATCAACAATATTGCCAGTGACATATTTCCCAGGTGAGTCAATTTTAAGTTCCTTTCCTAAGCCTCTATCAAGGAGAGTTATACATCGTTGGAAAGAACAAGCTAGGAGCTTTGAACCAAGCTATAAATGATTTATGCAACAAAAGAAATGTGAAAGTTAAATGCAACTGTACATGAAAAATACAAAATCATCAACAATATTCCCAATGACATATTTCCTAAGTGAGTCAATTATAAGTTCCTTCCTTAAGCCTTTCTCAACTAGGGTTATACATCGTTGGAAAGAACAAGCTAAGGGCTTTCAATCAAGCTATAAACGTTTTATGCAACAAAAGAAATGTGAAAGATAAATGCAACTGTACATGAAAAATACAAAATCATCAACAATATTCCCAGTGTCATATTTCCTAGATGAGTCAATTTTAAGTTCGTTTCCTAAACCTCTTTAAACCTGAGTTTTACATCGTTGGAGAGAGCAAGCTAAGAGCTTTCAATTAAGCTATAAACGGTTTATGCAGCAAAACAAATGTGAAAGTTAAATGCAACTGTATATGAAAAATAAAAAATCATCAACAATATTGCCAGTGACATATTTCCTGGAAGAGTCAATTTTAAGTTCCTTTCCTAAGCTTCTATCACTGAAAGTTATACGTCGTTGGAAAGAACAAGCTAAGAGCTTTCAATCAAGCTATAAATGATTTATGCAACAAAAGAAATGTGAAAGTTAAATGCAACTGTATATGAAAATTACAGATTCATCAACAATATTGCCAGTGACATATTTCCCAGGTGAGTCAATTTTAAGTTCCTTTCCTAAGCCTCTATCAAGGAGAGTTATACATCGTTGGAAAGAACAAGCTAGGAGCTTTGAACCAAGCTATAAATGATTTATGCAACAAAAGAAATGTGAAAGTTAAATGCAACTGTACATGAAAAATACAAAATCATCAACAATATTCCCAATGACATATTTCCTAAGTGAGTCAATTATAAGTTCCTTCCTTAAGCCTTTCTCAACTAGGGTTATACATCGTTGGAAAGAACAAGCTAAGGGCTTTCAATCAAGCTATAAACGTTTTATGCAACAAAAGAAATGTGAAAGATAAATGCAACTGTACATGAAAAATACAAAATCATCAACAATATTCCCAGTGTCATATTTCCTAGATGAGTCAATTTTAAGTTCGTTTCCTAAACCTCTTTAAACCTGAGTTTTACATCGTTGGAGAGAGCAAGCTAAGAGCTTTCAATTAAGCTATAAACGGTTTATGCAGCAAAACAAATGTGAAAGTTAAATGCAACTGTATATGAAAAATAAAAAATCATCAACAATATTGCCAGTGACATATTTCCTGGAAGAGTCAATTTTAAGTTCCTTTCCTAAGCTTCTATCACTGAAAGTTATACGTCGTTGGAAAGAACAAGCTAAGAGCTTTCAATCAAGCTATAAATGATTTATGCAACAAAAGAAATGTGAAAGTTAAATGCAACTGTATATGAAAATTACAGATTCATCAACAATATTGCCAGTGACATATTTCCTAGATGAGTCAATTTTATGTTCCTTTCCTAAGCCTCTAGCAATGAGAGTTATACGTCGTACGAAAGAACAAGCTAAGAGCTTTCAACCAAGCTGTAAGTCGTTTATGCAACAAAAGAAATGTGAAAGTTAAATGCAACTGTATATGAAAAATACATTTTCATCAACAATATTGCCAGTGACATATTTCCTAGATGAGTCAATTTTAAGTTCCTTTCCTAAGCCTCTAGCAATGAGAGTTATACGTCGTACGAAAGAACAAGCTAAGAGCTTTCAACCAAGCTGTAAGTCGTTTATGCAGCAAAAGAAATGTGAAAGTTAAATGCAACTGTATATGAAAAATACATTTTCATCAACAATATTCCCAGTGACATATTTCCCAGGTGAGTCAATTTTAAGTTCCTTCCCTAAGCCTCTATCAAGGAGAGTTATACATCGTTGGAAAGAACAAGCTAGGAGCTTTCAACCAAGCTATAAATGATTTATGCAACAAAAGAAATGTGAAAGTTAAATGCAACTGTATATGAAAATTACAGATTCATCAACAATATTGCCAGTGACATATTTCCTAGATGAGTCAATTTTAAGTTCCTTTCCTAAGCCTCTAGCAATGAGAGTTATACGTCGTACGAAAAAACAAGCTAAGAGCTTTCAACCAAGCTGTAAGTCGTTTATGCAGCAATAGAAATGTGAAAGTTAAATGCAACTGTATATGAAAAATACATTTTCATCAACAATGTTCCCAGTGACATATTTCCCAGGTGAGTCAATTTTAAGTTCCTTTCCTAAGCCTCTATCAAGGAGAGTTATACATCGTTGGAAAGAACAAGCTAGGAGCTTTAAACCAAGCTATAAATGATTTATGCAACAAAAGAAATGTGAAAGTTAAATGCAACTGTATATGAAAAATACAAAATCATCAACAATATTCCCAATGACATATTTCCTAAGTGAGTCAATTATAAGTTCCTTCCTTAAGCCTTTCTCAACTAGGGTTATACATCGTTGGAAAGAACAAGCTAAGGGCTTTCAATCAAGCTATAAACGTTTTATGCAACAAAAGAAATGTGAAAGATAAATGCAACTGTACATGAAAAATACAAAATCATCAACAATATTCCCAGTGTCATATTTCCTAGATGAGTCAATTTTAAGTTCGTTTCCTAAACCTCTTTAAACCTGAGTTTTACATCGTTGGAGAGAGCAAGCTAAGAGCTTTCAATTAAGCTATAAACGGTTTATGCAGCAAAACAAATGTGAAAGTTAAATGCAACTGTATATGAAAAATAAAAAATCATCAACAATATTGCCAGTGACATATTTCCTGGAAGAGTCAATTTTAAGTTCCTTTCCTAAGCTTCTATCACAGAGAGTTATACGTCGTTGGAAACAACAAGCTAAGAGCTTTCAATCAAGCTATAAACGATTTATGCAACAAAAGAAATGTGAAAGTTAAATGCAACTGTATATGAAAATTACAGATTCATCAACAATATTGCCAGTGACATACTTCCTAGATGAATCAATTTTAAGTTCCTTTCCTAAGCCTCTAGCAATGAGAGTTATACGTCGTACGAAAGAACAAGCTAAGAGCTTTCAACCAAGCTGTAAGTCGTTAATGCAGCAAAAGAAATGTGAAAGTTAAATGCAACTGTATATGAAAAATACATTTTCATCAACAATATTCCCAGTGACATATTTCCCAGGTGAGTCAATTTTAAGTTCCTTCCCTAAGCCTCTATCAAGGAGAGTTATACATCGTTGGAAAGAACAAGCTAGGAGCTTTCAACCAAGCTATAAATGATTTATGCAACAAAAGAAATGTGAAAGTTAAACGCAACTGTATATGAAAAACACAGAATCATCAACAATATTCCCAGTGACATATTTCCTAAGTGTGTCAATTATAAGTTCCTTCCCTAAGCCTCTAACAATGAGGGTTATACATCGTTGGAAAGAACGAGCTAGGAGCTTTCAATCGAGCTATAAATGATTTATGCAACAAAAGAAATGTGAAAGTTAAATGCAACTGTATATGAAAAACACAAAATCATCAACAATATTGCCAGTGACATATTTCCTAAGTGTGTCAATTATAAGTTCCTTCCCTAAGCCTCTATCAATGAGAGTTATACATCGCTGGAAAGAACTAGCTAAGAGCTTTCAATCAAGCTATAAAAGATTTATGCAACAAAAGAAATGTGAAAGTTAAATGCAACTGTACATGAAGAATACAAAATCATCAACAATATTGCCAGTAACATATTTCCTAAGTGAGTCAATTATAACTTCCTTCCCTAAGCCTCTATCAACGAAAGTTATACATCGTTCGAAAGAAGAGTCTAAGAGCTTTCAATCAAGCTATAAATGGTTTATGCAACAATAGAAATGTGAAAGTTAAATGCAACTGTATATGAAAAACACAAAATCATCAACAATATTCCCAGTGACATATTTCCTAGATTAGTCAATTTTAAGTTTCTTTCCTAAGCCTCTAGAAGCGAGGGTTATCTTCGTTGGAAAGAACAAAATAAGGGCTTTCAATCACACTATAAATAGTTTTTGCAGCAAAAGAAATGTGAAAGTTAAATGCAACTGTATATGAAAAATACAAAATCATCAACAATATTCCCAGTGTCATATTTCCTAGATGAGTCAATTTTAAGTTCGTTTCCTAAACCTCTTTAAACCTGAGTTTTACATCGTTGGAGAGAGCAAGCTAAGAGCTTTCAATTAAGCTATAAACGGTTTATGCAGCAAAACAAATGTGAAAGTTAAATGCAACTGTATATGAAAAATACATTTTCATCAACAATATTCCCAGTGACATATTTCCCAGGTGAGTCAATTTTAAGTTCCTTTCCTAAGCCTCTATCAAGGAGAGTTATACATCGTTGGAAAGAAAAAGCTAGGAGCTTTCAATCAAGCTATAAATGATTTATGCAACAAAAGAAATGTGAAAGTTAAATGCAACTGTACATGAAAAATACAAAATCATCAACAATATTCCCAATAACATATTTCCTAAGTGAGTCAATTATAAGTTCCTTCCTTAAGCCTTTCTCAACTAGGGTTATACACCGTTGGAAAGAACAAGCTAAGGGCTTTCAATCAAGCTATAAACGTTTTATGCAACAAAAGAAATGTGAAAAATAAATGCAACTGTACATGAAAAATACAAAATCATCAACAATATTCCCAGTGTCATATTTCCTAGATGAGTCAATTTTAAGTTCGTTTCCTAAACCTCTTTAAACCTGAGTTTTACATCGTTGGAGAGAGCAAGCTAAGAGCTTTCAATTAAGCTATAAACGGTTTATGCAGCAAAACAAATGTGAAAGTTAAATGCAACTGTATATGAAAAATAAAAAATCATCAACAATATTGCCAGTGACATATTTCCTGAAAGAGTCAATTTTAAGTTCCTTTCCTAAGCTTCTATCACTGAGAGTTATACGTCGTTGGAAAGAACAAGCTAAGAGCTTTCAATCAAGCTATAAATGATTTATGCAACAAAAGAAATGTGAAAGTTAAATGCAACTGTATATGAAAATTACAGATTCATCAACAATATTGCCAGTGACATATTTCCTAGATGAGTCAATTTTATGTTCCTTTCCTAAGCCTCTAGCAATGAGAGTTATACGTCGTACGAAAGAACAAGCTAAGAGCTTTCAACCAAGCTGTAAGTCGTTTATGCAACAAAAGAAATGTGAAAGTTAAATGCAACTGTATATGAAAAATACATTTTCATCAACAATATTGCCAGTGACATATTTCCTAGATGAGTCAATTTTAAGTTCCTTTCCTAACCTCTAGCAATGAGAGTTATACGTCGTACGAAAGAACAAGCTAAGAGCTTTCAACCAAGCTGTAAGTCGTTTATGCAGCAAAAGAAATGTGAAAGTTAAATGCAACTGTATATGAAAAATACATTTTCATCAACAATATTCCCAGTGACATATTTCCCAGGTGAGTCAATTTTAAGTTCCTTCCCTAAGCCTCTATCAAGGAGAGTTATACATCGTTGGAAAGAACAAGCTAGGAGCTTTCAACCAAGCTATAAATGATTTATGCAACAAAAGAAATGTGAAAGTTAAATGCAACTGTATATGAAAATTACAGATTCATCAACAATATTGCCAGTGACATATTTCCTAGATGAGTCAATTTTAAGTTCCTTTCCTAAGCCTCTAGCAATGAGAGTTATACGTCGTACGAAAAAACAAGCTAAGAGCTTTCAACCAAGCTGTAAGTCGTTTATGCAGCAATAGAAATGTGAAAGTTAAATGCAACTGTATATGAAAAATACATTTTCATCAACAATGTTCCCAGTGACATATTTCCCAGGTGAGTCAATTTTAAGTTCCTTTCCTAAGCCTCTATCAAGGAGAGTTATACATCGTTGGAAAGAACAAGCTAGGAGCTTTAAACCAAGCTATAAATGATTTATGCAACAAAAGAAATGTGAAAGTTAAATGCAACTGTATATGAAAAATACAAAATCATCAACAATATTCCCAATGACATATTTCCTAAGTGAGTCAATTATAAGTTCCTTCCTTAAGCCTTTCTCAACTAGGGTTATACATCGTTGGAAAGAACAAGCTAAGGGCTTTCAATCAAGCTATAAACGTTTTATGCAACAAAAGAAATGTGAAAGATAAATGCAACTGTACATGAAAAATACAAAATCATCAACAATATTCCCAGTGTCATATTTCCTAGATGAGTCAATTTTAAGTTCGTTTCCTAAACCTCTTTAAACCTGAGTTTTACATCGTTGGAGAGAGCAAGCTAAGAGCTTTCAATTAAGCTATAAACGGTTTATGCAGCAAAACAAATGTGAAAGTTAAATGCAACTGTATATGAAAAATAAAAAATCATCAACAATATTGCCAGTGACATATTTCCTGGAAGAGTCAATTTTAAGTTCCTTTCCTAAGCTTCTATCACAGAGAGTTATACGTCGTTGGAAACAACAAGCTAAGAGCTTTCAATCAAGCTATAAACGATTTATGCAACAAAAGAAATGTGAAAGTTAAATGCAACTGTATATGAAAATTACAGATTCATCAACAATATTGCCAGTGACATATTTCCTAGATGAATCAATTTTAAGTTCCTTTCCTAAGCCTCTAGCAATGAGAGTTATACGTCGTACGAAAGAACAAGCTAAGAGCTTTCAACCAAGCTGTAAGTCGTTTATGCAGCAAAAGAAATGTGAAAGTTAAATGCAACTGTATATGAAAAATACATTTTCATCAACAATATTCCCAGTGACATATTTCCCAGGTGAGTCAATTTTAAGTTCCTTCCCTAAGCCTCTATCAAGGAGAGTTATACATCGTTGGAAAGAACAAGCTAGGAGCTTTCAACCAAGCTATAAATGATTTATGCAACGAAAGAAATGTGAAAGTTAAACGCAACTGTATATGAAAAACACAGAATCATCAACAATATTCCCAGTGACATATTTCCTAAGTGTGTCAATTATAAGTTCCTTCCCTAAGCCTCTAACAATGAGGGTTATACATCGTTGGAAAGAACGAGCTAGGAGCTTTCAATCGAGCTATAAATGATTTATGCAACAAAAGAAATGTGAAAGTTAAATGCAACTGTATATGAAAAACACAAAATCATCAACAATATTGCCAGTGACATATTTCCTAAGTGTGTCAATTATAAGTTCCTTCCCTAAGCCTCTATCAATGAGAGTTATACATCGCTGGAAAGAACTAGCTAAGAGCTTTCAATCAAGCTATAAAAGATTTATGCAACAAAAGAAATGTGAAAGTTAAATGCAACTGTACATGAAGAATACAAAATCATCAACAATATTGCCAGTAACATATTTCCTAAGTGAGTCAATTATAACTTCCTTCCCTAAGCCTCTATCAACGAAAGTTATACATCGTTCGAAAGAAGAGTCTAAGAGCTTTCAATCAAGCTATAAATGGTTTATGCAACAATAGAAATGTGAAAGTTAAATGCAACTGTATATGAAAAACACAAAATCATCAACAATATTCCCAGTGACATATTTCCTAGATTAGTCAATTTTAAGTTTCTTTCCTAAGCCTCTAGAAGCGAGGGTTATCTTCGTTGGAAAGAACAAAATAAGGGCTTTCAATCACACTATAAATAGTTTTTGCAGCAAAAGAAATGTGAAAGTTAAATGCAACTGTATATGAAAAATACAAAATCATCAACAATATTCCCAGTGTCATATTTCCTAGATGAGTCAATTTTAAGTTCGTTTCCTAAACCTCTTTAAACCTGAGTTTTACATCGTTGGAGAGAGCAAGCTAAGAGCTTTCAATTAAGCTATAAACGGTTTATGCAGCAAAACAAATGTGAAAGTTAAATGCAACTGTATATGAAAAATACATTTTCATCAACAATATTCCCAGTGACATATTTCCCAGGTGAGTCAATTTTAAGTTCCTTTCCTAAGCCTCTATCAAGGAGAGTTATACATCGTTGGAAAGAAAAAGCTAGGAGCTTTCAATCAAGCTATAAATGATTTATGCAACAAAAGAAATGTGAAAGTTAAATGCAACTGTACATGAAAAATACAAAATCATCAACAATATTCCCAATAACATATTTCCTAAGTGAGTCAATTATAAGTTCCTTCCTTAAGCCTTTCTCAACTAGGGTTATACACCGTTGGAAAGAACAAGCTAAGGGCTTTCAATCAAGCTATAAACGTTTTATGCAACAAAAGAAATGTGAAAAATAAATGCAACTGTACATGAAAAATACAAAATCATCAACAATATTCCCAGTGTCATATTTCCTAGATGAGTCAATTTTAAGTTCGTTTCCTAAACCTCTTTAAACCTGAGTTTTACATCGTTGGAGAGAGCAAGCTAAGAGCTTTCAATTAAGCTATAAACGGTTTATGCAGCAAAACAAATGTGAAAGTTAAATGCAACTGTATATGAAAAATAAAAAATCATCAACAATATTGCCAGTGACATATTTCCTGAAAGAGTCAATTTTAAGTTCCTTTCCTAAGCTTCTATCACTGAGAGTTATACGTCGTTGGAAAGAACAAGCTAAGAGCTTTCAATCAAGCTATAAATGATTTATGCAACAAAAGAAATGTGAAAGTTAAATGCAACTGTATATGAAAATTACAGATTCATCAACAATATTGCCAGTGACATATTTCCTAGATGAGTCAATTTTAAGTTCCTTTCCTAAGCCTCTAGCAATGAGAGTTATACGTCGTACGAAAAAACAAGCTAAGAGCTTTCAACCAGGCTGTAAGTCGTTTATGCAGCAAAAGAAATGTGAAAGTTAAATGCAACTGTATATGAAAAATACATTTTCATCAACAATGTTCCCAGTGACATATTTCCCAGGTGAGTCAATTTTAAGTTCCTTTCCTAAGCCTCTATCAAGGAGAGTTATACATCGTTGGAAAGAACAAGCTAGGAGCTTTGAACCAAGCTATAAATGATTTATGCAACAAAAGAAATGTGAAAGTTAAATGCAACTGTACATGAAAAATACAAAATCATCAACAATATTCCCAATGACATATTTCCTAAGTGAGTCAATTATAAGTTCCTTCCTTAAGCCTTTCTCAACTAGGGTTATACATCGTTGGAAAGAACAAGCTAAGGGCTTTCAATCAAGCTATAAACGTTTTATGCAACAAAAGAAATGTGAAAGATAAATGCAACTGTACATGAAAAATACAAAATCATCAACAATATTCCCAGTGTCATATTTCCTAGATGAGTCAATTTTAAGTTCGTTTCCTAAACCTCTTTAAACCTGAGTTTTACATCGTTGGAGAGAGCAAGCTAAGAGCTTTCAATTAAGCTATAAACGGTTTATGCAGCAAAACAAATGTGAAAGTTAAATGCAACTGTATATGAAAAATAAAAAATCATCAACAATATTGCCAGTGACATATTTCCTGGAAGAGTCAATTTTAAGTTCCTTTCCTAAGCCTCTAGCAATGAGAGTTATACGTCGTACGAAAGAACAAGCTAAGAGCTTTCAACCAAGCTGTAAGTCGTTTATGCAGCAAAAGAAATGTGAAAGTTAAATGCAACTGTATATGAAAAATACATTTTCATCAACAATATTCCCAGTGACATATTTCCCAGGTGAGTCAATTTTAAGTTCCTTCCCTAAGCCTCTATCAAGGAGAGTTATGCATCGTTGGAAAGAACAAGCTAGGAGCTTTCAACCAAGCTATAAATGATTTATGCAACAAAAGAAATGTGAAAGTTAAACGCAACTGTATATGAAAAATACAGAATCATCAACAATATTCCCAGTGACATATTTCCTAAGTGTGTCAATTATAAGTTCCTTCCCTAAGCCTCTAACAATGAGGGTTATACATCGTTGGAAAGAACGAGCTAGGAGCTTTCAATCGAGCTATAAATGATTTATGCAACAAAAGAAATGTGAAAGTTAAATGCAACTGTATATGAAAAACACAAAATCATCAACAATATTGCCAGTGACATATTTCCTAAGTGTGTCAATTATACGTTCCTTCCCTAAGCCTCTATCAATGAGAGTTATACATCGCTGGAAAGAACTAGCTAAGAGCTTTCAATCAAGCTATAAAAGATTTATGCAACAAAAGAAATGTGAAAGTTAAATGCAACTGTACATGAAGAATACAAAATCATCAACAATATTGCCAGTAACATATTTCCTAAGTGAGTCAATTATAACTTCCTTCCCTAAGCCTCTATCAACGAAGGTTATACATCGTTCGAAAGAAGAGTCTAAGAGCTTTCAATCAAGCTATAAATGGTTTATGCAACAATAGAAATGTGAAAGTTAAATGCAACTGTATATGAAAAACACAAAATCATCAACAATATTCCCAGTGACATATTTCCTAGATTAGTCAATTTTAAGTTTCTTTCCTAAGCCTCTAGCAGCGAGGGTTATCTTCGTTGGAAAGAACAAAATAAGGGCTTTCAATCATACTATAAATAGTTTTTGCAGCAAAAGAAATGTGAAAGTTAAATGCAACTGTATATGAAAAATACAGAATCATCAACAATATTCCCAGTGACATATTTCCTAAGTTTGTCAATTATAAATTCCTTCCCTAAGCCTCTAACAATGAGGGTTATACATCGTTGGAAAGAAAAAGCTAGGAGCTTTCAATCAAGCTATAAATGATTTATGCAACAAAAGAAATGTGAAAGTTAAATGCAACTGTATATGAAAAACACAAAATCATCAACAATATTCCCAATGACATATTTCCTAAGTGAGTCAATTATAAGTTCCTTCCTTAAGCCTTTCTCAACTAGGGTTATACATCGTTGGAAAGAACAAGCTAAGGGCTTTCAATCAAGCTATAAACGTTTTATGCAACAAAAGAAATGTGAAAGATAAATGCAACTGTACATGAAAAATACAAAATCATCAACAATATTCCCAGTGTCATATTTCCTAGATGAGTCAATTTTAAGTTCGTTTCCTAAACCTCTTTAAACCTGAGTTTTACATCGTTGGAGAGAGCAAGCTAAGAGCTTTCAATTAAGCTATAAACGGTTTATGCAGCAAAACAAATGTGAAAGTTAAATGCAACTGTATATGAAAAATAAAAAATCATCAACAATATTGCCAGTGACATATTTCCTGGAAGAGTCAATTTTAAGTTCCTTTCCTAAGCTTCTATCACAGAGAGTTATACGTCGTTGGAAACAACAAGCTAAGAGCTTTCAATCAAGCTATAAATGATTTATGCAACAAAAGAAATGTGAAAGTTAAATGCAACTGTATATGAAAATTACAGATTCATCAACAATATTGCCAGTGACATATTTCCTAGATGAATCAATTTTAAGTTCCTTTCCTAAGCCTCTAGCAATGAGAGTTATACGTCGTACGAAAGAACAAGCTAAGAGCTTTCAACCAAGCGGTAAGTCGTTTATGCAGCAAAAGAAATGTGAAAGTTAAATGCAACTGTATATGAAAAATACATTTTCATCAACAATATTCCCAGTGACATATTTCCCAGGTGAGTCAATTTTAAGTTCCTTCCCTAAGCCTCTATCAAGGAGAGTTATACATCGTTGGAAAGAACAAGCTAGGAGCTTTCAACCAAGCTATAAATGATTTATGCAACAAAAGAAATGTGAAAGTTAAACGCAACTGTATATGAAAAACACAGAATCATCAACAATATTCCCAGTGACATATTTCCTAAGTGTGTCAATTATAAGTTCCTTCCCTAAGCCTCTAACAATGAGAGTTATACGTCGTACGAAAGAACAAGCTAAGAGCTTTCAACCAAGCTGTAAGTCGTTTATGCAGCAAAAGAAGTGTGAAAGTTAAATGCAACTGTATATGAAAAATACATTTTCATCAACAATATTCCCAGTGACATATTTCCCAGGTGAGTCAATTTTAAGTTCCTTCCCTAAGCCTCTATCAAGGAGAGTTATGCATCGTTGGAAAGAACAAGCTAGGGGCTTTCAACCAAGCTATAAATGAGATATGCAACAAAAGAAATGTGAAAGTTAAACGCAACTGTATATGAAAAATACAGAATCATCAACAATATTCCCAGTGACATATTTCCTAAGTGTGTCAATTATAAGTTCCTTCCCTAAGCCTCTAACAATGAGGGTTATACATCGTTGGAAAGAACGAGCTAGGAGCTTTCAATCGAGCTATAAATGATTTATGCAACAAAAGAAATGTGAAAGTTAAATGCAACTGTATATGAAAAACACAAAATCATCAACAATATTGCCAGTGACATATTTCCTAAGTGTGTCAATTATACGTTCCTTCCCTAAGCCTCTATCAATGAGAGTTATACATCGCTGGAAAGAACTAGCTAAGAGCTTTCAATCAAGCTATAAAAGATTTATGCAACAAAAGAAATGTGAAAGTTAAATGCAACTGTACATGAAGAATACAAAATCATCAACAATATTGCCAGTAACATATTTCCTAAGTGAGTCAATTATAACTTCCTTCCCTAAGCCTCTATCAACGAAGGTTATACATCGTTCGAAAGAAGAGTCTAAGAGCTTTCAATCAAGCTATAAATGGTTTATGCAACAATAGAAATGTGAAAGTTAAATGCAACTGTATATGAAAAACACAAAATCATCAACAATATTCCCAGTGACATATTTCCTAGATTAGTCAATTTTAAGTTTCTTTCCTAAGCCTCTAGCAGCGAGGGTTATCTTCGTTGGAAAGAACAAAATAAGGGCTTTCAATCATACTATAAATAGTTTTTGCAGCAAAAGAAATGTGAAAGTTCAATGCAACTGTATATGAAAAATACAGAATCATCAACAATATTCCCAGTGACATATTTCCTAAGTTTGTCAATTATAAATTCCTTCCCTAAGCCTCTAACAATGAGGGTTATACATCGTTGGAAAGAAAAAGCTAGGAGCTTTCAATCAAGCTATAAATGATTTATGCAACAAAAGAAATGTGAAAGTTAAATGCAACTGTATATGAAAAACACAAAATCATCAACAATATTCCCAATGACATATTTCCTAAGTGAGTCAATTATAAGTTCCTTCCTTAAGCCTTTCTCAACTAGGGTTATACATCGTTGGAAAGAACAAGCTAAGGGCTTTCAATCAAGCTATAAACGTTTTATGCAACAAAAGAAATGTGAAAGATAAATGCAACTGTACATGAAAAATACAAAATCATCAACAATATTCCCAGTGTCATATTTCCTAGATGAGTCAATTTTAAGTTCGTTTCCTAAACCTCTTTAAACCTGAGTTTTACATCGTTGGAGAGAGCAAGCTAAGAGCTTTCAATTAAGCTATAAACGGTTTATGCAGCAAAACAAATGTGAAAGTTAAATGCAACTGTATATGAAAAATAAAAAATCATCAACAATATTGCCAGTAACATATTTCCTAAGTGAGTCAATTATAACTTCCTTCCCTAAGCCTCTATCAACGAAGGTTATACATCGTTCGAAAGAAGAGTCTAAGAGCTTTCAATCAAGCTATAAATGGTTTATGCAACAATAGAAATGTGAAAGTTAAATGCAACTGTATATGAAAAACACAAAATCATCAACAATATTCCCAGTGACATATTTCCTAGATTAGTCAATTTTAAGTTTCTTTCCTAAGCCTCTAGAAGCGAGGGTTATCTTCGTTGGAAAGAACAAAATAAGGGCTTTCAATCACACTATAAATAGTTTTTGCAGCAAAAGAAATGTGAAAGTTAAATGCAACTGTATATGAAAAATACAAAATCATCAACAATATTCCCAGTGTCATATTTCCTAGATGAGTCAATTTTAAGTTCGTTTCCTAAACCTCTTTAAACCTGAGTTTTACATCGTTGGAGAGAGCAAGCTAAGAGCTTTCAATTAAGCTATAAACGGTTTATGCAGCAAAACAAATGTGAAAGTTAAATGCAACTGTATATGAAAAATACATTTTCATCAACAATATTCCCAGTGACATATTTCCCAGGTGAGTCAATTTTAAGTTCCTTTCCTAAGCCTCTATCAAGGAGAGTTATACATCGTTGGAAAGAACAAGCTAGGAGCTTTGAACCAAGCTATAAATGATTTATGCAACAAAAGAAATGTGAAAGTTAAATGCAACTGTACATGAAAAATACAAAATCATCAACAATATTCCCAATAACATATTTCCTAAGTGAGTCAATTATAAGTTCCTTCCTTAAGCCTTTCTCAACTAGGGTTATACACCGTTGGAAAGAACAAGCTAAGGGCTTTCAATCAAGCTATAAACGTTTTATGCAACAAAAGAAATGTGAAAAATAAATGCAACTGTACATGAAAAATACAAAATCATCAACAATATTCCCAGTGTCATATTTCCTAGATGAGTCAATTTTAAGTTCGTTTCCTAAACCTCTTTAAACCTGAGTTTTACATCGTTGGAGAGAGCAAGCTAAGAGCTTTCAATTAAGCTATAAACGGTTTATGCAGCAAAACAAATGTGAAAGTTAAATGCAACTGTATATGAAAAATAAAAAATCATCAACAATATTGCCAGTGACATATTTCCTGAAAGAGTCAATTTTAAGTTCCTTTCCTAAGCTTCTATCACTGAGAGTTATACGTCTTTGGAAAGAACAAGCTAAGAGCTTTCAATCAAGCTATAAATGATTTATGCAACAAAAGAAATGTGAAAGTTAAATGCAACTGTATATGAAAATTACAGATTCATCAACAATATTGCCAGTGACATATTTCCTAGATGAGTCAATTTTAAGTTCCTTTCCTAAGCCTCTAGCAATGAGAGTTATACGTCGTACGAAAAAACAAGCTAAGAGCTTTCAACCAAGCTGTAAGTCGTTTATGCAGCAAAAGAAATGTGAAAGTTAAATGCAACTGTATATGAAAAATACATTTTCATCAACAATGTTCCCAGTGACATATTTCCCAGGTGAGTCAATTTTAAGTTCCTTTCCTAAGCCTCTATCAAGGAGAGTTATACATCGTTGGAAAGAACAAGCTAGGAGCTTTGAACCAAGCTATAAATGATTTATGCAACAAAAGAAATGTGAAAGTTAAATGCAACTGTACATGAAAAATACAAAATCATCAACAATATTCCCAATGACATATTTCCTAAGTGAGTCAATTATAAGTTCCTTCCTTAAGCCTTTCTCAACTAGGGTTATACATCGTTGGAAAGAACAAGCTAAGGGCTTTCAATCAAGCTATAAACGTTTTATGCAACAAAAGAAATGTGAAAGATAAATGCAACTGTACATGAAAAATACAAAATCATCAACAATATTCCCAGTGTCATATTTCCTAGATGAGTCAATTTTAAGTTCGTTTCCTAAACCTCTTTAAACCTGAGTTTTACATCGTTGGAGAGAGCAAGCTAAGAGCTTTCAATTAAGCTATAAACGGTTTATGCAGCAAAACAAATGTGAAAGTTAAATGCAACTGTATATGAAAAATAAAAAATCATCAACAATATTGCCAGTGACATATTTCCTGGAAGAGTCAATTTTAAGTTCCTTTCCTAAGCCTCTAGCAATGAGAGTTATACGTCGTACGAAAGAACAAGCTAAGAGCTTTCAACCAAGCTGTAAGTCGTTTATGCAGCAAAAGAAATGTGAAAGTTAAATGCAACTGTATATGAAAAATACATTTTCATCAACAATATTTCCAGTGACATATTTCCCAGGTGAGTCAATTTTAAGTTCCTTCCCTAAGCCTCTATCAAGGAGAGTTATGCATCGTTGGAAAGAACAAGCTAGGAGCTTTCAACCAAGCTATAAATGATTTATGCAACAAAAGAAATGTGAAAGTTAAACGCAACTGTATATGAAAAATACAGAATCATCAACAATATTCCCAGTGACATATTTCCTAAGTGTGTCAATTATAAGTTCCTTCCCTAAGCCTCTAACAATGAGGGTTATACATCGTTGGAAAGAACGAGCTAGGAGCTTTCAATCGAGCTATAAATGATTTATGCAACAAAAGAAATGTGAAAGTTAAATGCAACTGTATATGAAAAACACAAAATCATCAACAATATTGCCAGTGACATATTTCCTAAGTGTGTCAATTATACGTTCCTTCCCTAAGCCTCTATCAATGAGAGTTATACATCGCTGGAAAGAACTAGCTAAGAGCTTTCAATCAAGCTATAAAAGATTTATGCAACAAAAGAAATGTGAAAGTTAAATGCAACTGTACATGAAGAATACAAAATCATCAACAATATTGCCAGTAACATATTTCCTAAGTGAGTCAATTATAACTTCCTTCCCTAAGCCTCTATCAACGAAGGTTATACATCGTTCGAAAGAAGAGTCTAAGAGCTTTCAATCAAGCTATAAATGATTTATGCAACAAAAGAAATGTGAAAGTTAAATGCAACTGTATATGAAAAACACAAAATCATCAACAATATTCCCAGTGACATATTTCCTAGATTAGTCAATTTTAAGTTTCTTTCCTAAGCCTCTAGCAGCGAGGGTTATCTTCGTTGGAAAGAACAAAATAAGGGCTTTCAATCATACTATAAATAGTTTTTGCAGCAAAAGAAATGTGAAAGTTAAATGCAACTGTATATGAAAAATACAGAATCATCAACAATATTCCCAGTGACATATTTCCTAAGTTTGTCAATTATAAATTCCTTCCCTAAGCCTCTAACAATGAGGGTTATACATCGTTGGAAAGAAAAAGCTAGGAGCTTTCAATCAAGCTATAAATGATTTATGCAACAAAAGAAATGTGAAAGTTAAATGCAACTGTATATGAAAAACACAAAATCATCAACAATATTGCCAGTGACATATTTCCTAAGTTTGTCAATTATAAGTTCCTTCCCTAAGCCTCTGTCAATTAGAGTTATACATCGTTAGAAAGAATAAGCTAGGAGCTTTCAACCAAGCTATAAATGATTTATGCAACAAAAGAAATTTGAAAGTTAAATGCAACTGTATATGAAAATTACATATTCATCAACAATATTGCCAGTGACATATTTCCTAGATGAGTCAATTTTAAGTTCCTTTCCTAAGCTTCTATCACTGAGAGTTATACGTCGTTAGAAAGAACAAGCTAAGAGCTTTCAATCAAGCTATAAATGATTTATGCAACAAAAGAAATTTGAAAGTTAAATGCAACTGTATATGAAAATTACATATTCATCAACAATATTGCCAGTGACATATTTCCTAGATGAGTCAATTTTAAGTTCCTTTCCTAAGCCTCTAGCAATGAGAGTTATACGTCGTACGAAAGAACAAGCTAGGAGCTTTGAACCAAGCTATAAATGATTTATGCAACAAAAGAAATGTGAAAGTTAAATGCAACTGTATATGAAAAATACATTTTCATCAACAATGTTCCCAGTGACATATTTCCCAGGTGAGTCAATTTTAAGTTCCTTTCCTAATCCTCAATCAAGGAGAGTTGTACATCGTTGGAAAGAACAAGCTAGGAGCTTTGAACCAAGCTATAAATGATTTATGCAACAAAAGAAATGTGAAAGTTAAATGCAACTGTATATGAAAAATACATTTTCATCAACAATGTTCTCAGTGACATATTTCCCAGGTGAGTCAATTTTAAGTTCCTTTCCTAAGCCTCTATCAAGGAGAGTTGTACATCGTTGGAAAGAACAAGCTAGGAGCTTTGAACCAAGCTATAAATGATTTATGCAACAAAAGAAATGTGAAAGTTAAATGCAACTGTACATGAAAAATACAAAATCATCAACAATATTCCCAATGACATATTTCCTAAGTGAGTCAATTATAAGTTCCTTCCTTAAGCCTTTCTCAACTAGGGTTATACATCGTTGGAAAGAACAAGCTAAGGGCTTTCAATCAAGTTATAAACGTTTTATGCAACAAAAGAAATGTGAAAGATAAATGCAACTGTACATGAAAAATACAAAATCATCAACAATATTCCCAGTGTCATATTTCCTAGATGAGTCAATTTTAAGTTCGTTTCCTAAACCTCTTTAAACCTGAGTTTTACATCGTTGGAGAGAGCAAGCTAAGAGCTTTCAATTAAGCTATAAACGGTTTATGCAGCAAAACAAATGTGAAAGTTAAATGCAACTGTATATGAAAAATAAAAAATCATCAACAATATTGCCAGTGATATATTTCCTGGAAGAGTCAATTTTAAGTTCCTTTCCTAAGCTTCTATCACTGAGAGTTATACGTCGTTGGAAAGAACAAGCTAAGAGCTTTCAATCGAGCTATAAATGATTTATGCAACAAAAGAAATGTGAAAGTTAAATGCAACTGTATATGAAAAACACAAAATCATCAACAATATTGCCAGTGACATATTTCCTAAGTGTGTCAATTATAAGTTCCTTCCCTAAGCCTCTATAAATGAGAGTTATACATCGCTTTAAAGAACTAGCTAAGAGCTTTCAATCAAGCTATAAAAGATTTATGCAACAAAAGAAATGTGAAAGTTAAATGCAACTGTACATGAAGAATACAAAATCATCAACAATATTGCCAGTAACATATTTCCTAAGTGAGTCAATTATAACTTCCTTCCCTAAGCCTCTATCAACGAAAGTTATACATCGTTCGAAAGAAGAGTCTAAGAGCTTTCAATCAAGCTATAAATGGTTTATGCAACAATAGAAATGTGAAAGTTAAATGCAACTGTATATGAAAAACACAAAATCATCAACAATATTCCCAGTGACATATTTCCTAGATTAGTCAATTTTAAGTTTCTTTCCTAAGCCTCTAGCAGCGAGGGTTATCTTCGTTGGAAAGAACAAAATAAGGGCTTTCAATCACACTATAAATAGTTTTTGCAGCAAAAGAAATGTGAAAGTTAAATGCAACTGTATATGAAAAATACAGAATCATCAACAATATTCCCAGTGACATATTTCCTAAGTTTGTCAATTATAAGTTCCTTCCCTAAGCCTCTAACAATGAGTGTTATACATCGTTGCAAAGAAAAAGCTAGGAGCTTTCAATCAAGCTATAAATGATTTATGCAACAAAAGAAATGTGAAAGTTAAATGCAACTGTATATGAAAAACACAAAATCATCAACAATATTGCCAGTGACATATTTCCTAAGTGTGTCAATTATAAGTTCCTTCCCTAAGCCTCTATCAATTAGAGTTATACACCGTTGGAAAGAACGAGCTAGGAGCTTTCAACCAAGCTATAACTGATTTATGCAGTAAAAGAAATGTGAAAGTTAAATGCAACTGTATATGAAAAACACAAAATCATCAACAATATTGCCAGTGACATATTTCCTAAGTGTGTCAATTATAAGTTCCTTCCCTAAGCCTCTATCAATTAGAGTTATACACCGTTGGAAAGAACGAGCTAGGAGCTTTCAACCAAGCTATAACTGATTTATGCAGTAAAAGAAATGTGAAAGTTAAATGCAACTGTATATGAAAAACACAAAATCATCAACAATATTCCCAGTGACATATTTCCTAGATGAGTCAATTTTAAGTTCCTTTCCTAAGCCTCTATCAATGATAGTTATACACCGTTGGAAAGAAAAAGCTAGGAGCTTTCAATCAAGCTATAACTGATTTATGCAGTAAAAGAAATGTGAAAGTTAAATGCAACTGTATATGAAAAATAAAAAATCATCAACAATATTGCCAGTGACATATTTCCTGGAAGAGTCAATTTTAAGTTCCTTTCCTAAGCTTCTATCACTGAGAGTTATACGTCGTTCGAAAGAACAAGCTAAGAGCTTTCAATCAAGCTATAAATGATTTATGCAGCAAAAGAAATGTGAAAGTTAAATACAACTGTATATGAAAATTACAGATTCATCAACAATATTGCCAGTGACATATTTCCTAGATGAGTCAATTTTAAGTTCCTTTCCTAAGCCTCTAGCAATGAGAGTTATACGTCGTACGAAAGAACAAGCTAAGAGCTTTCAACCAAGCTGTAAGTCGTTTATGCAGCAAAAGAAATGTGAAAGTTAAATGCAACTGTATATGAAAATTACAGATTCATCAACAATATTGCCAGTGACATATTTCCTAGATGAGTCAATTTTAAGTTCCTTTTCTAAGCCTCTAGCAATGAGAGTTATACGTCGTACGAAAGAACAAGCTAAGAGCTTTCAACCAAGCTGTAAGTCGTTTATGCGGCAAAAGAAATGTGAAAGTTAAATGCAACTGTATATGAAAAATACAGATTCATCAACAATATTGCCAATGACATATTTCCTAAATGAGTCAATTTTAAGTTCCTTTCCTAAGCCTCTAGCAATGAGAGTTATACGTCGTACGAAAGAACAAGCTAAGAGCTTTCAACCAAGCTGTAAGTCGTTTATGCAGCAAATGAAATGTGAAAGTTAAATGCAACTGTATATGAAAAATACATTTTCATCAACAATATTCCCAGTGACATATTTCCCAGGTGAGTCAATTTTAAGTTCCTTTCCTAATCCTCTATTAAGGAGAGTTATACATCGTTGGAAAGAACAAGCTAGGAGCTTTCAACCAAGCTATAAATGATTTATGCAACAAAAGAAATGTGAAAGTTAAATGCAACTGTACATGAAAAATACAAAATCATCAACAATATTCCCAATGACATATTTCCTAAGTGAGTCAATTATAAGTTCCTTCCTTAAGCCTTTCTCAACTAGGGTTATACATCGTTGGAAAGAACAAGCTAAGGGCTTTCAATCAAGCTATAAACGTTTTATGCAACAAAAGAAATGTGAAAGATAAATGCAACTGTACATGAAAAATACAAAATCATCAACAATATTCCCAGTGTCATATTTCCTAGATGAGTCAATTTTAAGTTCGTTTCCTAAACCTCTTTAAACCTGAGTTTTACATCGTTGGAGAGAGCAAGCTAAGAGCTTTCAATTAAGCTATAAACGGTTTATGCAGCAAAACAAATGTGAAAGTTAAATGCAACTGTATATGAAAAATAAAAAATCATCAACAATATTGCCAGTGACATATTTCCTGGAAGAGTCAATTTTAAGTTCCTTTCCTAAGCCTCTAGCAATGAGAGTTATACGTCGTACGAAAGAACAAGCTAAGAGCTTTCAACCAAGCTGTAAGTCGTTTATGCAGCACAAGAAATGTGAAAGTTAAATGCAACTGTATATGAAAAATACATTTTCATCAACAATATTCCCAGTGACATATTTCCCAGGTGAGTCAATTTTAAGTTCCTTCCCTAAGCCTCTATCAAGGAGAGTTATGCATCGTTGGAAAGAACAAGCTAGGAGCTTTCAACCAAGCTATAAATGATTTATGCAACAAAAGAAATGTGAAAGTTAAACGCAACTGTATATGAAAAAAACAGAATCATCAACAATATTCCCAGTGACATATTTCCTAAGTGTGTCAATTATAAGTTCCTTCCCTAAGCCTCTAACAATGAGGGTTATACATCGTTGGAAAGAACGAGCTAGGAGCTTTCAATCGAGCTATAAATGATTTATGCAACAAAAGAAATGTGAAAGTTAAATGCAACTGTATATGAAAAACACAAAATCATCAACAATATTGCCAGTGACATATTTCCTAAGTGTGTCAATTATACGTTCCTTCCCTAAGCCTCTATCAATGAGAGTTATACATCGCTGGAAAGAACTAGCTAAGAGCTTTCAATCAAGCTATAAAAGATTTATGCAACAAAAGAAATGTGAAAGTTAAATGCAACTGTACATGAAGAATACAAAATCATCAACAATATTGCCAGTAACATATTTCCTAAGTGAGTCAATTATAACTTCCTTCCCTAAGTCTCTATCAACGAAGGTTATACATCGTTCGAAAGAAGAGTCTAAGAGCTTTCAATCAAGCTATAAATGGTTTATGCAACAATAGAAATGTGAAAGTTAAATGCAACTGTATATGAAAAACACAAAATCATCAACAATATTCCCAGTGACATATTTCCTAGATTAGTCAATTTTAAGTTTCTTTCCTAAGCCTCTAGCAGCGAGGGTTATCTTCGTTGGAAAGAACAAAATAAGGGCTTTCAATCATACTATAAATAGTTTTTGCAGCAAAAGAAATGTGAAAGTTAAATGCAACTGTATATGAAAAATACAGAATCATCAACAATATTCCCAGTGACATATTTCCTAAGTTTGTCAATTATAAATTCCTTCCCTAAGCCTCTAACAATGAGGGTTATACATCGTTGGAAAGAAAAAGCTAGGAGCTTTCAATCAAGCTATAAATGATTTATGCAACAAAAGAAATGTGAAAGTTAAATGCAACTGTATATGAAAAACACAAAATCATCAACAATATTCCCAATGACATATTTCCTAAGTGAGTCAATTATAAGTTCCTTCCTTAAGCCTTTCTCAACTAGGGTTATACATCGTTGGAAAGAACAAGCTAAGGGCTTTCAATCAAGCTATAAACGTTTTATGCAACAAAAGAAATGTGAAAGATAAATGCAACTGTACATGAAAAATACAAAATCATCAACAATATTCCCAGTGTCATATTTCCTAGATGAGTCAATTTTAAGTTCGTTTCCTAAACCTCTTTAAACCTGAGTTTTACATCGTTGGAGAGAGCAAGCTAAGAGCTTTCAATTAAGCTATAAACGGTTTATGCAGCAAAACAAATGTGAAAGTTAAATGCAACTGTATATGAAAAATAAAAAATCATCAACAATATTGCCAGTGACATATTTCCTGGAAGAGTCAATTTTAAGTTCCTTTCCTAAGCTTCTATCACAGAGAGTTATACGTCGTTGGAAACAACAAGCTAAGAGCTTTCAATCAAGCTATAAATGATTTATGCAACAAAAGAAATGTGAAAGTTAAATGCAACTGTATATGAAAATTACAGATTCATCAACAATATTGCCAGTGACATATTTCCTAGATGAATCAATTTTAAGTTCCTTTCCTAAGCCTCTAGCAATGAGAGTTATACGTCGTACGAAAGAACAAGCTAAGAGCTTTCAACCAAGCGGTAAGTCGTTTATGCAGCAAAAGAAATGTGAAAGTTAAATGCAACTGTATATGAAAAATACATTTTCATCAACAATATTCCCAGTGACATATTTCCCAGGTGAGTCAATTTTAAGTTCCTTCCCTAAGCCTCTATCAAGGAGAGTTATACATCGTTGGAAAGAACAAGCTAGGAGCTTTCAACCAAGCTATAAATGATTTATGCAACAAAAGAAATGTGAAAGTTAAACGCAACTGTATATGAAAAACACAGAATCATCAACAATATTCCCAGTGACATATTTCCTAAGTGTGTCAATTATAAGTTCCTTCCCTAAGCCTCTAACAATGAGAGTTATACGTCGTACGAAAGAACAAGCTAAGAGCTTTCAACCAAGCTGTAAGTCGTTTATGCAGCAAAAGAAGTGTGAAAGTTAAATGCAACTGTATATGAAAAATACATTTTCATCAACAATATTCCCAGTGACATATTTCCCAGGTGAGTCAATTTTAAGTTCCTTCCCTAAGCCTCTATCAAGGAGAGTTATGCATCGTTGGAAAGAACAAGCTAGGGGCTTTCAACCAAGCTATAAATGAGATATGCAACAAAAGAAATGTGAAAGTTAAACGCAACTGTATATGAAAAATACAGAATCATCAACAATATTCCCAGTGACATATTTCCTAAGTGTGTCAATTATAAGTTCCTTCCCTAAGCCTCTAACAATGAGGGTTATACATCGTTGGAAAGAACGAGCTAGGAGCTTTCAATCGAGCTATAAATGATTTATGCAACAAAAGAAATGTGAAAGTTAAATGCAACTGTATATGAAAAACACAAAATCATCAACAATATTGCCAGTGACATATTTCCTAAGTGTGTCAATTATACGTTCCTTCCCTAAGCCTCTATCAATGAGAGTTATACATCGCTGGAAAGAACTAGCTAAGAGCTTTCAATCAAGCTATAAAAGATTTATGCAACAAAAGAAATGTGAAAGTTAAATGCAACTGTACATGAAGAATACAAAATCATCAACAATATTGCCAGTAACATATTTCCTAAGTGAGTCAATTATAACTTCCTTCCCTAAGCCTCTATCAACGAAGGTTATACATCGTTCGAAAGAAGAGTCTAAGAGCTTTCAATCAAGCTATAAATGGTTTATGCAACAATAGAAATGTGAAAGTTAAATGCAACTGTATATGAAAAACACAAAATCATCAACAATATTCCCAGTGACATATTTCCTAGATTAGTCAATTTTAAGTTTCTTTCCTAAGCCTCTAGCAGCGAGGGTTATCTTCGTTGGAAAGAACAAAATAAGGGCTTTCAATCATACTATAAATAGTTTTTGCAGCAAAAGAAATGTGAAAGTTCAATGCAACTGTATATGAAAAATACAGAATCATCAACAATATTCCCAGTGACATATTTCCTAAGTTTGTCAATTATAAATTCCTTCCCTAAGCCTCTAACAATGAGGGTTATACATCGTTGGAAAGAAAAAGCTAGGAGCTTTCAATCAAGCTATAAATGATTTATGCAACAAAAGAAATGTGAAAGTTAAATGCAACTGTATATGAAAAACACAAAATCATCAACAATATTCCCAATGACATATTTCCTAAGTGAGTCAATTATAAGTTCCTTCCTTAAGCCTTTCTCAACTAGGGTTATACATCGTTGGAAAGAACAAGCTAAGGGCTTTCAATCAAGCTATAAACGTTTTATGCAACAAAAGAAATGTGAAAGATAAATGCAACTGTACATGAAAAATACAAAATCATCAACAATATTCCCAGTGTCATATTTCCTAGATGAGTCAATTTTAAGTTCGTTTCCTAAACCTCTTTAAACCTGAGTTTTACATCGTTGGAGAGAGCAAGCTAAGAGCTTTCAATTAAGCTATAAACGGTTTATGCAGCAAAACAAATGTGAAAGTTAAATGCAACTGTATATGAAAAATAAAAAATCATCAACAATATTGCCAGTAACATATTTCCTAAGTGAGTCAATTATAACTTCCTTCCCTAAGCCTCTATCAACGAAGGTTATACATCGTTCGAAAGAAGAGTCTAAGAGCTTTCAATCAAGCTATAAATGGTTTATGCAACAATAGAAATGTGAAAGTTAAATGCAACTGTATATGAAAAACACAAAATCATCAACAATATTCCCAGTGACATATTTCCTAGATTAGTCAATTTTAAGTTTCTTTCCTAAGCCTCTAGAAGCGAGGGTTATCTTCGTTGGAAAGAACAAAATAAGGGCTTTCAATCACACTATAAATAGTTTTTGCAGCAAAAGAAATGTGAAAGTTAAATGCAACTGTATATGAAAAATACAAAATCATCAACAATATTCCCAGTGTCATATTTCCTAGATGAGTCAATTTTAAGTTCGTTTCCTAAACCTCTTTAAACCTGAGTTTTACATCGTTGGAGAGAGCAAGCTAAGAGCTTTCAATTAAGCTATAAACGGTTTATGCAGCAAAACAAATGTGAAAGTTAAATGCAACTGTATATGAAAAATACATTTTCATCAACAATATTCCCAGTGACATATTTCCCAGGTGAGTCAATTTTAAGTTCCTTTCCTAAGCCTCTATCAAGGAGAGTTATACATCGTTGGAAAGAACAAGCTAGGAGCTTTGAACCAAGCTATAAATGATTTATGCAACAAAAGAAATGTGAAAGTTAAATGCAACTGTACATGAAAAATACAAAATCATCAACAATATTCCCAATAACATATTTCCTAAGTGAGTCAATTATAAGTTCCTTCCTTAAGCCTTTCTCAACTAGGGTTATACACCGTTGGAAAGAACAAGCTAAGGGCTTTCAATCAAGCTATAAACGTTTTATGCAACAAAAGAAATGTGAAAAATAAATGCAACTGTACATGAAAAATACAAAATCATCAACAATATTCCCAGTGTCATATTTCCTAGATGAGTCAATTTTAAGTTCGTTTCCTAAACCTCTTTAAACCTGAGTTTTACATCGTTGGAGAGAGCAAGCTAAGAGCTTTCAATTAAGCTATAAACGGTTTATGCAGCAAAACAAATGTGAAAGTTAAATGCAACTGTATATGAAAAATAAAAAATCATCAACAATATTGCCAGTGACATATTTCCTGAAAGAGTCAATTTTAAGTTCCTTTCCTAAGCTTCTATCACTGAGAGTTATACGTCTTTGGAAAGAACAAGCTAAGAGCTTTCAATCAAGCTATAAATGATTTATGCAACAAAAGAAATGTGAAAGTTAAATGCAACTGTATATGAAAATTACAGATTCATCAACAATATTGCCAGTGACATATTTCCTAGATGAGTCAATTTTAAGTTCCTTTCCTAAGCCTCTAGCAATGAGAGTTATACGTCGTACGAAAAAACAAGCTAAGAGCTTTCAACCAAGCTGTAAGTCGTTTATGCAGCAAAAGAAATGTGAAAGTTAAATGCAACTGTATATGAAAAATACATTTTCATCAACAATGTTCCCAGTGACATATTTCCCAGGTGAGTCAATTTTAAGTTCCTTTCCTAAGCCTCTATCAAGGAGAGTTATACATCGTTGGAAAGAACAAGCTAGGAGCTTTGAACCAAGCTATAAATGATTTATGCAACAAAAGAAATGTGAAAGTTAAATGCAACTGTACATGAAAAATACAAAATCATCAACAATATTCCCAATGACATATTTCCTAAGTGAGTCAATTATAAGTTCCTTCCTTAAGCCTTTCTCAACTAGGGCTATACATCGTTGGAAAGAACAAGCTAAGGGCTTTCAATCAAGCTATAAACGTTTTATGCAACAAAAGAAATGTGAAAGATAAATGCAACTGTACATGAAAAATACAAAATCATCAACAATATTCCCAGTGTCATATTTCCTAGATGAGTCAATTTTAAGTTCGTTTCCTAAACCTCTTTAAACCTGAGTTTTACATCGTTGGAGAGAGCAAGCTAAGAGCTTTCAATTAAGCTATAAACGGTTTATGCAGCAAAACAAATGTGAAAGTTAAATGCAACTGTATATGAAAAATAAAAAATCATCAACAATATTGCCAGTGACATATTTCCTGGAAGAGTCAATTTTAAGTTCCTTTCCTAAGCCTCTAGCAATGAGAGTTATACGTCGTACGAAAGAACAAGCTAAGAGCTTTCAACCAAGCTGTAAGTCGTTTATGCAGCAAAAGAAATGTGAAAGTTAAATGCAACTGTATATGAAAAATACATTTTCATCAACAATATTTCCAGTGACATATTTCCCAGGTGAGTCAATTTTAAGTTCCTTCCCTAAGCCTCTATCAAGGAGAGTTATGCATCGTTGGAAAGAACAAGCTAGGAGCTTTCAACCAAGCTATAAATGATTTATGCAACAAAAGAAATGTGAAAGTTAAACGCAACTGTATATGAAAAATACAGAATCATCAACAATATTCCCAGTGACATATTTCCTAAGTGTGTCAATTATAAGTTCCTTCCCTAAGCCTCTAACAATGAGGGTTATACATCGTTGGAAAGAACGAGCTAGGAGCTTTCAATCGAGCTATAAATGATTTATGCAACAAAAGAAATGTGAAAGTTAAATGCAACTGTATATGAAAAACACAAAATCATCAACAATATTGCCAGTGACATATTTCCTAAGTGTGTCAATTATACGTTCCTTCCCTAAGCCTCTATCAATGAGAGTTATACATCGCTGGAAAGAACTAGCTAAGAGCTTTCAACCAAGCTATAAAAGATTTATGCAACAAAAGAAATGTGAAAGTTAAATGCAACTGTACATGAAAAATACAAAATCATCAACAATATTGCCAGTAACATATTTCCTAAGTGAGTCAATTATAACTTCCTTCCCTAAGCCTCTATCAACGAAGGTTATACATCGTTCGAAAGAAGAGTCTAAGAGCTTTCAATCAAGCTATAAATGGTTTATGCAACAATAGAAATGTGAAAGTTAAATGCAACTGTATATGAAAAACACAGAATCATCAACAATATTCCCAGTGACATATTTCCTAGATTAGTCAATTTTAAGTTTCTTTCCTAAGCCTCTAGCAGCGAGGGTTATCTTCGTTGGAAAGAACAAAATAAGGGCTTTCAATCATACTATAAATAGTTTTTGCAGCAAAAGAAATGTGAAAGTTAAATGCAACTGTATATGAAAAATACAGAATCATCAACAATATTCCCAGTGACATATTTCCTAAGTTTGTCAATTATAAATTCCTTCCCTAAGCCTCTAACAATGAGGGTTATACATCGTTGGAAAGAAAAAGCTAGGAGCTTTCAATCAAGCTATAAATGATTTATGCAACAAAAGAAATGTGAAAGTTAAATGCAACTGTATATGAAAAACACAAAATCATCAACAATATTGCCAGTGACATATTTCCTAAGTTTGTCAATTATAAGTTCCTTCCCTAAGCCTCTGTCAATTAGAGTTATACATCGTTAGAAAGAATAAGCTAGGAGCTTTCAACCAAGCTATAAATGATTTATGCAACAAAAGAAATTTGAAAGTTAAATGCAACTGTATATGAAAAATACATATTCATCAACAATATTGCCAGTGACATATTTCCTAGATGAGTCAATTTTAAGTTCCTTTCCTAAGCTTCTATCACTGAGAGTTATACGTCGTTAGAAAGAACAAGCTAAGAGCTTTCAATCAAGCTATAAATGATTTATGCAACAAAAGAAATTTGAAAGTTAAATGCAACTGTATATGAAAATTACATATTCATCAACAATATTGCCAGTGACATATTTCCTAGATGAGTCAATTTTAAGTTCCTTTCCTAAGCCTCTAGCAATGAGAGTTATACGTCGTACGAAAGAACAAGCTAGGAGCTTTGAACCAAGCTATAAATGATTTATGCAACAAAAGAAATGTGAAAGTTAAATGCAACTGTATATGAAAAATACATTTTCATCAACAATGTTCCCAGTGACATATTTCCCAGGTGAGTCAATTTTAAGTTCCTTTCCTAATCCTCAATCAAGGAGAGTTGTACATCGTTGGAAAGAACAAGCTAGGAGCTTTGAACCAAGCTATAAATGATTTATGCAACAAAAGAAATGTGAAAGTTAAATGCAACTGTATATGAAAAATACATTTTCATCAACAATGTTCTCAGTGACATATTTCCCAGGTGAGTCAATTTTAAGTTCCTTTCCTAAGCCTCTATCAAGGAGAGTTGTACATCGTTGGAAAGAACAAGCTAGGAGCTTTGAACCAAGCTATAAATGATTTATGCAACAAAAGAAATGTGAAAGTTAAATGCAACTGTACATGAAAAATACAAAATCATCAACAATATTCCCAATGACATATTTCCTAAGTGAGTCAATTATAAGTTCCTTCCTTAAGCCTTTCTCAACTAGGGTTATACATCGTTGGAAAGAACAAGCTAAGGGCTTTCAATCAAGTTATAAACGTTTTATGCAACAAAAGAAATGTGAAAGATAAATGCAACTGTACATGAAAAATACAAAATCATCAACAATATTCCCAGTGTCATATTTCCTAGATGAGTCAATTTTAAGTTCGTTTCCTAAACCTCTTTAAACCTGAGTTTTACATCGTTGGAGAGAGCAAGCTAAGAGCTTTCAATTAAGCTATAAACGGTTTATGCAGCAAAACAAATGTGAAAGTTAAATGCAACTGTATATGAAAAATAAAAAATCATCAACAATATTGCCAGTGATATATTTCCTGGAAGAGTCAATTTTAAGTTCCTTTCCTAAGCTTCTATCACTGAGAGTTATACGTCGTTGGAAAGAACAAGCTAAGAGCTTTCAATCGAGCTATAAATGATTTATGCAACAAAAGAAATGTGAAAGTTAAATGCAACTGTATATGAAAAACACAAAATCATCAACAATATTGCCAGTGACATATTTCCTAAGTGTGTCAATTATAAGTTCCTTCCCTAAGCCTCTATAAATGAGAGTTATACATCGCTTTAAAGAACTAGCTAAGAGCTTTCAATCAAGCTATAAAAGATTTATGCAACAAAAGAAATGTGAAAGTTAAATGCAACTGTACATGAAGAATACAAAATCATCAACAATATTGCCAGTAACATATTTCCTAAGTGAGTCAATTATAACTTCCTTCCCTAAGCCTCTATCAACGAAAGTTATACATCGTTCGAAAGAAGAGTCTAAGAGCTTTCAATCAAGCTATAAATGGTTTATGCAACAATAGAAATGTGAAAGTTAAATGCAACTGTATATGAAAAACACAAAATCATCAACAATATTCCCAGTGACATATTTCCTAGATTAGTCAATTTTAAGTTTCTTTCCTAAGCCTCTAGCAGCGAGGGTTATCTTCGTTGGAAAGAACAAAATAAGGGCTTTCAATCACACTATAAATAGTTTTTGCAGCAAAAGAAATGTGAAAGTTAAATGCAACTGTATATGAAAAATACAGAATCATCAACAATATTCCCAGTGACATATTTCCTAAGTTTGTCAATTATAAGTTCCTTCCCTAAGCCTCTAACAATGAGTGTTATACATCGTTGCAAAGAAAAAGCTAGGAGCTTTCAATCAAGCTATAAATGATTTATGCAACAAAAGAAATGTGAAAGTTAAATGCAACTGTATATGAAAAACACAAAATCATCAACAATATTGCCAGTGACATATTTCCTAAGTGTGTCAATTATAAGTTCCTTCCCTAAGCCTCTATCAATTAGAGTTATACACCGTTGGAAAGAACGAGCTAGGAGCTTTCAACCAAGCTATAACTGATTTATGCAGTAAAAGAAATGTGAAAGTTAAATGCAACTGTATATGAAAAACACAAAATCATCAACAATATTGCCAGTGACATATTTCCTAAGTGTGTCAATTATAAGTTCCTTCCCTAAGCCTCTATCAATTAGAGTTATACACCGTTGGAAAGAACGAGCTAGGAGCTTTCAACCAAGCTATAACTGATTTATGCAGTAAAAGAAATGTGAAAGTTAAATGCAACTGTATATGAAAAACACAAAATCATCAACAATATTCCCAGTGACATATTTCCTAGATGAGTCAATTTTAAGTTCCTTTCCTAAGCCTCTATCAATGATAGTTATACACCGTTGGAAAGAAAAAGCTAGGAGCTTTCAATCAAGCTATAACTGATTTATGCAGTAAAAGAAATGTGAAAGTTAAATGCAACTGTATATGAAAAATAAAAAATCATCAACAATATTGCCAGTGACATATTTCCTGGAAGAGTCATTTTAAGTTCCTTTCCTAAGCTTCTATCACTGAGAGTTATACGTCGTTCGAAAGAACAAGCTAAGAGCTTTCAATCAAGCTATAAATGATTTATGCAGCAAAAGAAATGTGAAAGTTAAATACAACTGTATATGAAAATTACAGATTCATCAACAATATTGCCAGTGACATATTTCCTAGATGAGTCAATTTTAAGTTCCTTTCCTAAGCCTCTAGCAATGAGAGTTATACGTCGTACGAAAGAACAAGCTAAGAGCTTTCAACCAAGCTGTAAGTCGTTTATGCAGCAAAAGAAATGTGAAAGTTAAATGCAACTGTATATGAAAATTACAGATTCATCAACAATATTGCCAGTGACATATTTCCTAGATGAGTCAATTTTAAGTTCCTTTTCTAAGCCTCTAGCAATGAGAGTTATACGTCGTACGAAAGAACAAGCTAAGAGCTTTCAACCAAGCTGTAAGTCGTTTATGCGGCAAAAGAAATGTGAAAGTTAAATGCAACTGTATATGAAAAATACAGATTCATCAACAATATTGCCAATGACATATTTCCTAAATGAGTCAATTTTAAGTTCCTTTCCTAAGCCTCTAGCAATGAGAGTTATACGTCGTACGAAAGAACAAGCTAAGAGCTTTCAACCAAGCTGTAAGTCGTTTATGCAGCAAATGAAATGTGAAAGTTAAATGCAACTGTATATGAAAAATACATTTTCATCAACAATATTCCCAGTGACATATTTCCCAGGTGAGTCAATTTTAAGTTCCTTTCCTAATCCTCTATTAAGGAGAGTTATACATCGTTGGAAAGAACAAGCTAGGAGCTTTCAACCAAGCTATAAATGATTTATGCAACAAAAGAAATGTGAAAGTTAAATGCAACTGTACATGAAAAATACAAAATCATCAACAATATTCCCAATGACATATTTCCTAAGTGAGTCAATTATAAGTTCCTTTCCTAAGCTTCTATCAACCACAGTTCTACATCGTTGGAAAGAACAAAGTAAGGGCTTTCAATCACAATATAAATAGTTTTTCCAGCAAAAGAAATGTGAAAGTTAAATGCAACTGTATATGAAAAATACAAAATCATCAACAATATTCCCAGTGACATATTTCCCAGGTGAGTTAATTTTAAGTTCCGTTCCTAAGTTTCTATCAAGGAGAGTTATACATCGTTGGAAAGAATAAGCTAAGGGCTTTCAATCAAGCTATAAACGTTTTATGCAACAAAAGAAATGTGAAAGATAAATGCAACTGTACATGAAGAATACAAAATCATCAACAATATTCCCAATGACATATTTCCTAAGTGAGTCAATTATAAGTTCCTTTCCTAAGCTTCTATCAACCACAGTTATACATCGTTGGAAAGAACAAAGTAAGGGCTTTCAATCACAATATAAATAGTTTTTCCAGCAAAAGCAATGTGAAAGTTAAATGCAACTGTATATGAAAAATACAAAATCATCAACAATATTCCCAGTGACATATTTCCTAGGTCAGTCAATTATAACTTCCTTCCCTAAGCCTCTATCAACCGAAGTTATACATCGTTCGAAAGAAGAGTCTAAGAGCTTTCAATCAAGCTATAAAAGGTTTATGCAACAATAGAAATGTGAAAGTTATGTGCAACTGTATATGAAAAATACTAAATCATCAACAATATTCCCAGTGACATATTTCCTAAGTTTGTCAATTATAAGTTCCTTCCCTAAGCCTCTAACAATGAGGGTTATACACCGTTGGAAAGAAAAAAGCTAGGAGCTTTCAATCAAGCTATAACTGATTTATGCAGTAGAATAAATGTGAAAGTTAAATGCAACTGTATATGAAAAATAAAAAATCATCAACAATATTCCCAGTGACATATTTCCCAGGTGAGTCAATTTTAAGTTCCTTTCCTAAGCCTCTATCAAGGATTGTTATACATCGTTGGAAAGAACAAGCTAGGAGCTTTCAATCAAGCTATAACTGATTTATGCAGTAAAAGAAATGTGAAAGTTAAATGCAACTGTATATGAAAATTACAGATTCATCAACAATATTGCCAGTAACATATTTCCTAGATGAGTCAATTTTAAGTTCCTTTCCTAAGCCTCTATCAATGATAGTTATACACCGTTGGAAAGAAAAAGCTAGGAGCTTTCAATCAAGCTATAACTGATTTATGCAGTAAAAGAAATGTGAAAGTTAAATGCAACTGTATATGAAAAATACAAAATCATCAACAATATTCCCAGTGACATATTTCCCAGGTGAGTCAATTTTAAGTTCCTTTCCTAAGCCTCTAGCAATGAGAGTTATACGTCGTACGAAAGAACAAGCTAAGAGCTTTCAATCAAGCTATAAATGATTTATGCAACAAAAGAAATGTGAAAGTTAAATGCAACTGTATATGAAAATTACAGATTCATCAACAATATTGCCAGTGACATATTTCCTAGATGAGTCAATTTTAAGTTCCTTTCCTAAGCCTCTAGCAATGAGAGTTATACGTCGTACGAAAGAACAAGCTAAGAGCTTTCAACCAAGCTGTAAGTCGTTTACGCGGCAAAAGAAATGTGAAAGTTAAATGCAACTGTATATGAAAAATACAAAATCATCAACAATTTTCCCAGTGACATATTTCCTAAGTGTGTCAATTATAAGTTCCTTCCCTAAGCTTCTATCAATTAGTGTTATACATCTTTAGAAAGAACGAGCTAGGAGCTTTCAACCAAGCTATAAATGATTTATGCAACAAAAGAAATGTGAAAGTTAAATGCAACTGTATATGAAAATTACAGTTTCATCAACAATATTGCCAGTGACATATTTCCTAGATGAGTCAATTTTAAGTTCCTTTCCTAAGCCTCTAGCAATGAGAGTTATACGTCGTACGAAAGAACAAGCTAAGAGCTTTCAACCAAGCTATAAATGATTTATGCAGCAAAAGAAATGTGAAAGTTAAATGCAACTGTATATGAAAATTACAGATTCATCAATAATATTCCCAGTGACATATTTCCTAAATGAGTCAATTTTAAGTTCCTTTCCTAAGCCTCTAGCAATGAGAGTTATACGTCGTACGAAAGACCAAGCTAAGGGCTTTCAATCAACCTATAAACGTTTTATGCAACAAAAGAAATGTGAAAGATAAATGCAACTGTACATGAAAAATATAAAATCATCAACAATATTCCCAGTGTCATATTTCCTAGATGAGTCAATTTTAAGTTCGTTTCCTAAACCTCTTTAAACCTGAGTTTTACATCGTTGGAGAGAGCAAGCTAAGAGCTTTCAATTAAGCTATAAATGGTTTATGCAGTAGAACAAATGTGAAAGTTAAATGTAATTTTATATGAAAAATACAGTATCATCAACAATATTCCCAGTGACATATTTCCTAGATTAGTCAATTTTAAGTTCCTTTCCTGAGCCTCTATCAGCGAGGGTTATCTTCGTAGGAAAGAACAAAATAAGGGATTTCAAGTAAGCTATACATGGTATATGCAGCGGAAAAAATGTGAGAGTTAAATACAACTGTATATGAAAAATACAGAGTCAACAACAATATTCCTCGTGACATAATTCCGAGATCCGTCAATTTTAAGTTCCTTTCCTAAGCTTCTATCAACCACAGTTATACATCGTTGGAAAGAACAAAATAAGGGCTTTCAATCACACTATAAATAGTTTTTGCAGCAAAAGAAATGTGAAAGTTAAATGCAACTGTATATGAAAAATACAGAATCATCAACAATATTCCCAGTGACATATTTCCCAGGTGAGTCAATTTTAAGTTCCTTTCCTAAGCCTCTATCAAGGAGAGTTATACATCGTTGGAAAGAACAAGCTAGGAGCTTTCAACCAAGCTATAAATGATTTATGCAACAAAAGAAATGTGAAAGTTAAATGCAACTGTATATGAAAATTACAGATTCATCAACAATATTGCCAGTGACATATTTCCTAGATGAGTCAATTTTAAGTTCCTTTCCTAAGCCTCTAGCATTGAGAGTTATACGTCGTACGAAAGAACAAGCTAGAAGCTTTCAACCAAGCTGTAAGTCGTTTATGCGGCAAAAGAAATGTGAAAGTTAAATGCAACTGTACATGAAAAATACAAAATCATCAACAATATTCCCAATGACATATTTCCTAAGTGAGTCAATTATAAGTTCCTTCCCTAAGCCTTTATCAACGAGGGTTATACATCGTTGGAAAGAACAAGCTAAGGGCTTTCAATCAAGCTATAAACGTTTTATGCAACAAAAGAAATGTGAAAGATAAATGCAACTGTATATGAAAAATACAAAATCATCAACAATATTCCCAGTGTCATATTTCCTAGATGAGTCAATTTTAAGTTCGTTTCCTAAACCTCTTTAAACCTGAATTTTACATCGTTGGAGAGAGCAAGCTAAGAGCTTTCAATTAAGCTATAAACGGTTTATGCAGCAAAACAAATGTGAAAGTTAAATGTAATTGTATATGAAAAATACAGTATCATCAACAATATTCCCAGTGACATATTTCCTAGATTAGTCAATTTTAAGTTCCTTTCCTAAGCCTCTATCAGCGAGGGTTATCTTCGTTGGAAAGAACAAAATAAGGGATTTCAACTAAGCTATACACGGTATATGCAGCGGAAAAAATGTGAGATTTAACTACAACTGTATATGAAAAATACAGAGTCATCAACAATATTCCTCGTGACATAATTCCGAGATCCGTCAATTTTAAGTTCCTTTCCTAAGCTTCTATCAACCACAGTTATACATCGTTGTAGAGAACAAAGTAAGGGCTTTCAATCACAATATAAATAGTTTTTCCAGCAAAAGAAATGTGAAAGTTAAACGCAACTGTATATGAAAAATAAAAAATCATCAACAATATTGCCAGTGACATATTTCCTGGAAGAGTCAATTTTAAGTTCCTTTCCTAAGATTCTATCACTGAGAGTTATACGTCGTTGGAAAGAACAAGCTAGGAGCTTTCAATCAAGCTATAAATGATTTATGCAACAAAAGAAATGCGAAAGTTAAATGCAACTGTATATGAAAAATACAAAATCATCAACAATATTGCCAGTAACATATTTCCTAGATGAGTCAATTTTAAGTTCCTTTCCTAAGCCTCTATCAATGAGAGTTATACACCGTTGGAAAGAAAAAGCTAGGAGCTTTCAATCAAGCTATAACTGATTTATGCAGTAAAAGAAATGTGAAAGTTAAATGCAACTGTATATGAAAAATAAAAAATCATCAACAATATTGCCAGTTACATATTTCCTGGAAGAGTCAATTTTAAGTTCCTTTCCTAAGCTTCTATCACTGAGAGTTATACGTCGTTCGAAAGAACAAGCTAAGAGCTTTCAATCAAGCTATAAATGATTTATGCAGCAAAAGAAATGTGAAAGTTAAATGCAACTGTATATGAAAATTACAGATTCATCAACAATATTGCCAGTGACATATTTCCTAGATGAGTCAATTTTAAGTTCCTTTCCTAAGCCTCTAGCAATGAGAGTTATACGTCGTACGAAAGAACAAGCTAAGAGCTTTCAACCAAGCTGTAAGTCGTTTATGCAGCAAAAGAAATGTGAAAGTTAAATGCAACTGTATATGAAAATTACAGATTCATCAACAATATTGCCAGTGACATATTTCCTAGATGAGTCAATCTTAAGTTCCTTTTCTAAGCCTCTAGCAATGAGAGTTATACGTCGTACGAAAGAACAAGCTAAGAGCTTTCAACCAAGCTGAAAGTCGTTTATGCGGCAAAAGAAATGTGAAAGTTAAATGCAACTGTATATGAAAAATACAGATTCATCAACAATATTGCCAGTGACATATTTCCTAAATGAGTCAATTTTAAGTTCCTTTCCTAAGCCTCTAGCAATGAGAGTTATACGTCGTACGAAAGAACAAGCTAAGAGCTTTCAACCAAGCTGTAAGTCGTTTATGCAGCAAATGAAATGTGAAAGTTAAATGCAACTGTATATGAAAAATACATTTTCATCAACAATATTCCCAGTGACATATTTCCCAGGTGAGTCAATTTTAAGTTCCTTTCCTAAGCCTCTATTAAGGAGAGTTATACATCGTTGGAAAGAACAAGCTAGGAGCTTTCAATCAAGCTATAAATGATTTATGGAACAAAAGAAATGTGAAAGTTAAATGCAACTGTACATGAAAAATACAAAATCATCAACAATATTCCCAATGACATATTTCCTAAGTGAGTCAATTATAAGTTCCTTTCCTAAGCTTCTATCAACCACAGTTATACATCGTTGGAAAGAACAAAGTAAGGGCTTTCAATCACAATATAAATAGTTTTTCCAGCAAAAGAAATGTGAAAGTTAAATGCAACTGTATATGAAAAATAAAAAATCATCAACAATATTCCCAGTGACATATTTCCCAGGTGAGTCAATTTTAAGTTCCTTTCCTAAGCCTCTATCAAGGATTGTTATACATCGTTGGAAAGAACAAGCTAGGAGCTTTCAACCAAGCTATTAATGATTTATGCAAAAAAAGAAATGTGAAAGTTAAATGCAACTGTACATGAAAATTACAGATTCATCAACAATATTGCCAGTAACATATTTCCTAGATGAGTCAATTTTAAGTTCCTTTCCTAAGCCTCTATCAATGATAGTTATACACCGTTGGAAAGAAAAAGCTAGGAGCTTTCAATCAAGCTATAACTGATTTATGCAGTAAAAGAAATGTGAAAGTTAAATGCAACTGTATATGAAAAATAAAAAATCATCAACAATATTGCCAGTGACATATTTCCTGGAAGAGTCAATTTTAAGTTCCTTTCCTAAGCTTCTATCACTGAGAGTTATACGTCGTTGGAAAGAACAAGCTAAGAGCTTTCAACCAAGCTGTAAGTCGTTTATGCGGCAAAAGAAATGTGAAAGTTAAATGCAACTGTATATGAAAAATACAAAATCATCAACAATATTCCCAGTGACATATTTCCCAGGTGAGTCAATTTTAAGTTCCTTTCCTAAGCCTCTAGCAATGAGAGTTATACGTCGTACGAAAGAACAAGCTAAGAGCTTTCAATCAAGCTATAAATGATTTATGCAACAAAAGAAATGTGAAAGTTAAATGCAACTGTATATGAAAATTACAGATTCATCAACAATATTGCCAGTGACATATTTCCTAGATGAGTCAATTTTAAGTTCCTTTCCTAAGCCTCTAGCAATGAGAGTTATACGTCGTACGAAAGAACAAGCTAAGAGCTTTCAACCAAGCTGTAAGTCGTTTACGCGGCAAAAGAAATGTGAAAGTTAATGCAACTGTATATGAAAAATACAAAATCATCAACAATATTCCCAGTGACGTATTTCCTAAGTGTGTCAATTATAAGTTCCTTCCCTAAGCTTCTATCAATTAGAGTTATACATCTTTAGAAAGAACGAGCTAGGAGCTTTCAACCAAGCTATAAATGATTTATGCAACAAAAGAAATGTGAAAGTTAAATGCAACTGTATATGAAAATTACAGATTCATCAACAATATTGCCAGTGACATATTTCCTAGATGAGTCAATTTTAAGTTCCTTTCCTAAGCCTCTAGCAATGAGAGTTATACGTCGTACGAAAGAACAAGCTAAGAGCTTTCAACCAAGCTATAAATGATTTATGCAGCAAAAGAAATGTGAAAGTTAAATGCAACTGTATATGAAAATTACAGATTCATCAATAATATTGCCAGTGACATATTTCCTAAATGAGTCAATTTTAAGTTCCTTTCCTAAGCCTCTAGCAATGAGAGTTATACGTCGTACGAAAGAACAAGCTAAGGGCTTTCAATCAACCTATAAACGTTTTATGCAACAAAAGAAATGTGAAAGATAAATGCAACTGTACATGAAAAATATAAAATCATCAACAATATTCCCAGTGTCATATTTCCTAGATGAGTCAATTTTAAGTTCGTTTCCTAAACCTCTTTAAACCTGAGTTTTACATCGTTGGAGAGAGCAAGCTAAGAGCTTTCAACTAAGCTATAAATGGTTTATGCAGTTGAACAAATGTGAAAGTTAAATGTAATTGTATATGAAAAATACAGTATCATCAACAATATTCCCAGTGACATATTTCCTAGATTAGTCAATTTTAAGTTCCTTTCCTGAGCCTCTATCAGCGAGGGTTATCTTCGTAGGAAAGAACAAAATAAGGGATTTCAAGTAAGCTATACATGGTATATGCAGCGGAAAAAATGTGAGAGTTAAATACAACTGTATATGAAAAATACAGAGTCATCAACAATATTCCTCGAGACATAATTCCGAGATCCGTCAATTTTAAGTTCCTTTCCTAAGCTTCTATCAACCACAGTTATACATCGTTGGAAAGAACAAAATAAGGGCTTTAAATCACACTATAAATAGTTTTTGCAGCAAAAGAAATGTGAAAGTTAAATGCAACTGTATATGAAAAATACAGAATCATCAACAATATTCCCAGTGACATATTTCCCAGGTGAGTCAATTTTAAGTTCCTTTCCTAAGCCTCTATCAAGGAGAGTTATACATCGTTGGAAAGAACAAGCTAGGAGCTTTCAACCAAGCTATAAATGATTTATGCAACAAAAGAAATGTGAAAGCTAAATGCAACTGTATATGAAAATTACAGATTCATCAACAATATTGCCAGTGACATATTTCCTAGATGAGTCAATTTTAAGTTCCTTTCCTAAGCCTCTAGCATTGAGAGTTATACGTCGTACGAAAGAACAAGCTAGGAGCTTTCAACCAAGCTGTAAGTCGTTTATGCGGCAAAAGAAATGTGAAAGTTAAATGCAACTGTACATGAAAAATACAAAATCATCAACAATATTCCCAATGACATATTTCCTAAGTGAGTCAATTATAAGTTCCTTCCCTAAGCCTTTATCAACGAGGGTTATACATCGTTGGAAAGAACAAGCTGAGGGCTTTCAATCAAGCTATAAACGTTTTATGCAACAAAAGAAATGTGAAAGATAAATGCAACTGTACATGAAAAATACAAAATCATCAACAATATTCCCAGTGTCATATTTCCTAGATGAGTCAATTTTAAGTTCGTTTCCTAAACCTCTTTAAACCTGAGTTTTACATCGTTGGAGAGAGCAAGCTAAGAGCTTTCAATTAAGCTATAAACGGTTTATGCAGCAAAACAAATGTGAAAGTTAAATGTAATTGTATATGAAAAATACAGTATCATCAACAATATTCCCAGTGACATATTTCCTAGATTAGTCAATTTTAAGTTCCTTTCCTAAGCCTCTATCAGCGAGGGTTATCTTCGTTGGAAAGAACAAAATAAGGGATTTCAACTAAGCTATACACGGTATATGCAGCGGAAAAAATGTGAGATTTAACTACAACTGTATATGAAAAATACAGAGTCATCAACAATATTCCTCGTGACATAATTCCGAGATCCGTCAATTTTAAGTTCCTTTCCTAAGCTTCTATCAACCACAGTTATACATCGTTGTAGAGAACAAAGTAAGGGCTTTCAATCACAATATAAATAGTTTTTCCAGCAAAAGAAATGTGAAAGTTAAACGCAACTGTATATGAAAAATAAAAAATCATCAACAATATTGCCAGTGACATATTTCCTGGAAGAGTCAATTTTAAGTTCCTTTCCTAAGACTCTATCACTGAGAGTTATACGTCGTTGGAAAGAACAAGCTAGGAGCTTTCAATCAAGCTATAAATGATTTATGCAACAAAAGAAATGCGAAAGTTAAATGCAACTGTATATGAAAAATACAAAATCATCAACAATATTGCCAGTAACATATTTCCTAGATGAGTCAATTTTAAGTTCCTTTCCTAAGCCTCTATCAATGAGAGTTATACACCGTTGGAAAGAAAAAGCTAGGAGCTTTCAATCAAGCTATAACTGATTTATGCAGTAAAAGAAATGTGAAAGTTAAATGCAACTGTATATGAAAAATAAAAAATCATCAACAATATTGCCAGTGACATATTTCCTGGAAGAGTCAATTTTAAGTTCCTTTCCTAAGCTTCTATCACTGAGAGTTATACGTCGTTCGAAAGAACAAGCTAAGAGCTTTCAATCAAGCTATAAATGATTTATGCAGCAAAAGAAATGTGAAAGTTAAATGCAACTGTATATGAAAATTACAGATTCATCAACAATATTGCCAGTGACATATTTCCTAGATGAGTAAATTTTAAGTTCCTTTCCTAAGCCTCTAGCAATGAGAGTTATACGTCGTACGAAAGAACAAGCTAAGAGCTTTCAACCAAGCTGTAAGTCGTTTATGCGGCAAAAGAAATGTGAAAGTTAAATGCAACTGTATATGAAAAATACAAAATCATCAACAATATTCCCAGTGACATATTTCCCAGGTGAGTCAATTTTAAGTTCCTTTCCTAAGCCTCTATTAAGGAGAGTTATACATCGTTGGAAAGAACAAGCTAGGAGCTTTCAACCAAGCTATAAATGATTTATGCAACAAAAGAAATGTGAAAGTTAAATGCAACTGTACATGAAAAATACAAAATCATCAACAATATTCCCAATGACATATTTCCTAAGTGAGTCAATTATAAGTTCCTTTCCTAAGCTTCTATCAACCACAGTTATACATCGTTGGAAAGAACAAAGTAAGGGCTTTCAATCACAATATAAATAGTTTTTCCAGCAAAAGAAATGTGAAAGTTAAATGCAACTGTATATGAAAAATAAAAAATCATCAACAATATTCCCAGTGACATATTTCCCAGGTGAGTCAATTTTAAGTTCCTTTCCTAAGCCTCTATCAAGGATTGTTATAAATCGTTGGAAAGAACAAGCTAGGAGCTTTCAACCAAGCTATTAATGATTTATGCAACAAAAGAAATGTGAAAGTTAAATGCAACTGTATATGAAAATTACAGATTCATCAACAATATTGCCAGTAACATATTTCCTAGATGAGTCTATTTTAAGTTCCTTTCCTAAGCATCTATCAATGATAGTTATACACCGTTGGAAAGAAAAAGCTAGGAGCTTTCAATCAAGCTATAACTGATTTATGCAGTAAAAGAAATGTGAAAGTTAAATGCAACTGTATATGAAAAATAAAATATCATCAACAATATTGCCAGTGACATATTTCCTGGAAGAGTCAATTTTAAGTTCCTTTCCTAAGCTTCTATCACTGAGAGTTATACGTCGTTGGAAAGAACAGGCTAAGAGCTTTCAACCAAGCTGTAAGTCGTTTATGCGGCAAAAGAAATGTGAAAGTTAAATGCAACTGTATATGAAAAATACAAAATCATCAACAATATTCCCAGTGACATATTTCCCAGGTGAGTCAATTTTAAGTTCCTTTCCTAAGCCTCTAGCAATGAGAGTTATACGTCGTACGAAAGAACAAGCTAAGAGCTTTCAATCAAGCTATAAATGATTTATGCAACAAAAGAAATGTGAAAGTTAAATGCAACTGTATATGAAAATTACAGATTCATCAACAATATTGCCAGTGACATATTTCCTAGATGAGTCAATTTTAAGTTCCTTTCCTAAGCCTCTAGCAATGAGAGTTATACGTCGTACGAAAGAACAAGCTAAGAGCTTTCAACCAAGCTGTAAGTCGTTTACGCGGCAAAAGAAATGTGAAAGTTAAATGCAACTGTATATGAAAAATACAAAATCATCAACAATATTCCCAGTGACGTATTTCCTAAGTGTGTCAATTATAAGTTCCTTCCCTAAGCTTCTATCAATTAGAGTTATACATCTTTAGAAAAAACGAGCTAGGAGCTTTCAACCAAGCTATAAATGATTTATGCAACAAAAGAAATGTGAAAGTTAAATGCAACTGTATATGAAAATTACAGATTCATCAACAATATTGCCAGTGACATATTTTCTAGATGAGTCAATTTTAAGTTCCTTTCCTAAGCCTCTAGCAATGAGAGTTATACGTCGTACGAAAGAACAAGCTAAGAGCTTTCAACCAAGCTATAAATGATTTATGCAGCAAAAGAAATGTGAAAGTTAAATGCAACTGTATATGAAAATTACAGATTCATCAATAATATTGCCAGTGACATATTTCCTAAATGAGTCAATTTTAAGTTCCTTTCCTAAGCCTCTAGCAATGAGAGTTATACGTCGTACGAAAGAACAAGCTAAGGGCTTTCAATCAACCTATAAACGTTTTATGCAACAAAAGAAATGTGAAAGATAAATGCAACTGTACATGAAAAATATAAAATCATCAACAATATTCCCAGTGTCATATTTCCTAGATGAGTCAATTTTAAGTTCGTTTCCTAAACCTCTTTAAACCTGAGTTTTACATCGTTGGAGAGAGCAAGCTAAGAGCTTTCAACTAAGCTATAAATGGTTTATGCAGTTGAACAAATGTGAAAGTTAAATGTAATTGTATATGAAAAATACAGTATCATCAACAATATTCCCAGTGACATATTTCCTAGATTAGTCAATTTTAAGTTCCTTTCCTGAGCCTCTATCAGCGAGGGTTATCTTCGTAGGAAAGAACAAAATAAGGGATTTCAAGTAAGCTATACATGGTATATGCAGCGGAAAAAATGTGAGAGTTAAATACAACTGTATATGAAAAATACAGAGTCATCAACAATATTCCTCGAGACATAATTCCGAGATCCGTCAATTTTAAGTTCCTTTCCTAAGCTTCTATCAACCACAGTTATACATCGTTGGAAAGAACAAAATAAGGGCTTTCAATCACACTATAAATAGTTTTTGCAGCAAAAGAAATGTGAAAGTTAAATGCAACTGTATATGAAAAATACAGAATCATCAACAATATTCCCAGTGACATATTTCCCAGGTGAGTCAATTTTAAGTTCCTTTCCTAAGCCTCTATCAAGGAGAGTTATACATCGTTGGAAAGAACAAGCTAGGAGCTTTCAACCAAGCTATAAATGATTTATGCAACAAAAGAAATGTGAAAGTTAAATGCAACTGTATATGAAAATTACAGATTCATCAACAATATTGCCAGTGACATATTTCCTAGATGCGTCAATTTTAAGTTCCTTTCCTAAGCCTCTAGCATTGAGAGTTATACGTCGTACGAAAGAACAAGCTAGGAGCTTTCAACCAAGCTGTAAGTCGTTTATGCGGCAAAAGAAATGTGAAAGTTAAATGCAACTGTACATGAAAAATACAAAATCATCAACAATATTCCCAATGACATATTTCCTAAGTGAGTCAATTATAAGTTCCTTCCCTAAGCCTTTATCAACGAGGGTTATACATCGTTGGAAAGAACAAGCTAAGGGCTTTCAATCAAGCTATAAACGTTTTATGCAACAAAAGAAATGTGAAAGATAAATGCAACTGTACATGAAAAATACAAAATCATCAACAATATTCCCAGTGTCATATTTCCTAGATGAGTCAATTTTAAGTTCGTTTCCTAAACCTCTTTAAACCTGAGTTTTACATCGTTGGAGAGAGCAAGCTAAGAGCTTTCAATTAAGCTATAAACGGTTTATGCAGCAAAACAAATGTGAAAGTTAAATGTAATTGTATATGAAAAATACAGTATCATCAACAATATTCCCAGTGACATATTTCCTAGATTAGTCAATTTTAAGTTCCTTTCCTAAGCCTCTATCAGCGAGGGTTATCTTCGTTGGAAAGAACAAAATAAGGAATTTCAACTAAGCTATACACGGTATATGCAGCGGAAAAAATGTGAGATTTAACTACAACTGTATATGAAAAATACAGAGTCATCAACAATATTCCTCGTGACATAATTCCGAGATCCGTCAATTTTAAGTTCCTTTCCTAAGCTTCTATCAACCACAGTTATACATCGTTGTAGAGAACAAAGTAAGGGCTTTCAATCACAATATAAATAGTTTTTCCAGCAAAAGAAATGTGAAAGTTAAACGCAACTGTATATGAAAAATAAAAAATCATCAACAATATTGCCAGTGACATATTTCCTGGAAGAGTCAATTTTAAGTTCCTTTCCTAAGATTCTATCACTGAGAGTTATACGTCGTTGGAAAGAACAAGCTAGGAGCTTTCAATCAAGCTATAAATGATTTATGCAGCAAAAGAAATGCGAAAGTTAAATGCAACTGTATATGAAAAATACAAAATCATCAACAATATTGCCAGTAACATATTTCCTAGATGAGTCAATTTTAAGTTCCTTTCCTAAGCCTCTATCAATGAGAGTTATACACCGTTGGAAAGAAAAAGCTAGGAGCTTTCAATCAAGCTATAACTGATTTATGCAGTAAAAGAAATGTGAAAGTTAAATGCAACTGTATATGAAAAATAAAAAATCATCAACAATATTGCCAGTGACATATTTCCTGGAAGAGTCAATTTTAAGTTCCTTTCCTAAGCTTCTATCACTGAGAGTTATACGTCGTTCGAAAGAACAAGCTAAGAGCTTTCAATCAAGCTATAAATGATTTATGCAGCAAAAGAAATGTGAAAGTTAAATGCAACTGTATATGAAAATTACAGATTCATCAACAATATTGCCAGTGACATATTTCCTAGATGAGTCAATTTTAAGTTCCTTTCCTAAGCCTCTAGCAATGAGAGTTATACGTCGTACGAAAGAACAAGCTAAGAGCTTTCAACCAAGCTGTAAGTCGTTTATGCAGCAAAAGAAATGTGAAAGTTAAATGCAACTGTATATGAAAATTACAGATTCATCAACAATATTGCCAGTGACATATTTCCTAGATGAGTCAATCTTAAGTTCCTTTTCTAAGCCTCTAGCAATGAGAGTTATACGTCGTACGAAAGAACAAGCTAAGAGCTTTCAATCAAGCTGTAAGTCGTTTATGCGGCAAAAGAAATGTGAAAGTTAAATGCAACTGTATATGAAAAATACAGATTCATCAACAATATTGCCAGTGACATATTTCCTAAATGAGTCAATTTTAAGTTCCTTTCCTAAGCCTCTAGCAATGAGAGTTATACGTCGTACGAAAGCACAAGCTAAGAGCTTTCAACCAAGCTGAAAGTCGTTTATGCAGCAAATGAAATGTGAAAGTTAAATGCAACTGTATATGAAAAATACATTTTCATCAACAATATTCCCAGTGACATATTTCCCAGGTGAGTCAATTTTAAGTTCCTTTCCTAAGCCTCTATTAAGGAGAGTTATACATCGTTGGAAAGAACAAGCTAGAAGCTTTCAACCAAGCTATAAATGATTTATGCAACAAAAGAAATGTGAAAGTTAAATGCAACTGTACATGAAAAATACAAAATCATCAACAATATTCCCAATGACATATTTCCTAAGTGAGTCAATTATAAGTTCCTTTCCTAAGCTTCTATCAACCACAGTTATACATCGTTGGAAAGAACAAAGTAAGGGCTTTCAATCACAATATAAATAGTTTTTCCAGCAAAAGAAATGTGAAAGTTAAATGCAACTGTATATGAAAAATACAAAATCATCAACAATATTCCCAGTGACATATTTCCCAGGTGAGTTAATTTTAAGTTCCGTTCCTAAGTTTCTATCAAGGAGAGTTATAGATCGTTGGAAAGAATAAGCTAAGGGCTTTCAATCAAGCTATAAACGTTTTATGCAACAAAAGAAATGTGAAAGTTAAATGCAACTGTACATGAAAAATACAAAATCATCAACAATATTCCCAATGACATATTTCCTAAGTGAGTCAATTATAAGTTCCTTTCCTAAGCTTCTATCAACCACAGTTATACATCGTTGTAGAGAACAAGGTAAGGGCTTTCAATCACAATATAAATAGTTTTTCCAGCAAAAGAAATGTGAAAGTTAAACGCAAATGTATATGAAAAATAAAAAATCATCAACAATATTGCCAGTGACATATTTCCTGGAAGAGTCAATTTTAAGTTCCCTTTCCTAAGATTCTATCACTGAGAGTTATACGTCGTTGGAAAGAACAAGCTAGGAGCTTTCAATCAAGCTATAAATGATTTATGCAACAAAAGAAATGCGAAAGTTAAATGCAACTGTATATGAAAAATACAAAATCATCAACAATATTGCCAGTAACATATTTCCTAGATGAGTCAATTTTAAGTTCCTTTCCTAAGCCTCTATCAATGAGAGTTATACACCGTTGGAAAGAAAAAGCTAGGAGCTTTCAATCAAGCTATAACTGATTTATGCAGTAAAAGAAATGTGAAAGTTAAATGCAACTGTATATGAAAAATAAAAAATCATCAACAATATTGCCAGTAACATATTTCCTGGAAGAGTCAATTTTAAGTTCCTTTCCTAAGCTTCTATCACTGAGAGTTATACGTCGTTCGAAAGAACAAGCTAAGAGCTTTCAATCAAGCTATAAATGATTTATGCAGCAAAAGAAATGTGAAAGTTAAATGCAACTGTATATGAAAATTACAGATTCATCAACAATATTGCCAGTGACATATTTCCTAGATGAGTCAATTTTAAGTTCCTTTCCTAAGCCTCTAGCAATGAGAGTTATACGTCGTACGAAAGAACAAGCTAAGAGCTTTCAACCAAGCTGTAAGTCGTTTATGCAGCAAAAGAAATGTGAAAGTTAAATGCAACTGTATATGAAAATTACAGATTCATCAACAATATTGCCAGTGACATATTTCCTAGATGAGTCAATCTTAAGTTCCTTTTCTAAGCCTCTAGCAATGAGAGTTATACGTCGTACGAAAGAACAAGCTAAGAGCTTTCAACCAAGCTGTAAGTCGTTTATGCGGCAAAAGAAATGTGAAAGTTAAATGCAACTGTATATGAAAAATACAGATTCATCAACAATATTGCCAGTGACATATTTCCTAAATGAGTCAATTTTAAGTTCCTTTCCTAAGCCTCTAGCAATGAGAGTTATACGTCGTACGAAAGAACAAGCTAAGAGCTTTCAACCAAGCTGTAAGTCGTTTATGCAGCAAATGAAATGTGAAAGTTAAATGCAACTGTATATGAAAAATACATTTTCATCAACAATATTCCCAGTGACATATTTCCCAGGTGAGTCAATTTTAAGTTCCTTTCCTAAGCCTCTATTAAGGAGAGTTATACATCGTTGGAAAGAACAAGCTAGGAGCTTTCAACCAAGCTATAAATGATTTATGCAACAAAAGAAATGTGAAAGTTAAATGCAACTGTACATGAAAAATACAAAATCATCAACAATATTCCCAATGACATATTTCCTAAGTGAGTCAATTATAAGTTCCTTTCCTAAGCTTCTATCAACCACAGTTATACATCGTTGGAAAGAACAAAGTAAGGGCTTTCAATCACAATATAAACAGTTTTTCCAGCAAAAGAAATGTGAAAGTTAAATGCAACTGTATATGAAAAATACAAAATCATCAACAATATTCCCAGTGACATATTTCCCAGGTGAGTTAATTTTAAGTTCCGTTCCTAAGTTTCTATCAAGGAGAGTTATACATCGTTGGAAAGAATAAGCTAAGGGCTTTCAATCAAGCTATAAACGTTTTATGCAACAAACGAAATGTGAAAGATAAATGCAACTGTACATGAAGAATACAAAATCATCAACAATATTCCCAGTGACATATTTCCTAGGTCAGTCAATTATAACTTCCTTCCCTAAGCCTCTATCAACCGAAGTTATACATCGCTCGAAAGAAGAGTCTAAGAGCTTTCAATCAAGCTATAAAAGGTTTATGCAACAATAGAAATGTGAAAGTTATGTGCAACTGTATATGAAAAATACTAAATCATCAACAATATTCCCAGTGACATATTTCCTAACTTTGTCAATTATAAGTTCCTTTCCTAAGCCTCTAACAATGAGGGTTATACACCGCTGGAAAGAAAAAGCTAGGAGCTTTCAATCAAGCTATAACTGATTTATGCAGTAGAATAAATGTGAAAGTTAAATGCAACTGTATATGAAAAATAAAAAATCATCAACAATATTCCCAGTGACATATTTCCCAGGTGAGTCAATTTTAAGTTCCTTTCCTAAACCTCTATCAAGGATTGTTATACATCGTTGGAAAGAACAAGCTAGGAGCTTTCAACCAAGCTATTAATGATTTATGCAACAAAAGAAATGTGAAAGTTAAATGCAACTGTATATGAAAATTACAGATTCATCAACAATATTGCCAGTAACATATTTCCTAGATGAGTCAATTTTAAGTTCCTTTCCTAAGCCTCTATCAATGAGAGTTATACACCGTTGGAAAGAAAAAGCTAGGAGCTTTCAATCAAGCTATAACTGATTTATGCAGTAAAAGAAATGTGAAAGTTAAATGCAACTGTATATGAAAAATAAAAAATCATCAACAATATTGCCAGTGACATATTTCCTGGAAGAGTCAATTTTAAGTTCCTTTCCTAAGCTTCTATCACTGAGAGTTATACGTCGTTGGAAAGAACAAGCTAAGAGCTTTCAACCAAGCTGTAAGTCGTTTATGCGGCAAAAGAAATGTGAAAGTTAAATGCAACTGTATATGAAAAATACAAAATCATCAACAATATTCCCAGTGACATATTTCCCAGGTGAGTCAATTTTAAGTTCCTTTCCTAAGCCTCTAGCAATGAGAGTTATACGTCGTACGAAAGAACAAGCTAAGAGCTTTCAATCAAGCTATAAATGATTTATGCAACAAAAGAAATGTGAAAGTTAAATGCAACTGTATATGAAAATTACAGATTCATCAACAATATTGCCAGTGACATATTTCCTAGATGAGTCAATTTTAAGTTCCTTTCCTAAGCCTCTAGCAATGAGAGTTATACGTCGTACGAAAGAACAAGCTAAGAGCTTTCAACCAAGCTGTAAGTCGTTTACGCGGAAAAAGAAATGTGAAAGTTAAATGCAACTGTATATGAAAAATACAAAATCATCAACAATATTCCCAGTGACATATTTCCTAAGTGTGTCAATTATAAGTTCCTTCCCTAAGCTTCTATCAATTAGAGTTATACATCTTTAGAAAGAACGAGCTAGGAGCTTTCAACCAAGCTATAAATGATTTATTCAACAAAAGAAATGTGAAAGTTAAATGCAACTGTATATGAAAATTACAGATTCATCAACAATATTGCCAGTGACATATTTCCTAGATGAGTCAATTTTAAGTTCCTTTCCTAAGCCTCTAGCAATGAGAGTTATACGTCGTACGAAAGAACAAGCTAAGAGCTTTCAACCAAGCTATAAATGATTTATGCAGCAAAAGAAATGTGAAAGTTAAATGCAACTGTATATGAAAATTACAGATTCATCAATAATATTGCCAGTGACATATTTCCTAAATGAGTCAATTTTAAGTTCCTTTCCTAAGCCTCTAGCAATGAGAGTTATACGTCGTACGAAAGAACAAGCTAAGGGCTTTCAATCAACCTATAAACGTTTTATGCAAGAAAAGAAATGTGAAAGATAAATGCAACTGTACATGAAAAATATAAAATCATCAACAATATTCCCAGTGTCATATTTCCTAGATGAGTCAATTTTAAGTTCGTTTCCTAAACCTCTTTAAACCTGAGTTTTACATCGTTGGAGAGAGCAAGCTAAGAGCTTTCAATTAAGCTATAAATGGTTTATGCAGTAGAACAAATGTGAAAGTTAAATGTAATTGTATATGAAAAATACAGTATCATCAACAATATTCCCAGTGACATATTTCCTAGATTAGTCAATTTTAAGTTCCTTTCCTGAGCCTCTATCAGCGAGGGTTATCTTCGTAGGAAAGAACAAAATAAGGGATTTCAAGTAAGCTATACACGATATATGCAGCGGAAAAAATGTGAGAGTTAAATACAACTGTATATGAAAAATACAGAGTCATCAACAATATTCCTCGTGACATAATTCCGAGATCCGTCAATTTTAAGTTCCTTTCCTAAGCTTCTATCAACCACAGTTATACATCGTTGGAAAGAACAAAATAAGGGCTTTCAATCACACTATAAATAGTTTTTGCAGCAAAAGAAATGTGAAAGTTAAATGCAACTGTATATGAAAAATACAGAATCATCAACAATATTCCCAGTGACATATTTCCCAGGTGAGTCAATTTTCAGTTCCTTTCCTAAGCCTCTATCAAGGAGAGTTATACATCGTTGGAAAGAACAAGCTAGGAGCTTTCAACCAAGCTATAAATGATTTATGCAACAAAAGAAATGTGAAAGTTAAATGCAACTGTATATGAAAATTACAGATTCATCAACAATATTGCCAGTGACATATTTCCTAGATGAGTCAATTTTAAGTTCCTTTCCTAAGCCTCTAGCATTGAGAGTTATACGTCGTACGAAAGAACAAGCTAAGAGCTTTCAACCAAGCTGTAAGTCGTTTATGCGGCAAAAGAAATGTGAAAGTTAAATGCAACTGTACATGAAAAATACAAAATCATCAACAATATTCCCAATGACATATTTCCTAAGTGAGTCAATTATAAGTTCCTTCCCTAAGCCTTTATCAACGAGGGTTATACATCGTTGGAAAGAACAAGCTAAGGGCTTTCAATCAAGCTATAAATGATTTATGCAGCAAAAGAAATGTGAAAGTTAAATGCAACTGTATATGAAAATTACAGATTCATCAATAATATTGCCAGTGACATATTTCCTAAATGAGTCAATTTTAAGTTCCTTTCCTAAGCCTCTAGCAATGAGAGTTATACGTCGTACGAAAGAACAAGCTAAGGGCTTTCAATCAACCTATAAACGTTTTATGCAAGAAAAGAAATGTGAAAGATAAATGCAACTGTACATGAAAAATATAAAATCATCAACAATATTCCCAGTGTCATATTTCCTAGATGAGTCAATTTTAAGTTCGTTTCCTAAACCTCTTTAAACCTGAGTTTTACATCGTTGGAGAGAGCAAGCTAAGAGCTTTCAATTAAGCTATAAATGGTTTATGCAGTAGAACAAATGTGAAAGTTAAATGTAATTGTATATGAAAAATACAGTATCATCAACAATATTCCCAGTGACATATTTCCTAGATTAGTCAATTTTAAGTTCCTTTCCTGAGCCTCTATCAGCGAGGGTTATCTTCGTAGGAAAGAACAAAATAAGGGATTTCAAGTAAGCTATACACGGTATATGCAGCGGAAAAAATGTGAGAGTTAAATACAACTGTATATGAAAAATACAGAGTCATCAACAATATTCCTCGTGACATAATTCCGAGATCCGTCAATTTTAAGTTCCTTTCCTAAGCTTCTATCAACCACAGTTATACATCGTTGGAAAGAACAAAATAAGGGCTTTCAATCACACTATAAATAGTTTTTGCAGCAAAAGAAATGTGAAAGTTAAATGCAACTGTATATGAAAAATACAGAATCATCAACAATATTCCCAGTGACATATTTCCCAGGTGAGTCAATTTTCAGTTTCTTTCCTAAGCCTCTATCAAGGAGAGTTATACATCGTTGGAAAGAACAAGCTAGGAGCTTTCAACCAAGCTATAAATGATTTATGCAACAAAAGAAATGTGAAAGTTAAATGCAACTGTATATGAAAATTACAGATTCATCAACAATATTGCCAGTGACATATTTCCTAGATGAGTCAATTTTAAGTTCCTTTCCTAAGCCTCTAGCATTGAGAGTTATACGTCGTACGAAAGAACAAGCTAAGAGCTTTCAACCAAGCTGTAAGTCGTTTATGCGGCAAAAGAAATGTGAAAGTTAAATGCAACTGTACATGAAAAATACAAAATCATCAACAATATTCCCAATGACATATTTCCTAAGTGAGTCAATTATAAGTTCCTTCCCTAAGCCTTTATCAACGAGGGTTATACATCGTTGGAAAGAACAAGCTAAGGGCTTTCAATCAAGCTATAAACGTTTTATGCAACAAAAGAAATGTGAAAGATAAATGCAACTGTACATGAAAAATACAAAATCATCAACAATATTCCCAGTGTCATATTTCCTAGGTGAGTCAATTTTAAGTTCGTGTCCTAAACCTCTTTAAACCTGAGTTTTACATCGTTGGAGAGAGCAAGCTAAGAGCTTTCAATTAAGCTATAAACGGTTTATGCAGCAAAACAAATGTGAAAGTTAAATGTAATTGTATATGAAAAATACAGTATCATCAACAATATTCCCAGTGACATATTTCCTAGATTAGTCAATTTTAAGTTCCTTTCCTAAGCCTCTATCAGCGAGGGTTATCTTCGTTGGAAAGAACAAAATAAGGGATTTCAACTAAGCTATACACGGTATATGCAGCGGAAAAAATGTGAGAGTTAACTACAACTGTATATGAAAAATACAGAGTCATCAACAATATTCCTCGTGACATAATTCCGAGATCCGTCAATTTTAAGTTCCTTTCCTAAGCTTCTATCAACCACAGTTATACATCGTTGTAGAGAACAAAGTAAGGGCTTTCAATCACAATATAAATAGTTTTTCCAGCAAAAGAAATGTGAAAGTTAAACGCAACTGTATATGAAAAATACAGAATCATCAACAATATTGCCAGTGACATATTTCCTGGAAGAGTCAATTTTAAGTTCCTTTCCTAAGATTCTATCACTGAGAGTTATACGTCGTTGGAAAGAACAAGCTAGGAGCTTTCAATCAAGCTATAAATGATTTATGCAACAAAAGAAATATGAAAGTTAAATGCAACTGTATATGAAAATTACAGATTCATCAACAATATTGCCAGTGACATATTTCCTAGATGAGTCAATTTTAAGTTCCTTTCCTAAGCCTCTAGCAATGAAAGTTATCCGTCGTACGAAAGAACAAGCTAAGAGCTTTCAACCAAGCTGTAAGTCGTTTATGCAGCAAAAGAAATGTGAAAGTTAAATGCAACTGTATATAAAAAATACAAAATCATCAACAATATTCCCAGTGACATATTTCCTAAGTCAGTCAATTATAACTTCCTTCCCTAATCCTCTATCAACGAAAGTTATACATCGTTCGAAAGAAGAGTCTAAGAGCTTTCAACCAAGCTATAAGTGGTTTATGCAACAATAGAAATGTGAAAGTTAGGTGCAACCGTATATGAAAAATACTAAATCATCAACAATATTCCCAGTGACATATTTCCTAGATTAGTCAATTTTAAGTTTCTTTCCTAAGCCTCTATCAGCGAGGGTTATCTTCGTTGGAAAGAACAAAATAAGGGCTTTCAATCACACTATAAATAGTTTTTGCAGCAAAAGAAATGTGAAAGTTAAATGCAACTGTATATGAAAAACACAAAATCATCAACAATATTGCCAGTGACATATTTCCTAAGTGTGTCAATTATAAGTTCCTTCCCTAAGCTTCTATCAATTAGAGTTATACATCTTTAGAAAGAACGAGCTAGGAGCTTTCAACCAAGCTATAAATGATTTATGCAACAAAAGAAATGCGAAAGTTAAATGCAACTGTATATGAAAAATACAAAATCATCAACAATATTGCCAGTAACATATTTCCTAGATGAGTCAATTTTAAGTTCCTTTCCTAAGCCTCTATCAATGAGAGTTATACACCGTTGGAAAGAAAAAGCTAGGAGCTTTCAACCAAGCTATAAATGATTTATGCAACAAAAGAAATGTGAAAGTTAAATGCAACTGTACATGAAAAATACAAAATCATCAACAATATTCCCAGTGACATATTTCCCAGGTGAGTCAATTTTAAGTTCCTTCCCTAAGCTTCTATCAATTAGAGTTATACATCTTTAGAAAGAACGAGCTAGGAGCTTTCAACCAAGCTATAAATGATTTATGCAACAAAAGAAATGTGAAAGTTAAATGCAACTGTATATGAAAATTACAGATTCATCAACAATATTGCCAGTGACATATTTCCTAGATGAGACAATTTTAAGTTCCTTTCCTAAGCCTCTAGCAATGAGAGTTATACGTCGTACGAAAGAACAAGCTAAGAGCTTTCAACCAAGCTATAAATGATTTATGCAGCAAAAGAAATGTGAAAGTTAAATGCAACTGTATATGAAAATTACAGATTCATCAATAATATTGCCAGTGACATATTTCCTAAGTGTGTCAATTATAAGTTCCTTCCCTAAGCTTCTATCAATTAGAGTTATACATCTTTAGAAAGAACGAGCTAGGAGCTTTCAACCAAGCTGTAAGTCGTTTACGCGGCAAAAGAAATGTGAAAGTTAAATGCAACTGTATATGAAAAATACAAAATCATCAACAATATTCCCAGTGACATATTTCCTAAGTGTGTCAATTATAAGTTCCTTCCCTAAGCTTCTATCAATTAGAGTTATACATCTTTAGAAAGAACGAGCTAGGAGCTTTCAACCAAGCTATAAATGATTTATGCAACAAAAGAAATGTGAAAGTTAAATGCAACTGTATATGAAAATTACAGATTCATCAACAATATTGCCAGTGACATATTTCCTAGATGAGACAATTTTAAGTTCCTTTCCTAAGCCTCTAGCAACGAGAGTTATACGTCATACGAAAGAACAAGCTAAGAGCTTTCAACCAAGCTATAAATGATTTATGCAGCAAAAGAAATGTGAAAGTTAAATGCAACTGTATATGAAAATTACAGATTCATCAATAATATTGCCAGTGACATATTTCCTAAATGAGTCAATTTTAAGTTCCTTTCCTAAGCCTCTAGCAATGAGAGTTATACGTCGTACGAAAGAACAAGCTAAGGGCTTTCAATCAACCTATAAACGTTTTATGCAAGAAAAGAAATGTGAAAGATAAATGCAACTGTACATGAAAAATATAAAATCATCAACAATATTCCCAGTGTCATATTTCCTAGATGAGTCAATTTTAAGTTCGTTTCCTAAACCTCTTTAAACCTGAGTTTTACATCGTTGGAGAGAGCAAGCTAAGAGCTTTCAATTAAGCTATAAATGGTTTATGCAGTAGAACAAATGTGAAAGTTAAATGTAATTGTATATGAAAAATACAGTATCATCAACAATATTCCCAGTGACATATTTCCTAGATTAGTCAATTTTAAGTTCCTTTCCTGAGCCTCTATCAGCGAGGGTTATCTTCGTAGGAAAGAACAAAATAAGGGATTTCAAGTAAGCTATACACGGTATATGCAGCGGAAAAAATGTGAGAGTTAAATACAACTGTATATGAAAAATACAGAGTCATCAACAATATTCCTCGTGACATAATTCCGAGATCCGTCAATTTTAAGTTCCTTTCCTAAGCTTCTATCAACCACAGTTATACATCGTTGGAAAGAACAAAATAAGGGCTTTCAATCACACTATAAATAGTTTTTGCAGCAAAAGAAATGTGAAAGTTAAATGCAACTGTATATGAAAAATACAGAATCATCAACAATATTCCCAGTGACATATTTCCCAGGTGAGTCAATTTTCAGTTCCTTTCCTAAGCCTCTATCAAGGAGAGTTATACATCGTTGGAAAGAACAAGCTAGGAGCTTTCAACCAAGCTATAAATGATTTATGCAACAAAAGAAATGTGAAAGTTAAATGCAACTGTATATGAAAATTACAGATTCATCAACAATATTGCCAGTGACATATTTCCTAGATGAGTCAATTTTAAGTTCATTTCCTAAGCCTCTAGCATTGAGAGTTATACGTCGTACGAAAGAACAAGCTAAGAGCTTTCAACCAAGCTGTAAGTCGTTTATGCGGCAAAAGAAATGTGAAAGTTAAATGCAACTGTACATGAAAAATACAAAATCATCAACAATATTCCCAATGACATATTTCCTAAGTGAGTCAATTATAAGTTCCTTCCTTAAGCCTTTCTCAACTAGGGTTATACATCGTTGGAAAGAACAAGCTAAGGGCTTTCAATCAAGCTATAAACGTTTTATGCAACAAAAGAAATGTGAAAGATAAATGCAACTGTACATGAAAAATACAAAATCATCAACAATATTCCCAGTGTCATATTTCCTAGGTGAGTCAATTTTAAGTTCGTGTCCTAAACCTCTTTAAACCTGAGTTTTACATCGTTGGAGAGAGCAAGCTAAGAGCTTTCAATTAAGCTATAAACGGTTTATGCAGCAAAACAAATGTGAAAGTTAAATGTAATTGTATATGAAAAATACAGTATCATCAACAATATTCCCAGTGACATATTTCCTAGATTAGTCAATTTTAAGTTCCTTTCCTAAGCCTCTATCAGCGAGGGTTATCTTCGTTGGAAAGAACAAAATAAGGGATTTCAACTAAGCTATACACGGTATATGCAGCGGAAGAAATGTGAGAGTTAACTACAACTGTATATGAAAAATACAGAGTCATCAACAATATTCCTCGTGACATAATTCCGAGATCCGTCAATTTTAAGTTCCTTTCCTAAGCTTCTATCAACCACAGTTATACATCGTTGTAGAGAACAAAGTAAGGGCTTTCAATCACAATATAAATAGTTTTTCCAGCAAAAGAAATGTGAAAGTTAAACGCAACTGTATATGAAAAATAAAAAATCATCAACAATATTGCCAGTGACATATTTCCTGGAAGAGTCAATTTTAAGTTCCTTTCCTAAGATTCTATCACTGAGAGTTATACGTCGTTGGAAAGAACAAGCTAGGAGCTTTCAATCAAGCTATAAATGATTTATGCAACAAAAGAAATATGAAAGTTAAATGCAACTGTATATGAAAATTACAGATTCATCAACAATATTGCCAGTGACATATTTCCTAGATGAGTCAATTTTAAGTTCCTTTCCTAAGCCTCTAGCAATGAAAGTTATCCGTCGTACGAAAGAACAAGCTAAGAGCTTTCAACCAAGCTGTAAGTCGTTTATGCAGCAAAAGAAATGTGAAAGTTAAATGCAACTGTATATAAAAAATACAAAATCATCAACAATATTCCCAGTGACATATTTCCTAAGTCAGTCAATTATAACTTCCTTCCCTAATCCTCTATCAACGAAAGTTATACATCGTTCGAAAGAAGAGTCTAAGAGCTTTCAACCAAGCTATAAGTGGTTTATGCAACAATAGAAATGTGAAAGTTAGGTGCAACCGTATATGAAAAATACTAAATCATCAACAATATTCCCAGTGACATATTTCCTAGATTAGTCAATTTTAAGTTTCTTTCCTAAGCCTCTATCAGCGAGGGTTATCTTCGTTGGAAAGAACAAAATAAGGGCTTTCAATCACACTATAAATAGTTTTTGCAGCAAAAGAAATGTGAAAGTTAAATGCAACTGTATATGAAAAACACAAAATCATCAACAATATTGCCAGTGACATATTTCCTAAGTGTGTCAATTATAAGTTCCTTCCCTAAGCCTCTATCAATTAGAGTTATACATCGTTGGAAAGAACAAGCTAGGAGCTTTCAACCAAGCTATAAATGATTTATGCAACAAAAGAAATGCGAAAGTTAAATGCAACTGTATATGAAAAATACAAAATCATCAACAATATTGCCAGTAACATATTTCCTAGATGAGTCAATTTTAAGTTCCTTTCCTAAGCCTCTATCAATGAGAGTTATACACCGTTGGAAAGAAAAAGCTAGGAGCTTTCAACCAAGCTATAAATGATTTATGCAACAAAAGAAATGTGAAAGTTAAATGCAACTGTACATGAAAAATACAAAATCATCAACAATATTCCCAGTGACATATTTCCCAGGTGAGTCAATTTTAAGTTCCTTCCCTAAGCTTCTATCAATTAGAGTTATACATCTTTAGAAAGAACGAGCTAGGAGCTTTCAACCAAGCTATAAATGATTTATGCAACAAAAGAAATGTGAAAGTTAAATGCAACTGTATATGAAAATTACAGATTCATCAACAATATTGCCAGTGACATATTTCCTAGATGAGACAATTTTAAGTTCCTTTCCTAAGCCTCTAGCAATGAGAGTTATACGTCGTACGAAAGAACAAGCTAAGAGCTTTCAACCAAGCTATAAATGATTTATGCAGCAAAAGAAATGTGAAAGTTAAATGCAACTGTATATGAAAATTACAGATTCATCAATAATATTGCCAGTGACATATTTCCTAAGTGTGTCAATTATAAGTTCCTTCCCTAAGCTTCTATCAATTAGAGTTATACATCTTTAGAAAGAACGAGCTAGGAGCTTTCAACCAAGCTGTAAGTCGTTTACGCGGCAAAAGAAATGTGAAAGTTAAATGCAACTGTATATGAAAAATACAAAATCATCAACAATATTCCCAGTGACATATTTCCTAAGTGTGTCAATTATAAGTTCCTTCCCTAAGCTTCTATCAATTAGAGTTATACATCTTTAGAAAGAACGAGCTAGGAGCTTTCAACCAAGCTATAAATGATTTATGCAACAAAAGAAATGTGAAAGTTAAATGCAACTGTATATGAAAATTACAGATTCATCAACAATATTGCCAGTGACATATTTCCTAGATGAGACAATTTTAAGTTCCTTTCCTAAGCCTCTAGCAACGAGAGTTATACGTCGTACGAAAGAACAAGCTAAGAGCTTTCAACCAAGCTATAAATGATTTATGCAGCAAAAGAAATGTGAAAGTTAAATGCAACTGTATATGAAAATTACAGATTCATCAATAATATTGCCAGTGACATATTTCCTAAATGAGTCAATTTTAAGTTCCTTTCCTAAGCCTCTAGCAATGAGAGTTATACGTCGTACGAAAGAACAAGCTAAGGGCTTTCAATCAACCTATAAACGTTTTATGCAAGAAAAGAAATGTGATAGATAAATGCAACTGTACATGAAAAATATAAAATCATCAACAATATTCCCAGTGTCATATTTCCTAGATGAGTCAATTTTAAGTTCGTTTCCTAAACCTCTTTAAACCTGAGTTTTACATCGTTGGAGAGAGCAAGCCAAGAGCTTTCAACTAAGCTATAAATGGTTTATGCAGTAGAACAAATGTGAAAGTTAAATGTAATTGTATATGAAAAATACAGTATCATCAACAATATTCCCAGTGACATATTTCCTAGATTAGTCAATTTTAAGTTCCTTTCCTGAGCCTCTATCAGCGAGGGTTATCTTCGTAGGAAAGAACAAAATAAGGGATTTCAAGTAAGCTATACACGGTATATGCAGCGGAAAAAATGTGAGAGTTAAATACAACTGTATATGAAAAATACAGAGTCATCAACAATATTCCTCGTGACATAATTCCGAGATCCGTCAATTTTAAGTTCCTTTCCTAAGCTTCTATCAACCACAGTTATACATCGTTGGAAAGAACAAAATAAGGGCTTTCAATCACACTATAAATAGTTTTTGCAGCAAAAGAAATGTGAAAGTTAAATGCAACTGTATATGAAAAATACAGAATCATCAACAATATTCCCAGTGACATATTTCCCAGGTGAGTCAATTTTCAGTTCCTTTCCTAAGCCTCTATCAAGGAGAGTTATACATCGTTGGAAAGAACAAGCTAGGAGCTTTCAACCAAGCTATAAATGATTTATGCAACAAAAGAAATGTGAAAGTTAAATGCAACTGTATATGAAAATTACAGATTCATCAACAATATTGCCAGTGACATATTTCCTAGATGAGTCAATTTTAAGTTCCTTTCCTAAGCCTCTAGCATTGAGAGTTATACGTCGTACGAAAGAACAAGCTAAGAGCTTTCAACCAAGCTGTAAGTCGTTTATGCGGCAAAAGAAATGTGAAAGTTAAATGCAACTGTACATGAAAAATACAAAATCATCAACAATATTCCCAATGACATATTTCCTAGGTGAGTCAATTATAAGTTCCTTCCCTAAGCCTTTATCAACGAGGGTTATACATCGTTGGAAAGAACAAGCTAAGGGCTTTCAATCAAGCTATAAACGTTTTATGCAACAAAAGAAATGTGAAAGATAAATGCAACTGTACATGAAAAATACAAAATCATCAACAATATTCCCAGTGTCATATTTCCTAGGTGAGTCAATTTTAAGTTCGTGTCCTAAACCTCTTTAAACCTGAGTTTTACATCGTTGGAGAGAGCAAGCTAAGAGCTTTCAATTAAGCTATAAACGGTTTATGCAGCAAAACAAATGTGAAAGTTAAATGTAATTGTATATGAAAAATACAGTATCATCAACAATATTCCCAGTGACATATTTCCTAGATTAGTCAATTTTAAGTTCCTTTCCTAAGCCTCTATCAGCGAGGGTTATCTTCGTTGGAAAGAACAAAATAAGGGATTTCAACTAAGCTATACACGGTATATGCAGCGGAAAAAATGTGAGAGTTAACTACAACTGTATATGAAAAATACAGAGTCATCAACAATATTCCTCGTGACATAATTCCGAGATCCGTCAATTTTAAGTTCCTTTCCTAAGCTTCTATCAACCACAGTTATACATCGTTGTAGAGAACAAAGTAGCGGCTTTCAATCACAATATAAATAGTTTTTCCAGCAAAAGAAATGTGAAAGTTAAACGCAACTGTATATGAAAAATAAAAAATCATCAACAATATTGCCAGTGACATATTTCCTGGAAGAGTCAATTTTAAGTTCCTTTCCTAAGATTCTATCACTGAGAGTTATACGTCGTTGGAAAGAACAAGCTAGGAGCTTTCAATCAAGCTATAAATGATTTATGCAACAAAAGAAATATGAAAGTTAAATGCAACTGTATATGAAAATTACAGATTCATCAACAATATTGCCAGTGACATATTTCCTAGATGAGTCAATTTTAAGTTCCTTTCCTAAGCCTCTAGCAATGAAAGTTATCCGTCGTACGAAAGAACAAGCTAAGAGCTTTCAACCAAGCTGTAAGTCGTTTATGCAGCAAAAGAAATGTGAAAGTTAAATGCAACTGTATATAAAAAATACAAAATCATCAACAATATTCCCAGTGACATATTTCCTAAGTCAGTCAATTATAACTTCCTTCCCTATTCCTCTATCAACGAAAGTTATACATCGTTCGAAAGAAGAGTCTAAGAGCTTTCAATCAAGCTATAAGTGGTTTATGCAACAATAGAAATGTGAAAGTTAGGTGCAACCGTATATGAAAAATACTAAATCATCAACAATATTCCCAGTGACATATTTCCTAGATTAGTCAATTTTAAGTTTCTTTCCTAAACCTCTATCAGCGAGGGTTATCTTCGTTGGAAAGAACAAAATAAGGGCTTTCAATCACACTATAAATAGTTTTTGCAGCAAAAGAAATGTGAAAGTTAAATGCAACTGTATATGAAAAATACAGAATCATCAACAATATTCCCAGTGACATATTTCCTAAGTTTGTCAATTATAAGTTCCTTCCCTAAGCCTCTAACAATGAGGGTTATACATCGTTGGAAAGAAAAAGCTAGGAGCTTTCAATCAAGCTATAAATGATTTATGCAACAAAAGAAATGTGAAAGTTAAATGCAACTGTATATGAAAAACACAAAATCATCAACAATATTGCCAGTGACATATTTCCTAAGTGTGTCAATTATAAGTTCCTTCCCTAAGCCTCTATCAATTAGAGTTATACATCTTTAGAAAGAACGAGCTAGGAGCTTTCAACCAAGCTATAAATGATTTATGCAACAAAAGAAATGCGAAAGTTAAATGCAACTGTATATGAAAAATACAAAATCATCAACAATATTGCCAGTAACATATTTCCTAGATGAGTCAATTTTAAGTTCCTTTCCTAAGCCTCTATCAATGAGAGTTATACACCGTTGGAAAGAAAAAGCTAGGAGCTTTCAACCAAGCTATAAATGATTTATGCAACAAAAGAAATGTGAAAGTTAAATGCAACTGTACATGAAAAATACAAAATCATCAACAATATTCCCAATGACATATTTCCTAAGTGAGTCAATTATAAGTTCCTTTCCTAAGCTTCTATCAACCACAGTTATACATCGTTGGAAAGAACAAAGTAAGGGCTTTCAATCACAATATAAATTGTTTTTCCAGCAAAAGAAATGTGAAAGTTAAACGCAACTGTATATGAAAAATACAAAATCATCAACAATATTCATAGTGACATATTTCCCAGGTGAGTCAATTTTAAGTGCCGTTCCTAAGTCTCTATCAAGGAGGGTTATACATCGTTGGAAAGAACAAGCTAAGGGCTTTCAATCAAGCTATAAACGTTTTATGCAACAAAAGAAATGTGAAAGATAAATGCAACTGTACATGAAGAATACAAAATCATCAACAATATTCCCAGTGACATATTTCCTAAGTCAGTCTATTATAACTTCCTTCCCTAAGCATCTATCAACGAAAGTTATACATCGTTCGAAAGAAGAGTCTAAGAGCTTTCAATCAAGCTATAAATGGTTTATGCAACAATAGAAATGTGAAAGTTAGGTGCAACTGTATATGAAAAATACTAAATTATCAACAATTTTCCCAGTGACATATTTCCTAGATTAGTCAATTTTAAGTTTCTTTCCTAAGCCTCTATCAGCGAGGGTTATCTTCGTTGGAAAGAACAAAATAAGGGATTTCAACTAAGCTATACACGGTATATGCAGCGGAAAAAATGTGAGAGTTAAATACAACTGTATATGAAAAATACAGAGTCATCAACAATATTCCTCGTGACATAATTCCGAGATCCGTCAATTTTAAGTTCCTTTCCTAAGCTTCTATCAACCACAGTTATACATCGTTGGAAAGAAAAAATAAGGGCTTTCAATCACACTATAAATAGTTTTTGCAGCAAAAGAAATGTGAAAGTTAAATGCAACTGTATATGAAAATTACAGATTCTTCAACAATATTGCCAGTGACATATTTCCTAAATGAGTCAATTTTAAGTTCCTTTCCTAAGCCTCTAGCAATGAGAGTTATACGTCGTACGAAAGAACAAGCTAAGAGCTTTCAACCAAGCTATAAATGATTTATGCAACAAAAGAAATGTGAAAGTTAAATGCAACTGTATATGAAAAATACATTTTCATCAACAATATTCCCAGTGACATATTTCCCAGGTGAGTCAGTTTTAAGTTCCTTTCCTAAGCCTCTATCAAGGAGAGTTATACATCGTTGGAAAGAACAAGCTAGGAGCTTTCAACCAAGCTATAAATGATTTATGCAGCAAAAGAAATGTGAAAGTTAAATGCAACTGTACATGAAAAATACAAAATCATCAACAATATTCCCAATGACATATTTCCTAAGTGAGTCAATTATAAGTTCCTTCCCTAAGCCTTTATCAACGAGAGTTATACATCGTTGGAAAGAACAAGCTAAGGGCTTTCAATCAACCTATAAACGTTTTATGCAACAAAAGAAATGTGAAAGATAAATGCAACTGTATATGAAAAATAAAAAATCATCAACAATATTGCCAGTGACATATTTCCTAGATGAGTCAATTTTAAGTTCCTTTCCTAAGCCTCTAGCAATGAGAGTTATACGTCGTACAAAAGAACAAGCTAAGAGCTTTCAACCAAGCTGTAAGTCGTTTATGCAGCAAAAGAAATGTGAAAGTTAAATGCAACTGTATATGAAAATTACAGATTCATCAACAATATTGCCAGTGACATATTTCCTAGATGAGTCAATTTTAAGTTCCTTTCCTAAGCCTCTAGCAATGAGAGTTATACGTCGTACGAAAGAACAAGCTAAGAGCTTTCAACCAAGCTGTAAGTCGTTTATGCAGCAAAAGAAATGTGAAAGTTAAATGCAACTGTATATGAAAATTACAGATTCATCAACAATATTGCCAGTGACATATTTCCTAGATGAGAAAATTTTAAGTTCCTTTCCTAAGCCTCTATCAATGAGAGTTATACACCGTTGGAAAGAACAAAGTAAGGGCTTTCAATCACAATATAAATAGTTTTTCCAGCAAAAGAAATGTGAAAGTTAAACGCAACTGTATATGAAAAATACAAAATCATCAACAATATTCATAGTGACATATTTCCCAGGTGAGTCAATTTTAAGTGCCGTTCCTAAGTCTCTATCAAGGAGAGTTATACATCGTTGGAAAGAACAAGCTAAGGGCTTTCAATCAAGCTATAAACGTTTTATGCAACAAAAGAAATGTGAAAGATAAATGCAACTGTACATGAAGAATACAAAATCATCAACAATATTCCCAGTGACATATTTCCTAAGTCAGTCTATTATAACTTCCTTCCCTAAGCATCTGTCAACGAAAGTTATACATCGTTCGAAAGAAGAGTCTAAGAGCTTTCAATCAAGCTATAAATGGTTTATGCAACAATAGAAATGTGAAAGTTAGGTGCAACTGTATATGAAAAATACTAAATCATCAACAATTTTCCCAGTGACATATTTCCTAGATTAGTCAATTTTAAGTTTCTTTCCTAAGCCTCTATCAGCGAGGGTTATCTTCGTTGGAAAGAACAAAATAAGGGATTTCAACTAAGCTATACACGGTATATGCAGCGGAAAATATGTGAGAGTTAAATACAACTGTATATGAAAAATACAGAGTCATCAACAATATTCCTCGTGACATAATTCCGAGATCCGTCAATTTTAAGTTCCTTTCCTAAGCTTCTATCAACCACAGTTATACATCGTTGGAAAAAACAAAATAAGGGCTTTCAATCACACTATAAATAGTTTTTGCAGCAAAAGAAATGTGAAAGTTAAATGCAACTGTATATGAAAATTACAGATTCTTCAACAATATTGCCAGTGACATATTTCCTAGATGAGTCAATTTTAAGTTCCTTTCCTAAGCCTCTAGCAATGAGAGTTATACGTCGTACGAAAGAACAAGCTAAGAGCTTTCAACCAAGCTATAAATGATTTATGCAACAAAAGAAATGTGAAAGTTAAATGCAACTGTATATGAAAAATACATTTTCATCAACAATATTCCCAGTGACATATTTCCCAGGTGAGTCAGTTTTAAGTTCCTTTCCTAAGCCTCTATCAAGGAGAGTTATACATCGTTGGAAAGAAGAAGCTAGGAGCTTTCAACCAAGCTATAAATGATTTATGCAGCAAAAGAAATGTGAAAGTTAAATGCAACTGTACATGAAAAATACAAAATCATCAACAATATTCCCAATGACATATTTCCTAAGTGAGTCAATTATAAGTTCCTTCCCTAAGCCTTTATCAACGAGAGTTATACATCGTTGGAAAGAACAAGCTAAGGGCTTTCAATCAACCTATAAACGTTTTATGCAACAAAAGAAATGTGAAAGATAAATGCAACTGTATATGAAAAATAAAAAATCATCAACAATATTGCCAGTGACATATTTCCTGGAAGAGTCAATTTTAAGTTCCTTTCCTAAGCTTCTATCACTGAGAGTTATACGTCGTTCGAAAGAACAAGCTAAGAGCTTTCAATCAAGCTATAAATGATTTATGCAGCAAAAGAAATGTGAAAATTAAATGCAACTGTACATGAAAATTACAGATTCATCAACAATATTGCCAGTGACATATATCCTAGATGAGTCAATTTTAAGTTCCTTTCCTAAGCCTCTAGCAATGAGAGTTATACGTCGTACGAAAGAACAAGCTAAGAGCTTTCAACCAAGCTGTAAGTCGTTTATGCAGCAAAAGAAATGTGAAAGTTAAATGCAACTGTATATGAAAATTACAGATTCATCAACAATATTGCCAGTGACATATTTCCTAGATGAGTCAATTTTAAGTTCCTTTCCTAAGCCTCTAGCAATGAGAGTTATACGTCGTACAAAAGAACAAGCTAAGAGCTTTCAACCAAGCTGTAAGTCGTTTATGCAGCAAAAGAAATGTGAAAGTTAAATGCAACTGTATATGAAAATTACAGATTCATCAACAATATTGCCAGTGACATATTTCCTAGATGAGTCAATTTTAAGTTCCTTTCCTAAGCCTCTATCAATGAGAGTTATACACCGTTGGAAAGAAAAAGCTAGGAGCTTTCAATCAAGCTATAACTGATTTATGCAGTAAAAGAAATGTGAAAGTTAAATGCAACTGTATATGAAAAATAAAAAATCATCAACAATATTGCCAGTGACATATTTCCTGGAAGAGTCAATTTTAAGTTCCTTTCCTAAGCTTCTATCACTGAGAGTTATACGTCGTTCGAAAGAACAACCTAAGAGCTTTCAATCAAGCTATAAATGATTTATGCAGCAAAAGAAATGTGAAAGTTAAATGCAACTGTATATGAAAATTACAGATTCATCAACAATATTGCCAGTGACATATATCCTAGATGAGTCAATTTTAAGTTCCTTTCCTAAGCCTCTAGCAATGAGAGTTATACGTCGTACGAAAGAACAAGCTAAAAGCTTTCAACCAAGCCGTAAGTCGTTTATGCAGCAAAAGAAATGTGAAAATTAAATGCAACTGTACACGATAATTACAGATTCATCAACAATATTGCCAGTGACATATATCCTAGATGAGTCAATTTTAAGTTCCTTTCCTAAGCCTCTAGCAATGAGAGTTATACGTCGTACGAAAGAACAAGCTAATAGCTTTCAACCAAGCTGTAAGTCGTTTATGCAGCAAAAGAAATGTGAAAGTTAAATGCAACTGTATATGAAAATTACAGATTCATCAACAATATTGCCAGTGACATATTTCCTAGATGAGTCAATTTTAAGTTCCTTTCCTAAGCCTCTAGCAATGAGAGCTATACGTCGTACGAAAGAACAAGCTAAGAGCTTTCAACCAAGCTGTAAGTCGTTTATGCAGCAAAAGAAATGTGAAAGTTAAATGCAACTGTATATGAAAATTACAGATTCATCAACAATATTGCCAGTGACATATTTCCTAGATGAGTCAATTTTAAGTTCTTTCCTAAGCCTCTATCAATGAGAGTTATACACCGTTGGAAGGAAAAAGCTAGGAGCTTTCAATAAAGCTATAACTGATTTATGCAGTAAAAGAAATGTGAAAGTTAAATGCAACTGTATATGAAAAATAAAAAATCATCAACAATATTGCCAGTGACATATTTCCTGGAAGAGTCAATTTTAAGTTCCTTTCCTAAGCTTCTATCACTGAGAGTTATACGTCGTTCGAAAGAACAAGCTAAGAGCTTTCAATCAAGCTATAAATGATTTATGCAGCAAAAGAAATGTGAAAGTTAAATGCAACTGTATATGAAAATTACAGATTCATCAACAATATTGCCAGTGACATATATCCTAGATGAGTCAATTTTAAGTTCCTTTCCTAAGCCTCTAGCAATGAGAGTTATACGTCGTACGAAAGAACAAGCTAAGAGCTTTCAACCAAGCTGTAAGTCGTTTATGCAGCAAAAGAAATGTGAAAGTTAAATGCAACTGTATATGAAAATTACAGATTCATCAACAATATTGCCAGTGACATATTTCCTAGATGAGTCAATTTTAAGTTCCTTTCCTAAGCCTCTAGCAATGAGAGTTATACGTCGTACGAAAGAACAAGCTAAGAGCTTTCAACCAAGCTGTAAGTCGTTTATGCGGCAAAAGAAATGTGAAAGTTAAATGCAACTGTATATGAAAAATACAGATTCATCAACAATATTGCCAGTGACATATTTCCTAAATGAGTCAATTTTAAGTTCCTTTCCTAAGCCTCTAGCAATGAGAGTTATACGTCGTACGAAAGAACAAGCTAAGAGCTTTCAACCAAGCAGAAAGTCGTTTGTGCAGCAAAAGAAATGTGAAAGTTAAATGCAACTGTATATGAAAAATACATTTTCATCAACAATATTCCCAGTGACATATTTCCCAGGTGAGTCAGTTTTAAGTTCCTTTCCTAAGCCTCTATCAAGGAGAGTTATACATCGTTGGAAAGAACAAGCTAGGAGCTTTCAACCAAGCTATAAATGATTTATGCAACAAAAGAAATGTGAAAGTTAAATGCAACTGTACATGAAAAATACAAAATCATCAACAATATTCCCAATGACATATTTCCTAAGTGAGTCAATTATAAGTTCCTTCCCTAAGCCTTTATGAACGAGGGTTATACATCGTTGGAAAGAACAAGCTAAGGGCTTTCAATCAACCTATAAACGTTTTATGCAACAAAAGAAATGTGAAAGATAAATGCAACTGTATATGAAAAATACAAAATCATCAACAATATTCCCAATGACATATTTCCTAACTGAGTCAATTATAAGTTCCTTTCCTAAGCTTCTATCAACCACAGTTATACATCGTTGGAAAGAACAAAGTAAGGGCTTTCAATCACAATATAAATAGTTTTTCCAGCAAAAGAAATGTGAAAGTTAAACGCAACTGTATATGAAAAATACAAAATCATCAACAATATTCCCAGTGACATATTTCCCAGGTGAGTTAATTTTAAGTTCCGTTCCTTAGTCTTTATCAAGGAGAGTTATACATCGTTGGAAAGAATAAGCTAAGGGCTTTCAATCAAGCTATAAACGTTTTATGCAGCAAAAGAAATGTGAAAGATAAATGCAACTGTATATGAAGAATACAAAATCATCAACAATATTCCCAGTGACATATTTCCTAAGTCAGTCAATTATAACTTCCTTCCCTAATCCTCTATCAACGAAAGTTATACATCGTTCGAAAGAAGAGTCTAAGAGCTTTCAATCAAGCTATAAAATGTTTATGCAACAATAGAAATGTGAAAGTTATGTGCAACTGTATATGAAAAATACTAAATCATCAACAATATTCCCAGTGACATATTTCCTAAGTTTGTCAATTATAAGTTCTTTCCCTAAGCCTCTAACAATGAGGGTTATACACCGTTGGAAAGAAAAAGCTAGGAGCTTTCAATCAAGCTATAACTGATTTATGCAGTAGAATAAATGTGAAAGTTAAATGCAACTGTATATGAAAAATAAAAAATCATCAACAATATTCCCAGTGACATATTTCCCAGGTGAGTCAATTTTAAGTTCCTTTCCTAAGCCTCTATCAAGGATTGTTATACATCGTTGGAAAGAACAAGCTAGGAGCTTTCAACCAAGCTATTAATGATTTATGCAACAAAAGAAATGTGAAAGTTAAATGCAACTGTATATGAAAATTACAGATTCATCAACAATATTGCTAGTAACATATTTCCTAGATGAGTCAATTTTAAGTTCCTTTCCTAAGCCTCTATCAATGAGAGTTATACATCGTTGGAAAGAAAAAGCTAGGAGCTTTCAATCAAGCTATAACTGATTTATGCAGTAAAAGAAATGTGAAAGTTAAATGCAACTGTATATGAAAAATAAAAAATCATCAACAATATTGCCAGTGACATATTTCCTGGAAGAGTCAATTTTAAGTTCCTTTCCTAAGCTTCTATCACTGAGAGTTATACGTCGTTGGAAAGAACAAGCTAAGAGCTTTCAACCAAGCTATAAATGATTTATGCAACAAAAGAAATGTGAAAGTTAAATGCAACTGTATATGAAAAATACATTTTCATCAACAATATTCCCAGTGACATATTTCCCAGGTGAGTCAATTTTAAGTTCCTTTCCTAAGCCTCTAGCAATGAGAGTTATACGTCGTACGAAAGAACAAGCTAAGAGCTTTCAATCAAGCTATAAATGATTTATGCAACAAAAGAAATGTGAAAGTTAAATGCAACTGTATATGAAAATTACAGATTCATCAACAATATTGCCAGTGACATATTTCCTAGATGAGTCAATTTTAAGTTCCTTTCCTAAGCCTCTAGCAATGAGAGTTATACGTCGTACGAAAGAACAAGCTAAGAGCTTTCATCCAAGCTGTAAGTCGTTTACGCGGCAAAAGAAATGTGAAAGATAAATGCAACTGTACATGAAAAATTCAAAATCATCAACAATATTCCCAGTGTCATATTTCCTAGATGAGTCAATTTTAAGTTCGTTTCCTAAACCTCTTTAAACCTGAGTTTTACATCTTTGGAGAGAGCAAGCTAAGAGCTTTCAATTAAGCTATAAACGGTTTATGCAACAAAACAAATGTGAAAGTTAAATGTAATTGTATATGAAAAATACAGTATCATCAACAATATTCCCAGTGACATATTTCCTAGATTAGTCAATTTTAAGTTCCTTTCCTAAGCCTCTATCAGCGAGGGTTATCTTCGTTGGAAAGAACAAAATAAGGGATTTCAACTAAGCTATACACGGTATATGCAGCGGAAAAAATGTGAGAGTTAAATACAACTGTATATGAAAAATACAGAGTCATCAACAATATTCCTCGTGGCATAATTCCGAGATCCGTCAATTTTAAGTTCCTTTCCTAAGCTTCTATCAACCACAGTTATACATCGTTGGAAAGAACAAAATAAGGGCTTTCAATCACACTATAAATAGTTTTTGCAGCAAAAGAAATGTGAAAGTTAAATGCAACTGTATATGAAAAATACATTTTCATCAACAATATTCCCAGTGACATATTTCCCAGGTGAGTCAATTTTAAGTTCCTTTCCTAAGCTTCTATCAAGGATTGTTATACATCGTTGGAAAGAACAAGCTAGGAGCTTTCAACCAAGCTATAAATGATTTATGCAACAAAAGAAATGTGAAAGTTAAATGCAACTGTATATGAAAATTACAGATTCATCAACAATATTGCCAGTGACATATTTCCTAGATGAGTCAATTTTGAGTTCCTTTCCTAAGCCTCTAGCAATGAGAGTTATCCGTCGTACGAAAGAACAAGCTAAGAGCTTTCAACCAAGCTGTAAGTCGTTTATGCAGCAAAAGAAATGTGAAAGTTAAATGCAACTGTATATAAAAAATACAAAATCATCAACAATATTCCCAATGACATATTTCCTAAGTGAGTCAATTATAAGTTCCTTCCCTAAGCCTTTATGAACGAGGGTTATACATCGTTGGAAAGAAGAGTCTAAGAGCTTTCAATCAAGCTATAAAATGTTTATGCAACAATAGAAATGTGAAAGTTATGTGCAACTGTATATGAAAAATACTAAATCATCAACAATATTCCCAGTGACATATTTCCTAAGTTTGTCAATTATAAGTTCTTTCCCTAAGCCTCTAACAATGAGGGTTATACACCGTTGGAAAGAAAAAGCTAGGAGCTTTCAATCAAGCTATAACTGATTTATGCAGTAGAATAAATGTGAAAGTTAAATGCAACTGTATATGAAAAATAAAAAATCATCAACAATATTCCCAGTGACATATTTCCCAGGTGAGTCAATTTTAAGTTCCTTTCCTAAGCCTCTATCAAGGATTGTTATACATCGTTGGAAAGAACAAGCTAGGAGCTTTCAACCAAGCTATTAATGATTTATGCAACAAAAGAAATGTGAAAGTTAAATGCAACTGTATATGAAAATTACAGATTCATCAACAATATTGCTAGTAACATATTTCCTAGATGAGTCAATTTTAAGTTCCTTTCCTAAGCCTCTATCAATGAGAGTTATACATCGTTGGAAAGAAAAAGCTAGGAGCTTTCAATCAAGCTATAACTGATTTATGCAGTAAAAGAAATGTGAAAGTTAAATGCAACTGTATATGAAAAATAAAAAATCATCAACAATATTGCCAGTGACATATTTCCTGGAAGAGTCAATTTTAAGTTCCTTTCCTAAGCTTCTATCACTGAGAGTTATACGTCGTTGGAAAGAACAAGCTAAGAGCTTTCAACCAAGCTATAAATGATTTATGCAACAAAAGAAATGTGAAAGTTAAATGCAACTGTATATGAAAAATACATTTTCATCAACAATATTCCCAGTGACATATTTCCCAGGTGAGTCAATTTTAAGTTCCTTTCCTAAGCCTCTAGCAATGAGAGTTATACGTCGTACGAAAGAACAAGCTAAGAGCTTTCAATCAAGCTATAAATGATTTATGCAACAAAAGAAATGTGAAAGTTAAATGCAACTGTATATGAAAATTACAGATTCATCAACAATATTGCCAGTGACATATTTCCTAGATGAGTCAATTTTAAGTTCCTTTCCTAAGCCTCTAGCAATGAGAGTTATACGTCGTACGAAAGAACAAGCTAAGAGCTTTCATCCAAGCTGTAAGTCGTTTACGCGGCAAAAGAAATGTGAAAGATAAATGCAACTGTACATGAAAAATTCAAAATCATCAACAATATTCCCAGTGTCATATTTCCTAGATGAGTCAATTTTAAGTTCGTTTCCTAAACCTCTTTAAACCTGAGTTTTACATCTTTGGAGAGAGCAAGCTAAGAGCTTTCAATTAAGCTATAAACGGTTTATGCAACAAAACAAATGTGAAAGTTAAATGTAATTGTATATGAAAAATACAGTATCATCAACAATATTCCCAGTGACATATTTCCTAGATTAGTCAATTTTAAGTTCCTTTCCTAAGCCTCTATCAGCGAGGGTTATCTTCGTTGGAAAGAACAAAATAAGGGATTTCAACTAAGCTATACACGGTATATGCAGCGGAAAAAATGTGAGAGTTAAATACAACTGTATATGAAAAATACAGAGTCATCAACAATATTCCTCGTGGCATAATTCCGAGATCCGTCAATTTTAAGTTCCTTTCCTAAGCTTCTATCAACCACAGTTATACATCGTTGGAAAGAACAAAATAAGGGCTTTCAATCACACTATAAATAGTTTTTGCAGCAAAAGAAATGTGAAAGTTAAATGCAACTGTATATGAAAAATACATTTTCATCAACAATATTCCCAGTGACATATTTCCCAGGTGAGTCAATTTTAAGTTCCTTTCCTAAGCTTCTATCAAGGATTGTTATACATCGTTGGAAAGAACAAGCTAGGAGCTTTCAACCAAGCTATAAATGATTTATGCAACAAAAGAAATGTGAAAGTTAAATGCAACTGTATATGAAAATTACAGATTCATCAACAATATTGCCAGTGACATATTTCCTAGATGAGTCAATTTTGAGTTCCTTTCCTAAGCCTCTAGCAATGAGAGTTATCCGTCGTACGAAAGAACAAGCTAAGAGCTTTCAACCAAGCTGTAAGTCGTTTATGCAGCAAAAGAAATGTGAAAGTTAAATGCAACTGTATATAAAAAATACAAAATCATCAACAATATTCCCAATGACATATTTCCTAAGTGAGTCAATTATAAGTTCCTTCCCTAAGCCTTTATGAACGAGGGTTATACATCGTTGGAAAGAACAAGCTAAGGGCTTTCAATCAACCTATAAACGTTTTATGCAACAAAAGAAATGTGAAAGATAAATGCAACTGTATATGAAAAATACAAAATCATCAACAATATTCCCAATGACATATTTCCTAACTGAGTCAATTATAAGTTCCTTTCCTAAGCTTCTATCAAGGAGAGTTATACATCGTTGGAAAGAACAAGCTAGGAGCTTTCAACCAAGCTATAAATGATTTATGCAACAAAAGAAATGTGAAAGTTAAATGCAACTGTATATGAAAAATACAAAATCATCAACAATATTCCCAATGACATATTTCCTAACTGAGTCAATTATAAGTTCCTTTCCTAAGCCTCTAGCAATGAGAGTTATACGTCGTACGAAAGAACAAGCTAAGAGCTTTCAACCAAGCAGAAAGTCGTTTGTGCAGCAAAAGAAATGTGAAAGTTAAATGCAACTGTATATGAAAAATACATTTTCATCAACAATATTCCCAGTGACATATTTCCCAGGTGAGTCAGTTTTAAGTTCCTTTCCTAAGCCTCTATCAAGGAGAGTTATACATCGTTGGAAAGAACAAGCTAGGAGCTTTCAACCAAGCTATAAATGATTTATGCAACAAAAGAAATGTGAAAGTTAAATGCAACTGTACATGAAAAATACAAAATCATCAACAATATTCCCAATGACATATTTCCTAAGTGAGTCAATTATAAGTTCCTTCCCTAAGCCTTTATGAACGAGGGTTATACATCGTTGGAAAGAACAAGCTAAGGGCTTTCAATCAACCTATAAACGTTTTATGCAACAAAAGAAATGTGAAAGATAAATGCAACTGTATATGAAAAATACAAAATCATCAACAATATTCCCAATGACATATTTCCTAACTGAGTCAATTATAAGTTCCTTTCCTAAGCTTCTATCAACCACAGTTATACATCGTTGGAAAGAACAAAGTAAGGGCTTTCAATCACAATATAAATAGTTTTTCCAGCAAAAGAAATGTGAAAGTTAAACGCAACTGTATATGAAAAATACAAAATCATCAACAATATTCCCAGTGACATATTTCCCAGGTGAGTTAATTTTAAGTTCCGTTCCTTAGTCTTTATCAAGGAGAGTTATACATCGTTGGAAAGAATAAGCTAAGGGCTTTCAATCAAGCTATAAACGTTTTATGCAGCAAAAGAAATGTGAAAGATAAATGCAACTGTATATGAAGAATACAAAATCATCAACAATATTCCCAGTGACATATTTCCTAAGTCAGTCAATTATAACTTCCTTCCCTAATCCTCTATCAACGAAAGTTATACATCGTTCGAAAGAAGAGTCTAAGAGCTTTCAATCAAGCTATAAAATCTTTATGCAACAATAGAAATGTGAAAGTTATGTGCAACTGTATATGAAAAATACTAAATCATCAACAATATTCCCAGTGACATATTTCCTAAGTTTGTCAATTATAAGTTCTTTCCCTAAGCCTCTAACAATGAGGGTTATACACCGTTGGAAAGAAAAAGCTAGGAGCTTTCAATCAAGCTATAACTGATTTATGCAGTAGAATAAATGTGAAAGTTAAATGCAACTGTATATGAAAAATAAAAAATCATCAACAATATTCCCAGTGACATATTTCCCAGGTGAGTCAATTTTAAGTTCCTTTCCTAAGCCTCTATCAAGGATTGTTATACATCGTTGGAAAGAACAAGCTAGGAGCTTTCAACCAAGCTATTAATGATTTATGCAACAAAAGAAATGTGAAAGTTAAATGCAACTGTATATGAAAATTACAGATTCATCAACAATATTGCCAGTAACATATTTCCTAGATGAGTCAATTTTAAGTTCCTTTCCTAAGCCTCTATCAATGAGAGTTATACATCGTTGGAAAGAACAAGCTAGGAGCTTTCAATCAAGCTATAACTGATTTATGCAGTAAAAGAAATGTGAAAGTTAAATGCAACTGTATATGAAAAATAAAAAATCATCAACAATATTGCCAGTGACATATTTCCTGGAAGAGTCAATTTTAAGTTCCTTTCCTAAGCTTCTATCACTGAGAGTTATACGTCGTTGGAAAGAACAAGCTAAGAGCTTTCAACCAAGCTATAAATGATTTATGCAACAAAAGAAATGTGAAAGTTAAATGCAACTGTATATGAAAAATACATTTTCATCAACAATATTCCCAGTGACATATTTCCCAGGTGAGTCAATTTTAAGTTCCTTTCCTAAGCCTCTAGCAATGAGAGTTATACGTCGTACGAAAGAACAAGCTAAGAGCTTTCAATCAAGCTATAAATGATTTATGCAACAAAAGAAATGTGAAAGTTAAATGCAACTGTATATGAAAATTACAGATTCATCAACAATATTGCCAGTGACATATTTCCTAGATGAGTCAATTTTAAGTTCCTTTCCTAAGCCTCTAGCAATGAGAGTTATACGTCGTACGAAAGAACAAGCTAAGAGCTTTCATCCAAGCTGTAAGTCGTTTACGCGGCAAAAGAAATGTGAAAGATAAATGCAACTGTACATGAAAAATTCAAAATCATCAACAATATTCCCAGTGTCATATTTCCTAGATGAGTCAATTTTAAGTTCGTTTCCTAAACCTCTTTAAACCTGAGTTTTACATCTTTGGAGAGAGCAAGCTAAGAGCTTTCAATTAAGCTATAAACGGTTTATGCAACAAAACAAATGTGAAAGTTAAATGTAATTGTATATGAAAAATACAGTATCATCAACAATATTCCCAGTGACATATTTCCTAGATTAGTCAATTTTAAGTTCCTTTCCTAAGCCTCTATCAGCGAGGGTTATCTTCGTTGGAAAGAACAAAATAAGGGATTTCAACTAAGCTATACACGGTATATGCAGCGGAAAAAATGTGAGAGTTAAATACAACTGTATATGAAAAATACAGAGTCATCAACAATATTCCTCGTGGCATAATTCCGAGATCCGTCAATTTTAAGTTCCTTTCCTAAGCTTCTATCAACCACAGTTATACATCGTTGGAAAGAACAAAATAAGGGCTTTCAATCACACTATAAATAGTTTTTGCAGCAAAAGAAATGTGAAAGTTAAATGCAACTGTATATGAAAAATACATTTTCATCAACAATATTCCCAGTGACATATTTCCCAGGTGAGTCAATTTTAAGTTCCTTTCCTAAGCTTCTATCAAGGATTGTTATACATCGTTGGAAAGAACAAGCTAGGAGCTTTCAACCAAGCTATAAATGATTTATGCAACAAAAGAAATGTGAAAGTTAAATGCAACTGTATATGAAAATTACAGATTCATCAACAATATTGCCAGTGACATATTTCCTAGATGAGTCAATTTTGAGTTCCTTTCCTAAGCCTCTAGCAATGAGAGTTATCCGTCGTACGAAAGAACAAGCTAAGAGCTTTCAACCAAGCTGTAAGTCGTTTATGCAGCAAAAGAAATGTGAAAGTTAAATGCAACTGTATATAAAAAATACAAAATCATCAACAATATTCCCAATGACATATTTCCTAAGTGAGTCAATTATAAGTTCCTTTCCTAGGCTTCTATCAACCACAGTTATACATCGTTGGAAAGAACAAAGTAAGGGCTTTCAATCACAATATAAATTGTTTTTCCAGCAAAAGAAATGTGAAAGTTAAACGCAACTGTATATGAAAAATACAAAATCATCAACAATATTCCCAGTGACATATTTCCCAGGTGAGTCAATTTTAAGTGCCGTTCCTAAGTCTCTATCAAGGAGAGTTATACATCGTTGGAAAGAATAAGCTAAGGGCTTTCAATCAAGCTATAAACGTTTTATGCAACAAAAGAAATGTGAAAGATAAATGCAACTGTACATAAAGAATACAAAATCATCAACAATATTCCCAGTGACATATTTCCTAAGTCAGTCAATTATAACTTCCTTCCCTAAGCCTCTATCAACGAAAGTTATACATCGTTCGAAAGAAGAGTCTAAGCGCTTTCAATCAAGCTATAAATGGTTTATGCAACAATGGAAATGTGAAAGTTAGGTGCAACTGTATATGAAAAATACTAAATCATCAACAATATTCCCAGTGACATATTTCCTAGATTAGTCAATTTTAAGTTTCTTTCCTAAGCCTCTATCAGCGAGGGTTATCTTCGTTGGAAAGAACAAAATAAGGGATTTCAACTAAGCTATACACGGTATATGCAGCGGAAAAAATGTGAGAGTTAAATACAACTGTATATGAAAAATACAGAGTCATCAACAATATTCCTCGTGACATAATTCCGAGATCCGTCAATTTTAAGTTCCTTTCCTAAGCTTCTATCAACCACAGTTATACATCGTTGGAAAGAACAAAATAAGGGCTTTCAATCACACTATAAATAGTTTTTGCAGCAAAAGAAATGTGAAAGTTAAATGCAACTGTATATGAAAATTACAGATTCATCAACAATATTGCCAGTGACATATTTCCTAGATGAGTCAATTTTAAGTTCCTTTCCTAAGCCTCTAGCAATGAGAGTTATACGTCGTACGAAAGAACAAGCTCAGAGCTTTCAACCAAGCTGTAAGTCGTTTATGCAGCAAAAGAAATGTGAAAGTTAAATGCAACTGTATATGAAAATTACAGATTCATCAACAATATTCCCAATGACATATTTCCTAACTGAGTCAATTATAAGTTCCTTTCCTAAGCTTCTATCAACCACAGTTATACATCGTTGGAAAGAACAAAGTAAGGGCTTTCAATCACAATATAAATAGTTTTTCCAGCAAAAGAAATGTGAAAGTTAAACGCAACTGTATATGAAAAATACAAAATCATCAACAATATTCCCAGTGACATATTTCCCAGGTGAGTTAATTTTAAGTTCCGTTCCTAAGTCTTTATCAAGGAGAGTTATACATTGTTGGAAAGAATAAGCTAAGGGCTTTCAATCAAGCTATAAACGTTTTATGCAGCAAAAGAAATGTGAAAGATAAATGCAACTGTATATGAAGAATACAAAATCATCAACAATATTCCCAGTGACATATTTCCTAAGTCAGTCAATTATAACTTCCTCCCCTAATCCTCTATCAACGAAAGTTATACATCGTTCGAAAGAAGAGTCTAAGAGCTTTCAATCAAGCTATAAAATGTTTATGCAACAATAGAAATGTGAAAGTTATGTGCAACTGTATATGAAAAATACTAAATCATCAACAATATTCCCAGTGACATATTTCCTAAGTTTGTCAATTATAAGTTCTTTCCCTAAGCCTCTAACAATGAGGGTTATACACCGTTGGAAAGAAAAAGCTAGGAGCTTTCAATCAAGCTATAACTGATTTATGCAGTAGAATAAATGTGAAAGTTAAATGCAACTGTATATGAAAAATAAAAAATCATCAACAATATTCCCAGTGACATATTTCCCAGGTGAGTCAATTTTAAGTTCCTTTCCTAAGCCTCTATCCTAAAATGTGCAAAAGAAATGTGAAAGTTAAATGCAACTGTATATGAAAATTACAGATTCATCAACAATATTGCCAGTGACATATATCCTAGATGAGTCAATTTTAAGTTCCTTTCCTAAGCCTCTAGCAATGAGAGTTATACGTCGTACGAAAGAACAAGCTAAGAGCTTTCACCCAAGCTGTAAGTCGTTTATGCAGCAAAAGAAATGTGAAAGTTAAATGCAACTGTATATGAAAATTACAGATTCATCAACAATATTGCCAGTGACATATTTCCTAGATGAGTCAATTTTAAGTTCCTTTCCTAAGCCTCTAGCAATGAGAGTTATACGTCGTACGAAAGAACAAGCTAAGAGCTTTCAACCAAGCTGTAAGTCGTTTATGCGGCAAAAGAAATGTGAAAGTTAAATGCAACTGTATATGAAAAATACAGATTCATCAACAATATTGCCAGTGACATATTTCCTAAATGAGTCAATTTTAAGTTCCTTTCCTAAGCCTCTAGCAATGAGAGTTATACGTCGTACGAAAGAACAAGCTAAGAGCTTTCAACCAAGCAGAAAGTCGTTTGTGCAGCAAAAGAAATGTGAAAGTTAAACGCAACTGTATATGAAAAATACAAAATCATCAACAATATTCCCAGTGACATATTTCCCAGGTGGGTCAATTTTAAGTTCCGTTCCTAGGCTTCTATCAACCACAGTTATACATCGTTGGAAAGAACAAAGTAAGGGCTTTCAATCACAATATAAATTGTTTTTCCAGCAAAAGAAATGTGAAAGTTAAACGCAACTGTATATGAAAAATACAAAATCATCAACAATATTCCCAGTGACATATTTCCCAGGTGAGTCAATTTTAAGTGCCGTTCCTAAGTCTCTATCAAGGAGAGTTATACATCGTTGGAAAGAATAGGCTAAGGGCTTTCAATCAAGCTATAAACGTTTTATGCAACAAAAGAAATGTGAAAGATAAATGCAACTGTACATGAAGAATACAAAATCATCAACAATATTCCCAGTGACATATTTCCTAAGTCAGTCAATTATAACTTCCTTCCCTAAGCCTCTATCAACGAAAGTTATACATCGTTCGAAAGAAGAGTCTAAGCGCTTTCAATCAAGCTATAAATGGTTTATGCAACAATAGAAATGTGAAAGTTAGGTGCAACTGTATATGAAAAATACTAAATCATCAACAATATTCCCAGTGACATATTTCCTAGATTAGTCAATTTTAAGTTTCTTTCCTAAGCCTCTATCAGCGAGGGTTATCTTCGTTGGAAAGAACAAAATAAGGGATTTCAACAAAGCTATACACGGTATATGCAGCGGAAAAAATGTGAGAGTTAAATACAACTGTATATGAAAAATACAGAGTCATCAACAATATTCCTCGTGACATAATTCCGAGATCCGTCAATTTTAAGTTCCTTTCCTAAGCTTCTATCAACCACAGTTATACATCGTTGGAAAGAACAAAATAAGGGCTTTCAATCACACTATAAATAGTTTTTGCAGCAAAAGAAATGTGAAAGTTAAATGCAACTGTATATGAAAATTACAGATTCATCAACAATATTGCCAGTGACATATTTCCTAGATGAGTCAATTTTAAGTTCCTTTCCTAAGCCTCTAGCAATGAGAGTTATACGTCGTACGAAAGAACAAGCTAAGAGCTTTCAACGAAGCTGTAAGTCGTTTATGCAGCAAAAGAAATGTGAAAGTTAAATGCAACTGTATATGAAAATTACAGATTCATCAACAATATTCCCAATGACATATTTCCTAACTGAGTCAATTATAAGTTCCTTCCCTAAGCCTTTATGAACGAGGGTTATACATCGTTGGAAAGAACAAGCTAAGGGCTTTCAATCAACCTATAAACGTTTTATGCAACAAAAGAAATGTGAAAGATAAATGCAACTGTATATGAAAAATACAAAATCATCAACAATATTCCCAATGACATATTTCCTAAGTGAGTCAATTATAAGTTCCTTCCCTAAGCCTTTATGAACGAGGGTTATACATCGTTGGAAAGAACAAGCTAAGGGCTTTCAATCAACCTATAAACGTTTTATGCAACAAAAGAAATGTGAAAGATAAATGCAACTGTATATGAAAAATACAAAATCATCAACAATATTCCCAATGACATATTTCCTAACTGAGTCAATTATATGTTCCTTTCCTAAGCTTCTATCAACCACAGTTATACATCGTTGGAAAGAACAAAATAAGGGCTTTCAATCACACTATAAATAGTTTTTGCAGCAAAAGAAATGTGAAAGTTAAATGCAACTGTATATGAAAATTACAGATTCATCAACAATATTGCCAGTGACATATTTCCTAGATGAGTCAATTTTAAGTTCCTTTCCTAAGCCTCTAGCAATGAGAGTTATACGTCGTACGAAAGAACAAGCTAAGAGCTTTCAACGAAGCTGTAAGTCGTTTATGCAACAAAAGAAATGTGAAAGTTAAATGCAACTGTACATGAAAAATACAAAATCATCAACAATATTCCCAATGACATATTTCCTAAGTGAGTCAATTATAAGTTCCTTCCCTAAGCCTTTATGAACGAGGGTTATACATCGTTGGAAAGAACGAGCTAAGGGCTTTCAATCAACCTATAAACGTTTTATGCAACAAAAGAAATGTGAAAGATAAATGCAACTGTATATGAAAAATACAAAATCATCAACAATATTCCCAATGACATATTTCCTAACTGAGTCAATTATAAGTTCCTTTCCTAAGCTTCTATCAACCACAGTTATACATCGTTGGAAAGAACAAAGTAAGGGCTTTCAATCACAATATAAATAGTTTTTCCAGCAAAAGAAATGTGAAAGTTAAACGCAACTGTATATGAAAAATACAAAATCATCAACAATATTCCCAGTGACATATTTCCCAGGTGAGTTAATTTTAAGTTCCGTTCCTAAGTCTTTATCAAGGAGAGTTATACATCGTTGGAAAGAATAAGCTAAGGGCTTTCAATCAAGCTATAAACGTTTTATGCAGCAAAAGAAATGTGAAAGATAAATGCAACTGTATATGAAGAATACAAAATCATCAACAATATTCCCAGTGACATATTTCCTAAGTCAGTCAATTATAACTTCCTTCCCTAATCCTCTATCAACGAAAGTTATACATCGTTCGAAAGAAGAGTCTAAGAGCTTTCAATCAAGCTATAAAATGTTTATGCAACAATAGAAATGTGAAAGTTATGTGCAACTGTATATGAAAAATACTAAATCATCAACAATATTCCCAGTGACATATTTCCTAAGTTTGTCAATTATAAGTTCTTTCCCTAAGCCTCTAACAATGAGGGTTATACACCGCTGGAAAGAAAAAGCTAGGAGCTTTCAATCAAGCTATAACTGATTTATGCAGTAGAATAAATGTGAAAGTTAAATGCAACTGTATATGAAAAATAAAAAATCATCAACAATATTCCCAGTGACATATTTCCCAGGTGAGTCAATTTTAAGTTCCTTTCCTAAGCCTGTATCCTAAAATGTGCAAAAGAAATGTGAAAGTTAAATGCAACTGTATATGAAAATTACAGATTCATCAACAATATTGCCAGTGACATATATCCTAGATGAGTCAATTTTAAGTTCCTTTCCTAAGCCTCTAGCAATGAGAGTTATACGTCGTACGAAAGAACAAGCTAAGAGCTTTCAACCAAGCTGTAAGTCGTTTATGCAGCAAAAGAAATGTGAAAGTTAAATGCAACTGTATATGAAAATTACAGATTCATCAACAATATTGCCAGTGACATATTTCCTAGATAAGTCAATTTTAAGTTCCTTTCCTAAGCCTCTAGCAATGAGAGTTATACGTCGTACGAAAGAACAAGCTAAGAGCTTTCAACCAAGCTGTAAGTCGTTTATGCGGCAAAAGAAATGTGAAAGTTAAATGCAACTGTATATGAAAAATACAGATTCATCAACAATATTGCCAGTGACATATTTCCTAAATGAGTCAATTTTAAGTTCCTTTCCTAAGCCTCTAGCAATGAGAGTTATACGTCGTACGAAAGAACAAGCTAAGAGCTTTCAACCAAGCAGAAAGTCGTTTGTGCAGCAAAAGAAATGTGAAAGTTAAATGCAACTGTATATGAAAAATACATTTTCATCAACAATATTCCCAGTGACATATTTCCCAGGTGAGTCAGTTTTAAGTTCCTTTCCTAAGCCTCTATCAAGGAGAGTTATACATCGTTGGAAAGAACAAGCTAGGAGCTTTCAACCAAGCTATAAATGATTTATGCAACAAAAGAAATGTGAAAGTTAAATGCAACTGTACATGAAAAATACAAAATCATCAACAATATTCCCAATGACATGTTTCCTAAGTGAGTCAATTATAAGTTCCTTCCCTAAGCCTTTATGAACGAGGGTTATACATCGTTGGAAAGAACAAGCTAAGGGCTTTCAATCAACCTATAAACGTTTTATGCAACAAAAGAAATGTGAAAGATAAATGCAACTGTATATGAAAAATACAAAATCATCAACAATATTCCCAATGACATATTTCCTAACTGAGTCAATTATAAGTTCCTTTCCTAAGCTTCTATCAACCACAGTTATACATCGTTGGAAAGAACAAAGTAAGGGCTTTCAATCACAATATAAATAGTTTTTCCAGCAAAAGAAATGTGAAAGTTAAACGCAACTGTATATGAAAAATACAAAATCATCAACAATATTCCCAGTGACATATTTCCCAGGTGAGTTAATTTTAAGTTCCGTTCCTAAGTCTTTATCAAGGAGAGTTATACATCGTTGGAAAGAATAAGCTAAGGGCTTTCAATCAAGCTATAAACGTTTTATGCAGCAAAAGAAATGTGAAAGATAAATGCAACTGTATATGAAGAATACAAAATCATCAACAATATTCCCAGTGACATATTTCCTAAGTCAGTCAATTATAACTTCCTTCCCTAATCCTCTATCAACGAAAGTTATACATCTTTCGAAAGAAGAGTCTAAGAGCTTTCAATCAAGCTATAAAATGTTTATGCAACAATAGAAATGTGAAAGTTATGTGCAACTGTATATGAAAAATACTAAATCATCAACAATATTCCCAGTGACATATTTCCTAAGTTTGTCAATTATAAGTTCTTTCCCTAAGCCTCTAACAATGAGGGTTATACACCGTTGGAAAGAAAAAGCTAGGAGCTTTCAATCAAGCTATAACTGATTTATGCAGTAGAATAAATGTGAAAGTTAAATGCAACTGTATATGAAAAATAAAAAATCATCAACAATATTCCCAGTGACATATTTCCCAGGTGAGTCAATTTTAAGTTCCTTTCCTAAGCCTCTATCAAGGATTGTTATACATCGTTGGAAAGAACAAGCTAGGAGCTTTCAACCAAGCTATTAATGATATATGCAACAAAAGAAATGTGAAAGTTAAATGCAACTGTATATGAAAATTACAGATTCATCAACAATATTGCCAGTAACATATTTCCTAGATGAGTCAATTTTAAGTTCCTTTCCTAAGCCTCTATCAATGAGAGTTATACATCGTTGGAAAGCAAAAGCTAGGAGCTTTCAATCAAGCTATAACTGATTTATGCAGTAAAAGAAATGTGAAAGTTAAATGCAACTGTATATGAAAAATAAAAAATCATCAACAATATTGCCAGTGACATATTTCCTGGAAGAGTCAATCTTAAGTTCCTTTCCTAAGCTTCTATCACTGAGAGTTATACGTCGTTGGAAAGAACAAGCTAAGAGCTTTCAACCAAGCTATAAATGATTTATGCAACAAAAGAAATGTGAAAGTTAAATGCAACTGTATATGAAAAATACATTTTCATCAACAATATTCCCAGTGACATATTTCCCAGGTGAGTCAATTTTAAGTTCCTTTTCTAAGCCTCTAGCAATGAGAGTTATACGTCGTACGAAAGAACAAGCTAAGAGCTTTCAATCAAGCTATAAATAATTTATGCAACAAAAGAAATGTGAAAGTTAAATGCAACTGTATATGAAAATTACAGATTCATCAACAATATTGCCAGTGACATATTTCCTAGATGAGTCAATTTTAAGTTCCTTTCCTAAGCCTCTAGCAATGAGAGTTATACGTCGTACGAAAGAACAAGCTAAGAGCTTTCATCCAAGCTGTAAGTCGTTTACGCGGCAAAAGAAATGTGAAAGATAAATGCAACTGTACATGAAAAATTCAAAATCATCAACAATATTCCCAGTGTCATATTTCCTAGATGAGTCAATTTTAAGTTCGTTTCCTAAACCTCTTTAAACCTGAGTTTTACATCTTTGGAGAGAGCAAGCTAAGAGCTTTCAATTAAGCTATAAACGGTTTATGCAACAAAACAAATGTGAAAGTTAAATGTAATTGTATATGAAAAATACAGTATCATCAACAATATTCCCAGTGACATATTTCCTAGATTAGTCAATTTTAAGTTCCTTTCCTAAGCCTCTATCAGCGAGGGTTATCTTCGTTGGAAAGAACAAAATAAGGGATTTCAACTAAGCTATACACGGTATATGCAGCGGAAAAAATGTGAGAGTTAAATACAACTGTATATGAAAAATACAGAGTCATGAACAATATTCCTCGTGACATAATTCCGAGATCCGTCAATTTTAAGTTCCTTTCCTAAGCTTCTATCAACCACAGTTATACATCGTTGGAAAGAACAAAATAAGGGCTTTCAATCACACTATAAATAGTTTTTGCAGCAAAAGAAATGTGAAAGTTAAATGCAACTGTATATGAAAAATACATTTTCATCAACAATATTCCCAGTGACATATTTCCCAGGTGAGTCAATTTTAAGTTCCTTTCCTAAGCTTCTATCAAGGATTGTTATACATCGTTGGAAAGAAAAAGCTAAGAGCTTTCAACCAAGCTGTAAGTCGTTTATGCAGCAAAAGAAATGTGAAAGTTAAATGCAACTGTATATGAAAATTACAGATTCATCAACAATATTGCCAGTGACATATTTCCTAGATGAGTCAATTTTAAGTTCCTTTCCTAAGCCTCTATCAATGAGAGTTATACACCGTTGGAAAGAAAAAGCTAGGAGCTTTCAATCAAGCTATAACTGATTTATGCAGTAAAAGAAATGTGAAAGTTAAATACAACTGTATATGAAAAATAAAAAATCATCAACAATATTGCCAGTGACATATTTCCTGGAAGAGTCAACTTTAAGTTCCTTTCCTAAGCTTCTATCACTGAGAGTTATACGTCGTTCGAAAGAACAAGCTAAGAGCTTTCAATCAAGCTATAAATGATTTATGCAACAAAAGAAATGTGAAAGTTAAATGCAACTGTACATGAAAAATACAAAATCATCAACAATATTCCCAATGACATATTTCCAAAGTGAGTCAATTATAAGTTCCTTCCCTAAGCCTTTATCAACGAGGGTTATACATCGTTGGAAAGAACAAGCTAAGGGCTTTCAATCAACCTATAAACGTTTTATGCAACAAAAGAAATGTGAAAGATAAATGCAACTGTATATGAAAAATAAAAAATCATCAACAATATTGCCAGTGACATATTTCCTGGAAGAGTCAATTTTAAGTTCCTTTCCTAAGCTTCTATCACTGAGAGTTATACGTCGTTCGAAAGAACAAGCTAAGAGCTTTCAATCAAGCTATAAATGATTTATGCAGCAAAAGAAATGTGAAAGTTAAATGCAACTGTATATGAAAATTACAGATTCATCAACAATATTGCCAGTGACATATGTCCTAGATGAGTCAATTTTAAATTCCTTTCCTAAGCCTCTAGCAATGAGAGTTATACGTCGTACGAAAGAACAAGCTAAGAGCTTTCAACCAAGCTGTAAGTCGTTTACGCGGCAAAAGAAATGTGAAAGTTAAATGCAACTGTATATGAAAAATACAAAATCATCAACAATATTCCCAGTGACATATTTCCCTGGTGAGTCAATTTTAAGTTCCTTTCCTAAGCCTCCAGCAATGAGAGTTATACGTCGTACGAAAGAACAAGCTAAGAGCTTTCAACCAAGCTTTAAGTCGTTTATGCAGCAAAAGAAATGTGTTAAATTAATAAAACATACGGGCATAACTACCCGCTTGAGTACTTGTAGGATACTAAATTTTATTTACAAAATTATTCTTAAGTACTAACATTGAAAACCTTAAACCTAACTAGAACTGATAAGCTACGATTGTACACATGCACACACTAGCGACCCTTAATTTATTACTCGTTAAGTGTTTTATGATCATGTTTAGGCACATGCGTATTTTAGTGATAAAAACAAAAGGTTTCATTATCTGTGTTAGTGTTTGTCAAAATAACTAATTACACAGAATTACATACATATGGAAACTAAATTATCTCTTACTCTAATGACCTTTTTTATCTTTTATTCTTAGAACTAATGGAAATTTCTTTTTATGGGCAATTCCATCTCCACTAAATTATCTCTTACTCTAATCACCTTTTTTGTCTTTTATTCTTAGAACTAATAAATATTATCTTTTAATAATAAACATGTTCAATTCTGAACATTCTGCCGGGCCTCTAGAGGAGCTGGAGCCGAGAAATCTAATTTTACTACAGTATTATTACTGCGGCAACACTGATATTTAATATACATACAAAACAATATTAGAATACCAATTATAATTAATATCAAAGATGCGTGTCCTGATACAGTATGGAGTTGAATTCTTTTTAATTCAACGTGGGATGTCTTCATTTTTTCGACTGCATTTTTTAAATAGTTCATCTCCTTTGTGTTGTTGATAATTGTCACGTCTAAAGGTTTCACCAGCCTTGATTCTACTTGCGGAAGTTCTAGACCCCATGACGATGTCTGGATAGGTGACTGCATACGTGATGTAAATCGTTGTGAGGCTGTTAATGTCACTCCTTCATATGTTGCAATACATCCTGGTGATAACGTCAGAATTCCTTTAAAAGGTAAAGTTGTCCAGCTGCGCTTTCCCTGACCACAATCCACTGTAATCATAAAGTTGCTAAACACGGCGAATATCCAATTATTTTCAGTGGATGTTTGCTTCCAAAAGCTTGTAGTTGAAATTTCCTCGAATTCGCAATCAGCGTGCCTGGATTGTTTTAAGGCTGACACTTCACAAGAGCGTTCAGTTGCTGGTTTCCATGGCATATTACCAATACAATTAAACTGACCTTTTAAATTCTTCTCACATGCGTTCAATTGCACTAGCGACATCAAAAAGTACATGTTGGAAGCAAAGTTGTATGCAATCAATTCATTTCCAATTCTTGGCATCATCGTATGGTTCTTATTACCAACTGGCAGCTTTATTATTTCGTAAACTTCAGAACTGTGCTCATACAATAAAGGTATTTCCAACTGAATTACTAACCGTGACTCCATTATGATCCCTTTAGAAGTCATTGAATGGTAGACCTCTTTCAGCTCTGTTCCCGTAGCTTCTCCAGGAAGAACTAAATTATTTGGCAACATCTTCTTAATTTCTGACAGTTGTTTATGGAGCTGTGATGGCTTCAATAAATCAAGATTCACATGCCCGTGATTAATATCTATCAATAAGTTTATAATTGAGGATTGAATCCTGCTGCAGTCATCAATCATTAGGTTTAATTGTGTGGACATAACTTGGAATAATATAATCAAACGCTCGGTGTTTCTAGTACTTTGAACTTCTTCGTTAAACAGCTTCAGCTGGTTATACATTTTATTGAAGTTCGCGTTAACATCGTCTGTAGTCTTTTTCAGTATATTTATAGTTGAGTCTACAATGGACGTTTGTTTTTGGATTAAGTTGTTCAATTCCTGTTGATTTTCAAACACATTTCTCATATTCTCCTCCATTTTATCTCGGTCATCAGCATCCATCATCCCGAAAAGCATGTGATACAAAGACCCCACAAATTCGAAGGGAGCTCTTTTCTCTCGGGATTTGGTTAATAAAAGATCGTTATTTTCATTAATTATATTGATTCTTCTATCCATTGTTGAAATTACCATTTCACATGCTTCTTTGTAATATCCAAGATTTGGACACTCCTTTTTAACCCTTTTTATCAACGTCTGTATACGTTCCCTCTCTTTTTGATATGTTGAAAGATCGAAATATATTACTAAGCTCGATTTCGAATTGATCATATTTATTTGGCCTATGTTGTCTAGATATAACGCTGTATTTGAAGAAATCTCCTTGATTGAAAATGGCTTATTGGCTTCTAACGGCGCAGTCTTTACTTGCTTCATTATCACAATCAGCAATAGCAGGAACCCTAACATTTTTAACATCTTATTTTCTTTTGGTTGCTTTCTTGATGTACAAAAACTTGTAACTGAAGAACCATTTTCTTCACCGTCATGCTCATCTGACACCGGCAATGCGCATACTTTATGTATTGGACGCTTGAGTATGCTGTTTGGAAGTTTTACAGTCACAACTCTTACCATGCCATCTTTACCTTCATGTACCTCTGTCACCCTTCCCAGAGGCCACTTCGCAGGGTAAGTTGGTTCATCCTTTACCAGTACCACTGAACCTTTCTTTAAGTTCTCCCTAGGCTGCCTCCACTTTGCTCTTTGTTGCAATGTCACCAGGTATTCCTCCTTCCACCGATTCCAAAAATCTTTTTTTAATTTTTGGATAAGCTTCCATCTATTAAGTGAACTTATCTTAGACTCATCAATGTGCTCCGGACAGTCGATTAGGGGTCGACCAATCAGAAAATGACCTGGTGACAATGTATCTATAATATCGCTGCTCTGACTATCCACTTCTACCAGAGGTCTGGAATTCAGAACTGCTTCTATTTGCGTCAGCAGCGTACACATTTCTTCAAAAGTCAGCTTTGTATCTCCAATTATTCTTTTTAGATGATATTTTGTAGATTTCACACCCGCTTCCCAAATCCCTCCAAAGTGAGGGGCTGCGGGGGGAATGAAATGCCATTGTATTTTTTGTGATGCCAAAATTGGTATAATGGATTCATTGCTTTTTATTGCTTTTTTGAACTCTGCATCTAATTTTTTATTTGCACCAACGAAATTAGTGCTTTTATCCGAATATATATGACTACAAAAGCCTCTTCGTGCAAAAAATCTTTTCAGCGCTGCCAAAAATGCATCAGTTGTTAGATCGCTGACAGCTTCTAAATGAATTGCTTTAGTTACCATGCAGACAAACACTGCAATATATCCTTTAAATGATTTTAAGCCTCTCCCTTTTGAACATTTCATCTGAATTGGCCCTGCATAATCTACTCCTGTATGCATGAATGGGGAAGATGGCGTAACACGTACTTCGGGCAGATTCCCCATGAGCTGTTTGGCTGAGTCTTGTCTATAGCGCACGCATTTTGTACAATTTCTAATGTGTTTCTTCACAGCTGCTTTTGCCCCTACAATCCAATATTTTCTTTTTATATTTGCCTCTACTAGTCGATTGCCTCCATGAAGTGTTAAGGTATGTACATTATTTATCAACGATGCCAAATGTGAATTTTGTAAAATTATTGGATGTTTTTGGTTGTAAGGCAGACTTGAATTATTCAACCTTCCGCCCACCCGAAGAATGTTGTCGCTGTCTATAAATGGGTATAGACTTTGGATTTTACTAGTAGAGCTGACTATATGGTCTTTCTTTAAACTTATAATTTCATTTTTAAATTCATATTGCTGATGGTGACAGATAATCAATTTTTCTGCCGCTTCTACTTCCGCAACGGTCAAGTATTCTTGATTATTACGTTTGCCTTTGATTCTGTTCGTGAATCGCAAAACATATGCCACAACCCTAGTCAGCTTATTTAACTTTGAATACTTGCCCATAAGTTCATTCAAAAAATTTAATTTTGTTGCAGGGTTTGTCATGAAACATGATATTATTGGCTGTTCTTCTTGATGTATTGGCCAATGTTCTGTTGGTTTCGACAGCCAATTGGGACCATTCTACCATAATAAATAGTCCTTGAATTTGTCGGCGTGTATTCCTCTAGACGCAATATCTGCTGGGTTATCTTTGCTGCTAACATGCTGCCATAATGCTGTAGGCACTAGCGTGTTGATTTCGTTCACTTTGTTTCTTATGAATTTATCCTTATTTCTGTTGTTCTGAATCCAACCCAATGTAATCGTTGAATCACTCCAAGCGTATATTTTTTGTTGGCGTTTAAAGATGTCTGCTACTTTACGCAATAGCCTCGCTAATAGATGTGCTGCGCTAAGCTCCAGTTTTGGAAGAGTTTTTCTATTCTTAATCGGATTAACCTTGCTTTTAGCTGTCAGTAATGTCACAAACGACTTGACCTTTATATATACTACTGCTGCATACGCTTTTTCAGAAGCATCGGCGAACCCGTGCATCTCTAATTCCATATCGTTTTCCGATTTAATCCATCTTGGGATAATAATTTGTTGAAGACTCATTATGTTTTTCGTAAATTCGTCCCATTCTTTTTTTAGCTCACTAGACAACACTTCATCCCATGTTGATTGTTGTAACCACAATTTCTGTATAAAAAGTTTTGCTACCAATGTAACTGGTGACAACCAGCCTAATGGATCAAAGATTCTGGCAACATCTGAAAGTGCTTGCCTTTTTGTTATTTTATCTTTTTGAATAAAATTAATATTGAACATAAATTCATCCTTTACTGGATCCCATTGAAGGCCCAGTGTCTTCACTGATTCGTCATCCTCAATTTCCATGACTGCATTTTTCTGAATGCTTTTAACATCTTCGATCACTGTTTTATCGTTTGATAACCACTTCCTTAAATTAAACCCGAATTTCTTTAGCTGATATTCAATTTTATGCTGAATACTTTTGCATTGTTGAATTGTATCTGCTCCAGTCATCAAATCGTCCATGTAAAAGTCTTCTTTTATTATGTTGTGAACATCCTCTTCCTTACAGCTATCAGTTATGTAGAACAGTGATCTTACAGCAAGAAATGGTGCAGACGCTGTGCCATACGTAACAGTATTTAATTTGTATTCCTTTATGGGATCATTTTTGTTTTCTCTCCATAACACATGTTGATAAGATTGATCTTCTTCTACAACCTTAACTTGACGGTACATTTTTTCCACATCCGCTGTCACTACATATCTCCACAACCTCCACTTTATGATGATGTCAAAGATATCCTTTTGAAGTTTCGGGCCCGTAAACATTATATCGTTTAAGCTATTGCCGTTTGATGATTTAGCGGACGCATCGAATACTACACGTAATTTTGTTGTTAGACTGTTTTCTCGTATTACCGGTTGATGCGGTAGGTAGTACTTTCCACTATGGCTCTTATTTACCTCTGTCATGTGACCCAGCTCTAAGTATTCTTGCATAAATTTGACGTAGTCCTTCTTTAGCTTTATGTTGCGATCTAGTCTTCTTTCTAATGATAGAAACCTGGCTAACGCTTGTTTTCTGGATTGGCCTAAATTGATGTCATCTCTAATTGGCAATTTTACTACAATTTTACCCTTTTGGTTAATCATTGTAGTTTTTTCGAATATTTCTAGGCAGTGTTTATCTTCAGAATTTTCTTCAGCATTTGGAAGCTCTTCAAGCTCCCAAAACCTCTCCAGATTGGTTACGGCTGACAATAGTTTTTTATTATTGCTGTTATTACTAAAGACTCCTGTTAAAATCCAACCCAATTTTGTAGATTGAGCCACTAAGCCATTCTTTTTGCAAACCCCTTCTTCTAGAATATCGCCAAATACGTCAGCTCCAATCAGGATATCAACTCTATCTGACTTATTGTACATTGGATCAGCTAGAACGTAGTTGTCCCACTGACTGAGATCAATTTTAAATGATTTATCAGGTTGTGGTCCTGAAATTGAAGGTAAAACTACCGCATCAGTACTTATAACTTCGTCACTATAGAAGCGTGGTTGAATTAATAGTTTCACCATTGCTTTTGATGTGGCCACTATTGTACTTCCAAGTCCTTGTATGTTAGTTTTGCACTTAATTCTTGGAAGTCCTAATATTTGTGTAGCTTCTTCTGAAAGCGCTGTAATTTGTGATCCCTGATCAATTAATGCTCTTAGCATAATTAATTCTCCACTTGCTGCACGAACTTTTACCTGTGAGGTCGCTAGTAGTGCTGTTGTATTTGTGTTTGGTTTTTTTATCATCATTGATTTTGATGTACTAGATTTTGGTTCCTCGTTTTTTTCCTCATCTTTATGTAGCAGCCTATGGTGTCCTTTTCCGCAAAGACCGCATTTAGTTTTATTAGAACATTTCCTATCAAATTTATGGTTAATGCATGTAAAGCATAATTTATTTTTATAAGCGATTCTTCTGCGGTCAGCCATTGGTAATGTTAGAAACTTTCTGCATACACTCGTTAAATGGCCATTCATGTTGCAGTAAAGGCACGCTTGTTGTGCCGTGTAAAGTGTGTTGGAAACTTTTGTATTGTCACCCACTTTTTTCTGGTACTTATATCCTTGGCGCTTCGTAACTGCTTCCAAGGCTTGAACTTGTTGCTCCAAAAATTTCAAAACGTCATCAAGACTTTGAATTTCTTTTGTTTTCTTAACATTTTGTTCATAATACCGGAGACCATCATTGTCTAGTTTTCTGATTATAATGCGAGCAATAAACGGTTCAGCATCCGTTATCTTCACATCCATTCCTTTAAGCGCATAAATGCAACTGTTTGTTGTGTCCAATAGCTGCTTTACACTTGCGGATGACTCGCTGTTGACCATTGGTTGATCTAGTAGTTTGTCGACTTGGTTGGTAAACAACAGCCTTCGATTCTCGTATCTTTGTTTGAGAATTTCAAAAGCCGCCACATAGTTTATATCCGTCACTTTCAGGTGTTGAACTAGTTTCTTAGCTTCACCTTTTAGTGCTGTCACCAATCGATACATTTTCTCCACATTAGAGAGATAATTGCAGTCATGCACCAGGCTCTTAAACATATCATGAAATGGAGCCCAATCATTTATGTCTCCATGAAACTCAGGTATTTCTATTTTACCTAAGTTTGAAATGCCACTGGCATCAAATCTTGGCTCATTGACCTGTTCCCTTGAAGGATTTTTTACGTTTTTTGCACGTAATGCAAGAGCCATGTAATACTCGTCCTCAATATTTTCCTTGAGGATACGCACTTCTTTAGTGCTATTAAACTCGCATAGTTTTTTATAAACGTCTTCCAATGCTAAAAATCGTTTTTTTATTTGCTGCGTCTTTATGTCCAGTAGCTCGTTGGATGCATCAGATACTATTGTATGTAGTTCTGATATCCTTTCGCGCATCCATTCTACCTTTTCGATAAATTCTTCCAGCAGTTCTTCGGCTTTTCCTTGGACATTGGTAATGTCCTTGTTTTCTTTTTTACCGGCTATTGATTGCGTCCCTTGGCTTTCTGATGATGACGTACTGGCTTTTATTAACTGCTTCTTTTGCTGGTGAACAATTTCCTGATGTTTATCTAGCTCTTCTTCATTCATTACTTGTTGAATTAATTCAATATTTTCTGCTATTACATCCTCTATTGATTCAAAATACTTTTGTTTAAAGTAATCTTCAGACGTTCTTCCTGTTGTCAAAAGTGCTGTATTATTTGCCTCAAATTCAGCTCGAATCTGGTCAATACGTTTAGATACCTCAGGAATTCTTGTAGCGCGAATTGTTTTCAAGCTTAGTTTTGTCCGAATTGTAACTAGCTCGTCGCCCAACTCTTTTTGGCGTTCAAATAATTTTGCTTTATTAGCCATAGCTAATATGCTTTATATTATTAATGTTTATAGAAATAATATCTGTGTATTTGGATAATTATTCACAACACAATCCCTGTTTTAGCCGAGAGTGACGCTTTTTTTTTTTTTTTTTTTTTTACTTTTTTGTATTCTATTTTAAAAATTTTATTTTTCAATAATATCTAACGCTTGTTAAATTTATTATTCTTTAATTTTTATTTTTCACACTGGTTTTTTTTTTTCTCTCGAAGGACCAAATGTTAAATTAATAAAACATACGGGCATAACTACCCGCTTGAGTACTTGTAGGATACTAAATTTTATTTACAAAATTATTCTTAAGTACTAACATTGAAAACCTTAAACCTAACTAGAACTGATAAGCTACGATTGTACACATGCACACACTAGCGACCCTTAATTTATTACTCGTTAAGTGTTTTATGATCATGTTTAGGCACATGCGTATTTTAGTGATAAAAACAAAAGGTTTCATTATCTGTGTTAGTGTTTGTCAAAATAACTAATTACACAGAATTACATACATATGGAAACTAAATTATCTCTTACTCTAATGACCTTTTTTATCTTTTATTCTTAGAACTAATGGAAATTTCTTTTTATGGGCAATTCCATCTCCACTAAATTATCTCTTACTCTAATCACCTTTTTTGTCTTTTATTCTTAGAACTAATAAATATTATCTTTTAATAATAAACATGTTCAATTCTGAACAAAATGTGAAAGTTAAATGCAACTGTATATGAAAATTACAGATTCATCAACAATATTGCCAGTGACATATTTCCTAGATGAGTCAATTTTAAGTTCCTTTCCTAAGCCTCTATCAATGAGAGTTATACACCGTTGGAAAGAAAAAGCTAGGAGCTTTCAATCAAGCTATAACTGATTTATGCAGTAAAAGAAATGTGAAAGTTAAATGCAACTGTATATGAAAATTACAGATTCATCAACAATATTGCCAGTGACATATATCCTAGATGAGTCAATTTTAAGTTCCTTTCCTAAGCCTCTAGCAATGAGAGTTATACGTCGTACGAAAGAACAAGCTAAGAGCTTTCAACCAAGCTGTAAGTCGTTTATGCAGCAAAAGAAATGTGAAAGTTAAATGCAACTGTATATGAAAATTACAGATTCATCAACAATATTGCCAGTGACATATTTCCTAGATGAGTCAATTTTAAGTTCCTTTCCTAAGCCTCTAGCAATGAGAGTTATACGTCGTACGAAAGAACAAGCTAAGAGCTTTCAACCAAGCTGTAAGTCGTTTATGCAGCAAAAGAAATGTGAAAGTTAAATGCAACTGTATATGAAAATTACAGATTCATCAACAATATTGCCAGTGACATATTTCCTAGATGAGTCAATCTTAAGTTCCTTTCCTAAGCCTCTATCAATGAGAGTTATACACCGTTGGAAAGAAAAAGCTAGGAGCTTTCAATCAAGCTATAACTGATTTATGCAGTAAAAGAAATGTGAAAGTTAAATGCAACTGTATATGAAAAATAAAAAATCATCAACAATATTGCCAGTGACATATTTCCTGGAAGAGTCAATTTTAAGTTCCTTTCCTAAGCTTCTATCACTGAGAGTTATACGTCGTACGAAAGAACAAGCTAAGAGCTTTCAATCAAGCTATAAATGATTTGTGCAGCAAAAGAAATGTGAAAGTTAAATGCAACTGTATATGAAAATTACAGATTCATCAACAATATTGCCAGTGACATATATCCTAGATGAGTCAATTTTAAGTTCCTTTCCTAAGCCTCTAGCAATGAGAGTTATACGTCGTACGAAAGAACAAGCTAAGAGCTTTCAACCAAGCTGTAAGTCGTTTATGCAGCAAAAGAAATGTGAAAGTTAAATGCAACTGTATATGAAAATTACAGATTCATCAACAATATTGCCAGTGACATATTTCCTAGATGAGTCAATTTTAAGTTCCTTTCCTAAGCCTCTAGCAATGAGAGTTATACCTCGTACGAAAGAACAAGCTAAGAGCTTTCAACCAAGCTGTAAGTCGTTTATGCGGCAAAAGAAATGTGAAAGTTAAATGCAACTGTATATGAAAAATACAGATTCATCAACAATATTGCCAGTGACATATTTCCTAAATGAGTCAATTTTAAGTTCCTTTCCTAAGCCTCTAGCAATGAGAGTTATACGTCGTACGAAAGAACAAGCTAAGAGCTTTCAACCAAGCAGAAAGTCGTTTGTGCAGCAAAAGAAATGTGAAAGTTAAATGCAACTGTATATGAAAAATACATTTTCATCAACAATATTCCCAGTGACATATTTCCCAGGTGAGTCAATTATAAGTTCCTTCCCTAAGCCTTTATCAACGAGGGTTATACATCGTTGGAAAGAACAAGCTAAGGGCTTTCAATCAACCTATAAACGTTTTATGCAACAAAAGAAATGTGAAAGATAAATGCAACTGTATATGAAAAATAAAAAATCATCAACAATATTCCCAATGACATATTTCCTAACTGAGTCAATTATAAGTTCCTTTCCTAAGCTTCTATCAACCACAGTTATACATCGTTGGAAAGAACCAAGTAAGGGCTTTCAATCACAATATAAATAGTTTTTTCCAGCAAAAGAAATGTGAAAGTTAAACGCAACTGTATATGAAAAATACAAAATCATCAACAATATTCCCAGTGACATATTTCCCAGGTGGGTCAATTTTAAGTTCCGTTCCTAAGTCTTTATCAAGGAGAGTTATACATCGTTGGAAAGAATAAGCTAAGGGCTTTCAATCAAGCTATAAACGTTTTATGCAACAAAGGAAATGTGAAAGATAAATGCAACTGTATATGAAGAATACAAAATCATCAACAATATTCCCAGTGACATATTTCCTAAGTCAGTCAATTAATTATAACTTCCTTCCCTAATCCTCTATCAACGAAAGTTATACATCGTTCGAAAGAAGAGTCTAAGAGCTTTCAATCAAGCTATAAATGGTTTATGCAACAATAGAAATGTGAAAGTTAGGTGCAACCGTATATGAAAAATACTAAATCATCAACAATATTCCCAGTGACATATTTCCTAGATTAGTCAATTTTAAGTTTCTTTCCTAAGCTTCTATCAGCGAGGGTTATCTTCGTTGGAAAGAACAAAATAAGGGATTTCAACTAAGCTATACACGGTATATGCAGCGGAAAAAATGGGAGAGTTAAATACAACTGTATATGAAAAATACAGAGTCATCAACAATATTCCTCGTGACATAATTCCGAGATCCGTCAATTTTAAGTTCTTTTCCTAAGCTTCTATCAACCACAGTTATGCATCGTTGGAAAGAACAAAATAAGGGCTTTCAATCACACTATAAATAGTTTTTGCAGCAAAAGAAATGTGAAAGTTAAATGCAACTGTATATGAAAAATACAGAATCATCAACAATATTCCCAGTGACATATTTCCTAAGTTTGTCAATTATAAGTTCCTTCCCTAAGCCTCTAACGATGAGGGTTATACATCGTTGGAAAGAAAAAGCTAGGAGCTTTCAATCAAGCTATAAATGATTTATGCAACAAAAGAAATGTGAAAGTTAAATGCAACTGTATATGAAAAACACAAAATCATCAACAATATTGCCAGTGACATATTTCCTAAGTGTGTCAATTATAAGTTCCTTCCCTAAGCCTCTATCAATTAGAGTTATACACCTTTAGAAAGAACGAGCTAGGAGCTTTCAGCCAAGCTATAAATGATTTATGCAACAAAAGAAATGCGAAAGTTAAATGCAACTGTATATGAAAAATACAAAATCATCAACAATATTGCCAGTAACATATTTCCTAGATGAGTCAATTTTAAGTTCCTTTCCTAAGCCTCTATCAATGAGAGTTATACACCGTTGGAAAGAAAAAGCTAGGAGCTTTCAATCAAGCTATAACTGATTTATGCAGTAAAAGAAATGTGAAAGTTAAATGCAACTGTAAATGAAAAATAAAAAATCATCAACAATATTGCCAGTGACATATTTCCTGGAAGAGTCAATTTTAAGTTCCTTTCCTAAGCTTCTATCACTGAGAGTTATACGTCGTTCGAAAGAACAAGCTAAGAGCTTTCAATCAAGCTATAAATGATTTATGCAGCAAAAGAAATGTGAAAGTTAAATGCAACTGTATATGAAAATTACAGATTCATCAACAATATTGCCAGTGACATATATCCTAGATGAGTCAATTTTAAGTTCCTTTCCTAAGCCTCTAGCAATGAGAGTTATACGTCGTACGAAAGAACAAGCTAAGAGCTTTCAACCAAGCTGTAAGTCGTTTATGCAGCAAATGAAATGTGAAAGTTAAATGCAACTGTATATGAAAATTACAGATTCATCAACAATATTGCCAGTGACATATTTCCTAGATGAGTCAATTTTAAGTTCCTTTCCTAAGCCTCTAGCAATGAGAGTTATACGTCGTACGAAAGAACAAGCGAAGAGCTTTCAACCAAGCTGTAAGTCGTTTATGCGGCAAAAGAAATGTGAAAGTTAAATGCAACTGTATATGAAAAATACAGATTCATCAACAATATTGCCAGTGACATATTTCCTAAATGAGTCAATTTTAAGTTCCTTTCCTAAGCCTCTAGCAATGAGAGTTATACGTCGTACGAAAGAACAAGCTAAGAGCTTTCAACCAAGCTGTAAGTCGTTTATGCAGCAAATGAAATGTGAAAGTTAAATGCAACTGTATATGAAAAATACATTTTCATCAACAATATTCCCAGTTACATATTTCCCAGGTGAGTCAATTTTAAGTTCCTTTCCTAAGTCTGTATTAAGGAGAGTTATACATCGTTGGAAAGAACAAGCTAGGAGCTTTCAACCAAGCTATAAATGATTTATGCATCAAAAGAAATGTGAAAGTTAAATGCAACTGTACATGAAAAATACAAAATCATCAACAATATTCCCAATGACATATTTCCTAAGTGAGTCAATTATAAGTTCCTTCCCTAAGCCTTTATCAACGAGGGCTATACATCGTTGGAAAGAACAAGCTAAGGGTTTTCAATCAAGCTATAAACGTTTTATGCAACAAAAGAAATGTGAAAGATAAATGCAACTGTATATGAAAAATACAAAATCATCAACAATATTCCCAATGACATATTTCCTAAGTGAGTCAATTATAAGTTCCTTTCCTAAGCTTCTATCAACCACAGTTATACATCGTTGGAAAGAACAAAGTAAGGGCTTTCAATCACAATATAAATAGTTTTTCCAGCAAAAGAAATGTGAAAGTTAAATGCTACTGTATATGAAAAATACAAAATCATCAACAATATTCCCAGTGACATATTTCCCAGGTGAGTTAATTTTAAGTTCCGTTCCTAAGTCTCTATCAAGGAGAGTTATACATCGTTGGAAAGAATAAGCTAAGGCCTTTCAATCAAGCTATAAACGTTTTATGCAACAAAAGAAATGTGAAAGATAAATGCAACTGTACATGAAGAATACAAAATCATCAACAATATTCCCAGTGACATATTTACTAGGTCAGTCAATTATAACTTCCTTCCCTAAGCCTCTATCAACCGAAGTTATACATCGTTCGAAAGAAGAGTCTAAGAGCTTTCACAGAAGCTATAAAAGGTTTATGCAGCAATAGAAATGTGAAAGTTATGTGCAACTGTATATGAAAAATACTAAATCATCAACAATATTCCCAGTGACATATTTCCTAAGTTTGTCAATTATAAGTTCCTTCCCTAAGCCTCTAACAATGAGGGTTATACACCGTTGGAAAGAAAAAGCTAGGAGCTTTCAATCAAGCTATAACTGATTTATGCAGTAGAATAAATGTGAAAGTTAAATGCAACTGTATATGAAAAATAAAAAATCATCAACAATATTCCCAGTGACATATTTCCCAGGTGAGTCAATTTTAAGTTCCTTTCCTAAGCCTCTATCAAGGATTGTTATACATCGTTGGAAAGAACAAGCTAGGAGCTTTCAACCAAGCTATTAATGATTTATGCAACAAAAGAAATGTGAAAGTTAAATGCAACTGTATATGAAAATTACAGATTCATCAACAATATTGCCAGTAACATATTTCCTAGATGAGTCAATTTTAAGTTCCTTTCCTAAGCCTCTATCAATGAGAGTTATACACCGTTGGAAAGAAAAAGCTAGGAGCTTTCAATCAAGCTATAACTGATTTATGCAGTAAAAGAAATGTGAAAGTTAAATGCAACTGTATATGAAAAATAAAAAATCATCAACAATATTGCCAGTGACATATTTCCTGGAAGAGTCAATTTTAAGTTCCTTTCCTCAGCTTCTATCACTGAGAGTTATACGTCGCTGGAAAGAACAAGCTAAGAGCTTTCAACCAAGCTATAAATGATTTATGCAACAAAAGAAATGTGAAAGTTAAATGCAACTGTATATGAAAAATACATTTTCATCAACAATATTCCCAGTGACATATTTCCCAGGTGAGTCAATTTTAAGTTCCTTTCCTAAGCCTCTAGCAATGAGAGTTATACGTCGTACGAAAGAACAAGCTAAGAGCTTTCAATCAAGGTATAAATGATTTATGCAACAAAAGAAATGTGAAAGTTAAATGCAACTGTATATGAAAATTACAGATTCATCAACAATATTGCCAGTGACATATTTCCTAGATGAGTCAATTTTAAGTTCCTTTCCTAAGCCTCTAGCAATGAGAGTTATACGTCGTACGAAAGAACAAGCTAAGAGCTTTCAACCAAGCTGTAAGTCGTTTACGCGGCAAAAGAAATGTGAAAGTTAAATGCAACTGTATATGAAAAATACAAAATCATCAACAATATTCCCAGTGACATATTTCCCTGGTGAGTCAATTTTAAGTTCCTTTCCTAAGCCTCTATCAAGGAGATTTATACATCGTTGGAAAGAACAAGCTAAGGGCTTTCAATCAAGCTATAAACGTTTTATGCAACAAAAGAAATGTGAAAGATAAATGCAACTGTACATGAAAAATTCAAAATCATCAACAATATTCCCAGTGTCATATTTCCTAGATGAGTCAATTTTAAGTTCGTTTCCTAAACCTCTTTAAACCTGAGTTTTACATCTTTGGAGAGAGCAAGCTAAGAGCTTTCAATTAAGCTATAAACGGTTTATGCAACAAAACAAATGTGAAAGTTAAATGTAATTGTATATGAAAAATACAGTATCATCAACAATATTCCCAGTGACATATTTCCTAGATTAGTCAATTTTAAGTTCCTTTCCAAGCCTCTATCAGCGAGGGTTATCTTCGTTGGAAAGAAAAAAATAAGGGATGTCAACTAAGCTATACACGGTATATGCAGCGGAAAAAATGTGAGAGTTAAATACAACTGTATATGAAAAATACAGAGTCATCAACAATATTCCTCGTGACATAATTCCGAGATCCGTCAATTTTAAGTTCCTTTCCTAAGCTTCTATCAACCACAGTTATACATCGTTGGAAAGAACAAAGTAAGGGCTTTCAATCACAACATAAATAGTTTTTCCAGCAAAAGAAATGTGAAAGTTAAATGCAACTGTATATGAAAAATACAGAATCATCAACAATATTCCCAGTGACATATTTCCTAAGTGTGTCAATTATAAGTTCCTTCCCTAAGCCTCTAACAATGAGGGTTATACATCGTTGGAAAGAACAAGCTAGGAGCTTTCAATCGAGCTATATATGATTTATGCAACAAAAGAAATGTGAAAGTTAAATGCAACTGTATATGAAAAACACAAAATCATCAACAATATTGCCAGTGACATATTTCCTAAGTGTGTCAATTATAAGTTCCTTCCCTAAGCCTCTATCAATGAGAGTTATACATCGTTAGAAAGAACAAGCTAGGAGCTTTCGACCAAGCTATAAATGATTTATGCAACAAAATAAATGTGAAGGTTAAATGCAACTGCATATGAAAAATACAAAATCATCAACAATATTGCCAGTAACATATTTCCTAGATGAGTCAATTTTAAGTTCCTTTCCTAAGCCTCTATCAATAAGAGTTATACATCGCTGGAAAGAACTAGCTAAGAGCTTTCAATCAAGCTATAAAAGATTTATGCAACAAAAGAAATGTGAAAGTTAAATACAACTGTATATGAAAATTACAGATTCATCAACAATATTGCCAGTGACATATTTCCTAAATGAGTCAATTTTAAGTTCCTTTCCTAAGCCTCTAGTAATGAGAGTTATACGTCGTACGAAAGAACAAGCTAAGAGCTTTCAACCAAGCTGTAAGTCGTTTACGCGGCAAAAGAAATGTGAAAGTTAAATGCAACTGTATATGAAAAATACAAAATCATCAACAATATTCCCAGTGACATATTTCCCTGGTGAGTCAATTTTAAGTTCCTTTCCTAAGCCTCTATCAAGGAGAGTTATACATCGTTGGAAAGAACAAGCTAAGGGCTTTCAACCAAGCTATAAAAGATTTATGCAGCAAAAGAAATGTGAAAGTTAAATGCAACTGTACATGAAAAATACAAAATCATCAACAATATTCCCAATGACATATTTCCTAAGTGAGTCAATTATAAGTTCCTTCCCTAAGCCTTTATCAACGAGGGTTATACATCGTTGGAAAGAACAAGCTAAGGGCTTTCAATCAAGCTATAAACGTTTTATGCAACAAAAGAAATGTGAAAGATAAATGCAACTGTACATGAAAAATTCAAAATCATCAACAATATTCCCAGTGTCATATTTCCTAGATGAGTCAATTTTAAGTTCGTTTCCTAAACCTCTTTAAACCTGAGTTTTACATCGTTGGAGAGAGCAAGCTAAGAGCTTTCAATTAAGCTATAAACGGTTTATGCAACAAAACAAATGTGAAAGTTAAATACAACTGTATATGAAAATTACAGATTCATCAACAATATTGCCAGTGACATATTTCCTAAATGAGTCAATTTTAAGTTCCTTTCCTAAGCCTCTATCAATAAGAGTTATACATCGCTGGAAAGAACTAGCTAAGAGCTTTCAATCAAGCTATAAAAGATTTATGCAACAAAAGAAATGTGAAAGTTAAATACAACTGTATATGAAAATTACAGAATCATCAACAATATTGCCAGTGACATATTTCCTAAATGAGTCAAGTTTAAGTTCCTTTCCTAAGCCTCTAGTAATGAGAGTTATACGTCGTACGAAAGAACAAGCTAAGAGCTTTCAACCAAGCTGTAAGTCGTTTACGCGGCAAAAGAAATGTGAAAGTTAAATGCAACTGTATATGAAAAATACAAAATCATCAACAATATTCCCAGTGACATATTTCCCTGGTGAGTCAATTTTAAGTTCCTTTCCTAAGCCTCTATCAAGGAGAGTTATACATCGTTGGAAAGAACAAGCTAAGGGCTTTCAACCAAGCTATAAAAGATTTATGCAGCAAAAGAAATGTGAAAGTTAAATGCAACTGTACATGAAAAATACAAAATCATCAACAATATTCCCAATGACATATTTCCTAAGTGAGTCAATTATAAGTTCCTTCCCTAAGCCTTTATCAACGAGGGTTATACATCGTTGGAAAGAACAAGCTAAGGGCTTTCAATCAAGCTATAAACGTTTTATGCAACAAAAGAAATGTGAAAGATAAATGCAACTGTACATGAAAAATTCAAAATCATCAACAATATTCCCAGTGTCATATTTCCTAGATGAGTCAATTTTAAGTTCGTTTCCTAAACCTCTTTAAACCTGAGTTTTACATCGTTGGAGAGAGCAAGCTAAGAGCTTTCAATTAAGCTATAAACGGTTTATGCAACAAAACAAATGTGAAAGTTAAATACAACTGTATATGAAAATTACAGATTCATCAACAATATTGCCAGTGACATATTTCCTAAATGAGTCAATTTTAAGTTCCTTTCCTAAGCCTCTATCAATAAGAGTTATACATCGCTGGAAAGAACTAGCTAAGAGCTTTCAATCAAGCTATAAAAGATTTATGCAACAAAAGAAATGTGAAAGTTAAATACAACTGTATATGAAAATTACAGATTCATCAACAATATTGCCAGTGACATATTTCCTAAATGAGTCAATTTTAAGTTCCTTTCCTAAGCTTCTAGCAATGAGAGTTATACGTCGTACGAAAGAACAAGCTCAGAGCTTTCAACCAAGCTGCAAGTCGTTTATGCGGCAAAAGAAATGTGAAAGTTAAATGCAACTGTATATGAAAAATACAAAATCATCAACAATATTCCCAGTGACATATTTCCCAGGTGAGTCAATTTTAACTTCCTTTCCTAAGCCTCTATTAAGGAGAGTTATACATCGTTGGAAAGAACAAGCTAAGGGCTTTCAACCAAGCTATAAACGGTTTATGCAACAAAAGAAATGTGAAAGATAAATGCAACTGTACATGAAGAATACAAAATCATCAACAATGTTCCCAGTGACATATTTCCTAAGTCAGTCAATTATAACTTCCTTCCCTAAGCCTCTATCAAAGAAAGTTATACATCGTTCGAAAGAAGAGTCTAAGAGCTTTCAATCAAGCTACAAATGGTTTATGCAAGAATAGAAATGTGAAAGTTAGGTGCAACTGTATATGAAAAATACTAAATCATCAACAATATTCCCAGTGACATATTTCCTAGATTAGTCAATTTTAAGTTCCTTTCCTAAGCCTCTATCAGCGAGGGTTATCTTCGTTGGAAAGAACAAAATAAGGGATTTCAACTAAGCTATACACGGTATATGCAGCGGAAAAAATGTGAGAGTTAAATACAACTGTATATGAAAAATACAGAGTCATCAACAATATTCCTCGTGACATAATTCCGAGATCCGTCAATTTTAAGTTCCTTTCCTAAGCTTCTATCAACCACAGTTATACATCGTTGGAAAGAACAAAATAAGGGCTTTCAATCACACTATAAATAGTTTTTGCAGCAAAAGAAATGTGAAAGTTAAATGCAACTGTATATGAAAAATACAAAATCATCAACAATATTCCCAGTGACATATTTCCCAGGTGAGTCAATTTTAACTTCCTTTCCTAAGCCTCTATTAAGGAGAGTTATACATCGTTGGAAAGAACAAGCTAGGAGCTTTCAACCAAGCTATAAATGATTTATGCAACAAAAGAAATGTGAATGTTAAATGCAACTGTATATGAAAATTACAGATTCATCAACAATATTGCCAGTGACATATTTCCTAGATGAGTCAATTTTAAGTTCCTTTCCTAAGCCTCTAGCAATGAGAGTTATACGTCGTACGAAAGAACAAGCTAAGAGCTTTCAATCAAGCTATAAATGATTTATGCAACAAAAGAAATGTGAAAGTTAAATGCAACTGTATCAGATTCATCAACAATATTGCCAGTGACATATTTCCTAGATGAGTCAATTTTAAGTTCCTTTCCTAAGCCTCTAGCAATGAGAGTTATACGTCGTACGAAAGAACAAGCTAAGAGCTTTCAACCAAGCTGTAAGTCGTTTATGCAGCAAAAGAAATGTGAAAGCTAAATGCAACTGTATATGAAAAATACATTTTCATCAACAATATTCCCAGTGACATATTTCCCAGGTGAGTCAATTTTAAGTTCCTTTCCTAAGGCTCTATCAAGGAGAGTTATACATCGTTGGAAAGAACAAGCTAGGAGCTTTCAACCAAGCTAACAAAAACCAAGCAAAATAAATGTGAATGTTAACTGTAATTGTATATGAAAAATACAGTATCATCAACAATATTCCCAGTGACATATTTCCTAGATTAGTCAATTTTAAGTTCCTTTCCTAAGCCTCTATCAGCGAGGGTTATCTTCGTTGGAAAGAACAAAATAAGGGATTTCAACTAAGCTATACACGGTATATGCAGCGGAAAAAATGTGAGAGTTAAATACAACTGTATATGAAAAATACAGAGTCATCAACAATATTCCTCGTGACATAATTCCGAGATCCGTCAATTTTAAGTTCCTTTCCTAAGCTTCTATCAACCACAGTTATACATCGTTGGAAAGAACAAAGTAAGGGCTTTCAATCACAATATAAATAGTTTTTCCAGCAAAAGAAATATGAAAGTTAAACGCAACTGTATATGAAAAATACAGAATCATCAACAATATTCCCAGTGACATATTTCCTAAGTGTGTCAATTATAAGTTCCTTCCCTAAGCCTTTATTAACGAGGGTTATATATCGTTGGAAAGAACAAGCTAAGGGCTTTCAATCAAGCTATAAACGTTTTATGCAACAAAAGAAATGTGAAAGATAAATGCAACTGTACATGAAAAATTCAAAATCATCAACAATATTCCCAGTGTCATATTTCCTAGATGAGTCAATTTTAAGTTCGTTTCCTAAACCTCTTTAAACCTGAGTTTTACATCGTTGGAGAGAGCAAGCTAAGAGCTTTCAATTAAGCTATAAACGGTTTATGCAACAAAACAAATGTGAAAGTTAAATGCAACTGTATATGAAAATTACAGATTCATCAACAATATTGCCAGTAACATATTTCCTAGATGAGTCAATTTTAAGTTCCTTTCCTAAGCCTCTATCAATGAGAGTTATACACCGTTGGAAAGAAAAAGCTAGGAGCTTTCAATCAAGCTATAACTGATTTATGCAGTAAAAGAAATGTGAAAGTTAAATGCAACTGTATATGAAAAATAAAAAATCATCAACAATATTGCCAGTGACATATTTCCTGGAAGAGTCAATTTTAAGTTCCTTTCCTCAGCTTCTATCACTGAGAGTTATACGTCGTTGGAAAGAACAAGCTAAGTGCTTTCAACCAAGCTATAAATGATTTATGCAACAAAAGAAATGTGAAAGTTAAATGCAACTGTATATGAAAAATACATTTTCATCAACAATATTCCCAGTGACATATTTCCCAAGTGAGTCAATTTTAAGTTCCTTTCCTAAGCCTCTAGCAATGAGAGTTATACGTCGTACGAAAGAACAAGCTAAGAGCTTTCAATCAAGCTATAAATGATTTATGCAACAAAAGAAATGTGAAAGTTAAATGCAACTGTATATGAAAATTACAGATTCATCAACAATATTGCCAGTGACATATTTCCTAAGTGTGTCAATTATAAGTTCCTTCCCTAAGCCTCTATCAATGAGAGTTATACATCGTTAGAAAGAACAAGCTAGGAGCTTTCGACCAAGCTATAAATGATTTATGCAACAAAATAAATGTGAAGGTTAAATGCAACTGTATATGAAAAATACAAAATCATCAACAATATTGCCAGTAACATATTTCCTAGATGAGTCAATTTTAAGTTCCTTTCCTAAGCCTCTATCAATAAGAGTTATACATCGCTGGAAAGAACTAGCTAGGAGCTTTCAATCAAGCTATAAAAGATTTATGCAACAAAAGAAATGTGAAAGTTAAATGCAACTGTATATGAAAAATAAAAAATCATCAACAATATTGCCAGTGACATATTTCCTAAATGAGTCAATTTTAAGTTCCTTTCCTAAGCCTCTAGTAATGAGAGTTATACGTCGTACGAAAGAACAAGCTAAGAGCTTTCAACCAAGCTGTAAGTCGTTTACGCGGCAAAAGAAATGTGAAAGTTAAATGCAACTGTATATGAAAAATACAAAATCATCAACAATATTCCCAGTGACATATTTCCCTGGTGAGTCAATTTTAAGTTCCTTTCCTAAGCCTCTATCAAGGAGAGTTATACATCGTTGGAAAGAACAAGCTAAGGGCTTTCAACCAAGCTATAAAAGATTTATGCAGCAAAAGAAATGTGAAAGTTAAATGCAACTGTACATGAAAAATACAAAATCATCAACAATATTCCCAATGACATATTTCCTAAGTGAGTCAATTATAAGTTCCTTCCCTAAGCCTTTATCAACGAGGGTTATACATCGTTGGAAAGAACAAGCTAAGGGCTTTCAATCAAGCTATAAACGTTTTATGCAACAAAAGAAATGTGAAAGATAAATGCAACTGTACATGAAAAATTCAAAATCATCAACAATATTCCCAGTGTCATATTTCCTAGATGAGTCAATTTTAAGTTCGTTTCCTAAACCTCTTTAAACCTGAGTTTTACATCGTTGGAGAGAGCAAGCTAAGAGCTTTCAATTAAGCTATAAACGGTTTATGCAACAAAACAAATGTGAAAGTTAAATACAACTGTATATGAAAATTACAGATTCATCAACAATATTGCCAGTGACATATTTCCTAAATGAGTCAATTTTAAGTTCCTTTCCTAAGCCTCTATCAATAAGAGTTATACATCGCTGGAAAGAACTAGCTAAGAGCTTTCAATCAAGCTATAAAAGATTTATGCAACAAAAGAAATGTGAAGTTAAATACAACTGTATATGAAAATTACAGATTCATCAACAATATTGCCAGTGACATATTTCCTAAATGAGTCAAGTTTAAGTTCCTTTCCTAAGCCTCTAGTAATGAGAGTTATACGTCGTACGAAAGAACAAGCTAAGAGCTTTCAACCAAGCTGTAAGTCGTTTACGCGGCAAAAGAAATGTGAAAGTTAAATGCAACTGTATATGAAAAATACAAAATCATCAACAATATTCCCAGTGACATATTTCCCTGGTGAGTCAATTTTAAGTTCCTTTCCTAAGCCTCTATCAAGGAGAGTTATACATCGTTGGAAAGAACAAGCTAAGGGCTTTCAACCAAGCTATAAAAGATTTATGCAGCAAAAGAAATGTGAAAGTTAAATGCAACTGTACATGAAAAATACAAAATCATCAACAATATTCCCAATGACATATTTCCTAAGTGAGTCAATTATAAGTTCCTTCCCTAAGCCTTTATCAACGAGGGTTATACATCGTTGGAAAGAACAAGCTAAGGGCTTTCAATCAAGCTATAAACGTTTTATGCAACAAAAGAAATGTGAAAGATAAATGCAACTGTACATGAAAAATTCAAAATCATCAACAATATTCCCAGTGTCATATTTCCTAGATGAGTCAATTTTAAGTTCGTTTCCTAAACCTCTTTAAACCTGAGTTTTACATCGTTGGAGAGAGCAAGCTAAGAGCTTTCAATTAAGCTATAAACGGTTTATGCAACAAAACAAATGTGAAAGTTAAATACAACTGTATATGAAAATTACAGATTCATCAACAATATTGCCAGTGACATATTTCCTAAATGAGTCAATTTTAAGTTCCTTTCCTAAGCCTCTATCAATAAGAGTTATACATCGCTGGAAAGAACTAGCTAAGAGCTTTCAATCAAGCTATAAAAGATTTATGCAACAAAAGAAATGTGAAAGTTAAATACAACTGTATATGAAAATTACAGATTCATCAACAATATTGCCAGTGACATATTTCCTAAATGAGTCAATTTTAAGTTCCTTTCCTAAGCTTCTAGCAATGAGAGTTATACGTCGTACGAAAGAACAAGCTCAGAGCTTTCAACCAAGCTGCAAGTCGTTTATGCGGCAAAAGAAATGTGAAAGTTAAATGCAACTGTATATGAAAAATACAAAATCATCAACAATATTCCCAGTGACATATTTCCCAGGTGAGTCAATTTTAACTTCCTTTCCTAAGCCTCTATTAAGGAGAGTTATACATCGTTGGAAAGAACAAGCTAAGGGCTTTCAACCAAGCTATAAACGGTTTATGCAACAAAAGAAATGTGAAAGATAAATGCAACTGTACATGAAGAATACAAAATCATCAACAATGTTCCCAGTGACATATTTCCTAAGTCAGTCAATTATAACTTCCTTCCCTAAGCCTCTATCAAAGAAAGTTATACATCGTTCGAAATAAGAGTCTAAGAGCTTTCAATCAAGCTACAAATGGTTTATGCAAGAATAGAAATGTGAAAGTTAGGTGCAACTGTATATGAAAAATACTAAATCATCAACAATATTCCCAGTGACATATTTCCTAGATTAGTCAATTTTAAGTTTCTTTCCTAAGCCTCTATCAGCGAGGGTTATCTTCGTTGGAAAGAACAAAATAAGGGATTTCAACTAAGCTATACACGGTATATGCAGCGGAAAAAATGTGAGAGTTAAATACAACTGTATATGAAAAATACAGAGTCATCAACAATATTCCTCGTGACATAATTCCGAGATCCGTCAATTTTAAGTTCCTTTCCTAAGCTTCTATCAACCACAGTTATACATCGTTGGAAAGAACAAAATAAGGGCTTTCAATCACACTATAAATAGTTTTTGCAGCAAAAGAAATGTGAAAGTTAAATGCAACTGTATATGAAAAATACAAAATCATCAACAATATTCCCAGTGACATATTTCCCAGGTGAGTCAATTTTATCTTCCTTTCCTAAGCCTCTATTAAGGAGAGTTATACATCGTTGGAAAGAACAAGCTAGGAGCTTTCAACCAAGCTATAAATGATTTATGCAACAAAAGAAATGTGAATGTTAAATGCAACTGTATATGAAAATTACAGATTCATCAACAATATTGCCAGTGACATATTTCCTAGATGAGTCAATTTTAAGTTCCTTTCCTAAGCCTCTAGCAATGAGAGTTATACGTCGTACGAAAGAACAAGCTAAGAGCTTTCAATCAAGCTATAAATGATTTATGCAACAAAAGAAATGTGAAAGTTAAATGCAACTGTATATGAAAATTACAGATTCATCAACAATATTGCCAGTGACATATTTCCTAGATGAGTCAATTTTAAGTTCCTTTCCTAAGCCTCTAGCAATGAGAGTTATACGTCGTACGAAAGAACAAGCTAAGAGCTTTCAACCAAGCTGTAAGTCGTTTATGCAGCAAAAGAAATGTGAAAGCTAAATGCAACTGTATATGAAAAATACATTTTCATCAACAATATTCCCAGTGACATATTTCCCAGGTGAGTCAATTTTAAGTTCCTTTCCTAAGGCTCTATCAAGGAGAGTTATACATCGTTGGAAAGAACAAGCTAGGAGCTTTCAACCAAGCTAACAAAAACCAAGCAAAATAAATGTGAATGTTAACTGTAATTGTATATGAAAAATACAGTATCATCAACAATATTCCCAGTGACATATTTCCTAGATTAGTCAATTTTAAGTTCCTTTCCTAAGCCTCTATCAGCGAGGGTTATCTTCGTTGGAAAGAACAAAATAAGGGATTTCAACTAAGCTATACACGGTATATGCAGCGGAAAAAATGTGAGAGTTAAATACAACTGTATATGAAAAATACAGAGTCATCAACAATATTCCTCGTGACATAATTCCGAGATCCGTCAATTTTAAGTTCCTTTCCTAAGCTTCTATCAACCACAGTTATACATCGTTGGAAAGAACAAAGTAAGGGCTTTCAATCACAATATAAATAGTTTTTCCAGCAAAAGAAATATGAAAGTTAAACGCAACTGTATATGAAAAATACAGAATCATCAACAATATTCCCAGTGACATATTTCCTAAGTGTGTCAATTATAAGTTCTTTCCCTAAGCCTTTATTAACGAGGGTTATATATCGTTGGAAAGAACAAGCTAAGGGCTTTCAATCAAGCTATAAACGTTTTATGCAACAAAAGAAATGTGAAAGATAAATGCAACTGTACATGAAAAATTCAAAATCATCAACAATATTCCCAGTGTCATATTTCCTAGATGAGTCAATTTTAAGTTCGTTTCCTAAACCTCTTTAAACCTGAGTTTTACATCGTTGGAGAGAGCAAGCTAAGAGCTTTCAATTAAGCTATAAACGGTTTATGCAACAAAACAAATGTGAAAGTTAAATGCAACTGTATATGAAAATTACAGATTCATCAACAATATTGCCAGTAACATATTTCCTAGATGAGTCAATTTTAAGTTCCTTTCCTAAGCCTCTATCAATGAGAGTTATACACCGTTGGAAAGAAAAAGCTAGGAGCTTTCAATCAAGCTATAACTGATTTATGCAGTAAAAGAAATGTGAAAGTTAAATGCAACTGTATATGAAAAATAAAAAATCATCAACAATATTGCCAGTGACATATTTCCTGGAAGAGTCAATTTTAAGTTCCTTTCCTCAGCTTCTATCACTGAGAGTTATACGTCGTTGGAAAGAACAAGCTAAGAGCTTTCAACCAAGCTATAAATGATTTATGCAACAAAAGAAATGTGAAAGTTAAATGCAACTGTATATGAAAAATACATTTTCATCAACAATATTCCCAGTGACATATTTCCCAAGTGAGTCAATTTTAAGTTCCTTTCCTAAGCCTCTAGCAATGAGAGTTATACGTCGTACGAAAGAACAAGCTAAGAGCTTTCAATCAAGCTATAAATGATTTATGCAACAAAAGAAATGTGAAAGTTAAATGCAACTGTATATGAAAATTACAGATTCATCAACAATATTGCCAGTGACATATTTCCTAAGTGTGTCAATTATAAGTTCCTTCCCTAAGCCTCTATCAATGAGAGTTATACATCGTTAGAAAGAACAAGCTAGGAGCTTTCGACCAAGCTATAAATGATTTATGCAACAAAATAAATGTGAAGGTTAAATGCAACTGTATATGAAAAATACAAAATCATCAACAATATTGCCAGTAACATATTTCCTAGATGAGTCAATTTTAAGTTCCTTTCCTAAGCCTCAATCAATAAGAGTTATACATCGCTGGAAAGAACTAGCTAAGAGCTTTCAATCAAGCTATAAAAGATTTATGCAACAAAAGAAATGTGAAAGTTAAATACAACTGTATATGAAAATTACAGATTCATCAACAATATTGCCAGTGACATATTTCCTAAATGAGTCAATTTTAAGTTCCTTTCCTAAGCCTCTAGTAATGAGAGTTATACGTCGTACGAAAGAACAAGCTAAGAGCTTTCAACCAAGCTGTAAGTCGTTTACGCGGCAAAAGAAATGTGAAAGTTAAATGCAACTGTATATGAAAAATACAAAATCATCAACAATATTCCCAGTGACATATTTCCCTGGTGAGTCAATTTTAAGTTCCTTTCCTAAGCCTCTATCAAGGAGAGTTATACATCGTTGGAAAGAACAAGCTAAGGGCTTTCAACCAAGCTATAAAAGATTTATGCAGCAAAAGAAATGTGAAAGTTAAATGCAACTGTACATGAAAAATACAAAATCATCAACAATATTCCCAATGACATATTTCCTAAGTGAGTCAATTATAAGTTCCTTCCCTAAGCCTTTATCAACGAGGGTTATACATCGTTGGAAAGAACAAGCTAAGGGCTTTCAATCAAGCTATAAACGTTTTATGCAACAAAAGAAATGTGAAAGATAAATGCAACTGTACATGAAAAATTCAAAATCATCAACAATATTCCCAGTGTCATATTTCCTAGATGAGTCAATTTTAAGTTCGTTTCCTAAACCTCTTTAAACCTGAGTTTTACATCGTTGGAGAGAGCAAGCTAAGAGCTTTCAATTAAGCTATAAACGGTTTATGCAACAAAACAAATGTGAAAGTTAAATACAACTGTATATGAAAATTACAGATTCATCAACAATATTGCCAGTGACATATTTCCTAAATGAGTCAATTTTAAGTTCCTTTCCTAAGCCTCTATCAATAAGAGTTATACATCGCTGGAAAGAACTAGCTAAGAGCTTTCAATCAAGCTATAAAAGATTTATGCAACAAAAGAAATGTGAAAGTTAAATACAACTGTATATGAAAATTACAGATTCATCAACAATATTGCCAGTGACATATTTCCTAAATGAGTCAAGTTTAAGTTCCTTTCCTAAGCCTCTAGTAATGAGAGTTATACGTCGTACGAAAGAACAAGCTAAGAGCTTTCAACCAAGCTGTAAGTCGTTTACGCGGCAAAAGAAATGTGAAAGTTAAATGCAACTGTATATGAAAAATACAAAATCATCAACAATATTCCCAGTGACATATTTCCCTGGTGAGTCAATTTTAAGTTCCTTTCCTAAGCCTCTATCAAGGAGAGTTATACATCGTTGGAAAGAACAAGCTAAGGGCTTTCAACCAAGCTATAAAAGATTTATGCAGCAAAAGAAATGTGAAAGTTAAATGCAACTGTACATGAAAAATACAAAATCATCAACAATATTCCCAATGACATATTTCCTAAGTGAGTCAATTATAAGTTCCTTCCCTAAGCCTTTATCAACGAGGGTTATACATCGTTGGAAAGAACAAGCTAAGGGCTTTCAATCAAGCTATAAACGTTTTATGCAACAAAAGAAATGTGAAAGATAAATGCAACTGTACATGAAAAATTCAAAATCATCAACAATATTCCCAGTGTCATATTTCCTAGATGAGTCAATTTTAAGTTCGTTTCCTAAACCTCTTTAAACCTGAGTTTTACATCGTTGGAGAGAGCAAGCTAAGAGCTTTCAATTAAGCTATAAACGGTTTATGCAACAAAACAAATGTGAAAGTTAAATACAACTGTATATGAAAATTACAGATTCATCAACAATATTGCCAGTGACATATTTCCTAAATGAGTCAATTTTAAGTTCCTTTCCTAAGCCTCTATCAATAAGAGTTATACATCGCTGGAAAGAACTAGCTAAGAGCTTTCAATCAAGCTATAAAAGATTTATGCAACAAAAGAAATGTGAAAGTTAAATACAACTGTATATGAAAATTACAGATTCATCAACAATATTGCCAGTGACATATTTCCTAAATGAGTCAAGTTTAAGTTCCTTTCCTAAGCCTCTAGTAATGAGAGTTATACGTCGTACGAAAGAACAAGCTAAGAGCTTTCAACCAAGCTGTAAGTCGTTTACGCGGCAAAAGAAATGTGAAAGTTAAATGCAACTGTATATGAAAAATACAAAATCATCAACAATATTCCCAGTGACATATTTCCCTGGTGAGTCAATTTTAAGTTCCTTTCCTAAGCCTCTATCAAGGAGAGTTATACATCGTTGGAAAGAACAAGCTAAGGGCTTTGAACCAAGCTATAAAAGATTTATGCAGCAAAAGAAATGTGAAAGTTAAATGCAACTGTACATGAAAAATACAAAATCATCAACAATATTCCCAATGACATATTTCCTAAGTGAGTCAATTATAAGTTCCTTCCCTAAGCCTTTATCAACGAGGGTTATACATCGTTGGAAAGAACAAGCTAAGGGCTTTCAATCAAGCTATAAACGTTTTATGCAACAAAAGAAATGTGAAAGATAAATGCAACTGTACATGAAAAATTCAAAATCATCAACAATATTCCCAGTGTCATATTTCCTAGATGAGTCAATTTTAAGTTCGTTTCCTAAACCTCTTTAAACCTGAGTTTTACATCGTTGGAGAGAGCAAGCTAAGAGCTTTCAATTAAGCTATAAACGGTTTATGCAACAAAACAAATGTGAAAGTTAAATACAACTGTATATGAAAATTACAGATTCATCAACAATATTGCCAGTGACATATTTCCTAAATGAGTCAATTTTAAGTTCCTTTCCTAAGCCTCTATCAATAAGAGTTATACATCGCTGGAAAGAACTAGCTAAGAGCTTTAAATCAAGCTATAAAAGATTTATGCAACAAAAGAAATGTGAAAGTTAAATACAACTGTATATGAAAATTACAGATTCATCAACAATATTGCCAGTGACATATTTCCTAAATGAGTCAATTTTAAGTTCCTTTCCTAAGCTTCTAGCAATGAGAGTTATACGTCGTACGAAAGAACAAGCTCAGAGCTTTCAACCAAGCTGCAAGTCGTTTATGCGGCAAAAGAAATGTGAAAGTTAAATGCAACTGTATATGAAAAATACAAAATCATCAACAATATTCCCAGTGACATATTTCCCAGGTGAGTCAATTTTAACTTCCTTTCCTAAGCCTCTATTAAGGAGAGTTATACATCGTTGGAAAGAACAAGCTAAGGGCTTTCAACCAAGCTATAAACGGTTTATGCAACAAAAGAAATGTGAAAGATAAATGCAACTGTATATGAAGAATACAAAATCATCAACAATGTTCCCAGTGACATATTTCCTAAGTCAGTCAATTATAACTTCCTTCCCTAAGCCTCTATCAAAGAAAGTTATACATCGTTCGAAAGAAGAGTCTAAGAGCTTTCAATCAAGCTACAAATGGTTTATGCAAGAATAGAAATGTGAAAGTTAGGTGCAACTGTATATGAAAAATACTAAATCATCAACAATATTCCCAGTGACATATTTCCTAGATTAGTCAATTTTAAGTTTCTTTCCTAAGCCTCTATCAGCGAGGGTTATCTTCGTTGGAAAGAACAAAATAAGGGATTTCAACTAAGCTATACACGGTATATGCAGCGGAAAAAATGTGAGAGTTAAATACAACTGTATATGAAAAATACAGAGTCATCAACAATATTCCTCGTGATATAATTCCGAGATCCGTCAATTTTAAGTTCCTTTCCTAAGCTTCTATCAACCACAGTTATACATCGTTGGAAAGAACAAAATAAGGGCTTTCAATCACACTATAAATAGTTTTTGCAGCAAAAGAAATGTGAAAGTTAAATGCAACTGTATATGAAAAATACAAAATCATCAACAATATTCCCAGTGACATATTTCCCAGGTGAGTCAATTTTAACTTCCTTTCCTAAGCCTCTATTAAGGAGAGTTATACATCGTTGGAAAGAACAAGCTAGGAGCTTTCAACCAAGCTATAAATGATTTATGCAACAAAAGAAATGTGAATGTTAAATGCAACTGTATATGAAAATTACAGATTCATCAACAATATTGCCAGTGACATATTTCCTAGATGAGTCAATTTTAAGTTCCTTTCCTAAGCCTCTAGCAATGAGAGTTATACGTCGTACGAAAGAACAAGCTAAGAGCTTTCAATCAAGCTATAAATGATTTATGCAACAAAAGAAATGTGAAAGTTAAATGCAACTGTATATGAAAATTACAGATTCATCAACAATATTGCCAGTGACATATTTCCTAGATGAGTCAATTTTAAGTTCCTTTCCTAAGCCTCTAGCAATGAGAGTTATACGTCGTACGAAAGAACAAGCTAAGAGCTTTCAACCAAGCTGTAAGTCGTTTATGCAGCAAAAGAAATGTGAAAGCTAAATGCAACTGTATATGAAAAATACATTTTCATCAACAACATTCCCAGTGACATATTTCCCAGGTGAGTCAATTTTAAGTTCCTTTCCTAAGGCTCTATCAAGGAGAGTTATACATCGTTGGAAAGAACAAGCTAGGAGCTTTCAACCAAGCTAACAAAAACCAAGCAAAATAAATGTGAATGTTAACTGTAATTGTATATGAAAAATACAGTATCATCAACAATATTCCCAGTGACATATTTCCTAGATTAGTCAATTTTAAGTTCCTTTCCTAAGCCTCTATCAGCGAGGGTTATCTTCGTTGGAAAGAACAAAATAAGGGATTTCAACTAAGCTATACACGGTATATGCAGCGGAAAAAATGTGAGAGTTAAATACAACTGTATATGAAAAATACAGAGTCATCAACAATATTCCTCGTGACATAATTCCGAGATCCGTCAATTTTAAGTTCTTTTCCTAAGCTTCTATCAACCACAGTTATACATCGTTGGAAAGAACAAAGTAAGGGCTTTCAATCACAATATAAATAGTTTTTCCAGCAAAAGAAATATGAAAGTTAAACGCAACTGTATATGAAAAATACAGAATCATCAACAATATTCCCAGTGACATATTTCCTAAGTGTGTCAATTATAAGTTCCTTCCCTAAGCCTTTATTAACGAGGGTTATATATCGTTGGAAAGAACAAGCTAAGGGCTTTCAATCAAGCTATAAACGTTTTATGCAACAAAAGAAATGTGAAAGATAAATGCAACTGTACATGAAAAATTCAAAATCATCAACAATATTCCCAGTGTCATATTTCCTAGATGAGTCAATTTTAAGTTCGTTTCCTAAACCTCTTTAAACCTGAGTTTTACATCGTTGGAGAGAGCAAGCTAAGAGCTTTCAATTAAGCTATAAACGGTTTACGCAACAAAACAAATGTGAAAGTTAAATGCAACTGTATATGAAAATTACAGATTCATCAACAATATTGCCAGTAACATATTTCCTAGATGAGTCAATTTTAAGTTCCTTTCCTAAGCCTCTATCAATGAGAGTTATACACCGTTGGAAAGAAAAAGCTAGGAGCTTTCAATCAAGCTATAACTGATTTATGCAGTAAAAGAAATGTGAAAGTTAAATGCAACTGTATATGAAAAATAAAAAATCATCAACAATATTGCCAGTGACATATTTCCTGGAAGAGTCAATTTTAAGTTCCTTTCCTCAGCTTCTATCACTGAGAGTTATACGTCGTTGGAAAGAACAAGCTAAGAGCTTTCAACCAAGCTATAAACGATTTATGCAACAAAAGAAATGTGAAAGTTAAATGCAACTGTATATGAAAAATACATTTTCATCAACAATATTCCCAGTGACATATTTCCCAGGTGAGTCAATTTTAAGTTCCTTTCCTAAGCCTATAGCAATGAGAGTTATACGTCGTACGAAAGAACAAGCTAAGAGCTTTCAATCAAGCTATAAATAATTTATGCAACAAAAGAAATGTGAAAGTTAAATGCAACTGTATATGAAAATTACAGATTCATCAACAATATTGCCAGTGACATATTTCCTAGATGAGTCAATTTTAAGTTCCTTTCCTAAGCCTCTAGCAATGAGAGTTATACGTCGTACGAAAGAACAAGCTAAGAGCTTTCAACCAAGCTGTAAGTCGTTTACGCGGCAAAAGAAATGTGAAAGTTAAATGCAACTGTATATGAAAAATACAAAATCATCAACAATATTCCCAGTGACATATTTCCCTGGTGAGTCAATTTTAAGTTCCTTTCCTAAGCCTCTATCAAGGAGATTTATACATCGTTGGAAAGAACAAGCTAAGGGCTTTCAATCAAGCTATAAACGTTTTATGCAACAAAAGAAATGTGAAAGATAAATGCAACTGTACATGAAAAATTCAAAATCATCAACAATATTCCCAGTGTCATATTTCCTAGATGAGTCAATTTTAAGTTCGTTTCCTAAACCTCTTTAAACCTGAGTTTTACATCTTTGGAGAGAGCAAGCTAAGAGCTTTCAATTAAGCTATAAACGGTTTATGCAACAAAACAAATGTGAAAGTTAAATGTAATTGTATATGAAAAATACAGTATCATCAACAATATTCCCAGTGACATATTTCCTAGATTAGTCAATTTTAAGTTCTTTTCCAAGCCTCTATCAGCGAGGGTTATCTTCGTTGGAAAGAAAAAAATAAGGGATGTCAACTAAGCTATACACGGTATATGCAGCGAAAAAAATGTGAGAGTTAAATACAACTGTATATGAAAAATACAGAGTCATCAACAATATTCCTCGTGACATAATTCCGAGATCCGTCAATTTTAAGTTCCTTTCCTAAGCTTCTATCAACCACAGTTATACATCGTTGGAAAGAACAAAGTAAGGGCTTTCAATCACAACATAAATAGTTTTTCCAGCAAAAGAAATGTGAAAGTTAAATGCAACTGTATATGAAAAATACAGAATCATCAACAATATTCCCAGTGACATATTTCCTAAGTGTGTCAATTATAAGTTCCTTCCCTAAGCCTCTAACAATGAGGGTTATACATCGTTGGAAAGAACAAGCTAGGAGCTTTCAATCGAGCTATATATGATTTATGCAACAAAAGAAATGTGAAAGTTAAATGCAACTGTATATGAAAAACACAAAATCATCAACAATATTGCCAGTGACATATTTCCTAAGTGTGTCAATTATAAGTTCCTTCCCTAAGCCTCTATCAATGAGAGTTATACATCGTTAGAAAGAACAAGCTAGGAGCTTTCGACCAAGCTATAAATGATTTATGCAACAAAATAAATGTGAAGGTTAAATGCAACTGTATATGAAAAATACAAAATCATCAACAATATTGCCAGTAACATATTTCCTAGATGAGTCAATTTTAAGTTCCTTTCCTAAGCCTCTATCAATAAGAGTTATACATCGCTGGAAAGAACTAGCTAAGAGCTTTCAATCAAGCTATAAAAGATTTATGCAACAAAAGAAATGTGAAAGTTAAATACAACTGTATATGAAAATTACAGATTCATCAACAATATTGCCAGTGACATATTTCCTAAATGAGTCAATTTTAAGTTCCTTTCCTAAGCCTCTAGTAATGAGAGTTATACGTCGTACGAAAGAACAAGCTAAGAGCTTTCAACCAAGCTGTAAGTCGTTTACGCGGCAAAAGAAATGTGAAAGTTAAATGCAACTGTATATGAAAAATACAAAATCATCAACAATATTCCCAGTGACATATTTCCCTGGTGAGTCAATTTTAAGTTCCTTTCCTAAGCCTCTATCAAGGAGAGTTATACATCGTTGGAAAGAACAAGCTAAGGGCTTTCAACCAAGCTATAAAAGATTTATGCAGCAAAAGAAATGTGAAAGTTAAATGCAACTGTACATGAAAAATACAAAATCATCAACAATATTCCCAATGACATATTTCCTAAGTGAGTCAATTATAAGTTCCTTCCCTAAGCCTTTATCAACGAGGGTTATACATCGTTGGAAAGAACAAGCTAAGGGCTTTCAATCAAGCTATAAACGTTTTATGCAACAAAAGAAATGTGAAAGATAAATGCAACTGTACATGAAAAATTCAAAATCATCAACAATATTCCCAGTGTCATATTTCCTAGATGAGTCAATTTTAAGTTCGTTTCCTAAACCTCTTTAAACCTGAGTTTTACATCGTTGGAGAGAGCAAGCTAAGAGCTTTCAATTAAGCTATAAACGGTTTATGCAACAAAACAAATGTGAAAGTTAAATACAACTGTATATGAAAATTACAGATTCATCAACAATATTGCCAGTGACATATTTCCTAAATGAGTCAATTTTAAGTTCCTTTCCTAAGCCTCTATCAATAAGAGTTATACATCGCTGGAAAGAACTAGCTAAGAGCTTTCAATCAAGCTATAAAAGATTTATGCAACAAAAGAAATGTGAAAGTTAAATACAACTGTATATGAAAATTACAGATTCATCAACAATATTGCCAGTGACATATTTCCTAAATGAGTCAAGTTTAAGTTCCTTTCCTAAGCCTCTAGTAATGAGAGTTATACGTCGTACGAAAGAACAAGCTAAGAGCTTTCAACCAAGCTGTAAGTCGTTTACGCGGCAAAAGAAATGTGAAAGTTAAATGCAACTGTATATGAAAAATACAAAATCATCAACAATATTCCCAGTGACATATTTCCCTGGTGAGTCAATTTTAAGTTCCTTTCCTAAGCCTCTATCAAGGAGAGTTATACATCGTTGGAAAGAACAAGCTAAGGGCTTTCAACCAAGCTATAAAAGATTTATGCAGCAAAAGAAATGTGAAAGTTAAATGCAACTGTACATGAAAAATACAAAATCATCAACAATATTCCCAATGACATATTTCCTAAGTGAGTCAATTATAAGTTCCTTCCCTAAGCCTTTATCAACGAGGGTTATACATCGTTGGAAAGAACAAGCTAAGGGCTTTCAATCAAGCTATAAACGTTTTATGCAACAAAAGAAATGTGAAAGATAAATGCAACTGTACATGAAAAATTCAAAATCATCAACAATATTCCCAGTGTCATATTTCCTAGATGAGTCAATTTTAAGTTCGTTTCCTAAACCTCTTTAAACCTGAGTTTTACATCGTTGGAGAGAGCAAGCTAAGAGCTTTCAATTAAGCTATAAACGGTTTATGCAACAAAACAAATGTGAAAATTAAATACAACTGTATATGAAAATTACAGATTCATCAACAATATTGCCAGTGACATATTTCCTAAATGAGTCAATTTTAAGTTCCTTTCCTAAGCCTCTATCAATAAGAGTTATACATCGCTGGAAAGAACTGGCTAAGAGCTTTCAATCAAGCTATAAAAGATTTATGCAACAAAAGAAATGTGAAAGTTAAATACAACTGTATATGAAAATTACAGATTCATCAACAATATTGCCAGTGACATATTTCCTAAATGAGTCAATTTTAAGTTCCTTTCCTAAGCTTCTAGCAATGAGAGTTATACGTCGTACGAAAGAACAAGCTCAGAGCTTTCAACCAAGCTGCAAGTCGTTTATGCGGCAAAAGAAATGTGAAAGTTAAATGCAACTGTATATGAAAAATACAAAATCATCAACAATATTCCCAGTGACATATTTCCCAGGTGAGTCAATTTTAACTTCCTTTCCTAAGCCTCTATTAAGGAGAGTTATACATCGTTGGAAAGAACAAGCTAAGGGCTTTCAACCAAGCTATAAACGGTTTATGCAACAAAAGAAATGTGAAAGATAAATGCAACTGTACATGAAAAATACAAAATCATCAACAATGTTCCCAGTGACATATTTCCTAAGTCAGTCAATTATAACTTCCTTCCCTAAGCCTCTATCAAAGAAGGTTATACATCGTTCGAAAGAAGAGTCTAAGAGCTTTCAATCAAGCTACAAATGGTTTATGCAAGAATAGAAATGTGAAAGTTAGGTGCAACTGTATATGAAAAATACTAAATCATCAACAATATTCCCAGTGACATATTTCCTAGATTAGTCAATTTTAAGTTTCTTTCCTAAGCCTCTATCAGCGAGGGTTATCTTCGTTGGAAAGAACAAAATAAGGGATTTCAACTAAGCTATACACGGTATATGCAGCGGAAAAAATGTGAGAGTTAAATACAACTGTATATGAAAAATACAGAGTCATCAACAATATTCCTCGTGACATAATTCCGAGATCCGTCAATTTTAAGTTCCTTTCCTAAGCTTCTATCAACCACAGTTATACATCGTTGGAAAGAACAAAATAAGGGCTTTCAATCACACTATAAATAGTTTTTGCAGCAAAAGAAATGTGAAAGTTAAATGCAACTGTATATGAAAAATACATTTTCATCAACAATATTCCCAGTGACATATTTCCCAGGTGAGTCAATTTTAAGTTCCTTTCCTAAGCTTCTATCAAGGATTGTTATACATCGTTGGAAAGAACAAGCTAGGAGCTTTCAACCAAGCTATAAATGATTTATGCAACAAAAGAAATGTGAATGTTAAATGCAACTGTATATGAAAATTACAGATTCATCAACAATATTGCCAGTGACATATTTCCTAGATGAGTCAATTTTAAGTTCCTTTCCTAAGCCTCTAGCAATGAGAGTTATACGTCGTACGAAAGAACAAGCTAAGAGCTTTCAATCAAGCTATAAATGATTTATGCAACAAAAGAAATGTGAAAGTTAAATGCAACTGTATATGAAAATTACAGATTCATCAACAATATTGCCAGTGACATATTTCCTAGATGAGTCAATTTTAAGTTCCTTTCCTAAGCCTCTATCAATAAGAGTTATACATCGCTGGAAAGAACTAGCTAAAAGCTTTCAATCAAGCTATAAAAGATTTATGCAACAAAAGAAATGTGAAAGTTAAATACAACTGTATATGAAAATTACAGATTCATCAACAATATTGCCAGTGACATATTTCCTAAATGAGTCAATTTTAAGTTCCTTTCCTAAGCCTCTAGTAATGAGAGTTATACGTCGTACGAAAGAACAAGCTAAGAGCTTTCAACCAAGCTGTAAGTCGTTTACGCGGCAAAAGAAATGTGAAAGTTAAATGCAACTGTATATGAAAAATACAAAATCATCAACAATATTCCCAGTGACATATTTCCCTGGTGAGTCAATTTTAAGTTCCTTTCCTAAGCCTCTATCAAGGAGAGTTATACATCGTTGGAAAGAACAAGCTAAGGGCTTTCAACCAAGCTATAAAAGATTTATGCAGCAAAAGAAATGTGTAAGTTAAATGCAACTGTACATGAAAAATACAAAATCATCAACAATATTCCCAATGACATATTTCCTAAGTGAGTCAATTATAAGTTCCTTCCCTAAGCCTTTATCAACGAGGGTTATACATCGTTGGAAAGAACAAGCTAAGGGCTTTCAATCAAGCTATAAACGTTTTATGCAACAAAAGAAATGTGAAAGATAAATGCAACTGTACATGAAAAATTCAAAATCATCAACAATATTCCCAGTGTCATATTTCCTAGATGAGTCAATTTTAAGTTCGTTTCCTAAACCTCTTTAAACCTGAGTTTTACATCGTTGGAGAGAGCAAGCTAAGAGCTTTCAATTAAGCTATAAACGGTTTATGCAACAAAACAAATGTGAAAGTTAAATACAACTGTATATGAAAATTACAGATTCATCAACAATATTGCCAGTGACATATTTCCTAAATGAGTCAATTTTAAGTTCCTTTCCTAAGCCTCTATCAATAAGAGTTATACATCGCTGGAAAGAACTAGCTAAGAGCTTTAAATCAAGCTATAAAAGATTTATGCAACAAAAGAAATGTGAAAGTTAAATACAACTGTATATGAAAATTACAGATTCATCAACAATATTGCCAGTGACATATTTCCTAAATGAGTCAATTTTAAGTTCCTTTCCTAAGCTTCTAGCAATGAGAGTTATACGTCGTACGAAAGAACAAGCTCAGAGCTTTCAACCAAGCTGCAAGTCGTTTATGCGGCAAAAGAAATGTGAAAGTTAAATGCAACTGTATATGAAAAATACAAAATCATCAACAATATTCCCAGTGACATATTTCCCAGGTGAGTCAATTTTAACTTCCTTTCCTAAGCCTCTATTAAGGAGAGTTATACATCGTTGGAAAGAACAAGCTAAGGGCTTTCAACCAAGCTATAAACGGTTTATGCAACAAAAGAAATGTGAAAGATAAATGCAACTGTATATGAAGAATACAAAATCATCAACAATGTTCCCAGTGACATATTTCCTAAGTCAGTCAATTATAACTTCCTTCCCTAAGCCTCTATCAAAGAAAGTTATACATCGTTCGAAAGAAGAGTCTAAGAGCTTTCAATCAAGCTACAAATGGTTTATGCAAGAATAGAAATGTGAAAGTTAGGTGCAACTGTATATGAAAAATACTAAATCATCAACAATATTCCCAGTGACATATTTCCTAGATTAGTCAATTTTAAGTTTCTTTCCTAAGCCTCTATCAGCGAGGGTTATCTTCGTTGGAAAGAACAAAATAAGGGATTTCAACTAAGCTATACACGGTATATGCAGCGGAAAAAATGTGAGAGTTAAATACAACTGTATATGAAAAATACAGAGTCATCAACAATATTCCTCGTGATATAATTCCGAGATCCGTCAATTTTAAGTTCCTTTCCTAAGCTTCTATCAACCACAGTTATACATCGTTGGAAAGAACAAAATAAGGGCTTTCAATCACACTATAAATAGTTTTTGCAGCAAAAGAAATGTGAAAGTTAAATGCAACTGTATATGAAAAATACAAAATCATCAACAATATTCCCAGTGACATATTTCCCAGGTGAGTCAATTTTAACTTCCTTTCCTAAGCCTCTATTAAGGAGAGTTATACATCGTTGGAAAGAACAAGCTAGGAGCTTTCAACCAAGCTATAAATGATTTATGCAACAAAAGAAATGTGAATGTTAAATGCAACTGTATATGAAAATTACAGATTCATCAACAATATTGCCAGTGACATATTTCCTAGATGAGTCAATTTTAAGTTCCTTTCCTAAGCCTCTAGCAATGAGAGTTATACGTCGTACGAAAGAACAAGCTAAGAGCTTTCAATCAAGCTATAAATGATTTATGCAACAAAAGAAATGTGAAAGTTAAATGCAACTGTATATGAAAATTACAGATTCATCAACAATATTGCCAGTGACATATTTCCTAGATGAGTCAATTTTAAGTTCCTTTCCTAAGCCTCTAGCAATGAGAGTTATACGTCGTACGAAAGAACAAGCTAAGAGCTTTCAACCAAGCTGTAAGTCGTTTATGCAGCAAAAGAAATGTGAAAGCTAAATGCAACTGTATATGAAAAATACATTTTCATCAACAACATTCCCAGTGACATATTTCCCAGGTGAGTCAATTTTAAGTTCCTTTCCTAAGGCTCTATCAAGGAGAGTTATACATCGTTGGAAAGAACAAGCTAGGAGCTTTCAACCAAGCTAACAAAAACCAAGCAAAATAAATGTGAATGTTAACTGTAATTGTATATGAAAAATACAGTATCATCAACAATATTCCCAGTGACATATTTCCTAGATTAGTCAATTTTAAGTTCCTTTCCTAAGCCTCTATCAGCGAGGGTTATCTTCGTTGGAAAGAACAAAATAAGGGATTTCAACTAAGCTATACACGGTATATGCAGCGGAAAAAATGTGAGAGTTAAATACAACTGTATATGAAAAATACAGAGTCATCAACAATATTCCTCGTGACATAATTCCGAGATCCGTCAATTTTAAGTTCTTTTCCTAAGCTTCTATCAACCACAGTTATACATCGTTGGAAAGAACAAAGTAAGGGCTTTCAATCACAATATAAATAGTTTTTCCAGCAAAAGAAATATGAAAGTTAAACGCAACTGTATATGAAAAATACAGAATCATCAACAATATTCCCAGTGACATATTTCCTAAGTGTGTCAATTATAAGTTCCTTCCCTAAGCCTTTATTAACGAGGGTTATATATCGTTGGAAAGAACAAGCTAAGGGCTTTCAATCAAGCTATAAACGTTTTATGCAACAAAAGAAATGTGAAAGATAAATGCAACTGTACATGAAAAATTCAAAATCATCAACAATATTCCCAGTGTCATATTTCCTAGATGAGTCAATTTTAAGTTCGTTTCCTAAACCTCTTTAAACCTGAGTTTTACATCGTTGGAGAGAGCAAGCTAAGAGCTTTCAATTAAGCTATAAACGGTTTACGCAACAAAACAAATGTGAAAGTTAAATGCAACTGTATATGAAAATTACAGATTCATCAACAATATTGCCAGTAACATATTTCCTAGATGAGTCAATTTTAAGTTCCTTTCCTAAGCCTCTATCAATGAGAGTTATACACCGTTGGAAAGAAAAAGCTAGGAGCTTTCAATCAAGCTATAACTGATTTATGCAGTAAAAGAAATGTGAAAGTTAAATGCAACTGTATATGAAAAATAAAAAATCATCAACAATATTGCCAGTGACATATTTCCTGGAAGAGTCAATTTTAAGTTCCTTTCCTCAGCTTCTATCACTGAGAGTTATACGTCGTTGGAAAGAACAAGCTAAGAGCTTTCAACCAAGCTATAAACGATTTATGCAACAAAAGAAATGTGAAAGTTAAATGCAACTGTATATGAAAAATACATTTTCATCAACAATATTCCCAGTGACATATTTCCCAGGTGAGTCAATTTTAAGTTCCTTTCCTAAGCCTATAGCAATGAGAGTTATACGTCGTACGAAAGAACAAGCTAAGAGCTTTCAATCAAGCTATAAATAATTTATGCAACAAAAGAAATGTGAAAGTTAAATGCAACTGTATATGAAAATTACAGATTCATCAACAATATTGCCAGTGACATATTTCCTAGATGAGTCAATTTTAAGTTCCTTTCCTAAGCCTCTAGCAATGAGAGTTATACGTCGTACGAAAGAACAAGCTAAGAGCTTTCAACCAAGCTGTAAGTCGTTTACGCGGCAAAAGAAATGTGAAAGTTAAATGCAACTGTATATGAAAAATACAAAATCATCAACAATATTCCCAGTGACATATTTCCCTGGTGAGTCAATTTTAAGTTCCTTTCCTAAGCCTCTATCAAGGAGATTTATACATCGTTGGAAAGAACAAGCTAAGGGCTTTCAATCAAGCTATAAACGTTTTATGCAACAAAAGAAATGTGAAAGATAAATGCAACTGTACATGAAAAATTCAAAATCATCAACAATATTCCCAGTGTCATATTTCCTAGATGAGTCAATTTTAAGTTCGTTTCCTAAACCTCTTTAAACCTGAGTTTTACATCTTTGGAGAGAGCAAGCTAAGAGCTTTCAATTAAGCTATAAACGGTTTATGCAACAAAACAAATGTGAAAGTTAAATGTAATTGTATATGAAAAATACAGTATCATCAACAATATTCCCAGTGACATATTTCCTAGATTAGTCAATTTTAAGTTCTTTTCCAAGCCTCTATCAGCGAGGGTTATCTTCGTTGGAAAGAAAAAAATAAGGGATGTCAACTAAGCTATACACGGTATATGCAGCGAAAAAAATGTGAGAGTTAAATACAACTGTATATGAAAAATACAGAGTCATCAACAATATTCCTCGTGACATAATTCCGAGATCCGTCAATTTTAAGTTCCTTTCCTAAGCTTCTATCAACCACAGTTATACATCGTTGGAAAGAACAAAGTAAGGGCTTTCAATCACAACATAAATAGTTTTTCCAGCAAAAGAAATGTGAAAGTTAAATGCAACTGTATATGAAAAATACAGAATCATCAACAATATTCCCAGTGACATATTTCCTAAGTGTGTCAATTATAAGTTCCTTCCCTAAGCCTCTAACAATGAGGGTTATACATCGTTGGAAAGAACAAGCTAGGAGCTTTCAATCGAGCTATATATGATTTATGCAACAAAAGAAATGTGAAAGTTAAATGCAACTGTATATGAAAAACACAAAATCATCAACAATATTGCCAGTGACATATTTCCTAAGTGTGTCAATTATAAGTTCCTTCCCTAAGCCTCTATCAATGAGAGTTATACATCGTTAGAAAGAACAAGCTAGGAGCTTTCGACCAAGCTATAAATGATTTATGCAACAAAATAAATGTGAAGGTTAAATGCAACTGTATATGAAAAATACAAAATCATCAACAATATTGCCAGTAACATATTTCCTAGATGAGTCAATTTTAAGTTCCTTTCCTAAGCCTCTATCAATAAGAGTTATACATCGCTGGAAAGAACTAGCTAAGAGCTTTCAATCAAGCTATAAAAGATTTATGCAACAAAAGAAATGTGAAAGTTAAATACAACTGTATATGAAAATTACAGATTCATCAACAATATTGCCAGTGACATATTTCCTAACTGAGTCAATTTTAAGTTCCTTTCCTAAGCCTCTAGTAATGAGAGTTATACGTCGTACGAAAGAACAAGCTAAGAGCTTTCAACCAAGCTGTAAGTCGTTTACGCGGCAAAAGAAATGTGAAAGTTAAATGCAACTGTATATGAAAAATACAAAATCATCAACAATATTCCCAGTGACATATTTCCCTGGTGAGTCAATTTTAAGTTCCTTTCCTAAGCCTCTATCAAGGAGAGTTATACATCGTTGGAAAGAACAAGCTAAGGGCTTTCAACCAAGCTATAAAAGATTTATGCAGCAAAAGAAATGTGAAAGTTAAATGCAACTGTACATGAAAAATACAAAATCATCAACAATATTCCCAATGACATATTTCCTAAGTGAGTCAATTATAAGTTCCTTCCCTAAGCCTTTATCAACGAGGGTTATACATCGTTGGAAAGAACAAGCTAAGGGCTTTCAATCAAGCTATAAACGTTTTATGCAACAAAAGAAATGTGAAAGATAAATGCAACTGTACATGAAAAATTCAAAATCATCAACAATATTCCCAGTGTCATATTTCCTAGATGAGTCAATTTTAAGTTCGTTTCCTAAACCTCTTTAAACCTGAGTTTTACATCGTTGGAGAGAGCAAGCTAAGAGCTTTCAATTAAGCTATAAACGGTTTATGCAACAAAACAAATGTGAAAGTTAAATACAACTGTATATGAAAATTACAGATTCATCAACAATATTGCCAGTGACATATTTCCTAAATGAGTCAATTTTAAGTTCCTTTCCTAAGCCTCTATCAATAAGAGTTATACATCGCTGGAAAGAACTAGCTAAGAGCTTTCAATCAAGCTATAAAAGATTTATGCAACAAAAGAAATGTGAAAGTTAAATACAACTGTATATGAAAATTACAGATTCATCAACAATATTGCCAGTGACATATTTCCTAAATGAGTCAAGTTTAAGTTCCTTTCCTAAGCCTCTAGTAATGAGAGTTATACGTCGTACGAAAGAACAAGCTAAGAGCTTTCAACCAAGCTGTAAGTCGTTTACGCGGCAAAAGAAATGTGAAAGTTAAATGCAACTGTATATGAAAAATACAAAATCATCAACAATATTCCCAGTGACATATTTCCCTGGTGAGTCAATTTTAAGTTCCTTTCCTAAGCCTCTATCAAGGAGAGTTATACATCGTTGGAAAGAACAAGCTAAGGGCTTTCAACCAAGCTATAAAAGATTTATGCAGCAAAAGAAATGTGAAAGTTAAATGCAACTGTACATGAAAAATACAAAATCATCAACAATATTCCCAATGACATATTTCCTAAGTGAGTCAATTATAAGTTCCTTCCCTAAGCCTTTATCAACGAGGGTTATACATCGTTGGAAAGAACAAGCTAAGGGCTTTCAATCAAGCTATAAACGTTTTATGCAACAAAAGAAATGTGAAAGATAAATGCAACTGTACATGAAAAATTCAAAATCATCAACAATATTCCCAGTGTCATATTTCCTAGATGAGTCAATTTTAAGTTCGTTTCCTAAACCTCTTTAAACCTGAGTTTTACATCGTTGGAGAGAGCAAGCTAAGAGCTTTCAATTAAGCTATAAACGGTTTATGCAACAAAACAAATGTGAAAATTAAATACAACTGTATATGAAAATTACAGATTCATCAACAATATTGCCAGTGACATATTTCCTAAATGAGTCAATTTTAAGTTCCTTTCCTAAGCCTCTATCAATAAGAGTTATACATCGCTGGAAAGAACTGGCTAAGAGCTTTCAATCAAGCTATAAAAGATTTATGCAACAAAAGAAATGTGAAAGTTAAATACAACTGTATATGAAAATTACAGATTCATCAACAATATTGCCAGTGACATATTTCCTAAATGAGTCAATTTTAAGTTCCTTTCCTAAGCTTCTAGCAATGAGAGTTATACGTCGTACGAAAGAACAAGCTCAGAGCTTTCAACCAAGCTGCAAGTCGTTTATGCGGCAAAAGAAATGTGAAAGTTAAATGCAACTGTATATGAAAAATACAAAATCATCAACAATATTCCCAGTGACATATTTCCCAGGTGAGTCAATTTTAACTTCCTTTCCTAAGCCTCTATTAAGGAGAGTTATACATCGTTGGAAAGAACAAGCTAAGGGCTTTCAACCAAGCTATAAACGGTTTATGCAACAAAAGAAATGTGAAAGATAAATGCAACTGTATATGAAAAATACAAAATCATCAACAATGTTCCCAGTGACATATTTCCTAAGTCAGTCAATTATAACTTCCTTCCCTAAGCCTCTATCAAAGAAGGTTATACATCGTTCGAAAGAAGAGTCTAAGAGCTTTCAATCAAGCTACAAATGGTTTATGCAAGAATAGAAATGTGAAAGTTAGGTGCAACTGTATATGAAAAATACTAAATCATCAACAATATTCCCAGTGACATATTTCCTAGATTAGTCAATTTTAAGTTTCTTTCCTAAGCCTCTATCAGCGAGGGTTATCTTCGTTGGAAAGAACAAAATAAGGGATTTCAACTAAGCTATACACGGTATATGCAGCGGAAAAAATGTGAGAGTTAAATACAACTGTATATGAAAAATACAGAGTCATCAACAATATTCCTCGTGACATAATTCCGAGATCCGTCAATTTTAAGTTCCTTTCCTAAGCTTCTATCAACCACAGTTATACATCGTTGGAAAGAACAAAATAAGGGCTTTCAATCACACTATAAATAGTTTTTGCAGCAAAAGAAATGTGAAAGTTAAATGCAACTGTATATGAAAAATACATTTTCATCAACAATATTCCCAGTGACATATTTCCCAGGTGAGTCAATTTTAAGTTCCTTTCCTAAGCTTCTATCAAGGATTGTTATACATCGTTGGAAAGAACAAGCTAGGAGCTTTCAACCAAGCTATAAATGATTTATGCAACAAAAGAAATGTGAATGTTAAATGCAACTGTATATGAAAATTACAGATTCATCAACAATATTGCCAGTGACATATTTCCTAGATGAGTCAATTTTAAGTTCCTTTCCTAAGCCTCTAGCAATGAGAGTTATACGTCGTACGAAAGAACAAGCTAAGAGCTTTCAATCAAGCTATAAATGATTTATGCAACAAAAGAAATGTGAAAGTTAAATGCAACTGTATATGAAAATTACAGATTCATCAACAATATTGCCAGTGACATATTTCCTAGATGAGTCAATTTTAAGTTCCTTTCCTAAGCCTCTATCAATAAGAGTTATACATCGCTGGAAAGAACTAGCTAAAAGCTTTCAATCAAGCTATAAAAGATTTATGCAACAAAAGAAATGTGAAAGTTAAATACAACTGTATATGAAAATTACAGATTCATCAACAATATTGCCAGTGACATATTTCCTAAATGAGTCAATTTTAAGTTCCTTTCCTAAGCCTCTAGTAATGAGAGTTATACGTCGTACGAAAGAACAAGCTAAGAGCTTTCAACCAAGCTGTAAGTCGTTTACGCGGCAAAAGAAATGTGAAAGTTAAATGCAACTGTATATGAAAAATACAAAATCATCAACAATATTCCCAGTGACATATTTCCCTGGTGAGTCAATTTTAAGTTCCTTTCCTAAGCCTCTATCAAGGAGAGTTATACATCGTTGGAAAGAACAAGCTAAGGGCTTTCAACCAAGCTATAAAAGATTTATGCAGCAAAAGAAATGTGTAAGTTAAATGCAACTGTACATGAAAAATACAAAATCATCAACAATATTCCCAATGACATATTTCCTAAGTGAGTCAATTATAAGTTCCTTCCCTAAGCCTCTATCAATGAGAGTTATACATCGTTAGAAAGAACAAGCTAAGGGCTTTCAATCAAGCTATAAACGTTTTATGCAACAAAAGAAATGTGAAAGATAAATGCAACTGTACATGAAAAATTCAAAATCATCAACAATATTCCCAGTGTCATATTTCCTAGATGAGTCAATTTTAAGTTCGTTTCCTAAACCTCTTTAAACCTGAGTTTTACATCGTTGGAGAGAGCAAGCTAAGAGCTTTCAATTAAGCTATAAACGGTTTATGCAACAAAACAAATGTGAAAGTTAAATACAACTGTATATGAAAATTACAGATTCATCAACAATATTGCCAGTGACATATTTCCTAAATGAGTCAATTTTAAGTTCCTTTCCTAAGCCTCTATCAATAAGAGTTATACATCGCTGGAAAGAACTAGCTAAGAGCTTTCAATCAAGCTATAAAAGATTTATGCAACAAAAGAAATGTGAAAGTTAAATACAACTGTATATGAAAATTACAGATTCATCAACAATATTGCCAGTGACATATTTCCTAAATGAGTCAAGTTTAAGTTCCTTTCCTAAGCCTCTAGTAATGAGAGTTATACGTCGTACGAAAGAACAAGCTAAGAGCTTTCAACCAAGCTGTAAGTCGTTTACGCGGCAAAAGAAATGTGAAAGTTAAATGCAACTGTATATGAAAAATACAAAATCATCAACAATATTCCCAGTGACATATTTCCCTGGTGAGTCAATTTTAAGTTCCTTTCCTAAGCCTCTATCAAGGAGAGTTATACATCGTTGGAAAGAACAAGCTAAGGGCTTTCAACCAAGCTATAAAAGATTTATGCAGCAAAAGAAATGTGAAAGTTAAATGCAACTGTACATGAAAAATACAAAATCATCAACAATATTCCCAATGACATATTTCCTAAGTGAGTCAATTATAAGTTCCTTCCCTAAGCCTTTATCAACGAGGGTTATACATCGTTGGAAAGAACAAGCTAAGGGCTTTCAATCAAGCTATAAACGTTTTATGCAACAAAAGAAATGTGAAAGTTAAATGCAACTGTACATGAAAAATACAAAATCATCAACAATATTCCCAATGACATATTTCCTAAGTGAGTCAATTATAAGTTCCTTTCCTAAGCTTCTAGCAATGAGAGTTATACGTCGTACGAAAGAACAAGCTCAGAGCTTTCAACCAAGCTGCAAGTCGTTTATGCGGCAAAAGAAATGTGAAAGTTAAATGTAACTGTATATGAAAAATACAAAATCATCAACAATATTCCCAGTGACATATTTCCCAGGTGAGTCAATTTTAACTTCCTTTCCTAAGCCTCTATTAAGGAGAGTTATACATCGTTGGAAAGAACAAGCTAAGGGCTTTCAACCAAGCTATAAACGGTTTATGCAACAAAAGAAATGTGAAAGATAAATGCAACTGTACATGAAGAATACAAAATCATCAACAATGTTCCCAGTGACATATTTCCTAAGTCAGTCAATTATAACTTCCTTCCCTAAGCCTCTATCAAAGAAAGTTATACATCGTTCGAAAGAAGAGCCTAAGAGCTTTCAATCAAGCTACAAATGGTTTATGCAAGAATAGAAATGTGAAAGTTAGGTGCAACTGTATATGAAAAATACTAAATCATCAACAATATTCCCAGTGACATATTTCCTAGATTAGTCAATTTTAAGTTTCTTTCCTAAGCCTCTATCAGCGAGGGTTATCTTCGTTGGAAAGAACAAAATAAGGGATTTCAACTAAGCTATACACGGTATATGCAGCGGAAAAAATGTGAGAGTTAAATACAACTGTATATGAAAAATACAGAGTCATCAACAATATTCCTCGTGACATAATTCCGAGATCCGTCAATTTTAAGTTCCTTTCCTAAGCTTCTATCAACCACAGTTATACATCGTTGGAAAGAACAAAATAAGGGCTTTCAATCACACTATAAATAGTTTTTGCAGCAAAAGAAATGTGAAAGTTAAATGCAACTGTATATGAAAAATACATTTTCATCAACAATATTCCCAGTGACATATTTCCCAGGTGAGTCAATTTTAAGTTCCTTTCCTAAGCTTCTATCAAGGATTGTTATACATCGTTGGAAAGAACAAGCTAGGAGCTTTCAACCAAGCTATAAATGATTTATGCAACAAAAGAAATGTGAATGTTAAATGCAACTGTATATGAAAATTACAGATTCATCAACAATATTGCCAGTGACATATTTCCTAGATGAGTCAATTTTAAGTTCCTTTCCTAAGCCTCTAGCAATGAGAGTTATACGTCGTACGAAAGAACAAGCTAAGAGCTTTCAATCAAGCTATAAATGATTTATGCAACAAAAGAAATGTGAAAGTTAAATGCAACTGTATATGAAAATTACAGATTCATCAACAATATTGCCAGTGACATATTTCCTAGATGAGTCAATTTTAAGTTCCTTTCCTAAGCCTCTAGCAATGAGAGTTATACGTCGTACGAAAGAACAAGCTAAGAGCTTTCAACCAAGCTGTAAGTCGTTTATGCAGCAAAAGAAATGTGAAAGCTAAATGCAACTGTATATGAAAAATACATTTTCATCAACAATATTCCCAGTGACATATTTCCCAGGTGAGTCAATTTTAAGTTCCTTTCCTAAGCTTCTATCAACCACAGTTATACATCGTTGGAAAGAACAAAGTAAGGGCTTTCAATCACAATATAAATAGTTTTTCCAGCGAAAGAAATATGAAAGTTAAACGCAACTGTATATGAAAAATACAGAATCATCAACAATATTCCCAGTGACATATTTCCTAAGTGTGTCAATTATAAGTTCCTTCCGTAAGCCTTTATTAACGAGGGTTATATATCGTTGGAAAGAACAAGCTAAGGGCTTTCAATCAAGCTATAAACGTTTTATGCAACAAAAGAAATGTGAAAGATAAATGCAACTGTACATGAAAAATTCAAAATCATCAACAATATTCCCAGTGTCATATTTCCTAGATGAGTCAATTTTAAGTTCGTTTCCTAAACCTCTTTAAACCTGAGTTTTACATCGTTGGAGAGAGCAAGCTAAGAGCTTTCAATTAAGCTATAAACGGTTTATGCAACAAAACAAATGTGAAAGTTAAATGTAATTGTATATGAAAAATACAGTATCATCAACAATATTCCCAGTGACATATTTCCTAGATTAGTCAATTTTAAGTTCCTTTCCAAGCCTCTATCAGCGAGGGTTATCTTCGTTGGAAAGAAAAAAAATAAGGGATTTCAACTAAGCTATACACGGTATATGCAGCGGAAAAAATGTGAGAGTTAAATACAACTGTATATGAAAAATACAGAGTCATCAACAATATTCCTCGTGACATAATTCCGAGATCCGTCAATTTTAAGTTCCTTTCCTAAGCTTCTAACAACCACAGTTATACATCGTTGGAAAGAACAAAGTAAGGGTTTCAATCACAATATAAATAGTTTTTCCAGCAAAAGAAATGTGAAAGTTAAACGCAACTGTATATGAAAAATACAGAATCATCAACAATATTCCCAGTGACATATTTCCTAAGTGTGTCAATTATAAGTTCCTTCCCTAAGCCTCTATCAATCAGAGTTATACATCGTTAGAATGAACAAGCTAGGAGCTTTCGACCAAGCTATAAATGATTTATGCAACAAAATAAATGTGAAGGTTAAATGCAACTGTATATGAAAAATACAAAATCATCAACAATATTGCCAGTAACATATTTCCTAAGTGTGTCAATTATAAGTTCCTGCCCTAAGCCTCTATCAATGAGAGTTATACATCGTTAGGAAGAACAAGCTAGGAGCTTTCGACCAAGCTATAAATGATTTATGCAACAAAATAAATGTGAAGGTTAAATGCAACTGTATATGAAAAATACAAAATCATCAACAATATTGCCAGTAACATATTTCCTAGATGAGTCAATTTTAAGTTCCTTTCCTAAGCCGCTATCAATAAGAGTTATACATCGCTGGAAAGAACTAGTTAAGAGCTTTCAATCAAGCTATAAAAGATTTATGCAACAAAAGAAATGTGAAAGTTAAATACAACTGTATATGAAAATTACAGATTCATCAACAATATTGCCAGTGACATATTTCCTAACTGAGTCAATTTTAAGTTCCTTTCCTAAGCCTCTAGTAATGAGAGTTATACGTCGTACGAAAGAACAAGCTAAGAGCTTTCAACCAAGCTGTAAGTCGTTTACGCGGCAAAAGAAATGTGAAAGTTAAATGCAACTGTATATGAAAAATACAAAATCATCAACAATATTCCCAGTGACATATTTCCCTGGTGAGTCAATTTTAAGTTCCTTTCCTAAGCCTCTATCAAGGAGATTTATACATCGTTGGAAAGAACAAGCTAAGGGCTTTCAATCAAGCTATAAACGTTTTATGCAACAAAAGAAATGTGAAAGATAAATGCAACTGTACATGAAAAATTCAAAATCATCAACAATATTCCCAGTGTCATATTTCCTAGATGAGTCAATTTTAAGTTCGTTTCCTAAATCTCTTTAAACCTGAGTTTTACATCTTTGGAGAGAGCCAGCTAAGAGCTTTCAATTAAGCTATAAACGGTTTATGCAACAAAACAAATGTGAAAGTTAAATGTAATTGTATATGAAAAATACAGTATCATCAACAATATTCCCAGTGATATATTTCCTAGATTAGTCAATTTTAAGTTCCTTTCCAAGCCTCTATCAGCGAGGGTTATCTTCGTTGGAAAGAAAAAAATAAGGGATGTCAACTAAGCTATACACGGTATATGCAGCGGAAAAAATGTGAGAGTTAAATACAACTGTATATGAAAAATACAGAGTCATCAACAATATTCCTCGTGACATAATTCCGAGATCCGTCAATTTTAAGTTCCTTTCCTAAGCTTCTATCAACCACAGTTATACATCGTTGGAAAGAACACAGTAAGGGCTTTCAATCACAATATAAATAGTTTTTCCAGCAAAAGAAATGTGAAAGTTAAACGCAACTATATATGAAAAATACAGAATCATCAACAATATTCCCAGTGACATATTTCCTAAGTGTGTCAATTATAAGTTCCTTCCCTAAGCCTCTAACAATGAGGGTTATACATCGTTGGAAAGAACAAGCTAGGAGCTTTCAATCGAGCTATAAATGATTTATGCAACAAAAGAAATGTGAAAGTTAAATGCAACTGTATATGAAAAACACAAAATCATCAACAATATTGCCAGTGACATATTTCCTAAGTGTGTCAATTATAAGTTCCTTCCCTAAGCCTCTATCAATGAGAGTTATACATCGTTAGAAAGAACAAGCTAGGAGCTTTCGACCAAGCTATAAATGATTTATGCAACAAAATAAATGTGAAGGTTAAATGCAACTGTATATGAAAAATACAAAATCATCAACAATATTGCCAGTAACATATTTCCTAGATGAGTCAATTTTAAGTTCCTTTCCTAAGCCTCTATCAATAAGAGTTATACATCGCTGGAAAGAACTAGCTAAGAGCTTTCAATCAAGCTATAAAAGATTTATGCAACAAATGAAATGTGAAAGTTAAATACAACTGTATATGAAAATTACAGATTCATCAACAATATTGCCAGTGACATATTTCCTAAATGAGTCAATTTTAAGTTCCTTTCCTAAGCCTCTAGTAATGAGAGTTATACGTCGTACGAAAGAACAAGCTAAGAGCTTTCAACCAAGCTGTAAGTCGTTTACGCGGCAAAAGAAATGTGAAAGTTAAATGCAACTGTATATGAAAAATACAAAATCATCAACAATATTCCCAGTGACATATTTCCCTGGTGAGTCAATTTTAAGTTCCTCTCCTAAGCCTCTATCAAGGAGAGTTATACATCGTTGGAAAGAACAAGCTAAGGGCTTTCAACCAAGCTATAAAAGATTTATGCAGCAAAAGAAATGTGAAAGTTAAATGCAACTGTACATGAAAAATACAAAATCATCAACAATATTCCCAATGACATATTTCCTAAGTGAGTCAATTATAAGTTCCTTCGCTAAGCCTTTATCAACGAGGGTTATACATCGTTGGAAAGAACAAGCTAAGGGCTTTCAATCAAGCTATAAAAGATTTATGCAGCAAAAGAAATGTGAAAGTTAAATGCAACTGTACATGAAAAATACAAAATCATCAACAATATTCCCAATGACATATTTCCTAAGTGAGTCAATTATAAGTTCCTTCCCTAAGCCTTTATCAACGAGGGTTATACATCGTTGGAAAGAACAAGCTAAGGGCTTTCAATCAAGCTATAAAAGATTTATGCAGCAAAAGAAATGTGAAAGATAAATGCAACTGTACATGAAAAATTCAAAATCATCAACAATATTCCCAGTGTCATATTTTCTAGATGAGTCAATTTTAAGTTCGTTTCCTAAACCTCTTTAAACCTGAGTTTTACATCGTTGGAGAGAGCAAGCTAAGAGCTTTCAATTAAGCTATAAACGGTTTATGCAACAAAACAAATGTGAAAGTTAAATGTAATTGTATATGAAAAATACAGTATCATCAACAATATTCCCAGTGACATATTTCCTAGATTAGTCAATTTTAAGTTCCTTTCCAAGCCTCTATCAGCGAGGGTTATCTTCGTTGGAGAGAAAAAAATAAGGGATTTCAACTAAGCTATACACGGTATATGCAGCGGAAAAAATGTGAGAGTTAAATACAACTGTATATGAAAAATACAGAGTCATCAACAATATTCCTCGTGACATAATTCCGAGATCCGTCAATTTTAAGTTCCTTTCCTAAGCTTCTATCAACCACAGTTATACATCGTTGGAAAGAACAAAGTAAGGGCTTTCAATCACAATATAAATAGTTTTTCCAGCAAAAGAAATGTGAAAGTTAAACGCAACTGTATATGAAAAATACAGAATCATCAACAATATTCCCAGTGACATATTTCCTAAGTGTGTCAATTATAAGTTCCTTCCCTAAGCCTCTATCAATGAGAGTTATACATCGTTAGAAAGAACAAGCTAGGAGCTTTCGACCAAGCTATAAATGATTTATGCAACAAAATAAATGTGAAGGTTAAATGCAACTGTATATGAAAAATACAAAATCACCAACAATATTGCCAGTAACATATTTCCTAAGTGTGTCAATTATAAGTTCCTTCCCTAAGCCTCTATCAATGAGAGTTATACATCGTTAGAAAGAACAAGCTAGAAGCTTTCGACCAAGCTATAAATGATTTATGCAACAAAAGAAATGTGAAAGATAAATGCAACTGTACATGAAAAATTCAAAATCATCAACAATATTCCCAGTGTCATATTTCCTAGATGAGTCAATTTTAAGTTCGTTTCCTAAACCTCTTTAAACCTGAGTTTTACATCTTTGGAGAGAGCAAGCTAAGAGCTTTCAATTAAGCTATAAACGGTTTATGCAACAAAACAAATGTGAAAGTTAAATGCAACTGTATATGAAAAATACAAAATCATCAACAATATTGCCAGTAACATATTTCCTAAGTGTGTCAATTATAAGTTCCTTCCCTAAGCCTCTATCAATGAGAGTTATACATCGTTAGAAAGAACAAGCTAGGAGCTTTCGACCAAGCTATAATTGATTTATGCAACAAAATAAATGTGAAGGTTAAATGCAACTGTATATGAAAAATACAAAATCATCAACAATATTGCCAGTAACATATTTCCTAGATGAGTCAATTTTAAGTTCCTTTCCTAAGCCGCTATCAATAAGAGTTATACATCGCTGGAAAGAACTAGTTAAGAGCTTTCAATCAAGCTATAAAAGATTTATGCAACAAAAGAAATGTGAAAGTTAAATACAACTGTATATGAAAATTACAGATTCATCAACAATATTGCCAGTGACATATTTCCTAACTGAGTCAATTTTAAGTTCCTTTCCTAAGCCTCTAGTAATGAGAGTTATACGTCGTACGAAAGAACAAGCTAAGAGCTTTCAACCAAGCTGTAAGTCGTTTACGCGGCAAAAGAAATGTGAAAGTTAAATGCAACTGTATATGAAAAATACAAAATCATCAACAATATTCCCAGTGACATATTTCCCTGGTGAGTCAATTTTAAGTTCCTTTCCTAAGCCTCTATCAAGGAGATTTATACATCGTTGGAAAGAACAAGCTAAGGGCTTTCAATCAAGCTATAAACGTTTTATGCAACAAAAGAAATGTGAAAGATAAATGCAACTGTACATGAAAAATTCAAAATCATCAACAATATTCCCAGTGTCATATTTCCTAGATGAGTCAATTTTAAGTTCGTTTCCTAAATCTCTTTAAACCTGAGTTTTACATCTTTGGAGAGAGCCAGCTAAGAGCTTTCAATTAAGCTATAAACGGTTTATGCAACAAAACAAATGTGAAAGTTAAATGTAATTGTATATGAAAAATACAGTATCATCAAAAATATTCCCAGTGATATATTTCCTAGATTAGTCAATTTTAAGTTCCTTTCCAAGCCTCTATCAGCGAGGGTTATCTTCGTTGGAAAGAAAAAAATAAGGGATGTCAACTAAGCTATACACGGTATATGCAGCGGAAAAAATGTGAGAGTTAAATACAACTGTATATGAAAAATACAGAGTCATCAACAATATTCCTCGTGACATAATTCCGAGATCCGTCAATTTTAAGTTCCTTTCCTAAGCTTCTATCAACCACAGTTATACATCGTTGGAAAGAACAAAGTAAGGGCTTTCAATCACAATATAAATAGTTTTTCCAGCAAAAGAAATGTGAAAGTTAAACGCAACTGTATATGAAAAATACAGAATCATCAACAATATTCCCAGTGACATATTTCCTAAGTGTGTCAATTATAAGTTCCTTCCCTAAGCCTCTAACAATGAGGGTTATACATCGTTGGAAAGAACAAGCTAGGAGCTTTCAATCGAGCTATAAATGATTTATGCAACAAAAGAAATGTGAAAGTTAAATGCAACTGTATATGAAAAACACAAAATCATCAACAATATTGCCAGTGACATATTTCCTAAGTGTGTCAATTATAAGTTCCTTCCCTAAGCCTCTATCAATGAGAGTTATACATCGTTAGAAAGAACAAGCTAGGAGCTTTCGACCAAGCTATAAATGATTTATGCAACAAAATAAATGTGAAGGTTAAATGCAACTGTATATGAAAAATACAAAATCATCAACAATATTGCCAGTAACATATTTCCTAGATGAGTCAATTTTAAGTTCCTTTCCTAAGCCTCTATCAATAAGAGTTATACATCGCTGGAAAGAACTAGCTAAGAGCTTTCAATCAAGCTATAAAAGATTTATGCAACAAAAGAAATGTGAAAGTTAAATACAACTGTATATGAAAATTACAGAATCATCAACAATATTGCCAGTGACATATTTCCTAAATGAGTCAATTTTAAGTTCCTTTCCTAAGCCTCTAGTAATGAGAGTTATACGTCGTACGAAAGAACAAGCTAAGAGCTTTCAACCAAGCTGTAAGTCGTTTACGCGGCAAAAGAAATGTGAAAGTTAAATGCAACTGTATATGAAAAATACAAAATCATCAACAATATTCCCAGTGACATATTTCCCTGGTGAGTCAATTTTAAGTTCCTTTCCTAAGCCTCTATCAAGGAGAGTTATACATCGTTGGAAAGAACAAGCTAAGGGCTTTCAACCAAGCTATAAAAGATTTATGCAGCAAAAGAAATGTGAAAGTTAAATGCAACTGTACATGAAAAATACAAAATCATCAACAATATTCCCAATGACATATTTCCTAAGTGAGTCAATTATAAGTTCCTTCCCTAAGCCTTTATCAACGAGGGTTATACATCGTTGGAAAGAACAAGCTAAGGGCTTTCAATCAAGCTATAAACGTTTTATGCAACAAAAGAAATGTGAAAGATAAATGCAACTGTACATGAAAAATTCAAAATAATCAACAATATTCCCAGTGTCATATTTTCTAGATGAGTCAATTTTAAGTTCGTTTCCTAAACCTCTTTAAACCTGAGTTTTACATCGTTGGAGAGAGCAAGCTAAGAGCTTTCAATTAAGCTATAAACGGTTTATGCAACAAAACAAATGTGAAAGTTAAATGTAATTGTATATGAAAAATACAGTATCATCAACAATATTCCCAGTGACATATTTCCTAGATTAGTCAATTTTAAGTTCCTTTCCAAGCCTCTATCAGCGAGGGTTATCTTCGTTGGAGAGAAAAAAATAAGGGATTTCAACTAAGCTATACACGGTATATGCAGCGGAAAAAATGTGAGAGTTAAATACAACTGTATATGAAAAATACAGAGTCATCAACAATATTCCTCGTGACATAATTCCGAGATCCGTCAATTTTAAGTTCCTTTCCTAAGCTTCTATCAACCACAGTTATACATCGTTGGAAAGAACAAAGTAAGGGCTTTCAATCACAATATAAGTAGTTTTTCCAGCAAAAGAAATGTGAAAGTTAAACGCAACTGTATATGAAAAATACAGAATCATCAACAATATTCCCAGTGACATATTTCCTAAGTGTGTCAATTATAAGTTCCTTCCCTAAGCCTCTATCAATGAGAGTTATACATCGTTAGAAAGAACAAGCTAGGAGCTTTCGACCAAGCTATAAATGATTTATGCAACAAAATAAATGTGAAGGTTAAATGCAACTGTATATGAAAAATACAAAATCATCAACAATATTGCCAGTAACATATTTCCTAAGTGTGTCAATTATAAGTTCCTTCCCTAAGCCTCTATCAATGAGAGTTATACATCGTTAGAAAGAACAAGCTAGGAGCTTTCGACCAAGCTATAAATGATTTATGCAACAAAAGAAATGTGAAAGATAAATGCAACTGTACATGAAAAATTCAAAATCATCAACAATATTCCCAGTGTCATATTTCCTAGATGAGTCAATTTTAAGTTCGTTTCCTAAACCTCTTTAAACCTGAGTTTTACATCTTTGGAGAGAGCAAGCTAAGAGCTTTCAATTAAGCTATAAACGGTTTATGCAACAAAACAAATGTGAAAGTTAAATGCAACTGTATATGAAAAATACAAAATCATCAACAATATTGCCAGTAACATATTTCCTAAGTGTGTCAATTATAAGTTCCTTCCCTAAGCCTCTATCAATGAGAGTTATACATCGTTAGAAAGAACAAGCTAGGAGCTTTCGACCAAGCTATAAATGATTTATGCAACAAAATAAATGTGAAGGTTAAATGCAACTGTATATGAAAAATACAAAATCATCAACAATATTGCCAGTAACATATTTCCTAGATGAGTCAATTTTAAGTTCCTTTCCTAAGCCTCTATCAATAAGAGTTATACATCGCTGGAAAGAACTAGCTAAGAGCTTTCAATCAAGCTATAAAAGATTTATGCAACAAAAGAAATGTGAAAGTTAAATACAACTGTATATGAAAATTACAGATTCATCAACAATATTGCCAGTGACATATTTCCTAAATGAGTCAATTTTAAGTTCCTTTCCTAAGCCTCTAGTAATGAGAGTTATACGTCGTACGAAAGAACAAGCTAAGAGCTTTCAACCAAGCTGTAAGTCGTTTACGCGGCAAAAGAAATGTGAAAGTTAAATGCAACTGTATATGAAAAATACAAAATCATCAACAATATTCCCAGTGACATATTTCCCTGGTGAGTCAATTTTAAGTTCCTTTCCTAAGCCTCTATCAAGGAGAGTTATACATCGTTGGAAAGAACAAGCTAAGGGCTTTCAACCAAGCTATAAAAGATTTATGCAGCAAAAGAAATGTGTAAGTTAAATGCAACTGTACATGAAAAATACAAAATCATCAACAATATTCCCAATGACATATTTCCTAAGTGAGTCAATTATAAGTTCCTTCCCTAAGCCTTTATCAACGAGGGTTATACATCGTTGGAAAGAACAAGCTAAGGGCTTTCAATCAAGCTATAAACGTTTTATGCAACAAAAGAAATGTGAAAGATAAATGCAACTGTACATGAAAAATTCAAAATCATCAACAATATTCCCAGTGTCATATTTCCTAGATGAGTCAATTTTAAGTTCGTTTCCTAAACCTCTTTAAACCTGAGTTTTACATCGTTGGAGAGAGCAAGCTAAGAGCTTTCAATTAAGCTATAAACGGTTTATGCAACAAAACAAATGTGAAAGTTAAATGTAATTGTATATGAAAAATACAGTATCATCAACAATATTCCCAGTGACATATTTCCTAGATTAGTCAATTTTAAGTTCCTTTCCAAGCCTCTATCAGCGAGGGTTATCTTCGTTGGAAAGAAAAAAATAAGGGATTTCAACTAAGCTATACACGGTATATGCAGCGGAAAAAATGTGAGAGTTAAATACAACTGTATATGAAAAATACAGAGTCATCAACAATATTCCTCGTGACATAATTCCGAGATCCGTCAATTTTAAGTTCCTTTCCTAAGCTTCTATCAACCACAGTTATACATCGTTGGAAAGAACAAAATAAGGGCTTTCACTCGCAATATAAATAGTTTTTCCAGCAAAAGAAATGTGAAAGTTAAACGCAACTGTATATGAAAAATACACAATCATCAACAATATTCCCAGTGACATATTTCCTAAGTGTGTCAATTATAAGTTCCTTCCCTAAGCCTCTAACAATGAGGGTTATACATCGCTAGAAGGAACTAGCTAAGAGCTTTCAATCAAGCTATAAAAGATTTATGCAACAAAAGAAATGTGAAAGTTAAATGCAACTGTATATGAAAATTACAGATTCATCAACAATATTGCCAGTGACATATTTCCTAAGTGTGTCAATTATAAGTTCCTTCCCTAAGCCTCTATCAATGAGAGTTATACATCGTTAAAAAGAACAAGCTAGGAGCTTTCGACCAAGCTATAAATGATTTATGCAACAAAATAAATGTGAAGGTTAAATGCAACTGTATATGAAAAATACAAAATCATCAACAATATTGCCAGTAACATATTTCCTAGATGAGTCAATTTTAAGTTCCTTTCCTAAGCCTCTATCAATAAGAGTTATACATCGCTGGAAAGAACTAGCTAAGAGCTTTCAATCAAGCTATAAAAGATTTATGCAACAAAAGAAATGTGAAAGTTAAATGCAACTGTATATGAAAATTACAGATTCATCAACAATATTGCCAGTGACATATTTCCTAAATGAGTCAATTTTAAGTTCCTTTCCTAAGCCTCTAGTAATGAGAGTTATACGTCGTACGAAAGAACAAGCTAAGAGCTTTCAACCAAGCTGTAAGTCGTTTACGCGGCAAAAGAAATGTGAAAGTTAAATGCAACTGTATATGAAAAATACAAAATCATCAACAATATTCCCAGTGACATATTTCCCTGGTGAGTCAATTTTAAGTTCCTTTCCTAAGCCTCTATCAAGGAGAGTTATACATCGTTGGAAAGAACAAGCTAAGGGCTTTCAACCAAGCTATAAAAGATTTATGCAGCAAAAGAAATGTGAAAGTTTAATGCAACTGTACATGAAAAATACAAAATCATCAACAATATTCCCAATGACATATTTCCTAAGTGAGTCAATTATAAGTTCCTTCCCTAAGCCTTTATCAACGAGGGTTATACATCGTTGGAAAGAACAAGCTAAGGGCTTTCAATCAAGCTATAAACGTTTTATGCAACAAAAGAAATGTGAAAGATAAATGCAACTGTACATGAAAAATTCAAAATCATCAACAATATTCCCAGTGTCATATTTCCTAGATGAGTCAATTTTAAGTTCGTTTCCTAAACCTCTTTAAACCTGAGTTTTACATCGTTGGAGAGAGCAAGCTAAGAGCTTTCAATTAAGCTATAAACGGTTTATGCAACAAAACAAATGTGAAAGTTAAATGTAATTGTATATGAAAAATACAGTATCATCAACAATATTCCCAGTGACATATTTCCTAGATTAGTCAATTTTAAGTTCCTTTCCAAGCCTCTATCAGCGAGGGTTATCTTCGTTGGAAAGAAAAAAATAAGGGATTTCAACTAAGCTATACACGGTATATGCAGCGGAAAAAATGTGAGAGTTAAATACAACTGTATATGAAAAATACAGAGTCATCAACAATATTCCTCGTGACATAATTCCGAGATCCGTCAATTTTAAGTTCCTTTCCTAAGCTTCTATCAACCACAGTAAGGGCTTTCACTCGCAATATAAATAGTTTTTCCAGCAAAAGAAATGTGAAAGTTAAACGCAACTGTATATGAAAAATACACAATCATCAACAATATTCCCAGTGACATATTTCCTAAGTGTGTCAATTATAAGTTCCTTCCCTAAGCCTCTAACAATGAGGGTTATACATCGCTAGAAGGAACTAGCTAAGAGCTTTCAATCAAGCTATAAAAGATTTATGCAACAAAAGAAATGTGAAAGTTAAATGCAACTGTATATGAAAATTACAGATTCATCAACAATATTGCCAGTGACATATTTCCTAAGTGTGTCAATTATAAGTTCCTTCCCTAAGCCTCTATCAATGAGAGTTATACATCGTTAAAAAGAACAAGCTAGGAGCTTTCGACCAAGCTATAAATGATTTATGCAACAAAATAAATGTGAAGGTTAAATGCAACTGTATATGAAAAATACAAAATCATCAACAATATTGCCAGTAACATATTTCCTAGATGAGTCAATTTTAAGTTCCTTTCCTAAGCCTCTATCAATAAGAGTTATACATCGCTGGAAAGAACTAGCTAAGAGCTTTCAATCAAGCTATAAAAGATTTATGCAACAAAAGAAATGTGAAAGTTAAATGCAACTGTATATGAAAATTACAGATTCATCAACAATATTGCCAGTGACATATTTCCTAAATGAGTCAATTTTAAGTTCCTTTCCTAAGCCTCTAGTAATGAGAGTTATACGTCGTACGAAAGAACAAGCTAAGAGCTTTCAACCAAGCTGTAAGTCGTTTACGCGGCAAAAGAAATGTGAAAGTTAAATGCAACTGTATATGAAAAATACAAAATCATCAACAATATTCCCAGTGACATATTTCCCTGGTGAGTCAATTTTAAGTTCCTTTCCTAAGCCTCTATCAAGGAGAGTTATACATCGTTGGAAAGAACAAGCTAAGGGCTTTCAACCAAGCTATAAAAGATTTATGCAGCAAAAGAAATGTGAAAGTTTAATGCAACTGTACATGAAAAATACAAAATCATCAACAATATTCCCAATGACATATTTCCTAATTGAGTCAATTATAAGTTCCTTCCCTAAGCCTTTATCAACGAGGGTTATACATCGTTGGAAAGAACAAGCTAAGGGCTTTCAATCAAGCTATAAACGTTTTATGCAACAAAAGAAATGTGAAAGATAAATGCAACTGTACATGAAAAATTCAAAATCATCAACAATATTTCCAGTGTCATATTTCCTAGATGAGTCAATTTTAAGTTCGTTTCCTAAACCTCTTTAAACCTGAGTTTTACATCGTTGGAGAGAGCAAGCTAAGAGCTTTCAATTAAGCTATAAACGGTTTATGCAACAAAACAAATGTGAAAGTTAAATGTAATTGTATATGAAAAATACAGTATCATCAACAATATTCCCAGTGACATATTTCCTAGATTAGTCAATTTTAAGTTCCTTTCCAAGCCTCTATCAGCGAGGGTTATCTTCGTTGGAAAGAAAAAAATAAGGGATTTCAACTAAGCTATACACGGTATATGCAGCGGAAAAAATGTGAGAGTTAAATACAACTGTATATGAAAAATACAGAGTCATCAACAATATTCCTCGTGACATAATTCCGAGATCCGTCAATTTTAAGTTCCTTTCCTAAGCTTCTATCAACCACAGTAAGGGCTTTCACTCGCAATATAAATAGTTTTTCCAGCAAAAGAAATGTGAAAGTTAAACGCAACTGTATATGAAAAATACACAATCATCAACAATATTCCCAGTGACATATTTCCTAAGTGTGTCAATTATAAGTTCCTTCCCTAAGCCTCTAACAATGAGGGTTATACATCGCTAGAAGGAACTAGCTAAGAGCTTTCAATCAAGCTATAAAAGATTTATGCAACAAAAGAAATGTGAAAGTTAAATGCAACTGTATATGAAAATTACAGATTCATCAACAATATTGCCAGTGACATATTTCCTAAGTGTGTCAATTATAAGTTCCTTCCCTAAGCCTCTATCAATGAGAGTTATACATCGTTAAAAAGAACAAGCTAGGAGCTTTCGACCAAGCTATAAATGATTTATGCAACAAAATAAATGTGAAGGTTAAATGCAACTGTATATGAAAAATACAAAATCATCAACAATATTGCCAGTAACATATTTCCTAGATGAGTCAATTTTAAGTTCCTTTCCTAAGCCTCTATCAATAAGAGTTATACATCGCTGGAAAGAACTAGCTAAGAGCTTTCAATCAAGCTATAAAAGATTTATGCAACAAAAGAAATGTGAAAGTTAAATGCAACTGTATATGAAAATTACAGATTCATCAACAATATTGCCAGTGACATATTTCCTAAATGAGTCAATTTTAAGTTCCTTTCCTAAGCCTCTAGTAATGAGAGTTATACGTCGTACGAAAGAACAAGCTAAGAGCTTTCAACCAAGCTGTAAGTCGTTTACGCGGCAAAAGAAATGTGAAAGTTAAATGCAACTGTATATGAAAAATACAAAATCATCAACAATATTCCCAGTGACATATTTCCCTGGTGAGTCAATTTTAAGTTCCTTTCCTAAGCCTCTATCAAGGAGAGTTATACATCGTTGGAAAGAACAAGCTAAGGGCTTTCAACCAAGCTATAAAAGATTTATGCAGCAAAAGAAATGTGAAAGTTTAATGCAACTGTACATGAAAAATACAAAATCATCAACAATATTCCCAATGACATATTTCCTAATTGAGTCAATTATAAGTTCCTTCCCTAAGCCTTTATCAACGAGGGTTATACATCGTTGGAAAGAACAAGCTAAGGGCTTTCAATCAAGCTATAAACGTTTTATGCAACAAAAGAAATGTGAAAGATAAATGCAACTGTACATGAAAAATTCAAAATCATCAACAATATTCCCAGTGTCATATTTTCTAGATGAGTCAATTTTAAGTTCGTTTCCTAAACCTCTTTAAACCTGAGTTTTACATCGTTGGAGAGAGCAAGCTAAGAGCTTTCAATTAAGCTATAAACGGTTTATGCAACAAAACAAATGTGAAAGTTAAATGTAATTGTATATGAAAAATACAGTATCATCAACAATATTCCCAGTGACATATTTCCTAGATTAGTCAATTTTAAGTTCCTTTCCAAGCCTCTATCAGCGAGGGTTATCTTCGTTGGAGAGAAAAAAATAAGGGATTTCAACTAAGCTATACACGGTATATGCAGCGGAAAAAATGTGAGAGTTAAATACAACTGTATATGAAAAATACAGAGTCATCAACAATATTCCTCGTGACATAATTCCGAGATCCGTCAATTTTAAGTTCCTTTCCTAAGCTTCTATCAACCACAGTTATACATCGTTGGAAAGAACAAAGTAAGGGCTTTCAATCACAATATAAATAGTTTTTCCAGCAAAAGAAATGTGAAAGTTAAACGCAACTGTATATGAAAAATACAGAATCATCAACAATATTCCCAGTGACATATTTCCTAAGTGTGTCAATTATAAGTTCCTTCCCTAAGCCTCTATCAATGAGAGTTATACATCGTTAGAAAGAACAAGCTAGGAGCTTTCGACCAAGCTATAAATGATTTATGCAACAAAATAAATGTGAAGGTTAAATGCAACTGTATATGAAAAATACAAAATCATCAACAATATTGCCAGTAACATATTTCCTAAGTGTGTCAATTATAAGTTCCTTCCCTAAGCCTCTATCAATGAGAGTTATACATCGTTAGAAAGAACAAGCTAGGAGCTTTCGACCAAGCTATAAATGATTTATGCAACAAAATAAATGTGAAGGTTAAATGCAACTGTATATGAAAAATACAAAATCATCAACAATATTGCCAGTAACATATTTCCTAGATGAGTCAATTTTAAGTTCCTTTCCTAAGCCTCTATCAATAAGAGTTATACATCGCTGGAAAGAACTAGCTAAGAGCTTTCAATCAAGCTATAAAAGATTTATGCAACAAAAGAAATGTGAAAGTTAAATACAACTGTATATGAAAATTACAGATTCATCAACAATATTGCCAGTGACATATTTCCTAAATGAGTCAATTTTAAGTTCCTTTCCTAAGCCTCTAGTAATGAGAGTTATACGTCGTACGAAAGAACAAGCTAAGAGCTTTCAACCAAGCTGTAAGTCGTTTACGCGGCAAAAGAAATGTGAAAGTTAAATGCAACTGTATATGAAAAATACAAAATCATCAACAATATTCCCAGTGACATATTTCCCTGGTGAGTCAATTTTAAGTTCCTTTCCTAAGCCTCTATCAAGGAGAGTTATACATCGTTGGAAAGAACAAGCTAAGGGCTTTCAACCAAGCTATAAAAGATTTATGCAGCAAAAGAACTGTGTAAGTTAAATGCAACTGTACATGAAAAATACAAAATCATCAACAATATTCCCAATGACATATTTCCTAAGTGAGTCAATTATAAGTTCCTTCCCTAAGCCTTTATCAACGAGGGTTATACATCGTTGGAAAGAACAAGCTAAGGGCTTTCAATCAAGCTATAAACGTTTTATGCAGCAAAAGAAATGTGAAAGATAAATGCAACTGTACATGAAAAATTCAAAATCATCAACAATATTCCCAGTGTCATATTTCCTAGATGAGTCAATTTTAAGTTCGTTTCCTAAACCTCTTTAAACCTGAGTTTTACATCGTTGGAGAGAGCAAGCTAAGAGCTTTCAATTAAGCTATAAACGGTTTATGCAACAAAACAAATGTGAAAGTTAAATGTAATTGTATATGAAAAATACAGTATCATCAACAATATTCCCAGTGACATATTTCCTAGATTAGTCAATTTTAAGTTCCTTTCCAAGCCTCTATCAGCGGGGGTTACCTTCGTTGGAAAGAAAAAAATAAGGGATTTCAACTAAGCTATACACGGTATATGCAGCGGAAAAAATGTGAGAGTTAAATACAACTGTATATGAAAAATACAGAGTCATCAACAATATTCCTCGTGACATAATTCCGAGATCCGTCAATTTTAAGTTCCTTTCCTAAGCTTCTATCAACCACAGTTATACATCGTTGGAAAGAACAAAATAAGGGCTTTCACTCGCAATATAAATAGTTTTTCCAGCAAAAGAAATGTGAAAGTTAAACGCAACTGTATATGAAAAATACACAATCATCAACAATATTCCCAGTGACATATTTCCTAAGTGTGTCAATTATAAGTTCCTTCCCTAAGCCTCTAACAATGAGGGTTATACATCGTTGGAAAGAACGAGCTGGGAGCTTTCAATAGAGCTATAAATGGTTTATGCAACAAAAGAAATGTGAAAGTTAAATGCAACTGTATATGAAAAACACAAAATCATCAACAATATTGCTAGTGACATATTTCCTAAGTGTGTCAATTATAAGTTCCTTCCCTGAGCCTCTATCAATGAGAGTTATACATCGTTAGAAAGAACAAGCTAGGAGCTTTCGACCAAGCTATAAATGATTTATGCAACAAAAGAAATGTGAAGGTTAAATGCAACTGTATATGAAAAATACAAAATCATCAACAATATTGCCAGTAACATATTTCCTAGATGAGTCAATTTTAAGTTCCTTTCCTAAGCCTCTATCAATGAGAGTTATACATCGCTGGAAGGAACTAGCTAAGAGCTTTTAATCAAGCTATAAAAGATTTATGCAACAAAAGAAATGTGAAAGTTAAATGCAACTGTATATGAAAATTACAGATTCATCAACAATATTGCCAGTGACATATTTCCTAAGTGTGTCAATTATAAGTTCCTTCCCTACGCCTCTATCAATGAGAGTTATACATCGTTAAAAAGAACAAGCTAGGAGCTTTCGACCAAGCTATAAATGATTTATGCAACAAAATAAATGTGAAGGTTAAATGCAACTGTATATGAAAAATACAAAATCATCAACAATATTGCCAGTAACATATTTCCTAGATGAGTCAATTTTAAGTTCCTTTCCTAAGCCTCTATCAATAAGAGTTATACATCGCTGGAAAGAACTAGCTAAGAGCTTTCAATCAAGCTATAAAAGATTTATGCAACAAAAGAAATGTGAAAGTTAAATACAACTGTATATGAAAATTACAGATTCATCAACAATATTGCCAGTGACATATTTCCTAAATGAGTCAATTTTAAGTTCCTTTCCTAAGCCTCTCGTAATGAGAGTCGTACGTCGTACGAAAGAACAAGCTAAGAGCTTTCAACCAAGCTGTAAGTCGTTTACGCGGCAAAAGAAATGTGAAAGTTAAATGCAACTGTATATGAAAAATACAAAATCATCAACAATATTCCCAGTGACATATTTCCCTGGTGAGTCAATTTTAAGTTCCTTTCCTAAGCCTCTATCAAGGAGAGTTATACATCGTTGGAAAGAACAAGCTAAGGGCTTTCAACCAAGCTATAAAAGATTTATGCAGCAAAAGAAATGTGAAAGTTAAATGCAACTGTACATGAAAAATACAAAATCATCAACAATATTCCCAATGACATATTTCCTAAGTGAGTCAATTATAAGTTCCTTCCCTAAGCCTTTATCAACGAGGGTTATACATCGTTGGAAAGAACAAGCTAAGGGCTTTCAATCAAGCTGTAAACGTTTTATGCAACAAAAGAAATGTGAAAGATAAATGCAACTGTACATGAAAAATTCAAAATCATCAACAATATTCCCAGTGCCATATTTTCTAGATGAGTCAATTTTAAGTTCGTTTCCTAAACCTCTTTAAACCTGAGTTTTACATCGTTGGAGAGAGCAAGCTAAGAGCTTTCAATTAAGCTATAAACGGTTTATGCAACAAAACAAATGTGAAAGTTAAATGTAATTGTATATGAAAAATACAGTATCATCAACAATATTCCCAGTGACATATTTCCTAGATTAGTCAATTTTAAGTTCCTTTCCAAGCCTCTATCAGCGAGGGTTATCTTCGTTGGAGAGAAAAAAATAAGGGATTTCAACTAAGCTATACACGGTATATGCAGCGGAAAAAATGTGAGAGTTAAATACAACTGTATATGAAAAATACAGAGTCATCAACAATATTCCTCGTGACATAATTCCGAGATCCGTCAATTTTAAGTTCCTTTCCTAAGCTTCTATCAACCACAGTTATACATCGTTGGAAAGAACAAAGTAAGGGCTTTCAATCACAATATAAATAGTTTTTCCAGCAAAAGAAATGTGAAAGTTAAACGCAACTGTATATGAAAAATACAGAATCATCAACAATATTCCCAGTGACATATTTCCTAAGTGTGTCAATTATAAGTTCCTTCCCTAAGCCTCTATCAATGAGAGTTATACATCGTTAGAAAGAACAAGCTAGGAGCTTTCGACCAAGCTATAAATGATTTATGCAACAAAATAAATGTGAAGGTTAAATGCAACTGTATATGAAAAATACAAAATCATCAACAATATTGCCAGTAACATATTTCCTAAGTGTGTCAATTATAAGTTCCTTCCCTAAGCCTCTATCAGTGAGAGTTATACATCGTTAGAAAGAACAAGCTAGGAGCTTTCGACCAAGCTATAAATGATTTATGCAACAAAATAAATGTGAAGGTTAAATGCAACTGTATATGAAAAATACAAAATCATCAACAATATTGCCAGTAACATATTTCCTAGATGAGTCAATTTTAAGTTCCTTTCCTAAGCCTCTATCAATAAGAGTTATACATCGCTGGAAAGAACTAGCTAAGAGCTTTCAATCAAGCTATAAAAGATTTATGCAACAAAAGAAATGTGAAAGTTAAATACAACTGTATATGAAAATTACAGATTCATCAACAATATTGCCAGTGACATATTTCCTAAATGAGTCAATTTTAAGTTCCTTTCCTAAGCCTCTAGTAATGAGAGTTATACGTCGTACGAAAGAACAAGCTAAGAGCTTTCAACCAAGCTATAAACGTTTTATGCAACAAAAGAAATGTGAAAGTTAAATGCAACTGTATATGAAAAATACAAAATCATCAACAATATTCCCAGTGACATATTTCCCTGGTGAGTCAATTTTAAGTTCCTTTCCTAAGCCTCTATCAAGGAGAGTTATACATCGTTGGAAAGAACAAGCTAAGGGCTTTCAACCAAGCTATAAAAGATTTATGCAGCAAAAGAAATGTGTAAGTTAAATGCAACTGTACATGAAAAATACAAAATCATCAACAATATTCCCAATGACATATTTCCTAAGTGAGTCAATTATAAGTTCCTTCCCTAAGCCTTTATCAACGAGGGTTATACATCGTTGGAAAGAACAAGCTAAGGGCTTTCAATCAAGCTATAAACGTTTTATGCAACAAAAGAAATGTGAAAGATAAATGCAACTGTACATGAAAAATTCAAAATCATCAACAATATTCCCAGTGTCATATTTCCTAGATGAGTCAATTTTAAGTTCGTTTCCTAACCCTCTTTAAACCTGAGTTTTACATCGTTGGAGAGAGCAAGCTAAGAGCTTTCAATTAAGCTATAAACGGTTTATGCAGCAAAACAAATGTGAAAGTTAAATGTAATTGTATATGAAAAATACAGTATCATCAACAATATTCCCAGTGACATATTTCCTAGATTAGTCAATTTTAAGTTCCTTTCCAAGCCTCTATCAGCGAGGGTTATCTTCGTTGGAAAGAAAAAAATAAGGGATTTCAACTAAGCTATACACGGTATATGCAGCGGAAAAAATGTGAGAGTTAAATACAACTGTATATGAAAAATACAGAGTCATCAACAATATTCCTCGTGACATAATTCCCTATTGCCAGTAACATATTTCCTAGATGAGTCAATTTTAAGTTCCTTTCCTAAGCCTCTATCAATGAGAGTTATACGTCGTACGAAAGAACAAGCTAAGAGCTTTCAACCAAGCTGTAAGTCGTTTACGCGGCAAAAGAAATGTGAAAGTTAAATGCAACTGTATATGAAAAATACAAAATCATCAACAATATTCCCAGTGACATATTTCCCTGGTGAGTCAATTTTAAGTTCCTTTCCTAAGCCTCTATCAAGGAGATTTATACATCGTTGGAAAGAACAAGCTAAGGGCTTTCAATCAAGCTATAAACGTTTTATGCAACAAAAGAAATGTGAAAGATAAATGCAACTGTACATGAAAAATTCAAAATCATCAACAATATTCCCCGTGTCATATTTCCTAGATGAGTCAATTTTAAGTTCGTTTCCTAAACCTCTTTAAACCTGAGTTTTACATCTTTGGACAGAGCAAGCTAAGAGCTTTCAATTAAGCTATAAACGGTTTATGCAACAAAACAAATGTGAAAGTTAAATGTAATTGTATATGAAAAATACAGTATCATCAACAATATTCCCAGTGACATATTTCCTAGATTAGTCAATTTTTCCTTTCCAAGCCTCTATCAGCGAGGGTTATCTTCGTTGGAAAGAAAAAAATAAGGGATGTCAACTAAGCTATACACGGTATATGCAGCGGAAAAAATGTGAGAGTTAAATACAACTGTATATGAAAAATACAGAGTCATCAACAATATTCCTCGTGACATAATTCCGAGATCCGTCAATTTTAAGTTCCTTTCCTAAGCTTCTATCAACCACAGTTATACATCGTTGGAAAGAACAAAGTAAGGGCTTTCAATCACAATATAAATAGTTTTTCCAGCAAAAGAAATGTGAAAGTTAAACGCAACTGTATATGAAAAATACAGAATCATCAACAATATTCCCAGTGACATATTTCCTAAGTGTGTCAATTATAAGTTCCTTCCCTAAGCCTCTAACAATGAGGGTTATACATCGTTGGAAAGAACAAGCTAGGAGCTTTCAATCGAGCTATAAATGATTTATGCAACAAAAGAAATGTGAAAGTTAAATGCAACTGTATATGAAAAACACAAAATCATCAACAATATTGCCAGTGACATATTTCCTAAGTGTGTCAATTATAAGTTCCTTCCCTAAGCCTCTATCAATGAGAGTTATACATCGTTAGAAAGAACAAGCTAGGAGCTTTCGACCAAGCTATAAATGATTTATGCAACAAAATAAATGTGAAGGTTAAATGCAACTGTATATGAAAAATACAAAATCATCAACAATATTGCCAGTAACATATTTCCTAGATGAGTCAATTTTAAGTTCCTTTCCTAAGCCTCTATCAATGAGAGTTATACATCGCTGGAAAGAACTAGCTAAGAGCTTTCAATCAAGCTATAAAAGATTTATGCAACAAAAGAAATGTGAAAGTTAAATACAACTGTATATGAAAATTACAGATTCATCAACAATATTGCCAGTGACATATTTCCTAAATGAGTCAATTTTAAGTTCCTTTCCTAAGCCTCTAGTAATGAGAGTTATACGTCGTACGAAAGAACAAGCTAAGAGCTTTCAACCAAGCTGTAAGTCGTTTACGCGGCAAAAGAAATGTGAAAGTTAAATGCAACTGTATATGAAAAATACAAAATCATCAACAATATTCCCAGTGACATATTTCCCTGGTGAGTCAATTTTAAGTTCCTTTCCTAAGCCTCTATCAAGGAGAGTTATACATCGTTGGAAAGAACAAGCTAAGGGCTTTCAATCAAGCTATAAACGTTTTATGCAACAAAAGAAATGTGAAAGATAAATGCAACTGTACATGAAAAATTCAAAATCATCAACAATATTCCCAGTGTCATATTTCCTAGATGAGTCAATTTTAAGTTCGTTTCCTAAACCTCTTTAAACCTGAGTTTTACATCGTTGGAGAGAGCAAGCTGAGAGCTTTCAATTAAGCTATAAACGGTTTATGCAACAAAACAAATGTGAAAGTTAAATGTAATTGTATATGAAAAATACAGTATCATCAACAATATTCCCAGTGACATATTTCCTAGACTAGTCAATTTTAAGTTCCTTTCCAAGCCTCTATCAGCGAGGGTTATCTTCGTTGGAAAGAACAAAATAAGGGATTTCAACTAAGCTATACACGGTATATGCAGCGGGAAAAATGTGAGAGTTAAATACAACTGTATATGAAAAATACAGAGTCATCAACAATATTCCTCGTGACATAATTCCGGGATCCGTCAATTTTAAGTTCCTTTCCTAAGCTTCTATCAACCACAGTTATACATCGTTGGAAAGAATAAAATAAGGGCTTTCAATCGCACTATAAATAGTTTTTGCAGCAAAAGAAATGTGAAAGTTAAACGCAACTGTATATGAAAAATACATTTTCATCTACAATATTCCCAGTGACATATTTCCCAGGTGAGTCAATTTTAAGTTCCTTTCCTAAGCCTCTAGTAATGAGAGTTATACGTCGTACGAAAGAACAAGCTAAGAGCTTTCAACCAAGCTGTAAGTCGTTTACGCGGCAAAAGAAATGTGAAAGTTAAATGCAACTGTATATGAAAAATACAAAATCATCAACAATATTCCCAGTGACATATTTCCCTGGTGAGTCAATTTTAAGTTCCTTTCCTAAGCCTCTATCAAGGAGAGTTATACATCGTTGGAAAGAACAAGCTAAGGGCTTTCAATCAAGCTATAAACGTTTTATGCAACAAAAGAAATGTGAAAGATAAATGCAACTGTACATGAAAAATTCAAAATCATCAACAATATTCCCAGTGACATATTTCCTAAGTTTGTCAATTATAAGTTCCTTCCCTAAGCCTCTAACAATGAGGGTTATACATCGTTGGAAAGAAAAAGCTAGGAGCTTTCAATCAAGCTATAAATGATTTATGCAACAAAAGAAATATTAAAGATAAATGCAACTGTACATGAAGAATACAAAATCATCAACAATATTCCCAGTGACATATTTCCTAAGTCAGTCAATTATAACTTCCTTCCCTAAGCCTCTATCAATGAGAGTTATACATCGTTAGAAAGAACAAGCTAGGAGCTTTCGACCAAGCTATAAATTATTTATGCAACAAAAGAAATGTGAAGGTTAAATGCAACTGTATATGAAAAACACAAAATCATCAACAATATTGCCAGTGACATATTTCCTAAGTGTGTCAATTATAAGTTCCTTCCCTAAGCCTCTATCAATGAGAGTTATACATCGTTAGAAAGAACAAGCTAGGAGCTTTCGACCAAGCTATAAATGATTTATGCAACAAAATAAATGTGAAGGTTAAATGCAACTGTATATGAAAAATACAAAATCATCAACAATATTGCCAGTAACATATTTCCTAGATGAGTAAATTTTAAGTTCCTTTCCTAAGCCTCTATCAATAAGAGTTATACATCGCTGGAAAGAACTAGCAAAGAGCTTTCAATCAAGCTATAAAAGATTTATGCAACAAAAGAAATGTGAAAGTTAAATACAACTGTATATGAAAATTACAGATTCATCAACAATATTGCCAGTGACATATTTCCTAAATGAGTCAATTTTAAGTTCCTTTCCTAAGCCTCTAGCAATGAGAGTTATACGTCGTACGAAAGAACAAGCTCAGAGCTTTCAACCAAGCTGCAAGTCGTTTATGCGGCAAAAGAAATGTGAAAGTTAAATGCAACTGTATATGAAAAATGCAAAATCACCAACAATATTCCCAGTGACATATTTCCCAGGTGAGTCAATTTTAACTTCCTTTCCTAAGCCTCTATTAAGGAGAGTTATACATCGTTGGAAAGAACAAGCTAAGGGCTTTCAACCAAGCTATAAACGGTTTATGCAACAAAAGAAATGTGAAAGATAAATGCAACTGTACATGAAGAATACAAAATCATCAACAATGTTCCCAGTGACATATTTCCTAAGTCAGTCAATTATAACTTCCTTCCCTAAGCCTCTATCAAAGAAAGTTATACATCGTTCGAAAGAAGAGTCTAAGAGCTTTCAATCAAGCTACAAATGGTTTATGCAAGAATAGAAATGTGAAAGTTAGGTGCAACTGTATATGAAAAATACTAAATCATCAACAATATTCCCAGTGACATATTTCCTAGATTAGTCAATTTTAAATTTCTTTCCTAAGCCTCTATCAGCGAGGGTTATCTTCGTTGGAAAGAACAAAATAAGGGATTTCAACTAAGCTATACACGGTATATGCAGCGGAAAAAATGTGAGAGTTAAATACAACTGTATATGAAAAATACAGAGTCATCAACAATATTCCTCGTGACATAATTCCGAGATCCGTCAATTTTAAGTTCCTTTCCTAAGCTTCTATCAACCACAGTTATACATCGTTGGAAAGAACAAAATAAGGGCTTTCAATCACACTATAAATAGTTTTTGCAGCAAAAGAAATGTGAAAGTTAAATGCAACTGTATATGAAAAATACATTTTCATCTACAATATTCCCAGTGACATATTTCCCAGGTGAGTCAATTTTAAGTTCCTTTCCTAAGCTTCTATCAAGGATTGTTATACATCGTTGGAAAGAACAAGCTAGGAGCTTTCAACCAAGCTATAAATGATTTATGCAGCAAAAGAAATGTGAAAGTTAAATGCAACTGTATATGAAAATTACAGATTCATCAACAATATTGCCAGTGACATATTTCCTAGATGAGTCAATTTTAAGTTCCTTTCCTAAGCCTCTAGCAATGAGAGTTATACGTCGTACGAAAGAACAAGCTAAGAGCTTTCAATCAAGCTATAAATGATTTATGCAACAAAAGAAATGTGAAAGTTAAATGCAACTGTATATGAAAATTACAGATTCATCAACAATATTGCCAGTGACATATTTCCTAGATGAGTCAATTTTAAGTAACTTTCCTAAGCCTCTAGCAATGAGAGTTATACGTCGTACGAAAGAACAAGCTAAGAGCTTTCAACCAAGCTGTAAGTCGTTTATGCAAGAAAAGAAATGTGAAAGCTAAATGCAACTGTATATGAAAAATACATTTTCATCAACAATATTCCCAGTGACATATTTCCCAGGTGAGTCAATTTTAAGTTCCTTTCCTAAGGCTCTATCAAGGAGAGTTATACATCGTTGGAAAGAACAAGCTAGGAGCTTTCAACCAAGCTAACAAAAACCAAGCAAAACAAATGTGAATGTTAACTGTAATTGTATATGAAAAATACAGTATCATCAACAATATTCCCAGTGACATATTTCCTAGATTAGTCAATTTTAAGTTCCTTTCCTAAGCCTCTATCAGCGAGGGTTATCTTCGTTGGAAAGAACAAAATAAGGGATTTCAACTAAGCTATACACGGTATATGCAGCGGAAAAAATGTGAGAGTTAAATACAACTGTATATGAAAAATACAGAGTCATCAACAATATTCCTCGTGACATAATTCCGAGATCCGTCAATTTTAAGTTCCTTTCCTAAGCTTCTATCAACCACAGTTATACATGGTTGGAAAGAACAAAGTAAGGGCTTTCACTCACAATATAAATAGTTTTTCCAGCAAAAGAAATATGAAAGTTAAACGCAACTGTATATGAAAAATACAGAATCATCAACAATATTCCCAGTGACATATTTCCTAAGTGTGTCAATTATAAGTTCCTTCCCTAAGCCTTTATTAACGAGGGTTATATATCGTTGGAAAGAACAAGCTAAGGGCTTTCAATCAAGCTATAAACGTTTTATGCAACAAAAGAAATGTGAAAGATAAATGCAACTGTACATGAAAAATTCAAAATCATCAACAATATTCCCAGTGTCATATTTCCTAGATGAGTCAATTTTAAGTTCGTTTCCTAAACCTCTTTAAACCTGATTTTTACATCGTTGGAGAGAGCAAGCTAAGAGCTTTCAATTAAGCTATAAACGGTTTATGCAACAAAACAAATGTGAAAGTTAAATGTAATTGTATATGAAAAATACAATATCATCAACAATATTCCCAGTGACATATTTCCTAAGTCAGTCAATTATAACTTCCTTCCCTAAGCCTCTATCAAAGAAGGTTATACATCGTTCGAAAGAAGAGTCTAAGAGCTTTCAATCAAGCTACAAATGGTTTATGCAAGAATAGAAATGTGAAAGTTAGGTGCAACTGTATATGAAAAATACTAAATCATCAACAATATTCCCAGTGACATATTTCCTAGATTAGTCAATTTTAAGTTTCTTTCCTAAGCCTCTATCAGCGAGGGTTATCTTCGTTGGAAAGAACAAAATAAGGGATTTCAACTAAGCTATACACGGTATATGCAGCGGAAAAAATGTGAGAGTTAAATACAACTGTATATGAAAAATACAGAGTCATCAACAATATTCCTCGTGACATAATTCCGAGATCCGTCAATTTTAAGTTCCTTTCCTAAGCTTCTATCAACCACAGTTATACATCGTTGGAAAGAACAAAATAAGGGCTTTCACTCACAATATAAATAGTTTTTCCAGCAAAAGAAATGTGAAAGTTAAACGCAACTGTATATGAAAAATACACAATCATCAACAATATTCCCAGTGACATATTTCCTAAGTGTGTCAATTATAAGTTTCTTCCCTAAGCCTCTAACAATGAGGGTTATACATCGTTGGAAAGAACGAGCTAGGAGCTTTCAATCGAGCTATAAATGATTTATGCAACAAAAGAAATGTGAAAGTTAAATGCAACTGTATATGAAAAACACAAAATCATCAACAATATTGCCAGTGACATATTTCCTAAGTGTGTCAATTATAAGTTCCTTCCCTGAGCCTCTATCAATGAGAGTTATACATCGTTAGAAAGAACAAGCTAGGAGCTTTCGACCAAGCTATAAATGATTTATGCAACAAAAGAAATGTGAAGGTTAAATGCGACTGTATATGAAAAATACAAAATCATCAACAATATTGCCAGTAACATATTTCCTAGATGAGTCAATTTTAAGTTCCTTTCCTAAGCCTCTATCAATGAGAGTTATACATCGCTGGAAGGAACTAGCTAAGAGCTTTCAATCAAGCTATAAAAGATTTATGCAACAAAAGAAATGTGAAAGTTAAATGCAACTGTATATGAAAATTACAGATTCATCAACAATATTGCCAGTGACATATTTCCTAAATGAGTCAATTTTAAGTTCCTTTCCTAAGCCTCTAGTAATGAGAGTTATACGTCGTACGAAAGAATAAGCTAAGACCTTTCAACCAAGCTGTAAGTCGTTTACGCGGCAAAAGAAATGTGAAAGTTAAATGCAACTGTATATGAAAAATACAAAATCATCAACAATATTCCCAGTGACATATTTCCCTGGTGAATCAATTTTAAGTTCCTTTCCTAAGCCTCTATCAAGGAGAGTTATACATCGTTGGAAAGAACAAGCTAAGGGCTTTCAAGCAAGCTATAAAAGATTTATGCAGCAAAAGAAATGTGAAAGTTAAATGCAACTGTATATGAAAAATACAAAATCATCAACAATATTCCCAGTGACATATTTCCCTGGTGAGTCAATTTTAAGTTCCTTTCCTAAGCCTCTATCAAGGAGAGTTATACATCGTTGGAAAGAACAAGCTAAGGGCTTTCAATCAAGCTATAAACGTTTTATGCAACAAAAGAAATGTGAAAGATAAATGCAACTGTACATGAAAAATTCAAAATCATCAACAATATTCCCAGTGTCATATTTCCTAGATGAGTCAATTTTAAGTTCGTTTCCTAAACCTCTTTAAACCTGAGTTTTACATCGTTGGAGAGAGCAAGCTAAGAGCTTTCAATTAAGCTATAAACGGTTTATGCAACAAAACAAATGTGAAAGTTAAATGTAATTGTATATGAAAAATACAGTATCATCAACAATATTCCCAGTGACATATTTCCTAGATTAGTCAATTTTAAGTTCCTTTCCAAGCCTCTATCAGCGAGGGTTATCTTCGTTGGAAAGAAAAAAATAAGGGATTTCAACTAAGCTATACACGGTATATGCAGCGGAAAAAATGTGAGAGTTAAATACAACTGTATATGAAAAATACAGAGTCATCAACAATATTCCTCGTGACATAATTCCGAGATCCGTCAATTTTAAGTTCCTTTCCTAAGCTTCTATCAACCACAGTTATACATCGTTGGAAAGAACAAAGTAAGGGCTTTCAATCACAATATAAATAGTTTTTCCAGCAAAAGAAATGTGAAAGTTAAACGCAACTGTATATGAAAAATACAGAATCATCAACAATATTCCCAGTGACATATTTCCTAAGTGTGTCAATTATAGGTTCCTTCCCTAAGCCTCTAACAATGAGGGTTATACATCGTTGGAAAGAACGAGCTAGGAGCTTTCAATCGAGCTATAAATGATTTATGCAACAAAAGAAATGTGAAAGTTAAATGCAACTGTATATGAAAAACACAAAATCATCAACAATATTGCCAGTGACATATTTCCTAAGTGTGTCAATTATAAGTTCCTTCCCTAAGCCTCTATCAATGAGAATTATACATCGTTAGAAAGAAAAAGCTAGGAGCTTTCGACCAAGCTATAAATGATTTATGCAACAAAATAAATGTGACGGTTAAATGCAACTGTATATGAAAAATACAAAATCATCAACAATATTGCCAGTAACATATTTCCTAGATGAGTCAATTTTAAGTTCCTTTCCTAAGCCTCTATCAATAAGAGTTATACATCGCTGGAAAGAACTAGCTAAGAGCTTTCAATCAAGCTATAAAAGATTTATGCAACAAAAGAAATGTGAAAGTTAAATACAACTGTATATGAAAATTACAGATTCATCAACAATATTGCCAGTGACATATTTCCTAAATGAGTCAATTTTAAGTTCCTTTCCTAAGCCTCTAGCAATGAGAGTTATACGTCGTACGAAAGAACAAGCTAAGAGCTTTCAACCAAGCTGTAAGTCGTTTATGCGGCAAAAGAAATGTGAAAGTTAAATGCAACTGTATATGAAAAATACAAAATCATCAACAATATTGCCAGTAACATATTTCCTAGATGAGTCAATTTTAAGTTCCTTTCCTAAGCCTCTATCAATAAGAGTTATACATCGCTGGAAAGAACTAGCTAAGAGCTTTCAATCAAGCTATAAAAGATTTATGCAACAAAAGAAATGTGAAAGTTAAATGCAACTGTATATGAAAAATACAAAATCATCAACAATATTGCCAGTAACATATTTCCTAGATGAGTCAATTTTAAGTTCCTTTCCTAAGCCTCTATCAATAAGAGTTATACATCGCTGGAAAGAACTAGCTAAGAGCTTTCAATCAAGCTATAAAAGATTTATGCAACAAAAGAAATGTGAAAGTTAAATACAACTGTATATGAAAATTACAGATTCATCAACAATATTGCCAGTGACATATTTCCTAAATGAGTCAATTTTAAGTTCCTTTCCTAAGCCTCTAGCAATGAGAGTTATACGTCGTACGAAAGAACAAGCTAAGAGCTTTCAACCAAGCTGTAAGTCGTTTACGCGGCAAAAGAAATGTGAAAGTTAAATGCAACTGTATATGAAAAATACAAAATCATCAACAATATTCCCAGTGACATATTTCCCTGGTGAGTCAATTTTAAGTTCCTTTCCTAAGCCTCTATCAAGGAGAGTTATACATCGTTGGAAAGAACAAGCTAAGGGCTTTCAACCAAGCTATAAAAGATTTATGCAGCAAAAGAAATGTGAAAGTTAAATGCAACTGTACATGAAAAATACAAAATCATCAACAATATTCCCAATGACATATTTCCTAAGTGAGTCAATTATAAGTTCCTTCCCTAAGCCTTTATCAACGAGGGTTATACATCGTTGGAAAGAACAAGCTAAGGGCTTTCAATCAAGCTATAAACGTTTTATGCAACAAAAGAAATGTGAAAGATAAATGCAACTGTACATGAAAAATTCAAAATCATCAACAATATTCCCAGTGTCATATTTCCTAGATGAGTCAATTTTAAGTTCATTTCCTAAACCTCTTTAAACCTGAGTTTTACATCGTTGGAGAGAGCAAGCTAAGAGCTTTCAATTAAGCTATAAACGGTTTATGCAACAAAACAAATGTGAAAGTTAAATGTAATTGTATATGAAAAATACAGTATCATCAACAATATTCCCAGTGGCATATTTCCTAGATTAGTCAATTTTAAGTTCCTTTCCAAGCCTCTATCAGCGAGGGTTATCTTCGTTGGAAAGAAAAAAATAAGGGATTTCAACTAAGCTATACACGGTATATGCAGCGGAAAAAATTTGAGAGTTAAATACAACTGTATATGAAAAATACAGAGTCATCAACAATATTCCTCGTGACATAATTCCGAGATCCGTCAATTTTAAGTTCCTTTCCTAAGCTTCTATCAACCACAGTTATACATCGTTGGAAAGAACAAAGTAAGGGCTTTCAATCACAATATAAATAGTTTTTCCAGCAAAAGAAATGTGAAAGTTAAACGCAACTGTATATGAAAAATACAGAATCATCAACAATATTCCCAGTGACATATTTCCTAAGTGTGTCAATTATAGGTTCCTTCCCTAAGCCTCTAACAATGAGGGTTATACATCGTTGGAAAGAACGAGCTAGGAGCTTTCAATCGAGCTATAAATGATTTATGCAACAAAAGAAATGTGAAAGTTAAATGCAACTGTATATGAAAATTACAGATTCATCAACAATATTGCCAGTGACATATTTCCTAAATGAGTCAAGTTTAAGTTCCTTTCCTAAGCCTCTAGTAATGAGAGTTATACGTCGTACGAAAGAACAAGCTAAGAGCTTTCAACCAAGCTGTAAGTCGTTTATGCGGCAAAAGAAATGTGAAAGTTAAATGCAACTGTATATGAAAAATACAAAATCATCAACAATATTGCCAGTAACATATTTCCTAGATGAGTCAATTTTAAGTTCCTTTCCTAAGCCTCTATCAATAAGAGTTATACATCGCTGGAAAGAACTAGCTAAGAGCTTTCAATCAAGCTATAAAAGATTTATGCAACAAAAGAAATGTGAAAGTTAAATACAACTGTATATGAAAATTACAGATTCATCAACAATATTGCCAGTGACATATTTCCTAAATGAGTCAATTTTAAGTTCCTTTCCTAAGCCTCTATTAAGGAGAGTTATACATCGTTGGAAAGAACAAGCTAAGGGCTTTCAACCAAGCTATAAACGGTTTATGCAACAAAAGAAATGTGAATGATAAATGCAACTGTACATGAAGAATACAAAATCATCAACAATGTTGCCAGTGACATATTTCCTAAGTCAGTCAATTATAACTTCCCTTCCTAAGCCTCTATCAAAGAAATTTATACATCGCTCGAAAGAAGAGTCTAAGAGCTTTCAATCAAGCTACAAATGGTTTATGCAAGAATAGAAATGTGAAAGTTAGGTGCAACTGTATATGAAAAATACTAAATCATCAACAATATTCCCAGTGACATATTTCCAAGATTAGTCAATTTTAAGTTTCTTTCCTAAGCCTCTATCAGCGAGGGTTATCTTCGTTGGAAAGAACAAAATAAGGGATTTCAACTAAGCTATACACGGTATATGCAGCGGAAAAAATGTGAGAGTTAAATACAACTGTATATGAAAAATACAGAGTCATCAACAATATTCCTCGTGACATAATTCCGAGATCCGTCAATTTTAAGTTCCTTTCCTAAGCTTCTATCAACCACAGTTATACATCGTTGGAAAGAACAAAATAAGGGCTTTCAATCACACTATAAATAGTTTTTGCAGCAAAAGAAATGTGAAAGTTAAATGCAACTGTATATGAAAAATACATTTTCATCAACAATATTCCCAGTGACATATTTCCCAGGTGAGTCAATTTTAAGTTCCTTTCCTAAGTTTCTATCAAGGATTGTTATACATCGTTGGAAAGAACAAGCTAAGAGCTTTCAATTAAGCTATAAACGGTTTATGCAACAAAACAAATGTGAAAGTTAAATGTAATTGTATATGAAAAATACAGTATCATCAACAATATTCCCAGTGTCATATTTCCTAGATTAGTCAATTTTAAGTTCCTTTCCTAAGCCTCTATCAGCGAGGGTTATCTTCGTTGGAAAGAACAAAATAAGGGATTTCAACTAAGCTATACACGGTATATGCAGCGGAAAAAATGTGAGAGTTAAATACAACTGTATATGAAAAATACAGAGTCATCAACAATATTCCTCGTGACATAATTCCGAGATCCGTCAATTTTAAGTTCCTTTCCTAAGCTTCTATCAACCACAGTTATACATCGTTGGAAAGAACAAAATAAGGGCTTTCACTCACAATATAAATAGTTTTCCCAGCAAAAGAAATGTGAAAGTTAAACGCAACTGTATATGAAAAATACAGAATCATCAACAATATTCCCAGTGACATATTTCTTAAGTGTGTCAATTATAGGTTCCTTCCCTAAGCCTCTAACAATGAGGGTTATACATCGTTGGAAAGAACGAGTTAGGAGCTTTCAATCGAGCTATAAATGATTTATGCAACAAAAGAAATGTGAAAGTTAAATGCAACTGTATATGAAAAACACAAAATCATCAACAATATTGCCAGTGACATATTTCCAAAGTGTGTCAATTATAAGTTCCTTCCCTGAGCCTCTATCAATGAGAGTTATACATCGTTAGAAAGAACAAGCTAGGAGCTTTCGACCAAGCTATAAATGATTTATGCAACAAAAGAAATGTGAAGGTTAAATGCGACTGTATATGAAAAATACAAAATCATCAACAATATTGCCAGTAACATATTTCCTAGATGAGTCAATTTTAAGTTCCTTTCCTAAGCCTCTATCAATGAGAGTTATACATCGCTGGAAGGAACTAGCTAAGAGCTTTCAATCAAGCTATAAAAGATTTATGCAACAAAAGAAATGTGAAAGTTAAATGCAACTGTATATGAAAATTACAGATTCATCAACAATATTGCCAGTGACATATTTCCTAAATGAGTCAATTTTAAGTTCCTTTCCTAAGCCTCTAGTAATGAGAGTTATACGTCGTACGAAAGAACAAGCTAAGAGCTTTCAACCAAGCTGTAAGTCGTTTACGCGGCAAAAGAAATGTGAAAGTTAAATGCAACTGTATATGAAAAATACAAAATCATCAACAATATTCCCAGTGACATATTTCCCTGGTGAGTCAATTTTAAGTTCCTTTCCTAAGCCTCTATCAAGGAGAGTTATACATCGTTGGAAAGAACAAGCTAAGGGCTTTCAACCAAGCTATAAAAGATTTATGCAGCAAAAGAAATGTGAAAGTTAAATGCAACTGTACATGAAAAATACAAAATCATCAACAATATTCCCAATGACATATTTCCTAAGTGAGTCAATTATAAGTTCCTTCCCTAAGCCTTTATCAACGAGGGTTATACATCGTTGGAAAGAACAAGCTAAGGGCTTTCAATCAAGCTATAAACGTTTTATGCAACAAAAGAAATGTGAAAGATAAATGCAACTGTACATGAAAAATTCAAAATCATCAACAATATTCCCAGTGTCATATTTCCTAGATGAGTCAATTTTAAGTTCGTTTCCTAAACCTCTTTAAACCTGAGTTTTACATCGTTGGAGAGAGCAAGCTAAGAGCTTTCAATTAAGCTATAAACGGTTTATGCAACAAAACAAATGTGAAAGTTAAATGTAATTGTATATGAAAAATACAGTATCATCAACAATATTCCCAGTGGCATATTTCCTAGATTAGTCAATTTTAAGTTCCTTTCCAAGCCTCTATCAGCGAGGGTTATCTTCGTTGGAAAGAAAAAAATAAGGGATTTCAACTAAGCTATACACGGTATATGCAGCGGAAAAAATGTGAGAGTTAAATACAACTGTATATGAAAAATACAGAGTCATCAACAATATTCCTCGTGACATAATTCCGAGATCCGTCAATTTTAAGTTCCTTTCCTAAGCTTCTATCAACCACAGTTATACATCGTTGGAAAGAACAAAGTAAGGGCTTTCAATCACAATATAAATAGTTTTTCCAGCAAAAGAAATGTGAAAGTTAAACGCAACTGTATATGAAAAATACAGAATCATCAACAATATTCCCAGTGACATATTTCCTAAGTGTGTCAATTATAGGTTCCTTCCCTAAGCCTCTAACAATGAGGGTTATACATCGTTGGAAAGAACGAGCTAGGAGCTTTCAATCGAGCTATAAATGATTTATACAACAAAAGAAATGTGAAAGTTAAATGCAACTGTATATGAAAAACACAAAATCATCAACAATATTGCCAGTGACATATTTCCTAAGTGTGTCAATTATAAGTTCCTTCCCTAAGCCTCTATCAATGAGAGTTATACATCGTTAGAAAGAACAAGCTAGGAGCTTTCGACCAAGCTATAAATGATTTATGCAACAAAATAAATGTGAAGGTTAAATGCAACTGTATATGAAAAATACAAAATCATCAACAATATTGCCAGTAACATATTTCCTAGATGAGTCAATTTTAAGTTCCTTTCCTAAGCCTCTATCAATAAGAGTTATACATCGCTGGAAAGAACTAGCTAAGAGCTTTCAATCAAGCTATAAAAGATTTATGCAACAAAAGAAATGTGAAAGTTAAATACAACTGTATATGAAAATTACAGATTCATCAACAATATTGCCAGTGACATATTTCCTAAATGAGTCAATTTTAAGTTCCTTTCCTAAGCCTCTAGTAATGAGAGTTATACGTCGTACGAAAGAACAAGCTAAGAGCTTTCAACCAAGCTGTAAGTCGTTTACGCGGCAAAAGAAATGTGAAAGTTAAATGCAACTGTATATGAAAAATACAAAATCATCAACAATATTCCCAGTGACATATTTCCCTGGTGAGTCAATTTTAAGTTCCTTTCCTAAGCCTCTATCAAGGAGAGTTATACATCGTTGGAAAGAACAAGCTAAGAGCTTTCAATCAAGCTATAAAAGATTTATGCAACAAAAGAAATGTGAAAGTTAAATACAACTGTATATGAAAATTACAGATTCATCAACAATATTGCCAGTGACATATTTCCTAAATGAGTCAATTTTAAGTTCCTTTCCTAAGCCTCTATTAAGGAGAGTTATACATCGTTGGAAAGAACAAGCTAAGGGCTTTCAACCAAGCTATAAACGGTTTATGCAACAAAAGAAATGTGAATGATAAATGCAACTGTACATGAAGAATACAAAATCATCAACAATGTTGCCAGTGACATATTTCCTAAGTCAGTCAATTATAACTTCCGTCCCTAAGCCTCTATCAAAGAAAGTTATACATCGCTCGAAAGAAGAGTCTAAGAGCTTTCAATCAAGCTACAAATGGTTTATGCAAGAATAGAAATGTGAAAGTTAGGTGCAACTGTATATGAAAAATACTAAATCATCAACAATATTCCCAGTGACATATTTCCTAGATTAGTCAATTTTAAGTTTCTTTCCTAAGCCTCTATCAGCGAGGGTTATCTTCGTTGGAAAGAACAAAATAAGGGATTTCAACTAAGCTATACACGGTATATGCAGCGGAAAAAATGTGAGAGTTAAATACAACTGTATATGAAAAATACAGAGTCATCAACAATATTCCTCGTGACATAATTCCGAGATCCGTCAATTTTAAGTTCCTTTCCTAAGCTTCTATCAACCACAGTTATACATCGTTGGAAAGAACAAAATAAGGGCTTTCAATCACACTATAAATAGTTTTTGCAGCAAAAGAAATGTGAAAGTTAAATGCAACTGTATATGAAAAATACATTTTCATCAACAATATTCCCAGTGACATATTTCCCAGGTGAGTCAATTTTAAGTTCCTTTCCTAAGTTTCTATCAAGGATTGTTATACATCGTTGGAAAGAACAAGCTAAGAGCTTTCAATTAAGCTATAAACGGTTTATGCAACAAAACAAATGTGAAAGTTAAATGTAATTGTATATGAAAAATACAGTATCATCAACAATATTCCCAGTGTCATATTTCCTAGATTAGTCAATTTTAAGTTCCTTTCCTAAGCCTCTATCAGCGAGGGTTATCTTCGTTGGAAAGAACAAAATAAGGGATTTCAACTAAGCTATACACGGTATATGCAGCGGAAAAAATGTGAGAGTTAAATACAACTGTATATGAAAAATACAGAGTCATCAACAATATTCCTCGTGACATAATTCCGAGATCCGTCAATTTTAAGTTCCTTTCCTAAGCTTCTATCAACCACAGTTATACATCGTTGGAAAGAACAAAATAAGGGCTTTCACTCACAATATAAATAGTTTTCCCAGCAAAAGAAATGTGAAAGTTAAACGCAACTGTATATGAAAAATACAGAATCATCAACAATATTCCCAGTGACATATTTCTTAAGTGTGTCAAATATAGGTTCCTTCCCTAAGCCTCTAACAATGAGGGTTATACATCGTTGGAAAGAACGAGTTAGGAGCTTTCAATCGAGCTATAAATGATTTATGCAACAAAAGAAATGTGAAAGTTAAATGCAACTGTATATGAAAAACACAAAATCATCAACAATATTGCCAGTGACATATTTCCAAAGTGTGTCAATTATAAGTTCCTTCCCTGAGCCTCTATCAATGAGAGTTATACATCGTTAGAAAGAACAAGCTAGGAGCTTTCGACCAAGCTATAAATGATTTATGCAACAAAAGAAATGTGAAGGTTAAATGCGACTGTATATGAAAAATACAAAATCATCAACAATATTGCCAGTAACATATTTCCTAGATGAGTCAATTTTAAGTTCCTTTCCTAAGCCTCTATCAATGAGAGTTATACATCGCTGGAAGGAACTAGCTAAGAGCTTTCAATCAAGCTATAAAAGATTTATGCAGCAAAAGAAATGTGAAAGTTAAATGCAACTGTATATGAAAATTACAGATTCATCAACAATATTGCCAGTGACATATTTCCTAAATGAGTCAATTTTAAGTTCCTTTCCTAAGCCTCTAGTAATGAGAGTTATACGTCGTACGAAAGAACAAGCTAAGAGCTTTCAACCAAGCTGTAAGTCGTTTACGCGGCAAAAGAAATGTGAAAGTTAAATGCAACTGTATATGAAAAATACAAAATCATCAACAATATTCCCAGTGACATATTTCCCTGGTGAGTCAATTTTAAGTTCCTTTCCTAAGCCTCTATCAAGGAGAGTTATACATCGTTGGAAAGAACAAGCTAAGGGCTTTCAACCAAGCTATAAAAGATTTATGCAGCAAAAGAAATGTGAAAGTTAAATGCAACTGTACATGAAAAATACAAAATCATCAACAATATTCCCAATGACATATTTCCTAAGTGAGTCAATTATAAGTTCCTTCCCTAAGCCTTTATCAACGAGGGTTATACATCGTTGGAAAGAACAAGCTAAGGGCTTTCAATCAAGCTATAAACGTTTTATGCAACAAAAGAAATGTGAAAGATAAATGCAACTGTACATGAAAAATTCAAAATCATCAACAATATTCCCAGTGTCATATTTCCTAGATGAGTCAATTTTAAGTTCGTTTCCTAAACCTCTTTAAACCTGAGTTTTACATCGTTGGAGAGAGCAAGCTAAGAGCTTTCAATTAAGCTATAAACGGTTTATGCAACAAAACAAATGTGAAAGTTAAATGTAATTGTATATGAAAAATACAGTATCATCAACAATATTCCCAGTGGCATATTTCCTAGATTAGTCAATTTTAAGTTCCTTTCCAAGCCTCTATCAGCGAGGGTTATCTTCGTTGGAAAGAAAAAAATAAGGGATTTCAACTAAGCTATACACGGTATATGCAGCGGAAAAAATGTGAGAGTTAAATACAACTGTATATGAAAAATACAGAGTCATCAACAATATTCCTCGTGACATAATTCCGAGATCCGTCAATTTTAAGTTCCTTTCCTAAGCTTCTATCAACCACAGTTATACATCGTTGGAAAGAACAAAGTAAGGGCTTTCAATCACAATATAAATAGTTTTTCCAGCAAAAGAAATGTGAAAGTTAAACGCAACTGTATATGAAAAATACAGAATCATCAACAATATTCCCAGTGACATATTTCCTAAGTGTGTCAATTATAGGTTCCTTCCCTAAGCCTCTAACAATGAGGGTTATACATCGTTGGAAAGAACGAGCTAGGAGCTTTCAATCGAGCTATAAATGATTTATGCAACAAAGGAAATGTGAAAGTTAAATGCAACTGTATATGAAAAACACAAAATCATCAACAATATTGCCAGTGACATATTTCCTAAGTGTGTCAATTATAAGTTCCTTCCCTAAGCCTCTATCAATGAGAGTTATACATCGTTAGAAAGAACAAGCTAGGAGCTTTCGACCAAGCTATAAATGATTTATGCAACAAAATAAATGTGAAGGTTAAATGCAACTGTATATGAAAAATACAAAATCATCAACAATATTGCCAGTAACATATTTCCTAGATGAGTCAATTTTAAGTTCCTTTCCTAAGCCTCTATCAATAAGAGTTATACATCGCTGGAAAGAACTAGCTAAGAGCTTTCAATCAAGCTATAAAAGATTTATGCAACAAAAGAAATGTGAAAGTTAAATACAACTGTATATGAAAATTACAGATTCATCAACAATATTGCCAGTGACATATTTCCTAAATGAGTCAATTTTAAGTTCCTTTCCTAAGCCTCTAGTAATGAGAGTTATACGTCGTACGAAAGAACAAGCTAAGAGCTTTCAACCAAGCTGTAAGTCGTTTACGCGGCAAAAGAAATGTGAAAGTTAAACGCAACTGTATATGAAAAATACAGAATCATCAACAATATTCCCAGTGACATATTTCCCTGGTGAGTCAATTTTAAGTTCCTTTCCTAAGCCTCTATCAAGGAGAGTTATACATCGTTGGAAAGAACAAGCTAAGAGCTTTCAATCAAGCTATAAAAGATTTATGCAACAAAAGAAATGTGAAAGTTAAATACAACTGTATATGAAAATTACAGATTCATCAACAATATTGCCAGTGACATATTTCCTAAATGAGTCAATTTTAAGTTCCTTTCCTAAGCCTCTATTAAGGAGAGTTATACATCGTTGGAAAGAACAAGCTAAGGGCTTTCAACCAAGCTATAAACGGTTTATGCAACAAAAGAAATGTGAATGATAAATGCAACTGTACATGAAGAATACAAAATCATCAACAATGTTGCCAGTGACATATTTCCTAAGTCAGTCAATTATAACTTCCCTCCCTAAGCCTCTATCAAAGAAAGTTATACATCGCTCGAAAGAAGAGTCTAAGAGCTTTCAATCAAGCTACAAATGGTTTATGCAAGAATAGAAATGTGAAAGTTAGGTGCAACTGTATATGAAAAATACTAAATCATCAACAATATTCCCAGTGACATATTTCCTAGATTAGTCAATTTTAAGTTTCTTTCCTAAGCCTCTATCAGCGAGGGTTATCTTCGTTGGAAAGAACAAAATAAGGGATTTCAACTAAGCTATACACGGTATATGCAGCGGAAAAAATGTGAGAGTTAAATACAACTGTATATGAAAAATACAGAGTCATCAACAATATTCCTCGTGACATAATTCCGAGATCCGTCAATTTTAAGTTCCTTTCCTAAGCTTCTATCAACCACAGTTATACATCGTTGGAAAGAACAAAATAAGGGCTTTCAATCACACTATAAATAGTTTTTGCAGCAAAAGAAATGTGAAAGTTAAATGCAACTGTATATGAAAAATACATTTTCATCAACAATATTCCCAGTGACATATTTCCCAGGTGAGTCAATTTTAAGTTCCTTTCCTAAGTTTCTATCAAGGATTGTTATACATCGTTGGAAAGAACAAGCTAAGAGCTTTCAATTAAGCTATAAACGGTTTATGCAACAAAACAAATGTGAAAGTTAAATGTAATTGTATATGAAAAATACAGTATCATCAACAATATTCCCAGTGTCATATTTCCTAGATTAGTCAATTTTAAGTTCCTTTCCTAAGCCTCTATCAGCGAGGGTTATCTTCGTTGGAAAGAACAAAATAAGGGATTTCAACTAAGCTATACACGGTATATGCAGCGGAAAAAATGTGAGAGTTAAATACAACTGTATATGAAAAATACAGAGTCATCAACAATATTCCTCGTGACATAATTCCGAGATCCGTCAATTTTAAGTTCCTTTCCTAAGCTTCTATCAACCACAGTTATACATCGTTGGAAAGAACAAAATAAGGGCTTTCACTCACAATATAAATAGTTTTCCCAGCAAAAGAAATGTGAAAGTTAAACGCAACTGTATATGAAAAATACAGAATCATCAACAATATTCCCAGTGACATATTTCTTAAGTGTGTCAATTATAGGTTCCTTCCCTAAGCCTCTAACAATGAGGGTTATACATCGTTGGAAAGAACGAGTTAGGAGCTTTCAATCGAGCTATAAATGATTTATGCAACAAAAGAAATGTGAAAGTTAAATGCAACTGTATATGAAAAACACAAAATCATCAACAATATTGCCAGTGACATATTTCCAAAGTGTGTCAATTATAAGTTCCTTCCCTGAGCCTCTATCAATGAGAGTTATACATCGTTAGAAAGAACAAGCTAGGAGCTTTCGACCAAGCTATAAATGATTTATGCAACAAAAGAAATGTGAAGGTTAAATGCGACTGTATATGAAAAATACAAAATCATCAACAATATTGCCAGTAACATATTTCCTAGATGAGTCAATTTTAAGTTCCTTTCCTAAGCCTCTATCAATGAGAGTTATACATCGCTGGAAGGAACTAGGTAAGAGCTTTCAATCAAGCTATAAAAGATTTATGCAGCAAAAGAAATGTGAAAGTTAAATGCAACTGTATATGAAAATTACAGATTCATCAACAATATTGCCAGTGACATATTTCCTAAATGAGTCAATTTTAAGTTCCTTTCCTAAGCCTCTAGTAATGAGAGTTATACGTCGTACGAAAGAACAAGCTAAGAGCTTTCAACCAAGCTGTAAGTCGTTTACGCGGCAAAAGAAATGTGAAAGTTAAATGCAACTGTATATGAAAAATACAAAATCATCAACAATATTCCCAGTGACATATTTCCCTGGTGAGTCAATTTTAAGTTCCTTTCCTAAGCCTCTATCAAGGAGAGTTATACATCGTTGGAAAGAACAAGCTAAGGGCTTTCAACCAAGCTATAAAAGATTTATGCAGCAAAAGAAATGTGAAAGTTAAATGCAACTGTACATGAAAAATACAAAATCATCAACAATATTCCCAATGACATATTTCCTAAGTGAGTCAATTATAAGTTCCTTCCCTAAGCCTTTATCAACGAGGGTTATACATCGTTGGAAAGAACAAGCTAAGGGCTTTCAATCAAGCTATAAACGTTTTATGCAACAAAAGAAATGTGAAAGATAAATGCAACTGTACATGAAAAATTCAAAATCATCAACAATATTCCCAGTGTCATATTTCCTAGATGAGTCAATTTTAAGTTCGTTTCCTAAACCTCTTTAAACCTGAGTTTTACATCGTTGGAGAGAGCAAGCTAAGAGCTTTCAATTAAGCTATAAACGGTTTATGCAACAAAACAAATGTGAAAGTTAAATGTAATTGTATATGAAAAATACAGTATCATCAACAATATTCCCAGTGGCATATTTCCTAGATTAGTCAATTTTAAGTTCCTTTCCAAGCCTCTATCAGCGAGGGTTATCTTCGTTGGAAAGAAAAAAATAAGGGATTTCAACTAAGCTATACACGGTATATGCAGCGGAAAAAATGTGAGAGTTAAATACAACTGTATATGAAAAATACAGAGTCATCAACAATATTCCTCGTGACATAATTCCGAGATCCGTCAATTTTAAGTTCCTTTCCTAAGCTTCTATCAACCACAGTTATACATCGTTGGAAAGAACAAAGTAAGGGCTTTCAATCACAATATAAATAGTTTTTCCAGCAAAAGAAATGTGAAAGTTAAACGCAACTGTATATGAAAAATACAGAATCATCAACAATATTCCCAGTGACATATTTCCTAAGTGTGTCAATTATAGGTTCCTTCCCTAAGCCTCTAACAATGAGGGTTATACATCGTTGGAAAGAACGAGCTAGGAGCTTTCAATCGAGCTATAAATGATTTATGCAACAAAAGAAATGTGAAAGTTAAATGCAACTGTATATGAAAAACACAAAATCATCAACAATATTGCCAGTGACATATTTCCTAAGTGTGTCAATTATAAGTTCCTTCCCTAAGCCTCTATCAATGAGAGTTATACATCGTTAGAAAGAACAAGCTAGGAGCTTTCGACCAAGCTATAAATGATTTATGCAACAAAATAAATGTGAAGGTTAAATGCAACTGTATATGAAAAATACAAAATCATCAACAATATTGCCAGTAACATATTTCCTAGATGAGTCAATTTTAAGTTCCTTTCCTAAGCCTCTATCAATAAGAGTTATACATCGCTGGAAAGAACTAGCTAAGAGCTTTCAATCAAGCTATAAAAGATTTATGCAACAAAAGAAATGTGAAAGTTAAATACAACTGTATATGAAAATTATAGATTCATCAACAATATTGCCAGTGACATATTTCCTAAATGAGTCAATTTTAAGTTCCTTTCCTAAGCCTCTAGTAATGAGAGTTATACGTCGTACGAAAGAACAAGCTAAGAGCTTTCAACCAAGCTGTAAGTCGTTTACGCGGCAAAAGAAATGTGAAAGTTAAATGCAACTGTATATGAAAAATACAAAATCATCAACAATATTCCCAGTGACATATTTCCCTGGTGAGTCAATTTTAAGTTCCTTTCCTAAGCCTCTATCAAGGAGAGTTATACATCGTTGGAAAGAACAAGCTAAGAGCTTTCAATCAAGCTATAAAAGATTTATGCAACAAAAGAAATGTGAAAGTTAAATACAACTGTATATGAAAATTACAGATTCATCAACAATATTGCCAGTGACATATTTCCTAAATGAGTCAATTTTAAGTTCCTTTCCTAAGCCTCTATTAAGGAGAGTTATACATCGTTGGAAAGAACAAGCTAAGGGCTTTCAACCAAGCTATAAACGGTTTATGCAACAAAAGAAATGTGAATGATAAATGCAACTGTACATGAAGAATACAAAATCATCAACAATGTTGCCAGTGACATATTTCCTAAGTCAGTCAATTATAACTTCCCTCCCTAAGCCTCTATCAAAGAAAGTTATACATCGCTCGAAAGAAGAGTCTAAGAGCTTTCAATCAAGCTACAAATGGTTTATGCAAGAATAGAAATGTGAAAGTTAGGTGCAACTGTATATGAAAAATACTAAATCATCAACAATATTCCCAGTGACATATTTCCTAGATTAGTCAATTTTAAGTTTCTTTCCTAAGCCTCTATCAGCGAGGGTTATCTTCGTTGGAAAGAACAAAATAAGGGATTTCAACTAAGCTATACACGGTATATGCAGCGGAAAAAATGTGAGAGTTAAATACAACTGTATATGAAAAATACAGAGTCATCAACAATATTCCTCGTGACATAATTCCGAGATCCGTCAATTTTAAGTTCCTTTCCTAAGCTTCTATCAACCACAGTTATACATCGTTGGAAAGAACAAAATAAGGGCTTTCAATCACACTATAAATAGTTTTTGCAGCAAAAGAAATGTGAAAGTTAAATGCAACTGTATATGAAAAATACATTTTCATCAACAATATTCCCAGTGACATATTTCCCAGGTGAGTCAGTTTTAAGTTCCTTTCCTAAGTTTCTATCAAGGATTGTTATACATCGTTGGAAAGAACAAGCTAAGAGCTTTCAATTAAGCTATAAACGGTTTATGCAACAAAACAAATGTGAAAGTTAAATGTAATTGTATATGAAAAATACAGTATCATCAACAATATTCCCAGTGTCATATTTCCTAGATTAGTCAATTTTAAGTTCCTTTCCTAAGCCTCTATCAGCGAGGGTTATCTTCGTTGGAAAGAACAAAATAAGGGATTTCAACTAAGCTATACACGGTATATGCAGCGGAAAAAATGTGAGAGTTAAATACAACTGTATATGAAAAATACAGAGTCATCAACAATATTCCTCGTGACATAATTCCGAGATCCGTCAATTTTAAGTTCCTTTCCTAAGCTTCTATCAACCACAGTTATACATCGTTGGAAAGAACAAAATAAGGGCTTTCACTCACAATATAAATAGTTTTCCCAGCAAAAGAAATGTGAAAGTTAAACGCAACTGTATATGAAAAATACAGAATCATCAACAATATTCCCAGTGACATATTTCTTAAGTGTGTCAATTATAGGTTCCTTCCCTAAGCCTCTAACAATGAGGGTTATACATCGTTGGAAAGAACGAGCTAGGAGCTTTCAATCGAGCTATAAATGATTTATGCAACAAAAGAAATGTGAAAGTTAAATGCAACTGTATATGAAAAACACAAAATCATCAACAATATTGCCAGTGACATATTTCCAAAGTGTGTCAATTATAAGTTCCTTCCCTGAGCCTCTATCAATGAGAGTTATACATCGTTAGAAAGAACAAGCTAGGAGCTTTCGACCAAGCTATAAATGATTTATGCAACAAAAGAAATGTGAAGGTTAAATGCGACTGTATATGAAAAATACAAAATCATCAACAATATTGCCAGTAACATATTTCCTAGATGAGTCAATTTTAAGTTCCTTTCCTAAGCCTCTATCAATGAGAGTTATACATCGCTGGAAGGAACTAGCTAAGAGCTTTCAATCAAGCTATAAAAGATTTATGCAACAAAAGAAATGTGAAAGTTAAATGCAACTGTATATGAAAATTACAGATTCATCAACAATATTGCCAGTGACATATTTCCTAAATGAGTCAATTTTAAGTTCCTTTCCTAAGCCTCTAGTAATGAGAGTTATACGTCGTACGAAAGAACAAGCTAAGAGCTTTCAACCAAGCTGTAAGTCGTTTACGCGGCAAAAGAAATGTGAAAGTTAAATGCAACTGTATATGAAAAATACAAAATCATCAACAATATTCCCAGTGACATATTTCCCTGGTGAGTCAATTTTAAGTTCCTTTCCTAAGCCTCTATCAAGGAGAGTTATACATCGTTGGAAAGAACAAGCTAAGGGCTTTCAACCAAGCTATAAAAGATTTATGCAGCAAAAGAAATGTGAAAGTTAAATGCAACTGTACATGAAAAATACAAAATCATCAACAATATTCCCAATGACATATTTCCTAAGTGAGTCAATTATAAGTTCCTTCCCTAAGCCTTTATCAACGAGGGTTATACATCGTTGGAAAGAACAAGCTAAGGGCTTTCAATCAAGCTATAAACGTTTTATGCAACAAAAGAAATGTGAAAGATAAATGCAACTGTACATGAAAAATTCAAAATCATCAACAATATTCCCAGTGTCATATTTCCTAGATGAGTCAATTTTAAGTTCGTTTCCTAAACCTCTTTAAACCTGAGTTTTACATCGTTGGAGAGAGCAAGCTAAGAGCTTTCAATTAAGCTATAAACGGTTTATGCAACAAAACAAATGTGAAAGTTAAATGTAATTGTATATGAAAAATACAGTATCATCAACAATATTCCCAGTGGCATATTTCCTAGATTAGTCAATTTTAAGTTCCTTTCCAAGCCTCTATCAGCGAGGGTTATCTTCGTTGGAAAGAAAAAAATAAGGGATTTCAACTAAGCTATACACGGTATATGCAGCGGAAAAAATGTGAGAGTTAAATACAACTGTATATGAAAAATACAGAGTCATCAACAATATTCCTCGTGACATAATTCCGAGATCCGTCAATTTTAAGTTCCTTTCCTAAGCTTCTATCAACCACAGTTATACATCGTTGGAAAGAACAAAATAAGGGCTTTCACTCACAATATAAATAGTTTTTCCAGCAAAAGAAATGTGAAAGTTAAACGCAACTGTATATGAAAAATACAGAATCATCAACAATATTCCCAGTGACATATTTCCTAAGTGTGTCAATTATAGGTTCCTTCCCTAAGCCTCTAACAATGAGGGTTATACATCGTTGGAAAGAACGAGCTAGGAGCTTTCAATCGAGCTATAAATGATTTATGCAACAAAAGAAATGTGAAAGTTAAATGCAACTGTATATGAAAAACACAAAATCATCAACAATATTGCCAGTGACATATTTCCTAAGTGTGTCAATTATAAGTTCCTTCCCTAAGCCTCTATCAATGAGAGTTATACATCGTTAGAAAGAACAAGCTAGGAGCTTTCGACCAAGCTATAAATGATTTATGCAACAAAATAAATGTGAAGGTTAAATGCAACTGTATATGAAAAATACAAAATCATCAACAATATTGCCAGTAACATATTTCCTAGATGAGTCAATTTTAAGTTCCTTTCCTAAGCCTCTATCAATAAGAGTTATACATCGCTGGAAAGAACTAGCTAAGAGCTTTCAATCAAGCTATAAAAGATTTATGCAACAAAAGAAATGTGAAAGTTAAATACAACTGTATATGAAAATTACAGATTCATCAACAATATTGCCAGTGACATATTTCCTAAATGAGTCAATTTTAAGTTCCTTTCCTAAGCCTCTATCAAGGAGAGTTATACATCGTTGGAAAGAACAAGCTAAGGGCTTTCAACCAAGCTATAAAAGATTTATGCAGCAAAAGAAATGTGAAAGTTAAATGCAACTGTACATGAAAAATACAAAATCATCAACAATATTCCCAATGACATATTTCCTAGATGAGTCAATTTTAAGTTCCTTTCCTAAGCCTCTATCAATAAGAGTTATACATCGCTGGAAAGAACTAGCTAAGAGCTTTCAATCAAGCTATAAAAGATTTATGCAACAAAAGAAATGTGAAAGTTAAATACAACTGTATATGAAAATTACAGATTCATCAACAATATTGCCAGTGACATATTTCCTAAATGAGTCAATTTCAAGTTCCTTTCCTAAGCCTCTAGCAATGAGAGTTATACGTCGTACGAAAGAACAAGCTAAGAGCTTTCAACCAAGCTGTAAGTCGTTTATGCAGCAAAAGAAATGTGAAAGTTAAATGCAACTGTACATGAAAAATACAAAATCATCAACAATATTCCCAATGACATATTTCCTAAGTGAGTCAATTATAAGTTCCTTCCCTAAGCCTTTATCAACGAGGTTTATACATCGTTGGAAAGAACAAGCTAAGGGCTTTCAATCAAGCTATAAACGTTTTATGCAACAAAAGAAATGTGAAAGATAAATGCAACTGTACATGAAAAATTCAAAATCATCAACAATATTCCCAGTGTCATATTTCCTAGATGAGTCAATTTTAAGTTCGTTTCCTAAACCTCTTTAAACCTGAGTTTTACATCGTTGGAGAGAGCAAGCTAAGAGCTTTCAATTAAGCTATAAACGGTTTATGCAACAAAACAAATGTGAAAGTTAAATGTAATTGTATATGAAAAATACAGTATCATCAACAATATTCCCAGTGACATATTTCCTAGATTAGTCAATTTTAAGTTCCTTTCCAAGCCTCTATCAGCGAGGGTTATCTTCGTTGGAAAGAAAAAAATAAGGGATTTCAACTAAGCTATACACGGTATATGCAGCGGAAAAAATGTGAGAGTTAAATACAACTGTATATGAAAAATACAGAGTCATCAACAATATTCCTCGTGACATAATTCCGAGATCCGTCAATTTTAAGTTCCTTTCCTAAGCTTCTATCAACCACAGTTATACATCGTTGGAAAGAACAAAGTAAGGGCTTTCAATCACAATATAAATAGTTTTTCCAGCAAAAGAAATGTGAAAGTTAAACGCAACTGTATATGAAAAATACAGAATCATCAACAATATTCCCAGTGACATATTTCCTAAGTGTGTCAATTATAGGTTCCTTCCCTAAGCCTCTAACAATGAGGGTTATACATCGTTGGAAAGAACAAGCTAGGAGCTTTCAACCAAGCTATAAATGATTTATGCAACAAAATAAATGTGAAGGTTAAATGCAACTGTATATGAAAAATACAAAATCATCAACAATATTGCCAGTAACATATTTCCTAGATGAGTCAATTTTAAGTTCCTTTCCTAAGCCTCCATCAATAAGAGTTATACATCGCTGGAAAGAACTAGCTAAGAGCTTTCAATCAAGCTATAAAAGATTTATGCAACAAAAGAAATGTGAAAGTTAAATACAACTGTATATGAAAATTACAGATTCATCAGCAATATTGCCAGTGACATATTTCCTAAATGAGTCAATTTTAAGTTCCTTTCCTAAGCCTCTAGCAATGAGAGTTATACGTCGTACGAAAGAACAAGCTAAGAGCTTTCAACCAAGCTGTAAGTCGTTTATGCGGCAAAAGAAATGTGAAAGTTAAATACAACTGTATATGAAAAATACAAAATCATCAACAATATTCCCAGTGACATATTTCCCAGGTGAGTCAATTTTAACTTCCTTTCCTAAGCCTCTATTAAGGAGAGTTATACATCGTTGGAAAGAACAAGCTAAGGGCTTTCAACCAAGCTATAAACGGTTTATGCAACAAAAGAAATGTGAAAGATAAATGCAACTGTACATGAAGAATACAAAATCATCAACAATGTTCCCAGTGACATATTTCCTAAGTCAGTCAATTATAACTTCCCTCCCTAAGCCTCTATCAAAGAAAGTTATACATCGTTCGAAAGAAGAGTCTAAGAGCTTTCAATCAAGCTACAAATGGTTTATGCAAGAATAGAAATGTGAAAGTTAGGTGCAACTGTATATGAAAAATACTAAATCATCAACAATATTCCCAGTGACATATTTCCTAGATTAGTCAATTTTAAGTTTCTTTCCTAAGCCTCTATCAGCGAGGGTTATCTTCGTTGGAAAGAACAAAATAAGGGATTTCAACTAAGCTATACACGGTATATGCAGCGGAAAAAATGTGAGAGTTAAATACAACTGTATATGAAAAATACAGAGTCATCAACAATATTCCTCGTGACATAATTCCGAGATCCGTCAATTTTAAGTTCCTTTCCTAAGCTTCTATCAACCACAGTTATACATCGTTGGAAAGAACAAAATAAGGGCTTTCAATCACACTATAAATAGTTTTTCCAGCAAAAGAAATGTGAAAGTTAAATGCAACTGTATATGAAAAATACATTTTCATCAACAATATTCCCAGTGACATATTTCCCAGGTGAGTCAATTTTAAGTTCCTTTCCTAAGCTTCTATCAAGGATTGTTATACATCGTTGGAAAGAACAAGCTAGGAGCTTTCAACCAAGCTATAAATGATTTATGCAACAAAAGAAATGTGAAAGTTAAATGCAACTGTATATGAAAATTACAGATTCATCAACAATATTGCCAGTGACATATTTCCTAGATGAGTCAATTGTAAGTTCCTTTCCTAAGCCTCTAGCAATGAGAGTTATACGTCGTACAAAAGAACAAGCTAAGAGCTTTCAATCAAGCTATAAATGATTTATGCAACAAAAGAAATGTGAAAGTTAAATGCAACTGTATATGAAAATTACAGATTCATCAACAATATTGCCAGTGACATATTTCCTAGATGAGTCAATTTTAAGTTCCTTTCCTAAGCCTCTAGCAATGAGAGTTATACGTCGTACGAAAGAACAAGCTAAGAGCTTTCAACCAAGCTGTAAGTCGTTTATGCAGCAAAAGAAATGTGAAAGCTAAATGCAACTGTATATGAAAAATACATTTTCATCAACAATATTCCCAGTGACATATTTCCCAGGTGAGTCAATTTTAAGTTCCTTTCCTAAGGCTCTATCAAGGAGAGTTATACATCGTTGGAAAGAACAAGCTAGGAGCTTTCAACCAAGCTAACAAAAACCAAGCAAAACAAATGTGAATGTTAACTGTAATTGTATATGAAAAATACAGTATCATCAACAATATTCCCAGTGACATATTTCCTAGATTAGTCAATTTTAAGTTCCTTTCCTAAGCCTCTATCAGCGAGGGTTATCTTCGTTGGAAAGAACAAAATAAGGGATTTCAACTAAGCTATACACGGTATATGCAGCGGAAAAAATGTGAGAGTTAAACACAACTGTATATGAAAAATACAGAGTCATCAATAATATTCCTCGTGACATAATTCCGAGATCCGTCAATTTTAAGTTCCTTTCCTAAGCTTCTATTAACCACAGTTATACATCGTTGGAAAGAACAAAGTAAGGGCTTTCAATCACAATATAAATAGTTTTTCCAGCAAAAGAAATATGAAAGTTAAACGCAACTGTATATGAAAAATACAGAATCATCAACAATATTCCCAGTGACATATTTCCTAAGTGTGTCAATTATAAGTTCCTTCCCTAAGCCTTTATTAACGAGGGTTATATATCGTTGGAGAGAGCAAGCTAAGAGCTTTCAATTAAGCTATAAACGGTTTATGCAACAAAACAAATGTGAAAGTTAAATGTAATTGTATATGAAAAATACAGTATCATCAACAATATTCCCAGTGACACATTTCCTAAGTTTGTCAATTATAAGTTCCTTCCCTAAGCCTCTAACAATGAGGGTTATCTTCGTTGGAAAGAACAAAATAAGGGATTTCAACTAAGCTATACACGGTATATGCAGCGGAAAAAATGTGAGAGTTAAATACAACTGTATATGAAAAATACAGAGTCATCAACAATATTCCTCGTGACATAATTCCGAGATCCATCAATTTTAAGTTCCTTTCCTAAGCTTCTATCAACCACAGTTATACATCGTTGGAAAGAACAAAGTAAGGGCTTTCAATCACAATATAAATAGTTTTTCCAGCAAAAGAAATGTGAAAGTTAAACGCAACTGTATATGAAAAATACAGAATCATCAACAATATTCCCAGTGACATATTTCCTAAGTGTGTCAATTATAACTTCCTTCCCTAAGCCTCTAACAATGAGGGTTATACATCGTTGGAAAGAACGAGCTAGAAGCTTTCAATCGAGCTATAAATGATTTATGCAACAAAAGAAATGTGAAAGTTAAATGCAACTGTATATGAAAAACACAAAATCATCAACAATATTGCCAGTGACATATTTCCTAAGTGTGTCAATTATAAGTTCCTTCCCTAAGCCTCTATCAATGAGAGTTATACATCGTTAGAAAGAACAAGCTAGGAGCTTTCGACCAAGCTATAAATGATTTATGCAACAAAATAAATGTGAAGGTTAAATGCAACTGTATATGAAAAATACAAAATCATCAACAATATTGCCAGTAACATATTTCCTAGATGAGTCAATTTTAAGTTCCTTTCCTAAGCCTCTATCAATAAGAGTTATACATCGCTGGAAAGAACTAGCTAAGAGCTTTCAATCAAGCTATAAAAGATTTATGCAGCAAAAGAAATGTGAAAGTTAAATGCAACTGTATATGAAAATTACAGATTCATCAACAATATTGCCAGTGACATATTTCCTAAATGAGTTAATTTTAAGTTCCTTTCCTAAGCCTCTAGCAATGAGAGTTATACGTCGTACGAAAGAACAAGCTAAGAGCTTTCAACCAAGCTGTAAGTCGTTTATGCGGCAAAAGATATGTGAAAGTTAAATGCAACTGTATATGAAAAATACAAAATCATCAACAATATTCCCAGTGATATATTTCCCAGGTGAGTCAATTTTAAGTTCCTTTCCTAAGCCTCTATTAAGGAGAGTTATACATCGTTGGAAAGAACAAGCTAAGGGCTTTCAACCAAGCTATAAACGGTTTATGCAACAAAAGAAATGTGAAAGATAAATGCAACTGTACATGAAGAATACAAAATCATCAACAATATTCCCAGTGACATATTTCCTAAGTCAGTCAATTATAACTTCCTTCCCTAACCCTCTATCAACGAAAGTTATACATCGTTCGAAAGAAGAGTCCAAGAGCTTTCAATCAGGCTATAAATGGTTTATGCAACAATAGAAATGTGAAAGTTAGGTGCAACTGTATATGAAAAATACTAAATCATCAACAATATTCCCAGTGACATATTTCCTAGATTAGTCAATTTTAAGTTTCTTTCCTAAGCCTCTATCAGCGAGGGTTATCTTCGTTGGAAAGAACAAAATAAGGGATTTCAACTAAACTATACACGGTATATGCAGCGGAAAAAATGTGAGAGTTAAATACAACTGTATATGAAAAATACAGAGTCATCAACAATATTCCTCGTGACATAATTCCGAGATCCGTCAATTTTAAGTTCCTTTCCTAAGCTTCTATCAACCACAGTTATACATCGTTGGAAAGAACAAAATAAGGGCTTTCAATCACACTATAAATAGTTTTTGCAGCAAAAGAAATGTGAAAGTTAAATGCAACTGTATATGAAAAATACATTTTCATCAACAATATTCCCAGTGACATATTTCCCAGGTGAGTCAATTTTAAGTTCCTTTCCTAAGCTTCTATCAAGGATTGTTATACATCGTTGGAAATAACAAGCTAGGAGCTTTCAACCAAGCTATAAATGATTTATGCAACAAAAGAAATGTGAAAGTTAAATGCAACTGTATATGAAAATTACAGATTCATCAACAATATTGCCAGTGACATATTTCCTAGATGAGTCAATTTTAAGTTCCTTTCCTAAGCCTCTCGCAATGAGAGTTATACGTCGTACGAAAGAACAAGCTAAGAGCTTTCAATCAAGCTATAAATGATTTATGCAACAAAAGAAATGTGAAAGTTAAATGCAACTGTATATGAAAATTACAGATTCATCAACAATATTGCCAGTGACATATTTCCTAGATGAGTCAATTTTAAGTTCCTTTCCTAAGCCTCTAGCAATGAGAGTATACGTCGTACGAAAGAACAAGCTAAGAGCTTTAAACCAAGCTGTAAGTCGTTTATGCAGCAAAAGAAATGTGAAAGCTAAATGCAACTGTATATGAAAAATACATTTTCATCAACAATATTCCCAGTGACATATTTCCCAGGTGAGTCAATTTTAAGTTCCTTTCCTAAGGCTCTATCAAGGAGAGTTATACATCGTTGGAAAGAACAAGCTAGGAGCTTTCAACCAAGCTAACAAAAACCAAGCAAAACAAATGTGAATGTTAACTGTAATTGTATATGAAAAATACAGTATCATCAACAATATTCCCAGTGACATATTTCCTAGATTAGTCAATTTTAAGTTCCTTTCCTAAGCCTCTATCAGCGAGGGTTATCTTCGTTGGAAAGAACAAAATAAGGGATTTCAACTTAGCTATACACGGTATATGCAGCGGAAAAAATGTGAGAGTTAAATACAACTGTATATGAAAAATACAGAGTCATCAACAATATTCCTCGTGACATAATTCCGAGATCCGTCAATTTTAAGTTCCTTTCCTAAGCTTCTATCAACCACAGTTATACATCGTTGGAAAGAACAAAGTAAGGGCTTTCAATCACAATATAAATAGTTTTTCCAGCAAAAGAAATATGAAAGTTAAACGCAACTGTATATGAAAAATACAGAATCATCAAAAATATTCCCAGTGACATATTTCCTAAGTGTGTCAATTATAAGTTCCTTCCTTAAGCCTTTATTAACGAGGGTTATATATCGTTGGAAAGAACAAGCTAAGGGCTTTCAATCAAGCTATAAACGTTTTATGCAACAAAAGAAATGTGAAAGATAAATGCAACTGTACATGAAAAATTCAAAATCATCAACAATATTCCCAGTGTCATATTTCCTAGATGAGTCAATTTTAAGTTCGTTTCCTAAACCTCTTTAAACCTGAGTTTTACATCGTTGGAGAGAGCAAGCTAAGAGCTTTCAATTAAGCTATAAACGGTTTATGCAACAAAACAAATGTGAAAGTTAAATGTAATTTTATATGAAAAATACAGTATCATCAACAATATTCCCAGTGACACATTTCCTAAGTTTGTCAATTATAAGTTCCTTCCCTAAGCCTCTAACAATGAGGGTTATCTTCGTTGGAAAGAACAAAATAAGGGATTTCAACTAAGCTATACACGGTATATGCAGCGGAAAAAATGTGAGAGTTAAATACAACTGTATATGAAAAATACAGAGTCATCAACAATATTCCTCGTGACATAATTCCGAGATCCGTCAATTTTAAGTTCCTTTCCTAAGCTTCTATCAACCACAGTTATACATCGTTGGAAAGAACAAAGTAAGGGCTTTCAATCACAATATAAATAGTTTTTCCAGCAAAAGAAATGTGAAAGTTAAACGCAACTGTATATGAAAAATACAGAATCATCAACAATATTCCCAGTGACATATTTCCTAAGTGTGTCAATTATAAGTTCCTTCCCTAAGCCTCTAACAATGAGGGTTATACATCGTTGGAAAGAACGAGCTAGGAGCTTTCAATCGAGCTATAAATGATTTATGCAACAAAAGAAATGTGAAAGTTAAATGCAACTGTATATGAAAAACACAAAATCATCAACAATATTGCCAGTGACATATTTCCTAAGTGTGTCAATTATAAGTTCCTTCCCTAAGCCTCTATCAATGAGAGTTATACATCGTTAGAAAGAACAAGCTAGGAGCTTTCGACCAAGCTATAAATGATTTATGCAACAAAATAAATGTGAAGGTTAAATGCAACTGTATATGAAAAATACAAAATCATCAACAATATTGCCAGTAACGTATTTCCTAGATGAGTCAATTTTAAGTTCCTTTCCTAAGCCTCTATCAATAAGAGTTATACATCGCTGGAAAGAACTAGCTAAGAGCTTTCAATCAGGCTATAAAAGATTTATGCAACAAAAGAAATGTGAAAGTTAAATACAACTGTATATGAAAATTACAGATTCATCAACAATATTGCCAGTGACATATTTCCTAAATGAGTCAATTTTAAGTTCCTTTCCTAAGCCTCTAGCAATGAGAGTTATACGTCGTACGAAAGAACAAGCTAAGAGCTTTCAACCAAGCTGTAAGTCGTTTATGCGGCAAAAGAAATGTGAAAGTTAAATGCAACTGTATATGAAAAATACAAAATCATCAACAATATTCCCAGTGACATATTTCCCAGGTGAGTCAATTTTAACTTCCTTTCCTAAGCCTCTATTAAGGAGAGTTATACATCGTTGGAAAGAACAAGCTAAGGGCTTTCAACCAAGCTATAAACGGTTTATGCAACAAAAGAAATGTGAAAGATAAATGCAACTGTACATGAAGAATACAAAATCATCAACAATGTTCCCAGTGACATATTTCCTAAGTCAGTCAATTATAACTTCCTTCCCTAAGCCTCTATCAAAGAAAGTTATACATCGTTCGAAAGAAGAGTCGAAGAGCTTTCAATCAAGCTACAAATGGTTTATGCAAGAATAGAAATGTGAAAGTTAGGTGCAACTGTATATGAAAAATACTAAATCATCAACAATATTCCCAGTGACATATTTCCTAGATTAGTCAATTTTAAGTTTCTTTCCTAAGCCTCTATCAGCGAGGGTTATCTTCGTTGGAAGGAACAAAATAAGGGATTTCAACTAAGCTATACACGGTATATGCAGCGGAAAAAATGTGAGAGTTAAATACAACTGTATATGAAAAATACAGAGTCATAAACAATATTCCTCGTGACATAATTCCGAGATCCGTCAATTTTAAGTTCCTTTCCTAAGCTTCTATCAACCACAGTTATACATCGTTGGAAAGAACAAAATAAGGGCTTTCAATCACACTATAAATAGTTTTTGCAGCAAAAGAAATGTGAAAGTTAAATGCAACTGTATATGAAAAATACATTTTCATCAACAATATTCCCAGTGACATATTTCCCAGGTGAGTCAATTTTAAGTTCCTTTCCTTAGCTTCTATCAAGGATTGTTATACATCGTTGGAAAGAACAAGCTAGGAGCTTTCAACCAAGCTATAAATGATTTATGCAACAAAAGAAATGTGAAAGTTAAATGCAACTGTATATGAAAATTACAGATTCATCAACAATATTGCCAGTGACATATTTCCTAGATGAGTCAATTTTAAGTTCCTTTCCTAAGCCTCTAGCAATGAGAGTTATACGTCGTACGAAAGAACAAGCTAAGAGCTTTCAATCAAGCTATAAATGATTTATGCAACAAAAGAAATGTGAAAGTTAAATGCAACTGTATATGAAAATTACAGATTCATCAACAATATTGCCAGTGACATATTTCCTAGATGAGTCAATTTTAAGTTCCTTTCCTAAGCCTCTAGCAATGAGAGTTATACGTCGTACGAAAGAACAAGCTAAGAGCTTTCAACCAAGCTGTAAGTCGTTTATGCAGCAAAAGAAATGTGAAAGCTAAATGCAACTGTATATGAAAAATACATTTTCATCAACAATATTCCCAGTGACATATTTCCCAGGTGAGTCAATTTTAAGTTCCTTTCCTAAGGCTCTATCAAGGAGAGTTATACATCGTTGGAAAGAACAAGCTAGGAGCTTTCAACCAAGCTAACAAAAACCAAGCAAAACAAATGTGAATGTTAACTGTAATTGTATATGAAAAATACAGTATCATCAACAATATTCCCAGTGACATATTTCCTAGATTAGTCAATTTTAAGTTCCTTTCCTAAGCCTCTATCAGCGAGGGTTATCTTCGTTGGAAAGAACAAAATAAGGGATTTCAACTAAGCTATACACGGTATATGCAGCGGAAAAAATGTGAGAGTTAAATACAACTGTATATGAAAAATACAGAGTCATCAACAATATTCCACGTGACATAATTCCGAGATCCGTCAATTTTAAGTTCCTTTCCTAAGCTTCTATCAACCACAGTTATACATCGTTGGAAAGAACAAAGTAAGGGCTTTCAATCACAATATAAATAGTTTTTCCAGCAAAAGAAATATGAAAGTTAAACGCAACTGTATATGAAAAATACAGAATCATCAACAATATTCCCAGTGACATATTTCCTAAGTGTGTCAATTATAAGTTCCTTCCCTAAGCCTTTATTAACGAGGGTTATATATCGTTGGAAAGAACAAGCTAAGGGCTTTCAATCAAGCTATAAACGTTTTATGCAACAAAAGAAATGTGAAAGATAAATGCAACTGTACATGAAAAATTCAAAATCATCAACAATATTCCCAGTGTCATATTTCCTAGATGAGTCAATTTTAAGTTCGTTTCCTAAACCTCTTTAAACCTGAGTTTTACATCGTTGGAGAGAGCAAGCTAAGAGCTTTCAATTAAGCTATAAACGGTTTATGCAACAAAACAAATGTGAAAGTTAAATGTAATTGTATATGAAAAATACAATATCATCAACAATATTCCCAGTGACACATTTCCTAAGTTTGTCAATTATAAGTTCCTTCCCTAAGCCTCTAACAATGAGGGTTATCTTCGTTGGAAAGAACAAAATAAGGGATTTCAACTAAGCTATACACGGTATATGCAGCGGAAAAAATGTGAGAGTTAAATACAACTGTATATGAAAAATACAGAGTCATCAACAATATTCCTCGTGACATAATTCCGAGATCCGTCAATTTTAAGTTCCTTTCCTAAGCTTCTATCAACCACAGTTATACATCGTTGGAAAGAACAAAGTAAGGGCTTTCAATCACAATATAAATAGTTTTTCCAGCAAAAGAAATGTGAAAGTTAAACGCAACTGTATATGAAAAATACAGAATCATCAACAATATTCCCAGTGACATATTTCCTAAGTGTGTCAATTATAAGTTCCTTCCCTAAGCCTCTAACAATGAGGGTTATACATCGTTGGAAAGAACGAGCTAGGAGCTTTCAATCGAGCTATAAATGATTTATGCAACAAAAGAAATGTGAAAGTTAAATGCAACTGTATATGAAAAACACAAAATCATCAACAATATTGCCAGTGACATATTTCCTAAGTGTGTCAATTATAAGTTCCTTCCCTAAGCCTCTATCAATGAGAGTTATACATCGTTAGAAAGAACAAGCTAGGAGCTTTCGACCAAGCTATAAATGATTTATGCAACAAAAGAAATGTGAAAGTTAAATACAACTGTATATGAAAATTACAGATTCATCAACAATATTGCCAGTGACATATTTCCTAAATGAGTCAATTTTAAGTTCCTTTCCTAAGCCTCTAGCAATGAGAGTTATACGTCGTACGAAAGAACAAGCTAAGAGCTTTCAACCAAGCTGTAAGTCGTTTATGCGGCAAAAGAAATGTGAAAGTTAAATGCAACTGTATATGAAAAATACAAAATCATCAACAATATTCCCAGTGACATATTTCCCAGGTGAGTCAATTTTAACTTCCTTTCCTAAGCCTCTATTAAGGAGAGTTATACATCGTTGGAAAGAACAAGCTAAGGGCTTTCAACCAAGCTATAAACGGTTTATGCAACAAAAGAAATGTGAAAGATAAATGCAACTGTACATGAAGAATACAAAATCATCAACAATGTTCCCAGTGACATATTTCCTAAGTCAGTCAATTATAACTTCCTTCCCTAAGCCTCTATCAAAGAAAGTTATACATCGTTCGAAAGAAGAGTCGAATTGCTTTCAATCAAGCTACAAATGGTTTATGCAAGAATAGAAATGTGAAAGTTAGGTGCAACTGTATATGAAAAATACTAAATCATCAACAATATTCCCAGTGACATATTTCCTAGATTAGTCAATTTTAAGTTTCTTTCCTAAGCCTCTATCAGCGAGGGTTATCTTCGTTGGAAAGAACAAAATAAGGGATTTCAACTAAGCTATACACGGTATATGCAGCGGAAAAAATGTGAGAGTTAAATACAACTGCATATGAAAAATACAGAGTCATCAACAATATTCCTCGTGACATAATTCCGAGATCCGTCAATTTTAAGTTCCTTTCCTAAGCTTCTATCAACCACAGTTATACATCGTTGGAAAGAACAAAATAAGGGCTTTCAATCACACTATAAATAGTTTTTGCAGCAAAAGAAATGTGAAAGTTAAATGCAACTGTATATGAAAAATACATTTTCATCAACAATATTCCCAGTGACATATTTCCCAGGTGAGTCAATTTTAAGTTCCTTTCCTAAGCTTCTATCAAGGATTGTTATACATCGTTGCAAAGAACAAGCTAGGAGCTTTCAACCAAGCTATAAATGATTTATACAACAAAAGAAATGTGAAAGTTAAATGCAACTGTATATGAAAATTACAGATTCATCAACAATATTGCCAGTGACATATTTCCTAGATGAGTCAATTTTAAGTTCCTTTCCTAAGCCTCTAGCAATGAGAGTTATACGTCGTACGAAAGAACAAGCTAAGAGCTTTCAATCAAGCTATAAATGATTTATGCGACAAAAGAAATGTGAAAGTTAAATGCAACTGTATATGAAAATTACAGATTCATCAACAATATTGCCAGTGACATATTTCCTAGATGAGTCAATTTTAAGTTCCTTTCCTAAGCCTCTAGCAATGAGAGTTATACGTCGTACGAAAGAACAAGCTAAGAGCTTTCAACCAAGCTGTAAGTCGTTTATGCAGCAAAAGAAATGTGAAAGCTAAATGCAACTGTATATGAAAAATACATTTTCATCAACAATATTCCCAGTGACATATTTCCCAGGTGAGTCAATTTTAAGTTCCTTTCCTAAGGCTCTATCAAGGAGAGTTATACATCGTTGGAAAGAACAAGCTAGGAGCTTTCAACCAAGCTAACAAAAACCAAGCAAAACAAATGTGAATGTTAACTGTAATTGTATATGAAAAATACAGTATCATCAACAATATTCCCAGTGACATATTTCCTAGATTAGTCAATTTTAAGTTCCTTTCCTAAGCCTCTATCAGTGAGGGTTATCTTCGTTCGAAAGAACAAAATAAGGGATTTCAACTAAGCTATACACGGTATATGCAGCGGAAAAAATGTGAGAGTTAAATACAACTATATATGAAAAATACAGAGTCATCAACAATATTCCTCGTGACATAATTCCGAGATCCGTCAATTTTAAGTTCCTTTCCTAAGCTTCTATCAACCACAGTTATACATCGTTGGAAAGAACAAAGTAAGGGCTTTCAATCACAATATAAATAGTTTTTCCAGCAAAAGAAATATGAAAGTTAAACGCAACTGTATATGAAAAATACAGAATCATCAACAATATTCCCAGTGACATATTTCCTAAGTGTGTCAATTATAAGTTCCTTCCCTAAGCCTTTATTAACGAGGGTTATATATCGTTGGAAAGAACAAGCTAAGGGCTTTCAATCAAGCTATAAACGTTTTATGCAACAAAAGAAATGTGAAAGATAAATGCAACTGTACATGAAAAATTCAAAATCATCAACAATATTCCCAGTGTCATATTTCCTAGATGAGTCAATTTTAAGTTCGTTTCCTAAACCTCTTTAAACCTGAGTTTTACATCGTTGGAGAGAGCAAGCTAAGAGCTTTCAATTAAGCTATAAACGGTTTATGCAACAAAACAAATGTGAAAGTTAAATGCAACTGTATATGAAAATTACAGATTCATCAACAATATTGCCAGTAACATATTTCCTAGATGAGTCAATTTTAAGTTCCTTTCCTAAGCCTCTATCAATGAGAGTTATACACCGTTGGAAAGAAAAAGCTAGGAGCTTTCAATCAAGCTATAACTGATTTATGCAGTAAAAGAAATGTGAAAGTTAAATGCAACTGTATATGAAAAATAAAAAATCATCAACAATATTGCCAGTGACATATTTCCTGGAAGAGTCAATTTTAAGTTCCTTTCCTCAGCTTCTATCACTGAGAGTTATACGTCGTTGGAAAGAACAAGCTAAGTGCTTTCAACCAAGCTATAAATGATTTATGCAACAAAAGAAATGTGAAAGTTAAATGCAACTGTATATGAAAAATACATTTTCATCAACAATATTCCCAGTGACATATTTCCCAAGTGAGTCAATTTTAAGTTCCTTTCCTAAGCCTCTAGCAATGAGAGTTATACGTCGTACGAAAGAACAAGCTAAGAGCTTTCAATCAAGCTATAAATGATTTATGCAACAAAAGAAATGTGAAAGTTAAATGCAACTGTATATGAAAATTACAGATTCATCAACAATATTGCCAGTGACATATTTCCTAAGTCAGTCAATTATAAGTTCCTTCCCTAAGCCTCTATCAATGAGAGTTATACATCGTTAGAAAGAACAAGCTAGGAGCTTTCGACCAAGCTATAAATGATTTATGCAACAAAATAAATGTGAAGGTTAAATGCAACTGTATATGAAAAATACAAAATCATCAACAATATTGCCAGTAACATATTTCCTAGATGAGTCAATTTTAAGTTCCTTTCCTAAGCCTCTATCAATAAGAGTTATACATCGCTGGAAAGAACTAGCTAGGAGCTTTCAATCAAGCTATAAAAGATTTATGCAACAAAAGAAATGTGAAAGTTAAATGCAACTGTATATGAAAAATAAAAAATCATCAACAATATTGCCAGTGACATATTTCCTAAATGAGTCAATTTTAAGTTCCTTTCCTAAGCCTCTAGTAATGAGAGTTATACGTCGTACGAAAGAACAAGCTAAGAGCTTTCAACCAAGCTGTAAGTCGTTTACGCGGCAAAAGAAATGTGAAAGTTAAATGCAACTGTATATGAAAAATACAAAATCATCAACAATATTCCCAGTGACATATTTCCCAGGTGAGTCAATTTTAAGTTCCTTTCCTAAGCCTCTATCAAGGAGAGTTATACATCGTTGGAAAGAACAAGCTAAGGGCTTTCAACCAAGCTATAAAAGATTTATGCAGCAAAAGAAATGTGAAAGTTAAATGCAACTGTACATGAAAAATACAAAATCATCAACAATATTCCCAATGACATATTTCCTAAGTGAGTCAATTATAAGTTCCTTCCCTAAGCCTTTATCAACGAGGGTTATACATCGTTGGAAAGAACAAGCTAAGGGCTTTCAATCAAGCTATAAACGTTTTATGCAACAAAAGAAATGTGAAAGATAAATGCAACTGTACATGAAAAATTCAAAATCATCAACAATATTCCCAGTGTCATATTTCCTAGATGAGTCAATTTTAAGTTCGTTTCCTAAACCTCTTTAAACCTGAGTTTTACATCGTTGGAGAGAGCAAGCTAAGAGCTTTCAATTAAGCTATAAACGGTTTATGCAACAAAACAAATGTGAAAGTTAAATACAACTGTATATGAAAATTACAGATTCATCAACAATATTGCCAGTGACATATTTCCTAAATGAGTCAATTTTAAGTTCCTTTCCTAAGCCTCTATCAATAAGAGTTATACATCGCTGGAAAGAACTAGCTAAGAGCTTTCAATCAAGCTATAAAAGATTTATGCAACAAAAGAAATGTGAAGTTAAATACAACTGTATATGAAAATTACAGATTCATCAACAATATTGCCAGTGACATATTTCCTAGATGAGTCAATTTTAAGTTCCTTTCCTAAGCCTCTAGCAATGAGAGTTATACGTCGTACGAAAGAACAAGCTAAGAGCTTTCAACCAAGCTGTAAGTCGTTTATGCAGCAAAAGAAATGTGAAAGCTAAATGCAACTGTATATGAAAAATACATTTTCATCAACAATATTCCCAGTGACATATTTCCCAGGTGAGTCAATTTTAAGTTCCTTTCCTAAGGCTCTATCAAGGAGAGTTATACATCGTTGGAAAGAACAAGCTAGGAGCTTTCAACCAAGCTAACAAAAACCAAGCAAAACAAATGTGAATGTTAACTGTAATTGTATATGAAAAATACAGTATCATCAACAATATTCCCAGTGACATATTTCCTAGATTAGTCAATTTTAAGTTCCTTTCCTAAGCCTCTATCAGCGAGGGTTATCTTCGTTGGAAAGAACAAAATAAGGGATTTCAACTAAGCTATACACGGTATATGCAGCGGAAAAAATGTGAGAGTTAAATACAACTGTATATGAAAAATACAGAGTCATCAACAATATTCCACGTGACATAATTCCGAGATCCGTCAATTTTAAGTTCCTTTCCTAAGCTTCTATCAACCACAGTTATACATCGTTGGAAAGAACAAAGTAAGGGCTTTCAATCACAATATAAATAGTTTTTCCAGCAAAAGAAATATGAAAGTTAAACGCAACTGTATATGAAAAATACAGAATCATCAACAATATTCCCAGTGACATATTTCCTAAGTGTGTCAATTATAAGTTCCTTCCCTAAGCCTTTATTAACGAGGGTTATATATCGTTGGAAAGAACAAGCTAAGGGCTTTCAATCAAGCTATAAACGTTTTATGCAACAAAAGAAATGTGAAAGATAAATGCAACTGTACATGAAAAATTCAAAATCATCAACAATATTCCCAGTGTCATATTTCCTAGATGAGTCAATTTTAAGTTCGTTTCCTAAACCTCTTTAAACCTGAGTTTTACATCGTTGGAGAGAGCAAGCTAAGAGCTTTCAATTAAGCTATAAACGGTTTATGCAACAAAACAAATGTGAAAGTTAAATGTAATTGTATATGAAAAATACAGTATCATCAACAATATTCCCAGTGACACATTTCCTAAGTTTGTCAATTATAAGTTCCTTCCCTAAGCCTCTAACAATGAGGGTTATCTTCGTTGGAAAGAACAAAATAAGGGATTTCAACTAAGCTATACACGGTATATGCAGCGGAAAAAATGTGAGAGTTAAATACAACTGTATATGAAAAATACAGAGTCATCAACAATATTCCTCGTGACATAATTCCGAGATCCGTCAATTTTAAGTTCCTTTCCTAAGCTTCTATCAACCACAGTTATACATCGTTGGAAAGAACAAAGTAAGGGCTTTCAATCACAATATAAATAGTTTTTCCAGCAAAAGAAATGTGAAAGTTAAACGCAACTGTATATGAAAAATACAGAATCATCAACAATATTCCCAGTGACATATTTCCTAAGTGTGTCAATTATAAGTTCCTTCCCTAAGCCTCTAACAATGAGGGTTATACATCGTTGGAAAGAACGAGCTAGGAGCTTTCAATCGAGCTATAAATGATTTATGCAACAAAAGAAATGTGAAAGTTAAATGCAACTGTATATGAAAAACACAAAATCATCAACAATATTGCCAGTGACATATTTCCTAAGTGTGTCAATTATAAGTTCCTTCCCTAAGCCTCTATCAATGAGAGTTATACATCGTTAGAAAGAACAAGCTAGGAGCTTTCGACCAAGCTATAAATGATTTATGCAACAAAAGAAATGTGAAAGTTAAATACAACTGTATATGAAAATTACAGATTCATCAACAATATTGCCAGTGACATATTTCCTAAATGAGTCAATTTTAAGTTCCTTTCCTAAGCCTCTAGCAATGAGAGTTATACGTCGTACGAAAGAACAAGCTAAGAGCTTTCAACCAAGCTGTAAGTCGTTTATGCGGCAAAAGAAATGTGAAAGTTAAATGCAACTGTATATGAAAAATACAAAATCATCAACAATATTCCCAGTGACATATTTCCCAGGTGAGTCAATTTTAACTTCCTTTCCTAAGCCTCTATTAAGGAGAGTTATACATCGTTGGAAAGAACAAGCTAAGGGCTTTCAACCAAGCTATAAACGGTTTATGCAACAAAAGAAATGTGAAAGATAAATGCAACTGTACATGAAGAATACAAAATCATCAACAATGTTCCCAGTGACATATTTCCTAAGTCAGTCAATTATAACTTCCTTCCCTAAGCCTCTATCAAAGAAAGTTATACATCGTTCGAAAGAAGAGTCGAATTGCTTTCAATCAAGCTACAAATGGTTTATGCAAGAATAGAAATGTGAAAGTTAGGTGCAACTGTATATGAAAAATACTAAATCATCAACAATATTCCCAGTGACATATTTCCTAGATTAGTCAATTTTAAGTTTCTTTCCTAAGCCTCTATCAGCGAGGGTTATCTTCGTTGGAAAGAACAAAATAAGGGATTTCAACTAAGCTATACACGGTATATGCAGCGGAAAAAATGTGAGAGTTAAATACAACTGCATATGAAAAATACAGAGTCATCAACAATATTCCTCGTGACATAATTCCGAGATCCGTCAATTTTAAGTTCCTTTCCTAAGCTTCTATCAACCACAGTTATACATCGTTGGAAAGAACAAAATAAGGGCTTTCAATCACACTATAAATAGTTTTTGCAGCAAAAGAAATGTGAAAGTTAAATGCAACTGTATATGAAAAATACATTTTCATCAACAATATTCCCAGTGACATATTTCCCAGGTGAGTCAATTTTAAGTTCCTTTCCTAAGCTTCTATCAAGGATTGTTATACATCGTTGCAAAGAACAAGCTAGGAGCTTTCAACCAAGCTATAAATGATTTATACAACAAAAGAAATGTGAAAGTTAAATGCAACTGTATATGAAAATTACAGATTCATCAACAATATTGCCAGTGACATATTTCCTAGATGAGTCAATTTTAAGTTCCTTTCCTAAGCCTCTAGCAATGAGAGTTATACGTCGTACGAAAGAACAAGCTAAGAGCTTTCAATCAAGCTATAAATGATTTATGCGACAAAAGAAATGTGAAAGTTAAATGCAACTGTATATGAAAATTACAGATTCATCAACAATATTGCCAGTGACATATTTCCTAGATGAGTCAATTTTAAGTTCCTTTCCTAAGCCTCTAGCAATGAGAGTTATACGTCGTACGAAAGAACAAGCTAAGAGCTTTCAACCAAGCTGTAAGTCGTTTATGCAGCAAAAGAAATGTGAAAGCTAAATGCAACTGTATATGAAAAATACATTTTCATCAACAATATTCCCAGTGACATATTTCCCAGGTGAGTCAATTTTAAGTTCCTTTCCTAAGGCTCTATCAAGGAGAGTTATACATCGTTGGAAAGAACAAGCTAGGAGCTTTCAACCAAGCTAACAAAAACCAAGCAAAACAAATGTGAATGTTAACTGTAATTGTATATGAAAAATACAGTATCATCAACAATATTCCCAGTGACATATTTCCTAGATTAGTCAATTTTAAGTTCCTTTCCTAAGCCTCTATCAGTGAGGGTTATCTTCGTTCGAAAGAACAAAATAAGGGATTTCAACTAAGCTATACACGGTATATGCAGCGGAAAAAATGTGAGAGTTAAATACAACTATATATGAAAAATACAGAGTCATCAACAATATTCCTCGTGACATAATTCCGAGATCCGTCAATTTTAAGTTCCTTTCCTAAGCTTCTATCAACCACAGTTATACATCGTTGGAAAGAACAAAGTAAGGGCTTTCAATCACAATATAAATAGTTTTTCCAGCAAAAGAAATATGAAAGTTAAACGCAACTGTATATGAAAAATACAGAATCATCAACAATATTCCCAGTGACATATTTCCTAAGTGTGTCAATTATAAGTTCCTTCCCTAAGCCTTTATTAACGAGGGTTATATATCGTTGGAAAGAACAAGCTAAGGGCTTTCAATCAAGCTATAAACGTTTTATGCAACAAAAGAAATGTGAAAGATAAATGCAAATGTACATGAAAAATTCAAAATCATCAACAATATTCCCAGTGACATATTTCCTAAGTTTGTCAATTATAAGTTCCTTCCCTAAGCCTCTAGCAATGAGAGTTATACGTCGTACGAAAGAACAAGCTAAGAGCTTTCAACCAAGCTGTAAGTCGTTTATGCAGCAAAAAATACAGAATCATCAACAATATTCCCAGTGACATATTTCCTAAGTGTGTCAATTATAAGTTCCTTCCCTAAGCCTCTAACAATGAGGGTTATACATCGTTGGAAAGAACGAGCTAGGAGCTTTCAGTCGAGCTATAAATGATTTATGCAACGAAAGAAATGTGAAAGTTAAATGCAACTGTATATGAAAAACACAAAATCATCAACAATATTGCCAGTGACATATTTCCTAAGTGTGTCAATTATAAGTTCCTTCCCTAAGCCTCTATCAATGAGAGTTATACATCGTTAGAAAGAACAAGCTAGGAGCTTTCGACCAAGCTATAAATAATTTATGCAACAAAATAAATGTGAAGGTTAAATGCAACTGTATATGAAAAATACAAAATCATCAACAATATTGCCAGTAACATATCTCCTAGATGAGTCAATTTTAAGTTCCTTTCCTAAGCCTCTATCAATAACAGTTGTACATCGCTGGAAAGAACTAGCTAAGAGCTTTCAGTCAAGCTATAAAAGATTTATGCAGCAAAAGAAATGTGAAAGTTAAATGCAACTGTATATGAAAATTACAGATTCATCAACAATATTGCCAGTGACATATTTGCTAAATGAGTTAATTTTAAGTTCCTTTCCTAAGCCTCTAGCAATGAGAGTTATACGTCGTACGAAAGAACAAGCTAGGAGCTTTCGACCAAGCTGTAAGTCGTTTATGCGGCAAAAGATATGTGAAAGTTAAATGCAACTGTATATGAAAAATACAAAATCATCAATAATATTCCCAGTGATATATTTCCCAGGTGAGTCAATTTTAAGTTCCTTTCCTAAGCCTCTATTAAGGAGAGTTATACATCGTTGGAAATAACAAGCTAAGGGCTTTCAACCAAGCTATAAACGGTTTATGCAACAAAAGAAATGTGAAAGATAAATGCAACTGTACATGAAGAATACAAAATCATCAACAATATTCCCAGTGACATATTTCCTAAGTCGGTCAATTATAACTTCCTTCCCTAAGCCTCTATCAACGAAAGTTATACATCGTTCGAAAGAAGAGTCCAAGAGCTTTCAATCAGGCTATAAATGGTTTATGCAACAATAGAAATGTGAAAGTTAGGTGCAACTGTATATGAAAAATACTAAATAATCAACAATATTCCCAGTAACATATTTCCTAGATTAGTCAATTTTAAGTTTCTTTCCTAAGCCTCTATCAGCGAGGGTTATCTTCGTTGGAAAGAACAAAATAAGGGATTTCAACTAAACTATACACGGTATATGCAGCGGAAAAAATGTGAGAGTTAAATACAACTGTATATGAAAAATACAGAGTCATCAACAATATTCCTCGTGACATAATTCCGAGATCCGTCAATTTTAAGTTCCTTTCCTAAGCTTCTATCAACCACAGTTATACATCGTTGGAAAGAACAAAGTAAGGGCTTTCAATCACAATATAAATAGTTTTTCCAGCAAAAGAAATGTGAAAGTTAAACGCAACTGTATATGAAAAATACAGAATCATCAACAATATTCCCAGTGACATATTTCCTAAGTGTGTCAATTATAAGTTCCTTCCCTAAGCCTCTAACAATGAGGGTTATACATCGTTGGAAAGAACGAGCTAGGAGCTTTCAATCGAGCTATAAAAGATTTATGCAACAAAAGAAATGTGAAAGTTAAATACAACTGTATATGAAAATTACAGATTCATCAACAATATTGCCAGTGACATATTTCCTAAATGATTCAATTTTAAGTTCCTTTCCTAAGCCTCTAGCAATGAGAGTTATACGTCGTACGAAAGAACAAGCTAAGAGCTTTCAACCAAGCTGTAAGTCGTTTATGCGGCAAAAGAAATGTGAAAGTTAAATGCAACTGTATATGAAAAATACAAAATCATCAACAATATTCCCAGTGACATATTTCCCAGGTGAGTCAATTTTAAGTTCCTTTCCTAAGCCTCTATTAAGGAGAGTTATACATCGTTGGAAAGAACAAGCTAAGGGCTTTCAACCAAGCTATAAACGGTTTATGCAACAAAAGAAATGTGAAAGATAAATGCAACTGTACTTGAAGAATACAAAATCATCAACAATGTTCCCAGTGACATATTTCCTAAGTCAGTCAATTATAACTTCCTTCCCTAAGCCTCTATCAAAGAAAGTTATACATCGTTCGAAAGAAGAGTCTAAGAGCTTTCAATCAAGCTACAAATGGTTTATGCAAGAATAGAAATGTGAAAGTTAGGTGCAACTGTATATGAAAAATACTAAATCATCAACAATATTCCCAGTGACATATTTCCTAGATTAGTCAATTTTAAGTTTCTTTCCTAAGCCTCTATCAGCGAGGGTTATCTTCGTTGGAAAGAACAAAATAAGGGATTTCAACTAAGCTATACACGGTATATGCAGCGGAAAAAATGTGAGAGTTAAATACAACTGTATATGAAAAATACAGAGTCATCAACAATATTCCTCGTGACATAATTCCGAGATCCGTCAATTTTAAGTTCCTTTCCTAAGCTTCTATCAACCACAGTTATACATCGTTGGAAAGAACAAAATAAGGGCTTTCAATCACACTATAAATATTTTTGGAGCAAAAGAAATGTGAAAGTTAAATGCAACTGTATATGAAAAATACATTTTCATCAACAATATTCCCAGTGACATATTTCCCAGGTGAGTCAATTTTAAGTTCCTTTCCTAAGCTTCTATCAAGGATTGTTATACATCGTTGGAAAGAACAAGCTAGGAGCTTTCAACCAAGCTATAAATGATTTATGCAACAAAAGAAATGTGAAAGTTAAATGCAACTGTATATGAAAATTACAGATTCATCAACAATATTGCCAGTGACATATTTCCTAGATGAGTCAATTTTAAGTTCCTTTCCTAAGCCTCTAGCAATGAGAGTTATACGTCGTACGAAAGAACAAGCTAAGAGCTTTCAACCAAGCTGTAAGTCGTTTATGCGGCAAAAGATATGTGAAAGTTAAATGCAACTGTATATGAAAAATACAAAATCATCAATAATATTCCCAGTGATATATTCCCCAGGTGAGTCAATTTTAAGTTCCTTTCCTAAGCCTCTATTAAGGAGAGTTATACATCGTTGGAAAGAACAAGCTAAGGGCTTTCAACCAAGCTATAAACGGTTTATGCAACAAAAGAAATGTGAAAGATAAATGCAACTGTACATGAAGAATACAAAATCATCAACAATATTCCCAGTGACATATTTCCTAAGTCAGTCAATTATAACTTCCTTCCCTAAGCCTCTATCAACGAAAGTTATACATCGTTCGAAAGAAAAGTCCAAGAGCTTTCAATCAGGCTATAAATGGTTTATGCAACAATAGAAATGTGAAAGTTAGGTGCAACTGTATATGAAAAATACTAAATAATCAACAATATTCCCAGTGACATATTTCCTAGATTAGTCGATTTTAAGTTTCTTTCCTAAGCCTCTATCAGCGAGGGTTATCTTCGTTGGAAAGAACAAAATAAGGGATTTCAACTAAACTATACACGGTATATGCAGCGGAAAAAATGTGAGAGTTAAATACAACTGTATATGAAAAATACAGAGTCATCAACAATATTCCTCGTGACATAATTCCGAGATCCGTCAATTTTAAGTTCCTTTCCTAAGCTTCTATCAACCACAGTTATACATCGTTGGAAAGAACAAAGTAAGGGCTTTCAATCACAATATAAATAGTTTTTCCAGCAAAAGAAATGTGAAAGTTAAACGCAACTGTATATGAAAAATACAGAATCATCAACAATATTCCCAGTGACATATTTCCTAAGTGTGTCAATTATAAGTTCCTTCCCTAAGCCTCTAACAATGAGGGTTATACATCGTTGGAAAGAACGAGCTAGGAGCTTTCAATCGAGCTATAAATGATTTATGCAACAAAAGAAATGTGAAAGTTAAATGCAACTGTATATGAAAAACACAAAATCATCAACAATATTGCCAGTGACATATTTCCTAAGTGTGTCAATTATAAGTTCCTTCCCTAAGCCTCTATCAATGAGAGTTATACATCGTTAGAAAGAACAAGCTAGGAGCTTTCGACCAAGCTATAAATGATTTATGCAACAAAATAAATGTGAAGGTTAAATGCAACTGTATATGAAAAATACAAAATCATCAACAATATTGCCAGTAACATATTTCCTAGATGAGTCAATTTTAAGTTCCTTTCCTAAGCCTCTATCAATAAGAGTTATACATCGCTGGAAAGAACTAGCTCAGAGCTTTCAATCAAGCTATAAAAGATTTATGCAACAAAAGAAATGTGAAAGTTAAATACAACTGTATATGAAAATTACAGATTCATCAACAATATTGCCAGTGACATATTTCCTAAATGATTCAATTTTAAGTTCCTTTCCTAAGCCTCTAGCAATGAGAGTTATACGTCGTACGAAAGAACAAGCTAAGAGCTTTCAACCAAGCTGTAAGTCGTTTATGCGGCAAAAGAAATGTGAAAGTTAAATGCAACTGTATATGAAAAATACAAAATCATCAACAATATTCCCAGTGACATATTTCCCAGGTGAGTCAATTTTAAGTTCCTTTCCTAAGCCTCTATTAAGGAGATTTATACATCGTTGGAAAGAACAGGCTAAGGGCTTTCAACCAAGCTATAAACGGTTTATGCGGCAAAAGAAATGTGAAAGATAAATGCAACTGTACTTGAAGAATACAAAATCATCAACAATATTCCCAGTGACATATTTCCTAAGTGTGTCAATTATAAGTTCCTTCCCTAAGCCTCTAACAATGAGGGTTATACATCGTTGGAAAGAACGAGCTAGGAGCTTTCAATCGAGCTATAAATGATTTATGCAACAAAAGAAATGTGAAAGTTAAATGCAACTGTATATGAAAAACACAAAATCATCAACAATATTGCCAGTGACATATTTCCTAAGTGTGTCAATTATAAGTTCCTTCCCTAAGCCTCTATCAATGAGAGTTATACATCGTTAGAAAGAACAAGCTAGGAGCTTTCGACCAAGCTATAAATGATTTATGCAACAAAATAAATGTGAAGGTTAAATGCAACTGTATATGAAAAATACAAAATCATCAACAATATTGCCAGTTACATATTTCCTAGATGAGTCAATTTTAAGTTCCTTTCCTAAGCCTCTATCAATAAGAGTTATACATCGCTGGAAAGAACTAGCTAAGAGCTTTCAATCAAGCTATAAAAGATTTATGCAACAAAAGAAATGTGAAAGTTAAATACAACTGTATATGAAAATTACACATTCATCAACAATATTGCCAGTGACATATTTCCTAAATGATTCAATTTTAAGTTCCTTTCCTAAGCCTCTAGCAATGAGAGTTATACATCGTTCGAAAGAAGAGTCTAAGAGCTTTCAATCAAGCTACAAATGGTTTATGCAAGAATAGAAATGTGAAAGTTAGGTGCAACTGTATATGAAAAATACTAAATCATCAACAATATTCCCAGTGACATATTTCCTAGATTAGTCAATTTTAAGTTTCTTTCCTAAGCCTCTATCAGCGAGGGTTATCTTCGTTGGAAAGAACAAAATAAGGGATTTCAACTAAGCTATACACGGTATATGCAGCGGAAAAAATGTGAGAGTTAAATACAACTGTATATGAAAAATACAGAGTCATCAACAATATTCCTCGTGACATAATTCCGAGATCCGTCAATTTTAAGTTCCTTTCCTAAGCTTCTATCAACCACAGTTATACATCGTTGGAAAGAACAAAATAAGGGCTTTCAATCACACTATAAATATTTTTGGAGCAAAAGAAATGTGAAAGTTAAATGCAACTGTATATGAAAAATACATTTTCATCAACAATATTCCCAGTGACATATTTCCCAGGTGAGTCAATTTTAAGTTCCTTTCCTAAGCTTCTATCAAGGATTGTTATACATCGTTGGAAAGAACAAGCTAGGAGCTTTCAACCAAGCTATAAATGATTTATGCAACAAAAGAAATGTGAAAGTTAAATGCAACTGTATATGAAAATTACAGATTCATCAACAATATTGCCAGTGACATATTTCCTAAATGATTCAATTTTAAGTTCCTTTCCTAAGCCTCTAGCAATGAGAGTTATACGTCGTACGAAAGAACAAGCTAAGAGCTTTCAACCAAGCTGTAAGTCGTTTATGCGGCAAAAGAAATGTGAAAGTTAAATGCAACTGTATATGAAAAATACAAAATCATCAACAATATTCCCAGTGACATATTTCCCAGGTGAGTCAATTTTAAGTTCCTTTCCTAAGCCTCTATTAAGGAGATTTATACATCGTTGGAAAGAACAGGCTAAGGGCTTTCAACCAAGCTATAAACGGTTTATGCGGCAAAAGAAATGTGAAAGATAAATGCAACTGTACTTGAAGAATACAAAATCATCAACAATATTCCCAGTGACATATTTCCTAAGTGTGTCAATTATAAGTTCCTTCCCTAAGCCTCTAACAATGAGGGTTATACATCGTTGGAAAGAACGAGCTAGGAGCTTTCAATCGAGCTATAAATGATTTATGCAACAAAAGAAATGTGAAAGTTAAATGCAACTGTATATGAAAAACACAAAATCATCAACAATATTGCCAGTGACATATTTCCTAAGTGTGTCAATTATAAGTTCCTTTCCTAAGCCTCTAGCAATGAGAGTTATACGTCGTACGAAAGAACAAGCTAAGAGCTTTCAACCAAGCTGTAAGTCGTTTATGCGGCAAAAGATATGTGAAAGTTAAATGCAACTGTATATGAAAAATACAAAATCATCAATAATATTCCCAGTGATATATTCCCCAGGTGAGTCAATTTTAAGTTCCTTTCCTAAGCCTCTATTAAGGAGAGTTATACATCGTTGGAAAGAACAAGCTAAGGGCTTTCAACCAAGCTATAAACGGTTTATGCAACAAAAGAAATGTGAAAGATAAATGCAACTGTACATGAAGAATACAAAATCATCAACAATATTCCCAGTGACATATTTCCTAAGTCAGTCAATTATAACTTCCTTCGCTAAGCCTCTATCAACGAAAGTTATACATCGTTCGAAAGAAAAGTCCAAGAGCTTTCAATCAGGCTATAAATGGTTTATGCAACAATAGAAATGTGAAAGTTAGGTGCAACTGTATATGAAAAATACTAAATAATCAACAATATTCCCAGTGACATATTTCCTAGATTAGTCAATTTTAAGTTTCTTTCCTAAGCCTCTATCAGCGAGGGTTATCTTCGTTGGAAAGAACAAAATAAGGGATTTCAACTAAACTATACACGGTATATGCAGCGGAAAAAATGTGAGAGTTAAATACAACTGTATATGAAAAATACAGAGTCATCAACAATATTCCTCGTGACATAATTCCGAGATCCGTCAATTTTAAGTTCCTTTCCTAAGCTTCTATCAACCACAGTTATACATCGTTGGAAAGAACAAAGTAAGGGCTTTCAATCACAATATAAATAGTTTTTCCAGCAAAAGAAATGTGAAAGTTAAACGCAACTGTATATGAAAAATACAGAATCATCAACAATATTCCCAGTGACATATTTCCTAAGTGTGTCAATTATAAGTTCCTTCCCTAAGCCTCTAACAATGAGGGTTATACATCGTTGGAAAGAACGAGCTAGGAGCTTTCAATCGAGCTATAAATGATTTATGCAACAAAAGAAATGTGAAAGTTAAATGCAACTGTATATGAAAAACACAAAATCATCAACAATATTGCCAGTGACATATTTCCTAAGTGTGTCAATTATAAGTTCCTTCCCTAAGCCTCTATCAATGAGAGTTATACATCGTTAGAAAGAACAAGCTAGGAGCTTTCGACCAAGCTATAAATGATTTATGCAACAAAATAAATGTGAAGGTTAAATGCAACTGTATATGAAAAATACAAAATCATCAACAATATTGCCAGTAACATATTTCCTAGATGAGTCAATTTTAAGTTCCTTTCCTAAGCCTCTATCAATAAGAGTTATACATCGCTGGAAAGAACTAGCTCAGAGCTTTCAATCAAGCTATAAAAGATTTATGCAACAAAAGAAATGTGAAAGTTAAATACAACTGTATATGAAAATTACAGATTCATCAACAATATTGCCAGTGACATATTTCCTAAATGATTCAATTTTAAGTTCCTTTCCTAAGCCTCTAGCAATGAGAGTTATACGTCGTACGAAAGAACAAGCTAAGAGCTTTCAACCAAGCTGTAAGTCGTTTATGCGGCAAAAGAAATGTGAAAGTTAAATGCAACTGTATATGAAAAATACAAAATCATCAACAATATTCCCAGTGACATATTTCCCAGGTGAGTCAATTTTAAGTTCCTTTCCTAAGCCTCTATTAAGGAGATTTATACATCGTTGGAAAGAACAGGCTAAGGGCTTTCAACCAAGCTATAAACGGTTTATGCAACAAAAGAAATGTGAAAGATAAATGCAACTGTACTTGAAGAATACAAAATCATCAACAATGTTCCCAGTGACATATTTCCTAAGTCAGTCAATTATAACTTCCTTCCCTAAGCCTCTATCAAAGAAAGTTATACATCGTTCGAAAGAAGAGTCTAAGAGCTTTCAATCAAGCTACAAATGGTTTATGCAAGAATAGAAATGTGAAAGTTAGGTGCAACTGTATATGAAAAATACTAAATCATCAACAATATTCCCAGTGACATATTTCCTAGATTAGTCAATTTTAAGTTTCTTTCCTAAGCCTCTATCAGCGAGGGTTATCTTCGTTGGAAAGAACAAAATAAGGGATTTCAACTAAGCTATACACGGTATATGCAGCGGAAAAAATGTGAGAGTTAAACACAACTGTATATGAAAAATACAGAGTCATCAACAATATTCCTCGTGACATAATTCCGAGATCCGTCAATTTTAAGTTCCTTTCCTAAGCTTCTATCAACCACAGTTATACATCGTTGGAAAGAACAAAATAAGGGCTTTCAATCACACTATAAATAGTTTTTGCAGCAAAAGAAATGTGAAAGTTAAATGCAACTGTATATGAAAAATACATTTTCATCAACAATATTCCCAGTGACATATTTCCCAGGTGAGTCAATTTTAAGTTCCTTTCCTAAGCTTCTATCAAGGATTGTTATACATCGTTGGAAAGAACAAGCTAGGAGCTTTCAACCAAGCTATAAATGATTTATGCAACAAAAGAAATGTGAAAGTTAAATGCAACTGTATATGAAAATTACAGATTCATCAACAATATTGCCAGTGACATATTTCCTAAATGAGTTAATTTTAAGTTCCTTTCCTAAGCCTCTAGCAATGAGAGTTATACGTCGTACGAAAGAACAAGCTAAGAGCTTTCAACCAAGCTGTAAGTCGTTTATGCGGCAAAAGATATGTGAAAGTTAAATGCAACTGTATATGAAAAATACAAAATCATCAATAATATTCCCAGTGATATATTTCCCAGGTGAGTCAATTTTAAGTTCCTTTCCTAAGCCTCTATTAAGGAGAGTTATACATCGTTGGAAAGAACAAGCTAAGGGCTTTCAACCAAGCTATAAACGGTTTATGCAACAAAAGAAATGTGAAAGATAAATGCAACTGTACATGAAGAATACAAAATCATCAACAATATTCCCAGTGACATATTTCCTAAGTCAGTCAATTATAACTTCCTTCCCTAAGCCTCTATCAACGAAAGTTATACATCGTTCGAAAGAAGAGTCCAAGAGCTTTCAATCAGGCTATAAATGGTTTATGCAACAATAGAAATGTGAAAGTTAGGTGCAACTGTATATGAAAAATACTAAATAATCAACAATATTCCCAGTGACATATTTCCTAGATTAGTCAATTTTAAGTTTCTTTCCTAAGCCTCTATCAGCGAGGGTTATCTTCGTTGGAAAGAACAAAATAAGGGATTTCAACTAAACTATACACGGTATATGCAGCGGAAAAAATGTGAGAGTTAAATACAACTGTATATGAAAAATACAGAGTCATCAACAATATTCCTCGTGACATAATTCCGAGATCCGTCAATTTTAAGTTCCTTTCCTAAGCTTCTATCAACCACAGTTATACATCGTTGGAAAGAACAAAGTAAGGGCTTTCAATCACAATATAAATAGTTTTTCCAGCAAAAGAAATGTGAAAGTTAAACGCAACTGTATATGAAAAATACAGAATCATCAACAATATTCCCAGTGGCATATTTCCTAAGTGTGTCAATTATAAGTTCCTTCCCTAAGCCTCTAACAATGAGGGTTATACATCGTTGGAAAGAACGAGCTAGGAGCTTTCAATCGAGCTATAAATGATTTATGCAACAAAAGAAATGTGAAAGTTAAATGCAACTGTATATGAAAAACACAAAATCATCAACAATATTGCCAGTGACATATTTCCTAAGTGTGTCAATTATAAGTTCCTTCCCTAAGCCTCTATCAATGAGAGTTATACATCGTTAGAAAGAACAAGCTAGGAGCTTTCGACCAAGCTATAAATGATTTATGCAACAAAATAAATGTGAAGGTTAAATGCAACTGTATATGAAAAATACAAAATCATCAACAATATTGCCAGTAACATATTTCCTAGATGAGTCAATTTTAAGTTCCTTTCCTAAGCCTCTATCAATAAGAGTTATACATCGCTGGAAAGAACTAGCTAAGAGCTTTCAATCAAGCTATAAAAGATTTATGCAACAAAAGAAATGTGAAAGTTAAATACAACTGTATATGAAAATTACAGATTCATCAACAATATTGCCAGTGACATATTTCCTAAATGATTCAATTTTAAGTTCCTTTCCTAAGCCTCTAGCAATGAGAGTTATACGTCGTACGAAAGAACAAGCTAAGAGCTTTCAACCAAGCTGTAAGTCGTTTACGCGGCAAAAGAAATGTGAAAGTTAAATGCAACTGTATATGAAAAATACAAAATCATCAACAATATTCCCAGTGACATATTTCCCAGGTGAGTCAATTTTAAGTTCCTTTCCTAAGCCTCTATTAAGGAGAGTTATACATCGTTGGAAAGAACAAGCTAAGGGCTTTCAACCAAGCTATAAACGGTTTATGCAACAAAAGAAATGTGAAAGATAAATGCAACTGTACTTGAAGAATACAAAATCATCAACAATGTTCCCAGTGACATATTTCCTAAGTCAGTCAATTATAACTTCCTTCCCTAAGCCTCTATCAAAGAAAGTTATACATCGTTCGAAAGAAGAGTCTAAGAGCTTTCAATCAAGCTACAAATGGTTTATGCAAGAATAGAAATGTGAAAGTTAGGTGCAACTGTATATGAAAAATACTAAATCATCAACAATATTCCCAGTGACATATTTCCTAGATTAGTCAATTTTAAGTTTCTTTCCTAAGCCTCTATCAGCGAGGGTTATCTTCGTTGGAAAGAACAAAATAAGGGATTTCAACTAAGCTATACACGGTATATGCAGCGGAAAAAATGTGAGAGTTAAACACAACTGTATATGAAAAATACAGAGTCATCAACAATATTCCTCGTGACATAATTCCGAGATCCGTCAATTTTAAGTTCCTTTCCTAAGCTTCTATCAACCACAGTTATACATCGTTGGAAAGAACAAAATAAGGGCTTTCAATCACACTATAAATAGTTTTTGCAGCAAAAGAAATGTGAAAGTTAAATGCAACTGTATATGAAAAATACATTTTCATCAACAATATTCCCAGTGACATATTTCCCAGGTGAGTCAATTTTAAGTTCCTTTCCTAAGCTTCTATCAAGGATTGTTATACATCGTTGGAAAGAACAAGCTAGGAGCTTTCAACCAAGCTATAAATGATTTATGCAACAAAAGAAATGTGAAAGTTAAATGCAACTGTATATGAAAATTACAGATTCATCAACAATATTGCCAGTGACATATTTCCTAAATGAGTTAATTTTAAGTTCCTTTCCTAAGCCTCTAGCAATGAGAGTTATACGTCGTACGAAAGAACAAGCTAAGAGCTTTCAACCAAGCTGTAAGTCGTTTATGCGGCAAAAGATATGTGAAAGTTAAATGCAACTGTATATGAAAAATACAAAATCATCAATAATATTCCCAGTGATATATTTCCCAGGTGAGTCAATTTTAAGTTCCTTTCCTAAGCCTCTATTAAGGAGAGTTATACATCGTTGGAAAGAACAAGCTAAGGGCTTTCAACCAAGCTATAAACGGTTTATGCAACAAAAGAAATGTGAAAGATAAATGCAACTGTACATGAAGAATACAAAATCATCAACAATATTCCCAGTGACATATTTCCTAAGTCAGTCAATTATAACTTCCTTCCCTAAGCCTCTATCAACGAAAGTTATACATCGTTCGAAAGAAGAGTCCAAGAGCTTTCAATCAGGCTATAAATGGTTTATGCAACAATAGAAATGTGAAAGTTAGGTGCAACTGTATATGAAAAATACTAAATAATCAACAATATTCCCAGTGACATATTTCCTAGATTAGTCAATTTTAAGTTTCTTTCCTAAGCCTCTATCAGCGAGGGTTATCTTCGTTGGAAAGAACAAAATAAGGGATTTCAACTAAACTATACACGGTATATGCAGCGGAAAAAATGTGAGAGTTAAATACAACTGTATATGAAAAATACAGAGTCATCAACAATATTCCTCGTGACATAATTCCGAGATCCGTCAATTTTAAGTTCCTTTCCTAAGCTTCTATCAACCACAGTTATACATCGTTGGAAAGAACAAAGTAAGGGCTTTCAATCACAATATAAATAGTTTTTCCAGCAAAAGAAATGTGAAAGTTAAACGCAACTGTATATGAAAAATACAGAATCATCAACAATATTCCCAGTGGCATATTTCCTAAGTGTGTCAATTATAAGTTCCTTCCCTAAGCCTCTAACAATGAGGGTTATACATCGTTGGAAAGAACGAGCTAGGAGCTTTCAATCGAGCTATAAATGATTTATGCAACAAAAGAAATGTGAAAGTTAAATGCAACTGTATATGAAAAACACAAAATCATCAACAATATTGCCAGTGACATATTTCCTAAGTGTGTCAATTATAAGTTCCTTCCCTAAGCCTCTATCAATGAGAGTTATACATCGTTAGAAAGAACAAGCTAGGAGCTTTCGACCCAGCTATAAATGATTTATGCAACAAAATAAATGTGAAGGTTAAATGCAACTGTATATGAAAAATACAAAATCATCAACAATATTGCCAGTAACATATTTCCTAGATGAGTCAATTTTAAGTTCCTTTCCTAAGCCTCTATCAATAAGAGTTATACATCGCTGGAAAGAACTAGCTAAGAGCTTTCAATCAAGCTATAAAAGATTTATGCAACAAAAGAAATGTGAAAGTTAAATACAACTGTATATGAAAATTACAGATTCATCAACAATATTGCCAGTGACATATTTCCTAAATGATTCAATTTTAAGTTCCTTTCCTAAGCCTCTAGCAATGAGAGTTATACGTCGTACGAAAGAACAAGCTAAGAGCTTTCAACCAAGCTGTAAGTCGTTTACGCGGCAAAAGAAATGTGAAAGTTAAATGCAACTGTATATGAAAAATACAAAATCATCAACAATATTCCCAGTGACATATTTCCCAGGTGAGTCAATTTTAAGTTCCTTTCCTAAGCCTCTATTAAGGAGAGTTATACATCGTTGGAAAGAACAAGCTAAGGGCTTTCAACCAAGCTATAAACGGTTTATGCAACAAAAGAAATGTGAAAGATAAATGCAACTGTACTTGAAGAATACAAAATCATCAACAATGTTCCCAGTGACATATTTCCTAAGTCAGTCAATTATAACTTCCTTCCCTAAGCCTCTATCAAAGAAAGTTATACATCGTTCGAAAGAAGAGTCTAAGAGCTTTCAATCAAGCTACAAATGGTTTATGCAAGAATAGAAATGTGAAAGTTAGGTGCAACTGTATATGAAAAATACTAAATCATCAACAATATTCCCAGTGACATATTTCCTAGATTAGTCAATTTTAAGTTTCTTTCCTAAGCCTCTATCAGCGAGGGTTATCTTCGTTGGAAGGAACAAAATAAGGGATTTCAACTAAGCTATACACGGTATATGCAGCGGAAAAAATATGAGAGTTAAATACAACTGTATATGAAAAATACAGAGTCATCAACAATATTCCTCGTGACATAATTCCGAGATCCGTCAATTTTAAGTTCCTTTCCTAAGCTTCTATCAACCACAGTTATACATCGTTGGAAAGAACAAAATAAGGGCTTTCAATCACACTATAAATAGTTTTTGCAGCAAAAGAAATGTGAAAGTTAAATGCAACTGTATATGAAAAATACATTTTCATCAACAATATTCCCAGTGACATATTTCCCAGGTGAGTCAATTTTAAGTTCCTTTCCTAAGCTTCTATCAAGGATTGTTATACATCGTTGGAAAGAACAAGCTAGGTGCTTTCAACCAAGCTATAAATGATTTATGCAACAAAAGAAATGTGAAAGTTAAATGCAACTGTATATGAAAATTACAGATTCATCAACAATATTGCCAGTGACATATTTCCTAGATGAGTCAATTTTAAGTTCCTTTCCTAAGCCTCTAGCAATGAGAGTTATACGTCGTACGAAAGAACAAGCTAAGAGCTTTCAATCAAGCTATAAATGATTTATGCAACAAAAGAAATGTGAAAGTTAAATGCAACTGTATATGAAAATTACAGATTCATCAACAATATTGCCAGTGACATATTTCCTAGATGAGTCAATTTTAAGTTCCTTTCCTAAGCCTCTAGCAATGAGAGTTATACGTCGTACGAAAGAACAAGCTAAGAGCTTTCAACCAAGCTGTAAGTCGTTTATGCAGCAAAAGAAATGTGAAAGCTAAATGCAACTGTATATGAAAAATACATTTTCATCAACAATATTCCCAGTGACATATTTCCCAGGTGAGTCAATTTTAAGTTCCTTTCCTAAGGCTCTATCAAAGAGAGTTATACATCGTTGGAAAGAACAAGCTAGGAGCTTTCAACCAAGCTAACAAAAACCAAGCAAAACAAATGTGAATGTTAACTGTAATTGTATATGAAAAATACAGTATCATCAACAATATTCCCAGTGACATATTTCCTAGATTAGTCAATTTTAAGTTCCTTTCCTAAGCCTCTATCAGCGAGGGTTATCTTCGTTGGAAAGAACAAAATAAGGGATTTCAACTAAGCTATACACGGTATATGCAGCGGAAAAAATGTGAGAGTTAAATACAACTGTATATGAAAAATACAGAGTCATCAACAATATTCCTCGTGACATAATTCCGAGATCCGTCAATTTTAAGTTCCTTTCCTAAGCTTCTATTAACCACAGTTATACATAGTTGGAAAGAACAAAGTAAGGGCTTTCAATCACAATATAAATAGTTTTTCCAGCAAAAGAAATATGAAAGTTAAACGCAACTGTATATGAAAAATACAGAATCATCAACAATATTCCCAGTGACATATTTCCTAAGTGTGTCAATTATAAGTTCCTTCCCTAAGCCTTTGTTAACGAGGGTTATATATCGTTGGAGAGAGCAAGCTAAGAGCTTTCAATTAAGCTATAAACGGTTTATGCAACAAAACAAATGTGAAAGTTAAATGTAATTGTATATGAAAAATACAAAATCATCAACAATATTCCCAGTGACACATTTCCTAAGTTTGTCAATTATAAGTTCCTTCCCTAAGCCTCTAACAATGAGGGTTATCTTCGTTGGAAAGAACAAAATAAGGGATTTCAACTAAGCTATACACGGTATATGCAGCGGAAAAAATGTGAGAGTTAAATACAACTGTATATGAAAAATACAGAGTCATAAACAATATTCCTCGTGACATAATTCCGAGATCCGTCAATTTTAAGTTCCTTTCCTAAGCTTCTATCAACCACAGTTATACATCGTTGGAAAGAACAAAGTAAGGGCTTTCAATCACAATATAAATAGTTTTTCCAGCAAAAGAAATGTGAAAGTTAAACGCAACTGTATATGAAAAATACAGAATCATCAACAATATTCCCAGTGACATATTTCCTAAGTGTGTCAATTATAGGTTCCTTCCCTAAGCCTCTAACAATGAGGGTTATACATCGTTGGAAAGAACGAGCTAGGAGCTTTCAATCGAGCTATAAATGATTTATGCAACAAAAGAAATGTGAAAGTTAAATGCAACTGTATATGAAAAACACAAAATCATCAACAATATTGCCAGTGACATATTTCCTAAGTGTGTCAATTATAAGTTCCTTCCCTGAGCCTCTATCAATGAGAGTTATACATCGTTAGAAAGAACAAGCTAGGAGCTTTCGACCAAGCTATAAATGATTTATGCAACAAAAGAAATGTGAAGGTTAAATGCGACTGTATATGAAAAATACAAAATCATCAACAATATTGCCAGTAACATATTTCCTAGATGAGTCAATTTTAAGTTCCTTTCCTAAGCCTCTATCAATGAGAGTTATACATCGCTGGAAGGAACTAGCTAAGAGCTTTCAATCAAGCTATAAAAGATTTATGCAACAAAAGAAATGTGAAAGTTAAATGCAACTGTATATGAAAATTACAGATTCATCAACAATATTGCCAGTGACATATTTCCTAAATGAGTCAATTTTAAGTTCCTTTCCTAAGCCTCTAGTAATGAGAGTTATACGTCGTACGAAAGAACAAGCTAAGAGCTTTCAACCAAGCTGTAAGTCGTTTACGCGGCAAAAGAAATGTGAAAGTTAAATGCAACTGTATATGAAAAATACAAAATCATCAACAATATTCCCAGTGACATATTTCCCTGGTGAGTCAATTTTAAGTTCCTTTCCTAAGCCTCTATCAAGGAGAGTTATACATCGTTGGAAAGAACAAGCTAAGGGCTTTCAACCAAGCTATAAAAGATTTATGCAGCAAAAGAAATGTGAAAGTTAAATGCAACTGTACATGAAAAATACAAAATCATCAACAATATTCCCAATGACATATTTCCTAAGTGAGTCAATTATAAGTTCCTTCCCTAAGCCTTTATCAACGAGGGTTATACATCGTTGGAAAGAAGAAGCTAAGGGCTTTCAATCAAGCTATAAACGTTTTATGCAACAAAAGAAATGTGAAAGATAAATGCAACTGTACATGAAGAATACAAAATCATCAACAATATTCCCAGTGACATATTTCCTAAGTCAGTCAATTATAACTTCCTTCCCTAAGCCTCTATCAACGAAAGTTATACATCGTTCGAAAGAAGAGTCTAAGAGCTTTCAACCAAGCTGTAAGTCGTTTATGCGGCAAAAGATATGTGAAAGTTAAATGCAACTGTATATGAAAAATACAAAATCATCAACAATATTCCCAGTGATATATTTCCCAGGTGAGTCAATTTTAAGTTCCTTTCCTAAGCCTCTATTAAGGAGACTTATACATCGTTGGAAAGAACAAGCTAAGGGCTTTCAATCAAGGTATAAACGGTTTATGCAGCAAAAGAAATGTGAAAGATAAATGCAAGTGTACATGAAGAATACAAAATCATCAACAATATTCCCAGTGTCATATTTCCTAGATGAGTCAATTTTAAGTTCGTTTCCTAAACCTCTTTAAACCTGAGTTTTACATCGTTGGAGAGAGCAAGCTAAGAGCTTTCAATTAAGCTATAAACGGTTTATGCAGCAAAACAAATGTGAAAGTTAAATGTAATTGTATATGAAAAATACAGTATCATCAACAATATTCCCAGTGACATATCTCCTAGATTAGTCAATTTTAAGTTCCTTTCCTAAGCCTCTATCAGCGAGGGTTATCTTCGTTGGAAAGAACAAAATAAGGGATTTCAACTAAGCTATACACGGTATATGCAGCGGAAAAAATGTGAGAGTTAAATACAACTGTATATGAAAAATACAGAGTCATCAACAATATTCCTCGTGACATAATTCCGAGATCCGTCAATTTTAAGTTCCTTTCCTAAGCTTCTATCAACCACAGTTATACATCGTTGGAAAGAACAAAATAAGGGCTTTCAATCACACTATAAATAGTTTTTGCAGCAAAAGAAATGTGAAAGTTAAATGCAACTGTATATGAAAATTACGGATTCATCAACAATATTGCCAGTGACATATTTCCTAAGTGAGTCAATTTTAAGTTCCTTTCCTAAGCCTCTAGCAATGAGAGTTATACGTCGTACGAAAGAACAAGCTAAGAGCTTTCAACCAAGCTGTAAGTCATTTATGCAGCAAAAGAAATGTGAAAGCTAAATGCAACTGTATATGAAAAATACATTTTCATCAACAATATTCCCAGTGACATATTTCCCAGGTGAGTCAATTTTAAGTTCCTATCCTAAGGCTCTATCAAGGAGAGTTATACATCGTTGGAAAGAACAAGCTAGGAGCTTTCAACCAAGCTAACAAAAACCAAGCAAAACAAATGTGAAAGTTAACTGTAATTGTATACGAAAAATACAGTATCATCAACAATATTCCCAGTGACATATTTCCTAGATTAGTCAATTTTAAGTTCCTTTCCTAAGCCTCTATCAGCGAGGGTTATCTTCGTTGGAAAGAACAAAATAAGGGATTTCAACTAAGCTATGCACGGTATATGCAGCGGAAAAAATGTGAAAGTTAAATGCAACTGTACATGAAAAATACAAAATCATCAACAATATTCCCAATGACATATTTCCTAAGTGAGTCAATTATAAGTTCCTTCCCTAAGCCTTTATCAACGAGGGTTATACAGCGTTGGAAAGAACAAGCTAAGGGCTTTCAATCAAGCTATAAACGCTTTATGCAACAAAAGAAATGTGAAAGATAAATGCAACTGTACATGAAAAATTCAAAATCATCAACAATATTCCCAGTGTCATATTTCCTAGATGAGTCAATTTTAAGTTCGTTTCCTAAACCTCTTTAAACCTGAGTTTTACATCGTTGGAGAGAGCAAGCTAAGAGCTTTCAATTAAGCTATAAACGGTTTATGCAACAAAACAAATGTAAAAGTTAAATGTAATTGTATATGAAAAATACAGTATCATCAACAATATTCCCAGTGACATATTTCCTAGATTAGTCAATTTTAAGTTCCTTTCCAAGCCTCTATCAGCGAGGGTTATCTTCGTTGGAAAGAACAAAATAAGGGATTTCAACTAAGCTATATACGGTATATGCAGCGGAAAAATGTGAGAGTTAAATACAACTGTATATGAAAAATACAGAGTCATCAACAATATTCCTCGTGACATAATTCCGAGATCCGTCAATTTTAAGTTCCTTTCCTAAGCTTCTATCAACCACAGTTATACATCGTTGGAAAGAACAAAGTAAGGGCTTTCAATCACAATATAAATAGTTTTTCCAGCAAAAGAAATATGAAAGTTAAACGCAACTGTATATGAAAAATACAGAATCATCAACAATATTCCCAGTGACATATTTCCTAAGTGTGTCAATTATAAGTTCCTTCCCTAAGCCTTTATTAACGAGGGTTATATATCGTTGGAAAGAACAAGCTAAGGGCTTTCAATCAAGCTATAAACGTTTTATGCAACAAAAGAAATGTGAAAGATAAATGCAACTGTACATGAAAAATTCAAAATCATCAACAATATTCCCAGTGACATATTTCCTAAGTTTGTCAATTATAAGTTCCTTCCCTAAGCCTCTAGCAATGAGAGTTATACGTCGTACGAAAGAACAAGCTAAGAGCTTTCAACCAAGCTGTAAGTCGTTTATGCAGCAAAAAATACAGAATCATCAACAATATTCCCAGTGACATATTTCCTAAGTGTGTCAATTATAAGTTCCTTCCCTAAGCCTCTAACAATGAGGGTTATACATCGTTGGAAAGAACGAGCTAGGAGCTTTCAGTCGAGCTATAAATGATTTATGCAACGAAAGAAATGTGAAAGTTAAATGCAACTGTATATGAAAAACACAAAATCATCCACAATATTGCCAGTGACATATTTCCTAAGTGTGTCAATTATAAGTTCCTTCCCTAAGCCTCTATCAATGAGAGTTATACATCGTTAGAAAGAACAAGCTAGGAGCTTTCGACCAAGCTATAAATAATTTATGCAACAAAATAAATGTGAAGGTTAAATGCAACTGTATATGAAAAATACAAAATCATCAACAATATTGCCAGTAACATATTTCCTAGATGAGTCAATTTTAAGTTCCTTTCCTAAGCCTCTATCAATAAGAGTTGTACATCGCTGGAAAGAACTAGCTAAGAGCTTTCAACCAATCTATAAACGGTTTATGCAACAAAAGAAATGTGAAAGATAAATGCAACTGTACATAAAGAATACAAAATCATCAACAATATTCCCAGTGACATATTTCCTAAGTCAGTCAATTATAACTTCCTTCCCTAAGCCTCTATCAACGAAAGTTATACATCGTTCGAAAGAAGAGTCTAAGAGCTTTCAACCAAGCTGTAAGTCGTTTATGCGGCAAAAGATATGTGAAAGTTAAATGCAACTGTATATGAAAAATACAAAATCATCAACAATATTCCCAGTGATATATTTCCCAGGTGAGTCAATTTTAAGTTCCTTTCCTAAGCCTCTATTAAGGAGAGTTATACATCGTTGGAAAGAACAAGCTAAGGGCTTTCAACCAAGCTATAAACGGTTTATGCAACAAAAGAAATGTGAAAGATAAATGCAACTGTACATGAAGAATACAAAATCATCAACAATATTCCCAGTGTCATATTTCCTAGATGAGTCAATTTTAAGTTCGTTTCCTAAACCTCTTTAAACTTGAGTTTTACATCGTTGGAGAGAGCAAGCTAAGAGGTTTCAATTAAGCTATAAACGGTTTATGCAGCAAAACAAATGTGAAAGTTAAATGTAATTGTATATGAAAAATACAGTATCATCAACAATATTCCCAGTGACATATCTCCTAGATTAGTAAATTTTAAGTTCCTTTCCTAAGCCTCTATCAGCGAGGGTTATCTTCGTTGGAAAGAACAAAATAAGGGATTTCAACTAAGCTATACACGGTATATGCGGCGGAAAAAATGTGAGAGTTAAATACAACTGTATATGAAAAATACAGAGTCATCAACAATATTCCTCGTGACATAATTCCGAGATCCGTCAATTTTAAGTTCCTTTCCTAAGCTTCTATCAACCATAGTTATACATCGTTGGAAAGAACAAAATAAGGGCTTTCAATCACACTATAAATAGTTTTTGCAGCAAAAGAAATGTGAAAGTTAAATGCAACTGTATATGAAAATTACAGATTCATCAACAATATTGCCAGTGACATATTTCCTAAATGAGTCAATTTTAAGTTCCTTTCCTAAGCCTCTAGCAATGAGAGTTATACGTCGTACGAAAGAACAAGCTAAGAGCTTTCAACCAAGCTGTAAGTCATTTATGCAGCAAAAGAAATGTGAAAACTAAATGCAACTGTATATGAAAAATACATTTTCATCAACAATATTCCCAGTGACATATTTCCCAGGTGAGTCAATTTTAAGTTCCTATCCTAAGGCTCTATCAAGGAGAGTTATACATCGTTGGAAAGAACAAGCTAGGAGCTTTCAACCAAGCTAACAAAAACCAAGCAAAACAAATGTGAAAGTTAACTGTAATTGTATACGAAAAATACAGTATCATCAACAATATTCCCAGTGACATATTTCCTAGATTAGTCAATTTTAAGTTCCTTTCCTAAGCCTCTATCAGCGAGGGTTATCTTCGTTGGAAAGAACAAAATAAGGGATTTCAACTAAGCTATGCACGGTATATGCAGCGGAAAAAATGTGAAAGTTAAATGCAACTGTACATGAAAAATACAAAATCATCAACAATATTCCCAATGACATATTTCCTAAGTGAGTCAATTATAAGTTCCTTCCCTAAGCCTTTATCAACGAGGGTTATACATCGTTGGAAAGAACAAGCTAAGGGCTTTCAATCAAGCTATAAACGTTTTATGCAACAAAAGAAATGTGAAAGATAAATGCAACTGTACATGAAAAATTCAAAATCATCAACAATATTCCCAGTGTCATATTTCCTAGATGAGTCAATTTTAAGTTCGTTTCCTAAACCTCTTTAAACCTGAGTTTTACATCGTTGGAGAGAGCAAGCTAAGAGCTTTCAATTAAGCTATAAACGGTTTATGCAACAAAACAAATGTAAAAGTTAAATGTAATTGTATATGAAAAATACAGTATCATCAACAATATTCCCAGTGACATATTTCCTAGATTAGTCAATTTTAAGTTCCTTTCCAAGCCTCTATCAGCGAGGGTTATCTTCGTTGGAAAGAACAAAATAAGGGATTTCAACTAAGCTATATACGGTATATGCATCGGAAAAATGTGAGAGTGAAATACAACTGTATATGAAAAATACAGAGTCATCAACAATATTCCTCGTGACATAATTCCGAGATCCAAGCTTCTATCAACCACAGTTATACATCGTTGGAAAGAACAAAGTAAGGGCTTTCAATCACAATATAAATAGTTTTTCCAGCAAAAGAAATGTGAAAGTTAAACGCAACTGTATATGAAAAATACAGAATTATCAACAATATTCCCAGTGACATATTTCCCAGGTGAGTCAATTTTAAGTTCCTTTCCTAAGCCTCTATTAAGGAGAGTTATACATCGTTGGAAAGAACAAGCTAAGGGCTTTCAGTCGAGCTATAAATGATTTATGCAACGAAAGAAATGTGAAAGTTAAATGCAACTGTATATTGAAAACACAAAATCATCAACAATATTGCCAGTGACATATTTCCTAAGTGTGTCAATTATAAGTTCCTTCCCTAAGCCTCTATCAATGAGAGTTATACATCGTTAGAAAGAACAAGCTAGGAGCTTTCGACCAAGCTATAAATAATTTATGCAACAAAATAAATGTGAAGGTTAAATGCAACTGTATATGAAAAATACAAAATCATCAACAATATTGCCAGTAACATATTTCCTAGATGAGTCAATTTTAAGTTCCTTTCCTAAGCCTCTATCAATAAGAGTTATACATCGCTGGAAAGAACTAGCTAAGAGCTTTCAATCAAGCTATAAGAGATTTATCCAACAAAAGAAATGTGAAAGTTAAATGCAACTGTATATGAAAATTACAGATTTATCAACAATATTGCCAGTGACATATTTCCTAAATGAGTCAATTTTAAGTTCCTTTCCTAAGCCTCTAGCAATGAGAGTTATACGTCGTACGAAAGAACAAGCTAAGAGCTTTCAACCAAGCTGTAAGTCGTTTATGCGGCAAAAGAAATGTGAAAGTTAAATGCAACTGTATATGAAAAATACAAAATCATGAACAATATTCCCAGTGACATATTTCCCAGGTGAGTCAATTTTAAGTTCCTTTCCTAAGCCTCTATTAAGGAGAGTTATACATCGTTGGAAAGAACAAGCTAAGGGCTTTGAACCAAGCTATAAACGGTTTATGCAACAAAAGAAATGTGAAAGATAAATGCAACTGTACATGAAGAATACAAAATCATCAACAATATTCCCAGTGACATATTTCCTAAGTCAGTCAATTATAACTTCCTTCCCTAAGCCTCTATCAACGAAAGTTATACATCGTTCGAAAGAAGAGTCTAAGAGCTTTCAATCAAGCTATAAATGGTTTATGCAACAATAGAAATGTGAAAGTTAGGTGCAACTGTATATGAAAAATACTAAATCATCAACAATATTCCCAGTGACATATTTCCTAGATTAGTCAATTTTAAGTTTCTTTCCTAAGCCTCTATCAGCGAGGGTTATCTTCGTTGGAAAGAACAAAATAAGGGATTTCAACTAAGCTATACACGGTATATGCAGCGGAAAAAATGTGAGAGTTAAATACAACTGTATATGAAATACGTCAATTTTAAGTTCCTTTCCTAAGCTTCTATCAACCACAGTTATACATCGTTGGAAAGAACAAAATAAGGGCTTTCAATCACACTATAAATAGTTTTTGCAGCAAAAGAAATGTGAAAGTTAAATGCAACTGTATATGAAAAATACAGAATCATCAACAATATTCCCAGTGACATATTTCCTAAGTTTGTCAATTATAAGTTCCTTCCCTAAGCCTCTAACAATGAGGGTTATACATCGTTGGAAAGAAAAAGCTAGGAGCTTTCAATCAAGCTATAAATGATTTATGCAACAAAAGAAATGTGAAAGTTAAATGCAACTGTATATGAAAGACACAAAATCTTCAACAACATTGCCAGTGACATATTTCCTAAGTGTGTCAATTATAAGTTCCTTCCCTAAGCCTCTATCAATTAGAGTTATACATCGTTAGAAAGAACAAGCTAGGAGCTTTCAAACAAGCTATAAATGATTTATGCAACAAAAGAAATGTGAAAGTTAAATGCAACTGTATATGAAAAATACAAAATCATCAACAATATTGCCAGTAACATATTTCCTAAGTTTGTCAATTATAAGTTCCTTCCCTAAGCCTCTAACAATGAGGGTTATACACCGTTGGAAAGAAAAAGCTAGGAGCTTTCAATCAAGCTATAACTGATTTATGCAGTAAAATAAATGTGAAAGTTAAATGCAATTGTATATGAAAAATAAAAAATCATCAACAATATTCCCAGTGACATATTTCCCAGGTGAGTCAATTTTAAGTTCCTTTCCTAAGCCTCTATCAAGGATTGTTATACATCGTTGGAAAGAACAAGCTAGGAGCTTTCAACCAAGCTATTAATGATTTATGCAACAAAAGAAATGTGAAAGTTAAATGCAACTGTATATGAAAATTACAGATTCATCAACAATATTGCCAGTGACATATTTCCTAGATGAGTCAATTTTAAGTTGCTTTCCTAAGCCTCTAGCAATGAGAGTTATACGTCATGCGAAAGAACAAGCTAAGAGCTTTCAACCAAGCTGTAAGTCGTTTATGCAGCAAAAGAAATGTGAAAGTTAAATGCAACTGTATATGAAAATTACATTTTCATCAACAATATTCCCAGTGACATATTTCCCAGGTGAGTCAATTTTAAGTTCCTTTCCTAAGCCTCTATCAAGGAGAGTTATACATCGTTGGAAAGAACAAGCTAGGAGCTTTCAACCATGCTATAAATGATTTATGCAACAAAAGAAATGTGAAAGTTAAATGCAACTGTATATGAAAATTACAGATTCATCAACAATATTGCCAGTGATATATTTCAAAGGTGAGTCAATTTTAAGTTCCTTTCCTAAGCCTCTAGCAATGAGAGTTATACGTCGTACGAAAGAACAAGCTAAGAGCTTTCAACCAAGCTGTAAGTCGTTTATGCAGCAAAAGAAGTGTGAAAGTTAAATGCAACTGTATATGAAAAATACATTTTCATCAACAATATTTCCAGTGACATATTTCCCAGGTGAGTCAATTTTAAGTTCCTTTCCTAAGCCTCTATCAAGGAGAGTTATACACCGTTGGAAAGAACAAGCTAAGGGCTTTCAACCAAGCAATAAACGTTTTATGCAACAAAAGAAATGTGAAAGTTAAATGCAACTGTACATGAAAAATACAAAATCATCAACAATATTCCCAATGACATATTTCCTAATTGAGTCAATTATAAGTTCCTTCCCTAAGCTTTTATCAACGAGGGTTATACATCGTTGGAAAGAACAAGCTAAGGGCTTTCAATCAAGCTATAAACGTTTTATGCAACAAAAGAAATGTGAAAGATAAATGCAACTGTACATGAAAAATACAAAATCATCAACAATATTCCCAGTGTCATATTTCCTAGATGAGTCAATTTTAAGTTCGTTTCCTAAACCTCTTTAAACCTGAGTTTTACATCGTTGGAGAGAGCAAGCTAAGAGCTTTCAATTAAGCTATAAACGGTTTATGCAGCAAAACAAATGTGAAAGTTAAATGTAATTGTATGTGAAAAATACAGTATCATCAACAATATTCCCAGTGACATATTTCCTAGATTAGTCAATTTTAAGTTCCTTTCCTAAGCCTCTATCAGCGAGGTTTATCTTCGTTGGAAAGAACAAAATAAGGGATTTCAACTAAGCTATACACGGTATATGCAGCGGAAAAAATGTGAGAGTTAAATACAACTGTATATGAAAAATACAGAGTCATCAACAATATTCCTCGTGACATAATTCCGAGATCCGTCAATTTTAAGTTCCTTTCCTAAGCTTCTATCAACCACAGTTATACATCGTTGGAAAGAACAAAATAAGGGCTTTCAATCACACTATAAATAGTTTTTGCAGCAAAAGAAATGTGAAAGTTAAATGCAACTGTATATGAAAAATACAGAATCATCAACAATATTCCCAGTGACATATTTCCTAAGTTTGTCAATTATAAGTTCCTTCCCTAAGCCTCTAACAATGAGGGTTATACATCGTTGGAAAGAAAAAGCTAGGAGCTTGCAATCAAGCTATAAATGATTTATGCAGCAAAAGAAATGTGAAAGTTAAATGTAATTGTATATGAAAAATACAGTATCATCAACAATATTCCCAGTGACATATTTCCTAGATTAGTCAATTTTAAGTTCCTTTCCTAAGCCTCTATCAGCGAGGGTTATCTTCGTTGGAAAGAACAAAATAAGGGATTTCAACTAAGCTATACACGGTATATGCAGCGGAAAAAATGTGAGAGTTAAATACAACTGTATATGAAAAATACAGAGTCATCAACAATATTCCTCGTGACATAATTCCGAGATCCGTCAATTTTAAGTTCCTTTCCTAAGCTTCTATCAACCACAGTTATACATCGTTGGAAAGAACAAAATAAGGGCTTTCAATCACACTATAAATAGTTTTTGCAGCAAAAGAAATGTGAAAGTTAAATGCAACTGTATATGAAAAATACAGAATCATCAACAATATTCCCAGTGACATATTTCCTAAGTTTGTCAATTATAAGTTCCTTCCCTAAGCCTCTAACAATGAGGGTTATACATCGTTGGAAAGAAAAAGCTAGGAGCTTTCAATCAAGCTATAAATAATTTATGCAACAAATGAAATGTGAAAGTTAAATGCAACTGTATATGAAAAATACTAAATCATCAATATGAAAAATACTAAATCATCAACAATATTCCCAGTGACATATTTCCTAGATTAGTCAATTTTAAGTTTCTTTCCTAAGCCTCTATCAGCGAGGGTTATCTTCGTTGGAAAGAACAAAATAAGGGATTTCAACTAAGCTATACACGGTATATGCAGCGGAAAAAATGTGAGAGTTAAATACGACTGTATATGAAAAATACAGAGTCATCAACAATATTCCTCGTGACATAATTCCGAGATCCGTCAATTTTAAGTTCCTTTCCTAAGCTTCTATCAACCACAGTTATACATCGTTGGAAAGAACAAAATAAGGGCTTTCAATCACACTATAAATAGTTTTTGTAGCAAAAGAAATGTGAAAGTTAAATGCAACTGTATATGAAAAATACAGAATCATCAACAATATTCCCAGTGACATATTTCCTAAGTTTGTCAATTATAAGTTCCTTCCCTAAGCCTCTAACAATGAGGGTTATACATCGTTGGAAAGAAAAAGCTAGGAGCTTTCAACCAAGCTATAAATGATTTATGCAGCAAAAGAAATGTGAAAGTTAAATGCAACTGTATATGAAAAACACAAAATCATCAACAATATTGCCAGTGACATATTTCCTAAGTGTGTCAATTATAAGTTTCTTCCCTAAGCCTCTATCAATTAGATTTATACAGCGTTAGAAAGAACAAGCTAGGAGCTTTCAACCAAGCTATAAATGATTTATGCAACAAAAGAAATGTGAAAGTTAAATGCAACTGTATATGAAAAATACAAAATCATCAACAATATTGCCAGTAACATATTTCCTAAGATTGTCAATTATAAGTTCCTTCCCTAAGCCTTTATCAACGAGGGTTATACATCGTTGGAAAGAAATAGCTAGGAGCTTTCAATCAAGCTGTAAGTTGTTTATGCAGCAAAAGAAATGTGAAAGTTAAATGCAACTGTATATGAAAAATAAAAAATCATCAACAATATTCCCAGTGACATATTTCCCAGGTGAGTCAATTTTAAGTTCCTTTCCTAAGCCTCTATCAAGGATTGTTATACATCGTTGGAAAGAACAAGCTAGGAGCTTTCAACCAAGCTATAAATGATTTATGCAACAAAAGAAATGTGAAAGTTAAATGCAACTGTATATGAAAATTACAGATTCATCAACAATATTGCCAGTGACATATTTCCTAGATGAGTCAATTTTAAGTTCCTTTCCTAAGCCTCTAGCAATGAGAGTTATACGTCGTACGAAAGAACAAGCTAAGAGCTTTCAATCAAGCTATAAATGATTTATGCGACAAAAGAAATGTGAAAGTTAAATGCAACAGTATATGAAAATTACAGATTCATCAACAATATTGCCAGTGACATATTTCCTAGATGAGTCAATTTTAAGTTCCTTTCCTAAGCCTCTAGCAATGAGAGTTATACGTCGTACGAAAGAACAAGCTAAGAGCTTTCAACCAAGCTGTAAGTCGTTTATGCAGCAAAAGAAATGTGAAAGCTAAATGCAACTGTATATGAAAAATACATTTTCATCAACAATATTCCCAGTGACATATTTCCCAGGTGAGTCAATTTTAAGTTCCTTTCCTAAGGCTCTATCAAGGAGAGTTATACATCGTTGGAAAGAACAAGCTAGGAGCTTTCAACCAAGCTAACAAAAACCAAGCAAAACAAATGTGAATGTTAACTGTAATTGTATATGAAAAATACAGTATCATCAACAATATTCCCAGTGACATATTTCCTAGATTAGTCAATTTTAAGTTCCTTTCCTAAGCCTCTATCAGCGAGGGTTATCTTCGTTGGAAAGAACAAAATAAGGGATTTCAACTAAGCTATACACGGTATATGCAGCGGAAAAAATGTGAGAGTTAAATACAACTGTATATGAAAAATACAGAGTCATCAACAATATTCCTCGTGACATAATTCCGAGATCCGTCAATTTTAAGTTCCTTCCCTAAGCCTCTATCAATTAGAGTTATACATCGTTAGAAAGAACAAGCTAGGAGCTTTCAAACAAGCTATAAATGATTTATGCAACAAAAGAAATGTGAAAGTTAAATGCAACTGTATATGAAAAATACAAAATCATCAACAATATTGCCAGTAACATATTTCCTAAGTTTGTCAATTATAAGTTCCTTCCCTAAGCCTCTAACAATGAGGGTTATACACCGTTGGAAAGAAAAAGCTAGGAGCTTTCAATCAAGCTATAACTGATTTATGCAGTAAAATAAATGTGAAAGTTAAATGCAACTGTATATGAAAAATAAAAAATCATCAACAATATTCCCAGTGACATATTTCCCAGGTGAGTCAATTTTAAGTTCCTTTCCTAAGCCTCTATCAAGGATTGTTATACATCGTTGGAAAGAACAAGCTAGGAGCTTTCAACCAAGCTATTAATGATTTATGCAACAAAAGAAATGTGAAAGTTAAATGCAACTGTATATGAAAATTACAGATTCATCAACAATATTGCCAGTGACATATTTCCTAGATGAGTCAATTTTAAGTTCCTTTCCTAAGCCTCTAGCCATGAGAGTTATACGTCGTGCGAAAGAACAAGCTAAGAGCTTTCAACCAAGCTGTAAGTCGTTTATGCAGCAAAAGAAATGTGAAAGTTAAATGCAACTGTATATGAAAATTACATTTTCATCAACAATATTCCCAGTGACATATTTCCCAGGTGAGTCAATTTTAAGTTCCTTTCCTAAGCCTCTATCAAGGAGAGTTATACATCGTTGGAAAGAACAAGCTAGGAGCTTTCAACCATGCTATAAATGATTTATGCAACAAAAGAAATGTGAAAGTTAAATGCAACTGTATATGAAAATTACAGATTCATCAACAATATTGCCAGTGATATATTTCAAAGGTGAGTCAATTTTAAGTTCCTTTCCTAAGCCTCTAGCAATGAGAGTTATACGTCGTACGAAAGAACAAGCTAAGAGCTTTCAACCAAGCTGTAAGTCGTTTATGCAGCAAAAGAAGTGTGAAAGTTAAATGCAACTGTATATGAAAAATACATTTTCATCAACAATATTTCCAGTGACATATTTCCCAGGTGAGTCAATTTTAAGTTCCTTTCCTAAGCCTCTATCAAGGAGAGTTATACACCGTTGGAAAGAACAAGCTAAGGGCTTTGAATCAAGCTATAAACGTTTTATGCAACAAAAGAAATGTGAAAGTTAAATGCAACTGTACATGAAAAATACAAAATCATCAACAATATTCCCAATGACATATTTCCTAATTGAGTCAATTATAAGTTCCTTCCCTAAGCCTTTATCAACGAGGGTTTTACATCGTTGGAGAGAGCAAGCTAAGAGCTTTCAATTAAGCTATAAACGGTTTATGCAGCAAAACAAATGTGAAAGTTAAATGTAATTGTATGTGAAAAATACAGTATCATCAACAATATTCCCAGTGACATATTTCCTAGATTAGTCAATTTTAAGTTCCTTTCCTAAGCCTCTATCAGCGAGGGTTATCTTCGTTGGAAAGAACAAAATAAGGGATTTCAACTAAGCTATACACGGTATATGCAGCGGAAAAAATGTGAGAGTTAAATACAACTGTATATGAAAAATACAGAGTCATCAACAATATTCCTCGTGACATAATTCCGAGATCCGTCAATTTTAAGTTCCTTTCCTAAGCTTCTATCAACCACAATTATACATCGTTGGAAAGAACAAAATAAGGGCTTTCAATCACACTATAAATAGTTTTTGCAGCAAAAGAAATGTGAAAGTTAAATGCAACTGTATATGAAAAATACAGAATCATCAACAATATTCCCAGTGACATATTTCCTAAGTTTGTCAATTATAAGTTCCTTCCCTAAGCCTCTAACAATGAGGGTTATACATCGTTGGAAAGAAAAAGCTAGGAGCTTGCAATCAAGCTATAAATGATTTATGCAGCAAAAGAAATGTGAAAGTTAAATGTAATTGTATATGAAAAATACAGTATCATCAACAATATTCCCAGTGACATATTTCCTAGATAAGTCAATTTTAAGTTCCTTTCCTAAGCCTCTATCAGCGAGGGTTATCTTCGTTGGAAAGAACAAAATAAGGGATTTCAACTAAGCTATACACGGTATATGCAGCGGAAAAAATGTGAGAGTTAAATACAACTGTATATGAAAAATACAGAGTCATCAACAATATTCCTCGTGACATAATTCCGAGATCCGTCAATTTTAAGTTCCTTTCCTAAGCTTCTATCAACCACAGTTATACATCGTTGGAAAGAACAAAATAAGGGCTTTCAATCACACTATAAATAGTTTTTGCAGCAAAAGAAATGTGAAAGTTAAATGCAACTGTATATGAAAAATACAGAATCATCAACAATATTCCCAGTGACATATTTCCTAAGTTTGTCAATTATAAGTTCCTTCCCTAAGCCTCTAACAATGAGGGTTATACATCGTTGGAAAGAAAAAGCTAGGAGCTTTCAATCAAGCTATAAATAATTTATGCAACAAAAGAAATGTGAAAGTTAAATGCAACTGTATATGAAAAATACTAAATCGTCAATATGAAAAATACTAAATCATCAACAATATTCCCAGTGACATATTTCCTAGATTAGTCAATTTTAAGTTTCTTTCCTAAGCCTCTATCAGCGAGGGTTATCTTCGTTGGAAAGAACAAAATAAGGGATTTCAACTAAGATATACACGGTATATGCAGCGGAAAAAATGTGAGAGTTAAATACAACTGTATATGAAAAATACAGAGTCATCAACAATATTCCTCGTGACATAATTCCGAGATCCGTCAATTTTAAGTTCCTTTCCTAAGCTTCTATCAACCACAGTTATACATCGTTGGAAAGAACAAAATAAGGGCTTTCAATCACACTATAAATAGTTTTTGTAGCAAAAGAAATGTGAAAGTTAAATGCAACTGTATATGAAAAATACAGAATCATCAACAATATTCCCAGTGACATATTTCCTAAGTTTGTCAATTATAAGTTCCTTCCCTAAGCCTCTAACAATGAGGGTTATACATCGTTGGAAAGAAAAAGCTAGGAGCTTTCAATCAAGCTGTAAGTTGTTTATGCAGCAAAAGAAATGTGAAAGTTAAATGCAACTGTATATGAAAAATAAAAAATCATCAACAATATTCCCAGTGACATATTTCCCAGGTGAGTCAATTTTAAGTTCCTTTCCTAAGCCTCTATCAAGGATTGTTATACATCGTTGGAAAGAACAAGCTAGGAGCTTTCAACCAAGCTATAAATGATTTATGCAACAAAAGAAATGTGAAAGTTAAATGCAACTGTATATGAAAAACACAAAATCATCAACAATATTGCCAGTGACATATTTCCTAAGTGTGTCAATTATAAGTTTCTTCCCTAAGCCTCTATCAATTAGATTTATACAGCGTTAGAAAGAACAAGCTAGGAGCTTTCAACCAAGCTATAAATGATTTATGCAACAAAAGAAATGTGAAAGTTAAATGCAACTGTATATGAAAAATACAAAATCATCAACAATATTGCCAGTAACATATTTCCTAAGATTGTCAATTATAAGTTCCTTCCCTAAGCCTTTATCAACGAGGGTTATACATCGTTGGAAAGAAAAAGCTAGGAGCTTTCAATCAAGCTGTAAGTTGTTTATGCAGCAAAAGAAATGTGAAAGTTAAATGCAACTGTATATGAAAAATAAAAAATCATCAACAATATTCCCAGTGACATATTTCCCAGGTGAGTCAATTTTAAGTTCCTTTCCTAAGCCTCTATCAAGGATTGTTATACATCGTTGGAAAGAACAAGCTAGGAGCTTTCAACCAAGCTATAAATGATTTATGCAACAAAAGAAATGTGAAAGTTAAATGCAACTGTATATGAAAATTACAGATTCATCAACAATATTGCCAGTGACATATTTCCTATATGAGTCAATTTTAAGTTCCTTTCCTAAGCCTCTAGCAATGAGAGTTATACGTCGTACGAAAGAACAAGCTAAGAGCTTTCAATCAAGCTATAAATGATTTATGCGACAAAAGAAATGTGAAAGTTAAATGCAACTGTATATGAAAATTACAGATTCATCAACAATATTGCCAGTGACATATTTCCTAGATGAGTCAATTTTAAGTTCCTTTCCTAAGCCTCTAGCAATGAGAGTTATACGTCGTACGAAAGAACAAGCTAAGAGCTTTCAACCAAGCTGTAAGTCGTTTATGCAGCAAAAGAAATGTGAAAGCTAAATGCAACTGTATATGAAAAATACATTTTCATCAACAATATTCCCAGTGACATATTTCCCAGGTGAGTCAATTTTAAGTTCCTTTCCTAAGGCTCTATCAAGGAGAGTTATACATCGTTGGAAAGAACAAGCTAGGAGCTTTCAACCAAGCTAACAAAAACCAAGCAAAACGAATGTGAATGGTAACTGTAATTGTATATGAAAAATACAGTATCATCAACAATATTCCCAGTGACATATTTCCTAGATTAGTCAATTTTAAGTTCCTTTCCTAAGCCTCTATCAGCGAGGGTTATCTTCGTTGGAAAGAACAAAATAAGGGATTTCAACTAAGCTATACACGGTATATGCAGCGGAAAAAATGTGAGAGTTAAATACAACTGTATATGAAAAATACAGAGTCATCAACAATATTCCTCGTGACATAATTCCGAGATCCGTCAATTTTAAGTTCCTTTCCTAAGCTTCTATCAACCACAGTTATACATCGTTGGAAAGAACAAAGTAAGGGCTTTCAATCACAATATAAATAGTTTTTCCAGCAAAAGAAATATGAAAGTTAAACGCAACTGTATATGAAAAATACAGAATCATCAACAATATTCCCAGTGACATATTTCCTAAGTGTGTCAATTATAAGTTCCTTCCCTAAGCCTTTATTAACGAGGGTTATATATCGTTGGAAAGAACAAGCTAAGGGCTTTCAATCAAGCTATAAACGTTTTATGCAACAAAAGAAATGTGAAAGATAAATGCAACTGTACATGAAAAATTCAAAATCATCAACAATATTCCCAGTGTCATATTTCCTAGATGAGTCAATTTTAAGTTCGTTTCCTAAACCTCTTTAAACCTGAGTTTTACATCGTTGGAGAGAGCAAGCTAAGAGCTTTCAATTAAGCTATAAACGGTTTATGCAACAAAACAAATGTGAAAGTTAAATGTAATTGTATATGAAAAATACAGTATCATCAACAATATTCCCAGTGACACATTTCCTAAGTTTGTCAATTATAAGTTCCTTCCCTAAGCCTCTAACAATAAGGGTTATCTTCGTTGGAAAGAACAAAATAAGGGATTTCAACTAAGCTATACACGGTATATGCAGCGGAAAAAATGTGAGAGTTAAATACAACTGTATATGAAAAATACAGAGTCATCAACAATATTCCTCGTGACATAATTCCGAGATCCGTCAATTTTAAGTTCCTTTCCTAAGCTTCTATCAACCACAGTTATACATCGTTGGAAAGAACAAAGTAAGGGCTTTCAATCACAATATAAATAGTTTTTCCAGCAAAAGAAATGTGAAAGTTAAACGCAACTGTATATGAAAAATACAGAATCATCAACAATATTCCCAGTGACATATTTCCTAAGTGTGTCAATTATAAGTTCCTTCCCTAAGCCTCTAACAATGAGGGTTATACATCGTTGGAAAGAACGAGCTAGGAGCTTTCAATCGAGCTATAAATGATTTATGCAACAAAAGAAATGTGAAAGTTAAATGCAACTGTATATGAAAAACACAAAATCATCAACAATATTGCCAGTGACATATTTCCTAAGTGTGTCAATTATAAGTTCCTTCCCTAAGCCTCTATCAATGAGAGTTATACATCGTTGGAAAGAACAAGCTAGGAGCTTTCGACCAAGCTATAAATGATTTATGCAACAAAATAAATGTGAAGGTTAAATGCAACTGTATATGAAAAATACAAAATCATCAACAATATTGCCAGTAACATATTTCCTAGATGAGTCAATTTTAAGTTCCTTTCCTAAGCCTCTATCAATAAGAGTTATACATAGCTGGAAAGAACTAGCTAAGAGCTTTCAATCAAGCTATAAAAGATTTATGCAGCAAAAGAAATGTGAAAGTTAAATGCAACTGTATATGAAAATTACAGATTCATCAACAATATTGCCAGTGACATATTTCCTAAATGAGTTAATTTTAAGTTCCTTTCCTAAGCCTCTAGCAATGAGAGTTATACGTCGTACGAAAGAACAAGCTACGAGCTTTCAACCAAGCTGTAAGTCGTTTATGCGGCAAAAGATATGTGAAAGTTAAATGCAACTGTATATGAAAAATACAAAATCATCAACAATATTCCCAGTGATATATTTCCCAGGTGAGTCAATTTTAAGTTCCTTTCCTAAGCCTCTATTAAGGAGAGTTATACATCGTTGGAAAGAACAAGCTAAGGGCTTTCAACCAAGCTATAAACGGTTTATGCAACAAAAGAAATGTGAAAGATAAATGCAACTGTACATGAAGAATACAAAATCATCAACAATATTCCCAGTGACATATTTCCTAAGTCAGTCAATTATAACTTCCTTCCCTAAGCCTCTATCAACGAAAGTTATACATCGTTCGAAAGAAGAGTCTAAGAGCTTTCAACCAAGCTGTAAGTCGTTTATGCGGCAAAAGATATGTGAAAGTTAAATGCAACTGTATATGAAAAATACAAAATCATCAACAATATTCCCAGTGATATATTTCCCAGGTGAGTCAATTTTAAGTTCCTTTCCTAAGCCTCTATTAAGGAGAGTTATACATCGTTGGAAAGAACAAGCTAAGGGCTTTCAACCAAGCTATAAACGGTTTATGCAACAAAAGAAATGTGAAAGATAAATGCAACTGTACATGAAGAATACAAAATCATCAACAATATTCCCAGTGTCATATTTCCTAGATGAGTCAATTTTAAGTTCGTTTCCTAAACCTCTTTAAACCTGAGTTTTACATCGTTGGAGAGAGCAAGCTAAGAGCTTTCAACTAAGCTATAAACGGTTTATGCAGCAAAACAAATGTGAAAGTTAAATGTAATTGTATATGAAAAATACAGTATCATCAACAATATTCCCAGTGACATATCTCCTAGATTAGTCAATTTTAAGTTCCTTTCCTAAGCCTCTATCAGCGAGGGTTATCTTCGTTGGAAAGAACAAAATAAGGGATTTCAACTAAGCTATACACGGTATGTGCAGCGGAAAAAATGTGAGAGTTAAATACAACTGTATATGAAAAATACAGAGTCATCAACAATATTCCTCGTGACATAATTCCGAGATCCGTCAATTTTAAGTTCCTTTCCTAAGCTTCTATCAACCACAGTTATACATCGTTGGAAAGAACAAAATAAGGGCTTTCAATCACACTATAAATAGTTTTTGCAGCAAAAGAAATGTGAAAGTTAAATGCAACTGTATATGAAAATTACAGATTCATCAACAATATTGCCAGTGACATCTTTCCTAAATGAGTCAATTTTAAGTTCCTTTCCTAAGCCTCTAGCAATGAGAGTTATACGTCGTACGAAAGAACAAGCTAAGAGCTTTCAACCAAGCTGTAAGTCATTTATGCAGCAAAAGAAATGTGAAAGCTAAATGCAACTGTATATGAAAAATACATTTTCATCAACAATATTCCCATTGACATATTTCCCAGGTGAGTCAATTTTAAGTTCCTATCCTAAGGCTCTATCAAGGAGAGTTATACATCGTTGGAAAGAACAAGCTAGGAGCTTTCAACCAAGCTAACAAAAACCAAGCAAAACAAATGTGAAAGTTAACTGTAATTGTATACGAAAAATACAGTATCATCAACAATATTCCCAGTGACATATTTCCTAGATTAGTCAATTTTAAGTTCCTTTCCTAAGCCTCTATCAGCGAGGGTTATCTTCGTTGGAAAGAACAAAATAAGGGATTTCAACTAAGCTATGCACGGTATATGCAGCGGAAAAAATGTGAAAGTTAAATACAACTGTATATGAAAAATACAAAATCATCAACAATATTCCCAATGACATATTTCCTAAGTGAGTCAATTATAAGTTCCTTCCCTAAGCCTTTATCAACGAGGGTTATACATCGTTGGAAAGAACAAGCTAAGGGCTTTCAATCAAGCTATAAACGTTTTATGCAACAAAAGAAATGTGAAAGATAAATGCAACTGTACATGAAAAATTCAAAATCATCAACAATATTCCCAGTGTCATATTTCCTAGATGAGTCAATTTTAAGTTCGTTTCCTAAACCTCTTTAAACCTGAGTTTTACATCTTTGGAGAGAGCAAGCTAAGAGCTTTCAATTAAGCTATAAACGGTTTATGCAACAAAACAAATGTAAAAGTTAAATGTAATTGTATATGAAAAATACAGTATCATCAACAATATTCCCAGTGACATATTTCCTAGATTAGTCAATTTTAAGTTCCTTTCCAAGCCTCTATCAGCGAGGGTTATCTTCGTTGGAAAGAACAAAATAAGGGATTTCAACTAAGCTATATACGGTATATGCAGCGGAAAAATGTGAGAGTTAAATACAACTGTATATGAAAAATAGAGAGTCATCAACAATATTCCTCGTGACATAATTCCGAGATCCGTCAATTTTAAGTTCCTTTCCTAAGCTTCTATCAACCACAGTTATACATCGTTGGAAAGAACCAAGTAAGGGCTTTCAATCACAATATAAATAGTTTTTCCAGCAAAAGAAATGTGAAAGTTAAACGCAACTGTATATGAAAAATACAGAATCATCAACAATATTCCCAGTGACATATTTCCCAGGTGAGTCAATTTTAAGTTCCTTTCCTAAGCCTCTATTAAGGAGAGTTATACATCGTTGGAAAGAACAAGCTAAGGGCTTTCAGTCGAGCTATAAATGATTTATGCAACGAAAGAAATGTGAAAGTTAAATGCAACTGTATATGAAAAACACAAAATCATCAACAATATTGCCAGTGACATATTTCCTAAGTGTGTCAATTATAAGTTCCTTCCATAAGCCTCTATCAATGAGAGTTATACATCGTTAGAAAGAACAAGCTAGGAGCTTTCGACCAAGCTATAAATAATTTATGCAACAAAATAAATGTGAAGGTTAAATGCAACTGTATATGAAAAATACAAAATCATCAAAAATATTGCCAGTAACATATTTCCTAGATGAGTCAATTTTAAGTTCCTTTCCTAAGCCTCTATCAATAAGAGTTATACATCGCTGGAAAGAACTAGCTAAGAGCTTTCAATCAAGCTATAAAAGATTTATGCAACAAAAGAAATGTGAAAGTTAAATGCAACTGTATATGAAAATTACAGATTTATCAACAATATTGCCAGTGACATATTTCCTAAATGAGTCAATTTTAAGTTCCTTTCCTAAGCCTCTAGCAATGAGAGTTATACGTCGTACGAAAGAACAAGCTAAGAGCTTTCAACCAAGCTGTAAGTCGTTTATGCGGCAAAAGAAATGTGAAAGTTAAATGCAACTGTATATGAAAAATACAAAATCATCAACAATATTCCCAGTGACATATTTCCCAGGTGAGTCAATTTTAAGTTCCTTTCCTAAGCCTCTGTTAAGGAGAGTTATACATCGTTGGAAAGAACAAGCTAAGGGCTTTGAACCAAGCTATAAACGGTTTATGCAACAAAAGAAATGTGAAAGATAAATGCAACTGTAAATGAAGAATACAAAATCATCAACAATATTCCCAGTGACATATTTCCCAGGTGAGTCAATTTTAAGTTCCTTTCCTAAGCCTCTATCAAGGATTGTTATACATCGTTGGAAAGAACAAGCTAGGAGCTTTCAACCAAGCTATAAATGATTTATGCAGCAAAAGAAATGTGAAAGTTAAATGCAACTGTATATGAAAAATACAAAATCATCAACAATATTGCCAGTAACATATTTCCTAAGATTGTCAATTATAAGTTCCTTCCCTAAGCCTTTATCAACGAGGGTTATACATCGTTGGAAAGAAAAAGCTAGGAGCTTTCAATCAAGCTGTAAGTTGTTTATGCAGCAAAAGAAATGTGAAAGTTAAATGCAACTGTATATGAAAAATAAAAAATCATCAACAATATTCCCAGTGACATATTTCCCAGGTGAGTCAATTTTAAGTTCCTTTCCTAAGCCTCTATCAAGGATTGTTATACATCGTTGGAAAGAACAATCTAGGAGCTTTCAACCAAGCTATAAATGATTTATGCAACAAAAGAAATGTGAAAGTTAAATGCAACTGTATATGAAAATTACAGATTCATCAACAATATTGCCAGTGACATATTTCCTAGATGAGTCAATTTTAAGTTCCTTTCCTAAGCCTCTAGCAATGAGAGTTATACGTCGTACGAAAGAACAAGCTAAGAGCTTTCAATCAAGCTATAAATGATTTATGCGACAAAAGAAATGTGAAAGTTAAATGCAACTGTATATGAAAATTACAGATTCATCAACAATATTGCCAGTGACATATTTCCTAGATGAGTCAATTTTAAGTTCCTTTCCTAAGCCTCTATCAACGAAAGTTATACATCGTTCGAAAGAAGAGTCTAAGAGCTTTCAATCAAGCTATAAATGGTTTATGCGACAAAAGAAATGTGAAAGTTAAATGCAACTGTATATGAAAATTACAGATTCATCAACAATATTGCCAGTGACATATTTCCTAGATGAGTCAATTTTAAGTTCCTTTCCTAAGCCTCTAGCAATGAGAGTTATACGTCGTACGAAAGAACAAGCTAAGAGCTTTCAATCAAGCTATAAATGATTTATGCGACAAAAGAAATGTGAAAGTTAAATGCAACTGTATATGAAAATTACAGATTCATCAACAATATTCCCAGTGACATATTTCCTAAGTCAGCCAATTATAACTTCCTTCCCTAAGCCTCTATCAACGAAAGTTATACATCGTTCGAAAGAAGAGTCTAAGAGCTTTCAATCAAGCTATAAATGGTTTATGCAACAATAGAAATGTGAAAGTTAGGTGCAACTGTATATGAAAAATACAAAATCATCAACAATATTCCCAGTGACATATTTCCTAAGTCAGTCAATTATAACTTCCTTCCCTAAGCCTCTATCAACGAAAGTTATACATCGTTCGAAAGAAGAGTCTAAGAGCTTTCAATCAAGCTATAAATGATTTATGCAACAAAAGAAATGTGAAAGTTAAATGCAACTGTATATGAAAAATACAAAATCATCAACAATATTGCCAGTAACATATTTCCTAAGATTGTCAATTATAAGTTCCTTCCCTAAGCCTCTATCAATTAGATTTATACAGCGTTAGAAAGAACAAGCTAGGAGCTTTCAACCAAGCTATAAATGATTTATGCAGCAAAAGAAATGTGAAAGTTAAATGCAACTGTATATGAAAAATACAAAATCATCAACAATATTGCCAGTAACATATTTCCTAAGATTGTCAATTATAAGTTCCTTCCCTAAGCCTGTATCAACGAGGGTTATACATCGTTGGAAAGAAAAAGCTAGGAGCTTTCAATCAAGCTGTAAGTTATTTATGCAGCAAAAGAAATGTGAAAGTTAAATGCAACTGTATATGAAAAATAAAAAATCATCAACAATATTCCCAGTGACATATTTCCCAGGTGAGTCAATTTTAAGTTCCTTTCCTAAGCCTCTATCAAGGATTGTTATACATCGTTGGAAAGAACAATCTAGGAGCTTTCAACCAAGCTATAAATGATTTATGCAACAAAAGAAATGTGAAAGTTAAATGCAACTGTATATGAAAATTACAGATTCATCAACAATATTGCCAGTGACATATTTCCTAGATGAGTCAATTTTAAGTTCCTTTCCTAAGCCTCTAGCAATGAGAGTTATACGTCGTACGAAAGAACAAGCTAAGAGCTTTCAATCAAGCTATAAATGATTTATGCGACAAAAGAAATGTGAAAGTTAAATGCAACTGTATATGAAAATTACAGATTCATCAACAATATTGCCAGTGACATATTTCCTAGATGAGTCAATTTTAAGTTCCTTTCCTAAGCCTGTAGCAATGAGAGTTATACGTCGTACGAAAGAACAAGCTAAGAGCTTTCAACCACGCTGTAAGTCGTTTATGCAGCAAAAGAAATGTGAAAGCTAAATGCAACTGTATATGAAAAATACATTTTCATCAACAATATTCCCAGTGACATATTTCCCAGGTGAGTCAATTTTAAGTTCCTTTCCTAAGGCTCTATCAGGGAGAGTTATACATCGTTGGAAAGAACAAGCTAGGAGCTTTCAACCAAGCTAACAAAAACCAAGCAAATGGATGTGAATGGTAACTGTAATTGTATATGAAAAATACAGTATCATCAACAATATTCCCAGTGACATATTTCCTAGATTAGTCAATTTTAAGTTCCTTTCCTAAGCCTCTATCAGCGAGGGTTATCTTCGTTGGAAAGAACAAAATAAGGGATTTCAACTAAGCTATACACGGTATATGCAGCGGAAAAAATGTGAGAGTTAAATACAACTGTATATGAAAAATACAGAGTCATCAACAATATTCCTCGTGACATAATTCCGAGATCCGTCAATTTTAAGTTCCTTTCCTAAGCTTCTATCAACCACAGTTATACATCGTTGGAAAGAACAAAGTAAGGGCTTTCAATCACAATATAAATAGTTTTTCCAGCAAAAGAAATATGAAAGTTAAACGCAACTGTATATGAAAAATACAGAATCATCAACAATATTCCCAGTGACATATTTCCTAAGTGTGTCAATTATAAGTTCCTTCCCTAAGCCTTTATTAACGAGGGTTATATATCGTTGGAAAGAACAAGCTAAGGGCTTTCAATCAAGCTATAAACGTTTTATGCAACAAAAGAAATGTGAAAGATAAATGCAACTGTACATGAAAAATTCAAAATCATCAACAATATTCCCAGTGTCATATTTCCTAGATGAGTCAATTTTAAGTTCGTTTCCTAAACCTCTTTAAACCTGAGTTTTACATCGTTGGAGAGAGCAAGCTAAGAGCTTTCAATTAAGCTATAAACGGTTTATGCAACAAAACAAATGTGAAAGTTAAATGTAATTGTATATGAAAAATACAGTATCATCAACAATATTCCCAGTGACACATTTCCTAAGTTTGTCAATTATAAGTTCCTTCCCTAAGCCTCTAACAATAAGGGTTATCTTCGTTGGAAAGAACAAAATAAGGGATTTCAACTAAGCTATACACGGTATATGCAGCGGAAAAAATGTGAGAGTTAAATACAACTGTATATGAAAAATACAGAGTCATCAACAATATTCCTCGTGACATAATTCCGAGATCCGTCAATTTTAAGTTCCTTTCCTAAGCTTCTATCAACCACAGTTATACATCGTTGGAAAGAACAAAGTAAGGGCTTTCAATCACAATATAAATAGTTTTTCCATCAAAAGAAATGTGAAAGTTAAACGCAACTGTATATGAAAAATACAGAATCATCAACAATATTCCCAGTGACATATTTCCTAAGTGTGTCAATTATAAGTTCCTTCCCTAAGCCTCTAACAATGAGGGTTATACATCGTTGGAAAGAACGAGCTAGGAGCTTTCAATCGAGCTATAAATGATTTATGCAACAAAAGAAATGTGAAAGTTAAATGCAACTGTATATGAAAAACACAAAATCATCAACAATATTGCCAGTGACATATTTCCTAAGTGTGTCAATTATAAGTTCCTTCCCTAAGCCTCTATCAATGAGAGTTATACATCGTTAGAAAGAACAAGCTAGGAGCTTTCGACCAAGCTATAAATGATTTATGCAACAAAATAAATGTGAAGGTTAAATGCAACTGTATATGAAAAATACAAAATCATCAACAATATTGCCAGTAACATATTTCCTAGATGAGTCAATTTTAAGTTCCTTTCCTAAGCCTCTATCAATAAGAGTTATACATAGCTGGAAAGAACTAGCTAAGAGCTTTCAATCAAGCTATAAAAGATTTATGCAGCAAAAGAAATGTGAAAGTTAAATGCAACTGTATATGAAAATTACAGATTCATCAACAATATTGCCAGTGACATATTTCCTAAATGAGTTAATTTTAAGTTCCTTTCCTAAGCCTCTAGCAATGAGAGTTATACGTCGTACGAAAGAACAAGCTAAGAGCTTTCAACCAAGCTGTAAGTCGTTTATGCGGCAAAAGATATGTGAAAGTTAAATGCAACTGTATATGAAAAATACAAAATCATCAACAATATTCCCAGTGATATATTTCCCAGGTGAGTCAATTTTAAGTTCCTTTCCTAAGCCTCTATTAAGGAGAGTTATACATCGTTGGAAAGAACAAGCTAAGGGCTTTCAACCAAGCTATAAACGGTTTATGCAACAAAAGAAATGTGAAAGATAAATGCAACTGTACATGAAGAATACAAAATCATCAACAATATTCCCAGTGTCATATTTCCTAGATGAGTCAATTTTAAGTTCGTTTCCTAAACCTCTTTAAACCTGAGTTTTACATCGTTGGAGAGAGCAAGCTAAGAGCTTTCAATTAAGCTATAAACGGTTTATGCAGCAAAACAAATGTGAAAGTTAAATGTAATTGTATATGAAAAATACAGTATCATCAACAATATTCCCAGTGACATATCTCCTAGATTAGTCAATTTTAAGTTCCTTTCCTAAGCCTCTATCAGCGAGGGTTATCTTCGTTGGAAAGAACAAAATAAGGGATTTCAACTAAGCTATACACGGTATGTGCAGCGGAAAAAATGTGAGAGTTAAATACAACTGTATATGAAAAATACAGAGTCATCAACAATATTCCTCGTGACATAATTCCGAGATCCGTCAATTTTAAGTTCCTTTCCTAAGCTTCTATCAACCACAGTTATACATCGTTGGAAAGAACAAAATAAGGGCTTTCAATCACACTATAAATAGTTTTTGCAGCAAAAGAAATGTGAAAGTTAAATGCAACTGTATATGAAAATTACAGATTCATCAACAATATTGCCAGTGACATCTTTCCTAAATGAGTCAATTTTAAGTTCCTTTCCTAAGCCTCTAGCAATGAGAGTTATACGTCGTACGAAAGAACAAGCTAAGAGCTTTCAACCAAGCTGTAAGTCATTTATGCAGCAAAAGAAATGTGAAAGCTAAATGCAACTGTATATGAAAAATACATTTTCATCAACAATATTCCCATTGACATATTTCCCAGGTGAGTCAATTTTAAGTTCCTATCCTAAGGCTCTATCAAGGAGAGTTATACATCGTTGGAAAGAACAAGCTAGGAGCTTTCAACCAAGCTAACAAAAACCAAGCAAAACAAATGTGAAAGTTAACTGTAATTGTATACGAAAAATACAGTATCATCAACAATATTCCCAGTGACATATTTCCTAGATTAGTCAATTTTAAGTTCCTTTCCTAAGCCTCTATCAGCGAGGGTTATCTTCGTTGGAAAGAACAAAATAAGGGATTTCAACTAAGCTATGCACGGTATATGCAGCGGAAAAAATGTGAAAGTTAAATGCAACTGTACATGAAAAATACAAAATCATCAACAATATTTCCAATGACATATTTCCTAAGTGAGTCAATTATAAGTTCCTTCCCTAAGCCTTTATCAACGAGGGTTATACATCGTTGGAAAGAACAAGCTAAGGGCTTTCAATCAAGCTATAAACGTTTTATGCAACAAAAGAAATGTGAAAGATAAATGCAACTGTACATGAAGAATACAAAATCATCAACAATATTCCCAGTGTCATATTTCCTAGATGAGTCAATTTTAAGTTCGTTTCCTAAACCTCTTTAAACCTGAGTTTTACATCGTTGGAGAGAGCAAGCTAAGAGCTTTCAATTAAGCTATAAACGGTTTATGCAGCAAAACAAATGTGAAAGTTAAATGTAATTGTATATGAAAAATACAGTATCATCAACAATATTCCCAGTGACATATCTCCTAGATTAGTCAATTTTAAGTTCCTTTCCTAAGCCTCTATCAGCGAGGGTTATCTTCGTTGGAAAGAACAAAATAAGGGATTTCAACTAAGCTATACACGGTATGTGCAGCGGAAAAAATGTGAGAGTTAAATACAACTGTATATGAAAAATACAGAGTCATCAACAATATTCCTCGTGACATAATTCCGAGATCCGTCAATTTTAAGTTCCTTTCCTAAGCTTCTATCAACCACAGTTATACATCGTTGGAAAGAACAAAATAAGGGCTTTCAATCACACTATAAATAGTTTTTGCAGCAAAAGAAATGTGAAAGTTAAATGCAACTGTATATGAAAATTACAGATTCATCAACAATATTGCCAGTGACATCTTTCCTAAATGAGTCAATTTTAAGTTCCTTTCCTAAGCCTCTAGCAATGAGAGTTATACGTCGTACGAAAGAACAAGCTAAGAGCTTTCAACCAAGCTGTAAGTCATTTATGCAGCAAAAGAAATGTGAAAGCTAAATGCAACTGTATATGAAAAATACATTTTCATCAACAATATTCCCATTGACATATTTCCCAGGTGAGTCAATTTTAAGTTCCTATCCTAAGGCTCTATCAAGGAGAGTTATACATCGTTGGAAAGAACAAGCTAGGAGCTTTCAACCAAGCTAACAAAAACCAAGCAAAACAAATGTGAAAGTTAACTGTAATTGTATACGAAAAATACAGTATCATCAACAATATTCCCAGTGACATATTTCCTAGATTAGTCAATTTTAAGTTCCTTTCCTAAGCCTCTATCAGCGAGGGTTATCTTCGTTGGAAAGAACAAAATAAGGGATTTCAACTAAGCTATGCACGGTATATGCAGCGGAAAAAATGTGAAAGTTAAATGCAACTGTACATGAAAAATACAAAATCATCAACAATATTTCCAATGACATATTTCCTAAGTGAGTCAATTATAAGTTCCTTCCCTAAGCCTTTATCAACGAGGGTTATACATCGTTGGAAAGAACAAGCTAAGGGCTTTCAATCAAGCTATAAACGTTTTATGCAACAAAAGAAATGTGAAAGATAAATGCAACTGTACATGAAAAATTCAAAATCATCAACAATATTCCCAGTGTCATATTTCCTAGATGAGTCAATTTTAAGTTCGTTTCCTAAACCTCTTTAAACCTGAGTTTTACATCTTTGGAGAGAGCGAGCTAAGAGCTTTCAATTAAGCTATAAACGGTTTATGCAACAAAACAAATGTAAAAGTTAAATGTAATTGTATATGAAAAATACAGTATCATCAACAATATTCCCAGTGACATATTTCCTAGATTAGTCAATTTTAAGTTCCTTTCCAAGCCTCTATCAGCGAGGGTTATCTTCGTTGGAAAGAACAAAATAAGGGATTTCAACTAAGCTATATACGGTATATGCAGCGGAAAAATGTGAGAGTTAAATACAACTGTATATGAAAAATACAGAGTCATCAACAATATTCCTCGTGACATAATTCCGAGATCCGTCAATTTTAAGTTCCTTTCCTAAGCTTCTATCAACCACAGTTATACATCGTTGGAAAGAACCAAGTAAGGGCTTTCAATCACAATATAAATAGTTTTTCCAGCAAAAGAAATGTGAAAGTTAAACGCAACTGTATATGAAAAATACAGAATCATCAACAATATTCCCAGTGACATATTTCCCAGGTGAGTCAATTTTAAGTTCCTTTCCTAAGCCTCTATTAAGGAGAGTTATACATCGTTGGAAAGAACAAGCTAAGGGCTTTCAGTCGAGCTATAAATGATTTATGCAACGAAAGAAATGTGAAAGTTAAATGCAACTGTATATGAAAAACACAAAATCATCAACAATATTGCCAGTGACATATTTCCTAAGTGTGTCAATTATAAGTTCCTTCCCTAAGCCTCTATCAATGAGAGTTATACATCGTTAGAAAGAACAAGCTAGGAGCTTTCGACCAAGCTATAAATAATTTATGCAACAAAATAAATGTGAAGGTTAAATGCAACTGTATATGAAAAATACAAAATCATCAACAATATTGCCAGTAACATATTTCCTAGATGAGTCAATTTTAAGTTCCTTTCCTAAGCCTCTATCAATAAGAGTTATACATCGCTGGAAAGAACTAGCTAAGAGCTTTCAATCAAGCTATAAAAGCTTTATGCAACAAAAGAAATGTGAAAGTTAAATGCAACTGTATATGAAAATTACAGATTTATCAACAATATTGCCAGTGACATATTTCCTAAATGAGTCAATTTTAAGTTCCTTTCCTAAGCCTCTAGCAATGAGAGTTATACGTCGTACGAAAGAACAAGCTAAGAGCTTTCAACCAAGCTGTAAGTCGTTTATGCGGCAAAAGAAATGTGAAAGTTAAATGCAACTGTATATGAAAAATACAAAATCATCAACAATATTCCCAGTGACATATTTCCCAGGTGAGTCAATTTTAAGTTCCTTTCCTAAGCCTCTATTAAGGAGAGTTATACATCGTTGGAAAGAACAAGCTAAGGGCTTTGAACCAAGCTATAAACGGTTTATGCAACAAAAGAAATGTGAAAGATAAATGCAACTGTAAATGAAGAATACAAAATCATCAACAATATTCCCAGTGACATATTTCCTAAGTCAGTCAATTATAACTTCCTTCCCTAAGCCTCTATCAACGAAAGTTATACATCGTTCGAAAGAAGAGTCTAAGAGCTTTCAACCAAGCTGTAAGTCGTTTATGCGGCAAAAGATATGTGAAAGTTAAATGCAACTGTATATGAAAAATACAAAATCATCAACAATATTCCCAGTGATATATTTCCCAGGTGAGTCAATTTTAAGTTCCTTTCCTAAGCCTCTATTAAGGAGAGTTATACATCGTTGGAAAGAACAAGCTAAGGGCTTTCAACCAAGCTATAAACGGTTTATGCAACAAAAGAAATGTGAAAGATAAATGCAACTGTACATGAAGAATACAAAATCATCAACAATATTCCCAGTGTCATATTTCCTAGATGAGTCAATTTTAAGTTCGTTTCCTAAACCTCTTTAAACCTGAGTTTTACATCGTTGGAGAGAGCAAGCTAAGAGCTTTCAATTAAGCTATAAACGGTTTATGCAGCAAAACAAATGTGAAAGTTAAATGTAATTGTATATGAAAAATACAGTATCATCAACAATATTCCCAGTGACACATCTCCTAGATTAGTCAATTTTAAGTTCCTTTCCTAAGCCTCTATCAGCGAGGGTTATCTTCGTTGGAAAGAACAAAATAAGGGATTTCAACTAAGCTATACACGGTATATGCAGCGGAAAAAATGTGAGAGTTAAATACAACTGTATATGAAAAATACAGAGTCATCAACAATATTCCTCGTGACATAATTCCGAGATCCGTCAATTTTAAGTTCCTTTCCTAAGCTTCTATCAACCACAGTTATACATCGTTGGAAAGAACCAAGTAAGGGCTTTCAATCACAATATAAATAGTTTTTCCAGCAAAAGAAATGTGAAAGTTAAACGCAACTGTATATGAAAAATACAGAATCATCAACAATATTCCCAGTGACATATTTCCCAGGTGAGTCAATTTTAAGTTCCTTTCCTAAGCCTCTATTAAGGAGAGTTATACATCGTTGGAAAGAACAAGCTAAGGGCTTTCAGTCGAGCTATAAATGATTTATGCAACGAAAGAAATGTGAAAGTTAAATGCAACTGTATATGAAAAACACAAAATCATCAACAATATTGCCAGTGACATATTTCCTAAGTGTGTCAATTATAAGTTCCTTCCCTAAGCCTCTATCAATGAGAGTTATACATCGTTAGAAAGAACAAGCTAGGAGCTTTCGACCAAGCTATAAATAATTTATGCAACAAAATAAATGTGAAGGTTAAATGCAACTGTATATGAAAAATACAAAATCATCAACAATATTGCCAGTAACATATTTCCTAGATGAGTCAATTTTAAGTTCCTTTCCTAAGCCTCTATCAATAAGAGTTATACATCGCTGGAAAGAACTAGCTAAGAGCTTTCAATCAAGCTATAAAAGCTTTATGCAACAAAAGAAATGTGAAAGTTAAATGCAACTGTATATGAAAATTACAGATTTATCAACAATATTGCCAGTGACATATTTCCTAAATGAGTCAATTTTAAGTTCCTTTCCTAAGCCTCTAGCAATGAGAGTTATACGTCGTACGAAAGAACAAGCTAAGAGCTTTCAACCAAGCTGTAAGTCGTTTATGCGGCAAAAGAAATGTGAAAGTTAAATGCAACTGTATATGAAAAATACAAAATCATCAACAATATTCCCAGTGACATATTTCCCAGGTGAGTCAATTTTAAGTTCCTTTCCTAAGCCTCTATTAAGGAGAGTTATACATCGTTGGAAAGAACAAGCTAAGGGCTTTGAACCAAGCTATAAACGGTTTATGCAACAAAAGAAATGTGAAAGATAAATGCAACTGTAAATGAAGAATACAAAATCATCAACAATATTCCCAGTGACATATTTCCTAAGTCAGTCAATTATAACTTCCTTCCCTAAGCCTCTATCAACGAAAGTTATACATCGTTCGAAAGAAGAGTCTAAGAGCTTTCAACCAAGCTGTAAGTCGTTTATGCGGCAAAAGATATGTGAAAGTTAAATGCAACTGTATATGAAAAATACAAAATCATCAACAATATTCCCAGTGATATATTTCCCAGGTGAGTCAATTTTAAGTTCCTTTCCTAAGCCTCTATTAAGGAGAGTTATACATCGTTGGAAAGAACAAGCTAAGGGCTTTCAACCAAGCTATAAACGGTTTATGCAACAAAAGAAATGTGAAAGATAAATGCAACTGTACATGAAGAATACAAAATCATCAACAATATTCCCAGTGTCATATTTCCTAGATGAGTCAATTTTAAGTTCGTTTCCTAAACCTCTTTAAACCTGAGTTTTACATCGTTGGAGAGAGCAAGCTAAGAGCTTTCAATTAAGCTATAAACGGTTTATGCAGCAAAACAAATGTGAAAGTTAAATGTAATTGTATATGAAAAATACAGTATCATCAACAATATTCCCAGTGACACATCTCCTAGATTAGTCAATTTTAAGTTCCTTTCCTAAGCCTCTATCAGCGAGGGTTATCTTCGTTGGAAAGAACAAAATAAGGGATTTCAACTAAGCTATACACGGTATATGCAGCGGAAAAAATGTGAGAGTTAAATACAACTGTATATGAAAAATACAGAGTCATCAACAATATTCCTCGTGACATAATTCCGAGATCCGTCAATTTTAAGTTCCTTTCCTAAGCTTCTATCAACCACAGTTATACATCGTTGGAAAGAACAAAATAAGGGCTTTCAATCACACTATAAATAGTTTTTGCAGCAAAAGAAATGTGAAATTTAAATGCAACTGTATATGAAAATTACAGATTCATCAACAATATTGCCAGTGACATATTTCCTAAATGAGTCAATTTTAAGTTCCTTTCCTAAGCCTCTAGCAATGAGAGTTATACGTCGTACGAAAGAACAAGCTAAGAGCTTTCCACCAAGCTGTAAGTCATTTATGCAGCAAAAGAAATGTGAAAGCTAAATGCAACTGTATATGAAAAATACATTTTCATCAACAATATTCCCAGTGACATATTTCCCAGGTGAGTCAATTTTAAGTTCCTATCCTAAGGCTCTATCAAGGAGAGTTATATATCGTTGGAAAGAACAAGCTAGGAGCTTTCAACCAAGCTAACAAAAACCAAGCAAAACAAATGTGAAAGTTAACTGTAATTGTATACGAAAAATACAGTATCATCAACAATATTCCCAGTGACATATTTCCTAGATTAGTCAATTTTAAGTTCCTTTCCTAAGCCTCTATCAGCGAGGGTTATCTTCGTTGGAAAGAACAAAATAAGGGATTTCAACTAAGCTATGCACGGTATATGCAGCGGAAAAAATGTGAAAGTTTAATGCAACTGTACATGAAAAATACAAAATCATCAACAATATTCCCAATGACATATTTCCTAAGTGAGTCAATTATAAGTTCCTTCCCTAAGCCTTTATCAACGAGGGTTATACATCGTTGGAAAGAACAAGCTAAGGGCTTTCAATCAAGCTATAAACGTTTTATGCAACAAAAGAAATGTGAAAGATAAATGCAACTGTACATGAAAAATTCAAAATCATCAACAATATTCCCAGTGTCATATTTCCTAGATGAGTCAATTTTAAGTTCGTTTCCTAAACCTCTTTAAACCTGAGTTTTACATCGTTGGAGAGAGCAAGCTAAGAGCTTTCAATTAAGCTATAAACGGTTTATGCAACAAAACAAATGTAAAAGTTAAATATAATTGTATATGAAAAATACAGTATCATCAACAATATTCCCAGTGACATATTTCCTAGATTAGTCAATTTTAAGTTCCTTTCCAAGCCTCTATCAGCGAGGGTTATCTTCGTTGGAAAGAACAAAATAAGGGATTTCAACTAAGCTATATACGGTATATGCAGCGGAAAAATGTGTGAGTTAAATACAACTGTATATGAAAAATACAGAGTCATCAACAATATTCCTCGTGACATAATTCCGAGATCCGTCAATTTTAAGTTCCTTTCCTAAGCTTCTATCAACCACAGTTATACATCGTTGGAAAGAACCAAGTAAGGGCTTTCAATCACAATATAAATAGTTTTTCCAGCAAAAGAAATGTGAAAGTTAAACGCAACTGTATATGAAAAATACAGAATCATCAACAATATTCCCAGTGACATATTTCCCAGGTGAGTCAATTTTAAGTTCCTTTCCTAAGCCTCTATTAAGGAGAGTTATACATCGTTGGAAAGAACAAAATAAGGGATTTCAACTAAGCTATACACGGTATATGCAACAAAAGAAATGTGAAAGATAAATGCAACTGTACATGAAGAATACAAAATCATCAACAATATTCCCAGTGACATATTTCCTAAGTCAGTCAATTATAACTTCCTTCCCTAAGCCTCTATCAACGAAAGTTATACATCGTTCGAAAGAAGAGTCTAAGAGCTTTCAACCAAGCTGTAAGTCGTTTATGCGGCAAAAGATATGTGAAAGTTAAATGCAACTGTATATGAAAAATACAAAATCATCAACAATATTCCCAGTGATATATTTCCCAGGTGAGTCAATTTTAAGTTCCTTTCCTAAGCCTCTATTAAGGAGAGTTATACATCGTTGGAAAGAACAAGCTAAGGGCTTTCAACCAAGCTATAAACGGTTTATGCAACAAAAGAAATGTGAAAGATAAATGCAACTGTACATGAAGAATACAAAATCATCAACAATATTCCCAGTGTCATATTTCCTAGATGAGTCAATTTTAAGTTCGTTTCCTAAACCTCTTTAAACCTGAGTTTTACATCGTTGGAGAGAGCAAGCTAAGAGCTTTCAACTAAGCTATAAACGGTTTATGCAGCAAAACAAATGTGAAAGTTAAATGTAATTGTATATGAAAAATACAGTATCATCAACAATATTCCCAGTGACATATCTCCTAGATTAGTCAATTTTAAGTTCCTTTCCTAAGCCTCTATCAGCGAGGGTTATCTTCGTTGGAAAGAACAAAATAAGGGATTTCAACTAAGCTATACACGGTATGTGCAGCGGAAAAAATGTGAGAGTTAAATACAACTGTATATGAAAAATACAGAGTCATCAACAATATTCCTCGTGACATAATTCCGAGATCCGTCAATTTTAAGTTCCTTTCCTAAGCTTCTATCAACCACAGTTATACATCGTTGGAAAGAACAAAATAAGGGCTTTCAATCACACTATAAATAGTTTTTGCAGCAAAAGAAATGTGAAAGTTAAATGCAACTGTATATGAAAATTACAGATTCATCAACAATATTGCCAGTGACATATTTCCTAAATGAGTCAATTTTAAGTTCCTTTCCTAAGCCTCTAGCAATGAGAGTTATACGTCGTACGAAAGAACAAGCTAAGAGCTTTCCACCAAGCTGTAAGTCATTTATGCAGCAAAAGAAATGTGAAAGCTAAATGCAACTGTATATGAAAAATACATTTTCATCAACAATATTCCCAGTGACATATTTCCCAGGTGAGTCAATTTTAAGTTCCTATCCTAAGGCTCTATCAAGGAGAGTTATATATCGTTGGAAAGAACAAGCTAGGAGCTTTCAACCAAGCTAACAAAAACCAAGCAAAACAAATGTGAAAGTTAACTGTAATTGTATACGAAAAATACAGTATCATCAACAATATTCCCAGTGACATATTTCCTAGATTAGTCAATTTTAAGTTCCTTTCCTAAGCCTCTATCAGCGAGGGTTATCTTCGTTGGAAAGAACAAAATAAGGGATTTCAACTAAGCTATGCACGGTATATGCAGCGGAAAAAATGTGAAAGTTTAATGCAACTGTACATGAAAAATACAAAATCATCAACAATATTCCCAATGACATATTTCCTAAGTGAGTCAATTATAAGTTCCTTCCCTAAGCCTTTATCAACGAGGGTTATACATCGTTGGAAAGAACAAGCTAAGGGCTTTCAATCAAGCTATAAACGTTTTATGCAACAAAAGAAATGTGAAAGATAAATGCAACTGTACATGAAAAATTCAAAATCATCAACAATATTCCCAGTGTCATATTTCCTAGATGAGTCAATTTTAAGTTCGTTTCCTAAACCTCTTTAAACCTGAGTTTTACATCGTTGGAGAGAGCAAGCTAAGAGCTTTCAATTAAGCTATAAACGGTTTATGCAACAAAACAAATGTAAAAGTTAAATATAATTGTATATGAAAAATACAGTATCATCAACAATATTCCCAGTGACATATTTCCTAGATTAGTCAATTTTAAGTTCCTTTCCAAGCCTCTATCAGCGAGGGTTATCTTCGTTGGAAAGAACAAAATAAGGGATTTCAACTAAGCTATATACGGTATATGCAGCGGAAAAATGTGTGAGTTAAATACAACTGTATATGAAAAATACAGAGTCATCAACAATATTCCTCGTGACATAATTCCGAGATCCGTCAATTTTAAGTTCCTTTCCTAAGCTTCTATCAACCACAGTTATACATCGTTGGAAAGAACCAAGTAAGGGCTTTCAATCACAATATAAATAGTTTTTCCAGCAAAAGAAATGTGAAAGTTAAACGCAACTGTATATGAAAAATACAGAATCATCAACAATATTCCCAGTGACATATTTCCCAGGTGAGTCAATTTTAAGTTCCTTTCCTAAGCCTCTATTAAGGAGAGTTATACATCGTTGGAAAGAACAAGCTAAGGGCTTTCAACCAAGCTATAAACGGTTTATGCAACAAAAGAAATGTGAAAGATAAATGCAACTGTACATGAAGAATACAAAATCATCAACAATATTCCCAGTGACATATTTCCTAAGTCAGTCAATTATAACTTCCTTCCCTAAGCCTCTATCAACGAAAGTTATACATCGTTCGAAAGAAGAGTCTAAGAGCTTTCAACCAAGCTGTAAGTCGTTTATGCGGCAAAAGATATGTGAAAGTTAAATGCAACTGTATATGAAAAATACAAAATCATCAACAATATTCCCAGTGATATATTTCCCAGGTGAGTCAATTTTAAGTTCCTTTCCTAAGCCTCTATTAAGGAGAGTTATACATCGTTGGAAAGAACAAGCTAAGGGCTTTCAACCAAGCTATAAACGGTTTATGCAACAAAAGAAATGTGAAAGATAAATGCAACTGTACATGAAGAATACAAAATCATCAACAATATTCCCAGTGTCATATTTCCTAGATGAGTCAATTTTAAGTTCGTTTCCTAAACCTCTTTAAACCTGAGTTTTACATCGTTGGAGAGAGCAAGCTAAGAGCTTTCAACTAAGCTATAAACGGTTTATGCAGCAAAACAAATGTGAAAGTTAAATGTAATTGTATATGAAAAATACAGTATCATCAACAATATTCCCAGTGACATATCTCCTAGATTAGTCAATTTTAAGTTCCTTTCCTAAGCCTCTATCAGCGAGGGTTATCTTCGTTGGAAAGAACAAAATAAGGGATTTCAACTAAGCTATACACGGTATGTGCAGCGGAAAAAATGTGAGAGTTAAATACAACTGTATATGAAAAATACAGAGTCATCAACAATATTCCTCGTGACATAATTCCGAGATCCGTCAATTTTAAGTTCCTTTCCTAAGCTTCTATCAACCACAGTTATACATCGTTGGAAAGAACAAAATAAGGGCTTTCAATCACACTATAAATAGTTTTTGCAGCAAAAGAAATGTGAAAGTTAAATGCAACTGTATATGAAAATTACAGATTCATCAACAATATTGCCAGTGACATCTTTCCTAAATGAGTCAATTTTAAGTTCCTTTCCTAAGCCTCTAGCAATGAGAGTTATACGTCGTACGAAAGAACAAGCTAAGAGCTTTCAACCAAGCTGTAAGTCATTTATGCAGCAAAAGAAATGTGAAAGCTAAATGCAACTGTATATGAAAAATACATTTTCATCAACAATATTCCCATTGACATATTTCCCAGGTGAGTCAATTTTAAGTTCCTATCCTAAGGCTCTATCAAGGAGAGTTATACATCGTTGGAAAGAACAAGCTAGGAGCTTTCAACCAAGCTAACAAAAACCAAGCAAAACAAATGTGAAAGTTAACTGTAATTGTATACGAAAAATACAGTATCATCAACAATATTCCCAGTGACATATTTCCTAGATTAGTCAATTTTAAGTTCCTTTCCTAAGCCTCTATCAGCGAGGGTTATCTTCGTTGGAAAGAACAAAATAAGGGATTTCAACTAAGCTATACACGGTATATGCAGCGGAAAAAATGTGAAAGTTAAATGCAACTGTACATGAAAAATACAAAATCATCAACAATATTCCCAATGACATATTTCCTAAGTGAGTCAATTATAAGTTCCTTCCCTAAGCCTTTATCAACGAGGGTTATACATCGTTGGAAAGAACAAGCTAAGGGCTTTCAATCAAGCTATAAACGTTTTATGCAACAAAAGAAATGTGAAAGATAAATGCAACTGTACATGAAAAATTCAAAATCATCAACAATATTCCCAGTGTCATATTTCCTAGATGAGTCAATTTTAAGTTCGTTTCCTAAACCTCTTTAAACCTGAGTTTTACATCTTTGGAGAGAGCAAGCTAAGAGCTTTCAATTAAGCTATAAACGGTTTATGCAACAAAACAAATGTAAAAGTTAAATGTAATTGTATATGAAAAATACAGTATCATCAACAATATTCCCAGTGACATATTTCCTAGATTAGTCAATTTTAAGTTCCTTTCCAAGCCTCTATCAGCGAGGGTTATCTTCGTTGGAAAGAACAAAATAAGGGATTTCAACTAAGCTATATACGGTATATGCAGCGGAAAAATGTGAGAGTTAAATACAACTGTATATGAAAAATAGAGAGTCATCAACAATATTCCTCGTGACATAATTCCGAGATCCGTCAATTTTAAGTTCCTTTCCTAAGCTTCTATCAACCACAGTTATACATCGTTGGAAAGAACCAAGTAAGGGCTTTCAATCACAATATAAATAGTTTTTCCAGCAAAAGAAATGTGAAAGTTAAACGCAACTGTATATGAAAAATACAGAATCATCAACAATATTCCCAGTGACATATTTCCCAGGTGAGTCAATTTTAAGTTCCTTTCCTAAGCCTCTATTAAGGAGAGTTATACATCGTTGGAAAGAACAAGCTAAGGGCTTTCAGTCGAGCTATAAATGATTTATGCAACGAAAGAAATGTGAAAGTTAAATGCAACTGTATATGAAAAACACAAAATCATCAACAATATTGCCAGTGACATATTTCCTAAGTGTGTCAATTATAAGTTCCTTCCATAAGCCTCTATCAATGAGAGTTATACATCGTTAGAAAGAACAAGCTAGGAGCTTTCGACCAAGCTATAAATAATTTATGCAACAAAATAAATGTGAAGGTTAAATGCAACTGTATATGAAAAATACAAAATCATCAAAAATATTGCCAGTAACATATTTCCTAGATGAGTCAATTTTAAGTTCCTTTCCTAAGCCTCTATCAATAAGAGTTATACATCGCTGGAAAGAACTAGCTAAGAGCTTTCAATCAAGCTATAAAAGATTTATGCAACAAAAGAAATGTGAAAGTTAAATGCAACTGTATATGAAAATTACAGATTTATCAACAATATTGCCAGTGACATATTTCCTAAATGAGTCAATTTTAAGTTCCTTTCCTAAGCCTCTAGCAATGAGAGTTATACGTCGTACGAAAGAACAAGCTAAGAGCTTTCAACCAAGCTGTAAGTCGTTTATGCGGCAAAAGAAATGTGAAAGTTAAATGCAACTGTATATGAAAAATACAAAATCATCAACAATATTCCCAGTGACATATTTCCCAGGTGAGTCAATTTTAAGTTCCTTTCCTAAGCCTCTGTTAAGGAGAGTTATACATCGTTGGAAAGAACAAGCTAAGGGCTTTGAACCAAGCTATAAACGGTTTATGCAACAAAAGAAATGTGAAAGATAAATGCAACTGTAAATGAAGAATACAAAATCATCAACAATATTCCCAGTGACATATTTCCCAGGTGAGTCAATTTTAAGTTCCTTTCCTAAGCCTCTATCAAGGATTGTTATACATCGTTGGAAAGAACAAGCTAGGAGCTTTCAACCAAGCTATAAATGATTTATGCAGCAAAAGAAATGTGAAAGTTAAATGCAACTGTATATGAAAAATACAAAATCATCAACAATATTGCCAGTAACATATTTCCTAAGATTGTCAATTATAAGTTCCTTCCCTAAGCCTTTATCAACGAGGGTTATACATCGTTGGAAAGAAAAAGCTAGGAGCTTTCAATCAAGCTGTAAGTTGTTTATGCAGCAAAAGAAATGTGAAAGTTAAATGCAACTGTATATGAAAAATAAAAAATCATCAACAATATTCCCAGTGACATATTTCCCAGGTGAGTCAATTTTAAGTTCCTTTCCTAAGCCTCTATCAAGGATTGTTATACATCGTTGGAAAGAACAAGCTAGGAGCTTTCAACCAAGCTATAAATGATTTATGCAACAAAAGAAATGTGAAAGTTAAATGCAACTGTATATGAAAATTACAGATTCATCAACAATATTGCCAGTGACATATTTCCTAGATGAGTCAATTTTAAGTTCCTTTCCTAAGCCTCTAGCAATGAGAGTTATACGTCGTACGAAAGAACAAGCTAAGAGCTTTCAATCAAGCTATAAATGATTTATGCGACAAAAGAAATGTGAAAGTTAAATGCAACTGTATATGAAAATTACAGATTCATCAACAATATTGCCAGTGACATATTTCCTAGATGAGTCAATTTTAAGTTCCTTTCCTAAGCCTCTAGCAATGAGAGTTATACATCGTTCGAAAGAAGAGTCTAAGAGCTTTCAATCAAGCTATAAATGGTTTATGCGACAAAAGAAATGTGAAAGTTAAATGCAACTGTATATGAAAATTACAGATTCATCAACAATATTGCCAGTGACATATTTCCTAGATGAGTCAATTTTAAGTTCCTTTCCTAAGCCTCTAGCAATGAGAGTTATACGTCGTACGAAAGAACAAGCTAAGAGCTTTCAATCAAGCTATAAATGATTTATGCGACAAAAGAAATGTGAAAGTTAAATGCAACTGTATATGAAAATTACAGATTCATCAACAATATTCCCAGTGACATATTTCCTAAGTCAGCCAATTATAACTTCCTTCCCTAAGCCTCTATCAACGAAAGTTATACATCGTTCGAAAGAAGAGTCTAAGAGCTTTCAATCAAGCTATAAATGGTTTATGCAACAATAGAAATGTGAAAGTTAGGTGCAACTGTATATGAAAAATACAAAATCATCAACAATATTCCCAGTGACATATTTCCTAAGTCAGTCAATTATAACTTCCTTCCCTAAGCCTCTATCAACGAAAGTTATACATCGTTCGAAAGAAGAGTCTAAGAGCTTTCAATCAAGCTATAAATGATTTATGCAACAAAAGAAATGTGAAAGTTAAATGCAACTGTATATGAAAAATACAAAATCATCAACAATATTGCCAGTAACATATTTCCTAAGATTGTCAATTATAAGTTCCTTCCCTAAGCCTCTATCAATTAGATTTATACAGCGTTAGAAAGAACAAGCTAGGAGCTTTCAACCAAGCTATAAATGATTTATGCAGCAAAAGAAATGTGAAAGTTAAATGCAACTGTATATGAAAAATACAAAATCATCAACAATATTGCCAGTAACATATTTCCTAAGATTGTCAATTATAAGTTCCTTCCCTAAGCCTGTATCAACGAGGGTTATACATCGTTGGAAAGAAAAAGCTAGGAGCTTTCAATCAAGCTGTAAGTTATTTATGCAGCAAAAGAAATGTGAAAGTTAAATGCAACTGTATATGAAAAATAAAAAATCATCAACAATATTCCCAGTGACATATTTCCCAGGTGAGTCAATTTTAAGTTCCTTTCCTAAGCCTCTATCAAGGATTGTTATACATCGTTGGAAAGAACAAGCTAGGAGCTTTCAACCAAGCTATAAATGATTTATGCAACAAAAGAAATGTGAAAGTTAAATGCAACTGTATATGAAAATTACAGATTCATCAACAATATTGCCAGTGACATATTTCCTAGATGAGTCAATTTTAAGTTCCTTTCCTAAGCCTCTAGCAATGAGAGTTATACGTCGTACGAAAGAACAAGCTAAGAGCTTTCAATCAAGCTATAAATGATTTATGCGACAAAAGAAATGTGAAAGTTAAATGCAACTGTATATGAAAATTACAGATTCATCAACAATATTGCCAGTGACATATTTCCTAGATGAGTCAATTTTAAGTTCCTTTCCTAAGCCTGTAGCAATGAGAGTTATACGTCGTACGAAAGAACAAGCTAAGAGCTTTCAACCACGCTGTAAGTCGTTTATGCAGCAAAAGAAATGTGAAAGCTAAATGCAACTGTATATGAAAAATACATTTTCATCAACAATATTCCCAGTGACATATTTCCCAGGTGAGTCAATTTTAAGTTCCTTTCCTAAGGCTCTATCAGGGAGAGTTATACATCGTTGGAAAGAACAAGCTAGGAGCTTTCAACCAAGCTAACAAAAACCAAGCAAATGGATGTGAATGGTAACTGTAATTGTATATGAAAAATACAGTATCATCAACAATATTCCCAGTGACATATTTCCTAGATTAGTCAATTTTAAGTTCCTTTCCTAAGCCTCTATCAGCGAGGGTTATCTTCGTTGGAAAGAACAAAATAAGGGATTTCAACTAAGCTATACACGGTATATGCAGCGGAAAAAATGTGAGAGTTAAATACAACTGTATATGAAAAATACAGAGTCATCAACAATATTCCTCGTGACATAATTCCGAGATCCGTCAATTTTAAGTTCCTTTCCTAAGCTTCTATCAACCACAGTTATACATCGTTGGAAAGAACAAAGTAAGGGCTTTCAATCACAATATAAATAGTTTTTCCAGCAAAAGAAATGTGAAAGTTAAACGCAACTGTATATGAAAAATACAGAATCATCAACAATATTCCCAGTGACATATTTCCTAAGTGTGTCAATTATAAGTTCCTTCCCTAAGCCTTTATTAACGAGGGTTATATATCGTTGGAAAGAACAAGCTAAGGGCTTTCAATCAAGCTATAAACGTTTTATGCAACAAAAGAAATGTGAAAGATAAATGCAACTGTACATGAAAAATTCAAAATCATCAACAATATTCCCAGTGTCATATTTCCTAGATGAGTCAATTTTAAGTTCGTTTCCTAAACCTCTTTAAACCTGAGTTTTACATCGTTGGAGAGAGCAAGCTAAGAGCTTTCAATTAAGCTATAAACGGTTTATGCAACAAAACAAATGTGAAAGTTAAATGTAATTGTATATGAAAAATACAGTATCATCAACAATATTCCCAGTGACACATTTCCTAAGTTTGTCAATTATAAGTTCCTTCCCTAAGCCTCTAACAATAAGGGTTATCTTCGTTGGAAAGAACAAAATAAGGGATTTCAACTAAGCTATACACGGTATATGCAGCGGAAAAAATGTGAGAGTTAAATACAACTGTATATGAAAAATACAGAGTCATCAACAATATTCCTCGTGACATAATTCCGAGATCCGTCAATTTTAAGTTCCTTTCCTAAGCTTCTATCAACCACAGTTATACATCGTTGGAAAGAACAAAGTAAGGGCTTTCAATCACAATATAAATAGTTTTTCCATCAAAAGAAATGTGAAAGTTAAACGCAACTGTATATGAAAAATACAGAATCATCAACAATATTCCCAGTGACATATTTCCTAAGTGTGTCAATTATAAGTTCCTTCCCTAAGCCTCTAACAATGAGGGTTATACATCGTTGGAAAGAATGAGCTAGGAGCTTTCAATCGAGCTATAAATGATTTATGCAACAAAAGAAATGTGAAAGTTAAATGCAACTGTATATGAAAAACACAAAATCATCAACAATATTGCCAGTGACATATTTCCTAAGTGTGTCAATTATAAGTTCCTTCCCTAAGCCTCTATCAATGAGAGTTATACATCGTTAGAAAGAACAAGCTAGGAGCTTTCGACCAAGCTATAAATGATTTATGCAACAAAATAAATGTGAAGGTTAAATGCAACTGTATATGAAAAATACAAAATCATCAACAATATTGCCAGTAACATATTTCCTAGATGAGTCAATTTTAAGTTCCTTTCCTAAGCCTCTATCAATAAGAGTTATACATAGCTGGAAAGAACTAGCTAAGAGCTTTCAATCAAGCTATAAAAGATTTATGCAGCAAAAGAAATGTGAAAGTTAAATGCAACTGTATATGAAAATTACAGATTCATCAACAATATTGCCAGTGACATATTTCCTAAATGAGTTAATTTTAAGTTCCTTTCCTAAGCCTCTAGCAATGAGAGTTATACGTCGTACGAAAGAACAAGCTAAGAGCTTTCAACCAAGCTGTAAGTCGTTTATGCGGCAAAAGATATGTGAAAGTTAAATGCAACTGTATATGAAAAATACAAAATCATCAACAATATTCCCAGTGATATATTTCCCAGGTGAGTCAATTTTAAGTTCCTTTCCTAAGCCTCTATTAAGGAGAGTTATACATCGTTGGAAAGAACAAGCTAAGGGCTTTCAACCAAGCTATAAACGGTTTATGCAACAAAAGAAATGTGAAAGATAAATGCAACTGTACATGAAGAATACAAAATCATCAACAATATTCCCAGTGTCATATTTCCTAGATGAGTCAATTTTAAGTTCGTTTCCTAAACCTCTTTAAACCTGAGTTTTACATCGTTGGAGAGAGCAAGCTAAGAGCTTTCAATTAAGCTATAAACGGTTTATGCAGCAAAACAAATGTGAAAGTTAAATGTAATTGTATATGAAAAATACAGTATCATCAACAATATTCCCAGTGACATATCTCCTAGATTAGTCAATTTTAAGTTCCTTTCCTAAGCCTCTATCAGCGAGGGTTATCTTCGTTGGAAAGAACAAAATAAGGGATTTCAACTAAGCTATACACGGTATGTGCAGCGGAAAAAATGTGAGAGTTAAATACAACTGTATATGAAAAATACAGAGTCATCAACAATATTCCTCGTGACATAATTCCGAGATCCGTCAATTTTAAGTTCCTTTCCTAAGCTTCTATCAACCACAGTTATACATCGTTGGAAAGAACAAAATAAGGGCTTTCAATCACACTATAAATAGTTTTTGCAGCAAAAGAAATGTGAAAGTTAAATGCAACTGTATATGAAAATTACAGATTCATCAACAATATTGCCAGTGACATCTTTCCTAAATGAGTCAATTTTAAGTTCCTTTCCTAAGCCTCTAGCAATGAGAGTTATACGTCGTACGAAAGAACAAGCTAAGAGCTTTCAACCAAGCTGTAAGTCATTTATGCAGCAAAAGAAATGTGAAAGCTAAATGCAACTGTATATGAAAAATACATTTTCATCAACAATATTCCCATTGACATATTTCCCAGGTGAGTCAATTTTAAGTTCCTATCCTAAGGCTCTATCAAGGAGAGTTATACATCGTTGGAAAGAACAAGCTAGGAGCTTTCAACCAAGCTAACAAAAACCAAGCAAAACAAATGTGAAAGTTAACTGTAATTGTATACGAAAAATACAGTATCATCAACAATATTCCCAGTGACATATTTCCTAGATTAGTCAATTTTAAGTTCCTTTCCTAAGCCTCTATCAGCGAGGGTTATCTTCGTTGGAAAGAACAAAATAAGGGATTTCAACTAAGCTATGCACGGTATATGCAGCGGAAAAAATGTGAAAGTTAAATGCAACTGTACATGAAAAATACAAAATCATCAACAATATTTCCAATGACATATTTCCTAAGTGAGTCAATTATAAGTTCCTTCCCTAAGCCTTTATCAACGAGGGTTATACATCGTTGGAAAGAACAAGCTAAGGGCTTTCAATCAAGCTATAAACGTTTTATGCAACAAAAGAAATGTGAAAGATAAATGCAACTGTACATGAAGAATACAAAATCATCAACAATATTCCCAGTGTCATATTTCCTAGATGAGTCAATTTTAAGTTCGTTTCCTAAACCTCTTTAAACCTGAGTTTTACATCGTTGGAGAGAGCAAGCTAAGAGCTTTCAATTAAGCTATAAACGGTTTATGCAGCAAAACAAATGTGAAAGTTAAATGTAATTGTATATGAAAAATACAGTATCATCAACAATATTCCCAGTGACATATCTCCTAGATTAGTCAATTTTAAGTTCCTTTCCTAAGCCTCTATCAGCGAGGGTTATCTTCGTTGGAAAGAACAAAATAAGGGATTTCAACTAAGCTATACACGGTATGTGCAGCGGAAAAAATGTGAGAGTTAAATACAACTGTATATGAAAAATACAGAGTCATCAACAATATTCCTCGTGACATAATTCCGAGATCCGTCAATTTTAAGTTCCTTTCCTAAGCTTCTATCAACCACAGTTATACATCGTTGGAAAGAACAAAATAAGGGCTTTCAATCACACTATAAATAGTTTTTGCAGCAAAAGAAATGTGAAAGTTAAATGCAACTGTATATGAAAATTACAGATTCATCAACAATATTGCCAGTGACATCTTTCCTAAATGAGTCAATTTTAAGTTCCTTTCCTAAGCCTCTAGCAATGAGAGTTATACGTCGTACGAAAGAACAAGCTAAGAGCTTTCAACCAAGCTGTAAGTCATTTATGCAGCAAAAGAAATGTGAAAGCTAAATGCAACTGTATATGAAAAATACATTTTCATCAACAATATTCCCATTGACATATTTCCCAGGTGAGTCAATTTTAAGTTCCTATCCTAAGGCTCTATCAAGGAGAGTTATACATCGTTGGAAAGAACAAGCTAGGAGCTTTCAACCAAGCTAACAAAAACCAAGCAAAACAAATGTGAAAGTTAACTGTAATTGTATACGAAAAATACAGTATCATCAACAATATTCCCAGTGACATATTTCCTAGATTAGTCAATTTTAAGTTCCTTTCCTAAGCCTCTATCAGCGAGGGTTATCTTCGTTGGAAAGAACAAAATAAGGGATTTCAACTAAGCTATGCACGGTATATGCAGCGGAAAAAATGTGAAAGTTAAATGCAACTGTACATGAAAAATACAAAATCATCAACAATATTTCCAATGACATATTTCCTAAGTGAGTCAATTATAAGTTCCTTCCCTAAGCCTTTATCAACGAGGGTTATACATCGTTGGAAAGAACAAGCTAAGGGCTTTCAATCAAGCTATAAACGTTTTATGCAACAAAAGAAATGTGAAAGATAAATGCAACTGTACATGAAAAATTCAAAATCATCAACAATATTCCCAGTGTCATATTTCCTAGATGAGTCAATTTTAAGTTCGTTTCCTAAACCTCTTTAAACCTGAGTTTTACATCTTTGGAGAGAGCGAGCTAAGAGCTTTCAATTAAGCTATAAACGGTTTATGCAACAAAACAAATGTAAAAGTTAAATGTAATTGTATATGAAAAATACAGTATCATCAACAATATTCCCAGTGACATATTTCCTAGATTAGTCAATTTTAAGTTCCTTTCCAAGCCTCTATCAGCGAGGGTTATCTTCGTTGGAAAGAACAAAATAAGGGATTTCAACTAAGCTATATACGGTATATGCAGCGCAAAAATGTGAGAGTTAAATACAACTGTATATGAAAAATACAGAGTCATCAACAATATTCCTCGTGACATAATTCCGAGATCCGTCAATTTTAAGTTCCTTTCCTAAGCTTCTATCAACCACAGTTATACATCGTTGGAAAGAACCAAGTAAGGGCTTTCAATCACAATATAAATAGTTTTTCCAGCAAAAGAAATGTGAAAGTTAAACGCAACTGTATATGAAAAATACAGAATCATCAACAATATTCCCAGTGACATATTTCCCAGGTGAGTCAATTTTAAGTTCCTTTCCTAAGCCTCTATTAAGGAGAGTTATACATCGTTGGAAAGAACAAGCTAGGAGCTTTCGACCAAGCTATAAATAATTTATGCAACAAAATAAATGTGAAGGTTAAATGCAACTGTATATGAAAAATACAAAATCATCAACAATATTGCCAGTAACATATTTCCTAGATGAGTCAATTTTAAGTTCCTTTCCTAAGCCTCTATCAATAAGAGTTATACATCGCTGGAAAGAACTAGCTAAGAGCTTTCAATCAAGCTATAAAAGCTTTATGCAACAAAAGAAATGTGAAAGTTAAATGCAACTGTATATGAAAATTACAGATTTATCAACAATATTGCCAGTGACATATTTCCTAAATGAGTCAATTTTAAGTTCCTTTCCTAAGCCTCTAGCAATGAGAGTTATACGTCGTACGAAAGAACAAGCTAAGAGCTTTCAACCAAGCTGTAAGTCGTTTATGCGGCAAAAGAAATGTGAAAGTTAAATGCAACTGTATATGAAAAATACAAAATCATCAACAATATTCCCAGTGACATATTTCCCAGGTGAGTCAATTTTAAGTTCCTTTCCTAAGCCTCTATTAAGGAGAGTTATACATCGTTGGAAAGAACAAGCTAAGGGCTTTGAACCAAGCTATAAACGGTTTATGCAACAAAAGAAATGTGAAAGATAAATGCAACTGTAAATGAAGAATACAAAATCATCAACAATATTCCCAGTGACATATTTCCTAAGTCAGTCAATTATAACTTCCTTCCCTAAGCCTCTATCAACGAAAGTTATACATCGTTCGAAAGAAGAGTCTAAGAGCTTTCAACCAAGCTGTAAGTCGTTTATGCGGCAAAAGATATGTGAAAGTTAAATGCAACTGTATATGAAAAATACAAAATCATCAACAATATTCCCAGTGATATATTTCCCAGGTGAGTCAATTTTAAGTTCCTTTCCTAAGCCTCTATTAAGGAGAGTTATACATCGTTGGAAAGAACAAGCTAAGGGCTTTCAACCAAGCTATAAACGGTTTATGCAACAAAAGAAATGTGAAAGATAAATGCAACTGTACATGAAGAATACAAAATCATCAACAATATTCCCAGTGTCATATTTCCTAGATGAGTCAATTTTAAGTTCGTTTCCTAAACCTCTTTAAACCTGAGTTTTACATCGTTGGAGAGAGCAAGCTAAGAGCTTTCAATTAAGCTATAAACGGTTTATGCAGCAAAACAAATGTGAAAGTTAAATGTAATTGTATATGAAAAATACAGTATCATCAACAATATTCCCAGTGACACATCTCCTAGATTAGTCAATTTTAAGTTCCTTTCCTAAGCCTCTATCAGCGAGGGTTATCTTCGTTGGAAAGAACAAAATAAGGGATTTCAACTAAGCTATACACGGTATATGCAGCGGAAAAAATGTGAGAGTTAAATACAACTGTATATGAAAAATACAGAGTCATCAACAATATTCCTCGTGACATAATTCCGAGATCCGTCAATTTTAAGTTCCTTTCCTAAGCTTCTATCAACCACAGTTATACATCGTTGGAAAGAACAAAATAAGGGCTTTCAATCACACTATAAATAGTTTTTGCAGCAAAAGAAATGTGAAATTTAAATGCAACTGTATATGAAAATTACAGATTCATCAACAATATTGCCAGTGACATATTTCCTAAATGAGTCAATTTTAAGTTCCTTTCCTAAGCCTCTAGCAATGAGAGTTATACGTCGTACGAAAGAACAAGCTAAGAGCTTTCCACCAAGCTGTAAGTCATTTATGCAGCAAAAGAAATGTGAAAGCTAAATGCAACTGTATATGAAAAATACATTTTCATCAACAATATTCCCAGTGACATATTTCCCAGGTGAGTCAATTTTAAGTTCCTATCCTAAGGCTCTATCAAGGAGAGTTATATATCGTTGGAAAGAACAAGCTAGGAGCTTTCAACCAAGCTAACAAAAACCAAGCAAAACAAATGTGAAAGTTAACTGTAATTGTATACGAAAAATACAGTATCATCAACAATATTCCCAGTGACATATTTCCTAGATTAGTCAATTTTAAGTTCCTTTCCTAAGCCTCTATCAGCGAGGGTTATCTTCGTTGGAAAGAACAAAATAAGGGATTTCAACTAAGCTATGCACGGTATATGCAGCGGAAAAAATGTGAAAGTTTAATGCAACTGTACACGAAAAATACAAAATCATCAACAATATTCCCAATGACATATTTCCTAAGTGAGTCAATTATAAGTTCCTTCCCTAAGCCTTTATCAACGAGGGTTATACATCGTTGGAAAGAACAAGCTAAGGGCTTTCAATCAAGCTATAAACGTTTTATGCAACAAAAGAAATGTGAAAGATAAATGCAACTGTACATGAAAAATTCAAAATCATCAACAATATTCCCAGTGTCATATTTCCTAGATGAGTCAATTTTAAGTTCGTTTCCTAAACCTCTTTAAACCTGAGTTTTACATCGTTGGAGAGAGCAAGCTAAGAGCTTTCAATTAAGCTATAAACGGTTTATGCAACAAAACAAATGTAAAAGTTAAATATAATTGTATATGAAAAATACAGTATCATCAACAATATTCCCAGTGACATATTTCCTAGATTAGTCAATTTTAAGTTCCTTTCCAAGCCTCTATCAGCGAGGGTTATCTTCGTTGGAAAGAACAAAATAAGGGATTTCAACTAAGCTATATACGGTATATGCAGCGGAAAAATGTGTGAGTTAAATACAACTGTATATGAAAAATACAGAGTCATCAACAATATTCCTCGTGACATAATTCCGAGATCCGTCAATTTTAAGTTCCTTTCCTAAGCTTCTATCAACCACAGTTATACATCGTTGGAAAGAACCAAGTAAGGGCTTTCAATCACAATATAAATAGTTTTTCCAGCAAAAGAAATGTGAAAGTTAAACGCAACTGTATATGAAAAATACAGAATCATCAACAATATTCCCAGTGACATATTTCCCAGGTGAGTCAATTTTAAGTTCCTTTCCTAAGCCTCTATTAAGGAGAGTTATACATCGTTGGAAAGAACAAGCTAAGGGCTTTCAATCACACTATAAATAGTTTTTGCAGCAAAAGAAATGTGAAAGTTAAATGCAACTGTATATGAAAAATACAGAATCATCAACAATATTCCCAGTGACATATTTCCTAAGTTTGTCAATTATAAGTTCCTTCCCTAAGCCTCTAACAATGAGGGTTATACATCGTTGGAAAGAAAAAGCTAGGAGCTTTCAATCAAGCTATAAATGATTTATGCAGCAAAAGAAATGTGAAAGTTAAATGTAATAGTATATGAAAAATACAGTATCATCAACAATATTCCCAGTGACATATTTCCTAGATTAGTCAATTTTAAGTTCCTTTCCTAAGCCTCTATCAGCGAGGGTTATCTTCGTTGGAAAGAACAAAATAAGGGATTTCAACTAAGCTATACACGGTATATGCAGCGGAAAAAATGTGAGAGTTAAATACAACTGTATATGGAAAATACAGAGTCATCAACAATATTCCTCGTGACATAATTCCGAGATCCGTCAATTTTAAGTTCCTTTCCTAAGCTTCTATCAACCACAGTTATACATCGTTGGAAAGAATAAAATAAGGGCTTTCAATCACACTATAAATAGTTTTTGCAGCAAAAGAAATGTGAAAGTTAAATGCAACTGTATATGAAAAATACAGAATCATCAACAATATTCCCAGTGACATATTTCCTAAGTGTGTCAATTATAAGTTTCTTCCCTAAGCCTCTATCAATTAGATTTATACAGCGTTAGAAAGAACAAGCTAGGAGCTTTCAACCAAGCTATAAATGATTTATGCAACAAAAGAAATGTGAAAGTTAAATGCAACTGTATATGAAAAACACAAAATCATCAACAATATTGCCAGTGACATATTTCCTAAGTGTGTCAATTATAAGTTTCTTCCCTAAGCCTCTATCAATTAGATTTATACATCGTTGGAAAGAAAAAGCTAGGAGCTTTCAATCAAGCTATAACTGATTTATGCAGTAAAATAAATGTGAAAGTTAAATGCAACTGTATATGAAAAATAAAAAATCATCAACAATATTCCCAGTGACATATTTCCCAGGTGAGTCAATTTAAGAACAAGCTAGGAGCTTTCAACCAAGCTATTAATGATTTATGCAACAAAAGAAATGTGAAAGTTAAATGCAACTGTATATGAAAATTACAGATTCATCAACAATATTGCCAGTGACATATTTCCTAGATGAGTCAATTTTAAGTTCCTTTCCTAAGCCTCTAGCAATGAGAGTTATACGTCATGCGAAAGAACAAGCTAAGAGCTTTCAACCAAGCTATAAATGATTTATGCAACAAAAGAAATGTGAAAGTTAAATGCAACTGTATATGAAAATTACAGATTCATCAACAATATTGCCAGTGACATATTTCCTAGATGAGTCAATTTTAAGTTCCTTTTCTAAGCCTCTAGCAATGAGAGTTATACGTCGTACGAAAGAACAAGCTAAGAGCTTTCAACCAAGCTGTAAGTCGTTTATGCAGCAAAAGAAATGTGAAAGTTAAATGCAACTGTATATGAAAAATACATTTTCATCAACAATATTCCCAGTGACATATTTCCCAGGTGAGTCAATTTGAAGTTCCTTTCCTAAGCCTCTATCAAGGAGAGTTATACATCGTTGGAAAGAACAAGCTAAGGGCTTTCAATCAAGCTATAAACGATTTATGCAACAAAAGAAATGTGAAAGTTAAATGCAACTGTACATGAAAAATACAAAACCATCAACAATATTCCCAGTGTCATATTTCCTAGATGAGTCAATTTTAAGTTCGTTTCCTAAACCTCTTTAAACCTGAGTTTTACATCGTTGGAGAGAGCAAGCTAAGAGCTTTCAATTAAGCTGTAAACGGTTTATGCAGCAAAACAAATGTGAAAGTTAAATGTAATTGTATATGAAAAATACAGTATCATCAACAATATTCCCAGTGACATATTTCCTAGATTAGTCAATTTTAAGTTCCTTTCCTAAGCCTCTATCAGCGAGGGTTATCTTCGTTGGAAAGAACAAAATAAGGGATTTCAACTAAGCTATACACGGTATATGCAGCGGAAAAAATGTAAGAGTTAAATACAACTGTATATGAAAAATACAGAGTCATCAACAATATTCCTCGTGACATAATTCCGAGATCCGTCAATTTTAAGTTCCTTTCCTAAGCTTCTATCAACCACAGTTATACATCGTTGGAAAGAACAAAATAAGGGCTTTCAATCACACTATAAATAGTTTTTGCAGCAAAAGAAATGTGAAAGTTAAATGCAACTGTATATGAAAAATACAGAATCATCAACAATATTCCCAGTGACATATTTCCCAGGTGAGTCAATTTTAAGTTCCTTTCCTAAGCCTCTATCAAGGAGAGTTATACGTCGTGCGAAAGAACAAGCTAAGAGCTTTCAACCAAGCTGTAAGTCGTTTATGCGGCAAAAGAAATGTGAAAGTTAAATGCAACTGTATATGAAAATTACATTTTCATCAACAATATTCCCAGTGACATATTTCCCAGGTGAGTCAATTTTAAGTTCCTTTCCTAAGCCTCTATCAAGGAGAGTTATACATCGTTGGAAAGAACAAGCTAGGAGCTTTCAACCATGCTATAAATGATTTATGCAACAAAAGAAATGTGAAAGTTAAATGCAACTGTATATGAAAATTACAGATTCATCAACAATATTGCCAGTGATATATTTCAAAGATGAGTCAATTTTAAGTTCCTTTCCTAAGCCTCTAGCAATGAGAGTTATACGTCGTACGAAAGAACAAGCTAAGAGCTTTCAACCAAGCTGTAAGTCGTTTATGCAGCAAAAGAAGTGTGAAAGTTAAATGCAACTGTATATGAAAAATACATTTTCATCAACAATATTTCCAGTGACATATTTCCCAGGTGAGTCAATTTTAAGTTCCTTTCCTAAGCCTCTATCAAGGAGAGTTATACATCGTTGGAAAGAACAAGCTAAGGGCTTTCAATCAAGCTATAAACGTTTTATGCAACAAAAGAAATGTGAAAGTTAAATGCAACTGTACATGAAAAATACAAAATCATCAACAATATTCCCAATGACATATTTCCTAATTGAGTCAATTATAAGTTCCTTCCCTAAGCCTTTATCAACGAGGGTTATACATCGTTGGAAAGAACAAGCTGAGGGCTTTCAATCAAGCTATAAACGTTTTATGCAACAAAAGAAATGTGAAAGATAAATGCAACTGTACATGAAAAATACAAAATCATCAACAATATTCCCAGTGTCATATTTCCTAGATGAGTCAATTTTAAGTTCGTTTCCTAAACCTCTTTAAACCTGAGTTTTACATCGTTGGAGAGAGCAAGCTAAGAGCTTTCAATTAAGCTATAAACGGTTTATGCAGCAAAACAAATGTGAAAGTTAAATGTAATTGTATATGAAAAATACAGTATCATCAACAATATTCCCAGTGACATATTTCCTAGATTAGTCAATTTTAAGTTCCTTTCCTAAGCCTCTATCAGCGAGGGTTATCTTCGTTGGAAAGAACAAAATAAGGGATTTCAACTAAGCTATACACGGTATATGCAGCGGAAAAAATGTGAGAGTTAAATACAACTGTATATGAAAAATACAGAGTCATCAACAATATTCCTCGTGACATAATTCCGAGATCCGTCAATTTTAAGTTCCTTTCCTAAGCTTCTATCAACCACAGTTATACATCGTTGGAAAGAACAAAATAAGGGCTTTCAATCACACTATAAATAGTTTTTGCAGCAAAAGAAATGTGAAAGTTAAATGCAACTGTATATGAAAAATACAGAATCATCAACAATATTCCCAGTGACATATTTCCTAAGTTTGTCAATTATAAGTTCCTTCCCTAAGCCTCTAACAATGAGGGTTATACATCGTTGGAAAGAAAAAGCTAGGAGCTTTCAATCAAGCTATAAATGATTTACGCAGCAAAAGAAATGTGAAAGTTAAATGTAATAGTATATGAAAAATACAGTATCATCAACAATATTCCCAGTGACATATTTCCTAGATTAGTCAATTTTAAGTTCCTTTCCTAAGCCTCTATCAGCGAGGGTTATCTTCGTTGGAAAGAACAAAATAAGGGATTTCAACTAAGCTATACACGGTATATGCAGCGGAAAAAATGTGAGAGTTAAATACAACTGTATATGAAAAATACAGAGTCATCAACAATATTCCTCGTGACATAATTCCGAGATCCGTCAATTTTAAGTTCCTTTCCTAAGCTTCTATCAACCACAGTTATACATACAAGAAATGTGAAAGTTAAATGCAACTGTGTATGAAAAATACAGAATCATCAACAATATTCCCAGTGACATATTTCCTAAGTGTGTCAATTATAAGTTTCTTCCCTAAGCCTCTATCAATTAGATTTATACAGCGTTAGAAAGAACAAGCTAGGAGCTTTCAACCAAGCTATAAATGATTTATGCAACAAAAGAAATGTGAAAGTTAAATGCAACTGTATATGAAAAACACAAAATCATCAACAATATTGCCAGTGACATATTTCCTAAGTGTGTCAATTATAAGTTTCTTCCCTAAGCCTCTATCAATTAGATTTATACATCGTTGGAAAGAAAAAGCTAGGAGCTTTCAATCAAGCTATAACTGATTTATGCAGTAAAATAAATGTGAAAGTTAAATGCAACTGTATATGAAAAATAAAAAATCATCAACAATATTCCCAGTGACATATTTCCCAGGTGAGTCAATTTAAGAACAAGCTAGGAGCTTTCAACCAAGCTATAAATGATTTATGCAACAAAAGAAATGTGAAAGTTAAATGCAACTGTATATGAAAATTACAGATTCATCAACAATATTGCCAGTGACATATTTCCTAGATGAGTCAATTTTAAGTTCCTTTCCTAAGCCTCTAGCAATGAGAGTTATACGTCGTACGAAAGAACAAGCTAAGAGCTTTCAACCAAGCTGTAAGTCGTTTATGCAGCAAAAGAAATGTGAAAGTTAAATGCAACTGTATATGAAAAATACATTTTCATCAACAATATTCCCAGTGACATATTTCCCAGGTGAGTCAATTTTAAGTTCCTTTCCTAAGCCTCTATCAAGGAGAGTTATACATCGTTGGAAAGAACAAGCTAAGGGCTTTCAATCAAGCTATAAACGATTTATGCAACAAAAGAAATGTGAAAGTTAAATGCAACTGTACATGAAAAATACAAAATCATCAACAATATTCCCAGTGTCATATTTCCTAGATGAGTCAATTTTAAGTTCGTTTCCTAAATCTCTTTAAACCTGAGTTTTACATCGTTGGAGAGAGCAAGCTAAGAGCTTTCAATTAAGCTATAAACGGTTTATGCAGCAAAACAAATGTGAAAGTTAAATGTAATTGTATATGAAAAATACAGTATCATCAACAATATTCCCAGTGACATATTTCCTAGATTAGTCAATTTTAAGTTCCTTTCCTAAGCCTCTATCAGCGAGGGTTATCTTCATTGGAAAGAACAAAATAAGGGATTTCAACTAAGCTATACACGGTATATGCAGCGGAAAAAATGTGAGAGTTAAATACAACTGTATATGAAAAATACAGAGTCATCAACAATATTCCTCGTGACATAATTCCGAGATCCGTCCTAAGCTTCTATCAACCACAGTTATACATCGTTGGAAAGAACAAAATAAGGGCTTTCAATCACACCATAAATAGTTTTTGCAGCAAAAGAAATGTGAAAGTTAAATGCAACTGTATATGAAAAATACAGAATCATCAACAATATTCCCAGTGACATATTTCCTAAGTTTGTCAATTATAAGTTCCTTCCCTAAGCCTCTAACAATGAGGGTTATACATCGTTGGAAAGAAAAAGCTAGGAGCTTTCAATCAAGCTATAAATGATTTATGCAACAAAAGAAATGTGAAAGTTAAATGCAACTGTATATGAAAAATACTAAATCATCAACAATATTCCCAGTGACATATTTCCTAGATTAGTCAATTTTAAGTTTCTTTCCTAAGCCTCTATCAGCGAGGGTTATCTTCGTTGGAAAGAACAAAATAAGGGATTTCAACTAAGCTATACACGGTATATGCAGCGGAAAAAATGTGAGAGTTAAATACAACTGTATATGAAAAATACAGAGTCATCAACAATATTCCTCGTGACATAATTCCGAGATCCGTCAATTTTAAGTTCCTTTCCTAAGCTTCTATCAACCACAGTTATACATCGTTGGAAAGAACAAAATAAGGGCTTTCAAACACATTATAAATAGTTTTTGCAGCAAAAGAAATGTGAAAGTTAAATGCAACTGTATATGAAAAATACAGAATCATCAACAATATTCCCAGTGACATATTTCCTAAGTTTGTCAATTATAAGTTCCTTCCCTAAGCCTCTAACATCGTTGGAAAGAAAAAGCTAGGAGCTTTCAATCGAGCTATAAATGGTTTATGCAACAAAAGAAATGTGAAAGTTAAATGCAACTGTATATGAAAAACACAAAATCATCAACAATATTGCCAGTGACATATTTCCTAAGTGTGTCAATTATAAGTTCCTTCCCTAAGCCTCTATCAATGAGAGTTATACATCGTTAGAAAGAACAAGCTAGTAGCTTTCGACCAAGCTATAAATGATTTATGCAACAAAATAAATGTGAAGGTTAAATGCAACTGTATATGAAAAATACATTTTCATCAACAATATTCCCAGTGACATATTTCCTAAGTTTGTCAATTACAAGTTGCTTCCCTAAGCCTCTAACAATGAGGGTTATACATCGTTGGAAAGAAAAAGCTAGGAGCTTGCAATCAAGCTATAAATGATTTATGCATCAAAAGAAATGTGAAAGTTAAATGTAATTGTATATGAAAAATACAGTATCATCAACAATATTCCCAGTGACATATTTCCTAGATTAGTCAATTTTAAGTTCCTTTCCTAAGCCTCTATCAGCGAGGGTTATCTTCGTTGGAAAGAACAAAATAAGGGATTTCAACTAAGCTATACACGGTATATGCAGCGGAAAAAATGTGAGAGTTAAATACAACTGTATATGAAAAATACAGAGTCATCAACAATATTCCTCGTGACATAATTCCGAGATCCGTCAATTTTTAGTTCCTTTCCTAAGCTTCTATCAACCACAGTTATACATCGTTGGAAAGAACAAAATAAGGGCTTTCAATCACACTATAAATAGTTTTTGCAGCAAAAGAAATGTGAAAGTTAAATGCAACTGTATATGAAAAATACAGAATCATCAACAATATTCCCAGTGACATATTTCCTAAGTTTGTCAATTATAAGTTCCTTCCCTAAGCCTCTAACAATGAGGGTTATACATCGTTGGAAAGAAAAAGCTAGGAGCTTTCAATCAAGCTATAAATGATTTATGCAACAAAAGAACTGTGAAAGTTAAATGCAACTGTATATGAAAAATACTAAATCATCAACAATATTCCCAGTGACATATTTCCTAGATTAGTCAATTTTAAGTTTCTTTCCTAAGCCTCTATCAGCGAGGGTTATCTTCGTTGGAAAGAACAAAATAAGGGATTTCAACTAAGCTATACACGGTATATGCAGCGGAAAAAATGTGAGAGTTAAATACAACTGTATATGAAAAATACAGAGTCATCAACAATATTCCTCGTAACATAATTCCGAGATCCGTCAATTTTAAGTTCCTTTCCTAAGCTTCTATCAACCACTGTTATACATCGTTGGAAAGAACAAAATAAGGGCTTTCAAACACATTATAAATAGTTTTTGCAGCAAAAGAAATGTGAAAGTTAAATGCAACTGTATATGAAAAATATAGAATCATCAACAATATTCCCAGTGACATATTTCCTAAGTTTGTCAATTATAAGTTCCTTCCCTAAGCCTCTAACATCGTTGGAAAGAAAAAGCTAGGAGCTTTCAATCGAGCTATAAATGATTTATGCAACAAAAGAAATGTGAAAGTTAAATGCAACTGTATATGAAAAACACAAAATCATCAACAATATTGCCAGTGAAATATTTCCTAAGTGTGTCAATTATAAGTTCCTTCCCTAAGCCTCTATCAATTAGAGTTATACATCGTTAGAAAGAACAAGCTAGGAGCTTTCGACCAAGCTATAAATGATTTATGCAACAAAATAAATGTGAAGGTTAAATGCAACTGTATATGAAAAATACAAAATCATCAACAATATTGCCAGTAACAATATTGCCAGTGACATATTTCCTAAATGAGTCAATTTTAAGTTCCTTTCCTAAGCCTCTAGCAATGAGAGTTATACGTCGTACGAAAGAACAAGCTAAGAGCTTTCAACCAAGCTGTAAGTCGTTTATGCGGCAAAAGAAATGTGAAAGTTAAATGCAACTGTATATGAAAAATACAAAATCATCAACAATATTCCCAGTGACATATTTCCCAGGTGAGTCAATTTTAAGTTCCTTTCCTAAGCCTCTATTAAGGAGAGTTATACATCGTTGGAAAGAACAAGCTAAGGGCTTTCAACCAAGCTATAAACGGTTTATGCAACAAAAGAAATGTGAAAGGTAAATGCAACTGTACATGAAGAATACAAAATCATCAACAATATTCCCAGTGACATATTTCCTAAGTCAGTCAATTATAACTTCCTTCCCTAAGCCTCTATCAACGAAAGTTATACATCGTTCGAAAGAAGAGTCTAAGAGCTTTCAATCAAGCTATAAATGGTTTATGCAACAATAGAAATGTGAAAGTTAGGTGCAACTGTATATGAAAAATACTAAATCATCAACAATATTCCCAGTGACATATTTCCTAGATTAGTCAATTTTAAGTTTCTTTCCTAAGCCTCTATCAGCGAGGGTTATCTTCGTTGGAAAGAACAAAATAAGGGATTTCAACTAAGCTATACACGGTATATGCAGCGGAAAAAATGTGAGAGTTAAATACAACTGTATATGAAAAATACAGAGTCATCAACAATATTCCTCGTGACATAATTCCGAGATCCGTCAATTTTAAGTTCCTTTCCTAAGCTTCTATCAACCACAGTTATACATCGTTGGAAAGAACAAAATAAGGGCTTTCAATCACACTATAAATAGTTTTTGCAGCAAAAGAAATGTGAAAGTTAAATGCAACTGTATATGAAAAATACAGAATCATCAACAATATTCCCAGTGACATATTTCCTAAGTTTGTCAATTATAAGTTCCTTCCCTAAGCCTCTAAGAATGAGGGTTATACATCGTTGGAAAGAAAAAGCTAGGAGCTTTCAATCAAGCTATAAATGATTTATGCAACAAAAGAAATGTGAAAGTTAAATGCAACTGTATATGAAAAATACTAAATCATCAACAATATTTCCAGTGACATATTTCCTAGATGAGTCAATTTTAAGTTTCTTTCCTAAGCCTCTATCAGCTAGGGTTATCTTCGTTGGAAAGAACAAAATAAGGGATTTCAACTAAGCTATACACGGTATATGCAGAGGAAAAAATGTGAGAGTTAAATACAACTGTATATGAAAAATACAGAGTCATCAACAATATTCCTCGTAACATAATTCCGAGATCCGTCAATTTTAAGTTCCTTTCCTAAGCTTCTATCAACCACAGTTATACATCGTTGGAAAGAACAAAATAAGGGCTTTCAAACACATTATAAATAGTTTTTGCAGCAAAAGAAATGTGAAAGTTAAATGCAACTGTATATGAAAAATATAGAATCATCAACAATATTCCCAGTGACATATTTCCTAAGTTTGTCAATTATAAGTTCCTTCCCTAAGCCTCTAACATCGTTGGAAAGAAAAAGCTAGGAGCTTTCAATCGAGCTATAAATGATTTATGCAACAAAAGAAATGTGAAAGTTAAATGCAACTGTATATGAAAAACACAAAATCATCAACAATATTGCCAGTGAAATATTTCCTAAGTGTGTCAATTATAAGTTCCTTCCCTAAGCCTCTATCAATGAGAGTTATACATCGTTAGAAAGAACAAGCTAGGAGCTTTCGACCAAGCTATAAATGATTTATGCAGCAAAATAAATGTGAAGGTTAAATGCAACTGTATATGAAAAATACAAAATCATCAACAATATTGCCAGTAACAATATTGCCAGTGACATATTTCCTAAATGAGTCAATTTTAAATTCCTTTCCTAAGCCTCTAGCAATGAGAGTTATACGTCGTACGAAAGAACAAGCTAAGAGCTTTCAACCAAGCTGTAAGTCGTTTATGCGGCAAAAGAAATGTGAAAGTTAAATGCAACTGTATATGAAAAATACAAAATCATCAACAATATTCCCAGTGACATATTTCCCAGGTGAGTCAATTTTAAGTTCCTTTCCTAAGCCTCTATTAAGGAGAGTTATACATCGTTGGAAAGAACAAGCTAAGGGCTTTCAACCAAGCTATAAACGGTTTATGCAACAAAAGAAATGTGAAAGGTAAATGCAACTGTACATGAAGAATACAAAATCATCAACAATATTCCCAGTGACATATTTCCTAAGTCAGTCAATTATAACTTCCTTCCCTAAGCCTCTATCAACGAAAGTTATACATCGTTCGAAAGAAGAGTCTAAGAGCTTTCAATCAAGCTATAAATGGTTTATGCAACAATAGAAATGTGAAAGTTAGGTGCAACTGTATATGAAAAATACTAAATCATCAACAATATTCCCAGTGACATATTTCCTAGATTAGTCAATTTTAAGTTTCTTTCCTAAGCCCCTATCAGCGAGGGTTATCTTCGTTGGAAAGAACAAAATAAGGGATTTCAACTAAGCTATACACGGTATATGCAGCGGAAAAAATGTGAGAGTTAAATACAACTGTATATGAAAAATACAGAGTCATCAACAATATTCCTCGTGACATAATTCCGAGATCCGTCAATTTTAAGTTCCTTTCCTAAGCTTCTATCAACCACAGTTATACATCGTTGGAAAGAACAAAATAAGGGCTTTCAATCACACTATAAATAGTTTTTGCAGCAAAAGAAATGTGAAAGTTAAATGCAACTGTATATGAAAAATACAGAATCATCAACAATATTCCCAGTGACATATTTCCTAAGTTTGTCAATTATAAGTTCCTTCCCTAAGCCTCTAAGAATGAGGGTTATACATCGTTGGAAAGAAAAAGCTAGGAGCTTTCAATCAAGCTATAAATGATTTATGCAACAAAAGAAATGTGAAAGTTAAATGCAACTGTATATGAAAAATACTAAATCATCAACAATATTTCCAGTGACGTATTTCCTAGATGAGTCAATTTTAAGTTTCTTTCCTAAGCCTCTATCAGCTAGGGTTATCTTCGTTGGAAAGAACAAAATAAGGGATTTCAACTAAGCTATACACGGTATATGCAGAGGAAAAAATGTGAGAGTTAAATACAACTGTATATGAAAAATACAGAGTCATCAACAATATTCCTCGTAACATAATTCCGAGATCCGTCAATTTTAAGTTCCTTTCCTAAGCTTCTATCAACCACAGTTATACATCGTTGGAAAGAACAAAATAAGGGCTTTCAAACACATTATAAATAGTTTTTGCAGCAAAAGAAATGTGAAAGTTAAATGCAACTGTATATGAAAAATATAGAATCATCAACAATATTCCCAGTGACATATTTCCTAAGTTTGTCAATTATAAGTTCCTTCCCTAAGCCTCTAACATCGTTGGAAAGAAAAAGCTAGGAGCTTTCAATCGAGCTATAAATGATTTATGCAACAAAAGAAATGTGAAAGTTAAATGCAACTGTATATGAAAAACACAAAATCATCAACAATATTGCCAGTGAAATATTTCCTAAGTGTGTCAATTATAAGTTCCTTCCCTAAGCCTCTATCAATGAGAGTTATACATCGTTAGAAAGAACAAGCTAGGAGCTTTCGACCAAGCTATAAATGATTTATGCAGCAAAATAAATGTGAAGGTTAAATGCAACTGTATATGAAAAATACAAAATCATCAACAATATTGCCAGTAACAATATTGCCAGTGACATATTTCCTAAATGAGTCAATTTTAAGTTCCTTTCCTAAGCCTCTAGCAATGAGAGTTATACGTCGTACGAAAGAACAAGCTAAGAGCTTTCAACCAAGCTGTAAGTCGTTTATGCGGCAAAAGAAATGTGAAAGTTAAATGCAACTGTATATGAAAAATACAAAATCATCAACAATATTCCCAGTGACATATTTCCCAGGTGAGTCAATTTTAAGTTTCTTTCCTAAGCCTCTATTAAGGAGAGTTATACATCGTTGGAAAGAACAAGCTAAGGGCTTTCAATCAAGCTATAAACGGTTTATGCAACAAAAGAAATGTGAAAGATAAATGCAACTGTACATGAAGAATACAAAATCATCAACAATATTCCCAGTGACATATTTCCTAAGTCAGTCAATTATAACTTCCTTCCCTAAGCCTCTATCAACGAAAGTTATACATCGTTCGAAAGAAGAGTCTAAGGGCTTTCAATCAAGCTATAAATGGTTTATGCAACAATAGAAATGTGAAAGTTAGGTGCAACTGTATATGAAAAATACTAAATCATCAACAATATTCCCAGTGACATATTTCCTAGATTAGTCAATTTTAAGTTTCTTTCCTAAGCCCCTATCAGCGAGGGTTATCTTCGTTGGAAAGAACAAAATAAGGGATTTCAACTAAGCTATACACGGTATATGCAGCGGAAAAAATGTGAGAGTTAAATACAACTGTATATGAAAAATACAGAGTCATCAACAATATTCCTCGTGACATAATTCCGAGATCCGTCAATTTTAAGTTCCTTTCCTAAGCTTCTATCAACCACAGTTATACATCGTTGGAAAGAACAAAATAAGGGCTTTCAATCACACTATAAATAGTTTTTGCAGCAAAAGAAATGTGAAAGTTAAATGCAACTGTATATGAAAAATACAGAATCATCAACAATATTCCCAGTGACATATTTCCTAAGTTTGTCAATTATAAGTTCCTTCCCTAAGCCTCTAAGAATGAGGGTTATACATCGTTGGAAAGAAAAAGCTAGGAGCTTTCAATCAAGCTATAAATGATTTATGCAACAAAAGAAATGTGAAAGTTAAATGCAACTGTATATGAAAAATACTAAATCATCAACAATATTCCCAGTGACATATTTCCTAGATTAGTCAATTTTAAGTTTCTTTCCTAAGCCTCTATCAGCTAGGGTTATCTTCGTTGGAAAGAACAAAATAAGGGATTTCAACTAAGCTATACACGGTATATGCAGAGGAAAAAATGTGAGAGTTAAATACAACTGTATATGAAAAATACAGAGTCATCAACAATATTCCTCGTAACATAATTCCGAGATCCGTCAATTTTAAGTTCCTTTCCTAAGCTTCTATCAACCACAGTTATACATCGTTGGAAAGAACAAAATAAGGGCTTTCAAACACATTATAAATAGTTTTTGCAGCAAAAGAAATGTGAAAGTTAAATGCAACTGTATATGAAAAATATAGAATCATCAACAATATTCCCAGTGACATATTTCCTAAGTTTGTCAATTATAAGTTCCTTCCCTAAGCCTCTAACATCGTTGGAAAGAAAAAGCTAGGAGCTTTCAATCGAGCTATAAATGATTTATGCAACAAAAGAAATGTGAAAGTTAAATGCAACTGTATATGAAAAACACAAAATCATCAACAATATTGCCAGTGAAATATTTCCTAAGTGTGTCAATTATAAGTTCCTTCCCTAAGCCTCTATCAATGAGAGTTATACATCGTTAGAAAGAACAAGCTAGGAGCTTTCGACCAAGCTATAAATGATTTATGCAGCAAAATAAATGTGAAGGTTAAATGCAACTGTATATGAAAAATACAAAATCATCAACAATATTGCCAGTAACAATATTGCCAGTGACATATTTCCTAAATGAGTCAATTTTAAGTTCCTTTCCTAAGCCTCTAGCAATGAGAGTTATACGTCGTACGAAAGAACAAGCTAAGAGCTTTCAACCAAGCTGTAAGTCGTTTATGCGGCAAAAGAAATGTGAAAGTTAAATGCAACTGTATATGAAAAATACAAAATCATCAACAATATTCCCAGTGACATATTTCCCAGGTGAGTCAATTTTAAGTTTCTTTCCTAAGCCTCTATTAAGGAGAGTTATACATCGTTGGAAAGAACAAGCTAAGGGCTTTCAATCAAGCTATAAACGGTTTATGCAACAAAAGAAATGTGAAAGATAAATGCAACTGTACATGAAGAATACAAAATCATCAACAATATTCCCAGTGACATATTTCCTAAGTCAGTCAATTATAACTTCCTTCCCTAAGCCTCTATCAACGAAAGTTATACATCGTTCGAAAGAAGAGTCTAAGGGCTTTCAATCAAGCTATAAATGGTTTATGCAACAATAGAAATGTGAAAGTTAGGTGCAACTGTATATGAAAAATACTAAATCATCAACAATATTCCCAGTGACATATTTCCTAGATTAGTCAATTTTAAGTTTCTTTCCTAAGCCTCTATCAGCGAGGGTTATCTTCGTTGGAAAGAACAAAATAAGGGATTTCAACTAAGCTATACACGGTATATGCAGCGGAAAAAATGTGAGAGTTAAATACAACTGTATATGAAAAATACAGAGACATCAACAATATTCCTCGTGACATAATTCCGAGATCCGTCAATTTTAAGTTCCTTTCCTAAGCTTCTATCAACCACAGTTATACATCGTTGGAAAGAACAAAATAAGGGCTTTCAATCACACTATAAATAATTTTTGCAGCAAAAGAAATGTGAAAGTTAAATGCAACTGTATATGAAAAATACAGAATCATCAACAATATTCCCAGTGACATATTTCCTAAGTTTGTCAATTATAAGTTCCTTCCATAAGCCTCTAACAATGAGGGTTATACATCGTTGGAAAGAAAAAGCTAGGAGCTTTCAATCAAGCTATAAATGATTTATGCAACAAAAGAAATGTGAAAGTTAAATGCAACTGTATATGAAAAACACAAAATCATGAACAATATTGCCAGTGACATATTTCCTAAGTGTGTCAATTATAAGTTCCTTCCCTAAGCCTCTATCAATTAGAGTTATACATCGTTAGAAAGAACAAGCTAGGAGCTTTCAACCAAGCTATAAATGATTTATGCAACAAAAGAAATGTGAAAGTTAAATGCAACTGTATATGAAAAATACAAAATCATCAACAATATTGCCAGTAACATATTTCCTAAGTTTGTCAATTATAAGTTCCTTCCCTAAGCCTTTATCAACGAGGGTTATACATCGTTGGAAAGAAAAAGCTAGGAGCTTTCAATCAAGCTATAACTGATTTATGCAGTAAAACAAATGTGAAAGTTAAATGCAACTGTATATGAAAAATAAAAAATCATCAATAATATTCCCAGTCACATATTTCCCAGGTGAGTCAATTTTAAGTTCCTTTCCTAAGCCTCTATCAAGGATTGTTATACATCGTTGGAAAGAACAAGCTAGGAGCTTTCAATCAAGCTATTAATGATTTATGCAACAAAAGAAATGTGAAAGTTAAATGCAACTGTATATGAAAATTACAGATTCATCAACAATATTGCCAGTGACATATTTCCTAGATGAGTCAATTTTAAGTTCCTTTCCTAAGCCTCTAGCAATGAGAGTTATACGTCGTGCGAAAGAACAAGCTAAGAGCTTTCAACCAAGCTGTAAGTCGTTTATGCAGCAAAAGAAATGTGAAAGTTACATGCAACTGTATATGAAAAATACATTTTCATCAACAATATTCCCAGTGATATATTTCCCAGGTGAGTCAATTTTAAGTTCCTTTCCTAAGCCTCTATCAAGGAGAGTTATACATCGTTGGAAAGAACAAGCTAGGAGCTTTCAACCAAGCTATAAATGATTTATGCAACAAAAGAAATGTGAAAGTTAAATGCAACTGTATATGAAAATTACAGATTCATCAACAATATTGCCAGTGACCTATTTCCTAGATGAGTCAATTTTAAGTTCCTTTCCTAAGCCTCTAGCAATGAGAGTTATACGTCGTACGAAAGAACAAGCTAAGAGCATTCAACCAAGCTGTAAGTTGTTTATGCAGCAAAAGAAATGTGAAAGTTAAATGCAACTGTATATGAAAAATACATTTTCATCAACAATATTCCCAGTGATATATTTCCCAGGTGAGTCAATTTTAATTTCCTTTCCTAAGCCTCTATCAAGGAAAGTTATACATCGTTGGAAAGAACAAGCTAAGGGCTTTCAATCAAGCTATAAACGTTTTATGCAACAAAAGAAATGTGAAAGTTAAATGCAACTGTATATGAAAATTACAGATTCATCAACAATATTGCCAGTGACCTATTTCATAGATGAGTCAATTTTAAGTTCCTTTCCTAAGCCTCTAGCATTGAGAGTTATACGTCGTACGAAAGAACAAGCTAAGAGCTTTCAACCAAGCTGTAAGTTGTTTATGCAGCAAAAGAAATGTGAAAGTTAAATGCAACTGTATATGAAAAATACATTTTCATCAACAATATTCCCAGTGACATATTTCCCAGGTGAGTCAATTTTAATTTCCTTTCCTAAGCCTCTATCAAGGAGACTTATACATCGTTGGAAAGAACAAGCTAAGGGCTTTCAATTAAGCTATAAACGGTTTATGCAGCAAAACAAATGTGAAAGTTAAATGTAATTGTATATGAAAAATACAGTATCATCACCAATATTCCCAGTGACATATTTCCTAGATGAGTCAATTTTAAGTTCGTTTCCTAAACCTCTTTAAACCTGAGTTTTACATCGTTGGAGAGAGCAAGCTAAGAGCTTTCAATTAAGCTATAAACGGTTTATGCAGCAAAACAAATGTGAAAGTTAAATGTAATTGTATATGAAAAATACAGTATCATCAACAATATTCCCAGTGACATATTTCCTAGATTAGTCAATTTTAAGTTCCTTTCCTAAGCCTCTATCAGCGAGGGTTATCTTCGTTGGAAAGAACAAAATAAGGGATTTCAACTAAGCTATACACGGTATATGCAGCGGAAAAAATGTGAGAGTTAAATACAACTGTATATGAAAAATACAGAGTCATCAACAATATTCCTCGTGACATAATTCCGAGATCCGTCAATTTTAAGTTCCTTTCCTAAGCTTCTATCAACCACAGTTATACATCGTTGGAAAGAAAAAAATAAGGGCTTTCAATCACACTATAAATAGTTTTTGCAGCAAAAGAAATGTGAAAGTTAAATGCAACTGTATATGAAAAATACAGAATCATCAACAATATTCCCAGTGACATATTTCCTAAGTTTGTCAATTATAAGTTCCTTCCCTAAGCCTCTAACAATGAGGGTTATACATCGTTGGAAAGAAAAAGCTAGGAGCTTTCAATCAAGCTATAAATGATTTATGCAGCAAAAGAAATGTGAAAGTTAAATGCAACTGTATATGAAAAACACAAAATCATCAACAATATTGCCAGTGAAATATTTCCTAAGTGTGTCAATTATAAGTTCCTTCCCTAAGCCTCTAACATCGTTGGAAAAAAAAGCTAGGAGCTTTCAATCGAGCTATAAATGATTTATGCAACAAAAGAAATGTGAAAGTTAAATGCAACTGTATATGAAAAACACAAAATCATCAACAATATTGCCAGTGAAATATTTCCTAAGTGTGTCAATTATAAGTTCCTTCCCTAAGCCTCTATCAATGAGAGTTATACATCGTTAGAAAGAACAAGCTAGGAGCTTTCGACCAAGCTATAAATGATTTATGCAACAAAATAAATGTGAAGGTTAAATGCAACTGTATATGAAAAATACAAAATCATCAACAATATTGCCAGTAACAATATTGCCAGTGACATATTTCCTAAATGAGTCAATTTTAAGTTCCTTTCCTAAGCCTCTAGCAATGAGAGTTATACGTCGTACGAAAGAACAAGCTAAGAGCTTTCAACCAAGCTGTAAGTCGTTTATGCGGCAAAAGAAATGTGAAAGTTAAATGCAACTGTATATGAAAAATACAAAATCATCAACAATATTCCCAGTGACATATTTCCCAGGTGAGTCAATTTTAAGTTCCTTTCCTAAGCCTCTATTAAGGAGAGTTATACATCGTTGGAAAGAACAAGCTAAGGGCTTTCAACCAAGCTATAAACGGTTTATGCAACAAAAGAAATGTGAAAGATAAATGCAACTGTACATGAAGAATACAAAATCATCAACAATATTCCCAGTGACATATTTCCTAAGTCAGTCAATTATAACTTCCTTCCCTAAGCCTCTATCAACGAAAGTTATACATCGTTCGAAAGAAGAGTCTAAGGGCTTTCAATCAAGCTATAAATGGTTTATGCAACAATAGAAATGTGAAAGTTAGGTGCAACTGTATATGAAAAATACTAAATCATCAACAATATTCCCAGTGACATATTTCCTAGATTAGTCAATTTTAAGTTTCTTTCCTAAGCCCCTATCAGCGAGGGTTATCTTCGTTGGAAAGAACAAAATAAGGGATTTCAACTAAGCTATACACGGTATATGCAGCGGAAAAAATGTGAGAGTTAAATACAACTGTATATGAAAAATACAGAGACATCAACAATATTCCTCGTGACATAATTCCGAGATCCGTCAATTTTAAGTTCCTTTCCTAAGCTTCTATCAACCACAGTTATACATCGTTGGAAAGAACAAAATAAGGGCTTTCAATCACACTATAAATAGTTTTTGCAGCAAAAGAAATGTGAAAGTTAAATGCAACTGTATATGAAAAACACAAAATCATCAACAATATTGCCAGTGAAATATTTCCTAAGTGTGTCAATTATAAGTTCCTTCCCTAAGCCTCTATCAATGAGAGTTATACATCGTTAGAAAGAACAAGCTAGGAGCTTTCGACCAAGCTATAAATGATTTATGCAACAAAATAAATGTGAAGGTTAAATGCAACTGTATATGAAAAATACAAAATCATCAACAATATTGCCAGTAACAATATTGCCAGTGACATATTTCCTAAATGAGTCAATTTTAAGTTCCTTTCCTAAGCCTCTAGCAATGAGAGTTATACGTCGTACGAAAGAACAAGCTAAGAGCTTTCAACCAAGCTGTAAGTCGTTTATGCGGCAAAAGAAATGTGAAAGTTAAATGCAACTGTATATGAAAAATACAAAATCATCAACAATATTCCCAGTGACATATTTCCCAGGTGAGTCAATTTTAAGTTTCTTTCCTAAGCCTCTATTAAGGAGAGTTATACATCGTTGGAAAGAACAAGCTAAGGGCTTTCAACCAAGCTATAAACGTTTTATGCAACAAAAGAAATGTGAAAGATAAATGCAACTGTACATGAAGAATACAAAATCATCAACAATATTCCCAGTGACATATTTCCTAAGTCAGTCAATTATAACTTCCTTCCCTAAGCCTCTATCAACGAAAGTTATACATCGTTCGAAAGAAGAGTCTAAGGGCTTTCAATCAAGCTATAAATGGTTTATGCAACAATAGAAATGTGAAAGTTAGGTGCAACTGTATATGAAAAATACTAAATCATCAACAATATTCCCAGTGACATATTTCCTAGATTAGTCAATTTTAAGTTTCTTTCCTAAGCCTCTATCAGCGAGGGTTATCTTCGTTGGAAAGAACAAAATAAGGGATTTCAACTAAGCTATACACGGTATATGCAGCGGAAAAAATGTGAGAGTTAAATACAACTGTATATGAAAAATACAGAGACATCAACAATATTCCTCGTGACATAATTCCGAGATCCGTCAATTTTAAGTTCCTTTCCTAAGCTTCTATCAACCACAGTTATACATCGTTGGAAAGAACAAAATAAGGGCTTTCAATCACACTATAAATAATTTTTGCAGCAAAAGAAATGTGAAAGTTAAATGCAACTGTATATGAAAAATACAGAATCATCAACAATATTCCCAGTGACATATTTCCTAAGTTTGTCAATTATAAGTTCCTTCCATAAGCCTCTAACAATAAGGGTTATACATCGTTGGAAAGAAAAAGCTAGGAGCTTTCAATCAAGCTATAAATGATTTATGCAACAAAAGAAATGTGAAAGTTAAATGCAACTGTATATGAAAAACACAAAATCATGAACAATATTGCCAGTGACATATTTCCTAAGTGTGTCAATTATAAGTTCCTTCCCTAAGCCTCTATCAATTAGAGTTATACATCGTTAGAAAGAACAAGCTAGGAGCTTTCAACCAAGCTATAAATGATTTATGCAACAAAAGAAATGTGAAAGTTAAATGCAACTGTATATGAAAAATACAAAATCATCAACAATATTGCCAGTAACATATTTCCTAAGTTTGTCAATTATAAGTTCCTTCCCTAAGCCTTTATCAACGAGGGTTATACATCGTTGGAAAGAAAAAGCTAGGAGCTTTCAATCAAGCTATAACTGATTTATGCAGTAAAACAAATGTGAAAGTTAAATGCAACTGTATATGAAAAATAAAAAATCATCAATAATATTCCCAGTCACATATTTCCCAGGTGAGTCAATTTTAAGTTCCTTTCCTAAGCCTCTATCAAGGATTGTTATACATCGTTGGAAAGAACAAGCTAGGAGCTTTCAATCAAGCTATTAATGATTTATGCAACAAAAGAAATGTGAAAGTTAAATGCAACTGTATATGAAAATTACAGATTCATAAACAATATTGCCAGTGACATATTTCCTAGATGAGTCAATTTTAAGTTCCTTTCCTAAGCCTCTAGCAATGAGAGTTATACGTCGTGCGAAAGAACAAGCTAAGAGCTTTCAACCAAGCTGTAAGTCGTTTATGCAGCAAAAGAAATGTGAAAGTTACATGCAACTGTATATGAAAAATACATTTTCATCAACAATATTCCCAGTGATATATTTCCCAGGTGAGTCAATTTTAAGTTCCTTTCCTAAGCCTCTATCAAGGAGAGTTATACATCGTTGGAAAGAACAAGCTAGGAGCTTTCAACCAAGCTATAAATGATTTATGCAACAAAAGAAATGTGAAAGTTAAATGCAACTGTATATGAAAATTACAGATTCATCAACAATATTGCCAGTGACCTATTTCCTAGATGAGTCAATTTTAAGTTCCTTTCCTAAGCCTCTAGCAATGAGAGTTATACGTCGTACGAAAGAACAAGCTAAGAGCATTCAACCAAGCTGTAAGTTGTTTATGCAGCAAAAGAAATGTGAAAGTTAAATGCAACTGTATATGAAAAATACATTTTCATCAACAATATTCCCAGTGATATATTTCCCAGGTGAGTCAATTTTAATTTCCTTTCCTAAGCCTCTATCAAGGAAAGTTATACATCGTTGGAAAGAACAAGCTAAGGGCTTTCAATCAAGCTATAAACGTTTTATGCAACAAAAGAAATGTGAAAGTTAAATGCAACTGTATATGAAAATTACAGATTCATCAACAATATTGCCAGTGACCTATTTCATAGATGAGTCAATTTTAAGTTCCTTTCCTAAGCCTCTAGCATTGAGAGTTATACGTCGTACGAAAGAACAAGCTAAGAGCTTTCAACCAAGCTGTAAGTTGTTTATGCAGCAAAAGAAATGTGAAAGTTAAATGCAACTGTATATGAAAAATACATTTTCATCAACAATATTCCCAGTGACATATTTCCCAGGTGAGTCAATTTTAATTTCCTTTCCTAAGCCTCTATCAAGGAGACTTATACATCGTTGGAAAGAACAAGCTAAGGGCTTTCAATTAAGCTATAAACGGTTTATGCAGCAAAACAAATGTGAAAGTTAAATGTAATTGTATATGAAAAATACAGTATCATCACCAATATTCCCAGTGACATATTTCCTAGATGAGTCAATTTTAAGTTCGTTTCCTAAACCTCTTTAAACCTGAGTTTTACATCGTTGGAGAGAGCAAGCTAAGAGCTTTCAATTAAGCTATAAACGGTTTATGCAGCAAAACAAATGTGAAAGTTAAATGTAATTGTATATGAAAAATACAGTATCATCAACAATATTCCCAGTGACATATTTCCTAGATTAGTCAATTTTAAGTTCCTTTCCTAAGCCTCTATCAGCGAGGGTTATCTTCGTTGGAAAGAACAAAATAAGGGATTTCAACTAAGCTATACACGGTATATGCAGCGGAAAAAATGTGAGAGTTAAATACAACTGTATATGAAAAATACAGAGTCATCAACAATATTCCTCGTGACATAATTCCGAGATCCGTCAATTTTAAGTTCCTTTCCTAAGCTTCTATCAACCACAGTTATACATCGTTGGAAAGAAAAAAATAAGGGCTTTCAATCACCCTATAAATGGTTTATGCAGCAAAAGAAATGTGAAAATTAAATGCAACTGTACATGAAAAATACAAAATCATCAACAATATTCCCAGTGACATATTTCCTAAGTTTGTCAATTATAAGTTCCTTCCCTAAGCCTCTAACAATGAGGGTTATACATCGTTGGAAAGAAAAAGCTAGGAGCTTTCAATCAAGCTATAAATGATTTATGCAGCAAAAGAAATGTGAAAGTTAAATGCAACTGTATATGAAAAACACAAAATCATCAACAATATTGCCAGTGAAATATTTCCTAAGTGTGTCAATTATAAGTTCCTTCCCTAAGCCTCTAACATCGTTGGAAAAAAAAGCTAGGAGCTTTCAATCGAGCTATAAATGATTTATGCAACAAAAGAAATGTGAAAGTTAAATGCAACTGTATATGAAAAACACAAAATCATCAACAATATTGCCAGTGAAATATTTCCTAAGTGTGTCAATTATAAGTTCCTTCCCTAAGCCTCTATCAATGAGAGTTATACATCGTTAGAAAGAACAAGCTAGGAGCTTTCGACCAAGCTATAAATGATTTATGCAACAAAATAAATGTGAAGGTTAAATGCAACTGTATATGAAAAATACAAAATCATCAACAATATTGCCAGTAACAATATTGCCAGTGACATATTTCCTAAATGAGTCAATTTTAAGTTCCTTTCCTAAGCCTCTAGCAATGAGAGTTATACGTCGTACGAAAGAACAAGCTAAGAGCTTTCAACCAAGCTGTAAGTCGTTTATGCGGCAAAAGAAATGTGAAAGTTAAATGCAACTGTATATGAAAAATACAAGATCATCAACAATATTCCCAGTGACATATTTCCCAGGTGAGTCAATTTTAAGTTCCTTTCCTAAGCCTCTATTAAGGAGAGTTATACATCGTTGGAAAGAACAAGCTAAGGGCTTTCAACCAAGCTATAAACGGTTTATGCAACAAAAGAAATGTGAAAGATAAATGCAACTGTACATGAAGAATACAAAATCATCAACAATATTCCCAGTGACATATTTCCTAAGTCAGTCAATTATAACTTCCTTCCCTAAGCCTCTATCAACGAAAGTTATACATCGTTCGAAAGAAGAGTCTAAGGGCTTTCAATCAAGCTATAAATGGTTTATGCAACAATAGAAATGTGAAAGTTAGGTGCAACTGTATATGAAAAATACTAAATCATCAACAATATTCCCAGTGACATATTTCCTAGATTAGTCAATTTTAAGTTTCTTTCCTAAGCCCCTATCAGCGAGGGTTATCTTCGTTGGAAAGAACAAAATAAGGGATTTCAACTAAGCTATACACGGTATATGCAGCGGAAAAAATGTGAGAGTTAAATACAACTGTATATGAAAAATACAGAGACATCAACAATATTCCTCGTGACATAATTCCGAGATCCGTCAATTTTAAGTTCCTTTCCTAAGCTTCTATCAACCACAGTTATACATCGTTGGAAAGAACAAAATAAGGGCTTTCAATCACACTATAAATAGTTTTTGCAGCAAAAGAAATGTGAAAGTTAAATGCAACTGTATATGAAAAATACAGAATCATCAACAATATTCCCAGTGACATATTTCCTAAGTTTGTCAATTATAAGTTCCTTCCCTAAGCCTCTAACAATGAGGGTTATACATCGTTGGAAAGAAAAAGCTAGGAGCTTTCAATCAAGCTATAAATGATTTATGCAACAAAAGAAATGTGAAAGTTAAATGCAACTGTATATGAAAAACACAAAATCATGAACAATATTGCCAGTGACATATTTCCTAAGTGTGTCAATTATAAGTTCCTTCCCTAAGCCTCTATCAATTAGAGTTATACATCGTTAGAAAGAACAAGCTAGGAGCTTTCAACCAAGCTATAAATGATTTATGCAACAAAAGAAATGTGAAAGTTAAATGCAACTGTATATGAAAAATACAAAATCATCAACAATATTGCCAGTAACATATTTCCTAAGTTTGTCAATTATAAGTTCCTTCCCTAAGCCTTTATCAACGAGGGTTATACATCGTTGGAAAGAAAAAGCTAGGAGCTTTCAATCAAGCTATAACTGATTTATGCAGTAAAATAAATGTGAAAGTTAAAAGCAACTGTATATGAAAAATAAAAAATCATCAACAATATTCCCAGTGACATATTTCCCAGGTGAGTCAATTTTAAGTTCCTTTCCTAAGCCTCTATCAAGGAGAGTTATACATCGTTGGAAAGAACAAGCTAGGAGCTTTCAACCAAGCTATAAATGATTTATGCAACAAAAGAAATGTGAAAGTTAAATGCAACTGTATATGAAAATTACAGATTCATCAACAATATTGCCAGTGACATATTTCCTAGATGAGTCAATTTTAAGTTCGTTTCCTAAACCTCTTTAAACCTGAGTTTTACATCGTTGGAGAGAGCAAGCTAAGAGCTTTCAATTAAGCTATAAACGGTTTATGCAGCAAAACAAATGTGAAAGTTAAATGTAATTGTATATGAAAAATACAGTATCATCAACAATATTCCCAGTGACATATTTCCTAGATTAGTCAAGTTTAAGTTCCTTTCCTAAGCCTCTATCAGCGAGGGTTATCTTCGTTGGAAAGAACAAAATAAGGGATTTCAACTAAGCTATACACGGTATATACAGCGGAAAAAATGTGAGAGTTAAATACAACTGTATATGAAAAATACAGAGTCATCAACAATATTCCTCGTGACATAATTCCGAGATCCGTCAATTTTAAGTTCCTTTCCTAAGCTTCTATCAACCACAGTTATACATCGTTGGAAAGAACAAAATAAGGGCTTTCAATCACACTATAAATAGTTTTTGCAGCAAAAGAAATGTGAAAGTTAAATGCAACTGTATATGAAAAATACAGAATCATCAACAATATTCCCAGTGACATATTTCCTAAGTTTGTCAATTATAAGTTCCTTCCATAAGCCTCTAACAATGAGGGTTATACATCGTTGGAAAGAAAAAGCTAGGAGCTTTCAATCAAGCTATAAATTATTTATGCAGCAAAAGAAATGTGAAAGTTAAATGTAATTGTATATGAAAAATACAGTATCATCAACAATATTCCCAGTGACATATTTCCTAGATTAGTCAATTTTAAGTTCCTTTCCTAAGCCTCTATCAGCGAGGGTTATCTTCGTTGGAAAGAACAAGCTAAGGGCTTTCAACCAAGCTATAAACGGTTTATGCAACAAAAGAAATGTGAAAGATAAATGCAACTGTACATGAAGAATACAAAATCATCAACAATATTCCCAGTGACATATTTCCTAAGTCAGTCAATTATAACTTCCTTCCCTAAGCCTCTATCAACGAAAGTTATACATCGTTCGAAAGAAGAATCTAAGAGCTTTCAATCAAGCTATAAATGGTTTATGCAACAATAGAAATGTGAAAGTTAGGTGCAACTGTATATGAAAAATACTAAATCATCAACAATATTCCCAGTGACATATTTCCTAGATTAGTCAATTTTAAGTTTCTTTCCTAAGTCCCTATCAGCGAGGGTTATCTTCGTTGGAAAGAACAAAATAAGGGATTTCAACTAAGCTATACACGGTATATGCAGCGGAAAAAATGTGAGAGTTAAATACAACTGTATATGAAAAATACAGAGACATCAACAATATTCCTCGTGACATAATTCCGAGATCCGTCAATTTTAAGTTCCTTTCCTAAGCTTCTATCAACCACAGTTATACATCGTTGGAAAGAACAAAATAAGGGCTTTCAATCACACTATAAATAGTTTTTGCAGCAAAAGAAATGTGAAAGTTAAATGCAACTGTATATGAAAAATACAGAATCATCAACAATATTCCCAGTGACATATTTCCTAAGTTTGTCAATTATAAGTTCCTTCCCTAAGCCTCTAACAATGAGGGTTATACATCGTTGGAAAGAAAAAGCTAGGAGCTTTCAATCAAGCTATAACCGATTTATGCAACAAAAGAAATGTGAAAGTTAAATGCAACTGTATATGAAAAACACAAAATCATGAACAATATTGCCAGTGACATATTTCCTAAGTGTGTCAATTATAAGTTCCTTCCCTAAGCCTCTATCAATTAGAGTTATACATCGTTAGAAAGGACAAGCTAGGGGCTTTCAACCAAGCTATAAATGATTTATGCAACAAAAGAAATGTGAAAGTTAAATGCAACTGTATATGAAAAATACAAAATCATCAACAATATTGCCAGTAACATATTTCCTAAGTTTGTCAATTATAAGTTCCTTCCCTAAGCCTTTATCAACGAGGGTTATACATCGTTGGAAAGAAAAAGCTAGGAGCTTTCAATCAAGCTATAACTGATTTATGCAGTAAAATAAATGTGAAAGTTAAAAGCAACTGTATATGAAAAATAAAAAATCATCAACAATATTCCCAGTGACATATTTCCCAGGTGAGTCAATTTTAAGTTCCTTTCCTAAGCCTCTATCAAGGAGAGTTATACATCGTTGGAAAGAACAAGCTAGGAGCTTTCAACCAAGCTATAAATGATTTATGCAACAAAAGAAATGTGAAAGTTAAATGCAACTGTATATGAAAATTACAGATTCATCAACAATATTGCCAGTGACATATTTCCTAGATGAGTCAATTTTAAGTTCGTTTCCTAAACCTCTTTAAACCTGAGTTTTACATCGTTGGAGAGAGCAAGCTAAGAGCTTTCAATTAAGCTATAAACGGTTTATGCAGCAAAACAAATGTGAAAGTTAAATGTAATTGTATATGAAAAATACAGTATCATCAACAATATTCCCAGTGACATATTTCCTAGATTAGTCAAGTTTAAGTTCCTTTCCTAAGCCTCTATCAGCGAGGGTTATCTTCGTTGGAAAGAACAAAATAAGGGATTTCAACTAAGCTATACACGGTATATACAGCGGAAAAAATGTGAGAGTTAAATACAACTGTATATGAAAAATACAGAGTCATCAACAATATTCCTCGTGACATAATTCCGAGATCCGTCAATTTTAAGTTCCTTTCCTAAGCTTCTATCAACCACAGTTATACATCGTTGGAAAGAACAAAATAAGGGCTTTCAATCACACTATAAATAGTTTTTGCAGCAAAAGAAATGTGAAAGTTAAATGCAACTGTATATGAAAAATACAGAATCATCAACAATATTCCCAGTGACATATTTCCTAAGTTTGTCAATTATAAGTTCCTTCCATAAGCCTCTAACAATGAGGGTTATACATCGTTGGAAAGAAAAAGCTAGGAGCTTTCAATCAAGCTATAAATTATTTATGCAGCAAAAGAAATGTGAAAGTTAAATGTAATTGTATATGAAAAATACAGTATCATCAACAATATTCCCAGTGACATATTTCCTAGATTAGTCAATTTTAAGTTCCTTTCCTAAGCCTCTATCAGCGAGGGTTATCTTCGTTGGAAAGAACAAGCTAAGGGCTTTCAACCAAGCTATAAACGGTTTATGCAACAAAAGAAATGTGAAAGATAAATGCAACTGTACATGAAGAATACAAAATCATCAACAATATTCCCAGTGACATATTTCCTAAGTCAGTCAATTATAACTTCCTTCCCTAAGCCTCTATCAACGAAAGTTATACATCGTTCGAAAGAAGAATCTAAGAGCTTTCAATCAAGCTATAAATGGTTTATGCATCAATAGAAATGTGAAAGTTAGGTGCAACTGTATATGAAAAATACTAAATCATCAACAATATTCCCAGTGACATATTTCCTAGATTAGTCAATTTTAAGTTTCTTTCCTAAGTCCCTATCAGCGAGGGTTATCTTCGTTGGAAAGAACAAAATAAGGGATTTCAACTAAGCTATACACGGTATATGCAGCGGAAAAAATGTGAGAGTTAAATACAACTGTATATGAAAAATACAGAGACATCAACAATATTCCTCGTGACATAATTCCGAGATCCGTCAATTTTAAGTTCCTTTCCTAAGCTTCTATCAACCACAGTTATACATCGTTGGAAAGAACAAAATAAGGGCTTTCAATCACACTATAAATAGTTTTTGCAGCAAAAGAAATGTGAAAGTTAAATGCAACTGTATATGAAAAATACAGAATCATCAACAATATTCCCAGTGACATATTTCCTAAGTTTGTCAATTATAAGTTCCTTCCCTAAGCCTCTAACAATGAGGGTTATACATCGTTGGAAAGAAAAAGCTAGGAGCTTTCAATCAAGCTATAACCGATTTATGCAACAAAAGAAATGTGAAAGTTAAATGCAACTGTATATGAAAAACACAAAATCATGAACAATATTGCCAGTGACATATTTCCTAAGTGTGTCAATTATAAGTTCCTTCCCTAAGCCTCTATCAATTAGAGTTATACATCGTTAGAAAGGACAAGCTAGGGGCTTTCAACCAAGCTATAAATGATTTATGCAACAAAAGAAATGTGAAAGTTAAATGCAACTGTATATGAAAATTACAGATTCATCAACAATATTGCCAGTGACATATTTCCTAGATGAGTCAATTTTAAGTTCCTTTCCTAAGCCTCTAGCAATGAGAGTTATACGTCGTGCGAAAGAACAAGCTAAGAGCTTTCAACCAAGCTGTAAGTCGTTTATGCAGCAAAAGAAATGTGAAAGTTAAATGCAACTGTATATGAAAAATACATTTTCATCAACAATATTCCCAGTGATATATTTCCCAGGTGAGTCAATTTTAAGTTCCTTTCCTAAGCCTCTATCAAGGAGAGTTATACATCGTTGGAAAGAACAAGCTAGGAGCTTTCAACCAAGCTATAAATGATTTATGCAACAAAAGAAATGTGAAAGTTAAATGCAACTGTATATGAAAATTACAGATTCATCAACAATATTGCCAGTGACATATTTCCTAGATGAGTCAATTTTAAGTTCCTTTCCTAAGCCTCTAGCAATGAGAGTTATACGTCGTACGAAAGAACAAGCTAAGAGCTTTCAACCAAGCTGTAAGTTGTTTATGCAGCAAAAGAAATGTGAAAGTTAAATGCAACTGTATATGAAAAATACATTTTCATCAACAATATTCCCAGTGACATATTTCCCAGGTGAGTCAATTTTAATTTCCTTTCCTAAGCCTCTATCAAGGAGAGTTATACATCGTTGGAAAGAACAACCTAAGGGCTTTCAATCAAGCTATAAACGTTTTATGCAACAAAAGAAATGTGAAAGCTAAATGCAACTGTAAATGAAAAATACAAAGTCATCAACAATATTCCCAATGACATATTTCCTAAGTGAGTCAATTATAAGTTCCTTCCCTAAGCCTTTATCAACGAGGGTTATACATCGTTGGAAAGAACAAGCTAAGGGCTTTCAATCAAGCTATAAACGTTTTATGCAACAAAAGAAATGTGAAAGATAAATGCAACTGTACATGAAAAATACAAAATCATCAACAATATTCCCAGTGTCATATTTCCTAGATGAGTCAATTTTAAGTTCGTTTCCTAAACCTCTTTAAACCTGAGTTTTACATCGTTGGAGAGAGCAAGCTAAGAGCTTTCAATTAAGCTATAAACGGTTTATGCAGCAAAACAAATGTGAAAGTTAAATGTAATTGTATATGAAAAATACAGTATCATCAACAATATTCCCAGTGACATATTTCCTAGTTCCTTTCCTAAGCCTCTATCAGCGAGGGTTATCTTCGTTGGAAAGAACAAAATAAGGGATTTCAACTAAGCTATACACGGTATATGCAGCGGAAAAAATGTGAGAGTTAAATACAACTGTATATGAAAAATACAGAGTCATCAACAATATTCCTCGTGACATAATTCCGAGATCCGTCAATTTTAAGTTCCTTTCCTAAGCTTCTATCAACCACAGTTATACATCGTTGGAAAGAACAAAATAAGGGCTTTCAATCACACTATAAATAGTTTTTTCAGCAAAAGAAATGTGAAGGTTAAATGCAACTGTATATGAAAAATACAGAATCATCAACAATATTCCCAGTGACATATTTCCTAAGTTTGTCAATTATAAGTTCCTTCCCTAAGCCTCTAACAATGAGGGTTATACATCGTTGGAAAGAAAAAGCTAGGAGCTTTCAATCAAGCTATAAATGATTTATGCAGCAAAAGAAATGTGAAAGTTAAATGTAATTGTATATGAAAAATACAGTATCATCAACAATATTCCCAGTGACATATTTCCTAGATTAGTCAATTTTAAGTTCCTTTCCTAAGCCTCTATCAGCGAGGGTTATCTTCATTGGAAAGAACAAAATAAGGGATTTCAACTAAGCTATACACGGTATATGCAGCGGAAAAAATGTGAGAGTTAAATACAACTGTATATGAAAAATACAGAGTCATCAACAATATTCCCAATGACATATTTCCTAAGTGAGTCAATTTTACGTTCCTTTCCTAAGCTTCTATCAACCACAGTTATACATCGTTGGAAAGAACAAAATAAGGGCTTTCAATCACACTATAAATAGTTTTTGCAGCAAAAGAAATGTGAAAGTTAAATGCAACTGTATATGAAAAATACAGAATCATCAACAATATTCCCAGTGACATATTTCCTAAGTTTGTCAATTATAAATTCCTTCCCTAAGCCTCTAACAATGAGGGTTATACATCGTTGGAAAGAAAAAGCTAGGAGCTTTCAATCAAGCTATAAATAATTTATGCAACAAAAGAAATGTGAAAGTTAAATGCAACTGTATATGAAAAATACTAAATCATCAATATGAAAAATACTAAATCATCAACAATATTCCCAGTGACATATTTCCTAGATTAGTCAATTTTAAGTTTCTTTCCTAAGCCTCTATCAGCGAGGGAAAGAACAAAATAAGGGATTTCAACTAAGCTATACACGGTATATGCAGCGGAAAAAATGTGAGAGTTAAATACAACTGTATATGTAAAATACAGAGTCATCAACAATATTCCTCGTGACATAATTCCGAGATCCGTCAATTTTAAGTTCCTTTCCTAAGCTTCTATCAACCACAGTTATACATCGTTGGAAAGAACAAAATAAGGGCTTTCAATCACACTATAAATAGTTTTTGCAGCAAAAGAAATGTGATAGTTAAATGCAACTGTATATGAAAAATACAAAATCATCAACAATATTCCCAATGACATATTTCCTAAGTGAGTCAATTATAAGTTCCTTCCCTAAGCCTTTATCAACGAGGGTTATACGTCGTTGGAAAGAACAAGCAAAGGGCTTTCAATCAAGCTATAAACGTTTTATGCAACAAAAGAAATGTGAAAGTTAAATGCAACTGTACATGAAAAATACAAAATCATCAACAATATTCCCAATGACATATTTCCTAAGTGAGTAAATTATAAGTTCCTTCCCTAAGCCTTTATCTACGAGGGTTATACATCGTTGGAAAGAACAAGCTAAGGGCTTTCAATCACACTATAAATAGTTTTTGCAGCAAAAGAAATGTGAAAGTTAAATGCAACTGTATATGAAAAATACAGAATCATCAACAATATTCCCAGTGACATATTTCCTAAGTTTGTCAATTATAAGTTCCTTCCCTAAGCCTCTAACAATGAGGGTTATACATCGTTGGAAAGAAAAAGCTAGGAGCTTTCAATCAAGCTATAAATGATTTATGCAGCAAAAGAAATGTGAAAGTTAAATGTAATTGAATATGAAAAATACAGTATCATCAACAATATTCCCAGTGACATATTTCCTAGATTAGTCAATTTTAAGTTCCTTTCCTAAGCCTCTATCAGCGAGGGTTATCTTCGTTGGAAAGAACAAAATAAGGGATTTCAACTAAGCTATACACGGTATATGCAGCGGAAAAAATGTGAGAGTTAAATACAACTGTATATGAAAAATACAGAGTCATCAACAATATTCCTCGTGACATAATTCCGAGATCCGTCAATTTTAAGTTCCTTTCCTAAGCTTCTATCAACCACAGTTATACATCGTTGGAAAGAACTAAATAAGGGCTTTCAATCACACTATAAATAGTTTTTGCAGCAAAAGAAATGTGAAAGTTAAATGCAACTGTATATGAAAAATACAGAATCATCAACAATATTCCCAGTGACATATTTCCTAAGTTTGTCAATTATAAGTTCCTTCCCTAAGCCTCTAACAATGAGGGTTATACATCGTTGGAAAGAAAAAGCTAGGAGCTTTCAATCAAGCTATAAATAATTTATGCAACAAAAGAAATGTGAAAGTTAAATGCAACTGTATATGAAAAATACTAAATCATCAATATGAAAAATACTAAATCATCAACAATATTCCCAGTGACATATTTCCTAGATTAGTCAATTTTAAGTTTCTTTCCTAAGCCTCTATCAGCGAGGGTTATCTTCGTTGGAAAGAACAAAATAAGGGATTTCAACTAAGCTATACACGGTATATGCAGCGGAAAAAATATGAGAGTTAAATACAACTGTATATGAAAAATACAGAGTCATCAACAATATTCCTCGTGACATAATTCCGAGATCCGTCAATTTTAAGTTCCTTTCCTAAGCTTCTATCAACCACAGTTATACATCGTTGGAAAGAACAAAATAAGGGCTTTCAATCACACTATAAATAGTTTTTGCAGCAAAAGAAATGTGAAAGTTAAATGCAACTGTATATGAAAAATACAGAATCATCAACAATATTCCCAGTGACATATTTCCTAAGTTTGTCAATTATAAGTTCCTTCCCTAAGCCTCTAACAATGAGGGTTATACATCGTTGGAAAGAAAAAGCTAGGAGCTTTCAACCAAGCTATAAATGATTTATGCAACAAAAGAAATGTGAAAGTTAAATGCAACTGTATATGAAAAACACAAAATCATCAACAATATTGCCAGTGACATATTTCCTAAGTGTGTCAATTATAAGTTTCTTCCCTAAGCCTCTATCAATTAGAGTTATACATCGTTAGAAAGAACAAGCTAGGAGCTTTCAACCAAGCTATAAATGATTTATGCAACAAAAGAAATGTGAAAGTTAAATGCAACTGTATATGAAAAATACAGTATCATCAACAATATTCCCAGTGACATATTTCCTAGATTAGTCAATTTTAAGTTCCTTTCCTAAGCCTCTATCAGCGAGGGTTATCTTCGTTGGAAAGAACAAAATAAGGGATTTCAACTAAGCTATACACGGTATATGCAGCGGAAAAAATGTGAGAGTTAAATACAACTGTATATGAAAAATACAGAGTCATCAACAATATTCCTCGTGACATAATTCCGAGATCCGTCAATTTTAAGTTCCTTTCCTAAGCTTCTATCAACCACAGTTATACATCGTTGGAAAGAACAAAATAAGGGCTTTCAATCACACTATAAATAGTTTTTTCAGCAAAAGAAATGTGAAGGTTAAATGCAACTGTATATGAAAAATACAGAATCATCAACAATATTCCCAGTGACATATTTCCTAAGTTTGTCAATTATAAGTTCCTTCCCTAAGCCTCTAACAATGAGGGTTATACATCGTTGGAAAGAAAAAGCTAGGAGCTTTCAATCAAGCTATAAATGATTTATGCAGCAAAAGAAATGTGAAAGTTAAATGTAATTGTATATGAAAAATACAGTATCATCAACAATATTCCCAGTGACATATTTCCTAGATTAGTCAATTTTAAGTTCCTTTCCTAAGCCTCTATCAACGAGGGTTATCTTCGTTGGAAAGAACAAAATAAGGGATTTCAACTAAGCTATACACGGTATATGCAGCGGAAAAAATGTGAGAGTTAAATACAACTGTATATGAAAAATACAGAGTCATCAACAATATTCCCAATGACATATTTCCTAAGTGAGTCAATTTTACGTTCCTTTCCTAAGCTTCTATCAACCACAGTTATACATCGTTGGAAAGAACAAAATAAGGGCTTTCAATCACACTATAAATAGTTTTTGCAGCAAAAGAAATGTGAAAGTTAAATGCAACTGTATATGAAAAATACAGAATCATCAACAATATTCCCAGTGACATATTTCCTAAGTTTGTCAATTATAAATTCCTTCCCTAAGCCTCTAACAATGAGGGTTATACATCGTTGGAAAGAAAAAGCCAGGAGCTTTCAATCAAGCTATAAATAATTTATGCAACAAAAGAAATGTGAAAGTTAAATGCAACTGTATATGAAAAATACTAAATCATCAATATGAAAAATACTGAATCATCAACAATATTCCCAGTGACATATTTCCTAGATTAGTCAATTTTAAGTTTCTTTCCTAAGCCTCTATCAGCGAGGGAAAGAACAAAATAAGGGATTTCAACTAAGCTATACACGGTATATGCAGCGGAAAAAATGTGAGAGTTAAATACAACTGTATATGTAAAATACAGAGTCATCAACAATATTCCTCGTGACATAATTCCGAGATCCGTCAATTTTAAGTTCCTTTCCTAAGCTTCTATCAACCACAGTTATACATCGTTGGAAAGAACAAAATAAGGGCTTTCAATCACACTATAAATAGTTTTTGCAGCAAAAGAAATGTGAAAGTTAAATGCAACTGTATATGAAAAATACAAAATCATCAACAATATTCCCAATGACATATTTCCTAAGTGAGTCAATTATAAGTTCCTTCCCTAAGCCTTTATCAACGAGGGTTATACGTCGTTGGAAAGAACAAGCAAAGGGCTTTCAATCAAGCTATAAACGTTTTATGCAACAAAAGAAATGTGAAAGTTAAATGCAACTGTACATGAAAAATACAAAATCATCAACAATATTCCCAATGACATATTTCCTAAGTGAGTCAATTATAAGTTCCTTCCCTAAGCCTTTATCAACGAGGGTTATACATCGTTGGAAAGAACAAGCTAAGGGCTTTCAATCACACTATAAATAGTTTTTGCAGCAAAAGAAATGTGAAAGTTAAATGCAACTGTATATGAAAAATACAGAATCATCAACAATATTCCCAGTGACATATTTCCTAAGTTTGTCAATTATAAGTTCCTTCCATAAGCCTCTAACAATGAGGGTTATACATCGTTGGAAAGAAAAAGCTAGGAGCTTTCAATCAAGCTATAAATTATTTATGCAGCAAAAGAAATGTGAAAGTTAAATGTAATTGTATATGAAAAATACAGTATCATCAACAATATTCCCAGTGACATATTTCCCAGATTAGTCAATTTTAAGTTCCTTTCCTAAGCCTCTATCAGCGAGGGTTATCTTCGTTGGAAAGAACAAGCTAAGGGCTTTCAACCAAGCTATAAACGGTTTATGCAACAAAAGAAATGTGAAAGATAAATGCAACTGTACATGAAGAATACAAAATCATCAACAATATTCCCAGTGACATATTTCCTAAGTCAGTCAATTATAACTTCCTTCCCTAAGCCTCTATCAACGAAAGTTATACATCGTTCGAAAGAAGAATCTAAGAGCTTTCAATCAAGCTATAAATGGTTTATGCAACAATAGAAATGTGAAAGTTAGGTGCAACTGTATATGAAAAATACTAAATCATCAACAATATTCCCAGTGACATATTTCCTAGATTAGTCAATTTTAAGTTTCTTTCCTAAGTCCCTATCAGCGAGGGTTATCTTCGTTGGAAAGAACAAAATAAGGGATTTCAACTAAGCTATACACGGTATATGCAGCGGAAAAAATGTGAGAGTTAAATACAACTGTATATGAAAAATACAGAGTCATCAACAATATTCCCAATGACATATTTCCTAAGTGAGTCAATTTTACGTTCCTTTCCTAAGCTTCTATCAAACACAGTTATACATCGTTGGAAAGAACAAAATAAGGGCTTTCAATCACACTATAAATAGTTTTTGCAGCAAAAGAAATGTGAAAGTTAAATGCAACTGTATATGAAAAATACAGAATCATCAACAATATTCCCAGTGACATATTTCCTAAGTGAGTCAATTTTACGTTCCTTTCCTAAGCTTCTATCAACCACAGTTATACATCGTTGGAAAGAACAAAATAAGGGCTTTCAATCACACTATAAATAGTTTTTGCAGCAAAAGAAATGTGAAAGTTAAATGCAACTGTATATGAAAAATACAGAATCATCAACAATATTCCCAGTGACATATTTCCTAAGTTTGTCAATTATAAATTCCTTCCCTAAGCCTCTAACAATGAGGGTTATACATCGTTGGAAAGAAAAAGCTAGGAGCTTTCAATCAAGCTATAAATAATTTATGCAACAAAAGAAATGTGAAAGTTAAATGCAACTGTATATGAAAAATACTAAATCATCAATATGAAAAATACTAAATCATCAACAATATTCCCAGTGACATATTTCCTAGATTAGTCAATTTTAAGTTTCTTTCCTAAGCCTCTATCAGCGAGGGAAAGAACAAAATAAGGGATTTCAACTAAGCTATACACGGTATATGCAGCGGAAAAAATGTGAGAGTTAAATACAACTGTATATGTAAAATACAGAGTCATCAACAATATTCCTCGTGACATAATTCCGAGATCCGTCAATTTTAAGTTCCTTTCCTAAGCTTCTATCAACCACAGTTATACATCGTTGGAAAGAACAAAATAAGGGCTTTCAATCACACTATAAATAGTTTTTGCAGCAAAAGAAATGTGAAAGTTAAATGCAACTGTATATGAAAAATACAAAATCATCAACAATATTCCCAATGACATATTTCCTAAGTGAGTCAATTATAAGTTCCTTCCCTAAGCCTTTATCAACGAGGGTTATACGTCGTTGGAAAGAACAAGCAAAGGGCTTTCAATCAAGCTATAAACGTTTTATGCAACAAAAGAAATGTGAAAGTTAAATGCAACTGTACATGAAAAATACAAAATCATCAACAATATTCCCAATGACATATTTCCTAAGTGAGTCAATTATAAGTTCCTTCCCTAAGCCTTTATCAACGAGGGTTATACATCGTTGGAAAGAACAAGCTAAGGGCTTTCAATCACACTATAAATAGTTTTTGCAGCAAAAGAAATGTGAAAGTTAAATGCAACTGTATATGAAAAATACAGAATCATCAACAATATTCCCAGTGACATATTTCCTAAGTTTGTCAATTATAAGTTCCTTCCATAAGCCTCTAACAATGAGGGTTATACATCGTTGGAAAGAAAAAGCTAGGAGCTTTCAATCAAGCTATAAATTATTTATGCAGCAAAAGAAATGTGAAAGTTAAATGTAATTGTATATGAAAAATACAGTATCATCAACAATATTCCCAGTGACATATTTCCTAGATTAGTCAATTTTAAGTTCCTTTCCTAAGCCTCTATCAGCGAGGGTTATCTTCGTTGGAAAGAACAAGCTAAGGGCTTTCAACCAAGCTATAAACGGTTTATGCAACAAAAGAAATGTGAAAGATAAATGCAACTGTACATGAAGAATACAAAATCATCAACAATATTCCCAGTGACATATTTCCTAAGTCAGTCAATTATAACTTCCTTCCCTAAGCCTCTATCAACGAAAGTTATACATCGTTCGAAAGAAGAATCTAAGAGCTTTCAATCAAGCTATAAATGGTTTATGCAACAATAGAAATGTGAAAGTTAGGTGCAACTGTATATGAAAAATACTAAATCATCAACAATATTCCCAGTGACATATTTCCTAGATTAGTCAATTTTAAGTTTCTTTCCTAAGTCCCTATCAGCGAGGGTTATCTTCGTTGGAAAGAACAAAATAAGGGATTTCAACTAAGCTATACACGGTATATGCAGCGGAAAAAATGTGAGAGTTAAATACAACTGTATATGAAAAATACAGAGACATCAACAATATTCCTCGTGACATAATTCCGAGATCCGTCAATTTTAAGTTCCTTTCCTAAGCTTCTATCAACCACAGTTATACATCGTTGGAAAGAACAAAATAAGGGCTTTCAATCACACTATAAATAGTTTTTGCAGCAAAAGAAATGTGAAAGTTAAATGCAACTGTATATGAAAAATACAAAATCATCAACAATATTCCCAATGACATATTTCCTAAGTGAGTCAATTATAAGTTCCTTCCCTAAGCCTTTATCAACGAGGGTTATACGTCGTTGGAAAGAACAAGCAAAGGGCTTTCAATCAAGCTATAAACGTTTTATGCAACAAAAGAAATGTGAAAGTTAAATGCAACTGTACATGAAAAATACAAAATCATCAACAATATTCCCAATGACATATTTCCTAAGTGAGTCAATTATAAGTTCCTTCCCTAAGCCTTTATCAACGAGGGTTATACATCGTTGGAAAGAACAAGCTAAGGGCTTTCAATCACACTATAAATAGTTTTTGCAGCAAAAGAAATGTGAAAGTTAAATGCAACTGTATATGAAAAATACAGAATCATCAACAATATTCCCAGTGACATATTTCCTAAGTTTGTCAATTATAAGTTCCTTCCATAAGCCTCTAACAATGAGGGTTATACATCGTTGGAAAGAAAAAGCTAGGAGCTTTCAATCAAGCTATAAATTATTTATGCAGCAAAAGAAATGTGAAAGTTAAATGTAATTGTATATGAAAAATACAGTATCATCAACAATATTCCCAGTGACATATTTCCTAGATTAGTCAATTTTAAGTTCCTTTCCTAAGCCTCTATCAGCGAGGGTTATCTTCGTTGGAAAGAACAAGCTAAGGGCTTTCAACCAAGCTATAAACGGTTTATGCAACAAAAGAAATGTGAAAGATAAATGCAACTGTACATGAAGAATACAAAATCATCAACAATATTCCCAGTGACATATTTCCTAAGTCAGTCAATTATAACTTCCTTCCCTAAGCCTCTATCAACGAAAGTTATACATCGTTCGAAAGAAGAATCTAAGAGCTTTCAATCAAGCTATAAATGGTTTATGCAACAATAGAAATGTGAAAGTTAGGTGCAACTGTATATGAAAAATACTAAATCATCAACAATATTCCCAGTGACATATTTCCTAGATTAGTCAATTTTAAGTTTCTTTCCTAAGTCCCTATCAGCGAGGGTTATCTTCGTTGGAAAGAACAAAATAAGGGATTTCAACTAAGCTATACACGGTATATGCAGCGGAAAAAATGTGAGAGTTAAATACAACTGTATATGAAAAATACAGAGACATCAACAATATTCCTCGTGACATAATTCCGAGATCCGTCAATTTTAAGTTCCTTTCCTAAGCTTCTATCAACCACAGTTATACATCGTTGGAAAGAACAAAATAAGGGCTTTCAATCACACTATAAATAGTTTTTGCAGCAAAAGAAATGTGAAAGTTAAATGCAACTGTATATGAAAAATACAGAATCATCAACAATATTCCCAGTGACATATTTCCTAAGTTTGTCAATTATAAGTTCCTTCCCTAAGCCTCTAACAATGAGGGTTATACATCGTTGGAAAGAAAAAGCTAGGAGCTTTCAATCAAGCTATAAATGATTTATGCAACAAAAGAAATGTGAAAGTTAAATGCAACTGTATATGAAAAACACAAAATCATGAACAATATTGCCAGTGACATATTTCCTAAGTGTGTCAATTATAAGTTCCTTCCCTAAGCCTCTATCAATTAGAGTTATACATCGTTAGAAAGGACAAGCTAGGGGCTTTCAACCAAGCTATAAATGATTTATGCAACAAAAGAAATGTGAAAGTTAAATGCAACTGTATATGAAAATTACAGATTCATCAACAATATTGCCAGTGACATATTTCCTAGATGAGTCAATTTTAAGTTCCTTTCCTAAGCCTCTAGCAATGAGAGTTATACGTCGTACGAAAGAACAAGCTAAGAGCTTTCAACCAAGCTGTAAGTTGTTTATGCAGCAAAAGAAATGTGAAAGTTAAATGCAACTGTATATGAAAAATACATTTTCATCAACAATATTCCCAGTGACATATTTCCCAGGTGAGTCAATTTTAATTTCCTTTCCTAAGCCTCTATCAAGGAGAGTTATACATCGTTGGAAAGAACAACCTAAGGGCTTTCAATCAAGCTATAAACGTTTTATGCAACAAAAGAAATGTGAAAGCTAAATGCAACTGTAAATGAAAAATACCAAGTCATCAACAATATTCCCAATGACATATTTCCTAAGTGAGTCAATTATAAGTTCCTTCCCTAAGCCTTTATCAACGAGGGTTATACATCGTTGGAAAGAACAAGCTAAGGGCTTTCAATCAAGCTATAAACGTTTTATGCAACAAAAGAAATGTGAAAGATAAATGCAACTGTACATGAAAAATACAAAATCATCAACAATATTCCCAGTGTCATATTTCCTAGATGAGTCAATTTTAAGTTCGTTTCCTAAACCTCTTTAAACCTGAGTTTTACATCGTTGGAGAGAGCAAGCTAAGAGCTTTCAATTAAGCTATAAACGGTTTATGCAGCAAAACAAATGTGAAAGTTAAATGTAATTGTATATGAAAAATACAGTATCATCAACAATATTCCCAGTGACATATTTCCTAGTTCCTTTCCTAAGCCTCTATCAGCGAGGGTTATCTTCGTTGGAAAGAACAAAATAAGGGATTTCAACTAAGCTATACACGGTATATGCAGCGGAAAAAATGTGAGAGTTAAATACAACTGTATATGAAAAATACAGAGTCATCAACAATATTCCTCGTGACATAATTCCGAGATCCGTCAATTTTAAGTTCCTTTCCTAAGCTTCTATCAACCACAGTTATACATCGTTGGAAAGAACAAAATAAGGGCTTTCAATCACACTATAAATAGTTTTTTCAGCAAAAGAAATGTGAAGGTTAAATGCAACTGTATATGAAAAATACAGAATCATCAACAATATTCCCGGTGACATATTTCCTAAGTTTGTCAATTATAAGTTCCTTCCCTAAGCCTCTAACAATGAGGGTTATACATCGTTGGAAAGAAAAAGCTAGGAGCTTTCAATCAAGCTATAAATGATTTATGCAGCAAAAGAAATGTGAAAGTTAAATGTAATTGTATATGAAAAATACAGTATCATCAACAATATTCCCAGTGACATATTTCCTAGATTAGTCAATTTTAAGTTCCTTTCCTAAGCCTCTATCAGCGAGGGTTATCTTCGTTGGAAAGAACAAAATAAGGGATTTCAACTAAGCTATACACGGTATATGCAGCGGAAAAAATGTGAGAGTTAAATAGAACTGTATATGAAAAATACAGAGTCATCAACAATATTCCCAATGACATATTTCCTAAGTGAGTCAATTTTACGTTCCTTTCCTAAGCTTCTATCAACCACAGTTATACATCGTTGGAAAGAACAAAATAAGGGCTTTCAATCACACTATAAATAGTTTTTGCAGCAAAAGAAATGTGAAAGTTAAATGCAACTGTATATGAAAAATACAGAATCATCAACAATATTCCCAGTGACATATTTCCTAAGTTTGTCAATTATAAATTCCTTCCCTAAGCCTCTAACAATGAGGGTTATACATCGTTGGAAAGAAAAAGCTAGGAGCTTTCAATCAAGCTATAAATAATTTATGCAACAAAAGAAATGTGAAAGTTAAATGCAACTGTATATGAAAAATACTAAATCATCAATATGAAAAATACTAAATCATCAACAATATTCCCAGTGACATATTTCCTAGATTAGTCAATTTTAAGTTTCTTTCCTAAGCCTCTATCAGCGAGGGAAAGAACAAAATAAGGGATTTCAACTAAGCTATACACGGTATATGCAGCGGAAAAAATGTGAGAGTTAAATACAACTGTATATGTAAAATACAGAGTCATCAACAATATTCCTCGTGACATAATTCCGAGATCCGTCAATTTTAAGTTCCTTTCCTAAGCTTCTATCAACCACAGTTATACATCGTTGGAAAGAACAAAATAAGGGCTTTCAATCACACTATAAATAGTTTTTGCAGCAAAAGAAATGTGAAAGTTAAATGCAACTGTATATGAAAAATACAAAATCATCAACAATATTCCCAATGACATATTTCCTAAGTGAGTCAATTATAAGTTCCTTCCCTAAGCCTTTATCAACGAGGGTTATACGTCGTTGGAAAGAACAAGCAAAGGGCTTTCAATCAAGCTATAAACGTTTTATGCAACAAAAGAAATGTGAAAGTTAAATGCAACTGTACATGAAAAATACAAAATCATCAACAATATTCCCAATGACATATTTCCTAAGTGAGTCAATTATAAGTTCCTTCCCTAAGCCTTTATCAACGAGGGTTATACATCGTTGGAAAGAACAAGCTAAGGGCTTTCAATCACACTATAAATAGTTTTTGCAGCAAAAGAAATGTGAAAGTTAAATGCAACTGTATATGAAAAATACAGAATCATCAACAATATTCCCAGTGACATATTTCCTAAGTTTGTCAATTATAAGTTCCTTCCCTAAGCCTCCAACAATGAGGGTTATACATCGTTGGAAAGAAAAAGCTAGGAGCTTTCAATCAAGCTATAAATGATTTATGCAGCAAAAGAAATGTGAAAGTTAAATGTAATTGAATATGAAAAATACAGTATCATCAACAATATTCCCAGTGACATATTTCCTAGATTAGTCAATTTTAAGTTCCTTTCCTAAGCCTCTGTCAGCGAGGGTTATCTTCGTTGGAAAGAACAAAATAAGGGATTTCAACTAAGCTATACACGGTATATGCAGCGGAAAAAATGTGAGAGTTAAATACAACTGTATATGAAAAATACAGAGTCATCAACAATATTCCTCGTGACATAATTCCGAGATCCGTCAATTTTAAGTTCCTTTCCTAAGCTTCTATCAACCACAGTTATACATCGTTGGAAAGAACAAAATAAGGGCTTTCAATCACACTATAAATAGTTTTTGCAGCAAAAGAAATGTGAAAGTTAAATGCAACTGTATATGAAAAATACAGAATCATCAACAATATTCCCAGTGACATATTTCCTAAGTTTGTCAATTATAAGTTCCTTCCCTAAGCCTCTAACAATGAGGGTTATACATCGTTGGAAAGAAAAAGCTAGGAGCTTTCAATCAAGCTATAAATAATTTATGCAACAAAAGAAATGTGAAAGTTAAATGCAACTGTATATGAAAAATACTAAATCATCAATATGAAAAATACTAAATCATCAACAATATTCCCAGTGACATATTTCCTAGATTAGTCAATTTTAAGTTTCTTTCCTAAGCCTCTATCAGCGAGGGTTATCTTCGTTGGAAAGAACAAAATAAGGGATTTCAACTAAGCTATACACGGTATATGCAGCGGAAAAAATATGAGAGTTAAATACAACTGTATATGAAAAATACAGAGTCATCAACAATATTCCTCGTGACATAATTCCGAGATCCGTCAATTTTAAGTTCCTTTCCTAAGCTTCTATCAACCACAGTTATACATCGTTGGAAAGAACAAAATAAGGGCTTTCAATCACACTATAAATAGTTTTTGCAGCAAAAGAAATGTGAAAGTTAAATGCAACTGTATATGAAAAATACAGAATCATCAACAATATTCCCAGTGACATATTTCCTAAGTTTGTCAATTATAAGTTCCTTCCCTAAGCCTCTAACAATGAGGGTTATACATCGTTGGAAAGAAAAAGCTAGGAGCTTTCAACCAAGCTATAAATGATTTATGCAACAAAAGAAATGTGAAAGTTAAATGCAACTGTATATGAAAAACACAAAATCATCAACAATATTGCCAGTGACATATTTCCTAAGTGTGTCAATTATAAGTTTCTTCCCTAAGCCTCTATCAATTAGAGTTATACATCGTTAGAAAGAACAAGCTAGGAGCTTTCAACCAAGCTATAAATGATTTATGCAACAAGAGAAATGTGAAAGTTAAATGCAACTGTATATGAAAAATACAGTATCATCAACAATATTCCCAGTGACATATTTCCTAGATTAGTCAATTTTAAGTTCCTTTCCTAAGCCTCTATCAGCGAGGGTTATCTTCGTTGGAAAGAACAAAATAAGGGATTTCAACTAAGCTATACACGGTATATGCAGCGGAAAAAATGTGAGAGTTAAATACAACTGTATATGAAAAATACAGAGTCATCAACAATATTCCTCGTGACATAATTCCGAGATCCGTCAATTTTAAGTTCCTTTCCTAAGCTTCTATCAACCACAGTTATACATCGTTGGAAAGAACAAAATAAGGGCTTTCAATCACACTATAAATAGTTTTTTCAGCAAAAGAAATGTGAAGGTTAAATGCAACTGTATATGAAAAATACAGAATCATCAACAATATTCCCAGTGACATATTTCCTAAGTTTGTCAATTATAAGTTCCTTCCCTAAGCCTCTAACAATGAGGGTTATACATCGTTGGAAAGAAAAAGCTAGGAGCTTTCAATCAAGCTATAAATGATTTATGCAGCAAAAGAAATGTGAAAGTTAAATGTAATTGTATATGAAAAATACAGTATCATCAACAATATTCCCAGTGACATATTTCCTAGATTAGTCAATTTTAAGTTCCTTTCCTAAGCCTCTATCAGCGAGGGTTATCTTCGTTGGAAAGAACAAAATAAGGGATTTCAACTAAGCTATACACGGTATATGCAGCGGAAAAATTGTGAGAGTTAAATACAACTGTATATGAAAAATACAGAGTCATCAACAATATTCCCAATGACATATTTCCTAAGTGAGTCAATTTTACGTTCCTTTCCTAAGCTTCTATCAACCACAGTTATACATCGTTGGAAAGAACAAAATAAGGGCTTTCAATCACACTATAAATAGTTTTTGCAGCAAAAGAAATGTGAAAGTTAAATGCAACTGTATATGAAAAATACAGAATCATCAACAATATTCCCAGTGACATATTTCCTAAGTTTGTCAATTATAAATTCCTTCCCTAAGCCTCTAACAATGAGGGTTATACATCGTTGGAAAGAAAAAGCTAGTAGCTTTCAATCAAGCTATAAACGGTTTATGCAACAAAACAAATGTGAAAGTTAAATGCAACTGTATATGAAAAATACTAAATCATCAATATGAAAAATACTAAATCATCAACAATATTCCCAGTGACATATTTCCTAGATTAGTCAATTTTAAGTTTCTTTCCTAAGCCTCTATCAGCGAGGGAAAGAACAAAATAAGGGATTTCAACTAAGCTATACACGGTATATGCAGCGGAAAAAATGTGAGAGTTAAATACAACTGTATATGTAAAATACAGAGTCATCAACAATATTCCTCGTGACATAATTCCGAGATCCGTCAATTTTAAGTTCCTTTCCTAAGCTTCTATCAACCACAGTTATACATCGTTGGAAAGAACAAAATAAGGGCTTTCAATCACACTATAAATAGTTTTTGCAGCAAAAGAAATGTGAAAGTTAAATGCAACTGTATATGAAAAATACAAAATCATCAACAATATTCCCAATGACATATTTCCTAAGTGAGTCAATTATAAGTTCCTTCCCTAAGCCTTTATCAACGAGGGTTATACGTCGTTGGAAAGAACAAGCAAAGGGCTTTCAATCAAGCTATAAACGTTTTATGCAACAAAAGAAATGTGAAAGTTAAATGCAACTGTACATGAAAAATACAAAATCATCAACAATATTCCCAATGACATATTTCCTAAGTGAGTCAATTATAAGTTCCTTCCCTAAGCCTTTATCAACGAGGGTTATACATCGTTGGAAAGAACAAGCTAAGGGCTTTCAATCACACTATAAATAGTTTTTGCAGCAAAAGAAATGTGAAAGTTAAATGCAACTGTATATGAAAAATACAGAATCATCAACAATATTCCCAGTGACATATTTCCTAAGTTTGTCAATTATAAGTTCCTTCCCTAAGCCTCTAACAATGAGGGTTATACATCGTTGGAAAGAAAAAGCTAGGAGCTTTCAATCAAGCTATAAATGATTTATGCAGCAAAAGAAATGTGAAAGTTAAATGTAATTGAATATGAAAAATACAGTATCATCAACAATATTCCCAGTGACATATTTCCTAGATTAGTCAATTTTAAGTTCCTTTCCTAAGCCTCTATCAGCGAGGGTTATCTTCGTTGGAAAGAACAAAATAAGGGATTTCAACTAAGCTATACACGGTATATGCAGCGGAAAAAATGTGAGAGTTAAATACAACTGTATATGAAAAATACAGAGTCATCAACAATATTCCTCGTGACATAATTCCGAGATCCGTCAATTTTAAGTTCCTTTCCTAAGCTTCTATCAACCACAGTTATACATCGTTGGAAAGAACAAAATAAGGGCTTTCAATCACACTATAAATAGTTTTTGCAGCAAAAGAAATGTGAAAGTTAAATGCAACTGTATATGAAAAATACAGAATCATCAACAATATTCCCAGTGACATATTTCCTAAGTTTGTCAATTATAAGTTCCTTCCCTAAGCCTCTAACAATGAGGGTTATACATCGTTGGAAAGAAAAAGCTAGGAGCTTTCAATCAAGCTATAAATAATTTATGCAACAAAAGAAATGTGAAAGTTAAATGCAACTGTATATGAAAAATACTAAATCATCAATATGAAAAATACTAAATCATCAACAATATTCCCAGTGACATATTTCCTAGATTAGTCAATTTTAAGTTTCTTTCCTAAGCCTCTATCAGCGAGGGTTATCTTCGTTGGAAAGAACAAAATAAGGGATTTCAACTAAGCTATACACGGTATATGCAGCGGAAAAAATATGAGAGTTAAATACAACTGTATATGAAAAATACAGAGTCATCAACAATATTCTTCGTGACATAATTCCGAGATCCGTCAATTTTAAGTTCCTTTCCTAAGCTTCTATCAACCACAGTTATACATCGTTGGAAAGAACAAAATAAGGGCTTTCAATCACACTATAAATAGTTTTTGCAGCAAAAGAAATGTGAAAGTTAAATGCAACTGTATATGAAAAATACAGAATCATCAACAATATTCCCAGTGACATATTTCCTAAGTTTGTCAATTATAAGTTCCTTCCCTAAGCCTCTAACAATGAGGGTTATACATCGTTGGAAAGAAAAAGCTAGGAGCTTTCAACCAAGCTATAAATGATTTATGCAACAAAAGAAATGTGAATGTTAAATGCAACTGTATATGAAAAACACAAAATCATCAACAATATTGCCAGTGACATATTTCCTAAGTGTGTCAATTATAAGTTTCTTCCCTAAGCCTCTATCAATTAGAGTTATACATCGTTAGAAAGAACAAGCTAGGAGCTTTCAACCAAGCTATAAATGATTTATGCAACAAAAGAAATGTGAAAGTTAAATGCAACTGTATATGAAAAATACAAAATCATCAACAATATTGCCAGTAACATATTTCCTAAGTTTGTCAATTATAAGTTCCTTCCCTAAGCCTTTATCAACGAGGGTTATACATCGTTGGAAAGAAAAAGCTAGGAGCTTTCAATCAAGCTATAACCGATTTATGCAGTAAAATAAATGTGAAAGTTAAATGCAACTGTATATGAAAAATAAAAAATCATCAACAATATTCTCAGTGACATATTTCCCAGGTGAGTCAATTTTAAGTTCCTTTCCTAAGCCTCTATCAAGGATTGTTATACATCGTTGGAAAGAACAAGGTAGGAGCTTTCAACCAAGCTATTAATGATTTATGCAACAAAAGAAATGTGAAAGTTAAATGCAACTGTATATGAAAATTACAGATTCATCAACAATATTGCCAGTGACATATTTCCTAGATGAGTCAATTTTAAGTTCCTTTCCTAAGCCTCTAGCAATGAGAGTTATACGTCGTGCGAAAGAACAAGCTAAGAGCTTTCAACCAAGCTGTAAGTCGTTTATGCAGCAAAAGAAATGTGAAAGTTAAATGCAACTGTATATGAAAATTACATTTTCATCAACAATATTCCCAGTGACGTATTTCCCAGGTGAGTCAATTTTAAGTTCCTTTCCTAAGCCTTTATCAACGAGGGTTATACATCGTTGGAAAGAACAAGCTAAGGGCTTTCAATCAAGCTATAAACGTTTTATGCAACAAAAGAAATGTGAAAGATAAATGCAACTGTACATGAAAAATACAAAATCATCAACAATATTCCCAGTGTTATATTTCCTAGATGAGTCAATTTTAAGTTCGTTTCCTAAACCTCTTTAAACCTGAGTTTTACATCGTTGGAGAGAGCAAGCTAAGAGCTTTCAATTAAGTTATAAACGGTTTATGCAGCAAAACAAATGTGAAAGTTAAATGTAATTGTATATGAAAAATACAGTATCATCAACAATATTCCCAGTGACATATTTCCTAGATTAGTCAATTTTAAGTTCCTTTCCTAAGCCTCTATCAGCGAGGGTTATCTTCGTTGGAAAGAACAAAATAAGGGATTTCAACTAAGCTATACACGGTATATGCAGCGGAAAAAATGTGAGAGTTAAATACAACTGTATATGAAAAATACAGAGTCATCAACAATATTCCTCGTGACATAATTCCGAGATCCGTCAATTTTAAGTTCCTTTCCTAAGCTTCTATCAACCACAGTTATACATCGTTGGAAAGAACAAAATAAGGGCTTTCAATCACACTATAAATAGTTTTTGCAGCAAAAGAAATGTGAAAGTTAAATGCAACTGTATATGAAAAATACAGAATCATCAACAATATTCCCAGTGACATATTTCCTAAGTTTGTCAATTATAAGTTCCTTCCATAAGCCTCTAACAATGAGGGTTATACATCGTTGGAAAGAAAAAGCTAGGAGCTTTCAATCAAGCTATAAATGATTTATGCAGCAAAAGAAATGTGAAAGTTAAATGTAATTGTATATGAAAAATACAGTATCATCAACAATATTCCCAGTGACATATTTCCTAGATTAGTCAATTTTAAGTTCCTTTCCTAAGCCTCTATCAGCGAGGGTTATCTTCGTTGGAAAGAACAAGCTAAGGGCTTTCAACCAAGCTATAAACGGTTTATGCAACAAAAGAAATGTGAAAGATAAATGCAACTGTACATGAAGAATACAAAATCATCAACAATATTCCCAGTGACATATTTCCTAAGTCAGTCAATTATAACTTCCTTCCCTAAGCCTCTATCAACGAAAGTTATACATCGTTCGAAAGAAGAATCTAAGAGCTTTCAATCAAGCTGTAAATGGTTTATGCAACAATAGAAATGTGAAAGTTAGGTGCAACTGTATATGAAAAATACTAAATCATCAACAATATTCCCAGTGACATATTTCCTAGATTAGTCAATTTTAAGTTTCTTTCCTAAGTCCCTATCAGCGAGGGTTATCTTCGTTGGAAAGAACAAAATAAGGGATTTCAACTAAGCTATACACGTTTTATGCAACAAAAGAAATGTGAAAGATAAATGCAACTGTACATGAAAAATACAAAATCATCAACAATATTGCCAGTGACATATTTCCTAAGTTTGTCAATTATAAGTTCCTTCCCTAAGCCTCTAACAATGAGGGTTATACATCGTTGGAAAGAAAAAGCTAGGAGCTTTCAACCAAGCTATAAATGATTTATGCAACAAAAGAAATGTGAAAGTTAAATGCAACTGTATATGAAAAACACAAAATCATCAACAATATTGCCAGTGACATATTTCCTAAGTGTGTCAATTATAAGTTTCTTCCCTAAGCCTCTATCAATTAGAGTTATACATCGTTAGAAAGAACAAGCTAGGAGCTTTCAACCAAGCTATAAATGATTTATGCAACAAAAGAAATGTGAAAGTTAAATGCAACTGTATATGAAAAATACAAAATCATCAACAATATTGCCAGTAACATATTTCCTAAGTTTGTCAATTATAAGTTCCTTCCCTAAGCCTTTATCAACGAGGGTTATACATCGTTGGAAAGAAAAAGCTAGGAGCTTTCAATCAAGCTATAACCGATTTATGCAGTAAAATAAATGTGAAAGTTAAATGCAACTGTATATGAAAAATAAAAAATCATCAACAATAATCCCAGTGACATATTTCCCAGGTGAGTCAATTTTAAGTTCCTTTCCTAAGCCTCTATCAAGGATTGTTATACATCGTTGGAAAGAACAAGCTAGGAGCTTTCAACCAAGCTATTAATGATTTATGCAACAAAAGAAATGTGAAAGTTAAATACAACTGTATATGAAAATTACAGATTCATCAACAATATTGCCAGTGACATATTTCCTAGATGAGTCAATTTTAAGTTCCTTTCCTAAGCCTCTAGCAATGAGAGTTATACGTCGTGCGAAAGAACAAGCTAAGAGCTTTCAACCAAGCTGTAAGTCGTTTATGCAGCAAAAGAAATGTGAAAGTTAAATGCAACTGTATATGAAAATTACATTTTCATCAACAATATTCCCAGTGACGTATTTCCCAGGTGAGTCAATTTTAAGTTCCTTTCCTAAGCCTTTATCAACGAGGGTTATACATCGTTGGAAAGAACAAGCTAAGGGCTTTCAATCAAGCTATAAACGTTTTATGCAACAAAAGAAATGTGAAAGATAAATGCAACTGTACATGAAAAATACAAAATCATCAACAATATTCCCAGTGTTATATTTCCTAGATGAGTCAATTTTAAGTTCGTTTCCTAAACCTCTTTAAACCTGAGTTTTACATCGTTGGAGAGAGCAAGCTAAGAGCTTTCAATTAAGTTATAAACGGTTTATGCAGCAAAACAAATGTGAAAGTTAAATGTAATTGTATATGAAAAATACAGTATCATCAACAATATTCCCAGTGACATATTTCCTAGATTAGTCAATTTTAAGTTCCTTTCCTAAGCCTCTATCAGCGAGGGTTATCTTCGTTGGAAAGAACAAAATAAGGGATTTCAACTAAGCTATACACGGTATATGCAGCGGAAAAAATGTGAGAGTTAAATACAACTGTATATGAAAAATACAGAGTCATCAACAATATTCCTCGTGACATAATTCCGAGATCCGTCAATTTTAAGTTCCTTTCCTAAGCTTCTATCAACCACAGTTATACATCGTTGGAAAGAACAAAATAAGGGCTTTCAATCACACTATAAATAGTTTTTGCAGCAAAAGAAATGTGAAAGTTAAATGCAACTGTATATGAAAAATACAGAATCATCAACAATATTCCCAGTGACATATTTCCTAAGTTTGTCAATTATAAGTTCCTTCCATAAGCCTCTAACAATGAGGGTTATACATCGTTGGAAAGAAAAAGCTAGGAGCTTTCAATCAAGCTATAAATGATTTATGCAGCAAAAGAAATGTGAAAGTTAAATGTAATTGTATATGAAAAATACAGTATCATCAACAATATTCCCAGTGACATATTTCCTAGATTAGTCAATTTTAAGTTCCTTTCCTAAGCCTCTATCAGCGAGGGTTATCTTCGTTGGAAAGAACAAGCTAAGGGCTTTCAACCAAGCTATAAACGGTTTATGCAACAAAAGAAATGTGAAAGATAAATGCAACTGTACATGAAGAATACAAAATCATCAACAATATTCCCAGTGACATATTTCCTAAGTCAGTCAATTATAACTTCCTTCCCTAAGCCTCTATCAACGAAAGTTATACATCGTTCGAAAGAAGAATCTAAGAGCTTTCAATCAAGCTGTAAATGGTTTATGCAACAATAGAAATGTGAAAGTTAGGTGCAACTGTATATGAAAAATACTAAATCATCAACAATATTCCCAGTGACATATTTCCTAGATTAGTCAATTTTAAGTTTCTTTCCTAAGTCCCTATCAGCGATGGTTATCTTCGTTGGAAAGAACAAAATAAGGGATTTCAACTAAGCTATACACGGTATATGCAGCGGAAAAAATGTGAGAGTTAAATACAACTGTATATGAAAAATACAGAGACATCAACAATATTCCTCGTGACATAATTCCGAGATCCGTCAATTTTAAGTTCCTTTCCTAAGCTTCTATCAACCACAGTTATACATCGTTGGAAAGAACAAAATAAGGGCTTTCAATCACACTATAAATAGTTTTTGCAGCAAAAGAAATGTGAAAGTTAAATGCAACTGTATATGAAAAATACAGAATCATCAACAATATTCCCAGTGACATATTTCCTAAGTTTGTCAATTATAAGTTCCTTCCCTAAGCCTCTAACAATGAGGGTTATACATCGTTGGAAAGAAAAAGCTAGGAGCTTTCAATCAAGCTATAAATGATTTATGCAACAAAAGAAATGTGAAAGTTAAATGCAACTGTATATGAAAAACACAAAATCATGAACAATATTGCCAGTGACATATTTCCTAAGTGTGTCAATTATAAGTTCCTTCCCTAAGCCTCTATCAATTAGAGTTATACATCGTTACAAAGGACAAGCTAGGAGCTTTCAACCAAGCTATAAATGATTTATGCAACAAAAGAAATGTGAAAGTTAAATGCAACTGTATATGAAAATTACAGATTCATCAACAATATTGCCAGTGACATATTTCCTAGATGAGTCAATTTTAAGTTCCTTTCCTAAGCCTCTAGCAATGAGAATTATACGTCGTGCGAAAGAACAAGCTAAGAGCTTTCAACCAAGCTGTAAGTCGTTTATGCAGCAAAAGAAATGTGAAAGTTAAATGCAACTGTATATGAAAAATACATTTTCATCAACAATAGTCCCAGTGATATATTTCCCAGGTGAGTCAATTTTAAGTTCCTTTCCTAAGCCTCTATCAAGGAGAGTTATACATCGTTGGAAAGAACAAGCTAGGAGCTTTCAACCAAGCTATAAATGATTTATGCAACAAAAGAAATGTGAAAGTTAAATGCAACTGTATATGAAAATTACAGATTCATCAACAATATTGCCAGTGACATATTTCCTAGATGAGTCAATTTTAAGTTCCTTTCCTAAGCCTCTAGCAATGAGAGTTATACGTCGTACGAAAGAACAAGCTAAGAGCTTTCAACCAAGCTGTAAGTTGTTTATGCAGCAAAAGAAATGTGAAAGTTAAATGCAACTGTATATGAAAAATACATTTTCATCAACAATATTCCCAGTGACATATTTCCCAGGTGAGTCAATTTTAATTTCCTTTCCTAAGCCTCTATCAAGGAGAGTTATACATCGTTGGAAAGAACAACCTAAGGGCTTTCAATCAAGCTATAAACGTTTTATGCAACAAAAGAAATGTGAAAGCTAAATGCAACTGTAAATGAAAAATACAAAATCATCAACAATATTCCCAATGACATATTTCCTAAGTGAGTCAATTATAAGTTCCTTCCCTAAGCCTTTATCAACGAGGGTTATACATCGTTGGAAAGAACAAGCTAAGGGCTTTCAATCAAGCTATAAACGTTTTATGCAACAAAAGAAATGTGAAAGATAAATGCAACTGTACATGAAAAATACAAAATCATCAACAATATTCCCAGTGTCATATTTCCTAGATGAGTCAATTTTAAGTTCGTTTCCTAAACCTCTTTAAACCTGAGTTTTACATCGTTGGAAAGAACAACCTAAGGGCTTTCAATCAAGCTATAAACGTTTTATGCAACAAAAGAAATGTGAAAGCTAAATGCAACTGTAAATGAAAAATACAAAATCATCAACAATATTCCCAATGACATATTTCCTAAGTGAGTCAATTATAAGTTCCTTCCCTAAGCCTTTATCAACGAGGGTTATACATCGTTGGAAAGAACAAGCTAAGAGCTTTCAATTAAGCTATAAACGGTTTATGCAGCAAAACAAATGTGAAAGTTAAATGTAATTGTATATGAAAAATACAGTATCATCAACAATATTCCCAGTGACATATTTCCTAGTTCCTTTCCTAAGCCTCTATCAGCGAGGGTTATCTTCGTTGGAAAGAACAAAATAAGGGATTTCAACTAAGCTATACACGGTATATGCAGCGGAAAAAATGTGAGAGTTAAATACAACTGTATATGAAAAATACAGATTCATCAACAATATTCCTCGTGACATAATTCCGAGATCCGTCAATTTTAAGTTCCTTTCCTAAGCTTCTATCAACCACAGTTATACATCGTTGGAAAGAACAAAATAAGGGCTTTCAATCACACTATAAATAGTTTTTGCAGCAAAAGAAATGTGAAAGTTAAATGCAACTGTATATGAAAAATACAGAATCATCAACAATATTCCCAGTGACATATTTCCTAAGTTTGTCAATTATAAGTTCCTTCCCTAAGCCTCTAACAATGAGGGTTATACATCGTTGGAAAGAAAAAGCTAGGAGCTTTCAATCAAGCTATAAATGATTTATGCAGCAAAAGAAATGTGAAAGTTAAATGTAATTGTATATGAAAAATACAGTATCATCAACAATATTCCCAGTGACATATTTCCTAGATTAGTTTATTTTAAGTTCCTTTCCTAAGCCTCTATCAGCGAGGGTTATCTTCGTTGGAAAGAACAAAATAAGGGATTTCAACTAAGCTATACACGGTATATGCAGCGGAAAAAATGTGAGAGTTAAATACAACTGTATATGAAAAATACAGAGTCATCAACAATATTCCCAATGACATATTTCCTAAGTGAGTCAATTTTAAGTTCCTTTCCTAAGCTTCTATCAACCACAGTTATACATCGTTGGAAAGAACAAAATAAGGGCTTTCAATCACACTATAAATAGTTTTTGCAGCAAAAGAAATGTGAAAGTTAAATGCAACTGTATATGAAAAATACAGAATCATCAACAATATTCCCAGTGACATATTTCCTAAGTTTGTCAATTATAAATTCCTTCCCTAAGCCTCTAACAATGAGGGTTATACATCGTTGGAAAGAAAAAGCTAGGAGCTTTCAATCAAGCTATAAATAATTTATGCAACAAAAGAAATGTGAAAGTTAAATGCAACTGTATATGAAAAATACTAAATCATCAATATGAAAAATACTAAATCATCAACAATATTCCCAGTGACATATTTCCTAGATTAGTCAATTTTAAGTTTCTTTCCTAAGCCTCTATCAACGAGAGTTATACATTGTTAAAAAGAACAAAATAACGGATTTCAATTAAGCTATAAGCAGTTTATGCAGCGAAGAAAATGTGAAAGTTAAATAAAACTGTATATGAAAAATACAGAGCCATCAAAAATATTCCTAGTGACATAATTCCGAGATCCGTCAATTTTAAGTTCCTTTCCTAAGCTTCTATCAACCACAGTTATACATCGTTGGAAAGAACAAAATAAGGGCTTTCAATCACACTATAAATAGTTTTTGCAGCAAAAGAAATGTGAAAGTTAAATGCAACTGTATATGAAAAATACAAAATCATCAACAATATTCCCAATGACATATTTCCTAAGTGAGTCAATTATAAGTTCCTTCCCTAAGCCTTTATCAACGAGGGTTATACGTCGTTGGAAAGAACAAGCAAAGGGCTTTCAATCAAGCTATAAACGTTTTATGCAACAAAAGAAATGTGAAAGTTAAATGCAACTGTACATGAAAAATACAAAATCATCAACAATATTCCCAATGACATATTTCCTAAGTGAGTCAATTATAAGTTCCTTCCCTAAGCCTTTATCAACGAGGGTTATACATCGTTGGAAAGAACAAGCTAAGGGCTTTCAATCACACTATAAATAGTTTTTGCAGCAAAAGAAATGTGAAAGTTAAATGCAACTGTATATGAAAAATACAGAATCATCAACAATATTCCCAGTGACATATTTCCTAAGTTTGTCAATTATAAGTTCCTTCCCTAAGCCTCTAACAATGAGGGTTATACATCGTTGGAAAGAAAAAGCTAGGAGCTTTCAATCAAGCTATAAATGATTTACGCAGCAAAAGAAATGTGAAAGTTAAATGTAATTGAATATGAAAAATACAGTATCATCAACAATATTCCCAGTGACATATTTCCTAGATTAGTCAATTTTAAGTTCCTTTCCTAAGCCTCTATCAGCGAGGGTTATCTTCGTTGGAAAGAACAAAATAAGGGATTTCAACTAAGCTATACACGGTATATGCAGCGGAAAAAATGTGAGAGTTAAATACAACTGTATATGAAAAATACAGAGTCATCAACAATATTCCTCGTGACATAATTCCGAGATCCGTCAATTTTAAGTTCCTTTCCTAAGCTTCTATCAACCACAGTTATACATCGTTGGAAAGAACAAAATAAGGGCTTTCAATCACACTATAAATAGTTTTTGCAGCAAAAGAAATGTGAAAGTTAAATGCAACTGTATATGAAAAATACAGAATCATCAACAATATTCCCAGTGACATATTTCCTAAATTTGTCAATTATAAGTTCCTTCCCTAAGCCTCTAACAATGAGGGTTATACATCGTTGGAAAGAAAAAGCTAGGAGCTTTCAATCAAGCTATAAATAATTTATGCAACAAAAGAAATGTGAAAGTTAAATGCAACTGTATATGAAAAATACTAAATCATCAATATGAAAAATACTAAATCATCAACAATATTCCCAGTGACATATTTCCTAGATTAGTCAATTTTAAGTTTCTTTCCCAAGCCTCTATCAGCGAGGGTTATCTTCGTTGGAAAGAACAAAATAAGGGATTTCAACTAAGCTATACACGGTATATGCAGCGGAAAAAATGTGAGAGTTAAATACAACTGTATATGAAAAATACAGAGTCATCAACAATATTCCTCGTGACATAATTCCGAGATCCGTCAATTTTAAGTTCCTTTCCTAAGCTTCTATCAACCACAGTTATACATCGTTGGAAAGAACAAAATAAGGGCTTTCAATCACACTATAAATAGTTTTTGCAGCAAAAGAAATGTGAAAGTTAAATGCAACTGTATATGAAAAATACAGAATCATCAACAATATTCCCAGTGACATATTTCCTAAGTTTGTCAATTATAAGTTCCTTCCCTAAGCCTCTAACAATGAGGGTTATACATCGTTGGAAAGAAAAAGCTAGGAGCTTTCAATCAAGCTATAAATGATTTATGCAACAAAAGAAATGTGAAAGTTAAATGTAATTGTATATGAAAAATACAGTATCATCAACAATATTCCCAGTGACATATTTCCTAGATTAGTCAATTTTAAGTTCCTTTCCTAAGCCTCTATCAGCGAGGGTTATCTTCGTTGGAAAGAACAAAATAAGGGATTTCAACTAAGCTATACACGGTATATGCAGCGGAAAAAATGTGAGAGTTAAATACAACTGTATATGAAAAATACAGAGTCATCAACAATATTCCCAATGACATATTTCCTAAGTGAGTCAATTTTAAGTTCCTTTCCTAAGCTTCTATCAACCACAGTTATACATCGTTGGAAAGAACAAAATAAGGGCTTTCAATCACACTATAAATAGTTTTTGCAGCAAAAGAAATGTGAAAGTTAAATGCAACTGTATATGAAAAATACAGAATCATCAACAATATTCCCAGTGACATATTTCCTAAGTTTGTCAATTATAAATTCCTTCCCTAAGCCTCTAACAATGAGGGTTATACATCGTTGGAAAGAAAAAGCTAGGAGCTTTCAATCAAGCTATAAATAATTTATGCAACAAAAGAAATGTGAAAGTTAAATGCAACTGTATATGAAAAATACTAAATCATCAATATGAAAAATACTAAATCATCAACAATATTCCCAGTGACATATTTCCTAGATTAGTCAATTTTAAGTTTCTTTCCTAAGCCTCTATCAACGAGGGAAAGAACAAAATAAGGGATTTCAACTAAGCTATACACGGTATATGCAGCGGAAAAAATGTGAGAGTTAAATACAACTGTATATGAAAAATACAGAGTCATCAACAATATTCCTCGTGACATAATTCCGAGATCCGTCAATTTTAAGTTCCTTTCCTAAGCTTCTATCAACCACAGTTATACATCGTTGGAAAGAACAAAATAAGGGCTTTCAATCACACTATAAATAGTTTTTGCAGCAAAAGAAATGTGAAAGTTAAATGCAACTGTATATGAAAAATACAAAATCATCAACAATATTCCCAATGACATATTTCCTAAGTGAGTCAATTATAAGTTCCTTCCCTAAGCCTTTATCAACGAGGGTTATACGTCGTTGGAAAGAACAAGCAAAGGGCTTTCAATCAAGCTATAAACGTTTTATGCAACAAAAGAAATGTGAAAGTTAAATGCAACTGTACATGAAAAATACAAAATCATCAACAATATTCCCAATGACATATTTCCTAAGTGAGTCAATTATAAGTTCCTTCCCTAAGCCTTTATCAACGAGGGTTATACATCGTTGGAAAGAACAAGCTAAGGGCTTTCAATCACACTATAAATAGTTTTTGCAGCAAAAGAAATGTGAAAGTTAAATGCAACTGTATATGAAAAATACAGAATCATCAACAATATTCCCAGTGACATATTTCCTAAGTTTGTCAATTATAAGTTCCTTCCCTAAGCCTCTAACAATGAGGGTTATACATCGTTGGAAAGAAAAAGCTAGGAGCTTTCAATCAAGCTATAAATGATTTACGCAGCAAAAGAAATGTGAAAGTTAAATGTAATTGAATATGAAAAATACAGTATCATCAACAATATTCCCAGTGACATATTTCCTAGATTAGTCAATTTTAAGTTCCTTTCCTAAGCCTCTATCAGCGAGGGTTATCTTCGTTGGAAAGAACAAAATAGGGGATTTCAACTAAGCTATACACGGTATATGCAGCGGAAAAAATGTGAGAGTTAAATACAACTGTATATGCAAAATACAGAGTCATCAACAATATTCCTCGTGACATAATTCCGAGATCCGTCAATTTTAAGTTCCTTTCCTAAGCTTCTATCAACCACAGTTATACATCGTTGGAAAGAACAAAATAAGGGCTTTCAATCACACTATAAATAGTTTTTGCAGCAAAAGAAATGTGAAAGTTAAATGCAACTGTATATGAAAAATACAGAATCATCAACAATATTCCCAGTGACATATTTCCTAAGTTTGTCAATTATAAGTTCCTTCCCTAAGCCTCTAACAATGAGGGTTATACATCGTTGGAAAGAAAAAGCTAGGAGCTTTCAATCAAGCTATAAATAATTTATGCAACAAAAGAAATGTGAAAGTTAAATGCAACTGTATATGAAAAATACTAAATCATCAATATGAAAAATACTAAATCATCAACAATATTCCCAGTGACATATTTCCTAGATTAGTCAATTTTAAGTTTCTTTCCCAAGCCTCTATCAGCGAGGGTTATCTTCGTTGGAAAGAACAAAATAAGGGATTTCAACTAAGCTATACACGGTATATGCAGCGGAAAAAATATGAGAGTTAAATACAACTGTATATGAAAAATACAGAGTCATCAACAATATTCCTCGTGACATAATTCCGAGATCCGTCAATTTTAAGTTCCTTTCCTAAGCTTCTATCAACCACAGTTATACATCGTTGGAAAGAACAAAATAAGGGCTTTCAATCACACTATAAATAGTTTTTGCAGCAAAAGAAATGTGAAAGTTAAATGCAACTGTATATGAAAAATACAGAATCATCAACAATATTCCCAGTGACATATTTCCTAAGTTTGTCAATTATAAGTTCCTTCCCTAAGCCTCTAACAATGAGGGTTATACATCGTTGGAAAGAAAAAGCTAGGAGCTTTCAACCAAGCTATAAATGATTTATGCAACAAAAGAAATGTGAAAGTTAAATGCAACTGTATATGAAAAACACAAAATCATCAACAATATTGCCAGTGACATATTTCCTAAGTGTGTCAATTATAAGTTTCTTCCCTAAGCCTCTATCAATTAGAGTTATACATCGTTAGAAAGAACAAGCTAGGAGCTTTCAACCAAGCTATAAATGATTTATGCAACAAAAGAAATGTGAAAGTTAAATGCAACTGTATATGAAAAATACAAAATCATCAACAATATTGCCAGTAACATATTTCCTAAGTTTGTCAATTATAAGTTCCTTCCCTAAGCCTTTATCAACGAGGGTTATACATCGTTGGAAAGAAAAAGCTAGGAGCTTTCAATCAAGCTATAACCGATTTATGCAGTAAAATAAATGTGAAAGTTAAATGCAACTGTATATGAAAAATAAAAAATCATCAACAATATTCCCAGTGACATATTTCCCAGGTGAGTCAATTTTAAGTTCCTTTCCTAAGCCTCTATCAAGGATTGTTATACATCGTTGGAAAGAACAAGCTAGGTGCTTTCAACCAAGCTATTAATGATTTATGCAACAAAAGAAATGTGAAAGTTAAATGCAACTGTATATGAAAAATACAAAATCATCAACAATATTCCCAATGACATATTTCCTAAGTGAGTCAATTATAAGTTCCTTCCCTAAGCCTTTATCAACGAGGGTTATACGTCGTTGGAAAGAACAAGCAAAGGGCTTTCAATCAAGCTATAAACGTTTTATGCAACAAAAGAAATGTGAAAGCTAAATGCAACTGTAAATGAAAAATACAAAATCATCAACAATATTCCCAATGACATATTTCCTAAGTGAGTCAATTATAAGTTCCTTCCCTAAGCCTTTATCAACGAGGGTTATACATCGTTGGAAAGAACAAGCTAAGGGCTTTCAATCAAGCTATAAACGTTTTATGCAACAAAAGAAATGTGAAAGATAAATGCAACTGTACATGAAAAATACAAAATCATCAACAATATTCCCAGTGTCATATTTCCTAGATGAGTCAATTTTAAGTTCGTTTCCTAAACCTCTTTAAACCTGAGTTTTACATCGTTGGAGAGAGCAAGCTAAGAGCTTTCAATTAAGCTATAAACGGTTTATGCAGCAAAACAAATGTGAAAGTTAAATGTAATTGTATATGAAAAATACAGTATCATCAACAATATTCCCAGTGACATATTTCCTAGTTCCTTTCCTAAGCCTCTATCAGCGAGGGTTATCTTCGTTGGAAAGAACAAAATAAGGGATTTCAACTAAGCTATACACGGTATATGCAGCGGAAAAAATGTGAGAGTTAAATACAACTGTATATGAAAAATACAGAGTCATCAACAATATTCCTCGTGACATAATTCCGAGATCCGTCAATTTTAAGTTCCTTTCCTAAGCTTCTATCAACCACAGTTATACATCGTTGGAAAGAACAAAATAAGGGCTTTCAATCACACTATAAATAGTTTTTGCAGCAAAAGAAATGTGAAAGTTAAATGCAACTGTATATGAAAAATACAGAATCATCAACAATATTCCCAGTGACATATTTCCTAAGTTTGTCAATTATAAGTTCCTTCCCTAAGCCTCTAACAATGAGGGTTATACATCGTTGGAAAGAAAAAGCTAGGAGCTTTCAATCAAGCTATAAATGATTTATGCAGCAAAAGAAATGTGAAAGTTAAATGTAATTGTATATGAAAAATACAGTATCATCAACAATATTCCCAGTGACATATTTCCTAGATTAGTCAATTTTAAGTTCCTTTCCTAAGCCTCTATCAGCGAGGGTTATCTTCGTTGGAAAGAACAAAATAAGGGATTTCAACTAAGCTATACACGGTATATGCAGCGGAAAAAATGTGAGAGTTAAATACAACTGTATATGAAAAATACAGAGTCATCAACAATATTCCCAGTGACATATTTCCCAGGTGAGTCAATTTTAAGTTCCTTTCCTAAGCTTCTATCAACCACAGTTATACATCGTTGGAAAGAACAAAATAAGGGCTTTCAATCACACTATAAATAGTTTTTGCAGCAAAAGAAATGTGAAAGTTAAATGCAACTGTATATGAAAAATACAGAATCATCAACAATATTCCCAGTGACATATTTCCTAAGTTTGTCAATTATAAATTCCTTCCCTAAGCCTCTAACAATGAGGGTTATACATCGTTGGAAAGAAAAAGCTAGGAGCTTTCAATCAAGCTATAAATAATTTATGCAACAAAAGAAATGTGAAAGTTAAATGCAACTGTATATGAAAAATACTAAATCATCAATATGAAAAATACTAAATCATCAACAATATTCCCAGTGACATATTTCCTAGATTAGTCAATTTTAAGTTTCTTTCCTAAGCCTCTATCAACGAGGGAAAGAACAAAATAAGGGATTTCAACTAAGCTATACACGGTATATGCAGCGGAAAAAATGTGAGAGTTAAATACAACTGTATATGAAAAATACAGAGTCATCAACAATATTCCTCGTGACATAATTCCGAGATCCGTCAATTTTAAGTTCCTTTCCTAAGCTTCTATCAACCACAGTTATACATCGTTGGAAAGAACAAAATAAGGGCTTTCAATCACACTATAAATAGTTTTTGCAGCAAAAGAAATGTGAAAGTTAAATGCAACTGTATATGAAAAATACAAAATCATCAACAATATTCCCAATGACATATTTCCTAAGTGAGTCAATTATAAGTTCCTTCCCTAAGCCTTTATCAACGAGGGTTATACGTCGTTGGAAAGAACAAGCAAAGGGCTTTCAATCAAGCTATAAACGTTTTATGCAACAAAAGAAATGTGAAAGTTAAATGCAACTGTACATGAAAAATACAAAATCATCAACAATATTCCCAATGACATATTTCCTAAGTGAGTCAATTATAAGTTCCTTCCCTAAGCCTTTATCAACGAGGGTTATACATCGTTGGAAAGAACAAGCTAAGGGCTTTCAATCACACTATAAATAGTTTTTGCAGCAAAAGAAATGTGAAAGTTAAATGCAACTGTATATGAAAAATACAGAATCATCAACAATATTCCCAGTGACATATTTCCTAAGTTTGTCAATTATAAGTTCCTTCCCTAAGCCTCTAACAATGAGGGTTATACATCGTTGGAAAGAAAAAGCTAGGAGCTTTCAATCAAGCTATAAATGATTTACGCAGCAAAAGAAATGTGAAAGTTAAATGTAATTGAATATGAAAAATACAGTATCATCAACAATATTCCCAGTGACATATTTCCTAGATTAGTCAATTTTAAGTTCCTTTCCTAAGCCTCTATCAGCGAGGGTTATCTTCGTTGGAAAGAACAAAATAAGGGATTTCAACTAAGCTATACACGGTATATGCAGCGGAAAAAATGTGAGAGTTAAATACAACTGTATATGAAAAATACAGAGTCATCAACAATATTCCTCGTGACATAATTCCGAGATCCGTCAATTTTAAGTTCCTTTCCTAAGCTTCTATCAACCACAGTTATACATCGTTGGAAAGAACAAAATAAGGGCTTTCAATCACACTATAAATAGTTTTTGCAGCAAAAGAAATGTGAAAGTTAAATGCAACTGTATATGAAAAATACAGAATCATCAACAATATTCCCAGTGACATATTTCCTAAGTTTGTCAATTATAAGTTCCTTCCCTAAGCCTCTAACAATGAGGGTTATACATCGTTGGAAAGAAAAAGCTAGGAGCTTTCAATCAAGCTATAAATAATTTATGCAACAAAAGAAATGTGAAAGTTAAATGCAACTGTATATGAAAAATACTAAATCATCAATATGAAAAATACTAAATCATCAACAATATTCCCAGTGACATATTTCCTAGATTAGTCAATTTTAAGTTTCTTTCCCAAGCCTCTATCAGCGAGGGTTATCTTCGTTGGAAAGAACAAAATAAGGGATTTCAACTAAGCTATACACGGTATATGCAGCGGAAAAAATATGAGAGTTAAATACAACTGTATATGAAAAATACAGAGTCATCAACAATATTCCTCGTGACATAATTCCGAGATCCGTCAATTTTAAGTTCCTTTCCTAAGCTTCTATCAACCACAGTTATACATCGTTGGAAAGAACAAAATAAGGGCTTTCAATCACACTATAAATAGTTTTTGCAGCAAAAGAAATGTGAAAGTTAAATGCAACTGTATATGAAAAATACAGAATCATCAACAATATTCCCAGTGACATATTTCCTAAGTTTGTCAATTATAAGTTCCTTCCCTAAGCCTCTAACAATGAGGGTTATACATCGTTGGAAAGAAAAAGCTAGGAGCTTTCAACCAAGCTATAAATGATTTATTCAACAAAAGAAATGTGAAAGTTAAATGCAACTGTATATGAAAAACACAAAATCATCAACAATATTGCCAGTGACATATTTCCTAAGTGTGTCAATTATAAGTTTCTTCCCTAAGCCTCTATCAATTAGAGTTATACATCGTTAGAAAGAACAAGCTAGGAGCTTTCAACCAAGCTATAAATGATTTATGCAACAAAAGAAATGTGAAAGTTAAATGCAACTGTATATGAAAAATACAAAATCATCAACAATATTGCCAGTAACATATTTCCTAAGTTTGTCAATTATAAGTTCCTTCCCTAAGCCTTTATCAACGAGGGTTATACATCGTTGGAAAGAAAAAGCTAGGAGCTTTCAATCAAGCTATAACCGATTTATGCAGTAAAATAAATGTGAAAGTTAAATGCAACTGTATATGAAAAATAAAAAATCATCAACAATATTCCCAGTGACATATTTCCCAGGTGAGTCAATTTTAAGTTCCTTTCCTAAGCCTCTATCAAGGATTGTTATACATCGTTGGAAAGAACAAGCTAGGAGCTTTCAACCAAGCTATTAATGATTTATGCAACAAAAGAAATGTGAAAGTTAAATGCAACTGTATATGAAAATTACAGATTCATCAACAATATTGCCAGTGACATATTTCCTAGATGAGTCAATTTTAAGTTCCTTTCCTAAGCCTCTAGCAATGAGAGTTATACGTCGTGCGAAAGAACAAGCTAAGAGCTTTCAACCAAGCTGTAAGTCGTTTATGCAGCAAAAGAAATGTGAAAGTTAAATGCAACTGTATATGAAAATTACATTTTCATCAACAATATTCCCAGTGACGTATTTCCCAGGTGAGTCAATTTTAAGTTCCTTTCCTAAGCCTCTATCAAGGAGAGTTATACATCGTTGGAAAGAACAAGCTAGGAGCTTTCAACCAAGCTGTAAGTCGTTTATGCAGCAAAAGAAATGTGAAAGTTAAATGCAACTGTATATGAAAATTACAGATTCATCAACAATATTGCCAGTGACATATTTCCTAGATGAGTCAATTTTAAGTTCCTTTCCTAATCCTCTAGCAATGAGAGTTATACGTCGTACGAAAGAACAAGCTAAGAGCTTTCAACCAAGCTGTAAGTCGTTTATGCAACAAAAGAAATGTGAAAGTTAAATGCAACTGTATATGAAAAATACATTTTCATCAACAATATTCCCAGTGACATATTTCCCAGGTGAGTCAATTTTAAGTTCCTTTCCTAAGCCTCTATCAAGGAGAGTTATACATCGTTGGAAAGAACAAGCTAAGGGCTTTCAATCAAGCTATAAACGATTTATGCAACAAAAGAAATGTGAAAGTTAAATGCAACTGTACATGAAAAATACAAAATCATCAACAATATTCCCAATGACATATTTCCTAAGTGAGTCAATTATAAGTTCCTTCCCTAAGCCTTTATCAACGAGGGTTATACATCGTTGGAAAGAACAAGCTAAGGGCTTTCAATCAAGCTATAAACGTTTTATGCAACAAAAGAAATGTGAAAGATAAATGCAACTGTACATGAAAAATACAAAATCATCAACAATATTCCCAGTGTCATATTTCCTAGATGAGTCAATTTTAAGTTCGTTTCCTAAACCTCTTTAAACCTGAGTTTTACATGTTGGAGAGAGCAAGCTAAGAGCTTTCAATTAAGCTATAAACGGTTTATGCAGCAAAACAAATGTGAAAGTTAAATGTAATTGTATGTGAAAAATACAGTATCATCAACAATATTCCCAGTGACATATTTCCTAGATTAGTCAATTTTAAGTTCCTTTCCTAAGCCTCTATCAGCGAGGGTTATCTTCGTTGGAAAGAACAAAATAAGGGATTTCAAGTAAGCTATACACGGTATATGCAGCGGAAAAAATGTGAGAGTTAAATACAACTGTATATGAAAAATACAGAGTCATCAACAATATTCCTCGTGACATAATTCCGAGATCCGTCAATTTTTAGTTCCTTTCCTAAGCTTCTATCAACCACAGTTATACATCGTTGGAAAGAACAAAATAAGGGCTTTCAATCACACTATAAATAGTTTTTGCAGCAAAAGAAATGTGAAAGTTAAATGCAACTGTATATGAAAAATACAGAATCATCAACAATATTCCCAGTGACATATTTCCTAAGTTTGTCAATTATAAGTTCCTTCCCTAAGCCTCTAACAATGAGGGTTATACATCGTTGGAAAGAAAAAGCTAGGAGCTTTCAATCAAGCTATAAATGATTTATGCAACAAAAGAAATGTGAAAGTTAAATACAACTGTATATGAAAAATACTAAATCATCAACAATATTCCCAGTGACATATTTCCTAGATTAGTCAATTTTAAGTTTCTTTCCTAAGCCTCTATCAGCGAGGGTTATCTTCGTTGGAAAGAACAAAATAAGGGATTTCAACTAAGCTATACACGGTATATGCAGCGGAAAAAATGTGAGAGTTAAATACAACTGTATATGAAAAATACAGAGTCATCAACAATATTCCCAGTGACATATTTCCTAAGTTTGTCAATTATAAGTTCCTTCCCTAAGCCTCTAACATCGTTGGAAAGAAAAAGCTAGGAGCTTTCAATCGAGCTATAAATGATTTATGCAACAAAAGAAATGTGAAAGTTAAATGCAACTGTATATGAAAAACACAAAATCATCAACAATATTGCCAGTGACAATATTCCCAGTGACATATTTCCCAGGTGAGTCAATTTTAAGTTCCTTTCCTAAGCCTCTATTAAGGAGACTTATACATCGTTGGAAAGAACAAGCTAGGAGCTTTCAATCAAGCTATAAATGATTTATGCAGCAAAAGAAATGTGAAAGTTAAATGTAATTGTATATGAAAAATACAGTATCATCAACAATATTCCCAGTGACATATTTCCTAGATTAGTCAATTTTAAGTTCCTTTCCTAAGCCTCTATCAGCGAGGGTTATCTTCGTTGGAAAGAACAAGCTAAGGGCTTTCAACCAAGCTATAAACGGTTTATGCAACAAAAGAAATGTGAAAGATAAATGCAACTGTACATGAAGAATATAAAATCATCAACAATATTCCCAGTGACATATTTCCTAAGTCAGTCAATTATAACTTCCTTCCCTAAGCCTCTATCAACGAAAGTTATACATCGTTCGAAAGAAGAGTCTAAGAGCTTTCAATCAAGCTATAAATGGTTTATGCAACAATAGAAATGTGAAAGTTAGGTGCAACTGTATATGAAAAATACTAAATCATCAACAATATTCCCAGTGACATATTTCCTAGATTAGTCAATTTTAAGTTTCTTTCCTAAGCCCCTATCAGCGAGGGTTATCTTCGTTGGAAAGAACAAAATAAGGGATTTCAACTAAGCTATACACGGTATATGCAGCGGAAAAAATGTGAGAGTTAAATACAACTGTATATGAAAAATACAGAGACATCAACAATATTCCTCGTGACATAATTCCGAGATCCGTCAATTTTAAGTTCCTTTCCTAAGCTTCTATCAACCACAGTTATACATCGTTGGAAAGAACAAAATAAGGGCTTTCAATCAGACTATAAATAGTTTTTGCAGCAAAAGAAATGTGAAAGTTAAATGCAATTGTATATGAAAAATACAGAATCATCAACAATATTCCCAGTGACATATTTCCTAAGTTTGTCAATTATAAGTTCCTTCCCTAAGCCTCTAACAATGAGGGTTATACATCGTTGGAAAGAAAAAGCTAGGACCTTTCAATCAAGCTATAAATGATTTATGCAACAAAAGAAATGTGAAAGTTAAATGCAACTGTATATGAAAAACACAAAATCATGAACAATATTGCCAGTGACATATTTCCTAAGTGTGTCAATTATAAGTTCCTTCCCTAAGCCTCTATCAATTAGAGTTATACATCGTTAGAAAGAACAAGCTAGGAGCTTTCAACCAAGCTATAAATGATTTATGCAACAGAAGAAATGTGAAAGTTAAATGCAACTGTATATGAAAAATACAAAATCATCAACAATATTGCCAGTAACATATTTCCTAAGTTTGTCAATTATAAGTTCCTTCCCTAAGCCTTTATCAACGAGGGTTATACATCGTTGGAAAGAAAAAGCTAGGAGCTTTCAATCAAGCTATAACTGATTTATGCAGTAAAATAAATGTGAAAGTTAAATGCAACTGTATATGAAAAATAAAAAATCATCAACAATATTCCCAGTGACATATTTCCCAGGTGAGTCAATTTTAAGTTCCTTTCCTAAGCCTCTATCAATGAGAGTTATACACCGTTGGAAAGAAAAAGCTAGGAGCTTTCAATCAAGCTATAACTGATTTATGCAGTAAAAGAAATGTGAAAGTTAAATGCAACTGTATATGAAAAATAAAAAATCATCAACAATATTGCCAGTGACATATTTCCTGGAAGAGTCAATTTTAAGTTCCTTTCCTAAGCTTCTATCACTGAGAGTTATACGTCGTTGGAAAGAACAAGCTAAGAGCTTTCAATCAAGCTATAAATGATTTATGCAACAAAAGAAATGTGAAAGTTAAATGCAACTGTATATGAAAATTACAGATTCATCAACAATATTGCCAGTGACATATTTCCTAGATGAGTCAATTTTAAGTTCCTTTCCTAAGCCTCTAGCAATGAGAGTTATACGTCGTGCGAAAGAACAAGCTAAGAGCTTTCAACCAAGCTGTAAGTCGTTTATGCAGCAAAAGAAATGTGAAAGTTAAATGCAACTGTATATGAAAAATACATTTTCATCAACAATATTCCCAGTGACATATTTCCCAGGTGAGTCAATTTTAATTTCCTTTCCTAAGCCTCTATCAAGGAGAGTTATACATCGTTGGAAAGAACAAGCTAAGGGCTTTCAATCAAGCTATAAACGTTTTATGCAACAAAAGAAATGTGAAAGTTAAATGCAACTGTACATGAAAAATACAAAATCATCAACAATATTCCCAATGACATATTTCCTAAGTGAGTCAATTATAAGTTCCTTCCCTAAGCCTCTATCAACGAGGGTTATACATCGTTGGAAAGAACAAGCTAAGGGCTTTCAATCAAGCTATAAACGTTTTATGCAACAAAAGAAATGTGAAAGATAAATGTAACTGTACATGAAAAATACAAAATCATCAACAATATTCCCAGTGTCATATTTCCTAGATGAGTCAATTTTAAGTTCGTTTCCTAAACCTCTTTAAACCTGAGTTTTACATCGTTGGAGAGAGCAAGCTAAGAGCTTTCAATTAAGCTATAAACGGTTTATGCAGCAAAACAAATGTGAAAGTGAAATGTAATTGTATATGAAAAATACAGAATCATCAATAATATTCCCAGTGACATATTTCTTAGATTGGTCAATTTTAAGTTTCTTTCCTAAGCCTCTTCAAACGAGAGGTATACATCGCTCGAAAGAACAAGACTACAGCTTTCAATCAAGCTATAAACGGTTTATACAGCGAAAAAAATGTGAATGTTAAATGCAACTGTATATGAAAAATACAGAATCATCAATAATATTCCCAGTGACATATTTCTTAGATTAGTCAATTTTAAGTTTCTTTCCTAAGCCTCTTCAAACGAGTGGTATACATCGCTGGAAAGAACAAGACTAGAGCTCTCAATCAAGCTATAAACGGTTTATATAGCGAAAAAATGTGAAAGTTAAATGCAACTGTATATGAAAAATACAGAATCATCAATAATATTCCCAGTGACATATTTGCTAGATGAGTCAATTTTAAGTTTCTTTCCTAAGCCTCTTCAAACGAGAGGTATACATCGCTGGAAAGAACAAGACTAGAGCTCTCAATCAAGCTATAAACGGTTTATACAGCGAAAAAATGTGAATGTTAAATGCAACTGTATATGAAAAATACAGAATCATCAATAATATTCCCAGTGACATATTTCTTACATTAGTCAATTTTAAGTTTCTTTCCTAAGCCTCTTCAAACGAGAGGTATACATCGCTGGAAAGAACAAGACTAGAGCTCTCAATCGAGCTATAAACGGTTTATACAGCGAAAAAAATCTGAAAGTTAAATGCAAATGTATATGAAAAATACAGAATCATCAACAATATTCCCAATGACATATTTCTTAGATTAGTCAATTTTAAGTTGCTTTCCTAAGCCTCTTCAAACGAGGAGTATACATCGCTGGAAAAAACAAGACTAGAGCTCTCAATCAAGCTATAAACGGTTTATGCAGCGAAATAAATGTGAAAGTTAAATGAAACAGTATATGAAAAATGCAGAATCATCAACAATATTCCCAGTGACATATTTCTTATATTAGTCAATTTTAAGTTTCTTTCCTAAGCTTCTTTAAAAGAGCGGTATACATCGCTGGAACGAACAAGACTAGAGCTCTCAATCTAGTCATAATCGGTTTATGCAGCGAAATAAATGTGAAAGTTAAATGCAACTGTATATGAAAAATACAGAATCATCAGCAATATTCACAGAGACATATTTCCTAGATCAGTCAATTTTAAGTTGCTTTCCTAAGCCTCTATCAACGAGAGTTGTACATCGTTGGAAACAACAAAATAAGAGCTTTCAATCACGTTACAAAAGGTTTATGCAGCGAAAAAAATTTGAAAATTTAATACAAATGTATATGAAAAATACAGAATCACCAACAATATTTCCAGTGCCATATTTCCTAGGTGAGTCAATTTTAAGTTCCTTTTCTAAACATCTTTCAACCTGAATTTTACATCGTTGGAAAGAATAAACTAAGGGCTTCCTACCAAGCTTTAAACGGTTTATGCAGCGAAAAAATGTGAAAGTTAAATACAACTGTATATGAAAGATACAGAATCGTAAACAATATTCCCAGTGTCATATTTGCTGGATGAGTCAATTTTAAGTTTCTTTCCTAAGCCTCTTCAAACGAGAGGTATACATCGCTGGAAAGAACAAGATTAGAGCTCCCAATAAGGCTCTAAATGGTTGAAGCAGCAAAAGAAATGTGAAAGTTAAATGCAACTGTATATGGAAAATACAGAATCATCAACAATATTCCCAGTGACATATTGCCTAGATTAGTCAATTTTAATTACATTTCCTAAGCCTCTTCAAACTAGAGGTATACATCGCTGGAAAGGACAAGATAAGAGCTCTCAATCAAGCTATAAACGGTTTATACAGCGAGAAAAATGTAAAAGTTAAAAGCAACTGTATTTGAAAAATACAGAATCATCAACAATATTCCCAGTCACATATTTCTTAGATTAGTCAATTTTAAGTTTCTTTCCTAAGCCTCTTCAAACGAGAGGTATACATCGCTCGAAAGAATAAGACTACAGCTTTCAATCAAGCTATAAACGGTTTATACAGCGAAAAAATATGAATGTTAAATGCAACTGTATATGAAAAATACAGAATCATCAATAATATTCCCAGTGACATATTTGCTAGATGAGTCAATTTTAAGTTTCTTTCCTAAGCTTCTTCAAACGAGTGGTATACATCGCTGGAAAGAACAAGACTAGAGCTCTCAATCAAGCTATAAACGGTTTATACAGCGAAAAAATGTGAATGTTAAATGCAACTGTATATGAAAAATACAGAATCATCAATAATATTCCCAGTGACATATTTGCTAGATGAGTCAATTTTAAGTTTCTTTCCTAAGCCTCTTCAAACGAGAGGTATACATCGCTGGAAAGAACAAGACTAGAGCTCTCAATCGAGCTATAAACGGTTTATACAGCGAAAAAAATGTGAAAGTTAAATGCAACTGTATATGAAAAATACAGAATCATCAACAATATTCCCAATGACATATTTCTTAGATTAGTCAATTTTAAGTTGCTTTCTTAAGCCTCTTCAAACGAGGAGTATACATCGCTGGAAAAAACAAGACTAGAGCTCTCAATCAAGCTATAAACGGTTTATGCAGCGAAATAAATGTGAAAGTTAAATGCAACTGTATATGAAAAATACAGAATCATCAACAATATTCCCAGTGACATATTTCTTATATTAGTCAATTTTAAGTTTCTTTCATAAGCTTCTTTAAAAGAGCGGTATACATCGCTGGAACGAACAAGACTAGAGCTCTCAATCTAGTCATAAACGGTTTATGCAGCGAAATAAATGTGAAAGTTAAATGCAATTGTATATGAAAAATACAGAATCATCCGCAATATTCACAGAGACATATTTCCTAGATCAGTCAATTTTAAGTTGCTTTCCTAAGCCTCTATCAACGAGAGTTGTACATCGTTGGAAACAACAAAATAAGAGCTTTCAATCACGTTACAAAAGGTTTATGCAGCGAAAAAAATTTGAAAATTTAATACAAATGTATATGAAAAATACAGAATCACCAACAATATTTCCAGTGCCATATTTCCTAGGTGAGTCAATTTTAAGTTCCTTTTCTAAACATCTTTCAACCTGAATTTTACATCGTTGGAAAGAATAAACTAAGGGCTTCCTACCAAGCTTTAAACGGTTTATGCAGCGAAAAAATGTGAAAGTTAAATACAACTGTATATGAAAGATACAGAATCGTCAACAATATTCCCAGTGTCATATTTGCTAGATGAGTCAATTTTAAGTTTCTTTCCTAAGCCTCTTAAACCGAGAGGTATACATTGCTGGAAAGAACAAGTCTACAGCTTTCAATCAAGCTATAAACGGTTTATACAGCGGAAGAAATGTGAATGTTAAATGCAACTGTATATGAAAAGTGCAGAATCATCAATAAATTCCCAGTGACATATTTCTTACATTAGTCAATTTTAAGTTTCTTTCCTAAGCCTCTTCAAACGAGAGGTACATATCGCTGGAGAGAACAAGACTAGAGCTCTCAATCAAGCTATAAACGGTTTATGCAGCGAAATAAATGTGAAAGTTAAATGCAACTGTATATGAAAAATACAGAATCATCAACAATATTCCCAGTGACATATTTCTTATATTAGTCAATTTTAAGTTTCTTTCCTAATCTTCTTTAAAAGAGCAGTATACATCGCTGCAACGAACCAGACTAGAGCTCTCAATCAAGTCATAAACGGTTTATGCAGCGAAATAAATGTGAAAGTTAAATGCAACTGTATATGAAAAATACAGAATCATCAGCAATATTCACAGAGACATATTTCCTAGATCAGTCAATTTTAAGTTGCTTTCCTAAGCCTCTATCAACGAGAGTTGTACATCCTTGGAAACAACAAAATAAGAGCTTTCAATCACGTTATAAAAGGTTTATGCAGCGAAAAAAATTTCAAAATTAAATACAAATGTATATGAAAAATACAGAATCACCAACAATATTTCCAGTGTCATATTTCCTAGGTGAGTCAATTTTAAGTTCCTTTTCTAAACATCTTTCAACCTGAATTTTACATCGTTGGAAAGAATAAACTAGGTTCTTCCTATCAAGCTTTAAACGGTTTATGCAGCGAAAAAATGTGAAAGTTAAATACAACTGTATATGAAAGATACAGAATCGTCAACAATATTCCCAGTGTCATATTTGCTAGATGAGTCAATTTTAAGTCTCTTTCCTAAGCCTCTTCAAACGAGAGGTATACATCGCTGGAAAGAACAAGATTACAGCTCCCAATAAGGCTCTAAATGGTTGATGCAACAAAAGAAATGTGAAAGTTAAATGCAACTGTATATGAAAAATACAGAATCATCAACAATATTCCCAGTGACATATTGCCTAGATTAGTCAATTTTAATTACATTTCCTAAGCCTCTTCAAACGAGAGGTATACATCGCTGGAAAGGACTAGATAAGAGCTCTCAATCAAGCTATAAACGGTTTACATAGCGAGAAAAAATGTAAAAGTTAAAAGCAACTGTATATGAAAAATACAGAATCATCAACTCTATTCCCAGTGACATATTTCTTATATTAGTCAATTTTAAGTTTCTTTCCTAAGCCTCTTAAACCGAGAGGTATACATTGCTGGAAAGAACAAGACTACAGCTTTCAATCAAGCTATAAACGGTTTATACAGCGAAAGAAATGTGAATGTTAAATGCAACTGTATATGAAAAATACAGAATCATCAACAATATTCCCAGTGACATATTTCTTAGATTAGTCAATTTTAAGTTTCTTTCCTAAGCCTCTTCAAACGAGAGGTATACATCGCTCGAAAGAATAAGACTACAGCTTTCAATCAAGCTATAAATGGTTTATACAGCGAAAAAATGTGAATGTTAAATGCAACTGTATATGAAAAATACAGAATCATCAATAATATTCCCAGTGACATATTTCTTAGATTAGTCAATTTTAAGTTTCTTTCCTAAGCCTCTTCAAACGAGATGTATACATCGCTGGAAAGAACAAGACTAGAGCTCTCAATCAAGCTATAAACGGTTTATACAGTGAAAAAAAATGTGAAAGTTAAATGCAACTGTATATGAAAAACACAGAATCATCAGCAATATTCACAGAGACATATTTCCTAGAATAGTCAATTTTAAGTTGCTTTCCTAAGCCTCTATCAACGAGAGTTGTACATCATTGGAAACAACAAAATAAGAGCTTTCAATCACGTTATAAAAGGTTTATGCAGCGAAAAAAATTTGAAAATTAAATACAAATGCATATGAAAAATACAGAATCACCAACAATATTTCCAGTGTCATATTTCCTATGTGAGTCAATTTTAAGTTCCTTTTCTAAACATCTTTCAACCTGAATTTTGCATCGTTGGAAAGAATAAACTAAGGGCTTCCTATCAAGCTTTAAACGGTTTATGCAGCGAAAAAATGTGAAAGTTAAATACAACTGTATATGAAAGATACAGAATCGTCAAAAATATTCCCAGTGTCATATTTGCTAGATGAGTCAATTTTAAGTTTCTTTCCTAAGCCTCTTCAAACGTGAGGTATACATCGCTGGAAAGAACAAGATTAGAGCTCCCAATCAAGCTATAAATGGTTGATGCAACAAAAGAAATGTGAAAGTTAAATGCAACTGTATATGAAAAATACAGAATCGTCAACAATATTCCCAGTGACATATTGCCTAGATTAGTCAATTTTAATTACATTTCCTAAGCCTCTTCAAACGAGAGGTATACATCGCTGGAAAGGACAAGATAAGTGCTCTCAATCAAGCTATAAATGGTTTATACGGCGAGAAAAATGTAAAAGTTGAAAGCAACTGTATATGAAAAATACAGAATCATCAACAATATTCCCAGTGACATAGTTCTTAGATTATTCAATTTTAAGTTTCTTTCCTAAGCCTCTTAAACCGAGAGGTATACAGTGCTGGAAAGAACAAGACTACAGCTTTCAATGAAGCTGTAAACGGTTTATACAGAGAAAAAAATTGTGAATGTTAAATGCAACTGTATATGAAAAATACAGAATCATCAATAATATTCCCAGTGACATATTTCTTAGATTAGTCAATTTTAAGTTTCTTTCCTAAGCCTCTTCAAACGAGAGGTATACATCGCTCGAAAGAACAAGACTACAGCTTTCAATCAAGCTATATACGGTTTATACAGCGAAAAAATGTGAATGTTAAATGCAACTGTATATGAAAAATACAGAATCATCAATAATATTCCCAGTGACATATTTCTTAGATTAGTCAATTTTAAGTTTCTTTCCTAAGCCTCTTCAAACGAGAGGTATACATCGCTCGAAAGAACAAGACTACAGCTTTCAATCAAGCTATAAACGGTTTATACAGCGAAAAAATGTGAATGTTAAATGCAACTGTATATGAAAAATACAGAATCATCAATAATATTCCCAGTGACATATTTCTTAGATTAGTCAATTTTAAGTTTCTTTCCTAAGCCTCTTCAAACGAGAGGTATACATCGCTCGAAAGAACAAGACTACTGCTTTCAATCAAGCTATAAACGGTTTATACAGCGAAAAAATGTGAATGTTAAATGCAACTGTATATGAAAAATACAGAATCATCAATAATATTCCCAGTGACATATTTCTTAGATTAGTCAATTTTAAGTTTCTTTCCTAAGCCTCTTCAAACGAGAGGTATACATCGCTCGAAAGAACAAGACTACAGCTTTCAATCAAGCTATAAACGGTTTATACAGCGAAAAAATGTGAAAGTTAAATGCAACTGTATATGAAAAATACAGAATCATCAATAATATTCCCAGTGACATATTTCTTACATTAGTCAATTTTAAGTTTCTTTCCTAAGCCTCTTCAAACGAGAAGTATACATCGCTCGAAAGAATAAGACTACAGCTTTCAATCAAGCTATAAACGGTTTATACAGCGAAAAAATATGAATGTTAAATGCAACTGTATATGAAAAATACAGAATCATCCATAATATTCCCAGTGACATAATGCCTAGATTAGTCAATTTTAATTACATTTCCTAAGCCTCTTCAAACTAGAGGTATACATCGCTGGAAAGGACAAGATAAGAGCTCTCAATCAAGCTATAAACGGTTTATACAGCGAGAAAAATGTAAAAGTTAAAAGCAACTGTATTTGAAAAATACAGAATCATCAACAATATTCCCAGTGACATATTTCTTAGATTAGTCAATTTTAAGTTTCTTTCCTAAGCCTCTTAAACCGAGAGGTATACATTGGTGGAAAGAACAAGACTACAGCTTTCAATCAAGCTGTAAACGGTTTATACAGCGGAAGAAATGTGAATGTTAAATGCAACTGTATATGAAAAGTGCAGAATCATCAATAATATTCCCAGTGACATATTTCTTACATTAGTCAATTTTAAGTTTCTTTCCTAAGTCTCTTCAAACGAGAGGTACATATCGCTGGAGAGAACAAGACTAGAGCTCTCAATCAAGCTACAAACGGTTTAAACAGCGAAAAAAATGTGAAAGTTAAATGCAACTGTATATGAAAAATACAGAATCATCAACAATATTCCCAGTGACATATTTCTTAGATTAGTCAATTTTAAGTTGCTTTCCTAAGCCTCTTCAAACGAGGAGTATACATCGCTGGAAAGAACAAGACTAGGGCTCTCAATCAAGCTATAAACGGTTTATGCAGCGAAATAAATGTGAAAGTTAAATGCAACTGTATATGAAAAATACAGAATCATCAACAATATTCCCAGTGACATATTTCTTAGATTAGTCAATTTTAAGTTTCTTTCAGCCTCTTCAAACGAGAGGTATACATCGCTGGAAAGAACAAGACTAGGGCTCTCAATCAAGTCATAAACGGTTTATGCAGCGAAATAAATGTGAAAGTTAAATGCAACTGTATATGAAAAATACAGAATCATCAGCAATATTCACAGAGACATATTTCCTAGATCAGTCAATTTTAAGTTGCTTTCCTAAGCCTCTATCAACGAGAGTTGTACATCATTGGAAACAACAAAATAAGAGCTTTCAATCACGTTATAAAAGGTTTATGCAGCGAAAAAAATTTGAAAATTAAATACAAATGTATATGAAAAATACAGAATCACCAACAATATTTCCAGTGTCATATTTCCTATGTGAGTCAATTTTAAGTTCCTTTTCTAAACATCTTTCAACCTGAATTTTACATCGTTGGAAAGAATAAACTAAGTGCTTCCTATCAAGCTTTAAACGGTTTATGCAGCGAAAAAATGTGAAAGTTAAATACAACTGTATATGAAAGATACAGAATCGTCAACAATATTCCCAGTGTCATATTTGCTAGATGAGTCAATTTTAAGTCTCTTTCCTAAGCCTCTTCAAACGAGAGGTATACATCGCTGGAAAGAACAAGATTAGAGCTCCCAATCAAGCTATAAATGGTTGATGCAACAAAAGAAATGTGAAAGTTAAATGCAACTGTATATGAAAAATACAGAATCGTCAACAATATTCCCAGTGACATATTGCCTAGATTAGTCAATTTTAATTACATTTCCTAAGCCTCTTCAAACGAGATGTATACATCGCTGGAAAGGACAAGATAAGAGCTCTCAATCAAGCTATAAACGGTTTATACAGCGAGAAAAATGTAAAAGTGAAATGCAACTGTATATGAAAAATACAGAATCATCAACAATATTCCCAGTGACATATTTCTTAGATTATTCAATTTTAAGTTTCTTTCCTAAGCCTCTTAAACCGAGAGGTATACAGTGCTGGAAAGAACAAGACTACAGCTTTCAATCAAGCTGTAAACGGTTTATACAGCGCAAAAAAAATGTGAATGTTAAATGCAACTGTATATGAAAAATACAGAATCATCAATAATATTCCCAGTGACATATTTCTTAGATTAGTCAATTTTAAGTTTCTTTCCTAAGCCTCTTCAAACGAGAGGTATACATCGCTCGAAAGAACAAGACTACAGCTTTCAATCAAGCTATAAACGGTTTATACAGCGAAAAAATGTGAATGTTAAATGCAACTGTATATGAAAAATACAGAATCATCAATAATATTCCCAGTGACATATTTCTTAGATTAGTCAATTTTAAGTTTCTTTCCTAACCCTCTTCAAACGAGCGGTATACATCGCTCGAAAGAACAAGACTACAGCTTTCAATCAAGCTATAAACGGTTTATACAGCGAAAAAAAAGTGTAAGTTAAATTCAACTGTATATGAAAAATACAGAATCATCAATAATATTCCCAGTGACATATTTCTTAGATTAGTCAATTTTAAGTTTCTTTCCTAAGCCTCTTCAAACGAGAGGTATACATCGCTGGAAAGAACAAGACTAGAGCTCTCAATCAAGCTATAAACGGTTTATACAGCGAAAAAAATGTGAATGTTAAATGCAACTGTATATGAAAAATACAGAATCATCAATAATATTCCCAGTGACATATTTCTTAGATTAGTCAATTTTAAGTTTCTTTCCTAAGCCTCTTCAAACGAGAGGTATACATCGCTCGAAAGAACAAGACTACAGCTTTCAATCAAGCTATAAACGGTTTATACAGCGAAAAAATATGAATGTTAAATGCAACTGTATATGAAAAATACAGAATCATCAATAATATTCCCAGTGACATATTTGCTAGATGAGTCAATTTTAAGTTTCTTTCCTAAGCCTCTTCAAACGAGAGGTATACATCGCTGGAAAGAACAAGACTTGAGCTCTCAATCAAGCTATAAACGGTTTATACAGCGAAAAAATGTGAATGTTAAATGCAACTGTATTTGAAAAATACAGAATCATCAATAATATTCCCAGTGACATATTTCTTAGATTAGTCAATTTTAAGTTTCTTTCCTAAGCCTCTTCAAACGAGAGGTATACATCGCTGGAAAGAACAAGACTAGAGCTCTCAATCAATCTATAAACGGTTTATACAGCGAAAAAAATGTGAAAGTTAAATGCAACTGTATATGAAAAATACAGAATCATCAACAATATTCCCAGTGACATATTTCTCAGATTACTCAATTTTAAGTTTCTTTCCTAAGCCTCTTAAACCGAGAGGTATACAGTGCTGGAAAGAACAAGACTACAGCTTTCAATCAAGCTGTAAACGGTTTATACAGCGAAAAGAAATGTGAATGTTAAATGCAACTGTATATGAAAAATACAGAATCATCAATGATATTCCCAGTGACATATTTCTTAGATTAGTCAATTTTAAGTTTCTTTCCTAAGCCTCTTCAAACGAGAGGTATACATCGCTCGAAAGAACAAGACTATAGCTTTCAATCAAGCTATAAAAGGTTTATACAGCGAAAAAATGTGAATGTTAAATGCAACTGTATATGAAAAATACAGAATCATCAATAATATTCCCAGTGACATATTTCTTAGATTAGTCAATTTTAAGTTTCTTTCCTAAGCCTCTTCAAACGAGAGGTATACATCGCTCGAAAGAACAAGACTACAGCTTTCAATTAAGCTATAAACGGTTTATACAGCGAAAAAAATGTGAATGTTAAATGCAACTGTATATGAAAAATACAGAATCATCAATAACATTCCCAGTGACATATTTCTTAGATTAGTCAATTTTAAGTTTCTTTCCTAAGCCTCTTCAAACGAGAGGTATACATCGCTGGAAAGAACAGGACTAGAGCTCTCAATCAAGCTATAAACGGTTTATACAGCGAAAAAATGTGAATGTTAAATGCAACTGTATATGAAAAATACAGAATCATCAATAATATTCCCAGTGACATATTTCTTAGATTAGTCAATTTTAAGTTTCTTTCCTAAGCCTCTTAAACCGAGAGGTATACATTGCTGGAAAGAACAAGACTACAGCTTTCAATCAAGCTGTAAACGGTTTATACAGCGAAAAAAATGTGAATGTTAAATGCAACTGTATATGAAAAATACAGAATCATCAATAATATTCCCAGTGACATATTTCTTAGATTAGTCAATTTTAAGTTTCTTTCCTAAGCCTCTTCAAACGAGAGGTATACATCGCTGGAAAGAACAAGACTAGAGCTCTCAATCAAGCTATAAACGGTTTAAACAGCGAAAAAAATGTGAAAGTTAAATGCAACTGTATATGAAAAATACAGAATCATCAACAATATTCCCAGTGACATATTTCTTAGATTAGTCAATTTTAAGTTGCTTTCCTAAGCCTGTTCAAACGAGGAGTATACATCGCTGGAAAGAACAAGACTAGGGCTCTCAATCAAGCTATAAACGGTTTATGCAGCGAAAAAAATGTGAATGTTAAGTGCAACTGTATATGAAAAGTGCAGAATCATCAATAATATTCCCAGTGACATATTTCTTACATTAGTCAATTTTAAGTTTCTTTCCTAAGCCTCTTAAACCGAGAGGTATACATTGCTGGAAAGAACAAGACTAGAGCTCTCAATCAAGCTACAAACGGTTTATACAGCGAAAAAAATGTGAAAGTTAAATGCAACTGTATATGATAAATACAGAGTCATCAGCAATATTCACAGAGACATATTTCCTAGATCAGTCAATTTTAAGTTGCTTTCCTAAGCCTCTATCAACGAGAGTTGTACATCATTGGAAACAACAAAATAAGAGCTTTCAATCACGTTATAAAAGGTTTATGCAGCGAAAAAAATTTGAAAATTAATGGTTGATGCAACAAAAGAAATGTGAAAGTTAAATGCAACTGTATATGAAAGATACAGAATCGTAAACAATATTCCCAGTGTCATATTTGCTGGATGAGTCAATTTTAAGTTTCTTTCCTAAGCCTCTTCAAACGAGAGGTATACATCGCTGGAAAGAACAAGATTAGAGCTCCCAATAAGGCTCTAAATGGTTGAAGCAGCAAAAGAAATGTGAAAGTTAAATGCAACTGTATATGGAAAATACAGAATCATCAACAATATTCCCAGTGACATATTGCCTAGATTAGTCAATTTTAATTACATTTCCTAAGCCTCTTCAAACTAGAGGTATACATCGCTGGAAAGGACAAGATAAGAGCTCTCAATCAAGCTATAAACGGTTTATACAGCGAGAAAAATGTAAAAGTTAAAAGCAACTGTATTTGAAAAATACAGAATCATCAACAATATTTCCAGTGACATATTTCTTAGATTAGTCAATTTTAAGTTTCTTTCCTAAGCCTCTTAAACCGAGAGGTATACATTGCTGGAAAGAACAAGACTACAGCTTTCAATCAAGCTATAAACGGTTTATACAGCGGAAGAAATGTGAATGTTAAATGCAACTGTATATGAAAAGTGCAGAATCATCAATAATATTCCCAGTGACATATTTCTTACATTAGTCAATTTTAAGTTTCTTTCCTAAGCCTCTTCAAACGAGAGGTATACATCGCTCGAAAGAACAAGACTACAGCTTTCAATCAAGCTATAAACGGTTTATACAGCGAAAAAATGTGAATGTTAAATGCAACTGTATATGAAAAATACAGAATCATCAATAATATTCCCAGTGACATATTTCTTAGATTAGTCAATTTTAAGTTTCTTTCCTAAGCCTCCTCAAACGAGCGGTATACATCGCTCGAAAGAACAAGACTACAGCTTTCAATCAAGCTATAAACGGTTTATACAGCGAAAAAAATGTGAATGTTAAATTCAACTGTATATGAAAAATACAGAATCATCAATAATATTCCCAGTGACATATTTCTTAGATTAGTCAATTTTAAGTTTCTTTCCTAAGCCTCTTCAAACGAGAGGTATACATCGCTCGAAAGAACAAGACTACAGCTTTCAATCAAGCTATAAACGGTTTATACAGCGAAAAAATATGAAAGTTAAATGCAACTGTATATGAAAAATACAGAATCATCAACAATATTCCCAGTGACATATTTCCTAGATTAGTCAATTTTAAGTTTCTTTCCTAAGCCTCTATCAGCGAGGGTTATCTTCGTTGGAAAGAACAAAATAAGGGATTTCAACTAAGCTATACACGGTATATGCAGCGGAAAAAATGTGAGAGTTAAATACAACTGTATATGAAAAATACAGAGACATCAACAATATTCCTCGTGACATAATTCCGAGATCCGTCAATTTTAAGTTCCTTTCCTAAGCTTCTATCAACCACAGTTATACATCGTTGGAAAGAACAAAATAAGGGCTTTCAATCACACTATAAATAATTTTTGCAGCAAAAGAAATGTGAAAGTTAAATGCAACTGTATATGAAAAATACATTTTCATCAACAATATTCCCAGTGACATATTTCCTAAGTTTGTCAATTATAAGTTCCTTCCATAAGCCTCTAACAATGAGGGTTATACATCGTTGGAAAGAAAAAGCTAGGAGCTTTCAATCAAGCTATAAATGATTTATGCAACAAAAGAAATGTGAAAGTTAAATGCAACTGTATATGAAAAACACAAAATCATGAACAATATTGCCAGTGACATATTTCCTAAGTGTGTCAATTATAAGTTCCTTCCCTAAGCCTCTATCAATTAGAGTTATACATCGTTAGAAAGAACAAGCTAGGAGCTTTCAACCAAGCTATAAATGATTTATGCAACAAAAGAAATGTGAAAGTTAAATGCAACTGTATATGAAAAATACAAAATCATCAACAATATTGCCAGTAACATATTTCCTAAGTTTGTCAATTATAAGTTCCTTCCCTAAGCCTTTATCAACGAGGGTTATACATCGTTGGAAAGAAAAAGCTAGGAGCTTTCAATCAAGCTATAACTGATTTATGCAGTAAAACAAATGTGAAAGTTAAATGCAACTGTATATGAAAAATAAAAAATCATCAATAATATTCCCAGTCACATATTTCCCAGGTGAGTCAATTTTAAGTTCCTTTCCTAAGCCTCTATCAAGGATTGTTATACATCGTTGGAAAGAACAAGCTAGGAGCTTTCAATCAAGCTATTAATGATTTATGCAACAAAAGAAATGTGAAAGTTAAATGCAACTGTATATGAAAATTACAGATTCATCAACAATATTGCCAGTGACATATTTCCTAGATGAGTCAATTTTAAGTTCCTTTCCTAAGCCTCTAGCAATGAGAGTTATACGTCGTGCGAAAGAACAAGCTAAGAGCTTTCAACCAAGCTGTAAGTCGTTTATGCAGCAAAAGAAATGTGAAAGTTACATGCAACTGTATATGAAAAATACATTTTCATCAACAATATTCCCAGTGATATATTTCCCAGGTGAGTCAATTTTAAGTTCCTTTCCTAAACCTCTATCAAGGAGAGTTATACATCGTTGGAAAGAACAAGCTAGGAGCTTTCAACCAAGCTATAAATGATTTATGCAACAAAAGAAATGTGAAAGTTAAATGCAACTGTATATGAAAATTACAGATTCATCAACAATATTGCCAGTGACCTATTTCCTAGATGAGTCAATTTTAAGTTCCTTTCCTAAGCCTCTAGCAATGAGAGTTATACGTCGTACGAAAGAACAAGCTAAGAGCATTCAACCAAGCTGTAAGTTGTTTATGCAGCAAAAGAAATGTGAAAGTTAAATGCAACTGTATATGAAAAATACATTTTCATCAACAATATTCCCAGTGATATATTTCCCAGGTGAGTCAATTTTAATTTCCTTTCCTAAGCCTCTATCAAGGAGAGTTATACATCGTTGGAAAGAACAAGCTAAGGGCTTTCAATCAAGCTATAAACGTTTTATGCAACAAAAGAAATGTGAAAGTTAAATGCAACTGTATATGAAAATTACAGATTCATCAACAATATTGCCAGTGACCTATTTCATAGATGAGTCAATTTTAAGTTCCTTTCCTAAGCCTCTAGCATTGAGAGTTATACGTCGTACGAAAGAACAAGCTAAGAGCTTTCAACCAAGCTGTAAGTTGTTTATGCAGCAGAAGAAATGTGAAAGTTAAATGCAACTGTATATGAAAAATACATTTTCATCAACAATATTCCCAGTGACATATTTCCCAGGTGAGTCAATTTTAATTTCCTTTCCTAAGCCTCTATCAAGGAGACTTATACATCGTTGGAAAGAACAGGCTAAGGGCTTTCAATTAAGCTATAAACGGTTTATGCAGCAAAACAAATGTGAAAGTTAAATGTAATTGTATATGAAAAATACAGTATCATCAACAATATTCCCAGTGACATATTTCCTAGATGAGTCAATTTTAAGTTCGTTTCCTAAACCTCTTTAAACCTGAGTTTTACATCGTTGGAGAGAGCAAGCTAAGAGCTTTCAATTAAGCTATAAACGGTTTATGCAGCAAAACAAATGTGAAAGTTAAATGTAATTGTATATGAAAAATACAGTATCATCAACAATATTCCCAGTGACATATTTCCTAGATTAGTCAATTTTAAGTTCCTTTCCTAAGCCTCTATCAGCGAGGGTTATCTTCGTTGGAAAGAACAAAATAAGGGATTTCAACTAAGCTATACACGGTATATGCAGCGGAAAAAATGTGAGAGTTAAATACAACTGTATATGAAAAATACAGAGTCATCAACAATATTCCTCGTGACATAATTCCGAGATCCGTCAATTTTAAGTTCCTTTCCTAAGCTTCTATCAACCACAGTTATACATCGTTGGAAAGAACAAAATAAGGGCTTTCAATCACACTATAAATAGTTTTTGCAGCAAAAGAAATGTGAAAGTTAAATGCAACTGTATATGAAAAATACAGAATCATCAACAATATTCCCAGTGACATATTTCCTAAGTTTGTCAATTATAAGTTCCTTCCCTAAGCCTCTAACAATGAGGGTTATACATCGTTGGAAAGAAAAAGCTAGGAGCTTTCAATCAAGCTATAAATGATTTATGCAGCAAAAGAAATGTGAAAGTTAAATGCAACTGTATATGAAAAACACAAAATCATCAACAATATTGCCAGTGAAATATTTCCTAAGTGTGTCAATTATAAGTTCCTTCCCTAAGCCTCTAACATCGTTGGAAAAAAAGCTAGGAGCTTTCAATCGAGCTATAAATGATTTATGCAACAAAAGAAATGTGAAAGTTAAATGCAACTGTATATGAAAAACACAAAATCATCAACAATATTGCCAGTGAAATATTTCCTAAGTGTGTCAATTATAAGTTCCTTCCCTAAGCCTCTATCAATGAGAGTTATACATCGTTAGAAAGAACAAGCTAGGAGCTTTCGACCAAGCTATAAATGATTTATGCAACAAAATAAATGTGAAGGTTAAATGCAACTGTATATGAAAAATACAAAATCATCAACAATATTGCCAGTAACAATATTGCCAGTGACATATTTCCTAAATGAGTCAATTTTAAGTTCCTTTCCTAAGCCTCTAGCAATGAGAGTTATACGTCGTACGAAAGAACAAGCTAAGAGCTTTCAACCAAGCTGTAAGTCGTTTATGCGGCAAAAGAAATGTGAAAGTTAAATGCAACTGTATATGAAAAATACAAAATCATCAACAATATTCCCAGTGACATATTTCCCAGGTGAGTCAATTTTAAGTTCCTTTCCTAAGCCTCTATTAAGGAGAGTTATACATCGTTGGAAAGAACAAGCTAAGGGCTTTCAACCAAGCTATAAACGGTTTATGCAACAAAAGAAATGTGAAAGATAAATGCAACTGTACATGAAGAATACAAAATCATCAACAATATTCCCAGTGACATATTTCCTAAGTCAGTCAATTATAACTTCCTTCCCTAAGCCTCTATCAACGAAAGTTATACATCGTTCGAAAGAAGAGTCTAAGGGCTTTCAATCAAGCTATAAATGGTTTATGCAACAATAGAAATGTGAAAGTTAGGTGCAACTGTATATGAAAAATACTAAATCATCAACAATATTCCCAGTGACATATTTCCTAGATTAGTCAATTTTAAGTTTCTTTCCTAAGCCCCTATCAGCGAGGGTTATCTTCGTTGGAAAGAACAAAATAAGGGATTTCAACTAAGCTATACACGGTATATGCAGCGGAAAAAATGTGAGAGTTAAATACAACTGTATATGAAAAATACAGAGACATCAACAATATTCCTCGTGACATAATTCCGAGATCCGTCAATTTTAAGTTCCTTTCCTAAGCCTCTATCAACCACAGTTATACATCGTTGGAAAGAACAAAATAAGGGCTTTCAATCACACTATAAATAGTTTTTGCAGCAAAAGAAATGTGAAAGTTAAATGCAACTGTATATGAAAATTACAGATTCATCAACAATATTGCCAGTGACATATTTCCTAGATGAGTCAATTTTAAGTTCGTTTCCTAAACCTCTTTAAACCTGAGTTTTACATCGTTGGAGAGAGCAAGCTAAGAGCTTTCAATTAAGCTATAAACGGTTTATGCAGCAAAACAAATGTGAAAGTTAAATGTAATTGTATATGAAAAATACAGTATCATCAACAATATTCCCAGTGACATATTTCCTAGATTAGTCAATTTTAAGTTCCTTTCCTAAGCCTCTATCAGCGAGGGTTATCTTCGTTGGAAAGAACAAAATAAGGGATTTCAACTAAGCTATACACGGTATATGCAGCGGAAAAAATGTGAGAGTTAAATACAACTGTATATGAAAAATACAGAGTCATCAACAATATTCCTCGTGACATAATTCCGAGATCCGTCAATTTTAAGTTCCTTTCCTAAGCTTCTATCAACCACAGTTATACATCGTTGGAAAGAACAAAATAAGGGCTTTCAATCACACTATAAATAGTTTTTGCAGCAAAAGAAATGTGAAAGTTAAATGCAACTGTATATGAAAAATACAGAATCATCAACAATATTCCCAGTGACATATTTCCTAAGTTTGTCAATTATAAGTTCCTTCCATAAGCCTCTAACAATGAGGGTTATACATCGTTGGAAAGAAAAAGCTAGGAGCTTTCAATCAAGCTATAAATTATTTATGCAGCAAAAGAAATGTGAAAGTTAAATGTAATTGTATATGAAAAATACAGTATCATCAACAATATTCCCAGTGACATATTTCCTAGATTAGTCAATTTTAAGTTCCTTTCCTAAGCCTCTATCAGCGAGGGTTATCTTCGTTGGAAAGAACAAGCTAAGGGCTTTCAACCAAGCTATAAACGGTTTATGCAACAAAAGAAATGTGAAAGATAAATGCAACTGTACATGAAGAATACAAAATCATCAACAATATTCCCAGTGACATATTTCCTAAGTCAGTCAATTATAACTTCCTTCCCTAAGCCTCTATCAACGAAAGTTATACATCGTTCGAAAGAAGAATCTAAGAGCTTTCAATCAAGCTATAAATGGTTTATGCAACGATAGAAATGTGAAAGTTAGGTGCAACTGTATATGAAAAATACTAAATCATCAACAATATTCCCAGTGACATATTTCCTAGATTAGTCAATTTTAAGTTTCTTTCCTAAGTCCCTATCAGCGAGGGTTATCTTCGTTGGAAAGAACAAAATAAGGGATTTCAACTAAGCTATACACGGTATATGCAGCGGAAAAAATGTGAGAGTTAAATACAACTGTATATGTAAAATACAGAGTCATCAACAATATTCCTCGTGACATAATTCCGAGATCCGTCAATTTTAAGTTCCTTTCCTAAGCTTCTATCAACCACAGTTATACATCGTTGGAAAGAACAAAATAAGGGCTTTCAATCACACTATAAATAGTTTTTGCAGCAAAAGAAATGTGAAAGTTAAATGCAACTGTATATGAAAAATACAAAATCATCAACAATATTCCCAATGACATATTTCCTAAGTGAGTCAATTATAAGTTCCTTCCCTAAGCCTTTATCAACGAAGGTTATACGTCGTTGGAAAGAACAAGCAAAGGGCTTTCAATCAAGCTATAAACGTTTTATGCAACAAAAGAAATGTGAAAGTTAAATGCAACTGTACATGAAAAATACAAAATCATCAACAATATTCCCAATGACATATTTCCTAAGTGAGTCAATTATAAGTTCCTTCCCTAAGCCTTTATCAACGAGGGTTATACATCGTTGGAAAGAACAAGCTAAGGGCTTTCAATCACACTATAAATAGTTTTTGCAGCAAAAGAAATGTGAAAGTTAAATGCAACTGTATATGAAAAATACAGAATCATCAACAATATTCCCAGTGACATATTTCCTAAGTTTGTCAATTATAAGTTCCTTCCCTAAGCCTCTAACAATGAGGGTTATACATCGTTGGAAAGAAAAAGCTAGGAGCTTTCAATCAAGCTATAAATGATTTATGCAGCAAAAGAAATGTGAAAGTTAAATGTAATTGAATATGAAAAATACAGTATCATCAACAATATTCCCAGTGACATATTTCCTAGATTAGTCAATTTTAAGTTCCTTTCCTAAGCCTCTATCAGCGAGGGTTATCTTCGTTGGAAAGAACAAAATAAGGGATTTCAACTAAGCTATACACGGTATATGCAGCGGAAAAAATGTGAGAGTTAAATACAACTGTATATGAAAAATACAGAGTCATCAACAATATTCCTCGTGACATAATTCCGAGATCCGTCAATTTTAAGTTCCTTTCCTAAGCTTCTATCAACCACAGTTATACATCGTTGGAAAGAACAAAATAAGGGCTTTCAATCACACTATAAATAGTTTTTGCAGCAAAAGAAATGTGAAAGTTAAATGCAACTGTATATGAAAAATACAGAATCATCAACAATATTCCCAGTGACATATTTCCTAAGTTTGTCAATTATAAGTTCCTTCCCTAAGCCTCTAACAATGAGGGTTATACATCGTTGGAAAGAAAAAGCTAGGAGCTTTCAATCAAGCTATAAATAATTTATGCAACAAAAGAAATGTGAAAGTTAAATGCAACTGTATATGAAAAATACTAAATCATCAATATGAAAAATACTAAATCATCAACAATATTCCCAGTGACATATTTCCTAGATTAGTCAATTTTAAGTTTCTTTCCTAAGCCTCTATCAGCGAGGGTTATCTTCGTTGGAAAGAACAAAATAAGGGATTTCAACTAAGCTATACACGGTATATGCAGCGGAAAAAATATGAGAGTTAAATACAACTGTATATGAAAAATACAGAGTCATCAACAATATTCCTCGTGACATAATTCCGAGATCCGTCAATTTTAAGTTCCTTTCCTAAGCTTCTATCAACCACAGTTATACATCGTTGGAAAGAACAAAATAAGGGCTTTCAATCACACTATAAATAGTTTTTGCAGCAAAAGAAATGTGAAAGTTAAATGCAACTGTATATGAAAAATACAGAATCATCAACAATATTCCCAGTGACATATTTCCTAAGTTTGTCAATTATAAGTTCCTTCCCTAAGCCTCTAACAATGAGGGTTATACATCGTTGGAAAGAAAAAGCTAGGAGCTTTCAACCAAGCTATAAATGATTTATGCAACAAAAGAAATGTGAAAGTTAAATGCAACTGTATATGAAAAACACAAAATCATCAACAATATTGCCAGTGACATATTTCCTAAGTGTGTCAATTATAAGTTTCTTCCCTAAGCCTCTATCAATTAGAGTTATACATCGTTAGAAAGAACAAGCTAGGAGCTTTCAACCAAGCTATAAATGATTTATGCAACAAAAGAAATGTGAAAGTTAAATGCAACTGTATATGAAAAATACAGTATCATCAACAATATTCCCAGTGACATATTTCCTAGATTAGTCAATTTTAAGTTCCTTTCCTAAGCCTCTATCAGCGAGGGTTATCTTCGTTGGAAAGAACAAAATAAGGGATTTCAACTAAGCTATACACGGTATATGCAGCGGAAAAAATGTGAGAGTTAAATACAACTGTATATGAAAAATACAGAGTCATCAACAATATTCCTCGTGACATAATTCCGAGATCCGTCAATTTTAAGTTCCTTTCATAAGCTTCTATCAACCACAGTTATACATCGTTGGAAAGAACAAAATAAGGGCTTTCAATCACACTATAAATAGTTTTTTCAGCAAAAGAAATGTGAAGGTTAAATGCAACTGTATATGAAAAATACAGAATCATCAACAATATTCCCAGTGACATATTTCCTAAGTTTGTCAATTATAAGTTCCTTCCCTAAGCCTCTAACAATGAGGGTTATACATCGTTGGAAAGAAAAAGCTAGGAGCTTTCAATCAAGCTATAAATGATTTATGCAGCAAAAGAAATGTGAAAGTTAAATGTAATTGTATATGAAAAATACAGTATCATCAACAATATTCCCAGTGACATATTTCCTAGATTAGTCAATTTTAAGTTCCTTTCCTAAGCCTCTATCAGCGAGGGTTATCTTCGTTGGAAAGAACAAAATAAGGGATTTCAACTAAGCTATACACGGTATATGCAGCGGAAAAAATGTGAGAGTTAAATGCAACTGTATATGAAAAATACAGATTCATCAACAATATTCCCAGTGACATATTTCCTAAGTGAGTCAATTTTACGTTCCTTTCCTAAGCTTCTATCAACCACAGTTATACATCGTTGGAAAGAACAAAATAAGGGCTTTCAATCACACTATAAATAGTTTTTGCAGCAAAAGAAATGTGAAAGTTAAATGCAACTGTATATGAAAAATACAGAATCATCAACAATATTCCCAGTGACATATTTCCTAAGTTTGTCAATTATAAATTCCTTCCCTAAGCCTCTAACAATGAGGGTTATACATCGTTGGAAAGAAAAAGCTAGGAGCTTTCAATCAAGCTATAAATAATTTATGCAACAAAAGAAATGTGAAAGTTAAATGCAACTGTATATGAAAAATACTAAATCATCAATATGAAAAATACTAAATCATCAACAATATTCCCAGTGACATATTTCCTAGATTAGTCAATTTTAAGTTTCTTTCCTAAGCCTCTATCAGCGAGGGAAAGAACAAAATAAGGGATTTCAACTAAGCTATACACGGTATATGCAGCGGAAAAAATGTGAGAGTTAAATACAACTGTATATGTAAAATACAGAGTCATCAACAATATTCCTCGTGACATAATTCCGAGATCCGTCAATTTTAAGTTCCTTTCCTAAGCTTCTATCAACCACAGTTATACATCGTTGGAAAGAACAAAATAAGGGCTTTCAATCACACTATAAATAGTTTTTGCAGCAAAAGAAATGTGAAAGTTAAATGCAACTGTATATGAAAAATACAAAATCATCAACAATATTCCCAATGACATATTTCCTAAGTGAGTCAATTATAAGTTCCTTCCCTAAGCCTTTATCAACGAGGGTTATACGTCGTTGGAAAGAACAAGCAAAGGGCTTTCAATCAAGCTATAAACGTTTTATGCAACAAAAGAAATGTGAAAGTTAAATGCAACTGTACATGAAAAATACAAAATCATCAACAATATTCCCAATGACATATTTCCTAAGTGAGTCAATTATAAGTTCCTTCCCTAAGCCTTTATCAACGAGGGTTATACTTCGTTGGAAAGAACAAGCTAAGGGCTTTCAATCACACTATAAATAGTTTTTGCAGCAAAAGAAATGTGAAAGTTAAATGCAACTGTATATGAAAAATACAGAATCATCAACAATATTCCCAGTGACATATTTCCTAAGTTTGTCAATTATAAGTTCCTTCCATAAGCCTCTAACAATGAGGGTTATACATCGTTGGAAAGAAAAAGCTAGGAGCTTTCAATCAAGCTATAAATTATTTATGCAGCAAAAGAAATGTGAAAGTTAAATGTAATTGTATATGAAAAATACAGTATCATCAACAATATTCCCAGTGACATATTTCCTAGATTAGTCAATTTTAAGTTCCTTTCCTAAGCCTCTATCAGCGAGGGTTATCTTCGTTGGAAAGAACAAGCTAAGGGCTTTCAACCAAGCTATAAACGGTTTATTCAACAAAAGAAATGTGAAAGATAAATGCAACTGTACATGAAGAATACAAAATCATCAACAATATTCCCAGTGACATATTTCCTAAGTCAGTCAATTATAACTTCCTTCCCTAAGCCTCTATCAACGAAAGTTATACATCGTTCGAAAGAAGAATCTAAGAGCTTTCAATCAAGCTATAAATGGTTTATGCAACAATAGAAATGTGAAAGTTAGGTGCAACTGTATATGAAAAATACTAAATCATCAACAATATTCCCAGTGACATATTTCCTAGATTAGTCAATTTTAAGTTTCTTTCCTAAGTCCCTATCAGCGAGGGTTATCTTCGTTGGAAAGAACAAAATAAGGGATTTCAACTAAGCTATACACGGTATATGCAGCGGAAAAAATGTGAGAGTTAAATACAACTGTATATGAAAAATACAGAGACATCAACAATATTCCTCGTGACATAATTCCGAGATCCGTCAATTTTAAGTTCCTTTCCTAAGCTTCTATCAACCACAGTTATACATCGTTGGAAAGAACAAAATAAGGGCTTTCAATCACACTATAAATAGTTTTTGCAGCAAAAGAAATGTGAAAGTTAAATGCAACTGTATATGAAAAATACAGAATCATCAACAATATTCCCAGTGACATATTTCCTAAGTTTGTCAATTATAAGTTCCTTCCCTAAGCCTCTAACAATGAGGGTTATACATCGTTGGAAAGAAAAAGCTAGGAGCTTTCAATCAAGCTATAAATGATTTATGCAACAAAAGAAATGTGAAAGTTAAATGCAACTGTATATGAAAAACACAAAATCATGAACAATATTGCCAGTGACATATTTCCTAAGTGTGTCAATTATAAGTTCCTTCCCTAAGCCTCTATCAATTAGAGTTATACATCGTTAGAAAGGACAAGCTAGGGGCTTTCAACCAAGCTATAAATGATTTATGCAACAAAAGAAATGTGAAAGTTAAATGCAACTGTATATGAAAATTACAGATTCATCAACAATATTGCCAGTGACATATTTCCTAGATGAGTCAATTTTAAGTTCCTTTCCTAAGCCTCTAGCAATGAGAGTTATACGTCGTGCGAAAGAACAAGCTAAGAGCTTTCAACCAAGCTGTAAGTCGTTTATGCAGCAAAAGAAATGTGAAAGTTAAATGCAACTGTATATGAAAAATACATTTTCATCAACAATATTCCCAGTGATATATTTCCCAGGTGAGTCAATTTTAAGTTCCTTTCCTAAGCCTCTATCAAGGAGAGTTATACATCGTTGGAAAGAACAAGCTAGGAGCTTTCAACCAAGCTATAAATGATTTATGCAACAAAAGAAATGTGAAAGTTAAATGCAACTGTATATGAAAATTACAGATTCATCAACAATATTGCCAGTGACATATTTCCTAGATGAGTCAATTTTAAGTTCCTTTCCTAAGCCTCTAGCAATGAGAGTTATACGTCGTACGAAAGAACAAGCTAAGAGCTTTCAACCAAGCTGTAAGTTGTTTATGCAGCAAAAGAAATGTGAAAGTTAAATGCAACTGTATATGAAAAATACATTTTCATCAACAATATTCCCAGTGACATATTTCCCAGGTGAGTCAATTTTAATTTCCTTTCCTAAGCCTCTATCAAGGAGAGTTATACATCGTTGGAAAGAACAACCTAAGGGCTTTCAATCAAGCTATAAACGTTTTATGCAACAAAAGAAATGTGAAAGCTAAATGCAACTGTAAATGAAAAATACAAAGTCATCAACAATATTCCCAATGACATATTTCCTAAGTGAGTCAATTATAAGTTCCTTCCCTAAGCCTTTATCAACGAGGGTTATACATCGTTGGAAAGAACAAGCTAAGGGCTTTCAATCAAGCTATAAACGTTTTATGCAGCAAAAGAAATGTGAAAGATAAATGCAACTGTACATGAAAAATACAAAATCATCAACAATATTCCCAGTGTCATATTTCCTAGATGAGTCAATTTTAAGTTCGTTTCCTAAACCTCTTTAAACCTGAGTTTTACATCGTTGGAGAGAGCAAGCTAAGAGCTTTCAATTAAGCTATAAACGGTTTATGCAGCAAAACAAATGTGAAAGTTAAATGTAATTGTATATGAAAAATACAGTATCATCAACAATATTCCCAGTGACATATTTCCTAGTTCCTTTCCTAAGCCTCTATCAGCGAGGGTTATCTTCGTTGGAAAGAACAAAATAAGGGATTTCAACTAAGCTATACACGGTATATGCAGCGGAAAAAATGTGAGAGTTAAATACAACTGTATATGAAAAATACAGAGTCATCAACAATATTCCTCGTGACACAATTCCGAGATCCGTCAATTTTAAGTTCCTTTCCTAAGCTTCTATCAACCACAGTTATACATCGTTGGAAAGAACAAAATAAGGGCTTTCAATCACACTATAAATAGTTTTTTCAGCAAAAGAAATGTGAAGGTTAAATGCAACTGTATATGAAAAATACAGAATCATCAACAATATTCCCAGTGACATATTTCCTAAGTTTGTCAATTATAAGTTCCTTCCCTAAGCCTCTAACAATGAGGGTTATACATCGTTGGAAAGAAAAAGCTAGGAGCTTTCAATCAAGCTATAAATGATTTATGCAGCAAAAGAAATGTGAAAGTTAAATGTAATTGTATATGAAAAATACAGTATCATCAACAATATTCCCAGTGACATATTTCCTAGATTAGTCAATTTTAAGTTCCTTTCCTAAGCCTCTATCAGCGAGGGTTATCTTCATTGGAAAGAACAAAATAAGGGATTTCAACTAAGCTATACACGGTATATGCAGCGGAAAAAATGTGAGAGTTAAATACAACTGTATATGAAAAATACAGAGTCATCAACAATATTCCCAATGACATATTTCCTAAGTGAGTCAATTTTACGTTCCTTTCCTAAGCTTCTATCAACCACAGTTATACATCGTTGGAAAGAACAAAATAAGGGCTTTCAATCACACTATAAATAGTTTTTGCAGCAAAAGAAATGTGAAAGTTAAATGCAACTGTATATGAAAAATACAGAATCATCAACAATATACCCAGTGACATATTTCCTAAGTTTGTCAATTATAAATTCCTTCCCTAAGCCTCTAACAATGAGGGTTATACATCGTTGGAAAGAAAAAGCTAGGAGCTTTCAATCAAGCTATAAATAATTTATGCAACAAAAGAAATGTGAAAGTTAAATGCAACTGTATATGAAAAATACTAAATCATCAATATGAAAAATACTAAATCATCAACAATATTCCCAATGACATATTTCCTAAGTGAGTCAATTATAAGTTCCTTCCCTAAGCCTTTATCAACGAGGGTTATACATCGTTGGAAAGAACAAGCTAAGGGCTTTCAATCACACTATAAATAGTTTTTGCAGCAAAAGAAATGTGAAAGTTAAATGCAACTGTATATGAAAAATACAGAATCATCAACAATATTCCCAGTGACATATTTCCTAAGTTTGTCAATTATAAGTTCCTTCCCTAAGCCTCTAACAATGAGGGTTATACATCGTTGGAAAGAAAAAGCTAGGAGCTTTCAATCAAGCTATAAATGATTTATGCAGCAAAAGAAATGTGAAAGTTAAATGTAATTGAATATGAAAAATACAGTATCATCAACAATATTCCCAGTGACATATTTCCTAGATTAGTCAATTTTAAGTTCCTTTCCTAAGCCTCTATCAGCGAGGGTTATCTTCGTTGGAAAGAACAAAATAAGGGATTTCAACTAAGCTATACACGGTATATGCAGCGGAAAAAATGTGAGAGTTAAATACAACTGTATATGAAAAATACAGAGTCATCAACAATATTCCTCGTGACATAATTCCGAGATCCGTCAATTTTAAGTTCCTTTCCTAAGCTTCTATCAACCACAGTTATACATCGTTGGAAAGAACAAAATAAGGGCTTTCAATCACACTATAAATAGTTTTTGCAGCAAAAGAAATGTGAAAATTAAATGCAACTGTATATGAAAAATACAGAATCATCAACAATATTCCCAGTGACATATTTCCTAAGTTTGTCAATTATAAGTTCCTTCCCTAAGCCTCTAACAATGAGGGTTATACATCGTTGGAAAGAAAAAGCTAGGAGCTTTCAATCAAGCTATAAATAATTTATGCAACAAAAGAAATGTGAAAGTTAAATGCAACTGTATATGAAAAATACTAAATCATCAATATGAAAAATACTAAATCATCAACAATATTCCCAGTGACATATTTCCTAGATTAGTCAATTTTAAGTTTCTTTCCTAAGCCTCTATCAGCGAGGGTTATCTTCGTTGGAAAGAACAAAATAAGGGATTTCAACTAAGCTATACACGGTATATGCAGCGGAAAAAATATGAGAGTTAAATACAACTGTATATGAAAAATACAGAGTCATCAATAATATTCCTCGTGACATAATTCCGAGATCCGTCAATTTTAAGTTCCTTTCCTAAGCTTCTATCAACCACAGTTATACATCGTTGGAAAGAACAAAATAAGGGCTTTCAATCACACTATAAATAGTTTTTGCAGCAAAAGAAATGTGAAAGTTAAATGCAACTGTATATGAAAAATACAGAATCATCAACAATATTCCCAGTGACATATTTCCTAAGTTTGTCAATTATAAGTTCCTTCCCTAAGCCTCTAACAATGAGGGTTATACATCGTTGGAAAGAAAAAGCTAGGAGCTTTCAACCAAGCTATAAATGATTTATGCAACAAAAGAAATGTGAAAGTTAAATGCAACTGTATATGAAAAACACAAAATCATCAACAATATTGCCAGTGACATATTTCCTAAGTGTGTCAATTATAAGTTTCTTCCCTAAGCCTCTATCAATTAGAGTTATACATCGTTAGAAAGAACAAGCTAGGAGCTTTCAACCAAGCTATAAATGATTTATGCAACAAAAGAAATGTGAAAGTTAAATGCAACTGTATATGAAAAATACAGTATCATCAACAATATTCCCAGTGACATATTTCCTAGATTAGTCAATTTTAAGTTCCTTTCCAAAGCCTCTATCAGCGAGGGTTATCTTCGTTGGAAAGAACAAAATAAGGGATTTCAACTAAGCTATACACGGTATATGCAGCGGAAAAAATGTGAGAGTTAAATACAACTGTATATGAAAAATACAGAGTCATCAACAATATTCCTCGTGACATAATTCCGAGATCCGTCAATTTTAAGTTCCTTTCCTAAGCTTCTATCAACCACAGTTATACATCGTTGGAAAGAACAAAATAAGGGCTTTCAATCACACTATAAATAGTTTTTTCAGCAAAAGAAATGTGAAGGTTAAATGCAACTGTATATGAAAAATACAGAATCATCAACAATATTCCCAGTGACATATTTCCTAAGTTTGTCAATTATAAGTTCCTTCCCTAAGCCTCTAACAATGAGGGTTATACATCGTTGGAAAGAAAAAGCTAGGAGCTTTCAATCAAGCTATAAATGATTTATGCAGCAAAAGAAATGTGAAAGTTAAATGTAATTGTATATGAAAAATACAGTATCATCAACAATATTCCCAGTGACATATTTCCTAGATTAGTCAATTTTAAGTTCCTTTCCTAAGCCTCTATCAGCGAGGGTTATCTTCGTTGGAAAGAACAAAATAAGGGATTTCAACTAAGCTATACACGGTATATGCAGCGGAAAAAATGTGAGAGTTAAATACAACTGTATATGAAAAATACAGAGTCATCAACAATATTCCCAATGACATATTTCCTAAGTGAGTCAATTTTACGTTCCTTTCCTAAGCTTCTATCAACCACAGTTATACATCGTTGGAAAGAACAAAATAAGGGCTTTCAATCACACTATAAATAGTTTTTGCAGCAAAAGAAATGTGAAAGTTAAATGCAACTGTATATGAAAAATACAGAATCATCAACAATATTCCCAGTGACATATTTCCTAAGTTTGTCAATTATAAATTCCTTCCCTAAGCCTCTAACAATGAGGGTTATACATCGTTGGAAAGAACAAGCAAAGGGCTTTCAATCAAGCTATAAACGTTTTATGCAACAAAAGAAATGTGAAAGTTAAATGCAACTGTACATGAAAAATACAAAATCATCAACAATATTCCCAATGACATATTTCCTAAGTGAGTCAATTATAAGTTCCTTCCCTAAGCCTTTATCAACGAGGGTTATACATCGTTGGAAAGAACAAGCTAAGGGCTTTCAATCACACTATAAATAGTTTTTGCAGCAAAAGAAATGTGAAAGTTAAATGCAACTGTATATGAAAAATACAGAATCATCAACAATATTCCCAGTGACATATTTCCTAAGTTTGTCAATTATAAGTTCCTTCCCTAAGCCTCTAACAATGAGGGTTATACATCGTTGGAAAGAAAAAGCTAGGAGCTTTCAATCAAGCTATAAATGATTTATGCAGCAAAAGAAATGTGAAAGTTAAATGTAATTGAATATGAAAAATACAGTATCATCAACAATATTCCCAGTGACATATTTCCTAGATTAGTCAATTTTAAGTTCCTTTCCTAAGCCTCTATCAGCGAGGGTTATCTTCGTTGGAAAGAACAAAATAAGGGATTTCAACTAAGCTATACACGGTATATGCAGCGGAAAAAATGTGAGAGTTAAATACAACTGTATATGAAAAATACAGAGTCATCAACAATATTCCTCGTGACATAATTCCGAGATCCGTCAATTTTAAGTTCCTTTCCTAAGCTTCTATCAACCACAGTTATACATCGTTGGAAAGAACAAAATAAGGGCTTTCAATCACACTATAAATAGTTTTTGCAGCAAAAGAAATGTGAAAGTTAAATGCAACTGTATATGAAAAATACAGAATCATCAACAATATTCCCAGTGACATATTTCCTAAGTTTGTCAATTATAAGTTCCTTCCCTAAGCCTCTAACAATGAGGGTTATACATCGTTGGAAAGAAAAAGCTAGGAGCTTTCAATCAAGCTATAAATAATTTATGCAACAAAAGAAATGTGAAAGTTAAATGCAACTGTATATGAAAAATACTAAATCATCAATATGAAAAATACTAAATCATCAACAATATTCCCAGTGACATATTTCCTAGATTAGTCAATTTTAAGTTTCTTTCCTATGCCTCTATCAGCGAGGGTTATCTTCGTTGGAAAGAACAAAATAAGGGATTTCAACTAAGCTATACACGGTATATGCAGCGGAAAAAATATGAGAGTTAAATACAACTGTATATGAAAAATACAGAGTCATCAACAATATTCCTCGTGACATAATTCCGAGATCCGTCAATTTTAAGTTCCTTTCCTAAGCTTCTATCAACCACAGTTATACATCGTTGGAAAGAACAAAATAAGGGCTTTCAATCACACTATAAATAGTTTTTGCAGCAAAAGAAATGTGAAAGTTAAATGCAACTGTATATGAAAAATACAGAATCATCAACAATATTCCCAGTGACATATTTCCTAAGTTTGTCAATTATAAGTTCCTTCCCTAAGCCTCTAACAATGAGGGTTATACATCGTTGGAAAGAAAAAGCTAGGAGCTTTCAACCAAGCTATAAATGATTTATGCAACAAAAGAAATGTGAAAGTTAAATGCAACTGTATATGAAAAACACAAAATCATCAACAATATTGCCAGTGACATATTTCCTAAGTGTGTCAATTATAAGTTTCTTCCCTAAGCCTCTATCAATTAGAGTTATACATTGTTAGAAAGAACAAGCTAGGAGCTTTCAACCAAGCTATAAATGATTTATGCAACAAAAGAAATGTGAAAGTTAAATGCAACTGTATATGAAAAATACAAAATCATCAACAATATTGCCAGTAACATATTTCCTAAGTTTGTCAATTATAAGTTCCTTCCCTAAGCCTTTATCAACGAGGGTTATACATCGTTGGAAAGAAAAAGCTAGGAGCTTTCAATCAAGCTATAACCGATTTATGCAGTAAAATAAATGTGAAAGTTAAATGCAACTGTATATGAAAAATAAAAAATCATCAACAATATTCCCAGTGACATATTTCCCAGGTGAGTCAATTTTAAGTTCCTTTCCTAAGCCTCTATCAAGGATTGTTATACATCGTTGGAAAGAACAAGCTAGGAGCTTTCAACCAAGCTATTAATGATTTATGCAACAAAAGAAATGTGAAAGTTAAATGCAACTGTATATGAAAATTACAGATTCATCAACAATATTGCCAGTGACATATTTCCTAGATGAGTCAATTTTAAGTTCCTTTCCTAAGCCTCTAGCAATGAGAGTTATACGTCGTACGAAAGAACAAGCTAAGAGCTTTCAACCAAGCTGTAAGTTGTTTATGCAGCAAAAGAAATGTGAAAGTTAAATGCAACTGTATATGAAAAATACATTTTCATCAACAATATTCCCAGTGACATATTTCCCAGGTGAGTCAATTTTAATTTCCTTTCCTAAGCCTCTATCAAGGAGAGTTATACATCGTTGGAAAGAACAACCTAAGGGCTTTCAATCAAGCTATAAACGTTTTATGCAACAAAAGAAATGTGAAAGCTAAATGCAACTGTAAATGAAAAATACAAAATCATCAACAATATTCCCAATGACATATTTCCTAAGTGAGTCAATTATAAGTTCCTTCCCTAAGCCTTTATCAACGAGGGTTATACATCGTTGGAAAGAACAAGCTAAGGGCTTTCAATCAAGCTATAAACGTTTTATGCAACAAAAGAAATGTGAAAGATAAATGCAACTGTACATGAAAAATACAAAATCATCAACAATATTCCCAGTGTCATATTTCCTAGATGAGTCAATTTTAAGTTCGTTTCCTAAACCTCTTTAAACCTGAGTTTTACATCGTTGGAGAGAGCAAGCTAAGAGCTTTCAATTAAGCTATAAACGGTTTATGCAGCAAAACAAATGTGAAAGTTAAATGTAATTGTATATGAAAAATACAGTATCATCAACAATATTCCCAGTGACATATTTCCTAGTTCCTTTCCTAAGCCTCTATCAGCGAGGGTTATCTTCGTTGGAAAGAACAAAATAAGGGATTTCAACTAAGCTATACACGGTATATGCAGCGGAAAAAATGTGAGAGTTAAATACAACTGTATATGAAAAATACAGAGTCATCAACAATATTCCTCGTGACATAATTCCGAGATCCGTCAATTTTAAGTTCCTTTCCTAAGCTTCTATCAACCACAGTTATACATCGTTGGAAAGAACAAAATAAGGGCTTTCAATCACACTATAAATAGTTTTTGCAGCAAAAGAAATGTGAAAGTTAAATGCAACTGTATATGAAAAATACAGAATCATCAACAATATTCCCAGTGACATATTTCCTAAGTTTGTCAATTATAAATTCCTTCCCTAAGCCTCTAACAATGAGGGTTATACATCGTTGGAAAGAAAAAGCTAGGAGCTTTCAATCAAGCTATAAATAATTTATGCAACAAAAGAAATGTGAAAGTTAAATGCAACTGTATATGAAAAATACTAAATCATCAATATGAAAAATACTAAATCATCAACAATATTCCCAGTGACATATTTCCTAGATTAGTCAATTTTAAGTTTCTTTCCTAAGCCTCTATCAGCGAGGGAAAGAACAAAATAAGGGATTTCAACTAAGCTATACACGGTATATGCAGCGGAAAAAATGTGAGAGTTAAATACAACTGTATATGAAAAATACAGAGTCATCAACAATATTCCTCGTGACATAATTCCGAGATCCGTCAATTTTAAGTTCCTTTCCTAAGCTTCTATCAACCACAGTTATACATCGTTGGAAAGAACAAAATAAGGGCTTTCAATCACACTATAAATAGTTTTTGCAGCAAAAGAAATGTGAAAGTTAAATGCAACTGTATATGAAAAATACAAAATCATCAACAATATTCCCAGTGATATATTTCCCAGGTGAGTCAATTTTAAGTTCCTTTCCTAAGCCTCTATTAAGGAGAGTTATACATCGTTGGAAAGAACAAGCTAAGGGCTTTCAACCAAGCTATAAACGGTTTATGCAACAAAAGAAATGTGAAAGATAAATGCAACTGTACATGAAGAATACAAAATCATCAACAATATTCCCAGTGTCATATTTCCTAGATGAGTCAATTTTAAGTTCGTTTCCTAAACCTCTTTAAACCTGAGTTATACATCGTTGGAAAGAACAAAGTAAGGGCTTTCAATCACAATATAAATAGTTTTTCCAGCAAAAGAAATATGAAAGTTAAACGCAACTGTATATGAAAAATACAGAATCATCAACAATATTCCCAGTGACATATTTCCTAAGTGTGTCAATTATAAGTTCCTTCCCTAAGCCTTTATTAACGAGGGTTATATATCGTTGGAAAGAACAAGCTAAGGGCTTTCAATCAAGCTATAAACGTTTTATGCAACAAAAGAAATGTGAAAGATAAATGCAACTGTACATGAAAAATTCAAAATCATCAACAATATTCCCAGTGTCATATTTCCTAGATGAGTCAATTTTAAGTTCGTTTCCTAAACCTCTTTAAACCTGAGTTTTACATCGTTGGAGAGAGCAAGCTAAGAGCTTTCAATTAAGCTATAAACGGTTTATGCAACAAAACAAATGTGAAAGTTAAATGTAATTGTATATGAAAAATACAGTATCATCAACAATATTCCCAGTGACACATTTCCTAAGTTTGTCAATTATAAGTTCCTTCCCTAAGCCTCTAACAATAAGGGTTATCTTCGTTGGAAAGAACAAAATAAGGGATTTCAACTAAGCTATACACGGTATATGCAGCGGAAAAAATGTGAGAGTTAAATACAACTGTATATGAAAAATACAGAGTCATCAACAATATTCCTCGTGACATAATTCCGAGATCCGTCAATTTTAAGTTCCTTTCCTAAGCTTCTATCAACCACAGTTATACATCGTTGGAAAGAACAAAGTAAGGGCTTTCAATCACAATATAAATAGTTTTTCCAGCAAAAGAAATGTGAAAGTTAAACGCAACTGTATATGAAAAATACAGAATCATCAACAATATTCCCAGTGACATATTTCCTAAGTGTGTCAATTATAAGTTCCTTCCCTAAGCCTCTAACAATGAGGGTTATACATCGTTGGAAAGAACGAGCTAGGAGCTTTCAATCGAGCTATAAATGATTTATGCAACAAAAGAAATGTGAAAGTTAAATGCAACTGTATATGAAAAACACAAAATCATCAACAATATTGCCAGTGACATATTTCCTAAGTGTGTCAATTATAAGTTCCTTCCCTAAGCCTCTATCAATGAGAGTTATACATCGTTAGAAAGAACAAGCTAGGAGCTTTCGACCAAGCTATAAATGATTTATGCAACAAAATAAATGTGAAGGTTAAATGCAACTGTATATGAAAAATACAAAATCATCAACAATATTGCCAGTAACATATTTCCTAGATGAGTCAATTTTAAGTTCCTTTCCTAAGCCTCTATCAATAAGAGTTATACATAGCTGGAAAGAACTAGCTAAGAGCTTTCAATCAAGCTATAAAAGATTTATGCAGCAAAAGAAATGTGAAAGTTAAATGCAACTGTATATGAAAATTACAGATTCATCAACAATATTGCCAGTGACATATTTCCTAAATGAGTTAATTTTAAGTTCCTTTCCTAAGCCTCTAGCAATGAGAGTTATACGTCGTACGAAAGAACAAGCTAAGAGCTTTCAACCAAGCTGTAAGTCGTTTATGCGGCAAAAGATATGTGAAAGTTAAATGCAACTGTATATGAAAAATACAAAATCATCAACAATATTCCCAGTGATATATTTCCCAGGTGAGTCAATTTTAAGTTCCTTTCCTAAGCCTCTATTAAGGAGAGTTATACATCGTTGGAAAGAACAAGCTAAGGGCTTTCAACCAAGCTATAAACGGTTTATGCAACAAAAGAAATGTGAAAGATAAATGCAACTGTACATGAAGAATACAAAATCATCAACAATATTCCCAGTGACATATTTCCTAAGTCAGTCAATTATAACTTCCTTCCCTAAGCCTCTATCAACGAAAGTTATACATCGTTCGAAAGAAGAGTCTAAGAGCTTTCAACCAAGCTGTAAGTCGTTTATGCGGCAAAAGATATGTGAAAGTTAAATGCAACTGTATATGAAAAATACAAAATCATCAACAATATTCCCAGTGATATATTTCCCAGGTGAGTCAATTTTAAGTTCCTTTCCTAAGCCTCTATTAAGGAGAGTTATACATCGTTGGAAAGAACAAGCTAAGGGCTTTCAACCAAGCTATAAACGGTTTATGCAACAAAAGAAATGTGAAAGATAAATGCAACTGTACATGAAGAATACAAAATCATCAACAATATTCCCAGTGTCATATTTCCTAGATGAGTCAATTTTAAGTTCGTTTCCTAAACCTCTTTAAACCTGAGTTTTACATCGTTGGAGAGAGCAAGCTAAGAGCTTTCAACTAAGCTATAAACGGTTTATGCAGCAAAACAAATGTGAAAGTTAAATGTAATTGTATATGAAAAATACAGTATCATCAACAATATTCCCAGTGACATATCTCCTAGATTAGTCAATTTTAAGTTCCTTTCCTAAGCCTCTATCAGCGAGGGTTATCTTCGTTGGAAAGAACAAAATAAGGGATTTCAACTAAGCTATACACGGTATGTGCAGCGGAAAAAATGTGAGAGTTAAATACAACTGTATATGAAAAATACAGAGTCATCAACAATATTCCTCGTGACATAATTCCGAGATCCGTCAATTTTAAGTTCCTTTCCTAAGCTTCTATCAACCACAGTTATACATCGTTGGAAAGAACAAAATAAGGGCTTTCAATCACACTATAAATAGTTTTTGCAGCAAAAGAAATGTGAAAGTTAAATGCAACTGTATATGAAAATTACAGATTCATCAACAATATTGCCAGTGACATCTTTCCTAAATGAGTCAATTTTAAGTTCCTTTCCTAAGCCTCTAGCAATGAGAGTTATACGTCGTACGAAAGAACAAGCTAAGAGCTTTCAACCAAGCTGTAAGTCATTTATGCAGCAAAAGAAATGTGAAAGCTAAATGCAACTGTATATGAAAAATACATTTTCATCAACAATATTCCCATTGACATATTTCCCAGGTGAGTCAATTTTAAGTTCCTATCCTAAGGCTCTATCAAGGAGAGTTATACATCGTTGGAAAGAACAAGCTAGGAGCTTTCAACCAAGCTAACAAAAACCAAGCAACACAAATGTGAAAGTTAACTGTAATTGTATACGAAAAATACAGTATCATCAACAATATTCCCAGTGACATATTTCCTAGATTAGTCAATTTTAAGTTCCTTTCCTAAGCCTCTATCAGCGAGGGTTATCTTCGTTGGAAAGAACAAAATAAGGGATTTCAACTAAGCTATGCACGGTATATGCAGCGGAAAAAATGTGAAAGTTAAATGCAACTGTACATGAAAAATACAAAATCATCAACAATATTCCCAATGACATATTTCCTAAGTGAGTCAATTATAAGTTCCTTCCCTAAGCCTTTATCAACGAGGGTTATACATCGTTGGAAAGAACAAGCTAAGGGCTTTCAATCAAGCTATAAACGTTTTATGCAACAAAAGAAATGTGAAAGATAAATGCAACTGTACATGAAAAATTCAAAATCATCAACAATATTCCCAGTGTCATATTTCCTAGATGAGTCAATTTTAAGTTCGTTTCCTAAACCTCTTTAAACCTGAGTTTTACATCTTTGGAGAGAGCAAGCTAAGAGCTTTCAATTAAGCTATAAACGGTTTATGCAACAAAACAAATGTAAAAGTTAAATGTAATTGTATATGAAAAATACAGTATCATCAACAATATTCCCAGTGACATATTTCCTAGATTAGTCAATTTTAAGTTCCTTTCCAAGCCTCTATCAGCGAGGGTTATCTTCGTTGGAAAGAACAAAATAAGGGATTTCAACTAAGCTATATACGGTATATGCAGCGGAAAAATGTGAGAGTTAAATACAACTGTATATGAAAAATAGAGAGTCATCAACAATATTCCTCGTGACATAATTCCGAGATCCGTCAATTTTAAGTTCCTTTCCTAAGCTTCTATCAACCACAGTTATACATCGTTGGAAAGAACCAAGTAAGGGCTTTCAATCACAATATAAATAGTTTTTCCAGCAAAAGAAATGTGAAAGTTAAATGCAACTGTATATGAAAAATACAGAATCATCAACAATATTCCCAGTGACATATTTCCTAAGTTTGTCAATTATAAGTTCCTTCCCTAAGCCTCTAACAATGAGGGTTATACATCGTTGGAAAGAAAAAGCTAGGAGCTTTCAATCAAGCTATAAATAATTTATGCAACAAAAGAAATGTGAAAGTTAAATGCAACTGTATATGAAAAATACTAAATCATCAATATGAAAAATACTAAATCATCAACAATATTCCCAGTGACATATTTCCTAGATTAGTCAATTTTAAGTTTCTTTCCCAAGCCTCTATCAGCGAGGGTTATCTTCGTTGGAAAGAACAAAATAAGGGATTTCAACTAAGCTATACACGGTATATGCAGCGGAAAAAATATGAGAGTTAAATACAACTGTATATGAAAAATACAGAGTCATCAACAATATTCCTCGTGACATAATTCCGAGATCCGTCAATTTTAAGTTCCTTTCCTAAGCTTCTATCAACCACAGATATACATCGTTGGAAAGAACAAAATAAGGGCTTTCAATCACACTATAAATAGTTTTTGCAGCAAAAGAAATGTGAAAGTTAAATGCAACTGTATATGAAAAATACAGAATCATCAACAATATTCCCAGTGACATATTTCCTAAGTTTGTCAATTATAAGTTCCTTCCCTAAGCCTCTAACAATGAGGGTTATACATCGTTGGAAAGAAAAAGCTAGGAGCTTTCAACGAAGCTATAAATGATTTATGCAACAAAAGAAATGTGAAAGTTAAATGCAACTGTATATGAAAAACACAAAATCATCAACAATATTGCCAGTGACATATTTCCTAAGTGTGTCAATTATAAGTTTCTTCCCTAAGCCTCTATCAATTAGAGTTATACATCGTTAGAAAGAACAAGCTAGGAGCTTTCAACCAAGCTATAAATGATTTATGCAACAAAAGAAATGTGAAAGTTAAATGCAACTGTATATGAAAAATACAAAATCATCAACAATATTGCCAGTAACATATTTCCTAAGTTTGTCAATTATAAGTTCCTTCCCTAAGCCTTTATCAACGAGGGTTATACATCGTTGGAAAGAAAAAGCTAGGAGCTTTCAATCAAGCTATAACCGATTTATGCAGTAAAATAAATGTGAAAGTTAAATGCAACTGTATATGAAAAATAAAAAATCATCAACAATATTCCCAGTGACATATTTCCCAGGTGAGTCAATTTTAAGTTCCTTGCCTAAGCCTCTATCAAGGATTGTTATACATCGTTGGAAAGAACAAGCTAGGAGCTTTCAACCAAGCTATTAATGATTTATGCAACAAAAGAAATGTGAAAGTTAAATGCAACTGTATATGAAAATTACAGATTCATCAACAATATTGCCAGTGACATATTTCCTAGATGAGTCAATTTTAAGTTCCTTTCCTAAGCCTCTAGCAATGAGAGTTATACGTCGTGCGAAAGAACAAGCTAAGAGCTTTCAACCAAGCTGCAAGTCGTTTATGCAGCAAAAGAAATGTGAAAGTTAAATGCAACTGTATATGAAAATTACATTTTCATCAACAATATTCCCAGTGACGTATTTCCCAGGTGAGTCAATTTTAAGTTCCTTTCCTAAGCCTCTATCAAGGAGAGTTATACATCGTTGGAAAGAACAAGCTAAGGGCTTTCAATCAAGCTATAAACGATTTATGCAACAAAAGAAATGTGAAAGTTAAATGCAACTGTATATGAAAAATAAAAAATCATCAACAATATTCCCAGTGACATATTTCCCAGGTGAGTCAATTTTAAGTTCCTTTCCTAAGCCTCTATCAAGGAGAGTTATACATCGTTGGAAAGAACAAGCTAAGGGCTTTCAATCAAGCTATAAACGATTTATGCAACAAAAGAAATGTGAAAGTTAAATGCAACTGTACATGAAAAATACAAAATCATCAACAATATTCCCAATGACATATTTCCTAAGTGAGTCAATTATAAGTTCCTTCCCTAAGCCTTTATCAACGAGGGTTATACATCGTTGGAAAGAACAAGCTAAGGGCTTTCAATCAAGCTATAAACGTTTTATGCAACAAAAGAAATGTGAAAGATAAATGCAACTGTACATGAAAAATACAAAATCATCAACAATATTCCCAGTGTCATATTTCCTAGATGAGTCAATTTTAAGTTCGTTTCCTAAACCTCTTTAAACCTGAGTTTTACATGTTGGAGAGAGCAAGCTAAGAGCTTTCAATTAAGCTATAAACGGTTTATGCAGCAAAACAAATGTGAAAGTTAAATGTAATTGTATGTGAAAAATACAGTATCATCAACAATATTCCCAGTGACATATTTCCTAGATTAGTCAATTTTAAGTTCCTTTCCTAAGCCTCTATCAGCGAGGGTTATCTTCGTTGGAAAGAACAAAATAAGGGATTTCAACTAAGCTATACACGGTATATGCAGCGGAAAAAATGTGAGAGTTAAATACAACTGTATATGAAAAATACAGAGTCATCAACAATATTCCTCGTGACATAATTCCGAGATCCGTCAATTTTTAGTTCCTTTCCTAAGCTTCTATCAACCACAGTTATACATCGTTGGAAAGAACAAAATAAGGGCTTTCAATCACACTATAAATAGTTTTTGCAGCAAAAGAAATGTGAAAGTTAAATGCAACTGTATATGGAAAATACAGAATCATCAACAATATTCCCAGTGACATATTTCCTAAGTTTGTCAATTATAAGTTCCTTCCCTAAGCCTCTAACAATGAGGGTTATACATCGTTGGAAAGAAAAAGCTAGGAGCTTTCAATCAAGCTATAAATGATTTATGCAACAAAAGAAATGTGAAAGTTAAATGCAACTGTATATGAAAAATACTAAATCATCAACAATATTCCCAGTGACATATTTCCTAGATTAGTCAATTTTAAGTTTCTTTCCTAAGCCTCTATCAGCGAGGGTTATCTTCGTTGGAAAGAACAAAATAAGGGATTTCAACTAAGCTATACACGGTATATGCAGCGGAAAAAATGTGAGAGTTAAATACAACTGTATATGAAAAATACAGAGTCATCAACAATATTCCTCGTGACATAATTCCGAGATCCGTCAATTTTAAGTTCCTTTCCTAAGCTTCTATCAACCACAGTTATACATCATTTGAAAGAACAAAATAAGGGCTTTCAAACACATTATAAATAGTTTTTGCAGCAAAAGAAATGTGAAAGTTAAATGCAACTGTATATGAAAAATACAGAATCATCAACAATATTCCCAGTGACATATTTCCTAAGTTTGTCAGTTATAAGTTCCTTCCCTAAGCCTCTAACATCGTTGGAAAGAAAAAGCTAGGAGCTTTCAATCGAGCTATAAATGATTTATGCAACAAAAGAAATGTGAAAGTTAAATGCAACTGTATATGAAAAACACAAAATCATCAACAATATTGCCAGTGACAATATTCCCAGTGACATATTTCCCAGGTGAGTCAATTTTAAGTTCCTTTCCTAAGCCTCTATTAAGGAGACTTATACATCGTTGGAAAGAACAAGCTAAGGGCTTTCAACCAAGCTATAAACGGTTTATGCAACAAAAGAAATGTGAAAGATAAATGCAACTGTACATGAAGAATATAAAATCATCAACAATATTCCCAGTGACATATTTCCTAAGTCAGTCAATTATAACTTCCTTCCCTAAGCCTCTATCAACGAAAGTTATACATCGTTCGAAAGAAGAGTCTAAGAGCTTTCAATCAAGCTATAAATGGTTTATGCAACAATAGAAGTGTGAAAGTTAGGTGCAACTGTATATGAAAAATACTAAATCATCAACAATATTCCCAGTGACATATTTCCTAGATTAGTCAATTTTAAGTTTCTTTCCTAAGCCCCTATCAGCGAGGGTTATCTTCGTTGGAAAGAACAAAATAAGGGATTTCAACTAAGCTATACACGGTATATGCAGCGGAAAAAATGTGAGAGTTAAATACAACTGTATATGAAAAATACAGGGACATCAACAATATTCCTCGTGACATAATTCCGAGATCCGTCAATTTTAAGTTCCTTTCCTAAGCTTCTATCAACCACAGTTATACATCGTTGGAAAGAACAAAATAAGGGCTTTCAATCAGACTATAAATAGTTTTTGCAGCAAAAGAAATGTGAAAGTTAAATGCAATTGTATATGAAAAATACAGAATCATCAACAATATTCCCAGTGACATATTTCCTAAGTTTGTCAATTATAAGTTCCTTCCCTAAGCCTCTAACAATGAGGGTTATACATCGTTGGAAAGAAAAAGCTAGGACCTTTCAATCAAGCTATAAATGATTTATGCAACAAAAGAAATGTGAAAGTTAAATGCAACTGTATATGAAAAACACAAAATCATGAACAATATTGCCAGTGACATATTTCCTAAGTGTGTCAATTATAAGTTCCTTCCCTAAGCCTCTATCAATTAGAGTTATACATCGTTAGAAAGAACAAGCTAGGAGCTTTCAACCAAGCTATAAATGATTTATGCAACAAAAGAAATGTGAAAGTTAAATGCAACTGTATATGAAAAATACAAAATCATCAACAATATTGCCAGTAACATATTTCCTAAGTTTGTCAATTATAAGTTCCTTCCCTAAGCCTTTATCAACGAGGGTTATACATCGTTGGAAAGAAAAAGCTAGGAGCTTTCAATCAAGCTATAACTGATTTATGCAGTAAAATAAATTTGAAAGTTAAATGCAACTGTATATGAAAAATAAAAAATCATCAACAATATTCCCAGTGACATATTTCCCAGGTGAGTCAATTTTAAGTTCCTTTCCTAAGCCTCTATCAATGAGAGTTATACACCGTTGGAAAGAAAAAGCTAGGAGCTTTCAATCAAGCTATAACTGATTTATGCAGTAAAAGAAATGTGAAAGTTAAATGCAACTGTATATGAAAAATAAAAAATCATCAACAATATTGCCAGTGACATATTTCCTGGAAGAGTCAATTTTAAGTTCCTTTCCTAAGCTTCTATCACTGAGAGTTATACGTCGTTGGAAAGAACAAGCTAAGAGCTTTCAATCAAGCTATAAACGATTTATGCAACAAAAGAAATGTGAAAGTTAAATGCAACTGTATATGAAAATTACAGATTCATCAACAATATTGCCAGTGACATATTTCCTAGATGAGTCAATTTTAAGTTCCTTTCCTAAGCCTCTAGCAATGAGAGTTATACGTCGTGCGAAAGAACAAGCTAAGAGCTTTCAACCAAGCTGTAAGTCGTTTATGCAGCAAAAGAAATGTGAAAGTTAAATGCAACTGTATATGAAAAATACATTTTCATCAACAATATTCCCAGTGACATATTTCCCAGGTGAGTCAATTTTAATTTCCTTTCCTAAGCCTCTATCAAGGAGAGTTATACATCGTTGGAAAGAACAAGCTAAGGGCTTTCAATCAAGCTATAAACGTTTTATGCAACAAAAGAAATGTGAAAGTTAAATGCAACTGTACATGAAAAATACAAAATCATCAACAATATTCCCAATGACATATTTCCTAAGTGAGTCAATTATAAGTTCCTTCCCTAAGCCTTTATCAACGAGGGTTATACATCGTTGGAAAGAACAAGCTAAGGGCTTTCAATCAAGCTATAAACGTTTTATGCAACAAAAGAAATGTGAAAGATAAATGTAACTGTACATGAAAAATACAAAATCATCAACAATATTCCCAGTGTCATATTTCCTAGATGAGTCAATTTTAAGTTCGTTTCCTAAACCTCTTTAAACCTGAGTTTTACATCGTTGGAGAGAGCAAGCTAAGAGCTTTCAATTAAGCTATAAACGGTTTATGCAGCAAAAGAAATGTGAAAGTGAAATGTAATTGTATATGAAAAATACAGTATCATCAACAATATTCCCAGTGACATATTTCCTAGATTAGTCAATTTTAAGTTCCTTTCCTAAGCCTCTATCAGCGAGGGTTATCTTCGTTGGAAAGAACAAAATAAGGGATTTCAACTAAGCTATACACGGTATATGCAGCGGAAAAAATGTGAGAGTTAAATACAACTGTGTATGAAAAATACAGAGTCATCAACAATATTCCTCGTGACATAATTCCGAGATCCGTCAATTTTAAGTTCCTTTCCTAAGCTTCTATCAACCACAGTTATACATCGTTGGAAAGAACAAAATAAGGGCTTTCAATCAGACTATAAATAGTTTTTGCAGCAAAAGAAATGTGAAAGTTAAATGCAACTGTATATGAAAAATACAGAATCATCAACAATATTCCCAGTGACATATTTCCTAAGTTTGTCAATTATAAGTTCCTTCCCTAAGCCTCTAACAATGAGGGTTATACATCGTTGGAAAGAAAAAGCTAGGAGCTTTCAATCAAGCTATAACTGATTTATGCAGTAAAATAAATGTGAAAGTTAAATGCAACTGTATATGAAAAATAAAAAATCATCAACAATATTCCCAGTGACATATTTTCCAGGTGAGTCAATTTTAAGTTCCTTTCCTAAGCCTCTATCAATGAGAGTTATACACCGTTGGAAAGAAAAAGCTAGGAGCTTTCAATCAAGCTATAACTGATTTATGCAGTAAAAGAAATGTGAAAGTTAAATGCAACTGTATATGAAAAATAAAAAATCATCAACAATATTCCCAGTGACATATTTTCCAGGTGAGTCAATTTTAAGTTCCTTTCCTAAGCCTCTATCAATGAGAGTTATACACCGTTGGAAAGAAAAAGCTAGGAGCTTTCAATCAAGCTATAACTGATTTATGCAGTAAAAGAAATGTGAAAGTTAAATGCAACTGTATATGAAAAATAAAAAATCATCAACAATATTGCCAGTGACATATTTCCTGGAAGAGTCAATTTTAAGTTCCTTTCCTAAGCTTCTATCACTGAGAGTTATACGTCGTTGGAAAGAACAAGCTAAGAGCTTTCAATCAAGCTATAAATGATTTATGCAACAAAAGAAATGTGAAAGTTAAATGCAACTGTATATGAAAATGACAGATTCATCAACAATATTGCCAGTGACATATTTCCTAGATGAGTCAATTTTAAGTTCCTTTCCTAAGCCTCTAGCAATGAGAGTTATACGTCGTGCGAAAGAACAAGCTAAGAGCTTTCAACCAAGCTGTAAGTCGTTTATGCAGCAAAAGAAATGTGAAAGTTAAATGCAACTGTATATGAAAAATACATTTTCATCAACAATATTCCCAGTGATATATTTCCCAGGTGAGTCAATTTTAAGTTCCTTTCCTAAGCCTCTATCAAGGAGAGTTATACACCGTTGGAAAGAACAAGCTAGGAGCTTTCAACCAAGCTATAAATGATTTATGCAACAAAAGAAATGTGAAAGTTAAATGCAACTGTATATGAAAATTACAGATTCATCAACAATATTGCCAGTGACCTATTTCCTAGATGAGTCAATTTTAAGTTCCTTTCCTAAGCCTCTAGCAATGAGAGTTATACGTCGTACGAAAGAACAAGCTAAGAGCTTTCAACCAAGCTGTAAGTTGTTTATGCAGCAAAAGAAATGTGAAAGTTAAATGAAAGTGAAAGTTATATGAAAAATACATTTTCATCAACAATATTCCCAGTGACATATTTCCCAGGTGAGTCAATTTTAATTTCCTTTCCTAAGCCTCTATCAAGGAGAGTTATATATCGTTGGAAAGAACAAGCTAAGGGCTTTCAATCAAGCTATAAACGTTTTATGCAACAAAAGAAATGTGAAAGTTAAATGCAACTGTACATGAAAAATACAAAATCATCAACAATATTCCCAATGACATATTTCCTAAGTGAGTCAATTATAAGTTCCTTCCCTAAGCCTTAATCAACGAGGGTTATACATCGTTGGAAAGAACAAGCTAAGGGCTTTCAATCAAGCTATAAACGTTTTATGCAACAAAAGAAATGTGAAAGATAAATGTAACTGTACATGAAAAATACAAAATCATCAACAATATTCCCAGTGTCATATTTCCTAGATGAGTCAATTTTAAGTTCGTTTCCTAAACCTCTTTAAACCTGAGTTTTACATCGTTGGAGAGAGCAAACTAAGAGCTTTCAATTAAGCTATAAACGGTTTATGCAGCAAAACAAATGTGAAAGTGAAATGTAATTGTATATGAAAAATACAGTATCATCAACAATATTCCCAGTGACATATTTCCTAGATTAGTCAATTTTAAGTTCCTTTCCTAAGCCTCTATCAGCGAGGGTTATCTTCGTTAGAAAGAACAAAATAAGGGATTTCAACTAAGCTATACACGGTATATGCAGCGGAAAAAATGTGAGAGTTAAATACAACTGTGTATGAAAAATACAGAGTCATCAACAATATTCCTCGTGACATAATTCCGAGATCCGTCAATTTTAAGTTCCTTTCCTAAGCTTCTATCAACCACAGTTATACATCGTTGGAAAGAACAAAATAAGGGCTTTCAATCAGACTATAAATAGTTTTTGCAGCAAAAGAAATGTGAAAGTTAAATGCAACTGTATATGAAAAATACAGAATCATCAACAATATTCCCAGTGACATATTTCCTAAGTTTGTCAATTATAAGTTCCTTCCCTAAGCCTCTAACAATGAGGGTTATACATCGTTGGAAAGAAAAAGCTAGGAGCTTTCAATCAAGCTATAAATGATTTATGCAACAAAAGAAATGTGAAAGTTAAATGTAATTGTATATGAAAAATACAGTATCATCAACAATATTCCCAGTGACATATTTCCTAGATTAGTCAATTTTAAGTTCCTTTCCTAAACCTCTATCAGCGATGGTTATCTTCGTTGGAAAGAACAAAATAAGGGATTTCAACTAAGCTATACACGGTATATGCAGCGGAAAAAATGTGAGAGTTAAATACAACTGTATATGAAAAATACAGAGTCATCAACAATATTCCTCGTGACATAATTCCGAGATCCGTCAATTTTAAGTTCCTTTCCTAAGCTTCTATCAACCACAGTTATACATCGTTGGAAAGAACAAAATAAGGGCTTTCAATCACACTATAAATAGTTTTTGCAGCAAAAGAAATGTGAAAGTTAAATGCAACTGTATATGAAAAATACAGAATCATCAACAATATTCCCAGTGACATATTTCCCAGGTGAGTCAATTTTAAGTTCCTTTCCTAAGCCTCTATCAAGGAGTGTTATACATCGTTGGAAAGAACAAGCCAGGAGCTTTCAACCAAGCTATAAATGATTTACGCAACAAAAGAAATGTGAAAGTTAAATGCAACTGTACATGAAAAATACAAAATCATCAACAATATTCCCAGTGACATATTTCCTAAGTGAGTCAATTATAAGTTCCTTCCCTAAGCCTTTATCAACGAGGGTTATACATCGTTGGAAAGAACAAGCTAAGGGCTTTCAATCAAGCTATAAACGTTTTATGCAACAAAAGAAATGTGAAAGATAAATGCAACTGTACATGAAAAATACAAAATCATCAACAATATTCCCAGTGTCATATTTCCTAGATGAGTCAATTTTAAGTTCGTTTCCTAAACCTCTTTAAACCTGAGTTTTACATCGTTGGAGAGAGCAAGCTAAGAGCTTTCAATTAAGCTATAAACGGTTTATGCAGCAAAACAAATGTGAAAGTTAAATGCAACTGTATCTGAAAAATACATTTTCATCAACAATATTCCCAGTGACATATTTCCCAGGTGAGTCAATTTTAACTTCCTTCCCTAAGCCTCTATCAACAAAAGCTATACATCGTTCGAAAGAAGAGTCTAAGAGCTTTCAATCAAGCTATAAATGGTTTATGCAACAATAGAAATGTGAAAGTTAGGTGCAACTGTATATGAAAAATACTAAATCATCAACAATATTCCCAGTGACATATTTCCTAGATTAGTCAATTTTAAGTTTCTTTCCTAAGCCTCTATCAGCGAGGGTTATCTTCGTTAGAAAGAACAAAATAAGGGATTTCAACTAAGCTATACACGGTATATGCAGCGGAAAAAATGTGAGAGTTAAATACAACTGTATATGAAAAATACAGAGTCATCAACAATATTCCTCGTGACATAATTCCGAGATCCGTCAATTTTAAGTTCCTTTCCTAAGCTTCTATCAACCACAGTTATACATCGATGGAAAGAACAAAATAAGGGCTTTCAATCACACTATAAATAGTTTTTGCAGCAAAAGAAATGTGAAAGTTAATTGGAACTGTATATAAAAAATATAGAATCATCAACAATATTCCCAGTGACATATTTCCTAAGTTTGTCAATTATAAGTTCCTTCCCTAAGCCTCTAACTATGAGGGTTATACATCGTTGGAAAGAAAAAGCTAAGAGCTTTCAATCAAGCTATAAATGATTTATGCAACAAAAGAAATGTGAAAGTTAAATGCAACTGTATATGAAAAACACAAAATCATCAACAATATTGCCAGTGACATATTTCCTAAGTGTGTCAATTATAAGTTCCTTCCCTAAGCCTCTATCAATTAGAGTTATACATCGTTAGAAAGAACAAGCTAGGAGCTTTCAACCAAGCTATAAATGATTTATGCAACAAAAGAAATGTGAAAGTTAACTGCAACTGTATATGAAAAATACAAAATCATCAACAATATTGCCAGTAACATATTTCCTAGATGAGTCAATTTTAAGTTCCTTTCCTACGCCTCTATCAATGAGAGTTATACACCGTTGGAAAGAAAAAGCTAGGAGCTTTCAATCAAGCTATAACTGATTTATGCAGTAAAAGAAATGTGAAAGTTAAGTGCAACTGTATATGGAAAATAAAAAATCATCAACAATATTGCCAGTGACATATTTCCTGGAAGAGTCAATTTTAAGTACCTTTCCTAAGCTTCTATCACTGACAGTTATACGTCGTTGGAAAGAACAAACTAAGAGCTTTCAATCAAGCTATAAATGATTTATGCAGCAAAAGAAATGTAAAAGTTAAATGCAACTGTATATGAAAATTACAGATTCATCAACAATATTGCCAGTGACATATTTCCTAGATGAGTCAATTTTAAGTTCCTTTCCTAAGCCTCTAGCAATGAGAGTTATACGTCGTATGAAAGAACAAGCTAAGAGCTTTAAACCAAGCTGTAAGTCGTTTATGCAGCAAAAGAAATGTGAAAGTTAAATGCAACTGTATATGAAAAATACATTTTCATCAACAATATTCCCAGTGACATATTTCCCATGTGAGTCAATTTTAAGTTCCTTTCCTAAGCCTCTATCAAGGAGTGTTATACATCGTTGGAAAGAACAAGCTAGGAGCTTTCAACCAAGCTATAAATGATTTATGCAACAAAAGAAATGTGAAAGTTAAATGCAACTGTACATGAAAAATACAAAATCATCAACAATATTCCCATTGACATATTTCCTAAGTGAGTCAATTATAAGTTCCTTCCCTAAGCCTTTATCAACGAGGGTTATACATCGTTGGAAAGAACAAGCTAAGGGCTCTCAATTAAGCTATAAGCGTTTTATGCAACAAAAGAAATGTGAAAGTTAAATGCAACTGTATATGAAAATTACAGATTCATCAACAATATTGCCAGTGACATATTTCCTAGATGAGTCAATTTTAAGTTCCTTTCCTAAGCCTCTAGCAATGAGAGTTATACGTCGTATGAAAGAACAAGCTAAGAGCTTTAAACCAAGCTGTAAGTCGTTTATGCAGAAAAAGAAATGTGAAAGTTAAATGCAACTGTATATGAAAAATACATTTTCATCAACAATATTCCCAGTGACATATTTCCTAAGTTTGTCAATTATAAGTTCCTTCCCTAAGCCTCTAACTATGAGGGTTATACATCGTTGGAAAGAACAAGCTAAGGGCTTTCAATCAAGCTATAAACGTTTTATGCAACAAAAGAAATGTGAAAGTTAAATGCAACTGTACATGAAAAATACAAAATCATCAACAATATTCCCAATGACATATTTCCTAAGTGAGTCAATTATAAGTTCCTTCCCTAAGCCTTTATCAACGAGGGTTATACATCGTTGGAAAGAACAAGCTAAGGGCTTTCAATCAAGCTATAAACGTTTTATGCAACAAAAGAAATGTGAAAGATAAATGTAACTGTACATGAAAAATACAAAATCATCAACAATATTCCCAGTGTCATATTTCCTAGATGAGTCAATTTTAAGTTCGTTTCCTAAACCTCTTTAAACCTGAGTTTTACATCGTTGGAGAGAGCAAGCTAAGAGCTTTCAATTAAGCTATAAACGGTTTATGCAGCAAAAGAAATGTGAAAGTGAAATGTAATTGTATATGAAAAATACAGTATCATCAACAATATTCCCAGTGACATATTTCCTAGATTAGTCAATTTTAAGTTCCTTTCCTAAGCCTCTATCAGCGAGGGTTATCTTCGTTGGAAAGAACAAAATAAGGGATTTCAACTAAGCTATACACGGTATATGCAGCGGAAAAAATGTGAGAGTTAAATACAACTGTGTATGAAAAATACAGAGTCATCAACAATATTCCTCGTGACATAATTCCGAGATCCGTCAATTTTAAGTTCCTTTCCTAAGCTTCTATCAACCACAGTTATACATCGTTGGAAAGAACAAAATAAGGGCTTTCAATCAGACTATAAATAGTTTTTGCAGCAAAAGAAATGTGAAAGTTAAATGCAACTGTATATGAAAAATACAGAATCATCAACAATATTCCCAGTGACATATTTCCTAAGTTTGTCAATTATAAGTTCCTTCCCTAAGCCTCTAACAATGAGGGTTATACATCGTTGGAAAGAAAAAGCTAGGAGCTTTCAATCAAGCTATAACTGATTTATGCAGTAAAATAAATGTGAAAGTTAAATGCAACTGTATATGAAAAATAAAAAATCATCAACAATATTCCCAGTGACATATTTTCCAGGTGAGTCAATTTTAAGTTCCTTTCCTAAGCCTCTATCAATGAGAGTTATACACCGTTGGAAAGAAAAAGCTAGGAGCTTTCAATCAAGCTATAACTGATTTATGCAGTAAAAGAAATGTGAAAGTTAAATGCAACTGTATATGAAAAATAAAAAATCATCAACAATATTCCCAGTGACATATTTTCCAGGTGAGTCAATTTTAAGTTCCTTTCCTAAGCCTCTATCAATGAGAGTTATACACCGTTGGAAAGAAAAAGCTAGGAGCTTTCAATCAAGCTATAACTGATTTATGCAGTAAAAGAAATGTGAAAGTTAAATGCAACTGTATATGAAAAATAAAAAATCATCAACAATATTGCCAGTGACATATTTCCTGGAAGAGTCAATTTTAAGTTCCTTTCCTAAGCTTCTATCACTGAGAGTTATACGTCGTTGGAAAGAACAAGCTAAGAGCTTTCAATCAAGCTATAAATGATTTATGCAACAAAAGAAATGTGAAAGTTAAATGCAACTGTATATGAAAATGACAGATTCATCAACAATATTGCCAGTGACATATTTCCTAGATGAGTCAATTTTAAGTTCCTTTCCTAAGCCTCTAGCAATGAGAGTTATACGTCGTGCGAAAGAACAAGCTAAGAGCTTTCAACCAAGCTGTAAGTCGTTTATGCAGCAAAAGAAATGTGAAAGTTAAATGCAACTGTATATGAAAAATACATTTTCATCAACAATATTCCCAGTGATATATTTCCCAGGTGAGTCAATTTTAAGTTCCTTTCCTAAGCCTCTATCAAGGAGAGTTATACACCGTTGGAAAGAACAAGCTAGGAGCTTTCAACCAAGCTATAAATGATTTATGCAACAAAAGAAATGTGAAAGTTAAATGCAACTGTATATGAAAATTACAGATTCATCAACAATATTGCCAGTGACCTATTTCCTAGATGAGTCAATTTTAAGTTCCTTTCCTAAGCCTCTAGCAATGAGAGTTATACGTCGTACGAAAGAACAAGCTAAGAGCTTTCAACCAAGCTGTAAGTTGTTTATGCAGCAAAAGAAATGTGAAAGTTAAATGAAAGTGAAAGTTATATGAAAAATACATTTTCATCAACAATATTCCCAGTGACATATTTCCCAGGTGAGTCAATTTTAATTTCCTTTCCTAAGCCTCTATCAAGGAGAGTTATATATCGTTGGAAAGAACAAGCTAAGGGCTTTCAATCAAGCTATAAACGTTTTATGCAACAAAAGAAATGTGAAAGTTAAATGCAACTGTACATGAAAAATACAAAATCATCAACAATATTCCCAATGACATATTTCCTAAGTGAGTCAATTATAAGTTCCTTCCCTAAGCCTTAATCAACGAGGGTTATACATCGTTGGAAAGAACAAGCTAAGGGCTTTCAATCAAGCTATAAACGTTTTATGCAACAAAAGAAATGTGAAAGATAAATGTAACTGTACATGAAAAATACAAAATCATCAACAATATTCCCAGTGTCATATTTCCTAGATGAGTCAATTTTAAGTTCGTTTCCTAAACCTCTTTAAACCTGAGTTTTACATCGTTGGAGAGAGCAAACTAAGAGCTTTCAATTAAGCTATAAACGGTTTATGCAGCAAAACAAATGTGAAAGTGAAATGTAATTGTATATGAAAAATACAGTATCATCAACAATATTCCCAGTGACATATTTCCTAGATTAGTCAATTTTAAGTTCCTTTCCTAAGCCTCTATCAGCGAGGGTTATCTTCGTTGGAAAGAACAAAATAAGGGATTTCAACTAAGCTATACACGGTATATGCAGCGGAAAAAATGTGAGAGTTAAATACAACTGTGTATGAAAAATACAGAGTCATCAACAATATTCCTCGTGACATAATTCCGAGATCCGTCAATTTTAAGTTCCTTTCCTAAGCTTCTATCAACCACAGTTATACATCGTTGGAAAGAACAAAATAAGGGCTTTCAATCAGACTATAAATAGTTTTTGCAGCAAAAGAAATGTGAAAGTTAAATGCAACTGTATATGAAAAATACAGAATCATCAACAATATTCCCAGTGACATATTTCCTAAGTTTGTCAATTATAAGTTCCTTCCCTAAGCCTCTAACAATGAGGGTTATACATCGTTGGAAAGAAAAAGCTAGGAGCTTTCAATCAAGCTATAAATGATTTATGCAACAAAAGAAATGTGAAAGTTAAATGTAATTGTATATGAAAAATACAGTATCATCAACAATATTCCCAGTGACATATTTCCTAGATTAGTCAATTTTAAGTTCCTTTCCTAAACCTCTATCAGCGATGGTTATCTTCGTTGGAAAGAACAAAATAAGGGATTTCAACTAAGCTATACACGGTATATGCAGCGGAAAAAATGTGAGAGTTAAATACAACTGTATATGAAAAATACAGAGTCATCAACAATATTCCTCGTGACATAATTCCGAGATCCGTCAATTTTAAGTTCCTTTCCTAAGCTTCTATCAACCACAGTTATACATCGTTGGAAAGAACAAAATAAGGGCTTTCAATCACACTATAAATAGTTTTTGCAGCAAAAGAAATGTGAAAGTTAAATGCAACTGTATATGAAAAATACAGAATCATCAACAATATTCCCAGTGACATATTTCCCAGGTGAGTCAATTTTAAGTTCCTTTCCTAAGCCTCTATCAAGGAGTGTTATACATCGTTGGAAAGAACAAGCCAGGAGCTTTCAACCAAGCTATAAATGATTTACGCAACAAAAGAAATGTGAAAGTTAAATGCAACTGTACATGAAAAATACAAAATCATCAACAATATTCCCAGTGACATATTTCCTAAGTGAGTCAATTATAAGTTCCTTCCCTAAGCCTTTATCAACGAGGGTTATACATCGTTGGAAAGAACAAGCTAAGGGCTTTCAATCAAGCTATAAACGTTTTATGCAACAAAAGAAATGTGAAAGATAAATGCAACTGTACATGAAAAATACAAAATCATCAACAATATTCCCAGTGTCATATTTCCTAGATGAGTCAATTTTAAGTTCGTTTCCTAAACCTCTTTAAACCTGAGTTTTACATCGTTGGAGAGAGCAAGCTAAGAGCTTTCAATTAAGCTATAAACGGTTTATGCAGCAAAACAAATGTGAAAGTTAAATGCAACTGTATCTGAAAAATACATTTTCATCAACAATATTCCCAGTGACATATTTCCCAGGTGAGTCAATTTTAACTTCCTTCCCTAAGCCTCTATCAACAAAAGCTATACATCGTTCGAAAGAAGAGTCTAAGAGCTTTCAATCAAGCTATAAATGGTTTATGCAACAATAGAAATGTGAAAGTTAGGTGCAACTGTATATGAAAAATACTAAATCATCAACAATATTCCCAGTGACATATTTCCTAGATTAGTCAATTTTAAGTTTCTTTCCTAAGCCTCTATCAGCGAGGGTTATCTTCGTTAGAAAGAACAAAATAAGGGATTTCAACTAAGCTATACACGGTATATGCAGCGGAAAAAATGTGAGAGTTAAATACAACTGTATATGAAAAATACAGAGTCATCAACAATATTCCTCGTGACATAATTCCGAGATCCGTCAATTTTAAGTTCCTTTCCTAAGCTTCTATCAACCACAGTTATACATCGATGGAAAGAACAAAATAAGGGCTTTCAATCACACTATAAATAGTTTTTGCAGCAAAAGAAATGTGAAAGTTAAATGCAACTGTATATAAAAAATATAGAATCATCAACAATATTCCCAGTGACATATTTCCTAAGTTTGTCAATTATAAGTTCCTTCCCTAAGCCTCTAACTATGAGGGTTATACATCGTTGGAAAGAAAAAGCTAAGAGCTTTCAATCAAGCTATAAATGATTTATGCAACAAAAGAAATGTGAAAGTTAAATGCAACTGTATATGAAAAACACAAAATCATCAACAATATTGCCAGTGACATATTTCCTAAGTGTGTCAATTATAAGTTCCTTCCCTAAGCCTCTATCAATTAGAGTTATACATCGTTAGAAAGAACAAGCTAGGAGCTTTCAACCAAGCTATAAATGATTTATGCAACAAAAGAAATGTGAAAGTTAACTGCAACTGTATATGAAAAATACAAAATCATCAACAATATTGCCAGTAACATATTTCCTAGATGAGTCAATTTTAAGTTCCTTTCCTACGCCTCTATCAATGAGAGTTATACACCGTTGGAAAGAAAAAGCTAGGAGCTTTCAATCAAGCTATAACTGATTTATGCAGTAAAAGAAATGTGAAAGTTAAGTGCAACTGTATATGGAAAATAAAAAATCATCAACAATATTGCCAGTGACATATTTCCTGGAAGAGTCAATTTTAAGTACCTTTCCTAAGCTTCTATCACTGACAGTTATACGTCGTTGGAAAGAACAAACTAAGAGCTTTCAATCAAGCTATAAATGATTTATGCAGCAAAAGAAATGTAAAAGTTAAATGCAACTGTATATGAAAATTACAGATTCATCAACAATATTGCCAGTGACATATTTCCTAGATGAGTCAATTTTAAGTTCCTTTCCTAAGCCTCTAGCAATGAGAGTTATACGTCGTATGAAAGAACAAGCTAAGAGCTTTAAACCAAGCTGTAAGTCGTTTATGCAGCAAAAGAAATGTGAAAGTTAAATGCAACTGTATATGAAAAATACATTTTCATCAACAATATTCCCAGTGACATATTTCCCATGTGAGTCAATTTTAAGTTCCTTTCCTAAGCCTCTATCAAGGAGTGTTATACATCGTTGGAAAGAACAAGCTAGGAGCTTTCAACCAAGCTATAAATGATTTATGCAACAAAAGAAATGTGAAAGTTAAATGCAACTGTACATGAAAAATACAAAATCATCAACAATATTCCCATTGACATATTTCCTAAGTGAGTCAATTATAAGTTCCTTCCCTAAGCCTTTATCAACGAGGGTTATACATCGTTGGAAAGAACAAGCTAAGGGCTCTCAATTAAGCTATAAGCGTTTTATGCAACAAAAGAAATGTGAAAGTTAAATGCAACTGTATATGAAAATTACAGATTCATCAACAATATTGCCAGTGACATATTTCCTAGATGAGTCAATTTTAAGTTCCTTTCCTAAGCCTCTAGCAATGAGAGTTATACGTCGTGTGAAAGAACAAGCTAAGAGCTTTCAACCAAGCTGTAAGTCGTTTATGCAGCAAAAGAAATGTGAAAGTTAAATGCAACTGTATATGAAAAATACATTTTCATCAACAATATTCCCAGTGACATATTTCCCAGGTGAGTAAATTTTAAGTTCCTTTCCTAAGCCTCTATCAAGGAGAGTTATACATCGTTGGAAAGAACAAGCTAGGAGCTTTAAACCAAGCTATAAATGATTTATGCAACAAAAGAAATGTGAAAGTTAAATGCAACTGTACATGAAAAATACAAAATCATCAACAATATTCCCAGTGACATATTTCCTAAGTGAGTCAATTATAAGTTCCTTCCCTAAGCCTTTATCAACGAGGGTTATACATCGTTGGAAAGAACAAGCTAAGGGCTCTCAATTAAGTTATAAACGTTTTATGCAACAAAAGAAATGTGAAAGATAAATGCAACTGTACATGAAAAATACAAAATCATCAACAATATTCCCAGTGTCATATTTCCTAGATGAGTCAATTTTAAGTTCGTTTCCTAAACCTCTTTAAACCTGAGTTTTACATCGTTGGAGAGAGCAAGCTAAGAGCTTTCAATTAAGCTATAAACGGTTTATGCAGCAAAACAAATGTGAAAGTTAAATGCAACTGTATATGAAAAATACATTTTCATCAACAATATTCCCAGTGACATATTTCCCAGGAGAGTCAATTTTAACTTCCTTCCCTAAGCCTCTATCAACGAAAGTTATACATCGTTCGAAAGAAGGGTCTAAGAGCCTTCAATCAAGCTATAAATGGTTTATGCAACAATAGAAATGTGAAAGTTAGGTGCAACTGTATATGAAAAATACAAAATCATCAACAATATTCCCAGTGACATATTTCCTAAGTGAGTCAATTATAAGTTCCTTCCCTAAGCCTTTATCAACGAGGGTTATACATCGTTGGAAAGAAAAAGCGAAGAGCTTTCAATCAAGCTATAAATGATTTATGCAACAAAAGAAATGTGAAAGTTAAATGCAACTGTATATGAAAAACACAAAATCATCAACAATATTGCCAGTGACATATTTCCTAAGTGTGTCAATTATAAGTTCCTTCCCTAAGCCTCTATCAATTAGAGTTATACATCGTTAGAAAGAACAAGCTAGGAGCTTTCAACCAAGCTATAAATGATTTATGCAACAAAAGAAATGTGAAAGTTAAATGCAACTGTATATGAAAAATAAAAAATCATCAACAATATTGCCAGTGACATATTTCCTGGAAGAGTCAATTTTAAGTACCTTTCCTAAGCTTCTATCACTGACAGTTATACGTCGTTGGAAAGAACAAAGTAAAAGCTTTCAATCAAGCTATAAATGATTTATGCAACAAAAGAAATGTGAAAGTTAAATGCAACTGTATATGAAAATTACAGATTCATCAACAATATTGCCAGTGACATATTTCCTAGATGAGTCAATTTTAAGTTCCTTTCCTAAGCCTCTAGCAACGAGAGTTATACGTCGTGTGAAAGAACAAGCTAAGAGTTTTCAACCAAGCTGTAAGTCGTTTATGCAGCAAAAGAAATGTGAAAGTTAAATGCAACTGTATATGAAAAATACATTTTCATCAACAATATTCCCAGTGACATATTTCCCAGGTGAGTAAATTTTAAGTTCCTTTCCTAAGCCTCTATCAAGGAGAGTTATACATCGTTGGAACGAACAAGCTAGGAGCTTTAAACCAAGCTATAAATGATTTATGCAACAAAAGAAATGTGAAAGTTAAATGCAACTGTATATGAAAATTACAGATTCATCAACAATATTGCCAGTGACATATTTCCTAGATGAGTCAATTTTAAGTTCCTTTCCTAAGCCTCTAGCAATGAGAGTTATACGTCGTACGAAAGAACAAGCTAAGAGCTTTCAACCAAGCTGTAAGTCGTTTATGCAGCAAAAGAAGTGTGAAAGTTAAATGCAACTGTATATGAAAAATACATTTTCATCAACAATATTCCCAGTGACATATTTCCCAGGTGAGTCAATTTTAAGTTCCTTTCCTAAGCCTCTATCAAGGAGTGTTATACATCGTTGGAAAGAACAAGCTAGGAGCTTTCAACCAAGCTATAAATGATTTATGCAACAAAAGAAATGTGAAAGTTAAATGCAACTGTACATGAAAAATACAAAATCATCAACAATATTCCCAATGACATATTTCCTAAGTGAGTCAATTATAAGTTCCTTCCCTAAGCCTTTATCAACGAGGGTTATACATCGTTGGAAAGAACAAAGTAAGGTCTTTCAATCACAATATAAATAGTTTTTCCAGCAAAAGAAATGTGAAAGTTAAACGCAACTGTATATGAAAAATACAGAATCATCAACAATATTCCCAGTGACATATTTCCTAAGTGTGTCAATTATAAGTTCCTTCCCTAAGCCTCTAACAATGAGGGTTATACATCGTTGGAAAGAACGAGCTAGGAGCTTTCAATCGAGCCATAAATGATTTATGCAACAAAAGAAATGTGAAGGTTAAATGCAACTGTATATAAAAATACAAAATCATCAACAATATTGCCAGTAACATATTTCCTAGATGAGTCAATTTTAAGTTCCTTTCCTAAGCCTCTATCAATGAGAGTTATACATCGCTGGAAAGAACTAGCTAAGAGCTTTCAACCAAGCTATAAAAGATTTATGCAACAAAAGAAATGTGAAAGTTAAATGCAACTGTATATGAAAATTACAGATTCATCAACAATATTCCCAGTGACATATTTCCCAGGTGAGTCAATTTTAAGTTCCTTTCCTAAGCCTCTATCAATGAGAGTTATATATCGTTAGAAAGAACAAGCTAGGAGCTTTCGACCAAGCTATAAATGATTTATGCAACAAAAGAAATGTGAAGGTTAAATGCAACTGTATATGAAAAATACAAAATCATCAACAATATTGCCAGTAACATATTTCCTAGATGAGTCAATTTTAAGTTCCTTTCCTAAGCCTCTATCAATGAGAGTTATACATCGCTGGAAAGAACTAGCTAAGAGCTTTCAACCAACCTATAAAAGATTTATGCAACAAAAGAAATGTGAAAGTTAAATGCAACTGTATATGAAAATTACAGATTCATCAACAATATTCCCAGTGACATATTTCCCAGGTGAGTCAATTTTAAGTTCCTTTCCTAAGCCTCTAGCAATGAGAGTTATACGTCGTACGAAAGAACAAGCTAAGAGCTTTCAACCAAGCTGTAAGTCGTTTAAGTAAGTCGGCAAAAGAAATGTGAAAGTTAAATGCAACTGTATATGAAAAATACAAAATCATCAACAATATTCCCAGTGACATATTTCCCTGGTGAGTCAATTTTAAGTTCCTTTCCTAAGCCTCTATCAAGGAGAGTTATACATCGTTGGAAAGAACAAGCTAAGGGCTTTCAACCAAGCTATAAACGGTTTATGCAGCAAAAGAAATGTGAAAGTTAAATGCAACTGTACATGAAAAATACAAAATCATCAACAATATTCCCAATGACATATTTCCTAAGTGAGTCAATTATAAGTTCATTCCCTAAGCCTTTATCAACCACAGTTATACATCGTTGGAAAGAACAAGCTAAGGGCTTTCAATCAAGCTATAAACGTTTTATGCAACAAAAGAAATGTGAAAGATAAATGCAACTGTACATGAAAAATACAAAATCATCAACAATATTTCCAGTGTCATATTTCCTAGATGAGTCAATTTTAAGTTCGTTTCCTAAACCTCTTTAAACCTGAGTTTTACATCGTTGGAGAGAGCAAGCTAAGAGCTTTCAATTAAGCTATAAACGGTTTATGCAGCAAAACAAATGTGAAAGTTAAATGTAATTGTATATGAAAAATACAGTATCATCAACAATATTCCCAGTGACATATTTCCTAGATTAGTCAATTTTAAGTTCCTTTCCTAAGCCTCTATCAGCGAGGGTTATCTTCGTTGGAAAGAACATAATAAGGGATTTCAACTAAGCTATACACGGTATATGCAGCGGAAAAAATGTGAGAGTTAAATACAACTGTATATGAAAAATACAGAGTCATCAACAATATTCCTCGTGACATAATTCCGAGATCCGTCAATTTTAAGTTCCTTTCCTAAGCTTCTATCAACCACAGTTATACATCGTTGGAAAGAACAAGGTAAGGACTTTCAATCACAATATAAATAGTTTTTCCAGCAAAAGAAATGTGAAAGTTAAACGCAACTGTATATGAAAATTACAAATTCATCAACAATATTCCCAGTGACATATTTCCCTGGTGAGTCAATTTTAAGTTCCTTTCCTAAGCCTCTATCAAGTAGAGTTATACATCGTTGGAAAGAACAAGCTAAGGGCTTTCAACCAAGCTATAAACGGTTTATGCAACAAAAGAAATGTGAAAGTTAAATGCAACTGTATATGAAAATTACAGATTCATCAACAATATTGCCAGTGACATATTTCCTAGATGAGTCAATTTTAAGTTCCTTTCCTAAGCCTCTAGCAATAAGAGTTATAAGTCGTGTGAAAGAACAAGCTATGAGCTTTCAACCAAGCTGTAAGTCGTTTATGCAGCAAAAGAAATGTGAAAGTTAAATGCAACTGTATATGAAAAATACATTTTCATCAACAATATTCCCAGTGACATATTTCCCAGGTGAGTAAATTTTAAGTTCCTTTCCTAAGCCTCTATCAAGGAGAGTTATACATCGTTGGAAAGAACAAGCTAGGAGCTTTAAACCAAGCTATAAATGATTTATGCAACGAAAGAAATGTGAAAGTTAAATGCAACTGTATATGAAAATTACAGATTCATCAACAATATTGCCAGTGACATATTTCCTAGATGAGTCAATTTTAAGTTCCTTTCCTAAGCCTCTAGCAATGAGAGTTATACGTCGTACGAAAGAACAAGCTAAGAGCTTTCAACCAAGCTGTAAGTCGTTTATGCAGCAAAAGAAATGTGAAAGTTAAATGCAACTGTATATGAAAAATACATTTTCATCAACAATATTCCCAGAGACATATTTCCCAGGTGAGTCAATTTTAAGTTCCATTCCTAAGCCTCTATCAAGGAGTGTTATACATCGTTGGAAAGAACAAGCTAGGAGCTTTCAACCAAGCTATAAATGATTTATGCAACAAAAGAAATGTGAAAGTTAAATGCAACTGTATATGAAAATTACAGATTCATCAACAATATTGCCAGTGACATATTTCCCAGGTGAGTCAATTTTAAGTTCCTTTCCTAAGCCTCTATCAAGGAGTGTTATACATCGTTGGAAAGAACAAGCTAGGAACTTTCAACCAAGCTGTAAGTCGTTTATGCAGCAAAAGAAATGTGAAAGTTAAATGCAACTGTATATGAAAAATACATTTTCATCAACAATATTCCCAGTGACATATTTCCTAAGTGAGTCAATTATAAGTTCCTTCCCAAAGCCTTTATCAACGAGGGTTATACATCGTTGGAAAGAACAAAGTAAGGTCTTTCAATCACAATATAAATAGTTTTTCCAGCAAAAGAAATGTGAAAGTTAAACGCAACTGTATATTAAAAATACAGAATCATCAACAATAATCCCAGTGACATATTTCCTAAGTGTGTCAATTATAAGTTCCTTCCCTAAGCCTCTAACAATGAGGGTTATACATCGTTGGAAAGAACGAGCTAGGAGCTTTCAATCGAGCCATAAATGATTTATGCAACAAAAGAAATGTGAAGGTTAAATGCAACTGTATATGAAAAATACAAAATCATCAACAATATTGCCAGTAACATATTTCCCAGGTGAGTCAATTTTAAGTTCCTTTCCTAAGCCTCTATCAAGGAGTGTTATACATCGTTGGAAAGAACAAGCTAGGAGCTTTCAACCAAGCTATAAATGATTTATGCAACAAAAGAAATGTGAAAGTTAAATGCAACTGTACATGAAAAATACAAAATCATCAACAATATTCCCAGTGACATATTTCCCAGGTGAGTCAATTTTAAGTTCCTTTCCTAAGCCTCTATCAAGGAGTGTTATACATCGTTGGAAAGAACAAGCTAGGAGCTTTCAACCAAGCTGTAAGTCGTTTATGCAGCAAAAGAAATGTGAAAGTTAAATGCAACTGTATATGAAAAATACATTTTCATCAACAATATTCCCAGTGACATATTTCCCAGGTGAGTCAATTTTAAGTTCCTTTCCTAAGCCTCTATCAAGGAGTGTTATACATCGTTGGAAAGAACAAGCTAGGAGCTTTCAACCAAGCTATAAATGATTTATGCAACAAAAGAAATGTGAAAGTTAAATGCAACTGTACATGAAAAATACAAAATCATCAACAATATTCCCAGTGACATATTTCCTAAGTGAGTCAATTATAAGTTCCTTCCCTAAGCCTTTATCAACGAGGGTTATACATCGTTGGAAAGAACAAGCTAAGGGCTTTCAATCAAGCTATAAACGTTTTATGCAACAAAAGAAATGTGAAAGATAAATGCAACTGTACATGAAAAATACAAAATCATCAACAATATTCCCAGTGTCATATTTCCTAGATGAGTCAATTTTAAGTTCGTTTCCTAAACCTCTTTAAACCTGAGTTTTACATCGTTGGAGAAAGCAAGCTAAGAGCTTTCAATTAAGCTATAAACGGTTTATGCAGCAAAACAAATGTGAAAGTTAAATGCAACTGTATATGAAAAATACATTTTCATCAACAATATTCCCAGTGACATATTTCCCAGGTGAGTCAATTTTAACTTCCTTCCCTAAGCCTCTATCAACGAAACTTATACATCGTTCGAAAGAAGAGTCTAAGAGCTTTCAATCAAACTATAAATGGTTTATGCAACAATAGAAATGTGAAAGTTAGGTGCAACTGTATATGAAAAATACTAAATCATCAACAATATTCCCAGTGACATATTTCCTAGATTAGTCAATTTTAAGTTTCTTTCCTAAGCCTCTATCAGCGAGGGTTATCTTCGTTGGAAAGAACAAAATAAGGGATTTCAACTAAGCTATACACGGTATATGAAGCGGAAAAAATGTGAGAGTTAAATACAACTGTATGTGAAAAATACAGAGTCATCAACAATATTCCTCCTGACATAATTCCGACATCCGTCAATTTTAAGTTCCTTTCCTAAGCTGCTATCAACCACAGTTCTACATCGTTGGAAAGAACAAAATAAGGGCTTTCAATCACACTATAAATAGTTTTTGCAGCAAAAGAAATGTGAAAGTTAAATGCAACTGTATATGAAAAATACAGAATCATCAACAATATTCCCAGTGACATATTTCCTAAGTTTGTCAATTATAAGTTCCTTCCCTAAGCCACTAACAATGAGGGTTATACATCGTTGGAAAGCAAAAGCTAAGAGCTTTCAATCAAGCTATAAATGATTTATGCAACAAAAGAAATGTGAAAGTTAAATGCAACTGTATATGAAAAACACAAAATCATCAACAATATTGCCAGTGACATATTTCCTAAGTGTGTCAATTATAAGTTCCTTCCCTAAGCCTCTATCAATTAGAGTTATACATCGTTAGAAAGAACAAGCTAGGAGCTTTCAACCAAACTATAAATGATTTATGCAACAAAAGAAATGTGAAAGTTAAATGCAACTGTATATGAAAAATACAAAATCATCAACAATATTGCCAGTAACATATTTCCTAGATGAGTCAATTTTAAGTTCCTTTCCTACGCCTCTATCAATGAGAGTTATACACCGTTGGAAAGAAAAAGCTAGGAGCTTTCAACCAAGCTATAACTGATTTATGCAGTAAAAGAAATGTGAAAGTTAAATGCAACTGTATATGAAAAATAAAAAATCATCACCAATATTGCCAGTGACATATTTCCTGGAAGAGTCAATTTTAAGTACCTTTCCTAAGCTTCTATCACTGACAGTTATACGTCGTTGGAAAGAACAAACTAAGAGCTTTCAATCAAGCTATAAATGATTTATGCAACAAAAGAAATGTGAAAGTTAAATGCAACTGTATATGAAAATTACAGATTCATCAACAATATTGCCAGTGACATATTTCCTAGATGAGTCAATTTTAAGTTCCTTTCCTAAGCCTCTAGCAATGAGAGTTATACGTCGTGTGAAAGAACAAGCTAAGAGCTTTAAACCAAGCTGTAAGTCGTTTATGCAGCAAAAGAAATGTGAAAGTTAAATGCAACTGTATATGAAAAATACATTTTCATCAACAATATTCCCAGTGACATATTTCCCATGTGAGTCAATTTTAAGTTCCTTTCCTAAGCGTCTATCAAGGAGTGTTATACATCGTTGGAAAGAACAAGCTAGGAGCTTTCAACCAAGCTATAAATGATTTATGCAACAAAAGAAATGTGAAAGTTAAATGCAACTGTACATGAAAAATACAAAATCATCAACAATATTCCCAGTGACATATTTCCTAAGTGAGTCAATTATAAGTTCCTTCCCTAAGCCTTTATCAACGAGGGTTATACATCGTTGGAAAGAACAAGCTAAGGGCTTTCAATTAAGCTATAAACGTTTTATGCAACAAAAGAAATGTGAAAGATAAATGCAACTGTACATGAAAAATACAAAATCATCTACAATATTCCCAGTGTCATATTTCCTAGATGAGTCAATTTTAAGTTCGTTTCCTAAACCTCTTTAAACCTGAGTTTTACATCGTTGGAGAGAGCAAGCTAAGAGCTTTCAATTAAGCTATAAACGGTTTATGCAGCAAAACAAATGTGAAAGTTAAATGCAACTGTATATGAAAAATACATTTTCATCAACAATATTCCCAGTGACATATTTCCCAGGTGAGTCAATTTTAACTTTCATCCCTAAGCCTCTATCAACAAAGGTTATACATCGTTCGAAAGAAGAGTCTAAGAGCTTTCAATCAAGCTATAAATGGTTTATGTAGCAATAGAAATGTGAAAGTTAGGTGCAACTGTATATGAAAAATACTAAATCATCAACAATATTCCCAGTGACATATTTCCTAGATTAGTCAATTTTAAGTTTCTTTCCTAAGCCTCTATCAGCGAGGGTTATCTTCGTTGGAAAGAACAAAATAAGGGATTTCAACTAAGCTATACACGGTATATGCAGCGGAAAAAATGTGAGAGTTATATACAACTGTATATGAAAAATACAGAATCATCAACAATATTCCTCGTGACATAATTCCGAGATCCGTCAATTTTAAGTTCCTTTCCTAAGCTTCTATCAACCACAGTTATACATCGTTGGAAAGAACAAAATAAGGGCTTTCAATCACACTATAAATAGTTTTTGCAGCAAAAGAAATGTGAAAGTTAAATGCAACTGTATATGAAAAATACAGAATCATCAACAATATTCCCAGTGACATATTTCCTAAGTTTGTCAATTATAAGTTCCTTCCCTAAGCCTCTAACAATGAGGGTTATACATCGTTGGAAAGAAAAAGCTAAGAGCTTTCAATCAAGCTATAAATGTTTTATGCAACAAAAGAAATGTGAAAGTTAAATGCAACTGTATATGAAAAACACAAGATCATCAACAATATTGCCAGTGACATATTTCCTAAGTGTGTCAATTATAAGTTCCTTCCCTAAGCCTCTATCAATGAGAGTTATACATCGTTAGAAAGAACAAGCTAGGAGCTTTCAACCAAGCTATAAATGATTTATGCAACAAAAGAAATGTGAAAGTTAAATGCAACTGTATATGAAAAATACAAAATCATCAACAATATTGCCAGTAACATATTTCCTAGATGAGTCAATTTTAAGTTCCTTTCCTACGCCTCTATCAATGAGGGTTATACACCGTTGGAAAGAAAAAGCTAGGAGCTTTCAATCAAGCTATAACTGATTTATGCAGTAAAAGAAATGTGAAAGTTAAATGCAACTGTATATGAATAATAAAAAATCATCAACAATATTGTCAGTGACATATTTCCTGGAAGAGTCAATTTTAAGTACCTTTCCTAAGCTTCTATCACTGATAGTTATACGTCGTTGGAAAGAACAAACTAAAAGCTTTCAATCAAAGTTAAATGTAATTGTATATGAAAAATACAGTATCATCAACAATATTCCCAGTGACATATTTCCTAGATTAGTCAATTTTAAGTTCCTTTCCTAAGCCTCTATCAGCGAGGGTTATCTTCGTTGGAAAGAACATAATAAGGGATTTCAACTAAGCTATACACGGTATATGCAGCGGAAAAATGTGAGAGTTAAATACAACTGTATATGAAAAATACAGAGTCATCAACAATATTCCTCGTGACATAATTCCGAGATCCGTCAATTTTAAGTTCCTTTCCTAAGCTTCTATCAACCACAGTTATACATCGTTGGAAAGAACAAGGTAAGGACTTTCAATCACAATATAAATAGTTTTTCCAGCAAAAGAAATATGAAAGTTAAACGTAACTGTATATGAAAAATACAGAATCATCAACAATATTCCCAGTGACATATTTCCTAAGTGTGTCAATTATAAGTTCCTTCCCAAAGCCTCTAACAATGAGGGTTATACATCGTTGGAAAGAACGAGCCAGGAGATTTCAATCGAGCTATAAATGATTTATGCAACAAAAGAAATGTGAAAGTTAAATGCAACTGTATATGAAAAACACAAAATCATCAACAATATTGCCGGTGACATATTTCCTAAGTGTGTCAATTATAAGTTCCTTCCCTAAGCCTCTATCAATGAGAGTTATACATCGTTAGAAAGAACAAGCTAGGAGCTTTCGACCAAGCTATAAATGATTTATGCAACAAAAGAAATGTGAAGGTTAAATGCAACTGAATATGAAAAATACAAAATCATCAACAATATTGCCAGTAACATATTTCCTAGATGAGTCAATTTTAAGTTCCTTTCCTAAGCCTCTATCAATGAGAGTTATACATCGTTAGAAAGAACAAGCTAGGAGCTTTCGACCAAGCTATAAATGATTTATGCAACAAAAGAAATGTGAAGGTTAAATGCAACTGAATATGAAAAATACAAAATCATCAACAATATTGCCAGTAACATATTTCCTAGATGAGTCAATTTTAAGTTCCTTTCCTAAGCCTCTATCAATGAGAGTTATACATCGCTGGAAAGAACTAGTTAAGAGCTTTCAACCAAGCTATAAAAGATTTATGCAACAAAAGAAATGTGAAAGTTAAATGCAACTGTATATGAAAATTACAGATTCATCAACAATATTCCCAGTGACATATTTCCCAGGTGAGTCAATTTTAAGTTCCTTTCCTAAGCCTCTAGCAATGAGAGTTATACGTCGTACGAAAGAACAAGCTAAGAGCTTTCCACCAAGCTGTAAGTCGTTTAAGTAAGTCGGCAAAAGAAATGTGAAAGTTAAATGCAACTGTATATGAAAATTACAGATTCATCAACAATATTCCCAGTGACATATTTCCCTGGTGAGTCAATTTTAAGTTCCTTTCCTAAGCCTCTATCAAGTAGAGTTATACATCGTTGGAAAGAACAAGCTAAGGGCTTTCAACCAAGCTATAAACGGTTTATGCAACAAAAGAAATGTGAAAGTTAAATGCAACTGTATATGAAAATTACAGATTCATCAACAATATTGCCAGTGACATATTTCCTAGATGAGTCAATTTTAAGTTCCTTTCCTAAGCCTCTAGCAATGAGAGTTATACGTCGTGTGAAAGAACAAGCTAAGAGCTTTCAACCAAGCTGTAAGTCGTTTATGCAGCAAAAGAAATGTGAAAGTTAAATGCAACTGTATATGAAAAATACATTTTCATCAACAATATTCCCAGTGACATATTTCCCAGGTGAGTAAATTTTAAGTTCCTTTCCTAAGCCTCTATCAAGGAGAGTTATACATCGTTGGAAAGAACAAGCTAGGAGCTTTAAACCAAGCTATAAATGATTTATGCAACGAAAGAAATGTGAAAGTTAAATGCAACTGTATATGAAAATTACAGATTCATCAACAATATTGCCAGTGACATATTTCCTAGATGAGTCAATTTTAAGTTCCTTTCCTAAGCCTCTAGCAATGAGAGTTATACATCGTACGAAAGAACAAGCTAAGAGCTTTCAACCAAGCTGTAAGTCGTTTATGCAGCAAAAGAAATGTGAAAGATAAATGCAACTGTATATGAAAAATACATTTTCATCAACAATATTCCCAGTAACATATTTCCCAGGTGAGTCAATTTTAAGTTCCTTTCCTAAGCCTCTATCAAGGAGTGTTAAACATCGTTGGAAAGAACAAGCTAGGAGCTTTCAACCAAGCTATAAATGATTTATGCAACAAAAGAAATGTGAAAGTTAAATGCAACTGTACATGAAAAATACAAAATCATCAACAATATTCCCAATGACATATTTCCTAAGTGAGTCAATTATAAGTTCCTTCCCTAAGCCTTTATCAACGAGGGTTATACATCGTTGGAAAGAACAAAGTAAGGTCTTTCAATCACAATATAAATAGTTTTTCCAGCAAAAGAAATGTGAAAGTTAAACGCAACTGTATATGAAAAATACAGAATCATCAACAATATTCCCAGTGACATATTTCCTAAGTGTGTCAATTATAAGTTCCTTCCCTAAGCCTCTAACAATGAGGGTTATACATCGTTGGAAAGAACGAGCTAGGAGCTTTCAATCGAGCCATAAATGATATATGCAACAAAAGAAATGTGAAGGTTAAATGAAATTGTATATGAAAAATACAAAATCATCAACAATATTGCCAGTAACATATTTCCTAGATGAGTCAATTTTAAGTTCCTTTCCTAAGCCTCTATCAATGAGAGTTATACATCGCTGGAAAGAACTAGCTAAGAGCTTTCAACCAAGCTATAAAAGATTTATGCAACAAAAGAAATGTGAAAGTTAAATGCAACTGTATATGAAAATTACAGACTCATCAACAATATTCCCAGTGACATATTTCCCAGGTGAGTCAATTTTAAGTTCCTTTCCTAAGCCTCTATCAATGAGAGTTATACATCGTTAGAAAGAACAAGCTAGGAGCTTTTGACCAGGCTATAAATGATTTATGCAACAAAAGAAATGTGAAGGTTAAATGCAACTGTATATGAAAAATACAAAATCATCAACAATATTCCCAGTAACATATTTCCTAGATGAGTCAATTTAAAGTTCCTTTCCTAAGCCTCTATCAATGAGAGTTATACATCGCTGGAAAGAACTAGCTAAGAGCTTTCAACCAAGCTATAAAAGATTTATGCAACAAAAGAAATGTGAAAGTTAAATGCAACTGTATATGAAAATTACAGATTCATCAACAATATTGCCAGTGACATATTTCCCAGGTGAGTCAATTTTAAGTTCCTTTCCTAAGCCTCTATCAAGGAGTGTTATACATCGTTGGAAAGAACAAGCTAGGAGCTTTCAACCAAGCTGTAAGTCGTTTATGCAGCAAAAGAAATGTGAAAGTTAAATGCAACTGTATATGAAAAATACAAAATCATCAACAATATTCCCAGTGACATATTTCCCTGCTGAGTCAATTTTAAGTTCCTTTCCTAAGCCTCTATCGAGGAGAGTTATACATCGTTGGAAAGAACAAGCTAAGGGCTTTCAACCAAGCTATAAACGGTTTATGCAGCAAAAGAAATGTGAAAGTTAAATGCAACTGTACATGAAAAATACAAAATCATCAACAATATTCCCAATGACATATTTCCTACGTGAGTCAATTATAAGTTCCTTCCCTAAGCCTTTATCAACCACAGTTATACATCGTTGGAAAGAACAAGCTAAGGGCTTTCAACCAAGCTATAAACGGTTTATGCAGCAAAAGAAGTGTGAAAGTTAAATGCAACTGTACATGAAAAATACAAAATCATCAACAATATTCCCAATGACATATTTCCTAAATGAGTCAATTATAAGTTCCTTCCCTAAGCCTCTATCAACCACAGTTATACATCGTTGGAAAGAACAAGCTAAGAGCTTTCAACCAAGCTATAAAAGATTTATGCAACAAAAGAAATGTGAAAGTTAAATGCAACTGTATATGAAAATTACAGATTCATCAACAATATTCCCAGTGACATATTTCCCAGGTGAGTCAATTTTAAGTTCCTTTCCTAAGCCTCTAGCAATGAGAGTTATACGTCGTACGAAAGAACAAGCTAAGAGCTTTCAACCAAGCTGTAAGTCGTTTAAGTAAGTCGGCAAAAGAAATGTGAAAGTTAAATGCAACTGTATATGAAAAATACAAAATCATCAACAATATTCCCAGTGACATATTTCCCTGGTGAGTCAATTTTAAGTTCCTTTCCTAAGCCTCTATCAAGGAGAGTTATACATCGTTGGAAAGAACGAGCTAAGGGCTTTTAACCAAGCTATAAACGGTTTATGCAGCAAAAGAAATGTGAAAGTTAAATGCAACTGTACATGAAAAATACAAAATCATCAACAATATTCCCAATGACATATTTCCTACGTGAGTCAATTATAAGTTCCTTCGCTAAGCCTTTATCAACCACAGTTATACATCGTTGGAAAGAACAAGTTAAGGGCTTTCAATCAAGCTATAAACGTTTTATGCAACAAAAGAAATGTGAAAGATAAATGCTACTGTACATGAAAAATACAAAATCATCAACAATATTTCCAGTGTCATATTTCCTAGATGAGTCAATTTTAAGTTCGTTTCCTAAACCTCTTTAAACCTGAGTTTTACATCGTTGGAGAGAGCAAGCTAAGAGCTTTCAATTAAGCTATAAACGGTTTATGCAGCAAAACAAATGTGAAAGTTAAATGTAATTGTATATGAAAAATACAGTATCATCAACAATATTCCCAGTGACATATTTCCCAGGTGAGTCAATTTTAAGTTCCTTCCCTAAGCCTCTAACAATGAGGATTATACATCGTTGGAAAGAACGAGCCAGGAGATTTCAATCGAGCTATAAATGATTTATGCAACAAAAGAAATGTGAAAGTTAAATGCAACTGTATATGAAAAACACAAAATCATCAACAATATTGCCAGTGACATATTTCCTCAGTGTGTCAATTATAAGTTCCTTCCCTAAGCCTCTATCAATGAGAGTTATACATCGTTAGAAAGAACAAGCTAGGAGCTTTCGACCAAGCTATAAATGATTTATGCAACAAAAGAAATGTGAAGGTTAAATGCAACTGTATATGAAAATTACAGATTCATCAACAATATTCCCAGTGACATATTTCCCAGGTGAGTCAATTTTAAGTTACTTTCCTAAGCCTCTATCAATGAGAGTTATACATCGTTAGAAAGAACAAGCTATGAGCTTTCGACAAAGCTATAAATGATTTATGCAACAAAAGAAATGTGAAGGTTAAATGCAACTGTATATGAAAAATACAAAATCATCAACAATATTGCCAGTAACCTATTTCCTAGATGAGTCAATTTTAAGTTCCTTTCCTAAGCCTCTATCAATGAGAGTTATGCATCGTTGGAAAGAACAAGCTAAGGGCTTTCAACCAAGCTATAAACGGTTTATGCAGCAAAAGAAATGTGAAAGTTAAATGCAACTGTACATGAAAAATACAAAATCATCAACAATATTCCCAATGACATATTTCCTAAATGAGTCAATTATAAGTTCCTTCCCTAAGCCTCTATCAACCACAGTTATACATCGTTGGAAAGAACAAGCTAAGGGCTTTCAATCAAGCTATAAACGTTTTATGCTACGAAAGAAATGTGAAAGATAAATGCAACTGTACATGAAAAATACAAAATCATCAACAATATTTTCAGTGTCATATTTCCTAGATGAGTCAATTTTAAGTTCGTTTCCTAAACCTCTTTAAACCTGAGTTTTACATCGTTGGAGAGAGCAAGCTAAGAGCTTTCAATTAAGCTATAAACGGTTTATGCAGCAAAACAAATGTGAAAGTTAAATGTAATTGTATATGAAAAATACAGTATCATCAACAATATTCCCAGTGACATATTTCCTAGATTAGTCAATTTTAAGTTCCTTTCCTAAGCCTCTATTAGCGAGGGTTATCTTCGTTGGAAAGAACAAAATAAGGGATTTCAACTAAGCTATACACGGTATATGCAGCGGAAAAAATGTGAGAGTTAAATACAACTGTATATGAAAAATACAGAGTCATCAACAATATTCCTCGTGACATAATTCCGAGATCCGTCAATTTTAAGTTCCTTTCCTAAGCTCCTATCAACCACAGTTATACATCGTTGGAAAGAACAAAATAAGGGCTTTCAATCACAATATAAATAGTTTTTCCAGCAAAAGAAATGTGACAGTTAAACGCAACTGTATATGAAAAATACAAAATCATCAACAATATTCCCATTGACATATTTCCCAGGTGAGTCAATTTTAAGTTCCGTTCCTAAGTCTCTATCAAGGAGAGTTATACATCGTTGGAAAGAATAAGCTAGGGGCTTTCAATAAAGCTATAAACGTTTTATGCAACAAAAGAAATGTGAAAGTTAAATGCAACTGTATATGAAAAACACAAAATCATCAACAATATTGCCGGTGACATATTTCCTAAGTGTGTCAATTATAAGTTCCTTCCCTAAGCCTCTATCAATGAGACTTATACATCGTTAGAAAGAACAAGCTAGGAGCTTTCGACCAAGCTATAAATGATTTATGCAACAAAAGAAATGTAAAGGTTAAATGCAACTGTATATGAAAAATACAAAATCATCAACAATATTGCCAGTAACATATTTCCTAGATGAGTCAATTTTAAGTTCCTTTCCTAAGCCTCTATCAATGAGAGTTATACATCGCTGGAAAGAACTAGCTAAGAGCTTTCAATCAAGCTATAAATGATTTATGCAACAAAAGAAATGTGAAAGTTAAATGCAACTGTATATGAAAAACACAAAATCATCAACAATATTGCCAGTGACATATTTCCTAAGTGTGTCAATTATAAGTTCCTTCCCTAAGCCTCTATCAATTAGAGTTATACATCGTTAGAAAGAACAAGCTAGGAGCTTTCAACCAAGCTATAAATGATTTATGCAACAAAAGAAATGTGAAAGTTAAATGCAACTGTATATGAAAAATACAAAATCATCAACAATATTGCCAGTAACATATTTCCTAGATGAGTCAATTTTAAGTTCCTTTCCTACGCCTCTATCAATGAGAGTTATACACCGTTGGAAAGAAAAAGCTAGGAGCTTTCAATCAAGCTATAACTGATTTATGCAGTAAAAGAAATGTGAAAGTTAAATGCAACTGTATATGAAAAATAAAAAATCATCAACAGTATTGCCAGTGACATATTTCCTGGAAGAGTCAATTTTAAGTACCTTTCCTAAGCTTCTATCACTGACAGTTATACGTCGTTGGAAAGAACAAGCTAAAAGCTTTCAATCAAGCTATAAATGATTTATGCAACAAAAGAAATGTGAAAGTTAAATGCAACTGTATATGAAAATTACAGATTCATCAACAATATTGCCAGTGACATATTTCCTAGATGAGTCAACTTTAAGTTCCTTTCCTAAGCCTCTAGCAATGAGAGTTATACGTCGTGCGAAAGAACAAGCTAAGAGCTTTCAACCAAGCTGTAAGTCGTTTATGCAGCAAAAGAAATGTGAAAGTTAAATGCAACTGTATATGAAAAATACATTTTCATCAACAATATTCCCAGTGACATATTTCCCAGGTGAGTAAATTTTAAGTTCCTTTCCTAAGCCTCTATCAAGGAGAGTTATACATCGTTGGAAAGAACAAGCTAGGAGCTTTAAACCAAGCTATAAATGATTTATGCAACAAAAGAAATGTGAAAGTTAAATGCAACTGTATATGAAAATTACAGATTCATCAACAATATTGCCGGTGACATATTTCCTAGATGAGTCAATTTTAAGTTCCTTTCCTAAGCATCTAGCAATGAGAGTTATACGTCGTACGAAAGAACAAGCTAAGAGCTTTCAACCAAGCTGTAAGTCGTTTATGCAGCAAAAGAAATGTGAAAGTTAAATGCAACTGTATATGAAAAATATATTTTCATCAACAATATTCCCAGTGACATATTTCCCAGGTGAGTCAATTTTAAGTTCCTTTCCTAAGCCTCTATCAAGGAGTGTTATACATCGTTGGAAAGAACAAGCTAGGAGCTTTCAACCAAGCTATAAATGATTTATGCAACAAAAGAAATGTGAAAGTTAAATGCAACTGTACATGAAAAATACAAAATCATCAACAATATTCCCTATGACATATTTCCTAAGTGAGTCAATTATAAGTTCCTTCCCTAAGCCTTTATCAACGAGGGTTATACATCGTTGGAAAGAACAAAGTAAGGTCTTTCAATCAAAATATAAATAGTTTTTCCAGCAAAAGAAATGTGAAAGTTAAACGCAACTGTATATGAAAAATACAGAATCATCAACAATATTCCCAGTGACATATTTCCTAAGTGTGTCAATTATAAGTTTCTTCCCTAAGCCTCTAACAATGAGGGTTATACATCGTTAGAAAGAACGAGCTAGGAGCTTTCAATCGAGCCATAAATGATTTATGCAACAAAAGAAATGTGAAAGTTAAATGCAACTGTATATAAAAAACACAAAATCATCAACAATATTGCCAGTGACATATTTCCTAAATGTGTCAATTATAAGTTCCTTCCCTAAGCCTCTATCAATGAGAGTTATACATCGTTAGAAAGAACAAGCTAGGAGCTTTCGACCAAGCTATAAATGATTTATGCAACAAAAGAAATGTGAAGGTTAAATGCAACTGTATATGAAAAATACAAAATCATCAACAATATTGCCAGTAACATATTTCCTAGATGAGTCAATTTTAAGTTCCTTTCCTAAGCCTCTATCAATGAGAGTTATACATCGCTGGAAAGAACTAGCTAAGAGCTTTCAACCAAGCTATAAAAGATTTATGCAACAAAAGTAATGTGAAAGTTAAATGCAACTGTATATGAAAATTACAGATTCATCAACAATATTCCCAGTGACATATTTCCCAGGTGAGTCAATTTTAAGTTCCTTTCCTAAGCCTCTAGCAATGAGAGTTATACGTCGTACGAAAGAACAAGCTAAGAGCTTTCAACCAAGCTGTAAGTCGTTTAAGTAAGTCGGCAAAAGAAATGTGAAAGTTAAATGCAACTGTATATGAAAAATACAAAATCATCAACAATATTCCCAGTGACATATTTCCCTGGTTAGTCAATTTTAAGTTCCTTTCCTAAGCCTCTATCAAGGAGAGTTATACATCGTTGGAAAGAACAAGCTAAGGGCTTTCAACCAAGCTGTAAACGGTTTATGCAGCAAAAGAAATGTGAAAGTTAAATGCAACTGTACATGAAAAATACAAAATCATCAACAATATTCCCAATGACATATTTCCTAAGTGAGTCAATTATAAGTTCCTTCTCTAAGCCTTTATCAACCACAGTTATACATCGTTGGAAAGAACAAGCTAAGGGCTTTCAATCAAGCTATAAACGTTTTATGCAACAAAAGAAATGTGAAAGATAAATGCAACTGTACATGAAAAATACAAAATCATCAACAATATTCCCAGTGTCATATTTCCTAGATGAGCCAATTTTAAGTTCGTTTCCTAAACCTCTTTAAACTAGAGTTTTACATCGTTGGAGAGAGCAAGCTTAGAGATTTCAATTAAGCTATAAACGGTTTATGCAGCAAAACAAATGTGAAAGTTAAATGTAATTGTATATGAAAAATACAGTATCATCAACAATATTCCCAGTGACATATTTCCTAGATTAATCAATTTTAAGTTCCTTTCCTAAGCCTCTATCAGCGAGGGTTATCTTCGTTGGAAAGAACAAAATAAGGGATTTCAACTAAGCTATACACGGTATTTGCAGCGGAAAAAATGTGAGAGTTAATTACAAATGCATATGAAAAATACAGAGTCATCAACAATATTTCTCGTGACGTAATTCCGAGATCCGTCAATTTTAAGTTCCTTTCCTAAGCTTCTATCAACCACAGTTATACATCGTTGGAAAGAACAAAGTAAGGGCTTCCAATCACAATATAAATAGTTTTTCCAGCAAAAGAAATGTGAAAGTTAAACGCAACTGTATATGAAAAATACAGAATCATCAACAATATTCCCAGTGACATATTTCCTAAGTGTGTCAATTATAAGTTCCTTTCCTAAGCCTCTAGCAATGAGAGTTATACGTCGTACGAAAGAACAAGCTAAGAGCTTTCAACCAAGCTGTAAGTCGTTTAAGCGGCAAAAGAAATGTGAAAGTTAAATGCAACTGTATATGAAAAACACAAAATCATCAACAATATTGCCGGTGACATATTTCCTAAGTGTGTCAATTATAAGTTCCTTCCCTAAGCCTCTAACAATGAGGGTTATACATCGTTGGAAAGAACGAGCCAGGAGATTTCAATCGAGCTATAAATGATTTATGCAACAAAAGAAATGTGAAAGTTAAATGCAACTGTATATGAAAAATACTAAATATATGAAAAATACTAAATCATCAACAATATTCCCAGTGACATATTTCCTAGATTAGTCAATTTTAAGTTCCTTTCCTAAGCCTCTATCAAGGAGAGTTATACATCGTTGGAAAGAACAGGCTAAGGGCTGTCAACCAAGCTATAAACGGTTTATGCAACAAAAGAAATGTGAAAGTTAAATGCAACTGTACATGAAAAATACAAAATCATCAACAATATTCCCAATGACATATTTCCTAAGTGAGTCTATTATAAGTTCCTTCCCTAAGCCTTTATCAACGAGGGTTCTACATCGTTGGAAAGAACAAGCTAAGGGCTTTCAATCAAGCTATAAACGTTTTATGCAACAAAAGAAATGTGAAAGATAAATGCAACTGTACATGAAAAATACAAAATCATCAACAATATTCCCAGTGTCATATTTCCTAGATGAGTCAATTTTAAGTTCGTTTCCTAAACCTCTTTAAACCTGAGTTTTACATCGTTGGAGAGAGCAAGCTAAGAGATTTCAATTAAGCTATAAACGGTTTATGCAGCAAAACAAATGTGAAAGTTAAATGTAATTGTATATGAAAAATACAGTATCATCAACAATATTCCCAGTGACATATTTCCTAGATTAGTCAATTTTAAGTTCCTTTCCTAAGCCTCTATTAGCGAGGGTTATCTTCGTTGGAAAGAACAAAATAAGGGATTTCAACTAAGCTATACACGGTATATGCAGCGGAAAAATGTGAGAGTTAAATACAACTGTATATGAAAAATACAGTCATCAACAATATTCCTCGTGACATAATTCCGAGATCCGTCAATTTTAAGTTCCTTTCCTAAGCTCCTATCAACCACAGTTATACATCGTTGGAAAGAACAAAATAAGGGCTTTCAATCACAATATAAATAGTTTTTCCAGCAAAAGAAATGTGAAAGTTAAACGCAACTGTATATGAAAAATACAAAATCATCAACAATATTCCCATTGACATATTTCCCAGGTGAGTCAATTTTAAGTTCCGTTCCTAAGTCTCTATCAAGGAGAGTTATACATCGTTGGAAAGAATAAGCTAGGGGCTTTCAATAAAGCTATAAACGTTTTATGCAACAAAAGAAATGTGAAAGATAAATGCAACTGTACATGAAGAATACAAAATCATCAACAATATTCCCAGTGACATATTTCCTAAGTCAGTCAATTATAACTTCCTTCCCTAAGCCTCTATCAATTAGAGTTATACATCGTTAGAAAGAACAAGCTAGGAGCTTTGAACCAACCTATAAATGATTTATGCAACAAAAGAAATGTGAAAGTTAAATGCAACTGTATATATAAAATACAAAATCATCAACAATATTCCTCGTGACATAATTCCGAGATCCGTCAATTTTAAGTTCCTTTCCTAACTCTCTATCAAGGAGAGTTATACATCGTTGGAAAGAATAAGCTAAGGGCTTTCAATCAAGCTATAAACGTTTTATGCAACAAAAGAAATGTTAAAGATAAATGCAACTGTACATGAAGAATACAAAATCATCAACAATATTCCCAGTGACATATTTCCTAGATTAGTCAATTTTAAGTTCCTTTCCTAAGCCTCTATCAAGGAGAGTTATACATCGTTGGAAAGAACAAGCTAAGGGCTGTCAACCAAGCTATAAACGGTTTATGCAACAAAAGAAATGTGAAAGTTAAATGCAACTGTACATGAAAAATACAAAATCATCAACAATATTCCCAATGACATATTTCCTAAGTGAGTCTATTATAAGTTCCTTCCTTTATCAACGAGGGTTATACATCGTTGGAAAGAACAAGCTAAGGGCTTTCAATCAAGCTATAAACGTTTTATGCAACAAAAGAAATGTGAAAGATAAATGCAACTGTACATGAAAAATACAAAATCATCAACAATATTCCCAATGACATATTTCCTAAGTGAGTCTATTATAAGTTCCTTCCTTTATCAACGAGGGTTATACATCGTTGGAAAGAACAAGCTAAGGGCTTTCAATCAAGCTATAAACGTTTTATGCAACAAAAGAAATGTTAAAGATAAATGCAACTGTACATGAAGAATACAAAATCATCAACAATATTCCCAATGACATATTTCCTAAGTGAGTCAATTATAAGTTCCTTCTCTAAGCCTTTATCAACCACAGTTATACATCGTTGGAAAGAACAAGCTAAGGGCTTTCAATCAAGCTATAAACGTTTTATGCAACAAAAGAAATGTGAAAGATAAATGCAACTGTACATGAAAAATACAAAATCATCAACAATATTCCCAGTGTCATATTTCCTAGATGAGCCAATTTTAAGTTCGTTTCCTAAACCTCTTTAAACTAGAGTTTTACATCGTTGGAGAGAGCAAGCTTAGAGATTTCAATTAAGCTATAAACGGTTTATGCAGCAAAACAAATGTGAAAGTTAAATGTAATTGTATATGAAAAATACAGTATCATCAACAATATTCCCAGTGACATATTTCCTAGATTAATCAATTTTAAGTTCCTTTCCTAAGCCTCTATCAGCGAGGGTTATCTTCGTTGGAAAGAACAAAATAAGGGATTTCAACTAAGCTATACACGGTATTTGCAGCGGAAAAAATGTGAGAGTTAATTACAAATGCATATGAAAAATACAGAGTCATCAACAATATTTCTCGTGACGTAATTCCGAGATCCGTCAATTTTAAGTTCCTTTCCTAAGCTTCTATCAACCACAGTTATACATCGTTGGAAAGAACAAAGTAAGGGCTTCCAATCACAATATAAATAGTTTTTCCAGCAAAAGAAATGTGAAAGTTAAACGCAACTGTATATGAAAAATACAGAATCATCAACAATATTCCCAGTGACATATTTCCTAAGTGTGTCAATTATAAGTTCCTTTCCTAAGCCTCTAGCAATGAGAGTTATACGTCGTACGAAAGAACAAGCTAAGAGCTTTCAACCAAGCTGTAAGTCGTTTAAGCGGCAAAAGAAATGTGAAAGTTAAATGCAACTGTATATGAAAAACACAAAATCATCAACAATATTGCCGGTGACATATTTCCTAAGTGTGTCAATTATAAGTTCCTTCCCTAAGCCTCTAACAATGAGGGTTATACATCGTTGGAAAGAACGAGCCAGGAGATTTCAATCGAGCTATAAATGATTTATGCAACAAAAGAAATGTGAAAGTTAAATGCAACTGTATATGAAAAATACTAAATATATGAAAAATACTAAATCATCAACAATATTCCCAGTGACATATTTCCTAGATTAGTCAATTTTAAGTTCCTTTCCTAAGCCTCTATCAAGGAGAGTTATACATCGTTGGAAAGAACAGGCTAAGGGCTGTCAACCAAGCTATAAACGGTTTATGCAACAAAAGAAATGTGAAAGTTAAATGCAACTGTACATGAAAAATACAAAATCATCAACAATATTCCCAATGACATATTTCCTAAGTGAGTCTATTATAAGTTCCTTCCCTAAGCCTTTATCAACGAGGGTTCTACATCGTTGGAAAGAACAAGCTAAGGGCTTTCAATCAAGCTATAAACGTTTTATGCAACAAAAGAAATGTGAAAGATAAATGCAACTGTACATGAAAAATACAAAATCATCAACAATATTCCCAGTGTCATATTTCCTAGATGAGTCAATTTTAAGTTCGTTTCCTAAACCTCTTTAAACCTGAGTTTTACATCGTTGGAGAGAGCAAGCTAAGAGATTTCAATTAAGCTATAAACGGTTTATGCAGCAAAACAAATGTGAAAGTTAAATGTAATTGTATATGAAAAATACAGTATCATCAACAATATTCCCAGTGACATATTTCCTAGATTAGTCAATTTTAAGTTCCTTTCCTAAGCCTCTATTAGCGAGGGTTATCTTCGTTGGAAAGAACAAAATAAGGGATTTCAACTAAGCTATACACGGTATATGCAGCGGAAAAATGTGAGAGTTAAATACAACTGTATATGAAAAATACAGTCATCAACAATATTCCTCGTGACATAATTCCGAGATCCGTCAATTTTAAGTTCCTTTCCTAAGCTCCTATCAACCACAGTTATACATCGTTGGAAAGAACAAAATAAGGGCTTTCAATCACAATATAAATAGTTTTTCCAGCAAAAGAAATGTGAAAGTTAAACGCAACTGTATATGAAAAATACAAAATCATCAACAATATTCCCATTGACATATTTCCCAGGTGAGTCAATTTTAAGTTCCGTTCCTAAGTCTCTATCAAGGAGAGTTATACATCGTTGGAAAGAATAAGCTAGGGGCTTTCAATAAAGTTATAAACGTTTTATGCAACAAAAGAAATGTGAAAGATAAATGCAACTGTACATGAAGAATACAAAATCATCAACAATATTCCCAGTGACATATTTCCTAAGTCAGTCAATTATAACTTCCTTCCCTAAGCCTCTATCAATTAGAGTTATACATCGTTAGAAAGAACAAGCTAGGAGCTTTGAACCAACCTATAAATGATTTATGCAACAAAAGAAATGTGAAAGTTAAATGCAACTGTATATATAAAATACAAAATCATCAACAATATTCCTCGTGACATAATTCCGAGATCCGTCAATTTTAAGTTCCTTTCCTAACTCTCTATCAAGGAGAGTTATACATCGTTGGAAAGAATAAGCTAAGGGCTTTCAATCAAGCTATAAACGTTTTATGCAACAAAAGAAATGTTAAAGATAAATGCAACTGTACATGAAGAATACAAAATCATCAACAATATTCCCAGTGACATATTTCCTAGATTAGTCAATTTTAAGTTCCTTTCCTAAGCCTCTATCAAGGAGAGTTATACATCGTTGGAAAGAACAAGCTAAGGGCTGTCAACCAAGCTATAAACGGTTTATGCAACAAAAGAAATGTGAAAGTTAAATGCAACTGTACATGAAAAATACAAAATCATCAACAATATTCCCAATGACATATTTCCTAAGTGAGTCTATTATAAGTTCCTTCCTTTATCAACGAGGGTTATACATCGTTGGAAAGAACAAGCTAAGGGCTTTCAATCAAGCTATAAACGTTTTATGCAACAAAAGAAATGTGAAAGATAAATGCAACTGTACATGAAAAATACAAAATCATCAACAATATTCCCAATGACATATTTCCTAAGTGAGTCTATTATAAGTTCCTTCCTTTATCAACGAGGGTTATACATCGTTGGAAAGAACAAGCTAAGGGCTTTCAATCAAGCTATAAACGTTTTATGCAACAAAAGAAATGTTAAAGATAAATGCAACTGTACATGAAGAATACAAAATCATCAACAATATTCCCAGTGACATATTTCCTAGATTAGTCAATTTTAAGTTCCTTTCCTAAGCCTCTATCAAGGAGAGTTATACATCGTTGGAAAGAACAAGCTAGGGGCTGTCAATTAAGCTATAAACGGTTTATGCAACAAAAGAAATGTGAAAGTTAAATGCAACTGTACATGAAAAATACAAAATCATCAACAATATTCCCAATGACATATTTCCTAAGTGAGTCTATTATAAGTTCCTTCCTTTATCAACGAGGGTTATACATCGTTGGAAAGAACACGCTAAGGGCTTTCAATCAAGCTATAAACGTTTTATGCAACAAAAGAAATGTGAAAGATAAATGCAACTGTACATGAAAAATACAAAATCATCAACAATATTCCCAGTGTCATATTTCCTAGATGAGTCAATTTTAAGTTCGTTTCCTAAACCTCTTTAAACCTGAGTTTTACATCGTTGGAGAGAGCAAGCTTAGAGATTTCAATTAAGCTATAAACGGTTTATGCAGCAAAACAAATATGAAAGTTACATGTAATTGTATATGAAAAATACAGTATCATCAACAATATTCCCAGTGACATATTTCCTAGATTAGTCAATTTTAAGTTCCTTTCCTAAGCCTCTATTAGCGAGGGTTATCTTCGTTGGAAAGAACAAAATAAGGGATTTCAACTAAGCTATACACGGTATATGCAGCGGAAAAAATGTGAGAGTTAAATACAACTGTATATGAAAAATACAGAGTCATCAACAATATTCCTCGTGACATAATTCCGAGATCCGTCAATTTTAAGTTCCTTTGCTAAGCTTCTATCAACCACAGTTATACATCGTTGGAAAGAACAAAGTAAGGGCTTTCAATCACAATATAAATAGTTTTTCCAGCAAAAGAAATGTGAAAGTTAAACGCAACTGTATATGAAAAATACAAAATCATCAACAATATTCCCAGTGACGTATTTCCCAGGTGAGTCAATTTTAAGTTCCGTTCCTAAGTCTCTATCAAGGAGAGTTATACATCGTTGGAAAGAATAAGCTAAGGGCTTTCAATCAAGCTATAAACGTTTTATGCAACAAAAGAAATGTGAAAGATAAATGCAACTGTACATGAAGAATACAAAATCATCAACAATATTCCCAGTGACATATTTCCTAAGTCAGTCAATTATAACTTCCTTCCCTAATCCTCTATCAATTAGAGTTATACATCGTTAGAAAGAACAAGCTAGGAGCTTTCAACCAACAAAAGAAATGTGAAAGTTAAATGCAACTGTATATGAAAAATACAAAATCATCAACAATATTCCTCGTGACATAATTCCGAGATCCGTCAATTTTAAGTTCCTTTCCTAAGCCTCTATCAAGGAGAGTTATACATCGTTGGAAAGAATAAGCTAAGGGCTTTCAATCAAGCTATAAACGTTTTATGCAACAAAAGAAATGTTAAAGATAAATGCAACTGTACATGAAGAATACAAAATCATCAACAATATTCCCAGTGACATATTTCCTAAGTCAGTCAATTATAACTTCCTTCCCTAAGCCTCTATCAATGAGAGTTATACATCGTTCGAAAGAAGAGTCTAAGAGCTTTCAATCAAGCTATAAATGGTTTATACAACAATAGAAATGTGAAAGTTAGGTGCAACTGTATATGAAAAATACTAAATCATCAACAATATTCCCAGTGACATATTTCCTAGATTAGTCAATTTTAAGTTTCTTTCCTAAGCCTCTATCAGCGAGGGTTATCTTCGTTGGAAAGAACAAAATAAGGGATTTCAACTAAGCTATACACGGTATATGCAGCGGAAAAAATGTGAGAGTTAAATACAACTGTATATGAAAAATACAGAGTCATCAACAATATTCCTCGTGACATAATTCCGAGATCCGTCAATTTTAAGTTCCTTTCCTAAGCTTCTATCAACCACAGTTATACATCGTTGGAAAGAACAAAATAAGGGCTTTCAATCACACTATAAATAGTTTTTGCAGCAAAAGAAATGTGAAAGTTAAATGCAACTGTATATGAAAAATACAGAATCATCAACAATATTCCCAGTGACATATTTCCTAAGTTTGTCAATTATAAGTTCCTTCCCTAAGCCTCTAACAATGAGGGTTATACATCGTTGGAAAGAAAAAGCTAGGAGCTTTCAATCAAGCTATGAATGATTTATGCAGCAAAAGAAATGTGAAAGATAAATGCAACTGTATATGAAAAACACAAAATCATCAACAATATTGCCAGTGACATATTTCCTAAGTGTGTCAATTATAAGTTCCTTCCCTAAGCCTCTATCAATTAGAGTTATACATCGTTAGAAAGAACAAGCAAGGAGCTTTCAACCAACCTATAAATGATTTATGCAACAAAAGAAATGTGAAAGTTAAATGCAACTGTATATGAAAAATACAAAATCATCAACAATATTCCTCGTGACATAATTCCGAGATCCGTCAATTTTAAGTTCCTTTCCTAAGTCTCTATCAAGGAGAGTTATACATCGTTGGAAAGAATAAGCTAAGGGCTTTCAATCAAGCTATAAACGTTTTATGCAACAAAAGAAATGTTAAAGATAAATGCAACTGTACATGAAGAATACAAAATCATCAACAATATTCCCAGTGACATATTTCCTAAGTCAGTCAATTATAACTTCCTTCCCTAAGCCTCTATCAATGAGAGTTATACATCGTTAGAAAGAACAAGCTAGGAGCTTTCGACCAAGCTATAAATTATTTATGCAACAAAAGAAATGTGAAGGTTAAATGCAACTGTATATGAAAAACACAAAATCATCAACAATATTGCCAGTGACATATTTCCTAAGTGTGTCAATTATAAGTTCCTTCCCTAAGCCTCTATCAATGAGAGTTATACATCGCTGGAAAGAACTAGCTAAGAGCTTTCAATCAAGCTATAAAAGATTTATGCAACAAAAGAAATGTGAAAGTTAAATGCAACTGTATATGAAAACTACAGATTCATCAACAATATTGCCAGTGACATATTTCCTAAATGAGTCAATTTTAAGTTCCTTTCCTAAGCCTCTAGCAACGAGAGTTATACGTCGTACGAAAAAACAAGCTAAGAGCTTTCAACCAAGCTGTAAGTCGTTTATGCGGCAAAAGAAATGTGAAAGTTAAATGCAACTGTATATGAAAAATACAATATCATCAACAATATTCCCAGTGACATATTTCCCAGGTGAGTCAATTTTAAGTTCCTTTCCTAAGCCTCTATCAAGGAGAATTATACATCGTTGGAAAGAACAAGCTAAGGGCTTTCAACCAAGCTATAAACGGTTTATGCAGCAAAAGAAATGTGAAAGTTAAATGCAACTGTACATGAAAAATACAAAATCATCAACAATATTCCCAATGACATATTTCCTAAGTGATTCAATTATAAGTTCCTTCCCTAAGCCTTTAACAACGAGGGTTATACATCGTTGGAAAGAACAAGCTAAGGGCTTTCAATCAAGCTATAAACGTTTTATGCAACAAAAGAAATGTGAAAGATAAATGCAACTGTACATGAAAAATACAAAATCATCAACAATATTCCCAGTGTCATATTTCCTAGATGAGTCAATTTTAAGTTCGTTTCCTAAACCTCTTTAAACCTGAGTTTTACATCGTTGGAGAGAGCAAGCTAAGCGATTTCAATTAAGCTATAAACGGTTTATGCAGCAAAACAAATGTGAAAGTTAAATGTAATTGTATATGAAAAATACAGTATCATCAACAATATTCCCAGTGACATATTTCCTAGATTAGTCAATTTTAAGTTCCTTTCCTAAGCCTCTATTAGCGAGGGTTATCTTCGTTGGAAAGAACAAAATAAGGGATTTCAACTAAGCTATACACGGTATATGCAGCGGAAAAAATGTGAGAGTTAAATACAACTGTATATGAAAAATACAGAGTCATCAACAATATTCCTCGTGACATAATTCCGAGATCCGTCAATTTTAAGTTCCTTTCCTAAGCTTCTATCAACCACAGTTATACATCGTTGGAAAGAACAAAGTAAGGGCTTTCAATCACAATATAAATAATTTTTCCAGCAAAAGAAATGTGAAAGTTAAACGCAACTGTATATGAAAAATACAAAATCATCAACAATATTCCCAGTGACATATTTCCCAGGTGAGTCAATTTTAAGTTCCGTTCCTAAGTCTCTATCAAGGAGAGTTATACATCGTTGGAAAGAATAAGCTAAGGGCTTTCAATCAAGCTATAAACGTTTTATGCAACAAAAGAAATGTGAAAGTTAAATGCAACTGTACATGAAGAATACAAAATCATCAACAATATTCCCAGTGACATATTTCCTAAGTCAGTCAATTATAACTTCCTTCCCTAAGCCTCTATCAACGAAAGTTATACATCGTTCGAAAGAAGAGTCTAAAGGCTTTCAACCAAGCTATAAATGGCTTCTGCAGCAAAAGAAATGTGAAGGTTAAATACAACTGTATATGAAAAATACTAAATCATCAGCAATATTCCCAGTGACATATTTCCTAGATTAGTCAATTTTAAGTTTCTTTCCTAAGCCTCTATCAGCGAGGGTTATCTTCGTTGGAAAGAACAAAATAAGGGATTTCAACTAAGCTATACACGGTATATGCAGCGGAAAAAATGTGAGAGTTAAATACAACTGTATATGAAAAATACAGAGTCATCAACAATATTCCTCGTGACATAATTCCGAGATCCGTCAATTTTAAGTTCCTTTCCTAAGCTTCTATCAACCACAGTTATACATCGTTGGAAAGAACAAAATAAGGGCTTTCAATCACACTATAAATAGTTTTTGCAGCAAAAGAAATGTGAAAGTTAAATGCAACTGTATATGAATAATACAGAATCATCAACAATATTCCCAGTGACATATTTCCTAAGTTTGTCAATTATAAGTTCCTTCCCTAAGCCTCTAACAATGAGGGTTATACATCGTTGGAAAGAAAAAGCTAGGAGCTTTCAATCAAGCTATGAATGATTTATGCAGCAAAAGAAATGTGAAAGATAAATGCAACTGTATATGAAAAACACAAAATCATCAACAATATTGCCAGTGACATATTTCCTAAGTGTGTCAATTATAAGTTCCTTCCCTAAGCCTCTATCAATTAGAGTTATACATCGTTAGAAAGAACAAGCTAGGAGCTTTCAACCAACCTATAAATGATTTATGCAACAAAAGAAATGTGAAAGTTAAATGCAACTGTATATGAAAAATACAAAATCATCAACAATATTCCTCGTGACATAATTCCGAGATCCGTCAATTTTAAGTTCCTTTCCTAAGTGTCTATCAAGGAGAGTTATACATCGTTGGAAAGAATAAGCTAAGGGCTTTCAATCAAGCTATAAACGTTTTATGCAACAAAAGAAATGTTAAAGATAAATGCAACTGTACATGAAGAATACAAAATCATAAACAATATTCCCAGTGACATATTTCCTAAGTCAGTCAATTATAACTTCCTTCCCTAAGCCTCTATCAATGAGAGTTATACATCGTTAGAAAGAACAAGCTAGGAGCTTTCGACCAAGCTATAAATTTTTTATGCAACAAAAGAAATGTGAAGGTTAAATGCAACTGTATATGAAAAACACAAAATCATCAACAATATTGCCAGTGACATATTTCCTAAGTGTGTCAATTATAAGTTCCTTCCCTAAGCCTCTATCAATGAGAGTTATACATCGTTAGAAAGAACAAGCTAGGAGCTTTCAACCAACCTATAAATGATTTATGCAACAAAAGAAATGTTAAAGATAAATGCAACTGTATATGAAAAACACAAAATCATCAACAATATTGCCAGTGACATATTTCCTAAGTGTGTCAATTATAAGTTCCTTCCCTAAGCCTCTATCAATGAGAGTTATACATCGCTGGAAAGAACTAGCTAAGAGCTTTCAATCAAGCTATAAAAGATTTATGCAACAAAAGAAATGTGAAAGTTAAATGCAACTGTATATGAAAACTACAGATTCATCAACAATATTGCCAGTGACATATTTCCTAAATGAGTCAATTTTAAGTTCCTTTCCTAAGCCTCTAGCAACGAGAGTTATACGTCGTACGAAAAAACAAGCTAAGAGCTTTCAACCAAGCTGTAAGTCGTTTATGCGGCAAAAGAAATGTGAAAGTTAAATGCAACTGTATATGAAAAATACAAAATCATCAACAATATTCCCAGTGACATATTTCCCAGGTGAGTCAATTTTAAGTTCCTTTCCTAAGCCTCTATCAAGGAGAATTATACATCGTTGGAAATTACAAGCTAAGGGCTTTCAACCAAGCTATAAACGGTTTATGCAGCAAAAGAAATGTGAAAGTTAAATGCAACTGTACATGAAAAATACAAAATCATCAACAATATTCCCAATGACATATTTCCTAAGTGATTCAATTATAAGTTCCTTCCCTAAGCCTTTAACAACGAGGGTTATACATCGTTGGAAAGAACAAGCTAAGGGCTTTCAATCAAGCTATAAACGTTTTATGCAACAAAAGAAATGTGAAAGATAAATGCAACTGTACATGAAAAATACAAAATCATCAACAATATTCCCAGTGTCATATTTCCTAGATGAGTCAATTTTAAGTTCGTTTCCTAAACCTCTTTAAACCTGAGTTTTACATCGTTGGAGAGAGCAAGCTAAGCGATTTCAATTAAGCTATAAACGGTTTATGCAGCAAAACAAATGTGAAAGTTAAATGTAATTGTATATGAAAAATACAGTATCATCAACAATATTCCCAGTGACATATTTCCTAGATTAGTCAATTTTAAGTTCCTTTCCTAAGCCTCTATTAGCGAGGGTTATCTTCGTTGGAAAGAACAAAATAAGGGATTTCAACTAAGCTATACACGGTATATGCAGCGGAAAAAATGTGAGAGTTAAATACAACTGTATATGAAAAATACAGAGTCATCAACAATATTCCTCGTGACATAATTCCGAGATCCGTCAATTTTAAGTTCCTTTCCTAAGCTTCTATCAACCACAGTTATACATCGTTGGAAAGAACAAAGTAAGGGCTTTCAATCACAATATAAATAATTTTTCCAGCAAAAGAAATGTGAAAGTTAAACGCAACTGTATATGAAAAATACAAAATCATCAACAATATTCCCAGTGACATATTTCCCAGGTGAGTCAATTTTAAGTTCCGTTCCTAAGTCTCTATCAAGGAGAGTTATACATCGTTGGAAAGAATAAGCTAAGGGCTTTCAATCAAGCTATAAACGTTTTATGCAACAAAAGAAATGTGAAAGTTAAATGCAACTGTACATGAAGAATACAAAATCATCAACAATATTCCCAGTGACATATTTCCTAAGTCAGTCAATTATAACTTCCTTCCCTAAGCCTCTATCAACGAAAGTTATACATCGTTCGAAAGAAGAGTCTAAAGGCTTTCAACTAAGCTATAAATGGCTTCTGCAGCAAAAGAAATGTGAAGGTTAAATACAACTGTATATGAAAAATACTAAATCATCAACAATATTCCCAGTGACATATTTCCTAGATTAGTCAATTTTAAGTTTCTTTCCTAAGCCTCTATCAGCGAGGGTTATCTTCGTTGGAAAGAACAAAATAAGGGATTTCAACTAAGCTATACACGGTATATGCAGCGGAAAAAATGTGAGAGTTAAATACAACTGTATATGAAAAATACAGAGTCATCAACAATATTCCTCGTGACATAATTCCGAGATCCGTCAATTTTAAGTTCCTTTCCTAAGCTTCTATCAACCACAGTTATACATCGTTGGAAAGAACAAAATAAGGGCTTTCAATCACACTATAAATAGTTTTTGCAGCAAAAGAAATGTGAAAGTTAAATGCAACTGTATATGAATAATACAGAATCATCAACAATATTCCCAGTGACATATTTCCTAAGTTTGTCAATTATAAGTTCCTTCACTAAGCCTCTAACAATGAGGGCTATACATCGTTGGAAAGAAAAAGCTAGGAGCTTTCAATCAAGCTATGAATGATTTATGCAGCAAAAGAAATGTGAAAGATAAATGCAACTGTATATGAAAAACACAAAATCATCAACAATATTGCCAGTGACATATTTCCTAAGTGTGTCAATTATAAGTTCCTTCCCTAAGCCTCTATCAATTAGAGTTATACATCGTTAGAAAGAACAAGCTAGGAGCTTTCAACCAACCTATAAATGATTTATGCAACAAAAGAAATGTGAAAGTTAAATGCAACTGTATATGAAAAATACAAAATCATCAACAATATTCCTCGTGACATAATTCCGAGATCCGTCAATTTTAAGTTCCTTTCCTAAGTGTCTATCAAGGAGAGTTATACATCGTTGGAAAGAATAAGCTAAGGGCTTTCAATCAAGCTATAAACGTTTTATGCAACAAAAGAAATGTTAAAGATAAATGCAACTGTACATGAAGAATACAAAATCATAAACAATATTCCCAGTGACATATTTCCTAAGTCAGTCAATTATAACTTCCTTCCCTAAGCCTCTATCAATGAGAGTTATACATCGTTAGAAAGAACAAGCTAGGAGCTTTCGACCAAGCTATAAATTATTTATGCAACAAAAGAAATGTGAAGGTTAAATGCAACTGTATATGAAAAACACAAAATCATCAACAATATTGCCAGTGACATATTTCCTAAGTGTGTCAATTATAAGTTCCTTCCCTAAGCCTCTATCAATGAGAGTTATACATCGTTAGAAAGAACAAGCTAGGAGCTTTCAACCAACCTATAAATGATTTATGCAACAAAAGAAATGTTAAAGATAAATGCAACTGTACATGAAGAATACAAAATCATCAACAATATTCCCAGTGACATATTTCCTAAGTCAGTCAATTATAACTTCCTTCCCTAAGCCTCTATCAATGAGAGTTATACATCGCTGGAAAGAACTAGCTAAGAGCTTTCAATCAAGCTATAAAAGATTTATGCAACAAAAGAAATGTGAAAGTTAAATGCAACTGTATATGAAAATTACAGATTCATCAACAATATTGCCAGCGACATATTTCCTAAATGAGTCAATTTTAAGTTCCTTTCCTAAGCCTCTAGCAACGAGAGTTATACGTCGTACGAAAGAACAAGCTAAGAGCTTTCAACCAAGCTGTAAGTCGTTTATGCGGCAAAAGAAATGTGAAAGTTAAATGCAACTGTATATGAAAAATACAAAATCATCAACAATATTCCCAGTGACATATTTCCCAGGTGAGTCAATTTTAAGTTCCTTTCCTAAGCCTCTATCAAGGAGAATTATACATCGTTGGAAAGAACAAGCTAAGGGCTTTCAACCAAGCTATAAACGGTTTATGCAACAAAAGAAATGTGAAAGTTAAATGCAACTGTACATGAAAAATACAAAATCATCAACAATATTCCCAATGACATATTTCCTAAGTGAGTCAATTATAAGTTCCTTCCCTAAGCCTTTAACAACGAGGGTTATACATCGTTGGAAAGAACAAGCTAAGGGCTTTCAATCAAGCTATAAACGTTTTATGCAACAAAAGAAATGTGAAAGATAAATGCAACTGTACATGAAAAATACAAAATCATCAACAATATTCCCAGTGTCATATTTCCTAGATGAGTCAATTTTAAGTTCGTTTCCTAAACCTCTTTAAACCTGAGTTTTACATCGTTGGAGAGAGCAAGCTAAGCGATTTCAATTAAGCTATAAACGGTTTATGCAGCAAAACAAATGTGAAAGTTAAATGTAATTGTATATGAAAAATACAGTATCATCAACAATATTCCCAGTGACATATTTCCTAGATTAGTCAATTTTAAGTTCCTTTCCAAGCCTCTATCAGCGAGGGTTATCTTCGTTGGAAAGAAAAAAATAAGGGATGTCAACTAAGCTATACACGGTATATGCAGCGGAAAAAATGTGAGAGTTAAATACAACTGTATATGAAAAATACAGAGTCATCAACAATATTCCTCGTGACATAATTCCGAGATCCGTCAATTTTAAGTTCCTTTCCTAAGCTTCTATCAACCACAGTTATACATCGTTGGAAAGAACAAAGTAAGGGCTTTCAATCACAATATAAATAATTTTTCCAGCAAAAGAAATGTGAAAGTTAAACGCAACTGTATATGAAAAATAAAAAATCATCAACAATATTCCCAGTGACATATTTCCCAGGTGAGTCAATTTTAAGTTCCGTTCCTAAGTCTCTATCAAGGAGAGTTATACATCGTTGGAAAGAATAAGCTAAGGGCTTTCAATCAAGCTATAAACGTTTTATGCAACAAAAGAAATGTGAAAGATAAATGCAACTGTACATGAAGAATACAAAATCATCAACAATATTCCCAGTGACATATTTCCTAAGTCAGTCAATTATAACTTCCTTCCCTAAGCCTCTCGAAAGAAGAGTCTAAAGGCTTTCAACCAAGCTATAAATGGTTTCTGCAACAAAAGAAATGTGAAGGTTAAATACAACTGTATATGAAAAATACTAAATCATCAACAATATTCCCAGTGACATATTTCCTAGATTAGTCAATTTTAAGTTTCTTTCCTAAGCCTCTATCAGCGAGGGTTATCTTCGTTGGAAAGAACAAAATAAGGGATTTCAACTAAGCTATACACGGTATATGCAGCGGAAAAAATGTGAGAGTTAAATACAACTGTATATGAAAAATACAGAGTCATCAACAATATTCCTCGTGACATAATTCCGAGATCCGTCAATTTTAAGTTCCTTTCCTAAGCTTCTATCAACCACAGTTATACATCGTTGGAAAGAACAAAATAAGGGCTTTCAATCACACTATAAATAGTTTTTGCAGCAAAAGAAATGTGAAAGGTAAATGCAACTGTATATGAAAAATACAGAATCATCAACAATATTCCCAGTGACATATTTCCTAAGTTTGTCAATTATAAGTTCCTTCCCTAAGCCTCTAACAATGAGGGTTATACATCGTTGGAAAGAATAAGCTAAGGGCTTTCAATCAAGCTATATACGTTTTATGCAACAAAAGAAATGTGAAAGATAAATGCAACTGTACATGCAGAATACAAAATCATCAACAATATTCCCAGTGACATATTTCCTAAGTCAGTCAATTATAACTTCCTTCCCTAAGCCTCTATCAACGAAAGTTATACATCGTTCGAAAGAAGAGTCTAAAGGCTTTCAACCAAGCTATAAATGGTTTCTGCAACAAAAGAAATGTGAAGGTTAAATACAACTGTATATGAAAAATACAAAATCATCAACAATATTCCCAGTGACATATTTCCCAGGTGAGTCAATTTTAAGTTCCTTTCCTAGGCCTCTATTAAGAAGAGTTATACATCGTTGGAAAGAACAAGCTAAGGGCTTTCAACCAAGCTATAAACGGTTTATGCAACAAAAGAAATGTGAAAGATAAATGCAACTGTACATGAAGAATACAAAATCATCAACAATATTCCCAGTGACATATTTCCTAAGTCAGTCAATTATAAGTTCCTTCCCTAAGCCTCTAACAATGAGGGTTATACATCGTTGGAAAGAATAAGCTAAGGGCTTTCAATCAAGCTATAAACGTTTTATGCAACAGAAGAAATGTGAAAGATAAATGCATGAAGAATACAAAATCATCAACAATATTCCCAGTGACATATTTCCTAAGTCAGTCAATTATAACTTCCTTCCCTAAGCCTCTATCAACGAATGTTATACATCGTTCGAAAGAAGAGTGTAAGAGCTTTCAATCAAGCTATAAACGGTTTATACAACAATAGAAATGTGAAAGTTAGGTGCAACTGTATATGAAAAATACAGAATCATCAACAATATTCCCAGTGACATATTTCCTAAGTTTGTCAATTATAAGTTCCTTCCCTAAGCCTCTAACAATGAGGGTTATACATCGTTGGAAAGAAAAAGCTAGGAGCTTTCAATCAAGCTATAAATGATTTATGCATCAAAAGAAATGTGAAAGTTAAATGCAACTGTATATGAAAAACACAAAATCATCAACAATATTGCCAGTGACATATTTCCTAAGTGTGTCAATTATAAGTTCCTTCCCTAAGCCTCTATCAATTAGAGTTATACATCGTTAGAAAGAACAAGCTAGGGGCTTTCAACCAACCTATAAATGATTTATGCAACAAAAGAAATGTGAAAGTTAAATGCAACTGTATATGAAAAGTACAAAATCATCAACAATATTCCTCGTGACATAATTCCGAGATCCGTCAATTTTAAGTTCCTTTCCTAAGTCTCTATCAAGGAGAGTTATACATCGTTGGAAAGAATAAGCTAAGGGCTTTCAATCAAGCTATAAACGTTTTATGCAACAAAAGAAATGTGAAAGATAAATGCAACTGTACATGAAGAATACAAAATCATCAACAATATTCCCAGTGACATATTTCCTAAGTCAGTCAATTATAACTTCCTTCCCTAAGCCTCTATCAACGAAAGTTATACATATTTCGAAAGAAGAGTCTGAGAGCTTTCAATCAAGCTATAAATGGTTTATACAACAATAGAAATGTGAAAGTTAGGTGCAACTGTATATGAAAAATACTAAATCATCAACAATATTCCCAGTGACATATTTCCTAGATTAGTCAATTTTAAGTTTCTTTCCTAAGCGTCTATCAGCGAGGGTTATCTTCGTTGGAAAGAATAAAATAAGGGATTTCAACTAACCTATATACGGTATAGGCAGCGGAAAAAATGTGAGAGTTAAATACAACTGTATATGAAAAATACAGAGTCATCAACAATATTCCTCGTGACATAATTCCGAGATCCGTCAATTTTAAGTTCCTTTCCTAAGCTTCTATCAACCACAGTTATACATCGTTGGAAAGAACAAAATAAGGGCTTTCAATCAAGCTATAAAGGTTTTATGCAACAAAAGAAATGTGAAAGTTAAATGCAACTGTATATGAAAAACACAAAATCATCAACAATATTGCCGGTGACATATTTCCTAAGTCAGTCAATTATAAGTTCCTTCCCTAAGCCTCTATCAATTAGAGTTATACATCGTTAGAAAGAACAAGCTAGGGGCTTTCAACCAAGCTATAAATGATTTATGCAACAAAAGAAATGTGAAAGTTAAATGCAACTGTATATGAAAAATACAAAATCATCAACAATATTGCCAGTAACATATTTCCTAGATGAGTCAATTTTAAGTTCCTTTCCTAAGCCTCTATCAATCAGAGTTATACACCGTTGGAAAGAAAAAGCTAGGAGCTTTCAATCAAGCTATAACTGATTTATGCCGTAAAAGAAATGTGAAAGTTAAATGCAACTGTATATGAAAAACACAAAATCATCAACAATATTGCCAGTGACATATTTCCTAAGTGTGTCAATTATAAGTTCCTTCCCTAAGCCTCTATCAATTAGAGTTATACATCGTTAGAAAGAACAAGCTAGGGGCTTTCAACCAAGCTATAAATGATGTATTAAACAAAAGAAATGTGAAAGTTAAATGCAACTGTATATGAAAAATACAAAATCATCAACAATATTGCCAGTAACATATTTCCTAGATGAGTCAATTTTAAGTTCCTTCCCTAAGCCTCTATCAATGAGAGTTATACACCGTTGGAAAGAAAAAGCTAGGAGCTTTCAATCAAGCTATAACTGATTTATGCAGTAAAAGAAATGTGAAAGTTAAATGCAACTGTATATGAAAAATAAAAAATCATCAACAATATTGCCAGTGACATATTTCCTGGAAGAGTCAATTTTAAGTTCCTTTCCTAAGCTTCTATCACTGAGAGTTATACGTCGTTGGAAAGAACAAGCTAAGAGCTTTCAATCAAGCTATAAATGATTTATGCAACAAAATAAATGTGAAAGTTAAATGCAACTGTATATGAAAATTACAGATTCATCAACAATATTGCCAGTGACATATTTCCTATATGAGTCAATTTTAAGTTCCTTTCCTAAGCCTCTAGCAATGAGAGTTATACGTCGTGCGAAAGAACAAGCTAAGAGCTTTCAACCAAGCTGTAAGTCGTTTATGCAGCAAAAGAAATGTGAAAGTTAAATGCAACTGTATATGAAAAATACATTTTCATCAACAATATTCCCAGTGACATATTTCCCAGGTGAGTCAATTTTAAGTTCCTTTCCTAAGCCTCTATCAAGGAGAGTTATACATCGTTGGAAAGAACACGCTAGGAGCTTTCAACCAAGCTTTAAATGATTTATGCAACAAAAGAAATGTGAAAGTTAAATGTAACTGTATATGAAAATTACAGATTCATCAACAATATTGCCAGTGACATATTTCCTAGATGAGTCAATTTTAAGTTCCTTTCCTAAGCCTCTAGCAATGAGAGTTATACGTCGTGCGAAAGAACAAGCTAAGAGCTTTCAACCAAGCTGTAAGTCGTTTATGCAGCAAAAGAAATGTGAAAGTTAAATGCAACTGTATATGAAAAATACATTTTCATCAACAATATTCCCAGTGACATATTTCCCAGGTGAGTCAATTTTAAGTTCCTTTCCTAAGCCTCTATCAAGGAGAGTTATACATCGTTGGAAAGAACACGCTAGGAGCTTTCAACCAAGCTTTAAATGATTTATGCAACAAAAGAAATGTGAAAGATAAATGCAACTGTACATGAAAAATACAAAATCATCAACAATATTCCCAGTGTCATATTTCCTAGATGAGTCAATTTTAAGTTCGTTTCCTAAACCTCTTTAAACCTGAGTTTTACATCGTTGGAGAGAGCAAGCTAAGAGCTTTCAATTAAGCTATAAACGGTTTATGCAGCAAAACAAATGTGAAAGTTAAATGTAATTGTATATGAAAAATACAGTATCATCAACAATATTCCCAGTGACATATTTCCTAGATTAGTCAATTTTAAGTTCCTTTCCTAAGCCTCTATCAGCGAGGGTTATCTTCGTTGGAAAGAACAAAATAAGGGATTTCAACTAAGCTATACACGGTATATGCAGCGGAAAAAATGTGAGAGTTAAATACAACTGTATATGAAAAATACAGAGTCATCAACAATATTCCTCGTGACATAATTCCGAGATCCGTCAATTTTAAGTTCCCTTCCTAAGCTTCTATCAACCACAGTTATACATCGTTGGAAAGAACAAAATAAGGGCTTTCAATCACACTATAAATAGTTTTTGCAGCAAAAGAAATGTGAAAGTTAAATGCAACTGTATATGAAAAATACAAAATCATCAACAATATTGCCAGTAACATATTTCCTAGATGAGTCAATTTTAAGTTCCTTTCCTAAGCCTTTAGCAATGAGAGTTATACGTCGTACGAAAGAACAAGCTAAGAGCTTTCAACCAAGCTGTAAGTCGTTTATGCAGTAAAAGAAATGTGAAAATTAAATGCAACTGTATATGAAAAATACATTTTCATCAACAATATTCCCAGTGACATATTTCCCAGGTGAGTCAATTTTAAGTTCCTTTCCTAAGCCTCTATCAAGGATTGTTATACATCGTTGGAAAGAACAAGCTAGGAGCTTTCAACCAAGCTATAAATGATTTATGCAACAAAAGAAATGTGAATGTAAAATGCAACTGTACATGAAAAATACAAAATCATCAACAATATTCCCAATGACATATTTCCTAAGTGAGTCAATTATAAGTTCCTTCCCTAAGCCTTTATCAACGAGGGTTATACATCGTTGGAAAGAACAAAGTAAGGTCTTTCAATCACAATATAAATAGTTTTTCCAGCAAAAGAAATGTGAAAGTTAAACGCAACTGTATATGAAAAATACAGAATCATCAACAATATTCCCAGTGACATATTTCCTAAGTGTGTCAATTATAAGTTCCTTCCCTAAGCCTCTAACAATGAGAGTTATACATCGTTAGAAAGAACAAGCTAGGAGCTTTCGACCAAGCTATAAATGATTTATGCAACAAAAGAAATGTAAAAGTTAAATGCAACTGTATATGAAAAATACAAAATCATCAACAATATTGCCAGTAACATATTTCCTAGATGAGTCAATTTTAAGTTCCTTTCCTAAGCCTCTATCAATGAGAGTTATACATCGCTGGAAAGAACTAGCTAAGAGCTTTCAACCAAGCTATAAAAGATTTATGCAACAAAAGAAATGTGAAAGTTAAATGCAACTGTATATGAAAATTACAGATTCATCAACAATATTCCCAGTGACATATTTCCCAGGTGAGTCAATTTTAAGTTCCTTTCCTAAGCCTCTAGCAATGAGAGTTATACGTCGTACGAAAGAACAAGCTAAGAGCTTTAAACCAAGCTGTAAGTCGTTTAAGTAAGTCGGCAAAAGAAATATGAAAGTTAAATGCAACTGTATATGAAAAATACAAAATCATCAACAATATTCCCAGTGACATATTTCCTAAGTGGGTCAATTATAAGTTCCTTCCCTAAGCCTTTATCAACCATAGTTATACATCGTTGGAAAGAACAAGCTAAGGGCTTTCAATCAAGCTATAAACGTTTTATGCAACAAAAGAAATGTGAAAGATAAATGCAACTGTACATGAAAAATTAGCAAAAGAAATGTGAAAGTTAAATGCAACTGTATATGAAAAATACATTTTCATCAACAATATTCCCAGTGACATATTTCCTAAGTGTGTCAATTATAAGTTCCTTCCCTAAGCCTCTATCAATTAGAGTTATACATCGTTAGAAAGAACAAGCTAGGGGCTTTCAACCAACCTATAAATGATTTATGCAACAAAAGAAATGTGAAAGTTAAATGCAACTGTATATGAAAAGTACAAAATCATCAACAATATTCCTCGTGACATAATTCCGAGATCCGTCAATTTTAAGTTCCTTTCCTAAGTCTCTATCAAGGAGAGTTATACATCGTTGGAAAGAATAAGCTAAGGGCTTTCAATCAAGCTATAAACGTTTTATGCAACAAAAGAAATGTGAAAGATAAATGCAACTGTACATGAAGAATACAAAATCATCAACAATATTCCCAGTGACATATTTCCTAAGTCAGTCAATTATAACTTCCTTCCCTAAGCCTCTATCAACGAAAGTTATACATATTTCGAAAGAAGAGTCTAAGAGCTTTCAATCAAGCTATAAATGGTTTATACAACAATAGAAATGTGAAAGTTAGGTGCAACTGTATATGAAAAATACTAAATCATCAACAATATTCCCAGTGACATATTTCCTAGATTAGTCAATTTTAAGTTTCTTTCCTATGCCTCTATCCGCGAGGGTGATCTTCGTTGGAAAGAATAAAATAAGGGATTTCAACTAACCTATATACGGTATAGGCAGCGGAAAAAATGTGAGAGTTAAATACAACTGTATATGAAAAATACAGAGTCATCAACAATATTCCTCGTGACATAATTCCGAGATCCGTCAATTTTAAGTTCCTTTCCTAAGCTTCTATCAACCACAGTTATACATCGTTGGAAAGAACAAAATAAGGGCTTTCAATCAAGCTATAAAGGTTTTATGCAACAAAAGAAATGTGAAAGTTAAATGCAACTGTATATGAAAAACACAAAATCATCAACAATATTGCCGGTGACATATTTCCTAAGTGTGTCAATTATAAGTTCCTTCCCTAAGCCTCTATCAATTAGAGTTATACATCGTTAGAAAGAACAAGCTAGGGGCTTTCAACCAAGCTATAAATGATTTATGCAACAAAAGAAATGTGAAAGTTAAATGCAACTGTATATGAAAAATACAAAATCATCAACAATATTGCCAGTAACATATTTCCTAGATGAGTCAATTTTAAGTTCCTTTCCTAAGCCTCTATCAATCAGAGTTATACACCGTTGGAAAGAAAAAGCTAGGAGCTTTCAATCAAGCTATAACTGATTTATGCAGTAAAAGAAATGTGAAAGTTAAATGCAACTGTATATGAAAAACACAAAATCATCAACAATATTTCCTAAGTGTGTCAATTATAAGTTCCTTCCCTAAGCCTCTATCAATTAGAGTTATACATCGTTAGAAAGAACAAGCTAGGGGCTTTCAACCAAGCTATAAACGATGTATGCAACAAAAGAAATGTGAAAGTTAAATGCAACTGTATATGAAAAATACAAAATCATCAACAATATTGCCAGTAACATATTTCCTAGATGAGTCAATTTTAAGTTCCTTTCCTAAGCCTCTATCAATGAGAGTTATACACCGTTGGAAAGAAAAAGCTAGGAGCTTTCAATCAAGCTATAACTGATTTATGCAGTAAAAGAAATGTGAAAGTTAAATGCAACTGTATATGAAAAATAAAAAATCATCAACAATATTGCCAGTGACATATTTCCTGGAAGAGTCAATTTTAAGTTCCTTTCCTAAGCTTCTATCACTGAGAGTTATACGTCGTTGAAAAGAACAAGCTAAGAGCTTTCAATCAAGCTATAAATGATTTATGCAACAAAATAAATGTGAAAGTTAAATGCAACTGTATATGAAAATTACAGATTCATCAACAATATTGCCAGTGACATATTTCCTATATGAGTCAATTTTAAGTTCCTTTCCTAAGCCTCTAGTAATGAGAGTTATACGTCGTGCGAAAGAACAAGCTAAGAGCTTTCAACCAAGCTGTAAGTCGTTTATGCAGCAAAAGAAATGTGAAAGTTAAATGCAACTGTATATGAAAAATACATTTTCATCAACAATATTCCCAGTGACATATTTCCCAGGTGAGTCAATTTTAAGTTCCTTTCCTAAGCCTCTATCAAGGAGAGTTATACATCGTTGGAAAGAACACGCTAGGAGCTTTCAACCAAGCTTTAAATGATTTATGCAACAAAAGAAATGTGAAAGTTAAATGCAACTGTATATGAAAATTACAGATTCATCAACAATATTGCCAGTGACATATTTCCTAGATGAGTCAATTTTAAGTTCCTTTCCTAAGCCTCTAGCAATGAGGGTTATACATCGTTGCAAAGAACTAGCTAAGGGCTTTCAATCAAGCTATAAACGTTTTATGCAACAAAAGAAATGTGAAAGATAAATGCAACTGTACATGAAAAATACAAAATCATCAACAATATTCCCAGTGTCATATTTCCTAGATGAGTCAATTTTAAGTTCGTTTCCTAAACCTCTTTAAACCTGAGTTTTACATCGTTGGAGAGAGCAAGCTAAGAGCTTTCAATTAAGCTATAAACGGTTTATGCAGCAAAACAAATGTGAAAGTTAAATGTAATTGTATATGAAAAATACAGTATCATCAACAATATTCCCAGTGACATATTTCCTAGATTAGTCAATTTTAAGTTCCTTTCCTAAGCCTCTATCAGCGTGGGTTATCTTCGTTGGAAAGAACAAAATAAGGGATTTCAACTAAGCTATACACGGTATATGCAGCGGAAAAAATGTGAGAGTTAAATACAACTGTATATGAAAAATACAGAGTCATCAACAATATTCCTCGTGACATAATTCCGAGATCCGTCAATTTTAAGTTCCCTTCCTAAGCTTCTATCAACCACAGTTATACATCGTTGGAAAGAACAAAATAAGGGCTTTCAATCACACTATAAATAGTTTTTGCAGCAAAAGAAATGTGAAAGTTAAATGCAACTGTATATGAAAAATACAAAATCATCAACAATATTGCCAGTAACATATTTCCTAGATGAGTCAATTTTAAGTTCCTTTCCTAAGCCTTTAGCAATGAGAGTTATACGTCGTACGAAAGAACAAGCTAAGAGCTTTCAACCAAGCTGTAAGTCGTTTATGCAGTAAAAGAAATGTGAAAATTAAATGCAACTGTATATGAAAAATACATTTTCATCAACAATATTCCCAGTGACATATTTCCCAGGTGAGTCAATTTTAAGTTCCTTTCCTAAGCCTCTATCAAGGATTGTTATACATCGTTGGAAAGAAAAAGCTAGGGGTTTCAACCAAGCTATAAATGATTTATGCAACAAAAGAAATGTGAATGTAAAATGCAACTGTACATGAAAAATACAAAATCATCAACAATATTCCCAATGACATATTTCCTAAGTGAGTCAATTATAAGTTCCTTCCCTAAGCCTTTATCAACGAGGGTTATACATCGTTGGAAAGAACAAAGTAAGGTCTTGCAATCACAATATAAATAGTTTTTCCAGCAAAAGAAATGTGAAAGTTAAACGCAACTGTATATGAAAAATACAGAATCATCAACAATATTCCCAGTGACATATTTCCTAAGTGTGTCAATTATAAGTTCCTTCCCTAAGCCTCTAACAATGAGAGTTATACATCGTTAGAAAGAACAAGCTAGGAGCTTTCGACCAAGCTATAAATGATTTATGCAACAAAAGAAATGTAAAAGTTAAATGCAACTGTATATGAAAAATACAAAATCATCAACAATATTGCCAGTAACATATTTCCTAGATGAGTCAATTTTAAGTTCCTTTCCTAAGCCTCTATCAATGAGAGTTATACATCGCTGGAAAGAACTAGCTAAGAGCTTTCAACCAAGCTATAAAAGATTTATGCAACAAAAGAAATGTGAAAGTTAAATGCAACTGTATATGAAAATTACAGATTCATCAACAATATTCCCAGTGACATATTTCCCAGGTGAGTCAATTTTAAGTTCCTTTCCTAAGCCTCTAGCAATGAGAGTTATACGTCGTACGAAAGAACAAGCTAAGAGCTTTCAACCAAGCTGTAAGTTGTTTAAGTAAGTCGGCAAAAGAAATGTGAAAGTTAAATGCAACTGTATATGAAAAATACAAAATCATCAACAATATTCCCAGTGACATATTTCCTAAGTGGGTCAATTATAAGTTCCTTCCCTAAGCCTTTGTCAACCATAGTTATACATCGTTGGAAAGAACAAGCTAAGGGCTTTCAATCAAGCTATAAACGTTTTATGCAACAAAAGAAATGTGAAAGATAAATGCAACTGTACATGAAAAATTAGCAAAAGAAATGTGAAAGTTAAATGCAACTGTATATGAAAAATACATTTTCATCAACAATATTCCCAGTGACATATTTTCCAGGTGAGTCAATTTTAAGTTCCTTTCCTAAGCCTCTATCAAGGAGAGTTATACATCGTTGGAAAGAACAAGCTAGGAGCTTTCAACCAAGCTATAAATGATTTATGCAACAAAAGAAATGTGAAAGTTAAATGCAACTGTACATGAAAAATACAAAATCATCAACAATATTCCCAATGACATATTTCCTAGATGAGTCAATTTTAAGTTCCTTCCCTAAGCCTTTATCAACGAGGGTTATACATCGTTGGAAAGAACAAGCTAAGGGCTTTCAATCAAGCTATAAACGTTTTATGCAACAAAAGAAATGTGAAAGATAAATGCAACTGTACATGAAAAATACAAAATCATCAACAATATTCCCAGTTTTATATTTCCTAGATGAGTCAATTTTAAGTCCGTTTCCTAAACCTCTTTAAACCTGACTTTTACATCGTTGGAGAGAGCAAGCTAAGAGCTTTCAATTAAGCTATAAACGGTTTATGCAGCAAAACAAATGTGAAAGTTAAATGTAATTGTATATGAAAAATACAGTATCATCAACAATATTCCCAGTGACATATTTCCTAGATTAGTCAATTTTAAGTTCCTTTCCTAAGACTCTATCAACGAGGGTTATCTTCGTTGGAAAGAACAAGGGATTTCAACTAAGCTATACACGGTATATGCAGCGGGAAAAATGTGAGAGTTAAATACAACTGTATATGAAAAATACAGAGTCATCAACAATATTCCTCGTGACATAATTCCGGGATCCGTCAATTTTAAGTTCCTTTCCTAAGCTTCTATCAACCACAGTTATACATCGTTGGAAAGAATAAAATAAGGGCTTTCAATCACACTATAAATAGTTTTTGCAGCAAAAGAAATGTGAAAGTTAAATGCAACTGTATATGAAAAATACAGAATCATCAACAATATTCCCAGTGACATATTTCCTAAGTTTGTCAATTATAAGTTCCTTCCCTAAGCCTCTATCAATTAGAGTTATACATCGTTAGAAAGAACAAGCTAGGAGCTTTCAATCAAGCTATATATGATTTATGCAACAAAAGAAATGTGAAAGTTAAATGCAACTGTATATGAAAAACACAAAATCATCAACAATATTGCCAGTGACATATTTCCTAAGTGTGTCAATTATAAGTTCCTTCCCTAAGCCTCTATCAATTAGAGTTATACATCGTTAGAAAGAACAAGCTAGGAGCTTTCAATCAAGCTATAAACGTTTTATGCAGCAAAAGAAATGTGAAAGTTAAATGCAACTGTATATGAAAAATACAAAATCATCAACAATATTCCCAGTGTCATATTTCCTAGATGAGTCTATTTTAAGTTCGTTTCCTAAACCTCTTTAAACCTGAGTTTTACATCGTTGGAGAGAGCAAGCTAAGAGATTTCAATTAAGCTATAAACGGTTTAGGCAGCAAAACAAATGTGAAAGTTAAATGTAATTGTATATGAAAAATACAGTATCATCAACAATATTCCCAGTGACATATTTCCTAGATTAGTCAATTTTAAGTTCCTTTCCTAAGCATCTATTAGCGAGGGTTATCTTCGTTGGAAAGAACAAAATAAGGGATTTCAACTAAGCTATACACGGTATATGCAGCGGAAAAAATGTGAGAGTTAAATACAACTGTATATGAAAAATACAGAGTCATCAACAATATTCCTCGTGACATAATTCCCAGATCCGTCAATTTTAAGTTCCTTTCCTAAGCTTCTATCAACCACAGTTATACATCGTTGGAAAGAACAAAGTAAGGGCTTTCAATCACAATATAAATAGTTTTTCCAGCAAAAGAAGTGTGAAAGTTAAACGCAACTGTATATGAAAAATACAAAATCATCAACAATATTCCCAGTGACATATTTCCCAGGTAAGTCAATTTTAAGTTCCTTTCCTAAGCCTCTCTTAAGGAGAGTTATACATCGTTGGAAAGAACAAGCTAAGGGCTTTCAATCAAGCTATAAACGTTTTATGCAACAAAAGAAATGTGAAAGATAAATGCAACTGTACATGAAGAATACAAAATCATCAACAATATTCCCAGTGACATATTTCCTAAGTCAGTCAATTATAACTTCCTTCCCTAAGCCTCTATCAACGAAAGTTATACATCGTTCGAAAGAAGAGTCTAAGAGCTTTCAACCAAGCTATAAATGGTTTATACAACAATAGAAATGTGAAAGTTAGGTGCAACTGTATATGAAAAATACTAAATTATCAACAATATTCCCAGTGACATATTTCCTAGATTAGTCAATTTTAAGTTTCTTTCCTAAGCCTCTATCAGCGAGGGTTATCTTCGTTGGAAAGAACAAAATAAGGGATTTCAACTAAGCTATACACGGTATATGCAGCGGAAAAAATGTGAGAGTTAAATACAACTGTATATGAAAAATACAGAGTCATCAACAATATTCCTCGTGACATAATTCCGAGATCCGGCAATTTTAAGTTCCTTTCCTAAGCTTCTATCAACCACAGTTATACATCGTTGGAAAGAACAAAATAAGGGCTTTCAATCACACTATAAATAGTTTTTGCAGCAAACGAAATGTGAAAGTTAAATGCAACTGTATATGAAAAATACAGAATCATCAACAATATTCCCAGTGACATATTTCCTAAGTTTGTCAATTATAAGTTCCTTCCCTAAGCCTCTAACAATGAGGGTTATACATCGTTGGAAAGAAAAAGCTAGGAGCTTTCAATCAAGCTATAAATGATTTATGCAGCAAAAGAAATGTGAAAGTTAAATGCAACTGTATATGAAAAACACAAAATCATCAACAATATTGCCAGTGACATATTTCCTAAGTTTGTCAATTATAAGTTCCTTCCCTAAGCCTCTATCAATTAGAGTTATACATCGTTAGAAAGAACAAGCTAGGAGCTTTCAACCAACCTATAAATGATTTATGCAACAAAAGAAATGTGAAAGTTAAATGCAACTGTATATGAAAAATACAAAATCATTAACAATATTCCTCGTGACATAATTCCGAGATCCGTCAATTTTAAGTTCCTTTCCTAAGTCTCTATCAAGGAGAGTTATACATCGTTGGAAAGAATAAGCTAAGGGCTTTCAATCAAGCTGTAAACGTTTTATGCAACAAAAGAAATGTGAAAGATAAATGCAACTGTACATGAAGAATACAAAATCATCAACAATATTCCCAGTGACATATTTCCCAAGTCAGTCAATTATAACTTCCTTGCCTAAGCCTCTATCAACGAAAGTTATACATCGTTCGAAAGAAGAGTCTAAGAGCTTTCAACCAAGCTATAAATGGTATATACAACAATAGAAATGTGAAAGTTAGGTGCAACTGTATATGAAAAATACTAAATTATCAACAATATTCCCAGTGACATATTTCCTAGATTAGTCAATTTTAAGTTTCTTTCCTAAGCCTCTATCAGCGAGGGTTATCTTCGTTGGAAAGAACAAAATAAGGGATTTCAACTAAGCTATACACGGTATATGCAGCGGAAAAAATGTGAGAGTTAAATACAACTGTATATGAAAAATACAGAGTCATCAACAATATTCCTCGTGACATAATTCCGAGATCCGTCAATTTTAAGTTCCTTTCCTAAGCTTCTATCAACCACAGTTATACATCGTTGGAAAGAACAAAATAAGGGCTTTCAATCACACTATAAATAGTTTTTGCAGCAAAAGAAATGTGAAAGTTAAATGCAACTGTATATGAAAAATACAGAATCATCAACAATATTCCCAGTGACATATTTCCTAAGTTTGTCAATTATAAGTTCCTTCCCTAAGCCTCTAACAATGAGGGTTATACATCGTTGGAAAGAAAAAGCTAGGACCTTTCAATCAAGCTATAAATGATTTATGCATCGAAAGAAATGTGAAAGTTAAATGCAACTGTATATGAGAAACACAAAATCATCAACAATATTGCCAGTGACATATTTCCTAAGTGTGTCAATTATAAGTTCCTTCCCTAAGCCTCTATCAATTAGAGTTATACATCGTTAGAAAGAAAAAGCTAGGAGCTTTCAACCAAGCTATAAATGATTTATGCAACAAAAGAAATGTGAAAGTTAAATGCAACTGTATATGAAAAATACAAAATCATCAACAATATTGCCAGTAACATATTTCCTAGATGAGTCAATTTTAAGTTCCTTTCCTAAGTCTCTATCAATGAGAGTTATACACCGTTGGAAAGAAAAAGCTAGGAGCTTTCAATCAAGATATAACTGATTTATGCAGTAAAAGAAATGTGAAAGTTAAATGCAACTGTATATGAAAAATAAAAAATCATCAACAATATTGCCAGTGACATATTTCCTGGAAGAGTCAATTTTAAGTTCCTTTCCTAAGCTTCTATCACTGAGAGTTATACGTCGTTGGAAAGAACAAGCTAAGAGCTTTCAATCAAGCTATAAATGATTTATGCAACAAAAGAAATGTGAAAGTTAAATGCAACTGTATATGAAAATTACAGATTCATCAACAATATTGCCAGTGACATATTTCCTATATGAGTCAATTTTAAGTTCCTTTCCTAAACCTGTAGCAATGAGAGTTATACGTCGTGCGAAAGAACAAGCTAAGAGCTTTCAACCAAGCTGTAAGTCGTTTATGCAGCAAAAGAAATGTGCAAGTTAAATGCAACTGTATATGAAAAATACATTTTCATCAACAATATTCCCAGTGACATATTTCCCAGGTGAGTCAATTTTAAGTTCCTTTCCTAAGCCTCTATCAAGGAGAGTTATACATCGTTGGAAAGAACAAGCTAGGAGCTTTCAACCAAGCTATAAATGATTTATGCAACAAAAGAAATGTGAAAGTTAGATGCAACTGTATATGAAAATTACAGATTCATCAACAATATTGCCAGCGACATATTTCCTAGATGAGTCAATTTTAAGTTCCTTTCCTAAGCCTCTAGCAATGAGAGTTATACGTCGTACGAAAGAATAAGCTAAGAGCTTTCAACCAAGCTGTAAGTTGTTTATGCAGCAAAAGAAATGTGAAAGTTAAATGCAACTGTATATGAAAAATACATTTTCATCAACAATATTCCCAGTGACATATTTCCCAGGTGAGTCAATTTTAAGTTCCTTTCCTAAGCCTCTATCAAGGAGAGTTATACATCGTTGGAAAGAACAAGCTAAGGGCTTTCAATCAAGGTATAAACGTTTTATGCAACAAAAGAAATGTGAAAGTTAAATGCAACTGTACATGAAAAATACAAAATCATCAACAATATTCCCAATGACATATTTCCTAAGTGAGTCAATTATAAGTTCCTTCCCTAAGCCTTTATCAACGAGGGTTATACATCGTTGGAAAGAACAAGCTAAAGGCTTTCAATCAAGCTATAAACGTTTTATGCAACAAAAGAAATGTGAAAGATAAATGCAACTGTACATGAAAAATACAAAATCATCAACAATATTCCCAGTGTCATATTTCCTAGATGAGTCAATTTTAAGTTCGTTTCCTAAACCTCTTTAAACCTGAGTTTTACATCGTTGGAGAGAGCAAGCTAAGAGCTTTCAATTAAGCTATAAACGGTTTATGCAGCAAAAAAAATGTGAAAGTTAAATGTAATTGTATATGAAAAATACAGTATCATCAACAATATTCCCAGTGACATATTTCCTAGATTAGTCAATTTTAAGTTCCTTTCCTAAGCCTCTATCAGCGAGGGTTATCTTCGTTGGAAAGAACAAAATAACGGATTTCAACTAAGCTATACACGGTATATGCAGCGGAAAAAATGTGAGAGTTAAATACAACTGTATATGAAAAATACAGAGTCATCAACAATATTCCTCGTGACATAATTCCGAGATCCGTCAATTTTAAGTTCCTTTCCTAAGCTTCTATCAACCACAGTTATACATCGTTGGAAAGAACATATTTAAGGGCTTTCAATCACATTATAAATAGTTTTTGCAGCAAAAGAAATGTGAAAGTTAAATGCAACTGTATATGAAAAATACATTTTCATCAACAATATTCCCAGTGACATATTTCCCAGGTGAGTCAATTTTAAGTTCCTTTCCTAAGCCTCTATCAAGGAGGGTTATACATCGTTGGAAAGAACAAGCTAGGAGCTTTCAAACAAGCTGTTAATGATTTATGCAGCAAAAGAAATGTGAAAGTTAAATGCAACTGTACATGAAAAATACAAAATCATCAACAATATTCCCAATGACATATTTCCTAAGTGAGTCAATTATAAGTTCCTTCCCTAAGCCTTTATTAACGAGGGTTATACATCGTTGGAAAGAACAAGCTAAGGGCTTTCAATCAAGCTATAAACGTTTTATGCAACAAAAGAAATGTGAAAGATAAATGCAACTGTACATGAAAAATACAAAATCATCAACAATATTCCCAGTGTCATATTTCCTAGATGAGTCAATTTTAAGTTCGTTTCCTAAACCTCTTTAAACCTGACTTTTACATGGTTGGAGAGAGCAAGCTAAGAGCTTTCAACTAAGCTATAAACGGTTTATGCAGCAAAACAAATGTGAAAGTTAAATGTAATTGTATATGAAAAATACAGTATCATCAACAATATTCCCAGTGACATATTTCCTAGATTAGTCAATTTTAAGTTCCTTTCCTAAGCCTCTATCAGCGAGGGTTATCTTCGTTGGAAAGAACAAAATAAGGGATTTCAACTAAGCTATACACGGTATATGCAGCGGGAAAAATGTGAGAGTTAAATACAACTGTATATGAAAAATACAGAGTCATCAACAATATTCCTCGTGACATAATTCCGAGATCCGTCAATTTTAAGTTCCTTTCCTAAGCTTCTATCAACCACAGTTATACATCGTTGGAAAGAACAAAATAAGGGCTTTCAATCACACTATAAATAGTTTTTGCAGCAAAAGAAATGTGAAAGTTAAATGCAACTGTATATGAAAAATACAGAATCATCAACAATATTCCCAGTGACATATTTCCTAAGTTTGTCAATTATAAGTTCCTTCCCTAAGCCTCTAACAATGAGGGTTATACATCGTTGGAAAGAAAAAGCTAGGACCTTTCAATCAAGCTATAAATGATTTATGCATCGAAAGAAATGTGAAAGTTAAATGCAACTGTATATGAGAAACACAAAATCATCAACAATATTGCCAGTGACATATTTCCTAAGTGTGTCAATTATAAGTTCCTTCCCTAAGCCTCTATCAATTAGAGTTATACATCGTTAGAAAGAAAAAGCTAGGAGCTTTCAACCAAGCTATAAATGATTTATGCAACAAAAGAAATGTGAAAGTTAAATGCAACTGTATATGAAAAATACAAAATCATCAACAATATTGCCAGTAACATATTTCCTAGATGAGTCAATTTTAAGTTCCTTTCCTAAGCCTCTATCAATGAGAGTTATACACCGTTGGAAAAAAAAAGCTAGGAGCTTTCAATCAAGCTATAACTGATTTATGCAGTAAAAGAAATGTGAAAGTTAAATGCAACTGTATATGAAAAATAAAAAATCATCAACAATATTGCCAGTGACATATTTCCTGGAAGAGTCAATTTTAAGTTCCTTTCCTAAGCTTCTATCACTGAGAGTTATACGTCGTTGGAAAGAACAAGCTAAGAGCTTTCAATCAAGCTATAAATGATTTATGCAACAAAAGAAATGTTAAAGTTAAATGCAACTGTATATGAAAATTACAGATTCATCAACAATATTGCCAGTGACATATTTCCTATATGAGTCAATTTTAAGTTCCTTTTCTAAGCCTCTAGCAATGAGAGTTATACGTCGTACGAAAGAACAAGCTAAGAGCTTTCAACCAAGCTGTAAGTCGTTTATGCAGCAAAAGAAATGTGCAAGTTAAATGCAACTGTATATGAAAAATACATTTTCATCAACAATATTCCCAGTGACATATTTCCCAGGTGAGTCAATTTTAAGTTCCTTTCCTAAGCCTCTATCAAGGAGAGTTATACATCGTTGGAAAGAACAAGCTAGGAGCTTTCAACCAAGCTATAAATGATTTATGCAACAAAAGAAATGTGAAAGTTAGATGCAACTGTATATGAAAATTACAGATTCATCAACAATATTGCCAGTCACATATTTCCTAGATGAGTCAATTTTAAGTTCCTTTCCTAAGCCTCTAGCAATGAGAGTTATACGTCGTACGAAAGAACAAGCTAAGAGCTTTCAACCAAGCTGTAAGTTGTTTATGCAGCAAAAGAAATGTGAAAGTTAAATGCAACTGTATATGAAAAATACATTTTCATCAACAATATTCCCAGTGACATATTTCCCAGGTGAGTCAATTTTAAGTTCCTTTCCTAAGCCTCTATCAAGGAGAGTTATACATCGTTGGAAAGAACAAGCTAAGGGCTTTCAATCAAGGTATAAACGTTTTATGCAACAAAAGAAATGTGAAAGATAAATGCAACTGTACATGAAAAATACAAAATCATCAACAATATTCCCAGTGTCATATTTCCTAGATGAGTCAATTTTAAGTTCGTTTCCTAAACCTCTTTAAACCTGAGTTTTACATCGTTGGAGAGAGCAAGCTAAGAGCTTTCAATTAAGCTATAAACGGTTTATGCAGCAAAAAAAATGTGAAAGTTAAATGTAATTGTATATGAAAAATACAGTATCATCAACAATATTCCCAGTGACATATGTCCTAGATTAGTCAATTTTAAGTTCCTTTCCTAAGCCTCTATCAGCGAGGGTTATCTTCGTTGGAAAGAACAAAATAACGGATTTCAACTAAGCTATACACGGTATATGCAGCGGAAAAAATGTGAGAGTTAAATACAACTGTATATGAAAAATACAGAGTCATCAACAATATTCCTCGTGACATAATTCCGAGATCCGTCAATTTTAAGTTCCTTTCCTAAGCTTCTATCAACCACAGTTATACATCGTTGGAAAGAACATATTTAAGGGCTTTCAATCACATTATAAATAGTTTTTGCAGCAAAAGAAATGTGAAAGTTAAATGCAACTGTATATGAAAAATACATTTTCATCAACAATATTCCCAGTGACATATTTCCCAGGTGAGTCAATTTTAAGTTCCTTTCCTAAGCCTCTATCAAGGAGAGTTATACATCGTTGGAAAGAACAAGCTAGGAGCTTTCAAACAAGCTGTTAATGATTTATGCAGCAAAAGAAATGTGAAAGTTAAATGCAACTGTACATGAAAAATACAAAATCATCAACAATATTCCCAATGACATATTTCCTAAGTGAGTCAATTATAAGTTCCTTCCCTAAGCCTTTATTAACGAGGGTTATACATCGTTGGAAAGAACAAGCTAAGGGCTTTCAATCAAGCTATAAACGTTTTATGCAACAAAAGAAATGTGAAAGATAAATGCAACTGTACATGAAAAATACAAAATCATCAACAATATTCCCAGTGTCATATTTCCTAGATGAGTCAATTTTAAGTTCGTTTCCTAAACCTCTTTAAACCTGAGTTTTACATGGTTGGAGAGAGCAAGCTAAGAGCTTTCAATTAAGCTATAAACGGTTTATGCAGCAAAACAAATGTGAAAGTTAAATGTAATTGTATATGAAAAATACAGTATCATCAACAATATTCCCAGTGACATATTTCCTAGATTAGTCAATTTTAAGTTCCTTTCCTAAGCCTCTATCAGCGAGGGTTATCTTCGTTGGAAAGAACAAAATAAGGGATTTCAACTAAGCTATACACGGTATATGCAGCGGGAAAAATGTGAGAGTTAAATACAACTGTATATGAAAAATACAGAGTCATCAACAATATTCCTCGTGACATAATTCCGAGATCCGTCAATTTTAAGTTCCTTCCCTAAGCCTCTATCAACCACAGTTATACATCGTTGGAAAGAACAAAATAAGGGCTTTCAATCACACTATAAATAGTTTTTGCAGCAAAAGAAATGTGAAAGTTAAATGCAACTGTATATGAAAAATACAGAATCATCAACAATATTCCCAGTGACATATTTCCTAAGTTTGTCAATTATAAGTTCCTTCCCTAAGCCTCTAACAATGAGGGTTATACATCGTTGGAAAGAAAAAGCTAGGACCTTTCAATCAAGCTATAAATGATTTATGCATCGAAAGAAATGTGAAAGTTAAATGCAACTGTATATGAGAAACACAAAATCATCAACAATATTGCCAGTGACATATTTCCTAAGTGTGTCAATTATAAGTTCCTTCCCTAAGCCTCTATCAATTAGAGTTATACATCGTTAGAAAGAAAAAGCTAGGAGCTTTCAACCAAGCTATAAATGATTTATGCAACAAAAGAAATGTGAAAGTTAAATGCAACTGTATATGAAAAATACAAAATCATCAACAATATTGCCAGTAACATATTTCCTAGATGAGTCAATTTTAAGTTCCTTTCCTAAGCCTCTATCAATGAGAGTTATACACCGTTGGAAAAAAAAAGCTAGGAGCTTTCAATCAAGCTATAACTGATTTATGCAGTAAAAGAAATGTGAAAGTTAAATGCAACTGTATATGAAAAATAAAAAATCATCAACAATATTGCCAGTGACATATTTCCTGGAAGAGTCAATTTTAAGTTCCTTTCCTAAGCTTCTATCACTGAGAGTTATACGTCGTTGGAAAGAACAAGCTAAGAGCTTTCAATCAAGCTATAAATGATTTATGCAACAAAAGAAATGTTAAAGTTAAATGCAACTGTATATGAAAATTTCAGATTCATCAACAATATTGCCAGTGACATATTTCCTATATGAGTCAATTTTAAGTTCCTTTTCTAAGCCTCTAGCAATGAGAGTTATACGTCGTACGAAAGAACAAGCTAAGAGCTTTCAACCAAGCTGTAAGTCGTTTATGCAGCAAAAGAAATGTGCAAGTTAAATGCAACTGTATATGAAAAATACATTTTCATCAACAATATTCCCAGTGACATATTTCCCAGGTGAGTCAATTTTAAGTTCCTTTCCTAAGCCTCTATCAAGGAGAGTTATACATCGTTGGAAAGAACAAGCTAGGAGCTTTCAACCAAGCTATAAATGATTTATGCAACAAAAGAAATGTGAAAGTTAGATGCAACTGTATATGAAAATTACAGATTCATCAACAATATTGCCAGTCACATATTTCCTAGATGAGTCAATTTTAAGTTCCTTTCCTAAGCCTCTAGCAATGAGAGTTATACGTCGTACGAAAGAACAAGCTAAGAGCTTTCAACCAAGCTGTAAGTTGTTTATGCAGCAAAAGAAATGTGAAAGTTAAATGCAACTGTATATGAAAAATACATTTTCATCAACAATATTCCCAGTGACATATTTCCCAGGTGAGTCAATTTTAAGTTCCTTTCCTAAGCCTCTATCAAGGAGAGTTATACATCGTTGGAAAGAACAAGCTAAGGGCTTTCAATCAAGGTATAAACGTTTTATGCAACAAAAGAAATGTGAAAGTTAAATGCAACTGTACATGAAAACTACAAAATCATCAACAATATTCCCAATGACATATTTCCTAAGTAAGTCAATTATAAGTTCCTTCCCTAAGCCTTTATCAACGAGGGTTATACATCGTTGGAAAGAAAAAGCTAGGAGCTTTCAATCAAGCTATAAATGATTTATGCAACAAAAGAAATATGAAAGTTAAATGCAACTGTATATGAAAAACACAAAATCATCAACAATATTGCCAGTGACATATTTCCTAAGTGTGTCAATTATAAGTTCCTTCCCTAAGCCTCTATCAATTAGAGTTATACATCGTTAGAAAGAACAAGCTAGGAGCTTTCAACCAAGCTATAAATGATTTATGCAGCAAAAGAAATGTGAAAGTTAAATGCAACTGTATATGAAAAATAAAAAATCATCAACAATATTGCCAGTGACATATTTCCTGGAAGAGTCAATTTTAAGTACCTTTCCTAAGCTTCTATCACTGACAGTTATACGTCGCTGGAAAGAACAAACAAAGAGCATTCAATCAAGCTATAAATGATTTATGCAACAAAAGAAATGTGAAAGTTAAATGCAACTGTATATGAAAATTACAGATTCATCAACAATATTGCCAGTGACATATTTCCTAGATGAGTCAATTTTAAGTTCCTTTTCTAAGCCTCTAGCAATGAGAGTTATACGTCGTGCGAAAGAACAAGCTAAGAGCTTTCAACCAAGCTGTAAGTCGTTTATGCAGCAAAAGAAATGTGAAAGTTAAATGCAACTGTATATGAAAAATACATTTTCATCAACAATATTCCCAGTGACATATTTCCCAGGTGAGTCAATTTTAAGTTCCTTTCCTAAGCCTCTATCAAGGACAGTTATACATCGTTGGAAAGAACAAGCTAGGAGCTTTAAACCAAGCTATAAATGATTTATGCAACAAAAGAAATGTGAAAGTTAAATGCAACTGTATATGAAAATTACAGATTCATCAACAATATTGCCAGTAACATATTTCCTAGATGAGTCAATTTTAAGTTCCTTTCCTACGCCTCTATCAATGAGAGTTATACACCGTTGGAAAGAAAAAGCTAGGAGCTTTCAATCAAGCTATAACTGATTTATGCAGTAAAAGAAATGTGAAAGTTAAATGCAACTGTATATGAAAAATAAAAAATCATCAACAATATTGCCAGTGACATATTTCCTGGAAGAGTCAATTTTAAGTACCTTTCCTAAACCTCTTTAAACCTGAGTTTTACATCGTTGGAGAGAGCAAGCTAAGAGCTTTCAATTAAGCTATAAACGGTTTATGAAGCAAAACAAATGTGAAAGTTAAATGTAATTGTATATGAAAAATACAGTATCATCAACAATATTCCCAGTGACATATTTCCTAGATTAGTCAATTTTAAGTTCCTTTCCTAAGCCTCTATCAGCGAGGGTTATCTTCGTTGGAAAGAACAAAATAAGGGATTTCAACTAAGCTATACACGGTATATGCAGCGGAAAAAATGTGAGAGTTAAATACAACTGTATATGAAAAATACAGTCATCAACAATATTCCTCGTGACATAATTCCGAGATCCGTCAATTTTAAGTTCCTTTCCTAAGCTTCTATCAACCACAGTTATACATCGTTGGAAAGAACATATTTAAGGGCTTTCAATCACATTATAAATAGTTTTTGCAGCAAAAGAAATGTGAAAGTTAAATGCAACTGTATATGAAAAATACATTTTCATCAACAATATTCCCAGTGACATATTTCCCAGGTGAGTCAATTTTAAGTTCCTTTCCTAAGCCTCTATCAAGGAGAGTTATACATCGTTGGAAAGAACAAGCTAGGAGCTTTCAAACAAGCTGTTAATGATTTATGCAGCAAAAGAAATGTGAAAGTTAAATGCAACTGTACATGAAAAATACAAAATCATCAACAATATTCCCAATGACATATTTCCTAAGTGAGTCAATTATAAGTTCCTTCCCTAAGCCTTTATTAACGAGGGTTATACATCGTTGGAAAGAACAAGCTAAGGGCTTTCAATCAAGCTATAAACGTTTTATGCAACAAAAGAAATGTGAAAGATAAATGCAACTGTACATGAAAAATACAAAATCATCAACAATATTCCCAGTGTCATATTTCCTAGATGAGTCAATTTTAAGTTCGTTTCCTAAACCTCTTTAAACCTGACTTTTACATCGTTGGAGAGAGCAAGCTAAGAGCTTTCAATTAAGCTATAAACGGTTTATGCAGCAAAACAAATGTGAAAGTTAAATGTAATTGTATATGAAAAATACAGTATCATCAACAATATTCCCAGTGACATATTTCCTAGATTAGTCAATTTTAAGTTCCTTTCCTAAGCCTCTATCAGCGAGGGTTATCTTCGTTGGAAAGAACAAAATAAGGGATTTCAACTAAGCTATACACGGTATATGCAGCGGGAAAAATGTGAGAGTTAAATACAACTGTATATGAAAAATACAGAGTCATCAACAATATTCCTCGTGACATAATTCCGAGATCCGTTAATTTTAAGTTCCTTTCCTAAGCTTCTATCAACCACAGTTATACATCGTTGGAAAGAACAAAATAAGGGCTTTCAATCACACTATAAATAGTTTTTGCAGCAAAAGAAATGTGAAAGTTAAATGCAACTGTACATGAAAAATACAAAATCATCAACAATATTCCCAGTGACATATTTCCTAAGTCAGTCAATTATAACTTCCTTCCCTAAGCCTCTAACAATGAGGGTTATACATCGTTGGAAAGAAAAAGCTAGGAGCTTTCAATCAAGCTATAAATGATTTATGCAACAAAAGAAATATGAAAGTTAAATGCAACTGTATATGAAAAACACAAAATCATCAACAATATTGCCAGTGACATATTTCCTAAGTGTGTCAATTATAAGTTCCTTCCCTAAGCCTCTATCAATTAGAGTTATACATCGTTAGAAAGAACAAGCTAGGAGCTTTCAACCAAGCTATAAATGATTTATGCAGCAGAAGAAATGTGAAAGTTAGATGCAACTGTATATGAAAAATACAAAATCATCAACAATATTGCCAGTAACATATTTCCTAGATGAGTCAATTTTAAGTTCCTTTCCTACGCCTCTATCAATGAGAGTTATACACCGTTGGAAAGAAAAAGCTAGGAGCTTTCAATCAAGCTATAACTGATTTATGCAGTAAAAGAAATGTGAAAGTTAAATGCAACTGTATATGAAAAATAAAAAATCATCAACAATATTGCCAGTGACATATTTCCTGGAAGAGTCAATTTTAAGTACCTTTCCTAAGCTTCTATCACTGACAGTTATACGTCGCTGGAAAGAACAAACAAAGAGCATTCAATCAAGCTATAAATGATTTATGCAACAAAAGAAATGTGAAAGTTAAATGCAACTGTATATGAAAATTACAGATTCATCAACAATATTGCCAGTGACATATTTCCTAGATGAGTCAATTTTAAGTTCCTTTTCTAAGCCTCTAGCAATGAGAGTTATACGTCGTGCGAAAGAACAAGCTAAGAGCTTTCAACCAAGCTGTAAGTCGTTTATGCAGCAAAAGAAATGTGAAAGTTAAATGCAACTGTATATGAAAAATACATTTTCATCAACAATATTCCCAGTGACATATTTCCCAGGTGAGTCAATTTTAAGTTCCTTTCCTAAGCCTCTATCAAGGACAGTTATACATCGTTGGAAAGAACAAGCTAGGAGCTTTAAACCAAGCTATAAATGATTTATGCAACAAAAGAAATGTGAAAGTTAAATGCAACTGTATATGAAAATTACAGATTCATCAACAATATTGCCAGTAACATATTTCCTAGATGAGTCAATTTTAAGTTCCTTTCCTACGCCTCTATCAATGAGAGTTATACACCGTTGGAAAGAAAAAGCTAGGAGCTTTCAATCAAGCTATAACTGATTTATGCAGTAAAAGAAATGTGAAAGTTAAATGCAACTGTATATGAAAAATAAAAAATCATCAACAATATTGCCAGTGACATATTTCCTGGAAGAGTCAATTTTAAGTACCTTTCCTAAACCTCTTTAAACCTGAGTTTTACATCGTTGGAGAGAGCAAGCTAAGAGCTTTCAATTAAGCTATAAACGGTTTATGAAGCAAAACAAATGTGAAAGTTAAATGTAATTGTATATGAAAAATACAGTATCATCAACAATATTCCCAGTGACATATTTCCTAGATTAGTCAATTTTAAGTTCCTTTCCTAAGCCTCTATCAGCGAGGGTTATCTTCGTTGGAAAGAACAAAATAAGGGATTTCAACTAAGCTATACACGGTATATGCAGCGGAAAAAATGTGAGAGTTAAATACAACTGTATATGAAAAATACAGTCATCAACAATATTCCTCGTGACATAATTCCGAGATCCGTCAATTTTAAGTTCCTTTCCTAAGCTTCTATCAACCACAGTTATACATCGTTGGAAAGAACAAAATAAGGGCTTTCAATCACATTATAAATAGTTTCTGCAGCAAAAGAAATGTGAAAGTTAAATGCAACTGTATATGAAAAATACATTTTCATCAACAATATTCCCAGTGACATATTTCCCAGGTGAGTCAATTTTAAGTTCCTTTCCTAAGCCTCTATCAAGGAGAGTTATACATCGTTGGAAAGAACAAGCTAGGAGCTTTCAAACAAGCTGTTAATGATTTATGCAGCAAAAGAAATGTGAAAGTTAAATGCAACTGTACATGAAAAATACAAAATCATCAACAATATTCCCAATGACATATTTCCTAAGTGAGTCAATTATAAGTTCCTTCCCTAAGCCTTTATTAACGAGGGTTATACATAGTTGGAAAGAACAAGCTAAGGGCTTTCAATCAAGCTATAAACGTTTTATGCAACAAAAGAAATGTGAAAGATAAATGCAACTGTACATGAAAAATACAAAATCATCAACAATATTCCCAGTGTCATATTTCCTAGATGAGTCAATTTTAAGTTCGTTTCCTAAACCTCTTTAAACCTGACTTTTACATCGTTGGAGAGAGCAAGCTAAGAGCTTTCAATTAAGCTATAAACGGTTTATGCAGCAAAACAAATGTGAAAGTTAAATGTAATTGTATATGAAAAATACAGTATCATCAACAATATTCCCAGTGACATATTTCCTAGATTAGTCAATTTTAAGTTCCTTTCCTAAGCCTCTATCAGCGAGGGTTATCTTCGTTGGAAAGAACAAAATAAGGGATTTCAACTAAGCTATACACGGTATATGCAGCGGGAAAAATGTGAGAGTTAAATACAACTGTATATGAAAAATACAGAGTCATCAACAATATTCCTCGTGACATAATTCCGGGATCCGTCAATTTTAAGTTCCTTTCCTAAGCTTCTATCAACCACAGTTATACATCGTTGGAAAGAACAAAATAAGGGCTTTCAATCACACTATAAATAGTTTTTGCAGCAAAAGAAATGTGAAAGTTAAATGCAACTGTACATGAAAAATACAAAATCATCAACAATATTCCCAGTGACATATTTCCTAAGTCAGTCAATTATAACTTCCTTCCCTAAGCCTCTAACAATGAGGGTTATACATCGTTGGAAAGAAAAAGCTAGGAGCTTTCAATCAAGCTATAACTGATTTATGTAGTAAAAGAAATGTGAAAGTTAAATGCAACTGTATATGAAAAATAAAAAATCATCAACAATATTGCCAGTGACATATTTCCTGGAAGAGTCAATTTTAAGTACCTTTCCTAAGCTTCTATCACTGACAGTTATACGTCGTTGGAAAGAACAAACTAAGAGCATTCAATCAAGCTATAAATGATTTATGCAACAAAAGAAATGTGAAAGTTAAATGCAACTGTATATGAAAATTACAGATTCATCAACAATATTGCCAGTGACATATTTCCTAGATGAGTCAATTTTAAGTTCCTTTTCTAAGCCTCTAGCAATGAGAGTTATACGTCGTGCGAAAGAACAAGCTAAGAGCTTTCAACCAAGCTGTAAGTCGTTTATGCAGCAAAAGAAATGTGAAAGTTAAATGCAACTGTATATGAAAAATACATTTTCATCAACAATATTCCCAGTGACATATTTCCCAGGTGAGTCAATTTTAAGTTCCTTTCCTAAGCCTCTATCAAGGAGAGTTATACATCGTTGGAAAGAACAAGCTAGGAGCTTTCAAACAAGCTGTTAATGATTTATGCAGCAAAAGAAATGTGAAAGTTAAATGCAACTGTACATGAAAAATACAAAATCATCAACAATATTCCCAATGACATATTTCCTAAGTGAGTCAATTATAAGTTCCTTCCCTAAGCCTTTATTAACGAGGGTTATACATAGTTGGAAAGAACAAGCTAAGGGCTTTCAATCAAGCTATAAACGTTTTATGCAACAAAAGAAATGTGAAAGATAAATGCAACTGTACATGAAAAATACAAAATCATCAACAATATTCCCAGTGTCATATTTCCTAGATGAGTCAATTTTAAGTTCGTTTCCTAAACCTCTTTAAACCTGACTTTTACATCGTTGGAGAGAGCAAGCTAAGAGCTTTCAATTAAGCTATAAACGGTTTATGCAGCAAAACAAATGTGAAAGTTAAATGTAATTGTATATGAAAAATACAGTATCATCAACAATATTCCCAGTGACATATTTCCTAGATTAGTCAATTTTAAGTTCCTTTCCTAAGCCTCTATCAGCGAGGGTTATCTTCGTTGGAAAGAACAAAATAAGGGATTTCAACTAAGCTATACACGGTATATGCAGCGGGAAAAATGTGAGAGTTAAATACAACTGTATATGAAAAATACAGAGTCATCAACAATATTCCTCGTGACATAATTCCGGGATCCGTCAATTTTAAGTTCCTTTCCTAAGCTTCTATCAACCACAGTTATACATCGTTGGAAAGAACAAAATAAGGGCTTTCAATCACACTATAAATAGTTTTTGCAGCAAAAGAAATGTGAAAGTTAAATGCAACTGTACATGAAAAATACAAAATCATCAACAATATTCCCAGTGACATATTTCCTAAGTCAGTCAATTATAACTTCCTTCCCTAAGCCTCTAACAATGAGGGTTATACATCGTTGGAAAGAAAAAGCTAGGAGCTTTCAATCAAGCTATAACTGATTTATGTAGTAAAAGAAATGTGAAAGTTAAATGCAACTGTATATGAAAAATAAAAAATCATCAACAATATTGCCAGTGACATATTTCCTGGAAGAGTCAATTTTAAGTACCTTTCCTAAGCTTCTATCACTGACAGTTATACGTCGTTGGAAAGAACAAACTAAGAGCATTCAATCAAGCTATAAATGATTTATGCAACAAAAGAAATGTGAAAGTTAAATGCAACTGTATATGAAAATTACAGATTCATCAACAATATTGCCAGTGACATATTTCCTAGATGAGTCAATTTTAAGTTCCTTTTCTAAGCCTCTAGCAATGAGAGTTATACGTCGTGCGAAAGAACAAGCTAAGAGCTTTCAACCAAGCTGTAAGTCGTTTATGCAGCAAAAGAAATGTGAAAGTTAAATGCAACTGTATATGAAAAATACATTTTCATCAACAATATTCCCAGTGACATATTTCCCAGGTGAGTCAATTTTAAGTTCCTTTCCTAAGCCTCTATCAAGGAGAGTTATACATCGTTGGAAAGAACAAGCTAGGAGCTTTCAAACAAGCTGTTAATGATTTATACAGCAAAAGAAATGTGAAAGTTAAATGCAACTGTACATGAAAAATACAAAATCATCAACAATATTCCCAATGACATATTTCCTAAGTGAGTCAATTATAAGTTCCTTCCCTAAGCCTTTATTAACGAGGGTTATACATCGTTGGAAAGAACAAGCTAAGGGCTTTCAATCAAGCTATAAACGTTTTATGCAACAAAAGAAATGTGAAAGATAAATGCAACTGTACATGAAAAATACAAAATCATCAACAATATTCCCAGTGTCATATTTCCTAGATGAGTCAATTTTAAGTTCGTTTCCTAAACCTCTTTAAACCTGACTTTTACATCGTTGGAGAGAGCAAGCTAAGAGCTTTCAATTAAGCTATAAACGGTTTATGCAGCAAAACAAATGTGAAAGTTAAATGTAATTGTATATGAAAAATACAGTATCATCAACAATATTCCCAGTGACATATTTCCTAGATTAGTCAATTTTAAGTTCCTTTCCTAAGCCTCTATCAGCGAGGGTTATCTTCGTTGGAAAGAACAAAATAAGGGATTTCAACTAAGCTATACACGGTATATGCAGCGGGAAAAATGTGAGAGTTAAATACAACTGTATATGAAAAATACAGAGTCATCAACAATATTCCTCGTGACATAATTCCGAGATCCGTCAATTTTAAGTTCCTTTCCTAAGCTTCTATCAACCACAGTTATACATCGTTGGAAAGAACAAAATAAGGGCTTTCAATCACACTATAAATAGTTTTTGCAGCAAAAGAAATGTGAAAGTTAAATGCAACTGTACATGAAAAATACAAAATCATCAACAATATTCCCAGTGACATATTTCCTAAGTCAGTCAATTATAACTTCCTTCCCTAAGCCTCTAACAATGAGGGTTATACATCGTTGGAAAGAAAAAGCTAGGAGCTTTCAATCAAGCTATAAATGATTTATGCAACAAAAGAAATATGAAAGTTAAATGCAACTGTATATGAAAAACACAAAATCATCAACAATATTGCCAGTGACATATTTCCTAAGTGTGTCAATTATAAGTTCCTTCCCTAAGCCTCTATCAATTAGAGTTATACATCGTTAGAAAGAACAAGCTAGGAGCTTTCAACCAAGCTATAAATGATTTATGCAGCAAAAGAAATGTGAAAGTTAGATGCAACTGTATATGAAAAATACAAAATCATCAACAATATTGCCAGTAACATATTTCCTAGATGAGTCAATTTTAAGTTCCTTTCCTACGCCTCTATCAATGAGAGTTATACACCGTTGGAAAGAAAAAGCTAGGAGCTTTCAATCAAGCTATAACTGATTTATGCAGTAAAAGAAATGTGAAAGTTAAATGCAACTGTATATGAAAAATAAAAAATCATCAACAATATTGCCAGTGACATATTTCCTGGAAGAGTCAATTTTAAGTACCTTTCCTAAGCTTCTATCACTGACAGTTATACGTCGTTGGAAAGAACAAACTAAGAGCATTCAATCAAGCTATAAATGATTTATGCAACAAAAGAAATGTGAAAGTTAAATGCAACTGTATATGAAAATTACAGATTCATCAACAATATTGCCAGTGACATATTTCCTAGATGAGTCAATTTTAAGTTCCTTTTCTAAGCCTCTAGCAATGAGAGTTATACGTCGTGCGAAAGAACAAGCTAAGAGCTTTCAACCAAGCTGTAAGTCGTTTATGCAGCAAAAGAAATGTGAAAGTTAAATGCAACTGTATATGAAAAATACATTTTCATCAACAATATTCCCAGTGACATATTTCCCAGGTGAGTCAATTTTAAGTTCCTTTCCTAAGCCTCTATCAAGGACAGTTATACATCGTTGGAAAGAACAAGCTAGGAGCTTTAAATCAAGCTATAAATGATTTATGCAACAAAAGAAATGTGAAAGTTAAATGCAACTGTATATGAAAATTACAGATTCATCAACAATATTGCCAGTAACATATTTCCTAGATGAGTCAATTTTAAGTTCCTTTCCTACGCCTCTATCAATGAGAGTTATACACCGTTGGAAAGAAAAAGCTAGGAGCTTTCAATCAAGCTATAACTGATTTATGCAGTAAAAGAAATGTGAAAGTTAAATGCAACTGTATATGAAAAATAAAAAATCATCAACAATATTGCCAGTGACATATTTCCTGGAAGAGTCAATTTTAAGTACCTTTCCTAAACCTCTTTAAACCTGAGTTTTACATCGTTGGAGAGAGCAAGCTAAGAGCTTTCAATTAAGCTATAAACGGTTTATGAAGCAAAACAAATGTGAAAGTTAAATGTAATTGTATATGAAAAATACAGTATCATCAACAATATTCCCAGTGACATATTTCCTAGATTAGTCAATTTTAAGTTCCTTTCCTAAGCCTCTATCAGCGAGGGTTATCTTCGTTGGAAAGAACAAAATAAGGGATTTCAACTAAGCTATACACGGTATATGCAGCGGAAAAAATGTGAGAGTTAAATACAACTGTATATGAAAAATACAGTCATCAACAATATTCCTCGTGACATAATTCCGAGATCCGTCAATTTTAAGTTCCTTTCCTAAGCTTCTATCAACCACAGTTATACATCGTTGGAAAGAACAAAATAAGGGCTTTCAATCACATTATAAATAGTTTCTGCAGCAAAAGAAATGTGAAAGTTAAATGCAACTGTATATGAAAAATACATTTTCATCAACAATATTCCCAGTGACATATTTCCCAGGTGAGTCAATTTTAAGTTCCTTTCCTAAGCCTCTATCAAGGAGAGTTATACATCGTTGGAAAGAACAAGCTAGGAGCTTTCAAACAAGCTGTTAATGATTTATGCAGCAAAAGAAATGTGAAAGTTAAATGCAACTGTACATGAAAAATACAAAATCATCAACAATATTCCCAATGACATATTTCCTAAGTGAGTCAATTATAAGTTCCTTCCCTAAGCCTTTATTAACGAGGGTTATACATCGTTGGAAAGAACAAGCTAAGGGCTTTCAATCAAGCTATAAACGTTTTATGCAACAAAAGAAATGTGAAAGATAAATGCAACTGTACATGAAAAATACAAAATCATCAACAATATTCCCAGTGTCATATTTCCTAGATGAGTCAATTTTAAGTTCGTTTCCTAAACCTCTTTAAACCTGACTTTTACATCGTTGGAGAGAGCAAGCTAAGAGCTTTCAATTAAGCTATAAACGGTTTATGCAGCAAAACAAATGTGAAAGTTAAATGTAATTGTATATGAAAAATACAGTATCATCAACAATATTCCCAGTGACATATTTCCTAGATTAGTCAATTTTAAGTTCCTTTCCTAAGCCTCTATCAGCGAGGGTTATCTTCGTTGGAAAGAACAAAATAAGGGATTTCAACTAAGCTATACACGGTATATGCAGCGGAAAAAATGTGAGAGTTAAATACAACTGTATATGAAAAATACAGTCATCAACAATATTCCTCGTGACATAATTCCGAGATCCGTCAATTTTAAGTTCCTTTCCTAAGCTTCTATCAACCACAGTTATACATCGTTGGAAAGAACAAAATAAGGGCTTTCAATCACATTATAAATAGTTTCTGCAGCAAAAGAAATGTGAAAGTTAAATGCAACTGTATATGAAAAATACATTTTCATCAACAATATTCCCAGTGACATATTTCCCAGGTGAGTCAATTTTAAGTTCCTTTCCTAAGCCTCTATCAAGGAGAGTTATACATCGTTGGAAAGAACAAGCTAGGAGCTTTCAAACAAGCTGTTAATGATTTATGCAGCAAAAGAAATGTGAAAGTTAAATGCAACTGTACATGAAAAATACAAAATCATCAACAATATTCCCAATGACATATTTCCTAAGTGAGTCAATTATAAGTTCCTTCCCTAAGCCTTTATTAACGAGGGTTATACATCGTTGGAAAGAACAAGCTAAGGGCTTTCAATCAAGCTATAAACGTTTTATGCAACAAAAGAAATGTGAAAGATAAATGCAACTGTACATGAAAAATACAAAATCATCAACAATATTCCCAGTGTCATATTTCCTAGATGAGTCAATTTTAAGTTCGTTTCCTAAACCTCTTTAAACCTGACTTTTACATCGTTGGAGAGAGCAAGCTAAGAGCTTTCAATTAAGCTATAAACGGTTTATGCAGCAAAACAAATGTGAAAGTTAAATGTAATTGTATATGAAAAATACAGTATCATCAACAATATTCCCAGTGACATATTTCCTAGATTAGTCAATTTTAAGTTCCTTTCCTAAGCCTCTATCAGCGAGGGTTATCTTCGTTGGAAAGAACAAAATAAGGGATTTCAACTAAGCTATACACGGTATATGCAGCGGGAAAAATGTGAGAGTTAAATACAACTGTATATGAAAAATACAGAGTCATCAACAATATTCCTCGTGACATAATTCCGGGATCCGTCAATTTTAAGTTCCTTTCCTAAGCTTCTATCAACCACAGTTATACATCGTTGGAAAGAACAAAATAAGGGCTTTCAATCACACTATAAATAGTTTTTGCAGCAAAAGAAATGTGAAAGTTAAATGCAACTGTACATGAAAAATACAAAATCATCAACAATATTCCCAGTGACATATTTCCTAAGTCAGTCAATTATAACTTCCTTCCCTAAGCCTCTAACAATGAGGGTTATACATCGTTGGAAAGAAAAAGCTAGGAGCTTTCAATCAAGCTATAACTGATTTATGCAGTAAAAGAAATGTGAAAGTTAAATGCAACTGTATATGAAAAATAAAAAATCATCAACAATATTGCCAGTGACATATTTCCTGGAAGAGTCAATTTTAAGTACCTTTCCTAAGCTTCTATCACTGACAGTTATACGTCGTTGGAAAGAACAAACTAAGAGCATTCAATCAAGCTACAAATGATTTATGCAACAAAAGAAATGTGAAAGTTAAATGCAACTGTATATGAAAATTACAGATTCATCAACAATATTGCCAGTGACATATTTCCTAGATGAGTCAATTTTAAGTTCCTTTTCTAAGCCTCTAGCAATGAGAGTTATACGTCGTGCGAAAGAACAAGCTAAGAGCTTTCAACCAAGCTGTAAGTCGTTTATGCAGCAAAAGAAATGTGAAAGTTAAATGCAACTGTATATGAAAATTACAGATTCATCAACAATATTGCCAGTGACATATTTCCTAGATGAGTCAATTTTAAGTTCCTTTCCTACGCCTGTATCAATGAGAGTTATACACCGTTGGAAAGAAAAAGCTAGGAGCTTTCAATCAAGCTATAACTGATTTATGCAGTAAAAGAAATGTGAAAGTTAAATGCAACTGTATATGAAAAATAAAAAATCATCAACAATATTGCCAGTGACATATTTCCTGGAAGAGTCAATTTTAAGTACCTTTCCTAAGCTTCTATCACTGACAGTTATACGTCGTTGGAAAGAACAAACTAAGAGCATTCAATCAAGCTATAAATGATTTATGCAACAAAAGAAATGTGAAAGTTAAATGCAACTGTATATGAAAATTACAGATTCATCAACAATATTGCCAGTGACATATTTCCTAGATGAGTCAATTTTAAGTTCCTTTTCTAAGCCTCTAGCAATGAGAGTTATACGTCGTGCGAAAGAACAAGCCAAGAGCTTTCAACCAAGCTGTAAGTCGTTTATGCAGCAAAAGAAATGTGAAAGTTAAATGCAACTGTATATGAAAAATACATTTTCATCAACAATATTCCCAGTGACATATTTCCCAGGTGAGTCAATTTTAAGTTCCTTTCCTAAGACTCTATCAAGGACAGTTATACATCGTTGGAAAGAACAAGCTAGGAGCTTTAAACCAAGCTATAAATGATTTATGCAACAAAAGAAATGTGAAAGTTAAATGCAACTGTATATGAAAATTACAGATTCATCAACAATATTGCCAGTGACATATTTCCTAGATGAGTCAATTTTAAGTTCCTTTCCTAAGCCTCTAGCAATGAGAGTTATACGTCGTACGAAAGAACAAGCTAAGAGCTTTCAACCAAGCTGTAAGTCGTTTATGCAGCAAAAGAAATGTGAAAGTTAAATGCAACTGTATATGAAAAATAAAAAATCATCAACAATATTGCCAGTGACATATTTCCTGGAAGAGTCAATTTTAAGTACCTTTCCTAAGCTTCTATCACTGACAGTTATACGTCGTTGGAAAGAACAAACTAAGAGCATTCAATCAAGCTAGAAATGATTTATGCAACAAAAGAAATGTGAAAGTTAAATGCAACTGTATATGAAAATTACAGATTCATCAACAATATTGCCAGTGACATATTTCCTAGATGAGTCAATTTTAAGTTCCTTTTCTAAGCCTCTAGCAATGAGAGTTATACGTCGTGCGAAAGAACAAGCTAAGAGCTTTCAACCAAGCTGTAAGTCGTTTATGCAGCAAAAGAAATGTGAAAGTTAAATGCAACTGTATATGAAAAATACATTTTCATCAACAATATTCCCAGTGACATATTTCCCAGGTGAGTCAATTTTAAGTTCCTTTCCTACGCCTCTATCAATGAGAGTTATACACCGTTGGAAAGAAAAAGCTAGGAGCTTTCAATCAAGCTATAACTGATTTATGCAGTAAAAGAAATGTGAAAGTTAAATGCAACTGTATATGAAAAATAAAAAATCATCAACAATATTGCCAGTGACATATTTCCTGGAAGAGTCAATTTTAAGTACCTTTCCTAAGCTTCTATCACTGACAGTTATACGTCGTTGGAAAGAACAAACTAAGAGCATTCAATCAAGCTATAAATGATTTATGCAACAAAAGAAATGTGAAAGTTAAATGCAACTGTATATGAAAATTACAGATTCATCAACAATATTGCCAGTGACATATTTCCTAGATTAGTCAATTTTAAGTTCCTTTCCTAAGCCTCTATCAGCGAGGGTTATCTTCGTTGGAAAGAACAAAATAAGGGATTTCAACTAAGCTATACACGGTATATGCAGCGGGAAAAATGTGAGAGTTAAATACAACTGTATATGAAAAATACAGAGTCATCAACAATATTCCTCGTGACATAATTCCGGGATCCGTCAATTTTAAGTTCCTTTCCTAAGCTTCTATCAACCACAGTTATACATCGTTGGAAAGAACAAAATAAGGGCTTTCAATCACACTATAAATAGTTTTTGCAGCAAAAGAAATGTGAAAGTTAAATGCAACTGTACATGAAAAATACAAAATCATCAACAATATTCCCAGTGACATATTTCCTAAGTCAGTCAATTATAACTTCCTTCCCTAAGCCTCTAACAATGAGGGTTATACATCGTTGGAAAGAACAAGCTAAGAGCTTTCAATCAAGCTATAAATGTTTTATGTAACAAAACATATATGAAAGTTAAATGCAACTGTAAATGAAAAATACAAAATCATCAACAATATTGCCAGTGACATATTTCCTAAGTGTGTCAATTATAAGTTCCTTCCCTAAGCCTCTATCAATTAGAGTTATACATCGTTAGAAATAACAAGCTAGGAGCTTTCAACCAAGCTATAAATGATTTATGCAGCAAAAGAAATGTGAAAGTTAGATGCAACTGTATATGAAAAATACAAAATCATCAACAATATTGCCAGTAACATATTTCCTAGATGAGTCAATTTTAAGTTCCTTTCCTACGCATCTATCAATGAGAGTTATACACCGTTGGAAAGAAAAAGCTAGGAGCTTTCAATCAAGCTATAACTGATTTATGCAGTAAAAGAAATGTGAAAGTTAAATGCAACTGTATATGAAAAATAAAAAATCATCAGCAATATTGCCAGTGACATATTTCCTGGAAGAGTCAATTTTAAGTACCTTTCCTAAGCTTCTATCACTGACAGTTATACGTCGTTGGAAAGAACAAACTAAGAGCATTCAATCAAGCTATAAATGATTTATGCAACAAAAGAAATGTGAAAGTTAAATGCAACTGTATATGAAAATTACAGATTCATCAACAATATTGCCAGTGACATATTTCCTAGATGAGTCAATTTTAAGTTCCTTTTCTAAGCCTCTAGCAATGAGAGTTATACGTTGTGCGAAAGAACAAGCTAAGAGCTTTCAACCAAGCTGTAAGTCGTTTATGCAGCAAAAGAAATGTGAAAGTTAAATGCAACTGTATATGAAAAATACATTTTCATCAACAATATTCCCAGTGACATATTTCCCAGGTGAGTCAATTTTAAGTTCCTTTCCTAAGCCTCTATCAAGGAGAGTTATACATCGTTGGAAAGAACAAGCTAGGAGCTTTCAAACAAGCTGTTAATGATTTATGCAGCAAAAGAAATGTGAAAGTTAAATGCAACTGTACATGAAAAATACAAAATCATCAACAATATTCCCAATGACATATTTCCTAAGTGAGTCAATTATAAGTTCCTTCCCTAAGCCTTTATTAACGAGGGTTATACATCGTTGGAAAGAACAAGCTAAGGGCTTTCAATCAAGCTATAAACGTTTTATGCAACAAAAGAAATGTGAAAGTTAAATGCAACTGTACATGAAAAATACAAAATCATCAACAATATTCCCAGTGTCATATTTCCTAGATGAGTCAATTTTAAGTTCGTTTCCTAAACCTCTTTAAACCTGACTTTTACATCGTTGGAGAGAGCAAGCTAAGAGCTTTCAATTAAGCTATAAACGGTTTATGCAGCAAAACAAATGTGAAAGTTAAATGTAATTGTATATGAAAAATACAGTATCATCAACAATATTCCCAGTGACATATTTCCTAGATTAGTCAATTTTAAGTTCCTTTCCTAAGCCTCTATCAGCGAGGGTTATCTTCGTTGGAAAGAACAAAATAAGGGATTTCAACTAAGCTATACACGGTATATGCAGCGGGAAAAATGTGAGAGTTAAATACAACTGTATATGAAAAATACAGAGTCATCAACAATATTCCTCGTGACATAATTCCGGGATCCGTCAATTTTAAGTTCCTTTCCTAAGCTTCTATCAACCACAGTTATACATCGTTGGAAAGAACAAAATAAGGGCTTTCAATCACACTATAAATAGTTTTTGCAGCAAAAGAAATGTGAAAGTTAAATGCAACTGTACATGAAAAATACAAAATCATCAACAATATTCCCAGTGACATATTTCCTAAGTCAGTCAATTATAACTTCCTTCCCTAAGCCTCTAACAATGAGGGTTATACATCGTTGGAAAGAAAAAGCTAGGAGCTTTCAATCAAGCTATAACTGATTTATGCAGTAAAAGAAATGTGAAAGTTAAATGCAACTGTATATGAAAAATAAAAAATCATCAACAATATTGCCAGTGACATATTTCCTGGAAGAGTCAATTTTAAGTACCTTTCCTAAGCTTCTATCACTGACAGTTATACGTCGTTGGAAAGAACAAACTAAGAGCATTCAATCAAGCTACAAATGATTTATGCAACAAAAGAAATGTGAAAGTTAAATGCAACTGTATATGAAAATTACAGATTCATCAACAATATTGCCAGTGACATATTTCCTAGATGAGTCAATTTTAAGTTCCTTTTCTAAGCCTCTAGCAATGAGAGTTATACGTCGTGCGAAAGAACAAGCTAAGAGCTTTCAACCAAGCTGTAAGTCGTTTATGCAGCAAAAGAAATGTGAAAGTTAAATGCAACTGTATATGAAAATTACAGATTCATCAACAATATTGCCAGTGACATATTTCCTAGATGAGTCAATTTTAAGTTCCTTTCCTACGCCTGTATCAATGAGAGTTATACACCGTTGGAAAGAAAAAGCTAGGAGCTTTCAATCAAGCTATAACTGATTTATGCAGTAAAAGAAATGTGAAAGTTAAATGCAACTGTATATGAAAAATAAAAAATCATCAACAATATTGCCAGTGACATATTTCCTGGAAGAGTCAATTTTAAGTACCTTTCCTAAGCTTCTATCACTGACAATTATACGTCGTTGGAAAGAACAAACTAAGAGCATTCAATCAAGCTATAAATGATTTATGCAACAAAAGAAATGTGAAAGTTAAATGCAACTGTATATGAAAATTACAGATTCATCAACAATATTGCCAGTGACATATTTCCTAGATGAGTCAATTTTAAGTTCCTTTTCTAAGCCTCTAGCAATGAGAGTTATACGTCGTGCGAAAGAACAAGCCAAGAGCTTTCAACCAAGCTGTAAGTCGTTTATGCAGCAAAAGAAATGTGAAAGTTAAATGCAACTGTATATGAAAAATACATTTTCATCAACAATATTCCCAGTGACATATTTCCCAGGTGAGTCAATTTTAAGTTCCTTTCCTAAGCCTCTATCAAGGACAGTTATACATCGTTGGAAAGAACAAGCTAGGAGCTTTAAACCAAGCTATAAATGATTTATGCAACAAAAGAAATGTGAAAGTTAAATGCAACTGTATATGAAAATTACAGATTCATCAACAATATTGCCAGTGACATATTTCCTAGATGAGTCAATTTTAAGTTCCTTTCCTAAGCCTCTAGCAATGAGAGTTATACGTCGTACGAAAGAACAAGCTAAGAGCTTTCAACCAAGCTGTAAGTCGTTTATGCAGCAAAAGAAATGTGAAAGTTAAATGCAACTGTATATGAAAAATAAAAAATCATCAACAATATTGCCAGTGACATATTTCCTGGAAGAGTCAATTTTAAGTACCTTTCCTAAGCTTCTATCACTGACAGTTATACGTCGTTGGAAAGAACAAACTAAGAGCATTCAATCAAGCTAGAAATGATTTATGCAACAAAAGAAATGTGAAAGTTAAATGCAACTGTATATGAAAATTACAGATTCATCAACAATATTGCCAGTGACATATTTCCTAGATGAGTCAATTTTAAGTTCCTTTTCTAAGCCTCTAGCAATGAGAGTTATACGTCGTGCGAAAGAACAAGCTAAGAGCTTTCAACCAAGCTGTAAGTCGTTTATGCAGCAAAAGAAATGTGAAAGTTAAATGCAACTGTATATGAAAAATACATTTTCATCAACAATATTCCCAGTGACATATTTCCCAGGTGAGTCAATTTTAAGTTCCTTTCCTACGCCTCTATCAATGAGAGTTATACACCGTTGGAAAGAAAAAGCTAGGAGCTTTCAATCAAGCTATAACTGATTTATGCAGTAAAAGAAATGTGAAAGTTAAATGCAACTGTATATGAAAAATAAAAAATCATCAACAATATTGCCAGTGACATATTTCCTGGAAGAGTCAATTTTAAGTACCTTTCCTAAGCTTCTATCACTGACAGTTATACGTCGTTGGAAAGAACAAACTAAGAGCATTCAATCAAGCTATAAATGATTTATGCAACAAAAGAAATGTGAAAGTTAAATGCAACTGTATATGAAAATTACAGATTCATCAACAATATTGCCAGTGACATATTTCCTAGATGAGTCAATTTTAAGTTCCTTTCCTAAGCCTCTATCAGCGAGGGTTATCTTCGTTGGAAAGAACAAAATAAGGGATTTCAACTAAGCTATACACGGTATATGCAGCGGGAAAAATGTGAGAGTTAAATACAACTGTATATGAAAAATACAGAGTCATCAACAATATTCCTCGTGACATAATTCCGGGATCCGTCAATTTTAAGTTCCTTTCCTAAGCTTCTATCAACCACAGTTATACATCGTTGGAAAGAACAAAATAAGGGCTTTCAATCACACTATAAATAGTTTTTGCAGCAAAAGAAATGTGAAAGTTAAATGCAACTGTATATGAAAAATACAAAATCATCAACAATATTCCCAGTGACATATTTCCTAAGTCAGTCAATTATAACTTCCTTCCCTAAGCCTCTAACAATGAGGGTTATACATCGTTGGAAAGAAAAAGCTAGGAGCTTTCAGTCAAGCTATAAATGTTTTATGTAACAAAACATATATGAAAGTTAAATGCAACTGTAAATGAAAAATACAAAATCATCAACAATATTGCCAGTGACATATTTCCTAAGTGTGTCAATTATAAGTTCCTTCCCTAAGCCTCTATCAATTAGAGTTATACATCGTTAGAAATAACAAGCTAGGAGCTTTCAACCAAGCTATAAATGATTTATGCAGCAAAAGAAATGTGAAAGTTAGATGCAACTGTATATGAAAAATACAAAATCATCAACAATATTGCCAGTAACATATTTCCTAGATGAGTCAATTTTAAGTTCCTTTCCTACGCATCTATCAATGAGAGTTATACACCGTTGGAAAGAAAAAGCTAGGAGCTTTCAATCAAGCTATAACTGATTTATGCAGTAAAAGAAATGTGAAAGTTAAATGCAACTGTATATGAAAAATAAAAAATCATCAGCAATATTGCCAGTGACATATTTCCTGGAAGAGTCAATTTTAAGTACCTTTCCTAAGCTTCTATCACTGACAGTTATACGTCGTTGGAAAGAACAAACTAAGAGCATTCAATCAAGCTATAAATGATTTATGCAACAAAAGAAATGTGAAAGTTAAATGCAACTGTATATGAAAATTACAGATTCATCAACAATATTGCCAGTGACATATTTCCTAGATGAGTCAATTTTAAGTTCCTTTTCTAAGCCTCTAGCAATGAGAGTTATACGTTGTGCGAAAGAACAAGCTAAGAGCTTTCAACCAAGCTGTAAGTCGTTTATGCAGCAAAAGAAATGTGAAAGTTAAATGCAACTGTATATGAAAAATACATTTTCATCAACAATATTCCCAGTGACATATTTCCCAGGTGAGTCAATTTTAAGTTCCTTTCCTAAGCCTCTATCAAGGACAGTTATACATCGTTGGAAAGAACAAGCTAGGAGCTTTAAACCAAGCTATAAATTATTTATGCAACAAAAGAAATGTGAAAGTTAAATGCAACTGTACATGAAAAATACATAATCATCAACAATATTCCCAGTGTCATATTTCCTAGATGAGTCAATTTTAAGTTCGTTTCCTAAACCTCTTTAAACCTGAGTTTTACATCGTTGGAGAGAGCAAGCTAAGAGCTTTCAATTAAGCTATAAACGGTTCATGCAGCAAAACAAATGTGAAAGTTAAATGTAATTGTATATGAAAAATACAGTATCATCAACAATATTCCCAGTGACATATTTCCTAGATTAGTCAATTTTAAGTTCCTTTCCTAAGCCTCTATCAGCGAGGGTTATCTTCGTTGGAAAGAACAAAATAAGGGATTTCAACTAAGCTATACACGGTATATGCAGCGGAAAAAATGTGACAGTTAAATACAACTGTATATGAAAAATACAGAGTCATCAACAATATTCCTCGTGACATAATTCCGGGATCCGTCAATTTTAAGTTCCTTTCCTAAGCTTCTATCAACCACAGTTATACATCGTTGGAAAGAACAAAATAAGGGCTTTCAATCACACTATAAATAGTTTTTGCAGCAAAAGAAATGTGAAAGTTAAATGCAACTGTACATGAAAAATACAAAATCATCAACAATATTCCCAGTGACATATTTCCTAAGTCAGTCAATTATAACTTCCTTCCCTAAGCCTCTAACAATGAGGGTTATACATCGTTGGAAAGAAAAAGCTAGGAGCTTTCAATCAAGCTATAACTGATTTATGCAGTAAAAGAAATGTGAAAGTTAAATGCAACTGTATATGAAAAATAAAAAATCATCAACAATATTGCCAGTGACATATTTCCTGGAAGAGTCAATTTTAAGTACCTTTCCTAAGCTTCTATCACTGACAGTTATACGTCGTTGGAAAGAACAAACTAAGAGCATTCAATCAAGCTACAAATGATTTATGCAACAAAAGAAATGTGAAAGTTAAATGCAACTGTATATGAAAATTACAGATTCATCAACAATATTGCCAGTGACATATTTCCTAGATGAGTCAATTTTAAGTTCCTTTTCTAAGCCTCTAGCAATGAGAGTTATACGTCGTGCGAAAGAACAAGCTAAGAGCTTTCAACCAAGCTGTAAGTCGTTTATGCAGCAAAAGAAATGTGAAAGTTAAATGCAACTGTATATGAAAATTACAGATTCATCAACAATATTGCCAGTGACATATTTCCTAGATGAGTCAATTTTAAGTTCCTTTCCTACGCCTGTATCAATGAGAGTTATACACCGTTGGAAAGAAAAAGCTAGGAGCTTTCAATCAAGCTATAACTGATTTATGCAGTAAAAGAAATGTGAAAGTTAAATGCAACTGTATATGAAAAATAAAAAATCATCAACAATATTGCCAGTGACATATTTCCTGGAAGAGTCAATTTTAAGTACCTTTCCTAAGCTTCTATCACTGACAGTTATACGTCGTTGGAAAGAACAAACTAAGAGCATTCAATCAAGCTAGAAATGATTTATGCAACAAAAGAAATGTGAAAGTTAAATGCAACTGTATATGAAAATTACAGATTCATCAACAATATTGCCAGTGACATATTTCCTAGATGAGTCAATTTTAAGTTCCTTTTCTAAGCCTCTAGCAATGAGAGTTATACGTCGTGCGAAAGAACAAGCTAAGAGCTTTCAACCAAGCTGTAAGTCGTTTATGCAGCAAAAGAAATGTGAAAGTTAAATGCAACTGTATATGAAAAATACATTTTCATCAACAATATTCCCAGTGACATATTTCCCAGGTGAGTCAATTTTAAGTTCCTTTCCTAAGCCTCTATCAAGGACAGTTATACATCGTTGGAAAGAACAAGCTAGGAGCTTTAAACCAAGCTATAAATGATTTATGCAACAAAAGAAATGTGAAAGTTAAATGCAACTGTATATGAAAATTACAGATTCATCAACAATATTGCCAGTGACATATTTCCTAGATGAGTCAATTTTAAGTTCCTTTCCTAAGCCTCTAGCAATGAGAGTTATACGTCGTACGAAAGAACAAGCTAAGAGCTTTCAACCAAGCTGTAAGTCGTTTATGCAGCAAAAGAAATGTGAAAGTTAAATGCAACTGTATATGAAAAATAAAAAATCATCAACAATATTGCCAGTGACATATTTCCTGGAAGAGTCAATTTTAAGTACCTTTCCTAAGCTTCTATCACTGACAGTTATACGTCGTTGGAAAGAACAAACTAAGAGCATTCAATCAAGCTAGAAATGATTTATGCAACAAAAGAAATGTGAAAGTTAAATGCAACTGTATATGAAAATTACAGATTCATCAACAATATTGCCAGTGACATATTTCCTAGATGAGTCAATTTTAAGTTCCTTTTCTAAGCCTCTAGCAATGAGAGTTATACGTCGTGCGAAAGAACAAGCTAAGAGCTTTCAACCAAGCTGTAAGTCGTTTATGCAGCAAAAGAAATGTGAAAGTTAAATGCAACTGTATATGAAAAATACATTTTCATCAACAATATTCCCAGTGACATATTTCCCAGGTGAGTCAATTTTAAGTTCCTTTCCTACGCCTCTATCAATGAGAGTTATACACCGTTGGAAAGAAAAAGCTAGGAGCTTTCAATCAAGCTATAACTGATTTATGCAGTAAAAGAAATGTGAAAGTTAAATGCAACTGTATATGAAAAATAAAAAATCATCAACAATATTGCCAGTGACATATTTCCTGGAAGAGTCAATTTTAAGTACCTTTCCTAAGCTTCTATCACTGACAGTTATACGTCGTTGGAAAGAACAAACTAAGAGCATTCAATCAAGCTATAAATGATTTATGCAACAAAAGAAATGTGAAAGTTAAATGCAACTGTATATGAAAATTACAGATTCATCAACAATATTGCCAGTGACATATTTCCTAGATTAGTCAATTTTAAGTTCCTTTCCTAAGCCTCTATCAGCGAGGGTTATCTTCGTTGGAAAGAACAAAATAAGGGATTTCAACTAAGCTATACACGGTATATGCAGCGGAAAAAATGTGAGAGTTAAATAAAACTGTATATGAAAAATACAGAGTCATCAACAATATTCCTCGTGACATAATTCCGGGATCCGTCAATTTTAAGTTCCTTTCCTAAGCTTCTATCAACCACAGTTATACATCGTTGGAAAGAACAAAATAAGGGCTTTCAATCACACTATAAATAGTTTTTGCAGCAAAAGAAATGTGAAAGTTAAATGCAACTGTACATGAAAAATACAAAATCATCAACAATATTCCCAGTGACATATTTCCTAAGTCAGTCAATTATAACTTCCTTCCCTAAGCCTCTAACAATGAGGGTTATACATCGTTGGAAAGAAAAAGCTAGGAGCTTTCAATCAAGCTATAAATGATTTATGCAACAAAAGATATATGAAAGTTAAATGCAACTGTATATGAAAAACACAAAATCATCAACAATATTGCCAGTGACATATTTCCTAAGTGTGTCAATTATAAGTTCCTTCCCTAAGCCTCTATCAATTAGAGTTATACATCGTTAGAAATAACAAGCTAGGAGCTTTCAACCAAGCTATAAATGATTTATGCAGCAAAAGAAATGTGAAAGTTAGATGCAACTGTATATGAAAAATACAAAATCATCAACAATATTGCCAGTAACATATTTCCTAGATGAGTCAATTTTAAGTTCCTTTCCTACGCATCTATCAATGAGAGTTATACACCGTTGGAAAGAAAAAGCTAGGAGCTTTCAATCAAGCTATAACTGATTTATGCAGTAAAAGAAATGTGAAAGTTAAATGCAACTGTATATGAAAAATAAAAAATCATCAGCAATATTGCCAGTGACATATTTCCTGGAAGAGTCAATTTTAAGTACCTTTCCTAAGCTTCTATCACTGACAGTTATACGTCGTTGGAAAGAACAAACTAAGAGCATTCAATCAAGCTATAAATGATTTATGCAACAAAAGAAATGTGAAAGTTAAATGCAACTGTATATGAAAATTACAGATTCATCAACAATATTGCCAGTGACATATTTCCTAGATGAGTCAATTTTAAGTTCCTTTTCTAAGCCTCTAGCAATGAGAGTTATACGTTGTGCGAAAGAACAAGCTAAGAGCTTTCAACCAAGCTGTAAGTCGTTTATGCAGCAAAAGAAATGTGAAAGTTAAATGCAACTGTATATGAAAAATACATTTTCATCAACAATATTCCCAGTGACATATTTCCCAGGTGAGTCAATTTTAAGTTCCTTTCCTAAGCCTCTATCAAGGACAGTTATACATCGTTGGAAAGAACAAGCTAGGAGCTTTAAACCAAGCTATAAATTATTTATGCAACAAAAGAAATGTGAAAGTTAAATGCAACTGTATATGAAAATTACAGATTCATCAACAATATTGCCAGTAACATATTTCCTAGATGAGTCAATTTTAAGTTCCTTTCCTACGCCTCTATCAATGAGAGTTATACACCGTTGGAAAGAAAAAGCTAGGAGCTTTCAATCAAGCTATAACTGATTTATGCAGTAAAAGAAATGTGAAAGTTAAATGCAACTGTATATGAAAAATAAAAAATCATCAACAATATTGCCAGTGACATATTTCCTGGAAGAGTCAATTTTAAGTACCTTTCCTAAACCTCTTTAAACCTGAGTTTTACATCGTTGGAGAGAGCAAGCTAAGAGCTTTCAATTAAGCTATAAACGGTTTATGCAGCAAAACAAATGTGAAAGTTAAATGTAATTGTATATGAAAAATACAGTATCATCAACAATATTCCCAGTGACATATTTCCTAGATTAGTCAATTTTAAGTTCCTTTCCTAAGCCTCTATCAGCGAGGGTTATCTTCGTTGGAAAGAACAAAATAAGGGATTTCAACTAAGCTATACACGGTATATGCAGCGGAAAAAATGTGAGAGTTAAATACAACTGTATATGAAAAATACAGAGTCATCAACAATATTCCTCGTGACATAATTCCGAGATCCGTCAATTTTAAGTTCCTTTCCTAAGCTTCTATCAACCACAGTTATACATCGTTGGAAAGAACAAAATAAGGGCTTTCAATCACATTATAAATAGTTTTTGCAGCAAAAGAAATGTGAAAGTTAAATGCAACTGTATATGAAAAATACATTTTCATCAACAATATTCCCAGTGACATATTTCCCAGGTGAGTCAATTTTAAGTTCCTTTCCTAAGCCTCTATCAAGGAGAGTTATACATCGTTGGAAAGAACAAGCTAGGAGCTTTCAAACAAGCTGTTAATGATTTATGCAGCAAAAGAAATGTGAAAGTTAAATGCAACTGTACATGAAAAATACAAAATCATCAACAATATTCCCAATGACATATTTCCTAAGTGAGTCAATTATAAGTTCCTTCCCTAAGCCTTTATTAACGAGGGTTATACATCGTTGGAAAGAACAAGCTAAGGGCTTTCAATCAAGCTATAAACGTTTTATGCAACAAAAGAAATGTGAAAGATAAATGCAACTGTACATGAAAAATACAAAATCATCAACAATATTCCCAGTGTCATATTTCCTAGATGAGTCAATTTTAAGTTCGTTTCCTAAACCTCTTTAAACCTGACTTTTACATCGTTGGAGAGAGCAAGCTAAGAGCTTTCAATTAAGCTATAAACGGTTTATGCAGCAAAACAAATGTGAAAGTTAAATGTAATTGTACATGAAAAATACAAAATCATCAACAATATTCCCAGTGACATATTTCCTAAGTCAGTCAATTATAACTTCCTTCCCTAAGCCTCTAACAATGAGGGTTATACATCGTTGGAAAGAAAAAGCTAGGAGCTTTCAATAAAGCTATAACTGATTTATGCAGTAAAAGAAATGTGAAAGTTAAATGCAACTGTATATGAAAAATAAAAAATCATCAACAATATTGCCAGTGACATATTTCCTGGAAGAGTCAATTTTAAGTACCTTTCCTAAACTTCTATCACTGACAGTTATACGTCGTTGGAAAGAACAAACTAAGAGCATTCAATCAAGCTATAAATGATTTATGCAACAAAAGAAATGTGAAAGTTAAATGCAACTGTATATGAAAAATACAAAATCATCAACAATATTGCCAGTGACATATTTCCTAGATGAGTCAATTTTAAGTTCCTTTTCTAAGGCTCTAGCAATGAGAGTTATACGTCGTGCGAAAGAACAAGCTAAGAGCTTTCAACCAAGCTGTAAGTCGTTTATGCAGCAAAAGAAATGTGAAAGTTAAATGCAACTGTATATGAAAAATACATTTTCATCAACAATATTCCCAGTGACATATTTCCCAGGTGAGTCAATTTTAAGTTCCTTTCCTAAGCCTCTATCAAGGACAGTTATACATCGTTGGAAAGAACAAGCTAGGAGCTTTAAACCAAGCTATAAATGATTTATGCAACAAAAGAAATGTGAAAGTTAAATGCAACTGTATATGAAAATTACAGATTCATCAACAATATTGCCAGTGACATATTTCCTAGATGAGTCAATTTTAAGTTCCTTTCCTACGCCTGTATCAATGAGAGTTATACACCGTTGGAAAGAAAAAGCTAGGAGCTTTCAATCAAGCTATAACTGATTTATGCAGTAAAAGAAATGTGAAAGTTAAATGCAACTGTATATGAAAAATAAAAAATCATCAACAATATTGCCAGTGACATATTTCCTGGAAGAGTCAATTTTAAGTACCTTTCCTAAGCTTCTATCACTGACAGTTATACGTCGTTGGAAAGAACAAACTAAGAGCATTCAATCAAGCTATAAATGATTTATGCAACAAAAGAAATGTGAAAGTTAAATACAACTGTATATGAAAATTACAGATTCATCAACAATATTGCCAGTGACATATTTCCTAGATGAGTCAATTTTAAGTTCCTTTTCTAAGCCTCTAGCAATGAGAGTTATACGTCGTGCGAAAGAACAAGCTAAGAGCTTTCAACCAAGCTGTAAGTCGTTTATGCAGCAAAAGAAATGTGAAAGTTAAATGCAACTGTATATGAAAAAACATTTTCATCAAAAATATTCCCAGTGACATATTTCCCAGGTGAGTCAATTTTAAGTTCCTTTCCTAAGCCTCTATCAAGGACAGTTATACATCGTTGGAAAGAACAAGCTATGAGCTTTAAACCAAGCTATAAATGATTTATGCAACAAAAGAAATGTGAAAGTTAAATGCAACTGTATATGAAAATTACAGATTCATCAACAATATTGCCAGTGACATATTTCCTAGATGAGTCAATTTTAAGTTCCTTTCCTAAGCCTCTAGCAATGAGAGTTATACGTCGTACGAAAGAACAAGCTAAGAGCTTTCAACCAAGCTGTAAGTCGTTTATGCAGCAAAAGAAATGTGAAAGTTAAATGCAACTGTATATGAAAAATAAAAAATCATCAACAATATTGCCAGTGACATATTTCCTGGAAGAGTCAATTTTAAGTACCTTTCCTAAGCTTCTATCACTGACAGTTATACGTCGTTGGAAAGAACAAACTAAGAGCATTCAATCAAGCTATAAATGATTTATGCAACAAAAGAAATGTGAAAGTTAAATGCAACTGTATATGAAAATTACAGATTCATCAACAATATTGCCAGTGACATATTTCCTAGATGAGTCAATTTTAAGTTCCTTTTCTAAGCCTCTAGCAATGAGAGTTATACGTCGTGCGAAAGAACAAGCTAAGAGCTTTCAACCAAGCTGTAAGTCGTTTATGCAGCAAAAGAAATGTGAAAGTTAAATGCAACTGTATATGAAAAATACATTTTCATCAACAATATTCCCAGTGACATATTTCCCAGGTGAGTCAATTTTAAGTTCCTTTCCTACGCCTCTATCAATGAGAGTTATACACCGTTGGAAAGAAAAAGCTAGGAGCTTTCAATCAAGCTATAACTGATTTATGCAGTAAAAGAAATGTGAAAGTTAAATGCAACTGTATATGAAAAATAAAAAATCATCAACAATATTGCCAGTGACATATTTCCTGGAAGAGTCAATTTTAAGTACCTTTCCTAAGCTTCTATCACTGACAGTTATACGTCGTTGGAAAGAACAAACTAAGAGCATTCAATCAAGCTATAAATGATTTATGCAACAAAAGAAATGTGAAAGTTAAATGCAACTGTATATGAAAATTACAGATTCATCAACAATATTGCCAGTGACATATTTCCTAGATGAGTCAATTTTAAGTTCCTTTTCTAAGCCTCTAGCAATGAGAGTTATACGTCGTGCGAAAGAACAAGCTAAGAGCTTTCAACCAAGCTGTAAGTCGTTTATGCAGCAAAAGAAATGTGAAAGTTAAATGCAACTGTATATGAAAAATACATTTTCATCAACAATATTCCCAGTGACATATTTCCCAGGTGAGTCAATTTTAAGTTCCTTTCCTAAGCCTCTATCAAGGAGTGTTATACATCGTTGGAAAGAACAAGCTAGGAGCTATCAACCAAGCTATAAAGGATTTATGCAACAAAAGAAATGTGAAAGTTAAATGCAACTGTACATGAAAAATACAAAATCATCAACAATATTGCCAGTGACATATTTCCTAGATGAGTCAATTTTAAGTTCCTTTCCTAAGTATCTATCAAGGAGAGTTATACATCGTTGGAAAGAATAAGCTAAGGGCTTTCAATCAAGCTATAAACGTTTTATGCAACAAAAGAAATGTGAAAGATAAATGCAACTGTACATGAAGAATACAAAATCATCAACAATATTCCCAGTGACATATTTCCTAAGTCAGTCAATTATAACTTCCTTCCTTAAGCCTCTATCAACGAAAGTTATACATCGTTCGAAAGAAGAGTCTAAGAGCTTTCAACCAAGCTATAAATGGTTTATGCAACAATAGAAATGTGAAAGTTAGGTGCAACTGTATATGAAAAATACTAAATCATCAACAATATTCCCAGTGACATATTTCCTAGATTAGCCAATTTTAAGTTTCTTTCCTAAGCCTCTATCAGCGAGGGTTATCTTCGTTGGAAAGAACAAAATAAGGGATTTCAACTAACCTATACACGGTATATGCAGCGGAAAAAATATGAGAGTTAAATACAACTGTATATGAAAAATACAGAGTCATCAACAATATTCCTCGTGACATAATTCCGAGATCCGTCAATTTTAAGTTCCTTTCCTAAGCTTCTATCAACCACAGTTAAACATCGTTGGAAATAACAAAATAAGGACTTTCAATCACAATATAAATAGTTTTTCCAGCAAAAGAAATGTGAAAGTTAAACGCAACTGTATATGAAAAATACAGAATCATCAACAATATTCCCAGTGACATATTTCCTAAGTTTGTCAATTATAAGTTCCTTCCCTAAGCCTCTAACAATGAGGGTTATACATCGTTGGAAAGAAAAAGCTAGGAACTTTCAATCAAGCTATAAATGATTTATGCAACAAAAGAAATATGAAAGTTAAATGCAACTGTATAGGAAAAACACAAAATCATCAACAATATTGCCAGTGACATATTTCCTAAGTGTGTCAATTATAAGTTCCTTCCCTAAGCCTCTATCAATTAGAGTTATACATCGTTAGAAAGAACAAGCTAGGAGCTTTCAACCAAGCTATAAATGATTTATGCAACAAAAGAAATGTGAAAGTTAAATGCAACTGTATATGAAAAATACAAAATCATCAACAATATTGCCAGTAACATATTTCCTAGATGAGTCAATTTTAAGTTCCTTTCCTACGCCTCTATCAATGAGAGTTATACACCGTTGGAAAGAAAAAGCTAGGAGCTTTCAATCAAGCTATAACTGATTTATGCAGTAAAAGAAATGTGAAAGTTAAATGCAACTGTATATGAAAAATAAAAAATCATCAACAATATTGCCAGTGACATATTTCCTGGAAGAGTCAATTTTAAGTACCTTTCCTAAGCTTCTATCACTGACAGTTATACGTCGTTGGAAAGAACAAACTAAGAGCATTCAATCAAGCTATAAATGATTTATGCAACAAAAGAAATGTGAAAGTTAAATGCAACTGTATATGAAAATTACAGATTCATCAACAATATTGCCAGTGACATATTTCCTAGATGAGTCAATTTTAAGTTCCTTTTCTAAGCCTCTAGCAATGAGAGTTATACGTCGTGCGAAAGAACAAGCTAAGAGCTTTCAACCAAGCTGTAAGTCGTTTATGCAGCAAAAGAAATGTGAAAGTTAAATGCAACTGTATATGAAAAAACATTTTCATCAAAAATATTCCCAGTGACATATTTCCCAGGTGAGTCAATTTTAAGTTCCTTTCCTAAGCCTCTATCAAGGACAGTTATACATCGTTGGAAAGAACAAGCTAGGAGCTTTAAACCAAGCTATAAATGATTTATGCAACAAAAGAAATGTGAAAGTTAAATGCAACTGTATATGAAAATTACAGATTCATCAACAATATTGCCAGTGACATATTTCCTAGATGAGTCAATTTTAAGTTCCTTTCCTAAGCCTCTAGCAATGAGAGTTATACGTCGTACGAAAGAACAAGCTAAGAGCTTTCAACCAAGCTGTAAGTCGTTTATGCAGCAAAAGAAATGTGAAAGTTAAATGCAACTGTATATGAAAAATAAAAAATCATCAACAATATTGCCAGTGACATATTTCCTGGAAGAGTCAATTTTAAGTACCTTTCCTAAGCTTCTATCACTGACAGTTATACGTCGTTGGAAAGAACAAACTAAGAGCATTCAATCAAGCTATAAATGATTTATGCAACAAAAGAAATGTGAAAGTTAAATGCAACTGTATATGAAAATTACAGATTCATCAACAATATTGCCAGTGACATATTTCCTAGATGAGTCAATTTTAAGTTCCTTTTCTAAGCCTCTAGCAATGAGAGTTATACGTCGTGCGAAAGAACAAGCTAAGAGCTTTCAACCAAGCTGTAAGTCGTTTATGCAGCAAAAGAAATGTGAAAGTTAAATGCAACTGTATATGAAAAATACATTTTCATCAACAATATTCCCAGTGACATATTTCCCAGGTGAGTCAATTTTAAGTTCCTTTCCTACGCCTCTATCAATGAGAGTTATACACCGTTGGAAAGAAAAAGCTAGGAGCTTTCAATCAAGCTATAACTGATTTATGCAGTAAAAGAAATGTGAAAGTTAAATGCAACTGTATATGAAAAATAAAAAATCATCAACAATATTGCCAGTGACATATTTCCTGGAAGAGTCAATTTTAAGTACCTTTCCTAAGCTTCTATCACTGACAGTTATACGTCGTTGGAAAGAACAAACTAAGAGCATTCAATCAAGCTATAAATGATTTATGCAACAAAAGAAATGTGAAAGTTAAATGCAACTGTATATGAAAATTACAGATTCATCAACAATATTGCCAGTGACATATTTCCTAGATGAGTCAATTTTAAGTTCCTTTTCTAAGCCTCTAGCAATGAGAGTTATACGTCGTGCGAAAGAACAAGCTAAGAGCTTTCAACCAAGCTATAAATGATTTATGCAACAAAAGAAATGTGAAAGTTAAATGCAACTGTATATGAAAAATACATTTTCATCAACAATATTCCCAGTGACATATTTCCCAGGTGAGTCAATTTTAAGTTCCTTTCCTAAGCCTCTATCAAGGAGTGTTATACATCGTTGGAAAGAACAAGCTAGGAGCTATCAACCAAGCTATAAAGGATTTATGCAACAAAAGAAATGTGAAAGTTAAATGCAACTGTACATGAAAAATACAAAATCATCAACAATATTGCCAGTGACATATTTCCTAGATGAGTCAATTTTAAGTTCCTTTCCTAAGTATCTATCAAGGAGAGTTATACATCGTTGGAAAGAATAAGCTAAGGGCTTTCAATCAAGCTATAAACGTTTTATGCAACAAAAGAAATGTGAAAGATAAATGCAACTGTACATGAAGAATACAAAATCATCAACAATATTCCCAGTGACATATTTCCTAAGTCAGTCAATTATAACTTCCTTCCTTAAGCCTCTATCAACGAAAGTTATACATCGTTCGAAAGAAGAGTCTAAGAGCTTTCAACCAAGCTATAAATGGTTTATGCAACAATAGAAATGTGAAAGTTAGGTGCAACTGTATATGAAAAATACTAAATCATCAACAATATTCCCAGTGACATATTTCCTAGATTAGCCAATTTTAAGTTTCTTTCCTAAGCCTCTATCAGCGAGGGTTATCTTCGTTGGAAAGAACAAAATAAGGGATTTCAACTAACCTATACACGGTATATGCAGCGGAAAAAATATGAGAGTTAAATACAACTGTATATGAAAAATACAGAGTCATCAACAATATTCCTCGTGACATAATTCCGAGATCCGTCAATTTTAAGTTCCTTTCCTAAGCTTCTATCAACCACAGTTAAACATCGTTGGAAATAACAAAATAAGGACTTTCAATCACAATATAAATAGTTTTTCCAGCAAAAGAAATGTGAAAGTTAAACGCAACTGTATATGAAAAATACAGAATCATCAACAATATTCCCAGTGACATATTTCCTAAGTTTGTCAATTATAAGTTCCTTCCCTAAGCCTCTAACAATGAGGGTTATACATCGTTGGAAAGAAAAAGCTAGGAACTTTCAATCAAGCTATAAATGATTTATGCAACAAAAGAAATATGAAAGTTAAATGCAACTGTATAGGAAAAACACAAAATCATCAACAATATTGCCAGTGACATATTTCCTAAGTGTGTCAATTATAAGTTCCTTCCCTAAGCCTCTATCAATTAGAGTTATACATCGTTAGAAAGAACAAGCTAGGAGCTTTCAACCAAGCTATAAATGATTTATGCAACAAAAGAAATGTGAAAGTTAAATGCAACTGTATATGAAAAATACAAAATCATCAACAATATTGCCAGTAACATATTTCCTAGATGAGTCAATTTTAAGTTCCTTTCCTACGCCTCTATCAATGAGAGTTATACACCGTTGGAAAGAAAAAGCTAGGAGCTTTCAATCAAGCTATAACTGATTTATGCAGTAAAAGAAATGTGAAAGTTAAATGCAACTGTATATGAAAAATAAAAAATCATCAACAATATTGCCAGTGACATATTTCCTGGAAGAGTCAATTTTAAGTACCTTTCCTAAGCTTCTATCACTGACAGTTATACGTCGTTGGAAAGAACAAACTAAGAGCATTCAATCAAGCTATAAATGATTTATGCAACAAAAGAAATGTGAAAGTTAAATGCAACTGTATATGAAAATTACAGATTCATCAACAATATTGCCAGTGACATATTTCCTAGATGAGTCAATTTTAAGTTCCTTTTCTAAGCCTCTAGCAATGAGAGTTATACGTCGTGCGAAAGAACAAGCTAAGAGCTTTCAACCAAGCTGTAAGTCGTTTATGCAGCAAAAGAAATGTGAAAGTTAAATGCAACTGTATATGAAAAAACATTTTCATCAAAAATATTCCCAGTGACATATTTCCCAGGTGAGTCAATTTTAAGTTCCTTTCCTAAGCCTCTATCAAGGACAGTTATACATCGTTGGAAAGAACAAGCTAGGAGCTTTAAACCAAGCTATAAATGATTTATGCAACAAAAGAAATGTGAAAGTTAAATGCAACTGTATATGAAAATTACAGATTCATCAACAATATTGCCAGTGACATATTTCCTAGATGAGTCAATTTTAAGTTCCTTTCCTAAGCCTCTAGCAATGAGAGTTATACGTCGTACGAAAGAACAAGCTAAGAGCTTTCAACCAAGCTGTAAGTCGTTTATGCAGCAAAAGAAATGTGAAAGTTAAATGCAACTGTATATGAAAAATAAAAAATCATCAACAATATTGCCAGTGACATATTTCCTGGAAGAGTCAATTTTAAGTTCCTTTCCTAAGCTTCTATCACTGACAGTTATACGTCGTTGGAAAGAACAAACTAAGAGCATTCAATCAAGCTATAAATGATTTATGCAACAAAAGAAATGTGAAAGTTAAATGCAACTGTATATGAAAATTACAGATTCATCAACAATATTGCCAGTGACATATTTCCTAGATGAGTCAATTTTAAGTTCCTTTTCTAAGCCTCTAGCAATGAGAGTTATACGTCGTGCGAAAGAACAAGCTAAGAGCTTTCAACCAAGCTGTAAGTCGTTTATGCAGCAAAAGAAATGTGAAAGTTAAATGCAACTGTATATGAAAAATACATTTTCATCAACAATATTCCCAGTGACATATTTCCCAGGTGAGTCAATTTTAAGTTCCTTTCCTACGCCTCTATCAATGAGAGTTATACACCGTTGGAAAGAAAAAGCTAGGAGCTTTCAATCAAGCTATAACTGATTTATGCAGTAAAAGAAATGTGAAAGTTAAATGCAACTGTATATGAAAAATAAAAAATCATCAACAATATTGCCAGTGACATATTTCCTGGAAGAGTCAATTTTAAGTACCTTTCCTAAGCTTCTATCACTGACAGTTATACGTCGTTGGAAAGAACAAACTAAGAGCATTCAATCAAGCTATAAATGATTTATGCAACAAAAGAAATGTGAAAGTTAAATGCAACTGTATATGAAAATTACAGATTCATCAACAATATTGCCAGTGACATATTTCCTAGATGAGTCAATTTTAAGTTCCTTTTCTAAGCCTCTAGCAATGAGAGTTATACGTCGTGCGAAAGAACAAGCTAAGAGCTTTCAACCAAGCTGTAAGTCGTTTATGCAGCAAAAGAAATGTGAAAGTTAAATGCAACTGTATATGAAAAATACATTTTCATCAACAATATTCCCAGTGACATATTTCCCAGGTGAGTCAATTTTAAGTTCCTTTCCTAAGCCTCTATCAAGGAGTGTTATACATCTTTGGAAAGAACAAGCTAGGAGCTATCAACCAAGCTATAAAGGATTTATGCAACAAAAGAAATGTGAAAGTTAAATGCAACTGTACATGAAAAATACAAAATCATCAACAATATTGCCAGTGACATATTTCCTAGATGAGTCAATTTTAAGTTCCTTTCCTAAGTATCTATCAAGGAGAGTTATACATCGTTGGAAAGAATAAGCTAAGGGCTTTCAATCAAACTATAAACGTTTTATGCAACAAAAGAAATGTGAAAGATAAATGCAACTGTACATGAAGAATACAAAATCATCAACAATATTCCCAGTGACATATTTCCTAAGTCAGTCAATTATAACTTCCTTCCTTAAGCCTCTATCAACGAAAGTTATACATCGTTCGAAAGAAGAGTCTAAGAGCTTTCAACCAAGCTATAAATGGTTTATGCAACAATAGAAATGTGAAAGTTAGGTGCAACTGTATATGAAAAATACTAAATCATCAACAATATTCCCAGTGACATATTTCCTAGATTAGCCAATTTTAAGTTTCTTTCCTAAGCCTCTATCAGCGAGGGTTATCTTCGTTGGAAAGAACAAAATAAGGGATTTCAACTAACCTATACACGGTATATGCAGCGGAAAAAATATGAGAGTTAAATACAACTGTATATGAAAAATACAGAGTCATCAACAATATTCCTCGTGACATAATTCCGAGATCCGTCAATTTTAAGTTCCTTTCCTAAGCTTCTATCAACCACAGTTAAACATCGTTGGAAATAACAAAATAAGGACTTTCAATCACAATATAAATAGTTTTTCCAGCAAAAGAAATGTGAAAGTTAAACGCAACTGTATATGAAAAATACAGAATCATCAACAATATTCCCAGTGACATATTTCCTAAGTTTGTCAATTATAAGTTCCTTCCCTAAGCCTCTAACAATGAGGGTTATACATCGTTGGAAAGAAAAAGCTAGGAACTTTCAATCAAGCTATAAATGATTTATGCAACAAAAGAAATATGAAAGTTAAATGCAACTGTATAGGAAAAACACAAAATCATCAACAATATTGCCAGTGACATATTTCCTAAGTGTGTCAATTATAAGTTCCTTCCCTAAGCCTCTATCAATTAGAGTTATACATCGTTAGAAAGAACAAGCTAGGAGCTTTCAACCAAGCTATAAATGATTTATGCAACAAAAGAAATGTGAAAGTTAAATGCAACTGTATATGAAAAATACAAAATCATCAACAATATTGCCAGTAACATATTTCCTAGATGAGTCAATTTTAAGTTCCTTTCCTACGCCTCTATCAATGAGAGTTATACACCGTTGGAAAGAAAAAGCTAGGAGCTTTCAATCAAGCTATAACTGATTTATGCAGTAAAAGAAATGTGAAAGTTAAATGCAACTGTATATGAAAAATAAAAAATCATCAACAATATTGCCAGTGACATATTTCCTGGAAGAGTCAATTTTAAGTACCTTTCCTAAGCTTCTATCACTGACAGTTATACGTCGTTGGAAAGAACAAACTAAGAGCATTCAATCAAGCTATAAATGATTTATGCAACAAAAGAAATGTGAAAGTTAAATGCAACTGTATATGAAAATTACAGATTCATCAACAATATTGCCAGTGACATATTTCCTAGATGAGTCAATTTTAAGTTCCTTTTCTAAGCCTCTAGCAATGAGAGTTATACGTCGTGCGAAAGAACAAGCTAAGAGCTTTCAACCAAGCTGTAAGTCGTTTATGCAGCAAAAGAAATGTGAAAGTTAAATGCAACTGTATATGAAAAATACATTTTCATCAACAATATTCCCAGTGACATATTTCCCAGGTGAGTCAATTTTAAGTTCCTTTCCTAAGCCTCTATCAAGGACAGTTATACATCGTTGGAAAGAACAAGCTAGGAGCTTTAAACCAAGCTATAAATGATTTATGCAACAAAAGAAATGTGAAAGTTAAATGCAACTGTATATGAAAATTACAGATTCATCAACAATATTGCCAGTGACATATTTCCTAGATGAGTCAATTTTAAGTTCCTTTCCTAAGCCTCTAGCAATGAGAGTTATACGTCGTACGAAAGAACAAGCTAAGAGCTTTCAACCAAGCTGTAAGTTGTTTATGCAGCAAAAGAAATGTGAAAGTTAAATGCAACTGTATATGAAAAATAAAAAATCGTCAACAATATTGCCAGTGACATATTTCCTGGAAGAGTCAATTTTAAGTACCTTTCCTAAGCTTCTATCACTGACAGTTATACGTCGTTGGAAAGAACAAACTAAGAGCATTCAATCAAGCTATAAATGATTTATGCAACAAAAGAAATGTGAAAGTTAAATGCAACTGTATATGAAAATTACAGATTCATCAACAATATTGCCAGTGACATATTTCCTAGATGAGTCAATTTTAAGTTCCTTTTCTAAGCCTCTAGCAATGAGAGTTATACGTCGTGCGAAAGAACAAGCTAAGAGCTTTCAACCAAGCTGTAAGTCGTTTATGCAGCAAAAGAAATGTGAAAGTTAAATGCAACTGTATATGAAAAATACATTTTCATCAACAATATTCCCAGTGACATATTTCCCAGGTGAGTCAATTTTAAGTTCCTTTCCTACGCCTCTATCAATGAGAGTTATACACCGTTGGAAAGAAAAAGCTAGGAGCTTTCAATCAAGCTATAACTGATTTATGCAGTAAAAGAAATGTGAAAGTTAAATGCAACTGTATATGAAAAATAAAAAATCATCAACAATATTGCCAGTGACATATTTCCTGGAAGAGTCAATTTTAAGTACCTTTCCTAAGCTTCTATCACTGACAGTTATACGTCGTTGGAAAGAACAAACTAAGAGCATTCAATCAAGCTATAAATGATTTATGCAACAAAAGAAATGTGAAAGTTAAATGCAACTGTATATGAAAATTACAGATTCATCAACAATATTGCCAGTGACATATTTCCTTGATGAGTCAATTTTAAGTTCCTTTTCTAAGCCTCTAGCAATGAGAGTTATACGTCGTGCGAAAGAACAAGCTAAGAGCTTTCAACCAAGCTGTAAGTCGTTTATGCAGCAAAAGAAATGTGAAAGTTAAATGCAACTGTATATGAAAAATACATTTTCATCAACAATATTCCCAGTGACATATTTCCCAGGTGAGTCAATTTTAAGTTCCTTTCCTAAGCCTCTATCAAGGAGTGTTATACATCGTTGGAAAGAACAAGCTAGGAGCTATCAACCAAGCTATAAAGGATTTATGCAACAAAAGAAATGTGAAAGTTAAATGCAACTGTACATGAAAAATACAAAATCATCAACAATATTGCCAGTGACATATTTCCTAGATGAGTCAATTTTAAGTTCCTTTCCTAAGTATCTATCAAGGAGAGTTATACATCGTTGGAAAGAATAAGCTAAGGGCTTTCAATCAAGCTATAAACGTTTTATGCAACAAAAGAAATGTGAAAGATAAATGCAACTGTACATGAAGAATACAAAATCATCAACAATATTCCCAGTGACATATTTCCTAAGTCAGTCAATTATAACTTCCTTCCTTAAGCCTCTATCAACGAAAGTTATACATCGTTCGAAAGAAGAGTCTAAGAGCTTTCAACCAAGCTATAAATGGTTTATGCAACAATAGAAATGTGAAAGTTAGGTGCAACTGTATATGAAAAATACTAAATCATCAACAATATTCCCAGTGACATATTTCCTAGATTAGCCAATTTTAAGTTTCTTTCCTAAGCCTCTATCAGCGAGGGTTATCTTCGTTGGAAAGAACAAAATAAGGGATTTCAACTAACCTATACACGGTATATGCAGCGGAAAAAATATGAGAGTTAAATACAACTGTATATGAAAAATACAGAGTCATCAACAATATTCCTCGTGACATAATTCCGAGATCCGTCAATTTTAAGTTCCTTTCCTAAGCTTCTATCAACCACAGTTAAACATCGTTGGAAATAACAAAATAAGGACTTTCAATCACAATATAAATAGTTTTTCCAGCAAAAGAAATGTGAAAGTTAAACGCAACTGTATATGAAAAATACAGAATCATCAACAATATTCCCAGTGACATATTTCCTAAGTTTGTCAATTATAAGTTCCTTCCCTAAGCCTCTAACAATGAGGGTTATACATCGTTGGAAAGAAAAAGCTAGGAACTTTCAATCAAGCTATAAATGATTTATGCAACAAAAGAAATATGAAAGTTAAATGCAACTGTATAGGAAAAACACAAAATCATCAACAATATTGCCAGTGACATATTTCCTAAGTGTGTCAATTATAAGTTCCTTCCCTAAGCCTCTATCAATTAGAGTTATACATCGTTAGAAAGAACAAGCTAGGAGCTTTCAACCAAGCTATAAATGATTTATGCAACAAAAGAAATGTGAAAGTTAAATGCAACTGTATATGAAAAATACAAAATCATCAACAATATTGCCAGTAACATATTTCCTAGATGAGTCAATTTTAAGTTCCTTTCCTACGCCTCTATCAATGAGAGTTATACACCGTTGGAAAGAAAAAGCTAGGAGCTTTCAATCAAGCTATAACTGATTTATGCAGTAAAAGAAATGTGAAAGTTAAATGCAACTGTATATGAAAAATAAAAAATCATCAACAATATTGCCAGTGACATATTTCCTGGAAGAGTCAATTTTAAGTACCTTTCCTAAGCTTCTATCACTGACAGTTATACGTCGTTGGAAAGAACAAACTAAGAGCTTTCAATCAAGCTATAAATGATTTATGCAACAAAAGAAATGTGAAAGTTAAATGCAACTGTATATGAAAATTACAGATTCATCAACAATATTGCCAGTGACATATTTCCTAGATGAGTCAATTTTAAGTTCCTTTTCTAAGCCTCTAGCAATGAGAGTTATACGTCGTGCGAAAGAACAAGCTAAGAGCTTTCAACCAAGCTGTAAGTCGTTTATGCAGCAAAAGAAATGTGAAAGTTAAATGCAACTGTATATGAAAAATACATTTTCATCAACAATATTCCCAGTGACATATTTCCCAGGTGAGTCAATTTTAAGTTCCTTTCCTAAGCCTCTATCAAGGACAGTTATACATCGTTGGAAAGAACAAGCTAGGAGCTTTAAACCAAGCGATAAATGATTTATGCAACAAAAGAAATGTGAAAGTTAAATGCAACTGTATATGAAAATTACAGATTCATCAACAATATTGCCAGTGACATATTTCCTAGATGAGTCAATTTTAATTTCCTTTCCTAAGCCTCTAGCAATGAGAGTTATACGTCGTACGAAAGAACAAGCTAAGAGCTTTCACCAAGCTGTAAGTCGTTTATGCAGCAAAAGAAATGTGAAAGTTAAATGCAACTGTATATGCAAAATTACAGATTCATCAACAATATTCCCAGTGACATATTTCCCAGGTGAGTCAATTTTAAGTTCCTTTCCTAAGCCTCTATCAAGGAGAGTTATACATCGTTGGAAAGAACAAGCTAGGAGCTTTCAACCAAGGTATAAACGTTTCATGCAACAAAAGAAATGTGAAAGATAAATGCAACAGTACATGAAAAATACAAAATCATCAACAATATTCCCAGTGTCATATTTCCTAGATGAGTCAATTTTAAGTTCCTTTTCTAAGCCTCTAGCAATGAGGGTTATACGTCGTACGAAAGAACAAGCTAAGAGCTTTCAACCAAGCTGTAAGTCGTTTATGCAACAAAAGAAATGTGAAAGTTAAATGCAACTGTACATGAAAAATACAAAATCATCAACAATATTCCCAGTGACATATTTCCCAGGTGAGTCAATTTTAAGTTCCTTTCCTAAGCCTCTAGCAATGAGAGTTATACGTCGTACGAAAGAACAACCTAGGAGGTTTCAACCAAGCTATAAACGTTTCATGCAACAAAAGAAATGTGAAAGATAAATGCAACTGTACATGAAAAATACAAAATATTCAACAATATTCCCAGTGTCATATTTCCTGGAAGAGTCAATTTTAAGTACCTTTCCTAAGCTTCTATCACTGACAGTTATACGTCGTTGGAAAGAACAAACTAAGAGCTTTCAATCAAGCTATAAATGATTTATGCAACAAAAGAAATGTGAAAGTTAAATGCAACTGTATATGAAAATTACAGATTCATCAACAATATTGCCAGTGACATATTTCCTAGATGAGTCAATTTTAAGTTCCTTTTCTAAGCCTCTAGCAATGAGAGTTATACGTCGTACGAAAGGACAAGCTAAGAGCTTTCAACCAAGCTGTAAGTCGTTTATGCAGCAAAAGAAATGTGAAAGTTAAATGCAACTGTATATGAAAATTACAGATTCATCAACAACATTCCCAGTGACATATTTCCCAGGTGAGTCAATTTTAAGTTCCTTTCCTAAGCCTCTATCAAGGAGAGTTATACATCGTTGGAAAGAACAAGCTAGGACCTTTCAACCAAGCTATAAACGTCTCATGCAACAAAAGAAATGTGAAAGATAAATGCAACTGTACATGAAAAATACAAAATCATCAACAATATTCCCAGTGTCATATTTCCTAGATGAGTCAATTTTAAGTTCGTTTCCTAAACCTCTTTAAACCTGAGTTATACATCGTTGGAAAGAACAAGCTAGGAGCTTTCAACCAAGCTATAAACGTTTCATGCAACAAAAGAAATGTGAAAGATAAATGCAACTGTACATGAAAAATACAAAATCATCAACAATATTCCCAGTGTCATATTTCCTGGAAGAGTCAATTTTAAGTACCTTTCCTAAGCTTCTATCACTGACAGTTATACGTCGTTGGAAAGAACAAACTAAGAGCTTTCAATCAAGCTATAAATGATTTATGCAACAAAAGAAATGTGAAAGTTAAATGCAACTGTATATGAAAATTACAGATTCATCAACAATATTGCCAGTGACATATTTCCTAGATGAGTCAATTTTAAGTTCCTTTTCTAAGCCTCTAGCAATAAGAGTTATACGTCGTGCGAAAGAACGAGCTAAAAGCTTTCAACCAAGCTGTAAGTCGTTTATGCAGCAAAAGAAATGTGAAAGTTAAATGCACCTGTATATGAAAAATACATTTTCATCAACAATATTCCCAGTGACATATTTCCCAGGTGAGTCAATTTTAAGTTCCTTTCCTAAGCGTCTATCAAGGCGTGTTATACATCGTTGGAAAGAACAAGCTAGGAGCTTTCAACCAAGCTATAAATGATTTATGCAACAAAAGAAATGTGAAAGTTAAATGCAACTGTACATGAAAAATACAAAATCATCAACAATATTGCCAGTGACATATTTCCTAGATGAGTCAATTTTAAGTTCCTTTCCTAAGTCTCTATCAAGGAGAGTTATACATCGTTGGAAAGAATAGGCTAAGGGCTTTCAACCAAGCTATAAACGTTTTATGCAACAAAAGAAATGTGAAAGATAAATGCAACTGTACATGAAGAATACAAAATCATCAACAATATTCCCAGTGACATATTTCCTAAGTCAGTCAATTATAACTTCCTTCCCTAAGCCTCTATCAACGAAAGTTATACATCGTTGGAAAGAACAAGCTAGGACCTTTCAACCAAGCTATAAACGTCTCATGCAACAAAAGAAATGTGAAAGATAAATGCAACTGTACATGAAAAATACAAAATCATCAACAATATTCCCAGTGTCATATTTCCTAGATGAGTCAATTTTAAGTTCGTTTCCTAAACCTCTTTAAACCTGAGTTATACATCGTTGGAAAGAACAAGCTAGGAGCTTTCAACCAAGCTATAAACGTTTCATGCAACAAAAGAAATGTGAAAGATAAATGCAACTGTACATGAAAAATACAAAATCATCAACAATATTCCCAGTGTCATATTTCCTGGAAGAGTCAATTTTAAGTACCTTTCCTAAGCTTCTATCACTGACAGTTATACGTCGTTGGAAAGAACAAACTAAGAGCTTTCAATCAAGCTATAAATGATTTATGCAACAAAAGAAATGTGAAAGTTAAATGCAACTGTATATGAAAATTACAGATTCATCAACAATATTGCCAGTGACATATTTCCTAGATGAGTCAATTTTAAGTTCCTTTTCTAAGCCTCTAGCAACAAGAGTTATACGTCGTGCGAAAGAACGAGCTAAAAGCTTTCAAACAAGCTGTAAGTCGTTTATGCAGCAAAAGAAATGTGAAAGTTAAATGCACCTGTATATGAAAAATACATTTTCATCAACAATATTCCCAGTGACATATTTCCCAGGTGAGTCAATTTTAAGTTCCTTTCCTAAGCGTCTATCAAGGCGTGTTATACATCGTTGGAAAGAACAAGCTAGGAGCTTTCAACCAAGCTATAAATGATTTATGCAACAAAAGAAATGTGAAAGTTAAATGCAACTGTACATGAAAAATACAAAATCATCAACAATATTGCCAGTGACATATTTCCTAGATGAGTCAATTTTAAGTTCCTTTCCTAAGTCTCTATCAAGGAGAGTTATACATCGTTGGAAAGAATAAGCTAAGGGCTTTCAACCAAGCTATAAACGTTTTATGCAACAAAAGAAATGTGAAAGATAAATGCAACTGTACATGAAGAATACAAAATCATCAACAATATTCCCAGTGACATATTTCCCAAGTCAGTCAATTATAACTTCCTTCCCTAAGCCTCTATCAACGAAAGTTATACATCGTTCGAAAGAAGAGTCTAAGAGCTTTCAATCAAGCTATAAATGGTTTATGCAACAATAGAAATGTGAAAGTTAGGTGCAACTGCATATGAAAAATACTAAATCATCAACAATATTCCCAGTGACATATTTCCTAGATTAGTCAATTTTAAGTTTCTTTCCTAAGCCTCTATCAGCGAGGGTTATCTTCGTTGGAAAGAACAAAATAAGGGATTTCAACTAAGCTATACACGGTATATGCAGCGGAAAAAATGTGAGAGTTAAATACAACTGTATATGAAAAATACAGAGTCATCAACAATATTCCTCGTGACATAATTCCGAGATCCGTCAATTTTAAGTTCCTTTCCTAAGCTTCTATCAACCACAGTTATACATCGTTGGAAAGAACAAAATAAGGGCTTTCAATCACACTATAAATAGTTTTTGCACTAAAAGAAATATGAAAGTTAAATGCAACTGTATATGAAAAATACAGAATCATCAACAATATTCCCGGTGACAAATTTCCTAAGTTTGTCAATTATAAGTTCCTTCCCTAAGCCTCTAACAATGAGGGTTATACATCGTTGGAAATAAAAAGCTAGGAGCTTTCAATCAAGCTATAAATGATTTATGCAACAAAAGAAATGAGAAAGTTAAATGCAACTGTATATGAAAAACACAAAATCATCAACAATATTGCCAGTGACATATTTTCTAAGTGTGTCAATTATAAGTTCCTTCCCTAAGCCTCTATCAACTAGAGTTATACATCGTTAGATATATTTCCCAGGTGAGTCAATTTTAAGTTCCTTTTCTAAGCCTCTATCAAGGAGTGTTATACATCGTTGCAAAGAACAAGCTAGGAGCTTTCAACCAAGCTATAAATGATTTATGCAACAAAAGAAATGTGAAAGATAAATGCAACTGTACATGAAAAATACAAAATCATCAACAATATTCTCAGTGTCATATTTCCTAGATGAGTCAATTTTAAGTTCGTTTCCTAAACCTCTTTAAACCTGAGTTTTACATCGTTGGAGAGAGCAAGCTAAGAGCTTTCAATTAAGCTATAAACGGTTTATGCAGCAAAACAAATGTGAAAGTTAAATGCAACTGTATATGAAAAATACATTTTCATCAACAATATTCCCAGTGACATATTTCCCAAGTGAGTCAATTTTAACTTCCTTCCCTAAGCCTCTATCAACAAAAGTTATACATCGTTCGAAAGAAGAGTCTAAGAGCTTTCAATCAAGCTATAAATGGTTTATGCAACAATAGAAATGTGAAAGTTAGGTGCAACTGTATATGAAAAATACAAAATCATCAACAATATTGCCAGTGACATATTTCCTAGATGAGTCAATTTTAAGTTCCTTTCCTAAGTCTCTATCAAGGAGAGTTATACATCGTTGGAAAGAATAAGCTAAGGGCTTTCAACCAAGCCATAAACGTTTTATGCAACAAAAGAAATGTGAAAGATAAATGCAACGGTACATGAAGAATACAAAATCATCAACAATATTCCCAGTGACATATTTCCTAAGTCAGTCAATTATAACTTCCTTCCCTAAGCCTCTATCAACGAAAGTTATACATCGTTCGAAAGAAGAGTCTAAGAGCTTTCAATCAAGCTATAAATGGTTTATGCAGCAATAGAAATGTGAAAGTTAGGTGCAACTGCATATGAAAAATACTAAATCATCAACAATATTCCCAGTGACATATTTCCTAGATTAGTCAATTTTAAGTTTCTTTCCTAAGCCTCTATCAGCGAGGGTTATCTTCGTTGGAAAGAACAAAATAAGGGATTTCAACTAAGCTATACACGGTATATGCAGCGGAAAAAATGTGAGAGTTAAATACAACTGTATATGAAAAATACAGAGTCATCAACAATATTCCTCGTGACATAATTCCGAGATCCGTCAATTTTAAGTTCCTTTCCTAAGCTTCTATCAACCACAGTTATACATCGTTGGAAAAAACAAAATAAGGGCTTTCAATCACACTATAAATAGTTTTTGCACTAAAAGAAATGTGAAAGTTAAATGCAACTGTATATGAAAAATACAGAATCATCAACAATATTCCCAGTGACATATTTCCTGAAAGAGTCAATTTTAAGTTCCTTCCCTAAGCCTCTAACAATGAGGGTTATACATCGTTGGAAAGAAAAAGCTAGGAGCTTTCAATCAAGCTATAAATGATTTATGCAACAAAAGAAATGAGAAAGTTAAATGCAACTGTATATGAAAAACACAAAATCATCAACAATATTGCCAGTGACATATTTTCTAAGTGTGTCAATTATAAGTTCCTTCCCTAAGCCTCTATCAACTAGAGTTATACATCGTTAGATATATTTCCCAGGTGAGTCAATTTTAAGTCCCTTTCCTAAGCCTCTATCAAGGAGTGTTATACATCGTTGGAAAGAACAAGCTAGGAGCTTTCAACCAAGCTATAAATGATTTATGCAACAAAAGAAATGTGAAAGATAAATGCAACTGTACATGAAAAATACAAAATCATCAACAATATTCTCAGTGTCATATTTCCTAGATGAGTCAATTTTAAGTTCGTTTCCTAAACCTCTTTAAACCTGAGTTTTACATCGTTGGAGAGAGCAAGCTAAGAGCTTTCAATTAAGCTATAAACGGTTTATGCAGCAAAACAAATGTGAAAGTTAAATGCAACTGTATATGAAAAATACATTTTCATCAACAATATTCCCAGTGACATATTTCCCAGGTGAGTCAATTTTAACTTCCTTCCCTAAGACTCTATCAACAAAAGTTATACATCGTTCGAAAGAAGACTCTAAGAGCTTTCAATCAAGCTATAAATGGTTTATGCAACGATAGAAATGTGAAAGTTAGGTGCAACTGTATATGAAAAATACAGATTCATCAACAAGGGATTTCAACTAAGCTATACACGGTATATGCAGCGGAAAAAATGTGAGAGTTAAATACAACTGTATATGAAAAATACAGAGTCATCAACAATATTCCTCGTGACATAATTCCGAGATCCGTCAATTTTAAGTTCCTTTCCTAAGCTTCTATCAACCACAGTTATACATCGAACAAAATAAGGGCTTTCAATCACACTATAAATAGTTTTTGCAGCAAAAGAAATGAGAAAGTTAAATGCAACTGTATATGAAAAATACAGAATCATCAACAATATTCCCAGTGTCATATTTCCTAGATGAGTCAATTTTAAGTTCCTTTTCTAAGCCTCTAGCAATGAGAGTTATACGTCGTACGAAAGAACAAGCTAAGAGCTTTCAACCAAGCTGTAAGTCGTTTATGCAGCAAAAGAAATGTGAAAGTTAAATGCAACTGTATATGAAAATTACAGATTCATCAACAACATTCCCAGTGACATATTTCCCAGGTGAGTCAATTTTAAGTTCCTTTCCTAAGCCTCTATCAAGGAGAGTTATACGTCGTACGAAAGAACAAGCTAGGAGCTTTCAACCAAGCTATAAACGTTTCATGCAACAAAAGAAATGTGAAAGATAAATGCAACTGTACATGAAAAATACAAAATATTCAACAATATTCCCAGTGTCATATTTCCTGGAAGAGTCAATTTTAAGTACCTTTCCTAAGCTTCTATCACTGACAGTTATACGTCGTTGGAAAGAACAAACTAAGAGCTTTCAATCAAGCTATAAATGATTTATGCAACAAAAGAAATGTGAAAGTTAAATGCAACTGTATATGAAAATTACAGATTCATCAACAATATTGCCAGTGACATATTTCCTAGATGAGTCAATTTTAAGTTCCTTTTCTAAGCCTCTAGCAATGAGTGTTATACGTCGTACGAAAGAACAAGCTAGGAGCTTTCAACCAAGCTATAAACGTTTCATGCAACAAAAGAAATGTGAAAGATAAATGCAACTGTACATGAAAAATACAAAATCATCAACAATATTCCCAGTGTCATATTTCCTAGATGAGTCAATTTTAAGTTCGTTTCCTAAACCTCTTTAAACCTGAGTTATACATCGTTGGAAAGAACAAGCTAGGAGCTTTCAACCAAGCTATAAACGTTTCATGCAACAAAAGAAATGTGAAAGATAAATGCAACTGTACATGAAAAATACAAAATCATCAACAATATTCCCAGTGTCATATTTCCTGGAAGAGTCAATTTTAAGTACCTTTCCTAAGCTTCTATCACCGACAGTTATACGTCGTTGGAAAGAACAAGCTAAGAGCTTTCAATCAAGCTATAAATGATTTATGCAACAAAAGAAATGTGAAAGTTAAATGCAACTGTATGTGAAAATTACAGATTCATCAACAATATTGCCAGTGACATATTTCCTAGATGAGACAATTTTTAGTTCCTTTTCTAAGCCTCTAGCAATGAGAGTTATACGTCGTACGAAAGAACAAGCTAAGAGCTTTCAACCAAGCTGTAAGTCGTTTATGCAGCAAAAGAAATGTGAAAGTTAAATGCAACTGTATATGAAAAATACATTTTCATCAACAATATTCCCAGTGACATATTTCCCAGGTGAGTCAATTTTAACTTCCTTCCCTAAGCCTCTATCAACAAAAGTTATATATCGTTCGAAAGAAGAGTCTAAGAGCTTTCAATCAAGCTATAAATGGTTTATGCAACAATAGAAATGTGAAAGTTAGGTGCAACTGTATATGAAAAATACTAAATCATCAACAATATTCCCAGTGACATATTTCCTAGATTAGTCAATTTTAAGTTTCTTTCCTAAGCCTCTATCAGCGAGGGTTATCTTCGTTGGAAAGAACAAAATAAGGGATTTCAACTAAGCTATACACGGTATATGCAGCGGAAAAAATGTGAGAGTTAAATACAACTGTATATGAAAAATACAGAGTCATCAACAATATTCCTCGTGACATAATTCCGAGATCCGTCAATTTTAAGTTCCTTTCCTAAGCTTCTATCAACCACAGTTATACATCGTTGGAAAGAACAAAATAAGGGCTTTCAATCACACTATAAATAGTTTTTGCACTAAAAGAAATGTGAAAGTTAAATGCAACTGTATATGAAAAATACAGAATCATCAACAATATTCCCAGTGACATATTTCCTAAGTTTGTCAATTATAAGTTCCTTCCCTAAGCCTCTAACAATGAGGGTTATACATCGTTGGAAAGAAAAAGCTAGGAGCTTTCAATCAAGCTATAAATGATTTATGCAACAAAAGAAATGAGAAAGTTAAATGCAACTGTATATGAAAAACACAAAATCATCAAGAATATTGCCAGTGACATATTTCCTAAGTGTGTCAATTATAAGTTCCTTCCCTAAGCCTCTATCACTTAGAGTTATAGATCGTTAGAAAGAACAAGCTAGGAGCTTTCAACCAAGCTATAAACGGTTCATGCAGCAAAACAAATGTGAAAGTTAAATGCAACTGTATATGAAAAATACAAAATCATCAACAATATTGCCAGTAACATATTTCCTAGATGAGTCAATTTTAAGTTCCTTTCCTACGCCTCTATCAATGAGAGTTATACACCGTTGGAAAGAAAAAGCTAGGAGCTTTCAATCAAGCTGTAAGTCGTTTATGCAGCAAAAGAAATGTGAAAGTTAAATGCAACTGTATATGAAAAATAAATTTTCATCAACAATATTCCCAGTGACATATTTCCCAGGTGAGTCAATTTTAAGTTCCTTTCCTAAGCCTCTATCAAGGAGTGTTATACATCGTTGGAAAGAACAAGCTAAGAGCTTTCAACCAAGCTATAAATGATTTATGCAACAAAAGAAATGTGAAAGTTAAATGCAACTGTACATGAAAAATACAAAATCATCAACAATATTCCCAGTGACATATTTCCTAAGTGAGTCAATTATAAGTTCCTTCCCTAAGCCTTTATCAACGAGGGTTATACATCGTTGGAACGAACAAGCTAAGGGCTTTCAATCAAGCTATAAACGTTTCATGCAACAAAAGAAATGTGAAAGATAAATGCAACTGTACATGAAAAATACAAAATCATCACCAATATTCCCAGTGTCATATTTCCTAGATGAGTCAATTTTAAGTTCGTTTCCTAAACCTCTTTAAACCTGAGTTTTACATCTTTGGAGAGAGCAAGCTAAGAGCTTTCAATTAAGCTATAAACGGTTTATGCAGCAAAACAAATGTGAAAGTTAAATGCAACTGTATATGAAAAATACATTTTCATCAACAATATTCCCAGTGACATATTTCCCAGGTGAGTCAATTTTAACTTCCTTCCCTAAGCCTCTATCAGCGAAAGTTATACATCGTTCGAAAGAAGAGTCTAAGAGCTTTCAATCAAGCTATAAATGGTTTATGCAACAATAGAAATGTGAAAGTTAGGTGCAACTGTATATGAAAAATACTAAATCATCAACAATATTCCCAGTGACATATTTCCCAGATTAGTCAATTTTAAGTTTCTTTCCTAAGCCTCTATCAGCGAGGGTTATCTTCGTTGAAAAGAACAAAATAAGGGATTTCAACTAAGCTATACACGGTATATGCAGCGGAAAAAATGTGAGAGTTAAATACAACTGTATATGAAAAATACAGAGTCATCAACAATATTCCTCCTGACATAATTCCGAGATCCGTCAATTTTAAGTTCCTTTCCTAAGCTTCTATCAACCACAGTTATACATCGTTGGAAAGAACAAAATAAGGGCTGTCAATCACACTATAAATAGTTTTTGCACTAAAAGAAATGTGAAAGTTAAATGCAACTGTATATGAAAAATACAGAATCATCAACAATATTCCCAGTGACATATTTCCTAAGTTTGTCAATTATAATAAAAATGATATAAATGATTTATGCAACAAAAGAAATGTGAAAGATAAATGCAACTGTACATGAAAAATACAAAATCATCAACAATATTCTCAGTGTCATATTTCCTAGATGAGTCAATTTTAAGTTCGTTTCCTAAACCTCTTTAAACCTGAGTTTTACATCGTTGGAGAGAGCAAGCTAAGAGCTTTCAATTAAGCTATAAACGGTTTATGCAGCAAAACAAATGTGAAAGTTAAATGCAACTGTATATGAAAAATACATTTTCATCAACAATATTCCCAGTGACATATTTCCCAGGTGAGTCAATTTTAACTTCCTTCCCTAAGCCGCTATCAACAAAAGTTATACATCGTTCGAAAGAAGAGTCTAAGAGCTTTCAATCAAGCTATAAATGGTTTATGCAACAATAGAAATGTGAAAGTTAGGTGCAACTGTATATGAAAAATACTAAATCATCAACAATATTCCCAGTGACATATTTCCTAGATTAGTCAATTTTAAGTTTCTTTCCTAAGCCTCTATCAGCGAGGGTTATCTTCGTTGGAAAGAACAAAAGAAGGGATTTCAACTAAGCTATACACGGTATATGCAGCGGAAAAAATGTGAGAGTTAAATACAACTGTATATGAAAAATACAGATTCATCAACAATATTCCTCGTGACATAATTCCGAGATCCGTCAATTTTAAGTTCCTTTCCTAAGCTTCTATCAACCACAGTTATACATCGAACAAAATAAGGGCTTTCAGTCACACTATAAATAGTTTTTGCAGCAAAAGAAATGAGAAAGTTAAATGCAACTGTATATGAAAAATACAGAATCATCAACAATATTCCCAGTGACATATTTCCTAAGTTTGTCAATTATAAGTTCCTTCCCTAAGCCTCTAACAATGAGGGTTATACATCGTTGGAATGAAAAAGCTAGGAGCTTTTAATCAAACTATAAATGATTTATGCAACAAAAGAAATGTGAAAGTTAAATGCAACTGTATATGAAAAACACAAAATCATCAAGAATATTGCCAGTGACATATTTCCTAAGTGTGTCAATTATAAGTTCCTTCCCTAAGCCTCTATCACTTAGAGTTATAGATCGTTAGAAAGAACAAGCTAGGAGCTTTCAACCAAGCTATAAACGGTTCATGCAGCAAAACAAATGTGAAAGTTAAATGCAACTGTATATGAAAAATACAAAATCATCAACAATATTGCCAGTAACATATTTCCTAGATGAGTCAATTTTAAGTTCCTTTCCTACGCCTCTATCAATGAGAGTTATACACCGTTGGAAAGAAAAAGCTAGGAGCTTTCAATCAAGCTATAACTGATTTATGCAGTAAAAGAAATGTGAAAGTTAAATGCAACTGTATATGAAAAATAAAAAATCATCAACAATATTGCCAGTGACATATTTACTGGAAGAGTCAATTTTAAGTACCTTTCCTAAGCTTCTATCACTGACAGTTATACGTCGTTGGAAAGAATAAACTAAAAGCTTTCAATCAAGCTATAAATGATTTATGCAACAAAAGAAATGTGAAAGTTAAATGCAACTGTATATGAAAATTACAGATTCATCGACAATATTGCCAGTGACATATTTCCTAGATGAGTCAATTTTAAGTTCCTTTCCTAAGCCTCTAACAATGAGAGTTATACGTCGTGCGAAAGAACAAGCTAAGAGCTTTCAACCAAGCTGTAAGTCGTTTATGCAGCAAAAGAAATGTGAAAGTTAAATGCAACTGTATATGAAAAATAAATTTTCATCAACAATATTCCCAGTGACATATTTCCCAGGTGAGTCAATTTTAAGTTCCTTTCCTAAGCCTCTATCAAGGAGTGTTATACATCGTTGGAAAGAACAAGCTAGGAGCTTTCAACCAAGCTATAAATGATTTATGCAACAAAAGAAATGTGAAAGTTAAATGCAACTGTACATGAAAAATACAAAATCATCAACAATATTCCCAGTGACATATTTCCTAAGTGAGTCAATTATAAGTTCCTTCCCTAAGCCTTTATCAACGAGGGTTATACATCGTTGGAACGAACAAGCTAAGGGCTTTCAATCAAGCTATAAACGTTTCATGCAACAAAAGAAATGTGAAAGATAAATGCAACTGTACATGAAAAATACAAAATCATCACCAATATTCCCAGTGTCATATTTCCTAGATGAGTCAATTTTAAGTTCGTTTCCTAAACCTCTTTAAACCTGAGTTTTACATCTTTGGAGAGAGCAAGCTAAGAGCTTTCAATTAAGCTATAAACGGTTTATGCAGCAAAACAAATGTGAAAGTTAAATGCAACTGTATATGAAAAATACATTTTCATCAACAATATTCCCAGTGACATATTTCCCAGGTGAGTCAATTTTAACTTCCTTCCCTAAGCCTCTATCAGCGAAAGTTATACATCGTTCGAAAGAAGAGTCTAAGAGCTTTCAATCAAGCTATAAATGGTTTATGCAACAATAGAAATGTGAAAGTTAGGTGCAACTGTATATGAAAAATACTAAATCATCAACAATATTCCCAGTGACATATTTCCCAGATTAGTCAATTTTAAGTTTCTTTCCTAAGCCTCTATCAGCGAGGGTTATCTTCGTTGAAAAGAACAAAATAAGGGATTTCAACTAAGCTATACACGGTATATGCAGCGGAAAAAATGTGAGAGTTAAATACAACTGTATATGAAAAATACAGAGTCATCAACAATATTCCTCCTGACATAATTCCGAGATCCGTCAATTTTAAGTTCCTTTCCTAAGCTTCTATCAACCACAGTTATACATCGTTGGAAAGAACAAAATAAGGGCTGTCAATCACACTATAAATAGTTTTTGCACTAAAAGAAATGTGAAAGATAAATGCAACTGTATATGAAAAATACAGAATCATCAACAATATTCCCAGTGACATATTTCCTAAGTTTGTCAATTATAATAAAAATGATATAAATGATTTATGCAACAAAAGAAATGTGAAAGATAAATGCAACTGTACATGAAAAATACAAAATCATCAACAATATTCTCAGTGTCATATTTCCTAGATGAGTCAATTTTAAGTTCGTTTCCTAAACCTCTTTAAACCTGAGTTTTACATCGTTGGAGAGAGCAAGCTAAGAGCTTTCAATTAAGCTATAAACGGTTTATGCAGCAAAACAAATGTGAAAGTTAAATGCAACTGTATATGAAAAATACATTTTCATCAACAATATTCCCAGTGACATATTTCCCAGGTGAGTCAATTTTAACTTCCTTCCCTAAGCCGCTATCAACAAAAGTTATACATCGTTCGAAAGAAGAGTCTAAGAGCTTTCAATCAAGCTATAAATGGTTTATGCAACAATAGAAATGTGAAAGTTAGGTGCAACTGTATATGAAAAATACTAAATCATCAACAATATTCCCAGTGACATATTTCCTAGATTAGTCAATTTTAAGTTTCTTTCCTAAGCCTCTATCAGCGAGGGTTATCTTCGTTGGAAAGAACAAAAGAAGGGATTTCAACTAAGCTATACACGGTATATGCAGCGGAAAAAATGTGAGAGTTAAATACAACTGTATATGAAAAATACAGATTCATCAACAATATTCCTCGTGACATAATTCCGAGATCCGTCAATTTTAAGTTCCTTTCCTAAGCTTCTATCAACCACAGTTATACATCGAACAAAATAAGGGCTTTCAATCACACTATAAATAGTTTTTGCAGCAAAAGAAATGAGAAAGTTAAATGCAACTGTATATGAAAAATACAGAATCATCAACAATATTCCCAGTGACATATTTCCTAAGTTTGTCAATTATAAGTTCCTTCCCTAAGCCTCTAACAATGAGGGTTATACATCGTTGGAATGAAAAAGCTAGGAGCTTTTAATCAAACTATAAATGATTTATGCAACAAAAGAAATGTGAAAGTTAAATGCAACTGTATATGAAAAACACAAAATCATCAAGAATATTGCCAGTGACATATTTCCTAAGTGTGTCAATTATAAGTTCCTTCCCTAAGCCTCTATCACTTAGAGTTATAGATCGTTAGAAAGAACAAGCTAGGAGCTTTCAACCAAGCTATAAACGGTTCATGCAGCAAAACAAATGTGAAAGTTAAATGCAACTGTATATGAAAAATACAAAATCATCAACAATATTGCCAGTAACATATTTCCTAGATGAGTCAATTTTAAGTTCCTTTCCTACGCCTCTATCAATGAGAGTTATACACCGTTGGAAAGAAAAAGCTAGGAGCTTTCAATCAAGCTATAACTGATTTATGCAGTAAAAGAAATGTGAAAGTTAAATGCAACTGTATATGAAAAATAAAAAATCATCAACAATATTGCCAGTGACATATTTACTGGAAGAGTCAATTTTAAGTACCTTTCCTAAGCTTCTATCAATGACAGTTATACGTCGTTGGAAAGAATAAACTAAAAGCTTTCAATCAAGCTATAAATGATTTATGCAACAAAAGAAATGTGAAAGTTAAATGCAACTGTATATGAAAATTACAGATTCATCGACAATATTGCCAGTGACATATTTCCTAGATGAGTCAATTTTAAGTTCCTTTCCTAAGCCTCTAACAATGAGAGTTATACGTCGTGCGAAAGAACAAGCTAAGAGCTTTCAACCAAGCTGTAAGTCGTTTATGCAGCAAAAGAAATGTGAAAGTTAAATGCAACTGTATACGAAAAATAAATTTTCATCAACAATATTCCCAGTGACATATTTCCCAGGTGAGTCAATTTTAAGTTCCTTTCCTAAGCCTCTATCAAGGAGTGTTATACATCGTTGGAAAGAACAAGCTAGGAGCTTTCAACCAAGCTATAAATGATTTATGCAACAAAAGAAATGTGAAAGTTAAATGCAACTGTACATGAAAAATACAAAATCATCAACAATATTCCCAGTGACATATTTCCTAAGTGAGTCAATTATAAGTTCCTTCCCTAAGCCTATATCAACGAGGGTTATACATCGTTGGAACAAACAAGCTAAGGGCTTTCAATCAAGCTATAAACGTTTCATGCAACAAAAGAAATGTGAAAGATAAATGCAACTGTACATGAAAAATACAAAATCATCACCAATATTCCCAGTGTCATATTTCCTAGATGAGTCAATTTTAAGTTCGTTTCCTAAACCTCTTTAAACCTGAGTTTTACATCTTTGGAGAGAGCAAGCTAAGAGCTTTCAATTAAGCTATAAACGGTTTATGCAGCAAAACAAATGTGAAAGTTAAATGCAACTGTATATGAAAAATACATTTTCATCAACAATATTCCCAGTGACATATTTCCCAGGTGAGTCAATTTTAACTTCCTTCCCTAAGCCTCTATCAGCGAAAGTTATACATCGTTCGAAAGAAGAGTCTAAGAGCTTTCAATCAAGCTATAAATGGTTTATGCAACAATAGAAATGTGAAAGTTAGGTGCAACTGTATATGAAAAATACTAAATCATCAACAATATTCCCAGTGACATATTTCCCAGATTAGTCAATTTTAAGTTTCTTTCCTAAGCCTCTATCAGCGAGGTTTATCTTCGTTGAAAAGAACAAAATAAGGGATTTCAACTAAGCTATACACGGTATATGCAGCGGAAAAAATATGAGAGTTAAATACAACTGTATATGAAAAATACAGAGTCATCAACAATATTCCTCGTGACATAATTCCGAGATCCGTCAATTTTAAGTTCCTTTCCTAAGCTTCTATCAACCACAGTTATACATCGTTGGAGAGAACAAAATAAGGGCTTTCAATCACACTATAAATAGTTTTTGCAGCAAAAGAAATGTGAAAGTTAAATGCAACTGTATATGAAAAACACAAAATCATCAACAATATTGCCAGTGACATATTTCCTAAGTGTGTCAATTATAAGTTCCTTCCCTAAGCCTGTATCAATGAGAGTTATACATCGTTAGAAAGAACAAGCTAGGAGCTTTCGACCAAGCTATAAATGATTTATGCAACAAAAGAAATGTGAAGGTTAAATGCAACTGTATATGAAAAATACAAAATCATCAACAATATTGCCAGTAACATATTTCCTAGATGAGTCAATTTTAAGTTCTTTTCCTAAGCCTCTATCAATGAGAGTTATACATCGCTGGAAAGAACTTGCTAAGAGCTTCCAACCAAGCTATAAAAGATTTATGCAACAAAAGAAATGTGAAAGTTAATTGCAACTGTATATGAAAATTACAGATTCATCAACAATATTCCCAGTGACATATTTCCCAGGTGAGTCAATTTTAAGTTCCTTTCCTAAGCCTCTAGCAATGAGAGTTATACGTCGTTGGAAAGAACAAGCTAAGGGCTTTCAACCAAGCTATAAACGGTTTATGCAGCAAAAGAAATGTGAAAGCTAAATGCAACTGTACATGAAAAATACAAAATCATCAACAATATTCCCAGTGACATATTTCCCTGGTGAGTCAATTTTAAGTTCCTTTCCTAAGCCTCTATCAAGGAGAGTTATACGTCGTTGGAAAGAACAAGCTAAGGGCTTTCAACCAAGCTATAAACGGTTTATGCAGCAAAAGAAATGTGAAAGCTAAATGCAACTGTACATGAAAAATACAAAATCATCAACAATATTCCCAATGACATATTTCCTAAGTGAGTCAATTATAAGTTCCTTCCCTAAGCCTTTATCAACGAGGGTTATACATCGTTGGAAAGAACAAGCTAAGGGCTTTCAATCAAGCTATAAACGTTTTATGCAACAAAAGAAATGTGAAAGATAAATGCAACTGTACATGAAAAATACAAAATCATCAACAATATTTCCAGTGTCATATTTCCTAGATGAGTCAATTTTAAGTTCGTTTTCTAAACCTCTTTAAACCTGAGTTTTACATCGTTGGAGAGAGCAAGCTAAGAGCTTTCAATTAAGCTATAAACGGTTTATGCAGCAAAACAAATGTGAAAGTTAAATGTAATTGTATATGAAAAATACAGTATCATCAACAATATTCCCAGTGACATATTTCCTAGATTAGTCAATTTTATGTTCCTTTCCTAAGCCTCTATCAGCGAGGGTTATCTTCGTTGGAAAGAACAAAATAAGGGATTTCAACTAAGCCATACACGGTATATGCAGCGAAAAAAATGTGAGAGTTAAATACAACTGTATATGAAAAATACAGAGTCATCAACAATATTCCTCGTGACATAATTCCGAGATCCGTCAATTTTAAGTTCCTTTCCTAAGCTTCTATCAACCACAGTTATACATCGTTGGAAAGAACAAAGTAAGGGCTTTCAATCACAATATAAATAGTTTTTCCAGCAAAAGAAATGTGAAAGTTAAACGCAACTGTATATGAAAAATACAGAATCATCAACAATATTCCCAGTGACATATTTCCTAAGTGTGTCAATTATAAGTTCCTTCCCTAAGCCTCTAACAATGAGGGTTATACATCGTTGGAAAGAACGAGCTAGGAGCTTTCAATCGAGCTATAAATGATTTATGCAACAAAAGAAATGTGAAAGTTAAATGCAACTGTATATGAAAAACACAAAATCATCAACAATATTGCCAGTGACATATTTCCTAAGTGTGTCAATTATAAGTTCCTTCCCTAAGCCTCTATCAATGAGAGTTATACATCGTTAGAAAGAACAAGCTAGGAGCTTTCGACCAAGCTATAAATGATTTATGCAACAAAAGAAATGTGAAGGTTAAATGCAACTGTATATGAAAAATACAAAATCATCAACAATATTGCCAGTAATATATTTCCTAGATGAGTCAATTTTAAGTTCCTTTCCTAAGCCTCTATTAATGAGAGTTATACATCGCTGGAAAGAACTAGCTAAGAGCTTTCAATCAAGCTATAAAAGATTTATGCAACAAAAGAAATGTGAGAGTTAAATGCAACTGTATATGAAAATTGCAGATTCATCAACAATATTGCCAGTGACATATTTCCTAGATGAGTCAATTTTAAGTTCGTTTCTAAAACCTCTTTAAACCTGAGTTTTACATCGTTGGAGAGAGCAAGCTAAGAGCTTTCAATTAAGCTATAAACGGTTTATGCAGCAAAACAAATGTGAAAGTTAAATGTAATTGTATATGAAAAATACAGTATCATCAACAATATTCCCAGTGACATAATTCCTAGATTAGTCAATTTTATGTTCCTTTCCTAAGCCTCTATCAGCGAGGGTTATCTTCGTTGGAAAGAACAAAATAAGGGATTTCAACTAAGCTATACATGGTATATGCAGCGGAAAAAATGTGAGAGTTAAATACAACTGTATATGAAAAATACAGAGTCATCAACAATATTCCTCGTGACATAATTCCGTGATCCGTCAATTTTAAGTTCCTTTCCTAAGCTTCTATCAACCACAGTTATACATCGTTGGAAAGAACAAAATAAGGGCTTTCAATCACATTATAAATAGTTTTTGCAGCAAAAGAAATGTGAAAGTTAAATGCAACTGTATATGAAAGATACATTTTCATCAACAATATTCCCAGTGACATATTTCCCAGGTGAGTCAATTTTAAGTTCCTTTCCTAAGTCTCTATCAAGGAGAGTTATACATCGTTGGAAAGAACAAGCTAGGAGCTTTCAACCAAGCTGTTAATGATTTATGCAGCAAAAGAAATGTGAAAGTTAAATGCAACTGTATATGAAAATTACAGATTCATCAACAATATTGCCAGTGACATATTTCCTAGATGAGTAAATTTTAAGTTCGTTTCCTAAACCTCTTTAAACCTGAGTTTTACATCGTTGGAGAGAGCAAGCTAAGAGCTTTCAATTAAGCTATAAACGGTTTATGCAGCAAAACAAATGTGAAAGTTAAATGTAATTGTATATGAAAAATACAGTATCATCAACAATATTCCCAGTTACATATTTCCTAGATTAGTCAATTTTATGTTCCTTTCCTAAGCCTCTATCAGCGAGGGTTATCTTCGTTGGAAAGAACAAAATAAGGGATTTCAACTAAGCTATACACGGTATATGCAGCGGAAAAAATGTGAGAGTTAAATACAACTGTATATGAAAAATACAGAATCATCAACAATATTCCTCGTGACATAATTCCGTGATCCGTCAATTTTAAGTTCCTTTCCTAAGCTTCTATCAACCACAGTTATACATCGTTGGAAAGAACAAAATAAGGGCTTTCAATCACATTATAAATAGTTTTTGCAGCAAAAGAAATGTGAAAGTTAAATGCAACTGTATATGAAAAATACATTTTCATCAACAATATTCCCAGTGACATATTTCCCAGGTGAGTCAATTTTAAGTTCCTTTCCTAAGCCTCTATCAAGGAGAGTTATACATCGTTGGAAAGAACAAGCTAGGAGCTTTCAACCAAGCTGTTAATGATTTATGCAGCAAAAGAAATGTGAAAGTTAAATGCAACTGTATATGAAAATTACAGATTCATCAACAATATTGCCAGTGACATATTTCCTAGATGAGTCAATTTTAAGTTCGTTTCCTAAACCTCTTTAAACCTGAGTTTTACATCGTTGGAGAGAGCAAGCTAAGAGCTTTCAATTAAGCTATAAACGGTTTATGCAGCAAAACAAATGTGAAAGTTAAATGTAATTGTATATGAAAAATACAGTATCATCAACAATATTCCCAGTGACATATTTCCTAGATTAGTCAATTTTATGTTCCTTTCCTAAGCCTCTATCAGCGAGGGTTATCTTCGTTGGAAAGAACAAAATAAGGGATTTCAACTAAGCTATACACGGTATATGCAGCGGAAAAAATGTGAGAGTTAAATACAACTGTATATGAAAAATACAGAGTCATCAACAATATTCCTCGTGACATAATTCCGAGATCCGTCAATTTTAAGTTCCTTTCCTAAGCTTCTATCAACCACAGTTATACATCGTTGGAAAGAACAAAATAAGGGCTTTCAATCACATTATAAATAGTTTTTGCAGCAAAAGAAATGCGAAAGTTAAATGCAACTGTATATGAAAGATACATTTTCATCAACAATATTCCCAGTGACATATTTCCCAGGTGAGTCAATTTTAAGTTCCTTTCCTAAGCCTCTATCAAGGAGAGTTATACATCGTTGGAAAGAACAAGCTAGGAGCTTTCAACCAAGCTGTTAATGATTTATGCAGCAAAAGAAATGTGAAAGTTAAATGCAACTGTACATGAAAAATACAAAATCATCAACAATATTCCCAATGACATATTTCCTAAGTGAGTCAATTATAAGTTCCTTCCCTAAGCCTTTATCAACGAGGGTTATACAGCGTTGGAAAGAACAAGCTAAGGGCTTTCAATCAAGCTATAAACGTTTTATGCAACAAAAGAAATTTGAAAGATAAATGCAACTGTACATGAAAAATACAAAATCATCAACAATATTCCCAGTGTCATATTTCCTAGATGATCAATTTTAAGTTCGTTTCCTAAACCTCTTTAAACCTGAGTTTTACATCGTTGGAGAGAGCAAGCTAAGAGATTTCAATTAAGCTATAAACGGTTTATGCAGCAAAACAAATGTGAAAGTTAAATGTAATTGTATATGAAAAATACAGTATCATCAAGAATATTCCCAGTGACATATTTCCTAGATGAGTCAATTTTAAGTTCCTTTCCTAAGCCTTTATTAGCGAGGGTTATCTTCGTTGGAAAGAACAAAATAAGGGATTTCAACTAAGCTATACACGGTATATGCAGCGGAAAAAATGTGAGAGTTAAATACAACTGTATATGAAAAATACAGAGTCATCAACAATATTCCTCGTGACATAATTCCGAGATCCGTCAATTTTAAGTTCCTTTCCTAAGCTTCTATCAACCACAGTTATACATCGTTGGAAAGAACAAAGTAAGGGCTTTCAATCACAATATAAATAGTTTTTCCAGCAGAAGAAATGTGAAAGTTAAACGCAACTGTATATGAAAAATACAGAATCATCAACAATATTCCCAGTGACATATTTCCTAAGTGTGTCAATTATAAGTTCCTTCCCTAAGCCTCTATCAATGAGAGTTATACATCGTTAGAAAGAACAAGCTATGAGCTTTCGACCAAGCTATAAATGATTTATGCAACAAAAGAAATGTGAAGGTTAAATGCAACTGTATATGAAAAATACAAAATCATCAACAATATTGCCAGTAATATATTTCCTAGATGAGTCAATTTTAAGTTCCTTTCCTAAGCCTCTATCAATGAGAGTTATACATCGCTGGAAAGAACTAGCTAAGAGCTTTCAATCAAGCTATAAAAGATTTATGCAACAAAAGAAATGTGAAAGTTAAATGCAACTGTATATGAAAATTACAGATTCATCAACAATATTGCCAGTGACATATTTCCTAAATGAGTCAATTTTAAGTTCCTTTCCTAAGCCTCTAGCAATGAGAGTTATACGTCGTACGAAAGAACAAGCTAAGAGCTTTCAACCAAGCTGTAAGTCGTTTATGCGGCAAAAGAAATGTGAAAGTTAAATGCAACTGTATATGAAAAATACAGAATCATCAACAATATTCCCAGTGACATATTTCCTAAGTGTGTCAATTATAAGTTCCTTCCCTAAGCCTCTAACAATGAGGGTTATACATCGTTGGAAAGAACGAGCTAGGAGCTTTCAATCGAGCTATAAATGATTTATGCAACAAAAGAAATGTGAAAGTTAAATGCAACTGTATATGAAAAACACAAAATCATCAACAATATTGCCAGTGACATATTTCCTAAGTGTGTCAATTATAAGTTCCTTCCCTAAGCCTCTATCAATGAGAGTTATACATCGTTAGAAAGAACAAGCTAGGAGCTTTCGACCAAGCTATAAATGATTTATGCAACAAAAGAAATGTGAAGGTTAAATGCAACTGTATATGAAAAATACAAAATCATCAACAATATTGCCAGTAATATATTTCCTAGATGAGTCAATTTTAAGTTCCTTTCCTAAGCCTCTATTAATGAGAGTTATACATCGCTGGAAAGAACTAGCTAAGAGCTTTCAATCAAGCTATAAAAGATTTATGCAACAAAAGAAATGTGAGAGTTAAATGCAACTGTATATGAAAATTGCAGATTCATCAACAATATTGCCAGTGACATATTTCCTAGATGAGTCAATTTTAAGTTCGTTTCTAAAACCTCTTTAAACCTGAGTTTTACATCGTTGGAGAGAGCAAGCTAAGAGCTTTCAATTAAGCTATAAACGGTTTATGCAGCAAAACAAATGTGAAAGTTAAATGTAATTGTATATGAAAAATACAGTATCATCAACAATATTCCCAGTGACATAATTCCTAGATTAGTCAATTTTATGTTCCTTTCCTAAGCCTCTATCAGCGAGGGTTATCTTCGTTGGAAAGAACAAAATAAGGGATTTCAACTAAGCTATACATGGTATATGCAGCGGAAAAAATGTGAGAGTTAAATACAACTGTATATGAAAAATACAGAGTCATCAACAATATTCCTCGTGACATAATTCCGTGATCCGTCAATTTTAAGTTCCTTTCCTAAGCTTCTATCAACCACAGTTATACATCGTTGGAAAGAACAAAATAAGGGCTTTCAATCACATTATAAATAGTTTTTGCAGCAAAAGAAATGTGAAAGTTAAATGCAACTGTATATGAAAGATACATTTTCATCAACAATATTCCCAGTGACATATTTCCCAGGTGAGTCAATTTTAAGTTCCTTTCCTAAGTCTCTATCAAGGAGAGTTATACATCGTTGGAAAGAACAAGCTAGGAGCTTTCAACCAAGCTGTTAATGATTTATGCAGCAAAAGAAATGTGAAAGTTAAATGCAACTGTATATGAAAATTACAGATTCATCAACAATATTGCCAGTGACATATTTCCTAGATGAGTAAATTTTAAGTTCGTTTCCTAAACCTCTTTAAACCTGAGTTTTACATCGTTGGAGAGAGCAAGCTAAGAGCTTTCAATTAAGCTATAAACGGTTTATGCAGCAAAACAAATGTGAAAGTTAAATGTAATTGTATATGAAAAATACAGTATCATCAACAATATTCCCAGTTACATATTTCCTAGATTAGTCAATTTTATGTTCCTTTCCTAAGCCTCTATCAGCGAGGGTTATCTTCGTTGGAAAGAACAAAATAAGGGATTTCAACTAAGCTATACACGGTATATGCAGCGGAAAAAATGTGAGAGTTAAATACAACTGTATATGAAAAATACAGAATCATCAACAATATTCCTCGTGACATAATTCCGTGATCCGTCAATTTTAAGTTCCTTTCCTAAGCTTCTATCAACCACAGTTATACATCGTTGGAAAGAACAAAATAAGGGCTTTCAATCACATTATAAATAGTTTTTGCAGCAAAAGAAATGTGAAAGTTAAATGCAACTGTATATGAAAAATACATTTTCATCAACAATATTCCCAGTGACATATTTCCCAGGTGAGTCAATTTTAAGTTCCTTTCCTAAGCCTCTATCAAGGAGAGTTATACATCGTTGGAAAGAACAAGCTAGGAGCTTTCAACCAAGCTGTTAATGATTTATGCAGCAAAAGAAATGTGAAAGTTAAATGCAACTGTATATGAAAATTACAGATTCATCAACAATATTGCCAGTGACATATTTCCTAGATGAGTCAATTTTAAGTTCGTTTCCTAAACCTCTTTAAACCTGAGTTTTACATCGTTGGAGAGAGCAAGCTAAGAGCTTTCAATTAAGCTATAAACGGTTTATGCAGCAAAACAAATGTGAAAGTTAAATGTAATTGTATATGAAAAATACAGTATCATCAACAATATTCCCAGTGACATATTTCCTAGATTAGTCAATTTTATGTTCCTTTCCTAAGCCTCTATCAGCGAGGGTTATCTTCGTTGGAAAGAACAAAATAAGGGATTTCAACTAAGCTATACACGGTATATGCAGCGGAAAAAATGTGAGAGTTAAATACAACTGTATATGAAAAATACAGAGTCATCAACAATATTCCTCGTGAAATAATTCCGAGATCCGTCAATTTTAAGTTCCTTTCCTAAGCTTCTATCAACCACAGTTATACATCGTTGGAAAGAACAAAATAAGGGCTTTCAATCACATTATAAATAGTTTTTGCAGCAAAAGAAATGCGAAAGTTAAATGCAACTGTATATGAAAGATACATTTTCATCAACAATATTCCCAGTGACATATTTCCCAGGTGAGTCAATTTTAAGTTCCTTTCCTAAGCCTCTATCAAGGAGAGTTATACATCGTTGGAAAGAACAAGCTAGGAGCTTTCAACCAAGCTGTTAATGATTTATGCAGCAAAAGAAATGTGAAAGTTAAATGCAACTGTACATGAAAAATACAAAATCATCAACAATATTCCCAATGACATATTTCCTAAGTGAGTCAATTATAAGTTCCTTCCCTAAGCCTTTATCAACGAGGGTTATACAGCGTTGGAAAGAACAAGCTAAGGGCTTTCAATCAAGCTATAAACGTTTTATGCAACAAAAGAAATTTGAAAGATAAATGCAACTGTACATGAAAAATACAAAATCATCAACAATATTCCCAGTGTCATATTTCCTAGATGAGTCAATTTTAAGTTCGTTTCCTAAACCTCTTTAAACCTGAGTTTTACATCGTTGGAGAGAGCAAGCTAAGAGATTTCAATTAAGCTATAAACGGTTTATGCAGCAAAACAAATGTGAAAGTTAAATGTAATTGTATATGAAAAATACAGTATCATCAAGAATATTCCCAGTGACATATTTCCTAGATGAGTCAATTTTAAGTTCCTTTCCTAAGCCTTTATTAGCGAGGGTTATCTTCGTTGGAAAGAACAAAATAAGGGATTTCAACTAAGCTATACACGGTATATGCAGCGGAAAAAATGTGAGAGTTAAATACAACTGTATATGAAAAATACAGAGTCATCAACAATATTCCTCGTGACATAATTCCGAGATCCGTCAATTTTAAGTTCCTTTCCTAAGCTTCTATCAACCACAGTTATACATCGTTGGAAAGAACAAAGTAAGGGCTTTCAATCACAATATAAATAGTTTTTCCAGCAGAAGAAATGTGAAAGTTAAACGCAACTGTATATGAAAAATACAGAATCATCAACAATATTCCCAGTGACATATTTCCTAAGTGTGTCAATTATAAGTTCCTTCCCTAAGCCTCTATCAATGAGAGTTATACATCGTTAGAAAGAACAAGCTATGAGCTTTCGACCAAGCTATAAATGATTTATGCAACAAAAGAAATGTGAAGGTTAAATGCAACTGTATATGAAAAATACAAAATCATCAACAATATTGCCAGTAATATATTTCCTAGATGAGTCAATTTTAAGTTCCTTTCCTAAGCCTCTATCAATGAGAGTTATACATCGCTGGAAAGAACTAGCTAAGAGCTTTCAATCAAGCTATAAAAGATTTATGCAACAAAAGAAATGTGAAAGTTAAATGCAACTGTATATGAAAATTACAGATTCATCAACAATATTGCCAGTGACATATTTCCTAAATGAGTCAATTTTAAGTTCCTTTCCTAAGCCTCTAGCAATGAGAGTTATACGTCGTACGAAAGAACAAGCTAAGAGCTTTCAACCAAGCTGTAAGTCGTTTATGCGGCAAAAGAAATGTGAAAGTTAAATGCAACTGTATATGAAAAATACAAAATCATCAACAATATTCCCAGTGACATATTTCCCAGGTGAGTCAATTTTAAGTTCCTTTCCTAAGCCTCTATCAAGGAGAGTTATACATCGTTGGAAAGAACAAGCTAAGGGCTTTCAACCAAGCTATAAACGGTTTATGCAACAAAACAAATGTGAAAGTTAAATGCAACTGTACATGAAAAATACAAAATCATCAACAATATTCCCAATGACATATTTCCTAAGTGAGTCAATTATAAGTTCCTTCCCTATGCCTTTATCAACGAGGGTTAACATCGTTGGAAAGAACAAGCTAAGAGCTTTCAACCAAGCTATAAACGGTTTATGCAACAAAAGAAATGTGAAAGATAAATGCAACTGTACATGAAAAATACAAAATCATCAACAATATTCCCAGTGTCATATTTCCTAGATGAGTCAATTTTAAGTTCGTTTCCTAAACCTCTTTAAACCTGAGTTTTACATCGTTGGAGAGAGCAAGCTAAGAGATTTCAATTAAGCTATAAACGGTTTATGCAGCAAAATAAATGTGAAAGTTAAATGTAATTGTATATGAAAAATACAGTATCATCAAGAATATTCCCAGTGACATATTTCCTAGATTAGTCAATTTTAAGTTCCTTTCCTAAGCCTTTATTAGCGAGGGTTATCTTCGTTGGAAAGAACAAAATAAGGGATTTCAACTAAGCTATACACGGTATATGCAGCGGAAAAAGTGTGAGAGTTAAATACAACTGTATATGAAAAATACAGAGTCATCAACAATATTCCTCGTGACATAATTCCGAGATCCGTCAATTTTAAGTTCCTTTCCTAAGCTTCTATCAACCACAGTTATACATCGTTGGAAAGAACAAAGTAAGGGCTTTCAATCACAATATAAATAGTTTTTCCAGCAAAAGAAATGTGAAAGTTAAACGCAACTGTATATAAAAAATACAGAATAATCAACAATATTCCCAGTGACATATTTCCCAGGTGAGTCAATTTTAAGTTCCGTTCCTAAGTCTCTATCAAGGAGAGTTATACATCGTTGGAAAGAATAAGCTAAGGGCTTTCAATCAAGCTATAAACGTTTTATGCAACAAAAGAAATGTGAAAGATAAATGCAACTGTACATGAAGAATACAAAATCATCAACAATATTCCCAGTGACATATTTCCTAAGTCAGTCAATTATAACTTCCTTCCCTAAGCCTCTATCAACGAAAGTTATACATCGTTCGAAAGAAGAGTCTAAAAGCTTTCAATCAAGCTATAAATGGTTTCTGCAGCAATAGAAATGTGAAAGTTAGGTGCAACTGTATATGAAAAATACTAAATCATCAACAATATTCCCAGTGACATATTTCCTAGATGAGTCCATTTTAAGTTCCTTTTCTAAGCCTCTAGCAATGGGAGTTATACGTCGTACGAAAGAACAAGCTAAGAGCTTTCAACCAAGCTGTAAGTCGTTTATGCAGCAAAAGAAATGTGAAAGTTAAATGCAACTGTATATGAAAATTACAGATTCATCAACAATATTCCCAGTGACATATTTCCCAGGTGAGTCAATTTTAAGTTCCTTTCCTAAGCCTCTATCAAGGAGAGTTATACATCGTTGGAAAGAACAAGCTAGGAGCTTTCAACCAAGCTATAAACGTTTCATGCAACAAAAGAAATGTGAAAGATAAATGCAACTGTACATGAAAAATACAAAATCATCAACAATATTCCCAATGTCATATTTCCTAGATGAGTCAATTTTAAGTTCGTTTCCTAAACCTCTTTAAACCTGAGTTTTACATCGTTGGAGAGAGCAAGCTAAGCGATTTCAATTAAGCTATAAACGGTTTATGCAGCAAAACAAATGTGAAAGTTAAATGTAATTGTATATGAAAAATACAGTATCATCAACAATATTCCCAGTGACATATCTCCTAGATTAGTCAATTTTAAGTTCCTTTCCTAAGCCTCTATCAGCGAGGGTTATCTTCGTTGGAAAGAACAAAATAAGGGATTTCAACTAAGCTATACACGGTATATGCAGCGGAAAAAATGTGAGAGTTAAATACAACTGTATACGAAACATACAGAGTGATCAACAATATTCCTCGTGACATAATTCCGAGATCCGTCAATTTAAAGTTCCTTTCCTAAGCTTCTATCAACCACTGTTATACATCGTTGGAAAGAACAAAGTAAGGGCTTTCAATCACAATATAAATAGTTTTTCCAGCAAAAGAAATGTGAAAGTTAAACGCAACTGTATACGAAAAATACAGAATCATCAACAATATTCCCAGTGACATATTTCCTAAGTGTGTCAATTATAAGTTCCTTCCCTAAGCCTCTAACAATGAGGGTTATACATCGTTGGAAAGAACGAGCTAGGAGCTTTCAATCGAGCTATAAATGATTTATGCAACAAAAGAAATGTGAAAGTTAAATGCAACTGTATATGAAAAACACAAAATCATCAACAATATTGCCAGTGACATATTTCCTAAGTGTGTCAATTATAAGTTCCTTCCCTAAGCCTCTATCAATGAGAGTTATACATCGTTAGAAAGAACAAGCTAGGGGCTTTCGACCAAGCTATAAATGATTTATGCAACAAAAGAAATGTGAAGGTTAAATGCAACTGTATATGAAAAATACAAAATCATCAACAATATTGCCAGTAACATATTTCCTAGATGAGTCAATTTTAAGTTCCTTTCCTAAGCCTCTGTCAATGAGAGTTATACATCGCTGGAAAGAACTAGCTAAGAGCTTTCAATCAAGCTATAAAAGATTTATGCAACAAAAGAAATGTGAAAGTTAAATGCAACTGTATATGAAAATTACAGATTCATCAACAATATTGCCAGTGACATATTTCCTAAATGAGTCAATTTTAATTTCCTTTCCTAAGCCTCTAGCAATGAGAGTTATACGTCGTACGAAAGAACAAGCTAAGAGCTTTCAACCAAGCTGTAAGTCGTTTATGCGGCAAAAGAAATGTGAAAGTTAAATGCAACTGTATATGAAAAATACAAAATCATCAACAATATTCCCAGTGACATATTTCCCAGGTGAGTCAATTTTAAGTTCCTTTCCTAAGCCTCTATCAAGGAGAGTTATACATCGTTGGAAAGAACAAGCTAAGGGCTTTCAACCAAGCTATAAACGGTTTATGCAACAAAACAAATGTGAAAGTTAAATGCAACTGTACATGAAAAATACAAAATCATCAACAATATTCCCAATGACATATTTCCTAAGTGAGTCAATTATAAGTTCCTTCCCTATGCCTTTATCAACGAGGGTTAACATCGTTGGAAAGAACAAGCTAAGAGCTTTCAACCAAGCTATAAACGGTTTATGCAACAAAAGAAATGTGAAAGATAAATGCAACTGTACATGAAAAATACAAAATCATCAACAATATTCCCAGTGTCATATTTCCTAGATGAGTCAATTTTAAGTTCGTTTCCTAAACCTCTTTAAACCTGAGTTTTACATCGTTGGAGAGAGCAAGCTAAGAGATTTCAATTAAGCTATAAACGGTTTATGCAGCAAAATAAATGTGAAAGTTAAATGTAATTGTATATGAAAAATACAGTATCATCAAGAATATTCCCAGTGACATATTTCCTAGATTAGTCAATTTTAAGTTCCTTTCCTAAGCCTTTATTAGCGAGGGTTATCTTCGTTGGAAAGAACAAAATAAGGGATTTCAACTAAGCTATACACGGTATATGCAGCGGAAAAAGTGTGAGAGTTAAATACAACTGTATATGAAAAATACAGAGTCATCAACAATATTCCTCGTGACATAATTCCGAGATCCGTCAATTTTAAGTTCCTTTCCTAAGCTTCTATCAACCACAGTTATACATCGTTGGAAAGAACAAAGTAAGGGCTTTCAATCACAATATAAATAGTTTTTCCAGCAAAAGAAATGTGAAAGTTAAACGCAACTGTATATAAAAAATACAGAATAATCAACAATATTCCCAGTGACATATTTCCCAGGTGAGTCAATTTTAAGTTCCGTTCCTAAGTCTCTATCAAGGAGAGTTATACATCGTTGGAAAGAACAAGCTAAGGGCTTTCAACCAAGCTATAAACGGTTTATGCAACAAAAGAAATGTGAAAGATAAATGCAACTGTACATGAAGAATACAAAATCATCAACAATATTCCCAGTGACATATTTCCTAAGTCAGTCAATTATAACTTCCTTCCCTAAGCCTCTATCAACGAAAGTTATACATCGTTCGAAAGAAGAGTCTAAAAGCTTTCAATCAAGCTATAAATGGTTTCTGCAGCAATAGAAATGTGAAAGTTAGGTGCAACTGTATATGAAAAATACTAAATCATCAACAATATTCCCAGTGACATATTTCCTAGATGAGTCCATTTTAAGTTCCTTTTCTAAGCCTCTAGCAATGGGAGTTATACGTCGTACGAAAGAACAAGCTAAGAGCTTTCAACCAAGCTGTAAGTCGTTTATGCAGCAAAAGAAATGTGAAAGTTAAATGCAACTGTATATGAAAATTACAGATTCATCAACAATATTCCCAGTGACATATTTCCCAGGTGAGTCAATTTTAAGTTCCTTTCCTAAGCCTCTATCAAGGAGAGTTATACATCGTTGGAAAGAACAAGCTAGGAGCTTTCAACCAAGCTATAAACGTTTCATGCAACAAAAGAAATGTGAAAGATAAATGCAACTGTACATGAAAAATACAAAATCATCAACAATATTCCCAATGTCATATTTCCTAGATGAGTCAATTTTAAGTTCGTTTCCTAAACCTCTTTAAACCTGAGTTTTACATCGTTGGAGAGAGCAAGCTAAGCGATTTCAATTAAGCTATAAACGGTTTATGCAGCAAAACAAATGTGAAAGTTAAATGTAATTGTATATGAAAAATACAGTATCATCAACAATATTCCCAGTGACATATCTCCTAGATTAGTCAATTTTAAGTTCCTTTCCTAAGCCTCTATCAGCGAGGGTTATCTTCGTTGGAAAGAACAAAATAAGGGATTTCAACTAAGCTATACACGGTATATGCAGCGGAAAAAATGTGAGAGTTAAATACAACTGTATACGAAACATACAGAGTGATCAACAATATTCCTCGTGACATAATTCCGAGATCCGTCAATTTAAAGTTCCTTTCCTAAGCTTCTATCAACCACTGTTATACATCGTTGGAAAGAACAAAGTAAGGGCTTTCAATCACAATATAAATAGTTTTTCCAGCAAAAGAAATGTGAAAGTTAAACGCAACTGTATACGAAAAATACAGAATCATCAACAATATTCCCAGTGACATATTTCCTAAGTGTGTCAATTATAAGTTCCTTCCCTAAGCCTCTAACAATGAGGGTTATACATCGTTGGAAAGAACGAGCTAGGAGCTTTCAATCGAGCTATAAATGATTTATGCAACAAAAGAAATGTGAAAGTTAAATGCAACTGTATATGAAAAACACAAAATCATCAACAATATTGCCAGTGACATATTTCCTAAGTGTGTCAATTATAAGTTCCTTCCCTAAGCCTCTATCAATGAGAGTTATACATCGTTAGAAAGAACAAGCTAGGGGCTTTCGACCAAGCTATAAATGATTTATGCAACAAAAGAAATGTGAAGGTTAAATGCAACTGTATATGAAAAATACAAAATCATCAACAATATTGCCAGTAACATATTTCCTAGATGAGTCAATTTTAAGTTCCTTTCCTAAGCCTCTGTCAATGAGAGTTATACATCGCTGGAAAGAACTAGCTAAGAGCTTTCAATCAAGCTATAAAAGATTTATGCAACAAAAGAAATGTGAAAGTTAAATGCAACTGTATATGAAAATTACAGATTCATCAACAATATTGCCAGTGACATATTTCCTAAATGAGTCAATTTTAAGTTCCTTTCCTAAGCCTCTAGCAATGAGAGTTATACGTCGTACGAAAGAACAAGCTAAGAGCTTTCAACCAAGCTGTAAGTCGTTTACGCGGCAAAAGAAATGTGAAAGTTAAATGCAACTGTATATGAAAAATACAAAATCATCAACAATATTCCCAGTGTCATATTTCCTAGATGAGTCAATTTTAAGTTCGTTTCCTAAACCTCTTTAAACCTGAGTTTTACATCGTTGGAGAGAGCAAGCTAAGAGATTTCAATTAAGCTATAAACGCTTTATGCAGCAAAATAAATGTGAAAGTTAAATGTAATTGTATATGAAAAATACAGTATCATCAAGAATATTCCCAGTGACATATTTCCTAGATTAGTCAATTTTAAGTTCCTTTCCTAAGCCTTTATTAGCGAGGGTTATCTTCGTTGGAAAGAACAAAATAAGGGATTTCAACTAAGCTATACACGGTATATGCAGCGGAAAAAATGTGAGAGTTAAATACAACTGTATATGAAAAATACAGAGTCATCAACAATATTCCTCGTGACATAATTCCGAGATCCGTCAATTTTAAGTTCCTTTCCTAAGCTTCTATCATCCACAGTTATACATCGTTGGAAAGAACAAAGTAAGGGCTTTCAATCACAATATAAATAGTTTTTCCAGCAAAAGAAATGTGAAAGTTAAACGCAACTGTATATAAAAAATACAGAATCATCAACAATATTCCCAGTGACATATTTCCCAGGTGAGTCAATTTTAAGTTCCGTTCCTAAGTCTCTATCAAGGAGAGTTATACATCGTTGGAAAGAATAAGCTAAGGGCTTTCAATCAAGCTATAAACGTTTTATGCAACAAAAGAAATGTGAAAGATAAATGCAACTGTACATGAAGAATACAAAATCATCAACAATATTCCCAGTGACATATTTCCTAAGTCAGTCAATTATAACTTCCTTCCCTAAGCCTCTATCAACGAAAGTTATACATCGTTCGAAAGAAGAGTCTAAAAGCTTTCAATCAAGCTATAAATGGTTTCTGCAACAATAGAAATGTGAAAGTTAGGTGCAACTGTATATGAAAAATACTAAATCATCAACAATATTCCCAGTGACATATTTCCTAGATGAGTCCATTTTAAGTTCCTTTCCTAAGCCTCTAGCAATGGGAGTTATACGTCGTACGAAAGAACAAGCTAAGAGCTTTCAACCAAGCTGTAAGTCGTTTATGCAGCAAAAGAAATGTGAAAGTTAAATGCAACTGTATATGAAAATTACAGATTCATCAACAATATTCCCAGTGACATATTTCCCAGGTGAGTCAATTTTAAGTTCCTTTCCTAAGCCTCTATCAAGGATAGTTATACATCGTTGGAAAGAACAAGCTAGGAGCTTTCAACCAAGCTATAAACGTTTCATGCAACAAAAGAAATGTGAAAGATAAATGCAACTGTACATGAAAAATACAAAATCATCAACAATATTCCCAGTGTCATATTTCCTAGATGAGTCAATTTTAAGTTCGTTTCCTAAACCTCTTTAAACCTGAGTTTTACATCGTTGGAGAGAGCAAGCTAAGAGCTTTCAATTAAACTATAAACGGTTTATGCAGCAAAACAAATGTGAAAGTTAAATGTAATTGTATATGAAAAATACAGTATCATCAACAATATTCCCAGTGACATATCTCCTAGATTAGTCAATTTTAAGTTCCTTTCCTAAGCCTCTATCAGCGAGGGTTATCTTCGTTGGAAAGAACAAAATAAGGGATTTCAACTAAGCTATACACGGTATATGCAGCGGAAAAAATGTGAGAGTTAAATACAACTGTATACGAAACATACAGAGTCATCAACAATATTCCTCGTGACATAATTCCGAGATCCGTCAATTTAAAGTTCCTTTCCTAAGCTTCTATCAACCACTGTTATACATCGTTGGAAAGAACAAAGTAAGGGCTTTCAATCACAATATAAATAGTTTTTCCAGCAAAAGAAATGTGAAAGTTAAACGCAACTGTATACGAAAAATACAGAATCATCAACAATATTGCCAGTGACATATTTCCTAAGTGTGTCAATTATAAGTTCCTTCCCTAAGCCTCTATCAATGAGAGTTATACATCGTTAGAAAGAACAAGCTAGGGGCTTTCGACCAAGCTATAAATGATTTATGCAACAAAAGAAATGTGAAGGTTAAATGCAACTGTATATGAAAAATACAAAATCATCAACAATATTGCCAGTAACATATTTCCTAGATGAGTCAATTTTAAGTTCCTTTCCTAAGCCTCTGTCAATGAGAGTTATACATCGCTGGAAAGAACTAGCTAAGAGCTTTCAATCAAGCTATAAAAGATTTATGCAACAAAAGAAATGTGAAAGTTAAATGCAACTGTATATGAAAATTACAGATTCATCAACAATATTGCCAGTGACATATTTCCTAAATGAGTCAATTTTAAGTTCCTTTCCTAAGCCTCTAGCAATGAGAGTTATACGTCGTACGAAAGAACAAGCTAAGAGCTTTCAACCAAGCTGTAAGTCGTTTACGCGGCAAAAGAAATGTGAAAGTTAAATGCAACTGTATATGAAAAATACAAAATCATCAACAATATTCCCAGTGACATATTTCCCTGGTGAGTCAATTTTAAGTTCCTTTCCTAAGCCTCTATCAAGGAAAGTTATACATCGTTGGAAAGAACAAGCTAAGAGCTTTCAACCAAGCTATAAACGGTTTATGCAGCAAGAGAAATGTGAAAGTTAAATGCAACTGTACATGAAAAATACAAAATCATCAACAATATTCCCAATGACATATTTCCTAAGTGAGTCAATTATAAGTTCCTTCCCTAAGCCTTTATCAACGAGGGTTATACATCGTTGGAAAGAACAAGCTAAGGGCTTTCAATCAAGCTATAAACGTTTTATGCAACAAAAGAAATGTGAAAGATAAATGCAACTGTACATGAAAAATACAAAATCATCAACAATATTTCCAGTGTCATATTTCCTAGATGAGTCAATTTTAAGTTCGTTTCCTAAACCTCTTTAAACCTGAGTTTTACATCGTTGGAGAGAGCAAGCTAAGAGCTTTCAATTAAGCTATAAACGGTTTATGCAGCAAAACAAATGTGAAAGTTAAATGTAATTGTATATGAAAAATACAGTATCATCAACAATATTCCCAGTGACATATTTCCTAGATTAGTCAATTTTAAGTTCCTTTTCTAAGCCTCTATCAGCGAGGGTTATCTTCGTTGGAAAGAACAAAGTAAGGGCTTTCAATCACAATATAAATAGTTTTTCCAGCAAAAGGAATGTGAAAGTTAAACGCAACTGTATATGAAAAATACAGAATCATCAACAATATTCCCAGTGACATATTTCCTAAGTGTGTCAATTATAAGTTCCTTCCCTAAGCCTCTAACAATGAAGGTTATACATCGTTGGAAAGAACGAGCTAGGAGCTCTCAATCGAGCTATAAATGATTTATGCAACAAAAGAAATGTGAAAGCTAAATGCAAATGTATATGAAAATTACAGATTCATCAACAATATTGCCAGTGACATATTTCCTAAATGAGTCAATTTTAAGTTCCTTTCCTAAGCCTCTAGCAATGAGGGTTATACGTCGTACGAAAGAACAAGCTAAGAGCTTTCAACCAAGCTGTAAGTCGTTTATGCGGCAAAAGAAATGTGAAAGTTAAATGCAACTGTATATGAAAAATACAAAATCATCAACAATATTCCCAGTGACATATTTCCCAGGTGAGTCAATTTTAAGTTCCTTTCCTAAGCCTCTATCAAGGAGAGTTATACATCGTTGGAAAGAACAAGCTAAGGGCTTTCAACCAAGCTATAAACGGTTTATGCAACAAAACAAATGTGAAAGTTAAATGCAACTGTACATGAAAAATACAAAATCATCAACAATATTCCCAATGACATATTTCCTAAGTGAGTCAATTATAAGTTCCTTCCCTAAGCCTTTATCAACGAGGGTTATACAGCGTTGGAAAGAACAAGCTAAGGGCTTTCAATCAAGCTATAAACGTTTTATGCAACAAAAGAAATGTGAAAGTTAAATGCAACTGTACATGAAAAATACAAAATCATCAACAATATTCCCAGTGTCATATTTCCTAGATGAGTCAATTTTAAGTTCGTTTCCTAAACCTCTTTAAACCTGAGTTTTACATCGTTGGAGAGAGCAAGCTAAGAGATTTCAATTAAGCTATAAACGGTTTATGCAGCAAAACAAATGTGAAAGTTAAATGTAATTGTATATGAAAAATACAGTATCATCAAGAATATTCCCAGTGACATATTTCCTAGATGAGTCAATTTTAAGTTCCTTTCCTAAGCCTTTATTAGCGAGGGTTATCTTCGTTGGAAAGAACAAAATAAGGGATTTCAACTAAGCTATACACGGTATATGCAGCGGAAAAAATGTGAGAGTTAAATACAACTGTATATGAAAAATACAGAGTCATCAACAATATTCCTCGTGACATAATTCCGAGATCCGTCAATTTTAAGTTCCTTTCCTAAGCTTCTATCAACCACAGTTATACATCGTTGGAAAGAACAAAATAAGGGCTTTCAATCACATTATAAATAGTTTTTGCAGCAAAAGAAATGTGAAAGTTAAATGCAACTGTATATGAAAGATACATTTTCATCAACAATATTCCCAGTGACATATTTCCCAGGTGAGTCAATTTTAAGTTCCTTTCCTAAGCCTCTATCAAGGAGAGTTATACATCGTTGGAAAGAACAAGCTAGGAGCTTTCAACCAAGCTGTTAATGATTTATGCAGCAAAAGAAATGTGAAAGTTAAATGCAACTGTACATGAAAAATACAAAATCATCAACAATATTCCCAATGACATATTTCCTAAGTGAGTCAATTATAAGTTCCTTCCCTAAGCCTTTATCAACGAGGGTTATACAGCGTTGGAAAGAACAAGCTAAGGGCTTTCAATCAAGCTATAAACGTTTTATGCAACAAAAGAAATGTGAAAGATAAATGCAACTGTACATGAAAAATACAAAATCATCAACAATATTCCCAGTGTCATATTTCCTAGATGAGTCAATTTTAAGTTCGTTTCCTAAACCTCTTTAAACCTGAGTTTTACATCGTTGGAGAGAGCAAGCTAAGAGATTTCAATTAAGCTATAAACGGTTTATGCAGCAAAACAAATGTGAAAGTTAAATGTAATTGTATATGAAAAATACAGTATCATCAAGAATATTCCCAGTGACATATTTCCTAGATGAGTCAATTTTAAGTTCCTTTCCTAAGCCTTTATTAGCGAGGGTTATCTTCGTTGGAAAGAACAAAATAAGGGATTTCAACTAAGCTATACACGGTATATGCAGCGGAAAAAATGTGAGAGTTAAATACAACTGTATATGAAAAATACAGAGTCATCAACAATATTCCTCGTGACATAATTCCGAGATCCGTCAATTTTAAGTTCCTTTCCTAAGCTTCTATCAACCACAGTTATACATCGTTGGAAAGAACAAAGTAAGGGCTTTCAATCACAATATAAATAGTTTTTCCTGCAGAAGAAATGTGAAAGTTAAACGCAACTGTATATGAAAAATACAGAATCATCAACAATATTCCCAGTGACATATTTCCTAAGTGTGTCAATTATAAGTTCCTTCCCTAAGCCTCTATCAATGAGAGTTATACATCGTTAGAAAGAACAAGCTATGAGCTTTCGACCAAGCTATAAATGATTTATGCAACAAAAGAAATGTGAAGGTTAAATGCAACTGTATATGAAAAATACAAAATCATCAACAATATTGCCAGTAATATATTTCCTAGATGAGTCAATTTTAAGTTCCTTTCCTAAGCCTCTATCAATGAGAGTTATACATCGCTGGAAAGAACTAGCTAAGAGCTTTCAATCAAGCTATAAAAGATTTATGCAACAAAAGAAATGTGAAAGTTAAATGCAACTGTATATGAAAATTACAGATTCATCAACAATATTGCCAGTGACATATTTCCTAAATGAGTCAATTTTAAGTTCCTTTCCTAAGCCTCTAGCAATGAGAGTTATACGTCGTACGAAAGAAGAAGCTAAGAGCTTTCAACCAAGCTGTAAGTCGTTTATGCGGCAAAAGAAATGTGAAAGTTAAATGCAACTGTATATGAAAAATACAAAATCATCAACAATATTCCCAGTGACATATTTCCCAGGTGAGTCAATTTTAAGTTCCTTTCCTAAGCCTCTATCAAGGAGAGTTATACATCGTTGGAAAGAACAAGCTAAGGGCTTTCAACCAAGCTATAAACGGTTTATGCAACAAAACAAATGTGAAAGTTAAATGCAACTGTACATGAAAAATACAAAATCATCAACAATATTCCCAATGACATATTTCCTAAGTGAGTCAATTATAAGTTCCTTCCCTATGCCTTTATCAACGAGGGTTAACATCGTTGGAAAGAACAAGCTAAGAGCTTTCAACCAAGCTATAAACGGTTTATGCAACAAAAGAAATGTGAAAGATAAATGCAACTGTACATGAAAAATACAAAATCATCAACAATATTCCCAGTGTCATATTTCCTAGATGAGTCAATTTTAAGTTCGTTTCCTAAACCTCTTTAAACCTGAGTTTTACATCGTTGGAGAGAGCAAGCTAAGAGATTTCAATTAAGCTATAAACGGTTTATGCAGCAAAATAAATGTGAAAGTTAAATGTAATTGTATATGAAAAATACAGTATCATCAAGAATATTCCCAGTGACATATTTCCTAGATTAGTCAATTTTAAGTTCCTTTCCTAAGCCTTTATTAGCGAGGGTTATCTTCGTTGGAAAGAACAAAATAAGGGATTTCAACTAAGCTATACACGGTATATGCAGCGGAAAAAGTGTGAGAGTTAAATACAACTGTATATGAAAAATACAGAGTCATCAACAATATTCCTCGTGACATAATTCCGAGATCCGTCAATTTTAAGTTCCTTTCCTAAGCTTCTATCAACCACAGTTATACATCGTTGGAAAGAACAAAGTAAGGGCTTTCAATCACAATATAAATAGTTTTTCCAGCAAAAGAAATGTGAAAGTTAAACGCAACTGTATATAAAAAATACAGAATAATCAACAATATTCCCAGTGACATATTTCCCAGGTGAGTCAATTTTAAGTTCCGTTCCTAAGTCTCTATCAAGGAGAGTTATACATCGTTGGAAAGAATAAGCTAAGGGCTTTCAATCAAGCTATAAACGTTTTATGCAACAAAAGAAATGTGAAAGATAAATGCAACTGTACATGAAGAATACAAAATCATCAACAATATTCCCAGTGACATATTTCCTAAGTCAGTCAATTATAACTTCCTTCCCTAAGCCTCTATCAACGAAAGTTATACATCGTTCGAAAGAAGAGTCTAAAAGCTTTCAATCAAGCTATAAATGGTTTCTGCAACAATAGAAATGTGAAAGTTAGGTGCAACTGTATATGAAAAATACTAAATCATCAACAATATTCCCAGTGACATATTTCCTAGATGAGTCCATTTTAAGTTCCTTTCCTAAGCCTCTAGCAATGGGAGTTATACGTCGTACGAAAGAACAAGCTAAGAGCTTTCAACCAAGCTGTAAGTCGTTTATGCAGCAAAAGAAATGTGAAAGTTAAATGCAACTGTATATGAAAATTACAGATTCATCAACAATATTCCCAGTGACATATTTCCCAGGTGAGTCAATTTTAAGTTCCTTTCCTAAACCTCTATCAAGGAGAGTTATACATCGTTGGAAAGAACAAGCTAGGAGCTTTCAACCAAGCTATAAACGTTTCATGCAACAAAAGAAATGTGAAAGATAAATGCAACTGTACATGAAAAATACAAAATCATCAACAATATTCCCAATGTCATATTTCCTAGATGAGTCAATTTTAAGTTCGTTTCCTAAACCTCTTTAAACCTGAGTTTTACATCGTTGGAGAGAGCAAGCTAAGAGCTTTCAATTAAACTATAAACGGTTTATGCAGCAAAACAAATGTGAAAGTTAAATGTAATTGTATATGAAAAATACAGTATCATCAACAATATTCCCAGTGACATATCTCCTAGATTAGTCAATTTTAAGTTCCTTTCCTAAGCCTCTATCAGCGAGGGTTATCTTCGTTGGAAAGAACAAAATAAGGGATTTCAACTAAGCTATACACGGTATATGCAGCGGAAAAAATGTGAGAGTTAAATACAACTGTATACGAAACATACAGAGTGATCAACAATATTCCTCGTGACATAATTCCGAGATCCGTCAATTTAAAGTTCCTTTCCTAAGCTTCTATCAACCACTGTTATACATCGTTGGAAAGAACAAAGTAAGGGCTTTCAATCACAATATAAATAGTTTTTCCAGCAAAAGAAATGTGAAAGTTAAACGCAACTGTATACGAAAAATACAGAATCATCAACAATATTCCCAGTGACATATTTCCTAAGTGTGTCAATTATAAGTTCCTTCCCTAAGCCTCTAACAATAAGGGTTATACATCGTTGGAAAGAACGAGCTAGGAGCTTTCAATCGAGCTATAAATGATTTATGCAACAAAAGAAATGTGAAAGTTAAATGCAACTGTATATGAAAAACACAAAATCATCAACAATATTGCCAGTGACATATTTCCTAAGTGTGTCAATTATAAGTTCCTTCCCTAAGCCTCTATCAATGAGAGTTATACATCGTTAGAAAGAACAAGCTAGGGGCTTTCGACCAAGCTATAAATGATTTATGCAACAAAAGAAATGTGAAGGTTAAATGCAACTGTATATGAAAAATACAAAATCATCAACAATATTGCCAGTAACATATTTCCTAGATGAGTCAATTTTAAGTTCCTTTCCTAAGCCTCTGTCAATGAGAGTTATACATCGCTGGAAAGAACTAGCTAAGAGCTTTCAATAAAGCTATAAAAGATTTATGCAACAAAAGAAATGTGAAAGTTAAATGCAACTGTATATGAAAATTACAGATTCATCAACAATATTGCCAGTGACATATTTCCTAAATGAGTCAATTTTAAGTTCCTTTCCTAAGCCTCTAGCAATGAGAGTTATACGTCGTACGAAAGAACAAGCTAAGAGCTTTCAACCAAGCTGTAAGTCGTTTACGCGGCAAAAGAAATGTGAAAGTTAAATGCAACTGTATATGAAAAATACAAAATCATCAACAATATTCCCAGTGTCATATTTCCTAGATGAGTCAATTTTAAGTTCGTTTCCTAAACCTCTTTAAACCTGAGTTTTACATCGTTGGAGAGAGCAAGCTAAGAGATTTCAATTAAGCTATAAACGCTTTATGCAGCAAAATAAATGTGAAAGTTAAATGTAATTGTATATGAAAAATACAGTATCATCAAGAATATTCCCAGTGACATATTTCCTAGATTAGTCAATTTTAAGTTCCTTTCCTAAGCCTTTATTAGCGAGGGTTATCTTCGTTGGAAAGAACAAAATAAGGGATTTCAACTAAGCTATACACGGTATATGCAGCGGAAAAAATGTGAGAGTTAAATACAACTGTATATGAAAAATACAGAGTCATCAACAATATTCCTCGTGACATAATTCCGAGATCCGTCAATTTTAAGTTCCTTTCCTAAGCTTCTATCATCCACAGTTATACATCGTTGGAAAGAACAAAGTAAGGGCTTTCAATCACAATATAAATAGTTTTTCCAGCAAAAGAAATGTGAAAGTTAAACGCAACTGTATATAAAAAATACAGAATCATCAACAATATTCCCAGTGACATATTTCCCAGGTGAGTCAATTTTAAGTTCCGTTCCTAAGTCTCTATCAAGGAGAGTTATACATCGTTGGAAAGAATAAGCTAAGGGCTTTCAATCAAGCTATAAACGTTTTATGCAACAAAAGAAATGTGAAAGATAAATGCAACTGTACATGAAGAATACAAAATCATCAACAATATTCCCAGTGACATATTTCCTAAGTCAGTCAATTATAACTTCCTTCCCTAAGCCTCTATCAACGAAAGTTATACATCGTTCGAAAGAAGAGTCTAAAAGCTTTCAATCAAGCTATAAATGGTTTCTGCAACAATAGAAATGTGAAAGTTAGGTGCAACTGTATATGAAAAATACTAAATCATCAACAATATTCCCAGTGACATATTTCCTAGATGAGTCCATTTTAAGTTCCTTTCCTAAGCCTCTAGCAATGGGAGTTATACGTCGTACGAAAGAACAAGCTAAGAGCTTTCAACCAAGCTGTAAGTCGTTTATGCAGCAAAAGAAATGTGAAAGTTAAATGCAACTGTATATGAAAATTACAGATTCATCAACAATATTCCCAGTGACATATTTCCCAGGTGAGTCAATTTTAAGTTCCTTTCCTAAGCCTCTATCAAGGATAGTTATACATCGTTGGAAAGAACAAGCTAGGAGCTTTCAACCAAGCTATAAACGTTTCATGCAACAAAAGAAATGTGAAAGATAAATGCAACTGTACATGAAAAATACAAAATCATCAACAATATTCCCAGTGTCATATTTCCTAGATGAGTCAATTTTAAGTTCGTTTCCTAAACCTCTTTAAACCTGAGTTTTACATCGTTGGAGAGAGCAAGCTAAGAGCTTTCAATTAAACTATAAACGGTTTATGCAGCAAAACAAATGTGAAAGTTAAATGTAATTGTATATGAAAAATACAGTATCATCAACAATATTCCCAGTGACATATCTCCTAGATTAGTCAATTTTAAGTTCCTTTCCTAAGCCTCTATCAGCGAGGGTTATCTTCGTTGGAAAGAACAAAATAAGGGATTTCAACTAAGCTATACACGGTATATGCAGCGGAAAAAATGTGAGAGTTAAATACAACTGTATACGAAACATACAGAGTCATCAACAATATTCCTCGTGACATAATTCCGAGATCCGTCAATTTAAAGTTCCTTTCCTAAGCTTCTATCAACCACTGTTATACATCGTTGGAAAGAACAAAGTAAGGGCTTTCAATCACAATATAAATAGTTTTTCCAGCAAAAGAAATGTGAAAGTTAAACGCAACTGTATACGAAAAATACAGAATCATCAACAATATTGCCAGTGACATATTTCCTAAGTGTGTCAATTATAAGTTCCTTCCCTAAGCCTCTATCAATGAGAGTTATACATCGTTAGAAAGAACAAGCTAGGGGCTTTCGACCAAGCTATAAATGATTTATGCAACAAAAGAAATGTGAAGGTTAAATGCAACTGTATATGAAAAATACAAAATCATCAACAATATTGCCAGTAACATATTTCCTAGATGAGTCAATTTTAAGTTCCTTTCCTAAGCCTCTAGCAATGAGAGTTATACGTCGTACGAAAGAACAAGCTAAGAGCTTTCAACCAAGCTGTAAGTCGTTTACGCGGCAAAAGAAATGTGAAAGTTAAATGCAACTGTATATGAAAAATACAAAATCATCAACAATATTCCCAGTGACATATTTCCCTGGTGAGTCAATTTTAAGTTCCTTTCCTAAGCCTCTATCAAGGAAAGTTATACATCGTTGGAAAGAACAAGCTAAGAGCTTTCAACCAAGCTATAAACGGTTTATGCAGCAAGAGAAATGTGAAAGTTAAATGCAACTGTACATGAAAAATACAAAATCATCAACAATATTCCCAATGACATATTTCCTAAGTGAGTCAATTATAAGTTCCTTCCCTAAGCCTTTATCAACGAGGGTTATACATCGTTGGAAAGAACAAGCTAAGGGCTTTCAATCAAGCTATAAACGTTTTATGCAACAAAAGAAATGTGAAAGATAAATGCAACTGTACATGAAAAATACAAAATCATCAACAATATTTCCAGTGTCATATTTCCTAGATGAGTCAATTTTAAGTTCGTTTCCTAAACCTCTTTAAACCTGAGTTTTACATCGTTGGAGAGAGCAAGCTAAGAGCTTTCAATTAAGCTATAAACGGTTTATGCAGCAAAACAAATGTGAAAGTTAAATGTAATTGTATATGAAAAATACAGTATCATCAACAATATTCCCAGTGACATATTTCCTAGATTAGTCAATTTTAAGTTCCTTTTCTAAGCCTCTATCAGCGAGGGTTATCTTCGTTGGAAAGAACAAAGTAAGGGCTTTCAATCACAATATAAATAGTTTTTCCAGCAAAAGGAATGTGAAAGTTAAACGCAACTGTATATGAAAAATACAGAATCATCAACAATATTCCCAGTGACATATTTCCTAAGTGTGTCAATTATAAGTTCCTTCCCTAAGCATCTAACAATGAAGGTTATACATCGTTGGAAAGAACGAGCTAGGAGCTCTCAATCGAGCTATAAATGATTTATGCAACAAAAGAAATGTGAAAGATAAATGCAACTGTACATGAAAAATACAAAATCATCAACAATATTTCCAGTGTCATATTTCCTAAGTGAGTCAATTATAAGTTCCTTCCCTAAGCCTTTATCAACGAGGGTTATACATCGTTGGAAAGAACAAGCTAAGGGCTTTCAATCAAGCTATAAACGTTTTATGCAACAAAAGAAATGTGAAAGATAAATGCAACTGTACATGAAAAATACAAAATCATCAACAATATTTCCAGTGTCATATTTCCTAGATGAGTCAATTTTAAGTTCGTTTCCTAAACCTCTTTAAACCTGAGTTTTACATCGTTGGAGAGAGCAAGCTAAGAGCTTTTAATTAAGCTATAAACGGTTTATGCAGCAAAACAAATGTGAAAGTTAAATGTAATTGTATATGAAAAATACAGTATCATCAACAATATTCCCAGTGACATATTTCCTAGATTAGTCAATTTTAAGTTCGTTTCCTAAACCTCTTTAAACCTGAGTTTTACATCGTTGGAGAGAACAAGCTAAGGGCTTTCAACCAAGCTATAAACGGTTTATGCAACAATAGAAATGTGAAAGTTAACTGCAACTGTACATGAAAAATACAAAATCATCAACAATATTCCCAATGACATATTTCCTAAGTGGGTCAATTATAAGTTCCTTCCCTAAGCCTTTATCAACGAGGGTTATACATCGTTGGAAAGAACAAGCTAAGAGCTTTCAATTAAACTATAAACGGTTTATGCAGCAAAACAAATGTGAAAGTTAAATGTAATTGTATATGAAAAATACAGTATCATCAACAATATTCCCAGTGACATATTTCCTAGATTAGTCAATTTTAAGTTCCTTTCCTAAGCCTCTATCAGCGAGGGTTATCTTCGTTGGAAAGAACAAAATAAGGGATTTCAACTAAGCTATACACGGTATATGCAGCGGAAAAAATGTGAGAGTTATATTCAACTGTATATGAAAAATACAGAGTCATCAACAATATTCCTCGTGACATAATTCCGAGATCCGTCAATTTTAAGTTCCTTTTCTAAGCTTCTATCAACCACAGTTATACATCGTTGGAAAGAACAAAGTAAGGGCTTTCAATCACAATATAAATAGTTTTTCCAGCAAAAGAAATGTGAAAGTTAAACGCAACTGTATATGAAAAATACAGAATCATCAACAATATTCCCAGTGACATATTTCCTAAGTGTGTCAATTATAAGTTCCTTCCCTAAGCCTCTAACAATGAGGGTTATACATCGTTGGAAAGAACGAGCTAGGAGCTTTCAAGCTATAAATGATTTATGCAACAAAAGAAATGTGAAAGTTAAATGCAACTGTATATGAAAAACACAAAATCATCAACAATATTGCCAGTAACATATTTCCTAGATGAGTCAATTTTAAGTTCCTTTCCTAAGTCTCTATCAATGAGGGTTATACATCGCTGGAAAGAACTAGCTAAGAGCTTTCAATCAAGCTATAAAAGATTTATGCAACAAAAGAAATGTGATAGTTAAATGCAACTGTATATGAAAATTACAGATTCATCAACAATATTGCCAGTGACATATTTTCTAGATGAGTCAATTTTAAGTTCCTTTCCTAAACCTCTTTAAACCTGAGATTTACATCAATAGAGAGAGCAAGCTAAGAGCTTTCAACCAAGCTGTAAGTCGTTTATGCGGCAAAAGAAATGTGAAAGTTAAATGCAACTGCATATGAAAAATACAACATCATCAACAATATTCCCAGTGACATATTTCACAGGTGAGTCAATTTTAAGTTCCTTTCCTAAGCCTCTATCAAGGAGAGTTATACATCGTTGGAAAGAACAAGCTAAGGGCTTTCAACCAAGCTATAAGCGGTTTATGCAACAATAGAAATGTGAAAGTTAAATGCAACTGTACATGAAAAATACAAAATCATCAACAATATTCCCAATGACATATTTCCTAAGTGAGTCAATTATAAGTTCCTTCCCTAAGCCTTTATCAACGAGGGTTATACATCGTTGGAAAGAACAAGCTAAGGGCTTTCAACCAAGCTATAAACGGTTTATGCAGCAAAAGAAATGTGAAAGTTAAATGCAACTGTACATGAAAAATACAAAATCATCAACAATATTCCCAATGACATATTTCCTAAGTGAGTCAATTATAAGTTCCTTCCCTAAGCCTTTATCAACGAGGGTTATACATCGTTGGAAAGAACAAGCTAAGGGCTTTCAATCAAGCTATAAACGTTTTATGCAACAAAAGAAATGTGAAAGATAAATGCAACTGTACATGAAAAATACAAAATCATCAACAATATTTCCAGTGTCATATTTCCTAGATGAGTCAATTTTAAGTTCGTTTCCTAAACCTCTTTAAACCTGAGTTTTACATCGTTGGAGAGAGCAAGCTAAGAGCTTTTAATTAAGCTATAAACGGTTTATGCAGCAAAACAAATGTGAAAGTTAAATGTAATTGTATATGAAAAATACAGTATCATCAACAATATTCCCAGTGACATATTTCCTAGATTAGTCAATTTTAAGTTCCTTTTCTAAGCCTCTATCAGCGAGGGTTATCTTCGTTGGAAAGAACAAAGTAAGGGCTTTCAATCACAATATAAATAGTTTTTCCAGCAAAAGGAATGTGAAAGTTAAACGCAACTGTATATGAAAAATACAGAATCATCAACAATATTCCCAGTGACATATTTCCTAAGTGTGTCAATTATAAGTTCCTTCCCTAAGCATCTAACAATGAAGGTTATACATCGTTGGAAAGAACGAGCTAGGAGCTCTCAATCGAGCTATAAATGATTTATGCAACAAAAGAAATGTGAAAGCTAAATGCAAATGTATATGAAAATTACAGATTCATCAACAATATTGCCAGTGACATATTTCCTAAATGAGTCAATTTTAAGTTCCTTTCCTAAGCCTCTAGCAATGAGAGTTATACGTCGTACGAAAGAACAAGCTAAGAGCTTTCAACCAAGCTGTAAGTCGTTTATGGGGCAAAAGAAATGTGAAAGTTAAATGCAACTGTATATGAAAAATACAAAATCATCAACAATATTCCCAGTGACATATTTCCCAGGGGAGTCAATTTTAAGTTCCGTTCATAAGTCTCTATCAAGGAGAGTTGTACATCGTTGGAAAGAAAAAGCTAAGGGCTTTCAATCAAGCTATAAACGGTTTATGCAGCAAAAGAAATGTGAAAGATAAATGCAACTGTACATGAAAAATACAAAATCATCAACAATATTGCCAGTGACATATTTCCTGGAAGAGTCAATTTTAAGTTCCTTCCCTAAGACTCTATCAATGAGAGTTATACATCGTTGGAAAGAACAAGCTAGGAGCTTTCAACCAAGCTATAAGTGATTTATGCAACAAAAGAAATGTGAAAGTTAAATGCAACTGTATATGAAAAATACAAAATCATCAACAATATTGCCAGTGACATATTTCCTGAAAGAGTCAATTTTAAGTTCCTCCCCTAAGCCTCTATCAATGAGAGTTATACGTCGTTGGAAAGAACAAGCTAAGAGCTTCCAATCAAGCTGTAAGTCGTTTATGCAGCAAAAGAAATATGAAAGTTAAATGCAACTGTATATGAAAAATACAAAATCATCAACAATATTCCCAGTGACATATTTCCCAGGGGAGTCAATTTTAAGTTCCGTTCATAAGTCTCTATCAAGGAGAGTTGTACATCGTTGGAAAGAAAAAGCTAAGGGCTTTCAATCAAGCTATAAACGGTTTATGCAGCAAAAGAAATGTGAAAGATAAATGCAACTGTACATGAAAAATACAAAATCATCAACAATATTGCCAGTGACATATTTCCTGGAAGAGTCAATTTTAAGTTCCTTCCCTAAGACTCTATCAATGAGAGTTATACATCGTTGGAAAGAACAAGCTAGGAGCTTTCAACCAAGCTATAAGTGATTTATGCAACAAAAGAAATGTGAAAGTTAAATGCAACTGTATATGAAAAATACAAAATCATCAACAATATTGCCAGTGACATATTTCCTGAAAGAGTCAATTTTAAGTTCCTCCCCTAAGCCTCTAGCAATGAGAGTTATACGTCGTACGAAAGAACAAGCTAAGAGCTTTCAACCAAGCTGTAAGTCGTTTATGCGGCAAAAGAAATGTGAAAGTTAAATGCAACTGTACATGAAAAATACAAAATCATCAACAATATTCCCAATGACATATTTCCTAAGTGAGTCAATTATAAGTTCCTTCCCTAAGCCTTTATCAACGAGGGTTATACATCGTTGGAAAGAACAAGCTAAGGGCTTTCAACCAAGCTATAAACGGTTTATGCAGCAAAAGAAATGTGAAAGATAAATGCAACTGTACATGAAAAATACAAAATCATCAACAATATTTCCAGTGTCATATTTCCTAGATGAGTCAATTTTAAGTTCGTTTCCTAAACCTCTTTAAACCTGAGTTTTACATCGTTGGAGAGAGCAAGCTAAGAGCTTTTAATTAAGCTATAAACGGTTTATGCAGCAAAACAAATGTGAAAGTTAAATGTAATTGTATATGAAAAATACAGTATCATCAACAATATTCCCAGTGACATATTTCCTAGATTAGTCAATTTTAAGTTCGTTTCCTAAACCTCTTTAAACCTGAGTTTTACATCGTTGGAGAGAACAAGCTAAGGGCTTTCAACCAAGCTATAAACGGTTTATGCAACAATAGAAATGTGAAAGTTAACTGCAACTGTACATGAAAAATACAAAATCATCAACAATATTCCCAATGACATATTTCCTAAGTGAGTCAATTATAAGTTCCTTCCCTAAGCCTTTATCAACGAGGGTTATACATCGTTGGAAAGAACAAGCTAAGAGCTTTCAATTAAGCTATAAACGGTTTATGCAGCAAAACAAATGTGAAAGTTAAATGTAATTGTATATGAAAAATACAGTATCATCAACAATATTCCCAGTGACATATTTCCTAGATTAGTCAATTTTAAGTTCCTTTCCTAAGCCTCTATCAGCGAGGGTTATCTTCGTTGGAAAGAACAAAATAAGGGATTTCAACTAAGCTATACACGGTATATGCAGCGGAAAAAATGTGAGAGTTATATTCAACTGTATATGAAAAATACAGAGTCATCAACAATATTCCTCGTGACATAATTCCGAGATCCGTCAATTTTAAGTTCCTTTTCTAAGCTTCTATCAACCACAGTTATACATCGTTGGAAAGAACAAAGTAAGGGCTTTCAATCACAATATAAATAGTTTTTCCAGCAAAAGAAATGTGAAAGTTAAACGCAACTGTATATGAAAAATACAGAATCATCAACAATATTCCCAGTGACATATTTCCTAAGTGTGTCAATTATAAGTTCCTTCCCTAAGCCTCTAACAATGAGGGTTATACATCGTTGGAAAGAACGAGCTAGGAGCTTTCAAGCTATAAATGATTTATGCAACAAAAGAAATGTGAAAGTTAAATGCAACTCTATATGAAAAACACAAAATCATCAACAATATTGCCAGTAACATATTTCCTAGATGAGTCAATTTTAAGTTCCTTTCCTAAGTCTCTATCAATGAGGGTTATACATCGCTGGAAAGAACTAGCTAAGAGCTTTCAATCAAGCTATAAAAGATTTATGCAACAAAAGAAATGTGATAGTTAAATGCAACTGTATATGAAAATTACAGATTCATCAACAATATTGCCAGTGACATATTTTCTAGATGAGTCAATTTTAAGTTCCTTTCCTAAACCTCTTTAAACCTGAGATTTACATCAATAGAGAGAGCAAGCTAAGAGCTTTCAACCAAGCTGTAAGTCGTTTATGCGGCAAAAGAAATGTGAAAGTTAAATGCAACTGCATATGAAAAATACAACATCATCAACAATATTCCCAGTGACATATTTCACAGGTGAGTCAATTTTAAGTTCCTTTCCTAAGCCTCTATCAAGGAGAGTTATACATCGTTGGAAAGAACAAGCTAAGGGCTTTCAACCAAGCTATAAGCGGTTTATGCAACAATAGAAATGTGAAAGTTAAATGCAACTGTACATGAAAAATACAAAATCATCAACAATATTCCCAATGACATATTTCCTAAGTGAGTCAATTATAAGTTCCTTCCCTAAGCCTTTATCAACGAGGGTTATACATCGTTGGAAAGAACAAGCTAAGGGCTTTCAACCAAGCTATAAACGGTTTATGCAGCAAAAGAAATGTGAAAGTTAAATGCAACTGTACATGAAAAATACAAAATCATCAACAATATTCCCAATGACATATTTCCTAAGTGAGTCAATTATAAGTTCCTTCCCTAAGCCTTTATCAACGAGGGTTATACATCGTTGGAAAGAACAAGCTAAGGGCTTTCAATCAAGCTATAAACGTTTTGTGCAACAAAAGAAATGTGAAAGATAAATGCAACTGTACATGAAAAATACAAAATCATCAACAATATTTCCAGTGTCATATTTCCTAGATGAGTCAATTTTAAGTTCGTTTCCTAAACCTCTTTAAACCTGAGTTTTACATCGTTGGAAAGAACAAGCTAAGAGCTTCCAATCAAGCTGTAAGTCGTTGATGCAGCAAAAGAAATGTGAAAGTTAAGTGCAACTGTATATGAAAAATACAAAATCATCAACAATATTCCCAGTGACATATTTCCCAGGGGAGTCAATTTTAAGTTCCGTTCATAAGTCTCTATCAAGGAGAGTTGTACATCGTTGGAAAGAAAAAGCTAAGGGCTTTCAATCAAGCTATAAACGGTTTATGCAGCAAAAGAAATGTGAAAGATAAATGCAACTGTACATGAAAAATACAAAATCATCAACAATATTGCCAGTGACATATTTCCTGGAAGAGTCAATTTTAAGTTCCTTCCCTAAGACTCTATCAATGAGAGTTATACATCGTTGGAAAGAACAAGCTAGGAGCTTTCAACCAAGCTATAAGTGATTTATGCAACAAAAGAAATGTGAAAGTTAAATGCAACTGTATATGAAAAATACAAAATCATCAACAATATTGCCAGTGACATATTTCCTGAAAGAGTCAATTTTAAGTTCCTCCCCTAAGCCTCTAGCAATGAGAGTTATACGTCGTACGAAAGAACAAGCTAAGAGCTTTCAACCAAGCTGTAAGTCGTTTATGCGGCAAAAGAAATGTGAAAGTTAAATGCAACTGTACATGAAAAATACAAAATCATCAACAATATTCCCAATGACATATTTCCTAAGTGAGTCAATTATAAGTTCCTTCCCTAAGCCTTTATCAACGAGGGTTATACATCGTTGGAAAGAACAAGCTAAGGGCTTTCAACCAAGCTATAAACGGTTTATGCAGCAAAAGAAATGTGAAAGATAAATGCAACTGTACATGAAAAATACAAAATCATCAACAATATTTCCAGTGTCATATTTCCTAGATGAGTCAATTTTAAGTTCGTTTCCTAAACCTCTTTAAACCTGAGTTTTACATCGTTGGAGAGAGCAAGCTAAGAGCTTTTAATTAAGCTATAAACGGTTTATGCAGCAAAACAAATGTGAAAGTTAAATGTAATTGTATATGAAAAATACAGTATCATCAACAATATTCCCAGTAACATATTTCCTAGATTAGTCAATTTTAAGTTCGTTTCCTAAACCTCTTTAAACCTGAGTTTTACATCGTTGGAGAGAACAAGCTAAGGGCTTTCAACCAAGCTATAAACGGTTTATGCAACAATAGAAATGTGAAAGTTAACTGCAACTGTACATGAAAAATACAAAATCATCAACAATATTCCCAATGACATATTTCCTAAGTGAGTCAATTATAAGTTCCTTCCCTAAGCCTTTATCAACGAGGGTTATACATCGTTGGAAAGAACAAGCTAAGAGCTTTCAATTAAGCTATAAACGGTTTATGCAGCAAAACAAATGTGAAAGTTAAATGTAATTGTATATGAAAAATACAGTATCATCAACAATATTCCCAGTGACATATTTCCTAGATTAGTCAATTTTAAGTTCCTTTCCTAAGCCTCTATCAGCGAGGGTTATCTTCGTTGGAAAGAACAAAATAAGGGATTTCAACTAAGCTATACACGGTATATGCAGCGGAAAAAATGTGAGAGTTATATTCAACTGTATATGAAAAATACAGAGTCATCAACAATATTCCTCGTGACATAATTCCGAGATCCGTCAATTTTAAGTTCCTTTTCTAAGCTTCTATCAACCACAGTTATACATCGTTGGAAAGAACAAAGTAAGGGCTTTCAATCACAATATAAATAGTTTTTCCAGCCAAAGAAATGTGAAAGTTAAACGCAACTGTATATGAAAAATACAGAATCATCAACAATATTCCCAGTGACATATTTCCTAAGTGTGTCAATTATAAGTTCCTTCCCTAAGCCTCTAACAATGAGGGTTATACATCGTTGGAAAGAACGAGCTAGGAGCTTTCAAGCTATAAATGATTTATGCAACAAAAGAAATGTGAAAGTTAAATGCAACTGTATATGAAAAACACAAAATCATCAACAATATTGCCAGTAACATATTTCCTAGATGAGTCAATTTTAAGTTCCTTTCCTAAGTCTCTATCAATGAGGGTTATACATCGCTGGAAAGAACTAGCTAAGAGCTTTCAATCAAGCTATAAAAGATTTATGCAACAAAAGAAATGTGATAGTTAAATGCAACTGTATATGAAAATTACAGATTCATCAACAATATTGCCAGTGACATATTTTCTAGATGAGTCAATTTTAAGTTCCTTTCCTAAACCTCTTTAAACCTGAGATTTACATCAATAGAGAGAGCAAGCTAAGAGCTTTCAACCAAGCTGTAAGTCGTTTATGCGGCAAAAGAAATGTGAAAGTTAAATGCAACTGCATATGAAAAATACAACATCATCAACAATATTCCCAGTGACATATTTCACAGGTGAGTCAATTTTAAGTTCCTTTCCTAAGCCTCTATCAAGGAGAGTTATACATCGTTGGAAAGAACAAGCTAAGGGCTTTCAACCAAGCTATAAGCGGTTTATGCAACAATAGAAATGTGAAAGTTAAATGCAACTGTACATGAAAAATACAAAATCATCAACAATATTCCCAATGACATATTTCCTAAGTGAGTCAATTATAAGTTCCTTCCCTAAGCCTTTATCAACGAGGGTTATACATCGTTGGAAAGAACAAGCTAAGGGCTTTCAATCAAGCTATAAACGTTTTATGCAACAAAAGAAATGTGAAAGATAAATGCAACTGTACATGAAAAATACAAAATCATCAACAATATTTCCAGTGTCATATTTCCTAGATGAGTCAATTTTAAGTTCGTTTCCTAAACCTCTTTAAACCTGAGTTTTACATCGTTGGAGAGAGCAAGCTAAGAGCTTTTAATTAAGCTATAAACGGTTTATGCAGCAAAACAAATGTGAAAGTTAAATGTAATTGTATATGAAAAATACAGTATCATCAACAATATTCCCAGTGACATATTTCCTAGATTAGTCAATTTTAAGTTCCTTTTCTAAGCCTCTATCAGCGAGGGTTATCTTCGTTGGAAAGAACAAAGTAAGGGCTTTCAATCACAATATAAATAGTTTTTCCAGCAAAAGGAATGTGAAAGTTAAACGCAACTGTATATGAAAAATACAGAATCATCAACAATATTCCCAGTGACATATTTCCTAAGTGTGTCAATTATAAGTTCCTTCCCTAAGCATCTAACAATGAAGGTTATACATCGTTGGAAAGAACGAGCTAGGAGCTCTCAATCGAGCTATAAATGATTTATGCAACAAAAGAAATGTGAAAGCTAAATGCAAATGTATATGAAAATTACATATTCATCAACAATATTGCCAGTGACATATTTCCTAAATGAGTCAATTTTAAGTTCCTTTCCTAAGCCTCTAGCAATGAGAGTTATACGTCGTACGAAAGAACAAGCTAAGAGCTTTCAACCAAGCTGTAAGTCGTTTATGCGGCAAAAGAAATGTGAAAGTTAAATGCAACTGTATATGAAAAATACAAAATCATCAACAATATTCCCAGTGACATATTTCCCAGGGGAGTCAATTTTAAGTTCCGTTCATAAGTCTCTATCAAGGAGAGTTGTACATCGTTGGAAAGAAAAAGCTAAGGGCTTTCAATCAAGCTATAAACGGTTTATGCAGCAAAAGAAATGTGAAAGATAAATGCAACTGTACATGAAAAATACAAAATCATCAACAATATTGCCAGTGACATATTTCCTGGAAGAGTCAATTTTAAGTTCCTTCCCTAAGACTCTATCAATGAGAGTTATACATCGTTGGAAAGAACAAGCTAGGAGCTTTCAACCAAGCTATAAGTGATTTATGCAACAAAAGAAATGTGAAAGTTAAATGCAACTGTATATGAAAAATACAAAATCATCAACAATATTGCCAGTGACATATTTCCTGAAAGAGTCAATTTTAAGTTCCTCCCCTAAGCCTCTATCAATGAGAGTTATACGTCGTTGGAAAGAACAAGCTAAGAGCTTCCAATCAAGCTGTAAGTCGTTTATGCAGCAAAAGAAATATGAAAGTTAAATGCAACTGTATATGAAAAATACAAAATCATCAACAATATTCCCAGTGACATATTTCCCAGGGGAGTCAATTTTAAGTTCCGTTCATAAGTCTCTATCAAGGAGAGTTGTACATCGTTGGAAAGAAAAAGCTAAGGGCTTTCAATCAAGCTATAAACGGTTTATGCAGCAAAAGAAATGTGAAAGATAAATGCAACTGTACATGAAAAATACAAAATCATCAACAATATTGCCAGTGACATATTTCCTGAAAGAGTCAATTTTAAGTTCCTTCCCTAAGACTCTATCAGTGAGAGTTATACATCGTTGGAAAGAACAAGCTAGGAGCTTTCAACCATGCTATAAATGATTTATGCAACAAAAGAAATGTGAAAGTTAAATGCAACTGTATATGAAAAATACAAAATCATCAACAATATTGCCAGTAACATATTTCCTAGATGAGTCAATTTTAAGTTCCTTTCCTAAACCTCTTTCAACGAGAGCTTTACATAGCTGAAAAGAACAAGCAAAGAGCTTTCAATGAAGCTATAAATGATTTATGCAGCAAAATAAATGTGAAAGTTAAATGCAACTGTATATGAAAAATACAAAATCATCAACAATATTGCCAGTGACATATTTCCTAGATGAGTCAATTTTAAGTTCATTTCCTAAGCCTCTATCAATGAGAGTTATACGTCGTACGAAAGAACAGGCTAAGAGCTTTCAACCAAGCTATAAACGGTTTATGCAGCAAAAGAAATGTGAAAGTTAAATGCAACTGTATATGAAAAATACATTTTCATCAACAATATTCCCAGTGACATATTTCCCAGGTGAGTCAATTTTAAGTTCCTTTCCTAAGCCTCTATCAAGGAGAGTTATACATCGTTGGAAAGAACAAGCTAAGGGCTTTCAACCAAGCTATAAACGGATTATGCAACAATAGAAATGTGAAAGTTAACTGCAACTGTACATGAAAAATACAAAATCATCAACAATATTCCCAATGACATATTTCCTAAGTGAGTCAATTATAAGTTCCTTCCCTAAGCCTTTATCAACGAGGGTTATACATCGTTGGAAAGAACAAGCTAAGGGCTTTCAACCAAGCTACAAACGGTTTATGCAGCAAAAGAAATGTGAAAGATAAATGCAACTGTACATGAAAAATACAAAATCATCAACAATATTCCCAGTGTCATATTTCCTAGATGAGTCAATTTTAAGTTCGTTTCCTAAACCTCTTTAAACCTGAGTTTTACATCGTTGGAGAGAGCAAGCTAAGAGCTTTCAATTAAGCTATAAACGGTTTATGCAGCAAAACAAATGTGAAAGTTAAATGTAATTGTATATGAAAAATACAGTATCATCAACAATATTCCCAGTGACATATTTCCTAGATTAGTCAATTTTAAGTTCCTTTCCTAAGCCTCTATCAGCCAGGGTTATCTTCGTTGGAAAGAACAAAATAAGGGATTTCAACTAAGCTATACACGGTATATGCAGCGGAAAAAATGTGAGAGTTATATACAACTGTATATGAAAAATACAGAGTCATCAACAATATTCCTCGTGACATAATTCCGAGATCCGTCAATTTTAAGTTCCTTTTCTAAGCTTCTATCAACCACAGTTATACATCGTTGGAAAGAACAAAGTAAGGGCTTTCAACCACAATATAAATAGTTTTTCCAGCAAAAGAAATGTGAAAGTTAAACGCAACTGTATATGAAAAATACAGATTCATCAACAATATTCCCAGTGACATATTTCCTAAGTGTGTCAATTATAAGTTCCTTCCCTAAGCCTCTAACAATGAGGGTTATACATCGCTGGAAAGAACTAGCTAAGAGCTTTCAATCAAACTATAAAAAATTTATGCAACAAAAGAAATGTGATAGTTAAATGCAACTGTATATGAAAATTACAGATTCATCAACAATATTGCCAGTGACATATTTCCTAGATGAGTCAATTTTAAGTTCCTTTCCTAAACCTCTTTAAACCTGAGATTTACATCATTGGAGAGAGCAAGCTAAGAGCTTTCAATTAAGCTATAAACGGTTTATGCAGCAAAACAAATGTGAAAGTTAAATGTAATTGTATATGAAAAATACAGTATCATCAACAATATTCCCAGTGACATATTTCCTAGATTAGTAAATTTTAAGTTCCTTTCCTAAGCCTCTATCAGCGAGGGTTATCTTCGTTGGAAAGAAAAAAATAAGGGATTTCAACTAAGCTATACACGGTATATGCAGCGGAAAAAATGTGAGAGTTAAATACAACTGTATATGAAAAATACAGAGTCATCAACAATATTCCTCGTGACATAATTCCGAGATCCGTCAATTTTAAGTTCCTTTCCTAAGCTTCTATCAACCACAGTTATACATCGATGGAAAGAACAAAGTAAGGGCTTTCAGTCACAATATAACTAGTTTTTCCAGCAAAAGAAATGTGAAAGTTAAACGCAACTGTATATGAAAAATACAGAATCCTCGACAATATTCCCAGTGACATATTTCCTAAGTGTGTCAATTATAAGTTCCCTCCCTAAGCCTCTAACAATGAGGGTTATACATCGTTGGAAAGAACGAGCTAGGAGCTTCAATCGAGCTATAAATGATTTATGCAACAAAAGAAATGTGAAAGTTAAATGCAACTGTATATGAAAAACACAAAATCATCAACAATATTGCCAGTGACATATTTCCTAAGTGTGTCAATTATAAGTTCCTTCCCTAAGCCTCTATCAATGAGAGTTATACATCGTTAGAAAGAACAAGCTAGGAGCTTTCGACCAAGCTATAAATGATTTATGCAACAAAAGAAATGTGAAGGTTTAATGCAACTGTATATGAAAAATACAAAATCATCAACAATATTGCCAGTAACATATTTCCTAGATGAGTCAATTTTAAGTTCCTTTCCTAAGCCTCTATCAATGAGAGTTATACATCGCTGGAAAGAACTAGCTAAGAGTTTTCAATCAAGCTATAAAATATTTATGCAGCAAAAGAAATGTGAAAGTTAAATGCAACTGTATATGAAAATTACATATTCATCAACAATATTCCCAGTGACATATTTCCTAAGTGTGTCAATTATAAGTTCCTTCCCTAAGCCTCTAACAATGAGGGTTATACATCGTTGGAAAGAACGAGCTAGGAGCTTTCAATCGAGCTATAAATGATTTATGCAACAAAAGAAATGTGAAAGTTAAATGCAACTGTATATGAAAAACACAAAATCATCAACAATATTGCCAGTAACATATTTCCTAGATGAGTCAATTTTAAGTTCCTTTCCTAAGCCTCTATCAATGAGAGTTATACATCGCTGGAAAGAACTAGCTAAGGGCTTTCAATCAAGCTATAAAAGATTTTTGCAACAAAAGAAATGTGAAAGTTAAAAGCAACTGTATATGAAAATTACAGATTCATCAACAATATTGCCAGTGACATATTTCCTAAATGAGTCAATTTTAAGTTCCTTTCCTAAACCTCTTTAAACCTGAGTTTTACATCGTTGGAGAGAGCAAGCTAAGAGCTTTCAATTAAGCTATAAACGGTTTATGCAGCGAAACAAATGTGAAAGTTAAATGTAATTGCATATGAAAAATACAGTATCATCAACAATATTCCCAGTGACATATTTCCTAGATTAGTCAATTTTAAGTTCCTTTCCTAAGCCTCTATCAGCGAGGGTTATCTTCGTTGGAAAGAAAAAAATAAAGGATATCAACTAAGCTATACGCGGTATATGCAGCGGAAAAAATGTGAGAGTTAAATACAACTGTATATGAAAAATACAGAGTCATCAACAATATTCCTCGTGACATAATTCCGAGATCCGTCAATTTTAAGTTCCTTTCCTAAGCTTCTATCAACCACAGTTATACATCGTTGGAAAGAACAAAGTAAGGGCTTTCAATCACAATATAAATAGTTTTTCCAGCAAAAGAAATGTGAAAGTTAAACGCAACTGTATATGAAAAATACAGAATCATCAACAATATTCCCAGTGACATATTTCCTAAGTGTGTCAATTATAAGTTCCTTCCCTAAGCCTCTAACAATGAGGGTTATACATCGTTGGAAAGAACGAGCTAGGAGCTTTCAATCGAGCTATAAATGATTTATGCAACAAAAGAAATGTGAAAGTTAAATGCAACTGTATATGAAAAACACAAAATCATCAACAATATTGCCAGTGACATATTTCCTAAGTGTGTCAACTATAAGTTCCTTCCCTAAGCCTCTATCAATGAGAGTTATACATCGTTGGAAAGAACAAGCAAAGAGCTTTCAACCAAGCTATAACCGATTTATGCAACAAAAGAAATGTGGAAGATAAATGCAACTGTACATGAAAAATACAAAATCATCAACAATATTGCCAGTGACATATTTCCTGAAAGAGTCAATTTTAAGTTCCTTCCCTAAGACTCTATCAATGAGAGTTATACGTCGTACGAAAGAACAGGCTAAGAGCTTTCAACCAAGCTATAAATGGTTTATGCAACAAAAGAAATGTGAAAGATAAATGCAACAGTATATGAAAAATACAAAATCATCAACAATATTCCCAGTGACATATTTCCCAGGTGAGTCAATTTTAAGTTCCGTTCCTAAGTCTCTATCAAGGAGAGTTATACATCGTTGGAAAGAACGAGCTAAGGGCTTTCAATCAAGCTATAAACGTTTTATGCAACAAAAGAAATGTGAAAGATAAATGCAACTGTACATGAAGAATACAAAATCATCAACAATATTGCCAGTGACATATTTCCTGGAAGAGTCAATTTTAAGTTCCTTCCCTAAGACTCTATCAATGAGAGTTATACATCGTTGGAAAGAACAAGCTAGGAGCTTTCAACCAAGCTATAAGTGATTTATGCAACAAAAGAAATGTGAAAGTTAAATGCAACTGTATATGAAAAATACAAAATCATCAACAATATTGCCAGTGACATATTTCCTGAAAGAGTCAATTTTAAGTTCCTCCCCTAAGCCTCTATCAATGAGAGTTATACGTCGTTGGAAAGAACAAGCTAAGAGCTTCCAATCAAGCTGTAAGTCGTTTATGCAGCAAAAGAAATATGAAAGTTAAATGCAACTGTATATGAAAAATACAAAATCATCAACAATATTCCCAGTGACATATTTCCCAGGGGAGTCAATTTTAAGTTCCGTTCATAAGTCTCTATCAAGGAGAGTTGTACATCGTTGGAAAGAAAAAGCTAAGGGCTTTCAATCAAGCTATAAACGGTTTATGCAGCAAAAGAAATGTGAAAGATAAATGCAACTGTACATGAAAAATACAAAATCATCAACAATATTGCCAGTGACATATTTCCTGAAAGAGTCAATTTTAAGTTCCTTCCCTAAGACTCTATCAGTGAGAGTTATACATCGTTGGAAAGAACAAGCTAGGAGCTTTCAACCATGCTATAAATGATTTATGCAACAAAAGAAATGTGAAAGTTAAATGCAACTGTATATGAAAAATACAAAATCATCAACAATATTGCCAGTAACATATTTCCTAGATGAGTCAATTTTAAGTTCCTTTCCTAAACCTCTTTCAACGAGAGCTTTACATAGCTGAAAAGAACAAGCAAAGAGCTTTCAATGAAGCTATAAATGATTTATGCAGCAAAATAAATGTGAAAGTTAAATGCAACTGTATATGAAAAATACAAAATCATCAACAATATTGCCAGTGACATATTTCCTAGATGAGTCAATTTTAAGTTCATTTCCTAAGCCTCTATCAATGAGAGTTATACGTCGTACGAAAGAACAGGCTAAGAGCTTTCAACCAAGCTATAAACGGTTTATGCAGCAAAAGAAATGTGAAAGTTAAATGCAACTGTATATGAAAAATACATTTTCATCAACAATATTCCCAGTGACATATTTCCCAGGTGAGTCAATTTTAAGTTCCTTTCCTAAGCCTCTATCAAGGAGAGTTATACATCGTTGGAAAGAACAAGCTAGGAGCTTTCAACCATGCTATAAATGATTTATGCAACAAAAGAAATGTGAAAGTTAAATGCAACTGTATATGAAAAATACAAAATCATCAACAATATTCCCAGTGACATATTTCCTAAGTGTGTCAACTATAAGTTCCTTCCCTAAGCCTCTATCAATGAGAGTTATACATCGTTGGAAAGAACAAGCAAAGAGCTTTCAACCAAGCTATAACTGATTTATGCAATAAAAGAAATGTTAAAGTTAAATGCAACTGTATATGAAAAATAAAAAATCATCAACAATATTGCCAGTGACATATTTCCTGAAAGAGTCAATTTTAAGTTCCTTTCCTAAGCCTCTATCAATGAGAGTTATACATCGTTGGAAAGAACAAGCTAAGAGCTTCCAATCAAGCTATAACTGATTTATGCAATAAAAGAAATGTGAAAGTTAAATGCAACTGTATATGAAAAATAAAAAATCATCAACAATATTGCCAGTGACATATTTCCTGGAAGAGTCAATTTTAAGTTCCTTCCCTAAGACTCTATCAGTGAGAGTTATACATCGTTGGAAAGAACAAGCTAGGAGCTTTCAACCAAGCTATAAATGATTTATGCAACAAGAGAAATGTGAAAGATAAATGCAACTGTATATGAAAAATACAAAATCATCAACAATATTCCTAGTGACATATTTCCCAGGTGAGTCAATTTTAAGTTCCGTTCCTAAGTCTCTATCTAGGAGAGTTATACATCGTTGGAAAGAACAAGCTAAGGGCTTTCAATCAAGCTATAAACGTTTTATGCAACAAAAGAAATGTGAAAGATAAATGCAACTGTACATGAAAAATACAAATTCATCAACAATATTGCCAGTGACATATTTCCTGAAAGAGTCAATTTTAAGTTCCTTCCCTAAGACTCTATCAGTGAGACTTATACATCGTTGGAAAGAACAAGCTAAGAGCTTCCAATCAAGCTATAACTGATTTATGCAATAAAAGAAATGTGAAAGTTAAATGCAACTGTATATGAAAAATACAAAATCATCAACAACATTGCCAGTGACATATTTCTTAGATGAGTCAATTTTAAGTTCCTTTCCTAAGCCTCTATCAATGAGAGTTATACGTCGTACGAAAGAACAAGCTAAGAGCTTTCAACGAAGCTGTAAGTCGTTTATGCAGCAAAACAAATGTGAAAGTTAAATGCAACTGTATATGAAAAATACATTTTCATCAACAATATTGCCAGTGACATATTTCCTGGAAGAGTCAATTTTAAGTTCCTTCCCTAAGCCTCTAGCAATGAGAGTTATACATCGTTGGAAAGAACAAGCTAGGAGCTTTCAACCATGCTATAAATGATTTATGCAACAAAAGGAATGTGAAAGTTAAATGCAACTGTATATGAAAAATACAAAATCATCAACAATATTGCCAGTAACATATTTCCTAGATGAGTCAATTTTAAGTTCCTTACCTAAATGTCTTTCAACGAGAGCTTTACATAGCTGGAAAGAACAAGCAAAGAGCTTTCAACCAAGCTATAAATGGTTTATGCAACAAAAGAAATGTGAAAGTTAAATGCAACTGTATATGAAAAATAAAAAATCATCAACAATATTCAGAGTGACATATTTCCCAGGTGAGTCAATTTTAAGTTCCTTTCCTAAGCCTCTATCAAGGAGAGTTATACATCGTTGGAAAGAACTAGCTAAGGGCTTTCAACCAAGCTATAAACGGTTTATGCAACAAAAGAAATGTGAAAGATAAATGCAACTGTACATGAAAAACACAAAATCATCAACAATATTGCCAGTGACATATTTCCTAAGTGTGTCAATTATAAGTTCCTTCCCTAAGCCTCTATCAATGAGAGTTATACATCGTTAGAAAGAACAAGCTAGGAGCTTTCGACCAAGCTATAAATGATTTATGCAACAAAAGAAATGTGAAGGTTTAATGCAACTGTATATGAAAAATACAAAATCATCAACAATATTGCCAGTAACATATTTCCTAGATGAGTCAATTTTAAGTTCCTTTCCTAAGCCTCTATCAATGAGAGTTATACATCGCTGGAAAGAACTAGCTAAGAGCTTTCAATCAAGCTATAAAAGATTTATGCAGCAAAAGAAATGTGAAAGTTAAATGCAACTGTATATGAAAATTACATATTCATCAACAATATTCCCAGTGACATATTTCCTAAGTGTGTCAATTATAAGTTCCTTCCCTAAGCCTCTAACAATGAGGGTTATACATCGTTGGAAAGAACGAGCTAGGAGCTTTCAATCGAGCTATAAATGATTTATGCAACAAAAGAAATGTGAAAGTTAAATGCAACTGTATATGAAAAACACAAAATAATCAACAATATTGCCAGTAACATATTTCCTAGATGAGTCAATTTTAAGTTCCTTTCCTAAGCCTCTATCAATGAGAGTTATACATCGCTGGAAAGAACTAGCTAAGGGCTTTCAATCAAGCTATAAAAGATTTTTGCAACAAAAGAAATGTGAAAGTTAAATGCAACTGTATATGAAAATTACAGATTCATCAACAATATTGCCAGTGACATATTTCCTAAATGAGTCAATTTTAAGTTCCTTTCCTAAACCTCTTTAAACCTGAGTTTTACATCGTTGGAGAGAGCAAGCTAAGAGCTTTCAATTAAGCTATAAACGGTTTATGCAGCGAAACAAATGTGAAAGTTAAATGTAATTGCATATGAAAAATACAGTATCATCAACAATATTCCCAGTGACATATTTCCTAGATTAGTCAATTTTAAGTTCCTTTCCTAAGCCTCTATCAGCGAGGGTTATCTTCGTTGGAAAGAAAAAAATAAAGGATATCAACTAAGCTATACGCGGTATATGCAGCGGAAAAAATGTGAGAGTTAAATACAACTGTATATGAAAAATACAGAGTCATCAACAATATTCCTCGTGACATAATTCCGAGATCCGTCAATTTTAAGTTCCTTTCCTAAGCTTCTATCAACCACAGTTATACATCGTTGGAAAGAACAAAGTAAGGGCTTTCAATCACAATATAAATAGTTTTTCCAGCAAGAGAAATGTGAAAGTTAAACGCAACTGTATATGAAAAATACAGAATCATCAACAATATTCCCAGTGACATATTTCCTAAGTGTGTCAATTATAAGTTCCTTCCCTAAGCCTCTAACAATGAGGGTTATACATCGTTGGAAAGAACGAGCTAGGAGCTTTCAATCGAGCTATAAATGATTTATGCAACAAAAGAAATGTGAAAGTTAAATGCAACTGTATATGAAAAACACAAAATCATCAACAATATTGCCAGTGACATATTTCCTAAGTGTGTCAACTATAAGTTCCTTCCCTAAGCCTCTAGCAATGAGAGTTATACATCGTTGGAAAGAACAAGCTAGGAGCTTTCAACCATGCTATAAATGATTTATGCAACAAAAGGAATGTGAAAGTTAAATGCAACTGTATATGAAAAACACAAAATCATCAACAATATTGCCAGTGACATATTTCCTAAGTGTGTCAACTATAAGTTCCTTCCCTAAGCCTCTAGCAATGAGAGTTATACGTCGTAGGAAAGAACAAGCTAAGAGCTTTCAACGAAGCTGTAAGTCGTTTATGCAGCAAAACAAATGTGAAAGTTAAATGCAACTGTATATGAAAAATACATTTTCATCAACAATATTCCCAGTGACATATATCCCAGGTGAGTCAATTTTAAGTTCCGTTCCTAAGCCTCTATCAAGGAGAGTTATACATCGTTGGAAAGAACAAGCTAAGGGCTTTCAACCAAGCTATAAACGGTTTATGCAACAAAAGAAATGTGAAAGATAAATGCAACTGTACATGAAAAATACAAAATCATCAACAATATTCCCAGTGACAAATTTCCTAAGTGTGTCAACTATAAGTTCCTTCCCTAAGCCTCTAGCAATGAGAGTTATACATCGTTGGAAAGAACAAGCTAGGAGCTTTCAACCATGCTATAAATGATTTATGCAACAAAAGGAATGTGAAAGTTAAATGCAACTGTATATGAAAAATACAAAATCATCAACAATATTGCCAGTAACATATTTCCTAGATGAGTCAATTTTAAGTTCCTTACCTAAATGTCTTTCAACGAGAGCTTTACATAGCTGGAAAGAACAAGCAAAGAGCTTTCAACCAAGCTATAAATGGTTTATGCAACAAAAGAAATGTGAAAGTTAAATGCAACTGTATATGAAAAATAAAAAATCATCAACAATATTCAGAGTGACATATTTCCCAGGTGAGTCAATTTTAAGTTCCTTTCCTAAGCCTCTATCAAGGAGAGTTATACATCGTTGGAAAGAACTAGCTAAGGGCTTTCAACCAAGCTATAAACGGTTTATGCAACAAAAGAACTGTGAAAGATAAATGCAACTGTACATGAAAAACACAAAATCATCAACAATATTGCCAGTGACATATTTCCTAAGTGTGTCAATTATAAGTTCCTTCCCTAAGCCTCTATCAATGAGAGTTATACATCGTTAGAAAGAACAAGCTAGGAGCTTTCGACCAAGCTATAAATGATTTATGCAACAAAAGGAATGTGAAGGTTTAATGCAACTGTATATGAAAAATACAAAATCATCAACAATATTGCCAGTAACATATTTCCTAGATGAGTCAATTTTAAGTTCCTTTCCTAAGCCTCTATCAATGAGAGTTATACATCGCTGGAAAGAACTAGCTAAGAGCTTTCAATCAAGCTATAAAAGATTTATGCAGCAAAAGAAATGTGAAAGTTAAATGCAACTGTATATGAAAATTACATATTCATCAACAATATTCCCAGTGACATATTTCCTAAGTGTGTCAATTATAAGTTCCTTCCCTAAGCCTCTAACAATGAGGGTTATACATCGTTGGAAAGAACGAGCTAGGAGCTTTCAATCGAGCTATAAATGATTTATGCAACAAAAGAAATGTGAAAGTTAAATGCAACTGTATATGAAAAATACAAAATCATCAACAATATTGCCAGTGACATATTTCCTGAAAGAGTCAATTTTAAGTTCCTCCCCTAAGCCTCTATCAATGAGAGTTATACGTCGTTGGAAAGAACAAGCTAAGAGCTTCCAATCAAGCTGTAAGTCGTTTATGCAGCAAAAGAAATATGAAAGTTAAATGCAACTGTATATGAAAATTACAGATTCATCAACAATATTGCCAGTGACATATTTCCTAAATGAGTCAATTTTAAGTTCCTTTCCTAAACCTCTTTAAACCTGAGTTTTACATCGTTGGAGAGAGCAAGCTAAGAGCTTTCAATTAAGCTATAAACGGTTTATGCAGCGAAACAAATGCGAAAGTTAAATGTAATTGCATATGAAAAATACAGTATCATCAACAATATTCCCAGTGACATATTTCCTAGATTAGTCAATTTTAAGTTCCTTTCCTAAGCCTCTATCAGCGAGGGTTATCTTCGTTGGAAAGAAAAAAATAAAGGATATCAACTAAGCTATACGCGGTATATGCAGCGGAAAAAATGTGAGAGTTAAATACAACTGTATATGAAAAATACAGAGTCATCAACAATATTCCTCGTGACATAATTCCGAGATCCGTCAATTTTAAGTTCCTTTCCTAAGCTTCTATCAACCACAGTTATACATCGTTGGAAAGAACAAAGTAAGGGCTTTCAATCACAATATAAATAGTTTTTCCAGCAAGAGAAATGTGAAAGTTAAACGCAACTGTATATGAAAAATACAGAATCATCAACAATATTCCCAGTGACATATTTCCTAAGTGTGTCAATTATAAGTTCCTTCCCTAAGCCTCTAACAATGAGGGTTATACATCGTTGGAAAGAACGAGCTAGGAGCTTTCAATCGAGCTATAAATGATTTATGCAACAAAAGAAATGTGAAAGTTAAATGCAACTGTATATGAAAAACACAAAATCATCAACAATATTGCCAGTGACATATTTCCTAAGTGTGTCAACTATAAGTTCCTTCCCTAAGCCTCTATCAATGAGAGTTATACATCGTTGGAAAGAACAAGCAAAGAGCTTTCAACCAAGCTATAACCGATTTATGCAACAAAAGAAATGTGGAAGATAAATGCAACTGTACATGAAAAATACAAAATCATCAACAATATTGCCAGTGACATATTTCCTGAAAGAGTCAATTTTAAGTTCCTTCCCTAAGACTCTATCAATGAGAGTTATACGTCGTACGAAAGAACAGGCTAAGAGCTTTCAACCAAGCTATAAATGGTTTATGCAACAAAAGAAATGTGAAAGATAAATGCAACAGTATATGAAAAATACAAAATCATCAACAATATTCCCAGTGACATATTTCCCAGGTGAGTCAATTTTAAGTTCCGTTCCTAAGTCTCTATCAAGGAGAGTTATACATCGTTGGAAAGAACGAGCTAAGGGCTTTCAATCAAGCTATAAACGTTTTATGCAACAAAAGAAATGTGAAAGATAAATGCAACTGTATATGAAAAATACATTTTCATCAACAATATTCCCAGTGACATATATCCCAGGTGAGTCAATTTTAAGTTCCGTTCCTAAGCCTCTATCAAGGAGAGTTATACATCGTTGGAAAGAACAAGCTAAGGGCTTTCAACCAAGCTATAAACGGTTTATGCAACAAAAGAAATGTGAAAGTTAAATGCAACTGTACATGAAGAATACAAAATCATCAACAATATTGCCAGTGACATATTTCCTGGAAGAGTCAATTTTAAGTTCCTTCCCTAAGACTCTATCAATGAGAGTTATACATCGTTGGAAAGAACAAGCTAGGAGCTTTCAACCAAGCTATAAGTGATTTATGCAACAAAAGAAATGTGAAAGTTAAATGCAACTGTATATGAAAAATACAAAATCATCAACAATATTGCCAGTGACATATTTCCTGAAAGAGTCAATTTTAAGTTCCTCCCCTAAGCCTCTATCAATGAGAGTTATACATCGCTGGAAAGAACTAGCTAAGAGCTTTCAATCAAGCTATAAAAGATTTATGCAGCAAAAGAAATGTGAAAGTTAAATGCAACTGTATATGAAAATTACATATTCATCAACAATATTGCCAGTAACATATTTCCTAGATGAGTCAATTTTAAGTTCCTTACCTAAATGTCTTTCAACGAGAGCTTTACATAGCTGGAAAGAACAAGCAAAGAGCTTTCAACCAAGCTATAAATGGTTTATGCAACAAAAGAAATGTGAAAGTTAAATGCAACTGTATATGAAAAATAAAAAATCATCAACAATATTCAGAGTGACATATTTCCCAGGTGAGTCAATTTTAAGTTCCTTTCCTAAGCCTCTATCAAGGAGAGTTATACATCGTTGGAAAGAACTAGCTAAGGGCTTTCAACCAAGCTATAAACGGTTTATGCAACAAAAGAACTGTGAAAGATAAATGCAACTGTACATGAAAAACACAAAATCATCAACAATATTGCCAGTGACATATTTCCTAAGTGTGTCAATTATAAGTTCCTTCCCTAAGCCTCTATCAATGAGAGTTATACATCGTTAGAAAGAACAAGCTAGGAGCTTTCGACCAAGCTATAAATGATTTATGCAACAAAAGGAATGTGAAGGTTTAATGCAACTGTATATGAAAAATACAAAATCATCAACAATATTGCCAGTAACATATTTCCTAGATGAGTCAATTTTAAGTTCCTTTCCTAAGCCTCTATCAATGAGAGTTATACATCGCTGGAAAGAACTAGCTAAGAGCTTTCAATCAAGCTATAAAAGATTTATGCAGCAAAAGAAATGTGAAAGTTAAATGCAACTGTATATGAAAATTACATATTCATCAACAATATTCCCAGTGACATATTTCCTAAGTGTGTCAATTATAAGTTCCTTCCCTAAGCCTCTAACAATGAGGGTTATACATCGTTGGAAAGAACGAGCTAGGAGCTTTCAATCGAGCTATAAATGATTTATGCAACAAAAGAAATGTGAAAGTTAAATGCAACTGTATATGAAAAACACAAAATAATCAACAATATTGCCAGTAACATATTTCCTAGATGAGTCAATTTTAAGTTCCTTTCCTAAGCCTCTATCAATGAGAGTTATACATCGCTGGAAAGAACTAGCTAAGGGCTTTCAATCAAGCTATAAAAGATTTTTGCAACAAAAGAAATGTGAAAGTTAAATGCAACTGTATATGAAAATTACAGATTCATCAACAATATTGCCAGTGACATATTTCCTAAATGAGTCAATTTTAAGTTCCTTTCCTAAACCTCTTTAAACCTGAGTTTTACATCGTTGGAGAGAGCAAGCTAAGAGCTTTCAATTAAGCTATAAACGGTTTATGCAGCGAAACAAATGTGAAAGTTAAATGTAATTGCATATGAAAAATACAGTATCATCAACAATATTCCCAGTGACATATTTCCTAGATTAGTCAATTTTAAGTTCCTTTCCTAAGCCTCTATCAGCGAGGGTTATCTTCGTTGGAAAGAAAAAAATAAAGGATATCAACTAAGCTATACGCGGTATATGCAGCGGAAAAAATGTGAGAGTTAAATACAACTGTATATGAAAAATACAGAGTCATCAACAATATTCCTCGTGACATAATTCCGAGATCCGTCAATTTTAAGTTCCTTTCCTAAGCTTCTATCAACCACAGTTATACATCGTTGGAAAGAACAAAGTAAGGGCTTTCAATCACAATATAAATAGTTTTTCCAGCAAGAGAAATGTGAAAGTTAAACGCAACTGTATATGAAAAATACAGAATCATCAACAATATTCCCAGTGACATATTTCCTAAGTGTGTCAATTATAAGTTCCTTCCCTAAGCCTCTAACAATGAGGGTTATACATCGTTGGAAAGAACGAGCTAGGAGCTTTCAATCGAGCTATAAATGATTTATGCAACAAAAGAAATGTGAAAGTTAAATGCAACTGTATATGAAAAACACAAAATCATCAACAATATTGCCAGTGACATATTTCCTAAGTGTGTCAACTATAAGTTCCTTCCCTAAGCCTCTAGCAATGAGAGTTATACATCGTTGGAAAGAACAAGCTAGGAGCTTTCAACCATGCTATAAATGATTTATGCAACAAAAGGAATGTGAAAGTTAAATGCAACTGTATATGAAAAACACAAAATCATCAACAATATTGCCAGTGACATATTTCCTAAGTGTGTCAACTATAAGTTCCTTCCCTAAGCCTCTAGCAATGAGAGTTATACGTCGTAGGAAAGAACAAGCTAAGAGCTTTCAACGAAGCTGTAAGTCGTTTATGCAGCAAAACAAATGTGAAAGTTAAATGCAACTGTATATGAAAAATACATTTTCATCAACAATATTCCCAGTGACATATATCCCAGGTGAGTCAATTTTAAGTTCCGTTCCTAAGCCTCTATCAAGGAGAGTTATACATCGTTGGAAAGAACAAGCTAAGGGCTTTCAACCAAGCTATAAACGGTTTATGCAACAAAAGAAATGTGAAAGATAAATGCAACTGTACATGAAAAATACAAAATCATCAACAATATTCCCAGTGACAAATTTCCTAAGTGTGTCAACTATAAGTTCCTTCCCTAAGCCTCTAGCAATGAGAGTTATACATCGTTGGAAAGAACAAGCTAGGAGCTTTCAACCATGCTATAAATGATTTATGCAACAAAAGGAATGTGAAAGTTAAATGCAACTGTATATGAAAAATACAAAATCATCAACAATATTGCCAGTAACATATTTCCTAGATGAGTCAATTTTAAGTTCCTTACCTAAATGTCTTTCAACGAGAGCTTTACATAGCTGGAAAGAACAAGCAAAGAGCTTTCAACCAAGCTATAAATGGTTTATGCAACAAAAGAAATGTGAAAGTTAAATGCAACTGTATATGAAAAATAAAAAATCATCAACAATATTCAGAGTGACATATTTCCCAGGTGAGTCAATTTTAAGTTCCTTTCCTAAGCCTCTATCAAGGAGAGTTATACATCGTTGGAAAGAACTAGCTAAGGGCTTTCAACCAAGCTATAAACGGTTTATGCAACAAAAGAACTGTGAAAGATAAATGCAACTGTACATGAAAAACACAAAATCATCAACAATATTGCCAGTGACATATTTCCTAAGTGTGTCAATTATAAGTTCCTTCCCTAAGCCTCTATCAATGAGAGTTATACATCGTTAGAAAGAACAAGCTAGGAGCTTTCGACCAAGCTATAAATGATTTATGCAACAAAAGGAATGTGAAGGTTTAATGCAACTGTATATGAAAAATACAAAATCATCAACAATATTGCCAGTAACATATTTCCTAGATGAGTCAATTTTAAGTTCCTTTCCTAAGCCTCTATCAATGAGAGTTATACATCGCTGGAAAGAACTAGCTAAGAGCTTTCAATCAAGCTATAAAAGATTTATGCAGCAAAAGAAATGTGAAAGTTAAATGCAACTGTATATGAAAAATACAAAATCATCAACAATATTCCCAGTGACATATTTCCTAAGTGTGTCAATTATAAGTTCCTTCCCTAAGCCTCTAACAATGAGGGTTATACATCGTTGGAAAGAACGAGCTAGGAGCTTTCAATCGAGCTATAAATGATTTATGCAACAAAAGAAATGTGAAAGTTAAATGCAACTGTATATGAAAAATACAAAATCATCAACAATATTGCCAGTGACATATTTCCTGAAAGAGTCAATTTTAAGTTCCTCCCCTAAGCCTCTATCAATGAGAGTTATACGTCGTTGGAAAGAACAAGCTAAGAGCTTCCAATCAAGCTGTAAGTCGTTTATGCAGCAAAAGAAATATGAAAGTTAAATGCAACTGTATATGAAAATTACAGATTCATCAACAATATTGCCAGTGACATATTTCCTAAATGAGTCAATTTTAAGTTCCTTTCCTAAACCTCTTTAAACCTGAGTTTTACATCGTTGGAGAGAGCAAGCTAAGAGCTTTCAATTAAGCTATAAACGGTTTATGCAGCGAAACAAATGCGAAAGTTAAATGTAATTGCATATGAAAAATACAGTATCATCAACAATATTCCCAGTGACATATTTCCTAGATTAGTCAATTTTAAGTTCCTTTCCTAAGCCTCTATCAGCGAGGGTTATCTTCGTTGGAAAGAAAAAAATAAAGGATATCAACTAAGCTATACGCGGTATATGCAGCGGAAAAAATGTGAGAGTTAAATACAACTGTATATGAAAAATACAGAGTCATCAACAATATTCCTCGTGACATAATTCCGAGATCCGTCAATTTTAAGTTCCTTTCCTAAGCTTCTATCAACCACAGTTATACATCGTTGGAAAGAACAAAGTAAGGGCTTTCAATCACAATATAAATAGTTTTTCCAGCAAGAGAAATGTGAAAGTTAAACGCAACTGTATATGAAAAATACAGAATCATCAACAATATTCCCAGTGACATATTTCCTAAGTGTGTCAATTATAAGTTCCTTCCCTAAGCCTCTAACAATGAGGGTTATACATCGTTGGAAAGAACGAGCTAGGAGCTTTCAATCGAGCTATAAATGATTTATGCAACAAAAGAAATGTGAAAGTTAAATGCAACTGTATATGAAAAACACAAAATCATCAACAATATTGCCAGTGACATATTTCCTAAGTGTGTCAACTATAAGTTCCTTCCCTAAGCCTCTATCAATGAGAGTTATACATCGTTGGAAAGAACAAGCAAAGAGCTTTCAACCAAGCTATAACCGATTTATGCAACAAAAGAAATGTGGAAGATAAATGCAACTGTACATGAAAAATACAAAATCATCAACAATATTGCCAGTGACATATTTCCTGAAAGAGTCAATTTTAAGTTCCTTCCCTAAGACTCTATCAATGAGAGTTATACGTCGTACGAAAGAACAGGCTAAGAGCTTTCAACCAAGCTATAAATGGTTTATGCAACAAAAGAAATGTGAAAGATAAATGCAACAGTATATGAAAAATACAAAATCATCAACAATATTCCCAGTGACATATTTCCCAGGTGAGTCAATTTTAAGTTCCGTTCCTAAGTCTCTATCAAGGAGAGTTATACATCGTTGGAAAGAACGAGCTAAGGGCTTTCAATCAAGCTATAAACGTTTTATGCAACAAAAGAAATGTGAAAGATAAATGCAACTGTATATGAAAAATACATTTTCATCAACAATATTCCCAGTGACATATATCCCAGGTGAGTCAATTTTAAGTTCCGTTCCTAAGCCTCTATCAAGGAGAGTTATACATCGTTGGAAAGAACAAGCTAAGGGCTTTCAACCAAGCTATAAACGGTTTATGCAACAAAAGAAATGTGAAAGTTAAATGCAACTGTACATGAAGAATACAAAATCATCAACAATATTGCCAGTGACATATTTCCTGGAAGAGTCAATTTTAAGTTCCTTCCCTAAGACTCTATCAATGAGAGTTATACATCGTTGGAAAGAACAAGCTAGGAGCTTTCAACCAAGCTATAAGTGATTTATGCAACAAAAGAAATGTGAAAGTTAAATGCAACTGTATATGAAAAATACAAAATCATCAACAATATTGCCAGTGACATATTTCCTGAAAGAGTCAATTTTAAGTTCCTCCCCTAAGCCTCTATCAATGAGAGTTATACGTCGTTGGAAAGAACAAGCTAAGAGCTTCCAATCAAGCTGTAAGTCGTTTATGCAGCAAAAGAAATATGAAAGTTAAATGCAACTGTATATGAAAAATACAAAATCATCAACAATATTCCCAGTGACATATTTCCCAGGGGAGTCAATTTTAAGTTCCGTTCATAAGTCTCTATCAAGGAGAGTTGTACATCGTTGGAAAGAACAAGCTAGGAGCTTTCAACCATGCTATAAATGATTTATGCAACAAAAGAAATGTGAAAGTTAAATGCAACTGTATATGAAAAATACAAAATCATCAACAATATTGCCAGTAACATATTTCCTAGATGAGTCAATTTTAAGTTCCTTTCCTAAACCTCTTTCAACGAGAGCTTTACATAGCTGAAAAGAACAAGAAAAGAGCTTTCAATGAAGCTATAAATGATTTATGCAGCAAAATAAATGTGAAAGTTAAATGCAACTGTATATGAAAAATACAAAATCATCAACAATATTGCCAGTGACATATTTCCTAGATGAGTCAATTTTAAGTTCATTTCCTAAGCCTCTATCAATGAGAGTTATACGTCGTACGAAAGAACAGGCTAAGAGCTTTCAACCAAGCTATAAACGGTTTATGCAGCAAAAGAAATGTGAAAGTTAAATGCAACTGTATATGAAAAATACATTTTCATCAACAATATTCCCAGTGACATATTTCCCAGGTGAGTCAATTTTAAGTTCCTTTCCTAAGCCTCTATCAAGGAGAGTTATACATCGTTGGAAAGAACTAGCTAAGGGCTTTCAACCAAGCTATAAACGGTTTATGCAACAAAAGAAATGTGAAAGATAAATGCAACTATACATGAAAAATACAAATTCATCAACAATATTGCCAGTGACATATTTCCTGAAAGAGTCAATTTTAAGTTCCTTCCCTAAGACTCTATCAGTGAGACTTATACATCGTTGGAAAGAACAAGCTAGGAGCTTTCAACCATGCTATAAATGATTTATGCAACAAAAGAAATGTGAAAGTTAAATGCAACTGTATATGAAAAATACAAAATCATCAACAATATTCCCAGTGACATATTTCCTAAGTGTGTCAACTATAAGTTCCTTCCCTAAGCCTCTATCAATGAGAGTTATACATCGTTGGAAAGAACAAGCTAAGAGCTTCCAATCAAGCTATAACTGATTTATGCAATAAAAGAAATGTGAAAGTTAAATGCAACTGTATATGAAAAATAAAAAATCATCAACAATATTGCCAGTGACATATTTCCTGGAAGAGTCAATTTTAAGTTCCTTCCCTAAGACTCTATCAGTGAGAGTTATACATCGTTGGAAAGAACAAGCAAGGAGCTTTCAACCAAGCTATAAATGATTTATGCAACAAGAGAAATGTGAAAGATAAATGCAACTGTATATGAAAAATACAAAATCATCAACAATATTCCTAGTGACATATTTCCCAGGTGAGTCAATTTTAAGTTCCGTTCCTAAGTCTCTATCAAGGAGAGTTATACATCGTTGGAAAGAACAAGCTAAGGGCTTTCAATCAAGCTATAAACGTTTTATGCAACAAAAGAAATGTGAAAGATAAATGCAACTGTACATGAAAAATACAAATTCATCAACAATATTGCCAGTGACATATTTCCTGAAAGAGTCAATTTTAAGTTCCTTCCCTAAGACTCTATCAGTGAGACTTATACATCGTTGGAAAGAACAAGCTAAGAGCTTCCAATCAAGCTATAACTGATTTATGCAATAAAAGAAATGTGAAAGTTAAATGCAACTGTATATGAAAAATACAAAATCATCAACAACATTGCCAGTGACATATTTCTTAGATGAGTCAATTTTAAGTTCCTTTCCTAAGCCTCTATCAATGAGAGTTATACGTCGTACGAAAGAACAAGCTAAGAGCTTTCAACGAAGCTGTAAGTCGTTTATGCAGCAAAACAAATGTGAAAGTTAAATGCAACTGTATATGAAAAATACATTTTCATCAACAATATTCCCAGTGACATATATCCCAGGTGAGTCAATTTTAAGTTCCGTTCCTAAGCCTCTATCAAGGAGAGTTATACATCGTTGGAAAGAACAAGCTAAGGGCTTTCAACCAAGCTATAAACGGTTTATGCAACAAAAGAAATGTGAAAGATAAATGCAACTGTACATGAAAAATACAAAATCATCAACAATATTGCCAGTGACATATTTCCTGAAAGAGTCAATTTTAAGTTCCTTCCCTAAGACTCTATCAGTGAGACTTATACATCGTTGGAAAGAACAAGCTAGGAGCTTTCAACCATGCTATAAATGATTTATGCAACAAAAGAAATGTGAAAGTTAAATGCAACTGTATATGAAAAATACAAAATCATCAACAATATTGCCAGTAACATATTTCCTAGATGAGTCAATTTTAAGTTCCTTTCCTAAACCTCTTTCAACGAGAGCTTTACATAGCTGGAAAGAACAAGCAAAGAGCTTTCAATGAAGCTATAAATGATTTATGCAGCAAAAGAAATGTGAAAGTTAAATGCAACTGTATATGAAAAATACAAAATCATCAACAATATTGCCAGTAACATATTTCCTAGATGAGTCAATTTTAAGTTCCTTTCCTAAACCTCTTTCAACGAGAGCTTTATATAGCTGGAAAGAACAAGCAAAGAGCTTTCAACCAAGCTATAAATGATTTATGCAACAAAAGAAATGTGAAAGTTAAATGCAACTGTATATGAAAAATACAAAATCATCAACAATATTGCCAGTAACATATTTCCTAGATGAGTCAATTTTAAGTTCCTTTCCTAAACCTCTTTCAACGAGGGCTTTACATAGCTGGAAAGAACAAGCAAAGAGCTTTCAATCAAGCTACAAATGGTTTATGCAACAAAAGAAATGTGAAAGTTAAATGCAACTGTACATGAAAAATACAAAATCATCAACAATATTGCCAGTGACATATTTCCTGAAAGAGTCAATTTTAAGTTCCTTCCCTAAGACTCTATCAGTGAGAGTTATACATCGTTGGAAAGAACAAGCTAGGAGCTTTCAACCAAGCTATAAATGATTTATGCAACAAAAGAAATGTGAAAGATAAATGCAACTGTATATGAAAAATACAAAATCATCAACAATATTCCCAGTGACATATTTCCCAGGTGAGTCAATTTTAAGTTCCGTTCCTAAGTCTCTATCAAGGAGAGTTATACATCGTTGGAAAGAACAAGCTAAGGGCTTTCAATCAAGCTATAAACGTTTTATGCAACAAAAGAAATGTGAAAGATAAATGCAACTGTACATGAAGAATACAAAATCATCAACAATATTGCCAGTGACATATTTTCTGGAAGAGTCAATTTTAAGTTCCTTCCCTAAGACTCTATCAATGAGAGTTATACATCGTTGGAAAGAACAAGCTAGGAGCTTTCAACCAAGCTATAAATGATTTATGCAACAAAAGAAATGTGAAAGTTAAATGCAACTGTATATGAAAAATACAAAATCATCAACAATATTGCCAGTGACATATTTCCTGAAAGAGTCAATTTTAAGTTCCTTTGCTAAGCCTCTATCAATGAGAGTTATACATCGTTGGAAAGAAAAAGCTAAGAGCTTCCAATCAAGCTATAACTGATTTATGCAATAAGAGAAATGTGAAAGTTAAATGCAACTGTATATGAAAAATAAAAAATCATCAACAATATTGCCAGTGACATATTTCCTGGAAGAGTCAATTTTAAGTTCCTTCCCTAAGACTCTATCAATGAGAGTTATACATCGTTGGAAAGAACAAGCTAGGAGCTTTCAACCAAGCTATAAATAATTTATGCAACAAAAGAAATGTGAAAGATAAATGCAACTGTACATGAAGAATACAAAATCATCAACAATATTGCCAGTGACATATTTCCTGGAAGAGTCAATTTTAAGTTGCTTTCCTAAGCCTCTATCAATGAGAGTTATACATCGTTGGAAAGAACAAGCTAAGAGCTTCCAATCAAGCTGTAAGTCGTTGATACAGCAAAAGAAATTTGAAAGTTAAGTGCAACTGTATAGGAAAAATACAAAATCATCAACAATATTCCCAGTGACATATTTCCCAGGTGAGTCAATTTTAAGTTCCGTTCCTAAGTCTCTATCAAGGAGAGTTGTACATCGTTGGAAAGAAAAAGCTAAGGGCTTTCAATCAAGCTATAAACGGTTTATGCAGCAAAAGAAATGTGAAAGATAAATGCAACTGTACATGAAAAATACAAAATCATCAACAATATTACCAGTGACATATTTCCTGAAAGAGTCAATTTTAAGTTCCTTCCCTAAGACTCTATCAGTGAGAGTTATACATCGTTGGAAAGAACAAGCTAGGAGCTTTCAACCATGCTATAAATGGTTTATGCAACAAAAGAAATGTGAAAGTTAAATGCAACTGTATATGAAAAATACAAAATCATCAACAATATTGCCAGTAACATATTTCCTAGATGAGTCAATTTTAAGTTCCTTTCCTAAACCTCTTTCAACGAGAGCTTTACATAGCTGGAAAGAACAAGCAAAGAGTTTTCAATCAAGCTATAAATGATTTATGCAGCAAAAGAAATGTGAAAGTTAAATGCAACTGTATATGAAAAATACAAAATCATCAACAATATTGCCAGTAACATATTTCCTAGATGAGTCAATTTTAAGTTCCTTTCCTAAACCTCTTTCAACGAGAGCTTTACATAGCTGGAAAGAACAAGCAAAGAGCTTTCAACCAAGCTATAAATGATTTATGCAACAAAAGAAATGTGAAAGTTAAATGCAACTGTATATGAAAAATACAAAATCATCAACAATATTCCCAGTGACATATTTCCTGAAAGAGTCAATTTTAAGTTCCTTTCCTAAGCCTCTTTCAACGAGAGCTTTACATAGCTGGAAAGAACAAGCAAAGAGCTTTCAATGAAGCTATAAATGATTTATGCAGCAAAAGAAATGTGAAAGTTAAATGCAACTGTATATGAAAAATACAAAATCATCAACAATATTGCCAGTAACATATTTCCTAGATGAGTCAATTTTAAGTTCCTTTCCTAAACCTCTTTCAACGAGAGCTTTCAATCAAGCTACAAATGATTTATGCAACAAAAGAAATGTGAAAGTTAAATGCAACTGTACATGAAAAATACAAAATCATAAACAATATTGCCAGTGACATATTTCCTGAAAGAGTCAATTTTAAGTTCCTTCCCTAAGACTCTATCAGTGAGAGTTATACATCGTTGGAAAGAACCAGCTAGGAGCTTTCAACCAAGCTATAAATGATTTATGCAACAAAAGAAATGTGAAAGATAAATGCAACTGTATATGAAAAATACAAAATCATCAACAATATTCCCAGTAACATATTTCCTAGATGAGTCAATTTTAAGTTCCTTTCCTAAACCTCTTTCAACGAGAGCTTTACATCGTTGGAAAGAACAAGCTAGGAGCTTTCAACCATGCTATAAATGATTTATGCAACAAAAGAAATGTGAAAGTTAAATGCAACTGTATATGAAAAATACAAAATCATCAACAATATTGCCAGTAACATATTTCCTAGATGAGTCAATTTTAAGTTCCTTTCCTAAACCTCTTTCAACGAGAGCTTTACATAGCTGGAAAGAACAAGCAAAGAGCTTTCAATCAAGCTATAAATGATTTATGCAGCAAAAGAAATGTGAAAGTTAAATGCAACTGTATATGAAAAATACAAAATCATCAACAATATTGCCAGTAACATATTTCCTAGATGAGTCAATTTTAAGTTCCTTACCTAAATGTCTTTCAACGAGAGCTTTACATAGCTGGAAAGAACAAGCAAAGAGCTTTCAACAAAGCTATAAATGGTTTATGCAACAAAAGAAATGTGAAAGTTAAATGCAACTGTATATGAAAAATAAAAAATCATCAACAATATTCAGAGTGACATATTTCCCAGGTGAGTCAATTTTAAGTTCCTTTCCTAAGCCTCTATCAAGGAGAGTTATACATCGTTGGAAAGAACTAGATAAGGGCTTTCAACCAAGCTATAAACGGTTTATGCAACAAAAGAAATGTGAAAGATAAATGCAACTGTACATGAAAAATACAAATTCATCAACAATATTGCCAGTGACATATTTCCTGAAAGAGTCAATTTTAAGTTCCTTCCCTAAGCCTCTATCAATGAGAGTTATACATCGTTGGAAAGAAAAAGCTAGGAGCTTTCAACCATGCTATAAATGATTTATGCAGCAAAAGAAATGTGAAAGATAAATGCAACTGTACATGAAAAATACATTTTCATCAACAATATTCCCAGTGACATATTTCCTAGATGAGTCAATTTTAAGTTCCGTTCCTAAGTCTCTATCAAGGAGAGTTGTACATCGTTGGAAAGAACAAGCTAGGAGCTTTCAACCATGCTATAAATGATTTATGCAACAAAAGAAATGTGAAAGTTAAATGCAACTGTATATGAAAAATACAAAATCATCAACAATATTGCCAGTAACATGTTTCCTAGATGAGTCAATTTTAAGTTCCTTTCCTAAACCTCTTTCAACGAGAGCTTTACATAGCTGGAAAGAACAAGTAAAGAGCTTTCAATGAAGCTATAAATGATTTATGCAGCAAAAGAAATGTGAAAGTTAAATGCAACTGTATATGAAAAATACAAAATCATCAACAATATTGCCAGTAACATATTTCCTAGATGAGTCAATTTTAAGTTCCTTTCCTAAACCTCTTTCAACGAGAGCTTTATATAGCTGGAAAGAACAAGCAAAGAGCTTTCAACCAAGCTATAAATGATTTATGCAACAAAAGAAATGTGAAAGTTAAATGCAACTGTATATGAAAAATACAAAATCATCAACAATATTGCCAGTAACATATTTCCTAGATGAGTCAATTTTAAGTTCCTTTCCTAAACCTCTTTCAACGAGGGCTTTACATAGCTGGAAAGAACAAGCAAAGAGCTTTCAATCAAGCTACAAATGGTTTATGCAACAAAAGAAATGTGAAAGTGAAATGCAACTGTACATGAAAAATACAAAATCATCAACAATATTGCCAGTGACATATTTCCTGAAAGAGTCAATTTTAAGTTCCTTCCCTAAGACTCTATCAGTGAGAGTTATACATCGTTGGAAAGAACAAGCTAGGAGCTTTCAACCAAGCTATAAATGATTTATGCAACAAAAATAATGTGAAAGATAAATGCAACTGTATATGAAAAATACAAAATCATCAACAATATTCCCAGTGACATATTTCCCAGGTGAGTCAATTTTAAGTTCCGTTCCTAAGTCTCTATCAAGGAGAGTTATACATCGTTGGAAAGAACAAGCTAAGGGCTTTCAATCAAGCTATAAACGTTTTATGCAACAAAAGAAATGTGAAAGATAAATGCAACTGTACATGAAGAATACAAAATCATCAACAATATTGCCAGTGACATATTTCCTGGAAGAGTCAATTTTAAGTTCCTTCCCTAAGACTCTATCAATGAGAGTTATACATCGTTGGAAAGAACAAGCTAGGAGCTTTCAACCAAGCTATAAATGATTTATGCAACAAAAGAAATGTGAAAGTTAAATGCAACTGTATATGAAAAATACAAAATCATCAACAATATTGCCAGTGACATATTTCCTGAAAGAGTCAATTTTAAGTTCCTTTGCTAAGCCTCTATCAATGAGAGTTATACATCGTTGGAAAGAACAAGCTAAGAGCTTCCAATCAAGCTATAACTGATTTATGCAATAAGAGAAATGTGAAAGTTAAATGCAACTGTATATGAAAAATAAAAAATCATCAACAATATTGCCAGTGACATATTTCCTGGAAGAGTCAATTTTAAGTTCCTTCCCTAAGACTCTATCAATGAGAGTTATACATCGTTGGAAAGAACAAGCTAGGAGCTTTCAACCAAGCTATAAATAATTTATGCAACAAAAGAAATGTGAAAGATAAATGCAACTGTACGTGAAGAATACAAAATCATCAACAATATTGCCAGTGACATATTTCCTGGAAGAGTCAATTTTAAGTTGCTTTCCTAAGCCTCTATCAATGAGAGTTATACATCGTTGGAAAGAACAAGCTAAGAGCTTCCAATCAAGCTGTAAGTCGTTGATACAGCAAAAGAAATTTGAAAGTTAAGTGCAACTGTATAGGAAAAATACAAAATCATCAACAATATTCCCAGTGACATATTTCCCAGGTGAGTCAATTTTAAGTTCCGTTCCTAAGTCTCTATCAAGGAGAGTTGTACATCGTTGGAAAGAAAAAGCTAAGGGCTTTCAATCAAGCTATAAACGGTTTATGCAGCAAAAGAAATGTGAAAGATAAATGCAACTGTACATGAAAAATACAAAATCATCAACAATATTGCCAGTGACATATTTCCTGAAAGAGTCAATTTTAAGTTCCTTCCCTAAGACTCTATCAGTGAGAGTTATACATCGTTGGAAAGAACAAGCTAGGAGCTTTCAACCATGCTATAAATGATTTATGCAACAGAAGAAATGTGAAAGTTAAATGCAACTGTATATGAAAAATACAAAATCATCAACAATATTGCCAGTAACATATTTCCTAGATGAGTCAATTTTAAGTTCCTTTCCTAAACCTCTTTCAACGAGAGCTTTACATAGCTGGAAAGAACAAGCAAAGAGCTTTCAATCAAGCTATAAATGATTTATGCAGCAAAAGAAATGTGAAAGTTAAATACAACTGTATATGAAAAATATAGAATCATCAAAAATATTCCCAGTGACATATTTCCTAGATACGTCAATTTTAATAATTTCCTAAGCCTGTTTCAACGAGAGCTTTACATAGCTGGAAAGAACAAGCAAAGAGCTTTCAACCAAGCTATAAATGATTTATGCAACAAAAGAAATGTGAAAGTTAAATGCAACTGTATATGAAAAATACAAAATCATCAACAATATTCCCAGTGACATATTTCCTGAAAGAGTCAATTTTAAGTTCCTTTCCTAAGCCTCTTTCAACGAGAGCTTTACATAGCTGGAAAGAACAAGCAAAGAGCTTTCAATGAAGCTATAAATGATTTATGCAGCAAAAGAAATGTGAAAGTTAAATGCAACTGTATATGAAAAATACAAAATCATCAACAATATTGCCAGTAACATATTTCCTAGATGAGTCAATTTTAAGTTCCTTTCCTAAACCTCTTTCAACGAGAGCTTTCAATCAAGCTACAAATGATTTATGCAACAAAAGAAATGTGAAAGTTAAATGCAACTGTACATGAAAAATACAAAATCATCAACAATATTGCCAGTGACATATTTCCTGAAAGAGTCAATTTTAAGTTCCTTCCCTAAGACTCTATCAGTGAGAGTTATACATCGTTGGAAAGAACCAGCTAGGAGCTTTCAACCAAGCTATAAATGATTTATGCAACAAAAGAAATGTGAAAGATAAATGCAACTGTATATGAAAAATACAAAATCATCAACAATATTCCCAGTGACATATTTCCCAGGTGAGTCAATTTTAAGTTCCGTTCCTAAGTCTCTATCAAGGAGAGTTATACATCGTTGGAAAGAACAAGCTAAGGGCTTTCAATCAAGCTATAAACGTTTTATGCAACAAAAGAAATGTGAAAGATAAATGCAACTGTACATGAAGAATACAAAATCATCAACAATATTGCCAGTGACATATTTCCTGGAAGAGTCAATTTTAAGTTCCTTCCCTAAGACTCTATCAATGAGAGTTATACATCGTTGGAAAGAACAAGCTAGGAGCTTTCAACCAAGCTATAAATGATTTATGCAACAAAAGAAATGTGAAAGTTAAATGCAACTGTATATGAAAAATACAAAATCATCAACAATATTGCCAGTGACATATTTCCTGAAAGAGTCAATTTTAAGTTCCTTTCCTAAGCCTCTATCAATGAGAGTTATACATCGTTGGAAAGAACAAGCTAAGAGCTTCCAATCAAGCTATAACTGATTTATGCAATAAAAGAAATGTGAAAGTTAAATGCAACTGTATATGAAAAATAAAAAATCATCAACAATATTGCCAGTGACATATTTCCTGGAAGAGTCAATTTTAAGTTCCTTCCCTAAGACTCTATCAATGAGAGTTATACATCGTTGGAAAGAACAAGCTAGGAGCTTTCAACCAAGCTATAAATAATTTATGCAACAAAAGAAATGTGAAAGATAAATGCAACTGTACATGAAGAATACAAAATCATCAACAATATTGCCAGTGACATATTTCCTGGAAGAGTCAATTTTAAGTTGCTTTCCTAAGCCTCTATCAATGAGAGTTATCCATCGTTGGAAAGAACAAGCTAAGAGCTTCCAACCAAGCTGTAAGTTGTTGATACAGCAAAAGAAATGTGAAAGCTAAGTGCAACTGTATATGAAAAATACAAAATCATCAACAATATTCCCAGTGACATATTTCCTAAGTGTGTCAACTATAAGTTCCTTCCCTAAGCCTCTATCAATGAGAGTTATACATCGTTGGAAAGAACAAGCTAGGAGCTTTCAATCATGCTATAAATGATTTATGCGACAAAAGAAATGTGAAAGTTAAATGCAACTGTATATGAAAAATACAAAATCATCAACAATATTCCCAGTGACATATTTCCTGAAAGAGTCAATTTTAAGTTCCTTTCCTAAACCTCTTTCAACGAGAACTTTACATAGCTGGAAAGAACAAGCAAAGAGCTTTCAACCAAGCTACAAATGATTTATGCAACATAAGAAATGTGAAAGTTAAATGCAACTGTACATGAAAAATACAAAATCATTAACAATATTGCCAGTGACATATTTCCTGAAAGAGTCAATTTTAAGTTCCTTCCCTAAGACTCTATCAGTGAGAGTTATACATCGTTGGAAAGAACAAGCTAGGAGCTTTCAACCAAGCTATAAGTGATTTATGCAACAAAAGAAATGTGAAAGATAAATGCAACTGTATATGAAAAATACAAAATCATCAACAATATTCCCAGTGACATATTTCCTAGATGAGTCAATTTTAAGTTCCTTTCCTAAACCTCTTTCAACGAGAGCTTTCAATCAAGCTACAAATGATTTATGCAACAAAAGAAATGTGAAAGTTAAATGCAACTGTACATGAAAAATACAAAATCATAAACAATATTGCCAGTGACATATTTCCTGAAAGAGTCAATTTTAAGTTCCTTCCCTAAGACTCTATCAGTGAGAGTTATACATCGTTGGAAAGAACCAGCTAGGAGCTTTCAACCAAGCTATAAATGATTTATGCAACAAAAGAAATGTGAAAGATAAATGCAACTGTATATGAAAAATACAAAATCATCAACAATATTCCCAGTAACATATTTCCTAGATGAGTCAATTTTAAGTTCCTTTCCTAAACCTCTTTCAACGAGAGCTTTACATCGTTGGAAAGAACAAGCTAGGAGCTTTCAACCATGCTATAAATGATTTATGCAACAAAAGAAATGTGAAAGTTAAATGCAACTGTATATGAAAAATACAAAATCATCAACAATATTGCCAGTAACATATTTCCTAGATGAGTCAATTTTAAGTTCCTTTCCTAAACCTCTTTCAACGAGAGCTTTACATAGCTGGAAAGAACAAGCAAAGAGCTTTCAATCAAGCTATAAATGATTTATGCAGCAAAAGAAATGTGAAAGTTAAATGCAACTGTATATGAAAAATACAAAATCATCAACAATATTGCCAGTAACATATTTCCTAGATGAGTCAATTTTAAGTTCCTTACCTAAATGTCTTTCAACGAGAGCTTTACATAGCTGGAAAGAACAAGCAAAGAGCTTTCAACAAAGCTATAAATGGTTTATGCAACAAAAGAAATGTGAAAGTTAAATGCAACTGTATATGAAAAATAAAAAATCATCAACAATATTCAGAGTGACATATTTCCCAGGTGAGTCAATTTTAAGTTCCTTTCCTAAGCCTCTATCAAGGAGAGTTATACATCGTTGGAAAGAACTAGATAAGGGCTTTCAACCAAGCTATAAACGGTTTATGCAACAAAAGAAATGTGAAAGATAAATGCAACTGTACATGAAAAATACAAATTCTTCAACAATATTGCCAGTGACATATTTCCTGAAAGAGTCAATTTTAAGTTCCTTCCCTAAGACTCTATCAATGAGAGTTATACATCGTTGGAAAGAACAAGCTAGGAGCTTTCAACCAAGCTATAAGTGATTTATGCAACAAAAGAAATGTGAAAGTTAAATGCAACTGTATATGAAAAATACAAAATCATCAACAATATTGCCAGTGACATATTTCCTGAAAGAGTCAATTTTAAGTTCCTCCCCTAAGCCTCTATCAATGAGAGTTATACGTCGTTGGAAAGAACAAGCTAAGAGCTTCCAATCAAGCTGTAAGTCGTTTATGCAGCAAAAGAAATATGAAAGTTAAATGCAACTGTATATGAAAAATACAAAATCATCAACAATATTCCCAGTGACATATTTCCCAGGGGAGTCAATTTTAAGTTCCGTTCATAAGTCTCTATCAAGGAGAGTTGTACATCGTTGGAAAGAAAAAGCTAAGGGCTTTCAATCAAGCTATAAACGGTTTATGCAGCAAAAGAAATGTGAAAGATAAATGCAACTGTACATGAAAAATACAAAATCATCAACAATATTGCCAGTGACATATTTCCTGAAAGAGTCAATTTTAAGTTCCTTCCCTAAGACTCTATCAGTGAGAGTTATACATCGTTGGAAAGAACAAGCTAGGAGCTTTCAACCATGCTATAAATGATTTATGCAACAAAAGAAATGTGAAAGTTAAATGCAACTGTATATGAAAAATACAAAATCATCAACAATATTGCCAGTAACATATTTCCTAGATGAGTCAATTTTAAGTTCCTTTCCTAAACCTCTTTCAACGAGAGCTTTACATAGCTGAAAAGAACAAGAAAAGAGCTTTCAATGAAGCTATAAATGATTTATGCAGCAAAATAAATGTGAAAGTTAAATGCAACTGTATATGAAAAATACAAAATCATCAACAATATTGCCAGTGACATATTTCCTAGATGAGTCAATTTTAAGTTCATTTCCTAAGCCTCTATCAATGAGAGTTATACGTCGTACGAAAGAACAGGCTAAGAGCTTTCAATCAAGCTATAAACGTTTTATGCAACAAAAGAAATGTGAAAGTTAAATGCAACTGTATATGAAAAATACATTTTCATCAACAATATTCCCAGTGACATATTTCCCAGGTGAGTCAATTTTAAGTTCCTTTCCTAAGCCTCTATCAAGGAGAGTTATACATCGTTGGAAAGAACTAGCTAAGGGCTTTCAACCAAGCTATAAACGGTTTATGCAACAAAAGAAATGTGAAAGATAAATGCAACTATACATGAAAAATACAAATTCATCAACAATATTGCCAGTGACATATTTCCTGAAAGAGTCAATTTTAAGTTCCTTCCCTAAGACTCTATCAGTGAGACTTATACATCGTTGGAAAGAACAAGCTAGGAGCTTTCAACCATGCTATAAATGATTTATGCAACAAAAGAAATGTGAAAGTTAAATGCAACTGTATATGAAAAATACAAAATCATCAACAATATTCCCAGTGACATATTTCCTAAGTGTGTCAACTATAAGTTCCTTCCCTAAGCCTCTATCAATGAGAGTTATACATCGTTGGAAAGAACAAGCAAAGAGCTTTCAACCAAGCTATAACTGATTTATGCAATAAAAGAAATGTTAAAGTTAAATGCAACTGTATATGAAAAATAAAAAATCATCAACAATATTGCCAGTGACATATTTCCTGAAAGAGTCAATTTTAAGTTCCTTTCCTAAGCCTCTATCAATGAGAGTTATACATCGTTGGAAAGAACAAGCTAAGAGCTTCCAATCAAGCTATAACTGATTTATGCAATAAAAGAAATGTGAAAGTTAAATGCAACTGTATATGAAAAATAAAAAATCATCAACAATATTGCCAGTGACATATTTCCTGGAAGAGTCAATTTTAAGTTCCTTCCCTATGACTCTATCAGTGAGAGTTATACATCGTTGGAAAGAACAAGCAAGGAGCTTTCAACCAAGCTATAAATGATTTATGCAACAAGAGAAATGTGAAAGATAAATGCAACTGTATATGAAAAATACAAAATCATCAACAATATTCCTAGTGACATATTTCCCAGGTGAGTCAATTTTAAGTTCCGTTCCTAAGTCTCTATCAAGGAGAGTTATACATCGTTGGAAAGAACAAGCTAAGGGCTTTCAATCAAGCTATAAACGTTTTATGCAACAAAAGAAATGTGAAAGATAAATGCAACTGTACATGAAAAATACAAATTCATCAACAATATTGCCAGTGACATATTTCCTGAAAGAGTCAATTTTAAGTTCCTTCCCTAAGACTCTATCAGTGAGACTTATACATCGTTGGAAAGAACAAGCTAAGAGCTTCCAATCAAGCTATAACTGATTTATGCAATAAAAGAAATGTGAAAGTTAAATGCAACTGTATATGAAAAATACAAAATCATCAACAACATTGCCAGTGACATATTTCTTAGATGAGTCAATTTTAAGTTCCTTTCCTAAGCCTCTATCAATGAGAGTTATACGTCGTACGAAAGAACAAGCTAAGAGCTTTCAACGAAGCTGTAAGTCGTTTATGCAGCAAAACAAATGTGAAAGTTAAATGCAACTGTATATGAAAAATACATTTTCATCAACAATATTGCCAGTGACATATTTCCTGGAAGAGTCAATTTTAAGCTCCTTCCCTAAGACTCTATCAATGAGAGTTATACATCGTTGGAAAGAACAAGCTAGGAGCTTTCAACCAAGCTATAAATGATTTATGCAACAAAAGAAATGTGAAATTTAAATGCAACTGTATATGAAAAACACAAAATCATCAACAATATTGCCAGTGACATATTTCCTGAAAGAGTCAATTTTAAGTTCCTTTGCTAAGCCTCTATCAATGAGAGTTATACGTCGTTGGAAACAACAAGCTAAGAGCATTCAATCAAGCAATAAGTCGTTTATGCAGCAAAAGAAAAGTGAAAGTTAAATGCAACTGTATATGAAAAATATAAAATCATCTACAATATTCCCAGTGACATATTTCCCAGGTGAGTCAATCTTAAGTTCCTTCCCTAAGACTCTATCAATGAGAGTTATACATCGTTGGAAAGAACAAGCTAGGAGCTTTCAACCAAGCTATAAATAATTTATGCAACAAAAGAAATGTGAAAGATAAATGCAACTGTACATGAAGAATACAAAATCATCAACAATATTGCCAGTGACATATTTCCTGGAAGAGTCAATTTTAAGTTCCTTTCCTAAGCCTCTATCAATGAGAGTTATACATCGTTGGAAAGAACAAGCTAAGAGCTTCCAACCAAGCTGTAAGTCGTTGATGCAGCAAAAGAAATGTGAAAGTTAAGTGCAACTGTATATGAAAAATACAAAATCATCAACAATATTCCCAGTGACATATTTCCCAGGGGAGTCAATTTTAAGTTCCGTTCCTAAGTCTCTATCAAGGAGAGTTATACATCGTTGGAAAGAAAAAGCTAAGGGCTTTCAATCAAGCTGTAAACGGTTTATGCAACAAAAGAAATGTGAAAGTTAAATGCAACTGTACATGAAAAATACAAAATCATCAACAATATTCCCAGTGACATATTTCCTGAAAGAGTCAATTTTAAGTTCCTTCCCTAAGACTCTATCAGTGAGAGTTATACATCGTTGGAAAGAACAAGCTAGGAGCTTTCAACCAAGCTATAAATGATTTATGCAACAAAAGAAATGTGAAAGATAAATGCAACTGTACATGAAAAATACAAAATCATCAACAATATTCCCAGTGACATATTCCCCAGGTGAGTCAATTTTAAGTTCCGTTCCTAAGTCTCTATCAAGGAGAGTTATACATCGTTGGAAAGAACAAGCTAAGGGCTTTCAATCAAGCTATAAACGTTTTATGCAACAAAAGAAATGTGAAAGATAAATGCAACTGTACATGAAGAATACAAAATCATCAACAATATTGCCAGTGACATATTTCCTGGAAGAGTCAATTTTAAGTTCCTTCCCTAAGACTCTATCAATGAGAGTTATACATCGTTGGAAAGAACAAGCTAGGAGCTTTCAACCAAGCTATAAATGATTTATGCAACAAAAGAAATGTGAAAGTTAAATGCAACTGTATATGAAAAATACAAAATCATCAACAATATTGCCAGTGACATATTTCCTGAAAGAGTCAATTTTAAGTTCCTTTGCTAAGCCTCTATCAATGAGAGTTATACATCGTTGGAAAGAACAAGCTAGGAGCTTCCAATCAAGCTATAACTGATTTATGCAATAAGAGAAATGTGAAAGTTAAATGCAACTGTATATGAAAAATAAAAAATCATCAACAATATTGCCAGTGACATATTTCCTGGAAGAGTCAATTTTAAGTTCCTTCCCTAAGACTCTATCAATGAGAGTTATACATCGTTGGAAAGAACAAGCTAGGAGCTTTCAACCAAGCTATAAATAATTTATGCAACAAAAGAAATGTGAAAGATAAATGCAACTGTACATGAAGAATACAAAATCATCAACAATATTGCCAGTGACATATTTCCTGGAAGAGTCAATTTTAAGTTGCTTTCCTAAGCCTCTATCAATGAGAGTTATACATCGTTGGAAAGAACAAGCTAAGAGCTTCCAATCAAGCTGTAAGTCGTTGATACAGCAAAAGAAATTTGAAAGTTAAGTGCAACTGTATAGGAAAAATACAAAATCATCAACAATATTCCCAGTGACATATTTCCCAGGTGAGTCAATTTTAAGTTCCGTTCCTAAGTCTCTATCAAGGAGAGTTGTACATCGTTGGAAAGAAAAAGCTAAGGGCTTTCAATCAAGCTATAAACGGTTTATGCAGCAAAAGAAATGTGAAAGATAAATGCAACTGTACATGAAAAATACAAAATCATCAACAATATTGCCAGTGACATATTTCCTGAAAGAGTCAATTTTAAGTTCCTTCCCTAAGACTCTATCAGTGAGAGTTATACATCGTTGGAAAGAACAAGCTAGGAGCTTTCAACCATGCTATAAATGGTTTATGCAACAAAAGAAATGTGAAAGTTAAATGCAACTGTATATGAAAAATACAAAATCATCAACAATATTGCCAGTAACATATTTCCTAGATGAGTCAATTTTAAGTTCCTTTCCTAAACCTCTTTCAACGAGAGCTTTACATAGCTGGAAAGAACAAGCAAAGAGCTTTCAATCAAGCTATAAATGATTTATGCAGCAAAAGAAATGTGAAAGTTAAATGCAACTGTATATGAAAAATACAAAATCATCAACAATATTGCCAGTAACATATTTCCTAGATGAGTCAATTTTAAGTTCCTTTCCTAAACCTCTTTCAACGAGAGCTTTACATAGCTGGAAAGAACAAGCAAAGAGCTTTCAACCAAGCTATAAATGATTTATGCAACAAAAGAAATGTGAAAGTTAAATGCAACTGTATATGAAAAATACAAAATCATCAACAATATTCCCAGTGACATATTTCCTGAAAGAGTCAATTTTAAGTTCCTTTCCTAAGCCTCTTTCAACGAGAGCTTTACATAGCTGGAAAGAACAAGCAAAGAGCTTTCAATGAAGCTATAAATGATTTATGCAGCAAAAGAAATGTGAAAGTTAAATGCAACTGTATATGAAAAATACAAAATCATCAACAATATTGCCAGTAACATATTTCGTAGATGAGTCAATTTTAAGTTCCTTTCCTAAACCTCTTTCAACGAGAGCTTTCAATCAAGCTACAAATGATTTATGCAACAAAAGAAATGTGAAAGTTAAATGCAACTGTACATGAAAAATACAAAATCATAAACAATATTGCCAGTGACATATTTCCTGAAAGAGTCAATTTTAAGTTCCTTCCCTAAGACTCTATCAGTGAGAGTTATACATCGTTGGAAAGAACCAGCTAGGAGCTTTCAACCAAGCTATAAATGATTTATGCAACAAAAGAAATGTGAAAGATAAATGCAACTGTATATGAAAAATACAAAATCATCAACAATATTCCCAGTAACATATTTCCTAGATGAGTCAATTTTAAGTTCCTTTCCTAAACCTCTTTCAACGAGAGCTTTACATCGTTGGAAAGAACAAGCTAAGAGCTTTCAACCATGCTATAAATGATTTATGCAACAAAAGAAATGTGAAAGTTAAATGCAACTGTATATGAAAAATACAAAATCATCAACAATATTGCCAGTAACATATTTCCTAGATGAGTCAATTTTAAGTTCCTTTCCTAAACCTCTTTCAACGAGAGCTTTACATAGCTGGAAAGAACAAGCAAAGAGCTTTCAATCAAGCTATAAATGATTTATGCAGCAAAAGAAATGTGAAAGTTAAATGCAACTGTATATGAAAAATACAAAATCATCAACAATATTGCCAGTAACATATTTCCTAGATGAGTCAATTTTAAGTTCCTTACATAAATGTCTTTCAACGAGAGCTTTACATAGCTGGAAAGAACAAGCAAAGAGCTTTCAACAAAGCTATAAATGGTTTATGCAACAAAAGAAATGTGAAAGTTAAATGCAACTGTATATGAAAAATAAAAAATCATCAACAATATTCAGAGTGACATATTTCCCAGGTGAGACAATTTTAAGTTCCTTTCCTAAGCCTCTATCAAGGAGAGTTATACATCGTTGGAAAGAACTAGATAAGGGCTTTCAACCAAGCTATAAACGGTTTATGCAACAAAAGAAATGTGAAAGATAAATGCAACTGTACATGAAAAATACAAATTCATCAACAATATTGCCAGTGACATATTTCCTGAAAGAGTCAATTTTAAGTTCCTTCCCTAAGCCTCTATCAATGAGAGTTATACATCGTTGGAAAGAAAAAGCTAGGAGCTTTCAACCATGCTATAAATGATTTATGCAGCAAAAGAAATGTGAAAGATAAATGCAACTGTACATGAAAAATACATTTTCATCAACAATATTCCCAGTGACATATTTCCTAGATGAGTCAATTTTAAGTTCCGTTCCTAAGTCTCTATCAAGGAGAGTTGTACATCGTTGGAAAGAAAAAGCTAAGGGCTTTCAATCAAGCTATAAACGGTTTATGCAGCAAAAGAAATGTGAAAGATAAATGCAACTGTACATGAAAAATACAAAATCATCAACAATATTGCCAGTGACATATTTCCTGAAAGAGTCAATTTTAAGTTCCTTCCCTAAGACTCTATCAGTGAGACTTATACATCGTTGGAAAGAACAAGCTAGGAGCTTTCCACCATGCTATAAATGATTTATGCAACAAAAGAAATGTGAAAGTTAAATGCAACTGTATATGAAAAATACAAAATCATCAACAATATTGCCAGTAACATGTTTCCTAGATGAGTCAATTTTAAGTTCCTTTCCTAAACCTCTTTCAACGAGAGCTTTACATAGCTGGAAAGAACAAGCAAAGAGCTTTCAATGAAGCTATAAATGATTTATGCAGCAAAAGAAATGTGAAAGTTAAATGCAACTGTATATGAAAAATACAAAATCATCAACAATATTGCCAGTAACATATTTCCTAGATGAGTCAATTTTAAGTTCCTTTCCTAAACCTCTTTCAACGAGAGCTTTATATAGCTGGAAAGAACAAGCAAAGAGCTTTCAACCAAGCTATAAATGATTTATGCAACAAAAGAAATGTGAAATTTAAATGCAACTGTATATGAAAAATACAAAATCATCAACAATATTGCCAGTGACATATCTCCAAGATGAGTCAATTTTAAGTTCCTTTCCTAAACCTCTTTCAACGAGGGCTTTACATAGCTGGAAAGAACAAGCAAAGAGCTTTCAATCAAGCTACAAATGGTTTATGCAACAAAAGAAATGTGAAAGTGAAATGCAACTGTACATGAAAAATACAAAATCATCAACAATATTGCCAGTGACATATTTCCTGAAAGAGTCAATTTTAAGTTCCTTCCCTAAGACTCTATCAGTGAGAGTTATACATCGTTGGAAAGAACAAGCTAGGAGCTTTCAACCAAGCTATAAATGATTTATGCAACAAAAATAATGTGAAAGATAAATGCAACTGTATATGAAAAATACAAAATCATCAACAATATTCCCAGTGACATATTTCCCAGGTGAGTCAATTTTAAGTTCCGTTCCTAAGTCTCTATCAAGGAGAGTTATACATCGTTGGAAAGAACAAGCTAAGGGCTTTCAATCAAGCTATAAACGTTTTATGCAACAAAAGAAATGTGAAAGATAAATGCAACTGTACATGAAGAATACAAAATCATCAACAATATTGCCAGTGACATATTTCCTGGAAGAGTCAATTTTAAGTTCCTTCCCTAAGACTCTATCAATGAGAGTTATACATCGTTGGAAAGAACAAGCTAGGAGCTTTCAACCAAGCTATAAATGATTTATGCAACAAAAGAAATGTGAAAGTTAAATGCAACTGTATATGAAAAATACAAAATCATCAACAATATTGCCAGTGACATATTTCCTGAAAGAGTCAATTTTAAGTTCCTTTGCTAAGCCTCTATCAATGAGAGTTATACATCGTTGGAAAGAACAAGCTAAGAGCTTCCAATCAAGCTATAACTGATTTATGCAATAAGAGAAATGTGAAAGTTAAATGCAACTGTATATGAAAAATAAAAAATCATCAACAATATTGCCAGTGACATATTTCCTGGAAGAGTCAATTTTAAGTTCCTTCCCTAAGACTCTATCAATGAGAGTTATACATCGTTGGAAAGAACAAGCTAGGAGCTTTCAACCAAGCTATAAATAATTTATGCAACAAAAGAAATGTGAAAGATAAATGCAACTGTACATGAAGAATACAAAATCATCAACAATATTGCCAGTGACATATTTCCTGGAAGAGTCAATTTTAAGTTGCTTTCCTAAGCCTCTATCAATGAGAGTTATACATCGTTGGAAAGAACAAGCTAAGAGCTTCCAATCAAGCTGTAAGTCGTTGATACAGCAAAAGAAATTTGAAAGTTAAGTGCAACTGTATAGGAAAAATACAAAATCATCAACAATATTCCCAGTGACATATTTCCCAGGTGAGTCAATTTTAAGTTCCGTTCCTAAGTCTCTATCAAGGAGAGTTGTACATCGTTGGAAAGAAAAAGCTAAGGGCTTTCAATCAAGCTATAAACGGTTTATGCAGCAAAAGAAATGTGAAAGATAAATGCAACTGTACATGAAAAATACAAAATCATCAACAATATTGCCAGTGACATATTTCCTGAAAGAGTCAATTTTAAGTTCCTTCCCTAAGACTCTATCAGTGAGAGTTATACATCGTTGGAAAGAACAAGCTAGGAGCTTTCAACCATGCTATAAATGATTTATGCAACAGAAGAAATGTGAAAGTTAAATGCAACTGTATATGAAAAATACAAAATCATCAACAATATTGCCAGTAACATATTTCCTAGATGAGTCAATTTTAAGTTCCTTTCCTAAACCTCTTTCAACGAGAGCTTTACATAGCTGGAAAGAACAAGCAAAGAGCTTTCAATCAAGCTATAAATGATTTATGCAGCAAAAGAAATGTGAAAGTTAAATGCAACTGTATATGAAAAATACAAAATCATCAACAATATTCCCAGTGACATATTTCCTGAAAGAGTCAATTTTAAGTTCCTTTCCTAAGCCTCTTTCAACGAGAGCTTTACATAGCTGGAAAGAACAAGCAAAGAGCTTTCAACCAAGCTATAAATGATTTATGCAACAAAAGAAATGTGAAAGATAAATGCAACTGTACATGAAAAATACAAAATCATCAACAATATTCCCAGTGACATATTTCCTGAAAGAGTCAATTTTAAGTTCCTTTCCTAAGCCTCTTTCAACGAGAGCTTTACATAGCTGGAAAGAACAAGCAAAGAGCTTTCAATGAAGCTATAAATGATTTATGCAGCAAAAGAAATGTGAAAGTTAAATGCAACTGTATATGAAAAATACAAAATCATCAACAATATTGCCAGTAACATATTTCCTAGATGAGTCAATTTTAAGTTCCTTTCCTAAACCTCTTTCAACGAGAGGTTTCAATCAAGCTACAAATGATTTATGCAACAAAAGAAATGTGAAAGTTAAATGCAACTGTACATGAAAAATACAAAATCATCAACAATATTGCCAGTGACATATTTCCTGAAAGAGTCAATTTTAAGTTCCTTCCCTAAGACTCTATCAGTGAGAGTTATACATCGTTGGAAAGAACCAGCTAGGAGCTTTCAACCAAGCTATAAATGATTTATGCAACAAAAGAAATGTGAAAGATAAATGCAACTGTATATGAAAAATACAAAATCATCAACAATATTCCCAGTGACATATTTCCCAGGTGAGTCAATTTTAAGTTCCGTTCCTAAGTCTCTATCAAGGAGAGTTATACATCGTTGGAAAGAACAAGCTAAGGGCTTTCAATCAAGCTATAAACGTTTTATGCAACAAAAGAAATGTGAAAGATAAATGCAACTGTACATGAAGAATACAAAATCATCAACAATATTGCCAGTGACATATTTCCTGGAAGAGTCAATTTTAAGTTCCTTCCCTAAGACTCTATCAATGAGAGTTATACATCGTTGGAAAGAACAAGCTAGGAGCTTTCAACCAAGCTATAAATGATTTATGCAACAAAAGAAATGTGAAAGTTAAATGCAACTGTATATGAAAAATACAAAATCATCAACAATATTGCCAGTGACATATTTCCTGAAAGAGTCAATTTTAAGTTCCTTTCCTAAGCCTCTATCAATGAGAGTTATACATCGTTGGAAAGAACAAGCTAAGAGCTTCCAATCAAGCTATAACTGATTTATGCAATAAAAGAAATGTGAAAGTTAAATGCAACTGTATATGAAAAATAAAAAATCATCAACAATATTGCCAGTGACATATTTCCTGGAAGAGTCAATTTTAAGTTCCTTCCCTAAGACTCTATCAATGAGAGTTATACATCGTTGGAAAGAACAAGCTAGGAGCTTTCAACCAAGCTATAAATAATTTATGCAACAAAAGAAATGTGAAAGATAAATGCAACTGTACATGAAGAATACAAAATCATCAACAATATTGCCAGTGACATATTTCCTGGAAGAGTCAATTTTAAGTTGCTTTCCTAAGCCTCTATCAATGAGAGTTATCCATCGTTGGAAAGAACAAGCTAAGAGCTTCCAACCAAGCTGTAAGTCGTTGATACAGCAAAAGAAATGTGAAAGCTAAGTGCAACTGTATATGAAAAATACAAAATCATCAACAATATTCCCAGTGACATATTTCCCAGGGGAGTCAATTTTAAGTTCCGTTCCTAAGTCTCAATCAAGGAGAGTTATACATCGTTGGAAAGAAAAAGCTAAGGGCTTTCAATCAAGCTGTAAACGGTTTATGCAACAAAAGAAATGTGAAAGATAAATGCAACTGTATATGAAAAATATAAAATCATCAACAATATTCCCAGTGACATATTTCCTAAGTGTGTCAACTATAAGTTCCTTCCCTAAGCCTCTATCAATGAGAGTTATACATCGTTGGAAAGAACAAGCTAGGAGCTTTCAATCATGCTATAAATGATTTATGCGACAAAAGAAATGTGAAAGTTAAATGCAACTGTATATGAAAAATACAAAATCATCAACAATATTCCCAGTGACATATTTCCTGAAAGAGTCAATTTTAAGTTCCTTTCCTAAACCTCTTTCAACGAGAACTTTACATAGCTGGAAAGAACAAGCAAAGAGCTTTCAACCAAGCTACAAATGATTTATGCAACATAAGAAATGTGAAAGTTAAATGCAACTGTACATGAAAAATACAAAATCATTAACAATATTGCCAGTGACATATTTCCTGAAAGAGTCAATTTTAAGTTCCTTCCCTAAGACTCTATCAGTGAGAGTTATACATCGTTGGAAAGAACAAGCTAGGAGCTTTCAACCAAGCTATAAGTGATTTATGCAACAAAAGAAATGTGAAATTTAAATGCAACTGTATATGAAAAATACAAAATCATCAACAATATTCCCAGTGACATATTTCCTAGATGAGTCAATTTTAAGTTCCTTTCCTAAACCTCTTTCAACGAGAGCTTTCAATCAAGCTACAAATGATTTATGCAACAAAAGAAATGTGAAAGTTAAATGCAACTGTACATGAAAAATACAAAATCATAAACAATATTGCCAGTGACATATTTCCTGAAAGAGTCAATTTTAAGTTCCTTCCCTAAGACTCTATCAGTGAGAGTTATACATCGTTGAAAAGAACCAGCTAGGAGCTTTCAACCAAGCTATAAATGATTTATGCAACAAAAGAAATGTGAAAGATAAATGCAACTGTATATGAAAAATACAAAATCATCAACAATATTCCCAGTAACATATTTCCTAGATGAGTCAATTTTAAGTTCCTTTCCTAAACCTCTTTCAACGAGAGCTTTACATCGTTGGAAAGAACAAGCTAGGAGCTTTCAACCATGCTATAAATGATTTATGCAACAAAAGAAATGTGAAAGTTAAATGCAACTGTATATGAAAAATACAAAATCATCAACAATATTGCCAGTAACATATTTCCTAGATGAGTCAATTTTAAGTTCCTTTCCTAAACCTCTTTCAACGAGAGCTTTACATAGCTGGAAAGAACAAGCAAAGAGCTTTCAATCAAGCTATAAATGATTTATGCAGCAAAAGAAATGTGAAAGTTAAATGCAACTGTATATGAAAAATACAAAATCATCAACAATATTGCCAGTAACATATTTCCTAGATGAGTCAATTTTAAGTTCCTTACCTAAATGTCTTTCAACGAGAGCTTTACATAGCTGGAAAGAACAAGCAAAGAGCTTTCAACAAAGCTATAAATGGTTTATGCAACAAAAGAAATGTGAAAGTTAAATGCAACTGTATATGAAAAATAAAAAATCATCAACAATATTCAGAGTGACATATTTCCCAGGTGAGTCAATTTTAAGTTCCTTTCCTAAGCCTCTATCAAGGAGAGTTATACATCGTTGGAAAGAACTAGATAAGGGCTTTCAACCAAGCTATAAACGGTTTATGCAACAAAAGAAATGTGAAAGATAAATGCAACTGTACATGAAAAATACAAATTCTTCAACAATATTGCGAGTGACATATTTCCTGAAAGAGTCAATTTTAAGTTCCTTCCCTAAGCCTCTATCAATGAGAGTTATACATCGTTGGAAAGAAAAAGCTAGGAGCTTTCAACCATGCTATAAATGATTTATGCAGCAAAAGAAATGTGAAAGATAAATGCAACTGTACATGAAAAATACATTTTCATCAACAATATTCCCAGTGACATATTTCCTAGATGAGTCAATTTTAAGTTCCGTTCCTAAGTCTCTATCAAGGAGAGTTGTACATCGTTGGAAAGAAAAAGCTAAGGGCTTTGAATCAAGCTATAAACGGTTTATGCAGCAAAAGAAATGTGAAAGATAAATGCAACTGTACATGAAAAATACAAAATCATCAACAATATTGCCAGTGACATATTTCCTGAAAGAGTCAATTTTAAGTTCCTTCCCTAAGACTCTATCAGTGAGACTTATACATCGTTGGAAAGAACAAGCTAGGAGCTTTCAACCATGCTATAAATGATTTATGCAACAAAAGAAATGTGAAAGTTAAATGCAACTGTATATGAAAAATACAAAATCATCAACAATATTGCCAGTAACATGTTTCCTAGATGAGTCAATTTTAAGTTCCTTTCCTAAACCTCTTTCAACGAGAGCTTTACATAGCTGGAAAGAACAAGCAAAGAGCTTTCAATGAAGCTATAAATGATTTATGCAGCAAAAGAAATGTGAAAGTTAAATGCAACTGTATATGAAAAATACAAAATCATCAACAATATTGCCAGTAACATATTTCCTAGATGAGTCAATTTTAAGTTCCTTTCCTAAACCTCTTTCAACGAGAGCTTTATATAGCTGGAAAGAACAAGCAAAGAGCTTTCAACCAAGCTATAAATGATTTATGCAACAAAAGAAATGTGAAAGTTAAATGCAACTGTATATGAAAAATACAAAATCATCAACAATATTGCCAGTAACATATTTCCTAGATGAGTCAATTTTAAGTTCCTTTCCTAAACCTCTTTCAACGAGGGCTTTACATAGCTGGAAAGAACAAGCAAAGAGCTTTCAATCAAGCTACAAATGGTTTATGCAACAAAAGAAATGTGAAAGTTAAATGCAACTGTACATGAAAAATACAAAATCATCAACAATATTGCCAGTGACATATTTCCTGAAAGAGTCAATTTTAAGTTCCTTCCCTAAGACTCTATCAGTGAGAGTTATACATCGTTGGAAAGAACAAGCTAGGAGCTTTCAACCAAGCTATAAATGATTTATGCAACAAAAATAATGTGAAAGATAAATGCAACTGTATATGAAAAATACAAAATCATCAACAATATTCCCAGTGACATATTTCCCAGGTGAGTCAATTTTAAGTTCCGTTCCTAAGTCTCTATCAAGGAGAGTTATACATCGTTGGAAAGAACAAGCTAAGGGCTTTCAATCAAGCTATAAACGTTTTATGCAACAAAAGAAATGTGAAAGATAAATGCAACTGTACATGAAGAATACAAAATCATCAACAATATTGCCAGTGACATATTTCCTGGAAGAGTCAATTTTAAGTTCCTTCCCTAAGACTCTATCAATGAGAGTTATACATCGTTGGAAAGAACAAGCTAGGAGCTTTCAACCAAGCTATAAATGATTTATGCAACAAAAGAAATGTGAAAGTTAAATGCAACTGTATATGAAAAATACAAAATCATCAACAATATTGCCAGTGACATATTTCCTGAAAGAGTCAATTTTAAGTTCCTTTGCTAAGCCTCTATCAATGAGAGTTATACATCGTTGGAAAGAACAAGCTAAGAGCTTCCAATCAAGCTATAACTGATTTATGCAATAAGAGAAATGTGAAAGTTAAATGCAACTGTATATGAAAAATAAAAAATCATCAACAATATTGCCAGTGACATATTTCCTGGAAGAGTCAATTTTAAGTTCCTTCCCTAAGACTCTATCAATGAGAGTTATACATCGTTGGAAAGAACAAGCTAGGAGCTTTCAACCAAGCTATAAATAATTTATGCAACAAAAGAAATGTGAAAGATAAATGCAACTGTACATGAAGAATACAAAATCATCAACAATATTGCCAGTGACATATTTCCTGGAAGAGTCAATTTTAAGTTGCTTTCCTAAGCCTCTATCAATGAGAGTTATACATCGTTGGAAAGAACAAGCTAAGAGCTTCCAATCAAGCTGTAAGTCGTTGATACAGCAAAAGAAATTTGAAAGTTAAGTGCAACTGTATAGGAAAAATACAAAATCATCAACAATATTCCCAGTGACATATTTCCCAGGTGAGTCAATTTTAAGTTCCGTTCCTAAGTCTCTATCAAGGAGAGTTGTACATCGTTGGAAAGAAAAAGCTAAGGGCTTTCAATCAAGCTATAAACGGTTTATGCAGCAAAAGAAATGTGAAAGATAAATGCAACTGTACATGAAAAATACAAAATCATCAACAATATTGCCAGTGACATATTTCCTGAAAGAGTCAATTTTAAGTTCCTTCCCTAAGACTCTATCAGTGAGAGTTATACATCGTTGGAAAGAACAAGCTAGGAGCTTTCAACCATGCTATAAATGATTTATGCAACAGAAGAAATGTGAAAGTTAAATGCAACTGTATATGAAAAATACAAAATCATCAACAATATTGCCAGTAACATATTTCCTAGATGAGTCAATTTTAAGTTCCTTTCCTAAACCTCTTTCAACGAGAGCTTTACATAGCTGGAAAGAACAAGCAAAGAGCTTTCAATCAAGCTATAAATGATTTATGCAGCAAAAGAAATGTGAAAGTTAAATACAACTGTATATGAAAAATATAGAATCATCAAAAATATTCCTAGTGACATATTTCCTAGATACGTCAATTTTAATAATTTCCTAAGCCTCTTTCAACGAGAGCTTTACATAGCTGGAAAGAACAAGCAAAGAGCTTTCAACCAAGCTATAAATGATTTATGCAACAAAAGAAATGTGAAAGTTAAATGCAACTGTATATGAAAAATACAAAATCATCAACAATATTCCCAGTGACATATTTCCTGAAAGAGTCAATTTTAAGTTCCTTTCCTAAGCCTCTATCAACGAGAGTTTTACATCGCTGGAAAGAACAAGCTATGAGCTTTAATTGAAGCTATAAATGATTTATGTAACAAAAGAAATGTGAAAGTTAAATGCAACTGTATATGAAAAATACAAAATCATCAACAATATTGCCAGTAACATATTTCCTAGATGAGTCAATTTTAAGTTCCTTTCCTAAACCTCTTTCAACGAGAGCTTTCAATCAAGCTACAAATGATTTATGCAACAAAAGAAATGTGAAAGTTAAATGCAACTGTACATGAAAAATACAAAATCATCAACAATATTGCCAGTGACATATTTCCTGAAAGAGTCAATTTTAAGTTCCTTCCCTAAGACTCTATCAGTGAGAGTTATACATCGTTGGAAAGAACCAGCTAGGAGCTTTCAACCAAGCTATAAATGATTTATGCAACAAAAGAAATGTGAAAGTTAAATGCAACTGTATATGAAAAATACAAAATCATCAACAATATTCCCAGTGACATATTTCCCAGGTGAGTCAATTTTAAGTTCCGTTCCTAAGTCTCTATCAAGGAGAGTTATACATCGTTGGAAAGAACAAGCTAAGGGCTTTCAATCAAGCTATAAACGTTTTATGCAACAAAAGAAATGTGAAAGATAAATGCAACTGTACATGAAGAATACAAAATCATCAACAATATTGCCAGTGACATATTTCCTGGAAGAGTCAATTTTAAGTTCCTTCCCTAAGACTCTATCAATGAGAGTTATACATCGTTGGAAAGAACAAGCTAGGAGCTTTCAACCAAGCTATAAATGATTTATGCAACAAAAGAAATGTGAAAGTTAAATGCAACTGTATATGAAAAATACAAAATCATCAACAATATTGCCAGTGACATATTTCCTGAAAGAGTCAATTTTAAGTTCCTTTCCTAAGCCTCTATCAATGAGAGTTATACATCGTTGGAAAGAACAAGCTAAGAGCTTCCAATCAAGCTATAACTGATTTATGCAATAAAAGAAATGTGAAAGTTAAATGCAACTGTATATGAAAAATAAAAAATCATCAACAATATTGCCAGTGACATATTTCCTGGAAGAGTCAATTTTAAGTTCCTTCCCTAAGACTCTATCAATGAGAGTTATACATCGTTGGAAAGAACAAGCTAGGAGCTTTCAACCAAGCTATAAATAATTTATGCAACAAAAGAAATGTAAAAGATAAATGCAACTGTACATGAAGAATACAAAATCATCAACAATATTGCCAGTGACATATTTCCTGGAAGAGTCAATTTTAAGTTGCTTTCCTAAGCCTCTATCAATGAGAGTTATCCATCGTTGGAAAGAACAAGCTAAGAGCTTCCAATCAAGCTGTAAGTCGTTGATACAGCAAAAGAACTGTGAAAGCTAAGTGCAACTGTATATGAAAAATACAAAATCATCAACAATATTCCCAGTGACATATTTCCCAGGGGAGTCAATTTTAAGTTCCGTTCCTAAGTCTCAATCAAGGAGAGTTATACATCGTTGGAAAGAAAAAGCTAAGGGCTTTCAATCAAGCTGTAAACGGTTTATGCAACAAAAGAAATGTGAAAGATAAATGCAACTGTATATGAAAAATATAAAATCATCAACAATATTCCCAGTGACATATTTCCTAAGTGTGTCAACTATAAGTTCCTTCCCTAAGCCTCTATCAATGAGAGTTATACATCGTTGGAAAGAACAAGCTAGGAGCTTTCAATCATGCTATAAATGATTTATGCGACAAAAGAAATGTGAAAGTTAAATGCAACTGTATATGAAAAATACAAAATCATCAACAATATTCCCAGTGACATATTTCCTGAAAGAGTCAATTTTAAGTTCCTTTCCTAAACCTCTTTCAACGAGAACTTTACATAGCTGGAAAGAACAAGCAAAGAGCTTTCAACCAAGCTACAAATGATTTATGCAACATAAGAAATGTGAAAGTTAAATGCAACTGTACATGAAAAATACAAAATCATTAACAATATTGCCAGTGACATATTTCCTGAAAGAGTCAATTTTAAGTTCCTTCCCTAAGACTCTATCAGTGAGAGTTATACATCGTTGGAAAGAACAAGCTAGGAGCTTTCAACGAAGCTATAAGTGATTTATGCAACAAAAGAAATGTGAAAGATAAATGCAACTGTATATGAAAAATACAAAATCATCAACAATATTCCCAGTGACATATTTCCCAGGTGAGTCAATTTTAAGTTCCGTTCCTAAGTCTCTATCAAGGAGAGTTATACATCGTTTTAAAGAACAAGCTAAGGGCTTCCAATCAAGCTACAAATGATTTATGCAACAAAAGAAATGTGAAAGTTAAATGCAACTGTACATGAAGAATACAAAATCATCAACAATATTGCCAGTGACATATTTCCTGGAAGAGTCAATTTTAAGTTCCTTCCCTAAGACTCTATCAATGAGAGTTATACATCGTTGGAAAGAACAAGCTAGGAGCTTTCAACCAAGCTATAAATGATTTATGCAACAAAAGAAATGTGAAAGATAAATGCAACTGTATATGAAAAATACAAAATCATCAACAATATTCCTAGTGACATATTTCCCAGGTGAGTCAATTTTAAGTTCCGTTCCTAAGTCTCTATCAAGGAGAGTTATACATCGTTGGAAAGAACAAGCTAAGGGCTTTCAATCAAGCTATAAACGTTTTATGCAACAAAAGAAATGTGAAAGATAAATGCAACTGTACATGAAGAATACAAAATCATCAACAATATTGCCAGTGACATATTTCCTGGAAGAGTCAATTTTAAGTTCCTTCCCTAAGACTCTATCAATGAGAGTTATACATCGTTGGAAAGAACAAGCTAGGAGCTTTCAACCAAGCTATAAATGATTTATGCAACAAAAGAAATGTGAAAGTTAAATGCAACTGTATATGAAAAATACAAAATCATCAACAATATTGCCAGTGACATATTTCCTGAAAGAGTCAATTTTAAGTTCCTTTCCTAAGCCTCTATCAATGAGAGTTATACATCGTTGGAAAGAACAAGCTAAGAGCTTCCACTCAAGCTATAACTGATTTATGCAATAAAAGAAATGTGAAAGTTAAATGCAACTGTATATGAAAAATAAAAAATCATCAACAATATTGCCAGTGACATATTTCCTGGAAGATTCAATTTTAAGTTCCTTCCCTAAGACTCTATCAATGAGAGTTATACATCGTTGGAAAGAACAAGCTAGGAGCTTTCAACCAAGCTATAAATAATTTATGCAACAGAAGAAATGTGAAAGATAAATGCAACTGTACATGAAGAATACAAAATCATCAACAATATTGCCAGTGACATATTTCCTGGAAGAGTCAATTTTAAGTTCCTTTCCTAAGCCTCTATCAATGAGAGTTATACATCGTTGGAAAGAACAAGCTAAGAGCTTCCAATCAAGCTGTAAGTCGTTGATGCAGCAAAAGAAATGTGAAAGTTAAGTGCAACTGTATATGAAAAATACAAAATCATCAACAATATTCCCAGTGACATATTTCCCAGGGGAGTCAATTTTAAGTTCCGTTCCTAAGTCTCTATCAAGGAGAGTAATACATCGTTGGAAAGAAAAAGCTAAGGGCTTTCAATCAAGCTATAAACGGTTTATGCAACAAAAGAAATGTGAAAGATAAATGCAACTGTACATGAAAAATACAAAATCATCAACAATATTCCCAGTGACATATTTCCTAAGTGTGTCAACTATAAGTTCCTTCACTAAGCCTCTATCAATGAGAGTTATACATCGTTGGAAAGAACAAGCAAAGAGCTTTCAACCAAGCTATAAATGATTTATGCAACATAAGAAATGTGAAAGTTAAATGCAACTGTACATGAAAAATACAAAATCATCAACAATATTGCCAGTGACATATTTCCTGAAAGAGTCAATTTTAAGTTCCTTCCCTAAGACTCTATCAGTGAGAGTTATACATCGTTGGAAAGAACAAGCTAGGAGCTTTCAACTAAGCTATAAATGATTTATGCAACAAAAGAAATGTGAAAGATAAATGCAACTGTATATGAAAAATACAAAATCATCAACAATATTCCTAGTGACATATTTCCCAGGTGAGTCAATTTTAATTTCCGTTCGTAAGTCTCTATCAAGGAGAGTTATACATCGTTGGAAAGAACAAGCTAAGGGCTTTCAATCAAGCTATAAACGTTTTATGCAACAAAAGAAATGTGAAAGATAAATGCAACTGTACATGAAGAATACAAAATCATCAACAATATTGCCAGTGACATATTTCCTGGAAGAGTCAATTTTAAGTTCCTTCCCTAAGATTCTATCAATGAGAGTTATACATCGTTGGAAAGAACAAGCTAGGAGCTTTCAACCAAGCTATAAATGATTTATGCAACAAAAGAAATGTGAAAGTTAAATGCAACTGTATATGAAAAATACAAAATCATCAACAATATTGCCAGTGACATATTTCCTGAAAGAGTCAATTTTAAGTTCCTTTCCTAAACCTCTATCAATGAGAGTTATACATCGTTGGAAAGAACAAGCTAAGAGCTTCCACTCAAGCTATAACTGATTTATGCAATAAAAGAAATGTGAAAGTTAAATGCAACTGTATATGAAAAATAAAAAATCATCAACAATATTGCCAGTGACATATTTCCTGGAAGAGTCAATTTTAAGTTCCTTCCCTAAGACTCTATCAATGAGAGTTATACATCGTTGGAAAGAACAAGCTAGGAGCTTTCAACCAAGCTATAAATAATTTATGCAACAAAAGAAATGTGAAAGATAAATGCAACTGTACATGAAGAATACAAAATCATCAACAATATTGCCAGTGACATATTTCCTGGAAGAGTCAATTTTAAGTTCCTTTCCTAAGCCTCTATCAATGAGAGTTATACATCGTTGGAAAGAACAAGCTAAGAGCTTCCAATCAAGCTGTAAGTCGTTGATGCAGCAAAAGAAATGTGAAAGTTAAGTGCAACTGTATATGAAAAATACAAAATCATCAACAATATTCCCAGTGACATATTTCCCAGGGGAGTCAATTTTAAGTTCCGTTCCTAAGTCTCTATCAAGGAGAGTTATACATCATTGGAAAGAAAAGGCTAAGGGCTTTCAATCAAGCTATAAACGGTTTATGCAACAAAAGAAATGTGAAAGATAAATGCAACTGTACATGAAAAATACAAAATCATCAACAATATTCCCAGTGACATATTTCCTGAAAGAGTCAATTTTAAGTTCCTTCCCTAAGACTCTATCAGTGAGAGTTATACATCGTTGGAAAGAACTAGCAAAGAGCTTTCAACCAAGCTATAAATGATTTATGCAACATAAGAAATGTGAAAGTTAAATGCAACTGTACATGAAAAATACAAAATCATCAACAATATTGCCAGTAACATATTTCCTAGATGAGTCAATTTTAAGTTCCTTTCCTAAACCTCTTTCAACGAGAGCTTTACATAGCTGGAAAGAACAAGCAAAGAGCTTTCAACCAAGCTATAAATGATTTATGCAACATAAGAAATGTGAAAGTTAAATGCAACTGTACATGAAAAATACAAAATCATCAACAATATTGCCAGTGACATATTTCCTGAAAGAGTCAATTTTAAGTTCCTTCCCTAAGACTCTATCAGTGAGAGTTATACATCGTTGGAAAGAACAAGCTAGGAGCTTTCAACTAAGCTATAAATGATTTATGCAACAAAAGAAATGTGAAAGATAAATGCAACTGTATATGAAAAATACAAAATCATCAACAATATTCCTAGTGACATATTTCCCAGGTGAGTCAATGTTAAGTTCCGTTCCTAAGTCTCTATCAAGGAGAGTTATACATCGTTGGAAAGAACAAGCTAAGGGCTTTCAATCAAGCTATAAGCGTTTTATGCAACAAAAGAAATGTGAAAGATAAATGCAACTGTACATGAAGAATACAAAATCATCAACAATAATGCCAGTGACATATTTCCTGGAAGAGTCAATTTTAAGTTCCTTTCCTAAGCCTCTATCAATGAGAGTTATACATCGTTGGAAAGAACAAGCTAAGAGCTTCCAATCAAGCTGTAAGTCGTTGATGCAGCAAAAGAAATGTGAAAGTTAAGTGCAACTGTATATGAAAAATACAAAATCATCAACAATATTCCCAGTGACATATTTCCCAGGGGAGTCAATTTTAAGTTCCGTTCCTAAGTCTCTATCAAGGAGAGTTATACATCGTTGGAAAGAAAAAGTTAAGGGCTTTCAATCAAGCTATAAACGGTTTATGCAGCAAAAGAAATGTGAAAGATAAATGCAACTGTACATGAAAAATACAAAATCATCAACAATATTCCCAGTGACATATTTCCTAAGTGTGTCAACTATAAGTTCCTTCACTAAGCCTCTATCAATGAGAGTTATACATCGTTGGAAAGAACAAGCAAAGAGCTTTCAACCAAGCTATAAATGATTTATGCAACGTAAGAAATGTGAAAGTTAAATGCAACTGTACATGAAAAATACAAAATCATCAACAATATTGCCAGTAACATATTTCCTAGATGAGTCAAATTTAAGTTCCTTTCCTAAACCTCTTTCAACGAGAGCTTTACATAGCTGGAAAGAACCAGCAAAGAGCTTTCAACCAAGCTATAAATGATTTATGCAACATAAGAAATGTGAAAGTTAAATGCAACTGTACATGAAAAATACAAAATCATAAACAATATTGCCAGTGACATATTTCCTGAAAGAGTCAATTTTAAGTTCCTTCCCTAAGACTCTATCAGTGAGAGTTATACATCGTTGGAAAGAACAAGCTAGGAGCTTTCAACCAAGCTATAAATGATTTATGCAACAAGAGAAATGTGAAAGATAAATGCAACTGTATATGAAAAATACAAAATCATCAACAATATTCCTAGTGACATATTTCCCAGGTGAGTCAATTTTAAGTTCCGTTCCTAAGACTCTATCAAGGAGAGTTATACATCGTTGGAAAGAACAAGCTAAGGGCTTTCAATCAAGCTATAAACGTTTTATGCAACAAAAGAAATGTGAAAGATAAATGCAACTGTACATGAAGAATACAAAATCATCAACAATATTGCCAGTGACATATTTCCTGAAAGAGTCAATTTTAAGTTCCTTCCCTAAGACTCTATCAGTGAGAGTTATACATCGTTGGAAAGAACAAGCTAGGAGCTTTCAACTAAGCTATAAGTGATTTATGCAACAAAAGAAATGTGAAAGATAAATGCAACTGTATATGAAAAATGCAAAATCATCAACAATATTCCTAGTGACATATTTCCCAGGTGAGTCAATTTTAAGTTCCGTTCCTAAGCCTCTATCAAGGAGAGTTATACATCGTTGGAAAGAACAAGGTAAGGGCTTTCAATCAAGCTATAAACGTTTTATGCAACAAAAGAAATGTGAAAGATAAATGCAACTGTACATGAAGAATACAAAATCATCAACAATATTGCCAGTGACATATTTCCTGGAAGAGTCAATTTTAAGTTCCTTCCCTAAGACTCTATCAATGAGAGTTATACATCGTTGGAAAGAACAAGCTAGGAGCTTTCAACCAAGCTATAAATGATTTATGCAACAAAAGAAATGTGAAAGTTAAATGCAACTGTATATGAAAAATACAAAATCATCAACAATATTGCCAGTGACATATTTCCTGAAAGAGTCAATTTTAAGTTCCTTTCCTAAGCCTCTATCAATGAGAGTTATACATCGTTGGAAAGAACAAGCTAAGAGCTTCCACTCAAGCTATAACTGATTTATGCAATAAAAGAAATGTGAAAGTTAAATGCAACTGTTTATGAAAAATAAAAAATCATCAACAATATTGCCAGTGACATATTTCCTGGAAGAGTCAATTTTAAGTTCCTTCCCTAAGACTCTATCAATGAGAGTTATACATCGTTGGAAGGAACAAGCTAGGAGCTTTCAACCAAGCTATAAATAATTTATGCAACAAAAGAAATGTGAAAGATAAATGCAACTGTACATGAAGAATACAAAATCATCAACAATATTGCCAGTGACATATTTCCTGAAAGAGTCAATTTTAAGTTCCTTCCCTAAGACTCTATCAGTGAGACTTATACATCGTTGGAAAGAACAAGCTAAGAGCTTCCAATCAAGCTGTAAGTCGTTGATGCAGCAAAAGAAATGTGAAAGTTAGGTGCAACTGTATATGAAAAATACAAAATCATCAACAATATTCCCAGTGACATATTTCCCAGGGGAGTCAATTTTAAGTTCCGTTCCTAAGTCTCTATCAAGGAGAGTTATACATCGTTGGAAAGAAAAAGCTAAGGGCTTTCAATCAAGCTATAAACGGTTTATGCAACAAAAGAAATGTGAAAGATAAATGCAACTGTACATGAAAAATACAAAATCATCAACAATATTCCCAGTGACATATTTCCTAAGTGTGTCAACTATAAGTTCCTTCACTAAGCCTCTATCAATGAGAGTTATACATCGTTGGAAAGAACAAGCAAAGAGCTTTCAACCAAGCTATAAATGATTTATGCAACGTAAGAAATGTGAAAGTTAAATGCAACTGTACATGAAAAATACAAAATCATCAACAATATTGCCAGTAACATATTTCCTAGATGAGTCAAATTTAAGTTCCTTTCCTAAACCTCTTTCAACGAGAGCTTTACATAGCTGGAAAGAACCAGCAAAGAGCTTTCAACCAAGCTATAAATGATTTATGCAACATAAGAAATGTGAAAGTTAAATGCAACTGTACATGAAAAATACAAAATCATAAACAATATTGCCAGTGACATATTTCCTGAAAGAGTCAATTTTAAGTTCCTTCCCTAAGACTCTATCAGTGAGAGTTATACATCGTTGGAAAGAACAAGCTAGGAGCTTTCAACTAAGCTATAAATGATTTATGCAACAAGAGAAATGTGAAAGATAAATGCAACTGTATATGAAAAATACAAAATCATCAACAATATTCCTAGTGACATATTTCCCAGGTGAGTCAATTTTAAGTTCCGTTCCTAAGACTCTATCAAGGAGAGTTATACATCGTTGGAAAGAACAAGCTAAGGGCTTTCAATCAAGCTATAAACGTTTTATGCAACAAAAGAAATGTGAAAGATAAATGCAACTGTACATGAAGAATACAAAATCATCAACAATATTGCCAGTGACATATTTCCTGAAAGAGTCAATTTTAAGTTCCGTTCCTAAGCCTCTATCAAGGAGAGTTATACATCGTTGGAAAGAACAAGGTAAGGGCTTTCAATCAAGCTATAAACGTTTTATGCAACAAAAGAAATGTGAAAGATAAATGCAACTGTACATGAAGAATACAAAATCATCAACAATATTGCCAGTGACATATTTCCTGGAAGAGTCAATTTTAAGTTCCTTCCCTAAGACTCTATCAATGAGAGTTATACATCGTTGGAAAGAACAAGCTAGGAGCTTTCAACCAAGCTATAAATGATTTATGCAATAAAAGAAATGTGAAAGTTAAATGCAACTGTATATGAAAAATACAAAATCATCAACAATATTGCCAGTGACATATTTCCTGAAAGAGTCAATTTTAAGTTCCTTTCCTAAGCCTCTATCAATGAGAGTTATACATCGTTGGAAAGAACAAGCTAAGAGCTTCCACTCAAGCTATAACTGATTTATGCAATAAAAGAAATGTGAAAGTTAAATGCAACTGTTTATGAAAAATAAAAAATCATCAACAATATTGCCAGTGACATATTTCCTGGAAGAGTCAATTTTAAGTTCCTTCCCTAAGACTCTATCAATGAGAGTTATACATCGTTGGAAGGAACAAGCTAGGAGCTTTCAACCAAGCTATAAATAATTTATGCAACAAAAGAAATGTGAAAGATAAATGCAACTGTACATGAAGAATACAAAATCACCAACAATATTGCCAGTGACATATTTCCTGGAAGAGTCAATTTTAAGTTCCTTTCCTAAGCCTCTATCAATGAGAGTTATACATCGTTGGAAAGAACAAGCTAAGAGCTTCCAATCAAGCTGTAAGTCGTTGATGCAGCAAAAGAAATGTGAAAGTTAAGTGCAACTGTATATGAAAAATACAAAATCATCAACAATATTCCCAGTGACATATTTCCCAGGGGAGTCAATTTTAAGTTCCGTTCCTAAGTCTCTATCAAGGAGAGTTATACATCGTTGGAAAGAAAAAGCTAAGGGCTTTCAATCAAGCTATAAACGGTTTATGCAACAAAAGAAATGTGAAAGATAAATGCAACTGTACATGAAAAATACAAAATCATCAACAATATTCCCAGTGACATATTTCCTAAGTGTGTCAACTATAAGTTCCTTCACTAAGCCTCTATCAATGAGAGTTATACATCGTTGGAATGAACAAGCAAAGAGCTTTCAACCAAGCTATAAATGATTTATGCAACATAAGAAATGTGAAAGTTAAATGCAACTGTACATGAAAAATACAAAATCATCAACAATATTGCCAGTAACATATTTCCTAGATGAGTCAATTTTAAGTTCCTTTCCTAAACCTCTTTCAACGAGAGCTTTACATAGCTGGAAAGAACAAGCAAAGAGCTTTCAACCAAGCTATAAATGATTTATGCAACATAAGAAATGTGAAAGTTAAATGCAACTGTACATGAAAAATACAAAATCATCAACAATATTGCCAGTGACATATTTCCTGAAAGAGTCAATTTTAAGTTCCTTCCCTAAGACTCTATCAGTGAGAGTTATACATCGTTGGAAAGAACAAGCTAGGAGCTTTCAACCAAGCTATAAATGATTTATGCAACAAGAGAAATGTGAAAGATAAATGCAACTGTATATGAAAAATACAAAATCATCAACAATATTCCTAGTGACATATTTCCCAGGTGAGTCAATTTTAAGTTCCGTTCCTAAGTCTCTATCAAGGAGAGTTATACATCGTTGGAAAGAACAAGCTAAGGGCTTTCAATCAAGCTATAAGCGTTTTATGCAACAAAAGAAATGTGAAAGATAAATGCAACTGTACATGAAGAATACAAAATCATCAACAATATTGCCAGTGACATATTTCCTGAAAGAGTCAATTTTAAGTTCCTTCCCTAAGGCTCTATCAGTGAGAGTTATACATCGTTGGAAAGAACAAGCTAGGAGCTTTCAACTAAGCTATAAATGATTTATGCAACAAAAGAAATGTGAAAGATAAATGCAACTGTATATGAAAAATACAAAATCATCAACAATATTCCTAGTGACATATTTCCCAGGTGAGTCAATTTTAAGTTCCGTTCCTAAGTCTCTATCAAGGAGAGTTATACATCGTTGGAAAGAACAAGCTAAGGGCTTTCAATCAAGCTATAAACGTTTTATGCAACAAAAGAAATGTGAAAGTTAAATGCAACTGTATATGAAAAATAAAAAATCATCAACAATATTGCCAGTGACATATTTCCTGGAAGAGTCAATCTTAAGTTCCTTCCCTAAGACTCTATCAATGAGAGTTATACATCGTTGGAAAGAACAAGCTAGGAGCTTTCAACCAAGTTATAAATGATTTATGCAACAAAAGAAATGTGAAAGATAAATGCAACTGTATATGAAAAATACAAAATCATCAACAATATTGCCAGTGACATATTTCCTGAAAGAGTCGATTTTAAGTTCCTTCCCTAAGACTCTATCAATGAGAGTTATACATCGTTGGAAAGAACAAGCTAGGAGCTTCCAATCAAGCTGTAAGTCGTTGATGCAGCAAAAGAAATGTGAAAGTTAAGTGCAACTGTATATGAAAAATACAAAATCATCAACAATATTCCCAGTGACATATTTCCCAGGGGAGTCAATTTTAAGTTCCGTTCCTAAGTCTCTATCAAGGAGAGTTATACATCGTTGGAAAGAAAAAGCTAAGGGCTTTCAATCAAGCTATAAACGTTTTATGCAACATAAGAAATGTGAAAGATAAATGCAACTGTACATGAAAAATACAAAATCATCAACAATATTCCCAGTGACATATTTCCCAGGGGAGTCAATTTTAAGTTCCGTTCCTAAGTCTCTATCAAGGAGTGTTATACATCGTTGGAAAGAACAAGCAAAGAGCTTTCAACCAAGCTATAAATGATTTATGCAACATAAGAAATGTGAAAGTTAAATGCAGCTGTACATGAAAAATACAAAATCATCAACAATATTGCCAGTAACATATTTCCTAGATGAGTCAATTTTAAGTTCCTTTCCTAAACCTCTTTCAACGAGAGCTTTACATAGCTGGAAAGAACAAGCAAAGAGCTTTCAACCAAGCTATAAATGATTTATGCAACATAAGAAATGTGAAAGTTAAATGCAACTGTACATGAAAAATACAAAATCATCAACAATATTGCCAGTGACATATTTCCTGAAAGAGTCAATTTTAAGTTCCTTCCCTAAGACTCTATCAGTGAGAGTTATACATCGTTGGAAAGAACAAGCTAGGAGCTTTCAACCAAGCTATAAATGATTTATGCAACAAGAGAAATGTGAAAGATAAATGCAACTGTATATGAAAAATACAAAATCATCAACAATATTCCTAGTGACATATTTCCCAGGTGAGTCAATTTTAAGTTCCGTTCCTAAGTCTCTATCAAGGAGAGTTATACATCGTTGGAAATAACAAGCTAAGGGCTTTCAATCAAGCTATAAACGTTTTATGCCACAAAAGAAATGTGAAAGATAAATGCAACTGTACATGAAGAATACAAAATCATCAACAATATTGCCAGTGACATATTTCCTGAAAGAGTCAATTTTAAGTTCCTTCCCTAAGACTCTATCAGTGAGAGTTATACATCGTTGGAAAGAACAAGCTAGGAGCTTTCAACTAAGCTATAAATGATTTATGTAACAAAAGAAATGTGAAAGATAAATGCAACTGTATATGAAAAATACAAAATCATCAACAATATTCCTAGTGACATATTTCCCAGGTGAGTCAATTTTAAGTTCCGTTCCTAAGTCTCTATCAAGGAGAGTTATACATCGTTGGAAAGAACAAGGTAAGGGCTTTCAATCAAGCTATAAACGTTTTATGCAACAAAAGAAATGTGAAAGATAAATGCAACTGTACATGAAGAATACAAAATCATCAACAATATTGCCAGTGACATATTTCCTGGAAGAGTCAATTTTAAGTTCCTTCCCTAAGACTCTATCAATGAGAGTTATACATCGTTGGAAAGAACAAGCTAGGAGCTTTCAACCAAGCTATAAATGATTTATGCAACAAAAGAAATGTGAAAGTTAAATGCAACTGTATATGAAAAATACAAAATCATCAACAATATTGCCAGTGACATATTTCCTGAAAGAGTCAATTTTAAGTTCCTTTCCTAAGCCTCTATCAATGAGAGTTATACATCGTTGGAAAGAACAAGCTAAGAGCTTCCACTCAAGCTATAACTGATTTATGCAATAAAAGAAATGTGAAAGTTAAATGCAACTGTTTATGAAAAATAAAAAATCATCAACAATATTGCCAGTGACATATTTCCTGGAAGAGTCAATTTTAAGTTCCTTCCCTAAGACTCTATCAATGAGAGTTATACATCGTTGGAAGGAACAAGCTAGGAGCTTTCAACCAAGCTATAAATAATTTATGCAACAAAAGAAATGTGAAAGATAAATGCAACTGTACATGAAGAATACAAAATCACCAACAATATTGCCAGTGACATATTTCCTGGAAGAGTCAATTTTAAGTTCCTTTCCTAAGCCTCTATCAATGAGAGTTATACATCGTTGGAAAGAACAAGCTAAGAGCTTCCAATCAAGCTGTAAGTCGTTGATGCAGCAAAAGAAATGTGAAAGTTAAGTGCAACTGTATATGAAAAATACAAAATCATCAACAATATTCCCAGTGACATATTTCCCAGGGGAGTCAATTTTAAGTTCCGTTCCTAAGTCTCTATCAAGGAGAGTTACACATCGTTGGAAAGAAAAAGCTAAGGGCTTTCAATCAAGCTATAAACGGTTTATGCAACAAAAGAAATGTGAAAGATAAATGCAACTGTACATGAAAAATACAAAATCATCAACAATATTCCCAGTGACATATTTCCTAAGTGTGTCAACTATAAGTTCCTTCACTAAGCCTCTATCAATGAGAGTTATACATCGTTGGAAAGAACAAGCAAAGAGCTTTCAACCAAGCTATAAATGATTTATGCAACATAAGAAATGTGAAAGTTAAATGCAGCTGTACATGAAAAATACAAAATCATCAACAATATTGCCAGTGACATATTTCCTGGAAGAGTCAATTTTAAGTTCCTTCCCTAAGACTCTATCAATGAGAGTTATACATCGTTGGAAAGAACAAGCTAGGAGCTTTCAACCAAGCTATAAATGATTTATGCAGCAAAAGAAATGTGAAAGATAAATGCAACTGTATATGAAAAATACAAAATCATCAACAATATTGCCAGTGACATATTTCCTGAAAGAGTCAATTTTAAGTTCCTTCCCTAAGACTCTATCAATGAGAGTTATACATCGTTGGAAAGAACAAGCTAGGAGCTTTCAACCAAGCTATAAATGATTTATGCAACAAAAGAAATGTGAAAGATAAATGCAACTGTATATGAAAAATACAAAATCATCAACAATATTCCTAGTGACATATTTCCCAGGTGAGTCAATTTTAAGTTCCGTTCCTAAGTCTCTATCAAGGAGAGTTATACATCGTTGGAAAGAACAAGCTAAGGGCTTTCAATCAAGCTATAAACGTTTTATGCAACAAAAGAAATGTGAAAGTTAAATGCAACTGTATATGAAAAATAAAAAATCATCAACAATATTGCCAGTGACATATTTCCTGGAAGAGTCAATTTTAAGTTCCTTCCCTAAGACTCTATCAATGAGAGTTATACATCGTTGGAAAGAACAAGCTAGGAGCTTTCAACCAAGCTATAAATGATTTATGCAACAAAAGAAATGTGAAAGATAAATGCAACTGTATATGAAAAATACAAAATCATCAACAATATTGCCAGTGACATATTTCCTGAAAGAGTCAATTTTAAGTTCCTTCCCTAAGACTCTATCAATGAGAGTTATACATCGTTGGAAAGAACAAGCTAGGAGCTTTCAACCAAGCTATAACTAATTTATGCAACAAAAGAAATGTGAAAGATAAATGCAACTGTACATGAAGAATACAAAATCATCAACAATATTGCCAGTGACATATTTCCTGAAAGAGTCAATTTTAAGTTCCTTTCCTAAGCCTCTATCAATGAGAGTTATACATCGTTGGAAAGAACAAGCTAAGAGCTTCCACTCAAGCTATAACTGATTTATGCAATAAAAGAAATGTGAAAGTTAAATGCAACTGTTTATGAAAAATAAAAAATCATCAACAATATTGCCAGTGACATATTTCCTGGAAGAGTCAATTTTAAGTTCCTTCCCTAAGACTCTATCAATGAGAGTTATACATCGTTGGAAAGAACAAGCTAGGAGCTTTCAACCAAGCTATAACTAATTTATGCAACAAAAGAAATGTGAAAGATAAATGCAACTGTACATGAAGAATACAAAATCACCAACAATATTGCCAGTGACATATTTCCTGGAAGAGTCAATTTTAAGTTCCTTTCCTAAGCCTCTATCAATGAGAGTTATACATCGTTGGAAAGAACAAGCTAAGAGCTTCCAATCAAGCTGTAAGTCGTTGATGCAGCAAAAGAAATGTGAAAGTTAAGTGCAACTGTATATGAAAAATACAAAATCATCAACAATATTCCCAGTGACATATTTCCCAGGGGAGTCAATTTTAAGTTCCGTTCCTAAGTCTCTATCAAGGAGAGTTATACATCGTTGGAAAGAAAAAGCTAAGGGCTTTCAATCAAGCTATAAACGGTTTATGCAACAAAAGAAATGTGAAAGATAAATGCAACTGTACATGAAAAATACAAAATCATCAACAATATTCCCAGTGACATATTTCCCAGGGGAGTCAATTTTAAGTTCCGTTCCTAAGTCTCTATCAAGGAGTGTTATACATCGTTGGAAAGAACAAGCAAAGAGCTTTCAACCAAGCTATAAATGATTTATGCAACATAAGAAATGTGAAAGTTAAATGCAGCTGTACATGAAAAATACAAAATCATCAACAATATTGCCAGTAACATATTTCCTAGATGAGTCAATTTTAAGTTCCTTTCCTAAACCTCTTTCAACGAGAGCTTTACATAGCTGGAAAGAACAAGCAAAGAGCTTTCAACCAAGCTATAAATGATTTATGCAACATAAGAAATGTGAAAGTTAAATGCAACTGTACATGAAAAATACAAAATCATCAACAATATTGCCAGTGACATATTTCCTGAAAGAGTCAATTTTAAGTTCCTTCCCTAAGACTCTATCAGTGAGAGTTATACATCGTTGGAAAGAACAAGCTAGGAGCTTTCAACCAAGCTATAAATGATTTATGCAACAAGAGAAATGTGAAAGATAAATGCAACTGTATATGAAAAATACAAAATCATCAACAATATTCCTAGTGACATATTTCCCAGGTGAGTCAATTTTAAGTTCCGTTCCTAAGTCTCTATCAAGGAGAGTTATACATCGTTGGAAATAACAAGCTAAGGGCTTTCAATCAAGCTATAAACGTTTTATGCAACAAAAGAAATGTGAAAGATAAATGCAACTGTACATGAAGAATACAAAATCATCAACAATATTGCCAGTGACATATTTCCTGGAAGAGTCAATTTTAAGTTCCTTCCCTAAGACTCTATCAATGAGAGTTATACATCGTTGGAAAGAACAAGCTAGGAGCTTTCAACCAAGCTATAAATGATTTATGCAACAAAAGAAATGTGAAAGTTAAATGCAACTGTATATGAAAAATACAAAATCATCAACAATATTGCCAGTGACATATTTCCTGAAAGAGTCAATTTTAAGTTCCTTTCCTAAGCCTCTATCAATGAGAGTTATACATCGTTGGAAAGAACAAGCTAAGAGCTTCCACTCAAGCTATAACTGATTTATGCAATAAAAGAAATGTGAAAGTTAAATGCAACTGTTTATGAAAAATAAAAAATCATCAACAATATTGCCAGTGACATATTTCCTGGAAGAGTCAATTTTAAGTTCCTTCCCTAAGACTCTATCAATGAGAGTTATACATCGTTGGAAGGAACAAGCTAGGAGCTTTCAACCAAGCTATAAATAATTTATGCAACAAAAGAAATGTGAAAGATAAATGCAACTGTACATGAAGAATACAAAATCACCAACAATATTGCCAGTGACATATTTCCTGGAAGAGTCAATTTTAAGTTCCTTTCCTAAGCCTCTATCAATGAGAGTTATACATCGTTGGAAAGAACAAGCTAAGAGCTTCCAATCAAGCTGTAAGTCGTTGATGCAGCAAAAGAAATGTGAAAGTTAAGTGCAACTGTATATGAAAAATACAAAATCATCAACAATATTCCCAGTGACATATTTCCCAGGGGAGTCAATTTTAAGTTCCGTTCCTAAGTCTCTATCAAGGAGAGTTATACATCGTTGGAAAGAAAAAGCTAAGGGCTTTCAATCAAGCTATAAACGGTTTATGCAACAAAAGAAATGTGAAAGATAAATGCAACTGTACATGAAAAATACAAAATCATCAACAATATTCCCAGTGACATATTTCCTAAGTGTGTCAACTATAAGTTCCTTCACTAAGCCTCTATCAATGAGAGTTATACATCGTTGGAAAGAACAAGCAAAGAGCTTTCAACCAAGCTATAAATGATTTATGCAACATAAGAAATGTGAAAGTTAAATGCAGCTGTACATGAAAAATACAAAATCATCAACAATATTGCCAGTGACATATTTCCTGGAAGAGTCAATTTTAAGTTCCTTCCCTAAGACTCTATCAATGAGAGTTATACATCGTTGGAAAGAACAAGCTAGGAGCTTTCAACCAAGCTATAAATGATTTATGCAACAAAAGAAATGTGAAAGATAAATGCAACTGTATATGAAAAATACAAAATCATCAACAATATTGCCAGTGACATATTTCCTGAAAGAGTCAATTTTAAGTTCCTTCCCTAAGACTCTATCAATGAGAGTTATACATCGTTGGAAAGAACAAGCTAGGAGCTTTCAACCAAGCTATAAATGATTTATGCAACAAAAGAAATGTGAAAGATAAATGCAACTGTATATGAAAAATACAAAATCATCAACAATATTCCTAGTGACATATTTCCCAGGTGAGTCAATTTTAAGTTCCGTTCCTAAGTCTCTATCAAGGAGAGTTATACATCGTTGGAAAGAACAAGCTAAGGGCTTTCAATCAAGCTATAAACGTTTTATGCAACAAAAGAAATGTGAAAGTTAAATGCAACTGTATATGAAAAATAAAAAATCATCAACAATATTGCCAGTGACATATTTCCTGGAAGAGTCAATTTTAAGTTCCTTCCCTAAGACTCTATCAATGAGAGTTATACATCGTTGGAAAGAACAAGCTAGGAGCTTTCAACCAAGCTATAAATGATTTATGCAACAAAAGAAATGTGAAAGATAAATGCAACTGTATATGAAAAATACAAAATCATCAACAATATTGCCAGTGACATATTTCCTGAAAGAGTCAATTTTAAGTTCCTTCCCTAAGACTCTATCAATGAGAGTTATACATCGTTGGAAAGAACAAGCTAGGAGCTTTCAACCAAGCTATAACTAATTTATGCAACAAAAGAAATGTGAAAGATAAATGCAACTGTACATGAAGAATACAAAATCATCAACAATATTGCCAGTGACATATTTCCTGAAAGAGTCAATTTTAAGTTCCTTTCCTAAGCCTCTATCAATGAGAGTTATACATCGTTGGAAAGAACAAGCTAAGAGCTTCCACTCAAGCTATAACTGATTTATGCAATAAAAGAAATGTGAAAGTTAAATGCAACTGTTTATGAAAAATAAAAAATCATCAACAATATTGCCAGTGACATATTTCCTGGAAGAGTCAATTTTAAGTTCCTTCCCTAAGACTCTATCAATGAGAGTTATACATCGTTGGAAAGAACAAGCTAGGAGCTTTCAACCAAGCTATAACTAATTTATGCAACAAAAGAAATGTGAAAGATAAATGCAACTGTACATGAAGAATACAAAATCACCAACAATATTGCCAGTGACATATTTCCTGGAAGAGTCAATTTTAAGTTCCTTTCCTAAGCCTCTATCAATGAGAGTTATACATCGTTGGAAAGAACAAGCTAAGAGCTTCCAATCAAGCTGTAAGTCGTTGATGCAGCAAAAGAAATGTGAAAGTTAAGTGCAACTGTATATGAAAAATACAAAATCATCAACAATATTCCCAGTGACATATTTCCCAGGGGAGTCAATTTTAAGTTCCGTTCCTAAGTCTCTATCAAGGAGAGTTATACATCGTTGGAAAGAAAAAGCTAAGGGCTTTCAATCAAGCTATAAACGGTTTATGCAACAAAAGAAATGTGAAAGATAAATGCAACTGTACATGAAAAATACAAAATCATCAACAATATTCCCAGTGACATATTTCCCAGGGGAGTCAATTTTAAGTTCCGTTCCTAAGTCTCTATCAAGGAGTGTTATACATCGTTGGAAAGAACAAGCAAAGAGCTTTCAACCAAGCTATAAATGATTTATGCAACATAAGAAATGTGAAAGTTAAATGCAGCTGTACATGAAAAATACAAAATCATCAACAATATTGCCAGTAACATATTTCCTAGATGAGTCAATTTTAAGTTCCTTTCCTAAACCTCTTTCAACGAGAGCTTTACATAGCTGGAAAGAACAAGCAAAGAGCTTTCAACCAAGCTATAAATGATTTATGCAACATAAGAAATGTGAAAGTTAAATGCAACTGTACATGAAAAATACAAAATCATCAACAATATTGCCAGTGACATATTTCCTGAAAGAGTCAATTTTAAGTTCCTTCCCTAAGACTCTATCAGTGAGAGTTATACATCGTTGGAAAGAACAAGCTAGGAGCTTTCAACCAAGCTATAAATGATTTATGCAACAAAAGAAATGTGAAAGATAAATGCAACTGTATATGAAAAATACAAAATCATCAACAATATTCCTAGTGACATATTTCCCAGGTGAGTCAATTTTAAGTTCCGTTCCTAAGTCTCTATCAAGGAGAGTTATACATCGTTGGAAATAACAAGCTAAGGGCTTTCAATCAAGCTATAAACGTTTTATGCCACAAAAGAAATGTGAAAGATAAATGCAACTGTACATGAAGAATACAAAATCATCAACAATATTGCCAGTGACATATTTCCTGAAAGAGTCAATTTTAAGTTCCTTCCCTAAGACTCTATCAGTGAGAGTTATACATCGTTGGAAAGAACAAGCTAGGAGCTTTCAACTAAGCTATAAATGATTTATGTAACAAAAGAAATGTGAAAGATAAATGCAACTGTATATGAAAAATACAAAATCATCAACAATATTCCTAGTGACATATTTCCCAGGTGAGTCAATTTTAAGTTCCGTTCCTAAGTCTCTATCAAGGAGAGTTATACATCGTTGGAAAGAACAAGGTAAGGGCTTTCAATCAAGCTATAAACGTTTTATGCAACAAAAGAAATGTGAAAGATAAATGCAACTGTACATGAAGAATACAAAATCATCAACAATATTGCCAGTGACATATTTCCTGGAAGAGTCAATTTTAAGTTCCTTCCCTAAGACTCTATCAATGAGAGTTATACATCGTTGGAAAGAACAAGCTAGGAGCTTTCAACCAAGCTATAAATGATTTATGCAACAAAAGAAATGTGAAAGTTAAATGCAACTGTATATGAAAAATACAAAATCATCAACAATATTGCCAGTGACATATTTCCTGAAAGAGTCAATTTTAAGTTCCTTTCCTAAGCCTCTATCAATGAGAGTTATACATCGTTGGAAAGAACAAGCTAAGAGCTTCCACTCAAGCTATAACTGATTTATGCAATAAAAGAAATGTGAAAGTTAAATGCAACTGTTTATGAAAAATAAAAAATCATCAACAATATTGCCAGTGACATATTTCCTGGAAGAGTCAATTTTAAGTTCCTTCCCTAAGACTCTATCAATGAGAGTTATACATCGTTGGAAGGAACAAGCTAGGAGCTTTCAACCAAGCTATAAATAATTTATGCAACAAAAGAAATGTGAAAGATAAATGCAACTGTACATGAAGAATACAAAATCACCAACAATATTGCCAGTGACATATTTCCTGGAAGAGTCAATTTTAAGTTCCTTTCCTAAGCCTCTATCAATGAGAGTTATACATCGTTGGAAAGAACAAGCTAAGAGCTTACAATCAAGCTGTAAGTCGTTTATGCAGCAAAAGAAATGTGAAAGTTAAGTGCAACTGTATATGAAAAATACAAAATCATCAACAATATTCCCAGTGACATATTTCCCAGGGGAGTCAATTTTAAGTTCCGTTCCTAAGTCTCTATCAAGGAGAGTTATACATCGTTGGAAAGAAAAAGCTAAGGGCTTTCAATCAAGCTATAAACGGTTTATGCAACAAAAGAAATGTGAAAGATAAATGCAACTGTACATGAAAAATACAAAATCATCAACAATATTCCCAGTGACATATTTCCTAAGTGTGTCAACTATAAGTTCCTTCACTAAGCCTCTATCAATGAGAGTTATACATCGTTGGAAAGAACAAGCAAAGAGCTTTCAACCAAGCTATAAATGATTTATGCAACATAAGAAATGTGAAAGTTAAATGCAACTGTACATGAAAAATACAAAATCATCAACAATATTGCCAGTAACATATTTCCTAGATGAGTCAATTTTAAGTTCCTTTCCTAAACCTCTTTCAACGAGAGCTTTACATAGCTGGAAAGAACAAGCAAAGAGCTTTCAACCAAGCTATAAATGATTTATGCAACATAAGAAATGTGAAAGTTAAATGCAACTGTACATGAAAAATACAAAATCATCAACAATATTGCCAGTGACATATTTCCTGAAAGAGTCAATTTTAAGTTCCTTCCCTAAGACTCTATCAGTGAGAGTTATACATCGTTGGAAAGAACAAGCTAGGAGCTTTCAACCAAGCTATAAATGATTTATGCAACAAGAGAAATGTGAAAGATAAATGCAACTGTATATGAAAAATACAAAATCATCAACAATATTCCTAGTGACATATTTCCCAGGTGAGTCAATTTTAAGTTCCGTTCCTAAGTCTCTATCAAGGAGAGTTATACATCGTTGGAAAGAACAAGCTAAGGGCTTTCAATCAAGCTATAAGCGTTTTATGCAACAAAAGAAATGTGAAAGATAAATGCAACTGTACATGAAGAATACAAAATCATCAACAATATTGCCAGTGACATATTTCCTGAAAGAGTCAATTTTAAGTTCCTTCCCTAAGGCTCTATCAGTGAGAGTTATACATCGTTGGAAAGAACAAGCTAGGAGCTTTCAACTAAGCTATAAATGATTTATGCAACAAAAGAAATGTGAAAGATAAATGCAACTGTATATGAAAAATACAAAATCATCAACAATATTCCTAGTGACATATTTCCCAGGTGAGTCAATTTTAAGTTCCGTTCCTAAGTCTCTATCAAGGAGAGTTATACATCGTTGGAAAGAACAAGCTAAGGGCTTTCAATCAAGCTATAAACGTTTTATGCAACAAAAGAAATGTGAAGTTAAATGCAACTGTATATGAAAAATAAAAAATCATCAACAATATTGCCAGTGACATATTTCCTGGAAGAGTCAATTTTAAGTTCCTTCCCTAAGACTCTATCAATGAGAGTTATACATCGTTGGAAAGAACAAGCTAGGAGCTTTCAACCAAGCTATAAATGATTTATGCAACAAAAGAAATGTGAAAGATAAATGCAACTGTATATGAAAAATACAAAATCATCAACAATATTGCCAGTGACATATTTCCTGAAAGAGTCAATTTTAAGTTCCTTCCCTAAGACTCTATCAATGAGAGTTATACATCGTTGGAAAGAACAAGCTAGGAGCTTTCAACCAAGCTATAACTAATTTATGCAACAAAAGAAATGTGAAAGATAAATGCAACTGTACATGAAGAATACAAAATCACCAACAATATTGCCAGTGACATATTTCCTGGAAGAGTCAATTTTAAGTTCCTTTCCTAAGCCTCTATCAATGAGAGTTATACATCGTTGGAAAGAACAAGCTAAGAGCTTCCAATCAAGCTGTAAGTCGTTGATGCAGCAAAAGAAATGTGAAAGTTAAGTGCAACTGTATATGAAAAATACAAAATCATCAACAATATTCCCAGTGACATATTTCCCAGGGGAGTCAATTTTAAGTTCCGTTCCTAAGTCTCTATCAAGGAGAGTTATACATCGTTGGAAAGAAAAAGCTAAGGGCTTTCAATCAAGCTATAAACGGTTTATGCAACAAAAGAAATGTGAAAGATAAATGCAACTGTACATGAAAAATACAAAATCATCAACAATATTCCCAGTGACATATTTCCCAGGGGAGTCAATTTTAAGTTCCGTTCCTAAGTCTCTATCAAGGAGTGTTATACATCGTTGGAAAGAACAAGCAAAGAGCTTTCAACCAAGCTATAAATGATTTATGCAACATAAGAAATGTGAAAGTTAAATGCAGCTGTACATGAAAAATACAAAATCATCAACAATATTGCCAGTAACATATTTCCTAGATGAGTCAATTTTAAGTTCCTTTCCTAAACCTCTTTCAACGAGAGCTTTACATAGCTGGAAAGAACAAGCAAAGAGCTTTCAACCAAGCTATAAATGATTTATGCAACATAAGAAATGTGAAAGTTAAATGCAACTGTACATGAAAAATACAAAATCATCAACAATATTGCCAGTGACATATTTCCTGAAAGAGTCAATTTTAAGTTCCTTCCCTAAGACTCTATCAGTGAGAGTTATACATCGTTGGAAAGAACAAGCTAGGAGCTTTCAACCAAGCTATAAATGATTTATGCAACAAGAGAAATGTGAAAGATAAATGCAACTGTATATGAAAAATACAAAATCATCAACAATATTCCTAGTGACATATTTCCCAGGTGAGTCAATTTTAAGTTCCGTTCCTAAGTCTCTATCAAGGAGAGTTATACATCGTTGGAAATAACAAGCTAAGGGCTTTCAATCAAGCTATAAACGTTTTATGCCACAAAAGAAATGTGAAAGATAAATGCAACTGTACATGAAGAATACAAAATCATCAACAATATTGCCAGTGACATATTTCCTGAAAGAGTCAATTTTAAGTTCCTTCCCTAAGACTCTATCAGTGAGAGTTATACATCGTTGGAAAGAACAAGCTAGGAGCTTTCAACTAAGCTATAAATGATTTATGTAACAAAAGAAATGTGAAAGATAAATGCAACTGTATATGAAAAATACAAAATCATCAACAATATTCCTAGTGACATATTTCCCAGGTGAGTCAATTTTAAGTTCCGTTCCTAAGTCTCTATCAAGGAGAGTTATACATCGTTGGAAAGAACAAGGTAAGGGCTTTCAATCAAGCTATAAACGTTTTATGCAACAAAAGAAATGTGAAAGATAAATGCAACTGTACATGAAGAATACAAAATCATCAACAATATTGCCAGTGACATATTTCCTGGAAGAGTCAATTTTAAGTTCCTTCCCTAAGACTCTATCAATGAGAGTTATACATCGTTGGAAAGAACAAGCTAGGAGCTTTCAACCAAGCTATAAATGATTTATGCAACAAAAGAAATGTGAAAGTTAAATGCAACTGTATATGAAAAATACAAAATCATCAACAATATTGCCAGTGACATATTTCCTGAAAGAGTCAATTTTAAGTTCCTTTCCTAAGCCTCTATCAATGAGAGTTATACATCGTTGGAAAGAACAAGCTAAGAGCTTCCACTCAAGCTATAACTGATTTATGCAATAAAAGAAATGTGAAAGTTAAATGCAACTGTTTATGAAAAATAAAAAATCATCAACAATATTGCCAGTGACATATTTCCTGGAAGAGTCAATTTTAAGTTCCTTCCCTAAGACTCTATCAATGAGAGTTATGCATCGTTGGAAGGAACAAGCTAGGAGCTTTCAACCAAGCTATAAATAATTTATGCAACAAAAGAAATGTGAAAGATAAATGCATCTGTACATGAAGAATACAAAATCACCAACAATATTGCCAGTGACATATTTCCTGGAAGAGTCAATTTTAAGTTCCTTTCCTAAGCCTCTATCAATGAGAGTTATACATCGTTGGAAAGAACAAGCTAAGAGCTTCCAATCAAGCTGTAAGTCGTTGATGCAGCAAAAGAAATGTGAAAGTTAAGTGCAACTGTATATGAAAAATACAAAATCATCAACAATATTCCCAGTGACATATTTCCCAGGGGAGTCAATTTTAAGTTCCGTTCCTAAGTCTCTATCAAGGAGAGTTATACATCGTTGGAAAGAAAAAGCTAAGGGCTTTCAATCAAGCTATAAACGGTTTATGCAACAAAAGAAATGTGAAAGATAAATGCAACTGTACATGAAAAATACAAAATCATCAACAATATTCCCAGTGACATATTTCCTAAGTGTGTCAACTATAAGTTCCTTCACTAAGCCTCTATCAATGAGAGCTTTACATAGCTGGAAAGAACAAGCAAAGAGCTTTCAACCAAGCTATAAATGATTTATGCAACATAAGAAATGTGAAAGTTAAATGCAACTGTACATGAAAAATACAAAATCATCAACAATATTGCCAGTGACATATTTCCTGAAAGAGTCAATTTTAAGTTCCTTCCCTAAGACTCTATCAGTGAGAGTTATACATCGTTGGAAAGAACAAGCTAGGAGCTTTCAACCAAGCTATAAATGATTTATGCAACAAGAGAAATGTGAAAGATAAATGCAACTGTATATGAAAAATACAAAATCATCAACAATATTCCTAGTGACATATTTCCCAGGTGAGTCAATTTTAAGTTCCGTTCCTAAGTCTCTATCAAGGAGAGTTATACATCGTTGGAAAGAACAAGCTAAGGGCTTTCAATCAAGCTATAAGCGTTTTATGCAACAAAAGAAATGTGAAAGATAAATGCAACTGTACATGAAGAATACAAAATCATCAACAATATTGCCAGTGACATATTTCCTGAAAGAGTCAATTTTAAGTTCCTTCCCTAAGGCTCTATCAGTGAGAGTTATACATCGTTGGAAAGAACAAGCTAGGAGCTTTCAACTAAGCTATAAATGATTTATGCAACAAAAGAAATGTGAAAGATAAATGCAACTGTATATGAAAAATACAAAATCATCAACAATATTCCTAGTGACATATTTCCCAGGTGAGTCAATTTTAAGTTCCGTTCCTAAGTCTCTATCAAGGAGAGTTATACATCGTTGGAAAGAACAAGCTAAGGGCTTTCAATCAAGCTATAAACGTTTTATGCAACAAAAGAAATGTGAAAGTTAAATGCAACTGTATATGAAAAATAAAAAATCATCAACAATATTGCCAGTGACATATTTCCTGGAAGAGTCAATTTTAAGTTCCTTCCCTAAGACTCTATCAATGAGAGTTATACATCGTTGGAAAGAACAAGCTAGGAGCTTTCAACCAAGCTATAAATGATTTATGCAACAAAAGAAATGTGAAAGATAAATGCAACTGTATATGAAAAATACAAAATCATCAACAATATTGCCAGTGACATATTTCCTGAAAGAGTCAATTTTAAGTTCCTTCCCTAAGACTCTATCAATGAGAGTTATACATCGTTGGAAAGAACAAGCTAGGAGCTTTCAACCAAGCTATAACTAATTTATGCAACAAAAGAAATGTGAAAGATAAATGCAACTGTACATGAAGAATACAAAATCACCAACAATATTGCCAGTGACATATTTCCTGGAAGAGTCAATTTTAAGTTCCTTTCCTAAGCCTCTATCAATGAGAGTTATACATCGTTGGAAAGAACAAGCTAAGAGCTTCCAATCAAGCTGTAAGTCGTTGATGCAGCAAAAGAAATGTGAAAGTTAAGTGCAACTGTATATGAAAAATACAAAATCATCAACAATATTCCCAGTGACATATTTCCCAGGGGAGTCAATTTTAAGTTCCGTTCCTAAGTCTCTATCAAGGAGAGTTATACATCGTTGGAAAGAAAAAGCTAAGGGCTTTCAATCAAGCTATAAACGGTTTATGCAACAAAAGAAATGTGAAAGATAAATGCAACTGTACATGAAAAATACAAAATCATCAACAATATTCCCAGTGACATATTTCCCAGGGGAGTCAATTTTAAGTTCCGTTCCTAAGTCTCTATCAAGGAGTGTTATACATCGTTGGAAAGAACAAGCAAAGAGCTTTCAACCAAGCTATAAATGATTTATGCAACATAAGAAATGTGAAAGTTAAATGCAACTGTACATGAAAAATACAAAATCATCAACAATATTGCCAGTAACATATTTCCTAGATGAGTCAATTTTAAGTTCCTTTCCTAAACCTCTTTCAACGAGAGCTTTACATAGCTGGAAAGAACAAGCAAAGAGCTTTCAACCAAGCTATAAATGATTTATGCAACATAAGAAATGTGAAAGTTAAATGCAACTGTACATGAAAAATACAAAATCATCAACAATATTGCCAGTGACATATTTCCTGAAAGAGTCAATTTTAAGTTCCTTCCCTAAGACTCTATCAGTGAGAGTTATACATCGTTGGAAAGAACAAGCTAGGAGCTTTCAACCAAGCTATAAATGATTTATGCAACAAGAGAAATGTGAAAGATAAATGCAACTGTATATGAAAAATACAAAATCATCAACAATATTCCTAGTGACATATTTCCCAGGTGAGTCAATTTTAAGTTCCGTTCCTACGTCTCTATCAAGGAGAGTTATACATCGTTGGAAATAACAAGCTAAGGGCTTTCAATCAAGCTATAAACGTTTTATGCCACAAAAGAAATGTGAAAGATAAATGCAACTGTACATGAAGAATACAAAATCATCAACAATATTGCCAGTGACATATTTCCTGAAAGAGTCAATTTTAAGTTCCTTCCCTAAGACTCTATCAGTGAGAGTTATACATCGTTGGAAAGAACAAGCTAGGAGCTTTCAACTAAGCTATAAATGATTTATGTAGCAAAAGAAATGTGAAAGATAAATGCAACTGTATATGAAAAATACAAAATCATCAACAATATTCCTAGTGACATATTTCCCAGGTGAGTCAATTTTAAGTTCCGTTCCTAAGTCTCTATCAAGGAGAGTTATACATCGTTGGAAAGAACAAGCTAAGGGCTTTCAATCAAGCTATAAACGTTTTATGCAACAAAAGAAATGTGAAAGATAAATGCAACTGTACATGAAGAATACAAAATCATCAACAATATTGCCAGTGACATATTTCCTGGAAGAGTCAATTTTAAGTTCCTTCCCTAAGACTCTATCAATGAGAGTTATACATCGTTGGAAAGAACAAGCTAGGAGCTTTCAACCAAGCTATAAATGATTTATGCAACAAAAGAAATGTGAAAGTTAAATGCAACTGTATATGAAAAATACAAAATCATCAACAATATTGCCAGTGACATATTTCCTGAAAGAGTCACTTTTAAGTTCCTTTCCTAAGCCTCTATCAATGAGGGTTATACATCGTTGGAAAGAACAAGCTAAGAGCTTCCACTCAAGCTATAACTGATTTATGCAATAAAAGAAATGTGAAAGTTAAATGCAACTGTATATGAAAAATAAAAAATCATCAACAATATTGCCAGTGACATATTTCCTGGAAGAGTCAATTTTAAGTTCCTTCCCTAAGACTCTATCAATGAGAGTTATACATCGTTGGAAAGAACAAGCTAGGAGCTTTCAACCAAGCTATAAATGATTTATGCAACAAAAGAAATGTGAAAGATAAATGCAACTGTACATGAAGAATACAAAATCATCAACAATATTGCCAGTGACATATTTCCTGGAAGAGTCAATTTTAAGTTCCTGTCCTAAGCCTCTATCAATGAGAGTTATACATCGTTGGAAAGAAAAAGCTAAGAGCTTCCAATCAAGCTGTAAGTCGTTGATGCAGCAAAAGAAATGTGAAAGTTAAGTGCAACTGTATATGAAAAATACAAAATCATCAACAATATTCCCAGTGACATATTTCCCAGGGGAGTCAATTTTAAGTTCCGTTCCTAAGTCTCTATCAAGGAGAGTTATACATCGTTGGAAAGAAAAAGCTAAGGGCTTTCAATCAAGCTATAAACGGTTTATGCAACAAAAGAAATGTGAAAGATAAATGCAACTGTACATGAAAAATACAAAATCATCAACAATATTCCCAGTGACATATTTCCTAAGTGTGTCAACTATAAGTTCCTTCACTAAGCCTCTATCAATGAGAGTTATACATCGTTGGAAAGAACAAGCAAAGAGCTTTCAATCAAGCTATAAATGATTTATGCAACATAAGAAATGTGAAAGTTAAATGCAACTGTACATGAAAAATACAAAATCATCAACAATATTGCCAGTAACATATTTCCTAGATGAGTCAATTTTAAGTTCCTTTCCTAAACCCCTTTCAACGAGAGCTTTACATAGCTGGAAAGAACAAGCAAAGAGCTTTCAACCAAGCTATAAATGATTTATGCAACATAAGAAATGTGAAAGTTAAATGCAACTGTACATGAAAAATACAAAATCATCAACAATATTGCCAGTGACATATTTCCTGAAAGAGTCAATTTTAAGTTCCTTCCCTAAGACTCTATCAGTGAGAGTTATACATCGTTGGAAAGAACAAGCTAGGAGCTTTCAACTAAGCTATAAATGATTTATGCAACAAGAGAAATGTGAAAGATAAATGCAACTGTATATGAAAAATACAAAATCATCAACAATATTCCTAGTGACATATTTCCCAGGTGAGTCAATTTTAAGTTCCGTTCCTAAGTCTCTATCAAGGAGAGTTATACATCGTTGGAAAGAACAAGCTAAGGGCTTTCAATCAAGCTATAAACGTTTTATGCAACAAAAGAAATGTGAAAGATAAATGCAACTGTACATGAAGAATACAAAATCATCAACAATATTGCCAGTGACATATTTCCTGGAAGAGTCAATTTTAAGTTCCTTCCCTAAGACTCTATCAATGAGAGTTTTACATCGTTGGAAAGAACAAGCTAGGAGCTTTCAACCAAGCTATAAATGATTTATGCAACAAAAGAAATGTGAAAGTTAAATGCAACTGTATATGAAAAATACAAAATCATCAACAATATTGCCAGTGACATATTTCCTGGAAGAGTCAATTTTAAGTTCCTTCCCTAAGACTCTATCAGTGAGGGTTATACATCGTTGGAAAGAACAAGCTAGGAGCTTTCAACCAAGCTATAAATAATTTATGCAACAAAAGAAATGTGAAAGATAAATGCAACTGTACATGAAGAATACAAAATCATCAGCAATATTGCCAGTGACATATTTCCTGGAAGAGTCAATTTTAAGTTCCTTTCCTAAGCCTCTATCAATGAGAGTTATACATCGTTGGAAAGAACAAGCTAAGAGCTTCCAATCAAGCTACAAATGATTTATGCAACAAAAGAAATGTGAAAGTTAAATGCAACTGTACATGAAAAATACAAAATCATCAACAATATTGCCAGTGACATATTTCCTGAAAGAGTCAATTTTAAGTTCCTTCCCTAAGACTCTATCAGTGAGAGTTATACATCGTTGGAAAGAACAAGCTAGAAGCTTTCAACCAAGCTATAAATGATTTATGCAACAAAAGAAATGTGAAAGATAAATGCAACTGTATACGAAAAATACAAAATCATCAACAATATTCCCAGTGACATATTTCCCAGGTGAGTCAATTTTAAGTTCCGTTCCTAAGTCTCTATCAAGGAGAGTTATACATCGTTGGAAAGAACAAGCTAAGGGCTTTCAATCAAGCTATAAACGTTTTATGCAGCAAAAAAAAATGTGAAAGGTAAATGCAACTGTACATGAAGAATACAAAATCATCAACAATATTGCCAGTGACATATTTCCTGGAAGAGTCAATTTTAAGTTCCTTTCCTAAGCCTCTTTCAACGAGAGCTTTACATAGCTGGAAAGAACAAGCAAAGAGCTTTCAACCAAGCTGTAAACGATTTATGCAACATAAGAAATGTGAAAGTTAAATGCAACTGTACATGAAAAATACAAAATCATCAACAATATTGCCAGTAACATATTTCCTAGATGAGTCAATTTTAAGTTCCTTTCCTAAACCTCTATCAAGGAGAGTTATACATCGTTGGAAAGAACAAGCTAAGGGCTTTCAATCAAGCTATAAACGTTTTATGCAACAAAAGAAATGTGAAAGATAAATGCAAGTGTACATGAAGAATACAAAATCATCAACAATATTGCCAGTGACATATTTCCTGGAAGAGTCAATTTTAAGTTCCTTCCCTAAGCCTCTATAAATGAGAGTTATACATCGTTGGAAAGAACAAGCTAGGAGCTTTCAACCATGCTATAAATGATTTATGCAACAAAAGAAATGTGAAAGTTAAATGCAACTGTATATGAAAAATACAAAATCATCAACAATATTCCCAGTGACATATTTCCTGAAAGAGTCAATTTTAAGTTCCTTTCCTAAGCCTCTTTCAACGAGAGCTTTACATAGCTGGAAAGAACAAGCAAAGAGCTTTCAACCAAGCTATAAATGATTTATGCAACATAAGAAATGTGAAAGTTAAATGCAACTGTACATGAAAAATACAAAATCATCAACAATATTGCCAGTAACATATTTCCTAGATGAGTCAATTTTAAGTTCCTTTCCTAAACCTCTTTCAACGAAGGCTTTACATAGCTGGAAAGAACAAGCAAAGAGCTTTCAACCAAGCTATAACTGATTTATGCAACATAAGAAATGTGAAAGTTAAATGCAACTGTACATGAAAAATACAAAATCATCAACAATATTGCCAGTGAGATATTTCCTGAAAGAGTCAATTTTAAGTTCCTTCCCTAAGACTCTATCACTGAGAGTTATACATCGTTGGAAAGAACAAGCTAGGAGCTTTCAACTAAGCTATAAATGGTTTATGCAACAAAAGAAATGTGAAAGATAAATGCAACTGTATATGAAAAATACAAAATCATTAACAATATTCCTAGTGACATATTTCCCAGGTGAGTCAATTTTAAGTTCCGTTCCTAAGTCTCTATCAATGAGAGTTATACATCGTTGGAAAGAACAAGCTAGGAGCTTTCAACCAAGCTATAAATGATTTATGCAACAAAAGAAATGTGAAAGTTAAATGCAACTGTATATGAAAAATACAAAATCATCAACAATATTGCCAGTGACATATTTCCTGGAAGAGTCAATTTTAAGTTCCTTCCCTAAGACTCTATCAATGAGGGTTATACATCGTTGGAAAGAACAAGCTAGGAGCTTTCAACCAAGCTATAAATAATTTATGCAACAAAAGAAATGTGAAAGATAAATGCAACTGTACATGAAGAATACAAAATCATCAACAATATTGCCAGTGACATATTTCCTGGAAGAGTCAATTTTAAGTTCCTTTCCTAAGCCTCTATCAATGAGAGTTATACATCGTTGGAAAGAACAAGCTAAGAGCTTCCAATCAAGCTACAAATGATTTATGCAACAAAAGAAATGTGAAAGTTAAATGCAACTGTACATGAAAAATACAAAATCATCAACAATATTGCCAGTGACATATTTCCTGAAAGAGTCAATTTTAAGTTCCTTCCCTAAGACTCTATCAGTGAGAGTTATACATCGTTGGAAAGAACAAGCTAGAAGCTCTCAACCAAGCTATAAATGATTTATGCAACAAAAGAAATGTGAAAGATAAATGCAACTGTATATGAAAAATACAAAATCATCAACAATATTCCCAGTGACATATTTCCCAGGTGAGTCAATTTTAAGTTCCGTTCCTAAGTCTCTATCAAGGAGAGTTATACATCGTTGGAAAGAACAAGCTAAGGGCTTTCAATCAAGCTATAAACGTTTTATGCAACAAAAAAAATGTGAAAGGTAAATGCAACTGTACATGAAGAATACAAAATCATCAACAATATTCCCAGTGACATATTTCCTGAAAGAGTCAATTTTAAGTTCCTTTCCTAAGCCTCTTTCAACGAGAGCTTTACATAGCTGGAAAGAACAAGCAAAGAGCTTTCAACCAAGCTATAAATGATTTATGCAACATAAGAAATGTGAAAGTTAAATGCAACTGTACATGAAAAATACAAAATCATCAACAATATTGCCAGTAACATATTTCCTAGATGAGTCAATTTTAAGTTCCTTTCCTAAACCTCTTTCAACGAGGGCTTTACATAGCTGGAAAGAACAAGCAAAGAGCTTTCAACCAAGCTATAAATGATTTATGCAGCATAAGAAATGTGAAAGTTAAATGCAACTGTACATGAAAAATACAAAATCATCAACAATATTGCCAGTGACATATTTCCTGAAAGAGTCAATTTTAAGTTCCTTCCCTAAGACTCTATCAGTGAGAGTTATACATCGTTGGAAAGAACAAGCTAAGGGCTTTCAACCAAACTATAAATGGTTTATGCAACAAAAGAAATGTGAAAGATAAATGCAACTGTATATGAAAAATACAAAATCATCAACAATATTCCTAGTGACATATTTCCCAGGTGAGTCAATTTTAAGTTCCGTTCCTAAGTCTCTATCAAGGAGAGTTATACATCGTTGGAAAGAACAAGCTAAGGGCTTTCAATCAAGCTATAAACGTTTTATGCAACATAAGAAATGTGAAAGATAAATGCAACTGTACATGAAGAATACAAAATCATCAACAATATTGCCAGTGACATATTTCCTGGAAGAGTCAATTTTAAGTTCCTTCCCTAAGCCTCTATAAATGAGAGTTATACATCGTTGGAAAGAACAAGCTAGGAGCTTTCAACCATGCTATAAATGATTTATGCAACAAAAGAAATGTGAAAGTTAAATGCAACTGTATATGAAAAATACAAAATCATCAACAATATTCCCAGTGACATATTTCCTGAAAGAGTCAATTTTAAGTTCCTTTCCTAAGCCTCTTTCAACGAGGGCTTTACATAGCTGGAAAGAACAAGCAAAGAGCTTTCAACCAAGCTATAAATGATTTATGCAACATAAGAAATGTGAAAGTTAAATGCAACTGTACATGAAAAATACAAAATCATCAACAATATTGCCAGTAACATATTTCCTACATGAGTCAATTTTAAGTTCCTTTCCTAAACCTCTTTCAACGAGAGCTTTACATAGCTGGAAAGAACAAGCAAAGAGCTTTCAACCAAGCTATAACTGATTTATGCAACATAAGAAATGTGAAAGTTAAATGCAACTGTACATGAAAAATACAAAATCATCAACAATATTGCCAGTGACATATTTCCTGAAAGAGTCAATTTTAAGTTCCTTCCCTAAGACTCTATCAGTGAGAGTTATACATCGTTGGAAAGAAAAAGCTAGGAGCTTTCAACTAAGCTATAAATGATTTATGCAACAAAAGAAATGTGAAAGATAAATGCAACTGTATATGAAAAACACAAAATCATCAACAATATTCCTAGTGACATATTTCCCAGGTGAGTCAATTTTAAGTTCCGTTCCTAAGTCTCTATCAAGGAGAGTTATACATCGTTGGAAAGAACAAGCTAAGGGCTTTCAATCGAGCTCTAAACGTTTTATGCAACAAAAGAAATGTGAAAGATAAATGCAACTGTACATGAAGAATACAAAATCATCAACAATATTGCCAGTGACATATTTCCTGGAAGAGTCAATTTTAAGTTCCTTCCCTAAGACTCTATCAATGAGAGTTATACATCGTTGGAAAGAACAAGCTAGGAGCTTTCAACCAAGCTATAAATGATTTATGCAACAAAAGAAATGTGAAAGTTAAATGCAACTGTATATGAAAAATACAAAATCATCAACAATATTGCCAGTGACATATTTCCTGAAAGAGTCAATTTTAAGTTCCTTCCCTAAGACTCTATCAGTGAGAGTTATACATCGTTGGAAAGAACAAGCTAGGAGCTTTCAACTAAGCTATAAATGGTTTATGCAACAAGAGAAATGTGAAAGATAAATGCAACTGTATATGAAAAATACAAAATCATCAACAATATTCCTAGTGACATATTTCCCAGGTGAGTCAATTTTAAGTTCCGTTCCTAAGTCTCTATCAAGGAGAGTTATACATCGTTGGAAAGAACAAGCTAAGGGCTTTCAATCAAGCTATAAACGTTTTATGCAACAAAAGAAATGTGAAAGATAAATGCAACTGTACATGAAGAATACAAAATCATCAACAATATTGCCAGTGACATATTTCCTGGAAGAGTCAATTTTAAGTTCCTTCCCTAAGACTCTATCAACGAGAGTTATACATCGTTGGAAAGAACAAGCTAGGAGCTTTCAACCAAGCTATAAATGATTTATGCAACAAAAGAAATGTGAAAGTTAAATGCAACTGTATATGAAAAATACAAAATCATCAACAATATTGCCAGTGACATATTTCCTGAAAGAGTTAATTTTAAGTTCCTTTCCTAAGCCTCTATCAATGAGAGTTATACATCGTTGGAAAGAACAAGCTAAGAGCTTCCACTCAAGCTATAACTGATTTATGCAACGTAAGAAATGTGAAAGTTAAATGCAACTGTACATGAAAAATACAAAATCATCAACAATATTGCCAGTAACATATTTCCTAGATGAGTCAATTTTAAGTTCCTTTCCTAAACCTCTTTCAAAGAGGGCTTTACATAGCTGGAAAGAACAAGCAAAGAGCTTTCAACCAAGCTATAAATGATTTATGCAACATAAGAAATGTGAAAGTTAAATGCAACTGTACATGAAAAATACAAAATCATCAAAAATATTCCTAGTGACATATTTCCCAGGTGAGTCAATTTTAAGTTCCGTTCCTAAGTCTCTATCAAGGAGAGTTATACATCGTTGGAAAGAACAAGCTAAGGGCTTGCAATCAAGCTATAAACGTTTTATGCAACAAAAGAAATGTGAAAGATAAATGCAACTGTACATGAAGAATACAAAATCATCAACAATATTGCCAGTGACATATTTCCTGGAAGAGTCAATTTTAAGCTCCTTCCCTAAGACTCTATCAATGAGAGTTATACATCGTTGGAAAGAACAAGCTAGGAGCTTTCAACCAAGCTATAAATGATTTATGCAACAAAAGAAATGTGAAAGTTAAATGCAACTGTATATGAAAAACACAAAATCATCAACAATATTGCCAGTGACATATTTCCTGAAAGAGTCAATTTTAAGTTCCTTTCCTAAGCCTCTATCAATGAGAGTTATACATCGTTGGAAAGAACAAGCTAAGAGCTTCCACTCAAGCTATAACTGATTTATGCAATAAAAGAAATGTGAAAGTTAAATGCAACTGTATATGAAAAATAAAAAATCATCAACAATATTGCCAGTGACATATTTCCTGGAAGAGTCAATTTTAAGTTCCTTCCCTAAGACTCTATCAATGAGAGTTATACATCGTTGGAAAGAACAAGCTAGGAGCTTTCAACCAAGCTATAAATAATTTATGCAACAAAAGAAATGTGAAAGATAAATGCAACTGTACATGAAGAATACAAAATCATCAACAATATTGCCAGTGACATATTTCCTGGATGAGTCAATTTTAAGTTCCTTTCCTAAGCCTCTATCAATGAGAGTTATACATCGTTGGAAAGAACAAGCTAAGAGCTTCCAACCAAGCTGTAAGTCGTTGATGCAGCAAAAGAAATGTGAAAGTTAAGTGCAACTGTATATGAAAAATACAAAATCATCAACAATATTGCCAGTGACATATTTCCTGAAAGAGTCAATTTTAAGTTCCTTTCCTAAGCCTCTATCAATGAGAGTTATACATCGTTGGAAAGAACAAGCTAAGAGCTTCCACTCAAGCTATAACTGATTTATGCAACGTAAGAAATGTGAAAGTTAAATGCAAATGTACATGAAAAATACAAAATCATCAACAATATTGCCAGTAACATATTTCCTAGATGAGTCAATTTTAAGTTCCTTTCCTAAACCTCTTTCAAAGAGGGCTTTACATAGCTGGAAAGAACAAGCAAAGAGCTTTCAACCAAGCTATAAATGATTTATGCAACATAAGAAATGTGAAAGTTAAATGCAACTGTACATGAAAAATACAAAATCATCAACAATATTCCTAGTGACATATTTCCCAGGTGAGTCAATTTTAAGTTCCGTTCCTAAGTCTCTATCAAGGAGAGTTATACATCGTTGGAAAGAACAAGTTAAGGGCTTTCAATCAAGCTATAAACGTTTTATGCAACAAAAGAAATGTGAAAGATAAATGCAACTGTACATGAAGAATACAAAATCATCAACAATATTGCCAGTGACATATTTCCTGGAAGAGTCAATTTTAAGCTCCTTCCCTAAGAATCTATCAATGAGAGTTATACATCGTTGGAAAGAACAAGCTAGGAGCTTTCAACCAAGCTATAAATGATTTATGCAACAAAAGAAATGTGAAATTTAAATGCAACTGTATATGAAAAACACAAAATCATCAACAATATTGCCAGTGACATATTTCCTGAAAGAGTCAATTTTAAGTTCCTTTGCTAAGCCTCTATCAATGAGAGTTATACGTCGTTGGAAACAACAAGCTAAGAGCATTCAATCAAGCAATAAGTCGTTTATGCAGCAAAAGAAAAGTGAAAGTTAAATGCAACTGTATATGAAAAATATAAAATCATCTACAATATTCCCAGTGACATATTTCCCAGGTGAGTCAATCTTAAGTTCCTTCCCTAAGACTCTATCAATGAGAGTTATACATCGTTGGAAAGAACAAGCTAGGAGCTTTCAACCAAGCTATAAATAATTTATGCGACAAAAGAAATGTGAAAGATAAATGCAACTGTACATGAAGAATACAAAATCATCAACAATATTGCCAGTGACATATTTCCTGGAAGAGTCAATTTTAAGTTCCTTTCCTAAGCCTCTATCAATGAGAGTTATACATCGTTGGAAAGAACAAGCTAAGAGCTTCCAACCAAGCTGTAAGTCGTTGATGCAGCAAAAGAAATGTGAAAGTTAAGTGCAACTGTATATGAAAAATACAAAATCATCAACAATATTCCCAGTGACATATTTCCCAGGGGAGTCAATTTTAAGTTCCGTTCCTAAGTCTCTATCAAGGAGAGTTATACATCGTTGGAAAGAAAAAGCTAAGGGCTTTCAATCAAGCTGTAAACGGTTTATGCAACAAAAGAAATGTGAAAGATAAATGCAACTGTATATGAAAAATATAAAATCATCAACAATATTTCCAGTGACATATTTCCTAAGTGTGTCAACTATAAGTTCCTTTCATAAGCCTCTATCAATGAGAGTTATACATCGTTGAAAAGAACAAGCTAAGAGCTTCCAATCAAGCTACAAATGATTTATGCAACAAAAGAAATGTGAAAGTTAAATGCAACTGTACATGAAAAATACAAAATCATCAACAATATTGCCAGTGACATATTTCCTGAAAGAGTCAATTTTAAGTTCCTTCCCTAAGACTCTATCAGTGAGAGTTATACATCGTTGGAAAGAACAAGCTAGGAGCTTTCAATCAAGCTATAAACGTTTTATGCAACAAAAGAAATGTGAAAGATAAATGCAACTGTACATGAAGAATACAAAATCATCAACAATATTGCCTGTGACATATTTCCTGGAAGAGTCAATTTTAAGTTCCTTCCCTAAGACTCTATCAATGAGAGTTATACATCGTTGGAAAGAACAAGCAAAGGGCTTTCAACCAAGCTATAAATGATTTATGCAACAAAAGAAATGTGAAAGATAAATGCAACTGTATATGAAAAATACAAAATCATCAACAATATTCCCAGTGACATATTTCCCAGGTGAGTCAATTTTAAGTTCCGTTCCTAAGTCTCTATCAAGGAGAGTTATACATCGTTGGAAAGAACAAGCTAAGGGCTTTCAATCAAGCTATAAACGTTTTATGCAACAAAAGAAATGTGAAAGATAAATGCAACTGTACATGAAGAATACAAAATCATCAACAATATTGCCAGTGACATATTTCCTGGAAGAGTCAATTTTAAGTTCCTTCCCTAAGACTCTATCAATGAGAGTTATACATCGTTGAAAAGAACAAGCTAGGAGCTTTCAACCAAGCTATAAATGATTTATGCAACAAAAGAAATGTGAAAGATAAATGCAACTGTATATGAAAAATACAAAATCATCAACAATATTCCCAGTGACATATTTCCCAGGTGAGTCAATTTTAAGTTCCGTTCCTAAGTCTCTATCAAGGAGAGTTATACATCGTTGGAAAGAACAAGCTAAGGGCTTTCAATCAAGCTATAAACGTTTTATGCAACAAAAGAAATGTGAAAGATAAATGCAACTGTACATGAAGAATACAAAATCATCAACAATATTGCCAGTGACATATTTCCTGGAAGAGTCAATTTTAAGTTCCTTCCCTAAGACTCTATCAATGAGAGTTATACATCGTTGGAAAGAACAAGCAAAGGGCTTTCAACCAAGCTATAAATGATTTATGCAACAAAAGAAATGTGAAAGATAAATGCAACTGTACATGAAGAATACAAAATCATCAACAATATTGCCAGTGACATATTTCCTGGAAGAGTCAATTTTAAGTTCCTTTCCTAAGCCTCTATCAATGAGAGTTATACATCGTTGGAGAGAACAAGCTAAGAGCTTCCAATCAAGCTGTAAGTCGTTGATGCAGCAAAAGAAATGTGAAAGTTAAGTGCAACTGTATATGAAAAATACAAAATCATCAACAATATTCCCAGTGACATATTTCCCAGGGGAGTCAATTTTAAGTTCCGTTCCGAAGTCTCTATCAAGGAGAGTTATACATCGTTGGAAAGAAAAAGCTAAGGGCTTTCAATCAAGCTATAAACGGTTTATGCAACAAAAGAAATGTGAAAGATAAATGCAACTGTACATGAAAAATACAAAATCATCAACAATATTCCCAGTGACATATTTCCTAAGTGTGTCAACTATAAGTTCCTTCACTAAGCCTCTATCAATGAGAGTTATACATCGTTGGAAAGAACAAGCAAAGAGCTTTCAACCAAGCTATAAATGATTTATGCAACATAAGAAATGTGAAAGTCAAATGCAACTGTACATGAAAAATACAAAATCATCAACAATATTGCCAGTAACATATTTCATAGATGAGTCAACTTTAAGTTCCTTTCCTAAACCTCTTTCAACGAGAGCTTTACATAGCTGGAAAGAACAAGCTAAGAGCTTCCAACCAAGCTGTAAGTCGTTGATGCAGCAAAAGAAATGTGAAAGTTAAGTGCAACTGTATATGAAAAATACAAAATCATCAACAATATTGCCAGTGACATATTTCCTGAAAGAGTCAATTTTAAGTTCCTTTCCTAAGCCTCTATCAATGAGAGTTATACATCGTTGGAAAGAACAAGCTAAGAGCTTCCACTCAAGCTATAACTGATTTATGCAACGTAAGAAATGTGAAAGTTAAATGCAACTGTACATGAAAAATACAAAATCATCAACAATATTGCCAGTAACATATTTCCTAGATGAGTCAATTTTAAGTTCCTTTCCTAAACCTCTTTCAAAGAGGGCTTTACATAGCTGGAAAGAACAAGCAAAGAGCTTTCAACCAAGCTATAAATGATTTATGCAACATAAGAAATGTGAAAGTTAAATGCAACTGTACATGAAAAATACAAAATCATCAACAATATTCCTAGTGACATATTTCCCAGGTGAGTCAATTTTAAGTTCCGTTCCTAAGTCTCTATCAAGGAGAGTTATACATCGTTGGAAAGAACAAGTTAAGGGCTTTCAATCAAGCTATAAACGTTTTATGCAACAAAAGAAATGTGAAAGATAAATGCAACTGTACATGAAGAATACAAAATCATCAACAATATTGCCAGTGACATATTTCCTGGAAGAGTCAATTTTAAGCTCCTTCCCTAAGACTCTATCAATGAGAGTTATACATCGTTGGAAAGAACAAGCTAGGAGCTTTCAACCAAGCTATAAATGATTTATGCAACAAAAGAAATGTGAAAGATAAATGCAACTGTATATGAAAAACACAAAATCATCAACAATATTGCCAGTGACATATTTCCTGAAAGAGTCAATTTTAAGTTCCTTTGCTAAGCCTCTATCAATGAGAGTTATACGTCGTTGGAAACAACAAGCTAAGAGCATTCAATCAAGCAATAAGTCGTTTATGCAGCAAAAGAAAAGTGAAAGTTAAATGCAACTGTATATGAAAAATATAAAATCATCTACAATATTCCCAGTGACATATTTCCCAGGTGAGTCAATCTTAAGTTCCTTCCCTAAGTCTCTATCAAGGAGAGTTATACATCGTTGGAAAGAAAAAGCTAAGGGCTTTCAATCAAGCTGTAAACGGTTTATGCAACAAAAGAAATGTGAAAGATAAATGCAACTGTATATGAAAAATATAAAATCATCAACAATATTTCCAGTGACATATTTCCTAAGTGTGTCAACTATAAGTTCCTTCCCTAAGCCTCTATCAATGAGAGTTATACATCGTTGAAAAGAACAAGCTAAGAGCTTCCAATCAAGCTACAAATGATTTATGCAACAAAAGAAATGTGAAAGTTAAATGCAACTGTACATGAAAAATACAAAATCATCAACAATATTGCCAGTGACATATTTCCTGAAAGAGTCAATTTTAAGTTCCTTCCCTAAGACTCTATCAGTGAGAGTTATACATCGTTGGAAAGAACAAGCTAGGAGCTTTCAACCAAGCTATAAATGATTTATGCAACAAAAGAAATGTGAAAGATAAATGCAACTGTATATGAAAAATACAAAATCATCAACAATATTCCCAGTGACATATTTCCCAGGTGAGTCAATTTTAAGTTCCGTTCCTAAGTCTCTATCAAGGAGAGTTATACATCGTTGGAAAGAACAAGCTAAGGGCTTTCAATCAAGCTATAAACGTTTTATGCAACAAAAGAAATGTGAAAGATAAATGCAACTGTACATGAAGAATACAAAATCATCAACAATATTGCCAGTGACATATTTCCTGGAAGAGTCAATTTTAAGTTCCTTCCCTAAGACTCTATCAATGAGAGTTATACATCGTTGGAAAGAACAAGCAAAGGGCTTTCAACCAAGCTATAAATAATTTATGCAGCAAAAGAAATGTGAAAGATAAATGCAACTGTACATGAAGAATACAAAATCATCAACAATATTGCCAGTGACATATTTCCTGGAAGAGTCAATTTTAAGTTCCTTTCCTAAGCCTCTATCAATGAGAGTTATACATCGTTGGAGAGAACAAGCTAAGAGCTTCCAATCAAGCTGTAAGTCGTTGATGCAGCAAAAGAAATGTGAAAGTTAAGTGCAACTGTATATGAAAAATACAAAATCATCAACAATATTCCCAGTGACATATTTCCCAGGGGAGTCAATTTTAAGTTCCGTTCCGAAGTCTCTATCAAGGAGAGTTATACATCGTTGGAAAGAAAAAGCTAAGGGCTTTCAATCAAGCTATAAACGGTTTATGCAACAAAAGAAATGTGAAAGATAAATGCAACTGTACATGAAAAATACAAAATCATCAACAATATTCCCAGTGACATATTTCCTAAGTGTGTCAACTATAAGTTCCTTCACTAAGCCTCTATCAATGAGAGTTATACATCGTTGGAAAGAACAAGCAAAGAGCTTTCAACCAAGCTATAAATGATTTATGCAACATAAGAAATGTGAAAGTTAAATGCAACTGTACATGAAAAATACAAAATCATCAACAATATTGCCAGTAACATATTTCATAGATGAGTCAACTTTAAGTTCCTTTCCTAAACCTCTTTCAACGAGAGCTTTACATAGCTGGAAAGAACAAGCAAAGAGCTTTCAACCAAGCTATAAATGATTTATGCAACATAAGAAATGTGAAAGTTAAATGCAACTGTACATGAAAAATACAAAATCATCAACAATATTGCCAGTGACATATTTCCTGAAAGAGTCAATTTTAAGTTCCTTCCCTAAGACTCTATCAGTGAGAGTTATACATCGTTGGAAAGAACAAGCTAAGGGCTTTCAATCAAGCTATAAACGTTTTATGCAACAAAAGAAATGTGAAAGATAAATGCAACTGTACATGAAGAATACAAAATCATCAACAATATTGCCAGTGACATATTTCCTGGAAGAGTCAATTTTAAGTTCCTTCCCTAAGACTCTATCAACGAGAGTTATACATCGTTGGAAAGAACAAGCTAGGAGCTTTCAACCAAGCCATAAATGATTTATGCAACAAAAGAAATGTGAAAGTTAAATGCAACTGTATATGAAAAATACAAAATCATCAACAATATTGCCAGTGACATATTTCCTGGAAGAGTCAATTTTAAGTTCCTTCCCTAAGACTCTATCAATGAGGGTTATACATCGTTGGAAAGAACAAGCTAGGAGCTTTCAACCAAGCTATAAATAATTTATGCAGCAAAAGAAATGTGAAAGATAAATGCAACTGTACATGAAGAATACAAAATCATCAACAATATTGCCAGTGACATATTTCCTGGAAGAGTCAATTTTAAGTTCCTTTCCTAAGCCTCTATCAATGAGAGTTATATATCGTTGAAAAGAACAAGCTAAGAGCTTCCAATCAAGCTACAAATGATTTATGCAACAAAAGAAATGTGAAAGTTAAATGCAACTGTACATGAAAAATACAAAATCATCAACAATATTGCCAGTGACATATTTCCTGAAAGAGTCAATTTTAAGTTCCTTCCCTAAGACTCTATCAGTGAGAGTTATACATCGTTGGAAAGAACAAGCTAGGAGCTTTCAACCAAACTATAAATGATTTATGCAACAAAAGAAATGTGAAAGATAAATGCAACTGTATATGAAAAACACAAAATCATCAACAATATTCCCAGTGACATATATCCCAGGTGAGTCAATTTTAAGTTCCGTTCCTAAGTCTCTATCAAGGAGAGTTATACATCGTTGGAAAGAACAAGCTAAGGGCTTTCAATCGAGCTATAAACGTTTTATGCAACAAAAGAAATGTGAAAGATAAATGCAACTGTACATGAAGAATACAAAATCATCATCAATATTGCCAGTGACATATTTCCTGGAAGAGTCAATTTTAAGTTCCTTCCCTAAGACTCTATCAATGAGAGTTATACATCGTTGGAAAAAACAAGCTAGGAGCTTTCAACCAAGCTATAAATGATTTATGCAACAAAAGAAATGTGAAAGTTAAATGCAACTGTATATGAAAAATACAAAATCATCAACAATATTGCCAGTGACATATTTCCTGAAAGATTCAATTTTAAGTTCCTTCCCTAAGACTTTATCAATGAGAGTTATACATCGTTGGAAAGAACAAGCTAGGAGCTTTCAACCAAGCTATAAATGATTTATGCAACAAAAGAAATGTGAAAGATAAATGCAACTGTACATGAAGAATACAAAATCATCAACAATATTGCCAGTGACATATTTCCTGGAAGAGTCAATTTTAAGTTCCTTCCCTAAGACTCTATCAATGAGGGTTATACATCGTTGGAAAGAACAAGCTAGGAGCTTTCAACCAAGCTATAAATAATTTATGCAGCAAAAGAAATGTGAAAGATAAATGCAACTGTACATGAAGAATACAAAATCATCAACAATATTGCCAGTGACATATTTCCTGGAAGAGTCAATTTTAAGTTCCTTTCCTAAGCCTCTATCAATGAGAGTTATATATCGTTGACAAGAACAAGCTAAGAGCTTCCAATCAAGCTACAAATGATTTATGCAACAAAAGAAATGTGAAAGTTAAATGCAACTGTACATGAAAAATACAAAATCATCAACAATATTGCCAGTGACATATTTCCTGAAAGAGTCAATTTTAAGTTCCTTCCCTAAGACTATATCAGTGAGAGTTATACATCGTTGGAAAGAACAAGCTAGGAGCTTTCAACCAAGCTATAAATGATTTATGCAACAAAAGAAATGTGAAAGATAAATGCAACTGTATATGAAAAACACAAAATCATCAACAATATTCCCAGTGACATATATCCCAGGTGAGTCAATTTTAAGTTCCGTTCCTAAGTCTCTATCAAGGAGAGTTATACATCGTTGGAAAGAACAAGCTAAGGGCTTTCAATCGAGCTATAAACGTTTTATGCAACAAAAGAAATGTGAAAGATAAATGCAACTGTACATGAAGAATACAAAATCATCATCAATATTGCCAGTGACATATTTCCTGGAAGAGTCAATTTTAAGTTCCTTCCCTAAGACTCTATCAATGAGAGTTATACATCGTTGGAAAAAACAAGCTAGGAGCTTTCAACCAAGCTATAAATGATTTATGCAACAAAAGAAATGTGAAAGTTAAATGCAACTGTATATGAAAAATACAAAATCATCAACAATATTGCCAGTGACATATTTCCTGAAAGATTCAATTTTAAGTTCCTTCCCTAAGACTTTATCAATGAGAGTTATACATCGTTGGAAAGAACAAGCTAGGAGCTTTCAACCAAGCTATAAATGATTTATGCAACAAAAGAAATGTGAAAGATAAATGCAACTGTACATGAAGAATACAAAATCATCAACAATATTGCCAGTGACATATTTCCTGGAAGAGTCAATTTTAAGTTCCTTCCCTAAGACTCTATCAATGAGGGTTATACATCGTTGGAAAGAACAAGCTAGGAGCTTTCAACCAAGCTATAAATAATTTATGCAGCAAAAGAAATGTGAAAGATAAATGCAACTGTACATGAAGAATACAAAATCATCAACAATATTGCCAGTGACATATTTCCTGGAAGAGTCAATTTTAAGTTCCTTTCCTAAGCCTCTATCAATGAGAGTTATATATCGTTGACAAGAACAAGCTAAGAGCTTCCAATCAAGCTACAAATGATTTATGCAACAAAAGAAATGTGAAAGTTAAATGCAACTGTACATGAAAAATACAAAATCATCAACAATATTGCCAGTGACATATTTCCTGAAAGAGTCAATTTTAAGTTCCTTCCCTAAGACTATATCAGTGAGAGTTATACATCGTTGGAAAGAACAAGCTAGGAGCTTTCAACCAAGCTATAAATGATTTATGCAACAAAAGAAATGTGAAAGATAAATGCAACTGTATATGAAAAACACAAAATCATCAACAATATTCCCAGTGACATATATCCCAGGTGAGTCAATTTTAAGTTCCGTTCCTAAGTCTCTATCAAGGAGAGTTATACATCGTTGGAAAGAACAAGCTTAGGGCTTTCAATCGAGCTATAAACGTTTTATGCAACAAAAGAAATGTGAAAGATAACTGCAACTGTACATGAAGAATACAAAATCATCATCAATATTGCCAGTGACATATTTCCTGGAAGAGTCAATTTTAAGTTCCTTCCCTAAGACTCTATCAATGAGAGTTATACATCGTTGGAAAGAACAAGCAAAGAGCTTTCAACCAAGCTATAAATGATTTATCCAACATAAGAAATGTGAAAGTTAAATGCAACTGTACATGAAAAATACAAAATCATCAACAATATTGCCAGTGACATATATCCCAGGTGAGTCAATTTTAAGTTCCGTTCCTAAGTCTCTATCAAGGAGAGTTATACATCGTTGGAAAGAACAAGCTAAGGGCTTTCAATCGAGCTATAAACGTTTTATGCAACAAAAGAAATGTGAAAGATAAATGCAACTGTACATGAAGAATACAAAATCATCATCAATATTGCCAGTGACATATTTCCTGGAAGAGTCAATTTTAAGTTCCTTCCCTAAGACTCTATCAATGAGAGTTATACATCGTTGGAAAAAACAAGCTAGGAGCTTTCAACCAAGCTATAAATGATTTATGCAACAAAAGAAATGTGAAAGTTAAATGCAACTGTATATGAAAAATACAAAATCATCAACAATATTGCCAGTGACATATTTCCTGAAAGATTCAATTTTAAGTTCCTTCCCTAAGACTTTATCAATGAGAGTTATACATCGTTGGAAAGAACAAGCTAGGAGCTTTCAACCAAGCTATAAATAATTTATGCAACAAAAGAAATGTGAAAGATAAATGCAACTGTACATGAAGAATACAAAATCATCAACAATATTGCCAGTGACATATTTCCTGGAAGAGTCAATTTTAAGTTCCTTCCCTAAGACTCTATCAATGAGAGTTATACATCGTTGGAAAGAACAAGCTAGGAGCTTTCAACCAAGCTATAAATGATTTATGCAACAAAAGAAATGTGAAAGTTAAATGCAACTGTACATGAAAAATACAAAATCATCAACAATATTGCCAGTGACATATTTCCTGAAAGAGTCAATTTTAAGTTCCTTCCCTAAGACTCTATCAGTGAGAGTTATACATCGTTGGAAAGAACAAGCTAAGAGCTTCCAAACAAGCTGTAAGTCGTTGATGCAGCAAAAGAAATGTGAAAGTTAAGTGCAACTGTATATGAAAAATACAAAATCATCAACAATATTCCCAGTGACATATTTCCCAGGGGAGTCAATTTTAAGTTCCTTTCCTAAGTCTCTATCAAGGAGAGTTATACATCGTTGGAAAGAAAAAGCTAAGGGCTTTCAATCAAGCTGTAAACGGTTTATGCAACAAAAGAAATGTGAAAGATAAATGCAACTGTATATGAAAAATATAAAATCATCAACAATATTCCCAGTGACATATTTCCTAAGTGTGTCAACTATAAGTTCCTTCCATAAGCCAGTGACATATTTCCTGGAAGAGTCAATTTTAAGTTCCTTCCCTAAGACTCTATCAATGAGGGTTATACATCGTTGGAAAGAACAAGCTAGGAGCTTTCAACCAAGCTATAAATAATTTATGCAGCAAAAGAAATGTGAAAGATAAATGCAACTGTACATGAAGAATACAAAATCATCAACAATATTGCCAGTGACATATTTCCTGGAAGAGTCAATTTTAAGTTCCTTTCCTAAGCCTCTATCAATGAGAGTTATATATCGTTGAAAAGAACAAGCTAAGAGCTTCCAATCAAGCTACAAATGATTTATGCAACAAAAGAAATGTGAAAGTTAAATGCAACTGTACATGAAAAATACAAAATCATCAACAATATTGCCAGTGACATATTTCCTGAAAGAGTCAATTTTAAGTTCCTTCCCTAAGACTCTATCAGTGAGAGTTATACATCGTTGGAAAGAACAAGCTAGGAGCTTTCAACCAAGCTATAAATGATTTATGCAACAAAAGAAATGTGAAAGATAAATGCAACTGTATATGAAAAACACAAAATCATCAACAATATTCCCAGTGACATATATCCCAGGTGAGTCAATTTTAAGTTCCGTTCCTAAGTCTCTATCAAGGAGAGTTATACATCGTTGGAAAGAACAAGCTAAGGGCTTTCAATCGAGCTATAAACGTTTTATGCAACAAAAGAAATGTGAAAGATAAATGCAACTGTACATGAAGAATACAAAATCATCATCAATATTGCCAGTGACATATTTCCTGGAAGAGCCAATTTTAAGTTCCTTCCCTAAGACTCTATCAATGAGAGTTATACATCGTTGGAAAAAACAAGCTAGGAGCTTTCAACCAAGCTATAAATGATTTATGCAACAAAAGAAATGTGAAAGTTAAATGCAACTGTATATGAAAAATACAAAATCATCAACAATATTGCCAGTGACATATTTCCTGAAAGATTCAATTTTAAGTTCCTTCCCTAAGACTTTATCAATGAGAGTTATACATCGTTGGAAAGAACAAGCTAGGAGCTTTCAACCAAGCTATAAATAATTTATGCAACAAAAGAAATGTGAAAGATAAATGCAACTGTACATGAAGAATACAAAATCATCAACAATATTGCCAGTGACATATTTCCTGGAAGAGTCAATTTTAAGTTCCTTCCCTAAGACTCTATCAATGAGAGTTATACATCGTTGGAAAGAACAAGCTAGGAGCTTTCAACCAAGCTATAAATGATTTATGCAACAAAAGAAATGTGAAAGTTAAATGCAACTGTACATGAAAAATACAAAATCATCAACAATATTGCCAGTGACATATTTCCTGAAAGAGTCAATTTTAAGTTCCTTCCCTAAGACTCTATCAGTGAGAGTTATACATCGTTGGAAAGAACAAGCTAAGAGCTTCCAATCAAGCTGTAAGTCGTTGATGCAGCAAAAGAAATGTGAAAGTTAAGTGCAACTGTATATGAAAAATACAAAATCATCAACAATATTCCCAGTGACATATTTCCCAGGGGAGTCAATTTTAAGTTCCTTTCCTAAGTCTCTATCAAGGAGAGTTATACATCGTTGGAAAGAAAAAGCTAAGGGCTTTCAATCAAGCTGTAAACGGTTTATGCAACAAAAGAAATGTGAAAGATAAATGCAACTGTATATGAAAAATATAAAATCATCAACAATATTCCCAGTGACATATTTCCTAAGTGTGTCAACTATAAGTTCCTTCCATAAGCCTCTATCAATGAGAGTTATACATCGTTGAAAAGAACAAGCTAAGAGCTTCCAATCAAGCTACAAATGATTTATGCAACAAAAGAAATGTGAAAGTTAAATGCAACTGTACATGAAAAATACAAAATCATCAACAATATTGCCAGTGACATATTTCCTGAAAGAGTCAATTTTAAGTTCCTTCCCTAAGACTCTATCAGTGAGAGTTATACATCGTTGGAAAGAACAAGCTAGGAGCTTTCAACCAAGCTATAAATGATTTATGCAACAAAAGAAATGTGAAAGATAAATGCAACTGTATATGAAAAACACAAAATCATCAACAATATTGCCAGTGACATATTTCCTGGAAGAGTCAATTTTAAGTTCCTTCCCTAAGACTCTATCAATGAGAGTTATACATCGTTGGAAAGAACAAGCTAAGGGCTTTCAATCGAGCTATAAACGTTTTATGCAACAAAAGAAATGTGAAAGATAAATGCAACTGTACATGAAGAATACAAAATCATCATCAATATTGCCAGTGACATATTTCCTGGAAGAGTCAATTTTAAGTTCCTTCCCTAAGACTCTATCAATGAGAGTTATACATCGTTGGAAAAAACAAGCTAGGAGCTTTCAACCAAGCTATAAATGATTTATGCAACAAAAGAAATGTGAAAGTTAAATGCAACTGTATATGAAAAATACAAAATCATCAACAATATTGCCAGTGACATATTTCCTGAAAGATTCAATTTTAAGTTCCTTCCCTAAGACTTTACCAATGAGAGTTATACATCGTTGGAAAGAACAAGCTAGGAGCTTTCAACCAAGCTATAAATGATTTATGCAACAAAAGAAATGTGAAAGATAAATGCAACTGTACATGAAGAATACAAAATCATCAACAATATTGCCAGTGACATATTTCCTGGAAGAGTCAATTTTAAGTTCCTTCCCTAAGACTCTATCAATGAGGGTTATACATCGTTGGAAAGAACAAGCTAGGAGCTTTCAACCAAGCTATAAATGATTTATGCAACAAAAGAAATGTGAAAGATAAATGCAACTGTATATGAAAAACACAAAATCATCAACAATATTCCCAGTGACATATATCCCAGGTGAGTCAATTTTAAGTTCCGTTCCTAAGTCTCTATCAAGGAGAGTTATACATCGTTGGAAAGAACAAGCTAAGAGCTTCCAATCAAGCTACAAATGATTTATGCAACAAAAGAAATGTGAAAGTTAAATGCAACTGTACATGAAAAATACAAAATCATCAACAATATTGCCAGTGACATATTTCCTGAAAGAGTCAATTTTAAGTTCCTTCCCTAAGACTCTATCAGTGAGAGTTATACATCGTTGGAAAGAACAAGCTAGGGGCTTTCAACCAAGCTATAAATGATTTATGCAACAAAAGAAATGTGAAAGATAAATGCAACTGTATATGAAAAACACAAAATCATCAACAATATTCCCAGTGACATATATCCCAGGTGAGTCAATTTTAAGTTCCGTTCCTAAGTCTCTATCAAGGAGAGTTATACATCGTTGGAAAGAACAAGCTAAGGGCTTTCAATCGAGCTATAAACGTTTTATGCAACAAAAGAAATGTGAAAGATAACTGCAACTGTACATGAAGAATACAAAATCATCATCAATATTGCCAGTGACATATTTCCTGGAAGAGTCAATTTTAAGTTCCTTCCCTAAGACTCTATCAATGAGAGTTATACATCGTTGGAAAGAACAAGCAAAGAGCTTTCAACCAAGCTATAAATGATTTATGCAACATAAGAAATGTGAAAGTTAAATGCAACTGTACATGAAAAATACAAAATCATCAACAATATTGCCAGTAACATATTTCATAGATGAGTCAACTTTAAGTTCCTTTCCTAAACCTCTTTCAACGAGAGCTTTACATAGCTGGAAAGAACAAGCAAAGAGCTTTCAACCAAGCTATAAATGATTTATGCAACATAAGAAATGTGAAAGTTAAATGCAACTGTACATGAAAAATACAAAATCATCAACAATATTGCCAGTGACATATTTCCTGAAAGAGTCAATTTTAAGTTCCTTCCCTAAGACTCTATCAGTGAGAGTTATACATCGTTGGAAAGAACAAGCTAAGGGCTTTCAATCGAGCTATAAACGTTTTATGCAACAAAAGAAATGTGAAAGATAAATGCAACTGTACATGAAGAATACAAAATCATCAACAATATTGCCAGTGACATATTTCCTGGAAGAGTCAATTTTAAGTTCCTTCCCTAAGACTCTATCAACGAGAGTTATACATCGTTGGAAAGAACAAGCTAGGAGCTTTCAACCAAGCTATAAATGATTTATGCAACAAAAGAAATGTGAAAGTTAAATGCAACTGTATATGAAAAATACAAAATCATCAACAATATTGCCAGTGACATATTTCCTGGAAGAGTCAATTTTAAGTTCCTTCCCTAAGACTCTATCAATGAGGGTTATACATCGTTGGAAAGAACAAGCTAGGAGCTTTCAACCAAGCTATAAATAATTTATGCAGCAAAAGAAATGTGAAAGATAAATGCAACTGTACATGAAGAATACAAAATCATCAACAATATTGCCAGTGACATATTTCCTGGAAGAGTCAATTTTAAGTTCCTTTCCTAAGCCTCTATCAATGAGAGTTATATATCGTTGAAAAGAACAAGCTAAGAGCTTCCAATCAAGCTACAAATGATTTATGCAACAAAAGAAATGTGAAAGTTAAATGCAACTGTACATGAAAAATACAAAATCATCAACAATATTGCCAGTGACATATTTCCTGAAAGAGTCAATTTTAAGTTCCTTCCCTAAGACTCTATCAGTGAGAGTTATACATCGTTGGAAAGAACAAGCTAGGAGCTTTCAACCAAGCTATAAACGATTTATGCAACAAAAGAAATGTGAAAGATAAATGCAACTGTATATGAAAAACACAAAATCATCAACAATATTCCCAGTGACATATATCCCAGGTGAGTCAATTTTAAGTTCCGTTCCTAAGTCTCTATCAAGGAGAGTTATACATCGTTGGAAAGAACAAACTAAGGGCTTTCAATCGAGCTATAAACGTTTTATGCAACAAAAGAAATGTGAAAGATAAATGCAACTGTACATGAAGAATACAAAATCATCATCAATATTGCCAGTGACATATTTCCTGGAAGAGTCAATTTTAAGTTCCTTCCCTAAGACTCTATCAATGAGAGTTATACATCGTTGGAAAAAACAAGCTAGGAGCTTTCAACCAAGCTATAAATGATTTATGCAACAAAAGAAATGTGAAAGTTAAATGCAACTGTATATGAAAAATACAAAATCATCAACAATATTGCCAGTGACATATTTCCTGGAAGAGTCAATTTTAAGTTCCTTCCCTAAGACTCTATCAATGAGAGTTATACATCGTTGGAAAGAACAAGCTAGGAGCTTTCAACCAAGCTATAAACGATTTATGCAACAAAAGAAATGTGAAAGATAAATGCAACTGTATATGAAAAACACAAAATCATCAACAATATTCCCAGTGACATATATCCCAGGTGAGTCAATTTTAAGTTCCGTTCCTAAGTCTCTATCAAGGAGAGTTATACATCGTTGGAAAGAACAAGCTAAGGGCTTTCAATCGAGCTATAAACGTTTTATGCAACAAAAGAAATGTGAAAGATAACTGCAACTGTACATGAAGAATACAAAATCATCATCAATATTGCCAGTGACATATTTCCTGGAAGAGTCAATTTTAAGTTCCTTCCCTAAGACTCTATCAATGAGAGTTATACATCGTTGGAAAGAACAAGCAAAGAGCTTTCAACCAAGCTATAAATGATTTATGCAACATAAGAAATGTGAAAGTTAAATGCAACTGTACATGAAAAATACAAAATCATCAACAATATTGCCAGTAACATATTTCATAGATGAGTCAACTTTAAGTTCCTTTCCTAAACCTCTTTCAACGAGAGCTTTACATAGCTGGAAAGAACAAGCAAAGAGCTTTCAACCAAGCTATAAATGATTTATGCAACATAAGAAATGTGAAAGTTAAATGCAACTGTACATGAAAAATACAAAATCATCAACAATATTGCCAGTGACATATTTCCTGAAAGAGTCAATTTTAAGTTCCTTCCCTAAGACTCTATCAGTGAGAGTTATACATCGTTGGAAAGAACAAGCTAAGGGCTTTCAATCAAGCTATAAACGTTTTATGCAACAAAAGAAATGTGAAAGATAAATGCAACTGTACATGAAGAATACAAAATCATCAACAATATTGCCAGTGACATATTTCCTGGAAGAGTCAATTTTAAGTTCCTTCCCTAAGACTCTATCAACGAGAGTTATACATCGTTGGAAAGAACAAGCTAGGAGCTTTCAACCAAGCTATAAATGATTTATGCAACAAAAGAAATGTGAAAGTTAAATGCAACTGTATATGAAAAATACAAAATCATCAACAATATTGCCAGTGACATATTTCCTGGAAGAGTCAATTTTAAGTTCCTTCCCTAAGACTCTATCAATGAGGGTTATACATCGTTGGAAAGAACAAGCTAGGAGCTTTCAACCAAGCTATAAATAATTTATGCAGCAAAAGAAATGTGAAAGATAAATGCAACTGTACATGAAGAATACAAAATCATCAACAATATTGCCAGTGACATATTTCCTGGAAGAGTCAATTTTAAGTTCCTTTCCTAAGCCTCTATCAATGAGAGTTATATATCGTTGAAAAGAACAAGCTAAGAGCTTCCAATCAAGCTACAAATGATTTATGCAACAAAAGAAATGTGAAAGTTAAATGCAACTGTACATGAAAAATACAAAATCATCAACAATATTGCCAGTGACATATTTCCTGAAAGAGTCAATTTTAAGTTCCTTCCCTAAGACTCTATCAGTGAGAGTTATACATCGTTGGAAAGAACAAGCTAGGAGCTTTCAACCAAGATATAAACGATTTATGCAACAAAAGAAATGTGAAAGATAAATGCAACTGTATATGAAAAACACAAAATCATCAACAATATTCCCAGTGACATATATCCCAGGTGAGTCAATTTTAAGTTCCGTTCCTAAGTCTCTATCAAGGAGAGTTATACATCGTTGGAAAGAACAAACTAAGGGCTTTCAATCGAGCTATAAACGTTTTATGCAACAAAAGAAATGTGAAAGATAAATGCAACTGTACATGAAGAATACAAAATCATCATCAATATTGCCAGTGACATATTTCCTGGAAGAGTCAATTTTAAGTTCCTTCCCTAAGACTCTATCAATGAGAGTTATACATCGTTGGAAAAAACAAGCTAGGAGCTTTCAACCAAGCTATAAATGATTTATGCAACAAAAGAAATGTGAAAGTTAAATGCAACTGTATATGAAAAATACAAAATCATCAACAATATTGCCAGTGACATATTTCCTGAAAGATTCAATTTTAAGTTCCTTCCCTAAGACTTTATCAATGAGAGTTATACATCGTTGGAAAGAACAAGCTAGGAGCTTTCAACCAAGCTATAAATGATTTATGCAACAAAAGAAATGTGAAAGATAAATGCAACTGTACATGAAGAATACAAAATCATCAACAATATTGCCAGTGACATATTTCCTGGAAGAGTCAATTTTAAGTTCCTTCCCTAAGACTCTATCAATGAGAGTTATACATCGTTGGAAAGAACAAGCTAGGAGCTTTCAACCAAGCTATAAATGATTTATACAACAAAAGAAATGTGAAAGTTAAATGCAACTGTACATGAAAAATACAAAATCATCAACAATATTGCCAGTGACATATTTCCTGAAAGAGTCAATTTTAAGTTCCTTCCCTAAGACTCTATCAGTGAGAGTTATACATCGTTGGAAAGAACAAGCTAAGAGCTTCCAATCAAGCTGTAAGTCGTTGATGCAGCAAAAGAAATGTGAAAGTTAAGTGCAACTGTATATGAAAAATACAAAATCATCAACAATATTCCCAGTGACATATTTCCCAGGGGAGTCAATTTTAAGTTCCGTTCCTAAGTCTCTATCAAGGAGAGTTATACATCGTTGGAAAGAAAAAGCTAAGGGCTTTCAATCAAGCTGTAAACGGTTTATGCAACAAAAGAAATGTGAAAGATAAATGCAACTGTATATGAAAAATATAAAATCATCAACAATATTCCCAGTGACATATTTCCTAAGTGTGTCAACTATAAGTTCCTTCCATAAGCCTCTATCAATGAGAGTTATACATCGTTGAAAAGAACAAGCTAAGGGCTTCCAATCAAGCTACAAATGATTTATGCAACAAAAGAAATGTGAAAGTTAAATGCAACTGTACATGAAAAATACAAAATCATCAACAATATTGCCAGTGACATATTTCCTGAAAGAGTCAATTTTAAGTTCCTTCCCTAAGACTCTATCAGTGAGAGTTATACATCGTTGGAAAGAACAAGCTAGGAGCTTTCAACCAACCTATAAATGATTTATGCAACAAAAGAAATGTGAAAGATAAATGCAACTGTATATGAAAAATACAAAATCATCAACAATATTCCCAGTGACATATTTCCCAGGTGAGTCAATTTTAAGTTCCGTTCCTAAGTCTCTATCAAGGAGAGTTATACATCGTTGGAAAGAACAAGCTAAGGGCTTTCAATCAAGCTATAAACGTTTTATGCAACAAAAGAAATGTGAAAGATAAATGCAACTGTACATGAAGAATACAAAATCATCAACAATATTGCCAGTGACATATTTCCTGGAAGAGTCAATTTTAAGTTCCTTCCCTAAGACTCTATCAATGAGAGTTATACATCGTTGGAAAGAACAAGCTAGGAGCTTTCAACCAAGCTATAAATGATTTATGCAACAAAAGAAATGTGAAAGTTAAATGCAACTGTATATGAAAAATACAAAATCATCAACAATATTGCCAGTGACATATTTCCTGAAAGAGTCAATTTTAATTTCCTTTCCTAAGCCTCTATCAATGAGAGTTATACATCGTTGGAAAGAACAAGCTAAGAGCTTCCAACCAAGCTATAACTGATTTATGCAATAAAAGAAATGTGAAAGTTAAATGCAACTGTATATGAAAAATAAAAAATCATCAACAATATTGCCAGTGACATATTTCCTGGAAGAGTCAATTTTAAGTTCCTTCCCTAAGACTCTATCAATGAGAGTTATACATCGTTGGAAAGAACAAGCTAGGAGCTTTCAACCAAGCTATAAATAATTTATGCAACAAAAGAAATGTGAAAGATAAATGCAACTGTACATGAAGAATACAAAATCATCAACAATATTGCCAGTGACATATTTCCTGGAAGAGTCAATTTTAAGTTGCTTTCCTAAGCCTCTATCAATGAGAGTTATACATCGTTGGAAAGAACAAGCTAAGAGCTTCCAATCAAGCTGTAAGTCGTTGATACAGCAAAAGAAATGTGAAAGTTAAGTGCAACTGTATATGAAAAATACAAAATCATCAACAATATTCCCAGTGACATATTTCCCAGGGGAGTCAATTTTAAGTTCCGTTCCTAAGTCTCTATCTAGGAGAGTTATACATCGTTGGAAAGAAAAAGCTAAGGGCTTTCAATCAAGCTGTAAACGGTTTATGCAACAAAAGAAATGTGAAAGATAAATGCAACTGTATATGAAAAATATAAAATCATCAACAATATTCCCAGTGACATATTTCCTAAGTGTGTCAACTATAAGTTCCTTCCCTAAACCTCTTTCAACGAGAGCTTTACATAGCTGGAAAGAACAAGCAAAGACCTTTCAACCAAGCTATAAATGATTTATGCAACATAAGAAATGTGAAAGTTAAATGCAACTGTACATGAAAAATACAAAATCATCAACAATATTGCCAGTGACATATTTCCTGAAAGAGTCAATTTTAAGTTCCTTCCCTAAGACTCTATCAGTGAGAGTTATACATCGTTGGAAAGAACAAGCTAAGGGCTTTCAATCAAGCTATAAACGTTTTATGCAACAAAAGAAATGTGAAAGATAAATGCAACTGTACATGAAGAATACAAAATCATCAACAATATTACCAGTGACATATTTCCTGGAAGAGTCAATTTTAAGTTCCTTCCCTAAGACTCTATCAATGAGAGTTATACATCGTTGGAAAGAACAAGCTAGGAGCTTTCAACCAAGCTATAAATGATTTATGCAACAAAAGAAATGTGAAAGTTAAATGCAACTGTATATGAAAAATACAAAATCATCAACAATATTGCCAGTGACATATTTCCTGGAAGAGTCAATTTTAAGTTCCTTCCCTAAGACTCTATCAATGAGGGTTATACATCGTTGGAAAGAACAAGCTAGGAGCTTTCAACCAAGCTATAAATAATTTATGCAACAAAAGAAATGTGAAAGATAAATGCAACTGTACATGAAGAATACAAAATCATCAACAATATTGCCAGTGACATATTTCCTGGAAGAGTCAATTTTAAGTTCCTTTCCTAAGCCTCTATCAATGAGAGTTATACATCGTTGAAAAGAACAAGCTAAGAGCTTCCAATCAAGCTACAAATGATTTATGCAACAAAAGAAATGTGAAAGTTAAATGCAACTGTACATGAAAAATACAAAATCATCAACAATATTGCCAGTGACATATTTCCTGAAAGAGTCAATTTTAAGTTCCTTCCCTAAGACTCTATCAGTGAGAGTTATACATCGTTGGAAAGAACAAGCTAGGAGCTTTCAACCAAGCTATAAATGATTTATGCAACAAAAGAAATGTGAAAGATAAATGCAACTGTATATGAAAAATACAAAATCATCAACAATATTGCCAGTGACATATTTCCTGGAAGAGTCAATTTTAAGTTCCGTTCCTAAGTCTCTATCAAGAAGAGTTATACATCGTTGAAAAGAACAAGCTAAGAGCTTCCAATCAAGCTACAAATGATTTACGCAACAAAAGAAATGTGAAAGTTAAATGCAACTGTACATGAAAAATACAAAATCATCAACAATATTGCCAGTGACATATTTCCTGGAAGAGTCAATTTTAAGTTCCTTCCCTAAGACTCTATCAATGAGGGTTATACATCGTTGGAAAGAACAAGCTAGGAGCTTTCAACCAAGCTATAAATAATTTATGCAACAAAAGAAATGTGAAAGATAAATGCAACTGTACATGAAAAATAAAAAATCATCAACAATATTGCCAGTGACATATTTCCTGGAAGAGTCAATTTTAAGTTCCTTCCCTAAGACTCTATCAATGAGAGTTATACATCGTTGGAAAGAACAAGCTAGGAGCTTTCAACCAAGCTATAAATAATTTATGCAACAAAAGAAATGTGAAAGATAAATGCAACTGTACATGAAGAATACAAAATCATCAACAATATTGCCAGTGACATATTTCCTGGAAGAGTCAATTTTAAGTTCCTTTCCTAAGCCTCTATCAATGAGAGTTATACATCGTTGAAAAGAACAAGCTAAGAGCTTCCAATCAAGCTACAAATGATTTACGCAACAAAAGAAATGTGAAAGTTAAATGCAACTGTACATGAAAAATACAAAATCATCAACAATATTGCCAGTGACATATTTCCTGAAAGAGTCAATTTTAAGTTCCTTCCCTAAGACTCTATCAGTGAGAGTTATACATCGTTGGAAAGAACAAGCTAAGGGCTTTCCATCAAGCTATAAACGTTTTATGCAACAAAAGAAATGTGAAAGATAAATGCAACTGTACATGAAGAATACAAAATCATCAACAATATTACCAGTGACATATTTCCTGGAAGAGTCAATTTTAAGTTCCTTCCCTAAGACTCTATCAATGAGAGTTATACATCGTTGGAAAGAACAAGCTAGGAGCTTTCAACCAAGCTATAAATGATTTATGCAACAAAAGAAATGTGAAAGTTAAATGCAACTGTATATGAAAAATACAAAATCATCAACAATATTGCCAGTGACATATTTCCTGGAAGAGTCAATTTTAAGTTCCTTCCCTAAGACTCTATCAATGAGGGTTATACATCGTTGGAAAGAACAAGCTAGGAGCTTTCAACCAAGCTATAAATAATTTATGCAACAAAAGAAATGTGAAAGATAAATGCAACTGTACATGAAGAATACAAAATCATCAACAATATTGCCAGTGACATATTTCCTGGAAGAGTCAATTTTAAGTTCCTTTCCTAAGCCTCTATCAATGAGAGTTATACATCGTTGAAAAGAACAAGCTAAGAGCTTCCAATCAAGCTACAAATGATTTATGCAACAAAAGAAATGTGAAAGTTAAATGCAACTGTACATGAAAAATACAAAATCATCAACAATATTGCCAGTGACATATTTCCTGAAAGAGTCAATTTTAAGTTCCTTCCCTAAGACTCTATCAGTGAGAGTTATACATCGTTGGAAAGAACAAGCTAGGAGCTTTCAACCAAGCTATAAATGATTTATGCAACAAAAGAAATGTGAAAGATAAATGCAACTGTATATGAAAAATACAAAATCATCAACAATATTCCCAGTGACATATTTCCCAGGTGAGTCAATTTTAAGTTCCGTTCCTAAGTCTCTATCAAGAAGAGTTATACATCGTTGAAAAGAACAAGCTAAGAGCTTCCAATCAAGCTACAAATGATTTACGCAACAAAAGAAATGTGAAAGTTAAATGCAACTGTACATGAAAAATACAAAATCATCAACAATATTGCCAGTGACATATTTCCTGGAAGAGTCAATTTTAAGTTCCTTCCCTAAGACTCTATCAATGAGGGTTATACATCGTTGGAAAGAACAAGCTAGGAGCTTTCAACCAAGCTATAAATAATTTATGCAACAAAAGAAATGTGAAAGATAAATGCAACTGTACATGAAAAATAAAAAATCATCAACAATATTGCCAGTGACATATTTCCTGGAAGAGTCAATTTTAAGTTCCTTCCCTAAGACTCTATCAATGAGAGTTATACATCGTTGGAAAGAACAAGCTAGGAGCTTTCAACCAAGCTATAAATAATTTATGCAACAAAAGAAATGTGAAAGATAAATGCAACTGTACATGAAGAATACAAAATCATCAACAATATTGCCAGTGACATATTTCCTGGAAGAGTCAATTTTAAGTTCCTTCCCTAAGACTCTATCAATGAGGGTTATACATCGTTGGAAAGAACAAGCTAGGAGCTTTCAACCAAGCTATAAATAATTTATGCAACAAAAGAAATGTGAAAGATAAATGCAACTGTACATGAAAAATAAAAAATCATCAACAATATTGCCAGTGACATATTTCCTGGAAGAGTCAATTTTAAGTTCCTTCCCTAAGACTCTATCAATGAGACTTATACATCGTTGGAAAGAACAAGCTAGGAGCTTTCAACCAAGCTATAAATAATTTATGCAACAAAAGAAATGTGAAAGTTAAATGCAACTGTACATGAAAAATACAAAATCATCAACAATATTGCCAGTGACATATTTCCTGAAAGAGTCAATTTTAAGTTCCTTCCCTAAGACTCTATCAAGAAGAGTTATACATCGTTGGAAAGAACAAGCTAAGGGCTTTCAATCAAGCTATAAACGTTTTATGCAACAAAAGAAATGTGAAAGATAAATGCAACTGTACATGAAGAATACAAAATCATCAACAATATTGCCAGTGACATATTTCCTGGAAGAGTCAATTTTAAGTTCCTTCCCTAAGACTCTAACAATGAGAGTTATACATCGTTGGAAAGAACAAGCTAGGAGCTTTCAACCAAGCTATAAATGATTTATGCAACAAAAGAAATGTGAAAGTTAAATGCAACTGTATATGAAAAATACAAAATCATCAACAATATTGCCAGTGACATATTTCCTGAAAGAGTCAATTTTAAGTTCCTTTCCTAAGCCTCTATCAATGAGAGTTATACATCGTTGGAAAGAACAAGCTAAGAGCTTCCAATCAAGCTATAACTCATTTATGCAACAAAAGAAATGTGGAAGTTAAATGCAACTGTACATGAAAAATACAAAATCATCAACAATATTGCCAGTGACATATTTCCTGAAAGAGTCAATTTTAAGTTCCTTCCCTAAGACTCTATCAGTGAGAGTTATACATCTTTGGAAAGAACAAGCTAGGAGCTTTCAACCAAGCTATAAATGATTTATGCAACAAAAGAAATGTGAAAGATAAATGCAACTGTATATGAAAAATACAAAATCATCAACAATATTCCCAGTGACATATTTCCCAGGTGAGTCAATTTTAAGTTCCGTTCCTAAGTCTCTATCAAGGAGAGTTATACATCGTTGGAAAGAACAAGCTAAGGGCTTTCAATCGAGCTATAAACGTTTTATGCAACAAAAGAAATGTGAAAGATAAATGCAACTGTACATGAAGAATACAAAATCATCAACAATATTGCCAGTGACATATTTCCTGGAAGAGTCAATTTTAAGTTCCTTCTCTAAGACTCTATCAATGAGAGTTATACATCGTTGGAAAGAACAAGCTAGGAGCTTTCAACCAAGCTATAAATGATTTATGCAACAAAAGAAATGTGAAAGTTAAATGCAACTGTATATGAAAAATACAAAATCATCAACAATATTGCCAGTTACATATTTCCTGAAAGAGTCAATTTTAAGTTCCTTTCCTAAGCCTCTATCAATGAGAGTTATACATCGTTGGAAAGAACAAGCTCAAGCTATAACTGATTTATGCAATAAAAGAAATGTGAAAGTTAAATGCAACTGTATATGAAAAATAAAATATCATCAACAATATTGCCAGTGACATATTTCCTGGAAGAGTCAATTTTAAGTTCCTTCCCTAAGACTCTATCAGTGAGAGTTATACATCGTTGGAAAGAACAAGCTAGGAGCTTTCAACCAAGCTATAAATGATTTATGCAACAAAAGAAATGTGAAAGATAAATGCAACTGTACATGAAGAATACAAAATCATCAACAATATTGCCAGTGACATATTTCCTGGAAGAGTCAATTTTAAGTTCCTTTCCTAAGCCTCTATCAATGAGAGTTATACATCGTTGAAAAGAACAAGCTAAGAGCTTCCAATCAAGCTACAAATGATTTACGCAACAAAAGAAATGTGAAAGTTAAATGCAACTGTACATGAAAAATACAAAATCATCAACAATATTGCCAGTGACATATTTCCTGAAAGAGTCAATTTTAAGTTCCTTTCCTAAGCCTCTATCAGTGAGAGTTATACATCGTTGGAAAGAACAAGCTAGGAGCTTTCAACCACGCTATAAGTGATTTATGCAACAAAAGAAATGTGAAAGATAAATGCAACTGTATATGAAAAATACAAAATCATCAACAATATTCCCAGTGACATATTTCCCAGGTGAGTCAATTTTAAGTTCCGTTCCTAAGTCTCTATCAAGGAGAGTTATACATCGTTGGAAAGAACAAGCTAAGGGCTTTCAATCGAGCTATAAACGTTTTATGCAACAAAAGAAATGTGAAAGATAAATGCAACTGTACATGAAGAATACAAAATCATCAACAATATTGCCAGTGACATATTTCCTGGAAGAGTCAATTTTAAGTACCTTCCCTAAGACTCTATCAATGAGAGTTATACATCGTTGGAAAGAACAAGCTAGGAGCTTTCAACCAAGCTATAAATGATTTATGCAACAAAAGAAATGTGAAAGTTAAATGCAACTGTATATGAAAAATACAAAATCATCAACAATATTGCCAGTGACATATTTCCTGAAAGAGTCAATTTTAAGTTCCTTTCCTAAGCCTCTATCAATGAGAGTTATACATCGTTGGAAAGAACAAGCTCAAGCTATAACTGATTTATGCAATAAAAGAAATGTGAAAGTTAAATGCAACTGTATATGAAAAATAAAAAATCATCAACAATATTGCCAGTGACATATTTCCTGGAAGAGTCAATTTTAAGTTCCTTCCCTAAGACTCTATCAGTGAGAGTTATACATCGTTGGAAAGAACAAGCTAGGAGCTTTCAACCAAGCTATAAACGTTTTATGCAACAAAAGAAATGTGAAAGATAAATGCAACTGTACATGAAGAATACAAAATCATCAACAATATTACCAGTGACATATTTCCTGGAAGAGTCAATTTTAAGTTCCTTCCCTAAGACCCTATCAATGAGAGTTATACACCGTTGGAAAGAACAAGCTAGGAGCTTTCAACCAAGCTATAAATGATTTATGCAACAAAAGAAATGTGAAAGTTAAATGCAACTGTATATGAAAAATACAAAATCATCAACAATATTGCCAGTGACATATTTCCTGGAAGAGTCAATTTTAAGTTCCTTCCCTAAGACTCTATCAATGAGGGTTATACATCGTTGGAAAGAACAAGCTAGGAGCTTTCAACCAAGCTATAAATAATTTATGCAACAAAAGAAATGTGAAAGATAAATGCAACTGTACATGAAGAATACAAAATCATCAACAATATTGCCAGTGACATATTTCCTGGAAGAGTCAATTTTAAGTTCCTTTCCTAAGCCTCTATCAATGAGAGTTATACATCGTTGAAAAGAACAAGCTAAGAACTTCCAATCAAGCTACAAATGATTTATGCAACAAAAGAAATGTGAAAGTTAAATGCAACTGTACATGAAAAATACAAAATCATCAACAATATTGCCAGTGACATATTTCCTGAAAGAGTCAATTTTAAGTTCCTGCCCTAAGACTCTATCAGTGAGAGTTATACATCGTTGGAAAGAACAAGCTAGGAGCTTTCAACCAAGCTATAAATGATTTATGCAACAAAAGAAATGTGAAAGATAAATGCAACTGTATATGAAAAATACAAAATCATCAACAATATTCCCAGTGACATATTTCCCAGGTGAGTCAATTTTAAGTTCCGTTCCTAAGTCTCTATCAAGGAGAGTTATACATCGTTGGAAAGAACAAGCTAAGGGCTTTCAATCGAGCTATAAACGTTTTATGCAACAAAAGAAATGTGAAAGATAAATGCAACTGTACATGAAGAATACAAAATCATCAACAATATTGCCAGTGACATATTTCCTGGATGAGTCAATTTTAAGTTCCTTTCCTAAGCCTCTATCAATGAGAGTTATACATCGTTGAAAAGAACAAGCTAAGAGCTTCCAATCAAGCTACAAATGATTTACGCAACAAAAGAAATGTGAAAGTTAAATGCAACCGTACATGAAAAATACAAAATCATCAACAATATTGCCAGTGAGATATTTCCTGAAAGAGTCAATTTTAAGTTCCTTCCCTAAGACTCTATCAGTGAGAGTTATACATCGTTGGAAAGAACAAGCTAGGAGCTTTCAACCAAGCTATAAATGATTTATGCAACAAAAGAAATGTGAAAGATAAATGCAACTGTATATGAAAAATACAAAATCATCAACAATATTCCCAGTGACATATTTCCCAGGTGAGTCAATTTTAAGTTCCGTTCCTAAGTCTCTATCAAGAAGAGTTATACATCGTTGGAAAGAACAAGCTAAGGGCTTTCAATCAAGCTATAAACGTTTTATGCAACAAAAGAAATGTGAAAGATAAATGCAACTGTACATGAAGAATACAAAATCATCAACAATATTGCCAGTGACATATTTCCTGGAAGAGTCAATTTTAAGTTCCTTCCCTAAGACTCTATCAATGAGAGTTATACATCGTTGGAAAGAACAAGCTAGGAGCTTTCAACCAAGCTATAAATGATTTATGCAACAAAAGAAATGTGAAAGTTAAATGCAACTGTATATGAAAAATACAAAATCATCAACAATATTGCCAGTGACATATTTCCTGAAAGAGTCAATTTTAAGTTCCTTTCCTAAGCCTCTATCAATGAGAGTTATACATCGTTGGAAAGAACAAGCTAAGAGCTTCCAATCAAGCTATAACTGATTTATGCAATAAAAGAAATGTGAAAGATAAATGCAACTGTACATGAAGAATACAAAATCATCAACAATATTGCCAGTGACATATTTCCTGGAAGAGTCAATTTTAAGTTCCTTCCCTAAGACTCTATCAGTGAGAGTTATACATCGTTGGAAAGAACAAGCTAGGAGCTTTCAACCAAGCTATAAGTGATTTATGCAACAAAAGAAATGTGAAAGATAAATGCAACTGTATATGAAAAATACAAAATCATCAACAATATTCCCAGTGACATATCTCCCAGGTGAGTCAATTTTAAGTTCCGTTCCTAAGTCTCTATCAAGGAGAGTTATACATCGTTGGAAAGAACAAGCTAAGGGCTTTCAATCGAGCTATAAACGTTTTATGCAACAAAAGAAATGTGAAAGATAAATGCAACTGTACATGAAGAATACAAAATCATCAACAATATTGCCAGTGACATATTTCCTGGAAGAGTCAATTTTAAGTACCTTCCCTAAGACTCTATCAATGAGAGTTATACATCGTTGGAAAGAACAAGCTAGGAGCTTTCAACCAAGCTATAAATGATTTATGCAACAAAAGAAATGTGAAAGTTAAATGCAACTGTATATGAAAAATACAAAATCATCAACAATATTGCCAGTGACATATTTCCTGAAAGAGTCAATTTTAAGTTCCTTTCCTAAGCCTCTATCAATGAGAGTTATACATCGTTGGAAAGAACAAGCTCAAGCTATAACTGATTTATGCAATAAAAGAAATGTGAAAGTTAAATGCAACTGTATATGAAAAATAAAAAATCATCAACAATATTGCCAGTGACATATTTCCTGGAAGAGTCAATTTTAAGTTCCTTCCCTAAGACTCTATCAGTGAGAGTTATACATCGTTGGAAAGAACAAGCTAGGAGCTTTCAACCAAGCTATAAACATTTTATGCAACAAAAGAAATGTGAAAGATAAATGCAACTGTACATGAAGAATACAAAATCATCAACAATATTACCAGTGACATATTTCCTGGAAGAGTCAATTTTAAGTTCCTTCCCTAAGACTCTATCAATGAGAGTTATACATCGTTGGAAAGAACAAGCTAGGAGCTTTCAACCAAGCTATAAATGATTTATGCAACAAAAGAAATGTGAAAGTTAAATGCAACTGTATATGAAAAATACAAAATCATCAACAATATTGCCAGTGACATATTTCCTGGAAGAGTCAATTTTAAGTTCCTTCCCTAAGACTCTATCAATGAGGGTTATACATCGTTGGAAAGAACAAGCTAGGAGCTTTCAACCAAGCTATAAATAATTTATGCAACAAAAGAAATGTGAAAGATAAATGCAACTGTACATGAAGAATACAAAATCATCAACAATATTGCCAGTGACATATTTCCTGGAAGAGTCAATTTTAAGTTCCTTTCCTAAGCCTCTATCAATGAGAGTTATACATCGTTGAAAAGAACAAGCTAAGAGCTTCCAATCAAGCTACAAATGATTTACGCAACAAAAGAAATGTGAAAGTTAAATGCAACCGTACATGAAAAATACAAAATCATCAACAATATTGCCAGTGACATATTTCCTGAAAGAGTCAATTTTAAGTTCCTTCCCTAAAACTCTATCAGTGAGAGTTATACATCGTTGGAAAGAACAAGCTAGGAGCTTTCAACCAAGCTATAAATGATTTATGCAACAAAAGAAATGTGAAAGATAAATGCAACTGTACATGAAGAATACAAAATCATCAACAATATTGCCAGTGACATATTTCCTGGAAGAGTCAATTTTAAGTTCCTTCCCTAAGACTCTATCAATGAGAGTTATACATCGTTGGAAAGAACAAGCTAGGAGCTTTCAACCAAGCTATAAATGATTTATGCAACAAAAGAAATGTGAAAGTTAAATGCAACTGTATATGAAAAATACAAAATGATCAACAATATTGCCAGTGACATATTTCCTGAAAGAGTCAATTTTAAGTTCCTTTCCTAAGCCTCTATCAATGAGAGTTATACATCGTTGGAAAGAACAAGCTAAGAGCTTCCAATCAAGCTATAACTGATTTATGCAATAAAAGAAATGTGAAAGATAAATGCAACTGTACATGAAGAATACAAAATCATCAACAATATTGCCAGTGACATATTTCCTGGAAGAGTCAATTTTAAGTTCCTTCCCTAAGACTCTATCAGTGAGAGTTATACATCGTTGGAAAGAACAAGCTAGGAGCTTTCAACCAAGCTATAAGTGATTTATGCAACAAAAGAAATGTGAAAGATAAATGCAACTGTATATGAAAAATACAAAATCATCAACAATATTCCCAGTGACATATTTCCCAGGTGAGTCAATTTTAAGTTCCGTTCCTAAGTCTCTATCAAGGAGAGTTATACATCGTTGGAAAGAACAAGCTAAGGGCTTTCAATCGAGCTATAAACGTTTTATGCAACAAAAGAAATGTGAAAGATAAATGCAACTGTACATGAAGAATACAAAATCATCAACAATATTGCCAGTGACATATTTCCTGGAAGAGTCAATTTTAAGTACCTTCCCTAAGACTCTATCAATGAGAGTTATACATCGTTGGAAAGAACAAGCTAGGAGCTTTCAATCAAGCTATAAACGTTTTATGCAACAAAAGAAATGTGAAAGATAAATGCAACTGTACATGAAGAATACAAAATCATCAACAATATTGCCAGTGACATATTTCCTGGAAGAGTCAATTTTAAGTTCCTTCCCTAAGACTCTATCAATGAGAGTTATACATCGTTGGAAAGAACAAGCTAGGAGCTTTCAACCAAGCTATAAATGATTTATGCAACAAAAGAAATGTGAAAGTTAAATGCAACTGTATATGAAAAATACAAAATCATCAACAATATTGCCAGTGACATATTTCCTCAAAGAGTCAATTTTAAGTTCCTTTCCTAAGCCTCTATCAATGAGAGTTATACATCGTTGGAAAGAACAAGCTAAGAGCTTCCAATCAAGCTATAACTGATTTATGCAATAAAAGAAATGTGAAAGTTAAATGCAACTGTATATGAAAAATAAAAAATCATCAACAATATTGCCAGTGACATATTTCCTGGAAGAGTCAATTTTAAGTTCCTTCCCTAAGACTCTATCAATAAGAGTTATACATCGTTGGAAAGAACAAGCTAGGAGCTTTCAACCAAGCTATAAATAATTTATGCAACAAAAGAAATGTGAAAGATAAATGCAACTGTACATGAAGAATACAAAATCATCAACAATATTGCCAGTAACATATTTCCTAGATGAGTCAATTTTAAGTTCCTTTCCTAAACCTCTTTCAACGAGAGCTTTACATAGCTGGAAAGAACAAGCAAAGAGCTTTCAACCAAGCTATAAATGATTTATGCAACATAAGAAATGTGAAAGTTAAATGCAACTGTACATGAAAAATACAAAATCATCAACAATATTGCCAGTGACATATTTCCTGCAAGAGTCAATTTTAAGTTCCTTCCCTAAGACTCTATCAGTGAGAGTTATACATCGTTGGAAAGAACAAGCTAAGGGCTTTCAATCAAGCTATAAACGTTTTATGCAACAAAAGAAATGTGAAAGATAAATGCAACTGTACATGAAGAATACAAAATCATCAACAATATTGCCAGTGACATATTTCCTGGAAGAGTCAATTTTAAGTTCCTTCCCTAAGACTCTATCAATGAGAGTTATACATCGTTGGAAAGAACAAGCTAGGAGCTTTCAACCAAGCTATAAATGATTTATGCAACAAAAGAAATGTGAAAGTTAAATGCAACTGTACATGAAAAATACAAAATCATCAACAATATTGCCAGTGACATATTTCCTGAAAGAGTCAATTTTAAGTTCCTTCCCTAAGACTCTATCAGTGAGAGTTATACATCGTTGGAAAGAACAAGCTAGGAGCTTTCAACCAAGCTATAAATGATTTATGCAACAAAAGAAATGTGAAAGATAAATGCAACTGTATATGAAAAATACAAAATCATCAACAATATTCCCAGTGACATATTTCCCAGGTGAGTCAATTTTAAGTTCCGTTCCTAAGTCTCTATCAAGGAGAGTTATACATCGTTGGAAAGAACAAGCTAGGAGCTTTCAACCAAGCTATAAATGATTTATGCAACAAAAGAAATGTGAAAGTTAAATGCAACTGTATATGAAAAATACAAAATCATCAACAATATTGCCAGTGACATATTTCCTGGAAGAGTCAATTTTAAGTTCCTTCCCTAAGACTCTATCAATGAGAGTTATACATCGTTGGAAAGAACAAGCTCAAGCTATAACTGATTTATGCAATAAAAGAAATGTGAAAGTTAAATGCAACTGTATATGAAAAATAAAAAATCATCAACAATATTGCCAGTGACATATTTCCTGGAAGAGTCAATTTTAAGTTCCTTCCCTAAGACTCTATCAGTGAGAGTTATACATCGTTGGAAAGAACAAGCTAGGAGCTTTCAACCAAGCTATAAACGTTTTATGCAACAAAAGAAATGTGAAAGATAAATGCAACTGTACATGAAGAATACAAAATCATCAACAATATTACCAGTGACATATTTCCTGGAAGAGTCAATTTTAAGTTCCTTCCCTAAGACCCTATCAATGAGAGTTATACACCGTTGGAAAGAACAAGCTAGGAGCTTTCAACCAAGCTATAAATGATTTATGCAACAAAAGAAATGTGAAAGTTAAATGCAACTGTATATGAAAAATACAAAATCATCAACAATATTGCCAGTGACATATTTCCTGGAAGAGTCAATTTTAAGTTCCTTCCCTAAGACTCTATCAATGAGGGTTATACATCGTTGGAAAGAACAAGCTAGGAGCTTTCAACCAAGCTATAAATAATTTATGCAACAAAAGAAATGTGAAAGATAAATGCAACTGTACATGAAGAATACAAAATCATCAACAATATTGCCAGTGACATATTTCCTGGATGAGTCAATTTTAAGTTCCTTTCCTAAGCCTCTATCAATGAGAGTTATACATCGTTGAAAAGAACAAGCTAAGAGCTTCCAATCAAGCTACAAATGATTTACGCAACAAAAGAAATGTGAAAGTTAAATGCAACCGTACATGAAAAATACAAAATCATCAACAATATTGCCAGTGAGATATTTCCTGAAAGAGTCAATTTTAAGTTCCTTCCCTAAGACTCTATCAGTGAGAGTTATACATCGTTGGAAAGAACAAGCTAGGAGCTTTCAACCAAGCTATAAATGATTTATGCAATAAAAGAAATGTGAAAGATAAATGCAACTGTATATGAAAAATACAAAATCATCAACAATATTCCCAGTGACATATTTCCCAGGTGAGTCAATTTTAAGTTCCGTTCCTAAGTCTCTATCAAGAAGAGTTATACATCGTTGGAAAGAACAAGCTAAGGGCTTTCAATCAAGCTATAAACGTTTTATGCAACAAAAGAAATGTGAAAGATAAATGCAACTGTACATGAAGAATACAAAATCATCAACAATATTGCCAGTGACATATTTCCTGGAAGAGTCAATTTTAAGTTCCTTCCCTAAGACTCTATCAATGAGAGTTATACATCGTTGGAAAGAACAAGCTAGGAGCTTTCAACCAAGCTATAAATGATTTATGCAACAAAAGAAATGTGAAAGTTAAATGCAACTGTATATGAAAAATACAAAATCATCAACAATATTGCCAGTGACATATTTCCTGAAAGAGTCAATTTTAAGTTCCTTTCCTAAGCCTCTATCAATGAGAGTTATACATCGTTGGAAAGAACAAGCTAAGAGCTTCCAATCAAGCTATAACTGATTTATGCAATAAAAGAAATGTGAAAGATAAATGCAACTGTACATGAAGAATACAAAATCATCAACAATATTGCCAGTGACATATTTCCTGGAAGAGTCAATTTTAAGTTCCTTCCCTAAGACTCTATCAGTGAGAGTTATACATCGTTGGAAAGAACAAGCTAGGAGCTTTCAACCAAGCTATAAGTGATTTATGCAACAAAAGAAATGTGAAAGATAAATGCAACTGTATATGAAAAATACAAAATCATCAACAATATTCCCAGTGACATATCTCCCAGGTGAGTCAATTTTAAGTTCCGTTCCTAAGTCTCTATCAAGGAGAGTTATACATCGGTGGAAAGAACAAGCTAAGGGCTTTCAATCGAGCTATAAACGTTTTATGCAACAAAAGAAATGTGAAAGATAAATGCAACTGTACATGAAGAATACAAAATCATCAACAATATTGCCAGTGACATATTTCCTGGAAGAGTCAATTTTAAGTACCTTCCCTAAGACTCTATCAATGAGAGTTATACATCGTTGGAAAGAACAAGCTAGGAGCTTTCAACCAAGCTATAAATGATTTATGCAACAAAAGAAATGTGAAAGTTAAATGCAACTGTATATGAAAAATACAAAATCATCAACAATATTGCCAGTGACATATTTCCTGAAAGAGTCAATTTTAAGTTCCTTTCCTAAGCCTCTATCAATGAGAGTTATACATCGTTGGAAAGAACAAGCTCAAGCTATAACTGATTTATGCAATAAAAGAAATGTGAAAGTTAAATGCAACTGTATATGAAAAATAAAAAATCATCAACAATATTGCCAGTGACATATTTCCTGGAAGAGTCAATTTTAAGTTCCTTCCCTAAGACTCTATCAGTGAGAGTTATACATCGTTGGAAAGAACAAGCTAGGAGCTTTCAACCAAGCTATAAACATTTTATGCAACAAAAGAAATGTGAAAGATAAATGCAACTGTACATGAAGAATACAAAATCATCAACAATATTACCAGTGACATATTTCCTGGAAGAGTCAATTTTAAGTTCCTTCCCTAAGACTCTATCAATGAGAGTTATACATCGTTGGAAAGAACAAGCTAGGAGCTTTCAACCAAGCTATAAATGATTTATGCAACAAAAGAAATGTGAAAGTTAAATGCAACTGTATATGAAAAATACAAAATCATCAACAATATTGCCAGTGACATATTTCCTGGAAGAGTCAATTTTAAGTTCCTTCCCTAAGACTCTATCAATGAGGGTTATACATCGTTGGAAAGAACAAGCTAGGAGCTTTCAACCAAGCTATAAATAATTTATGCAACAAAAGAAATGTGAAAGATAAATGCAACTGTACATGAAGAATACAAAATCATCAACAATATTGCCAGTGACATATTTCCTGGAAGAGTCAATTTTAAGTTCCTTTCCTAAGCCTCTATCAATGAGAGTTATACATCGTTGAAAAGAACAAGCTAAGAGCTTCCAATCAAGCTACAAATGATTTACGCAACAAAAGAAATGTGAAAGTTAAATGCAACCGTACATGAAAAATACAAAATCATCAACAATATTGCCAGTGACATATTTCCTGAAAGAGTCAATTTTAAGTTCCTTCCCTAAAACTCTATCAGTGAGAGTTATACATCGTTGGAAAGAACAAGCTAGGAGCTTTCAACCAAGCTATAAATGATTTATGCAACAAAAGAAATGTGAAAGATAAATGCAACTGTATATGAAAAATACAAAATCATCAACAATATTCCCAGTGACATATTTCCCAGGTGAGTCAATTTTAAGTTCCGTTCCTAAGTCTCTATCAAGAAGAGTTATACATCGTTGGAAAGAACAAGCTAAGGGCTTTCAATCAAGCTATAAACGTTTTATGCAACAAAAGAAATGTGAAAGATAAATGCAACTGTACATGAAGAATACAAAATCATCAACAATATTGCCAGTGACATATTTCCTGGAAGAGTCAATTTTAAGTTCCTTCCCTAAGACTCTATCAATGAGAGTTATACATCGTTGGAAAGAACAAGCTAGGAGCTTTCAACCAAGCTATAAATGATTTATGCAACAAAAGAAATGTGAAAGTTAAATGCAACTGTATATGAAAAATACAAAATCATCAACAATATTGCCAGTGACATATTTCCTGAAAGAGTCAATTTTAAGTTCCTTTCCTAAGCCTCTATCAATGAGAGTTATACATCGTTGGAAAGAACAAGCTAAGAGCTTCCAATCAAGCTATAACTGATTTATGCAATAAAAGAAATGTGAAAGATAAATGCAACTGTACATGAAGAATACAAAATCATCAACAATATTGCCAGTGACATATTTCCTGGAAGAGTCAATTTTAAGTTCCTTCCCTAAGACTCTATCAGTGAGAGTTATACATCGTTGGAAAGAACAAGCTAGGAGCTTTCAACCAAGCTATAAGTGATTTATGCAACAAAAGAAATGTGAAAGATAAATGCAACTGTATATGAAAAATACAAAATCATCAACAATATTCCCAGTGACATATTTCCCAGGTGAGTCAATTTTAAGTTCCGTTCCTAAGTCTCTATCAAGGAGAGTTATACATCGTTGGAAAGAACAAGCTAAGGGCTTTCAATCGAGCTATAAACGTTTTATGCAACAAAAGAAATGTGAAAGATAAATGCAACTGTACATGAAGAATACAAAATCATCAACAATATTGCCAGTGACATATTTCCTGGAAGAGTCAATTTTAAGTACCTTCCCTAAGACTCTATCAATGAGAGTTATACATCGTTGGAAAGAACAAGCTAGGAGCTTTCAATCAAGCTATAAACGTTTTATGCAACAAAAGAAATGTGAAAGATAAATGCAACTGTACATGAAGAATACAAAATCATCAACAATATTGCCAGTGACATATTTCCTCAAAGAGTCAATTTTAAGTTCCTTTCCTAAGCCTCTATCAATGAGAGTTATACATCGTTGGAAAGAACAAGCTAAGAGCTTCCAATCAAGCTATAACTGATTTATGCAATAAAAGAAATGTGAAAGTTAAATGCAACTGTATATGAAAAATAAAAAATCATCAACAATATTGCCAGTGACATATTTCCTGGAAGAGTCAATTTTAAGTTCCTTCCCTAAGACTCTATCAATAAGAGTTATACATCGTTGGAAAGAACAAGCTAGGAGCTTTCAACCAAGCTATAAATAATTTATGCAACAAAAGAAGTGTGAAAGATAAATGCAACTGTACATGAAGAATACAAAATCATCAACAATATTGCCAGTAACATATTTCCTAGATGAGTCAATTTTAAGTTCCTTTCCTAAACCTCTTTCAACGAGAGCTTTACATAGCTGGAAAGAACAAGCAAAGAGCTTTCAACCAAGCTATAAATGATTTATGCAACATAAGAAATGTGAAAGTTAAATGCAACTGTACATGAAAAATACAAAATCATCAACAATATTGCCAGTGACATATTTCCTGCAAGAGTCAATTTTAAGTTCCTTCCCTAAGACTCTATCAGTGAGAGTTATACATCGTTGGAAAGAACAAGCTAAGGGCTTTCAATCAAGCTATAAACGTTTTATGCAACAAAAGAAATGTGAAAGATAAATGCAACTGTACATGAAGAATACAAAATCATCAACAATATTGCCAGTGACATATTTCCTGGAAGAGTCAATTTTAAGTTCCTTCCCTAAGACTCTATCAATGAGAGTTATACATCGTTGGAAAGAACAAGCTAGGAGCTTTCAACCAAGCTATAAATGATTTATGCAACAAAAGAAATGTGAAAGTTAAATGCAACTGTACATGAAAAATACAAAATCATCAACAATATTGCCAGTGACATATTTCCTGAAAGAGTCAATTTTAAGTTCCTTCCCTAAGACTCTATCAGTGAGAGTTATACATCGTTGGAAAGAACAAGCTAGGAGCTTTCAACCAAGCTATAAATGATTTATGCAACAAAAGAAATGTGAAAGATAAATGCAACTGTATATGAAAAATACAAAATCATCAACAATATTCCCAGTGACATATTTCCCAGGTGAGTCAATTTTAAGTTCCGTTCCTAAGTCTCTATCAAGGAGAGTTATACATCGTTGGAAAGAACAAGCTAGGAGCTTTCAACCAAGCTATAAATGATTTATGCAACAAAAGAAATGTGAAAGTTAAATGCAACTGTATATGAAAAATACAAAATCATCAACAATATTGCCAGTGACATATTTCCTGAAAGAGTCAATTTTAAGTTCCTTCCCTAAGACTCTATCAGTGAGAGTTATACATCGTTGGAAAGAACAAGCTAGGAGCTTTCAACCAAGCTATAAATGATTTATGCAACAAAAGAAATGTGAAAGATAAATGCAACTGTATATGAAAAATACAAAATCATCAACAATATTCCCAGTGACATATTTCCCAGGTGAGTCAATTTTAAGTTCCGTTCCTAAGTCTCTATCAAGGAGAGTTATACATCGTTGGAAAGAACAAGCTAAGGGCTTTCAATCGAGCTATAAACGTTTTATGCAACAAAAGAAATGTGAAAGATAAATGCAACTGTACATGAAGAATACAAAATCATCAACAATATTGCCAGTGACATATTTCCTGGAAGAGTCAATTTTAAGTTCCTTCCCTAAGACTCTATCAATGAGAGTTATACATCGTTGGAAAGAACAAGCTAGGAGCTTTCAACCAAGCTATAAATGATTTATGCAACAAAAGAAATGTGAAAGTTAAATGCAACTGTATATGAAAAATACAAAATCATCAACAATATTGCCAGTTACATATTTCCTGAAAGAGTCAATTTTAAGTTCCTTTCCTAAGCCTCTATCAATGAGAGTTATACATCGTTGGAAAGAACAAGCTCAAGCTATAACTGATTTATGCAATAAAAGAAATGTGAAAGTTAAATGCAACTGTATATGAAAAATAAAAAATCATCAACAATATTGCCAGTGACATATCTCCTGGAAGAGTCAATTTTAAGTTCCTTCCCTAAGACTCTATCAGTGAGAGTTATACATCGTTGGAAAGAACAAGCTAGGAGCTTTCAACCAAGCTATAAATGATTTATGCAACAAAAGAAATGTGAAAGATAAATGCAACTGTACATGAAGAATACAAAATCATCAACAATATTGCCAGTGACATATTTCCTGGAAGAGTCAATTTTAAGTTCCTTTCCTAAGCCTCTATCAATGAGAGTTATACATCGTTGAAAAGAACAAGCTAAGAGCTTCCAATCAAGCTACAAATGATTTACGCAACAAAAGAAATGTGAAAGTTAAATGCAACTGTACATGAAAAATACAAAATCATCAACAATATTGCCAGTGACATATTTCCTGAAAGAGTCAATTTTAAGTTCCTTCCCTAAGACTCTATCAGTGAGAGTTATACATCGTTGGAAAGAACAAGCTAGGAGCTTTCAATGAAGCTATAAATGATTTATGCAACAAAAGAAATGTGAAAGATAAATGCAACTGTATATGAAAAATACAAAATCATCAACAATATTCCCAGTGACATATTTCCCAGGTGAGTCAATTTTAAGTTCCGTTCCTAAGTCTCTATCAAGAAGAGTTATACATCGTTGGAAAGAACAAGCTAAGGGCTTTCAATCAAGCTATAAACGTTTTATGCAACAAAAGAAATGTGAAAGATAAATGCAACTGTACATGAAGAATACAAAATCATCAACAATATTGCCAGTGACATATTTCCTGGAAGAGTCAATTTTAAGTCCCTTCCCTAAGACTCTATCAGTGAGAGTTATACATCGTTGGAAAGAACAAGCTAGGAGCTTTCAACCAAGCTATAAATGATTTATGCAACAAAAGAAATGTGAAAGATAAATGCAACTGTATATGAAAAATACAAAATCATCAACAATATTCCCAGTGACATATTTCCCAGGTGAGTCAATTTTAAGTTCCGTTCCTAAGTCTCTATCAAGGAGAGTTATACATCGTTGGAAAGAACAAGCTCAAGCTATAACTGATTTATGCAATAAAAGAAATGTGAAAGTTAAATGCAACTGTATATGAAAAATAAAAAATCATCAACAATATTGCCAGTGACATATTTCCTGAAAGAGTCAATTTTAAGTTCCTTTCCTAAGCCTCTATCAATGAGAGTTATACATCGTTGGAAAGAACAAGCTCAAGCTATAACTGATTTATGCAATAAAAGAAATGTGAAAGTTAAATGCAACTGTATATGAAAAATAAAAAATCATCAACAATATTGCCAGTGACATATTTCCTGGAAGAGTCAATTTTAAGTTCCTTCCCTAAGACTCTATCAGTGAGAGTTATACATCGTTGGAAAGAACAAGCTAGGAGCTTTCAACCAAGCTATAAATGATTTATGCAACAAAAGAAATGTGAAAGATAAATGCAACTGTACATGAAGAATACAAAATCATCAACAATATTGCCAGTGACATATTTCCTGGAAGAGTCAATTTTAAGTTCCTTTTCTAAGCCTCTATCAATGAGAGTTATACATCGTTGAAAAGAACAAGCTAAGAGCTTCCAATCAAGCTACAAATGATTTACGCAACAAAAGAAATGTGAAAGTTAAATGCAACTGTACATGAAAAATACAAAATCATCAACAATATTGCCAGTGACATATTTCCTGAAAGAGTCAATTTTAAGTTCCTTCCCTAAGACTCTATCAGTGAGAGTTATACATCGTTGGAAAGAACAAGCTAGGAGCTTTCAACCAAGCTATAAATGATTTATGCAACAAAAGAAATGTGAAAGATAAATGCAACTGTATATGAAAAATACAAAATCATCAACAATATTCCCAGTGACATATTTCCCAGGTGAGTCAATTTTAAGTTCCGTTCCTAAGTCTCTATCAAGAAGAGTTATACATCGTTGGAAAGAACAAGCTAAGGGCTTTCAATCAAGCTATAAACGTTTTATGCAACAAAAGAAATGTGAAAGATAAATGCAACTGTACATGAAGAATACAAAATCATCAACAATATTGCCAGTGACATATTTCCTGGAAGAGTCAATTTTAAGTTCCTTCCCTAAGACTCTATCAATGAGAGTTATACATCGTTGGAAAGAACAAGCTAAGAGCTTCCAATCAAGCTATAACTGATTTATGCAGTAAAAGAAATGTGAAAGTTAAATGCAACTGTATATGAAAAATAAAAAATCATCAACAATATTGCCAGTGACATATTTCCTGGAAGAGTCAATTTTAAGTTCCTTCCCTAAGACTCTATCAATGAGAGTTATACATCGTTGGAAAGAACAAGCTAGGAGCTTTCAACCAAGCTATAAATAATTTATGCAACAAAAGAAATGTGAAAGATAAATGCAACTGTACATGAAGAATACAAAATCATCAACAATATTGCCAGTGACATATTTCCTGGAAGAGTCAATTTTAATTTGCTTTCCTAAGCCTCTTTCAATGAGAGTTATACATCGTTGGAAAGAACAAGCTAAGAGCTTCCAATCAAGCTGTAAGTCGTTGATACAGCAAAAGAAATGTGAAAGTTAAGTGCAACTGTATATGAAAAATACAAAATCATCAACAATATTCCCAGTGACATATTTCCCAGGGGAGTCAATTTTAAGTTCCGTTCCTAAGTCTCTATCAAGGAGAGTTATACATCGTTGGAAAGAAAAAGCTAAGGGCTTTCAATCAAGCTGTAAACGGTTTATGCAACAAAAGAAATGTGAAAGATAAATGCAACTGTATATGAAAAATATAAAATCATCAACAATATTCCCAGTGACATATTTCCTAAGTGTGTCAACTATAAGTTCCTTTCCTAAGCCTCTATCAATGAGAGTTATACATCGTTGGAAAGAACAAGCTAGGAGCTATCAACCATGCTATAAATGATTTATGCAACAAAAGAAATGTGAAAGTTAAATGCAACTGTATATGAAAAATACAAAATCATCAACAATATTCCCAGTAAAAATTTTTCCTGAAAGAGTCAATTTTAAGTTCCTTTCCTAAGCCTCTTTCAACGAGAGCTTTACATAGCTGGAAAGAACAAGCAAAGAGCTTTCAACCAAGCTATAAATGATTTATGCAACATAAGAAATGTGAAAGTTAAATGCAACTGTACATGAAAAATACAAAATCATCAACAATATTGCCAGTAACATATTTCCTAGATGAGTCAATTTTAAGTTCATTTCCTAAACCTCTTTCAACGAGAGCTTTACATAGCTGGAAAGAACAAGCAAAGGGCTTTCAACCAAGCTATAAACGATTTACGCAACATAAGAAATGTGAAAGTTAAATGCAACTGTACATGAAAAATACAAAATCATCAACAATATTGCCAGTGACATATTTCCTGAAAGAGTCAATTTTAAGTTCCTTCCCTAAGACTCTATCAGTGAGAGTTATACATCGTTGGAAAGAACAAGCTAGGAGCTTTCAACTAAGCTATAAATGATTTATGCAACAACAGAAATGTGAAAGATAAATGCAACTGTATATGAAAAATACAAAATCATCAACAATATTCCTAGTGACATATTTCCCAGGTGAGTCAATTTTAAGTTCCGTTCCTAAGTCTCTATCAAGGAGAGTTATACATCGTTGGAAAGAACAAGCTAAGGGCTTTCAATCAAGCTATAAACGTTTTATGCAACAAAAGAAATGTGAAAGATAAATGCAACTGTACATGAAGAATACAAAATCATCAACAATATTGCCAGTGACATATTTCCTGGAAGAGTCAATTTTAAGTTCCTTCCCTAAGACTCTATCAATGAGAGTTATACATCGTTGGAAAGAACAAGCTAGGAGCTTTCAACCAAGCTATAAATGATTTATGCAACAAAAGAAATGTGAAAGTTAAATGCAACTGTATATGAAAAATACAAAATCATCAACAATATTGCCAGTGACATATTTCCTGAAAGAGTCTATTTTAAGTTCCTTTCCTAAGCCTCTATCAATGAGAGTTAAACATCGTTGGAAAGAACAAGCTAAGATCTTCCACTCAAGCTAGAACTGATTTATGCAATAAAAGATATGTGAAAGTTAAATGCAACTGTACATGAAAAATACAAAATCATCAACAATATTCCCAGTGACATATTTCCTAAGTGTGTCAACTATAAGTTCCTTCACTAAGCCTCTATCAATGAGAGTTATACATCGTTGGAAAGAACAAGCTAGGAGCTTTCAACCATGCTATAAATGATTTATGCAACAAAAGAAATGTGAAAGTTAAATGCAACTGTATATGAAAAATAAAAAATCATCAACAATATTGCCAGTGACATATTTCCTGGAAGAGTCAATTTTAAGTTCCTTCCCTAAGACTCTATCAATGAGAGTTATACATCGTTGGAAAGAACAAGCTAGGAGCTTTCAACCAAGCTATAAATGATTTATGCAACAAAAGAAATGTGAAAGTTAAATGCAACTGTATATGAAAAATAAAAAATCATCAACAATATTGCCAGTGACATATTTCCTGGAAGAGTCAATTTTAAGTTCCTTCCCTAAGACACTATCAATGAGAGTTATACATCGTTGGAAAGAACAAGCTAAGACCTTCCAATCAAGCTATAACTGACTTATGCAATAAAAGAAATGTGAAAGTTAAATGCAACTGTATATGAAAAATACAAAATCATCAACAATATTGCCAGTGACATATTTCCTAGATGAGTCAATTTTAAGTTCCTTTCCTAAGCCTCTATCAATGAGAGTTAGACGTCGTACGAAAGAACAAGCTAAGAGCTTTCAACCAAGCTGTAAGTCGTTTATGCAGCAAAACAACTGTGAAAGTTAAATGCAACTGTATATGAAAAATACATTTTCATCAACAATATTCCCAGTGACATATATCCCAGGTGAGTCAATTTTAAGTTCCGTTCCTAAGCCTCTATCAAGGAGAGTTATACATCGTTGGAAAGATCAAGCTAGGGGCTTTCAACCAAGCTATAAACGGTTTATGCAACAAAAGAAATGTGAAAGATAAATGCAACTGTACATGAAAAATAAAAAATCATCAACAATATTCCCAGTGACATATTTCCTAAGTGTGTCAACTATAAGTTCCTTCCCTAAGCCTCTATCAATGAGAGTTATACATCGTTGGAAAGAACAAGCTAGTAGCTTTCAACCATGCTATAAATGATTTATGCAACAAAAGAAATGTGAAAGTTAAATGCAACTGTATATGAAAAATACAAAATCATCAACAATATTGCCAGTGACATATTTCCTGAAAGAGTCAATTTTAAGTTCCTTCCCTAAGACTCTATCAGTGAGAGTTATACATCGTTGGAAAGAACAAGCTAGGAGCTTTCAACCAAGCTATAAATGATTTATGCAGCAAAAGAAATGTGAAAGTTAAATGCAACTGTATATGAAAAATACAAAATCATCAACAATATTGCCAGTGACATATTTCCTGAAAGAGTCAATTTTTAATTTCCTTCCCTAAGACTCTATCAGTGAGAGTTATACATCGTTGGAAAGAACAAGCTAGGAGCTTTCAACCAAGCTATAAATGATTTATGCAACAAAAGAAATGTGAAAGATAAATTCAACTGTATATGAAAAATACAAAATCATCAACAATATTGCCAGTGACATATTTCCTGGAAGAGTCAATTTTAAGTTCCTTCCCTAAGACTCTATCAATGAGAGTTATACATCGTTGGAAAGAACAAGCTAGGAGCTTTCAACCAAGCTATAAACGTTTTATGCAACAAAAGAAATGTGAAAGATAAATGCAACTGTACATGAAGAATACAAAATCATCAACAATATTGCCAGTGACATATTTCCTGAAAGAGTCAATTTTAAGTTCCTTCCCTAAGACTCTATCAGTGAGAGTTATACATCGTTGGAAAGAACAAGCTAAGGGCTTTCAATCAAGCTATAAACGTTTTATGCAACAAAAGAAATGTGAAAGATAAATGCAACTGTACATGAAGAATACAAAATCATCAACAATATTGCCAGTGACATATTTCCTGGAAGAGTCAATTTTAAGTTCCTTCCCTAAGACTCTATCAATGAGAGTTATACATCGTTGGAAAGAACAAGCTAGGAGCTTTCAACCAAGCTATAAATGATTTATGCAACAAAAGAAATGTGAAAGTTAAATGCAACTGTATATGAAAAATACAAAATCATCAACAATATTGCCAGTGACATATTTCCTGGAAGAGTCAATTTTAAGTTCCTTCCCTAAGACTCTATCAATGAGGGTTATACATCGTTGGAAAGAACAAGCTAGGAGCTTTCAACCAAGCTATAAATAATTTATGCAACAAAAGAAATGTGAAAGATAAATGCAACTGTACATGAAGAATACAAAATCATCAACAATATTGCCAGTGACATATTTCCTGGAAGAGTCAATTTTAAGTTCCTTTCCTAAGCCTCTATCAATGAGAGTTATACATCGTTGAAAAGAACAAGCTAAGAGCTTCCAATCAAGCTACAAATGATTTATGCAACAAAAGAAATGTGAAAGTTAAATGCAACTGTACATGAAAAATACAAAATCATCAACAATATTGCCAGTGACATATTTCCTGAAAGAGTCAGTTTTAAGTTCCTTCCCTAAGACTCTATCAGTGAGAGTTATACATCGTTGGAAAGAACAAGCTAAGGGCTTTCAATCAAGCTATAAACGTTTTATGCAACAAAAGAAATGTGAAAGATAAATGCAACTGTACATGAAGAATACAAAATCATCAACAATATTGCCAGTGACATATTTCCTGGAAGAGTCAATTTTAAGTTCCTTCCCTAAGACTCTATCAATGAGAGTTATACATCGTTGGAAAGAACAAGCTAGGAGCTTTCAACCAAGCTATAAATAATTTATGCAACAAAAGAAATGTGAAAGTTAAATGCAACTGTATATGAAAAATACAAAATCATCAACAATATTGCCAGTGACATATTTCCTGGAAGAGTCAATTTTAAGTTCCTTCCCTAAGACTCTATCAATGAGGGTTATACATCGTTGGAAAGAACAAGCTAGGAGCTTTCAACCAAGCTATAAATAATTTATGCAACAAAAGAAATGTGAAAGATAAATGCAACTGTACATGAAGAATACAAAATCATCAACAATATTGCCAGTGACATATTTCCTGGAAGAATCAATTTTAAGTTCCTTTCCTAAGCCTCTATCAATGAGAGTTATACATCGTTGAAAAGAACAAGCTAAGAGCTTCCAATCAAGCTACAAATGATTTATGCAACAAAAGAAATGTGAAAGTTAAATGCAACTGTACATGAAAAATACAAAATCATCAACAATATTGCCAGTGACATATTTCCTGAAAGAGTCAATTTTAAGTTCCTTCCCTAAGACTCTATCAGTGAGAGTTATACATCGTTGGAAAGAACAAGCTAGGAGCTTTCAACCAAGCTATAATTGATTTATGCAACAAAAGAAATGTGAAAGATAAATGCAACTGTATATGAAAAATACAAAATCATCAACAATATTCCCAGTGACATATTTCCCAGGTGAGTCAATTTTAAGTTCCGTTCCTAAGTCTCTATCAAGGAGAGTTATACATCGTTGGAAAGAACAAGCTAAGGGCTTTCAATCGAGCTATAAACGTTTTATGCAACAAAAGAAATGTGAAAGATAAATGCAACTGTACATGAAGAATACAAAATCATCAACAATATTGCCAGTGACATATTTCCTGGAAGAGTCAATTTTAAGTTCCTTCCCTAAGACTCTATCAATGAGAGTTATACATCGTTGGAAAGAACAAGCTAGGAGCTTTCAACCAAGCTATAAATGATTTATGCAACAAAAGAAATGTGAAAGTTAAATGCAACTGTATATGAAAAATACAAAATCATCAACAATATTGCCAGTGACATATTTCCTGAAAGAGTCAATTTTAAGTTCCTTTCCTAAGCCTCTATCAATGAGAGTTATACATCGTTGGAAAGAACAAGCTAGGAGCTTTCAACCAAGCTATAAATGATTTATGCAGCAAAAGAAATGTGAAAGTTAAATGCAACTGTATATGAAAAATACAAAATCATCAACAATATTGCCAGTGACATATTTCCTGAAAGAGTCAATTTTAAGTTCCTTCCCTAAGACTCTATCAGTGAGAGTTATACATCGTTGGAAAGAACAAGCTAGGAGCTTTGAACCAAGCTATAAATGATTTATGCAACAAAAGAAATGTGAAAGTTAAATGCAACTGTATATGAAAAATACATTTTCATCAACAATATTCCCAGTGACATATATCCCAGGTGAGTCAATTTTAAGTTCCGTTCCTAAGCCTCTATCAAGGAGAGTTATACATCGTTGGAAAGATCAAGCTAGGGGCTTTCAACCAAGCTATAAACGGTTTATGCAACAAAAGAAATGTGAAAGATAAATGCAACTGTACATGAAAAATAAAAAATCATCAACAATATTCCCAGTGACATATTTCCTAAGTGTGTCAACTATAAGTTCCTTCCCTAAGCCTCTATCAATGATAGTTATACATCGTTGGAAAGAACAAGCTAGGAGCTTTCAACCATGCTATAAATGATTTATGCAACAAAAGAAATGTGAAAGTTAAATGCAACTGTATATGAAAAATACAAAATCATCAACAATATTGCCAGTGACATATTTCCTGAAAGAGTCAATTTTAAGTTCCTTCCCTAAGACTCTATCAGTGAGAGTTATACATCGTTGGAAAGAACAAGCTAGGAGCTTTCAACCAAGCTATAAATGATTTATGCAGCAAAAGAAATGTGAAAGTTAAATGCAACTGTATATGAAAAATACAAAATCATCAACAATATTGCCAGTGACATATTTCCTGAAAGAGTCAATTTTTAATTTCCTTCCCTAAGACTCTATCAGTGAGAGTTAGACATCGTTGGAAAGAACAAGCTAGGAGCTTTCAACCAAGCTATAAATGATTTATGCAACAAAAGAAATGTGAAAGATAAATTCAACTGTATATGAAAAATACAAAATCATCAACAATATTCCCAGTGACATATTTCCCAGGTGAGTCAATTTTAAGTTCCGTTCCTAAGTCTCTATCAAGGAGAGTTATACATCGTTGGAAAGAACAAGCTAAGGGCTTTCAATCAAGCTATAAACGTTTTATGCAAAAAAAGAAATGTGAAAGATAAATGCAACTGTACATGAAGAATACAAAATCATCAACAATATTGCCAGTGACATATTTCCTGGAAGAGTCAATTTTAAGTTCCTTCCCTAAGACTCTATCAATGAGAGTTATACATCGTTGGAAAGAACAAGCTAGGAGCTTTCAACCAAGCTATAAATGATTTATGCAGCAAAAGAAATGTGAAAGTTAAATGCAACTGTATATGAAAAATACAAAATCATCAACAATATTGCCAGTGACATATTTCCTGAAAGAGTCAATTTTAAGTTCCTTCCCTAAGACTCTATCAGTGAGAGTTATACATCGTTGGAAAGAACAAGCTAGGAGCTTTGAACCAAGCTATAAATGATTTATGCAACAAAAGAAATGTGAAAGTTAAATGCAACTGTATATGAAAAATACATTTTCATCAACAATATTCCCAGTGACATATATCCCAGGTGAGTCAATTTTAAGTTCCGTTCCTAAGCCTCTATCAAGGAGAGTTATACATCGTTGGAAAGATCAAGCTAGGGGCTTTCAACCAAGCTATAAACGGTTTATGCAACAAAAGAAATGTGAAAGATAAATGCAACTGTACATGAAAAATAAAAAATCATCAACAATATTCCCAGTGACATATTTCCTAAGTGTGTCAACTATAAGTTCCTTCCCTAAGCCTCTATCAATGATAGTTATACATCGTTGGAAAGAACAAGCTAGGAGCTTTCAACCAAGCTATAAATAATTTATGCAACAAAAGAAATGTGAAAGTTAAATGCAACTGTATATGAAAAATACAAAATCATCAACAATATTGCCAGTGACATATTTCCTGGAAGAGTCAATTTTAAGTTCCTTCCCTAAGACTCTATCAATGAGGGTTATACATCGTTGGAAAGAACAAGCTAGGAGCTTTCAACCAAGCTATAAATAATTTATGCAACAAAAGAAATGTGAAAGATAAATGCAACTGTACATGAAGAATACAAAATCATCAACAATATTGCCAGTGACATATTTCCTGGAAGAATCAATTTTAAGTTCCTTTCCTAAGCCTCTATCAATGAGAGTTATACATCGTTGAAAAGAACAAGCTAAGAGCTTCCAATCAAGCTACAAATGATTTATGCAACAAAAGAAATGTGAAAGTTAAATGCAACTGTACATGAAAAATACAAAATCATCAACAATATTGCCAGTGACATATTTCCTGAAAGAGTCAATTTTAAGTTCCTTCCCTAAGACTCTATCAGTGAGAGTTATACATCGTTGGAAAGAACAAGCTAGGAGCTTTCAACCAAGCTATAATTGATTTATGCAACAAAAGAAATGTGAAAGATAAATGCAACTGTATATGAAAAATACAAAATCATCAACAATATTCCCAGTGACATATTTCCCAGGTGAGTCAATTTTAAGTTCCGTTCCTAAGTCTCTATCAAGGAGAGTTATACATCGTTGGAAAGAACAAGCTAAGGGCTTTCAATCGAGCTATAAACGTTTTATGCAACAAAAGAAATGTGAAAGATAAATGCAACTGTACATGAAGAATACAAAATCATCAACAATATTGCCAGTGACATATTTCCTGGAAGAGTCAATTTTAAGTTCCTTCCCTAAGACTCTATCAATGAGAGTTATACATCGTTGGAAAGAACAAGCTAGGAGCTTTCAACCAAGCTATAAATGATTTATGCAACAAAAGAAATGTGAAAGTTAAATGCAACTGTATATGAAAAATACAAAATCATCAACAATATTGCCAGTGACATATTTCCTGAAAGAGTCAATTTTAAGTTCCTTTCCTAAGCCTCTATCAATGAGAGTTATACATCGTTGGAAAGAACAAGCTAGGAGCTTTCAACCAAGCTATAAATGATTTATGCAGCAAAAGAAATGTGAAAGTTAAATGCAACTGTATATGAAAAATACAAAATCATCAACAATATTGCCAGTGACATATTTCCTGAAAGAGTCAATTTTAAGTTCCTTCCCTAAGACTCTATCAGTGAGAGTTATACATCGTTGGAAAGAACAAGCTAGGAGCTTTGAACCAAGCTATAAATGATTTATGCAACAAAAGAAATGTGAAAGTTAAATGCAACTGTATATGAAAAATACATTTTCATCAACAATATTCCCAGTGACATATATCCCAGGTGAGTCAATTTTAAGTTCCGTTCCTAAGCCTCTATCAAGGAGAGTTATACATCGTTGGAAAGATCAAGCTAGGGGCTTTCAACCAAGCTATAAACGGTTTATGCAACAAAAGAAATGTGAAAGATAAATGCAACTGTACATGAAAAATAAAAAATCATCAACAATATTCCCAGTGACATATTTCCTAAGTGTGTCAACTATAAGTTCCTTCCCTAAGCCTCTATCAATGATAGTTATACATCGTTGGAAAGAACAAGCTAGGAGCTTTCAACCATGCTATAAATGATTTATGCAACAAAAGAAATGTGAAAGTTAAATGCAACTGTATATGAAAAATACAAAATCATCAACAATATTGCCAGTGACATATTTCCTGAAAGAGTCAATTTTAAGTTCCTTCCCTAAGACTCTATCAGTGAGAGTTATACATCGTTGGAAAGAACAAGCTAGGAGCTTTCAACCAAGCTATAAATGATTTATGCAGCAAAAGAAATGTGAAAGTTAAATGCAACTGTATATGAAAAATACAAAATCATCAACAATATTGCCAGTGACATATTTCCTGAAAGAGTCAATTTTTAATTTCCTTCCCTAAGACTCTATCAGTGAGAGTTAGACATCGTTGGAAAGAACAAGCTAGGAGCTTTCAACCAAGCTATAAATGATTTATGCAACAAAAGAAATGTGAAAGATAAATTCAACTGTATATGAAAAATACAAAATCATCAACAATATTCCCAGTGACATATTTCCCAGGTGAGTCAATTTTAAGTTCCGTTCCTAAGTCTCTATCAAGGAGAGTTATACATCGTTGGAAAGAACAAGCTAAGGGCTTTCAATCAAGCTATAAACGTTTTATGCAAAAAAAGAAATGTGAAAGATAAATGCAACTGTACATGAAGAATACAAAATCATCAACAATATTGCCAGTGACATATTTCCTGGAAGAGTCAATTTTAAGTTCCTTCCCTAAGACTCTATCAATGAGAGTTACACATCGTTGGAAAGAACAAGCTAGGAGCTTTCGACCAAGCTATAAATGATTTATGCAACAAAAGTAATGTGAAAGTTAAATGCAACTGTATATGAAAAATACAAAATCATCAACAATATTGCCAGTGACATATTTCCTGAAAGAGTCAATTTTAAGTTCCTTTCCTAAGCCTCTATCAATGAGAGTTATACATCGTTAGGAAGAACAAGCTAAGAGCTTCCACTCAAGCTATAACTGATTTATGCAATAAAAGAAATGTGAAAGTTAAATGCAACTGTATATGAAAAATAAAAAATCATCAACAATATTGCCAGTGACATATTTCCTGGAAGAGTCAATTTTAAGTTCCTTCCCTAAGACTCTATCAATGAGAGTTATACATCGTTGGAAAGAACAAGCTAGGAGCTTTCAACCAAGCTATAAACGTTTTATGCAACAAAAGAAATGTGAAAGATAAATGCAACTGTACATGAAGAATACAAAATCATCAACAATATTGCCAGTGACATATTTCCTGAAAGAGTCAATTTTAAGTTCCTTCCCTAAGACTCTATCAGTGAGAGTTATACATCGTTGGAAAGAACAAGCTAAGGGCTTTCAATCAAGCTATAAACGTTTTATGCAACAAAAGAAATGTGAAAGATAAATGCAACTGTACATGAAGAATACAAAATCATCAACAATATTGCCAGTGACATATTTCCTGGAAGAGTCAATTTTAAGTTCCTTCCCTAAGACTCTATCAATGAGAGTTATACATCGTTGGAAAGAACAAGCTAGGAGCTTTCAACCAAGCTATAAATGATTTATGCAACAAAAGAAATGTGAAAGTTAAATGCAACTGTATATGAAAAATACAAAATCATCAACAATATTGCCAGTGACATATTTCCTGGAAGAGTCAATTTTAAGTTCCTTCCCTAAGACTCTATCAATGAGGGTTATACATCGTTGGAAAGAACAAGCTAGGAGCTTTCAACCAAGCTATAAATAATTTATGCAACAAAAGAAATGTGAAAGATAAATGCAACTGTACATGAAGAATACAAAATCATCAACAATATTGCCAGTGACATATTTCCTGGAAGAGTCAATTTTAAGTTCCTTTCCTAAGCCTCTATCAATGAGAGTTATACATCGTTGAAAAGAACAAGCTAAGAGCTTCCAATCAAGCTACAAATGATTTATGCAACAAAAGAAATGTGAAAGTTAAATGCAACTGTACATGAAAAATACAAAATCATCAACAATATTGCCAGTGACATATTTCCTGAAAGAGTCAATTTTAAGTTCCTTCCCTAAGACTCTATCAGTGAGAGTTATACATCGTTGGAAAGAACAAGCTAAGGGCTTTCAATCAAGCTATAAACGTTTTATGCAACAAAAGAAATGTGAAAGATAAATGCAACTGTACATGAAGAATACAAAATCATCAACAATATTGCCAGTGACATATTTCCTGGAAGAGTCAATTTTAAGTTCCTTCCCTAAGACTCTATCAATGAGAGTTATACATCGTTGGAAAGAACAAGCTAGGAGCTTTCAACCAAGCTATAAATGATTTATGCAACGAAAGAAATGTGAAAGTTAAATGCAACTGTATATGAAAAATACAAAATCATCAACAATATTGCCAGTGACATATTTCCTGGAAGAGTCAATTTTAAGTTCCTTTCCTAAGCCTCTATCAATGAGAGTTATACATCGTTGAAAAGAACAAGCTAAGAGCTTCCAATCAAGCTACAAATGATTTATGCAACAAAAGAAATGTGAAAGTTAAATGCAACTGTACATGAAAAATACAAAATCATCAACAATATTGCCAGTGACATATTTCCTGAAAGAGTCAATTTTAAGTTCCTTCCCTAAGACTCTATCAGTGAGAGTTATACATCGTTGGAAAGAACAAGCTAAGGGCTTTCAATCAAGCTATAAACGTTTTATGCAACAAAAGAAATGTGAAAGATAAATGCAACTGTACATGAAGAATACAAAATCATCAACAATATTGCCAGTGACATATTTCCTGGAAGAGTCAATTTTAAGTTCCTTCCCTAAGACTCTATCAATGAGAGTTATACATCGTTGGAAAGAACAAGCTAGGAGCTTTCAACCAAGCTATAAATGATTTATGCAACGAAAGAAATGTGAAAGTTAAATGCAACTGTATATGAAAAATACAAAATCATCAACAATATTCCCAGTGACATATTTCCCAGGTGAGTCAATTTTAAGTTCCGTTCCTAAATCTCTATCAAGAAGAGTTATACATCGTTGGAAAGAACAAGCTAAGGGCTTTCAATCAAGCTATAAACGTTTTATGCAACAAAAGAAATGTGAAAGATAAATGCAACTGTACATGAAGAATACAAAATCATCAACAATATTCCCAGTGACATATTTCCTGGAAGAGTCAATTTTAAGTTCCTTCCCTAAGACTCTATCAATGAGAGTTATACATCGTTGGAAAGAACAAGCTAGGAGCTTTCAACCAAGCTATAAATGATTTATGCAACAAAAGAAATGTGAAAGTTAAATGCAAATGTATATGAAAAATACAAAATCATCAACAATATTGCCAGTGACATATTTGCTGAAAGAGTCAATTTTAAGTTCCTTTCCTAAGCCTCTATCAATGAGAGTTATACATCGTTGGAAAGAACAAGCTAGGAGCTTTCAACCAAGCTATAAATAATTTATGCAACAAAAGAAATGTGAAAGATAAATGCAACTGTACATGAAGAATACAAAATCATCAACAATATTGCCAGTGACATATTTCCTGGAAGAGTCAATTTTAAGTTCCTTCCCTAAGACTCTATCAATAAGAGTTATACATCGCTGGAAAGAACAAGCTAGGAGCTTTCAACCAAGCTATAAATAATTTATGCAACAAAAGAAATGTGAAAGATAAATGCAACTGTACATGAAGAATACAAAATCATCAACAATATTGCCAGTGACATATTTCCTGGAAGAGTCAATTTTAATTTGCTTTCCTAAGCCTCTATCAATGAGAGTTATACATCGTTGGAAAGAACAAGCTAAGAGCTTCCAATCAAGCTGTAAGTCGTTGATACAGCAAAAGAAATGTGAAAGTTAAGTGCAACTGTATATGAAAAATACAAAATCATCAACAATATTCCCAGTGACATATTTCCCAGGGAAGTCAATTTTAAGTTCCGTTCCTAAGTCTCTATCAAGGAGAGTTATACATCGTTGGAAAGAAAAAGCTAAGGGCTTTCAATCAAGCTGTAAACGGTTTATGCAACAAAAGAAATGTGAAAGATAAATGCAACTGTATATGAAAAATATAAAATCATCAACAATATTCCCAGTGACATATTTCCTAAGTGTGTCAACTATAAGCTCCTCCCCTAAGCCTCTATCAATGAGAGTTATACATCGTTGGAAAGAACAAGCTAGGAGCTATCAATCATGCTATAAATGATTTATGCAAAAAAAGAAATGTGAAAGTTAAATGCAACTGTATATGAAAAATACAAAATCATCAACAATATTCCCAGTGACATATTTCCTGAAAGAGTCAATTTTAAGTTCCTTTCCTAAGCCTCTTTCAACGAGAGCTTTACATAGCTGGAAAGAACAAGCAAAGAGCTTTCAACCAAGCTATAAATGATTTATGCAACATAAGAAATGTGAAAGTTAAATGCAACTGTACATGAAAAATACAAAATCATCAACAATATTGCCAGTAACATATTTCCTAGATGAGTCAATTTTAAGTTCCTTTCCTAAACCTCTTTCAACGAGAGCTTTACATAGCTGGAAAGAACAAGCAAAGGGCTTTCAACCAAGCTATAAATGATTTACGCAACATAAGAAATGTGAAAGTTAAATGCAACTGTATATGAAAAATACAAAATCATCAACAATATTCCCAGTGACATATTTCCTGAAAGAGTCAATTTTAAGTTCCTTTCCTAAGCCTCTTTCAACGAGAGCTTTACATCGTTGGAAAGAAAAAGCTAAGGGCTTTCAATCAAGCTATAAAGGGTTTATGCAACAAAAGAAATGTGAAAGATAAATGCAACTGTACATGAAAAATACAAAATCATCAACAATATTCCCAGTGACATATTTCCTAAGTGTGTCAACTATAAGTTCCTTCACTAAGCCTCTATCAATGAGAGTTATACATCTTTGGAAAGAACAAGCTAGGAGCTTTCAACCATGCTATAAATGATTTATGCAACAAAAGAAATGTGAAAGTTAAATGCAACTGTATATGAAAAATAAAAAATCATCAACAATATTGCCAGTGACATATTTCCTGAAAGAGTCAATTTTAAGTTCCTTCCCTAAGACTCTATCAGTGAGAGTTATACATCGTTGGAAAGAACAAGCTAGGAGCTTTCAACTAAGCTATAAATGATTTATGCAACAAAAGAAATGTGAAAGATAAATGCAACTGTATATGAAAAATACAAAATCATCAACAATATTCCTAGTGACATATTTCCCAGGTGAGTCAATTTTAAGTTCCGTTCCTAAGTCTCTATCAAGGAGAGTTATACATCGTTGGAAAGAACAAGCTAAGGGCTTTCAATCAAGCTATAAACGTTTTATGCAACAAAAGAAATGTGAAAGATAAATGCAACTGTACATGAAGAATACAAAATCATCAACAATATTGCCAGTGACATATTTCCTGGAAGAGTCAATTTTAAGTTCCTTCCCTAAGACTCTATCAATGAGAGTTATACATCGTTGGAAAGAACTAGCTAGGAGCTTTCAACCAAACTATAAATGATTTATGCAACAAAAGAAATGTGAAAGCTAAATGCAACTGTATATGAAAAATACAAAATCATCAACAATATTGCCAGTGACATATTTCCTGAAAGAGTCTATTTTAAGTTCCTTTCCTAAGCATCTATCAATGAGAGTTATACATCGTTGGAAAGAACAAGCTAAGATCTTCCACTCAAGCTAGAACTGATTTATGCAATAAAAGATATGTGAAAGTTAAATGCAACTGTATATGAAAAATAAAAAATCATCAACAATATTGCCAGTGACATATTTCCTGGAAGATTCAATTTTAAGTTCCTTCCCTAAGACTCTATCAATGAGAGTTATACATCGTTGGAAAGAACAAGCTAGGAGCTTTCAACCAAGCTATAAATAATTTATGCAACAAAAGAAATGTGAAAGATAAATGCAACTGTACATGAAGAATACAAAATCATCAACAATATTGCCAGTGACATATTTCCTGGAAGAGTCAATTTTAAGTTCCTTTCCTAAGCCTCTATCAATGAGAGTTATACATCGTTGGAAAGAACAAGCTAAGAGCTTCCAATCAAGCTGTAAGTCGTTGATGCAGCAAAAGAAATGTGAAAGTTAGGTGCAACTGTATATGAAAAATACAAAATCATCAACAATATTCCCAGTGACATATTTCCCAGGGGAGTCAATTTTAAGTTCCGTTCCTAAGTCTCTATCAAGGAGGGTTATACATCGTTGGAAAGAAAAAGCTAAGGGCTTTCAATCAAGCTATAAACGGTTTATGCAACAAAAGAAATGTGAAAGATAAATGCAACTGTACATGAAAAATACAAAATCATCAACAATATTCCCAGTGACATATTTCCTAAGTGTGTCAACTATAAGTTCCTTCACTAAGCCTCTATCAATGAGAGTTATACATCTTTGGAAAGAACAAGCTAGGAGCTTTCAACCATGCTATAAATGATTTATGCAACAAAAGAAATGTGAAAGTTAAATGCAACTGTATATGAAAAATAAAAAATCATCAACAATATTGCCAGTGACATATTTCCTGGAAGAGTCAATTTTAAGTTCCCTCCCTAAGACTCTATCAATGAGAGTTATACATCGTTGGAGAGAACAAGCTAGGAGCTTTCAACCAAGCTATAAATGATTTATGCAACAAAAGAAATGTGAAAGTTAAATGCAACTGTATATGAAAAATACAAAATCATCAACAATATTGCCAGTGACATATTTCCTGAAAGAGTCAATTTTAAGTTCCTTTCCTAAGCCTCTATCAATGAGACTTATACATCGATGGAAAGAACAAGCTGAGAGCTTCCAATCAAGCTATAACTGATTTATGCAATAAAAGAAATGTGAAAGTTAAATGCAACTGTATATGAAAAATAAAAAATCATCAACAATATTGCCAGTAACATATTTCCTAGATGAGTCAATTTTAAGTTCCTTTCCTAAGCCTCTATCAATGAGAGTTATACATCGTTGGAAAGAACAAGCTAAGAGCTTCCAATCAAGTTAAATGTGAAAGTTAAATGCAACTGTATATGAAAAATACAAAATCATCAACAATATTGCCAGTGACATATTTCCTAGATGAGTCAATTTTAAGTTCCTTTCCTAAGCCTCTATCAATGAGAGTTATACATCGTTGGAAAGAACAAGCTAAGAGCTTTCAATCAAGCTGTAAGTCGTTTATGCAGCAAAACAAATGTGAAAGTTAAATGCAACTGTATATGAAAAATACATTTTCATCAACAATATTCCCAGTGACATATATCCCAGGTGAGTCAATTTTAAGTTCCGTTCCTAAGCCTCTATCAAGGAGAGTTATACATCGTTGGAAAGATCAAGCTAAGGGCTTTCAACCAAGCTATAAACGGTTTATGCAACAAAAGAAATGTGAAAGATAAATGCAACTGTACATGAAAAATAAAAAATCATCAACAATATTCCCAGTGACATATTTCCTAAGTGTGTCAACTATAATTTCCTTCCCTAAGCCTCTATCAATGAGAGTTATACATCGTTGGAAAGAACAAGCTAGGAGCTTTCAACCATGCTATAAATGATTTATGCAACAAAAGAAATGTGAAAGTTAAATGCAACTGTATATGAAAAATACAAAATCATCAACAATATTGCCAGTAACATATTTCCTAGATGAGTCAATTTTAAGTTCCTTTCCTAAACTTCTTTCAACGAGAGCTTTACATAGCTGGAAAGAACAAGCAAAGAGCTTTCAACCAAGCTATAAATGGTTTATGCAACAAAAGAAATGTGAAAGTTAAATGCAACTGTATATGAAGAATACAAAATCATCAACAATATTCCCAGTGACATATTTCCCAGGTGAGTCAATTTTAAGTTCCGTTCCTAAGTCTCTATCAAGGAGCGTTATACATCGTTGGAAAGAATAAGCTAAGGGCTTTCAATCAAGCTATAAACGTTTTATGCAACAAAAGAAATGTGAAAGATAAATGCAACTGTACATGAAGAATACAAAATCATCAACAATATTCGCAGTGACATATTTCCTAAGTGAGTAAATTATAACTTACTTCCCTAAGCCTCTATCAACGAAAGTTATACATCGTTCGCAAGAACAGTCTAAGAGCTTGCAATCAAGCTATAAATGGTTTATGCAACAATAGAAATGTGAAAGTTAGGTGCAACTGTACTGTATATTTCCTAGATTAGTCAATTTTGAGTTTCTTTCCTAAGCCTCTATCAGCGAGGGTTATCTTCGTTGGAAAGAACAAAATAAGGGATTTCAACTAAGCTATACACGGTATATGCAGCGGAAAAAATGTGAGAGTTAAATACAACTGTATATGAAAAATACAGGGTCATCAACAATATTCCTCGTGACATAATTCCGAGATCCGTCAATTTTAAGTTCCTTTCCTAAGCTTCTATCAACCACAGTTATACATCGTTGGAAAGAACAAAATAAGGGCTTTCAATCACACTATAAATAGTTTTTGCAGCAAAAGAAATGTGAAAGTTAAATGCAACTGTATAAGAAAAATACAGAATCATCAACAATATTCCCAGTGACATATTTCCCAGGTGAGTCAATTTTAAGTTCCGTTCCTAAGTCTCTATCAATGAGAGTTATACATCGTTGGAAAGAACAAGCTAGGAGCTTTCAACCAAGCTATAAATTATTTATGCAGCAAAAGAAATGTGAAAGTTAAATGCAACTGTATATGAAAAATACAAAATCATCAACAATATTGCCAGTGACATATTTCCTGAAAGAGTCAATTTTAAGTTCCTTCCCTAAGACTCTATCAGTGAGAGTTATACATCGTTGGAAAGAACAAGCTAGGAGCTTTCAACCAAGCTATAAATGATTTATGCAACAAAAGAAATGTGAAAGATAAATGCAACTGTATATGAAAAATACAAAATCATCAACAATATTCCCAGTGACATATTTCCCAGGTGAGTCAATTTTAAGTTCCGTTCCTAAGTCTCTATCAAGGAGAGTTATACATCGTTGGAAAGAACAAGCTAAGGGCTTTCAATCAAGCTATAAACGTTTTATGCAACAAAAGAAATGTGAAAGATAAATGCAACTGTACATGAAGAATACAAAATCATCAACAATATTGCCAGTGACATATTTCCTGGAAGAGTCAATTTTAAGTTCCTTCCCTAAGACTCTATCAATGAGAGTTACACATCGTTGGAAAGAACAAGCTAGGAGCTTTCGACCAAGCTATAAATGATTTATGCAACAAAAGAAATGTGAAAGTTAAATGCAACTGTATATGAAAAATACAAAATCATCAACAATATTGCCAGTGACATATTTCCTGAAAGTGTCAATTTTAAGTTCGTTTCCTAAGCCTCTATCAATGAGAGTTATACATCGTTGGAAAGAACAAGCTAAGAGCTTCCACTCAAGCTATAACTGATTTATGCAATAAAAGAAATGTGAAAGTTAAATGCAACTGTATATGAAAAATAAAAAATCATCAACAATATTGCCAGTGACATATTTCCTGGAAGAGTCAATTTTAAGTTCCTTCCCTAAGACTCTATCAATGAGAGTTATACATCGTTGGAAAGAACAAGCTAGGAGCTTTCAACCAAGCTATAAATAATTTATGCAACAAAAGAATTATGAAAGATAAATGCAACTGTACATGAAGAATACAAAATCATCAACAATATTGCCAGTGACATATTTCCTGGAAGAGTCAATTTTAAGTTCCTTTCCTAAGCCTCTATCAATGAGAGTATTACATCGTTGGAAAGAACAAGCTAAGAGCTTCCAATCATGCTGTAAGTCGTTGATGCAGCAAAAGAAATGTGAAAGTTAAGTGCAATTGTATATGAAAAATACAAAATCATCAACAATATTCCCAGTGACATATTTCCCAGGGGAGTCAATTTTAAGTTCCGTTCCTAAGTCTCTATCACGGAGAGTTATACATCGTTGGAAAGAAAAAGCTAAGGGCTTTCAATCAAGCTATAAACCGTTTATGCAACAAAAGAAATGTGAAAGACAAATGCAACTGTACATGAAAAATACAAAATCATCAACAATATTCCCAGTGACATATTTCCTAAGTGTGTCAACTATAAGTTCCTTCCCTAAGCCTCTATCAATGAGAGTTATACATCGTTGGAAAGAACAAGCTAGGAGCTTTCAACCAAGCTATAAATGATTTATGCAACAAAAGAAATGTGAAAGTTAAATGCAACTGTATATGAAAAATAAAAAATCATCAACAATATTGCCAGTGACATATTTCCTGGAAGAGTCAATTTTAAGTTCCTTCCCTAAGACTCTATCAATGAGAGTTATACATCGTTGGAAAGAACAAGCTAGGAGCTTTCAACCAAGCTATAAATGATTTATGCAACAAAAGAAATGTGAAAGTTAAATGCAACTGTATATGAAAAATACAAAATCATCAACAATATTGCCAGTAACATATTTCCTAGATGAGTCAATTTTAAGTTCCTTTCCTAAGCCTCTATCAATGAGAGTTATACATCGTTGGAAAGAACAAGCTAAGAGCTTCCAATCAAGCTATAACTGATTTATGCAATAAAAGAAATGTGAAAGTTAAATGCAACTGTATATGAAAACTAAAAAATCATCAACAATATTGCCAGTGACATATTTCCTGGAAGAGTCAGATTTAAGTTCCTTCCCTAAGACACTATCAATGAGAGTTATACATCGTTGGAAAGAACAAGCTAAGAGCTTCCAATCAAGCTATAACTGATTTATGCAATAAAAGAAATGTGAAAGTTAAATGCAACTGTATATGAAAAATACAAAATCATCAACAATATTGCCAGTGACATATTTCCTGAAAGAGTCAATTTTAAGTTCCTTCCCTAACACTCTATCAATGAGAGTTATACATCGTTGGAAAGAACAAGCTAGGAGCTTTCAACCAAGTATAAGTGATTTATGCAACAAAAGAAATGTGAAAGTTAAATGCAACTGTACATGAAGAATACAAAATCATCAACAATATTGCCAGTGACATATTTCCTGGAAGAGTCAATTTTAAGTTCCTTCCCTAAGACTCTATCAATGAGAGTTATACATCGTTGGAAAGAACAAGCTAAGAGCTTCCAATCAAGCTGTAAGTCGTTGATGCAGCAAAAGAAATGTGAAAGTTAAGTGCAACTGTATATGAAAAATACAAAATCATCAACAATATTCCCAGTGACATATTTCCCAGGTGAGTCAATTTTAAGTTCCTTCCCTAACACTCTATCAATGAGAGTTATACATCGTTGGAAAGAACAAGCTAGGAGCTTTCAACCAAGTATAAGTGATTTATGCAACAAAAGAAATGTGAAAGTTAAATGCAACTGTATATGAAAAATACAAAATCATCAACAATATTGCCAGTGACATATTTCCTGAAAGAGTCAATTTTAAGTTCCTTCCCTAACACTCTATTAATGAGAGTTATACATCGTTGGAAAGAACAAGCTAGGAGCTTTCAACCAAGTATAAGTGATTTATGCAACAAAAGAAATGTGAAAGTTAAATGCAACTGTACATGAAGAATACAAAATCATCAACAATATTGCCAGTGACATATTTCCTGGAAGAGTCAATTTTAAGTTCCTTCCCTAAGACTCTATCAATGAGAGTTATACATCGTTGGAAAGAACAAGCTAAGAGCTTCCAATCAAGCTGTAAGTCGTTGATGCAGCAAAAGAAATGTGAAAGTTAAGTGCAACTGTATATGAAAAATAAAAAATCATCAACAATATTGCCAGTGACATATTTCCTGGAAGAGTCAATTTTAAGTTCCTTCCCTAAGACTCTATCAATGAGAGTTATACATCGTTGGAAAGAACAAGCTAGGAGCTTTCAACAAAGCTATAAATGATTTATGCAACAAAAGAAATGTGAAAGTTAAATGCAACTGTATATGAAAAATACAAAATCATCAACAATATTGCCAGTAACATATTTCCTAGATGAGTCAATTTTAAGTTCCTTTCCTAAGCCTCTATCAATGAGAGTTATACATCGTTGGAAAGAACAAGCTAAGAGCTTCCAATCAAGCTATAACTGATTTATGCAATAAAAGAAATGTGAAAGTTAAATGCAACTGTATATGAAAACTAAAAAATCATCAACAATATTGCCAGTGACATATTTCCTGGAAGAGTCAAATTTAAGTTCCTTCCCTAAGACACTATCAATGAGAGTTATACATCGTTGGAAAGAACAAGCTAAGAGCTTCCAATCAAGCTATAACTGATTTATGCAATAAAAGAAATGTGAAAGTTAAATGCAACTGTATATGAAAAATACAAAATCATCAACAATATTGCCAGTGACATATTTCCTGAAAGAGTCAATTTTAAGTTCCTTCCCTAACACTCTATCAATGAGAGTTATACATCGTTGGAAAGAACAAGCTAGGAGCTTTCAACCAAGTATAAGTGATATATGCAACAAAAGAAATGTGAAAGTTAAATGCAACTGTACATGAAGAATACAAAATCATCAACAATATTGCCAGTGACATATTTCCTGGAAGAGTCAATTTTAAGTTCCTTCCCTAAGACTCTATCAATGAGAGTTATACATCGTTGGAAAGAACAAGCTAAGAGCTTCCAATCAAGCTGTAAGTCGTTGATGCAGCAAAAGAAATGTGAAAGTTAAGTGCAACTGTATATGAAAAATACAAAATCATCAACAATATTCCCAGTGACATATTTCCCAGGTTAGTCAATTTTAAGTTCCTTCCCTAACACTCTATCAATGAGAGTTATACATCGTTGGAAAGAACAAGCTAGGAGCTTTCAACCAAGCTATAAATGATTTATGCAACAAAAGAAATGTGAAAGATAAATGCAACTGTACATGAAAAATACAAAATCATCAACAATATTCCCAGTGACATATTTCCCAGGTGAGTCAATTTTAAGTTCCGTTCCTAAGTCTCTATCAAGGAGAGTTATACATCGTTGGAAAGAACAAGCTAAGGGCTTTCAATCAAGCTATAAACGTTTTATGCAACAAAAGAAATGTGAAAGATAAATGCAACTGTACATGAAGAATACAAAATCATCAACAATATTGCCAGTGACATATTTCCTGGAAGAGTCAATTTTAAGTTCCTTCCCTAAGACTCTATCAATGAGAGTTATACATCGTTGGAAAGAACAAGCTAAGAGCTTCCAATCAAGCTGTAAGTCGTTGATGCAGCAAAAGAAATGTGAAAGTTAAGTGCAACTGTATATGAAAAATACAAAATCATCAACAATATTCCCAGTGACATATTTCCCAGGGGAGTCAATTTTAAGTTCCGTTCCTAAGTCTCTATCAAGGAGAGTTATACATCGTTGGAAAGAAAAAGCTAAGGGCTTTCAATCAAGCTATAAACGGTTTATGCAACAAAAGAAATGTGAAAGATAAATGCAACTGTACATGAAAAATAAAAAATCATCAACAATATTCCCAGTGACATATTTCCTAAGTGTGTCAACTATAATTTCCTTCCCTAAGCCTCTATCAATGAGAGTTATACATCGTTGGAAAGAACAAGCTAGGAGCTTTCAACCATGCTATAAATGATTTATGCAACAAAAGAAATGTGAAAGTTAAATGCAACTGTATATGAAAAATACAAAATCATCAACAATATTGCCAGTAACATATTTCCTAGATGAGTCAATTTTAAGTTCCTTTCCTAAACTTCTTTCAACGAGAGCTTTACATAGCTGGAAAGAACAAGCAAAGAGCTTTCAACCAAGCTATAAATGGTTTATGCAACAAAAGAAATGTGAAAGTTAAATGCAACTGTATATGAAAAATACAAAATCATCAACAATATTCCCAGTGACATATTTCCCAGGTGAGTCAATTTTAAGTTCCGTTCCTAAGTCTCTATCAAGGAGCGTTATACATCGTTGGAAAGAATAAGCTAAGGGCTTTCAATCAAGCTATAAACGTTTTATGCAACAAAAGAAATGTGAAAGATAAATGCAACTGTACATGAAGAATACAAAATCATCAACAATATTGCCAGTGACATATTTCCTGGAAGAGTCAATTTTAAGTTCCTTCCCTAAGACTCTATCACTGAGAGTTATACATCGTTGGAAAGAACAAGCTAAGGGCTTCCAATCAAGCTATAAATTATTTATGCAGCAAAAGAAATGTGAAAGTTAAATGCAACTGTATATGAAAAATACAGAATCATCAACAATATTCCTCGTGACATAATTCCGAGATCCGTCAATTTTAAGTTCCTTTCCTAAGCTTCTATCAACCAAAGTTATACATCGTTGGAAAGAACAAAATAAGGGCTTTCAATCACACTATAAATAGTTTTTGCAGCAAAAGAAATGTGAAAGTTAAATGCAACTGTATATGAAAAATACAGAATCATCAACAATATTCCCAGTGACATATTTCCCAGGTGAGTCAATTTTAAGTTCCGTTCCTAAGTCTCTATCAATGAGAGTTATACATCGTTGGAAAGAACAAGCTAGGAGCTTTCAACCAAGCTATAAATTATTTATGCAGCAAAAGAAATGTGAAAGTTAAATGCAACTGTATATGAAAAATACAGAATCATCAACAATATTGCCAGTGACATATTTCCTGGAAGAGTCAATTTTAAGTTCCTTCCCTAAGACTCTATCAATGAGAGTTATACATCGTTGGAAAGAACAAGCTAGGAGCTTTCAACCAAGCTATAAACGATTTATGCAACAAAAGAAATGTGAAAGATAAATGCAACTGTACATGAAAAATACAAAATCATCAACAATATTCCCAGTGACATATTTCCCAGGTGAGTCAATTTTAAGTTCCGTTCCTAAGTCTCTATCAAGGAGAGTTATACATCGTTGGAAAGAACAAGCTAAGGGCTTTCAATCAAGCTATAAACGTTTTATGCAACAAAAGAAATGTGAAAGATAAATGCAACTGTACATGAAGAATACAAAATCATCAACAATATTGCCAGTGACATATTTCCTGGAAGAGTCAATTTTAAGTTCCTTCCCTAAGACTCTATCACTGAGAGTTATACATCGTTGGAAAGAACAAGCTAAGGGCTTCCAATCAAGCTGTAAGTCGTTGATGCAGCAAAAAAAAAATGTGAAAGTTAAGTGCAACTGTATATGAAAAATACAAAATCATCAACAATATTCCCAGTGACATATTTCCCAGGGGAGTCAATTTTAAGTTCCGTTCCTAAGTCTCTATCAAGGAGAGTTATACATCGTTGGAAAGAAAAAGCTAAGGGCTTTCAATCAAGCTATAAACGGTTTATGCAACAAAAGAAATGTGAAAGATAAATGCAACTGTACATGAAAAATAAAAAATCATCAACAATATTCCCAGTGACATATTTCCTAAGTGTGTCAACTATAATTTCCTTCCCTAAGCCTCTATCAATGAGAGTTATACATCGTTGGAAAGAACAAGCTAGGAGCTTTCAACCATGCTATAAATGATTTATGCAACAAAAGAAATGTGAAAGTTAAATGCAACTGTATATGAAAAATACAAAATCATCAACAATATTGCCAGTAACATATTTCCTTGATGAGTCAATTTTAAGTTCCTTTCCTAAACTTCTTTCAACGAGAGCTTTATATAGCTGGAAAGAACAAGCAAAGAGCTTTCAACCAAGCTATAAATGGTTTATGCAACAAAAGAAATGTGAAAGTTAAATGCAACTGTATATGAAAAATACAAAATCATCAACAATATTCCCAGTGACATATTTCCCAGGTGAGTCAATTTTAAGTTCCGTTCCTAAGTCTCTATCAAGGAGCGTTATACATCGTTGGAAAGAATAAGCTAAGGGCTTTCAATCAAGCTATAAACGTTTTATGCAACAAAAGAAATGTGAAAGATAAATGCAACTGTACATGAAGAATACAAAATCATCAACAATATTCCCAGTGACATATTTCCTAAGTGAGTAAATTATAACTTACTTCCCTAAGCCTCTATCAACGAAAGTTATACATCGTTCGCAAGAACAGTCTAAGAGCTTGCAATCAAGCTATAAATGGTTTATGCAACAATAGAAATGTGAAAGTTAGGTGCAACTGTACTGTATATTTCCTAGATTAGTCAATTTTGAGTTTCTTTCCTAAGCCTCTATCAGCGAGGGTTATCTTCGTTGGAAAGAACAAAATAAGGGATTTCAACTAAGCTATACACGGTATATGCAGCGAAAAAATGTGAGAGTTAAATACAACTGTATATGAAAAATACAGGGTCATCAACAATATTCCTCGTGACATAATTCCGAGATCCGTCAATTTTAAGTTCCTTTCCTAAGCTTCTATCAACCACAGTTATATATATAAGGACTTTCAATCACACTATAAATAGTTTTTGCAGCAAAAGAAATGTGAAAGTTAAATGCAACTGTATATGAAAAATACAGAATCATCAACAATATTCCCAGTGACATATTTCCCAGGTGAGTCAATTTTAAGTTCCGTTCCTAAGTCTCTATCAATGAGAGTTATACATCGTTGGAAAGAACAAGCTAGGAGCTTTCAACCAAGCTATAAATTATTTATGCAGCAAAAGAAATGTGAAAGTTAAATGCAACTGTATATGAAAAATACAAAATCATCAACAATATTGCCAGTGACATATTTCCTGAAAGAGTCAATTTTAAGTTCCTTCCCTAAGACTCTATCAGTGAGAGTTATACATCGTTGGAAAGAACAAGCTAGGAGCTTTCAACCAAGCTATAAATGATTTATGCAACAAAAGAAATGTGAAAGATAAATGCAACTGTATATGAAAAATACAAAATCATCAACAATATTCCCAGTGACATATTTCCCAGGTGAGTCAATTTTAAGTTCCGTTCCTAAGTCTCTATCAAGGAGAGTTATACATCGTTGGAAAGAAAAAGCTAAGGGCTTTCAATCAAGCTATAAACGTTTTATGCAGCAAAAGAAATGTGAAAGATAAATGCAACTGTACATGAAGAATACAAAATCATCAACAATATTGCCAGTGACATATTTCCTGGAAGAGTCAATTTTAAGTTCCTTCCCTAAAACTCTATCAATGAGAGTTACACATCGTTGGAAAGAACAAGCTAGGAGCTTTCGACCAAGCTATAAATGATTTATGCAACAAAAGAAATGTGAAAGTTAAATGCAACTGTATATGAAAAATACAAAATCATCAACAATATTGCAAGTGACATATTTCCTGAAAGTGTCAATTTTAAGTTCGTTTCCTAAGCCTCTATCAATGAGAGTTATACATCGTTGGAAAGAACAAGCTAAGAGCTTCCACTCAAGCTATAACTGATTTATGCAATAAAAGAAATGTGAAAGTTAAATGCAACTGTATATGAAAAATAAAAAATCATCAACAATATTGCCAGTGACATATTTCCTGGAAGAGTCAATTTTAAGTTCCTTCCCTAAGACTCTATCAATGAGAGTTATACATCGTTGGAAAGAACAAGCTAGGAGCTTTCAACCAAGCTATAAATAATTTATGCAACAAAAGAAATATGAAAGATAAATGCAACTGTACATGAAGAATACAAAATTATCAACAATATTGCCAGTGACATATTTCCTGGAAGAGTCAATTTTAAGTTCCTTTCCTAAGCCTCTATCAATGAGAGTATTACATCGTTGGAAAGAACAAGCTAAGAGCTTCCAATCATGCTGTAAGTCGTTGATGCAGCAAAAGAAATGTGAAAGTTAAGTGCAACTGTATATGAAAAATACAAAATCATCAACAATATTCCCAGTGACATATTTCCCAGGGGAGTCAATTTTAAGTTCCGTTCCTAAGTCTCTATCAAGGAGAGTTATACATCGTTGGAAAGAAAAAGCTAAGGGCTTTCAATCAAGCTATAAACCGTTTATGCAACACAAGAAATGTGAAAGATAAATGCAACTGTACATGAAAAATACAAAATCATCAACAATATTCCCAGTGAAATATTTCCTAAGTGTGTCAACTATAAGTTCCTTCCCTAAGCCTCTATCAATGAGAGTTATACATCGTTGGAAAGAACAAGCTAGGAGCTTTCAACCAAGCTATAAATGATTTATGCAACAAAAGAAATGTGAAAGATAAATGCAACTGTATATGAAAAATACAAAATCATCAACAATATTCCCAGTGACATATTTCCCAGGTGAGTCAATTTTAAGTTCCGTTCCTAAGTCTCTATCAAGGAGAGTTATACATCGTTGGAAAGAACAAGCTAAGGGCTTTCAATCAAGCTATAAACGTTTTATGCAACAAAAGAAATGTGAAAGATAAATGCAACTGTACATGAAGAATACAAAATCATCAACAATATTGCCAGTGACATATTTCCTGGAAGAGTCAATTTTAAGTTCCTTCCCTAAGACTCTATCAATGAGAGTTACACATCGGTGGAAAGAACAAGCTAGGAGCTTTCGACCAAGCTATAAATGATTTATGCAACAAAAGAAATGTGAAAGTTAAATGCAACTGTATATGAAAAATACAAAATCATCAACAATATTGCAAGTGACATATTTCCTGAAAGTGTCAATTTTAAGTTCGTTTCCTAAGCCTCTATCAATGAGAGTTATACATCGTTGGAAAGAACAAGCTAAGAGCTTCCACTCAAGCTATAACTGATTTATGCAATAAAAGAAATGTGAAAGTTAAATGCAACTGTATATGAAAAATAAAAAATCATCAACAATATTGCCAGTGACATATTTCCTGGAAGAGTCAATTTTAAGTTCCTTCCCTAAGACTCTATCAATGAGAGTTATACATCGTTGGAAAGAACAAGCTAGGAGCTTTCAACCAAGCTATAAATAATTTATGCAACAAAAGAAATATGAAAGATAAATGCAACTGTACATGAAGAATACAAAATCATCAACAATATTGCATGACATATATCCTGGAAGAGTCAATTTTAAGTTCCTTTCCTAAGCCTCTGTCAATGAGAGTATTACATCGTTGGAAAGAACAAGCTAAGAGCTTCCAATCATGCTGTAAGTCGTTGATGCAGCAAAAGAAATGTGAAAGTTAAGTGCAACTGTATATGAAAAATACAAAATCATCAACAATATTCCCAGTGACATATTTCCCAGGGGAGTCAATTTTAAGTTCCGTTCCTAAGTCTCTATCAAGGAGAGTTATACATCGTTGGAAAGAAAAAGCTAAGGGCTTTCAATCAAGCTATAAACCGTTTATGCAACAAAAGAAATGTGAAAGATAAATGCAACTGTACATGAAAAATACAAAATCATCAACAATATTCCCAGTGACATATTTCCTAAGTGTGTCAACTATAAGTTCCTTCCCTAAGCCTCTATCAATGAGAGTTATACATCGTTGGAAAGAACAAGCTAGGAGCTTTCAACCAAGCTATAAATGATTTATGCAACAAAAGAAATGTGAAAGTTAAATGCAACTGTATATGAAAAATAAAAAATCATCAACAATATTGCCAGTGACATATTTCCTGGAAGAGTCAATTTTAAGTTCCTTCCCTAAGACTCTATCAATGAGAGTTATACATCGTTGGAAAGAACAAGCTAGGAGCTTTCAACCAAGCTATAAATGATTTATGCAACAAAAGAAATGTGAAAGTTAAATGCAACTGTATATGAAAAATACAAAATCATCAACAATATTGCCAGTAACATATTTCCTAGATGAGTCAATTTTAAGTTCCTTTCCTAAGCCTCTATCAATGAGAGTTATACATCGTTGGAAAGAACAAGCTAAGAGCTTCCAATCAAGCTATAACTGATTTATGCAATAAAAGAAATGTGAAAGTTAAATGCAACTGTATATGAAAAATAAAAAATCATCAACAATATTGCCAGTGACATATTTCCTGGAAGAGTCAAATTTAAGTTCCTTCCCTAAGACACTATCAATGAGAGTTATACATCGTTGGAAAGAACAAGCTAAGAGCTTCCAATCAAGCTATAACTGATTTATGCAATAAAAGAAATGTGAAAGTTAAATGCAACTGTATATGAAAAATACAAAATCATCAACAATATTGCCAGTGACATATTTCCTGGAAGAGTCAATTTTAAGTTCCTTTCCTAAGCCTCTATCAATGAGAGTTATACGTCGTACGAAAGAACAAGCTAAGAGCTTTCAACGAAGCTGTAAGTCGTTTATGCAGCAAAACAAATGTGAAAGTTAAATGCAACTGTATATGAAAAATACATTTTCATCAACAATATTCCCAGTGACATATATCCCAGGTGAGTCAATTTTAAGTTCCGTTCCTAAGCCTCTATCAAGGAGAGTTATACATCGTTGGAAAGAACAAGCTAGGGGCTTTCAACCAAGCTATAAACGGTTTATGCAACAAAAGAAATGTGAAAGATAAATGCAACTGTACATGAAAAATACAAAATCATCAACAATATTCCCAGTGACATATTTCCTAAGTGTGTCAACTATAAGTTCCTTCCCTAAGCCTCTATCAATGAGAGTTATACATCGTTGGAAAGAACAAGCTAGGAGCTTTCAACCAAGTATAAGTGATTTATGCAACAAAAGAAATGTGAAAGTTAAATGCAACTGTATATGAAAAATACAAAATCATCAACAATATTGCCAGTGACATATTTCCTGAAAGAGTCAATTTAATGTTCCTTCCCTAAGACTCTATCAGTGAGTGTTATACATCGTTTCAACCAAGCTATAAATGATTTATGCAACAAAAGAAATGTGAAAGATAAATGCAACTGTATATGAAAAATACAAAATCATCAACAATATTCCCAGTGACATATTTCCTGAAAGAGTCAATTTTAAGTTCCTTTCCTAAGACTCTATCAATGAGAGTTATACATCGTTGGAAAGAACAAGCTAGGAGCTTTCAACCAAGCTATAAATGGTTTATGCAACAAAAGAAATGTGAAAGATAAATGCAACTGTACATGAAAAATACAAAATCATCAACAATATTCCCAGTGACATATTTCCCAGGTGAGTCAATTTTAAGTTCCGTTCCTAAGTCTCTATCAATGAGAGTTATACATCGTTGGAAAGAACAAGCTAGGAGCTTTCAACCAAGCTATAAACGTTTTATGCAACAAAAGAAATGTGAAAGATAAATGCAACTGTACATGAAGAATACAAAATCATCAACAATATTGCCAGTGACATATTTCCTGGAAGAGTCAATTTTAAGTTCCTTCCCTAAGACTCTATCAATGAGAGTTATACATCGTTGGAAAGAACAAGCTAAGAGCTTCCAATCAAGCTGTAAGTCGTTGATGCAGCAAAAGAAATGTGAAAGTTAAGTGCAACTGTATATGAAAAATACAAAATCATCAACAATATTCCCAGTGACATATTTCCCAGGGGAGTCAATTTTAAGTTCCGTTCCTAAGTCTCTATCAAGGAGAGTTATACATCGTTGGAAAGAAAAAGCTAAGGGCTTTCAATCAAGCTATAAACGGTTTATGCAACAAAAGAAATGTGAAAGATAAATGCAACTGTACATGAAAAATACAAAATCATCAACAATATTCCCAGTGATATATTTCCTAAGTGTGTCAACTATAAGTTCCTTCCCTAATTCTCTATCAATGAGAGTTATACATCGTTGGAGAGAACAAGCTAGGAGCTTTCAACCATGCTATAAATGATTTATGCAACAAAAGAAATGTGAAAGTTAAATGCAACTGTATATGAAAAGTAAAAAATCATCAACAATATTGCCAGTGACATATTTCCTGGAAGAGTCAATTTTAAGTTCCTTCCCTAAGACTCTATCAATGAGAGTTATACATCGTTGGAAAGAACAAGCTAGGAGCTTTCAACCAAGCTATAAATGATTTATGCAGCAAAAGAAATGTGAAAGTTAAACGCAACTGTATATGAAAAATACAAAATCATCAACAATATTGCCAGTGACATATTTCCTGAAAGAGTCAATTTTAAGTTCCTTTCCTAAGACTCTATCAATGAGAGTTATACATCGTTGGAAAGAACAAGCTAAGAGCTTCCAATCAAGCTATAACTGATTTATCCAATAAAAGAAATGTGAAAGTTAAATGCAACTGTATATGAAAAATAAAAAATCATCAACAATATTGCCAGTGACATATTTCCTGGAAGAGTCAATTTTAAGTTCCTTCCTTAAGACACTATCAATGAGAGTTATACATCGTTGGAAAGAACAAGCTAAGAGCTTCCAATCAAGCTATAACTGATTTATGCAATAAAAGAAATGTGAAAGTTAAATGCAACTGTATATGAAAAATACAAAATCATCAACAACATTGCCAGTGACATATTTCTTAGATGAGTCAATTTTAAGTTCCTTTCCTAAGCCTCTATCAATGAGAGTTATACGCCGTACGAAAGAACAAGCTAAGAGCTTTCAACGAAGCTGTAAGTCGTTTATGCAGCAAAACAAATGTGAAAGTTAAATGCAACTGTATATGAAAAATACATTTTCATCAACAATATTCCCAGTGACATATATCCCAGGTGAGTCAATTTTAAGTTCCGTTCCTAAGCCTCTATCAAGGAGAGTTATACATCGTTGGAAAGAACAAGCTAAGGGCTTTCAACCAAGCTATAAACGGTTTATGCAACAAAAGAAATGTGAAAGATAAATGCAACTGTACATGAAAAATACAAAATCATCAACAATATTCCCAGTGACATATTTCCTAAGTGTGTCAACTATAAGTTCCTTCCCTAAGCCTCTATCAATGAGAGTTATACATCGTTGGAAAGAACAAGCTAGGAGCTTTCAACCATGCTATAAATGATTTATGCAACAAAAGAAATGTGAAAGTTAAATGCAACTGTATATGAAAAATACAAAATCATCAACAATATTGCCAGTAACATATTTCCTAGATGAGTCAATTTTAAGGTCCTTTCCTAAGCCTCTATCAATGAGAGTTATACATCGTTGGAAAGAACAAGCTAAGAGCTTCCAATCAAGCTGTAAGTCGTTGATGCAGCAAAAGAAATGTGAAAGTTAAGTGCAACTGTATATGAAAAATACAAAATCATCAACAATATTCCCAGTGACATATTTCCCAGGGGAGTCAATTTTAAGTTCCGTTCCTAAGTCTCTATCAAGGAGAGTTATACATCGTTGGAAAGAAAAAGCTAAGGGCTTTCAATCAAGCTATAAACGGTTTATGCAACAAAAGAAATGTGAAAGTTAAATGCAACTGTATATGAAAAATACATTTTCATCAACAATATTCCCAGTGACATATATCCCAGGTGAGTCAATTTTAAGTTCCGTTCCTAAGCCTCTATCAAGGAGAGTTATACATCGTTGGAAAGAACAAGCTAAGGGCTTTCAACCAAGCTATAAACGGTTTATGCAACAAAAGAAATGTGAAAGATAAATGCAACTGTACATGAAAAATACAGAATCATCAACAATATTGCCAGTGACATATTTCCTGAAAGAGTCAATTTTAAGTTCCTTCCCTAAGACTCTATCAATGAGAGTTATACATCGTTGGAAAGAACAAGCTAGGAGCTTTCAACCAAGCTATAAATGATTTATGCAACAAAAGAAATGTGAAAGTTAAATGCAACTGTATGTGAAAAATACAGAATCATCAACAGTATTGCCAGTGACATATTTCCTGGAAGAGTCAATTTTAAGTTCCTTTCCTAAGCCTCTATCAATGAGAGTTATACATCGTTGGAAAGAACAAGCTAAGAGCTTCCAATCAAGCTGTAAGTCGTTGATGCAGCAAAAGAAATGTGAAAGTTAAGTGCAACTGTACATGAAAAATACAAAATCATCAACAATATTCCCAGTGACATATTTCCTATGTGTGTCAACTATAAGTTCCTTCCCTAAGCCTCTATCAATGAGAGTTATACATCGTTGGAAAGAACAAGCTAGGAGCTTTCAACCATGCTATAAATGATTTATGCAGCAAAAGAAATGTGAAAGTTAAATGCAACTGTATATGAAAAATAAAAAATCATCAACAATATTGCCAGTGACATATTTCCTGGAAGAGTCAATTTTAAGTTCCTTCCCTAAGACTCTATCAATGAGAGTTATACATCGTTGGAAAGAACAAGCTAGGAGCTTTCAACCAAGCTATAAGTGATTTATGAAACAAAAGAAATGTGAAAGTTAAATGCAACTGTATGTGAAAAATACAGAATCATCAACAATATTGCCAGTGACATATTTCCTGGAAGAGTCAATTTTAAGTTCCTTCCCTAAGACTCTATCAATGAGAGTTATACATCGTTGGAAAGAACAAGCTAGGAGCTTTCAACCAAGCTATAAATGATTTATGCAACAAAAGAAATGTGAAAGTTAAATGCAACTGTATATGAAAAATACAAAATCATCAACAATATTGCCAGTGACATATTTCCTGAAAGAGTCAATTTTAAGTTCCTTCCCTAAGACTCTATCAGTGAGAGTTGTACATCGTTGGAAAGAACAAGCTAGGAGCTTTCAACCAAGCTATAAATGATTTATGCAGCAAAAGAAATGTGAAAGTTAAATGCAACTGTATATGAAAAATACAAAATCATCAACAATATTCCCAGTGACATATTTCCCAGGTGAGTCATTTTAAGTACCTTTCCTAAGTCTCTATCAACGAGATTTATACATCGTTGGAAAGAACAAGCTAAGAGCTTCCAATCAAGCTATAACTGATTTATGCAATAAAAGAAATGTGAAAGTTAAATGCAAGTGTATATGAAAAATAAAAAATCATCAACAATATTGCCAGTGACATATTTCCTGGAAGAGTCAATTTTAAGTTCCTTCCCTAAGACACTATCAATGAGAGTTATACATCGTTGGAAAGAACAAGCTAAGAGCTTCCAATCAAGCTATAACTGATTTATGCAATAAAAGAAATGTGAAAGTTAAATGCAACTGTATATGAAAAATACAAAATCATCAACAATATTGCCAGTGACATATTTCTTAGATGAGTCAATTTTAAGTTCCTTTCCTAAGCCTCTATCAATGAGAGTTATACGTCGTTGGAAAGAACAAGCTAAGAGCTTTCAACGAAGCTGTAAGCCGTTTATGCAGCAAAACAAATGTGAAAGTTAAATGCAACTGTATATGAAAAATACATTTTCATCAACAATATTCCCAGTGACATATTTCCCAGGTGAGTCAATTTTAAGTTCCGTTCCTAAGTCTCTATCAATGAGAGTTATACATCGTTGGAAAGAACAAGCTAGGAGCTTTCAACCAAGCTATAAACGTTTTATGCAACAAAAGAAATGTGAAAGATAAATGCAACTGTACATGAAGAATACAAAATCATCAACAATATTGCCAGTGACATATTTCCTGGAAGAGTCAATTTTAAGTTCCTTCCCTAAGACTCTATCAATGAGAGTTATACATCGTTGGAAAGAACAAGCTAAGAGCTTCCAATCAAGCTGTAAGTCGTTGATGCAGCAAAAGAAATGTGAAAGTTAAGTGCAACTGTATATGAAAAATACAAAATCATCAACAATATTCCCAGTGACATATTTCCCAGGGGAGTCAATTTTAAGTTCCGTTCCTAAGTCTCTATCAAGGAGAGTTATACATCGTTGGAAAGAAAAAGCTAAGGGCTTTCAATCAAGCTATAAACGGTTTATGCAACAAAAGAAATGTGAAAGATAAATGCAACTGTACATGAAAAATACAAAATCATCAACAATATTCCCAGTGATATATTTCCTAAGTGTGTCAACTATAAGTTCCTTCCCTAATTCTCTATCAATGAGAGTTATACATCGTTGGAGAGAACAAGCTAGGAGCTTTCAACCATGCTATAAATGATTTATGCAACAAAAGAAATGTGAAAGTTAAATGCAACTGTATATGAAAAGTAAAAAATCATCAACAATATTGCCAGTGACATATTTCCTGGAAGAGTCAATTTTAAGTTCCTTCCCTAAGACTCTATCAATGAGAGTTATACATCGTTGGAAAGAACAAGCTAGGAGCTTTCAACCAAGCTATAAATGATTTATGCAGCAAAAGAAATGTGAAAGTTAAACGCAACTGTATATGAAAAATACAAAATCATCAACAATATTGCCAGTGACATATTTCCTGAAAGAGTCAATTTTAAGTTCCTTTCCTAAGACTCTATCAATGAGAGTTATACATCGTTGGAAAGAACAAGCTAAGAGCTTCCAATCAAGCTATAACTGATTTATCCAATAAAAGAAATGTGAAAGTTAAATGCAACTGTATATGAAAAATAAAAAATCATCAACAATATTGCCAGTGACATATTTCCTGGAAGAGTCAATTTTAAGTTCCTTCCTTAAGACACTATCAATGAGAGTTATACATCGTTGGAAAGAACAAGCTAAGAGCTTCCAATCAAGCTATAACTGATTTATGCAACAAAAGAAATGTGAAAGTTAAATGCAACTGTATATGAAAAATACAAAATCATCAACAACATTGCCAGTGACATATTTCCTAGATGAGTCAATTTTAACTTCCTTTCCTAAGCCTCTATCAATGAGAGTTATACGCCGTACGAAAGAACAAGCTAAGAGCTTTCAACGAAGCTGTAAGTCGTTTATGCAGCAAAACAAATGTGAAAGTTAAATGCAACTGTATATGAAAAATACATTTTCATCAACAATATTCCCAGTGACATATATCCCAGGTGAGTCAATTTTAAGTTCCGTTCCTAAGCCTCTATCAAGGAGAGTTATACATCGTTGGAAAGAACAAGCTAAGGGCTTTCAACCAAGCTATAAACGGTTTATGCAACAAAAGAAATGTGAAAGATAAATGCAACTGTACATGAAAAATACAAAATCATCAACAATATTCCCAGTGACATATTTCCTAAGTGTGTCAACTATAAGTTCCTTCCCTAAGCCTCTATCAATGAGAGTTATACATCGTTGGAAAGAACAAGCTAGGAGCTTTCAACCATGCTATAAATGATTTATGCAACAAAAGAAATGTGAAAGTTAAATGCAACTGTATATGAAAAATACAAAATCATCAACAATATTGCCAGTGACATATTTCCTAGATGAGTCAATTTTAAGGTCCTTTCCTAAGCCTCTATCAATGAGAGTTATACATCGTTGGAAAGAACAAGCTAAGAGCTTCCAATCAAGCTGTAAGTCGTTGATGCAGCAAAAGAAATGTGAAAGTTAAGTGCAACTGTATATGAAAAATACAAAATCATCAACAATATTCCCAGTGACATATTTCCCAGGGGAGTCAATTTTAAGTTCCGTTCCTAAGTCTCTATCAAGGAGAGTTATACATCGTTGGAAAGAAAAAGCTAAGGGCTTTCAATCAAGCTATAAACGGTTTATGCAACAAAAGAAATGTGAAAGTTAAATGCAACTGTATATGAAAAATACATTTTCATCAACAATATTCCCAGTGACATATTTCCCAGGTGAGTCAATTTTAAGTTCCGTTCCTAAGCCTCTATCAAGGAGAGTTATACATCGTTGGAAAGAACAAGCTAAGGGCTTTCAACCAAGCTATAAACGGTTTATGCAACAAAAGAAATGTGAAAGATAAATGCAACTGTACATGAAAAATACAGAATCATCAACAATATTGCCAGTGACATATTTCCTGAAAGAGTCAATTTTAAGTTCCTTCCCTAAGACTCTATCAATGAGAGTTATACATCGTTGGAAAGAACAAGCTAGGAGCTTTCAACCAAGCTATAAATGATTTATGCAACAAAAGAAATGTGAAAGTTAAATGCAACTGTATGTGAAAAATACAGAATCATCAACAGTATTGCCAGTGACATATTTCCTGGAAGAGTCAATTTTAAGTTCCTTTCCTAAGCCTCTATCAATGAGAGTTATACATCGTTGGAAAGAACAAGCTAAGAGCTTCCAATCAAGCTGTAAGTCGTTGATGCAGCAAAAGAAATGTGAAAGTTAAGTGCAACTGTACATGAAAAATACAAAATCATCAACAATATTCCCAGTGACATATTTCCTATGTGTGTCAACTATAAGTTCCTTCCCTAAGCCTCTATCAATGAGAGTTATACATCGTTGGAAAGAACAAGCTAGGAGCTTTCAACCATGCTATAAATGATTTATGCAGCAAAAGAAATGTGAAAGTTAAATGCAACTGTATATGAAAAATAAAAAATCATCAACAATATTGCCAGTGACATATTTCCTGGAAGAGTCAATTTTAAGTTCCTTCCCTAAGACTCTATCAATGAGAGTTATACATCGTTGGAAAGAACAAGCTAGGAGCTTTCAACCAAGCCATAAGTGATTTATGAAACAAAAGAAATGTGAAAGTTAAATGCAACTGTATGTGAAAAATACAGAATCATCAACAATATTGCCAGTGACATATTTCCTGGAAGAGTCAATTTTAAGTTCCTTCCCTAAGACTCTATCAATGAGAGTTATACATCGTTGGAAAGAACAAGCTAGGAGCTTTCAACCAAGCTATAAATGATTTATGCAACAAAAGAAATGTGAAAGTTAAATGCAACTGTATATGAAAAATACAAAATCATCAACAATATTGCCAGTGACATATTTCCTGAAAGAGTCAATTTTAAGTTCCTTCCCTAAGACTCTATCAGTGAGAGTTGTACATCGTTGGAAAGAACAAGCTAGGAGCTTTCAACCAAGCTATAAATGATTTATGCAACAAAAGAAATGTGAAAGATAAATGCAACTGTATATGAAAAATACAAAATTATCAACAATATTCCCAGTGACATATTTCCCAGGTGAGTCAATTTTAAGTACCTTTCCTAAGTCTCTATCAACGAGACTTATACATCGTTGGAAAGAACAAGCTAAGAGCTTCCAATCAAGCTATAACTGATTTATGCAATAAAAGAAATGTGAAAGTTAAATGCAACTGTATATGAAAAATAAAAAATCATCAACAATATTGCCAGTGACATATTTCCTGGAAGAGTCAATTTTAAGTTCCTTCCCTAAGACACTATCAATGAGAGTTATACATCGTTGGAAAGAACAAGCTAAGAGCTTTCAATCAAGCTATAACTGATTTATGCAATAAAAGAAATGTGAAAGTTAAATGCAACTGTATATGAAAAATACAAAATCATCAACAATATTGCCAGTGACATATTTCTTAGATGAGTCAATTTTAAGTTCCTTTCCTAAGCCTCTATCAATGAGAGTTATACGTCGTTGGAAAGAACAAGCTAAGAGCTTTCAACGAAGCTGTAAGCCGTTTATGCAGCAAAACAAATGTGAAAGTTAAATGCAACTGTATATGAAAAATACATTTTCATCAACAATATTCCCAGTGACATATATCCCAGGTGAGTCAATTTTAAGTTCCGTTCCTAAGCCTCTATCAAGGAGAGTTATACATCGTTGGAAAGAACAAGCTAAGGGCTTTCAACCAAGCTATAAACGGTTTATGCAACAAAAGAAATGTGAAAGATAAATGCAACTGTACATGAAAAATAAAAAATCATCAACAATATTGCCAGTGACATATTTCCTAAGTGTGTCAACTATAAGTTCCTTCCCTAAGCCTCTATCAATGAGAGTTATACATCGTTGGAAAGAACAAGCTAGGAGCTTTCAACCAAGCTATAAGTGATTTATGAAACAAAAGAAATGTGAAAGTTAAATGCAACTGTATGTGAAAAATACAAAATCATCAACAATATTGCCAGTGACATATTTCCTGGAAGAGTCAATTTTAAGTTCCTTCCCTAAGACTCTATCAATGAGAGTTATACATCGTTGGAAAGAACAAGCTAGGAGCTTTCAACCAAGCTATAAATGATTTATGCAACAAAAGAAATGTGAAAGTTAAATGCAACTGTATATGAAAAATACAAAATTATCAACAATATTGCCAGTGACATATTTCCTGAAAGAGTCAATTTTAAGTTCCTTCCCTAAGACTCTATCAGTGAGAGTTATACATCGTTGGAAAGAACAAGCTAGGAGCTTTCAACCAAGCTATAAATGATTTATGCAACAAAAGAAATGTGAAAGATAAATGCAACTGTATATGAAAAATACAAAATCATCAACAATATTCCCAGTGACATATTTCCCAGGTGAGTCAATTTTAAGTTCCGTTCTTAAGTCTCTATCAAGGAGAGTTATACATCGTTGGAAAGAACAAGCTAAGGGCTTTCAATCAAGCTATAAACGTTTATGCAACAAAAGAAATGTGAAAGATAAATGCAACTGTACATGAAGAATACAAAATCATCAACAATATTGCCAGTGACATATTTCCTGGAAGAGTCAATTTTAAGTTCCTTCCCTAAGACTCTATCAATGAGAGTTATACATCGTTGGAAAGAACAAGCTAGGAGCTTTCAACCAAGCTATAAATGATTTATGCAACAAAAGAAATGTGAAAGTTAAATGCAACTGTATATGAAAAATACAAAATCGTCAACAATATTGCCAGTGACATATTTCCTGAAAGAGTCAATTTTAAGTTCCTTTCCTAAGCCTCTATCAATGAGAGTTATACATCGTTGGAAAGAACAAGCTAAGAGCTTCCAGTCAAGCTATAAATGATTTATGCAATAAAAGAAATGTGAAAGTTAAATGCAACTGTATATGAAAAATAAAAAATCATCAACAATATTGCCAGTGACATATTTCCTGGAAGAGTCAATTTTAAGTTCCTTCCCTAACACTCTATCAATGAGAGTTATACATCGTTGGAAAGAACAAGCTAAGAGCTTTCAACCAAGCTATAAATAATTTATGCAACAAAAGAAATGTGAAAGATAAATGCAACTGTACATGAAGAATACAAAATATCAACAGTATTGCCAGTGACATATTTCCTGGAAGAGTCAATTTTAAGTTCCTTTCCTAAGCCTCTATCAATGAGAGTTATACATCGTTGGAAAGAACAAGCTAAGAGCTTCCAATCAAGCTGTAAGTCGTTGATGCAGCAAAAGAAATGTGAAAGTTAAGTGCAACTGTATATGAAAAATACAAAATCATCAACAATATTCCCAGTGACATATTTCCCAGGGGAGTCAATTTTAAGTTCCGTTCCTAAGTCTCTATCAAGGAGAGTTATACATCGTTGGAAAGAAAAAGCTAAGGGCTTTCAATCAAGCTATAAACGGTTTATGCAACAAAAGAAATGTGAAAGTTAAATGCAACTGTACATGAAAAATACAAAATCATCAACAATATTCCCAGTGACATATTTCCTATGTGTGTCAACTATAAGTTCCTTCCCTAAGCCTCTATCAATGAGAGTTATACATCGTTGGAAAGAACAAGCTAGGAGCTTTCAACCATGCTATAAATGATTTATGCAGCAAAAGAAATGTGAAAGTTAAATGCAACTGTATATGAAAAATAAAAAATCATCAACAATATTGCCAGTGACATATTTCCTGGAAGAGTCAATTTTGAGTTCCTTCCCTAAGACTCTATCAATGAGAGTTATACATCGTTGGAAAGAACAAGCTAGGAGCTTTCAACCAAGCTATAAGTGATTTATGAAACAAAAGAAATGTGAAAGTTAAATGCAACTGTATGTGAAAAATACAGAATCATCAACAATATTGCAAGTGACATATTTCCTGGAAGAGTCAATTTTAAGTTCCTTCCCTAAGACTCTATCAATGAGAGTTATACATCGTTGGAAAGAACAAGCTAGGAGCTTTCAACCAAGCTATAAATGATTTATGCAACAAAAGAAATGTGAAAGTTAAATGCAACTGTATATGAAAAATACAAAATCATCAACAATATTGCCAGTGACATATTTCCTGAAAGAGTCAATTTTAAGTTCCTTCCCTAAGACTCTATCAGTGAGAGTTATACATCGTTGGAAAGAACAAGCTAGGAGCTTTCAACCAAGCTATAAATGATTTATGCAACAAAAGAAATGTGAAAGACAAATGCAACTGTATATGAAAAATACAAAATCATCAACAATATTCCCAGTGACATATTTCCCAGGTGAGTCAATTTTAAGTTCCGTTCCTAAGTCTCTATCAAGGAGAGTTATACACCGTTGGAAAGAACAAGCTAAGGGCTTTCAATCAAGCTATAAACGTTTTATGCAACAAAAGAAATGTGAAAGATAAATGCAACTGTACATGAAGAATACAAAATCATCAACAATATTGCCAGTGACATATTTCCTGGAAGAGTCAATTTTAAGTTCCTTCCCTAAGACTCTATCAATGAGAGTTATACATCGTTGGAAAGAACAAGCTAGGAGCTTTCAACCAAGCTATAAATGATTTATGCAACAAAAGAAATGTGAAAGTTAAATGCAACTGTATATGAAAAATAAAAAATCATCAACAATATTGCCAGTGACATATTTCCTGAAAGAGTCAATTTTAAGTTCCTTTCCTAAGCCTCTATCAAGGAGAGTTATACATCGTTGGAAAGAACAAGCTAAGAGCTTCCAGTCAAGCTATAAATGATTTATGCAATAAAAGAAATGTGAAAGTTAAATGCAACTGTATATGAAAAATAAAAAATCATCAACAATATTGCCAGTGACATATTTCCTGGAAGAGTCAATTTTAAGTTCCTTCCCTAAGACTCTATCAATGAGAGTTATACATCGTTGGAAAGAACAAGCTAAGAGCTTTCAACCAAGCTATAAATAATTTATGCAACAAAAGAAATGTGAAAGATAAATGCAACTGTACATGAAGAATACAAAATCATCAACAATATTCCCAGTGACATATTTCCTGGAAGAGTCAATTTTAAGTTCCTTTCCTAAGCCTCTATCAATGAGAGTTATACATCGTTGGAAAGAACAAGCTAAGAGCTTCCAATCAAGCTGTAAGTCGTTGATGCAGCAAAAGAAATGTGAAAGTTAAGTGCAACTGTATATGAAAAATACAAAATCATCAACAATATTCCCAGTGACATATTTCCCAGGGGAGTCAATTTTAAGTTCCGTTCCTAAGCCTCTATCAAGGAGAGTTATACATCGTTGGAAATTAAAAGCTAAGGGCTTTCAATCAAGCTATAAACGGTTTATGCAACAAAAGAAATGTGAAAGTTAAATGCAACTGTACATGAAAAATACAAAATCATCAACAATATTCCCAGTGACATATTTCCTATGTGTGTCAACTATAAGTTCCTTCCCTAAGCCTCTATCAATGAGAGTTATACATCGTTGGAAAGAACAAGCTAGGAGCTTTCAACCATGCTATAAATGATTTATGCAACAAAAGAAATGTGAAAGTTAAATGCAACTGTATATGGAAAATAAAAAATCATCAACAATATTGCCAGTGACATATTTCCTGGAAGAGTAAATTTTAAGTTCCTTCCCTAAGACTCTATCAATGAGAGTTATACATCGTTGGAAAGAACAAGCTAGGAGCTTTCAACCAAGCTATAAATGATTTATGCAACAAAAGAAATGTGAAAGTTAAACGCAACTGTATATGCAAAATACAAAATCATCAACAATATTGCCAGTGACATATTTCCTGAAAGAGTCAATTTTAAGTTCCTTTCCTAAGCCTCTATCAATGAGAGTTATACATCGTTGGAAAGAACAAGCTAGGAGCTTTCAACCAAGCTATAAATGATTTATGCAACAAAAGAAATGTGAAAGATAAATGCAACTGTATATGAAAAATACAAAATCATCAACAATATTCCCAGTGATATATTTCCCAGGTGAGTCAATTTTAAGTTCCGTTCCTAAGTCTCTATCAAGGAGAGTTATACATCGTTGGAAAGAACAAGCTAAGGGCTTTCAATCAAGCTATAAACGTTTTATGCAACAAAAGAAATGTGAAAGATAAATGCAACTGTACATGAAGAATACAAAATCATCAACAATATTGCCAGTGACATATTTCCTGGAAGAGTCAATTTTAAGTTCCTTCCCTAAGACTCTATCAACGAGAGTTATACATCGTTGGAAAGAACAAGCTAGGAGCTTTCAACCAAGCTATAAATGATTTATGCAACAAAAGAAATGTGAAAGTTAAATGCAACTGTATATGAAAAATACAAAATCATCAACAATATTGCCAGTGACATATTTCCTGAAAGAGTCAATTTTAAGTTCCTTTCCTAAGCCTCTATCAAGGAGAGTTATACATCGTTGGAAAGAACAAGCTAAGAGCTTCCACCCAAGCTATAAATGATTTATGCAATAAATGAAATGTGAAAGTTAAATGCAACTGTATATGAAAAAGAAAAAATCATCAACAATATTGCCAGTGACATATTTCCTGGAAGAGTCAATTTTAAGTTCCTTCCCTAAGACTCTATCAATGAGAGTTATACATCGTTGGAAAGAACAAGCTAGGAGCTTTCAACCAAGCTATAAATAATTTATGCAACAAAAGAAATGTGAAAGATAAATGCAACTGTACATGAAGAATACAAAATCATCAACAATATTGCCAGTGACATATTTCCTGGAAGAGTCAATTTTAAGTTCCTTTCCTAAGCCTCTATCAATGAGAGTTATACATCGTTGGAAAGAACAAGCTAAGAGCTTCCAATCAAGCTGTAAGTCGTTGATGCAGCAACAGAAATGTGAAAGTTAAGTGCAACTGTATATGAAAAATACAAAATCATCAACAATATTCCCAGTGACATATTTCCCAGGGGAGTCAATTTTAAGTTCCGTTCCTAAGTCTCTATCAAGGAGAGTTATACATCGTTGGAAAGAAAAAGCTAAGGGCTTTCAATCAAGCTATAAACGGTTTATGCAACAAAAGAAATGTGAAAGATAAATGCAACTGTACATGAAAAATACAAAATCATCAACAATGTTCCCAGTGACATATTTCCTAAGTGTGTCAACTATAAGTTCCTTCCCTAAGCCTCTATCAATGAGAGTTATACATCGTTGGAAAGAACAAGCTAGGAGCTTTCAACCATGCTATAAATGATTTATGCAACAAAAGAAATGTGAAAGTTAAATGCAACTGTATATGAAAAATACAAAATCATCAACAATATTGCCAGTAACATATTTCCTAGATGAGTCAATTTTAAGTTCCTTACCTAAATCTCTTTCAACGAGAACTTTACATAGCTGGAAAGAACAAGCAAAGAGCTTTCAATGAAGCTATAAATGATTTATGCAGCAAAAGAAATGTGAAAGTTAAATGCAACTGTATATGAAAAATAAAAAATCATCAACAATATTGCCAGTAGCATATTTCCTAGATGAGTCAATTTTAAGTTCCTTTCCTAAACTTCTTTCAACGAGAGCTTTACATAGCTGGAAAGAACAAGCAAAGAGCTTTCAACCAAGCTATAAATGGTTTATGCAACAAAAGAAATGTGAAAGTTAAATGCAACTGTATATGAAAAATAAAAAATCATCAACAATATTGCCAGTGACATATTTCCTGGAAGAGTCAATTTTAAGTTCCTTCCCTAAGACACTATCAATGAGAGTTAAACATCGTTGGAAAGAACAAGCTAAGAGCTTCCAATCAAGCTATAACTGATTTATGCAATAAAAGAAATGTGAAAGTTAAATGCAACTGTATATGAAAAATACAAAATCATCAACAATATTGCCAGTGACATATTTCCTGAAAGAGTCAATTTTAAGTTCCTTACCTAAATCTCTTTCAACGAGAACTTTACATAGCTGGAAAGAACAAGCAAAGAGCTTTCAATGAAGCTATAAATGATTTATGCAGCAAAAGAAATGTGAAAGATAAATGCAACTGTACATGAAGAATACAAAATCATCAACAATATTGCCAGTGACATATTTCCTGGAAGAGTCAATTTTAAGTTCCTTCCCTAAGACTCTATCAACGAGAGTTATACATCGTTGGAAAGAACAAGCTAGGAGCTTTCAATCAAGCTATAAACGGTTTATGCAACAAAAGAAATGTGAAAGTTAAATGCAACTGTACATGAAAAATACAAAATCATCAACAATATTCCCAGTGACATATTTCCTATGTGTGTCAACTATAAGTTCCTTCCCTAAGCCTCTATCAATGAGAGTTATACATCGTTGGAAAGAACAAGCTAGGAGCTTTCAACCTTGCTATAAATGATTTATGCAACAAAAGAAATGTGAAAGTTAAATGCAACTGTATATGAAAAATAAAAAATCATCAACAATATTGCCAGTGACATATTTCCTGGAAGAGTAAATTTTAAGTTCCTTCCCTAAGACTCTATCAATGAGAGTTATACATCGTTGGAAAGAACAAGCTAGGAGCTTTCAACCAAGCTATAAATGATTTATGCAACAAAAGAAATGTGAAAGTTAAACGCAACTGTATATGCAAAATACAAAATCATCAACAATATTGCCAGTGACATATTTCCTGAAAGAGTCAATTTTAAGTTCCTTTCCTAAGCCTCTATCAATGAGAGTTATACATCGTTGGAAAGAACAAGCTAGGAGCTTTCAACCAAGCTATAAATGATTTATGCAACAAAAGAAATGTGAAAGATAAATGCAACTGTATATGAAAAATACAAAATCATCAACAATATTCCCAGTGATATATTTCCCAGGTGAGTCAATTTTAAGTTCCGTTCCTAAGTCTCTATCAAGGAGAGTTATACGTCGTTGGAAAGAACAAGCTAAGGGCTTTCAATCAAGCTATAAACGTTTTATGTAACAAAAGAAATGTGAAAGATAAATGCAACTGTACATGAAGAATACAAAATCATCAACAATATTGCCAGTGACATATTTCCTGGAAGAGTCAATTTTAAGTTCCTTCCCTAAGACTCTATCAACAAGAGTTAAACATCGTTGGAAAGAACAAGCTAGGAGCTTTCAACCAAGCTATAAATGATTTATGCAACAAAAGAAATATGAAAGTTAAATGCAACTGTACATGAAGAATACAAAATCATCAACAATATTGCCAGTGACATATTTCCTGGAAGAGTCAATTTTAAGTTCCTTCCCTAAGACTCTATCAACGAGAACTTTACATAGCTGGAAAGAACAAGCAAAGAGCTTTCAATGAAGCTATAAATGATTTATGCAGCAAAAGAAATGTGAAAGATAAATGCAACTGTACATGAAGAATACAAAATCATCAACAATATTGCCAGTGACATATTTCCTGGAAGAGTCAATTTTAAGTTCCTTCCCTAAGACTCTATCAACGAGAGTTATACATCGTTGGAAAGAACAAGCTAGGAGCTTTCAATCAAGCTATAAACGGTTTATGCAACAAAAGAAATGTGAAAGTTAAATGCAACTGTACATGAAAAATACAAAATCATCAACAATATTCCCAGTGACATATTTCCTATGTGTGTCAACTATAAGTTCCTTCCCTAAGCCTCTATCAATGAGAGTTATACATCGTTGGAAAGAACAAGCTAGGAGCTTTCAACCATGCTATAAATGATTTATGCAACAAAAGAAATGTGAAAGTTAAATGCAACTGTATATGAAAAATAAAAAATCATCAACAATATTGCCAGTGACATATTTCCTGGAAGAGTAAATTTTAAGTTCCTTCCCTAAGACTCTATCAATGAGAGTTATACATCGTTGGAAAGAACAAGCTAGGAGCTTTCAACCAAGCTATAAATGATTTATGCAACAAAAGAAATGTGAAAGTTAAACGCAACTGTATATGCAAAATACAAAATCATCAACAATATTGCCAGTGACATATTTCCTGAAAGAGTCAATTTTAAGTTCCTTTCCTAAGCCTCTATCAACGAGAGTTATACATCGTTGGAAAGAACAAGCTAGGAGCTTTCAACCAAGCTATAAATGATTTATGCAACAAAAGAAATGTGAAAGATAAATGCAACTGTATATGAAAAATACAAAATCATCAACAATATTCCCAGTGATATATTTCCCAGGTGAGTCAATTTTAAGTTCCGTTCCTAAGTCTCTATCAAGGAGAGTTATACATCGTTGGAAAGAACAAGCTAAGGGCTTTCAATCAAGCTATAAACGTTTTATGCAACAAAAGAAATGTGAAAGATAAATGCAACTGTACATGAAGAATACAAAATCATCAACAATATTGCCAGTGACATATTTCCTGGAAGAGTCAATTTTAAGTTCCTTCCCTAAGACTCTATCAACGAGAGTTATACATCGTTGGAAAGAACAAGCTAGGAGCTTTCAACCAAGCTATAAATGATTTATGCAACAAAAGAAATGTGAAAGTTAAATGCAACTGTATATGAAAAATACAAAATCATCAACAATATTGCCAGTGACATATTTCCTGAAAGAGTCAATTTTAAGTTCCTTTCCTAAGCCTCTATCAAGGAGAGTTATACATCGTTGGAAAGAACAAGCTAAGAGCTTCCACCCAAGCTATAAATGATTTATGCAATAAATGAAATGTGAAAGTTAAATGCAACTGTATATGAAAAATAAAAAATCATCAACAATATTGCCAGTGACATATTTCCTGGAAGAGTCAATTTTAAGTTCCTTCCCTAAGACTCTATCAATGAGAGTTATACATCGTTGGAAAGAACAAGCTAGGAGCTTTCAACCAAGCTATAAATAATTTATGCAACAAAAGAAATGTGAAAGATAAATGCAACTGTACATGAAGAATACAAAATCATCAACAATATTGCCAGTGACATATTTCCTGGAAGAGTCAATTTTAAGTTCCTTTCCTAAGCCTCTATCAATGAGAGTTATACATCGTTGGAAAGAACAAGCTAAGAGCTTCCAATCAAGCTGTAAGTCGTTGATGCAGTAAAAGAAATGTGAAAGTTAAGTGCAACTGTATATGAAAAATACAAAATCATCAACAATATTCCCAGTGACATATTTCCCAGGGGAGTCAATTTTAAGTTCCGTTCCTAAGTCTCTATCAAGGAGAGTTATACATCGTTGGAAAGAAAAAGCTAAGGGCTTTCAATCAAGCTATAAATGGTTTATGCAACAAAAGAAATGTGAAAGTTAAATGCAACTGTATATGAAAAATAAAAAATCATCAACAATATTGCCAGTGACATATTTCCTGGAAGAGTCAATTTTAAGTTCCTTCCCTAAGACTCTATCAATGAGAGTTATACATCGTTGGAAAGAACAAGCTAGGAGCTTTCAACCAAGCTATAAGTGATTTATGAAACAAAAGAAATGTGAAAGTTAAATGCAACTGTATGTGAAAAATACAGAATCATCAACAATATTGCCAGTGACATATTTCCTGGAAGAGTCAATTTTAAGTTCCTTCCCTAAGACTCTATCAACGAGAGTTATACATCGTTGGAAAGAACAAGCTAGGAGCTTTCAACCAAGCTATAAATGATTTATGCAACAAAAGAAATGTGAAAGTTAAATGCAACTGTATATGAAAAATAAAAATTATCAACAATATTGCCAGTGACATATTTCCTGAAAGAGTCAATTTTAAGTTCCTTCCCTAAGACTCTATCAGTGAGAGTTATACATCGTTGGAAAGAACAAGCTAGGAGCTTTCAACCAAGCTATAAATGATTTATGCAACAAAAGAAATGTGAAAGATAAATGCAACTGTATATGAAAAATACAAAATCATCAACAATATTCCCAGTGACATATTTCTTAGATTAGTCAATTTTAAGTTTCTTTGCTAAGCCTCTTCAAACGAGAGGTATACATTGCTGGAAAGAAAAAGACTAGAGCTCTCAATCAGGCTATAAACGGTTTATACAGCGAAAAAAATGTGAAAGATAAATGCAACTGTACATGAAGAATACAAAATATCAACAATATTGCCAGTGACATATTTCCTAGAAGAGTCAATTTTAAGTTCCTTTCCTAAGCATCTATCAATGAGAGTTATACATCGTTGGAAAGAACAAGCTAAGAGCTTCCAATCAAGCTGTAAGTCGTTGATGCAGCAAAAGAAATGTGAAAGTTAAGTGCAACTGTATATGAAAAAAACAAAATCATCAACAATATTCCCAGTGACATATTTCCCAGGGGAGTCAATTTTAAGTTCCGTTCCTAAGTCTCTATCAAGGAGAGTTATACATCGTTGGAAAGAAAAAGCTAAGGGCTTTCAATCAAGCTATAAACGGTTTATGCAACAAAAGAAATGTGAAAGTTAAATGCAACTGTACATGAAAAATACAAAATCATCAACAATATTCCCAGTGACATATTTCCTATGTGTGTCAACTATAAGTTCCTTCCCTAAGCCTCTATCAATGAGAGTTATACATCGTTGGAAAGAACAAGCTAGGAGCTTTCAACCATGCTATAAATGATTTATGCAGCAAAAGAAATGTGAAAGTTAAATGCAACTGTATATGAAAAATAAAAAATCATCAACAATATTGCCAGTGACATATTTCCTGGAAGAGTCAACTTTAAGTTCCTTCCCTAAGACTCTATCAATGAGAGTTATACATCGTTGGAAAGAACAAGCTAGGAGCTTTCAACCAAGCTATAAGTGATTTATGCAACAAAAGAAATGTGAAAGTTAAATGCAACTGTATATGAAAAATACAAAATCATCAACAATATTGCCAGTGACATATTTCCTGAATGAGTGAATTTTAAGTTCCTTTCCTAAGCCTCTATCAATGCGAGTTATACATCGTTGGAAAGAACAAGCAAAGAGCTTTCAATGAAGCTATAAATGATTTATGCAGCAAAAGAAATGTGAAAGATAAATGCAACTGTACATGAAGAATACAAAATATCAACAATATTGCCAGTGACATATTTCCTGGAAGAGTCAATTTTAAGTTCCTTTCCTAAGCATCTATCAATGAGAGTTATACATCGTTGGAAAGAACAAGCTAAGAGCTTCCAATCAAGCTGTAAGTCGTTGATGCAGCAAAAGAAATGTGAAAGTTAAGTGCAACTGTATATGAAAAATACAAAATCATCAACAATATTCCCAGTGACATATTTCCCAGGGGAGTCAATTTTAAGTTCCGTTCCTAAGTCTCTATCAAGGAGAGTTATACATCGTTGGAAAGAAAAAGCTAAGGGCTTTCAATCAAGCTATAAACGGTTTATGCAACAAAAGAAATGTGAAAGTTAAATGCAACTGTACATGAAAAATACAAAATCATCAACAATATTCCCAGTGACATATTTCCTATGTGTGTCAACTATAAGTTCCTTCCCTAAGCCTCTATCAATGAGAGTTATACATCGTTGGAAAGAACAAGCTAGGAGCTTTCAACCATGCTATAAATGATTTATGCAGCAAAAGAAATGTGAAAGTTAAATGCAACTGTATATGAAAAATAAAAAATCATCAACAATATTGCCAGTGACATATTTCCTGGAAGAGTCAACTTTAAGTTCCTTCCCTAAGACTCTATCAATGAGAGTTATACATCGTTGGAAAGAACAAGCTAGGAGCTTTCAACCAAGCCATAAGTGATTTATGAAACAAAAGAAATGTGAAAGTTAAATGCAACTGTATGTGAAAAATACAGAATCATCAACAATATTGCCAGTGACATATTTCCTGGAAGAGTCAATTTTAAGTTCCTTCCCTAAGACTCTGTCAATGAGAGTTATACATCGTTGGAAAGAACAAGCTAGGAGCTTTCAACCAAGCTGTAAATGATTTATGCAACAAAAGAAATGTGAAAGTTAAATGCAACTGTATATGAAAAATACAAAATCATCAACAATATTGCCAGTGACATATTTCCTGAAAGAGTCAATTTTAAGTTCCTTCCCTAAGACTCTATCAGTGAGAGTTATACATCGTTGGAAAGAACAAGCTAGGAGCTTTCAACCAAGCTATAAATGATTTATGCAACAAAAGAAATGTGAAAGATAAATGCAACTGTATATGAAAAATACAAAATCATCAACAATATTCCCAGTGACATATTTCCCAGGTGAGTCAATTTTAAGTTCCGTTCCTAAGTCTCTATCAAGGAGAGTTATACACCGTTGGAAAGAACAAGCTAGGGGCTTTCAATCAAGCTATAAACGTTTTATGCAACAAAAGAAATGTGAAAGATAAATGCAACTGTACATGAAGAATACAAAATCATCAACAATATTGCCAGTGACATATTTCCTGGAAGAGTCAATTTTAAGTTCCTTCCCTAAGACTCTATCAATGAGAGTTATACATCGTTGGAAAGAACAAGCTAGGAGCTTTCAACCAAGCTATAAATGATTTATGCAACAAAAGAAATGTGAAAGTTAAATGCAACTGTATATGAAAAATACAAAATCATCAACAATATTGCCAGTGACATATTTCCTGAAAGAGTCAATTTTAAGTTCCTTCCCTAAGACTCTATCAGTGAGAGTTATACATCGTTGGAAAGAACAAGCTAGGAGCTTTCAACCAAGCTATAAATGATTTATGCAACAAAATAAATGTGAAAGATAAATGCAACTGTATATGAAAAATACAAAATCATCAACAATATTCCCAGTGACATATTTCCCAGGGGAGTCAATTTTAAGTTCCGTTCCTAAGTCTCTATCAAGGAGAGTTATACATCGTTGGAAAGAACAAGCTAAGAGCTTCCAATCAAGCTGTAAGTCGTTGATGCAGTAAAAGAAATGTGAAAGTTAAGTGCAACTGTATATGAAAAATACAAAATCATCAACAATATTCCCAGTGACATATTTCCCAGGGGAGTCAATTTTAAGTTCCGTTCCTAAGTCTCTATCAAGGAGAGTTATACATCGTTGGAAAGAAAAAGCTAAGGGCTTTCAATCAAGCTATAAATGGTTTATGCAACAAAAGAAATGTGAAAGTTAAATGCAACTGTATATGAAAAATAAAAAATCATCAACAATATTGCCAGTGACATATTTCCTGGAAGAGTCAATTTTAAGTTCCTTCCCTAAGACTCTATCAATGAGAGTTATACATCGTTGGAAAGAACAAGCTAGGAGCTTTCAACCAAGCTATAAGTGATTTATGAAACAAAAGAAATGTGAAAGTTAAATGCAACTGTATGTGAAAAATACAGAATCATCAACAATATTGCCAGTGACATATTTCCTGGAAGAGTCAATTTTAAGTTCCTTCCCTAAGACTCTATCAACGAGAGTTATACATCGTTGGAAAGAACAAGCTAGGAGCTTTCAACCAAGCTATAAATGATTTATGCAACAAAAGAAATGTGAAAGTTAAATGCAACTGTATATGAAAAATAAAAATTATCAACAATATTGCCAGTGACATATTTCCTGAAAGAGTCAATTTTAAGTTCCTTCCCTAAGACTCTATCAGTGAGAGTTATACATCGTTGGAAAGAACAAGCTAGGAGCTTTCAACCAAACTATAAATGATTTATGCAACAAAAGAAATGTGAAAGTTATATGCAACTGTATATGAAAAATACAAAATCATCAACAATATTCCCAGTGACATATTTCTTAGATTAGTCAATTTTAAGTTTCTTTGCTAAGCCTCTTCAAACGAGAGGTATACATTGCTGGAAAGAAAAAGACTAGAGCTCTCAATCAGGCTATAAACGGTTTATACAGCGAAAAAAATGTGAAAGATAAATGCAACTGTACATGAAGAATACAAAATATCAACAATATTGCCAGTGACATATTTCCTGGAAGAGTCAATTTTAAGTTCCTTTCCTAAGCATCTATCAATGAGAGTTATACATCGTTGGAAAGAACAAGCTAAGAGCTTCCAATCAAGCTGTAAGTCGTTGATGCAGCAAAAGAAATGTGAAAGTTAAGTGCAACTGTATATGAAAAAAACAAAATCATCAACAATATTCCCAGTGACATATTTCCCAGGGGAGTCAATTTTAAGTTCCGTTCCTAAGTCTCTATCAAGGAGAGTTATACATCGTTGGAAAGAAAAAGCTAAGGGCTTTCAATCAAGCTATAAACGGTTTATGCAACAAAAGAAATGTGAAAGTTAAATGCAACTGTACATGAAAAATACAAAATCATCAACAATATTCCCAGTGACATATTTCCTATGTGTGTCAACTATAAGTTCCTTCCCTAAGCCTCTATCAATGAGAGTTATACATCGTTGGAAAGAACAAGCTAGGAGCTTTCAACCATGCTATAAATGATTTATGCAGCAAAAGAAATGTGAAAGTTAAATGCAACTGTATATGAAAAATAAAAAATCATCAACAATATTGCCAGTGACATATTTCCTGGAAGAGTCAACTTTAAGTTCCTTCCCTAAGACTCTATCAATGAGAGTTATACATCGTTGGAAAGAACAAGCTAGGAGCTTTCAACCAAGCTATAAGTGATTTATGCAACAAAAGAAATGTGAAAGTTAAATGCAACTGTATATGAAAAATACAAAATCATCAACAATATTGCCAGTGACATATTTCCTGAAAGAGTCAATTTTAAGTTCCTTTCCTAAGCCTCTATCAATGCGAGTTATACATCGTTGGAAAGAACAAGCAAAGAGCTTTCAATGAAGCTATAAATGATTTATGCAGCAAAAGAAATGTGAAAGATAAATGCAACTGTACATGAAGAATACAAAATATCAACAATATTGCCAGTGACATATTTCCTGGAAGAGTCAATTTTAAGTTCCTTTCCTAAGCATCTATCAATGAGAGTTATACATCGTTGGAAAGAACAAGCTAAGAGCTTCCAATCAAGCTGTAAGTCGTTGATGCAGCAAAAGAAATGTGAAAGTTAAATGCAACTGTATATGAAAAATACAAAATCATCAACAATATTCCCAGTGACATATTTCCCAGGGGAGTCAATTTTAAGTTCCGTTCCTAAGTCTCTATCAAGGAGAGTTATACATCGTTGGAAAGAAAAAGCTAAGGGCTTTCAATCAAGCTATAAACGGTTTATGCAACAAAAGAAATGTGAAAGTTAAATGCAACTGTACATGAAAAATACAAAATCATCAACAATATTCCCAGTGACATATTTCCTATGTGTGTCAACTATAAGTTCCTTCCCTAAGCCTCTATCAATGAGAGTTATACATCGTTGGAAAGAACAAGCTAGGAGCTTTCAACCATGCTATAAATGATTTATGCAGCAAAAGAAATGTGAAAGTTAAATGCAACTGTATATGAAAAATAAAAAATCATCAACAATATTGCCAGTGACATATTTCCTGGAAGAGTCAACTTTAAGTTCCTTCCCTAAGACTCTATCAATGAGAGTTATACATCGTTGGAAAGAACAAGCTAGGAGCTTTCAACCAAGCCATAAGTGATTTATGAAACAAAAGAAATGTGAAAGTTAAATGCAACTGTATGTGAAAAATACAGAATCATCAACAATATTGCCAGTGACATATTTCCTGGAAGAGTCAATTTTAAGTTCCTTCCCTAAGACTCTGTCAATGAGAGTTATACATCGTTGGAAAGAACAAGCTAGGAGCTTTCAACCAAGCTGTAAATGATTTATGCAACAAAAGAAATGTGAAAGTTAAATGCAACTGTATATGAAAAATACAAAATCATCAACAATATTGCCAGTGACATATTTCCTGAAAGAGTCAATTTTAAGTTCCTTCCCTAAGACTCTATCAGTGAGAGTTATACATCGTTGGAAAGAACAAGCTAGGAGCTTTCAACCAAGCTATAAATGATTTATGCAACAAAAGAAATGTGAAAGATAAATGCAACTGTATATGAAAAATACAAAATCATCAACAATATTCCCAGTGACATATTTCCCAGGTGAGTCAATTTTAAGTTCCGTTCCTAAGTCTCTATCAAGGAGAGTTATACACCGTTGGAAAGAACAAGCTAGGGGCTTTCAATCAAGCTATAAACGTTTTATGCAACAAAAGAAATGTGAAAGATAAATGCAACTGTACATGAAGAATACAAAATCATCAACAATATTGCCAGTGACATATTTCCTGGAAGAGTCAATTTTAAGTTCCTTCCCTAAGACTCTATCAATGAGAGTTATACATCGTTGGAAAGAACAAGCTAGGAGCTTTCAACCAAGCTATAAATGATTTATGCAACAAAAGAAATGTGAAAGTTAAATGCAACTGTATATGAAAAATACAAAATCATCAACAATATTGCCAGTGACATATTTCCTGAAAGAGTCAATTTTAAGTTCCTTCCCTAAGACTCTATCAGTGAGAGTTATACATCGTTGGAAAGAACAAGCTAGGAGCTTTCAACCAAGCTATAAATGATTTATGCAACAAAAGAAATGTGAAAGTTAAATGCAACTGTATATGAAAAATACAAAATCATCAACAATATTCCCAGTGACATATTTCCCAGGGGAGTCAATTTTAAGTTCCGTTCCTAAGTCTCTATCAAGGAGAGTTATACATCGTTGGAAAGAACAAGCTAAGAGCTTCCAATCAAGCTGTAAGTCGTTGATGCAGCAAAAGAAATGTGAAAGTTAAGTGCAACTGTATATGAAAAATACAAAATCATCAACAATATTCCCAGTGACATATTTCCCAGGGGAGTCAATTTTAAGTTCCGTTCCTAAGTCTCTATCAAGGAGAGTTATACATCGTTGGAAAGAACAAGCTAAGAGCTTCCAATCAAGCTGTAAGTCGTTGATGCAGTAAAAGAAATGTGAAAGTTAAGTGCAACTGTATATGAAAAATACAAAATCATCAACAATATTCCCAGTGACATATTTCCCAGGGGAGTCAATTTTAAGTTCCGTTCCTAAGTCTCTATCAAGGAGAGTTATACATCGTTGGAAAGAAAAAGCTAAGGGCTTTCAATCAAGCTATAAATGGTTTATGCAACAAAAGAAATGTGAAAGTTAAATGCAACTGTATATGAAAAATAAAAAATCATCAACAATATTGCCAGTGACATATTTCCTGGAAGAGTCAATTTTAAGTTCCTTCCCTAAGACTCTATCAATGAGAGTTATACATCGTTGGAAAGAACAAGCTAGGAGCTTTCAACCAAGCTATAAGTGATTTATGAAACAAAAGAAATGTGAAAGTTAAATGCAACTGTATGTGAAAAATACAGAATCATCAACAATATTGCCAGTGACATATTTCCTGGAAGAGTCAATTTTAAGTTCCTTCCCTAAGACTCTATCAACGAGAGTTATACATCGTTGGAAAGAACAAGCTAGGAGCTTTCAACCAAGCTATAAATGATTTATGCAACAAAAGAAATGTGAAAGTTAAATGCAACTGTATATGAAAAATAAAAATTATCAACAATATTGCCAGTGACATATTTCCTGAAAGAGTCAATTTTAAGTTCCTTCCCTAAGACTCTATCAGTGAGAGTTATACATCGTTGGAAAGAACAAGCTAGGAGCTTTCAACCAAGCTATAAATGATTTATGCAACAAAAGAAATGTGAAAGATAAATGCAACTGTATATGAAAAATACAAAATCATCAACAATATTCCCAGTGACATATTTCTTAGATTAGTCAATTTTAAGTTTCTTTGCTAAGCCTCTTCAAACGAGAGGTATACATTGCTGGAAAGAAAAAGACTAGAGCTCTCAATCAGGCTATAAACGGTTTATACAGCGAAAAAAATGTGAAAGATAAATGCAACTGTACATGAAGAATACAAAATATCAACAATATTGCCAGTGACATATTTCCTGGAAGAGTCAATTTTAAGTTCCTTTCCTAAGCATCTATCAATGAGAGTTATACATCGTTGGAAAGAACAAGCTAAGAGCTTCCAATCAAGCTGTAAGTCGTTGATGCAGCAAAAGAAATGTGAAAGTTAAGTGCAACTGTATATGAAAAATACAAAATCATCAACAATATTCCCAGTGACATATTTCCCAGGGGAGTCAATTTTAAGTTCCGTTCCTAAGTCTCTATCAAGGAGAGTTATACATCGTTGGAAAGAAAAAGCTAAGGGCTTTCAATCAAGCTATAAACGGTTTATGCAACAAAAGAAATGTGAAAGTTAAATGCAACTGTACATGAAAAATACAAAATCATCAACAATATTCCCAGTGACATATTTCCTATGTTTGTCAACTATAAGTTCCTTCCCTAAGCCTCTATCAATGAGAGTTATACATCGTTGGAAAGAACAAGCTAGGAGCTTTCAACCATGCTATAAATGATTTATGCAGCAAAAGAAATGTGAAAGTTAAATGCAACTGTATATGAAAAATAAAAAATCATCAACAATATTGCCAGTGACATATTTCCTGGAAGAGTCAACTTTAAGTTCCTTCCCTAAGACTCTATCAATGAGAGTTATACATCGTTGGAAAGAACAAGCTAGGAGCTTTCAACCAAGCTATAAGTGATTTATGCAACAAAAGAAATGTGAAAGTTAAATGCAACTGTATATGAAAAATACAAAATCATCAACAATATTGCCAGTGACATATTTCCTGAAAGAGTCAATTTTAAGTTCCTTTCCTAAGCCTCTATCAATGCGAGTTATACATCGTTGGAAAGAACAAGCAAAGAGCTTTCAATGAAGCTATAAATGATTTATGCAGCAAAAGAAATGTGAAAGATAAATGCAACTGTACATGAAGAATACAAAATATCAACAATATTGCCAGTGACATATTTCCTGGAAGAGTCAATTTTAAGTTCCTTTCCTAAGCATCTATCAATGAGAGTTATACATCGTTGGAAAGAACAAGCTAAGAGCTTCCAATCAAGCTGTAAGTCGTTGATGCAGCAAAAGAAATGTGAAAGTTAAGTGCAACTGTATATGAAAAATACAAAATCATCAACAATATTCCCAGTGACATATTTCCCAGGGGAGTCAATTTTAAGTTCCGTTCCTAAGTCTCTATCAAGGAGAGTTATACATCGTTGGAAAGAAAAAGCTAAGGGCTTTCAATCAAGCTATAAACGGTTTATGCAACAAAAGAAATGTGAAAGTTAAATGCAACTGTACATGAAAAATACAAAATCATCAACAATATTCCCAGTGACATATTTCCTATGTGTGTCAACTATAAGTTCCTTCCCTAAGCCTCTATCAATGAGAGTTATACATCGTTGGAAAGAACAAGCTAGGAGCTTTCAACCATGCTATAAATGATTTATGCAGCAAAAGAAATGTGAAAGTTAAATGCAACTGTATATGAAAAATAAAAAATCATCAACAATATTGCCAGTGACATATTTCCTGAAAGAGTCAACTTTAAGTTCCTTCCCTAAGACTCTATCAATGAGAGTTATACATCGTTGGAAAGAACAAGCTAGGAGCTTTCAACCAAGCTATAAGTGATTTATGAAACAAAAGAAATGTGAAAGTTAAATGCAACTGTATGTGAAAAATACAGAATCATCAACAATATTGCCAGTGACATATTTCCTGGAAGAGTCAATTTTAAGTTCCTTCCCTAAGACTCTGTCAATGAGAGTTATACATCGTTGGAAAGAACAAGCTAGGAGCTTTCAACCAAGCTGTAAATGATTTATGCAACAAAAGAAATGTGAAAGTTAAATGCAACTGTATATGAAAAATACAAAATCATCAACAATATTGCCAGTGACATATTTCCTGAAAGAGTCAATTTTAAGTTCCTTCCCTAAGACTCTATCAGTGAGAGTTATACATCGTTGGAAAGAACAAGCTAGGAGCTTTCAACCAAGCTATAAATGATTTATGCAACAAAAGAAATGTGAAAGATAAATGCAACTGTATATGAAAAATACAAAATCATCAACAATATTCCCAGTGACATATTTCCCAGGTGAGTCAATTTTAAGTTCCGTTCCTAAGTCTCTATCAAGGAGAGTTATACACCGTTGGAAAGAACAAGCTAGGGGCTTTCAATCAAGCTATAAACGTTTTATGCAACAAAAGAAATGTGAAAGATAAATGCAACTGTACATGAAGAATACAAAATCATCAACAATATTGCCAGTGACATATTTCCTGGAAGAGTCAATTTTAAGTTCCTTCCCTAAGACTCTATCAATGAGAGTTATACATCGTTGGAAAGAACAAGCTAGGAGCTTTCAACCAAGCTATAAATGATTTATGCAACAAAAGAAATGTGAAAGTTAAATGCAACTGTATATGAAAAATACAAAATCATCAACAATATTGCCAGTTACATATTTCCTGAAAGAGTCAATTTTAAGTTCCTTCCCTAAGACTCTATCAGTGAGAGTTATACATCGTTGGAAAGAACAAGCTAGGAGCTTTCAACCAAGCTATAAATGATTTATGCAACAAAATAAATGTGAAAGATAAATGCAACTGTATATGAAAAATACAAAATCATCAACAATATTCCCAGTGACATATTTCCCAGGTTAGTCAATTTTAAGTTCCGTTCCTAAGTCTCTATCAAGGAGAGTTATACACCGTTGGAAAGAACAAGCTAAGGGCTTTCAATCAAGCTATAAACGTTTTATGCAACAAAAGAAATGTGAAAGATAAATGCAACTGTACATGAAGAATACAAAATCATCAACAATATTGCCAGTGACATATTTCCTGGAAGAGTCAATTTTAAGTTCCTTCCCTAAGACTCTATCAATGAGAGTTATACATCGTTGGAAAGAACAAGCTAAGAGTTTTCAACCAAGCTATAAATGATTTATGCAACAAAAGAAATGTGAAATTTAAATGCAACTGTATATGAAAAATACAAAATCATCAACAATATTGCCAGTGACATATTTCTTAGATGAGTCAATTTAAATTTAAATTTAAATTCCTTTCCTAAGCCTCTATCAATGAGAGTTATACATCGTTGGAAAGAACAAGCTAAGAGCTTTCAATCAAGCTATAAATGATTTATGCAATAAAAGAAATGTGAAAGTTAAATGCAACTGTATATGAAAAATAAAAAATCATCAACAATATTGCCAGTGACATATTTCCTGGAAGAGTCAATTTTAAGTTCCTTCCCTAAGACTCTATCAATGAGAGTTATACATCGTTGGAAAGAACAAGCTAAGAGCTTTCAACCAAGCTATAAATAATTTATGCAACAAAAGAAATGTGAAAGATAAATGCAACTGTACATGAAGAATACAAAATCATCAACAATATTGCCAGTGACATATTTCCTGGAAGAGTCAATTTTAAGTTCCTTTCCTAAGCCTCTATCAATGAGAGTTATACATCGTTGGAGACAACAAGCTAAGAGCTTTCAATCAAGCTGTGAGACGTTCATGCAGCGAAAGAAATGTGAAAGTTAAGTGCAACTGTATATGAAAAATACAAAATCATCAACAATATTCCCAGTGACATATTTCCCAGGGGAGTCAATTTTAAGTTCCGTTCCTAAGCCTCCATCAAGGAGAGTTATACATCGTTGGAAAGAAAAAGCTAAGGGCTTTCAATCAAGCTATAAACGGTTTATGCAACAAAAGAAATGTGAAAGTTAAATGCAACTGTACATGAAAAATACAAAATCATCAACAATATTCCCAGTGACATATTTCCTATGTGTGTCAACTATAAGTTCCTTCCCTAAGCCTCTATCAATGAGAGTTATACATCGTTGGAAAGAACAAGCTAGGAGCTTTCAACCATGCTATAAATGATTTATGCAACAAAAAAAATGTGAAAGTTAAATGCAACTGTATATGAAAAATAAAAAATCATCAACAATATTGCCAGTGACATATTTCCTGGAAGAGTCAATTTTAAGTTCCTTCCCTAAGACTCTATCAATGAGAGTTATACATCGTTGGAAAGAACAAGCTAGGAGCTTTCAACCAAGCTATAAATGATTTATGCAACAAAAGAAATGTGAAAGTTAAACGCAACTGTATATGAAAAATACAAAATCATCAACAATATTGCCAGTGACATATTTCCTGAAAGAGTCAATTTTAAGTTCCTTTCCTAAGCCTCTATCAATGAGAGTTATACATCGTTGGAAAGAACAAGCTAGGAGCTTTCAACCAAGCTATAAATGATTTATGCAACAAAAGAAATGTGAAAGTTAAATGCAACTGTATATGAAAAATACAAAATCATCAACAATATTGCCAGTAACATATTTCCTGAAAGAGTCAATTTTAAGTTCCTTTCCTAAGCCTCTATCAATGCGAGTTATACATCGTTGGAAAGAACAAGCTAAGAGCTTTCAACCAAGCTATAAATAATTTATGCAACAAAAGAAATGTGAAAGATAAATGCAACTGTACATGAAGAATACAAAATATCAACAATATTGCCAGTGACATATTTCCTGGAAGAGTCAATTTTAAGTTCCTTTCCTAAGCCTCTATCAATGAGAGTTATACATCGTTGGAAAGAACAAGCTAAGAGCTTCCAATCAAGCTGTAAGTCGTTGATGCAGCAAAAGAAATGTGAAAGTTAAGTGCAACTGTATATGAAAAATACAAAATCATCAACAATATTCCCAGTGACATATTTCCCAGGGGAGTCAATTTTAAGTTCCGTTCCTAAGTCTCTATCAAGGAGAGTTATACATCGTTGGAAAGAAAAAGCTAAGGGCTTTCAATCAAGCTATAAACGGTTTATGCAACAAAAGAAATGTGAAAGTTAAATGCAACTGTACATGAAAAATACAAAATCATCAACAATATTCCCAGTGACATATTTCCTATGTGTGTCAACTATAAGTTCCTTCCCTAAGCCTCTATCAATGAGAGTTATACATCGTTGGAAAGAACAAGCTAGGAGCTTTCAACCATGCTATAAATGATTTATGCAGCAAAAGAAATGTGAAAGTTAAATGCAACTGTATATGAAAAATAAAAAATCATCAACAATATTGCCAGTGACATATTTCCTGGAAGAGTCAACTTTAAGTTCCTTCCCTAAGACTCTATCAATAAGAGTTATACATCGTTGGAAAGAACAAGCTAGGAGCTTTCAACCAAGCTATAAGTGATTTATGAAACAAAAGAAATGTGAAAGTTAAATGCAACTGTATGTGAAAAATACAGAATCATCAACAATATTGCCAGTGACATATTTCCTGGAAGAGTCAATTTTAAGTTCCTTCCCTAAGACTCTGTCAATGAGTGTTATACATCGTTGGAAAGAACAAGCTAGGAGCTTTCAACCAAGCTATAAATGATTTGTGCAACAAAAGAAATGTGAAAGTTAAATGCAACTGTATATGAAAAATACAAAATCATCAACAATATTGCCAGTGACATATTTCCTGAAAGAGTCAATTTTAAGTTCCTTCCCTAAGACTCTATCAGTGAGAGTTATACATCGTTGGAAAGAACAAGCTAGGAGCTTTCAACCAAGCTATAAATGATTTATGCAACAAAAGAAATGTGAAAGATAAATGCAACTGTATATGAAAAATACAAAATCATCAACAATATTCCCAGTGACATATTTCCCAGGTGAGTCAATTTTAAGTTCCGTTCCTAAGTCTCTATCAAGGAGAGTTATACACCGTTGGAAAGAACAAGCTAGGGGCTTTCAATCAAGCTATAAACGTTTTATGCAACAAAAGAAATGTGAAAGATAAATGCAACTGTACATGAAGAATACAAAATCATCAACAATATTGCCAGTGACATATTTCCTGGAAGAGTCAATTTTAAGTTCCTTCCCTAAGACTCTATCAATGAGAGTTATACATCGTTGGAAAGAACAAGCTAGGAGCTTTCAACCAAGCTATAAATGATTTATGCAATAAAAGAAATGTGAAAGTTAAATGCAACTGTATATGAAAAATACAAAATCATCAACAATATTGCCAGTGACATATTTCCTGAAAGAGTCAATTTTAAGTTCCTTCCCTAAGACTCTATCAGTGAGAGTTATACATCGTTGGAAAGAACAAGCTAGGAGCTTTCAACCAAGCTATAAATGATTTATGCAACAAAATAAATGTGAAAGATAAATGCAACTGTATATGAAAAATACAAAATCATCAACAATATTCCCAGTGACATATTTCCCAGGTTAGTCAATTTTAAGTTCCGTTCCTAAGTCTCTATCAAGGAGAGTTATACACCGTTGGAAAGAACAAGCTAAGGGCTTTCAATCAAGCTATAAACGTTTTATGCAACAAAAGAAATGTGAAAGATAAATGCAACTGTACATGAAGAATACAAAATCATCAACAATATTGCCAGTGACATATTTCCTGGAAGAGTCAATTTTAAGTTCCTTCCCTAAGACTCTATCAATGAGAGTTATACATCGTTGGAAAGAACAAGCTAGGAGCTTTCAACCAAGCTATAAATGATTTATGCAACAAAAGAAATGTGAAAGTTAAATGCAACTGTATATGAAAAATACAAAATCATCAACAATATTGCCAGTGACATATTTCCTGAAAGAGTCAATTTTAAGTTCCTTTCCTAAGCCTCTATCAATGAGAGTTATACATCGTTGGAAAGAACAAGCTAAGAGCTTCCAGTCAAGCTATAAATGATTTATGCAATAAAAGAAATGTGAAAGTTAAATGCAACTGTATATGAAAAATAAAAAATCATCAACAATATTGCCAGTGACATATTTCCTGGAAGAGTCAATTTTAAGTTCCTTCCCTAAGACTCTATCAATGAGAGTTATACATCGTTGGAAAGAACAAGCTAAGAGCTTTCAACCAAGCTATAAATAATTTATGCAACAAAAGAAATGTGAAAGATAAATGCAACTGTACATGAAGAATACAAAATCATCAACAATATTGCCAGTGACATATTTCCTGGAAGAGTCAATTTTAAGTTCCTTTCCTAAGCCTCTATCAATGAGAGTTATACATCGTTGGAGAGAACAAGCTAAGAGCTTTCAATCAAGCTGTGAATCGTTCATGCAGCGAAAGAAATGTGAAAGTTAAGTGCAACTGTATATGAAAAATACAAAATCATCAACAATATTCCCAGTGACATATTTCCCAGGGGAGTCAATTTTAAGTTCCGTTCCTAAGCCTCCATCAAGGAGAGTTATACATCGTTGGAAAGAAAAAGTTAAGGGCTTTCAATCAAGCTATAAACGGTTTATGCAACAAAAGAAATGTGAAAGTTAAATGCAACTGTACATGAAAAATACAAAATCATCAACAATATTCCCAGTGACATATTTCCTATGTGTGTCAACTATAAGTTCCTTCCCTAAGCCTCTATCAATGAGAGTTATACATCGTTGGAAAGAACAAGCTAGGAGCTTTCAACCATGCTATAAATGATTTATGCAACAAAAAAAATGTGAAAGTTAAATGCAACTGTATATGAAAAATAAAAAATCATCAACAATATTGCCAGTGACATATTTCCTGGAAGAGTCAATTTTAAGTTCCTTCCCTAAGACTCTATCAATGAGAGTTATACATCGTTGGAAAGAACAAGCTAGGAGCTTTCAACCAAGCTATAAATGATTTATGCAACAAAAGAAATGTGAAAGTTAAACGCAACTGTATATGAAAAATACAAAATCATCAACAATATTGCCAGTGACATATTTCCTGAAAGAGTCAATTTTAAGTTCCTTTCCTAAGCCTCTATCAATGAGAGTTATACATCGTTGGAAAGAACAAGCTAGGAGCTTTCAACCAAGCTATAAATGATTTATGCAACAAAAGAAATGTGAAAGATAAATGCAACTGTATATGAAAAATACAAAATCATCAACAATATTCCCAGTGATATATTTCCCAGGTGAGTCAATTTTAAGTTCCGTTCCTAAGTCTCTATCAAGGAGAGTTATACATCGTTGGAAAGAACAAGCTAAGGGCTTTCAATCAAGCTATAAACGTTTTATGCAACAAAAGAAATGTGAAAGATAAATGCAACTGTACATGAAGAATACAAAATCATCAACAATATTGCCAGTGACATATTTCCTGGAAGAGTCAATTTTAAGTTCCTTCCTTAAGACTCTATCAATAAGAGTTATACATCGTTGGAAAGAACAAGCTAGGAGCTTTCAACCAAGCTATAAATGATTTATGCAACAAAAGAAATGTGAAAGTTAAATGCAACTGTATATGAAAAATACAAAATCATCAACAATATTGCCAGTGACATATTTCCTGTAAGAGTCAATTTTAAGTTCCTTTCCTAAGCCTCTATCAATGAGAGTTATACATCGTTGGAAAGAACAAGCTAAGAGCTTCCAGTCAAGCTATAAATGATTTATGCAATAAAAGAAATGTGAAAGTTAAATGCAACTGTATATGAAAAATAAAAAATCATCAACAATATTGCCAGTGACATATTTCCTGGAAGAGTCAATTTTCAGTTCCTTCCCTAAGACTCTATCAATGAGAGTTATACATCTTTGGAAAGAACAAGCTAAGAGCTTTCAACCAAGCCATATGATTTATGCAACAAAAGAAATGTGAAAGATAAATGCAACTGTACATGAAGAATACAAAATATCAACAATATTGCCAGTGACATATTTCCTGGAAGAGTCAATTTTAAGTTCCTTTCCTAAGCCTCTATCAATGAGAGTTATACATCGTTGGAAAGAACAAGCCAAGAGCTTCCAATCAAGCTGTAAGTCGTTGATGCAGCAAAAGAAATGTGAAAGTTAAGTGCAACTGTATATGAAAAATACAAAATCATCAACAATATTCCCAGTGACATATTTCCCAGGGGAGTCAATTTTAAGTTCCGTTCCTAAGTCTCTATCAAGGAGAGTTATACATCGTTGGAAAGAAAAAGCTAAGGGCTTTCAATCAAGCTATAAACGGTTTATGCAACAAAAGAAATGTGAAAGTTAAATGCAACTGTACATGAAAAATACAAAATCATCAACAATATTCCCAGTGACATATTTCCTATGTGTGTCAACTATAAGTTCCTTCCCTAAGCCTCTATCAATGAGAGTTATACATCGTTGGAAAGAACAAGCTAGGAGCTTTCAACCATGCTATAAATGATTTATGCAGCAAAAGAAATGTGAAAGTTAAATGCAACTGTATATGAAAAATAAAAAATCATCAACAATATTGCCAGTGACATATTTCCTGGAAGAGTCAACTTTAAGTTCCTTCCCTAAGACTCTATCAATGAGAGTTATACATCGTTGGAAAGAACAAGCTAGGAGCTTTCAACCAAGCTATAAGTGATTTATGCAACAAAAGAAATGTGAAAGTTAAATGCAACTGTATATGAAAAATACAAAATCATCAACAATATTGCCAGTGACATATTTCCTGAAAGAGTCAATTTTAAGTTCCTTTCCTAAGCCTCTATCAATGCGAGTTATACATCGTTGGAAAGAACAAGCAAAGAGCTTTCAATGAAGCTATAAATGATTTATGCAGCAAAAGAAATGTGAAAGATAAATGCAACTGTACATGAAGAATACAAAATATCAACAATATTGCCAGTGACATATTTCCTGGAAGAGTCAATTTTAAGTTCCTTTCCTAAGCATCTATCAATGAGAGTTATACATCGTTGGAAAGAACAAGCTAAGAGCTTCCAATCAAGCTGTAAGTCGTTGATGCAGCAAAAGAAATGTGAAAGTTAAGTGCAACTGTATATGAAAAATACAAAATCATCAACAATATTCCCAGTGACATATTTCCCAGGGGAGTCAATTTTAAGTTCCGTTCCTAAGTCTCTATCAATGAGAGTTATACATCGTTGGAAAGAAAAAGCTAAGGGCTTTCAATCAAGCTATAAACGGTTTATGCAACAAAAGAAATGTGAAAGTTAAATGCAACTGTACATGAAAAATACAAAATCATCAACAATATTCCCAGTGACATATTTCCTATGTGTGTCAACTATAAGTTCCTTCCCTAAGCCTCTATCAATGAGAGTTATACATCGTTGGAAAGAACAAGCTAGGAGCTTTCAACCATGCTATAAATGATTTATGCAGCAAAAGAAATGTGAAAGTTAAATGCAACTGTATATGAAAAATAAAAAATCATCAACAATATTGCCAGTGACATATTTCCTGGAAGAGTCAACTTTAAGTTCCTTCCCTAAGACTCTATCAATGAGAGTTATACATCGTTGGAAAGAACAAGCTAGGAGCTTTCAACCAAGCCATAAGTGATTTATGAAACAAAAGAAATGTGAAAGTTAAATGCAACTGTATGTGAAAAATACAGAATCATCAACAATATTGCCAGTGACATATTTCCTGGAAGAGTCAATTTTAAGTTCCTTCCCTAAGACTCTGTCAATGAGAGTTATACATCGTTGGAAAGAACAAGCTAGGAGCTTTCAACCAAGCTGTAAATGATTTATGCAACAAAAGAAATGTGAAAGTTAAATGCAACTGTATATGAAAAATACAAAATCATCAACAATATTGCCAGTGACATATTTCCTGAAAGAGTCAATTTTAAGTTCCTTCCCTAAGACTCTATCAGTGAGAGTTATACATCGTTGGAAAGAACAAGCTAGGAGCTTTCAACCAAGCTATAAATGATTTATGCAACAAAAGAAATGTGAAAGATAAATGCAACTGTATATGAAAAATACAAAATCATCAACAATATTCCCAGTGACATATTTCCCAGGTGAGTCAATTTTAAGTTCCGTTCCTAAGTCTCTATCAAGGAGAGTTATACACCGTTGGAAAGAACAAGCTAGGGGCTTTCAATCAAGCTATAAACGTTTTATGCAACAAAAGAAATGTGAAAGATAAATGCAACTGTACATGAAGAATACAAAATCATCAACAATATTGCCAGTGACATATTTCCTGGAAGAGTCAATTTTAAGTTCCTTCCCTAAGACTCTATCAATGAGAGTTATACATCGTTGGAAAGAACAAGCTAGGAGCTTTCAACCAAGCTATAAATGATTTATGCAACAAAAGAAATGTGAAAGTTAAATGCAACTGTATATGAAAAATACAAAATCATCAACAATATTGCCAGTGACATATTTCCTGAAAGAGTCAATTTTAAGTTCCTTCCCTAAGACTCTATCAGTGAGAGTTATACATCGTTGGAAAGAACAAGCTAGGAGCTTTCAACCAAGCTATAAATGATTTATGCAACAAAAGAAATGTGAAAGATAAATGCAACTGTATATGAAAAATACAAAATCATCAACAATATTCCCAGTGACATATTTCCCAGGGGAGTCAATTTTAAGTTCCGTTCCTAAGTCTCTATCAAGGAGAGTTATACATCGTTGGAAAGAACAAGCTAAGAGCTTCCAATCAAGCTGTAAGTCGTTGATGCAGCAAAAGAAATGTGAAAGTTAAGTGCAACTGTATATGAAAAATACAAAATCATCAACAATATTCCCAGTGACATATTTCCCAGGGGAGTCAATTTTAAGTTCCGTTCCTAAGTCTCTATCAAGGAGAGTTATACATCGTTGGAAAGAACAAGCTAAGAGCTTCCAATCAAGCTGTAAGTCGTTGATGCAGTAAAAGAAATGTGAAAGTTAAGTGCAACTGTATATGAAAAATACAAAATCATCAACAATATTCCCAGTGACATATTTCCCAGGGGAGTCAATTTTAAGTTCCGTTCCTAAGTCTCTATCAAGGAGAGTTATACATCGTTGGAAAGAAAAAGCTAAGGGCTTTCAATCAAGCTATAAATGGTTTATGCAACAAAAGAAATGTGAAAGTTAAATGCAACTGTATATGAAAAATAAAAAATCATCAACAATATTGCCAGTGACATATTTCCTGGAAGAGTCAATTTTAAGTTCCTTCCCTAAGACTCTATCAATGAGAGTTATACATCGTTGGAAAGAACAAGCTAGGAGCTTTCAACCAAGCTATAAGTGATTTATGAAACAAAAGAAATGTGAAAGTTAAATGCAACTGTATGTGAAAAATACAGAATCATCAACAATATTGCCAGTGACATATTTCCTGGAAGAGTCAATTTTAAGTTCCTTCCCTAAGACTCTATCAACGAGAGTTATACATCGTTGGAAAGAACAAGCTAGGAGCTTTCAACCAAGCTATAAATGATTTATGCAACAAAAGAAATGTGAAAGTTAAATGCAACTGTATATGAAAAATAAAAATTATCAACAATATTGCCAGTGACATATTTCCTGAAAGAGTCAATTTTAAGTTCCTTCCCTAAGACTCTATCAGTGAGAGTTATACATCGTTGGAAAGAACAAGCTAGGAGCTTTCAACCAAGCTATAAATGATTTATGCAACAAAAGAAATGTGAAAGATAAATGCAACTGTATATGAAAAATACAAAATCATCAACAATATTCCCAGTGACATATTTCTTAGATTAGTCAATTTTAAGTTTCTTTGCTAAGCCTCTTCAAACGAGAGGTATACATTGCTGGAAAGAAAAAGACTAGAGCTCTCAATCAGGCTATAAACGGTTTATACAGCGAAAAAAATGTGAAAGATAAATGCAACTGTACATGAAGAATACAAAATATCAACAATATTGCCAGTGACATATTTCCTGGAAGAGTCAATTTTAAGTTCCTTTCCTAAGCATCTATCAATGAGAGTTATACATCGTTGGAAAGAACAAGCTAAGAGCTTCCAATCAAGCTGTAAGTCGTTGATGCAGCAAAAGAAATGTGAAAGTTAAGTGCAACTGTATATGAAAAATACAAAATCATCAACAATATTCCCAGTGACATATTTCCCAGGGGAGTCAATTTTAAGTTCCGTTCCTAAGTCTCTATCAAGGAGAGTTATACATCGTTGGAAAGAAAAAGCTAAGGGCTTTCAATCAAGCTATAAACGGTTTATGCAACAAAAGAAATGTGAAAGTTAAATGCAACTGTACATGAAAAATACAAAATCATCAACAATATTCCCAGTGACATATTTCCTATGTTTGTCAACTATAAGTTCCTTCCCTAAGCCTCTATCAATGAGAGTTATACATCGTTGGAAAGAACAAGCTAGGAGCTTTCAACCATGCTATAAATGATTTATGCAGCAAAAGAAATGTGAAAGTTAAATGCAACTGTATATGAAAAATAAAAAATCATCAACAATATTGCCAGTGACATATTTCCTGGAAGAGTCAACTTTAAGTTCCTTCCCTAAGACTCTATCAATGAGAGTTATACATCGTTGGAAAGAACAAGCTAAGAGCTTTCAACCAAGCTATAAGTGATTTATGCAACAAAAGAAATGTGAAAGTTAAATGCAACTGTATATGAAAAATACAAAATCATCAACAATATTGCCAGTGACATATTTCCTGAAAGAGTCAATTTTAAGTTCCTTTCCTAAGCCTCTATCAATGCGAGTTATACATCGTTGGAAAGAACAAGCAAAGAGCTTTCAATCAAGCTATAAATGATTTATGCAACAAAAGAAATGTGAAAGATAAATGCAACTGTACATGAAGAATACAAAATATCAACAATATTGCCAGTGACATATTTCCTGGAAGAGTCAATTTTAAGTTCCTTTCCTAAGCATCTATCAATGAGAGTTATACATCGTTGGAAAGAACAAGCTAAGAGCTTCCAATCAAGCTGTAAGTCGTTGATGCAGCAAAAGAAATGTGAAAGTTAAGTGCAACTGTATATGAAAAATACAAAATCATCAACAATATTCCCAGTGACATATTTCCCAGGGGAGTCAATTTTAAGTTCCGTTCCTAAGTCTCTATCAAGGAGAGTTATACATCGTTGGAAAGAAAAAGCTAAGGGCTTTCAATCAAGCTATAAACGGTTTATGCAACAAAAGAAATGTGAAAGTTAAATGCAACTGTACATGAAAAATACAAAATCATCAACAATATTCCCAGTGACATATTTCCTATGTGTGTCAACTATAAGTTCCTTCCCTAAGCCTCTATCAATGAGAGTTATACATCGTTGGAAAGAACAAGCTAGGAGCTTTCAACCATGCTATAAATGATTTATGCAGCAAAAGAAATGTGAAAGTTAAATGCAACTGTATATGAAAAATAAAAAATCATCAACAATATTGCCAGTGACATATTTCCTGGAAGAGTCAACTTTAAGTTCCTTCCCTAAGACTCTATCAATGAGAGTTATACATCGTTGGAAAGAACAAGCTAGGAGCTTTCAACCAAGCTATAAGTGATTTATGAAACAAAAGAAATGTGAAAGTTAAATGCAACTGTATGTGAAAAATACAGAATCATCAACAATATTGCCAGTGACATATTTCCTGGAAGAGTCAATTTTAAGTTCCTTCCCTAAGACTCTGTCAATGAGAGTTATACATCGTTGGAAAGAACAAGCTAGGAGCTTTCAACCAAGCTGTAAATGATTTATGCAACAAAAGAAATGTGAAAGTTAAATGCAACTGTATATGAAAAATACAAAATCATCAACAATATTGCCAGTGACATATTTCCTGAAAGAGTCAATTTTAAGTTCCTTCCCTAAGACTCTATCAGTGAGAGTTATACATCGTTGGAAAGAACAAGCTAGGAGCTTTCAACCAAGCTATAAATGATTTATGCAACAAAAGAAATGTGAAAGATAAATGCAACTGTATATGAAAAATACAAAATCATCAACAATATTCCCAGTGACATATTTCCCAGGTGAGTCAATTTTAAGTTCCGTTCCTAAGTCTCTATCAAGGAGAGTTATACACCGTTGGAAAGAACAAGCTAGGGGCTTTCAATCAAGCTATAAACGTTTTATGCAACAAAAGAAATGTGAAAGATAAATGCAACTGTACATGAAGAATACAAAATCATCAACAATATTGCCAGTGACATATTTCCTGGAAGAGTCAATTTTAAGTTCCTTCCCTAAGACTCTATCAATGAGAGTTATACATCGTTGGAAAGAACAAGCTAGGAGCTTTCAACCAAGCTATAAATGATTTATGCAACAAAAGAAATGTGAAAGTTAAATGCAACTGTATATGAAAAATACAAAATCATCAACAATATTGCCAGTGACATATTTCCTGAAAGAGTCAATTTTAAGTTCCTTCCCTAAGACTCTATCAGTGAGAGTTATACATCGTTGGAAAGAACAAGCTAGGAGCTTTCAACCAAGCTATAAATGATTTATGCAACAAAATAAATGTGAAAGATAAATGCAACTGTATATGAAAAATACAAAATCATCAACAATATTCCCAGTGACATATTTCCCAGGTTAGTCAATTTTAAGTTCCGTTCCTAAGTCTCTATCAAGGAGAGTTATACACCGTTGGAAAGAACAAGCTAAGGGCTTTCAATCAAGCTATAAACGTTTTATGCAACAAAAGAAATGTGAAAGATAAATGCAACTGTACATGAAGAATACAAAATCATCAACAATATTGCCAGTGACATATTTCCTGGAAGAGTCAATTTTAAGTTCCTTCCCTAAGACTCTATCAATGAGAGTTATACATCGTTGGAAAGAACAAGCTAAGAGCTTTCAACCAAGCTATAAGTGATTTATGCAACAAAAGAAATGTGAAATTTAAATGCAACTGTATATGAAAAATACAAAATCATCAACAATATTGCCAGTGACATATTTCTTAGATGAGTCAATTTTAAGTTCCTTTCCTAAGCCTCTATCAATGAGAGTTATACATCGTTGGAAAGAACAAGCTAAGAGCTTTCAATCAAGCTATAAATGATTTATGCAATAAAAGAAATGTGAAAGTTAAATGCAACTGTATATGAAAAATAAAAAATCATCAACAATATTGCCAGTGACATATTTCCTGGAAGAGTCAATTTTAAGTTCCTTCCCTAAGACTCTATCAATGAGAGTTATACATCGTTGGAAAGAACAAGCTAAGAGCTTTCAACCAAGCTATAAATAATTTATGCAACAAAAGAAATGTGAAAGATAAATGCAACTGTACATGAAGAATACAAAATCATCAACAATATTGCCAGTGACATATTTCCTGAAAGAGTCAATTTTAAATTCCTTTCCTAAGCCTCTACAAAAGAGAGTTATACATCGTTGGAGAGAACAAGCTAAGAGCTTTCAATCAAGCTGTGAGACGTTCATGCAGCGAAAGAAATGTGAAAGTTAAGTGCAACTGTATATGAAAAATACAAAATCATCAACAATATTCCCAGTGACATATTTCCCAGGGGAGTCAATTTTAAGTTCCGTTCCTAAGCCTCCATCAAGGAGAGTTATACATCGTTGGAAAGAAAAAGCTAAGGGCTTTCAATCAAGCTATAAACGGTTTATGCAACAAAAGAAATGTGAAAGTTAAATGCAACTGTACATGAAAAATACAAAATCATCAACAATATTCCCAGTGACATATTTCCTATGTGTGTCAACTATAAGTTCCTTCCCTAAGCCTCTATCAATGAGAGTTATACATCGTTGGAAAGAACAAGCTAGGAGCTTTCAACCATGCTATAAATGATTTATGCAACAAAAAAAATGTGAAAGTTAAATGCAACTGTATATGAAAAATAAAAAATCATCAACAATATTGCCAGTGACATATTTCCTGGAAGAGTCAATTTTAAGTTCCTTCCCTAAGACTCTATCAATGAGAGTTATACATCGTTGGAAAGAACAAGCTAGGAGCTTTCAACCAAGCTATAAATGATTTATGCAACAAAAGAAATGTGAAAGTTAAACGCAACTGTATATGAAAAATACAAAATCATCAACAATATTGCCAGTGACATATTTCCTGAAAGAGTCAATTTTAAGTTCCTTTCCTAAGCCTCTATCAATGAGAGTTATACATCGTTGGAAAGAACAAGCTAGGAGCTTTCAACCAAGCTATAAATGATTTATGCAACAAAAGAAATGTGAAAGTTAAATGCAACTGTATATGAAAAATACAAAATCATCAACAATATTGCCAGTAACATATTTCCTGAAAGAGTCAATTTTAAGTTCCTTTCCTAAGCCTCTATCAATGCGAGTTATACATCGTTGGAAAGAACAAGCTAAGAGCTTTCAACCAAGCTATAAATAATTTATGCAACAAAAGAAATGTGAAAGATAAATGCAACTGTACATGAAGAATACAAAATATCAACAATATTGCCAGTGACATATTTCCTGGAAGAGTCAATTTTAAGTTCCTTTCCTAAGCCTCTATCAATGAGAGTTATACATCGTTGGAAAGAACAAGCTAAGAGCTTCCAATCAAGCTGTAAGTCGTTGATGCAGCAAAAGAAATGTGAAAGTTAAGTGCAACTGTATATGAAAAATACAAAATCATCAACAATATTCCCAGTGACATATTTCCCAGGGGAGTCAATTTTAAGTTCCGTTCCTAAGTCTCTATCAAGGAGAGTTATACATCGTTGGAAAGAAAAAGCTAAGGGCTTTCAATCAAGCTATAAACGGTTTATGCAACAAAAGAAATGTGAAAGTTAAATGCAACTGTACATGAAAAATACAAAATCATCAACAATATTCCCAGTGACATATTTCCTATGTGTGTCAACTATAAGTTCCTTCCCTAAGCCCTATCAATGAGAGTTATACATCGTTGGAAAGAACAAGCTAGGAGCTTTCAACCATGCTATAAATGATTTATGCAGCAAAAGAAATGTGAAAGTTAAATGCAACTGTATATGAAAAATAAAAAATCATCAACAATATTGCCAGTGACATATTTCCTGGAAGAGTCAACTTTAAGTTCCTTCCCTAAGACTCTATCAATAAGAGTTATACATCGTTGGAAAGAACAAGCTAGGAGCTTTCAACCAAGCTATAAGTGATTTATGAAACAAAAGAAATGTGAAAGTTAAATGCAACTGTATGTGAAAAATACAGAATCATCAACAATATTGCCAGTGACATATTTCCTGGAAGAGTCAATTTTAAGTTCCTTCCCTAAGACTCTGTCAATGAGAGTTATACATCGTTGGAAAGAACAAGCTAGGAGCTTTCAACCAAGCTATAAATGATTTGTGCAACAAAAGAAATGTGAAAGTTAAATGCAACTGTATATGAAAAATACAAAATCATCAACAATATTGCCAGTGACATATTTCCTGAAAGAGTCAATTTTAAGTTCCTTCCCTAAGACTCTATCAGTGAGAGTTATACATCGTTGGAAAGAACAAGCTAGGAGCTTTCAACCAAGCTATAAATGATTTATGCAACAAAAGAAATGTGAAAGATAAATGCAACTGTATATGAAAAATACAAAATCATCAACAATATTCCCAGTGACATATTTCCCAGGTGAGTCAATTTTAAGTTCCGTTCCTAAGTCTCTATCAAGGAGAGTTATACACCGTTGGAAAGAACAAGCTAGGGGCTTTCAATCAAGCTATAAACGTTTTATGCAACAAAAGAAATGTGAAAGATAAATGCAACTGTACATGAAGAATACAAAATCATCAACAATATTGCCAGTGACATATTTCCTGGAAGAGTCAATTTTAAGTTCCTTCCCTAAGACTCTATCAATGAGAGTTATACATCGTTGGAAAGAACAAGCTAGGAGCTTTCAACCAAGCTATAAATGATTTATGCAACAAAAGAAATGTGAAAGTTAAATGCAACTGTATATGAAAAATACAAAATCATCAACAATATTGCCAGTGACATATTTCCTGAAAGAGTCAATTTTAAGTTCCTTCCCTAAGACTCTATCAATGAGAGTTATACATCGTTGGAAAGAACAAGCTAGGAGCTTTCAACCAAGCTATAAATGATTTATGCAACAAAATAAATGTGAAAGATAAATGCAACTGTATATGAAAAATACAAAATCATCAACAATATTCCCAGTGACATATTTCCCAGGTTAGTCAATTTTAAGTTCCGTTCCTAAGTCTCTATCAAGGAGAGTTATACACCGTTGGAAAGAACAAGCTAAGGGCTTTCAATCAAGCTATAAACGTTTTATGCAACAAAAGAAATGTGAAAGATAAATGCAACTGTACATGAAGAATACAAAATCATCAACAATATTGCCAGTGACATATTTCCTGGAAGAGTCAATTTTAAGTTCCTTCCCTAAGACTCTATCAATGAGAGTTATACATCGTTGGAAAGAACAAGCTAGGAGCTTTCAACCAAGCTATAAATGATTTATGCAACAAAAGAAATGTGAAAGTTAAATGCAACTGTATATGAAAAATACAAAATCATCAACAATATTGCCAGTGACATATTTCCTGAAAGAGTCAATTTTAAGTTCCTTTCCTAAGCCTCTATCAATGAGAGTTATACATCGTTGGAAAGAACAAGCTAAGAGCTTCCAGTCAAGCTATAAATGATTTATGCAATAAAAGAAATGTGAAAGTTAAATGCAACTGTATATGAAAAATAAAAAATCATCAACAATATTGCCAGTGACATATTTCCTGGAAGAGTCAATTTTAAGTTCCTTCCCTAAGACTCTATCAATGAGAGTTATACATCGTTGGAAAGAACAAGCTAAGAGCTTTCAACCAAGCTATAAATAATTTATGCAACAAAAGAAATGTGAAAGATAAATGCAACTGTACATGAAGAATACAAAATCATCAACAATATTGCCAGTGACATATTTCCTGGAAGAGTCAATTTTAAGTTCCTTTCCTAAGCCTCTATCAATGAGAGTTATACATCGTTGGAGACAACAAGCTAAGAGCTTTCAATCAAGCTGTGAGACGTTCATGCAGCGAAAGAAATGTGAAAGTTAAGTGCAACTGTATATGAAAAATACAAAATCATCAACAATATTCCCAGTGACATATTTCCTAGGGGAGTCAATTTTAAGTTCCGTTCCTAAGCCTCCATCAAGGAGAGTTATACATCGTTGGAAAGAAAAAGTTAAGGGCTTTCAATCAAGCTATAAACGGTTTATGCAACAAAAGAAATGTGAAAGTTAAATGCAACTGTACATGAAAAATACAAAATCATCAACAATATTCCCAGTGACATATTTCCTATGTGTGTCAACTATAAGTTCCTTCCCTAAGCCTCTATCAATGAGAGTTATACATCGTTGGAAAGAACAAGCTAGGAGCTTTCAACCATGCTATAAATGATTTATGCAACAAAAAAAATGTGAAAGTTAAATGCAACTGTATATGAAAAATAAAAAATCATCAACAATATTGCCAGTGACATATTTCCTGGAAGAGTCAATTTTAAGTTCCTTCCCTAAGACTCTATCAATGAGAGTTATACATCGTTGGAAAGAACAAGCTAGGAGCTTTCAACCAAGCTATAAATGATTTATGCAACAAAAGAAATGTGAAAGTTAAACGCAACTGTATATGAAAAATACAAAATCATCAACAATATTGCCAGTGACATATTTCCTGAAAGAGTCAATTTTAAGTTCCTTTCCTAAGCCTCTATCAATGAGAGTTATACATCGTTGGAAAGAACAAGCTAGGAGCTTTCAACCAAGCTATAAATGATTTATGCAACAAAAGAAATGTGAAAGATAAATGCAACTGTATATGAAAAATACAAAATCATCAACAATATTCCCAGTGATATATTTCCCAGGTGAGTCAATTTTAAGTTCCGTTCCTAAGTCTCTATCAAGGAGAGTTATACATCGTTGGAAAGAACAAGCTAAGGGCTTTCAATCAAGCTATAAACGTTTTATGCAACAAAAGAAATGTGAAAGATAAATGCAACTGTACATGAAGAATACAAAATCATCAACAATATTGCCAGTGACATATTTCCTGGAAGAGTCAATTTTAAGTTCCTTCCTTAAGACTCTATCAATAAGAGTTATACATCGTTGGAAAGAACAAGCTAGGAGCTTTCAACCAAGCTATAAATGATTTATGCAACAAAAGAAATGTGAAAGTTAAATGCAACTGTATATGAAAAATACAAAATCATCAACAATATTGCCAGTGACATATTTCCTGAAAGAGTCAATTTTAAGTTCCTTTCCTAAGCCTCTATCAATGAGAGTTATACATCGTTGGAAAGAACAAGCTAAGAGCTTCCAGTCAAGCTATAAATGATTTATGCAATAAAAGAAATGTGAAAGTTAAATGCAACTGTATATGAAAAATAAAAAATCATCAACAATATTGCCAGTGACATATTTCCTGGAAGAGTCAATTTTCAGTTCCTTCCCTAAGACTCTATCAATGAGAGTTATACATCTTTGGAAAGAACAAGCTAAGAGCTTTCAACCAAGCCATAAATGATTTATGCAACAAAAGAAATGTGAAAGATAAATGCAACTGTACATGAAGAATACAAAATATCAACAATATTGCCAGTGACATATTTCCTGGAAGAGTCAATTTTAAGTTCCTTTCCTAAGCCTCTATCAATGAGAGTTATACATCGTTGGAAAGAACAAGCCAAGAGCTTCCAATCAAGCTGTAAGTCGTTGATGCAGCAAAAGAAATGTGAAAGTTAAGTGCAACTGTATATGAAAAATACAAAATCATCAACAATATTCCCAGTGACATATTTCCCAGGGGAGTCAATTTTAAGTTCCGTTCCTAAGTCTCTATCAAGGAGAGTTATACATCGTTGGAAAGAAAAAGCTAAGGGCTTTCAATCAAGCTATAAACGGTTTATGCAACAAAAGAAATGTGAAAGTTAAATGCAACTGTACATGAAAAATACAAAATCATCAACAATATTCCCAGTGACATATTTCCTATGTGTGTCAACTATAAGTTCCTTCCCTAAGCCTCTATCAATGAGAGTTATACATCGTTGGAAAGAACAAGCTAGGAGCTTTCAACCATGCTATAAATGATTTATGCAGCAAAAGAAATGTGAAAGTTAAATGCAACTGTATATGAAAAATAAAAAATCATCAACAATATTGCCAGTGACATATTTCCTGGAAGAGTCAATTTTAAGTTCCTTCCCTAAGACTCTATAAATGAGAGTTATACATCGTTGGAAAGAACAAGCTAGGAGCTTTCAACCAAGCTATAAGTGATTTATGAAACAAAAGAAATGTGAAAGTTAAATGTAACTGTATGTGAAAAATACAGAATCATCAACAATATTGCCAGTGACATATTTCCTGGAAGAGTCAATTTTAAGTTCCTTCCCTAAGACTCTATCAATGAGAGTTATACATCGTTGGAAAGAACAAGCTAGGAGCTTTCAACCAAGCTATAAATGATTTATGCAGCAAAAGAAATGTGAAAGTTAAATGCAACTGTATATGAAAAATACAAAATCATCAACAATATTGCCAGTGACATATTTCCTGAAAGAGTCAATTTTAAGTTCCTTTCCTAAGCCTCTATCAATGAGAGTTATACATCGTTGGAAAGAACAAGCTAAGAGCTTCCAGTCAAGCTATAAATGATTTATGCAATAAAAGAAATGTGAAAGTTAAATGCAACTGTATATGAAAAATAAAAAATCATCAACAATATTGCCAGTGACATATTTCCTGGAAGAGTCAATTTTAAGTTCCTTCCCTAAGACTCTATCAATGAGAGTTATACATCGTTGGAAAGAACAAGCTAGGAGCTTTCAACCAAGCTATAAGTGATTTATGAAACAAAAGAAATGTGAAAGTTAAATGCAACTGTATGTGAAAAATACAGAATCATCAACAATATTGCCAGTGACATATTTCCTGGAAGAGTCAATTTTAAGTTCCTTCCCTAAGACTCTATCAATGAGAGTTATACATCGTTGGAAAGAACAAGCTAGGAGCTTTCAACCAAGCTATAAATGATTTATGCAACAAAAGAAATGTGAAAGTTAAATGCAACTGTATATGAAAAATACAAAATCATCAACAATATTGCCAGTGACATATTTCCTGAAAGAGTCAATTTTAAGTTCCTTCCCTAAGACTCTATCAGTGAGAGTTATACATCGTTGGAAAGAACAAGCTAGGAGCTTTCAACCAAGCTATAAATGATTTATGCAACAAAAGAAATGTGAAAGATAAATGCAACTGTATATGAAAAATACAAAATCATCAACAATATTCCCAGTGACATATTTCCCAGGTGAGTCAATTTTAAGTTCCGTTCCTAAGTCTCTATCAAGGAGAGTTATACACCGTTGGAAAGAACAAGCTAAGGGCTTTCAATCAAGCTATAAACGTTTTATGCAACAAAAGAAATGTGAAAGATAAATGCAACTGTACATGAAAAATACAAAATCATCAACAATATTGCCAGTGACATATTTCCTGGAAGAGTCAATTTTAAGTTCCTTTCCTAAGCCTCTATCAAGGAGAGTTATACATCGTTGGAAAGAACAAGCTAGGAGCTTTCAACCAAGCTATAAATGATTTATGCAACAAAAGAAATGTGAAAGTTAAATGCAACTGTATATGAAAAATACAAAATCATCAACAATATTGCCAGTGACATATTTCCTGAAAGAGTCAATTTTAAGTTCCTTTCCTAAGCCTCTATCAATGAGAGTTATACATCGTTGGAAAGAACAAGCTAAGAGCTTCCAGTCAAGCTATAAATGATTTATGCAATAAAAGAAATGTGAAAGTTAAATGCAACTGTATATGAAAAATAAAAAATCATCAACAATATTGCCAGTGACATATTTCCTGGAAGAGTCAATTTTAAGTTCCTTCCCTAAGACTCTATCAATGAGAGTTATACATCGTTGGAAAGAACTAGCTAAGAGCTTTCAACCAAGCTATAAATAATTTATGCAGCAAAAGAAATGTGAAAGATAAATGCAACTGTACATGAAGAATACAAAATCATCAACAATATTGCCAGTGACATATTTCCTGGAAGAGTCAATTTTAAGTTCCTTTCCTAAGCCTCTATCAATGAGAGTTATACATCGTTGGAAAGAACAAGCTAAGAGCTTCCAATCAAGCTGTAAGTCGTTGATGCAGCAAAAGAAATGTGAAAGTTAAGTGCAACTGTATATGAAAAATACAAAATCATCAACAATATTCCCAGTGACATATTTCCCAGGGGAGTCAATTTTAAGTTCCGTTCCTAAGCCTCTATCAAGGAGAGTTATACATCGTTGGAAAGAAAAAGCTAAGGGCTTTCAATCAAGCTATAAACGGTTTATGCAACAAAAGAAATGTGAAAGTTAAATGCAACTGTACATGAAAAATACAAAATCATCAACAATATTTCCAGTGACATATTTCCTATGTGTGTCAACTATAAGTTCCTTCCCTAAGCCTCTATCAATGAGAGTTATACATCGTTGGAAAGAACAAGCTAGGAGCTTTCAACCATGCTATAAATGATTTATGCAGCAAAAGAAATGTGAAAGTTAAATGCAACTGTATATGAAAAATAAAAAATCATCAACAATATTGCCAGTGACATATTTCCTGGAAGAGTAAATTTTAAGTTCCTTCCCTAAGACTCTATCAATGAGAGTTATACATCGTTGGAAAGAACAAGCTAGGAGCTTTCAACCAAGCCATAAATGATTTATGCAACAAAAGAAATGTGAAAGTTAAACGCAACTGTATATGAAAAATACAAAATCATCAACAATATTGCCAGTGACATATTTCCTGAAAGAGTCAATTTTAAGTTCCTTTCCTAAGCCTCTATCAATGAGAGTTATACATCGTTGGAAAGAACAAGCTAGGAGCTTTCAACCAAGCTATAAATGATTTATGCAACAAAAGAAATGTGAAAGATAAATGCAACTGTATATGAAAAATACAAAATCATCAACAATATTCCCAGTGATATATTTCCCAGGTGAGTCAATTTTAAGTTCCGTTCCTAAGTCTCTATCAAGGAGAGTTATACATCGTTGGAAAGAACAAGCTAAGGGCTTTCAATCAAGCTATAAACGTTTTATGCAACAAAAGAAATGTGAAAGATAAATGCAACTGTACATGAAGAATACAAAATCATCAACAATATTGCCAGTGACATATTTCCTGGAAGAGTCAATTTTAAGTTCCTTCCCTAAGACTCTATCAATGAGAGTTATACATCGTTGGAAAGAACAAGCTAGGAGCTTTCAACCAAGCTATAAATGATTTATGCAACAAAAGAAATGTGAAAGTTAAATGCAACTGTATATGAAAAATAAAAAATCATCAACAATATTGCCAGTGACATATTTCCTGAAAGAGTCAATTTTAAGTTCCTTTCCTAAGCTTCTATCAAGGAGAGTTATACATCGTTGGAAAGAACAAGCTAAGAGCTTCCACTCAAGCTATAAATGATTTATGCAATAAATGAAATGTGAAAGTTAAATGCAACTGTATATGAAAAATAAAAAATCATCAACAATATTGCCAGTGACATATTTCCTGGAAGAGTCAATTTTAAGTTCCTTCCCTAAGACTCTATCAATGAGAGTTATACATCGTTGGAAAGAACAAGCTAGGAGCTTTCAACCATGCTATAAATGATTTATGCAACAAAAAAAATGTGAAAGTTAAATGCAACTGTATATGAAAAATAAAAAATCATCAACAATATTGCCAGTGACATATTTCCTGGAAGAGTCAATTTTAAGTTCCTTCCCTAAGACTCTATCAATGAGAGTTATACATCGTTGGAAAGAACAAGCTAGGAGCTTTCAACCAAGCTATAAATGATTTATGCAACAAAAGAAATGTGAAAGTTAAACGCAACTGTATATGAAAAATACAAAATCATCAACAATATTGCCAGTGACATATTTCCTGAAAGAGTCAATTTTAAGTTCCTTTCCTAAGCCTCTATCAATGAGAGTTATACATCGTTGGAAAGAACAAGCTAGGAGCTTTCAACCAAGCTATAAATGATTTATGCAACAAAAGAAATGTGAAAGATAAATGCAACTGTATATGAAAAATACAAAATCATCAACAATATTCCCAGTGATATATTTCCCAGGTGAGTCAATTTTAAGTTCCGTTCCTAAGTCTCTATCAAGGAGAGTTATACATCGTTGGAAAGAACAAGCTAAGGGCTTTCAATCAAGCTATAAACGTTTTATGCAACAAAAGAAATGTGAAAGATAAATGCAACTGTACATGAAGAATACAAAATCATCAACAATATTGCCAGTGACATATTTCCTGGAAGAGTCAATTTTAAGTTCCTTCCCTAAGACTCTATCAATGAGAGTTATACATCGTTGGAAAGAACAAGCTAGGAGCTTTCAACCAAGCTATAAATGATTTATGCAACAAAAGAAATGTGAAAGTTAAATGCAACTGTATATGAAAAATACAAAATCATCAACAATATTGCCAGTGACATATTTCCTGAAAGAGTCAATTTTAAGTTCCTTTCCTAAGCCTCTATCAATGAGAGTTATACATCGTTGGAAAGAACAAGCTAAGAGCTTCCAGTCAAGCTATAAATGATTTATGCAATAAAAGAAATGTGAAAGTTAAATGCAACTGTATATGAAAAATAAAAAATCATCAACAATATTGCCAGTGACATATTTCCTGGAAGAGTCAATTTTAAGTTCCTTCCCTAAGACTCTATCAATGAGAGTTATACATCGTTGGAAAGAACAAGCTAAGAGCTTTCAACCAAGCTATAAATAATTTATGCAGCAAAAGAAATGTGAAAGATAAATGCAACTGTACATGAAGAATACAAAATCATCAACAATATTGCCAGTGACATATTTCCTGGAAGAGTCAATTTTAAGTTCCTTTCCTAAGCCTCTATCAATGAGAGTTATACATCGTTGGAAAGAACAAGCTAAGAGCTTCCAATCAAGCTGTAAGTCGTTGATGCAGCAAAAGAAATGTGAAAGTTAAGTGCAACTGTATATGAAAAATACAAAATCATCAACAATATTCCCAGTGACATATTTCCCAGGGGAGTCAATTTTAAGTTCCGTTCCTAAGCCTCTATCAAGGAGAGTTATACATCGTTGGAAAGAAAAAGCTAAGGGCTTTCAATCAAGCTATAAACGGTTTATGCAACAAAAGAAATGTGAAAGTTAAATGCAACTGTACATGAAAAATACAAAATCATCAACAATATTTCCAGTGACATATTTCCTATGTGTGTCAACTATAAGTTCCTTCCCTAAGCCTCTATCAATGAGAGTTATACATCGTTGGAAAGAACAAGCTAGGAGCTTTCAACCATGCTATAAATGATTTATGCAGCAAAAGAAATGTGAAAGTTAAATGCAACTGTATATGAAAAATAAAAAATCATCAACAATATTGCCAGTGACATATTTCCTGGAAGAGTAAATTTTAAGTTCCTTCCCTAAGACTCTATCAATGAGAGTTATACATCGTTGGAAAGAACAAGCTAGGAGCTTTCAACCAAGCCATAAATGATTTATGCAACAAAAGAAATGTGAAAGTTAAACGCAACTGTATATGAAAAATACAAAATCATCAACAATATTGCCAGTGACATATTTCCTGAAAGAGTCAATTTTAAGTTCCTTTCCTAAGCCTCTATCAATGAGAGTTATACATCGTTGGAAAGAACAAGCTAGGAGCTTTCAACCAAGCTATAAATGATTTATGCAACAAAAGAAATGTGAAAGATAAATGCAACTGTATATGAAAAATACAAAATCATCAACAATATTCCCAGTGATATATTTCCCAGGTGAGTCAATTTTAAGTTCCGTTCCTAAGTCTCTATCAAGGAGAGTTATACATCGTTGGAAAGAACAAGCTAAGGGCTTTCAATCAAGCTATAAACGTTTTATGCAACAAAAGAAATGTGAAAGATAAATGCAACTGTACATGAAGAATACAAAATCATCAACAATATTGCCAGTGACATATTTCCTGGAAGAGTCAATTTTAAGTTCCTTCCCTAAGACTCTATCAATGAGAGTTATACATCGTTGGAAAGAACAAGCTAGGAGCTTTCAACCAAGCTATAAATGATTTATGCAACAAAAGAAATGTGAAAGTTAAATGCAACTGTATATGAAAAATACAAAATCATCAACAATATTGCCAGTGACATATTTCCTGAAAGAGTCAATTTTAAGTTCCTTTCCTAAGCTTCTATCAAGGAGAGTTATACATCGTTGGAAAGAACAAGCTAAGAGCTTCCACTCAAGCTATAAATGATTTATGCAATAAATGAAATGTGAAAGTTAAATGCAACTGTATATGAAAAATAAAAAATCATCAACAATATTGCCAGTGACATATTTCCTGGAAGAGTCAATTTTAAGTTCCTTCCCTAAGACTCTATCAATGAGAGTTATACATCGTTGGAAAGAACAAGCTAGGAGCTTTCAACCATGCTATAAATGATTTATGCAACAAAAAAAATGTGAAAGTTAAATGCAACTGTATATGAAAAATAAAAAATCATCAACAATATTGCCAGTGACATATTTCCTGGAAGAGTCAATTTTAAGTTCCTTCCCTAAGACTCTATCAATGAGAGTTATACATCGTTGGAAAGAACAAGCTAGGAGCTTTCAACCAAGCTATAAATGATTTATGCAACAAAAGAAATGTGAAAGTTAAACGCAACTGTATATGAAAAATACAAAATCATCAACAATATTGCCAGTGACATATTTCCTGAAAGAGTCAATTTTAAGTTCCTTTCCTAAGCCTCTATCAATGAGAGTTATACATCGTTGGAAAGAACAAGCTAGGAGCTTTCAACCAAGCTATAAATGATTTATGCAACAAAAGAAATGTGAAAGATAAATGCAACTGTATATGAAAAATACAAAATCATCAACAATATTCCCAGTGATATATTTCCCAGGTGAGTCAATTTTAAGTTCCGTTCCTAAGTCTCTATCAAGGAGAGTTATACATCGTTGGAAAGAACAAGCTAAGGGCTTTCAATCAAGCTATAAACGTTTTATGCAACAAAAGAAATGTGAAAGATAAATGCAACTGTACATGAAGAATACAAAATCATCAACAATATTGCCAGTGACATATTTCCTGGAAGAGTCAATTTTAAGTTCCTTCCCTAAGACTCTATCAAGGAGAGTTATACATCGTTGGAAAGAACAAGCTAGGAGCTTTCAACCAAGCTATAAATGATTTATGCAACAAAAGAAATGTGAAAGTTAAATGCAACTGTATATGAAAAATACAAAATCATCAACAATATTGCCAGTGACATATTTCCTGAAAGAGTCAATTTTAAGTTCCTTTCCTAAGCCTCTATCAATGAGAGTTATACATCGTTGGAAAGAACAAGCTAAGAGCTTCCAGTCAAGCTATAAATGATTTATGCAATAAAAGAAATGTGAAAGTTAAATGCAACTGTATATGAAAAATAAAAAATCATCAACAATATTGCCAGTGACATATTTCCTGGAAGAGTCAATTTTCAGTTCCTTCCCTAAGACTCTATCAACGAGAGTTATACATCTTTGGAAAGAACAAGCTAAGAGCTTTCAACCAAGCTATAAATAATTTATGCAACAAAAGAAATGTGAAAGATAAATGCAACTGTACATGAAGAATACAAAATATCAACAATATTGCCAGTGACATATTTCCTGGAAGAGTCAATTTTAAGTTCCTTTCCTAAGCCTCTATCAATGAGAGTTATACATCGTTGGAAAGAACAAGCCAAGAGCTTCCAATCAAGCTGTAAGTCGTTGATGCAGCAAAAGAAATGTGAAAGTTAAGTGCAACTGTATATGAAAAATACAAAATCATCAACAATATTCCCAGTGACATATTTCCCAGGGGAGTCAATTTTAAGTTCCGTTCCTAAGTCTCTATCAAGGAGAGTTATACATCGTTGGAAAGAAAAAGCTAAGGGCTTTCAATCAAGCTATAAACGGTTTATGCAACAAAAGAAATGTGAAAGTTAAATGCAACTGTACATGAAAAATACAAAATCATCAACAATATTCCCAGTGACATATTTCCTATGTGTGTCAACTATAAGTTCCTTCCCTAAGCCTCTATCAATGAGAGTTATACATCGTTGGAAAGAACAAGCTAGGAGCTTTCAACCATGCTATAAATGATTTATGCAGCAAAAGAAATGTGAAAGTTAAATGCAACTGTATATGAAAAATAAAAAATCATCAACAATATTGCCAGTGACATATTTCCTGGAAGAGTCAATTTTAAGTTCCTTCCCTAAGACTCTATAAATGAGAGTTATACATCGTTGGAAAGAACAAGCTAGGAGCTTTCAACCAAGCTATAAGTGATTTATGAAACAAAAGAAATGTGAAAGTTAAATGCAACTGTATGTGAAAAATACAGAATCATCAACAATATTGCCAGTGACATATTTCCTGGAAGAGTCAATTTTAAGTTCCTTCCCTAAGACTCTATCAATGAGAGTTATACATCGTTGGAAAGAACAAGCTAGGAGCTTTCAACCAAGCTATAAATGATTTATGCAACAAAAGAAATGTGAAAGTTAAATGCAACTGTATATGAAAAATACAAAATCATCAACAATATTGCCAGTGACATATTTCCTGAAAGAGTCAATTTTAAGTTCCTTTCCTAAGCCTCTATCAATGAGAGTTATACATCGTTGGAAAGAACAAGCTAAGAGCTTCCAGTCAAGCTATAAATGATTTATGCAATAAAAGAAATGTGAAAGTTAAATGCAACTGTATATGAAAAATAAAAAATCATCAACAATATTGCCAGTGACATATTTCCTGGAAGAGTCAATTTTAAGTTCCTTCCCTAAGACTCTATCAATGAGAGTTATACATCGTTGGAAAGAACAAGCTAAGAGCTTTCAACCAAGCTATAAATAATTTATGCAGCAAAAGAAATGTGAAAGATAAATGCAACTGTACATGAAGAATACAAAATCATCAACAATATTGCCAGTGACATATTTCCTGGAAGAGTCAATTTTAAGTTCCTTTCCTAAGCCTCTATCAATGAGAGTTATACATCGTTGGAAAGAACAAGCTAAGAGCTTCCAATCAAGCTGTAAGTCGTTGATGCAGCAAAAGAAATGTGAAAGTTAAGTGCAACTGTATATGAAAAATACAAAATCATCAACAATATTCCCAGTGACATATTTCCCAGGGGAGTCAATTTTAAGTTCCGTTCCTAAGCCTCTATCAAGGAGAGTTATACATCGTTGGAAAGAAAAAGCTAAGGGCTTTCAATCAAGCTATAAACGGTTTATGCAACAAAAGAAATGTGAAAGTTAAATGCAACTGTACATGAAAAATACAAAATCATCAACAATATTTCCAGTGACATATTTCCTATGTGTGTCAACTATAAGTTCCTTCCCTAAGCCTCTATCAATGAGAGTTATACATCGTTGGAAAGAACAAGCTAGGAGCTTTCAACCATGCTATAAATGATTTATGCAGCAAAAGAAATGTGAAAGTTAAATGCAACTGTATATGAAAAATAAAAAATCATCAACAATATTGCCAGTGACATATTTCCTGGAAGAGTAAATTTTAAGTTCCTTCCCTAAGACTCTATCAATGAGAGTTATACATCGTTGGAAAGAACAAGCTAGGAGCTTTCAACCAAGCCATAAATGATTTATGCAACAAAAGAAATGTGAAAGTTAAACGCAACTGTATATGAAAAATACAAAATCATCAACAATATTGCCAGTGACATATTTCCTGAAAGAGTCAATTTTAAGTTCCTTTCCTAAGCCTCTATCAATGAGAGTTATACATCGTTGGAAAGAACAAGCTAGGAGCTTTCAACCAAGCTATAAATGATTTATGCAACAAAAGAAATGTGAAAGATAAATGCAACTGTATATGAAAAATACAAAATCATCAACAATATTCCCAGTGATATATTTCCCAGGTGAGTCAATTTTAAGTTCCGTTCCTAAGTCTCTATCAAGGAGAGTTATACATCGTTGGAAAGAACAAGCTAAGGGCTTTCAATCAAGCTATAAACGTTTTATGCAACAAAAGAAATGTGAAAGATAAATGCAACTGTACATGAAGAATACAAAATCATCAACAATATTGCCAGTGACATATTTCCTGGAAGAGTCAATTTTAAGTTCCTTCCCTAAGACTCTATCAATGAGAGTTATACATCGTTGGAAAGAACAAGCTAGGAGCTTTCAACCAAGCTATAAATGATTTATGCAACAAAAGAAATGTGAAAGTTAAATGCAACTGTATATGAAAAATACAAAATCATCAACAATATTGCCAGTGACATATTTCCTGAAAGAGTCAATTTTAAGTTCCTTTCCTAAGCTTCTATCAAGGAGAGTTATACATCGTTGGAAAGAACAAGCTAAGAGCTTCCACTCAAGCTATAAATGATTTATGCAATAAATGAAATGTGAAAGTTAAATGCAACTGTATATGAAAAATAAAAAATCATCAACAATATTGCCAGTGACATATTTCCTGGAAGAGTCAATTTTAAGTTCCTTCCCTAAGACTCTATCAATGAGAGTTATACATCGTTGGAAAGAACAAGCTAGGAGCTTTCAACCATGCTATAAATGATTTATGCAACAAAAGAAATGTGAAAGATAAATGCAACTGTATATGAAAAATAAAAAATCATCAACAATATTGCCAGTGACATATTTCCTGGAAGAGTCAATTTTAAGTTCCTTCCCTAAGACTCTATCAATGAGAGTTATACATCGTTGGAAAGAACAAGCTAGGAGCTTTCAACCAAGCTATAAATGATTTATGCAACAAAAGAAATGTGAAAGTTAAACGCAACTGTATATGAAAAATACAAAATCATCAACAATATTGCCAGTGACATATTTCCTGAAAGAGTCAATTTTAAGTTCCTTTCCTAAGCCTCTATCAATGAGAGTTATACATCGTTGGAAAGAACAAGCTAGGAGCTTTCAACCAAGCTATAAATGATTTATGCAACAAAAGAAATGTGAAAGATAAATGCAACTGTATATGAAAAATACAAAATCATCAACAATATTCCCAGTGATATATTTCCCAGGTGAGTCAATTTTAAGTTCCGTTCCTAAGTCTCTATCAAGGAGAGTTATACATCGTTGGTAAGAACAAGCTAAGGGCTTTCAATCAAGCTATAAACGTTTTATGCAACAAAAGAAATGTGAAAGATAAATGCAACTGTACATGAAGAATACAAAATCATCAACAATATTGCCAGTGACATATTTCCTGGAAGAGTCAATTTTAAGTTCCTTCCCTAAGACTCTATCAATGAGAGTTATACATCGTTGGAAAGAACAAGCTAGGAGCTTTCAACCAAGCTATAAATGATTTATGCAACAAAAGAAATGTGAAAGTTAAATGCAACTGTATATGAAAAATACAAAATCATCAACAATATTGCCAGTGACATATTTCCTGAAAGAGTCAATTTTAAGTTCCTTTCCTAAGCCTCTATCAATGAGAGTTATACATCGTTGGAAAGAACAAGCTAAGAGCTTCCAGTCAAGCTATAAATGATTTATGCAATAAAAGAAATGTGAAAGTTAAATGCAACTGTATATGAAAAATAAAAAATCATCAACAATATTGCCAGTGACATATTTCCTGGAAGAGTCAATTTTCAGTTCCTTCCCTAAGACTCTATCAACGAGAGTTATACATCTTTGGAAAGAACAAGCTAAGAGCTTTCAACCAAGCTATAAATAATTTATGCAACAAAAGAAATGTGAAAGATAAATGCAACTGTACATGAAGAATACAAAATATCAACAATATTGCCAGTGACATATTTCCTGGAAGAGTCAATTTTAAGTTCCTTTCCTAAGCCTCTATCAATGAGAGTTATACATCGTTGGAAAGAACAAGCCAAGAGCTTCCAATCAAGCTGTAAGTCGTTGATGCAGCAAAAGAAATGTGAAAGTTAAGTGCAACTGTATATGAAAAATACAAAATCATCAACAATATTCCCAGTGACATATTTCCCAGGGGAGTCAATTTTAAGTTCCGTTCCTAAGTCTCTATCAAGGAGAGTTATACATCGTTGGAAAGAAAAAGCTAAGGGCTTTCAATCAAGCTATAAACGGTTTATGCAACAAAAGAAATGTGAAAGTTAAATGCAACTGTACATGAAAAATACAAAATCATCAACAATATTCCCAGTGACATATTTCCTATGTGTGTCAACTATAAGTTCCTTCCCTAAGCCTCTATCAATGAGAGTTATACATCGTTGGAAAGAACAAGCTAGGAGCTTTCAACCATGCTATAAATGATTTATGCAGCAAAAGAAATGTGAAAGTTAAATGCAACTGTATATGAAAAATAAAAAATCATCAACAATATTGCCAGTGACATATTTCCTGGAAGAGTCAATTTTAAGTTCCTTCCCTAAGACTCTATAAATGAGAGTTATACATCGTTGGAAAGAACAAGCTAGGAGCTTTCAACCAAGCTATAAGTGATTTATGAAACAAAAGAAATGTGAAAGTTAAATGCAACTGTATGTGAAAAATACAGAATCATCAACAATATTGCCAGTGACATATTTCCTGGAAGAGTCAATTTTAAGTTCCTTCCCTAAGACTCTATCAATGAGAGTTATACATCGTTGGAAAGAACAAGCTAGGAGCTTTCAACCAAGCTATAAATGATTTATGCAGCAAAAGAAATGTGAAAGTTAAATGCAACTGTATATGAAAAATACAAAATCATCAACAATATTGCCAGTGACATATTTCCTGAAAGAGTCAATTTTAAGTTCCTTTCCTAAGCCTCTATCAATGAGAGTTATACATCGTTGGAAAGAACAAGCTAAGAGCTTCCAGTCAAGCTATAAATGATTTATGCAATAAAAGAAATGTGAAAGTTAAATGCAACTGTATATGAAAAATAAAAAATCATCAACAATATTGCCAGTGACATATTTCCTGGAAGAGTCAATTTTAAGTTCCTTCCCTAAGACTCTATCAATGAGAGTTATACATCGTTGGAAAGAACAAGCTAGGAGCTTTCAACCAAGCTATAAGTGATTTATGAAACAAAAGAAATGTGAAAGTTAAATGCAACTGTATGTGAAAAATACAGAATCATCAACAATATTGCCAGTGACATATTTCCTGGAAGAGTCAATTTTAAGTTCCTTCCCTAAGACTCTATCAATGAGAGTTATACATCGTTGGAAAGAACAAGCTAGGAGCTTTCAACCAAGCTATAAATGATTTATGCAACAAAAGAAATATGAAAGTTAAATGCAACTGTATATGAAAAATACAAAATCATCAACAATATTGCCAGTGACATATTTCCTGAAAGAGTCAATTTTAAGTTCCTTCCCTAAGACTCTATCAGTGAGAGTTATACATCGCTGGAAAGAACAAGCTAGGAGCTTTCAACCAAGCTATAAATGATTTATGCAACAAAAGAAATGTGAAAGATAAATGCAACTGTATATGAAAAATACAAAATCTTCAACAATATTCCCAGTGACATATTTCCCAGGTGAGTCAATTTTAAGTTCCGTTCCTAAGTCTCTATCAAGGAGAGTTATACACCGTTGGAAAGAACAAGCTAAGGGCTTTCAATCAAGCTATAAACGTTTTATGCAACAAAAGAAATGTGAAAGATAAATGCAACTGTACATGAAGAATACAAAATCATCAACAATATTGCCAGTGACATATTTCCTGGAAGAGTCAATTTTAACTTCCTTTCCTAAGCCTCTATCAAGGAGAGTTATACATCGTTGGAAAGAACAAGCTAGGAGCTTTCAACCAAGCTATAAATGATTTATGCAACAAAAGAAATGTGAAAGTTAAATGCAACTGTATATGAAAAATACAAAATCATCAACAATATTGCCAGTGACATATTTCCTGAAAGAGTCAATTTTAAGTTCCTTTCCTAAGCCTCTATCAATGAGAGTTATACATCGTTGGAAAGAACAAGCTAAGAGCTTCCAGCCAAGCTATAAATGATTTATGCAATAAAAGAAATGTGAAAGTTAAATGCAACTGTATATGAAAAATAAAAAATCATCAACAATATTGCCAGTGACATATTTCCTGGAAGAGTCAATTTTAAGTTCCTTCCCTAAGACTCTATCAATGAGAGTTATACATCGTTGGAAAGAACAAGCTAAGAGCTTTCAACCAAGCTATAAATAATTTATGCAACAAAAGAAATGTGAAAGATAAATGCAACTGTACATGAAGAATACAAAATCATCAACAATATTGCCAGTGACATATTTCCTGGAAGAGTCAATTTTAAGTTCCTTTCCTAAGCCTCTATCAATGAGAGTTATACATCGTTGGAAAGAACAAGCCAAGAGCTTCCAATCAAGCTGTAAGTCGTTGATGCAGCAAAAGAAATGTGAAAGTTAAGTGCAACTGTATATGAAAAATACAAAATCATCAACAATATTCCCAGTGACATATTTCCCAGGGGAGTCAATTTTAAGTTCCGTTCCTAAGTCTCTATCAAGGAGAGTTATACATCGTTGGAAAGAAAAAGCTAAGGGCTTTCAATCAAGCTATAAACGGTTTATGCAACAAAAGAAATGTGAAAGTTAAATGCAACTGTACATGAAAAATACAAAATCATCAACAATATTCCCAGTGACATATTTCCTATGTGTGTCAACTATAAGTTCCTTCCCTAAGCCTCTATCAATGAGAGTTATACATCGTTGGAAAGAACAAGCTAGGAGCTTTCAACCAAGCTATAAATGATTTATGCAACAAAAGAAATATGAAAGTTAAATGCAACTGTATATGAAAAATACAAAATCATCAACAATATTGCCAGTGACATATTTCCTGAAAGAGTCAATTTTAAGTTCCTTTCCTAAGCCTCTATCAATGAGAGTTATACATCGTTGGAAAGAACAAGCTAGGAGCTTTCAACCAAGCTATAAATGATTTATGCAACAAAAGAAATGTGAAAGATAAATGCAACTGTATATGAAAAATACAAAATCATCAACAATATTCCCAGTGATATATTTCCCAGGTGAGTCAATTTTAAGTTCCGTTCCTAAGTCTCTATCAAGGAGAGTTATACATCGTTGGAAAGAACAAGCTAAGGGCTTTCAATCAAGCTATAAACGTTTTATGCAACAAAAGAAATGTGAAAGATAAATGCAACTGTACATGAAGAATACAAAATCAATAACAATATTGCCAGTGACATATTTCCTGGAAGAGTCAATTTTAAGTTCCTTCCCTAAGACTCTATCAATGAGAGTTATACATCGTTGGAAAGAACAAGCTAGGAGCTTTCAACCAAGCTATAAATGATTTATGCAACAAAAGAAATGTGAAAGTTAAATGCAACTGTATATGAAAAATACAAAATCATCAACAATATTGCCAGTGACATATTTCCTGAAAGAGTCAATTTTAAGTTCCTTTCCTAAGCCTCTATCAATGAGAGTTATACATCGTTGGAAAGAACAAGCTAAGAGCTTCCAGTCAAGCTATAAATGATTTATGCAATAAAAGAAATGTGAAAGTTAAATGCAACTGTATATGAAAAATAAAAAATCATCAACAATATTGCCAGTGACATATTTCCTGGAAGAGTCAATTTTCAGTTCCTTCCCTAAGACTCTATCAATGAGAGTTATACATCTTTGAAAAGAACAAGCTAAGAGCTTTCAACCAAGCTATAAATAATTTATGCAACAAAAGAAATGTGAAAGATAAATGCAACTGTACATGAAGAATACAAAATATCAACAATATTGCCAGTGACATATTTCCTGGAAGAGTCAATTTTAAGTTCCTTTCCTAAGCCTCTATCAATGAGAGTTATACATCGTTGGAAAGAACAAGCCAAGAGCTTCCCATCAAGCTGTAAGTCGTTGATGCAGCAAAAGAAATGTGAAAGTTAAGTGCAACTGTATATGAAAAATACAAAATCATCAACAATATTCCCAGTGACATATTTCCCAGGGGAGTCAATTTTAAGTTCCGTTCCTAAGTCTCTATCAAGGAGAGTTATACATCGTTGGAAAGAAAAAGCTAAGGGCTTTCAATCAAGCTATAAACGGTTTATGCAACAAAAGAAATGTGAAAGTTAAATGCAACTGTACATGAAAAATACAAAATCATCAACAATATTCCCAGTGACATATTTCCTATGTGTGTCAACTATAAGTTCCTTCCCTAAGCCTCTATCAATGAGAGTTATACATCGTTGGAAAGAACAAGCTAGGAGCTTTCAACCATGCTATAAATGATTTATGCAGCAAAAGAAATGTGAAAGTTAAATGCAACTGTATATGAAAAATAAAAAATCATCAACAATATTGCCAGTGACATATTTCCTGGAAGAGTCAATTTTAAGTTCCTTCCCTAAGACTCTATAAATGAGAGTTATACATCGTTGGAAAGAACAAGCTAGGAGCTTTCAACCAAGCTATAAGTGATTTATGAAACAAAAGAAATGTGAAAGTTAAATGCAACTGTATGTGAAAAATACAGAATCATCAACAATATTGCCAGTGACATATTTCCTGGAAGAGTCAATTTTAAGTTCCTTCCCTAAGACTCTATCAATGAGAGTTATACATCGTTGGAAAGAACAAGCTAGGAGCTTTCAACCAAGCTATAAATGATTTATGCAGCAAAAGAAATGTGAAAGTTAAATGCAACTGTATATGAAAAATACAAAATCATCAACAATATTGCCAGTGACATATTTCCTGAAAGAGTCAATTTTAAGTTCCTTTCCTAAGCCTCTATCAATGAGAGTTATACATCGTTGGAAAGAACAAGCTAAGAGCTTCCAGTCAAGCTATAAATGATTTATGCAATAAAAGAAATGTGAAAGTTAAATGCAACTGTATATGAAAAATAAAAAATCATCAACAATATTGCCAGTGACATATTTCCTGGAAGAGTCAATTTTAAGTTCCTTCCCTAAGACTCTATCAATGAGAGTTATACATCGTTGGAAAGAACAAGCTAGGAGCTTTCAACCAAGCTATAAGTGATTTATGAAACAAAAGAAATGTGAAAGTTAAATGCAACTGTATGTGAAAAATACAGAATCATCAACAATATTGCCAGTGACATATTTCCTGGAAGAGTCAATTTTAAGTTCCTTCCCTAAGACTCTATCAATGAGAGTTATACATCGTTGGAAAGAACAAGCTAGGAGCTTTCAACCAAGCTATAAATGATTTATGAAACAAAAGAAATGTGAAAGTTAAATGCAACTGTATATGAAAAATACAAAATCATCAACAATATTGCCAGTGACATATTTCCTGAAAGAGTCAATTTTAAGTTCCTTTCCTAAGCTTCTATCAAGAAGAGTTATACATCGTTGGAAAGAACAAGCTAAGAGCTTCCACTCAAGCTATAAATGATTTATGCAATAAATGAAATGTGAAAGTTAAATGCAACTGTATATGAAAAATAAAAAATCATCAACAATATTGCCAGTGACATATTTCCTGGAAGAGTCAATTTTAAGTTCCTTCCCTAAGACTCTATCAATGAGAGTTATACATCGTTGGAAAGAACAAGCTAGGAGCTTTCAACCATGCTATAAATGATTTATGCAACAAAAAAAATGTGAAAGTTAAATGCAACTGTATATGAAAAATAAAAAATCATCAACAATATTGCCAGTGACATATTTCCTGGAAGAGTCAATTTTAAGTTCCTTCCCTAAGACTCTATCAATGAGAGTTATACATCGTTGGAAAGAACAAGCTAGGAGCTTTCAACCAAGCTATAAATGATTTATGCAACAAAAGAAATGTGAAAGTTAAACGCAACTGTATATGAAAAATACAAAATCATCAACAATATTGCCAGTGACATATTTCCTGAAAGAGTCAATTTTAAGTTCCTTTCCTAAGCCTCTATCAATGAGAGTTATACATCGTTGGAAAGAACAAGCTAGGAGCTTTCAACCAAGCTATAAATGATTTATGCAACAAAAGAAATGTGAAAGATAAATGCAACTGTATATGAAAAATACAAAATCATCAACAATATTCCCAGTGATATATTTCCCAGGTGAGTCAATTTTAAGTTCCGTTCCTAAGTCTCTATCAAGGAGAGTTATACATCGTTGGAAAGAACAAGCTAAGGGCTTTCAATCAAGCTATAAACGTTTTATGCAACAAAAGAAATGTGAAAGATAAATGCAACTGTACATGAAGAATACAAAATCATCAACAATATTGCCAGTGACATATTTCCTGGAAGAGTCAATTTTAAGTTCCTTCCCTAAGACTCTATCAATGAGAGTTATACATCGTTGGAAAGAACAAGCTAGGAGCTTTCAACCAAGCTATAAATGATTTATGCAACAAAAGAAATGTGAAAGTTAAATGCAACTGTATATGAAAAATACAAAATCATCAACAATATTGCCAGTGACATATTTCCTGAAAGAGTCAATTTTAAGTTCCTTTCCTAAGCCTCTATCAATGAGAGTTATACATCGTTGGAAAGAACAAGCTAAGAGCTTCCAGTCAAGCTATAAATGATTTATGCAATAAAAGAAATGTGAAAGTTAAATGCAACTGTATATGAAAAATAAAAAATCATCAACAATATTGCCAGTGACATATTTCCTGGAAGAGTCAATTTTCAGTTCCTTCCCTAAGACTCTATCAATGAGAGTTATACATCTTTGGAAAGAACAAGCTAAGAGCTTTCAACCAAGCTATAAATAATTTATGCAACAAAAGAAATGTGAAAGATAAATGCAACTGTACATGAAGAATACAAAATATCAACAATATTGCCAGTGACATATTTCCTGGAAGAGTCAATTTTAAGTTCCTTTCCTAAGCCTCTATCAATGAGAGTTATACATCGTTGGAAAGAACAAGCCAAGAGCTTCCAATCAAGCTGTAAGTCGTTGATGCAGCAAAAGAAATGTGAAAGTTAAGTGCAACTGTATATGAAAAATACAAAATCATCAACAATATTCCCAGTGACATATTTCCCAGGGGAGTCAATTTTAAGTTCCGTTCCTAAGTCTCTATCAAGGAGAGTTATACATCGTTGGAAAGAAAAAGCTAAGGGCTTTCAATCAAGCTATAAACGGTTTATGCAACAAAAGAAATGTGAAAGTTAAATGCAACTGTACATGAAAAATACAAAATCATCAACAATATTCCCAGTGACATATTTCCTATGTGTGTCAACTATAAGTTCCTTCCCTAAGCCTCTATCAATGAGAGTTATACATCGTTGGAAAGAACAAGCTAGGAGCTTTCAACCATGCTATAAATGATTTATGCAGCAAAAGAAATGTGAAAGTTAAGTGCAACTGTATATGAAAAATAAAAAATCATCAACAATATTGCCAGTGACATATTTCCTGGAAGAGTCAATTTTAAGTTCCTTCCCTAAGACTCTATAAATGAGAGTTATACATCGTTGGAAAGAACAAGCTAGGAGCTTTCAACCAAGCTATAAGTGATTTATGAAACAAAAGAAATGTGAAAGTTAAATGCAACTGTATGTGAAAAATACAGAATCATCAACAATATTGCCAGTGACATATTTCCTGGAAGAGTCAATTTTAAGTTCCTTCCCTAAGACTCTATCAATGAGAGTTATACATCGTTGGAAAGAACAAGCTAGGAGCTTTCAACCAAGCTATAAATGATTTATGCAGCAAAAGAAATGTGAAAGTTAAATGCAACTGTATATGAAAAATACAAAATCATCAACAATATTGCCAGTGACATATTTCCTGAAAGAGTCAATTTTAAGTTCCTTTCCTAAGCCTCTATCAATGAGAGTTATACATCGTTGGAAAGAACAAGCTAAGAGCTTCCAGTCAAGCTATAAATGATTTATGCAGTAAAAGAAATGTGAAAGTTAAATGCAACTGTATATGAAAAATAAAAAATCATCAACAATATTGCCAGTGACATATTTCCTGGAAGAGTCAATTTTAAGTTCCTTCCCTAAGACTCTATCAATGAGAGTTATACATCGTTGGAAAGAACAAGCTAGGAGCTTTCAACCAAGCTATAAGTGATTTATGAAACAAAAGAAATGTGAAAGTTAAATGCAACTGTATGTGAAAAATACAGAATCATCAACAATATTGCCAGTGACATATTTCCTGGAAGAGTCAATTTTAAGTTCCTTCCCTAAGACTCTATCAATGAGAGTTATACATCGTTGGAAAGAACAAGCTAGGAGCTTTCAACCAAGCTATAAATGATTTATGCAACAAAAGAAATATGAAAGTTAAATGCAACTGTATATGAAAAATACAAAATCATCAACAATATTGCCAGTGACATATTTCCTGAAAGAGTCAATTTTAAGTTCCTTCCCTAAGACTCTATCAGTGAGAGTTATACATCGCTGGAAAGAACAAGCTAGGAGCTTTCAACCAAGCTATAAATGATTTATGCAACAAAAGAAATGTGAAAGATAAATGCAACTGTATATGAAAAATACAAAATCTTCAACAATATTCCCAGTGACATATTTCCCAGGTGAGTCAATTTTAAGTTCCGTTCCTAAGTCTCTATCAAGGAGAGTTATACACCGTTGGAAAGAACAAGCTAAGGGCTTTCAATCAAGCTATAAACGTTTTATGCAACAAAAGAAATGTGAAAGATAAATGCAACTGTACATGAAGAATACAAAATCATCAACAATATTGCCAGTGACATATTTCCTGGAAGAGTCAATTTTAAGTTCCTTTCCTAAGCCTCTATCAAGGAGAGTTATACATCGTTGGAAAGAACAAGCTAGGAGCTTTCAACCAAGCTATAAATGATTTATGCAACAAAAGAAATGTGAAAGTTAAATGCAACTGTATATGAAAAATACAAAATCATCAACAATATTGCCAGTGACATATTTCCTGAAAGAGTCAATTTTAAGTTCCTTTCCTAAGCCTCTATCAATGAGAGTTATACATCGTTGGAAAGAACAAGCTAAGAGCTTCCAGCCAAGCTATAAATGATTTATGCAATAAAAGAAATGTGAAAGTTAAATGCAACTGTATATGAAAAATAAAAAATCATCAACAATATTGCCAGTGACATATTTCCTGGAAGAGTCAATTTTAAGTTCCTTCCCTAAGACTCTATCAATGAGAGTTATACATCGTTGGAAAGAACAAGCTAAGAGCTTTCAACCAAGCTATAAATAATTTATGTAACAAAAGAAATGTGAAAGATAAATGCAACTGTACATGAAGAATACAAAATCATCAACAATATTGCCAGTGACATATTTCCTGGAAGAGTCAATTTTAAGTTCCTTTCCTAAGCCTCTATCAATGAGAGTTATACATCGTTGGAAAGAACAAGCTAAGAGCTTCCAATCAAGCTGTAAGTCGTTGATGCAGCAAAAGAAATGTGAAAGTTAAGTGCAACTGTATATGAAAAATACAAAATCATCAACAATATTCCCAGTGACATATTTCCCAGGGGAGTCAATTTTAAGTTCCGTTCCTAAGCCTCTATCAAGGAGAGTTATACATCGTTGGAAAGAAAAAGCTAAGGGCTTTCAATCAAGCTATAAACGGTTTATGCAACAAAAGAAATGTGAAAGTTAAATGCAACTGTACATGAAAAATACAAAATCATCAACAATATTTCCAGTGACATATTTCCTATGTGTGTCAACTATAAGTTCCTTCCCTAAGCCTCTATCAATGAGAGTTATACATCGTTGGAAAGAACAAGCTAGGAGCTTTCAACCATGCTATAAATGATTTATGCAGCAAAAGAAATGTGAAAGTTAAATGCAACTGTATATGAAAAATAAAAAATCATCAACAATATTGCCAGTGACATATTTCCTGGAAGAGTAAATTTTAAGTTCCTTTCCTAAGCCTCTATCAATGAGAGTTATACATCGTTGGAAAGAACAAGCTAGGAGCTTTCAACCAAGCCATAAATGATTTATGCAACAAAAGAAATGTGAAAGTTAAACGCAACTGTATATGAAAAATACAAAATCATCAACAATATTGCCAGTGACATATTTCCTGAAAGAATCAATTTTAAGTTCCTTTCCTAAGCCTCTATCAATGAGAGTTATACATCGTTGGAAAGAACAAGCTAGGAGCTTTCAACCAAGCTATAAATGATTTATGCAACAAAAGAAATGTGAAAGATAAATGCAACTGTATATGAAAAATACAAAATCATCAACAATATTCCCAGTGATATATTTCCCAGGTGAGTCAATTTTAAGTTCCGTTCCTAAGTCTCTATCAAGGAGAGTTATACATCGTTGGAAAGAACAAGCTAAGGGCTTTCAATCAAGCTATAAACGTTTTATGCAACAAAAGAAATGTGAAAGATAAATGCAACTGTACATGAAGAATACAAAATCATCAACAATATTGCCAGTGACATATTTCCTGGAAGAGTCAATTTTAAGTTCCTTCCCTAAGACTCTATCAATGAGAGTTATACATCGTTGGAAAGAACAAGCTAGGAGCTTTCAACCAAGCTATAAATGATTTATGCAACAAAAGAAATGTGAAAGTTAAATGCAACTGTATATGAAAAATACAAAATCATCAACAATATTGCCAGTGACATATTTCCTGAAAGAGTCAATTTTAAGTTCCTTTCCTAAGCTTCTATCAAGGAGAGTTATACATCGTTGGAAAGAACAAGCTAAGAGCTTCCACTCAAGCTATAAATGATTTATGCAATAAATGAAATGTGAAAGTTAAATGCAACTGTATATGAAAAATAAAAAATCATCAACAATATTGCCAGTGACATATTTCCTGGAAGAGTCAATTTTAAGTTCCTTCCCTAAGACTCTATCAATGAGAGTTATACATCGTTGGAAAGAACAAGCTAGGAGCTTTCAACCAAGCTATAAATAATTTATGCAACAAAAGAAATGTGAAAGTTAAATGCAACTGTACATGAAAAATACAAAATCATCAACAATATTTCCAGTGACATATTTCCCAGGGGAGTCAATTTTAAGTTCCGTTCCTAAGCCTCTATCAAGGAGAGTTATACATCGTTGGAAAGAAAAAGCTAAGGGCTTTCAATCAAGCTATAAACGGTTTATGCAACAAAAGAAATGTGAAAGTTAAATGCAACTGTACATGAAAAATACAAAATCATCAACAATATTTCCAGTGACATATTTCCTATGTGTGTCAACTATAAGTTCCTTCCCTAAGCCTCTATCAATGAGAGTTATACATCGTTGGAAAGAACAAGCTAGGAGCTTTCAACCATGCTATAAATGATTTATGCAGCAAAAGAAATGTGAAAGTTAAATGCAACTGTATATGAAAAATAAAAAATCATCAACAATATTGCCAGTGACATATTTCCTGGAAGAGTAAATTTTAAGTTCCTTTCCTAAGCCTCTATCAATGAGAGTTATACATCGTTGGAAAGAACAAGCTAGGAGCTTTCAACCAAGCCATAAATGATTTATGCAACAAAAGAAATGTGAAAGTTAAACGCAACTGTATATGAAAAATACAAAATCATCAACAATATTGCCAGTGACATATTTCCTGAAAGAGTCAATTTTAAGTTCCTTTCCTAAGCCTCTATCAATGAGAGTTATACATCGTTGGAAAGAACAAGCTAGGAGCTTTCAACCAAGCTATAAATGATTTATGCAACAAAAGAAATGTGAAAGATAAATGCAACTGTATATGAAAAATACAAAATCATCAACAATATTCCCAGTGATATATTTCCCAGGTGAGTCAATTTTAAGTTCCGTTCCTAAGTCTCTATCAAGGAGAGTTATACATCGTTGGAAAGAACAAGCTAAGGGCTTTCAATCAAGCTATAAACGTTTTATGCAACAAAAGAAATGTGAAAGATAAATGCAACTGTACATGAAGAATACAAAATCATCAACAATATTGCCAGTGACATATTTCCTGGAAGAGTCAATTTTAAGTTCCTTCCCTAAGACTCTATCAATGAGAGTTATACATCGTTGGAAAGAACAAGCTAGGAGCTTTCAACCAAGCTATAAATGATTTATGCAACAAAAGAAATGTGAAAGTTAAATGCAACTGTATATGAAAAATACAAAATCATCAACAATATTGCCAGTGACATATTTCCTGAAAGAGTCAATTTTAAGTTCCTTTCCTAAGCTTCTATCAAGGAGAGTTATACATCGTTGGAAAGAACAAGCTAAGAGCTTCCACTCAAGCTATAAATGATTTATGCAATAAATGAAATGTGAAAGTTAAATGCAACTGTATATGAAAAATAAAAAATCATCAACAATATTGCCAGTGACATATTTCCTGGAAGAGTCAATTTTAAGTTCCTTCCCTAAGACTCTATCAATGAGAGTTATACATCGTTGGAAAGAACAAGCTAGGAGCTTTCAACCAAGCTATAAATAATTTATGCAACAAAAGAAATGTGAAAGATAAATGCAACTGTACATGAAGAATACAAAATCATCAACAATATTGCCAGTGACATATTTCCTGGAAGAGTCAATTTTAAGTTCCTTTCCTAAGCCTCTATCAATGAGAGTTATACATCGTTGGAAAGAACAAGCTAAGAGCTTCCAATCAAGCTGTAAGTCGTTGATGCAGCAAAAGAAATGTGAAAGTTAAGTGCAACTGTATATGAAAAATACAAAATCATCAACAATATTCCCAGTGACATATTTCCCAGGGGAGTCAATTTTAAGTTCCGTTCCTAAGTCTCTATCAAGGAGAGTTATACATCGTTGGAAAGAAAAAGCTAAGGGCTTTCAATCAAGCTATAAATGATTTATGCAACAAAAGAAATGTGAAAGTTAAACGCAACTGTATATGAAAAATACAAAATCATCAACAATATTGCCAGTGACATATTTCCTGAAAGAGTCAATTTTAAGTTCCTTTCCTAAGCCTCTATCAATGAGAGTTATACATCGTTGGAAAGAACAAGCTAAGAGCTTCCAATCAAGCTATAACTGATTTATGCAATAAAAGAAATGTGAAAGTTAAATGAACCTGTATATGAAAAATACAAAATCATCAACAATATTGCCAGTGACATATTTCCTGAAAGAGTCAATTTTAAGTTCCTTTCCTAAGCCTCTATCAATGAGAGTTATACATCGTTGGAAAGAACAAGCTAGGAGCTTTCAACCAAGCTATAAATGATTTATGCAACAAAAGAAATGTGAAAGATAAATGCAACTGTATATGAAAAATACAAAATCATCAACAATATTCCCAGTGATATATTTCCCAGGTGAGTCAATTTTAAGTTCCGTTCCTAAGTCTCTATCAAGGAGAGTTATACATCGTTGGAAAGAACAAGCTAAGGGCTTTCAATCAAGCTATAAACGTTTTATGCAACAAAAGAAATGTGAAAGATAAATGCAACTGTACATGAAGAATACAAAATCATCAACAATATTGCCAGTGACATATTTCCTGGAAGAGTCAATTTTAAGTTCCTTCCCTAAGACTCTATCAATGAGAGTTATACATCGTTGGAAAGAACAAGCTAGGAGCTTTTAACCAAGCTATAAATGATTTATGCAACAAAAGAAATGTGAAAGTTAAATGCAACTGTATATGAAAAATACAAAATCATCAACAATATTGCCAGTGACATATTTCCTGAAAGAGTCAATTTTAAGTTCCTTTCCTAAGCTTCTATCAAGGAGAGTTATACATCGTTGGAAAGAACAAGCTAAGAGCTTCCACTCAAGCTATAAATGATTTATGCAATAAATGAAATGTGAAAGTTAAATGCAACTGTATATGAAAAATAAAAAATCATCAACAATATTGCCAGTGACATATTTCCTGGAAGAGTCAATTTTAAGTTCCTTCCCTAAGACTCTATCAATGAGAGTTATACATCGTTGGAAAGAACAAGCTAGGAGCTTTCAACCAAGCTATAAATAATTTATGCAACAAAAGAAATGTGAAAGATAAATGCAACTGTACATGAAGAATACAAAATCATCAACAATATTGCCAGTGACATATTTCCTGGAAGAGTCAATTTTAAGTTCCTTTCCTAAGCCTCTATCAATGAGAGTTATACATCGTTGGAAAGAACAAGCTAAGAGCTTCCAATCAAGCTGTAAGTCGTTGATGCAGCAAAAGAAATGTGAAAGTTAAGTGCAACTGTATATGAAAAATACAAAATCATCAACAATATTCCCAGTGACATATTTCCCAGGGGAGTCAATTTTAAGTTCCGTTCCTAAGTCTCTATCAAGGAGAGTTATACATCGTTGGAAAGAAAAAGCTAAGGGCTTTCAATCAAGCTATAAATGATTTATGCAACAAAAGAAATGTGAAAGTTAAACGCAACTGTATATGAAAAATACAAAATCATCAACAATATTGCCAGTGACATATTTCCTGAAAGAGTCAATTTTAAGTTCCTTTCCTAAGCCTCTATCAATGAGAGTTATACATCGTTGGAAAGAACAAGCTAAGAGCTTCCAATCAAGCTATAACTGATTTATGCAATAAAAGAAATGTGAAAGTTAAATGCAACTGTATATGAAAAATACAAAATCATCAACAATATTGCCAGTGACATATTTCCTGAAAGAGTCAATTTTAAGTTCCTTTCCTAAGCCTCTATCAATGAGAGTTATACATCGTTGGAAAGAACAAGCTAAGAGCTTCCAGTCAAGCTATAAATAATTTATGCAACAAAAGAAATGTGAAAGATAAATGCAACTGTACATGAAGAATACAAAATATCAACAGTATTGCCAGTGACATATTTCCTGGAAGAGTCAATTTTAAGTTCCTTTCCTAAGCCTCTATCAATGAGAGTTATACATCGTTGGAAAGAACAAGCTAAGAGCTTCCAATCAAGCTGTAATTCGTTGATGCAGCAAAAGAAATGTGAAAGTTAAGTGCAACTGTATATGAAAAATACAAAATCATCAACAATATTCCCAGTGACATATTTCCCAGGGGAGTCAATTTTAAGTTCCGTTCCTAAGCCTCTATCAAGGAGAGTTATACATCGTTGGAAAGAAAAAGCTAAGGGCTTTCAATCAAGCTATAAACGGTTTATGCAACAAAAGAAATGTGAAAGTTAAATGCAACTGTACATGAAAAATACAAAATCATCAACAATATTTCCAGTGACATATTTCCTATGTGTGTCAACTATAAGTTCCTTCCCTAAGCCTCTATCAATGAGAGTTATACATCGTTGGAAAGAACAAGCTAGGAGCTTTCAACCATGCTATAAATGATTTATGCAGCAAAAGAAATGTGAAAGTTAAATGCAACTGTATATGAAAAATAAAAAATCATCAACAATATTGCCAGTGACATATTTCCTGGAAGAGTAAATTTTAAGTTCCTTCCCTAAGACTCTATCAATGAGAGTTATACATCGTTGGAAAGAACAAGCTAGGAGCTTTCAACCAAGCAATAAATGATTTATGCAACAAAAGAAATGTGAAAGTTAAACGCAACTGTATATGAAAAATACAAAATCATCAACAATATTGCCAGTGACATATTTCCTGAAAGAGTCAATTTTAAGTTCCTTTCCTAAGCCTCTATCAATGAGAGTTATACATCGTTGGAAAGAACAAGCTAGGAGCTTTCAACCAAGCTATAAATGATTTATGCAACAAAAGAAATGTGAAAGATAAATGCAACTGTATATGAAAAATACAAAATCATCAACAATATTCCCAGTGATATATTTCCCAGGTGAGTCAATTTTAAGTTCCGTTCCTAAGTCTCTATCAAGGAGAGTTATACATCGTTGGAAAGAACAAGCTAAGGGCTTTCAATCAAGCTATAAACGTTTTATGCAACAAAAGAAATGTGAAAGATAAATGCAACTGTACATGAAGAATACAAAATCATCAACAATATTGCCAGTGACATATTTCCTGGAAGAGTCAATTTTAAGTTCCTTCCCTAAGACTCTATCAATGAGAGTTATACATCGTTGGAAAGAACAAGCTAGGAGCTTTCAACCAAGCTATAAATGATTTATGCAACAAAAGAAATGTGAAAGTTAAATGCAACTGTATATGAAAAATACAAAATCATCAACAATATTGCCAGTGACATATTTCCTGAAAGAGTCAATTTTAAGTTCCTTTCCTAAGCTTCTATCAAGGAGAGTTATACATCGTTGGAAAGAACAAGCTAAGAGCTTCCACTCAAGCTATAAATGATTTATGCAATAAATGAAATGTGAAAGTTAAATGCAACTGTATATGAAAAATAAAAAATCATCAACAATATTGCCAGTGACATATTTCCTGGAAGAGTCAATTTTAAGTTCCTTCCCTAAGACTCTATCAATGAGAGTTATACATCGTTGGAAAGAACAAGCTAGGAGCTTTCAACCAAGCTATAAATAATTTATGCAACAAAAGAAATGTGAAAGATAAATGCAACTGTACATGAAGAATACAAAATCATCAACAATATTGCCAGTGACATATTTCCTGGAAGAGTCAATTTTAAGTTCCTTTCCTAAGCCTCTATCAATGAGAGTTATACATCGTTGGAAAGAACAAGCTAAGAGCTTCCAATCAAGCTGTAAGACGTTGATGCAGCAAAAGAAATGTGAAAGTTAAGTGCAACTGTATATGAAAAATACAAAATCATCAACAATATTCCCAGTGACATATTTCCCAGGGGAGTCAATTTTAAGTTCCGTTCCTAAGTCTCTATCAAGGAGAGTTATACATCGTTGGAAAGAAAAAGCTAAGGGCTTTCAATCAAGCTATAAATGATTTATGCAACAAAAGAAATGTGAAAGTTAAACGCAACTGTATATGAAAAATACAAAATCATCAACAATATTGCCAGTGACATATTTCCTGAAAGAGTCAATTTTAAGTTCCTTTCCTAAGCCTCTATCAATGAGAGTTATACATCGTTGGAAAGAACAAGCTAAGAGCTTCCAATCAAGCTATAACTGATTTATGCAATAAAAGAAATGTGAAAGTTAAATGCAACTGTATATGAAAAATACAAAATCATCAACAATATTGCCAGTGACATATTTCCTGAAAGAGTCAATTTTAAGTTCCTTTCCTAAGCCTCTATCAATGAGAGTTATACATCGTTGGAAAGAACAAGCTAGGAGCTTTCAACCAAGCTATAAATGATTTATGCAACAAAAGAAATGTGAAAGATAAATGCAACTGTATATGAAAAATACAAAATCATCAACAATATTCCCAGTGATATATTTCCCAGGTGAGTCAATTTTAAGTTCCGTTCCTAAGTCTCTATCAAGGAGAGTTATACATCGTTGGAAAGAACAAGCTAAGGGCTTTCAATCAAGCTATAAACGTTTTATGCAACAAAAGAAATGTGAAAGATAAATGCAACTGTACATGAAGAATACAAAATCATCAACAATATTGCCAGTGACATATTTCCTGGAAGAGTCAATTTTAAGTTCCTTCCCTAAGACTCTATCAATGAGAGTTATACATCGTTGGAAAGAACAAGCTAGGAGCTTTCAACCAAGCTATAAATGATTTATGCAACAAAAGAAATGTGAAAGTTAAATGCAACTGTATATGAAAAATACAAAATCATCAACAATATTGCCAGTGACATATTTCCTGAAAGAGTCAATTTTAAGTTCCTTTCCTAAGCTTCTATCAAGGAGAGTTATACATCGTTGGAAAGAACAAGCTAAGAGCTTCCACTCAAGCTATAAATGATTTATGCAATAAATGAAATGTGAAAGTTAAATGCAACTGTATATGAAAAATAAAAAATCATCAACAATATTGCCAGTGACATATTTCCTGGAAGAGTCAATTTTAAGTTCCTTCCCTAAGACTCTATCAATGAGAGTTATACATCGTTGGAAAGAACAAGCTAGGAGCTTTCAACCAAGCTATAAATAATTTATGCAACAAAAGAAATGTGAAAGATAAATGCAACTGTACATGAAGAATACAAAATCATCAACAATATTGCCAGTGACATATTTCCTGGAAGAGTCAATTTTAAGTTCCTTTCCTAAGCCTCTATCAATGAGAGTTATACATCGTTGGAAAGAACAAGCTAAGAGCTTCCAATCAAGCTGTAAGTCGTTGATGCAGCAAAAGAAATGTGAAAGTTAAGTGCAACTGTATATGAAAAATACAAAATCATCAACAATATTCCCAGTGACATATTTCCCAGGGGAGTCAATTTTAAGTTCCGTTCCTAAGTCTCTATCAAGGAGAGTTATACATCGTTGGAAAGAAAAAGCTAAGGGCTTTCAATCAAGCTATAAACGGTTTATGCAACAAAAGAAATGTGAAAGTTAAATGCAACTGTATGTGAAAAATACAGAATCATCAACAATATTGCCAGTGACATATTTCCTGAAAGAGTCAATTTTAAGTTCCTTCCCTAAGACTCCATCAATGAGAGTTATACATCGTTGGAAAGAACAAGCTAGGAGCTTTCAACCAAGCTATAAATGATTTATGCAACAAAAGAAATGTGAAAGTTAAATGCAACTGTATGTGAAAAATACAGAATCATCAACAGTATTGCCAGTGACATATTTCCTGGAAGAGTCAATTTTAAGTTCCTTTCCTAAGCCTCTATCAATTAGAGTTATACATCGTTGGAAAGAACAAGCTAAGAGCTTCCAATCAAGCTGTAAGTCGTTGATGCAGCAAAAGAAATGTGAAAGTTAAGTGCAACTGTACATGAAAAATACAAAATCATCAACAATATTCCCAGTGACATATTTCCTATGTGTGTCAACTATAAGTTCCTTCCCTAAGCCTCTATCAATGAGAGTTATACATCGTTGGAAAGAACAAGCTAGGAGCTTTCAACCATGCTATAAATGATTTATGCAGCAAAAGAAATGTGAAAGTTAAATGCAACTGTATATGAAAAATAAAAAATCATCAACAATATTGCCAGTGACATATTTCCTGGAAGAGTCAATTTTAAGTTCCTTCCCTAAGACTCTATCAATGAGAGTTATACATCGTTGGAAAGAACAAGCTAGGAGCTTTCAACCAAGCTATAAGTGATTTATGAAACAAAAGAAATGTGAAAGTTAAATGCAACTGTATGTGAAAAATACAGAATCATCAACAATATTGCCAGTGACATATTTCCTGGAAGAGTCAATTTTAAGTTCCTTCCCTAAGACTCTATCAATGAGAGTTATACATCGTTGGAAAGAACAAGCTAGGAGCTTTCAACCAAGCTATAAATGATTTATGCAACAAAAGAAATGTGAAAGTTAAATGCAACTGTATATGAAAAATACAAAATCATCAACAATATTGCCAGTGACATATTTCCTGAAAGAGTCAATTTTAAGTTCCTTCCCTAAGACTCTATCAGTGAGAGTTGTACATCGTTGGAAAGAACAAGCTAGGAGCTTTCAACCAAGCTATAAATGATTTATGCAACAAAAGAAATGTGAAAGTTAAATGCAACTGTATATGAAAAATACAAAATCATCAACAATATTCCCAGTGACATATTTCCCAGGTGAGTCATTTTAAGTACCTTTCCTAAGTCTCTATCAACGAGAGTTATACATCGTTGGAAAGAACAAGCTAAGAGCTTCCAATCAAGCTATAACTGATTTATGCAATAAAAGAAATGTGAAAGTTAAATGCAACTGTATATGAAAAATAAAAAATCATCAACAATATTGCCAGTGACATATTTCCTGGAAGAGTCAATTTTAAGTTCCTTCCCTAAGACACTATCAATGAGAGTTATACATCGTTGGAAAGAACAAGCTAAGAGCTTCCAATCAAGCTATAACTGATTTATGCAACAAAAGAAATGTGAAATTTAAATGCAACTGTATATGAAAAATACAAAATCATCAACAATATTGCCAGTGACATATTTCTTAGATGAGTTAATTTTAAGTTCCTTTCCTAAGCCTCTATCAATGAGAGTTATACATCGTTGGAAAGAACAAGCTAAGAGCTTTCAACGAAGCTGTAAGCCGTTTATGCAGCAAAACAAATGTGAAAGTTAAATGCAACTGTATATGAAAAATACATTTTCATCAACAATATTCCCAGTGACATATATCCCAGGTGAGTCAATTTTAAGTTCCGTTCCTAAGCCTCTATCAAGGAGAGTTATACATCGTTGGAAAGAACAAGCTAAGGGCTTTCAACCAAGCTATAAACGGTTTATGCAACAAAAGAAATGTGAAAGATAAATGCAACTGTACATGAAAAATACAAAATCATCAACAATATTCCCAGTGACATATTTCCTAAGTGTGTCAACTATAAGTTCCTTCCCTAAGCCTCTATCAATGAGAGTTATACATCGTTGGAAAGAACAAGCTAGGAGCTTTCAACCATGCTATAAATGATTTATGCAACAAAAGAAATGTGAAAGTTAAATGCAACTGTATATGAAAAATACAAAATCATCAACAATATTGCCAGTAACATATTTCCTAGATGAGTCAATTTTAAGTTCCTTACCTAAATCTCTTTCAACGAGAGCTTTACATAGCTGGAGAGAACAAGCAAAGAGCTTTCAATGAAGCTATAAATGATTTATGCAGCAAAAGAAATGTGAAAGTTAAATGCAACTGTATATGAAAAATAAAAAATCATCAACAATATTGCCAGTAACATATTTCCTAGATGAGTCAATTTTAAGTTCCTTTCCTAAACTTCTTTCAACGAGAGCTTTACATGGCTGGAAAGAACAAGCAAAGAGCTTTCAACCAAGCTATAAATGGTTTATGCAACAAAAGAAATGTGAAAGTTAAATGCAACTGTATATGAAAAATAAAAAATCATCAACAATATTGCCAGTGACATATTTCCTGGAAGAGTCAATTTTAAGTTCCTTCCCTAAGCCTCTATCAATGAGAGTTATACATCGTTGGAAAGAACAAGCTAGGAGCTTTCAACCATGCTATAAATGATTTATGCAGCAAAAGAAATGTGAAAGTTAAATGCAACTGTATATGAAAAATAAAAAATCATCAACAATATTGCCAGTGACATATTTCCTGGAAGAGTCAATTTTGAGTTCCTTCCCTAAGACTCTATCAATGAGAGTTATACATCGTTGGAAAGAACAAGCTAGGAGCTTTCAACCAAGCTATAAGTGATTTATGAAACAAAAGAAATGTGAAAGTTAAATGCAACTGTATGTGAAAAATACAGAATCATCAACAATATTGCCAGTGACATATTTCCTGGAAGAGTCAATTTTAAGTTCCTTCCCTAAGACTCTATCAATGAGAGTTATACATCGTTGGAAAGAACAAGCTAGGAGCTTTCAACCAAGCTATAAATGATTTATGCAACAAAAGAAATGTGAAAGTTAAATGCAACTGTATATGAAAAATACAAAATCATCAACAATATTGCCAGTGACATATTTCCTGAAAGAGTCAATTTTAAGTTCCTTCCCTAAGACTCTATCAGTGAGAGTTATACATCGTTGGAAAGAACAAGCTAGGAGCTTTCAACCAAGCTATAAATGATTTATGCAACAAAAGAAATGTGAAAGACAAATGCAACTGTATATGAAAAATACAAAATCATCAACAATATTCCCAGTGACATATTTCCCAGGTGAGTCAATTTTAAGTTCCGTTCCTAAGTCTCTATCAAGGAGAGTTATACACCGTTGGAAAGAACAAGCTAAGGGCTTTCAATCAAGCTATAAACGTTTTATGCAACAAAAGAAATGTGAAAGATAAATGCAACTGTACATGAAGAATACAAAATCATCAACAATATTGCCAGTGACATATTTCCTGGAAGAGTCAATTTTAAGTTCCTTCCCTAAGACTCTATCAATGAGAGTTATACATCGTTGGAAAGAACAAGCTAGGAGCTTTCAACCAAGCTATAAATGATTTATGCAACAAAAGAAATGTGAAAGTTAAATGCAACTGTATATGAAAAATACAAAATCATCAACAATATTGCCAGTGACATATTTCCTGAAAGAGTCAATTTTAAGTTCCTTTCCTAAGCCTCTATCAATGAGAGTTATACATCGTTGGAAAGAACAAGCTAAGAGCTTCCAGTCAAGCTATAAATGATTTATGCAATAAAAGAAATGTGAAAGTTAAATGCAACTGTATATGAAAAATACAAAATCATCAACAATATTCCCAGTGACATATTTCCCAGGGGAGTCAATTTTAAGTTCCGTTCCTAAGCCTCTATCAAGGAGAGTTATACATCGTTGGAAAGAAAAAGCTAAGGGCTTTCAATCAAGCTATAAGCGGTTTATGCAACAAAAGAAATGTGAAAGTTAAATGCAACTGTACATGAAAAATACAAAATCATCAACAATATTCCCAGTGACATATTTCCTATGTGTGTCAACTATAAGTTCCTTCCCTAAGCCTCTATCAATGAGAGTTATACATCGTTGGAAAGAACAAGCTAGGAGCTTTCAACCATGCTATAAATGATTTATGCAACAAAAGAAATGTGAAAGTTAAATGCAACTGTATATGAAAAATAAAAAATCATCAACAATATTGCCAGTGACATATTTCCTGGAAGAGTAAATTTTAAGTTCCTTCCCTAAGACTCTATCAATGAGAGTTATACATCGTTGGAAAGAACAAGCTAGGAGCTTTCAACCAAGCTATAAATGATTTATGCAACAAAAGAAATGTGAAAGTTAAACGCAACTGTATATGCAAAATACAAAATCATCAACAATATTGCCAGTGACATATTTCCTGAAAGAGTCAATTTTAAGTTCCTTTCCTAAGCCTCTATCAATGAGAGTTATACATCGTTGGAAAGAACAAGCTAGGAGCTTTCAACAAAGCTATAAATGATTTATGCAACAAAAGAAATGTGAAAGATAAATGCAACTGTATATGAAAAATACAAAATCATCAACAATATTCCCAGTGATATATTTCCCAGGTGAGTCAATTTTAAGTTCCGTTCCTAAGTCTCTATCAAGGAGAGTTATACATCGTTGGAAAGAACAAGCTAAGGGCTTTCAATCAAGCTATAAACGTTTTATGCAACAAAAGAAATGTGAAAGATAAATGCAACTGTACATGAAGAATACAAAATCATCAACAATATTGCCAGTGACATATTTCCTGGAAGAGTCAATTTTAAGTTCCTTCCCTAAGACTCTATCAACGAGAGTTATACATCGTTGGAAAGAACAAGCTAGGAGCTTTCAACCAAGCTATAAATGATTTATGCAACAAAAGAAATGTGAAAGTTAAATGCAACTGTATATGAAAAATACAAAATCATCAACAATATTGCCAGTGACATATTTCCTGAAAGAGTCAATTTTAAGTTCCTTTCCTAAGCCTCTATCAAGGAGAGTTATACATCGTTGGAAAGAACAAGGTAAGAGCTTCCACCCAAGCTATAAATGATTTATGCAATAAATGAAATGTGAAAGTTAAATGCAACTGTATATGAAAAATAAAAAATCATCAACAATATTGCCAGTGACATATTTCCTGGAAGAGTCAATTTTAAGTTCCTTCCCTAAGACTCTATCAATGAGAGTTATACATCGTTGGAAAGAACAAGCTAGGAGCTTTCAACCAAGCTATAAATAATTTATGCAACAAAAGAAATGTGAAAGATAAATGCAACTGTACATGAAGAATACAAAATCATCAACAATATTGCCAGTGACATATTTCCTGGAAGAGTCAATTTTAAGTTCCTTTCCTAAGCCTCTATCAATGAGAGTTATACATCGTTGGAAAGAACAAGCTAAGAGCTTCCAATCAAGCTGTAAGTCGTTGATGCAGCAAAAGAAATGTGAAAGTTAAGTGCAACTGTATATGAAAAATACAAAATCATCAACAATATTCCCAGTGACATATTTCCCAGGGGAGTCAATTTTAAGTTCCGTTCCTAAGTCTCTATCAAGGAGAGTTATACATCGTTGGAAAGAAAAAGCTAAGGGCTTTCAATCAAGCTATAAACGGTTTATGCAACAAAAGAAATGTGAAAGATAAATGCAACTGTACATGAAAAATACAAAATCATCAACAATGTTCCCAGTGACATATTTCCTAAGTGTGTCAACTATAAGTTCCTTCCCTAAGCCTCTATCAATGAGAGTTATACATCGTTGGAAAGAACAAGCTAGGAGCTTTCAACCATGCTATAAATGATTTATGCAACAAAAGAAATGTGAAAGTTAAATGCAACTGTATATGAAAAATACAAAATCATCAACAATATTGCCAGTAACATATTTCCTAGATGAGTCAATTTTAAGTTCCTTACCTAAATCTCTTTCAACGAGAACTTTACATAGCTGGAAAGAACAAGCAAAGAGCTTTCAATGAAGCTATAAATGATTTATGCAGCAAAAGAAATGTGAAAGTTAAATGCAACTGTATATGAAAAATAAAAAATCATCAACAATATTCCCAGTGACATATTTCCCAGGGGAGTCAATTTTAAGTTCCTTTCCTAAACTTCTTTCAACGAGAGCTTTACATAGCTGGAAAGAACAAGCAAAGAGCTTTCAACCAAGCTATAAATGGTTTATGCAACAAAAGAAATGTGAAAGTTAAATGCAACTGTATATGAAAAATAAAAAATCATCAACAATATTGCCAGTGACATATTTCCTGGAAGAGTCAATTTTAAGTTCCTTCCCTAAGACACTATCAATGAGAGTTAAACATCGTTGCAAAGAACAAGCTAAGAGCTTCCAATCAAGCTATAACTGATTTATGCAATAAAAGAAATGTGAAAGTTAAATGCAACTGTATATGAAAAATAAAAAATCATCAACAATATTGCCAGTGACATATTTCCTGGAAGAGTCAATTTTAAGTTCCTTCCCTAAGACTCTATCAATGAGAGTTATACATCGTTGGAAAGAACAAGCTAGGAGCTTTCAACCAAGCTATAAATGATTTATGCAACAAAAGAAATGTGAAAGTTAAATGCAACTGTATATGAAAAATACAAAATCATCAACAATATTGCCAGTAACATATTTCCTAGATGAGTCAATTTTAAGTTCCTTTCCTAAGCCTCTATCAATGAGAGTTATACATCGTTGGAAAGAACAAGCTAAGAGCTTCCAATCAAGCTATAACTGATTTATGCAATAAAAGAAATGTGAAAGTTAAATGCAACTGTATATGAAAAATAAAAAATCATCAACAATATTGCCAGTGACATATTTCCTGGAAGAGTCAAATTTAAGTTCCTTCCCTAAGACACTATCAATGAGAGTTATACATCGTTGGAAAGAACAAGCTAAGGGCTTCCAATCAAGCTATAACTGATTTATGAAACAAAAGAAATGTGAAAGTTAAATGCAACTGTATGTGAAAAATACAGAATCATCAACAATATTGCCAGTGACATATTTCCTGGAAGCTATAAATGATTTATGCAACAAAAGAAATGTGAAAGTTAAATGCAACTGTATATGAAAAATAAAAATTATCAACAATATTGCCAGTGACATATTTCCTGAAAGAGTCAATTTTAAGTTCCTTCCCTAAGACTCTATCAGTTAGAGTTATACATCGTTGGAAAGAACAAGCTAGGAGCTTTCAACCAAGCTATAAATGATTTATGCAACAAAAGAAATGTGAAAGATAAATGCAACTGTATATGAAAAATACAAAATCATCAACAATATTCCCAGTGACATATTTCCCAGGTGAGTCAATTTTAAGTTCCGTTCCTAAGTCTATATCAAGGAGAGTTATACATCGCTGGAAAGAACAAGCTAAGGGCTTTCAATCAAGCTATAAACGTTTTATGCAACAAAAGAAATGTGAAAGATAAATACAACTGTACATGAAGAATACAAAATCATCAACAATATTGCCAGTGACATATTTCCTGGGAGAGTCAATTTTAAGTTCCTTCCCTAAGACTCTATCAATGAGAGTTATACATCGTTGGAAAGAACAAGCTAGGAGCTTTCAACCAAGCTATAAATGATTTATGCAACAAAAGAAATGTGAAAGTTAAATGCAACTGTATATGAAAAATACAAAATCATCAACAATATTGCCAGTGACATATTTCCTGAAAGAGTCAATTTTAAGTTCCTTTCCTAAGCCTCTATTAAGGAGAGTTATACATCGTTGGAAAGAACAAGCTAAGAGCTTCCAGTCAAGCTATAAATGATTTATGCAATAAAAGAAATGTGAAATCTAAATGCAACTGTATATGAAAAATAAAAAATCATCAACAATATTGCCAGTGACATATTTCCTGGAAGAGTCAATTTTAAGTTCCTTCCCTAAGACTCTATCAATGCGAGTTATACATCGTTGGAAAGAACAAGCTAAGAGCTTTCAACCAAGCTATAAATAATTTATGCAACAAAAGAAATGTGAAAGATAAATGCAACTGTACATGAAGAATACAAAATATCAACAATATTGCCAGTGACATATTTCCTGGAAGAGTCAATTTTAAGTTCCTTTCCTAAGCCTCTATCAATGAGAGTTATACATCGTTGGAAAGAGCAAGCTAAGAGCTTCCAATCAAGCTGTAAGTCGTTGATGCAGCAAAAGAAATGTGAAAGTTAAGTGCAACTGTATATGAAAAATACAAAATCATCAACAATATTCCCAGTGACATATTTCCCAGGGGAGTCAATTTTAAGTTCCGTTCCTAAGTCTCTATCAAGGAGAGCTATACATCGATGGAAAAAAAATAAGGGCTTTCAATCACCCTATAAATGGTTTATGCAGCAAAAGAAATGTGAAAATGAAATGCAACTGTACATGAAAAATACAAAATCATCAACAATATTCCTAGTGACATATTTCCTATGTGTGTCAACTATAAGTTCCTTCCCTAAGCCTCTATCAATGAGAGTTATACATCGTTGGAAAGAACAAGCTAGGAGCTTTCAACCATGCTATAAATGATTTATGCAGCAAAAGAAATGTGAAAGTTAAATGCAACTGTATATGAAAAATAAAAAATCATCAACAATATTGCCAGTGACATATTTCCTGGAAGAGTCAATTTTAAGTTCCTTCCCTAAGACTCTATCAATGAGAGTTATACATCGTTGGAAAGAACAAGCTAGGAGCTTTCAACCAAGCTATAAGTGATTTATGAAACAAAAGAAATGTGAAAGTTAAATGCAACTGTATGTGAAAAATACAGAATCATCAACAATATTGCCAGTGACATATTTCCTGGAAGAGTCAATTTTTAGTTCCTTCCCTAAGACTCTGTCAATGAGAGTTATACATCGTTGGAAAGAACAAGCTAGGAGCTTTCAACCAAGCTATAAATGATTTATGCAACAAAAGAAATGTGAAAGTTAAATGCAACTGTATATGAAAAATACAAAATCATCAACAATATTGCCAGTGACATATTTCCTGAAAGAGTCAATTTTAAGTTCCTTCCCTAAGACTCTATCAGTGAGAGTTATACATCGTTGGAAAGAACAAGCTAGGAGCTTTCAACCAAGCTATAAATGATTTATGCAACAAAATAAATGTGAAAGATAAATGCAACTGTATATGAAAAATACAAAATCATCAACAATATTCCCAGTGACATATTTCCCAGGTTAGTCAATTTTAAGTTCCGTTCCTAAGTCTCTATCAAGGAGAGTTATACACCGTTGGAAAGAACAAGCTAAGGGCTTTCAATCAAGCTATAAACGTTTTATGCAACAAAAGAAATGTGAAAGATAAATGCAACTGTACATGAAGAATACAAAATCATCAACAATATTGCCAGTGACATATTTCCTGGAAGAGTCAATTTTAAGTTCCTTCCCTAAGACTCTATCAATGAGAGTTATACATCGTTGGAAAGAACAAGCTAGGAGCTTTCAACCAAGCTATAAATGATTTATGCAACAAAAGAAATGTGAAAGTTAAATGCAACTGTATATGAAAAATAAAAAATCATCAACAATATTGCCAGTGACATATTTCCTGGAAGAGTCAATTTTAAGTTCCTTCCCTAAGACTCTATCAATGAGAGTTATACATCGTTGGAAAGAACAAGCTAAGAGCTTTCAACCAAGCTATAAATAATTTATGCAACAAAAGAAATGTGAAAGATAAATGCAACTGTACATGAAAAATAAAAAATCATCAACAATATTGCCAGTGACATATTTCCTGGAAGAGTCAATTTTAAGTTCCTTCCCTAAGACTCTATCAATGAGAGTTATACATCGTTGGAAAGAACAAGCTAGGAGCTTTCAACCAAGCTATAAATGATTTATGCAACAAAAGAAATGTGAAAGTTAAATGCAACTGTATATGAAAAATACAAAATCATCAACAATATTGCCAGTAACATATTTCCTAGATGAGTCAATTTTAAGTTCCTTTCCTAAGCCTCTATCAATGAGAGTTATACATCGTTGGAAAGAACAAGCTAAGAGCTTCCAATCAAGCTATAACTGATTTATGCAATAAAAGAAATGTGAAAGTTAAATGCAACTGTATATGAAAAATAAAAAATCATCAACAATATTGCCAGTGACATATTTCCTGGAAGAGTCAAATTTAAGTTCCTTCCCTAAGACACTATCAATGAGAGTTATACATCGTTGGAAAGAACAAGCTAAGGGCTTCCAATCAAGCTATAACTGATTTATGAAACAAAAGAAATGTGAAAGTTAAATGCAACTGTATGTGAAAAATACAGAATCATCAACAATATTGCCAGTGACATATTTCCTGGAAGCTATAAATGATTTATGCAACAAAAGAAATGTGAAAGTTAAATGCAACTGTATATGAAAAATAAAAATTATCAACAATATTGCCAGTGACATATTTCCTGAAAGAGTCAATTTTAAGTTCCTTCCCTAAGACTCTATCAGTTAGAGTTATACATCGTTGGAAAGAACAAGCTAGGAGCTTTCAACCAAGCTATAAATGATTTATGCAACAAAAGAAATGTGAAAGATAAATGCAACTGTATATGAAAAATACAAAATCATCAACAATATTCCCAGTGACATATTTCCCAGGTGAGTCAATTTTAAGTTCCGTTCCTAAGTCTATATCAAGGAGAGTTATACATCGCTGGAAAGAACAAGCTAAGGGCTTTCAATCAAGCTATAAACGTTTTATGCAACAAAAGAAATGTGAAAGATAAATACAACTGTACATGAAGAATACAAAATCATCAACAATATTGCCAGTGACATATTTCCTGGGAGAGTCAATTTTAAGTTCCTTCCCTAAGACTCTATCAATGAGAGTTATACATCGTTGGAAAGAACAAGCTAGGAGCTTTCAACCAAGCTATAAATGATTTATGCAACAAAAGAAATGTGAAAGTTAAATGCAACTGTATATGAAAAATACAAAATCATCAACAATATTGCCAGTGACATATTTCCTGAAAGAGTCAATTTTAAGTTCCTTTCCTAAGCCTCTATTAAGGAGAGTTATACATCGTTGGAAAGAACAAGCTAAGAGCTTCCAGTCAAGCTATAAATGATTTATGCAATAAAAGAAATGTGAAATCTAAATGCAACTGTATATGAAAAATAAAAAATCATCAACAATATTGCCAGTGACATATTTCCTGGAAGAGTCAATTTTAAGTTCCTTCCCTAAGACTCTATCAATGCGAGTTATACATCGTTGGAAAGAACAAGCTAAGAGCTTTCAACCAAGCTATAAATAATTTATGCAACAAAAGAAATGTGAAAGATAAATGCAACTGTACATGAAGAATACAAAATATCAACAATATTGCCAGTGACATATTTCCTGGAAGAGTCAATTTTAAGTTCCTTTCCTAAGCCTCTATCAATGAGAGTTATACATCGTTGGAAAGAGCAAGCTAAGAGCTTCCAATCAAGCTGTAAGTCGTTGATGCAGCAAAAGAAATGTGAAAGTTAAGTGCAACTGTATATGAAAAATACAAAATCATCAACAATATTCCCAGTGACATATTTCCCAGGGGAGTCAATTTTAAGTTCCGTTCCTAAGTCTCTATCAACGCGAGCTATACATCGATGGAAAAAAAATAAGGGCTTTCAATCACCCTATAAATGGTTTATGCAACAAAAGAAATGTGAAAGTTAAATGCAACTGTACATGAAAAATACAAAATCATCAACAATATTCCTAGTGACATATTTCCTATGTGTGTCAACTATAAGTTCCTTCCCTAAGCCTCTATCAATGAGAGTTATACATCGTTGGAAAGAACAAGCTAGGAGCTTTCAACCATGCTATAAATGATTTATGCAGCAAAAGAAATGTGAAAGTTAAATGCAACTGTATATGAAAAATAAAAAATCATCAACAATATTGCCAGTGACATATTTCCTGGAAGAGTCAATTTTAAGTTCCTTCCCTAAGACTCTATCAATGAGAGTTATACATCGTTGGAAAGAACAAGCTAGGAGCTTTCAACCAAGCTATAAGTGATTTATGAAACAAAAGAAATGTGAAAGTTAAATGCAACTGTATGTGAAAAATACAGAATCATCAACAATATTGCCAGTGACATATTTCCTGGAAGAGTCAATTTTAAGTTCCTTCCCTAAGACTCTGTCAATGAGAGTTATACATCGTTGGAAAGAACAAGCTAGGAGCTTTCAACCAAGCTATAAATGATTTATGCAACAAAAGAAATGTGAAAGTTAAATGCAACTGTATATGAAAAATACAAAATCATCAACAATATTGCCAGTGACATATTTCCTGAAAGAGTCAATTTTAAGTTCCTTCCCTAAGACTCTATCAGTGAGAGTTATACATCGTTGGAAAGAACAAGCTAGGAGCTTTCAACCAAGCTATAAATGATTTATGCAACAAAATAAATGTGAAAGATAAATGCAACTGTATATGAAAAATACAAAATCATCAACAATATTCCCAGTGACATATTTCCCAGGTTAGTCAATTTTAAGTTCCGTTCCTAAGTCTCTATCAAGGAGAGTTATACACCGTTGGAAAGAACAAGCTAAGGGCTTTCAATCAAGCTATAAACGTTTTATGCAACAAAAGAAATGTGAAAGATAAATGCAACTGTACATGAAGAATACAAAATCATCAACAATATTGCCAGTGACATATTTCCTGGAAGAGTCAATTTTAAGTTCCTTCCCTAAGACTCTATCAATGAGAGTTATACATCGTTGGAAAGAACAAGCTAGGAGCTTTCAACCAAGCTATAAATGATTTATGCAACAAAAGAAATGTGAAAGTTAAATGCAACTGTATATGAAAAATAAAAAATCATCAACAATATTGCCAGTGACATATTTCCTGGAAGAGTCAATTTTAAGTTCCTTCCCTAAGACTCTATCAATGAGAGTTATACATCGTTGGAAAGAACAAGCTAAGAGCTTTCAACCAAGCTATAAATAATTTATGCAACAAAAGAAATGTGAAAGATAAATGCAACTGTACATGAAGAATACAAAATCATCAACAATATTGCCAGTGACATATTTCCTGGAAGAGTCAATTTTAAGTTCCTTTCCTAAGCCTCTATCAATGAGAGTTATACATCGTTTGAAAGAACAAGCTAAGAGCTTCCAATCAAGCTGTAAGTCGTTGATGCAGCGAAAGAAATGTGAAAGTTAAGTGCAACTGTATATGAAAAATACAAAATCATCAACAATATTCCCAGTGATATATTTCCCAGGTGAGTCAATTTTAAGTTCCGTTCCTAAGTCTCTATCAAGGAGAGTTATACATCGTTGGAAAGAACAAGCTAAGGGCTTTCAATCAAGCTATAAACGTTTTATGCAACAAAAGAAATGTGAAAGATAAATGCAACTGTACATGAAGAATACAAAATCATCAACAATATTGCCAGTGACATATTTCCTGGAAGAGTCAATTTTAAGTTCCTTCCCTAAGACTCTATCAATGAGAGTTATACATCGTTGGAAAGAACAAGCTAGGAGCTTTCAACCAAGCTATAAATGATTTATGCAAAAAAAGAAATGTGAAAGTTAAATGCAACTGTATATGAAAAATACAAAATCATCAACAATATTGCCAGTGACATATTTCCTGAAAGAGTCAATTTTAAGTTCCTTTCCTAAGCCTCTATCAATGAGAGTTATACATCGTTGGAAAGAACAAGCTAAGAGCTTCCAGTCAAGCTATAAATGATTTATGCAATAAAAGAAATGTGAAAGTTAAATGCAACTGTATATGAAAAATAAAAAATCATCAACAATATTGCCAGTGACATATTTCCTGGAAGAGTCAATTTTAAGTTCCTTCCCTAAGACTCTATCAATGAGAGTTATACATCGTTGGAAAGAACAAGCTAGGAGCTTTCAACCAAGCTATAAGTGATTTATGAAACAAAAGAAATGTGAAAGTTAAATGCAACTGTATGTGAAAAATACAGAATCATCAACAATATTGCCAGTGACATATTTCCTGGAAGAGTCAATTTTAAGTTCCTTCCCTAAGACTCTATCAATGAGAGTTATACATCGTTGGAAAGAACAAGCTAAGAGCTTTCAACCAAGCTATAAATAATTTATGCAACAAAAGAAATGTGAAAGATAAATGCAACTGTACATGAAGAATACAAAATCATCAACAATATTGCCAGTGACATATTTCCTGGAAGAGTCAATTTTAAGTTCCTTTCCTAAGCCTCTATCAATGAGAGTTATACATCGTTGGAAAGAACAAGCTAAGAGCTTCCAATCAAGCTGTAAGTCGTTGATGCAGCAAAAGAAATGTGAAAGTTAAGTGCAACTGTATATGAAAAATACAAAATCATCAACAATATTCCCAGTGACATATTTCCCAGGGGAGTCAATTTTAAGTTCCGTTCCTAAGCCTCTATCAAGGAGAGTTATACATCGTTGGAAAGAAAAAGCTAAGGGCTTTCAATCAAGCTATAAACGGTTTATGCAACAAAAGAAATGTGAAAGTTAAATGCAACTGTACATGAAAAATACAAAATCATCAACAACATTCCCAGTGACATATTTCCTATGTGTGTCAACTATAAGTTCCTTCCCTAAGCCTCTATCAATGAGAGTTATACATCGTTGGAAAGAACAAGCTAGGAGCTTTCAACCATGCTATAAATGATTTATGCAGCAAAAGAAATGTGAAAGTTAAATGCAACTGTATATGAAAAATAAAAAATCATCAACAATATTGCCAGTGACATATTTCCTGGAAGAGTAAATTTTAAGTTCCTTCCCTAAGACTCTATCAATGAGAGTTATACATCGTTGGAAAGAACAAGCTAGGAGCTTTCAACCAAGCCATAAATGATTTATGCAACAAAAGAAATGTGAAAGTTAAACGCAACTGTATATGAAAAATACAAAATCATCAACAATATTGCCAGTGACATATTTCCTGAAAGAGTCAATTTTAAGTTCCTTTCCTAAGCCTCTATCAATGAGAGTTATACATCGTTGGAAAGAACAAGCTAGGAGCTTTCAACCAAGCTATAAATGATTTATGCAGCAAAAGAAATGTGAAAGTTAAATGCAACTGTATATGAAAAATACAAAATCATCAACAATATTGCCAGTGACATATTTCCTGAAAGAGTCAATTTTAAGTTCCTTTCCTAAGCCTCTATCAATGAGAGTTATACATCGTTGGAAAGAACAAGCTAAGAGCTTCCAGTCAAGCTATAAATGATTTATGCAATAAAAGAAATGTGAAAGTTAAATGCAACTGTATATGAAAAATAAAAAATCATCAACAATATTGCCAGTGACATATTTCCTGGAAGAGTCAATTTTAAGTTCCTTCCCTAAGACTCTATCAATGAGAGTTATACATCGTTGGAAAGAACAAGCTAGGAGCTTTCAACCAAGCTATAAGTGATTTATGAAACAAAAGAAATGTGAAAGTTAAATGCAACTGTATGTGAAAAATACAGAATCATCAACAATATTGCCAGTGACATATTTCCTGGAAGAGTCAATTTTAAGTTCCTTCCCTAAGACTCTATCAATGAGAGTTATACATCGTTGGAAAGAACAAGCTAGGAGCTTTCAACCAAGCTATAAATGATTTATGCAACAAAAGAAATGTGAAAGTTAAATGCAACTGTATATGAAAAATACAAAATCATCAACAATATTGCCAGTGACATATTTCCTGAAAGAGTCAATTTTAAGTTCCTTCCCTAAGACTCTATCAGTGAGAGTTATACATCGTTGGAAAGAACAAGCTAAGAGCTTTCAACCAAGCTATAAATAATTTATGCAACAAAAGAAATGTGAAAGATAAATGCAACTGTACATGAAGAATACAAAATCATCAACAATATTGCCAGTGACATATTTCCTGGAAGAGTCAATTTTAAGTTCCTTTCCTAAGCCTCTATCAATGAGAGTTATACATCGTTGGAAAGAACAAGCTAAGAGCTTCCAATCAAGCTGTAAGTCGTTGATGCAGCAAAAGAAATGTGAAAGTTACGTGCAACTGTATATGAAAAATACAAAATCATCAACAATATTCCCAGTGACATATTTCCCAGGGGAGTCAATTTTAAGTTCCGTTCCTAAGCCTCTATCAAGGAGAGTTATACATCGTTGGAAAGAAAAAGCTAAGGGCTTTCAATCAAGCTATAAACGGTTTATGCAACAAAAGAAATGTGAAAGTTAAATGCAACTGTACATGAAAAATACAAAATCATCAACAACATTCCCAGTGACATATTTCCTATGTGTGTCAACTATAAGTTCCTTCCCTAAGCCTCTATCAATGAGAGTTATACATCGTTGGAAAGAACAAGCTAGGAGCTTTCAACCATGCTATAAATGATTTATGCAGCAAAAGAAATGTGAAAGTTAAATGCAACTGTATATGAAAAATAAAAAATCATCAACAATATTGCCAGTGACATATTTCCTGGAAGAGTAAATTTTAAGTTCCTTCCCTAAGACTCTATCAATGAGAGTTATACATCGTTGGAAAGAACAAGCTAGGAGCTTTCAACCAAGCCATAAATGATTTATGCAACAAAAGAAATGTGAAAGTTAAACGCAACTGTATATGAAAAATACAAAATCATCAACAATATTGCCAGTGACATATTTCCTGAAAGAGTCAATTTTAAGTTCCTTTCCTAAGCCTCTATCAATGAGAGTTATACATCGTTGGAAAGAACAAGCTAGGAGCTTTCAACCAAGCTATAAATGATTTATGCAACAAAAGAAATGTGAAAGATAAATGCAACTGTATATGAAAAATACAAAATCATCAACAATATTCCCAGTGATATATTTCCCAGGTGAGTCAATTTTAAGTTCCGTTCCTAAGTCTCTATCAAGGAGGGTTATACATCGTTGGAAAGAACAAGCTAAGGGCTTTCAATCAAGCTATAAACGTTTTATGCAACAAAAGAAATGTGAAAGATAAATGCAACTGTACATGAAGAATACAAAATCATCAACAATATTGCCAGTGACATATTTCCTGGAAGAGTCAATTTTAAGTTCCTTCCCTAAGACTCTATCAATGAGAGTTATACATCGTTGGAAAGAACAAGCTGGGAGCTTTCAACCAAGCTATAAATGATTTATGCAGCAAAAGAAATGTGAAAGTTAAATGCAACTGTATATGAAAAATACAAAATCATCAACAATATTGCCAGTGACATATTTCCTGAAAGAGTCAATTTTAAGTTCCTTCCCTAAGACTCTATCAGTGAGAGTTATACATCGTTGGAAAGAACAAGCTAGGAGCTTTCAACCAAGCTGTAAATGATTTATGCAACAAAAGAAATGTGAAAGATAAATGCAACTGTATATGAAAAATACAAAATCATCAACAATATTCCCAGTGACATATTTCCCAGGTGAGTCAATTTTAAGTTCCGTTCCTAAGTCTCTATCAAGGAGAGTTATACACCGTTGGAAAGAACAAGCTAAGGGCTTTCAATCAAGCTATAAACGTTTTATGCAACAAAAGAAATGTGAAAGATAAATGCAACTGTACATGAAGAATACAAAATCATCAACAATATTGCCAGTGACATATTTCCTGGAAGAGTCAATTTTAAGTTCCTTCCCTAAGACTCTATCAATGAGAGTTATACATCGTTGGAAAGAACAAGCTAGGAGCTTTCAACCAAGCTATAAATGATTTATGCAGCAAAAGAAATGTGAAAGTTAAATGCAACTGTATATGAAAAATACAAAATCATCAACAATATTGCCAGTGACATATTTCCTGAAAGAGTCAATTTTAAGTTCCTTTCCTAAGCCTCTATCAATGAGAGTTATACATCGTTGGAAAGAACAAGCTAAGAGCTTCCAGTCAAGCTATAAATGATTTATGCAATAAAAGAAATGTGAAAGTTAAATGCAACTGTATATGAAAAATAAAAAATCATCAACAATATTGCCAGTGACATATTTCCTGGAAGAGTCAATTTTAAGTTCCTTCCCTAAGACTCTATCAACGAGAGTTATACATCGTTGGAAAGAACAAGCTAGGAGCTATCAACCAAGCTATAAGTGATTTATGAAACAAAAGAAATGTGAAAGTTAAATGCAACTGTATGTGAAAAATACAGAATCATCAACAATATTGCCAGTGACATATTTCCTGGAAGAGTCAATTTTAAGTTCCTTCCCTAAGACTCTATCAATGAGAGTTATACATCGTTGGAAAGAACAAGCTAGGAGCTTTCAACCAAGCTATAAATGATTTATGCAACAAAAGAAATGTGAAAGTTAAATGCAACTGTATATGAAAAATACAAAATCATCAACAATATTGCCAGTGACATATTTCCTGAAAGAGTCAATTTTAAGTTCCTTCCCTAAGACTCTATCAGTGAGAGTTATACATCGTTGGAAAGAACAAGCTAGGAGCTTTCAACCAAGCTATAAGTGATTTATGAAACAAAAGAAATGTGAAAGATAAATGCAACTGTATATGAAAAATACAAAATCATCAACAATATTCCCAGTGACATATTTCCCAGGTGAGTCAATTTTAAGTTCCGTTCCTAAGTCTCTATCAAGGAGAGTTATACACCGTTGGAAAGAACAAGCTAAGGGCTTTCAATCAAGCTATAAACGTTTTATGCAACAAAAGAAATGTGAAAGATAAATGCAACTGTACATGAAGAATACAAAATCATCAACAATATTGCCAGTGACATATTTCCTGGAAGAGTCAATTTTAAGTTCCTTTCCTAAGCCTCTATCAAGGAGAGTTATACATCGTTGGAAAGAACAAGCTAGGAGCTTTCAACCAAGCTATAAATGATTTATGCAACAAAAGAAATGTGAAAGTTAAATGCAACTGTATATGAAAAATACAAAATCATCAACAATATTGCCAGTGACATATTTCCTGAAAGAGTCAATTTTAAGTTCCTTTCCTAAGCCTCTATCAATGAGAGTTATACATCGTTGGAAAGAACAAGCTAAGAGCTTCCAGTCAAGCTATAAATGATTTATGCAATAAAAGAAATGTGAAAGTTAAATGCAACTGTATATGAAAAATAAAAAATCATCAACAATATTGCCAGTGACATATTTCCTGGAAGAGTCAATTTTAAGTTCCTTCCCTAAGACTCTATCAATGAGAGTTATACATCGTTGGAAAGAACAAGCTAAGAGCTTTCAACCAAGCTATAAATAATTTATGCAACAAAAGAAATGTGAAAGATAAATGCAACTGTACATGAAGAATACAAAATCATCAACAATATTGCCAGTGACATATTTCCTGGAAGAGTCAATTTTAAGTTCCTTCCCTAAGACTCTATCAATGAGAGTTATACATCGTTGGAAAGAACAAGCTAAGAGCTTCCAATCAAGCTGTAAGTCGTTGATGCAGCAAAAGAAATGTGAAAGTTAAGTGCAACTGTATATGAAAAATACAAAATCATCAACAATATTCCCAGTGACATATTTCCCAGGGGAGTCAATTTTAAGTTCCGTTCCTAAGCCTCTATCAAGGAGAGTTATACATCGTTGGAAAGAAAAAGCTAAGGGCTTTCAATCAAGCTATAAACGGTTTATGCAACAAAAGAAATGTGAAAGTTAAATGCAACTGTACATGAAAAATACAAAATCATCAACAATATTCCCAGTGACATATTTCCTATGTGTGTCAACTATAAGTTCCTTCCCTAAGCCTCTATCAATGAGAGTTATACATCGTTGGAAAGAACAAGCTAGGAGCTTTCAACCATGCTATAAATGATTTATGCATCAAAAGAAATGTGAAAGTTAAATGCAACTGTATATGAAAAATAAAAAATCATCAACAATATTGCCAGTGACATATTTCCTGGAAGAGTAAATTTTAAGTTCCTTCCCTAAGACTCTATCAATGAGAGTTATACATCGTTGGAAAGAACAAGCTAGGAGCTTTCAACCAAGCCATAAATGATTTATGCAACAAAAGAAATGTGAAAGTTAAACGCAACTGTATATGAAAAATACAAAATCATCAACAATATTGCCAGTGACATATTTCCTGAAAGAGTCAATTTTAAGTTCCTTTCCTAAGCCTCTATCAATGAGAGTTATACATCGTTTGAAAGAACAAGCTAGGAGCTTTCAACCAAGCTATAAATGATTTATGCAACAAAAGAAATGTGAAAGATAAATGCAACTGTATATGAAAAATACAAAATCATCAACAATATTCCCAGTGATATATTTCCCAGGTGAGTCAATTTTAAGTTCCGTTCCTAAGTCTCTATCAAGGAGAGTTATACATCGTTGGAAAGAACAAGCTAAGGGCTTTCAATCAAGCTATAAACGTTTTATGCAACAAAAGAAATGTGAAAGATAAATGCAACTGTACATGAAGAATACAAAATCATCAACAATATTGCCAGTGACATATTTCCTGGAAGAGTCAATTTTAAGTTCCTTCCCTAAGACTCTATCAATGAGAGTTATACATCGTTGGAAAGAACAAGCTAGGAGCTTTCAACCAAGCTATAAATGATTTATGCAACAAAAGAAATGTGAAAGTTAAATGCAACTGTATATGAAAAATACAAAATCATCAACAATATTGCCAGTGACATATTTCCTGAAAGAGTCAATTTTAAGTTCCTTTCCTAAGCCTCTATTAAGGAGAGTTATACATCGTTGGAAAGAACAAGCTAAGAGCTTCCACTCAAGCTATAAATGATTTATGCAATAAATGAAATGTGAAAGTTAAATGCAACTGTATATGAAAAATAAAAAATCATCAACAATATTGCCAGTGACATATTTCCTGGAAAAGTCAATTTTAAGTTCCTTCCCTAAGACTCTATCAATGAGAGTTATACATCGTTGGAAAGAACAAGCTAGGAGCTTTCAACCAAGCTATAAATAATTTATGCAACAAAAGAAATGTGAAAGATAAATGCAACTGTACATGAAGAATACAAAATCATCAACAATATTGCCAGTGACATATTTCCTGGAAGAGTCAATTTTAAGTTCCTTTCCTAAGCCTCTATCAATGAGAGTTATACATCGTTGGAAAGAACAAGCTAAGAGCTTCCAATCAAGCTGTAAGTCGTTGATGCAGCAAAAGAAATGTGAAAGTTAAGTGCAACTGTATATGAAAAATACAAAATCATCAACAATATTCCCAGTGACATATTTCCCAGGGGAGTCAATTTTAAGTTCCGTTCCTAAGTCTCTATCAAGGAGAGTTATACATCGTTGGAAAGAAAAAGCTAAGGGCTTTCAATCAAGCTATAAATGATTTATGCAACAAAAGAAATGTGAAAGTTAAACGCAACTGTATATGAAAAATACAAAATCATCAACAATATTGCCAGTGACATATTTCCTGAAAGAGTCAATTTTAAGTTCCTTTCCTAAGCCTCTATCAATGAGAGTTATACATCGTTGGAAAGAACAAGCTAAGAGCTTCCAATCAAGCTATAACTGATTTATGCAATAAAAGAAATGTGAAAGTTAAATGCAACTGTATATGAAAAATAAAAAATCATCAACAATATTGCCAGTGACATATTTCCTGGAAGAGTCAATTTTAAGTTCCTTCCCTAAGACACTATCAATGAGAGTTATACATCGTTGGAAAGAACAAGCTAAAAGCTTGTGAAAGTTAAATGCAACTGTATATGAAAAATACAAAATCATCAACAATATTGCCAGTGACATATTTCCTAGATGAGTCAATTTTAAGTTCCTTTCCTAAGCCTTTATCAATGAGAGTTATACGTCGTACGAAAGAACAAGCTAAGAGCTTTCAACGAAGCTGTAAGTCGTTTATGCAGCAAAACAAATGTGAAAGTTAAATGCAACTGTATATGAAAAATACATTTTCATCAACAATATTCCCAGTGACATATATCCCAGGTGAGTCAATTTTAAGTTCCGTTCCTAAGCCTCTATCAAGGAGAGTTATACATCGTTGGAAAGAACAAGCTAAGGGCTTTCAACCAAGCTAAGGGCTTTCAATCAAGCTATAAACGTTTTATGCAACAAAAGAAATGTGAAAGATAAGTGCAACTGTATATGAAAAATACAAAATCATCAACAATATTCCCAGTGACATATTTCCCAGGGGAGTCAATTTTAAGTTCCGTTCCTAAGTTTCTATCAAGGAGAGTTATACATCGTTGGAAAGAAAAAGCTAAGGGCTTTCAATCAAGCTATAAATGATTTATGCAACAAAAGAAATGTGAAAGTTAAACGCAACTGTATATGAAAAATACAAAATCATCAACAATATTGCCAGTGACATATTTCCTGAAAGAGTCAATTTTAAGTTCCTTTCCTAAGCCTCTATCAATGAGAGTTATACATCGTTGGAAAGAACAAGCTAAGAGCTTCCAATCAAGCTATAACTGATTTATGCAATAAAAGAAATGTGAAAGTTAAATGCAACTGTATATGAAAAATAAAAAATCATCAACAATATTGCCAGTGACATATTTCCTGGAAGAGTCAATTTTAAGTTCCTTCCCTAAGACACTATCAATGAGAGTTATACATCGTTGGAAAGAACAAGCTAAAAGCTTGTGAAAGTTAAATGCAACTGTATATGAAAAATACAAAATCATCAACAATATTGCCAGTGACATATTTCCTAGATGAGTCAATTTTAAGTTCCTTTCCTAAGCCTCTATCAATGAGAGTTATACGTCGTACGAAAGAACAAGCTAAGAGCTTTCAACGAAGCTGTAAGTCGTTTATGCAGCAAAACAAATGTGAAAGTTAAATGCAACTGTATATGAAAAATACATTTTCATCAACAATATTCCCAGTGACATATATCCCAGGTGAGTCAATTTTAAGTTCCGTTCCTAAGCCTCTATCAAGGAGAGTTATACATCGTTGGAAAGAACAAGCTAAGGGCTTTCAACCAAGCTATAAACGGTTTATGCAACAAAAGAAATGTGAAAGATAAATGCAACTGTACATGAAAAATACAAAATCATCAACAATATTCCCAGTGACATATTTCCTAAGTGTGTCAACTATAAGTTCCTTCCCTAAGCCTCTATCAATGAGAGTTATACATCGTTGGAAATAACAAGCTAGGAGCTTTCAACCATGCTGTAAATGATTTATGCAACAAAAGAAATGTGAAAGTTAAATGCAACTGTATATGAAAAATACAAAATCATCAACAATATTCCCAGTGACATATTTCCCAGGTGAGTCAATTTTAAGTTCCGTTCCTAAGTCTCTATCAAGGAGAGTTATACATCGTTGGAAAGAACAAGCTAAGGGCTTTCAATCAAGCTATAAACGTTTTATGCAACAAAAGAAATGTGAAAGATAAATGCAACTGTACATGAAGAATACAAAATCATCAACAATATTGCCAGTGACATATTTCCTGGAAGAGTCAATTTTAAGTTCCTTCCCTAAGACTCTATCAATGAGAGTTATACATCGTTGGAAAGAACAAGCTAGGAGCTTTCAACCAAGCTATAAATGATTTATGCAACAAAAGAAATGTGAAAGTTAAATGCAACTGTATATGAAAAATACAAAATCATGAACAATATTGCCAGTGACATATTTCCTGAAAGAGTCAATTTTAAGTTCCTTTCCTAAGCCTCTATCAATGAGAGTTATACATCGTTGGAAAGAACAAGCTAAGAGCTTCCAGTCTAGCTATAAATGATTTATGCAATAAAAGAAATGTGAAAGTTAAATGCAACTGTATATGAAAAATACAAAATCATCAACAATATTGCCAGTGACATATTTCCTGAAAGAGTCAATTTTAAGTTCCTTTCCTAAGCCTCTATCAATGAGAGTTATACATCGTTGGAAAGAACAAGCTAAGAGCTTCCAATCAAGCTATAACTGATTTATGCAATAAAAGAAATGTGAAAGTTAAATGCAACTGTATATGAAAAATAAAAAATCATCAACAATATTGCCAGTGACATATTTCCTGGAAGAGTCAATTTTAAGTTCCTTCCCTAAGCCTCTATCAATGAGAGTTATACATCGTTGGAAAGAACAAGCTAAGAGCTTCCAATCAAGCTATAACTGATTTATGCAATAAAAGAAATGTGAAAGTTAAATGCAACTGTATATGAAAAATAAAAAATCATCAACAATATTGCCAGTGACATATTTCCTGGAAGAGTCAATTTTAAGTTCCTTCCCTAAGACACTATCAATGAGAGTTATACATCGTTGGAAAGAACAAGCTAAAAGCTTGTGAAAGTTAAATGCAACTGTATATGAAAAATACAAAATCATCAACAATATTGCCAGTGACATATTTCCTAGATGAGTCAATTTTAAGTTCCTTTCGTAAGCCTCTATCAATGAGAGTTATACGTCGTACGAAAGAACAAGCTAAGAGCTTTCAACGAAGCTGTAAGTCGTTTATGCAGCAAAACAAATGTGAAAGTTAAATGCAACTGTATATGAAAAATACATTTTCATCAACAATATTCCCAGTGACATATATCCCAGGTGAGTCAATTTTAAGTTCCGTTCCTAAGCCTCTATCAAGGAGAGTTATACATCGTTGGAAAGAACAAGCTAAGGGCTTTCAACCAAGCTATAAACGGTTTATGCAACAAAAGAAATGTGAAAGATAAATGCAACTGTACATGAAAAATACAAAATCATCAACAATATTCCCAGTGACATATTTCCTAAGTGTGTCAACTATAAGTTCCTTCCCTAAGCCTCTATCAATGAGAGTTATACATCGTTGGAAATAACAAGCTAGGAGCTTTCAACCATGCTGTAAATGATTTATGCAACAAAAGAAATGTGAAAGTTAAATGCAACTGTATATGAAAAATACAAAATCATCAACAATATTCCCAGTGACATATTTCCCAGGTGAGTCAATTTTAAGTTCCGTTCCTAAGTCTCTATCAAGGAGAGTTATACATCGTTGGAAAGAACAAGCTAAGGGCTTTCAATCAAGCTATAAACGTTTTATGCAACAAAAGAAATGTGAAAGATAAATGCAACTGTACATGAAGAATACAAAATCATCAACAATATTGCCAGTGACATATTTCCTGGAAGAGTCAATTTTAAGTTCCTTCCCTAAGACTCTATCAATGAGAGTTATACATCGTTGGAAAGAACAAGCTATGAGCTTTCAACCAAGCTATAAATGATTTATGCAACAAAAGAAATGTGAAAGTTAAATGCAACTGTATATGAAAAATACAAAATCATGAACAATATTGCCAGTGACATATTTCCTGAAAGAGTCAATTTTAAGTTCCTTTCCTAAGCCTCTATCAATGAGAGTTATACATCGTTGGAAAGAACAAGCTAAGAGCTTCCAGTCTAGCTATAAATGATTTATGCAATAAAAGAAATGTGAAAGTTAAATGCAACTGTATATGAAAAATACAAAATCATCAACAATATTGCCAGTGACATATTTCCTGAAAGAGTCAATTTTAAGTTCCTTTCCTAAGCCTCTATCAATGAGAGTTATACATCGTTGGAAAGAACAAGCTAAGAGCTTCCAATCAAGCTATAACTGATTTATGCAATAAAAGAAATGTGAAAGTTAAATGCAACTGTATATGAAAAATAAAAAATCATCAACAATATTGCCAGTGACATATTTCCTGAAAGAGTCAATTTTAAGTTCCTTTCCTAAGCCTCTATCAATGAGAGTTATACATCGTTGGAAAGAACAAGCTAAGAGCTTCCAATCAAGCTATAACTGATTTATGCAATAAAAGAAATGTGAAAGTTAAATGCAACTGTATATGAAAAATAAAAAATCATCAACAATATTGCCAGTGACATATTTCCTGGAAGAGTCAATTTTAAGTTCCTTCCCTAAGACACTATCAATGAGAGTTATACATCGTTGGAAAGAACAAGCTAAAAGCTTGTGAAAGTTAAATGCAACTGTATATGAAAAATACAAAATCATCAACAATATTGCCAGTGACATATTTCCTAGATGAGTCAATTTTAAGTTCCTTTCCTAAGCCTCTATCAATGAGAGTTATACGTCGTACGAAAGAACAAGCTAAGAGCTTTCAACGAAGCTGTAAGTCGTTTATGCAGCAAAACAAATGTGAAAGTTAAATGCAACTGTATATGAAAAATACATTTTCATCAACAATATTCCCAGTGACATATATCCCAGGTGAGTCAATTTTAAGTTCCGTTCCTAAGCCTCTATCAAGGAGAGTTATACATCGTTGGAAAGAACAAGCTAAGGGCTTTCAACCAAGCTAAGGGCTTTCAATCAAGCTATAAACGTTTTATGCAACAAAAGAAATGTGAAAGATAAGTGCAACTGTATATGAAAAATACAAAATCATCAACAATATTCCCAGTGACATATTTCCCAGGGGAGTCAATTTTAAGTTCCGTTCCTAAGTCTCTATCAAGGAGAGTTATACATCGTTGGAAAGAAAAAGCTAAGGGCTTTCAATCAAGCTATAAATGATTTATGCAACAAAAGAAATGTGAAAGTTAAACGCAACTGTATATGAAAAATACAAAATCATCAACAATATTGCCAGTGACATATTTCCTGAAAGAGTCAATTTTAAGTTCCTTTCCTAAGCCTCTATCAATGAGAGTTATACATCGTTGGAAAGAACAAGCTAAGAGCTTCCAATCAAGCTATAACTGATTTATGCAATAAAAGAAATGTGAAAGTTAAATGCAACTGTATATGAAAAATAAAAAATCATCAACAATATTGCCAGTGACATATTTCCTGGAAGAGTCAATTTTAAGTTCCTTCCCTAAGACACTATCAATGAGAGTTATACATCGTTGGAAAGAACAAGCTAAAAGCTTGTGAAAGTTAAATGCAACTGTATATGAAAAATACAAAATCATCAACAATATTGCCAGTGACATATTTCCTAGATGAGTCAATTTTAAGTTCCTTTCCTAAGCCTCTATCAATGAGAGTTATACGTCGTACGAAAGAACAAGCTAAGAGCTTTCAACGAAGCTGTAAGTCGTTTATGCAGCAAAACAAATGTGAAAGTTAAATGCAACTGTATATGAAAAATACATTTTCATCAACAATATTCCCAGTGACATATATCCCAGGTGAGTCAATTTTAAGTTCCGTTCCTAAGCCTCTATCAAGGAGAGTTATACATCGTTGGAAAGAACAAGCTAGGGGCTTTCAACCAAGCTATAAACGGTTTATGCAACAAAAGAAATGTGAAAGATAAATGCAACTGTACATGAAAAATACAAAATCATCAACAATATTCCCAGTGACATATTTCCTAAGTGTGTCAACTATAAGTTCCTTCCCTAAGCCTCTATCAATGAGAGTTATACATCGTTGGAAATAACAAGCTAGGAGCTTTCAACCATGCTGTAAATGATTTATGCAACAAAAGAAATGTGAAAGTTAAATGCAACTGTATATGAAAAATACAAAATCATCAACAATATTCCCAGTGACATATTTCCCAGGTGAGTCAATTTTAAGTTCCGTTCCTAAGTCTCTATCAAGGAGAGTTATACATCGTTGGAAAGAACAAGCTAAGGGCTTTCAATCAAGCTATAAACGTTTTATGCAACAAAAGAAATGTGAAAGATAAATGCAACTGTACATGAAGAATACAAAATCATCAACAATATTGCCAGTGACATATTTCCTGGAAGAGTCAATTTTAAGTTCCTTCCCTAAGACTCTATCAATGAGAGTTATACATCGTTGGAAAGAAAAAGCTAGGAGCTTTCAACCAAGCTATAAATGATTTATGCAACAAAAGAAATGTGAAAGTTAAATGCAACTGTATATGAAAAATACAAAATCATGAACAATATTGCCAGTGACATATTTCCTGAAAGAGTCAATTTTAAGTTCCTTTCCTAAGCCTCTATCAATGAGAGTTATACATCGTTGGAAAGAACAAGCTAAGAGCTTCCAGTCTAGCTATAAATGATTTATGCAATAAAAGAAATGTGAAAGTTAAATGCAACTGTATATGAAAAATAAAAAATCATCAACAATATTGCCAGTGACATATTTCCTGGAAGAGTCAATTTTAAGTTCCTTCCCTAAGACTCTATCAATGAGAGTTATACATCGTTGGAAAGAACAAGCTAAGAGCTTTCAACCAAGCTATAAATAATTTATGCAACAAAAGAAATGTGAAAGATAAATGCAACTGTACATGAAGAATACAAAATATCAACAATATTGCCAGTGACATATTTCCTGGAAGAGTCAATTTTAAGTTCCTTTCCTAAGCCTCTATCAATGAGAGTTATACATCGTTGGAAAGAACAAGCTAAGAGCTTCCAATCAAGCTGTAAGTCGTTGATACAGCAAAAGAAATGTGAAAGTTAAGTGCAACTGTATATGAAAAATACAAAATCATCAACAATATTCCCAGTGACATATTTCCCAGGGGAGTCAATTTTAAGTTCCGTTCCTAAGTCTCTATCAAGGAGAGTTATACATCGTTGGAAAGAAAAAGCTAAGGGCTTTCAATCAAGCTATAAACGGTTTATGCAACAAAAGAAATGTGAAAGTTAAATGCAACTGTACATGAAAAATACAAAATCATCAACAATATTCCCAGTGACATATTTCCTATGTGTGTCAACTATAAGTTCCTTCCCTAAGCCTCTATGAATGAGAGTTATACATCGTTGGAAAGAACAAGCTAGGAGCTTTCAACCATGCTATAAATGATTTATGCAGCAAAAGAAATGTGAATGTTAAATGCAACTGTATATGAAAAATAAAAAATCATCAACAATATTGCCAGTGACATATTTCCTGGAAGAGACAATTTTAAGTTCCTTCCCTAAGACTCTATCAATGAGAGTTATACATCGCTGGAAAGAACAAGCTAGGAGCTTTCAACCAAGCTATAAATAATTTATGCAACAAAAGAAATGTGAAAGTTAAATGCAACTGTATATGAAAAATACAAAATCATCAACAATATTGCCAGTGACATATTTCCTGAAAGAGTCAATTTTAAGTTCCTTTCCTAAGCCTCTATCAATGAGAGTTATACATCGTTGGAAAGAACAAGCTAAGAGCTTCCAATCAAGCTGTAAGTCGTTGATGCAGCAAAAGAAATGTGAAAGTTAAGTGCAACTGTATATGAAAAATACAAAATCATCAACAATATTCCCAGTGACATATTTCCTAAGTGTGTCAACTATAAGTTCCTTCCCTAAGCCTCTATCAATGAGAGTTATACATCGTTGGAAATAACAAGCTAGGAGCTTTCAACCATGCTGTAAATGATTTATGCAACAAAAGAAATGTGAAAGTTAAATGCAACTGTATATGAAAAATACAAAATCATCAACAATATTCTCAGTGACATATTTCCCAGGTGAGTCAATTTTAAGTTCCGTTCCTAAGTCTCTATCAAGGAGAGTTATACATCGTTGGAAAGAACAAGCTAAGGGCTTTCAATCAAGCTATAAACGTTTTATGCAACAAAAGAAATGTGAAAGATAAATGCAACTGTACATGAAGAATACAAAATCATCAACAATATTGCCAGTGACATATTTCCTGGAAGAGTCAATTTTAAGTTCCTTCCCTAAGACTCTATCAATGAGAGTTATACATCGTTGGAAAGAACAAGCTAGGAGCTTTCAACCAAGCTATAAATGATTTATGCAACAAAAGAAATGTGAAAGTTAAATGCAACTGTATATGAAAAATACAAAATCATGAACAATATTGCCAGTGACATATTTCCTGAAAGAGTCAATTTTAAGTTCCTTTCCTAAGCCTCTATCAATGAGAGTTATACATCGTTGGAAAGAACAAGCTAGGAGCTTTCAACCAAGCTATAAATGATTTATGCAACAAAAGAAATGTGAAAGATAAATGCAACTGTATATGAAAAATACAAAATCATCAACAATATTCCCAGTGATATATTTCCCAGGTGAGTCAATTTTAAGTTCCGTTCCTAAGTCTCTATCAAGGAGAGTTATACATCGTTGGAAAGAACAAGCTAAGGGCTTTCAATCAAGCTATAAACGTTTTATGCAACAAAAGAAATGTGAAAGATAAATGCAACTGTACATGAAGAATACAAAATCATCAACAATATTGCCAGTGACATATTTCCTGGAAGAGTCAATTTTAAGTTCCTTCCCTAAGACACTATCAATGAGAGTTATACATCGTTGGAAAGAACAAGCTAAAAGCTTGTGAAAGTTAAATGCAACTGTATATGAAAAATACAAAATCATCAACAATATTGCCAGTGACATATTTCCTAGATGAGTCAATTTTAAGTTCCTTTCCTAAGCCTCTATCAATGAGAGTTATACGTCGTACGAAAGAACAAGCTAAGAGCTTTCAACGAAGCTGTAAGTCGTTTATGCAGCAAAACAAATGTGAAAGTTAAATGCAACTGTATATGAAAAATACATTTTCATCAACAATATTTCCAGTGACATATATCCCAGGTGAGTCAATTTTAAGTTCCGTTCCTAAGCCTCTATCAAGGAGAGTTATACATCGTTGGAAAGAACAAGCTAAGGGCTTTCAACCAAGCTATAAACGGTTTATGCAACAAAAGAAATGTGAAAGATAAATGCAACTGTACATGAAAAATACAAAATCATCAACAATATTCCCAGTGACATATTTCCTAAGTGTGTCAACTATAAGTTCCTTCCCTAAGCCTCTATCAATGAGAGTTATACATCGTTGGAAATAACAAGCTAGGAGCTTTCAACCATGCTGTAAATGATTTATGCAACAAAAGAAATGTGAAAGTTAAATGCAACTGTATATGAAAAATACAAAATCATCAACAATATTCCCAGTGACATATTTCCCAGGTGAGTCAATTTTAAGTTCCGTTCCTAAGTCTCTATCAAGGAGAGTTATACATCGTTGGAAAGAACAAGCTAAGGGCTTTCAATCAAGCTATAAACGTTTTATGCAACAAAAGAAATGTGAAAGATAAATGCAACTGTACATGAAGAATACAAAATCATCAACAATATTGCCAGTGACATATTTCCTGGAAGAGTCAATTTTAAGTTCCTTCCCTAAGACTCTATCAATGAGAGTTATACATCGTTGGAAAGAACAAGCTAGGAGCTTTCAACCAAGCTATAAATGATTTATGCAACAAAAGAAATGTGAAAGTTAAATGCAACTGTATATGAAAAATACAAAATCATGAACAATATTGCCAGTGACATATTTCCTGAAAGAGTCAATTTTAAGTTCCTTTCCTAAGCCTCTATCAATGAGAGTTATACATCGTTGGAAAGAACAAGCTAAGAGCTTCCAGTCAAGCTATAAATGATTTATGCAATAAAAGAAATGTGAAAGTTAAATGCAACTGTATATGAAAAATAAAAAATCATCAACAATATTGCCAGTGACATATTTCCTGGAAGAGTCAATTTTAAGTTCCTTCCCTAAGACTCTATCAATGAGAGTTATACATCGTTGGAAAGAACAAGCTAAGAGCTTTCAACCAAGCTATAAATAATTTATGCAACAAAAGAAATGTGAAAGATAAATGCAACTGTACATGAAGAATACAAAATATCAACAATATTGCCAGTGACATATTTCCGGGAAGAGTCAATTTTAAGTTCCTTTCCTAAGCCTCTATCAATGAGAGTTATACATCGTTGGAAAGAACAAGCTAAGAGCTTCCAATCAAGCTGTAAGTCGTTGATGCAGCAAAAGAAATGTGAAAGTTAAGTGCAACTGTATATGAAAAATACAAAATCATCAACAATATTCCCAGTGACATATTTCCCAGGGGAGTCAATTTTAAGTTCCGTTCCTAAGTCTCTATCAAGGAGAGTTATACATCGTTGGAAAGAAAAAGCTAAGGGCTTTCAATCAAGCTATAAACGGTTTATGCAACAAAAGAAATGTGAAAGTTAAATGCAACTGTACATGAAAAATACAAAATCATCAACAATATTCCCAGTGACATATTTCCTATGTGTGTCAACTATAAGTTCCTTCCCTAAGCCTCTATGAATGAGAGTTATACATCGTTGGAAAGAACAAGCTAGGAGCTTTCAACCATGCTATAAATGATTTATGCAGCAAAAGAAATGTGAAAGTTAAATGCAACTGTATATGAAAAATAAAAAATCATCAACAATATTGCCAGTGACATATTTCCTGGAAGAGTCAATTTTAAGTTCCTTCCCTAAGACTCTATCAATGAGAGTTATACATCGCTGGAAAGAACAAGCTAGGAGCTTTCAACCAAGCTATAAGTGATTTATGAAACAAAAGAAATGTGAAAGTTAAATGCAACTGTATGTGAAAAATACAGAATCATCAACAATATTGCCAGTGACATATTTCCTGGAAGAGTCAATTTTAAGTTCCTTCCCTAAGACTCTATCAATGAGAGTTATACATCGTTGGAAAGAACAAGCTAGGAGCTTTCAACCAAGCTATAAATGATTTATGCAACAAAAGAAATGTGAAAGTTAAATGCAACTGTATATGAAAAATACAAAATCATCAACAATATTGCCAGTGACATATTTCCTGAAAGAGTCAATTTTAAGTTCCTTCCCTAAGACTCTATCAGTGAGAGTTATACATCGTTGGAAAGAACAAGCTAGGAGCTTTCAACCAAGCTATAAATGATTTATGCAACAAAAGAAATGTGAAAGATAAATGCAACTGTATATGAAAAATACAAAATCATCAACAATATTCCCAGTGACATATTTCCCAGGTGAGTCAATTTTAAGTTCCGTTCCTAAGTCTCTATCAAGGAGAGTTATACACCGTTGGAAAGAACAAGCTAAGGGCTTTCAATCAAGCTATAAACGTTTTATGCAACAAAAGAAATGTGAAAGATAAATGCAACTGTACATGAAGAATACAAAATCATCAACAATATTGCCAGTGACATATTTCCTGGAAGAGTCAATTTTAAGTTCCTTCCCTAAGACTCTATCAATGAGAGTTATGCATCGTTGGAAAGAACAAGCTAGGAGCTTTCAACCAAGCTATAAATGATTTATGCAACAAAAGAAATGTGAAAGTTAAATGCAACTGTATATGAAAAATACAAAATCATCAACAATATTGCCAGTGACATATTTCCTGAAAGAGTCAATTTTAAGTTCCTTTCCTAAGCCTCTATCAATGAGAGTTATACATCGTTGGAAAGAACAAGCTAAGAGCTTCCAGTCAAGCTATAAATGATTTATGCAATAAAAGAAATGTGAAAGTTAAATGCAACTGTATATGAAAAATAAAAAATCATCAACAATATTGCCAGTGACATATTTCCTGGAAGAGTCAATTTTAAGTTCCTTCCCTAAGACTCTATCAATGAGAGTTATACATAGTTGGAAAGAACAAGCTAAGAGCTTTCAACCAAGCTATAAATAATTTATGCATCAAAAGAAATGTGAAAGATAAATGCAACTGTACATGAAGACTACAAAATCATCAACAATATTGCCAGTGACATATTTCCTGGAAGAGTCAATTTTAAGTTCCTTTCCTAAGCCTCTATCAATGAGAGTTATACATCGTTGGAAAGAACAAGCTAAGAGCTTCCAATCAAGCTGTAAGTCGTTGATGCAGCAAAAGAAATGTGAAAGTTAAGTGCAACTGTATATGAAAAATACAAAATCATCAACAATATTCCCAGTGACATATTTCCCAGGGGAGTCAATTTTAAGTTCCGTTCCTAAGCCTCTATCAAGGAGAGTTATACATCGTTGGAAAGAAAAAGCTAAGGGCTTTCAATCAAGCTATAAACGGTTTATGCAACAAAAGAAATGTGAAAGTTAAATGCAACTGTACATGAAAAATACAAAATCATCAACAATATTCCCAGTGACATATTTCCTATGTGTGTCAACTATAAGTTCCTTCCCTAAGCCTCTATCAATGAGAGTTATACATCGTTGGAAAGAACAAGCTAGGAGCTTTCAACCATGCTATAAATGATTTATGCAACAAAAGAAATGTGAAAGTTAAATGCAACTGTATATGAAAAATAAAAAATCATCAACAATATTGCCAGTGACATATTTCCTGGAAGAGTCAATTTTAAGTTCCTTCCCTAAGACTCTATCAATGAGAGTTATACATCGTTGGAAAGAACAAGCTAGGAGCTTTCAACCAAGCTATAAATGATTTATGCAACAAAAGAAATGTGAAAGTTAAACGCAACTGTATATGAAAAATACAAAATCATCAACAATATTGCCAGTGACATATTTCCTGAAAGAGTCAATTTTAAGTTCCTTTCCTAAGCATCTATCAATGAGAGTTATACATCGTTGGAAAGAACAAGCTAAGAGCTTCCACTCAAGCTATAAATGATTTATGCAATAAATGAAATGTGAAAGTTAAATGCAACTGTATATGAAAAATAAAAAATCATCAACAATATTGCCAGTGACATATTTCCTGGAAGAGTCAATTTTAAGTTCCTTCCCTAAGACTCTATCAATGAGAGTTATACATCGTTGGAAAGAACAAGCTAGGAGCTTTCAACCAAGCTATAAATAATTTATGCAACAAAAGAAATGTGAAAGATAAATGCAACTGTACATGAAGAATACAAAATCATCAACAATATTGCCAGTGACATATTTCCTGGAAGAGTCAATTTTAAGTTCCTTTCCTAAGCCTCTATCAATGAGAGTTATACATCGTTGGAAAGAACAAGCTAAGAGCTTCCAATCAAGCTGTAAGTCGTTGATGCAGCAAAAGAAATGTGAAAGTTAAGTGCAACTGTATATGAAAAATACAAAATCATCAACAATATTCCCAGTGACATATTTCCCAGGGGAGTCAATTTTAAGTTCCGTTCCTAAGTCTCTATCAAGGAGAGTTATACATCGTTGGAAAGAAAAAGCTAAGGGCTTTCAATCAAGCTATAAACGGTTTATGCAACAAAAGAAATGTGAAAGTTAAATGCAACTGTACATGAAAAATACAAAATCATCAACAATATTCCCAGTGACATATTTCCTAAGTTTGTCAACTATAAGTTCCTTCCCTAAGCCTCTATCAATGAGAGTTATACATCGCTGGAAAGAACAAGCTAGGAGCTTTCAACCATGCTATAAATGATTTATGCAACAAAAGAAATGTGAAAGTTAAATGCAACTGTATATGAAAAATAAAAAATCATCAACAATATTGCCAGTGACATATTTCCTGGAAGAGTCAATTTTAAGTTCCTTCCCTAAGACTCTATCAATGAGAGCTATACATCGTTGGAAAGAACAAGCTAGGAGCTTTCAACCAAGCTATAAATGATTTATGCAACAAAAGAAATGTGAAAGTTAAACGCAACTGTATATGAAAAATACAAAATCATCAACAATATTGCCAGTGACATATTTCCTGAAAGAGTCAATTTTAAGTTCCTTTCCTAAGCCTCTATCAATGAGAGTTATACATCGTTGGAAAGAACAAGCTAAGAGCTTCCAATCAAGCTATAACTGATTTATGCAATAAAAGAAATGTGAAAGTTAAATGCAACTGTATATGAAAAATAAAAAATCATCAACAATATTGCCAGTGACATATTTCCTGGAAGAGTCAATTTTAAGTTCCTTCCCTAAGACACTATCAATGAGAGTTATACATCGTTGGAAAGAACAAGCTAAAAGCTTCCAATCAAGCTATAACTGATTTATGCAATAAAAGAAATGTGAAAGTTAAATGCAACTGTATATGAAAAATACAAAATCATCAACAATATTGCCAGTGACATATTTCCTAGATGAGTCAATTTTAAGTTCCTTTCCTAAGCCTCTATCAATGAGAGTTATACGTCGTACGAAAGAACAAGCTAAGAGCTTTCAACGAAGCTGTAAGTCGTTTATGCAGCAAAACAAATGTGAAAGTTAAATGCAACTGTATATGAAAAATACATTTTCATCAACAATATTCCCAGTGACATATATCCCAGGTGAGTCAATTTTAAGTTCCGTTCCTAAGCCTCTATCAAGGAGAGTTATACATCGTTGGAAAGAACAAGCTAAGGGCTTTCAACCAAGCTATAAACGGTTTATGCAACAAAAGAAATGTGAAAGATAAATGCAACTGTACATGAAAAATACAAAATCATCAACAATATTCCCAGTGACATATTTCCTAAGTGTGTCAACTATAAGTTCCTTCCCTAAGACTCTATCAATGAGAGTTATACATCGTTGGAAAGAACAAGCTAGGAGCTTTCAACCATGCTGTAAATGATTTATGCAACAAAAGAAATGTGAAAGTTAAATGCAACTGTATTTGAAAAATACAAAATCATCAACAATATTGCCAGTAACATATTTCCTAGATGAGTCAATTTTAAGTTCCTTACCTAAATCTCTTTCAACGAGAGCTTTACATAGCTGGAAAGAACAGGCAAAGAGCTTTCAATGAAGCTATAAATGATTTATGCAGCAAAAGGAATGTGAAAGTTAAATGCAACTGTATATGAAAAATACAAAATCATCAACAATATTGCCAGTAACATATTTCCTAGATGAGTCAATTTTAAGTTCCTTTCCTAAACTTCTTTCAACGAGAGCTTTACATAGCTGGAAAGAACAAGCAAAGAGCTTTCAACCAAGCTATAAATGGTTTATGCAACAAAAGAAATGTGAAAGTTAAATGCAACTGTATATGAAAAATACAAAATCATCAACAATATTCCCAGTGACATATTTCCCAGGTGAGTCAATTTTAAGTTCCGTTCCTAAGCCTCTATCAATGATACTTATACATCGTTCGCAAGAACAGTCTAAGAGCTTTCAATCAAGCTATAAATGGTTTATGCAACAATAGAAATGTGAAAGTTAAGTGCAACTGTATATGAAAAATACTAAATCATCAACAATATTCCCAGTGACATATTTCCTAGATTAGTCAATTTTAAGTTTCTTTCCTAAGCCTCTATCAGCGAGGGTTATCTTCGTTGGAAAGAACAAAATAAGGGATTTCAACTAAGCTATACACGGTATATGCAGCGAAAAAATGTGAGAGTTAAATACAACTGTATATGAAAAATACAGGGTCATCAACAATATTCCTCGTGACATAATTCCGAGATCCGTCAATTTTAAGTTCCTTTCCTAAGCTTCTATCAACCACAGTTATACATCGTTGGAAAGAACAAAATAAGGGTTTTCAATCACACTATAAATAGTTTTTGCAGCAAAAGAAATGTGAAAGCTAAATGCAACTGTATATGAAAAATACAGAATCATCAACAATATTCCCAGTGACATATTTCCTAAGTGTGTCAATTATAAGTTCCTTCCCTAAGCCTCTATCAATTAGAGTTATACATCTTTAGAAAGAACAAGCTAGGAGCTTTCAACCAAGCTATAAATGATTTATGCAGCAAAAGAAATGTGAAAGTTAAATGCAACTGTATATGAAAAATACAAAATCATCAACAATATTGCCAGTAACATATTACCTAGATGAGTCAATTTTAAGTTCCTTTCCTAAGCCTCTATCAATGAGAGTTATACATCGTTGGAAAGAAAAAGCTAGGAGCTTTCAATCAAGCTATAACTGATTTATGCAGTAAAAGAAATGTGAAAGTTAAATGCAACTGTATATGAAAAATAAAAAATCATCAACAATATTGCCAGTGACATATTTCCTGGAAGAGTCAATTTTAAGTTCCTTTCCTAAGCTTCTATCACTGAGAGTTATACGTCGTTGGAAAGAACAAGCTAAGAGCTTTCAATCAAGCTATAAAAGATTTATGCAACAAAAGAAATGTGAAAGTTAAATGCAACTGTATATGAAAATTACAGATTCATCAACAATATTGCCAGTGACATATTTCCTAGATGAGTCAATTTTAAGTTCCTTTCCTAAGCCTCTAGCAATGAGAGTTATACGTCGTACGAAAGAACAAGCTAAGAGCTTTCAACCAAGCTGTAAGTCGTTTATGCAGCAAAAGAAATGTGAAAGTTAAATGCAACTGTATATGAAAAATACAAAATCATCAACAATATTCCCAGTGACATATTTCCCAGGTGAGTCAATTTTAAGTTCCTTTCCTAAGCCTCTATCAATGAGGGTTATACATCGTTTGAAAGAACATGCTAAGGGCTTTCAACTAAGCTATAAACGGTTTATGCAGCAAAAGAAATGTGAAAGTTAAATGCAACTGTACATGAAAAATACAAAATCATCAACAATATTCCCAATGACATATTTCCTAAGTGAGTCAATTATAAGTTCCTTCGCTAAGACTTTATCAACGAGGGTTATACATCGTTGGAAAGAACAACCTAAGGGCTTTCAATCAAGCTATGAACGGTTTATGCAACAAAAGAAATGTGAAAGATAAATGCAACTGTACATGAAAAATACAAAATCATCAACAATATTCCCAGTGACATATTTCCTAAGTGAGTCAATTATATGATCCTTCCCTAAGCCTCTATCAACGAGAGTTATACATCGTTCGAAAGAACAAAATAAGAGCTTCCAATCACGTTATAGAAGGTATATGCAGCGAAAAAAAGTTGAAAATTAAATACAAGTGTATATACGTCGTTGGAAAGAACAAGCTAAGAGCTTTCAATCAAGCTATAAAAGATTTATGCAACAAAAGAAATGTGAAAGTTAAATGCAACTGTATATGAAAATTACAGATTCATCAACAATATTGCCAGTGACATATTTCCTAGATGAGTCAATTTTAAGTTCCTTTCCTAAACCTCTTTAAACCTGAGTTTTACATCATTGGAGAGAGCAAGCTAAGAGCTTTCAAATAAGCTATAAACGGTTTATGCAGCAAAACAAAAGTGAAAGTTAAATGTAATTGTATATGAAAAATACAAAATCATCAACAATATTCCCAGTGACATATTTCCTAGATTAGTCAATTTTAAGTTCCTTTCCTAAGCCTCTATCAGCGAGGGTTATCTTCGTTGGAAAGAACAAAATAAGGGATTTCAACTAAGCTATACACGGTATATGCAGCGAAAAAATGTGAGAGTTAAATACAACTGTATATGAAAAATACAGGGTCATCAACAATATTCCTCGTGACATAATTCCGAGATCCGTCAATTTTAAGTTCCTTTCCTAAGCTTCTATCAACCACAGTTATACATCGTTGGAAAGAACAAAGTAAGGGCTTTCAATCACAATATAAATAGTTTTTCCAGCAAAAGAAATGTGAAAGTTAAACGCAACTGTATATGAAAAATACAGAATCATCAACAATATTCCCAGTGACATATTTCCTAAGTTTGTCAATTATAAGTTCCTTCCCTAAGCCTCTAACAATGAGGGTTATGCATCGTTGGAAAGAACGAGCTAGGAGTTTTCAATCGAGCTATAAATGATTTATGCAACAAAAGAAATGTGAAAGTTAAATGCAACTGTATATGAAAAACACAAAATCATCAACAATATTGCCAGTGACATATTTCCTAAGTGTGTCAATTATAAGTTCCTTCCCTAAGCCTCTATCAATGAGAGTTATACATCGTTAGAAAGAACAAGCTAGGAGCTTTCGACCAAGCTATAAATGATTTATGCAACAAAAGAAATGTGAAGGTTAAATGCAACTGTATATGAAAAATACAAAATCATCAACAATATTGCCAGTGACATATTTTCCAGGTGAGTCAATTTTAAGTTCCTTTCCTAAGCCTCTATCAATGAGAGTTATACATCGCTGGAGAGAACAAGCTAAGAGCTTTCAATCAAGCTGTAAGTCGTTTATGCGGCAAAAGAAATGTGAAAGTTAAATGCAACTGTACAGGAAAAATACAAAATCATCAACAATATTGCCAGTGACATATTTCCTAAGTGTGTCGATTATAAGTTCCTTCCCTAAGCCTCTATCAATGAGAGATATACATCGTTGGAAAGAACAAGCTAGGAGCTTTCAACCAAGCTGTAAATGATTTATGCAGCAAAAGAAATGTGCAAGTTAAATGCAACTGTATATGAAAAACACAAAATCATCAACAATATTGCCAGTGACATATTTCCTAAGTGTGTCAATTATAAGTTCCTTCCATAAGCCTCTATCAATGAGAGTTATACATCGCTGAAAAGAACAAGCTAAGAGATATAAAGCAAGCTATAAACAGTTTATGCAGCGAAAAAAATGTGAAAGTTAAATAAAACTGTATATGAAAAATACAGATTCATCAACAGTATTCCCAGTGACATATTTCCTAGATGAGTCAATTTTAAGTTCCTTTCCTAAGCCTCTTTCAACGAGAGTTTTACATCGTTGGAAAGAATAAGGTAAGAGCTTTCAATCAAGCTGTAAATAGTTTATGCAGAGAAAAAATGTGAAAATTAAATGCAACTGTATATGAAAAATACAGAATCATCAACAATATTCCCAGAGACTTGTCTCCTAGATCAGGCAATTTTAAGTTGCTTTTTCTAAGCACCTATCTACGAGAATTGTATATCGTTGGAAAGAACGAAATAAGAGCTTTCAATCACGTTACAAATGGTTTATGCACCAAAAGAAATGTGAAAGTTAAATGCAACTGTATATGAAAATTACAGATTCATCAACAATATTCCAGTTGATAATATTCCTAGATTAGTCACTTTTAAATTCCTTTCCTAAGCCTCTATCAACGAGAGTTATACGTCGTTGGAAAGACCAGTCTAAGTGCTTTCAACCAAACGATAAATGGTTTATGCACGAAAAGAAATGTGAAAGTTAAATTCAACTGCATATGGAAAATACATAATCATAGGTATATGAAAATTACAGATTAACCAACAATATTGCCAGTGACATATTTCCTAGATGAGTCAATTTTAAGTTCCTTTCCTAAGCTTCTATCAATGAGATTTGTACATCGTTGGAAAGCAAATATAAATGCTTTCGATCACGCTATAAACGGTTTATGCAGCAAAAAAATGTGAAAGTTAAATGCAATTGTATATGAAAAATACAGAATCAACAACAATATTCCTGGTAACATATTTCCGAGATCGGTCAATTTTAAGTTCCTTTCCTAAGCCTCTATCAACCAGAGTTATACATCGTTGGAAAGAACAAAATAAGTGCTTACGATCACGCTATAAACGGCAAAAGAAATGTGAAAGTTAAATGAAATTGTGTATGAAAAATACAGAATCACCAACAATATTCCCAGTGACATATTTCCTAGATTTTAAGTTCCCTTTCTAAACCTCTTTCAACCTGAGTTTTACATCGTTGGAAATACCAAGCTAAGAGTTTTCAATTAAGCTATAAACGGTTTATGCAACAAAAGAAATGTGAAAGTTAAATGCAACTGTATATGAAAATTACAGATTCATCAACAATATTGCCAGTGACATATCTCCTAAGTGTGTCAATTATAAGTTCCTTCCCTAAGCCTCTATCAATGAGAGTTATACATAGTTGGAAAGAACAAGCTAGGAGCTTTCAACCAAGCTATAAATGATCTATGCAACAAAAGAAATGTGAAAGTTAAATGCAACTGTATATGAAAATTACAGATTCATCAACAATATTGCCAGTGACATATTTCCTAGATGAGTCAATTTTAAGTTCCTTTCCTAAGCCTCTAGCAATGAGAGTTATACATCGTTGGAAAGAACAAGCTAAGAGCTTTCAACCAAGCTGTAAATGGTTTCTGCAGCAAAAGAAATGTGAGAGTTAAATGCAACTGTATGTGAAAAATACAGAATCACCAACAATATTGTCAGTGACATATTTCCTAGATGAATCAATTTTAAGTTCCGTTCCTAAGTCTCTACCAACGAGATTTATACATCGTTGGAAAGACAAAGCTAAGATCTTTCAACCAAGCTATAAATGATTTATGCAGCAAAAGAAATGTGAAAGTTAAATGCAACTGTACAGGAAAAATACAAAATAATCAACAATATTGCCAGTGACATATTTCCTAAGTGTGTCGATTATAAGTTCCTTCCCTAAGCCTCTATCAATGAGATTTATACATCGTTGGAAAGAACGAGCTAGGAGCTTTCAACCAAGCTGTAAATGATTTATGCAACGAAAGAAATGTGCAAGTTAAATGCAACTGTATATGAAAAATACAGAATCATCAACAATATTCCCAGTGACATATTTCCTAAGTGTGTCAATTATAAGTTCCTTCCCTAAGCCTCTAACAATGAGAGTTATACATCTTTGGAAAGAACAAGCTAGGAGCTTTCATTCAAGCTATAAATTATTTATGCAACAAAAAAAATGTGAAAGTTAAATGCAACTGTATATGAAAAACACAAAGTCATCTACAATATTGCCAGTGACATATTTCCTAAGTGTGTCAATTATAAGTTCCTTCCCTAAGCTTCTATCAATGAGAGTTATACATAGTTGGAAAAAACAAGCTAGGAGCTTTCATTCAAGCTATAAATGATCTATGCAGCAAAAGAAATGTGAAAGTTAAATGCAACTGTATATGAAAAATACAGAATCATCAACAATATTCCCAGTGACATATTTCCTAAGTTTGTCAATTATAAGTTCCTTCCCTAAGCCTCTATCAATGAGAGTTATACATCGCTGAAAAGAACAAGCTAAGAGATTTAAAGCAAGCTATAAACAGTTTATGCAGCGAAAAAAATGTGAAACTTAAATAAAACTGTATATGAAAAATACAGATTCATCAACAGTATTCCCAGTGACATATTTCCTAGATGAGTCAATTTTAAGTTCCTTCCCTAAGCCTCTATCAATGAAAGTTATACATCGCTGAAAAGAACAAGCTAAGAGATTTAAAGCAAGCTATAAACAGTTTATGCAGAGAAAAAATGTGAAAATTAAATGCAACTGTATATGAAAAATACAGAATCATCAACAATATTCCCAGAGACTTGTTTCCTAGATCAGGCAATTTTAAGTTGCTTTCCTAAGCATCTATCTACGAGAGTTGTGTATCGTTGGAAAGAACGAAACAAGAGCTTTCAATCACGCTATAAACGGTTTATGCAGCAAAAAAATGTGAAAGTTAAATGCAATTGTATATGAAAAATACAGAATCAACAATAATATTCCTGGTAACATATTTCCGAGACCGGTCAATTTTAAGTTCCTTTCCTAAGCCTCTATCAACCAGAGTTATACGTCGTTGGAAAGAACAAAAAAAGTGCCTACGATCACGCTATAAACGGCAAAAGAAATGTGAAAGTTAAATGCAATTGTATATGAAAAATACAGAATCACCAACAATATTCCCAGTGACATATTTCCTAGATTTTAAGTTCCCTTTCTAAACCTCTTTCAACCTGAGTTTTACATCGTTGGAAATAACAAGCTAAGAGTTTTCAATTAAGCTATAAACGGTTTGTGCAACAAAACAAATGTGAAAAATACAGTATCATCAACAATATTCCCAGTGTCATATTTCCTAGATGAGTCAATTTTAAGTTCCTTTCCTAAAGCTGTTTAAACCTAAGTTTTACATCGTTGGAAAGAACAACCTAAGACCTTTCAACTAAACTATAAACGGTTTATGCAACAAAACAAATGTGAAAGCTGAATACAACTGTATATGAAAAATACAGAATCACCAACAATATTGTCAGTGACATATTTCCTAGATGAATCAATTTTAAGTTCCGTTCCTAAGTCTCTACCAACGAGATTTATACATCGTTGGAAAGACCAAGCTAAGATCTTTCACCAAGCTATAAACGGTTTATGCAGCAAAAGAAATGTGAAAGTTAAATGCAACTGTACATGAAAAATACAAAATCATCAACAATATTCCCAGTAACATAATTCCTAAGTGAGTCAATTATAAGTTCCTTCCCTAAGCTTCTATCAACGAGAGTTATACATCGTTGGAAAGACCAGTCTAAGAGCTTTCAACCAAACTATAAATGGTTTATGCAGGAAAAGAAATGTGAAAGTTAAATGCAACTGCATATGGAAAATACATAATCATAGGTATATGAAAATTACAGATTCACCAACAATATTGCCAGTGACATATTTCCTAGATGAGTCAATTTTAAGTTCCTTTCATAAGCCTCTATCAATGAGATTTATACATCGTTGGAAAGAACAAGCTAAGAGTTTTCAACCAAGCTATAAATGGTTTATGCAGCAAAAGAAATGTGAAAGATAAATGCAACTGTATATGAAAAATACACAATCATCAACAATACTCCCAGTGACATATTTCCCAGGTGAGTCAATTTTAAGTTCCTTTCCTAAGCCTCTATGAAGGAGAGTTATACATCGTTGGAAAGAACAAGCTAAGAGCTTTCAACCAAGCTGTAAATGGTTTCTGCAGCAAAAGAAATGTGCAAGTTAAATGCAACTGTATATGAAAAACACAAAATCATCAACAATATTGCCAGTGACATATTTCCTAAGTGTGTCAATTATAATTTCCTTTCCTAAGCCTATTTCAACGAGAGTTTTACATCGTTGGAAAGAATAAGCTAAGAGCTTTCAATCAAGCTGTAAATAGTTTATGCAGAGAAAAAATGTGAAAATTAAATGCAACTGTATATGAAAAATACAGAATCATCAAAAATATTCCCGGAGACTTGTTTCCTAGATCAGGCAATTTTAAGTTGCTTTCCTAAGCATCTATCTACGAGAGTTGTATATCGTTGGAAAGAACGAAATAAGAGCTTTCAATCACGTTACAAATGGTTTATGCACCAAAAGAAATGTGAAATTTAAATGCAACTGTATATGGAAATTACAGATTCATCAAAAATATTCCTAGTAACATATTTCCTAGATGAGTCAATTTTAAGTTCCTTTCCTAAACCTTTTTAAACCTTAGCTTTACATCGTTGGAGAGAGCAAGCTAAGAGCATTCAATTAAGCTATAAACGGTTTATGCAACAAAACAAATGTGAAAGTTAAATGTAACTGTATATGAAAAATACAGAGTCATCAACAATATTCCTCGTGACATAATTCCGAGATCCGTCAATTTTAAGTTCCTTTCCTAAGCTTCTATCAACCACAGTTATACATCGTTGGAAAGAACAAAATAAGGGCTTTCAATCACACTATAAATAGTTTTTGCAGCAAAAGAAATGTGAAAGTTAAATGCAACTGTATATGAAAATTACAGAATCATCAACAATATTCCCAGTGACATATTTCCTAAGTGTGTCAATTATAAGTTCCTTCCCTAAGCCTCTATCAATGAGAGTTATACATCTTTGGAAAGAACAAGCTAGGAGCTTTCATTCAAGCTATAAATTATTTATGCAACAAAAGAAATGTGAAAGTTAAATGCAACTGTATATGAAAAACACAAAATCATCTACAATATTGCCAGTGACATATTTCCTAAGTGTGTCAATTATAAGTTCCTTCCCTAAGCTTCTATCAATGAGAGTTATACATAGTTGGAAAGAACAAGCTAGGAGCTTTCATTCAAGCTATAAATGATCTATGCAGCGAAAGAAATGTGAAAGTTAAATGCAGCTGTATATGAAAAATACAGAATCACCAACAATATTGTCAGTGACATATTTCCTAGATGAATCAATTTTATGTTCCGTTCCTAAGTCTCTACCAACGAGATTTATACATCGTTGGAAAGACCAAGCTAAGATCTTTCAACCAATCAATAAATGGTTTATGCAGCAAGAAAAAAATGTGAAAGTTATATGCCACTGTATATGAAAAATACAGATTCATCAACAGTATTCCCAGTGACATATTTCCTATAGGAGTCAATTTTAAGTTTCTTTCCTAAGCCTCTATCAATGAGCGTTATACATCGTTGGAGAGAACAAGCTAAAAGCTTTCAACCAAGCTATAAATGGTTTATGCAGCAAAAGAAATGTGAAAGTTAAATGCAACTGTACATGAAAAATACAAAATCATCAACAATATTGCCAGTGACATATTTCCTAAGTGTGTCGATTATAAGTTCCTTCCCTAATCCTCTATCAATGAGAGTTATACATCGTTGGAAAGAACACGCTAGGAGCTTTCATCCAAGCTATAAATGATTTACGCAACAAAAGAAATGTGCAAGTTAAATGCAACTGTATATGAAAAACACAAAATCATCAACAATATTGCCAGTGACATATTTCCTAAGTGTGTCAATTATAATTTCCTTCCCTAAGCCTCTATCAATGAGAGTTATACATCGCTGAAGAGAACAAGCTAAGAGATTTAAAGCAAGCTATAAACAGTTTATGCAGCGAAAAAAATGTGAAAGTTAAATAAAACTGTATATGAAAAATACAGATTCATCAACAGTATTCCCAGTGACATATTTCCTAGATGAGTCAATTTTAAGTTCCTTTCCTAAGCCTCTTTCAACGAGAGTTTTACATCGTTGGAAAGAATAAGATAAGCGCTTTCAATCAAGCTGTAAATAGCTTATGCAGAGAAAAAATGTGAAAATTAAATGCAACTGTATATGAAAAATTCAGAATCATCAACAATATTCCCGGAGACTTGTTTCGTAGATCAGGCAATTTTAAGTTGCTTTCCTAAGCATCTATCTACGAGAGTTGTATATCGTTGGAAAGAACGAAATAAGAGCTTTCAATCACGTTACAAATGGTTTATGCACCAAAAGAAATGTGAAATTTAAATGCAACTGTATATGGAAATTACAGATTCATCAACAATATTCCCGTTGATAATATTCCTAGATCAGCCACTTTTAAATTCCTTTCCTAAGCTTCTATCAATGAGATTTGTACATCGTTGGAAAGTAAAAAATAAATGCTTTCGATCACGCTATAAACAGTTTATGCAGCAAAAAAATGTGAAAGTTAAATGCAATTGTATATGAAAAATACGGAATCAACAACAATATTCCTGGTAACATATTTCCAAGATCGGTCAATTTTAAGTTCCTTTCCTAAGCCTCTATCAACCAGAGTTATACATTGTTGGAAAGAACAAAATAAGTGCTTTCGATCACGCTATAAACGCCAAAAGAAATGTGAAAGTTAAATGCAATAGTATATGAAAAATACAGAATCACCAACAATATTCCCAGTGACATATTTCCTAGATTTTAAGTTCCCTTTCTAAACCTCTTTCAACCTGAGTTTTACATCGTTGGAAATAACAAGCTAAGAGTTTTCAATTAAGCTATAAACGGTTTATGCAACAAAACAAATGTGAAAAATACAGTATCATCAACAATATTCCCAGTGTCATATTTCCTAGATGAGTCAATTTTAAGTTCCTTTCCTAAAGCTCTTTCAACCTAAGTTTTACATCGTTGGAAGGAACAACCTAAGACCTTTCAATTAAACTATAAACGGTTTATGCAACAAAACAAATGTGAAAGCTAAATGCAACTGTATATGAAAAATACAGAATCATCAACAATATTCCTAGTAACATATTTCCTAGATGAGTCAATTTTAAGTTCCTTTCCTAAACCTCTTTAAACCTTAGCTTTACATCGTTGGAGAGAGCAAGCTAAGAGCTTTCAATTAAGCTATAAACGGATTATGCGACAAAACAAATGTGAAAGTTAAATGTAACTGTATATGAAAAATACAGAGTCATCAACAATATTCCTCGTGACATAATTCCGAGTTCCGTCAATTTTAAGTTCCTTTCCTAAGCTTCTATCAACCACAGTTATACATCGTTGGAAAGAACAAAATAAGGGCTTTCAATCACACTATAAATAGTTTTTGCAGCAAAAGAAATGTGAAAGTTAAATGCAACTGTATATGAAAAATACAGAATCATCAACAATATTCCCAGTGACATATTTCCTAAGTGTGTCAATTATAAGTTCCTTCCCTAAGCCTCTATCAATGAGAGTTATACATAGTTGGAAAGAACAAGCTAGGACCTTTCAACCAAGCTATAAATGATCTATGCAACAAAAGGAATGTGAAAGTTAAATGCAACTGTATATGAAAAATAAAAAATCATCAACAATATTGCCAGTGACATATTTCCTGGAAGAGTCAATTTTAAGTTCCTTTCCTAAGCTTCTATCAATGAGACTTATACATCGCTGGAAAGAACAAGCTAAGAGCTTTCAACCAAGCTATAAATGATTTATGCAACAAAACAAATGTGAAAGTTAAATGTAACTGTATATGAAAAATACAGAGTCATCAACAATATTCCTCGTGACATAATTCCGAGTTCCGTCAATTTTAAGTTCCTTTCCTAAGCTTCTATCAACCACAGTTATACATCGTTGGAAAGAACAAAATAAGGGCTTTCAATCACACTATAAATAGTTTTTGCAGCAAAAGAAATGTGAAAGTTAAATGCAACTGTATATGAAAAATACAGAATCATCAACAATATTCCCAGTGACATATTTCCTAAGTGTGTCGATTATAAGTTCCTTCCCTAAGCGTCTATCAATGAGAGTTATACATCGTTGGAAAGAACAAGCTAGCAGCTTTCAATCAAGCTATAAATTATTTATGCAAAAAAAGAAATATGAAAGTTAAATGCAACTGTATATGAAAAACACAAAATCATCAACAATATTGCCAGTGACATATTTCCTAAGTGTGTCAACTATAAGTTCCTTCCCTAAGCGTCTATCAATGAGAGTTATACATAGTTGGAAAGAACAAGCTAGGACCTTTCAACCAAGCTATAAATGATCTATGCAACAAAAGGAATGTGAAAGCTAAATGCAACTGTATATGAAAAATAAAAAATCATCAACAATATTGCCAGTGACATATTTCCTGGAAGAGTCAATTTTAGGTTCCTTTCCTAAGCTTCTATCAATGAGAGTTATACATCGCTGGAAAGAACAAGCTAAGAGCTTTCAACCAAGCTATAAACGATTTATGCAACAAAAGAAATGTGAAAGCTAAATGCAACTGTATATGAAAAATACAGAATCATCAAAAATATTCCTAGTAACATATCTCCTAGATGAGTCAATTTAAAGTTCCTTTCCTAAACCTCTTTAAACCTTAGCTTTACATCGTTGGAGAGAGCAAGCTAAGAGCATTCAATTAAGCTATAAACGGTTTATGCAACAAAACAAATGTGAAAAATACAGTATCATCAACAATATTCCCAGTGTTATATTGCCTAGATGAGTCAATTTTAAGTTCCTTTCCTAAAGCTCTTTGAACCTAAGTTTTACATCGTTGGAAAGAACAACCTAAGACCTTTCAATTAAACTATAAACGGTTTATGCAACAAAACAAATGTGAAAGCTAAATGCAACTGTATATGAAAAATACAGAATCATCAAAAATATTCCTAGTAACATATTTCCTAGATGAGTCAATTTTAAGTTCCTTTCCTAAACCTCTTTAAACCTTAGCTTTACATCGTTGGAGAGAGCAAGCTAAGAGCATTCAATTAAGCTATAAACGGTTTATGCAACAAAACAAATGTGAAAGTTAAATGTAACTGTATATGAAAAATACAGAGTTATCAACAATATTCCTCGTGACATAATTCCGAGATCCGTCAATTTTAAGTTTATTTCCTAAGCTTCTATCAACCACAGTTATACATCGTTGGAAAGAACAAAATAAGGGCTTTCAATCACACTATAAATAGTTTTTGCAGCAAAAGAAATGTGAAAGTTAAATGCAACTGTATATGAAGAATACAGAATCATCAACAATATTCCCAGTGACATATTTCCTAAGTGTGTCAATTATAAGTTCCTTCCCTAAGCCTCTAACAACGAGAGTTATACATCGTTGGAAAGAACAAGCTAGGAGCTTTCATTCAAGCTATAAATGATTTATGCAACAAAAGAAATGTGAAAGTTAAATGCAACTGTATATGAAAAACACAAAATCATCTACAATATTGCCAGTGACATATTTCCTAAGTGTGTCAATTATAAGTTCCTTCCCTAAGCTTCTATCAATGAGAGTTATACATAGTTGGAAAGAACAAGCTAGGAGCTTTCATTCAAGCTATAAATGATCTATGCAACAAAAGTAATGTGAAAGTTAAATGCAACTGTATATGAAAAATACAAAATCATCAACAATATTGCCAGTGACATATTTCCTGGAAGAGTCAATTTTAAGTTCCTTTCCTAAGCTTCTATCAATGAGAGTTATACATCGCTGGAAAGAACAAGCTAAGGGCTTTCAACCAAGCTATAAACAGTTTATGCATCAAAAGAAATGTGAAAGTTAAATGCAACTGTACATGAAAAATACAAAATCATCAACAATATTCCCAGTGACATATTTCCTAAGTGACTCAATTAAAAGTTCCTTCCCTAAGCCTCTATCAATGAGATTTATACATCGTTGGAAAGAACAAGCTAAGAGTTTCAACCAAGCTATAAATGGTTTATGCAGCAAAAGAAATGTGAAAGTTAAATGCAACTGCATATGAAAAATACACAATCATCAACAATACTCCCAGTGATATATTTCTCAGGTGAGTCAATTTTAAGTTCCTGTCCTAAGCCTCTATGAAGGAGAGTTGTACATCGTTGGAAAGAACAAGCTAAGAGCTTTCAACCAAGCTATAAATGGTTTCTGCAGCAAAAGAAATGTGAAAGTTAAATGCAGCTGTATATGAAAAATACAGAATCACCAACAGTATTGTCAGTGACATATTTCCTAGATGAATCAATTTTAAGTTCTGTTCCTAAGTCTCTACCAACGAGATTTATACATCGTTGGAAAGACCAAGCTAAGATCTTTCAACCAATCAATAAATGGTTTATGCAGCAAGAAAAAAATGTGAAAGTTATATGCCACTGTATATGAAAAATACAGATTCATCAACAGTATTCCCAGTGACATATTTCCTATAGGAGTCAATTTTAAGTTTCTTTCCTAAGCCTCTATCAATGAGCGTTATACATCGTTGGAGAGAACAAGCTAAAAGCTTTCAACCAAGCTATAAATGGTTTATGCAGCAAAAGAAATGTGAAAGTTAAATGCAACTGTACATGAAAAATACAAAATCATCAACAATATTGCCAGTGACATATTTCCTAAGTGTGTCGATTATAAGTTCCTTCCCTAATCCTCTATCAATGAGAGTTATACATCGTTGGAAAGAACACGCTAGGAGCTTTCATCCAAGCTATAAATGATTTACGCAACAAAAGAAATGTGCAAGTTAAATGCAACTGTATATGAAAAACACAAAATCATCAACAATATTGCCAGTGACATATTTCCTAAGTGTGTCAATTATAATTTCCTTCCCTAAGCCTCTATCAATGAGAGTTATACATCGCTGAAGAGAACAAGCTAAGAGATTTAAAGCAAGCTATAAACAGTTTATGCAGCGAAAAAAATGTGAAAGTTAAATAAAACTGTATATGAAAAATACAGATTCATCAACAGTATTCCCAGTGACATATTTCCTAGATGAGTCAATTTTAAGTTCCTTTCCTAAGCCTCTTTCAACGAGAGTTTTACATCGTTGGAAAGAATAAGATAAGCGCTTTCAATCAAGCTGTAAATAGATAATGCAGAGAAAAAATGTGAAAATTAAATGCAACTGTATATGAAAAATACAGAATCATCAACAATATTCCCGGAGACTTGTTTCGTAGATCAGGCAATTTTAAGTTGCTTTCCTAAGCATCTATCTACGAGAGTTGTATATCGTTGGAAAGAACCAAATAAGAGCTTTCAATCACGTTACAAATGGTTTATGCACCAAAAGAAATGTGAAATTTAAATGCAACTGTATATGGAAATTACAGATTCATCAACAATATTCCCGTTGATAATATTCCTAGATCAGCCACTTTTAAATTCCTTTCCTAAGCTTCTTCAATGAGATTTGTACATCGTTGGAAAGCAAAAAATAAATGCTTTCGATCACGCTATAAACAGTTTATGCAGCAAAAAAATGTGAAAGTTAAATGCAATTGTATATGAAAAATACGGAATCAACAACAATATTCCTGGTAACATATTTCCAAGATCGGTCAATTTTAAGTTCCTTTCCTAAGCCTCTATCAACCAGAGTTATACATTGTTGGAAAGAACAAAATAAGTGCTTTCGATCACGCTATAAACGGCAAAAGAAATGTGAAAGTTAAATGCAATAGTATATGAAAAATACAGAATCACCAACAATATTCCCAGTGACATATTTCCTAGATTTTAAGTTCCCTTTCTAAACCTCTTTCAACCTGAGTTTTACATCGTTGGAAATAACAAGCTAAGAGTTTTCAATTAAGCTATAAACGGTTTATGCAACAAAACAAATGTGAAAAATACAGTATCATCAACAATAATCCCAGTGTCATATTTCCTAGATGAGTCAATTTTAAGTTCCTTTCCTAAAGCTCTTTCAACCTAAGTTTTACATCGTTGGAAGGAACAACCTAAGACCTTTCAATTAAACTATAAACGGTTTATGCAACAAAACAAATGTGAAAGCTAAATGCAACTGTATATGAAAAATACAGAATCATCAACAATATTCCTAGTAACATATTTCCTAGATGAGTCAATTTTAAGTTCCTTTCCTAAACCTCTTTAAACCTTAGCTTTACATCGTTGGAGAGAGCAAGCTAAGAGCTTTCAATTAAGCTATAAACGGTTTATGCAACAAAACAAATGTGAAAGTTAAATGTAACTGTATATGAAAAATACAGAGTCATCAACAATATTCCTCGTGACATAATTCCGAGTTCCGTCAATTTTAAGTTCCTTTCCTAAGCTTCTATCAACCACAGTTATACATCGTTGGAAAGAACAAAATAAGGGCTTTCAATCACACTATAAATAGTTTTTGCAGCAAAAGAAATGTGAAAGTTAAATGCAACTGTATATGAAAAATACAGAATCATCAACAATATTCCCAGTGACATATTTCCTAAGTGTGTCAATTATAAGTTCCTTCCCTAAGCAGATTCATCAACAATATTGCCAGCGACATATTTCCTAGATGAGTCAATTTTAAGTTTCTTTCCTAAGCCTCTAGCAATGAGAGTAATACATCGTTGGAAAGAACAAGCTAAGGGCTTTCAACCAAGCTATAAACAGTTTATGCATCAAAAGAAATGTGAAAGTTAAATGCAACTGTACATGAAAAATACAAAATCATCAACAATATTCCCAGTGACATATTTCCTAAGTGACTCAATTAAAAGTTCCTTCCCTAAGCCTCAATCAACGAGAGTTATACATCGTTGGAAAGACCAGTCTAAGAGCTTTCAACTGCATATGGAAAATACATAATCGTAGGTATATGAAAATTACAGATTCACCAACAATATTGCCAGTGACATATTTCCTAGATGAGCCAATTTTAAGTTCCTTTCCTAAGCCTCTATCAATGAGATTTATACATCGTTGGAAAGAACAAGCTAAAAGTTTCAACCAAGCTATAAATGGTTTATGCAGCAAAAGAAATGTGAAAGTTAAATGCAACTGCATATGAAAAATACACAATCATCAACAATACTCCCAGTGATATATTTCCCAGGTGAGTCAATTTTAAGTTCCTTTCCTAAGCCTCTATGAAGGAGAGTTATACATCGTTGGAAAGAACAAGCTAAGAGCTTTCAACCAAGCTATAAATGGTTTCTGCAGCAAAAGAAATGTGAAAGTTAAATGCAGCTGTATATGAAAAATACAGAATCACCAACAGTATTGTCAGTGACATATTTCCTAGATGAATCAATTTTAAGTTCCGTTCCTAAGTCTCTACCAACGAGATTTATACATCGTTGGAAAGACCAAGCTAAGATCTTTCAACCAATCAATAAATGGTTTATGCAGCAAGAAAAAAATGTGAAAGTTATATGCCACTGTATATGAAAAATACAGATTCATCAACAGTATTCCCAGTGACATATTTCCTATAGGAGTCAATTTTAAGTTTCTTTCCTAAGCCTCTATCAATGAGCGTTATACATCGTTGGAGAGAACAAGCTAAAAGCTTTCAACCAAGCTATAAATGGTTTATGCAGCAAAAGAAATGTGAAAGTTAAATGCAACTGTACATGAAAAATACAAAATCATCAACAATATTGCCAGTGACATATTTCCTAAGTGTGTCGATTATAAGTTCCTTCCCTAATCCTCTATCAATGAGAGTTATACATCGTTGGAAAGAACACGCTAGGAGCTTTCATCCAAGCAATAAATGATTTACGCAACAAAAGAAATGTGCAAGTTAAATGCAACTGTATATGAAAAACACAAAATCATCAACAATATTGCCAGTTACATATTTCCTAAGTGTGTCAATTATAATTTCCTTCCCAAAGCCTCTATCAATGAGAGTTATACATCGCTGAAGAGAACAAGCTAAGAGATTTAAAGCAAGCTATAAACAGTTTATGCAGCGAAAAAAATGTGAAAGTTAAATAAAACTGTATATGAAAAATACAGATTCATCAACAGTATTCCCAGTGACATATTTCCTAGATGAGTCAATTTTAAGTTCCTTTCCTAAGCCTCTTTCAACGAGAGTTTTACATCGTTGGAAAGAATAAGATAAGCGCTTTCAATCAAGCTGTAAATAGCTTATGCAGAGAAAAAATGTGAAAATTAAATGCAACTGTATATGAAAAATACAGAATCATCAACAATATTCCCGGAGACTTGTTTCGTAGATCAGGCAATTTTAAGTTGCTTTCCTAAGCATCTATCTACGAGAGTTGTATATCGTTGGAAAGAACGAAATAAGAGCTTTCAATCACGTTACAAATGGTTTATGCAACAAAAGAAATGTGAAATTTAAATGCAACTGTATATGGAAATTACAGATTCATCAACAATATTCCCGTTGATAATATTCCTAGATCAGCCACTTTTAAATTCCTTTCCTAAGCTTCTATCAATGAGATTTGTACATCGTTGGGAAGCAAAAATAAATGCTTTCGATCACGCTATAAACAGTTTATGCAGCAAAAAAATGTGAAAGTTAAATGCAATTGTATATGAAAAATACGGAATCAACAACAATATTCCTGGTAACATATTTCCGAGATCGGTCAATTTTAAGTTCCTTTCCTAAGCTCTATCAACCAGAGTTATACATTGTTGGAAAGAACAAAATAAGTGCTTTCGATCACGCTATAAACGGCAAAAGAAATGTGAAAGTTAAATGCAATAGTATATGAAAAATACAGAATCAACAACAATATTCCCAGTGACATATTTCCTAGATTTTAAGTTCCCTTTCTAAACCTCTTTCAACCTGAGTTTTACATCGTTGGAAATAACAAGCTAAGAGCTTTCAATTAAGCTATAAACGGTTTATGCAACAAAACAAATGTGAAAAATACAGTATCATCAACAATATTCCCAGTGTCATATTTCCTAGATGAGTCAATTTTAAGTTCCTTTCCTAAAGCTCTTTCAACCTAAGTTTTACATCGTTGGAAGGAACAACCTAAGACCTTTCAATTAAACTATAAACGGTTTATGCAACAAAACAAATGTGAAAGCTAAATGCAACTGTATATGAAAAATACAGAATCATCAACAATATTCCTAGTAACATATTTCCTAGATGAGTCAATTTTAAGTTCCTTTCCTAAACCTCTTTAAACCTTAGCTTTACATCGTTGGAGAGAGCAAGCTAAGAGCTTTCAACTAAGCTATAAACGATTTATGCAACAAAACAAATGTGAAAGTTAAATGTAACTGTATATGAAAAATACAGAGTCATCAACAATATTCCTCGTGACATAATTCCGAGTTCCGTCAATTTTAAGTTCCTTTCCTAAGCTTCTATCAACCACAGTTATACATCGTTGGAAAGAACAAAATAAGGGCTTTCAATCACACTATAAATAGTTTTTGCAGCAAAAGAAATGTGAAAGTAAAATGCAACTGTATATGAAAAATACAGAATCATCAACAATATTCCCAGTGACATATTTCCTAAGTGTGTCAATTATAAGTTCCTTCCCTAAGCCTCTATCAATGAGAGTTATACATCGTTGGAAAGAACAAGCTAAGAGATTTAAAGCAAGCTATAAACAGTTTATGCAGCGAAAAAAATGTGAAAGTTAAATGCAACTGTATATGAAAAACACAAAATCATCAACAATATTGCCAGTGACATATTTCCTAGTTGAGTCAATTTTAAGTTCCTTTCCTAAGCCTCTATCAAGGAGAGTTATACATCGTTGGAAAGAAAAAGCTAAGGGCTTTCAACCAAGCTATAAATGGTTTATGCAGGAAAAGAAATGTGAAAGTGAAATGCAACTGCATATGGAAAATACATTATCATAGGTATATGAAAATTACAGATTCACCAACAATATTGCCAGTGACATATTTCCTAGATGAGTTAATTTTAAGTTCCTTTCCTAAGCCTCTATCAATGAGATTTATACATCGTTGGAAAGAAAAAGCTAAGAGCTTTCAATCAAGCTATAAATGGTTTATGCAGCGAAAGAAATGTGAAAGTTAAATGCAACTGTATATGAAAAATACTCAATCATCAACAATACTCCCAGTGACATATTTCCCAGGTGAGTCAATTTTAAATTCCTTTCCTAAGCCTCTATGAAGGAGAGTTATACATCGTTGGAAAGAACAAGCTAAGAGCTTTCAACCAAACTGTAAATGGTTTCTGCAGCAAAAGAAATGTGAAAGTTAAATGCAACTGTATATGAAAAATACAGAATCACCAACAATATTGTCAGTGACATATTTCCTAGATGAATCAATTTTAAGTTCCGTTCCTAAGTCTCTATGAAGGAGGTTTATACATCGTTGGAAAGACAAAGCTAAGATCTTTCCACCAATCAATAAATGGTTTATGCAGCAAAAAAAATGTGAAAGTTATATGCCACTGTATATGAAAAATACAGATTCATCAACAATATACCCAGTGACATATTTCCTATAGGAGTCAATTTTAAGTTTCTTGCCTAAGCCTCTTTCAACGAGAGTTGTATATCGTTGGAGAGAACATGCTAAGAACTTTCAACCAAGCTATAAATGGTTTATGCAGCAAAAGAAATGTGAAAGTTAAATGCAACTGTACATGAAAAATACAAAATCATCAACAATATTGCCAGTGACATATTTCCTAAGTGTGTCGATTATAAGTTCCTTCCCTAAGCCTCTATCAATAGGAGTTATACATCGTTGGAAAGAACAAGCTAGGAGCTTTCAATCAAGCTGTAAATAGTTTATGCAGAGAAAAAATGTGAAAGTTAAATGCAACTGTATATGAAAAATACAGAATCATCAACAATATTCCCAGAGACTTGTTTCCTAGATCAGGCAAATTTAAGTTGCTTTCCTAAGCCTCTATCTACGAGAGTTGTATATCGTTGGAAAGAACGAAATAAGAGCTTTCAATCACGTTACAAATGGTTTATGCACCAAAAGAAATGTGAAAGTTAAATGCAACTGTATATGAAAATTACAGATTCATCAACAATATTCCTGGTAACATATTTCCGAGATCGGTCAATTTTAAGTTCCTTTCCTAAGCCTCCATCAACCAGAGTTATACATCGTTGGAAAGAACAAAATAAGTACTTTCAATCACGCTATAAACGGCAAAAGAAATGTGAAAGTTAAATGCAATTGTATATGAAAAATACAGAATCACCAACAATATTCCCAGTGACATATTTCCTAGATTTTAAGTTCCCTTTCTAAACCTCTTTCAACCTGAGTTTTACATCGTTGGAAATAACAAGCTAAGAGTTTCCAATTAAGCTATAAACGGTTTATGCAACAAAACAAATATGAAAAATACGGTATCATCAACAATATTTCTAGTGTCATATTTCCTAGATGAGTCAATTTTAAGTTCCTTTCCTAAAGCTCTTTCAACCTAAGTTTTACATCGTTGGAAAGAACAAACTAAGACCTTTCAATTAAACTATAAACGTTTTATGCAACAAAACAAATGTGAAAGCTAAATGCAACTGTATATGAAGAATACAGAATCATCAAAAATATTCCTAGTAACATATTTCCTAGATGAGTCAATTTTAAGTTCCTTTCCTAAACCCCTTTAAACCTTAGCTTTACATCGTTGTAGAGAGCAAGCTAAGAGCTTTCAATTAAGCTATAAACAGTTTATGCAACAAAACAAATGTGAAAGTTAAATGCAACTGTATATGAAAAACACAAAATCATCAACAATATTGCCAGTGACATATTTCCTAAGTGTGTCAATTATAAGTTCCTTCCCTAAGCCTCTATCAATGAGAGTTATACATCGCTGAAAAGAACAAGCTAAGAGATTTCAATCAAGCTATAAACAGTTTATGCAACAATAGAAATGTGAAAGTTAGGTGCAACTGTATATGAAAAATACTAAACCATCAACAATATTCCCAGTGACATATTTCCTAGATTAGTCAATTTTAAGTTCATTTCCTAAGCCTCTATCAGCGAGGGTTATCTTCGTTGGAAAGAACAAAATAAGGGATTTGAACTAAGCTATATACGGTATATGCAGAGGAAAAAATGTGAGAGTTAAATACAACTGTATATGAAAAATACAGAGTCATCAACAATATTCCTCGTGACATAATTCCGAGATCCGTCAATTTTAAGTTCCTTTCCTAAGCTTCTATCAACCACAGTTATACATCGTTGGAAAGAACAAAATAAGGGCTTTCAATCACACTATAGTTTTTGCAGCAAAAGAAATGTGAAAGTTAAATGCAACTGTATATGAAAAATAAAAAATCATCAACAATATTGCCAGTGACATATTTCCTGGAAGAGTCAATTTTAAGTTCCTTTCCTAAGCTTCTATCAATGAGACTTATACATCGCTGGAAAGAACAAGCTAAGAGCTTTCAACCAAGCTATAAATGATTTATGCAACAAAACAAATGTGAAAGTTAAATGTAACTGTATATGAAAAATACAGAGTCATCAACAATATTCCTCGTGACATAATTCCGAGTTCCGTCAATTTTAAGTTCCTTTCCTAAGCTTCTATCAACCACAGTTATACATCGTTGGAAAGAACAAAATAAGGGCTTTCAATCACACTATAAATAGTTTTTGCAGCAAAAGAAATGTGAAAGTTAAATGCAACTGTATATGAAAAATACAGAATCATCAACAATATTCCCAGTGACATATTTCCTAAGTGTGTCAATTATAAGTTCCTTCCCTAAGCCTCTATCAATGAGAATTATACATCGTTGGAAAGAACAAGTTAGGAGCTTTCAATCAAGCTGTAAGTCGTTTATGCAGCAAAAGAAATGTGAAAGTTAAATGCAACTGTATATGAAAAATACAAAATCATCAACAATATTCCCAGTGACATATTTCCCAGGTGAGTCAATTTTAAGATCCTTTCCTAAGCCTCTATCAAGGAGAGTTATACATCGTTGGAAAGAACAAGTTAAGAGCTTTCAACCAAGCTGTAAATGGTTTCTGCAGCAAAAGAAATGTGAAAGTTAAATGCAACTGTATATGAAAAATACAAAATCATCAACAATATTGCCAGTGACATATTTCCTAGATGAGTCAGTTTGAAGTTCCTTTCCTAAGCCTCTATCAATGAGAGTTATACATCGTTGGAAAGAACAAGCTAAAAGCTTTCAACCAAGCTATAAATGATCTATGCAACAAAAGGAATGTGAAAGTTAAATGCAACTGTATATGAAAAATAAAAAATCATCAACAATATTGCCAGTGACATATTTCCTGGAAGAGTCAATTTTAAGTTCCTTTCCTAAGCTTCTATCAATGAGACTTATACATCGCTGGAAAGAACAAGCTAAGAGCTTTCAACCAAGCTATAAATGATTTATGCAACAAAACAAATGTGAAAGTTAAATGTAACTGTATATGAAAAATACAGAGTCATCAACAATATTCCTCGTGACATAATTCCGAGTTCCGTCAATTTTAAGTTCCTTTCCTAAGCTTCTATCAACCACAGTTATACATCGTTGGAAAGAACAAAATAAGGGCTTTCAATCACACTATAAATAGTTTTTGCAGCAAAAGAAATGTGAAAGTTAAATGCAACTGTATATGAAAAATACAGAATCATCAACAATATTCCCAGTGACATATTTCCTAAGTGTGTCAATTATAAGTTCCTTCCCTAAGCCTCTATCAATGAGAATTATACATCGTTGGAAAGAACAAGTTAGGAGCTTTCAATCAAGCTGTAAGTCGTTTATGCAGCAAAAGAAATGTGAAAGTTAAATGCAACTGTATATGAAAAATACAAAATCATCAACAATATTCCCAGTGACATATTTCCCAGGTGAGTCAATTTTAAGATCCTTTCCTAAGCCTCTATCAAGGAGAGTTATACATCGTTGGAAAGAACAAGTTAAGAGCTTTCAACCAAGCTGTAAATGGTTTCTGCAGCAAAAGAAATGTGAAAGTTAAATGCAACTGTATATGAAAAATACAAAATCATCAACAATATTGCCAGTGACATATTTCCTAGATGAGTCAGTTTGAAGTTCCTTTCCTAAGCCTCTATCAATGAGAGTTATACATCGTTGGAAAGAACAAGCTAAAAGCTTTCAACCAAGCTATAAACGATTTATGCAACAAAAGAAATGTTAAAGTTAAATGCAACTGTATATGAAAACTACAGATTCATCAACAATATTGCCAGTGACATATTTCCTAGATGAGTCAATTTTAAGATCCTTTCCTATGCCTCTAGCAATGAGAGTTATACGTCGTTTGAAAGAACAAGCTAAGAGCTTTCAATCAAGCTGTAAGCCGTTTATGCAGCAAAAGAAATGTGAAAGTTAAATTCAACTGTATATGAAAAATACAAAATCATCAACAATATTGTCAGTGACATAATTCCTAGATGAATCAATTTTAAGTTCCGTTCCTAAGTGTCTTCCAACGAGATTTATACATCGTTGGAAAGATCAAGCTAAGATCTTTCAACCAATCAATAAATGGTTTATGCAGCAAAAGAAATGTGCAAATTATATGCCACTGTATATGAAAAATACAGATTCATCAACAATATTCCCAGTGACATATTTCCTAGAGGAGTCAATTTTAAGTTTCTTTCCTAAGCCTCTATCAATGAGAGTTATACATCATTGGAGAGAACAAGCTAAGGGCTTTCAACCAAGCTATAAATGGTTTATGCAGCAAAAGAAATGTGAAAGTTAAATGCAACTGTACATGAAAAATACAAAATCATCAACAATATTCCCATTGACATATTTCCTAAGTGAGTCAATTATAAGTTCCTTCCCTAAGCCTCTATCAACGAGAGTTATACATCGTTCGAAAGAACAGTCTAAGAGCTTTCAATCAAGCTATAAATGGCCTATGCAGCAATAGAAATGTGAAAGTTAGGTGCAACTGTATATGAAAAATACTAAATCATCAACAATATTGCCAGTGACATATTTCCTGGAAGAGTCAATTTTAAGTTCCTTTCCTAAGCTTCTATCAATGAGGGTTATACATCGCTGGAAAGAACAAGCTAAGAGCTTTCAATCAAGCTGTAAGTCGTTTATGCAGCAAAAGAAATGTAAAAGTTAAATGCAACTGTATATGAAAAATACAAAATCATCAACAATATTCCCAGTGACATATTTCCCAGGTGAGTTAATTTTAAGTAACTTTCCTAAGCCTCTATCAAGGAGAGTTATACATCGTTGGAAAGAACAAGTTAAGAGCTTTCAAACAAGCTGTAATTGGTTTCTGCAGCAAAAGAAATGTGAAAGTTAAATTCAACTGTATATGAAAAATACAAAATCATCAACAATATTGCCAGTGACATATTTCCTGGGAGAGTCAATTTTAAGTACTTTCCTAAGCTTCTATCAATGAGAGTTATACATCGCTGGAAAGAACAAGCTAAGAGCTTTCAATCAAGCTATAAACGATTTATGCAACAAAAAAAATGTTAAAGTTAAATGCAACTGTATATGAAAATTACAGATTCATCAACAATATTGCCAGTGACATATATCCTAGATGAGTCAATTTTAAGATCCTTTCCTAAGCCTCTAGCAATGAGAGTTATACGTCGTTTGAAAGAACAAGCTAAGAGCTTTCAATCAAGCTGTAAGTCGTTTATGCAGCAAAAGAAATGTGAAAGTTAAATGCAACTGTATGTGAAAAATACAAAATCATCAACAATATTGCCAGTAACATATATCCCAGGTGAGTCAATTTTAAGTTCCTTTCCTAAGCCTCTATCAGGGAGAGTTATACATCGTTGGAAAGAACAAGTTAAGAGCTTTCAACCAAGCTGTAAATGGTTTCTGCAGCAAAAGAAATGTGAAAGTTAAATGCAACTGTATATGAAAAATACAAAATCATCAACAATATTGCCAGTAACATATTTCCTAGTTGAGTCAATTTTAAGTTCCTTTCCTAAGCCTCTATCAAGGAGAGTTATACATCGTTGGAAAGAAAAAGCTAAGGGCTTTCAACCAAGCTATAAACGGTTTATGCAACAAAAGAAATGTGAAAGTTAAATGCAACTGTATATGAAACACACAAAATCATCAACAATATTCCCAGTGACATATTTCCTAAGTGAGTCAATTATAAGTTCCTTCCCTAAGCCTCTATCAACGAGAGTTATACATCGTTGGAAAGACCAGTCTAAGAGCTTTCAACCAAATTATAAATGGTTTATGCAGGAAAAGAAATGTGAAAGTGAAATGCAACTGCATATGGAAAATACATAATCATAGGTATATGAAAATTACAGATTCACCAACAATATTGCCAGTGACATATTTCCTAGATGAGTTAATTTTAAGTTCCTTTCCTAAGCCTCTATCAAGGAGAGTTATACATCGTTGGAAAGAAAAAGCTAAGAGCTTTCAACCAAGCTATAAATGGTTTATGCGGCAAAAGAAATGTGAAAGTTAAACGCAACTGTATATGAAAAATACTCAATCATCAACAATACTCCCAGTGACATATTTGCCAGGTGAGTCAATTTTAAGTTCCTTTCCTAAGCCTCTATGAAGTAGAGTTATACATCGTTGGAAAGAACAAGCTAAGAGCTTTCAACCAAGCTTTAAATGGTTTCTGCAGCAAAAGAAATGTGAAAGTTAAATGCAACTGTATATGAAAAATACAGAATCACCAACAGTATTGTCAGTGACATATTTCCTAGATGAATCAATTTAAAGTTCCGTTCCTAAGTCTCTTCCAACGAGATTTATACATCGTTGGAAAGATCAAGCTAAGATCTTTCAACCAATCAATAAATGGTTTATGCAGCAAAAGAAATGTGCAAATTATATGCCACTGTATATGAAAAATACAGATTCATCAACAATATTGTCAGTGACATAATTCCTAGATGAATCAATTTTAAGTTCCGTTCCTAAGTCTCTTCCAACGAGATTTATACATCGTTGGAAAGATCAAGCTAAGATCTTTCAACCAATCAATAAATGGTTTATGCAGCAAAAGAAATGTGCAAATTATATGCCACTGTATATGAAAAATACAGATTCATCAACAATATTCCCAGTGACATATTTCCTAGAGGAGTCAATTTTAAGTTCCTTCCCTAAGCCTCTATCAACGAGAGTTATACATCGTTCGAAAGAACAGTCTAAGAGCTTTCAATCAAGCTATAAATGGCCTATGCAACAATAGAAATGTGAAAGTTAGGTGCAACTGTATATGAAAAATACTAAATCATCAACAATATTGCCAGTGACATATTTCCTGGAAGAGTCAATTTTAAGTTCCTTTCCTAAGCTTCTATCAATGAGGGTTATACATCGCTGGAAAGAACAAGCTAAGAGCTTTCAATCAAGCTGTAAGTCGTTTATGCAGCAAAAGAAATGTGAAAGTTAAATGCAACTGTATATGAAAAATACAAAATCATCAACAATATTCCCAGTGACATACTTCCCAGGTGAGTCAATTTTAAGTAACTTTCCTAAGCCTCTATCAAGGAGAGTTATACATCGTTGGAAAGAACAAGTTAAGAGCTTTCAAACAAGCTGTAATTGGTTTCTGCAGCAAAAGAAATGTGAAAGTTAAATTCAACTGTATATGAAAAATACAAAATCATCAACAATATTGCCAGTGACATATTTCCTGGAAGAGTCAATTTTAAGTTCCTTTCCTAAGCTTCTATCAATGAGAGTTATACATCGCTGGAAAGAACAAGCTAAGAGCTTTCAATCAAGCTATAAACGATTTATGCAACAAAAAAAAATGTTAAAGTTAAATGCAACTGTATATGAAAATTACAGATTCATCAACAATATTGCCAGTGACATATATCCTAGATGAGTCAATTTTAAGATCCTTTCCTAAGCCTCTATCAATGAGAGTTATACATCGCTGGAAAGAACAAGCTAAGAGCTTTCAATCAAGCTGTAAGTCGTTTATGCAGCAAAAGAAATGTGAAAGTTAAATGCAACTGTATGTGAAAAATACAAAATCATCAACAATATTGCCAGTAACATATATCCTAGGTGAGTCAATTTTAAGTTCCTTTCCTAAGCCTCTATCAGGGAGAGTTATACATCGTTGGAAAGAACAAGTTAAGAGCTTTCAACCAAGCTGTAAATGGTTTCTGCAGCAAAAGAAATGTGAAAGTTAAATGCAACTGTATATGAAAAATACAAAATCATCAACAATATTGCCAGTAACATATTTCCTAGTTGAGTCAATTTTAAGTTCCTTTCCTAAGCCTCTATCAAGGAGAGTTATACATCGTTGGAAAGAAAAAGCTAAGGGCTTTCAACCAAGCTATAAACGGTTTATGCAACAAAAGAAATGTGAAAGTTAAATGCAACTGTATATGAAACACACAAAATCATCAACAATATTCCCAGTGACATATTTCCTAAGTGAGTCAATTATAAGTTCCTTCCCTAAGCCTCTATCAACGAGAGTTATACATCGTTGGAAAGACCATTCTAAGAGCTTTCAAACAAACTATAAATGGTTTATGCAGGAAAAGAAATGTGAAAGTGAAATGCAACTGCATATGGAAAATACATAATCATAGGTATATGAAAATTACAGATTCACCAACAATATTGCCAGTGACATATTTCCTAGATGAGTTAATTTTAAGTTCCTTTCCTAAGCCTCTATCAATGAGATTTATACATCGTTGGAAAGAAAAAGCTAAGAGCTTTCAACCAAGCTATAAATGGTTTATGCAGCAAAAGAAATGTGAAAGTTAAACGCAACTGTATATGAAAAATACTCAATCATCAACAATACTCCCAGTGACATATTTGCCAGGTGAGTCAATTTTAAGTTCATTTCCTAAGCCTCTATGAAGGAGAGTTATTCATCGTTGGAAAGAACAAGCTAAGAGCTTTCAACCAAGCTGTAAATGGTTTCTGCAGCAAAAGAAATGTGAAAGTTAAATGCAACTGTATATGAAAAATACAGAATCACCAACAGTATTGTCAGTGACATATTTCCTAGATGAATCAATTTTAAGTTCCGTTCCTAAATCTCTACCAACGAGGTTTATACATCGTTGGAAAGACAAAGCTAAGATCTTTCAACCAATCAATAAATGGTTTATGCAGCAAAAAAATGTGAAAGTTATATGCCACTGTATATGAAAAATACAGATTCATCAACAATATACCCAGTGACATATTTCCTAGAGGAGTCAATTTTAAGTTTCTTTCCTAAGCCTCTTTCAACGAGAGTTTTACATCGTTGGAGAGAACATGCTAAGAACTTTCAACCAAGCTATAAATGGTTTATGCAGCAAAAGAAATGTGAAAGTTAAATGCAACTGTACATGAAAAATACAAAATCATCAACAATATTGCCAGTGACATATTTCCTAAGTGTGTCGATTATAAGTTCCTTCCCTAAGCCTCTATCAATGAGAGTTATACATCGTTGGAAAGAACCAGCTAGGGGCTTTCAACCAAGCTATAAATGATTTATGCAGCAAAAGAAATGTGCAAGTTAAATGCAACTGTATATGAAAAACACAAAATCATCAACAGTATTGCCAGTGACATATTTCCTAAGTGTGTCAATTTTAAGTTCCTTTCCTAAGCCTCTTTCAACGAGACTTTTACGTCGTTGGAAAGAATAAGCTAAGAGCTTTCAATCAAGCTGTAAATAGTTTATGCAGAGAAAAAATGTGAAAGTTAAATGCAACTGTATATGAAAAATACAGAATCATCAACAATATTCCCAGAGACTTGTTTCCTAGATCAGGCAACTTTAAGTTGCTTTCCTAAGCCTCTATCTACGAGAGTTGTATATCGTTGGAAAGAACGAAATAAGAGCTTTCAATCACGTTACAAATGGTTTATGCACCAAAAGAAATGTGAAAGTTAAATGCATATGTATATGAAAATTACAGATTCATCAACAATATTCCTGGTAACATATTTCCGAGATCGGTCAATTTTAAGTTCCTTTCCTAAACCTCCATCAACCAGAGTTATACATCGTTGGAAAGAACAAAATAAGTGCTTTCGATCACGCTATAAACGGCAAAAGAAATGTGAAAGTTAAATGCAATTGTATATGAAAAATACAGAATCACCAACAATATTCCCAGTGACATATTTCCTAGATTTTAAGTTCCCTTCTAAACCTCTTTCAACCTGAGTTTTACATCGTTGGAAATAACAAGCTAAGAGTTTCCAATTAAGCTATAAACGGTTTATGCAACAAAACAAATATGAAAAATACGGTATCATCAACAATATTTCTGGTGTCATATTTCCTAAATGAGTCAATTTTAAGTTCCTTTCCTAAAGCTCTTTCAACCTAAGTTTTACATCGTTGGAAAGAACAAACTAAGACCTTTCAATTAAACTATAAACGGTTTATGCAACAAAACAAATGTGAAAGCTAAATGCAACTGTATATGAAAAATACAGAATCATCAACAATATTCCTAGTAACATATTTCCTAGATGAGTCAATTTTAAGTTCCTTTCCTAAACCTCTTTAAACCTTAGCTTTACATCGTTGTAGAGAGCAACCTAAGAGCTTTCAATTAAGCTATAAACGGTTTATGCAACAAAACAAATGTGAAAGTTAAATGCAACTGTATATGAAAAACACAAAATCATCAACAATATTGCCAGTGACATATTTCCTAAGTATGTCAATTATAAGTTCCTTCCCTAAGCCTCTATCAATGAGAGTTATACATCGCTGAAAAGAACAAGCTAAGAGATTTCAATCAAACTATAAACAGTTTATGCAACAATAGAAATGTGAAAGTTAGGTGCAACTTTATATGAAAAATACTCAATCATCAACAATACTCCCAGTGACATATTTGCCAGGTAAGTCAATTTTAAGTTCCTTTCCTAAGCCTCTATGAAGGAGAGTTATACATCGTTGGAAAGAACAAGCTAAGAGCTTTCAACCAAGCTGTAAATGGTTTCTGCAGCAAAAGAAATGTGAAAGTTAAATGCAACTGTATATGAAAAATACAGAATCACCAACAGTATTGTCAGTGACATATTTCCTAGATGAATCAATTTTAAGTTCCGTTCCTAAATCTCTACCAACGAGGTTTATACATCGTTGGAAAGAACAAACTAAGACCTTTCAACTAAACTATAAACGGTTTATGCAGCAAAACAAATGTGAAAGTTAAATGTAATTGTATATGAAAAATACAGTATCATCAACAATATACCCAGTGACATATTTCCTAGATTAGTAAATTTTAAGTTCCTTTCCTAAGCCTCTATCAGCGAGGGTTATCTTCGTTGGAAAGAACAAAATAAGGGATTTGAACTAAGTTATATACGGTATATGCAGAGGAAAAAATGTGAGAGTTAAATACAACTGTATATGAAAAATACAGAGTCATCAACAATATTCCTCGTGACATAATTCCGAGATCCGTCAATTTTAAGTTCCTTTCCTAAGCTTCTATCAACCACAGTTATACATCGTTGGAAAGAACAAAATAAGGGCTTTCAATCACACTGTAGTTTTTGCAGCAAAAGAAATGTGAAAGTTAAATGCAACTGTATATGAAAAATACAGAATCATCAACAAAATTCCCAGTGACATATTTCCTAAGTGTGTCAATTATAAGTTCCTTCCCTAAGCCTCTATCAATGAGAATTATACATCGTTGGAAAGAACAAGCTAGGAGCTTTCAATCAAGCTGTAAGTCGTTTATGCAGGAAAAGAAATGTGAAAGTTAAATGCAACTTTACATGAAAAATACAGATTCATCAACAATATTCCAATTGACATATTTCCTAGAGGAGTCAATTTTAAGTTCCTTTCCTAAGCCTCTATCAAGGAGAGTTATACATCGTTGGAAAGAACAAGCTAGGAGCTTTCAATCAATTTATAACTGAGTTATGCAACAAAAGAAATGTGAAAGTTAAATGCAACTGTATATGAAAAACACAAAATCATCAACAATATTTCCAGTGACATATTTCCTAAGTGTGTCAATTATAAGCTCCTTCCCTAAGCCTCTATCAATGAGAATTATACATCGTTGGAAAGAACAAGCTAGGAGCTTTCAATCAAGCTGTAAGTCGTTTATGCAGCAAAAGAAATGTGAAAGTTAAATGCAACTGTATATGAAAAATACAAAATCATCAACAATATTCCCAGTGACATATTTCCCAGGTGAGTCAATTTTAAGTTCCTTTCCTAAGCCTCTATCAAGGAAAGTTATACATCGTTGGAAAGAACAAGTTAAGAGCTTTCAACCAAGCTGTAAATGGTTTCTGCGGCAAAAGAAATGTGAAAGTTAAATGCAACTGTATATGAAAAATACAAAATCATCAACAATATTGCCAGTGACATATTTCCTGGAATAGTCAATTTTAAGTTCCTTTCCTAAGCCTCTATCAAGGAGAGTTATACATCTTTGGAAAGAACAAGCTAAGGACTTTCAAGCAACCTCTAAACGGTTTATGCAACAAAAGAAATGTGAAAGTTAAATGCAACTGTACATGAAAAATACAAAATCATCAACAATATTCCCAGTAACATATCTCCTAAGTGAGTCAATTATAAGTTCCTTCCCTAAGCCTCTATCAACGAGAGTTATACATCGTTGGAAAGACCAGTCTAAGAGCTTTCAACCAAACTATAAATGATTTATGCAGGAAAAGAAATGTGAAAGTTAAATGCAACTGCATATGGAAAATACATAATCATAGGTATATGAAAATTACAGATTCACCAACAATATTGCCAGTGACATATTTCCTAGATGAGTCAATTTGAAGTTCCTTTCCTAAGCCTCTATCAATGAGAGTTATACATCGTTGAAAAGAACAAGCTAAAAGCTTTCAACCAAGCTATAAATGGTTTATGCAGCAAAAGAAATGTGAAAGTTAAATGCAACTGCACATGAAAAATACAAAATCATCAACAATATTCCCATTGACATATTTCCTAAGTGAGTCAATTTTAAGTTTCTTTCCTAAGCCTCTATCAATGAGAGTTATGCATCGTTGTAGAGAACAAGCTAAGGGCTTTCAACCAAGCTATAAATGGTTTATGCAGCAAAATAAATGTGAAAGTTAAATGCAACTGCATATGGAAAATACATAATCATAGGTATATGAAAATTACAGATTCACCAACAATATTGCCAGTGACATATTTCCTAGATGAGTCAATTTGAAGTTCCTTTCCTAAGCCTCTATCAATGAGAGTTATACATCGTTGAAAAGAACAAGCTATAAGCTTTCAACCAAGCTATAAATGGTTTATGCAGCAAAAGAAATGTGAAAGTTAAATGCAACTGCACATGAAAAATACAAAATCATCAACAATATTCCCATTGACATATTTCCTAAGTGAGTCAATTTTAAGTTTCTTTCCTAAGCCTCTATCAATGAGAGTTATGCATCGTTGTAGAGAACAAGCTAAGGGCTTTCAACCAAGCTATAAATGGTTTATGCAGCAAAATAAATGTGAAAGTTAAATGCAACTGCACATGAAAAATACAAAATCATCAACAATATTCCCATTGACATATTTCCTAAGTGAGTCAATTATAAGTTCCTTCCCTAAGCCTCTATCAACGAGAGTTATACATCGTTCGTAAGAACAGTCTAAGAGCTTTCAATCAAGCTATAAATGGCTTATGCAACAATAGAAATGTGAAAGTTAGGTGCAACTGTATATGAAAAATACTAAATCATCAACAATATTGCCAGTGACATATTTCCTGGAAGAGTCAATTTTAAGTTCCTTACCTAAGCTTCTATCAATGAGGGTTATACATCGCTGGAAAGAACAAGCTAAGAGCTTTCAATCAAGCTGTAAGTCGTTTATGCAGCAAAAGAAATGTGAAAGTTAAATGCAACTGTATATGAAAAATACAAAATCATCAACAATATTCCCAGTGACATATTTCCCAGGTGAGTCAATTTTAAGTTCCTTTCCTAAGCCTCTATCAAGGAAAGTTATACATCGTCGGAAAGAACAAGTTAAGAGCTTTCAACCAAGCTGTAAATGGTTTCTGCGGCAAAAGAAATGTGAAAGTTAAATGCAACTGTATATGAAAAATACAAAATCATCAACAATATTGCCAGTGACATATTTCCTGGAAGAGTCAATTTTAAGTTCCTTTCCTAAGCTTCTATCAATGAGAGTTATACAGCGCTGGAAAGAACAAGCTAAGAGCTTTCAACCAAGCTGTAAGTCGTTTATGCAGCAAAAGAAATGTGAAAGTTAAATGCAACTGTATATGAAAAATACAAAATCATCAACAATATTCCCAGTGACATATTTCCCAGGTGAGTCAATTTTAAGTTCCTTTCCTAAGCCTCTATCAAGGAGAGTTATACATCGTTGGAAAGAACAAGTTAAGAGCTTTCAATCCAGCTGTAAATGGTTTCTGCAACAAAAGAAATGTGAAAGTTAAATGCAACTGTATATGAAAAATACAAAATCATCAACAATATTGCCAGTGACATATTTCCTGGAAGAGTCAATTTTTAGTTCCTTTCCTAAGCCTCTATCAAGGAGAGTTATACATCTTTGGAAAGAACAAGCTAAGGACTTTCAACCAACCTATAAACGGTTTATGCAACAAAAGAAATGTGAAAGTTAAATGCAACTGTACATGAAAAATACAAAATCATCAACAATATTCCCAGTAACATATTTCCTAAGTGAGTCAATTATAAGTTTCTTTCCTAAGCCTCTATCAAGGAGAGTTATACATCGTTGGAAAGACCAGTCTAAGAGCTTTCAACCAAACTATAAATGATTTATGCAGGAAAAGAAATGTGAAAGTTAAATGCAACTGCATATGGAAAATACATAATCATAGGTATATGAAAATTACAGATTCACCAACAATATTGCCAGTGACATATTTCCTAGATGAGTCAATTTTAAGTTCCTTTCCTAAACCTTTTTCAATGAGAGTTATACATCGTTGTAGAGAACAAGCTAAGGGCTTTCAACCAAGCTATAAATGGTTTATGCAGCAAAATAAATGTGAAAGTTAAATGCAACTGCACATGAAAAATACAAAATCATCAACAATATTCCCATTGACATATTTCCTAAGTGAGTCAATTATAAGTTTCTTTCCTAAGCTTCTATCAATGAGAGTTATGCATCGTTGTAGAGAACAAGCTAAGGGCTTTCAACTAAGCTATAAATGGTTTATGCAGCAAAATAAATGTGAAAGTTAAATGCAACTGCACATGAAAAATACAAAATCATCAACAATATTCCCATTGACATATTTCCTAAGTGAGTCAATTATAAGTTCCTTCCCTAAGCCTCTATCAACGAGAGTTATACATCGTTCGAAAGAACAGTCTAAGAGCTTTCAATCAAGCTATAAATGGCTTATGCAACAATAGAAATGTGAAAGTTAGGTGCAACTGTATATGAAAAATACTAAATCATCAACAATATTGCCAGTGACATATTTCCTGGAAGAGTCAATTTTAAGTTCCTTTCCTAAGCCTCTATCAAGGAGAGTTATACATCGTTGGAAAGAACAAGTTAAGAGCTTTCAATCAAGCTGTAAATGGTTTCTGCAACAAAAGAAATGTGAAAGTTAAATGCAACTGTATATGAAAAATACTAAATCATCAACAATATTGCCAGTGACATATTTCCTGGAAGAGTCAATTTTAAGTTCCTTACCTAAGCTTCTATCAATGAGGGTTATACATCGCTAGAAAGAACAAGCTAAGAGCTTTCAATCAAGCTGTAAGTCGTTTATGCAGCAAAAGAAATGTGAAAGTTAAATGCAACTGTATATGAAAAATACAAAATCATCAACAATATTCCCAGTGACATATTTCCCAGGTGAGTCAATTTTAAGTTCCTTTCCTAAGCCTCTATCAAGGAAAGTTATACATCGTTGGAAGGAACAAGTTAAGAGCTTTTAACCAAGCTACAAATGGTTTCTGCGGCAAAAGAAATGTGAAAGTTAAATGCAACTGTATATGAAAAATACAAAATCATCAACAATATTGCCAGTGACATATTTCCTGGAAGAGTCAATTTTAAGTTCCTTTCCTAAGCTTCTATCAATGAGAGTTATACAGCGCTGGAAAGAACAAGCTAAGAGCTTTCAATCAAGCTATAAATGGCTTATGCAACAATAGAAATGTGAAAGTTAGGTGCAACTGTATATGAAAAATACTAAATCATCAACAATATTGCCAGTGACATATTTCCTGGAAGAGTCAATTTTAAGTTCCTTACCTAAGCTTCTATCAATGAGGGTTATACATCGCTGGAAAGAACAAGCTAAGAGCTTTCAATCAAGCTGTAAGTCGTTTATGCAGCAAAAGAAATGTGAAAGTTAAATGCAACTGTATATGAAAAATACAAAATCATCAACAATATTCCCAGTGACATATTTCCCAGGTGAGTCGATTTTAAGTAACTTTCCTAAGCCTCTATCAAGGAGAGTTATACATCGTTGGAAAGAACAAGTTAAGAGCTTTCAACCAAGCTGTAATTGGTTTCTGCAGCAAAAGAAATGTGAAAGTTAAATGCAAATGTATATGAAAAATACAAAGTCATCAACAATATTGCCAGTAACATATTTCCTAGATGAGTCAATTTTAAGTTCCTTTCCTAAGCCTCTATCAAGGAGAGTTATACATCGTTGGAAAGAACAAGTTAAGAGCTTTCAACCAAGCTATAACCGGTTTATGCAACAAAAGAAATGTGAAAGTTAAATGCAACTGTACATGAAAAATACAAAATCATCAACAATATTCCCAGTAACATATTTCCTAAGTGAGTCAATTATAAGTTCCTTCCCTAAGCCTCTATCAACGAGAGTTATACATCGTTGGAAAGACCAGTCTAAGAGCTTTCAACCAAACTATAAACGGTTTATGCAGGAAAAGAAATGTGAAAGTTAAATGCAACTGCATATGGAAAATACATAATCATAGGTATATGAAAATTACAGATTCACAAAATCATCAACAATATTCCCATTGACATATTTCCTAAGTGAGTCAATTATAAGTTCCTTCCCTAAGCCTCTATCAACGAGAGTTATACATCGTTCGAAAGAACAGTCTAAGAGCTTTCAATCAAGCTATAAATGGCTTATGCAACAATAGAAATGTGAAAGTTAGGTGCAACTGTATATGAAAAATACTAAATCATCAACAATTTGCCAGTGACATATTTCCTGGAAGAGTCAATTTTAAGTTCCTTACCTAAGCTTCTATCAATGAGCGTTATACATCGCTGGAAAGAACAAGCTAAGAGCTTTCAACCAAGCTGTAAGTCTTTTATGCAGCAAAAGAAATGTGAAAGTTAAATGCAACTGTATATGAAAATTACAGATTCATCAACAATATTCCCAGTGACATATTTCCCAGGTGAGTCAATTTTAAGTTCCTTTCCTAAGCCTCTATCAAGGAGGGTTATACATCGTTTGAAAGAACAAGCTAGGAGCTTTCAATCAAGCTGTAATTGGTTTCTGCAGCAAAAGAAATGTGAAAGTTAAATGCAAATGTATATGAAAAATACAAAGTCATCAACAATATTGCCAGTAACATATTTCCTAGATGAGTCAATTTTAAGTTCCTTTCCTAAGCCTCTATCAAGGAGAGTTATACATCGTTGGAAAGAACAAGTTAAGAGCTTTCAACCAAGCTATAACCGGTTTATGCAACAAAAGAAATGTGAAAGTTAAATGCAACTGTACATGAAAAATACAAAATCATCAACAATATTCCCAGTAACATATTTCCTAAGTGAGTCAATTATAAGTTCCTTCCCTAAGCCTCTATCAACGAGAGTTATACATCGTTGGAAAGACCAGTCTAAGAGCTTTCAACCAAACTATAAACGGTTTATGCAGGAAAAGAAATGTGAAAGTTAAATGCAACTGCATATGGAAAATACATAATCATAGGTATATGAAAATTACAGATTCACAAAATCATCAACAATATTCCCATTGACATATTTCCTAAGTGAGTCAATTATAAGTTCCTTCCCTAAGCCTCTATCAACGAGAGTTATACATCGTTCGAAAGAACAGTCTAAGAGCTTTCAATCAAGCTATAAATGGCTTATGCAACAATAGAAATGTGTAAGTTAGGTGCAACTGTATATGAAAAATACTAAATCATCAACAATTTGCCAGTGACATATTTCCTGGAAGAGTCAATTTTAAGTTCCTTACCTAAGCTTCTATCAATGAGCGTTATACATCGCTGGAAAGAACAAGCTAAGAGCTTTCAATCAAGCTATAAGCCGTTTATGCAGCAAAAGAAATGTGAAAGTTAAATGCAACTGTATATGCAAAATACAAAATCATCAACAATATTCCCAGTGACATATTTCCCAGGTGAGTCGATTTTAAGTAACTTTCCTAAGCCTCTATCAAGGAGAGTTATACATCGTTGGAAAGAACAAGTTAAGAGCTTTCAACCAAGCTGTAATTGGTTTCTGCAGCAAAAGAAATGTGAAAGTTAAATGCAACTGTATATGAAAAATACAAAGTCATCAACAATATTGCCAGTAACATATTTCCTAGATGAGTCAATTTTAAGTTCCTTTCCTAAGCCTCTATCAAGGACAGTTATACATCGTTGGAAAGAACAAGCTAAGGACTTTCAACCAAGCTATAACCGGTTTATGCAACAAAAGAAATGTGAAAGTTAAATGCAACTGTACATGAAAAATACAAAATCATCAACAATATTCCCAGTAACATATTTCTTAAGTGAGTCAATTATAAGTTCCTTCCCTAAGCCTCTATCAACGAGAGTTATACATCGTTGGAAAGACCAGTCTAAGAGCTTTCAACCAAACTATAAACGGTTTATGCAGGAAAAGAAATGTGAAAGTTAAATGCAACTGCATATGGAAAATACATAATCATCAACAATATTCCCATTGACATATTTCCTAAGTGAGTCAATTATAAGTTCCTTCTCTAAGCCTCTATCAACGAGAGTTATACATCGTTCGAAAGAACAGTCTAAGAGCTTTCAATAAAGCTATAAGTGGCTTATGCAACAATAGAAATGTGAAAGTTAGGTGCAACTGTATATGAAAAATACTAAATCACCAACAATATTGCCAGTGACATATTTCCTGGATGAGTCAATTTTAAGTTCCTTTCCTAAGCCTCTATCAAGGAGAGTTATACATCGTTGGAAAGAACAAGCTAAGGACTTTCAACCAAGCTATAACCGGTTTATGCAACAAAAGAAATGTGAAAGTTAAATGCAACTGTACATGAAAAATACAAAATCATCAACAATATTCCCAGTAACATATTTCCTAAGTGAGTCAATTATAAGTTCCTTCCATAAGCATCTATCAACGAGAGTTATACATCGTTGCAAAGACCAGTCTAAGAGCTTTCAACCAAACTATAAATGGTTTATGCAGGAAAAGAAATGTGAAAGTTAAATGCAACTGCATATGGAAAATACATAATCATAGGTATATGAAAATTACAGATTCACCAACAATATTGCCAGTGACATATTTCCTAGATGAGTCAATTTGAAGTTCCTTTCCTAAGCCTCTATCAATGAGAGTTATACATCGTTGAAAAGAACAAGCTAAAAGCTTTCAACCAAGCTGTAAATGGTTTCTGCAGCAAAAGAAATGTGAAAGTTAAATGCAACTGTACATGAAAAATACAAAATCATCAACAATATTCCCATTGACATATTTCCTAAGTGAGTCAATTTTAAGTTTCTTTCCTAAGCCTCTATCAATGAGAGTTATGCATCGTTGTAGAGAACAAGCTAAGGGCTTTCAACTAAGCTATAAATGGTTTATGCAGCAAAATAAATGTGAAAGTTAAATGCAACTGCACATGAAAAATACAAAATCATCAACAATATTCCCATTGACATATTTCCTAAGTGAGTCAATTATAAGTTCCTTCCCTAAGCCTCTATCAACGAGAGTTATACATCGTTCGAAAGAACAGTCCAAGAGCTTTCAATCAAGCTATAAATGGCTTATGCAACAATAGAAATGTGAAAGTTAGGTGCAACTGTATATGAAAAATACTAAATCATCAACAATATTGCCAGTGACATATTTCCTGGAAGAGTCAATTTTAAGTTCCTTTCCTAAGCCTCTATCAAGGAGAGTTATACATCGTTGGAAAGAACAAGTTAAGAGCTTTCAATCAAGCTGTAAATGGTTTCTGCAACAAAAGAAATGTGAAAGTTAAATGCAACTGTATATGAAAAATACTAAATCATCAACAATATTGCCAGTGACATATTTCCTGGAAGAGTCAATTTTAAGTTCCTTACCTAAGCTTCTATCAATGAGGGTTATACATCGCTAGAAAGAACAAGCTAAGAGCTTTCAATCAAGCTGTAAGTCGTTTATGCAGCAAAAGAAATGTGAAAGTTAAATGCAACTGTATATGAAAAATACAAAATCATCAAAAATATTCCCAGTGACATATTTCCCAGGTGAGTCAATTTTAAGTTCCTTTCCTAAGCCTCTATCAAGGAAAGTTATACATCGTTGGAAGGAACAAGTTAAGAGCTTTTAACCAAGCTACAAATGGTTTCTGCGGCAAAAGAAATGTGAAAGTTAAATGCAACTGTATATGAAAAATACAAAATCATCAACAATATTGCCAGTGACATATTTCCTGGAAGAGTCAATTTTAAGTTCCTTTCCTAAGCTTCTATCAATGAGAGTTATACAGCGCTGGAAAGAACAAGCTAAGAGCTTTCAATCAAGCTATAAATGGCTTATGCAACAATAGAAATGTGAAAGTTAGGTGCAACTGTATATGAAAAATACTAAATCATCAACAATATTGCCAGTGACATATTTCCTGGAAGAGTCAATTTTAAGTTCCTTACCTAAGCTTCTATCAATGAGGGTTATACATCGCTGGAAAGAACAAGCTAAGAGCTTTCAATCAAGCTGTAAGTCGTTTATGCAGCAAAAGAAATGTGAAAGTTAAATGCAACTGTATATGAAAAATACAAAATCATCAACAATATTCCCAGTGACATATTTCCCAGGTGAGTCGATTTTAAGTAACTTTCCTAAGCCTCTATCAAGGAGAGTTATACATCGTTGGAAAGAACAAGCTAAAAGCTTTCAACCAAGCTGTAAATGGTTTCTGCAGCAAAAGAAATGTGAAAGTTAAATGCAACTGTACATGAAAAATACAAAATCATCAACAATATTCCCATTGACATATTTCCTAAGTGAGTCAATTTTAAGTTTCTTTCCTAAGCCTCTATCAATGAGAGTTATGCATCGTTGTAGAGAACAAGCTAAGGGCTTTCAACTAAGCTATAAATGGTTTATGCAGCAAAATAAATGTGAAAGTTAAATGCAACTGCACATGAAAAATACAAAATCATCAACAATATTCCCATTGACATATTTCCTAAGTGAGTCAATTATAAGTTCCTTCCCTAAGCCTCTATCAACGAGAGTTATACATCGTTCGAAAGAACAGTCCAAGAGCTTTCAATCAAGCTATAAATGGCTTATGCAACAATAGAAATGTGAAAGTTAGGTGCAACTGTATATGAAAAATACTAAATCATCAACAATATTGCCAGTGACATATTTCCTGGAAGAGTCAATTTTAAGTTCCTTTCCTAAGCCTCTATCAAGGAGAGTTATACATCGTTGGAAAGAACAAGTTAAGAGCTTTCAATCAAGCTGTAAATGGTTTCTGCAACAAAAGAAATGTGAAAGTTAAATGCAACTGTATATGAAAAATACTAAATCATCAACAATATTGCCAGTGACATATTTCCTGGAAGAGTCAATTTTAAGTTCCTTACCTAAGCTTCTATCAATGAGGGTTATACATCGCTAGAAAGAACAAGCTAAGAGCTTTCAATCAAGCTGTAAGTCGTTTATGCAGCAAAAGAAATGTGAAAGTTAAATGCAACTGTATATGAAAAATACAAAATCATCAAAAATATTCCCAGTGACATATTTCCCAGGTGAGTCAATTTTAAGTTCCTTTCCTAAGCCTCTATCAAGGAAAGTTATACATCGTTGGAAGGAACAAGTTAAGAGCTTTTAACCAAGCTACAAATGGTTTCTGCGGCAAAAGAAATGTGAAAGTTAAATGCAACTGTATATGAAAAATACAAAATCATCAACAATATTGCCAGTGACATATTTCCTGGAAGAGTCAATTTTAAGTTCCTTTCCTAAGCTTCTATCAATGAGAGTTATACAGCGCTGGAAAGAACAAGCTAAGAGCTTTCAATCAAGCTATAAATGGCTTATGCAACAATAGAAATGTGAAAGTTAGGTGCAACTGTATATGAAAAATACTAAATCATCAACAATATTGCCAGTGACATATTTCCTGGAAGAGTCAATTTTAAGTTCCTTACCTAAGCTTCTATCAATGAGGGTTATACATCGCTGGAAAGAACAAGCTAAGAGCTTTCAATCAAGCTGTAAGTCGTTTATGCAGCAAAAGAAATGTGAAAGTTAAATGCAACTGTATATGAAAAATACAAAATCATCAACAATATTCCCAGTGACATATTTCCCAGGTGAGTCGATTTTAAGTAACTTTCCTAAGCCTCTATCAAGGAGAGTTATACATCGTTGGAAAGAACAAGTTAAGAGCTTTCAACCAAGCTGTAATTGGTTTCTGCAGCAAAAGAAATGTGAAAGTTAAATGCAAATGTATATGAAAAATACAAAGTCATCAACAATATTGCCAGTAACATATTTCCTAGATGAGTCAATTTTAAGTTCCTTTCCTAAGCCTCTATCAAGGAGAGTTATACATCGTTGGAAAGAACAAGTTAAGAGCTTTCAACCAAGCTATAACCGGTTTATGCAACAAAAGAAATGTGAAAGTTAAATGCAACTGTACATGAAAAATACAAAATCATCAACAATATTCCCAGTAACATATTTCCTAAGTGAGTCAATTATAAGTTCCTTCCCTAAGCCTCTATCAACGAGAGTTATACATCGTTGGAAAGACCAGTCTAAGAGCTTTCAACCAAACTATAAACGGTTTATGCAGGAAAAGAAATGTGAAAGTTAAATGCAACTGCATATGGAAAATACATAATCATAGGTATATGAAAATTACAGATTCACAAAATCATCAACAATATTCCCATTGACATATTTCCTAAGTGAGTCAATTATAAGTTCCTTCCCTAAGCCTCTATCAACGAGAGTTATACATCGTTCGAAAGAATAGTCTAAGAGCTTTCAATCAAGCTATAAATGGCTTATGCAACAATAGAAATGTGAAAGTTAGGTGCAACTGTATATGAAAAATACTAAATCATCAACAATTTGCCAGTGACATATTTCCTGGAAGAGTCAATTTTAAGTTCCTTACCTAAGCTTCTATCAATGAGCGTTATACATCGCTGGAAAGAACAAGCTAAGAGCTTTCAACCAAGCTGTAAGTCTTTTATGCAGCAAAAGAAATGTGAAAGTTAAATGCAACTGTATATGAAAATTACAGATTCATCAACAATATTCCCAGTGACATATTTCCCAGGTGAGTCAATTTTAAGTTCCTTTCCTAAGCCTCTATCAAGGAGGGTTATACATCGTTTGAAAGAACAAGCTAGGAGCTTTCAACCAAGCTGTAATTGGTTTCTGCAGCAAAAGAAATGTGAAAGTTAAATGCAAATGTATATGAAAAATACAAAGTCATCAACAATATTGCCAGTAACATATTTCCTAGATGAGTCAATTTTAAGTTCCTTTCCTAAGCCTCTATCAAGGAGAGTTATACATCGTTGGAAAGAACAAGTTAAGAGCTTTCAACCAAGCTATAACCGGTTTATGCAACAAAAGAAATGTGAAAGTTAAATGCAACTGTACATGAAAAATACAAAATCATCAACAATATTCCCAGTAACATATTTCCTAAGTGAGTCAATTATAAGTTCCTTCCCTAAGCCTCTATCAACGAGAGTTATACATCGTTGGAAAGACCAGTCTAAGAGCTTTCAACCAAACTATAAACGGTTTATGCAGGAAAAGAAATGTGAAAGTTAAATGCAACTGCATATGGAAAATACATAATCATAGGTATATGAAAATTACAGATTCACAAAATCATCAACAATATTCCCATTGACATCTTTCCTAAGTGAGTCAATTATAAGTTCCTTCCCTAAGCCTCTATCAACGAGAGTTATACATCGTTCGAAAGAACAGTCTAAGAGCTTTCAATCAAGCTATAAATGGCTTATGCAACAATAGAAATGTGTAAGTTAGGTGCAACTGTATATGAAAAATACTAAATCATCAACAATTTGCCAGTGACATATTTCCTGGAAGAGTCAATTTTAAGTTCCTTACCTAAGCTTCTATCAATGAGCGTTATACATCGCTGGAAAGAACAAGCTAAGAGCTTTCAATCAAGCTGTAAGCCGTTTATGCAGCAAAAGAAATGTGAAAGTTAAATGCAACTGTATATGCAAAATACAAAATCATCAACAATATTCCCAGTGACATATTTCCCAGGTGAGTCGATTTTAAGTAACTTTCCTAAGCCTCTATCAAGGAGAGTTATACATCGTTGGAAAGAACAAGTTAAGAGCTTTCAACCAAGCTGTAATTGGTTTCTGCAGCAAAAGAAATGTGAAAGTTAAATGCAACTGTATATGAAAAATACAAAGTCATCAACAATATTGCCAGTAACATATTTCCTAGATGAGTCAATTTTAAGTTCCTTTCCTAAGCCTCTATCAAGGACAGTTATACATCGTTGGAAAGAACAAGCTAAGGACTTTCAACCAAGCTATAACCGGTTTATGCAACAAAAGAAATGTGAAAGTTAAATGCAACTGTACATGAAAAATACAAAATCATCAACAATATTCCCAGTAACATATTTCTTAAGTGAGTCAATTATAAGTTCCTTCCCTAAGCCTCTATCAACGAGAGTTATACATCGTTGGAAAGACCAGTCTAAGAGCTTTCAACCAAACTATAAACGGTTTATGCAGGAAAAGAAATGTGAAAGTTAAATGCAACTGCATATAGAAAATACATAATCATCAACAATATTCCCATTGACATATTTCCTAAGTGAGTCAATTATAAGTTCCTTCTCTAAGCCTCTATCAACGAGAGTTATACATCGTTCGAAAGAACAGTCTAAGAGCTTTCAATAAAGCTATAAGTGGCTTATGCAACAATAGAAATGTGAAAGTTAGGTGCAACTGTATATGAAAAATACTAAATCACCAACAATATTGCCAGTGACATATTTCCTGGATGAGTCAATTTTAAGTTCCTTTCCTAAGCCTCTATCAAGGAGAGTTATACATCGTTGGAAAGAACAAGCTAAGGACTTTCAACCAAGCTATAACCGGTTTATGCAACAAAAGAAATGTGAAAGTTAAATGCAACTGTACATGAAAAATACAAAATCATCAACAATATTCCCAGTAACATATTTCCTAAGTGAGTCAATTATAAGTTCCTTCCATAAGCCTCTATCAACGAGAGTTATACATCGTTGCAAAGACCAGTCTAAGAGCTTTCAACCAAACTATAAATGGTTTATGCAGGAAAAGAAATGTGAAAGTTAAATGCAACTGCATATGGAAAATACATAATCATAGGTATATGAAAATTACAGATTCACCAACAATATTGCCAGTGACATATTTCCTAGATGAGTCAATTTGAAGTTCCTTTCCTAAGCCTCTATCAATGAGAGTTATACATCGTTGAAAAGAACAAGCTAAAAGCTTTCAACCAAGCTGTAAATGGTTTCTGCAGCAAAAGAAATGTGAAAGTTAAATGCAACTGTACATGAAAAATACAAAATCATCAACAATATTCCCATTGACATATTTCCTAAGTGAGTCAATTATAAGTTCCTTCCCTAAGCCTCTATCAACGAGAGTTATACATCGTTCGAAAGAACAGTCTAAGAGCTTTCAATCAAGCTATAAATGGCTTATGCAACAATAGAAATGTGAAAGTTAGGTGCAACTGTATATGAAAAATAGTAAATCACCAACAATATTGCCAGTGACATATTTCCTGGAAGAGTCAATTTTAAGTTCCTTTCGTAAGCTTCTATCAATGAGAGTTATACATCGCTGGAAAGAACAAGCTAAGAGCTTTCAATCAAGCTGTAAGTCGTTTATGCAATAAAACAAATGTGAAAGTTAAATGTAACTGTACATGAAAGATACAAAATCATCAACAATATTCCCATTGACATATTTCCTAAGTGAGTCAATTATAAGTTCCTTCTCTAAGCCTCTATCAACGAGAGTTATACATCGTTCGAAAGAACAGTCTAAGAGCTTTCAATCAAGCTATAAATGGCTTATGCAACAATAGAAATGTGAAAGTTAGGTGCAACTGTATATGGAAAATACTAAATTACCAACAATATTCCCGGTGACATATTTCCTAAATTGGTCAATTTTAAGTTCCTTTCCTAAGCCTCTATCAGCGAGGGTTATCTTCGTTGGAATATAGGGGATTTCAACTAAGCTATATACGGTATATACGGTATATAAATACAACTGTATATGAAAAATACAGACTCATCAACAATATTCCTCGTGGCATAATTCCGAGATCCGTCAATTTTAAGTTCCTTTCCTAAGCTTCTATCAACCACAGTAATACATCGTTGGAAAGAACAAAATAAGGGCTTTCAATCACACTATAAATAGTTTTTGCAGCAAAAGAAATGTGAAAGTTAAATGCAACTGTACATGAAAAATACAAAATCATCAACAATATTCCCATTGACATATTTCCTAAGTGAGTCAATTATAAGTTCCTTCTCTAAGCCTCTATCAACGAGAGTTATACATCGTTCGAAAGAACAGTCTAAGAGCTTTCAATAAAGCTATAAGTGGCTTATGCAACAATAGAAATGTGAAAGTTAGGTGCAACTGTATATGAAAAATACTAAATCACCAACAATATTGCCAGTGACATATTTCCTGGATGAGTCAATTTTAAGTTCCTTTCCTAAGCCTCTATCAAGGAGAGTTATACATCGGTGGAAAGAACAAGCTAAGGACTTTCAACCAAGCTATAACCGGTTTATGGAACAAAAGAAATGTGAAAGTTAAATGCAACTGTACATGAAAAATACAAAATCATCAACAATATTCCCAGTAACATATTTCCTAAGTGAGTCAATTATAAGTTCCTTCCATAAGCCTCTATCAACGAGAGTTATACATCGTTGCAAAGACCAGTCTAAGAGCTTTCAACCAAACTATAAATGGTTTATGCAGGAAAAGAAATGTGAAAGTTAAATGCAACTGCATTTGGAAAATACATAATCATAGGTATATGAAAATTACAGATTCACCAACAATATTGCCAGTGACATATTTCCTAGATGAGTCAATTTGAAGTTCCTTTCCTAAGCCTCTATCAATGAGAGTTATACATCGTTGAAAAGAACAAGCTAAAAGCTTTCAACCAAGCTGTAAATGGTTTCTGCAGCAAAAGAAATGTGAAAGTTAAATGCAACTGTATATGAAAAATACACAATCATTAACAATATTGTCAGTGACATAATTCCTAGATGAATCAATTTTAAGTTCCTCTCCTAAGCCTCTATCAATGAGAGTTATACATCGTTGGAGAGAACAAGCTAAGGGCTTTCAACCAAGCTACAAATGGTTTATGCAGCAAAAGAAATGTGAAAGTTAAATGCAACTGTACATGAAAAATACAAAATCATCAACAATATTCCCATTGACATATTTCCTAAGTGAGTCAATTATAAGTTCCTTCCCTAAGCCTCTATCAACGAGAGTTATACATCGTTCGAAAGAACAGTCTAAGAGCTTTCAATCAAGCTATAAATGGCTTATGCAACAATAGAAATGTGAAAGTTAGGTGCAACTGTATATGAAAAATAGTAAATCACCAACAATATTGCCAGTGACATATTTCCTGGAAGAGTCAATTTTAAGTTCCTTTCCTAAGCTTCTATCAATGAGAGTTATACATCGCTGGAAAGAACAAGCTAAGAGCTTTCAATCAAGCTGTAAGTCGTTTATGCAACGAAACAAATGTGAAAGTTAAATGTAACTGTACATGAAAAATACAAAATCATCAACAATATTCCCATTGACATATTTCCTAAGTGAGTCAATTATAAGTTCCTTCTCTAAGCCTCTGTCAACGAGAGTTATACATCGTTCGAAAGAACAGTCTAAGAGCTTTCAATCAAGCTATAAATGGCTTATGCAACAATAGAAATGTGAAAGTTAGGTGCAACTGTATATGGAAAATACTAAATCACCAACAATATTCCCGGTGACATATTTCCTAAATTAGTCAATTTTAAGTTCCTTTCCTAAGCCTCTATCAGCAAGGGTTATCTTCGTTGGAATGTAAGGGATTTCAACTAAGCTATATACGGTATATGCAGCGAAAAAAATGTGAGAGTTAAATACAACTGTATATGAAAAATACAGACTCATCAACAATATTCCTCGTGGCATAATTCCGAGATCCGTCAATTTTAAGTTCCTTTCCTAAGCTTCTATCAATGAGAGTTATACATCGCTGGAAAGAACAAGCTAAGAGCTTTCAATCAAGCTGTAAGTCGTTTATGCAACAAAACAAATGTGAAAGTTAAATGTAACTGTATATGAAAAATACAAAATCATCAACAATATTCCCAGTGACATATTTCCCAGGTGAGTCAATTTTAAGTACCTTTCCTAAGCCTCTATCAAGGAGAGTTATACATCGCTGGAAAGAATAAGCTAAGAGCTTTCAATCAAGCTATAAATGATTTATGCAACAAAAGAAATGTGAAAGTTAAATGCAACTGTATATGAAAATTACAGATTCATCAACAATATTGCCAGTGACATATTTCCTAGATGAGTCAATTTTAAGTTCCTTTCCTAAGCCTCTAGCAATGAGAGTTATACGTCGTTTGAAAGAACAACCTAAGTGTGTCAATTATAAGTTCCTTCCCTAAGCCTCTATCAATGAGATTTATACATCGCTGAAAAGAACAAGCTGAGAGATTTAAAGCAAGCTTTAAACAGTTTATGCAGCGAAAAAAATGTGAAAGTTAAATGCAACTGTATATGAAAAATACAAAATCATCAACAATATTGCCAGTGACATATTTCCTGGAAGAGTCAATTTTAAGTTCCTTTCCTAAGCTTCTATCAATGAGGGTTATACATCGCTGGAAAGAACAAGCTAAGAGCTTTCAACCAAGCTGTAAGTCGTTTATGCAGCAAAAGAAATGTGAAAGTTAAATGCAACTGTATATGAAAAATACAAAATCATCAACAATATTCCCAGTGACATATTTCCCAGGTGAGTCAATTTTAAGTTTCTTTCCTAAGCCTCTATCAAGGAGAGTTATACATCGTTGGAAAGAACAAGTTAAGAGCTTTCAACCAAGCTGTAAATGGTTTCTGCAGCAAAAGAAATGTGAAAGTTAAATGCAACTGTATATGAAAAATACAAAATCATCAACAATATTGCCAGTGACATAATTCCTGGAAGAGTCAATTTTAAGTTCCTTTCCTAAGCCTCTATCAAGGAGAGTTATACATCGTTGGAAAGAACAAGCTAAGGACTTTCAACCAAGCTATAAACGGTTTATGCAGCAAAAGAAATGTGAAAGTTAAATGCAACTGTACATGAAAAATACAAAATCATCAACAATATTCCCAGTAACATATTTCCTAAGTGAGTCAATTATAAGTTCCTTCCCTAAGCCTCTATCAACGAGAGTTATACATCGTTGGAAAGACCAGACTAAGAGCTTTCAACCAAACTATAAATGGTTTATACAGCAAAAGAAATGTGAAAGTTAAATGCAACTGCATATGGAAAATACATAATCATAGATATATGAAAATTACGGATTCAACAACAATATTGCCAGTGACATATTTCCTAGATGAGTCAATTTGAAGTTCCTTTCCTAAGCCTCTATCAATGAGAGTTATACATCGTTGGAAAGAACAAGCTAAAAGCTTTCAACCAAGCTGTAAGTGGTTTCTGCAGCAAAAGAAATGTGAAAGTTAAATGCAACTGTATATGAAAAATACACAATCATTAACAATATTGTCAGTGACATAATTCCTAGATGAATCAATTTTAAGTTCCGTTCCTAAGTGTCTACCAACGAGATTTATACATCGTTGGAAAGACCAAGCTAAGATCTTTCAACCAATCAATAAATGGTTTATGCAGCAAAAGAAATGTGAAAATTATATGCCACTGTATATGAAAAATACAGATTCATCAACAATATTCCCAGTGTCATATATTCTAGAGGAGTCAATTTTAAGTTTCTTTCCTAAGCCTCTATCATTGAGAGTTATACATCGTGGGAGAGAACAAGCTAAGGGCTTTCAACCAAGCTACAAATGGTTTATGCAGCAAAAGAAATGTGAAAGTTAAATGCAACTGTACATGAAAAATACAAAATCATCAACAATATTCCCATTGACATATTTCCTAAGTGAGTCAATTATAAGTTCCTTCCCTAAGCCTCTATCAACGAGAGTTATACATCGTTCGAAAGAACAGTCTAAAAGCTTTCAATCAAGCTATAAATGGCTTATGCAACAATAGAAATGTGAAAGTTAGGTGCAACTGTATATGAAAAATACTAAATCACCAAAAATATTGCCAGTGACATATTTCCTGGAAAGGTCAATTTTAAGTTCCTTTCCTAAGCGTCTATCAATGAGAGTTATACATCGCTGGAAAGAACAAGCTAAGAGCTTTCAATCAAGCTATAAATGATTTATGCAACAAAACAAATGTGAAAGTTAAATGTAACTGTACATGAAAAATACAAAATCATCAACAATATTCCCATTGACATATTTCCTAAGTGAGTCAATTATAAGTTCCTTCTCTAAGCCTCTATCAACGAGAGTTATACATCGTTCGAAAGAACAGTCTAAGAGCTTTCAATCAAGCTATAAACGGCTTATGCAACAATAGAAATGTGAAAGTTAGGTGCAACTGTATATGAAAAATACTAAATCACCAAAAATATTCCCGGTGACATATTTCCTAGATTAGTCAATTTTAAGTTCCTTTCCTAAGCCTCTATCAGCGAGGGTTATCTTCGTTGGCATATAAGGGATTTCAACTAAGCTATATACGGTATATGCAGCGAAAAAAATGTGAGAGTTAAATACAACTGTATATGAAAAATACAGACTCATCAACAATATTCCTCGTGGCATAATTCCGAGATCCGTCAATTTTAAGTTCCTTTCCTAAGGCTCTATCAATGAGAGTTATACATCGTTGGAAAGAACAAAATAAGGGCTTTCAATCACACTATAAATAGTTTTTGCGGCAAATGAAATGTGAAAGTTAAATGCAGCTGTACATGAAAAATACAAAATCATCAACAATATTCCCATTGACATATTTCCTAAGTGAGTCAATTATAAGTTCCTTCCCTAAGCCTCTATCAACGAGAGTTATACATCGTTCGAAAGAACAGTCTAAGAGCTTTCAATCAAGCTATAAACGATTTATGCAACAAAAGAAATGTGAAAGTTAAATGCAACTGTATATGAAAAATACAAAATCATCAACAATATTCCCAGTGACATATTTCAAAGGTGAGTCAATTTTAAGTTCCTTTCCTAAGCCTCTATCGAGGAGAGTTATACATCGCTGGAAAGAAAAAGCTAAGAGCTTTCTATAAATCTGTAAGTCGTTTATGCAACAAAACAAATGTGAAAGTTAAATGTAACTGTATATGAAAAATACAAAATCATCAACAATATTCCCAGTGACATATTTCAAAGGTGAGTCAATTTTAAGTTCCTTTCCTAAGCCTCTATCGAGGAGAGTTATACATCGCTGGAAAGAACAAGCTAAGAGCTTTCTATAAATCTGTAAGTCGTTTATGCAACAAAACAAATGTGAAAGTTAAATGTAACTGTATATGAAAAATACAAAATCATCAACAATATTGCCAGTGACATATTTCCTAGATGAGTCAATTTTAAGTTCCTTTCCTAAGCTTCTAGCAATGAGAGTTATACGTCGTTCGAAAGAACAGTCTAAGGGCTTTCAATCAAGCTATAAATGGCTTATGCAACAGTAGAAATGTGAAAGTTAAATGCAACTGTATATGAAAAATACAAAATCATCAACAATATTGCCAGTAACGTATATCCCAGGTGAGTCAATTTTAAGTTCCTTTCCTAAGCCTCTATCAGGGAGGATTATACATCGTTCGAAAGAACAGTCTAAGAGCTTTCAATCAAGCTATAAATGGCTTATGCAACAATAGAAATGTGAAAGTTAGGTGCAACTGTATATGAAAAATACTAAATCACCAACAATATTCCCGGAGACATATTTCCTAGATTAGTCAATTTTAAGTTCCTTTCCTAAGCCTCTATCAGCGAGGGTTATCTTCGCTGGAATATAAGGGATTTCAACTAAGCTATATACGGTATATGCAGCGAAGAAAAATGTGAGAGTTAAATACAACTGTATATGAAAAATACAGACTCATCAACAATATTCCTCGTGGCATAATTCCGAGATCCGTCAATTTTAAGTTCCTTTCCTAAGGCTCTATCAATGAGAGTTATACATCGTTGGAAAGAACAAAATAAGGGCTTTCAATCACACTATAAATAGTTTTTGCAGCAAAAGAAATGTGAAAGTTAAATGCAACTGTACATGAAAAATACAAAATCATCAACAATATTCCCAGTGATATATTTCCCAGGTGAGTCAATTTTAAGTTCCTTTCCTAAGCCTCTATCAAGGAGAGTTATACATCGCTAGAAAGAACAAGCTAAGAGCTTTCAATCAAGCTATAAACGATTTATGCAACAAAAGAAATGTGAAAGTTAAATGCAACTGTATATGAAAATTACAGTTTCATCAACAATATTGGCAGTGACATATTTCCTAGATGAGTCAATTTTAAGTTCCTTTCCTAAGCTTCTAGCAATGAGAGTTATACGTCGTTTGAAAGAACAAGCTAAGAGCTTTCAATCAAGCTGGAAGTCGTTTATGCAGCAAAAGAAATGTGAAAGTTAAATGCAACTGTATATGAAAAATACAAAATCATCAACAATATTGCCAGTAACATATATCCCAGATGAGTCAATTTTAAGTTCCTTTCCTAAGCCTCTATCAGGGAGAGTTATACATCGTTGGAAAGAACAAGTTAAGAGCTTTCAACCAAGCTGTAAATGGTTTCTGCAGCAAAAGAAATGTGAAAGTTAAATGCAACTGCATATGAAAAACACAAAATCATCAACAATATTGCCAGTAACATATTTCCTAGTTGAGTCAATTTTAAGTTCCTTTCCTAAGGCTCTATCAAGGAGAGTTATACATTGTTGGAAAGAAAAAGCTAAGGGCTTTCAACCAAGCTATAAACGGTTTATGCAACAAAAGAAATGTGAAAGTTAAATGCAACTGTATATGAAACACACAAAATCATCAACAATATTCCCAGTGACATATTTCCTAAGTGAGTCAATTATAAGTTCCTTCCCTAAGCCTCTATCAGCGAGGGTTATCTTCGTTGGAATATAAGGGATTTCAACTAAGCTATATACGGTATATGCAGCGAAAAAAATGTGAGAGTTAAATACAACTGTATATGAAATATACAGACTCATCAACAATATTCCTCGTGGCATAATTCCGAGATCCGTCAATTTTAAGTTCCTTTCCTAAGGCTCTATCAATGAGAGTTATACATCGTTGGAAAGAACAAAATAAGGGCTTTCAATCACACTATAAATAGTTTTTGCAGCAAAAGAAATGTGAAAGTTAAATGCAACTGTACATGAAAAATACAAAATCATCAACAATATTGCCAGTGACATATTTCCTGGAAGAGTCAATTTTAAGTTCCTTTCCGAAGCTTCTTTCAATGAGAGTTATACATCGCTGGAAAGAACAAGCTAAGAGCTTTCAATCAAGCTGTAAGTCGTTTATGCAACAAAACAAATGTGAAAGTTAAATGTAACTGTATATGAAAAATACAAAATCATCAACAATATTTCCAGTGACATATTTCCCAGGTGAGTCAATTTTAAGTTCCTTTCCTAAGCCTCTATCAAGGAGAGTTATACATCGCTGGAAAGAACAAGCTAAGAGCTTTCAATCAAGCTATAAATGATTTATGCAACGAAAGAAATGTGAAAGTTAAATGCAACTGTATATGAAAATTACAGATTCATCATCAATATTGGCAGTGACATATTTCCTAGATGAGTCAATTTTAAGTTCCTTTCCTAAGCCTCTAGCAATGAGAGTTATACATAGTTCGAAAGAACAGTCTAAGAGCTTTCAATCAAGCTATAAATGGCTTATGCAACAATAGAAATGTGAAAGTTAGGTGCAACTGTATATGAAACACACAAAATCATCAACAATATTCCCAGTGACATATTTCCTAAGTGAGTCAATTATAAGTTCCTTCCCTAAGCCTCTAGCAACGAGAGTTATACATAGTTCGAAAGAACAGTCTAAGAGCTTTCAATCAAGCTATAAATGGCTTATGCAACAATAGAAATGTGAAAGTTAGGTGCAACTGTATATGAAAAATACTAAATCACCAACAATATTGCCAGTGACATATTTCCTGGATGAGTCAATTTTAAGTTCCTTTCCTAAGCCTCTATCAATGAGAGTTATACATCGCTGGAAAGAACAAGCTAAGAGCTTTCAATCAAGCTGTAAGTCGTTTATGCAACAAAACAAATGTGAAAGTTAAATGTAACTGTATATGAAAAATACAAAATCATCAACAATATTTCCAGTGACATATTTCCCAGGTGAGTCAATTTTAAGTTCCTTTCCTAAGCCTCTATCAAGGAGAGTTATACATCGCTGGAAAGAACAAGCTAAGAGCTTTCAATCAAGCTATAAATGATTTATGCAACAAAAGAAATGTGAAAGTTAAATGCAACTGTATATGAAAAACACAAAATCATCAACAATATTGCCAGTAACATATTTCCTAGTTGAGTCAATTTTAAGTTCCTTTCCTAAGGCTCTATCAAGGAGAGTTATACATTGTTGGAAAGAAAAAGCTAAGGGCTTTCTACCAAGCTGTAAACGGTTTATGCAACAAAAGAAATGTGAAAGTTAAATGCAACTGTATATGAAACACACAAAATCATCAACAATATTCCCAGTGACATATTTCCTAAGTGAGTCAATTATAAGTTCCTTCCCTAAGCCTCTATCAACGAGAGTTATGCATCGTTGGAAAGAACAAGCTAGGAGCTTTCAACCAAGCTGTAAATGATTTATGCAACAAAAGAAATGTGCCAGTTAAATGCAACTGTATATGAAAAACACAAAATCATCAACAATATTGCCAGTGACATATTTCCTAAGTGTGTCAATTATAAGTTCCTACTCTAAGCCTCTATCAATGAGAGTTATACATCGATGAAAAGAACAAGCTAAGAGATTTAAAGCAAGCTTTAAACAGTTTATGCAGCGAAAAAAATGTGAAAGTTAAATGCAACTGTATATGAAAAATACAAAATCATCAACAATATTGCCAGTGACATATTTCCTGGAAGAGTCAATTTTAAGTTCCTTTCCTAAGCTTCTTTCAATGAGAGTTATACATCGTTGGAAAGAAAAAGCTAAGGGCTTTCAACCAAACTATAAATGGTTTATGCAGGAAAAGAAATGTGAAAATGAAATGCAACTGCATATGGAAAATACAAAATCATAGGTATATGAAAATAACAGATTCATCAACAATATTGCCAGTGACATATTTCCTAGATGAGTCAATTTTAAGTTCCTTTCCTAAGCCTCTAGCAATGAGAGTTATACGTCGTTTGAAAGAACAAGCTAAGAGCTTTCAATCAAGCTGTAAGTCGTTTATGCAGCAAAAGAAATGTGAAAGTTAAATGCAACTGTATATGAAAAATACTAAATCACCAACAATATTCCCGGAGACATATTTCCTAGATTAGTCAATTTTAAGTTCCTTTCCTAAGCCTCTATCAGCGAGGGTTATCTTCGTTGGAATATAAGGGATTTCAACTAAGCTATATACGGTATATGCAGCGAAAAAAATGTGAGAGTTAAATACAACTGTATATGAAATATACAGACTCATCAACAATATTCCTCGTGGCATAATTCCGAGATCCGTCAATTTTAAGTTCCTTTCCTAAGGCTCTATCAATGAGAGTTATACATCGTTGGAAAGAACAAAATAAGGGCTTTCAATCACACTATAAATAGTTTTTGCAGCAAAAGAAATGTGAAAGTTAAATGCAACTGTACATGAAAAATACAAAATCATCAACAATATTCCCATTGACATATTTCCTAAGTGAGTCAATTATAAGTTCCTAGCCTCTAGCAACGAGAGTTATACATCGTTCGAAAGAACAGTCTAAGAGCTTTCAATCAAGCTATAAATGGCTTATGCAACAATAGAAATGTGAAAGTTAGGTGCAACTGTATATGAAAAATACTAAATCACCAACAATATTGCCAGTGACATATTTCCTGGATGAGTCAATTTTAAGTTCCTTTCCTAAGCCTCTATCAATGAGAGTTATACATCGCTGGAAAGAACAAGCTAAGAGCTTTCAATCAAGCTGTAAGTCGTTTATGCAACAAAACAAATGTGAAAGTTAAATGTAACTGTATATGAAAAATACAAAATCATCAACAATATTTCCAGTGACATATTTCCCAGGTGAGTCAATTTTAAGTTCCTTTCCTAAGCCTCTATCAAGGAAAGTTATACATCGCTGGAAAGAACAAGCTAAGAGCTTTCAATCAAGCTATAAATGATTTATGCAACAAAAGAAATGTGAAAGTTAAATGCAACTGTATATGAAAATTACAGATTCATCATCAATATTGCCAGTGACATATTTCCTAGATGAGTCAATTTTAAGTTCCTTTCCTAAGCCTCTAGCAATGAGAGTTATACGTCGTTTGAAAGAACAATCTAAGAGCTTTCAACCAAGCTGTAAGTCGTTTATGCAGCAAAAGAAATGTGAAAGTTAAATGCAACTGTATATGAAAAATACAAAATCATCAACAATATTGCCAGTAACATATATCCCAGGTGAGTCAATTTTAAGTTCCTTTCCTAAGCCTCTATCAGGGAGAGTTATACATCGTTGGAAAGAACAAGTTAAGAGCTTTCAACCAAGCTTTAAGTCGTTTATGCAGCAAAAGAAATGTGAAAGTTAAATGCAACTGTATATGAAAAATACTAAATCACCAACAATATTCCCGGAGACATATTTCCTAGATTAGTCAATTTTAAGTTCCTTTCCTAAGCCTCTATCAGCGAGGGTTATCTTCGTTGGAATATAAGGGATTTCAACTAAGCTATATACGGTATATGCAGCGAAAAAAATGTGAGAGTTAAATACAACTGTATATGAAAAATACAGACTCATCAACAATATTCCTCGTGGCATAATTCCGAGATCCGTCAATTTTAAGTTCCTTTCGTAAGGCTCTATCAATGAGAGTTATACATCGTTGGAAAGAACAAAATAAGGGCTTTCAATCACACTATAAATAGTTTTTGCAGCAAAAGAAATGTGAAAGTTAAATGCAACTGTACATGAAAAATACAAAATCATCAACAATATTCCCATTGACATATTTCCTAAGTGAGTCAATTATAAGTTCCTAGCCTCTAGCAACGAGAGTTATACATCGTTCGAAAGAACAGTCTAAGAGCTTTCAATCAAGCTATAAATGGCTTATGCAACAATAGAAATGTGAAAGTTAAATGCAACTGTATATGAAAAACACAAAATCATCAACAGTATTGCCAGTAACATATTTCCTAGTTGAGTCAATTTTAAGTTCCTTTCCTAAGCCTCTATCAGGGAGAGTTATACATCGTTGGAAAGAACAAGTTAAGAGCTTTCAACCAAGCTGTAAATGGTTTCTGCAGCAAAAGAAATGTGAAAGTTAAATGCAACTGTATATGAAAAACACAAAATCATCAACAGTATTGCCAGTAACATATTTCCTAGTTGAGTCAATTTTAAGTTCCTTTCCTAAGCCTCTATCAAGGAGAGTTATACATTGTTGGAAAGAAAAAGCTAAGGGCTTTCAATCAAGCTATAAACGGTTTATGCAATAAAAGAAATGTGAAAGTTAAATGCAACTGTATATGAAACACACAAAATCATCAACAATATTCCCAGTGATATATTTCCTAAGTGAGTCAATTATAAGTTCCTTCCCTAAGCCTCTATCAACGAGAGTTATACATCGTTGGAAAGAACAAGCTAGGAGCTTTCAACCAAGCTGTAAATGATTTATGCAACAAAAGAAATGTGCCAGTTAAATGCAACTGTATATGAAAAACACAAAATCATCAACAATATTGCCAGTGACATATTTCCTAAGTGTGTCAATTATAAGTTCCTACTCTAAGCCTCTATCAATGAGAGTTATACATCGATGAAAAGAACAAGCTAAGAGATTTAAAGCAAGCTTTAAACAGTTTATGCAGCGAATAAAATGTGAAAGTTAAATGCAACTGTATATTAAAAATACAAAATCATCAACAATATTGCCAGTGACATATTTCCTGGAAGAGTCAATTTTAAGTTCCTTTCCTAAGCTTCTTTCAATGAGAGTTATACATCGCTGGAAAGAACAAGCTAAGAGCTTTAATCAAGCTGTAAGTCGTTTATGCAGCAAAAGAAATGTGAAAGTTAAATGCAACTGTATATGAAAAATACAAAATCATCAAAAATATTCCCAGTGACATATTTCCCAGGTGAGTCAATTTCAAGTTCCTTTCCTAAGCCTCTATCAAGGAGAGTTATACATCGTTGGAAAGCACAAGTTAAGAGCTTTCAACCGAGCTGTAAATGGTTTCTGCAGCAAAAGAAATGTGAAAGTTAAATGCAACTGTATATGAAAAATACAAAATCATCAACAATATTGCCAGTGACATATTTCCTGGAAGAGTCAATTTTAAGTTCCTTTCCTAAGCCTCTATCAAGGAGAGTTATACATCGTTGGAAAGAACAAGCTAAGGACTTTCAACCAAGCTATAAACGGTTTATGCAACAAAAGAAATGTGAAAGTTAAATGCAACTGTACATGAAAAATACAAAATCATCAACAATATTCCCATTGACATATTTCCTAAGTGAGTCAATTATAAGTTCCTTCCCTAAGCCTCTAGCAACGAGAGTTATACATAGTTCGAAAGAACAGTCTAAGAGCTTTCAATCAAGCTATAAATGGCTTATGCAACAATAGAAATGTGAAAGTTAGGTGCAACTGTATATGAAAAATACTAAATCACCAACAATATTCCCGGAGACATATTTCCTAGATTAGTCAATTTTAAGTTCCTTTCCTAAGCCTCTATCAGCGAGGGTTATCTTCGCTGGAATATAAGGGATTTCAACTAAGCTATATACGGTATATGCAGCGAAAAAAATGTGAGAGTTAAATACAACTGTATATGAAAAATACAGACTCATCAACAATATTCCTCGTGGCATAATTCTGAGATCCGTCAATTTTAAGTTCCTTTCCTAAGGCTCTATCAATGAGAGTTATACATCGTTGGAAAGAACAAAATAAGGGCTTTCAATCACACTATAAATAGTTTTTGCAGCAAAAGAAATGTGAAAGTTAAATGCAACTGTACATGAAAAATACAAAATCATCAACAATATTCCCATTGACATATTTCCTAAGTGAGTCAATTATAAGTTCCTAGCCTCTAGCAACGAGAGTTATACATCGTTCGAAAGAACAGTCTAAGGGCTTTCAATCAAGCTATAAATGGCTTATGCAACAATAGAAATGTGAAAGTTAGGTGCAACTGTATATGAAAAATACTAAATCACCAACAATATTGCCAGTGACATATTTCCTGGATGAGTCAATTTTAAGTTCCTTTCCTAAGCCTCTATGAAGGAGAGTTATACATCGTTGGAAAGAACAAGCTAAGAGCTTTCAACCAAGCTGTAAATGGTTTCTGCAGCAAAAGAAATGTGAAAGTTAAATGCAACTGTATATGAAAAATACAAAATCATCAACAATATTGCCAGTGACATATTTCCTAGTTGAGTCAATTTTAAGTTCCTTTCCTAAGCCTCTATCAAGGACAGTTATACATCGTTGGAAAGAAAAAGCTAAGGGCTTTCAACCAAACTATAAATGGTTTATGCAGGAAAAGAAATGTGAAAATGAAATGCAACTGCATATGGAAAATACAAAATCATAGGTATATGAAAATAACAGATTCATCAACAATATTGCCAGTGACATATTTCCTAGATGAGTCAATTTTAAGTTCCTTTCCTAAGCCTCTAGCAATGAGAGTTATACGTCGTTTGAAAGAACAAGCTAAGAGCTTTCAATCAAGCTGTAAGTCGTTTATGCAGCAAAAGAAATGTGAAAGTTAAATGCAACTGTATATGAAAAATACTAAATCACCAACAATATTCCCGGAGACATATTTCCTAGATTAGTCAATTTTAAGTTTCTTTCCTAAGCCTCTATCAGCGAGGGTTATCTTCGTTGGAATATAAGGGATTTCAACTAAGCTATATACGGTATATGCAGCGAAAAAAATGTGAGAGTTAAATACAACTGTATATGAAATATAAAGACTCATCAACAATATTCCTCGTGGCATAATTCCGAGATCCGTCAATTTTAAGTTCCTTTCCTAAGGCTCTATCAATGAGAGTTATACATCGTTGGAAAGAACAAAATAAGGGCTTTCAATCACACTATAAATAGTTTTTGCAGCAAAAGAAATGTGAAAGTTAAATGCAACTGTACATGAAAAATACAAAATCATCAACAATATTCCCATTGACATATTTCCTAAGTGAGTCAATTTTAAGTTCCTTTCCTAAGCCTCTATCAATGAGAGTTATACATTGTTGGAAAGAAAAAGCTAAGGGCTTTCAACCAAGCTATAAACGGTTTATGCAACAAAAGAAATGTGAAAGTTAAATGCAACTGTATATGAAACACACAAAATCATCAACAATATTCCCAGTGATATATTTCCTAAGTGAGTCAATTATAAGTTCCTTCCCTAAGCCTCTATCAACGAGAGTTATACATCGTTGGAAAGAACAAGCTAGGAGCTTTCAACCAAGCTGTAAATGATTTATGCAACAAAAGAAATGTGCCAGTTAAATGCAACTGTATATGAAAAACACAAAATCATCAACAATATTGCCAGTGACATATTTCCTAAGTGTGTCAATTATAAGTTCCTACTCTAAGCCTCTATCAATGAGAGTTATACATCGATGAAAAGAACAAGCTAAGAGATTTAAAGCAAGCTTTAAACAGTTTATGCAGCGAAAAAAATGTGAAAGTTAAATGCAACTGTATATGAAAAATACAAAATCATCAACAATATTGCCAGTGACATATTTCCTGGAAGAGTCAATTTTAAGTTCCTTTCCTAAGCTTCTTTCAATGAGAGTTATACATCGCTGGAAAGAACAAGCTAAGAGCTTTAATCAAGCTGTAAGTCGTTTATGCAGCAAAAGAAATGTGAAAGTTAAATGCAACTGTATATGAAAAATACAAAATCATCAAAAATATTCCCAGTGACATATTTCCCAGGTGAGTCAATTTCAAGTTCCTTTCCTAAGCCTCTATCAAGGAGAGTTATACATCGTTGGAAAGCACAATTTAAGAGCTTTCAACCGAGCTGTAAATGGTTTCTGCAGCAAAAGAAATGTGAAAGTTAAATGCAACTGTATATGAAAAATACAAAATCATCAACAATATTGCCAGTGACATATTTCCTGGAAGAGTCAATTTTAAGTTCCTTTCCTAAGCCTCTATCAAGGAGACTTATACATCATTGGAAAGAACAAGCTAAGGACTTTCAACCAAGCTATAAACGGTTTATGCAACAAAAGAAATGTGAAAGTTAGGTGCAACTGTATATGAAAAATACTAAATCACCAACAATATTCCCGGAGACATATTTCCTAGATTAGTCAATTTTAAGTTCCTTTCCTAAGGCTCTATCAATGAGAGTTATACATCGTTGGAAAGAACAAAATAAGGGCTTTCAATCACACTATAAATAGTTTTTGCAGCAAAAGAAATGTGAAAGTTAAATGCATTGTACATGAAAAATACAAAATCATCAACAATATTCCCATTGACATATTTCCTAAGTGAGTCAATTATAAGTTCCTTCCCTAAGCCTCTAGCAACGAGAGTTATACATCGTTCGAAAGAACAGTCTAAGAGCTTTCAATCAAGCTATAAATGGCTTATGCAACAATAGAAATGTGAAAGTTAGGTGCAACTGTATATGAAAAATACTAAATCACCAACAATATTGCCAGTGACATATTTCCTGGATGAGTCAATTTTAAGTTCCTTTCCTAAGCCTCTATCAATGAGAGTTATACATCGCTGGAAAGAACAAACTAAGAGCTTTCAATCAAGCTGTAAGTCGTTTATGCAACAAAAGAAATGTGATAGTTAAATGTAACTGTATATGAAAAATACAAAATCATCAACAATATTTCCAGTGACATATTTCCCAGGTGAGTCAATTTTAAGTTCCTTTCCTAAGCCTCTATCAAGGAGAGTTATACATCGCTGGAAAGAACAAGCTAAGAGCTTTCAATCAAGCTATAAATGATTTATGCAACAAAAGAAATGTGAAAGTTAAATGCAACTGTATATGAAAATTACAGATTCATCATCAATATTGCCAGTGACATATTTCCTAGATGAGTCAATTTTAAGTTCCTTTCCTAAGCCTCTAGCAATGAGAGTTATACGTCGTTTGAAAGAACAAGCTAAGAGCTTTCAATCAAGCTGTAAGTTGTTTATGCAGCAAAAGAAATGTGAAAGTTAAATGCAACTGTATATGAAAAATACAAAATCATCAACAATATTGCCAGTAACATATATCCCAGGTGAGTCAATTTTAAGTTCCTTTCCTAAGCCTCTATCAGGGAGAGTTATACATCGTTGGAAAGAACAAGTTAAGAGCTTTCAACCAAGCTGTAAATGGTTTCTGTAGCAAAAGAAATGTGAAAGTTAAATGCAACGGTATATGAAAAACACAAAATCATCAACAATATTGCCAGTAACATATTTCCTAGTTGAGTCAATTTTAAGTTCCTTTCCTAAGGCTCTATCAAGGAGAGTTATACATTGTTGGAAAGAAAAAGCTAAGGGCTTTCAACCAAGCTATAAACGGTTTATGCAACAAAAGAAATGTGAAAGTTAAATGCAACTGTATATGAAACACACAAAATTATCAACAATATTCCCAGTGACATATTTCCTAAGTGAGTCAATTATAAGTTCCTTCCCTAAGCCTCTATCAGCGAGGGTTATCTTCGTTGGAATATAAGGGATTTTAACTAAGCTATATACGGTATATGCAGCGAAAAAAATGTGAGAGTTAAATACAACTGTATATGAAAAATACAGACTCATCAACAATATTCCTCGTGGCATAATTCCGAGATCCGTCAATTTTAAGTTCCTTTCCTAAGGCTCTATCAATGAGAGTTATACATCGTTGGAAATAACAAAATAAGGGCTTTCAATCACACTATAAATAGTTTTTGCAGCAAAAGAAATGTGAAAGTTAAATGCAACTGTACATGAAAAATACAAAATCATCAACAATATTCCCATTGACATATTTCCTAAGTGAGTCAATTATAAGTTCCTTCCCTAAGCCTCTAGCAACGAGAGTTATACATCGTTCGAAAGAACAGTCTAAGAGCTTTCAATCAAGCTTTAAATGGCTTATGCAACAATAGAAATGTGAAAGTTAGGTGCAACTGTATATGAAAAATACTAAATCACCAACAATATTGCCAGTGACATATTTCCTGGATGAGTCAATTTTAAGTTCCTTTCCTAAGCCTCTATCAATGAGAGTTATACATCGCTGGAAAGAACAAGCTAAGAGCTTTCAATCAAGCTGCAAGTCGTTTATGCAACAAAACAAATGTGAAAGTTAAATGTAACTGTATATGAAAAATACAAAATCATCAACAATATTTCCAGTGACATATTTCCCAGGTGAGTCAATTTTAAGTTCCTTTCCTAAGCCTCTATCAAGGAGAGTTATACATCGCTGGAAAGAACAAGCTAAGAGCTTTCAATCAAGCTATAAATGATTTATGCAACAAAAGAAATGTGAAAGTTAAATGCAACTGTATATGAAAATTACAGATTCATCATCAATATTGCCAGTGACATATTTCCTAGATGAGTCAATTTTAAGTTCCTTTCCTAAGCCTCTAGCAATGAGAGTTATACGTCGTTTGAAAGAACAAGCTAAGAGCTTTCAACCAAGCTGTAAATGGTTTCTGCAGCAAAAGAAATGTGAAAGTTAAATGCAACTGTATATGAAAAACACAAAATCATCAACAATATTGCCAGTAATATATTTCCTAGTTGAGTCAATTTTAAGTTCCTTCCCTAAGGCTCTATCAAGGAGAGTTATACATTGTTGGAAAGAAAAAGCTAAGGGCTTTCAACCAAGCTATAAACGGTTTATGCAACAAAAGAAATGTGAAAGTTAAATGCAACTGTATATGAAACACACAAAATCATCAACAATATTCCCAGTGACATATTTCCTAAGTGAGTCAATTATAAGTTCCTTCCCTAAGCCTCTATCAACGAGAGTTATACATCGTTGGAAAGAACAAGCTAGGAGCTTTCAACCAAGCTGTAAATGATTTATGCAACAAAAGAAATGTGCCAGTTAAATGCAACTGTATATGAAAAACACAAAATCATCAACAATATTGCCAGTGACATATTTCCTAAGTGTGTCAATTATAAGTTCCTACTCTAAGCCTCTATCAATGAGAGTTATACATCGATGAAAAGAACAAGCTAAGAGATTTAAAGCAAGCTTTAAACAGTTTATGCAGCGTAAAAAATGTGAAAGTTAAATGCAACTGTATATGAAAAATACAAAATCATCAACAATATTGCCAGTGACATATTTCCTGGAAGAGTCAATTTTAAGTTCCTTTCCTAAGCTTCTTTCAATGAGAGTTATACATCGCTGGAAAGAACAAGCTAAGAGCTTTAATCAAGCTGTAAGTCGTTTATGCAGCAAAAGAAATGTGAAAGTTAAATGCAACTGTATATGAAAAATACAAAATCATCAACAATATTCCCAGTGACATATTTCCCAGGTGAGTCAATTTTAAGTTCCTTTCCTAAGCCTCTATCAAGGAGAGTTATACATCGTTGGAAAGCACAAGTTAAGAGCTTTTAACCGAGCTGTAAATGGTTTCTGCAGCAAAAGAAATGTGAAAGTTAAATGCAACTGTATATGAAAAATACAAAATCATCAACAATATTGCCAGTGACATATTTCCTGGAAGAGTCAATTTTAAGTTCCTTTCCTAAGCCTCTATCAAGGAGAGTTATACATCGTTGGAAAGAACAAGCTAAGGACTTTCAACCAAGCTATAAACGGTTTATGCAACAAAATAAATGTGAAAGTTAAATGCAACTGTACATGAAAAATACAAAATCATCAACAATATTCCCATTGACATATTTCCTAAGTGAGTCAATTATAAGTTCCTTCCCTAAGCCTCTATCAACGAGAGTTATACATCGTTTGAAAGACCAGTCTAAGAGCTTTCAACCAAGCTGTAAATGGTTTCTGCAGCAAAAGAAATGTGAAAGTTAAATGCAACTGCATATGGAAAATACATAATCATAGATATATGAAAATTACGGATTCACCAACAATATTGCCAGTGACATATTTCATAGATGAGTCAATTTGAAGTTCCTTTCCTAAGCCTCTATCAATGAGAGTTATACATCGTTGGAAGGAACAAGCTGAAAGCTTTCAACCAAGATGTAAATGGTTTCTGCAGCAAAAGAAATGTGAAAGTTAAATGCAACTGTATATGAAAAATACAAAATCATCAACAATATTGCCAGTGACATATTTCCTAGATGAGTCAATTTTAAGTTCCTTTCCTAAGCCTCTATCAAGGAGAGTTATACATCGTTGGAAAGAAAAAGCTAAGGGCTTTCAACCAAACTATAAATGGTTTATGCAGGAAAAGAAATGTGAAAGTGAAATGCAACTGCATATGGAAAACACATAATCATAGGTATATGAAAATTACAGATTCACCAACAATATTGCCAGTGACATATTTCCTAGATGAGTTAATTTTAAGTTCCTTTCCTAAGCCTCTATCAATGAGATTTATACATCGTTGGAAAAAAAAAGCTAAGAGCTTTCAACCAAGCTATAAATGGTTTATGCAGCAAAAGAAATGTGAAAGTTAAATGCAACTGTATATGAAAAATACTCAATCATCAACAATACTCCCAGTGACATATTTCCCAGGTGAGTTAATTTTAAGTTCCTTTCCTAAGCCTCTATGAAGGAGAGTTATACATCGTTGGAAAGAACAAGCTAAGAGCTTTCAAGCAAGCTGTAAATGGTTTCTGCAGCAAAAGAAATGTGAAAGTTAAATGCAACTGTATATGAAAAATACAAAATCATCAACAATATTGCCAGTGACATATTTCCTAGTTGAGTCAATTTTAAGTTCCTTTCCTAAGCCTCTATCAAGGAGAGTTATACATCGTTGGAAAGAACAAGCTAAGAGCTTTCAAGCAAGCAGTAAATGGTTTCTGCAGCAAAAGAAATGTGAAAGTTAAATGCAACTGTATATGAAAAATACAAAATCATCAACAATATTTCCAGTGACATATTTCCCAGGTGAGTCAATTTTAAGTTCCTTTCCTAAGCCTCTATCAAGGAGAGTTATACATCGCTGGAAAGAACAAGCTAAGAGCTTTCAATCAAGCTATAAATGATTTATGCAACAAAAGAAATGTGAAAGTTAAATGCAACTGTATATGAAAATTACAGATTCATCATCAATATTGCCAGTGACATATTTCCTAGATGAGTCAATTTTAAGTTCCTTTCCTAAGCCTCTATCAAGGAGAGTTATACACCGTTGGAAAGAACAAGCTAAGAGCTTTCAAGCAAGCTGTAAATGGTTTCTGCAGCAAAAGAAATGTGAAAGTTAAATGCAACTGTATATGAAAAATACAAAATCATCAACAATATTGCCAGTGACATATTTCCTAGTTGAGTCAATTTTAAGTTCCTTTCCTAAGCCTCTATCAAGGAGAGTTATACATCGTTGGAAACAAAAAGCTAAGGGCTTTCAACCAAACTATAAATGGTTTATGCAGGAAAAGAAATGTGAAAATGAAATGCAACTGCATATGGAAAATACAAAATCATAGGTATATGAAAATAACAGATTCATCAACAATATTGCCAGTGACATATTTCCTAGATGAGTCAATTTTAAGTTCCTTTCCTAAGCCTCTAGCAATGAGAGTTATACGTCGTTTGAAAGAACAAGCTAAGAGCTTTCAATCAAGCTGTAAGTCGTTTATGCAGCAAAAGAAATGTGAAAGTTAAATGCAACTGTATATGAAAAATACTAAATCACCAACAATATTCCCGGAGACATATTTCCTAGATTAGTCAATTTTAAGTTCCTTTCCTAAGCCTCTATCAGCGAGGGTTATCTTCGTTGGAATATAAGGGATTTCAACTAAGCTATATACGGTATATGCAGCGAAAAAAATGTGAGAGTTAAATACAACTGTATATGAAAAATACAGACTCATCAACAATATTCCTCGTGGCATAATTCCGAGATCCGTCAATTTTAAGTTCCTTTCCTAAGGCTCTATCAATGAGAGTTATACATCGTTGGAAAGAACAAAATAAGGGCTTTCAATCACACTATAAATAGTTTTTGCAGCAAAAGAAATGTGAAAGTTAAATGCAACTGTACATGAAAAATACAAAATCATCAACAATATTCCCATTGACATATTTCCTAAGTGAGTCAATTATAAGTTCCTTCCCTAAGCCTCTATCAACGAGAGTTATACATCGTTCGAAAGAACAGTCTAAGAGCTTTCAATCAAGCTATAAATGGCTTATGCAACAATAGAAATGTGAAAGTTAGGTGCAACTGTATATGAAAAATACTAAATCACCAACAATATTGCCAGTGACATATTTCCTGGATGAGTCAATTTTAAGTTCCTTTCCTAAGCCTCTATCAATGAGAGTTATACATCGCTGGAAAGAACAAGCTAAGAGCTTTCAATCAAGCTGTAAGTCGTTTATGCAACAAAACAAATGTGAAAGTTAAATGTAACTGTATATGAAAAATACAAAATCATCAACAATATTTCCAGTGACATATTTCCCAGGTGAGTCAATTTTAAGTTCCTTTCCTAAGCCTCTATCAAGGAGAGTTATACATCGCTGGAAAGAACAAGCTAAGAGCTTTCAATCAAGCTATAAATGATTTATGCAACAAAAGAAATGTGAAAGTTAAATGCAACTGTATATGAAAATTACAGATTCATCATCAATATTGCCAGTGACATATTTCCTAGATGAGTCAATTTTAAGTTCCTTTCCTAAGCCTCTAGCAATGAGAGTTATACGTCGTTTGAAAGAACAATCTAAGAGCTTTCAACCAAGCTGTAAGTCGTTTATGCAGCAAAAGAAATGTGAAAGTTAAATGCACCTGTATATGAAAAATACATTTTCATCAACAATATTCCCAGTGACATATTTCCCAGGTGAGTCAATTTTAAGGTCCTTTCCTAAGCGTCTATCAAGGCGTGTTATACATCGTTGGAAAGAACAAGCTAGGAGCTTTCAACCAAGCTATAAATGATTTATGCAACAAAAGAAATGTGAAAGTTAAATGCAACTGTACATGAAAATTACAAAATCATCAACAATATTGCCAGTGACATATATCCCAGGTGAGTCAATTTTAAGTTCCTTTCCTAAGCCTCTATCAGGGAGAGTTATACATCGTTGGAAAGAACAAGTTAAGAGCTTTCAACCAAGCTGTAAATGGTTTCTGCAGCAAAAGAAATGTGAAAGTTCAATGCAACTGTATATGAAAAACACAAAATCATCAACAATATTGCCAGTAACATATTTCCTAGTTGAGTCAATTTTAAGTTCCTTTCCTAAGCCTCTATCAAGGAGAGTTATACATTGTTGGAAAGAAAAAGCTAAGGGCTTTCAACCAAGCTATAAACGGTTTATGCAGCAAAAGAAATGTGAAAGTTAAATGCAACTGTATATGAAACACACAAAATCATCAACAATATTCCCAGTGATATATTTCCTAAGTGAGTCAATTATAAGTTCCTTCCCTAAGCCTCTATCAACGAGAGTTATACATCGTTGGAAAGAACAAGCTAGGAGCTTTCAACCAAGCTGTAAATGATTTATGCAACAAAAGAAATGTGCCAGTTAAATGCAACTGTATATGAAAAACACAAAATCATCAACAATATTGCCAGTGACATATTTCCTAAGTGTGTCAATTATAAGTTCCTACTCTAAGCCTCTATCAATGAGAGTTATACATCGATGAAAAGAACAAGCTAAGAGATTTAAAGCAAGCTTTAAACAGTTTATGCAGCGAAAAAAATGTGAAAGTTAAATGCAACTGTATATGAAAAATACAAAATCATCAACAATATTGCCAGTGACATATTTCCTGGAAGAGTCAATTTTAAGTTCCTTTCCTAAGCTTCTTTCAATGAGAGTTATACATCGCTGGAAAAAACAAGCTAAGAGCTTCAATCAAGCTAAGTCGTTTATGCAGCAAAAGAAATGTGAAAGTTAAATGCAACTGTATATGAAAAATACAAAATCATCAAAAATATTCCCAGTGACATATTTCCCAGGTGAGTCAATTTCAAGTTCCTTTCCTAAGCCTCTATCAAGGAGAGTTATACATCGTTGGAAAGCACAAGTTAAGAGCTTTCAACCGAGCTGTAAATGGTTTCTGCAGCAAAAGAAATGTGAAAGTTAAATGCAACTGTATATGAAAAATACAAAATCATCAACAATATTGCCAGTGACATATCTCCTGGAAGAGTCAATTTTAAGTTCCTTTCCTAAGCCTCTATCAAGGAGAGTTATACATCGTTGGAAAGAACAAGCTAAGGACTTTCAACCAAGCTATAAACGGTTTATGCAACAAAAGAAATGTGAAAGTTAAATGCAACTGTACATGAAAAATACAAAATCATCAACAATATTCCCAGTAACACATTTCCTAAGTGAGTCAATTCTAAGTTCCTTCCCTAAGCCTCTATCAACGAGAGTTATACATCGTTGGAAAGACCAGTCTAAGAGCTTTGAACCAAGCTGTAAATGGTTTCTGCAGCAAAAGAATACATATGAAAATACATAATCATAGATATATGAAAATTACGGATTCACCAACAATATTGCCAGTGACATATTTCCTAGATGAGTCAATTTGAAGTTCCTTTCCTAAGCCTCTATCAATGAGAGTTATACATCGTTGGAAAGAACAAGCTGAAAGCTTTCAACCAAGATGTAAATGGTTTCTGCAGCAAAAGAAATGTGAAAGTTAAATGCAACTGTATATGAAAAATACAAAATCATCAACAATATTGCCAGTGACATATTTCCTAGTTGAGTCAATTTTAAGTTCCTTTCCTAAGCCTCTATTAAGGAGAGTTATACATCGTTGGAAAGAAAAAGCTAAGGGCTTTCAACCAAACTATAAATGGTTTATGCAGGAAAAGAAATGTGAAAGTGAAATGCAACTGCATATGGAAAACACATAATCATAGGTATATGAAAATTACAGATTCACCAACAATATTGCCAGTGACATATTTCCTATATGAGTTAATTTTAAGTTCCTTTCCTAAGCCTCTATCAATGAGATTTATACATCGTTGAAAAAAAAAGCTAAGAGCTTTCAACCAAGCTATAAATGGTTTATGCAGCAAAAGAAATGTGAAAGTTAAATGCAACTGTATATGAAAAATACTCAATCATCAACAATACTCCCAGTGTCATATTTCCCAGGTGAGTCAATTTTAAGTTCCTTTCCTAAGCCTCTATGAAGGAGAGTTATACATCGTTGGAAAGAACAAGCTAAGAGCTTTCAAGCAAGCTGTAAATGGTTTCTGCAGCAAAAGAAATGTGAAAGTTAAATGCAACTGTATATGAAAAATACAAAATCATCAACAATATTGCCAGTGACATATTTCCTAGTTGAGTCAATTTTAAGTTCCTTTCCTAAGCCTCTATCAAGGAGAGTTATACATCGTTGGAAAGAAAAAGCTAAGGGCTTTCAACCAAACTATAAATGGTTTATGCAGGAAAAGAAATGTGAAAATGAAATGCAACTGCATATGGAAAATACAAAATCATAGGTATATGAAAATAACAGATTCACCAACAATATTGCCAGTGACATATTTCCTGGATGAGTCAATTTTAAGTTCCTTTCCTAAGCCTCTATCAATGAGAGTTATACATCGCTGGAAAGAACAAGCTAAGAGCTTTCAATCAAGCTGTAAGTCGTTTATGCAACAAAACAAATGTGAAAGTTAAATGTAACTGTATACGAAAAATACAAAATCATCAACAATATTCCCAGTGACATATTTCCCAGGTGAGTCAATTTTAAGTTCCTTTCCTAAGCCTCTATCAAGGAGAGTTATACATCGCTGGAAAGAACAAGCTAAGAGCTTTCAATCAAGCTATAAATGATTTATGCAACAAAAGAAATGTGAAAGTTAAATGCAACTGTATATGAAAATTACAGATTCATCAACAATATTGCCAGTGACATGTTTCCTAGATGAGTCAATTTTAAGTTCCTTTCCTAAGCCTCTAGCAATGAGAGTTATACGTCGTTTGAAAGAACAAGCTAAGAGCTTTCAATCAAGCTGTAAGTCGTTTATGCAGCAAAAGAAATGTGAAAGTTAAATGCAACTGTATATGAAAAATACAAAATCATCAACAATATTGCCAGTAACATATATCCCAGGTGAGTCAATTTTAAGTTCCTTTCCTAAGCCTCTATCAGGGAGAGTTATACATCGTTGGAAAGAACAAGTTAAGAGCTTTCAACCAAGCTGTAAATGGTTTCTGCAGCGAAAGAAATGTGAAAGTTAAATGCAACTGTATATGAAAAACACAAAATCATCAACAATATTGCCAGTAACATATTTCCTAGTTGAGTCAATTTTAAGTTCCTTTCCTAAGCATCTATCAAGGAGAGTTATACATTGTTAGAAAGAAAAAGCTAAGGGCTTTCAACCAAGCTATAAACGGTTTATGCAACAAAAGAAATGTGAAAGTTAAATGCAACTGTATATGAAACACACAAAATCATCAACAATATTCCCAGTGACATATTTCCTAAGTGAGTCAATTATAAGTTCCTTCCCTAAGCCTCTATCAACGAGAGTTATACATCGTTGGAAAGAACAAGCTAGGAGCTTTCAACCAAGCTGTAAATGATTTATGCAACAAAAGAAATGTGCCAGTTAAATGCAACTGTATATGAAAAATACTCAATCATCAACAATACTCCCAGTGACATATTTCCCAGGTGAGTCAATTTTAAGTTACTTTCCTAAGCCTCTATGAAGGAGAGTTATACATCGTTGGAAAGAACAAGCTAAGAGCTTTCAAGCAAGCTGTAAATGGTTTCTGCAGCAAAAGAAATGTGAAAGTTAAATGCAACTGTATATGAAAAATACAAAATCATCAATAATATTGCCAGTGACACATTTCCTAGTTGAGTCAATTTTAAGTTCCTTTCCTAAGCCTCTATCAAGGAGAGTTATACATCGTTGGAAAGAAAAAGCTAAGGGCTTTCAACCAAACTATAAATGGTTTATGCAGGAAAAGAAATGTGAAAATGAAATGCAACTGCATATGGAAAATACAAAATCATAGGTATATGAAAATAACAGATTCACCAACAATATTGCCAGTGACATATTTCCTAGATGAGTCAATTTGAAGTTCCTTTCCTAAGCCTCTATCAATGAGAGTTATACATCGTTGGAAAGAACAAGCTAAAAGCTTTCAACCAAGCTGTAAATGGTTTCTGCAGCAAAAGAAATGTGAAAGTTAAATGCAACTGTATATGAAAATTACAGATTCATCAACAATATTGCCAGTGACATATTTCCTAGATGAGTCAATTTTAAGTTCCTTTCCTAAGCCTCTAGCAATGAGAGTTATACGTCGTTTGAAAGAACAAGCTAAGAGCTTTCAATCAAGCTGTAAGTCGTTTATGCAGCAAAAGAAATGTGAAAGTTAAATGCAACTGTATATGAAAAATACAAAATCATCAACAATATTGCCAGTAACATATATCCCAGGTGAGTCAATTTTAAGTTCCTTTCCTAAGCCTCTATCAGGGAGGGTTATACATCGTTCGAAAGAACAGTCTAAGAGCTTTCAATCAAGCTATAAATGGCTTATGCAACAATAGAAATGTGAAAGTTAGGTGCAACTGTATATGAAAAATACTAAATCACCAACAATATTCCCGGAGACATATTTCCTAGATTAGTCAATTTTAAGTTCCTTTCCTAAGCCTCTATCAGCGAGGGTTATCTTCGTTGGAATATAAGGGATTTCAACTAAGCTATATACGGTATATGCAGCGAAAAAAATGTGCGAGTTAAATACAACTGTATATGAAAAATACAGACTCATCAACAATATTCCTCGTGGCATAATTCCGAGATCCGTCAATTTTAAGTTCCTTTCCTAAGGCACGATCAATGAGAGTTATACATCGTTGGAAAGAACAAAATAAGGGCTTTCAATCACACTATAAATAGTTTTTACAGCAAAAGAAATGTGAAAGTTAAATGCAACTGTACATGAAAAATACAAAATCATCAACAATATTCCCATTGACATATTTCCTAAGTGAGTCAATTATAAGTTCCTTCCCTAAGCCTCTATCAACGAGAGTTATACATCGTTCGAAAGAACAGTCTAAGAGCTTTCAATCAAGCTATAAATGGCTTATGCAACAATAGAAATGTGAAAGTTAGGTGCAACTGTATATGAAAAATACTAAATCACCAACAATATTGCCAGTGACATATTTCCTGGATGAGTCAATTTTAAGTTCCTTTCCTAAGCCTCTATCAATGAGAGTTATACATCGCTGGAAAGAACAAGCTAAGAGCTTTCAATCAAGCTGTAAGTCGTTTATGCAACAAAACAAATGTGAAAGTTAAATGTATCTGTATATGAAAAATACAAAATCATCAACAATATTCCCAGTGACATATTTCCCAGGTGAGTCAATTTTAAGTTCCTTTCCTAAGCCTCTATCAAGGAGAGTTATACATCGCTGGAAAGAACAAGCTAAGAGCTTTCAACCAAGCTATAAATGATTTATGCAACAAAAGAAATGTGAAAGTTAAATGCAACTGTATATGAAAAATACAGATTCAGCAACAATATTGCCAGTGACATATTTCCTAGATGAGTCAATTTTAAGTTCCTTTCCTAAGCCTCTAGCAATGAGAGTTATACGTCGTTTGAAAGAACAAGCTAAGAGCTTTCAATCAAGCTGTAAGTCGTTTATGCAGCTAAAGAAATGTGAAAGTTAAATGCAACTGTATATGAAAAATACAAAATCATCAACAATATTGCCAGTAACATATATCCCAGGTGAGTCAATTTTAAGTTCCTTTCCTAAGCCTCTATCAGGGAGAGTTATACATCGTTGGAAAGAACAAGTTAAGAGCTTTCAACCAAGTTGTAAATGGTTTCTTCAGCAAAAGAAATGTGAAAGTTAAATGCAACTGTATATGAAAAATACAAAATCATCAACAATATTGCCAGTAACATATATCCCAGGTGAGTCAATTTTAAGTTCCTTTCCTAAGCCTCTATCAGGGAGAGTTATACATCGTTGGAAAGAACAAGTTAAGAGCTTTCAACCAAGTTGTAAATGGTTTCTTCAGCAAAAGAAATGTGAAAGTTAAATGCAACTGTATATGAAAAATACAAAATCATCAACAATATTGCCAGTAACATATATCCCAGGTGAGTCAATTTTAAGTTCCTTTCCTAAGCCTCTATCAGGGAGAGTTATACATCGTTGGAAAGAACAAGTTAAGAGCTTTCAACCAAGTTGTAAATGGTTTCTTCAGCAAAAGAAATGTGAAAGTTAAATGCAACTGTATATGAAAAATACAAAATCATCAACAATATTGCCAGTAACATATATCCCAGGTGAGTCAATTTTAAGTTCCTTTCCTAAGCCTCTATCAAGGAGAGTTATACATTGTTAGAAAGAAAAAGCTAAGGGCTTTCAACCAAGCTATAAACGGTTTATGCAACAAAAGAAATGTGAAAGTTAAATGCAACTGTATATGAAACACACAAAATCATCAACAATATTCCCAGTGACATATTTCCTAAGTGAGTCAATTATAAGTTCCTTCCCTAAGCCTCTATCAACGAGAGTTATACATCGTTGGAAAGAACAAGCTAGGAGCTTTCAACCAAGCTGTAAATGATTTATGCAACAAAAGAAATGTGCCAGTTAAATGCAACTGTATATGAAAAACACAAAATCATCAACAATATTGCCAGTGACATATTTCCTAAGTATGTCAATTATAAGTTCCTACTCTAAGCCTCTATCAATGAGAGTTATACATCGATGAAAAGAACAAGCTAAGAAATTTAAAGCAAGCTTTAAACAGTTTATGCAGCGAAAAAAATGTGAAAGTTAAATGCAACTGTACATGAAAAATACAAAATCATCAACAATATTCCCATTGACATATTTCCTAAGTGAGTCAATTATAAGTTCCTTCCCTAAGCCTCTATCAACGAGAGTTATACATCGTTCGAAAGAACAGTCTAAGAGCTTTCAATCAAGCTATAAATGGCTTATGCAACAATAGAAATGTGAAAGTTAGGTGCAACTGTATATGAAAAATACTAAATCACCAACAATATTGCCAGTGACATATTTCCTGGATGAGTCAATTTTAAGTTCCTTTCCTAAGCCTCTATCAATGAGAGTTATACATCGCTGGAAAGAACAAGCTAAGAGCTTTCAATCAAGCTGTAAGTCGTTTATGCAACAAAACAAATGTGAAAGTTAAATGTATCTGTATATGAAAAATACAAAATCATCAACAATATTCCCAGTGACATATTTCCCAGGTGAGTCAATTTTAAGTTCCTTTCCTAAGCCTCTATCAACGGGAGTTATACATCGCTGGAAAGAACAAGCTAAGAGCTTTCAACCAAGCTATAAATGATTTATGCAACAAAAGAAATGTGAAAGTTAAATGCAACTGTATATGAAAATTACAGATTCATCAACAATATTGCCAGTGACATATTTCCTAGATGAGTCAATTTTAAGTTCCTTTCCTAAGCCTCTAGCAATGAGAGTTATACGTCGTTTGAAAGAACAAGCTAAGAGCTTTCAATCAAGCTGTAAGTCGTTTATGCAGCTAAAGAAATGTGAAAGTTAAATGCAACTGTATATGAAAAATACAAAATCATCAACAATATTGCCAGTAACATATATCCCAGGTGAGTCAATTTTAAGTTCCTTTCCTAAGCCTCTATCAGGGAGAGTTATACATCGTTGGAAAGAACAAGTTAAGAGCTTTCAACCAAGTTGTAAATGGTTTCTTCAGCAAAAGAAATGTGAAAGTTAAATGCAACTGTATATGAAAAATACAAAATCATCAACAATATTGCCAGTAACATATATCCCAGGTGAGTCAATTTTAAGTTCCTTTCCTAAGCCTCTATCAGGGAGAGTTATACATCGTTGGAAAGAACAAGTTAAGAGCTTTCAACCAAGTTGTAAATGGTTTCTTCAGCAAAAGAAATGTGAAAGTTAAATGCAACTGTATATGAAAAATACAAAATCATCAACAATATTGCCAGTAACATATATCCCAGGTGAGTCAATTTTAAGTTCCTTTCCTAAGCCTCTATCAGGGAGAGTTATACATCGTTGGAAAGAACAAGTTAAGAGCTTTCAACCAAGTTGTAAATGGTTTCTTCAGCAAAAGAAATGTGAAAGTTAAATGCAACTGTATATGAAAAATACAAAATCATCAACAATATTGCCAGTAACATATATCCCAGGTGAGTCAATTTTAAGTTCCTTTCCTAAGCCTCTATCAAGGAGAGTTATACATTGTTAGAAAGAAAAAGCTAAGGGCTTTCAACCAAGCTATAAACGGTTTATGCAACAAAAGAAATGTGAAAGTTAAATGCAACTGTATATGAAACACACAAAATCATCAACAATATTCCCAGTGACATATTTCCTAAGTGAGTCAATTATAAGTTCCTTCCCTAAGCCTCTATCAACGAGAGTTATACATCGTTGGAAAGAACAAGCTAGGAGCTTTCAACCAAGCTGTAAATGATTTATGCAACAAAAGAAATGTGCCAGTTAAATGCAACTGTATATGAAAAACACAAAATCATCAACAATATTGCCAGTGACATATTTCCTAAGTATGTCAATTATAAGTTCCTACTCTAAGCCTCTATCAATGAGAGTTATACATCGATGAAAAGAACAAGCTAAGAAATTTAAAGCAAGCTTTAAACAGTTTATGCAGCGAAAAAAATGTGAAAGTTAAATGCAACTGTATATGAAAAATACATAATCATAGATATATGAAAATTACGGATTCACCAACAATATTGCCAGTGACATATTTCCTAGATGAGTCAATTTGAAGTTCCTTTCCTAAGCCTCTATCAATGAGAGTTATACATCGTTGGAAAGAACAAGCTGAAAAGTTTCAACCAAGATGTAAATGGTTTCTGCAGCAAAAGAAATGTGAAAGTTAAATGCAACTGTATATGAAAAATACAGAATCACCAACAATATTGCCAGTGACATATTTCCTAGATGAGTCAATTTGAAGTTCCTTTCCTAAGCCTCTATCAATGAGAGTTATACATCGTTGGAAAGAACAAGCTAGGAGCTTTCAACCAAGCTGTAAATGATTTATGCAACAAAAGAAATGTGCCAGTTAAATGCAACTGTATATGAAAAACACAAAATCATCAACAATATTGCCAGTGACATATTTCCTAAGTATGTCAATTATAAGTTCCTACTCTAAGCCTCTATCAATGAGAGTTATACATCGATGAAAAGAACAAGCTAAGAAATTTAAAGCAAGCTTTAAACAGTTTATGCAGCGAAAAAAATGTGAAAGTTAAATGCAACTGTATATGAAAAATACATAATCATAGATATATGAAAATTACGGATTCATCAACAATATTGCCAGTGACATATTTCCTGGAAGAGTCAATTTTAAGTTCCTTTCCTAAGCTTCTTTCAATGAGAGTTATACATCGCTGGAAAGAACAAGCTAAGAGCTTTAATCAAGCTGTAAGTCGTTTATGCAGCAAAAGAAATGTGAAAGTTAAATGCAACTGTATATGAAATATACAAAATCATCAACAATATTCCCAGTGACATATTTCCCAGGTGAGTCAATTTTAAGTTCCTTTCCTAAGCCTCTATCAAGGAGAGTTATACATCGTTGGAAAGCACAAGTTAAGAGCTTTCAACCGAGCTGTAAATGGTTTCTGCAGCAAAAGAAATGTGAAAGTTAAATGCAACTGTATATGAAAAATACAAAATCATCAACAATATTGCCAGTGACATATTTCCTGGAAGAGTCAATTTTAAGTTCCTTTCCTAAGCCTCTATCAAGGAGAGTTATACATCGTTGGAAAGAACAAGCTAAGGACTTTCAACCAAGCTATAAACGGTTTATGCAACAAAAGAAATGTGAAAGTTAAATGCAACTGCATATGGAAAATACATAATCATAGATATATGAAAATTACGGATTCACCAACAATATTGCCAGTGACATATTTCCTAGATGAGTCAATTTGAAGTTCCTTTCCTAAGCCTCTATCAATGAGAGTTATACATCGTTGGAAAGAACAAGCTGAAAAGTTTCAACCAAGATGTAAATGGTTTCTGCAACAAAAGAAATGTGCAAGTTAAATGCAACTGTATATGAAAAACACAAAATCATCAACAATATTGCCAGTGACATATTTCCTAAGTGTGTCAATTTTAAGTTCCTTTCCTAAGCCTCTTTCAACGAGAGTTTTACATCGTTGGAGAGAACATGCTAAGAGCTTTCAACCAAGCTATAAATGGTTTATGCAGCAAAAGAAATGTGAAAGTTAAATGCAACTGTACATGGAAAATACAAAATCATCAACAATATTGCCAGTGACATATTTCCTAAGTGTGTCGATTATAAGTTCCTTTCCTAAGCCTCCATCAACCAGAGTTATACATCGTTGGAAAGAACAAAATAAGTGCTTTCGATCACGCTATAAACGGCAAAAGAAATGTGAAAGTTAAATGAAATTGTATATGAAAAATACAGAATCACCAACAATATTCCCAGTGACATATTTTCTAGATTTTAAGTTCCCTTTCTAAACCGCTTTCAACCTGAGTTTTACATCGTTGGAAACGGTTTATGCAACAAAACAAATATGAAAAATACGGTATCATCAACAATATTTCCAGTGTCATATTTCCTAGACGAGTCAATTTTAAGTTCCTTTCCTAAAGCTCTTTCAACCTAAGTTTTACATCGTTGGAAAGAACAAACTAAGACCTTTCAACTAAACTATAAACGGTTTATGCAACAAAACAAATGTGAAAGCTAAATGCAACTGTATATGAAAAATACAGAATCATCAACAATATTCCTAGTAACATATTTCCTAGATGAGTCAATTTTAAGCTCCTTTCCTAAACCTCTTTAAACCTTAGCTTTACATCGTTGTAGAGAGCAAGCTAAGAGCTTTCCAATAAGCTATAAACGGTTTATGCAACAAAACAACTGTGAAAGTTAAATGCAACTGTATATGAAAAATACAGAATCATCAACAATATTCCTAGTAACATATTTCCTAGATGAGTCAATTTTAAGTTCCTTTCCTAAACCTCTTTAAACCTTAGCTTTACATCGTTGTAGAGAGCAAGCTAAGAGCTTTCAATTAAGCTATAAACGGTTTATGCAACAAAACAAATGTGAAAGTTAAATGCAACTGTATATGAAAAACACAAAATCATCAACAATATTGCCAGTGACATATTTCCTATGTGTGTCAACTATAAGTTCCTTCCCTAAGCCTCTATCAATGAGAGTTATACATCGCTGAAAAGAACAAGCTAAGAGATTTCAATCAAGCTATAAACAGTTTATGCAACAATAGAAATGTGAAAGTTAGGTGCAACTGTATATGAAAAATACTAAACCATCAACAATATTCCCAGTGACATATTTCCTAGATTAGTCAATTTTAAGTTCATTTCCTAAGCCTCTATCAGCGAGGGTTATCTTCGTTAGAAAGAACAAAATAAGGGATTTGAACTAAGCTATATACGGTATATGCAGAGGAAAAAATGTGAGAGTTAAATACAACTGTATATGAAAAATACAGAGTCATCAACAATATTCCTCGTGACATAATTCCGAGATCCGTCAATTTTAAGTTCCTTTCCTAAGCTTCTATCAACCACAGTTATACATCGTAGGAAAGAACAAAATAAGGGCTTTCAATCACAGTATAGTTTTTGCAGCAAAAAAATGTGAAAGTTAAATGCAACTGTATATGAAAAATACAGAATCATCAACAATATTCCAAGTGACATATTTCCTAAGTGTGTCAATTATAAGTTCCTTCCCTAAGCCTCTATCAATGAGAGTTATACATTGTTGGAAAGAACAAGCTAGGAGCTTTCAATCAAGCTATAAATGATTTATGCAGCAAAAGAAATGTGAAAGTTAAATGCAACTGTATATGAAAAACACAAAATCATCAACAATATTTCCAGTGACATATTTCCTAAGTGTGTCAATTATAAGTTCCTTCCCTAAGCCTCTTTCAACGAGAGTTTTACATCGTTGGAGAGAACATGCTAAGAGCTTTCAACCAAGCTATAAATGGTTTATGCAGCAAAAAAAATGTGAAAGTTATATGCCACTGTATATGAAAAATACAGATTCATCAACAATATACCCAGTAACATATTTCCTAGAGGAGTCAATTTTAAGTTTCTTTCCCAAGCCTCTTTCAACGAGAGTTATACATCGTTGGAAAGAACAAGCTAGGAGCTTTCAACCAAGCTATAAATGATTTATGCAACAAAAGAAATGTGCAAGTTAAATGCAACTGTATATGAAAAACACAAAATCATCAACAATATTGCCAGTGACATATTTCCTAAGTGTGTCAATTTTAAGTTACTTTCCTAAGCCTCTTTCAACGAGAGTTTTACATCGTTGGAGAGAACATGCTAAGAGCTTTCAACCAAGCTATAAATGGTTTATGCAGCAAAAGAAATGTGAAAGTTAAATGCAACTGTATATGAAAAACACAAAATCATCAACAATATTGCCAGTAACATATTTCCTAGTTGAGTCAATTTTAAGTTCCTTTCCTAAGCCTCTATCAAGGAGAGTTATACATTATTAGAAAGAAAAAGCTAAGGGCTTTGAACCAAGCTATAAACGGTTTATGCAACAAAAGAAATGTGAAAGTTAAATGCAACTGTATATGAAACACACAAAATCATCAACAATATTCCCAGTGACATATTTCCTAAGTGAGTCAATTATAAGTTCCTTCCCTAAGCCTCTATCAACGAGAGTTATACATCGTTGGAAAGAACAAGCTAGGAGCTTTCAACCAAGCTGTAAATGATTTATGCAACAAAAGAAATGTGCTAGTTAAATGCAACTGTATATGAAAAACACAAAATCATCAACAATATTGCCAGTGACATATTTCCTAAGTGTGTCAATTATAAGTTCCTACTCTAAGCCTCTATCAATGAGAGTTATACATCGATGAAAAGAACAAGCTAAGAGATTCAAAGCAAGCTTTAAACAGTTTATGCAGCGAAAAAAATGTGAAAGTTAAATGCAACTGTATATGAAAAATACAAAATCATCAACAATATTGCCAGTGACATATTTCCTGGAAGAGTCAATTTTAAGTTCCTTTCCTAAGCTTCTTTCAATGAGAGTTATACATCGCTGGAAAGAACAAGCTAAGAGCTTTAATCAAGCTGTAAGTCGTTTATGCAGCAAAAGAAATGTGAAAGTTAAATGCAACTGTATATGAAATATACAAAATCATCAACAATATTCCCAGTGACATATTTCCCAGGTGAGTCAATTTTAAGTTCCTTTCCTAAGCCTCTATCAAGGAGAGTTATACATCGTTGGAAAGCACAAGTTAAGAGCTTTCAACCGAGCTGTAAATGGTTTCTGCAGCAAAAGAAATGTGAAAGTTAAATGCAACTGTATATGAAAAATACAAAATCATCAACAATATTGCCAGTGACATATTTCCTGGAAGAGTCAATTTTAAGTTCCTTTCCTCAGCTTCTATCAATGAGAGTTATACATCGTTGGAAAGAACAAGCTGAAAGCTTTCAACCAAGATGTAAATGGTTTCTGCAGCAAAAGAAATGTGAAAGTTAAATGCAACTGTATATGAAATATACAAAATCATCAACAATATTCCCAGTAACACATTTCCTAAGTGAGTCAATTATAAGTTCCTTCCCTAAGCCTCTATCAACGAGAGTTATACATCGTTGGAAAGACCAGTCTAAGAGCTTTCAACCAAGCTGTAAATGGTTTCTGCAGCAAAAGAAATGTGAAAGTTAAATGCAACTGCATATGGAAAATACATAATCATAGATATATGAAAATTACGGATTCACCAACAATATTGCCAGTGACATATTTCCTAGATGAGTCAATTTGAAGTTCCTTTCCTAAGCCTCTATCAATGAGAGTTATACATCGTTGGAAAGAACAAGCTGAAAGCTTTCAACCAAGATGTAAATGGTTTCTGCAGCAAAAGAAATGTGAAAGTTAAATGCAACTGTATATGAAAAATACAAAATCATCAACAATATTGCCAGTGACATATTTCCTAGTTGAGTCAATTTTAAGTTCCTTTCCTAAGCCTCTATCAAGGAGAGTTATACATCGTTGGAAAGAAAAAGCTAAGGGCTTTCAACCAAACTATAAATGGTTTATGCAGGAAAAGAAATGTGAAAGTGAAATGCAACTGCATATGGAAAACACATAATCATAGGTATATGAAAATTACAGATTCACCAACAATATTGCCAGTGACATATTTCCTAGATGAGTTAATTTTAAGTTCCTTTCCCAAGCCTCTATCAATGAGATTTATACATCGTTGGAAAAAAAAAGCTAAGAGCTTTCAACCAAGCTATAAATGGTTTATGCAGCAAAAGAAATGTGAAAGTTAAATGCAACTGTATATGAAAAATACTCAATCATCAACAATACTCCCACTGACATATTTCCCAGGTGAGTCAATTTTAAGTTCCTTTCCTAAGCCTCTATGAAAGAGAGTTATACATCGTTGGAAAGAACAAGCTAAGAGCTTTCAAGCAAGCTGTGAATCGTTTATGCAGCGAAAGAAATGTGAAAGTTAAATGCAACTGTATATGAAAAATACAAAATCATCAACAATATTGCCAGTGACATATTTCCTAGTTGAGTCAATTTTAAGTTCCTTTCCTAAGCCTCTATCAAGGAGAGTTATACATCGTTGGAAAGAAAAAGCTAAGGGCTTTCAACCAAACTATAAATGGTTTATGCAGGAAATGAAATGTGAAAATGAAATGCAACTGCATATGGAAAATACAAAATCATAGGTATATGAAAATAACAGATTCACCAACAATATTGCCAGTGACATATTTCCTAGATGAGTCAATTTGAAGTTCCTTTCCTAGGCCTCTATCAATGAGAGTTATTCATCGTTGGAAAGAACAAGCTAAGAGCTTTCAACCAAGCTGCAAATGGTTTCTGCAGCAAAAGAAATGTGAAAGTTAAATGCAACTGTATATGAAAAATACAGAATCACCAACAATATTGTCAGTGACATATTTCCTAGATGAATCAATTTTAAGTTCCGTTCCTAAGTCTCTACCAACATGGTTTATATATCGTTGGAAAGACAAAGCTAAGATCTTTCAACCAATCAATAAATGGTTTATGCAGCAAAAAAAATTTGAAAGTTATATGCCACTGTATATGAAAAATACAGATTCATCAACAATATACCCAGTGACATATTTCCTAGAGGAGTCAATTTTAAGTTTCTTTCCCAAGCCTCTTTCAACGAGAGTTATACATCGTTGGAAAGAACAAGCTAGGAGCTTTCAACCAAGCTATAAATGATTTATGCAACAAAAGAAATGTGCAAGTTAAATGCAACTGTATATGAAAAATACAAAATCATCAACAATATTGCCAGTGACATATTTCCTAAGTGTGTCAATTTTAAGTTCCTTTCCTAAGCCTCTTTCAACGAGAGTTTTACATCGTTGGAGAGAACATGCTAAGAGCTTTCAACCAAGCTATAAATGGTTTATGCAGCAAAAGAATTGTGAAAGTTAAATGCAACTGTACATGAAAAATACAAAATCATCAACAATATTGCCAGTGACATATTTCCTAAGTGTGTCGATTATAAGTTCCTTTCCTAAGCCTCCATCAACCAGAGTTATACATCGTTGGAAAGAACAAAATAAGTGCTTTCGATCACGCTATAAACGGCAAAAGAAATGTGAAAGTTAAATGAAATTGTATATGAAAAATACAGAATCACCAACAATATTCCCAGTGACATATTTCCTAGATTTTAAGTTCCCTTTCTAAACCGCTTTCAACCTGAGTTTTACATCGTTGGAAATAACAAGCTAAGAGTTTTCAATTAAGCTATAAACGGTTTATGCAACAAAACAAATATGAAAAATACGGTATCATCAACAATATTTCCAGTGTCATATTTCCTAGATGAGTCAATTTTAAGTTCCTTTCCTAAAGCTCTTTCAACCTAAGTTTTAAATCGTTGGAAAGAACAAACTAAGACCTTTCAACTAAACTATAAACGGTTTATGCAACAAAACAAATGTGAAAGCTAAATGCAACTGTATATGAAAAATACAGAATCATCAACAATATTCCTAGTAACATATTTCCTAGATGAGTCAATTTTAAGCTCCTTTCCTAAACCTCTTTAAACCTTAGCTTTACATCGTTGTAGAGAGCAAGCTAAGAGCTTTCCAATAAGCTATAAACGGTTTATGCAACAAAACAACTGTGAAAGTTAAATGCAACTGTATATGAAAAATACAGAATCATCAACAATATTCCTAGTAACATATTTCCTAGATGAGTCAATTTTAAGTTCCTTTCCTAAACCTCTTTAAACCTTAGCTTTACATCGTTGTAGAGAGCAAGCTAAGAGCTTTCAATTAAGCTATAAACGGTTTATGCAACAAAACAAATGTGAAAGTTAAATGCAACTGTATATGAAAAACACAAAATCATCAACAATATTGCCAGTGACATATTTCCTATGTGTGTCAACTATAAGTTCCTTCCCTAAACCTCTATCAATGAGAGTTATACATCGCTGAAAAGAACAAGCTAAGAGATTTCAATCAAGCTATAAACAGTTTATGCAACAATAGAAATGTGAAAGTTAGGTGCAACTGTATATGAAAAATACTAAACCATCAACAATATTCCCAGTGACATATTTCCTAGATTAGTCAATTTTAAGTTCATTTCCTAAGCCTCTATCAGCGAGGGTTATCTTCGTTGGAAAGAACAAAATAAGGGATTTGAACTAAGCTATATACGGTATATGCAGAGGAAAAAATGTGAGAGTTAAATACAACTGTATATGAAAAATACAGAGTCATCAACAATATTCCTCGTGACATAATTCCGAGATCCGTCAATTTTAAGTTCCTTTCCTAAGCTTCTATCAACCACAGTTATACATCGTTGGAAAGAACAAAATAAGGGCTTTCAATCACAGTATAGTTTTTGCAGCAAAAAAATGTGAAAGTTAAATGCAACTGTATATGAAAAATACAGAATCATCAACAATATTCCAAGTGACATATTTCCTAAGTGTGTCAATTATAAGTTCCTTCCCTAAGCCTCTATCAATGAGAGTTATACATTGTTGGAAAGAACAAGCTAGGAGCTTTCAATCAAGCTATAAATGATTTATGCAACAAAAGAAATGTGAAAGTTAAATGCAACTGTATATGAAAAACACAAAATCATCAACAATATTTCCAGTGACATATTTCCTAAGTGTGTCAATTATAAGTTCCTTCCCTAAGCCTCTATCAATGAGAATTACACATCGTTGGAAAGAACAAGCTAGGAGCTTTCAATCAAGCTGTAAGTCGTTTATGCAGCAAAAGAAATGTGAAAGTTAAATGCAACTATATATGAAAAATACAAAATCATCAACAATATTCCCAGTGACATATTTCACAGGTGAGTCAATTTTAAGTTTCTTTCCTAAGCTTCTATCAATGAGAGTTATACGTCGCTGGAAAGAACAAGCTAAGAGCTTTCAATCAAGCTGTAAGTCGTTTATGCAGCAAAAGAAATGTGAAAGTTAAATGCAACTGTATATGAAAAATACAAAATCATCAACAATATTCCCAGTGACATATTTCCCAGGTGAGTCAATTTTAAGTTCCTTTCCTAAGCCTCTATCAACGGGAGTTATACATCGTTGGAGAGAACAAGCTAAGGGCTTTCAACCAAGCTATAAATGGTTTATGCAGCAAAAGAAATGTGAAAGTTAAATGCAACTGTACATGAAAAATACAAAATCATCAACAATATTGCCATTGACATATTTCCTAAGTGAGTCAATTATAAGTTCTTTCTCTAAGGCTCTATCAACGAGAGTTATACATCGTTCGAAAGAACAGTATAAGAGCTTTCAATCAGGCTATAAATGACTTATGCAACAATAGAAATGTGAAAGTTAGGTGCAACTGTATATGAAAAATACAAAATCATCAACAATATTGCCAGTGACATATTTCCTGGAAGAGTCAATTTTAAGTTCCTTCCCTAAGCCTCTATCAATGAGAATTACACATCGTTGGAAAGAACAAGCTAGGAGCTTTCAATCAAGCTGTAAGTCGTTTATGCAGCAAAAGAAATGTGAAAGTTAAATGCAACTGTATATGAAAAACACAAAATCATCAACAATATTTCCAGTGACATATTTCCTAAGTGTGTCAATTATAAGTTCCTTCCCTAAGCCTCTATCAATGAGAATTACACATCGTTGGAAAGAACAAGCTAAGAGCTTTCAATCAAGCTGTAAGTCGTTTATGCAGCGAAAGAAATGTGAAAGTTAAATGCAACTGTATATGAAAAATACAAAATCATCAACAATATTCCCAGTGACATATTTCCCAGGTGAGTCTATTTTAAGTAACTTTCCTAAGCCTCTATCAAGGAGAGTTATACATCGTTGGAAAGAACAAGTTAAGAGCTTCCAACCAAGCTGTAATTGGTTTCTGCAGCAAAAGAAATGTGAAAGTTAAATGCAACTGTATATGAAAAATACAAAGTCATCAACAATATTGCCAGTAACATATTTCCTAGATGAGTCAATTTTAAGTTCCTTTCCTAAGCCTCTATCAAGGAGAGTTATACATCGTTGGAAAGAACAAGCTAAGGACTTTCAACCAAGCTATAACCGGTTTATGCAACAAAAGAAATGTGAAAGTTAAATGCAACTGTACATGAAAAATACAAAATCATCAACAATATTCCCAGTAACATATTTCCTAAGTGAGTCAATTATAAGTTCCTTCCCTAAGCCTCTATCAAGGAGAGTTATACATCGTTGGAAAGAAAAAGCTAAGAGCTTTCAATCAAGCTGTATGTCGTTTATGCAGCAAAAGAAATGTGAAAGTTAAATGCAACTGTATATGAAAAATACAAAATCATCAACAATATTGCCAGTGACATATTTCCGGGAAGAGTCAATTTTAAGTTCCTTGCTAAGCTTCTATCAATGGAAAGAACAAGCTAAGAGCTTTCAATCAAGCTGTAAATGGTTTCTGCAGCAAAAGATATGTGAAAGTTAAATGCAACTGCATATGGAAAATACATAATCATAGGTATATGAAAATTACAGATTCACCAACAATATTGCCAGTGACATATTTCCTAGATGATTTAATTTTAAGTTCCTTTCCTAAGCCTCTATCAATGAGATTTATACATCGTTGGAAAGAAAAAGCTAAGAGCTTTCAACCAAGCTATAAATGGTTTATGCAGCAAAAGAAATGTGAAAGTTAAATGCAACTGTATATGAAAAATACTCAATCATCAACAATACTCCCAGTGACGTATTTCCCAGGTGAGTCAATTTTAAGTTCCTTTCCTAAGCCTCTATGAAGGAGAGTTATACATCGTTGGAAAGAACAAGCTAAGAGATTTAAAGCAAGCTTTAAACAGTTTATGCAGCGAAAAAAATGTGAAAGTTAAATGCAACTGTATATGAAAAATACAAAATCATCAACAATATTGCCAGTGACATATTTCCTGGAAGAGTCAATTTTAAGTTCCTTTCCTAAGCCTCTATCAATGAGAGTTATACATCGCTGGAAAGAACAAGCTAAGAGCTTTCAATCAAGCTGTAAGCCGTTTATGCAGCAAAAGAAATGTGCAAGTTAAATGCAACTGTATATGAAAAACACAAAATCATCAACAATATTGCCAGTGACATATTTCCTAAGTGTGTCAATTTTAAGTTCCTTTCCTAAGCCTCTTTCAACGAGAGTTTTACATCGTTGGAGAGAACATGCTAAGAGCTTTCAACCAAGCTATAAATGGTTTATGCAGCAAAAGAATTGTGAAAGTTAAATGCAACTGTACATGAAAAATACAAAATCATCAACAATATTGCCAGTGACATATTTCCTAAGTGTGTCGATTATAAGTTCCTTTCCTAAGCCTCCATCAACCAGAGTTATACATCGTTGGAAAGAACAAAATAAGTGCTTTCGATCACGCTATAAACGGCAAAAGAAATGTGAAAGTTAAATGAAATTGTATATGAAAAATACAGAATCACCAACAATATTCCCAGTGACATATTTCCTAGATTTTAAGTTCCCTTTCTAAACCGCTTTCAACCTGAGTTTTACATCGTTGGAAATAACAAGCTAAGAGTTTTCAATTAAGCTATAAACGGTTTATGCAACAAAACAAATATGAAAAATACGGTATCATCAACAATATTTCCAGTGTCATATTTCCTAGATGAGTCAATTTTAAGTTCCTTTCCTAAAGCTCTTTCAACCTAAGTTTTACATCGTTGGAAAGAACAAACTAAGACCTTTCAACTAAACTATAAACGGTTTATGCAACAAAACAAATGTGAAAGCTAAATGCAACTGTATATGAAAAATACAGAATCATCAACAATATTCCTAGTAACATATTTCCTAGATGAGTCAATTTTAAGCTCCTTTCCTAAACCTCTTTAAACCTTAGCTTTACATCGTTGTAGAGAGCAAGCTAAGAGCTTTCCAATAAGCTATAAACGGTTTATGCAACAAAACAACTGTGAAAGTTAAATGCAACTGTATATGAAAAATACAGAATCATCAACAATATTCCTAGTAACATATTTCCTAGGTGAGTCAATTTTAAGTTCCTTTCCTAAACCTCTTTAAACCTTAGCTTTACATCGTTGTAGAGAGCAAGCTAAGAGCTTTCAATTAAGCTATAAACGGTTTATGCAACAAAACAAATGTGAAAGTTAAATGCAACTGTATATGAAAAACACAAAATCATCAACAATATTGCCAGTGACATATTTCCTATGTGTGTCAACTATAAGTTCCTTCCCTAAACCTCTATCAATGAGAGTTATACATCGCTGAAAAGAACAAGCTAAGAGATTTCAATCAAGCTATAAACAGTTTATGCAACAATAGAAATGTGAAAGTTAGGTGCAACTGTATATGAAAAATACTAAACCATCAACAATATTCCCAGTGACATATTTCCTAGATTAGTCAATTTTAAGTTCATTTCCTAAGCCTCTATCAGCGAGGGTTATCTTCGTTGGAAAGAACAAAATAAGGGATTTGAACTAAGCTATATACGGTATATGCAGAGGAAAAAATGTGAGAGTTAAATACAACTGTATATGAAAAATACAGAGTCATCAACAATATTCCTCGTGACATAATTCCGAGATCCGTCAATTTTAAGTTCCTTTCCTAAGCTTCTATCAACCACAGTTATACATCGTTGGAAAGAACAAAATAAGGGCTTTCAATCACAGTATAGTTTTTGCAGCAAAAAAATGTGAAAGTTAAATGCAACTGTATATGAAAAATACAGAATCATCAACAATATTCCAAGTGACATATTTCCTAAGTGTGTCAATTATAAGTTCCTTCCCTAAGCCTCTATCAATGAGAGTTATACATTGTTGGAAAGAACAAGCTAGGAGCTTTCAATCAAGCTATAAATGATTTATGCAACAAAAGAAATGTGAAAGTTAAATGCAACTGTATATGAAAAACGCAAAATCATCAACAATATTTCCAGTGACATATTTCCTAAGTGTGTCAATTATAAGTTCCTTCCCTAAGCCTCTATCAATGAGAATTACACATCGTTGGAAAGAACAAGCTAGGAGCTTTCAATCAAGCTGTAAGTCGTTTATGCAGCAAAAGAAATGTGAAAGTTAAATGCAACTGTATATGAAAAATACAAAATCATCAACAATATTCCCAGTGACATATTTCACAGGTGAGTCAATTTTAAGTTTCTTTCCTAAGCTTCTATCAATGAGAGTTATACGTCGCTGGAAAGAACAAGCTAAGAGCTTTCAATCAAGCTGTAAGTCGTTTATGCAGCAAAAGAAATGTGAAAGTTAAATGCAACTGTATATGAAAAATACAAAATCATCAACAATATTCCCAGTGACATATTTCCCAGGTGAGTCAATTTTAAGTTCCTTTCCTAAGCCTCTATCAATGAGAGTTATACATCGTTGGAGAGAACAAGCTAAGGGCTTTCAACCAAGCTATAAATGGTTTATGCAGCAAAAGAAATGTGAAAGTTAAATGCAACTGTACATGAAAAATACAAAATCATCAACAATATTGCCATTGACATATTTCCTAAGTGAGTCAATTATAAGTTCTTTCTCTAAGGCTCTATCAACGAGAGTTATACATCGTTCGAAAGAACAGTATAAGAGCTTTCAATCAGGCTATAAATGACTTATGCAACAATAGAAATGTGAAAGTTAGGTGCAACTGTATATGAAAAATACAAAATCATCAACAATATTGCCAGTGACATATTTCCTAGATGAGTCAATTTTAAGTTCCTTCCCTAAGCCTCTATCAATGAGAATTACACATCGTTGGAAAGAACAAGCTAGGAGCTTTCAATCAAGCTGTAAGTCGTTTATGCAGCAAAAGAAATGTGAAAGTTAAATGCAACTGTATATGAAAAACACAAAATCATCAACAATATTTCCAGTGACATATTTCCTAAGTGTGTCAATTATAAGTTCCTTCCCTAAGCCTCTATCAACGAGAATTATACATCGTTGGAAAGAACAAGCTAAGAGCTTTCAATCAAGCTGTAAGTCGTTTATGCAGCGAAAGAAATGTGAAAGTTAAATGCAACTGTATATGAAAAATACAAAATCATCAACAATATTCCCAGTGACATATTTCCTAGGTGAGTCAATTTTAAGTTACTTTCCTAAGCCTCTATCAAGGAGAGTTATACATCGTTGGAAAGAACAAGTTAAGAGCTTTCAACCAAGCTGTAATTGGTTTCTGCAGCAAAAGAAATGTGAAAGTTAAATGCAACTGTATATGAAAAATACAAAGTCATCAACAATATTGCCAGTAACATATTTCCTAGATGAGTCAATTTTAAGTTCCTTTCCTAAGCCTCTATCAAGGAGAGTTATACATCGTTGGAAAGAACAAGCTAAGGACTTTCAACCAAGCTATAACCGGTTTATGCAACAAAAGAAATGTGAAAGTTAAATGCAACTGTACATGAAAAATACAAAATCATCAACAATATTCCCAGTAACATATTTCCTAAGTGAGTCAATTATAAGTTCCTTCCCTAAGCCTCTATCAAGGAGAGTTATACATCGTTGGAAAGAAAAAGCTAAGAGCTTTCAATCAAGCTGTATGTCGTTTATGCAGCAAAAGAAATGTGAAAGTTAAATGCAACTGTATATGAAAAATACAAAATCATCAACAATATTGCCAGTGACATATTTCCGGGATGAGTCAATTTTAAGTTCCTTGCTAAGCTTCTATCAATGGAAAGAACAAGCTAAGAGCTTTCAATCAAGCTGTAAATGGTTTCTGCAGCAAAAGATATGTGAAAGTTAAATGCAACTGCATATGGAAAATACATAATCATAGGTATATGAAAATTACAGATTCACCAACAATATTGCCAGTGACATATTTCCTAGATGATTTAATTTTAAGTTCCTTTCCTAAGCCTCTATCAATGAGATTTATACATCGTTGGAAAGAAAAAGCTAAGAGCTTTCAACCAAGCTATAAATGGTTTATGCAGCAAAAGAAATGTGAAAGTTAAATGCAACTGTATATGAAAAATACTCAATCATCAACAATACTCCCAGTGACGTATTTCCCAGGTGAGTCAATTTTAAGTTCCTTTCCTAAGCCTCTATGAAGGAGAGTTATACATCGTTGGAAAGAACAAGCTAAGAGATTTAAAGCAAGCTTTAAACAGTTTATGCAGCGAAAAAAATGTGAAAGTTAAATGCAACTGTATATGAAAAATACAAAATCATCAACAATATTGCCAGTGACATATTTCCTATGTGTGTCAACTATAAGTTCCTTCCCTAAACCTCTATCAATGAGAGTTATACATCGCTGAAAAGAACAAGCTAAGAGATTTCAATCAAGCTATAAACAGTTTATGCAACAATAGAAATGTGAAAGTTAGGTGCAACTGTATATGAAAAATACTAAACCATCAACAATATTCCCAGTGACATATTTCCTAGATTAGTCAATTTTAAGTTCATTTCCTAAGCCTCTATCAGCGAGGGTTATCTTCGTTGGAAAGAACAAAATAAGGGATTTGAACTAAGCTATATACGGTATATGCAGAGGAAAAAATGTGAGAGTTAAATACAACTGTATATGAAAAATACAGAGTCATCAACAATATTCCTCGTGACATAATTCCGAGATCCGTCAATTTTAAGTTCCTTTCCTAAGCTTCTATCAACCACAGTTATACATCGTTGGAAAGAACAAAATAAGGGCTTTCAATCACAGTATAGTTTTTGCAGCAAAAAAATGTGAAAGTTAAATGCAACTGTATATGAAAAATACAGAATCATCAACAATATTCCAAGTGACATATTTCCTAAGTGTGTCAATTATAAGTTCCTTCCCTAAGCCTCTATCAATGAGAGTTATACATTGTTGGAAAGAACAAGCTAGGAGCTTTCAATCAAGCTATAAATGATTTATGCAACAAAAGAAATGTGAAAGTTAAATGCAACTGTATATGAAAAACGCAAAATCATCAACAATATTTCCAGTGACATATTTCCTAAGTGTGTCAATTATAAGTTCCTTCCCTAAGCCTCTATCAATGAGAATTACACATCGTTGGAAAGAACAAGCTAGGAGCTTTCAATCAAGCTGTAAGTCGTTTATGCAGCAAAAGAAATGTGAAAGTTAAATGCAACTGTATATGAAAAATACAAAATCATCAACAATGTTCCCAGTGACATATTTCACAGGTGAGTCAATTTTAAGTTTCTTTCCTAAGCTTCTATCAATGAGAGTTATACGTCGCTGGAAAGAACAAGCTAAGAGCTTTCAATCAAGCTGTAAGTCGTTTATGCAGCAAAAGAAATGTGAAAGTTAAATGCAACTGTATATGAAAAATACAAAATCATCAACAATATTCCCAGTGACATATTTCCCAGGTGAGTCAATTTTAAGTTCCTTTCCTAAGCCTCTATCAATGAGAGTTATACATCATTGGAGAGAACAAGCTAAGGGCTTTCAACCAAGCTATAAATGGTTTATGCAGCAAAAGAAATGTGAAAGTTAAATGCAACTGTACATGAAAAATACAAAATCATCAACAATATTGCCATTGACATATTTCCTAAGTGAGTCAATTATAAGTTCTTTCTCTAAGGCTCTATCAACGAGAGTTATACATCGTTCGAAAGAACAGTATAAGAGCTTTCAATCAGGCTATAAATGACTTATGCAACAATAGAAATGTGAAAGTTAGGTGCAACTGTATATGAAAAATACAAAATCATCAACAATATTGCCAGTGACATATTTCCTAGATGAGTCAATTTTAAGTTCCTTCCCTAAGCCTCTATCAATGAGAATTACACATCGTTGGAAAGAACAAGCTAGGAGCTTTCAATCAAGCTGTAAGTCGTTTATGCAGCAAAAGAAATGTGAAAGTTAAATGCAACTGTATATGAAAAACACAAAATCATCAACAATATTTCCAGTGACATATTTCCTAAGTGTGTCAATTATAAGTTCCTTCCCTAAGCCTCTATCAACGAGAATTATACATCGTTGGAAAGAACAAGCTAAGAGCTTTCAATCAAGCTGTAAGTCGTTTATGCAGCGAAAGAAATGTGAAAGTTAAATGCAACTGTATATGAAAAATACAAAATCATCAACAATATTCCCAGTGACATATGAGTCAATTTTAAGTTACTTTCCTAAGCCTCTATCAAGGAGAGTTATACATCGTTGGAAAGAACAAGTTAAGAGCTTTCAACCAAGCTGTAATTGGTTTCTGCAGCAAAAGAAATGTGAAAGTTAAATGCAACTGTATATGAAAAATACAAAGTCATCAACAATATTGCCAGTAACATATTTCCTAGATGAGTCAATTTTAAGTTCCTTTCCTAAGCCTCTATCAAGGAGAGTTATACATCGTTGGAAAGAACAAGCTAAGGACTTTCAACCAAGCTATAACCGGTTTATGCAACAAAAGAAATGTGAAAGTTAAATGCAACTGTACATGAAAAATACAAAATCATCAACAATATTCCCAGTAACATATTTCCTAAGTGAGTCAATTATAAGTTCCTTCCCTAAGCCTCTATCAAGGAGAGTTATACATCGTTGGAAAGAAAAAGCTAAGAGCTTTCAATCAAGCTGTATGTCGTTTATGCAGCAAAAGAAATGTGAAAGTTAAATGCAACTGTATATGAAAAATACAAAATCATCAACAATATTGCCAGTGACATATTTCCGGGATGAGTCAATTTTAAGTTCCTTGCTAAGCTTCTATCAATGGAAAGAACAAGCTAAGAGCTTTCAATCAAGCTGTAAATGGTTTCTGCAGCAAAAGATATGTGAAAGTTAAATGCAACTGCATATGGAAAATACATAATCATAGGTATATGAAAATTACAGATTCACCAACAATATTGCCAGTGACATATTTCCTAGATGATTTAATTTTAAGTTCCTTTCCTAAGCCTCTATCAATGAGATTTATACATCGTTGGAAAGAAAAAGCTAAGAGCTTTCAACCAAGCTATAAATGGTTTATGCAGCAAAAGAAATGTGAAAGTTAAATGCAACTGTATATGAAAAATACTCAATCATCAACAATACTCCCAGTGACGTATTTCCCAGGTGAGTCAATTTTAAGTTCCTTTCCTAAGCCTCTATGAAGGAGAGTTATACATCGTTGGAAAGAACAAGCTAAGAGATTTAAAGCAAGCTTTAAACAGTTTATGCAGCGAAAAAAATGTGAAAGTTAAATGCAACTGTATATGAAAAATACAAAATCATCAACAATATTGCCAGTGACATATTTCCTGGAAGAGTCAATTTTAAGTTCCTTTCCTAAGCCTCTATCAATGAGAGTTATACATCGCTGGAAAGAACAAGCTAAGAGCTTTCAATCAAGCTGTAAGTCGTTTATGCAGCAAAAGAAATGTGAAAGTTAAATGCAACTGTATATGAAAAATACAAAATCATCAACAATATTCCCAGTGACATATTTCCCAGGTGAGTCAATTTTAAGTTCCTTTCCTAAGCCTCTATCAAGGGGAGTTATACATCGTTGGAAAGAACAAGTTAAGAGCTTTCAACCAAGCTGTAAATGGTTTCTGCAGCAAAAGAAATGTGCAAGTTAAATGCAACTGTATATGAAAAATACAAAATCATCAACAATATTGCCAGTGACATATTTCCTGGAAGAGTCAATTTTAAGTTCCTTTCCTAAGCCTCTGTCAAGGAGAGTTATACATAGTTGGAAAGAACAAGCTAAGGACTTTCAACCAAGCTATAAACGGTTTATGCAACAAAAGAAATGTGAAAGTTAAATGCAACTGTACATGAAAAATACAAAATCATCAACAATATTCCCAATAACATATTTCCTAGATGAGTCAATTTGAAGTTCCTTTCCTAAGCCTCTATCAATGAGAGTTATACATCGTTGGAAAGAACAAGCCAAAAGCTTTCAACCAAGCTGTAAATGGTTTCTGCAGCAAAAGAAATGTGAAAGTTAAATGCAACTGTATATGAAAAATACAAAATCATCAACAATATTGCAAGTGACATATTTCCTAGTTGAGTCAATTTTAAGTTCCTTTCCTAAGCCTCTATCAAGAAGGGTTATACATCGTTGGAAAGAAAAAGCTAAGGGCTTTCAACCAAACTATAAATGGTTTATGCAGGAAAAGAAATGTGAAAGTGAAATGCAACTGCATATGGAAAATACATAATCATAGGTATATGAAAATTACAGATTCACCAACAATATTGCCAGTGACATATTTCCTAGATGAGTTAATTTTAAGTTCCTTTCCTAAGCCTCTATCAATTAGATTTATACATCGTTGGAAAGAAAAAGCTAAGAGCTTTCAACCAAGCTATAAATGGTTTATGCAGCAAAAGAAATGTGAAAGTTAAATGCAACTGTATATGAAAAATACTCAATCATCAACAATACTCCCAGTGACATATTTCCCAGGTGAGTCAATTTTAAGTTCCTTTCCTAAGCCTCTATGAGGGAGAGTTATACATCGTTGGAAAGAACAAGCTAAGAGCTTTCAACCAAGCTGTAAATGGTTTCTGCAGCAAAAGAAATGTGAAAGTTAAATGCAACTGTATATGAAAAATACAAAATCATCAACAATATTGCCAGTGACATATTTCCCAGTTGAGTCAATTTTAAGTTCCTTTCCTAAGCCTCTATCAAGGAGAGTTATACATCGTTGGAAAGAAAAAGCTAGGGGCTTTCAACCAAACTATAAACGGTTTATGCAGGAAAAGAAATGTGAAAGTGAAATGTAACTGCATATGGAAAATACATAATCATAGGTATATGAAAATTACAGATTCACCAAAAATATTGCCAGTGACATATTTCCTAGATGAGTCAATTTGAAGTTCCTTTCCTAAGCCTCTATCAATGAGAGTTATACATCGTTGGAAAGAACAAGCTAGAAGCTTTCAACCAAGCTGTAAATGGTTTCTGCAGCAAAAGAAATGTGAAAGTTAAATGCAACTGTATATGAAAAATACAGAATCACCAACAATATTGTCAGTGACATATTTCCTAGATGAATCAATTTTAAGTTCCGTTCCTAAGTCTCTACCAACGAGGTTTATACATCGTTGGAAAGACAAAGCTGAGATCTTTCAACCAATCAATAAATGGTTTATGCAGCAAAAAAAATGTGAAAGTTATATGCCACTGTACATGAAAAATACAGATTCATCAACAATATACCCAGTGACATATTTCCTAGAGGAGTCAATTTTAAGTTTCTTTCCTAAGCCTCTTTCAACGAGAGTTTTACATCGTTGGAGAGAACATGCTAAGAGCTTTCAACCAAGCTATAAATGGTTTATGCAGCAAAAGAAATGTGAAAGCTAAACGCAACTGTACATGAAAAATACAAAATCATCAACAATATTGCCAGTGACATATTTCCTAAGTGTGTCGATTATAAGTTCCTTCCCTAAGCCTCTATCAACGAGAGTTATACATCGTTGGAAAGAACTAGCTAGGAGCTTTCAACCAAGCTATAAATGATTTATGCAGCAAAAGAAATGTGAAAGTTAAATGCAACTGTATATGAAAAATACAAAATCATCAACAATATTCCCAGTGACATATTTCCCAGGTGAGTCAATTTTAAGTTCCTTTCCTAAGCCTCTATCAACGAGAGTTATACATCGTTCGAAAGAACAGTCTAAGAGCTTTCAATCAAGCTATAAACGGCTTATGCAGCAATAGAAATGTGAAAGTTAAGTGCAACTGTATATGAAAAATACTAAATCACCAACAATATTGCCAGTGACATATTTCCTGGATGAGTCAATTTTAAGTTCCTTTCCTAAGCTTCTATCAATGAGAGTTATACATCGCTAGAAAGAACAAGCTAAGAGCTTTCAATCAAGCTGTAAGTCGTTTATGCAACAAAACAAATGTGAAAGTTAAATGTAACTGTATATGAAAAATACAAAATCATCAACAATATTCCCAGTGACATATTTCCCAGGTGAGTCAATTTTAAGTAACTTTCCTAAACCTCTATCAAGGAGAGTTATGCATCGTTGGAAAGAACAAGTTAAGAGCTTTCAACCAAGCTGTAATTGGTTTCTGCAGCAAACGAAATGTGAAAGTTAAATGCAACTGTATATGAAAAATACAAAGTCATCAACAATATTGCCAGTAACATATTTCCTAGATGAGTCAATTTTAAGTTCCTTTCCTAAGCCTCTATCAAGGAGAGTTATACATCGTTGGAAAGAACAAGCTAAGGACTTTCAACCAAGCTATAACCGGTTTATGCAACAAAAGAAATGTGAAAGTTAAATGCAACTGTACATGAAAAATACAAAATCATCAACAATATTCCCAGTAACATATTTCCTAAGTGAGTCAATTATAAGTTCCTTCCCTAAGCGTCTATCAACGAGAGTTATACATCGTTGGAAAGACCAGTCTAAGAGCTTTCAACCGAACTATAAATGGTTTATGCAGGAAAAGAAATGTGAAAGTTAAATGCAACTGCATATGGAAAATACATAATCATAGGTATATGAAAATTACAGATTCACCAACAATATTGCCAGTGACATATTTCCTAGATGAGTCAATTTGAAGTTCCTTTCCTAAGCCTCTATCAATGAGAGTTATACATCGTTGGAAAGAATAAGCTAAAAGCTTTCAACCAAGCTGTAAATGGTTTCTGCAGCAAAAGAAATGTGAAAGTTAAATGCAACTGTATATGAAAAATACACAATCATTAACAATATTGTCAGTGACATAATTCCTAGATGAATCAATTTTAAGTTCCGTTCCTAAGTCTCTACCAACGAGATTTATACATCGTTGGAAAGACCAAGCTAAGATCTTTCAACCAATCAATAAATGGTTTATGCAGCAAAAGAAATGTGAAAATTATATGCCACTATATATGAAAAATACAGATTCATCAGCAATATTCCCAGTGACATATTTCCTAGAGGGGTCAATTTTAAGTTTCTTTCCTAACCCTCTATCAATGAGAGTTATACATCGTTGGAGAGAACAAGCTAAGGGCTTTCAACCAAGCTACAAAGGGTTTATGCAGCAAAAGAAATGTGAAAGTTAAATACAACTGTACATGAAAAATACAAAATCATCAACAATATTCCCATTTACATATTTCCTAAGTGAGTCAATTTTAAGTTCCTTCCCTAAGCCTCTATCAACGAGAGTTATACATCGTTCGAAAGAACAGTCTAAGAGCTTTCAATCAAGCTATAAATGGCTTATGCAACAATAGAAATGTGAAAGTTAGGTGCAACTGTATATGAAAAATACTAAATCACCAACAATATTGCCAGTGACATATTTCCCAGGTGAGTCAATTTTAAGTTCCTTTCCTAAGCTTCTATCAATGAGAGTTATACATCGTTGGAAAGAACAAGCCAAAAGCTTTCAACCAAGCTGTAAATGGTTTCTGCAGCAAAAGAAATGTGAAAGTTAAATGCAACTGTATATGAAAAATACAAAATCATCAACAATATTGCAAGTGACATATTTCCTAGTTGAGTCAATTTTAAGTTCCTTTCCTAAGCCTCTATCAAGAAGGGTTATACATCGTTGGAAAGAAAAAGCTAAGGGCTTTCAACCAAACTATAAATGGTTTATGCAGGAAAAGAAATGTGAAAGTGAAATGCAACTGCATATGGAAAATACATAATCATAGGTATATGAAAATTACAGATTCACCAACAATATTGCCAGTGACATATTTCCTAGATGAGTTAATTTTAAGTTCCTTTCCTAAGCCTCTATCAATTAGATTTATACATCGTTGGAAAGAAAAAGCTAAGAGCTTTCAACCAAGCTATAAATGGTTTATGCAGCAAAAGAAATGTGAAAGTTAAATGCAACTGTATATGAAAAATACAAAATCATCAACAATATTCCGAGTGACATATTTCCCAGGTGAGTCAATTTTAAGTTCCTTTCCTAAGCCTCTATCAAGGGGAGTTATACATCGTTGGAAAGAACAAGTTAAGAGCTTTCAACCAAGCTGTAAATGGTTTCTGCAGCAAAAGAAATGTGAAAGTTAAATGCAACTGTATATGAAAAATACAAAATCATCAACAATATTGCCAGTGACATATTTCCTGGAAGAGTCAATTTTAAGTTCCTTTCCTAAGCCTCTATCAAGGAGAGTTATACATAGTTGGAAAGAACAAGCTAAGGACTTTCAACCAAGCTATAAACGGTTTATGCAACAAAAGAAATGTGAAAGTTAAATGCAACTGTACATGAAAAATACAAAATCATCAACAATATTCCCAATAACATATTTCCTAGATGAGTCAATTTGAAGTTCCTTTCCTAAGCCTCTATCAATGAGAGTTATACATCGTTGGAAAGAACAAGCCAAAAGCTTTCAACCAAGCTGTAAATGGTTTCTGCAGCAAAAGAAATGTGAAAGTTAAATGCAACTGTATATGAAAAATACAAAATCATCAACAATATTGCAAGTGACATATTTCCTAGTTGAGTCAATTTTAAGTTCCTTTCCTAAGCCTCTATCAAGAAGGGTTATACATCGTTGGAAAGAAAAAGCTAAGGGCTTTCAACCAAACTATAAATGGTTTATGCAGGAAAAGAAATGTGAAAGTGAAATGCAACTGCATATGGAAAATACATAATCATAGGTATATGAAAATTACAGATTCACCAACAATATTGCCAGTGACATATTTCCTAGATGAGTTAATTTTAAGTTCCTTTCCTAAGCCTCTATCAATTAGATTTATACATCGTTAGAAAGAAAAAGCTAAGAGCTTTCAACCAAGCTATAAATGGTTTATGCAGCAAAAGAAATGTGAAAGTTAAATGCAACTGTATATGAAAAATACTCAATCATCAACAATACTCCCAGTGACATATTTCCCAGGTGAGTCAATTTTAAGTTCCTTTCCTAAGCCTCTATGAGGGAGAGTTATACATCGTTGGAAAGAACAAGCTAAGAGCTTTCAACCAAGCTGTAAATGGTTTCTGCAGCAAAAGAAATGTGAAAGTTAAATGCAACTGTATATGAAAAATACAAAATCATCAACAATATTGCCAGTGACATATTTCCCAGTTGAGTCAATTTTAAGTTCCTTTCCTAAGCCTCTATCAAGGAGAGTTATACATCGTTGGAAAGAAAAAGCTAGGGGCTTTCAACCAAACTATAAACGGTTTATGCAGGAAAAGAAATGTGAAAGTGAAATGTAACTGCATATGGAAAATACATAATCATAGGTATATGAAAATTACAGATTCACCAACAATATTGCCAGTGACATATTTCCTAGATGAGTCAATTTGAAGTTCCTTTCCTAAGCCTCTATCAATGAGAGTTATACATCGTTGGAAAGAACAAGCTAAAAGCTTTCAACCAAGCTGTAAATGGTTTCTGCAGCAAAAGAAATGTGAAAGTGAAATGCAACTGTATATGAAAAATACAGAATCACCAACAATATTGTCAGTGACATATTTCCTAGATGAATCAATTTTAAGTTCCGTTCCTAAGTCTCTACCAACGAGGTTTATACATCGTTGGAAAGACAAAGCTGAGATCTTTCAACCAATCAATAAATGGTTTATGCAGCAAAAAAAATGTGAAAGTTATATGCCACTGTACATGAAAAATACAGATTCATCAACAATATACCCAGTGACATATTTCCTAGAGGAGTCAATTTTAAGTTTCTTTCCTAAGCCTCTTTCAACGAGAGTTTTAAATCGTTGGAGAGAACATGCTAAGAGCTTTCAACCAAGCTATAAATGGTTTATGCAGCAAAAGAAATGTGAAAGTTAAATGCAACTGTACATGAAAAATACAAAATCATCAACAATATTGCCAGTGACATATTTCCTAAGTGTGTCGATTATAAGTTCCTTCCCTAAGCCTCTATCAACGAGAGTTATACATCGTTGGAAAGAACTAGCTAGGAGCTTTCAACCAAGCTATAAATGATTTATGCAGCAAAAGAAATGTGAAAGTTAAATGCAACTGTATATGAAAAATACAAAATCATCAACAATATTCCCAGTGACATATTTCCCAGGTGAGTCAATTTTAAGTTCCTTTCCTAAGCCTCTATCAACGAGAGTTATACATCGTTCGAAAGAACAGTCTAAGAGCTTTCAATCAAGCTATAAACGGCTTATGCAGCAATAGAAATGTGAAAGTTAGGTGCAACTGTATATGAAAAATACTAAATCACCAACAATATTGCCAGTGACATATTTCCTGGATGAGTCAATTTTAAGTTCCTTTCCTAAGCTTCTATCAATGAGAGTTATACATCGCTAGAAAGAACAAGCTAAGAGCTTTCAATCAAGCTGTAAGTCGTTTATGCAACAAAACAAATGTGAAAGTTAAATGTAACTGTATATGAAAAATACAAAATCATCAACAATATTCCCAGTGACATATTTCCCAGGTGAGTCAATTTTAAGTAACTTTCCTAAGCCTCTATCAAGGAGAGTTATGCATCGTTGGAAAGAACAAGTTAAGAGCTTTCAACCAAGCTGTAATTGGTTTCTGCAGCAAACGAAATGTGAAAGTTAAATGCAACTGTATATGAAAAATACAAAGTCATCAACAATATTGCCAGTAACATATTTCCTAGATGAGTCAATTTTAAGTTCCTTTCCTAAGCCTCTATCAAGGAGAGTTATACATCGTTGGAAAGAACAAGCTAAGGACATTCAACCAAGCTATAACCGGTTTATGCAACAAAAGAAATGTGAAAGTTAAATGCAACTGTACATAAAAATACAAAATCATCAACAATATTCCCAGTAACATATTTCCTAAGTGAGTCAATTATAAGTTCCTTCCCTAAGCCTCTATCAACGAGAGTTATACATCGTTGGAAAGACCAGTCTAAGAGCTTTCAACCGAACTATAAATGGTTTATGCAGGAAAAGAAATGTGAAAGTTAAATGCAACTGCATATGGAAAATACATAATCATAGGTATATGAAAATTACAGATTCACCAACAATATTGCCAGTGACATATTTCCTAGATGAGTCAATTTGAAGTTCCTTTCCTAAGCCTCTATCAATGAGAGTTATACATCGTTGGAAAGAATAAGCTAAAAGCTTTCAACCAAGCTGTAAATGGTTTCTGCAGCAAAAGAAATGTGAAAGTTAAATGCAACTGTATATGAAAAATACACAATCATTAACAATATTGTCAGTGACATAATTCCTAGATGAATCAATTTTAAGTTCCGTTCCTAAGTCTCTACCAACGAGATTTATACATCGTTGGAAAGACCAAGCTAAGATCTTTCAACCAATCAATAAATGGTTTATGCAGCAAAAGAAATGTGAAAATTATATGCCACTATATATGAAAAATACAGATTCATCAGCAATATTCCCAGTGACATATTTCCTAGAGGGGTCAATTTTAAGTTTCTTTCCTAAGCCTCTATCAATGAGAGTTATACATCGTTGGAGAGAACAAGCTAAGGGCTTTCAACCAAGCTACAAAGGGTTTATGCAGCAAAAGAAATGTGAAAGTTAAATGCAACTGTACATGAAAAATACAAAATCATCAACAATATTCCCATTTACATATTTCCTAAGTGAGTCAATTTTAAGTTCCTTCCCTAAGCCTCTATCAACGAGAGTTATACATCGTTCGAAAGAACAGTCTAAGAGCTTTCAATCAAGCTATAAATGGCTTATGCAACAAAAGAAATGTGAAAGTTAAATGCAACTGTATATGAAAAATACTAAATCACCAACAATATTGCCAGTGACATATTTCCCAGGTGAGTCAATTTTAAGTTCCTTTCCTAAGCTTCTATCAATGAGAGTTATACATCGTTGGAAAGAAAAAGCTAAGAGCTTTCAATCAAGCTGTATGTCGTTTATGCAGCAAAAGAAATGTGAAAGTTAAATGTAACTGTATATGAAAAATACAAAATCTTCAACAATATTCCCAGTGACATATTTCCCAGGTGAGTCAATTTTAAGTAACTTTCCTAAGCCTCTATCAAGGAGAGTTATGCATCGTTGGAAAGAACAAGTTAAGAGCTTTCAACCAAGCTGTAATTGGTTTCTGCAGCAAAAGAAATGTGAAAGTTAAATGCAACTGTATATGAAAAATACAAAGTCATCAACAATATTGCCAGTAACATATTTCCTAGATGAGTCAATTTTAGGTTCCTTTCCTAAGCCTCTATCAAGGAGAGTTATACATCGTTGGAAAGAACAAGCTAAGGACTTTCAACCAAGCTATAACCGGTTTACGCAACAAAAGAAATGTGAAAGTTAAATGCAACTGTACATGAAAAATACAAAATCATCAACAATATTCCCAGTAACATATTTCCTAAGTGAGTCAATTATAAGTTCCTTCCCTAAGCCTCTATCAACGAGAGTTATACATCGTTGGAAAGAACTAGCTAGGAGCTTTCAACCAAGCTATAAATGATTTATGCAGCAAAAGAAATGTGAAAGTTAAATGCAACTGTATATGAAAAATACAAAATCATCAACAATATTCCCAGTGACATATTTCCCAGGTGAGTCAATTTTAAGTTCCTTTCCTAAGCCTCTATCAACGAGAGTTATACATCGTTCGAAAGAACAGTCTAAGAGCTTTCAATCAAGCTATAAACGGCTTATGCAGCAATAGAAATGTGAAAGTTAGGTGCAACTGTATATGAAAAATACTAAATCACCAACAATATTGCCAGTGACATATTTCCTGGATGAGTCAATTTTAAGTTCCTTTCCTAAGCTTCTATCAATGAGAGTTATACATCGCTAGAAAGAACAAGCTAAGAGCTTTCAATCAAGCTGTAAGTCGTTTATGCAACAAAACAAATGTGAAAGTTAAATGTAACTGTATATGAAAAATACAAAATCATCAACAATATTCCCAGTGACATATTTCCCAGGTGAGTCAATTTTAAGTAACTTTCCTAAGCCTCTATCAAGGAGAGTTATGCATCGTTGGAAAGAACAAGTTAAGAGCTTTCAACCAAGCTGTAATTGGTTTCTGCAGCAAACGAAATGTGAAAGTTAAATGCAACTGTATATGAAAAATACAAAGTCATCAACAATATTGCCAGTAACACATTTCCTAGATGAGTCAATTTTAAGTTCCTTTCCTAAGCCTCTATCAAGGAGAGTTATACATCGTTGGAAAGAACAAGCTAAGGACTTTCAACCAAGCTATAACCGGTTTATGCAACAAAAGAAATGTGAAAGTTAAATGCAACTGTACATGAAAAATACAAAATCATCAACAATATTCCCAGTAACATATTTCCTAAGTGAGTCAATTATAAGTTCCTTCCCTAAGCCTCTATCAACGAGAGTTATACATCGTTGGAAAGACCAGTCTAAGAGCTTTCAACCGAACTATAAATGGTTTATGCAGGAAAAGAAATGTGAAAGTTAAATGCAACTGCATATGGAAAATACATAATCATAGGTATATGAAAATTACAGATTCACCAACAATATTGCCAGTGACATATTTCCTAGATGAGTCAATTTGAAGTTCCTTTCCTAAGCCTCTATCAATGAGAGTTATACATCGTTGGAAAGAATAAGCTAAAAGCTTTCAACCAAGCTGTAAATGGTTTCTGCAGCAAAAGAAATGTGAAAGTTAAATGCAACTGTATATGAAAAATACACAATCATTAACAATATTGTCAGTGACATAATTCCTAGATGAATCAATTTTAAGTTCCGTTCCTAAGTCTCTACCAACGAGATTTATACATCGTTGGAAAGACCAAGCTAAGATCTTTCAACCAATCAATAAATGGTTTATGCAGCAAAAGAAATGTGAAAATTATATGCCACTATATATGAAAAATACAGATTCATCAGCAATATTCCCAGTGACATATTTCCTAGAGGGGTCAATTTTAAGTTTCTTTCCTAAGCCTCTATCAATGAGAGTTATACATCGTTGGATAGAACAAGCTAAGGGCTTTCAACCAAGCTACAAATGGTTTATGCAGCAAAAGAAATGTGAAAGTTAAATGCAACTGTACATGAAAAATACAAAATCATCAACAATATTCCCATTTACATATTTCCTAAGTGAGTCAATTTTAAGTTCCTTCCCTAAGCCTCTATCAACGAGAGTTATACATCGTTCGAAAGAACAGTCTAAGAGCTTTCAATCAAGCTATAAATGGCTTATGCAACAATAGAAATGTGAAAGTTAGGTGCAACTGTATATGAAAAATACTAAATCACCAACAATATTGCCAGTGACATATTTCCTGGATGAGTCAATTTTAAGTTCCTTTCCTAAGCCTCTATCAAGGAGAGTTATACATCGTTGGAAAGAAAAAGCTAGGGGCTTTCAACCAAACTATAAACGGTTTATGCAGGAAAAGAAATGTGAAAGTGAAATGTAACTGCATATGGAAAATACATAATCATAGGTATATGAAAATTACAGATTCACCAACAATATTGCCAGTGACATATTTCCTAGATGAGTCAATTTGAAGTTCCTTTCCTAAGCCTCTATCAATGAGAGTTATACATCGTTGGAAAGAACAAGCTAAAAGCTTTCAACCAAGCTGTAAATGGTTTCTGCAGCAAAAGAAATGTGAAAGTTAAATGCAACTGTATATGAAAAATACAGAATCACCAACAATATTGTCAGTGACATATTTCCTAGATGAATCAATTTTAAGTTCCGTTCCTAAGTCTCTACCAACGAGGTTTATACATCGTTGGAAAGACAAAGCTGAGATCTTTCAACCAATCAATAAATGGTTTATGCAGCAAAAAAAATGTGAAAGTTATATGCCACTGTACATGAAAAATACAGATTCATCAACAATATACCCAGTGACATATTTCCTAGAGGAGTCAATTTTAAGTTTCTTTCCTAAGCCTCTTTCAACGAGAGTTTTACATCGTTGGAGAGAACATGCTAAGAGCTTTCAACCAAGCTATAAATGGTTTATGCAGCAAAAGAAATGTGAAAGTTAAATGCAACTGTACATGAAAAATACAAAATCATCAACAATATTGCCAGTGACATATTTCCTAAGTGTGTCGATTATAAGTTCCTTCCCTAAGCCTCTATCAACGAGAGTTATACATCGTTGGAAAGAACTAGCTAGGAGCTTTCAACCAAGCTATAAATGATTTATGCAGCAAAAGAAATGTGAAAGTTAAATGCAACTGTATATGAAAAATACAAAATCATCAACAATATTCCCAGTGACATATTTCCTAGGTGAGTCAATTTTAAGTTCCTTTCCTAAGCCTCTATCAACGAGAGTTATACATCGTTCGAAAGAACAGTCTAAGAGCTTTCAATCAAGCTATAAACGGCTTATGCAGCAATAGAAATGTGAAAGTTAGGTGCAACTGTATATGAAAAATACTAAATCACCAACAATATTGCCAGTGACATATTTCCTGGATGAGTCAATTTTAAGTTCCTTTCCTAAGCTTCTATCAATGAGAGTTATACATCGCTAGAAAGAACAAGCTAAGAGCTTTCAATCAAGCTGTAAGTCGTTTATGCAACAAAACAAATGTGAAAGTTAAATGTAACTGTATATGAAAAATACAAAATCATCAACAATATTCCCAGTGACATATTTCCCAGGTGAGTCAATTTTAAGTAACTTTCCTAAGCCTCTATCAAGGAGAGTTATGCATCGTTGGAAAGAACAAGTTAAGAGCTTTCAACCAAGCTGTAATTGGTTTCTGCAGCAAACGAAATGTGAAAGTTAAATGCAACTGTATATGAAAAATACAAAGTCATCAACAATATTGCCAGTAACATATTTCCTAGATGAGTCAATTTTAAGTTCCTTTCCTAAGCCTCTATCAAGGAGAGTTATACATCGTTGGAAAGAACAAGCTAAGGACTTTCAACCAAGCTATAACCGGTTTATGCAACAAAAGAAATGTGAAAGTTAAATGCAACTGTACATGAAAAATACAAAATCATCAACAATATTCCCAGTAACATATTTCCTAAGTGAGTCAATTATAAGTTCCTTCCCTAAGCCTCTATCAACGAGAGTTATACATCGTTGGAAAGACCAGTCTAAGAGCTTTCAACCGAACTATAAATGGTTTATGCAGGAAAAGAAATGTGAAAGTTAAATGCAACTGCATATGGAAAATACATAATCATAGGTATATGAAAATTACAGATTCACCAACAATATTGCCAGTGACATATTTCCTAGATGAGTCAATTTGAAGTTCCTTTCCTAAGCCTCTATCAATGAGAGTTATACATCGTTGGAAAGAATAAGCTAAAAGCTTTCAACCAAGCTGTAAATGGTTTCTGCAGCAAAAGAAATGTGAAAGTTAAATGCAACTGTATATGAAAAATACACAATCATTAACAATATTGTCAGTGACATAATTCCTAGATGAATCAATTTTAAGTTCCGTTCCTAAGTCTCTACCAACGAGATTTATACATCGTTGGAAAGACCAAGCTAAGATCTTTCAACCAATCAATAAATGGTTTATGCAGCAAAAGAAATGTGAAAATTATATGCCACTATATATGAAAAATACAGATTCATCAGCAATATTCCCAGTGACATATTTCCTAGAGGGGTCAATTTTAAGTTTCTTTCCTAAGCCTCTATCAATGAGAGTTATACATCGTTGGAGAGAACAAGCTAAGGGCTTTCAACCAAGCTACAAATGGTTTATGCAGCAAAAGAAATGTGAAAGTTAAATGCAACTGTACATGAAAAATACAAAATCATCAACAATATTCCCATTTACATATTTCCTAAGTGAGTCAATTTTAAGTTCCTTCCCTAAGCCTCTATCAACGAGAGTTATACATCATTCGAAAGAACAGTCTAAGAGCTTTCAATCAAGCTATAAATGGCTTATGCAACAATAGAAATGTGAAAGTTAGGTGCAACTGTATATGAAAAATACTAAATCACCAACAATATTGCCAGTGACATATTTCCCAGGTGAGTCAATTTTAAGTTCCTTTCCTAAGCTTCTATCAATGAGAGTTATACATCGTTGGAAAGAAAAAGCTAAGAGCTTTCAATCAAGCTGTATGTCGTTTATGCAGCAAAAGAAATGTGAAAGTTAAATGTAACTGTATATGAAAAATACAAAATCATCAACAATATTCCCAGTGACATATTTCCCAGGTGATTCAATTTTAAGTAACTTTCCTAAGCCTCTATCAAGGAGAGTTATGCATCGTTGGAAAGAAGAAGTTAAGAGCTTTCAACCAAGCTGTAATTGGTTTCTGCAGCAAAAGAAATGTGAAAGTTAAATGCAACTGTATATGAAAAATACAAAGTCATCAACAATATTGCCAGTAACATATTTCCTAGATGAGTCAATTTTAGGTTCCTTTCCTAAGCCTCTATCAAGGAGAGTTATACATCGTTGGAAAGAACAAGCTAAGGACTTTCAACCAAGCTATAACCGGTTTATGCAACAAAAGAAATGTGAAAGTTAAATGCAACTGTACATGAAAAATACAAAATCATCAACAATATTCCCAGTAACATATTTCCTAAGTGAGTCAATTATAAGTTCCTTCCCTAAGCCTCTATCAACGAGAGTTATACATCGTTGGAAAGACCAGTCTAAGAGCTTTCAACCGAACTATAAATGGTTTATGCAGGAAAAGAAATGTGAAAGTTAAATGCAACTGCATATGGAAAATACATAATCATAGGTATATGAAAATTACAGATTCACCAACAATATTGCCAGTGACATATTTCCTAGATGTGTCAATTTGAAGTTCCTTTCCTAAGCCTCTATCAATGAGAGTTATACATCGTTGGAAAGAATAAGCTAAAAGCTTTCAACCAAGCTGTAAATGGTTTCTGCAGCAAAAGAAATGTGAAAGTTAAATGCAACTGTATATGAAAAATACACAATCATTAACAATATTGTCAGTGACATAATTCCTAGATGAATCAATTTTAAGTTCCGTTCCTAAGTCTCTACCAACGAGATTTATACATCGTTGGAAAGATCAAGCTAAGATCTTTCAACCAATCAATAAATGGTTTATGCAGCAAAAGAAATGTGAAAATTATATGCCACTATATATGAAAAATACAGATTCATCAGCAATATTCCCAGTGACATATTTCCTAGAGGGGTCAATTTTAAGTTTCTTTCCTAAGCCTCTATCAATGAGAGTTATACATCGTTGGAGGGAACAAGCTAAGGGCTTTCAACCAAGCTACAAATGGTTTATGCAGCAAAAGAAATGTGAAAGTTAAATGCAACTGTACATGAAAAATACAAAATCATCAACAATATTCCCATTTACATATTTCCTAAGTGAGTCAATTTTAAGTTCCTTCCCTAAGCCTCTATCAACGAGAGTTATACATCGTTCGAAAGAACAGTCTAAGAGCTTTCAATCAAGCTATAAATGGCTTATGCAACAATAGAAATGTGAAAGTTAGGTGCAACTGTATATGAAAAATACTAAATCACCAACAATATTGCCAGTGACATATTTCCCAGGTGAGTCAATTTTAAGTTCCTTTCCTAAGCTTCTATCAATGAGAGTTATACATCGTTGGAAAGAAAAAGCTAAGAGCTTTCAACCAAGCTATAAATGGTTTATGCAGCAAAAGAAATGTGAAAGTTAAATGCAACTGTATATGAAAAATACTCAATCATCAACAATACTCCCAGTGACATATTTCCCAGGTGAGTCAATTTTAAGTTCCTTTCCTAAGCCTCTATGAAGGAGAGTTATACATCGTTGGAAAGAACAAGCTAAGAGATTTAAAGCAAGCTTTAAACAGTTTATGCAGCGAAAAAAATGTGAAAGTTAAATGCAACTGTATATGAAAAATACAAAATCATCAACAATATTGCCAGTGACATATTTCCTGGAAGAGTCAATTTTAAGTTCCTTTCCTAAGCTTCTATCAATGAGAGTTATACATCGCTGGAAAGAACAAGCTAAGAGCTTTCAATCAAGCTGTAAGTCGTTTATGCGGCAAAAGAAATGTGAAAGTTAAATGCAACTGTATATGAAAAATACAAAATCATCAACAATATTCCCAGTGACATATTTCCCAGGTGAGTCAATTTTAAGTTCCTTTCCTAAGCCTCTATCAAGGGGAGTCATACATCGTTGGAAAGAACAAGTTAAGAGCTTTCAACCAAGCTGTAAATGGTTTCTGCAGCAAAAGAAATGTGAAAGTTAAATGCAACTGTATATGAAAAATACAAAATCATCAACAATATTGCCAGTGACATATTTCCTGGAAGAGTCAATTTTAAGTTCCTTTCCTAAGCCTCTATCAAGGAGAGTTATACATCGTTGGAAAGAACAAGCTAAGGACTTTCAACCAAGCTATAAACGGTTTATGCAGCAAAAGAAATGTGAAAGTTAAATGCAACTGTACATGAAAAATACAAAATCATCAACAATATTCCCAATAACATATTTCCTAGATGAGTCAATTTGAAGTTCCTTTCCTAAGCCTCTATCAATGAGAGTTATACATCGTTGGAAAGAACAAGCTAAAAGCTTTCAACCAAGCTGTAAACGGTTTCTACAGCAAAAGAAATGTGAAAGTTAAATGCAACTGTATATGAAAAATACACAATCATTAACAATATTGTCAGTGACATAATTCCTAGATGAATCAATTTTAAGTTCCGTTCCTAAGTCTCTACCAACGAGATTTATACATCGTTGGAAAGACCAAGCTAAGATCTTTCAACCAATCAATAAATGGTTTATGCAGCAAAAGAAATGTGAAAATTATATGCCACTAAATATGAAAAATACAGATTCATCAACAATATTCCCAGTGACATATTACCTAGAGGGGTCAATTTTAAGTTTCTTTCCTAAGCCTCTATCAGTGAGAGTTATGCATCGTTGGAGAGAACAAGCTAAGGGCTTTCAACCAAGCTACAAATGGTTTATGCAGCAAAAGAAATGTGAAAGTTAATTGCAACTGTACATGAAAAATACAAAATCATCAACAATATTCCCAGTGACATATTTCCCAGGTGAGTCAATTTTAAGTTCCTTTCCTAAGCCTCTATCAACGAGAGTTATACATAGTTCGAAAGAACAGTCTAAGAGCTTTCAATCAAGCTATAAACGGCTTATGCAGCAATAGAAATGTGAAAGTTAGGTGCAACTGTATATGAAAAATACTAAATCACCAACAATATTGCCAGTGACATATTTCCTGGATGAGTCAATTTTAAGTTCCTTTCCTAAGCTTCTATCAATGAGAGTTATACATCGCTAGAAAGAACAAGCTAAGAGCTTTCAATCAAGCTGTAAGTCGTTTATGCAACAAAACAAATGTGAAAGTTAAATGTAACTGTATATGAAAAATACAAAATCATCAACAATATTCCCAGTGACATATTTCCCAGGTGAGTCAATTTTAAGTAACTTTCCTAAGCCTCTATCAGGGAGAGTTATACATCGTTGGAAAGAACAAGTTAAGAGCTTTCAACCAAGCTGTAATTGGTTTTTGCAGCAAAAGAAATGTGAAAGTTAAATGCAACTGTATATGAAAAATACAAAGTCATCAACAATATTGCCAGTAACATATTTCCTAGATGAGTCAATTTTAAGTTCCTTTCCTAAGCCTCTATCAAGGAGAGTTATACATCGTTGGAAAGAACAAGCTAAGGACTTTCAACCAAGCTATAACCGGTTTATGCAACAAAAGAAATGTGAAAGTTAAATGCAACTGTACATGAAAAATACAAAATCATCAACAATATTCCCAGTAACATATTTCCTAAGTGAGTCAATTATAAGTTCCTTCCCTAAGCCTCTATCAACGAGAGTTATACATCGTTGGAAAGACCAGTCTAAGAGCTTTCAACCAAGCTATAAATGGTTTATGCAGGAAAAGAAATGTGAAAGTTAAATGCAACTGCATATGGAAAATACATAATCATAGGTATATGAAAATTACAGATTCACCAACAATATTGTCAGTGACATATTTCCTAGATGAGTCAATTTGAAGTTCCTTTCCTAAGCCTCTATCAATGAGAGTTATACATCGTTGGAAAGAATAAGCTAAAAGCTTTCAACCAAGCTGTAAATGGTTTCTGCAGCAAAAGAAATGTGAAAGTTAAATGCAACTGTATATGAAAAATACACAATCATTAACAATATTGTCAGTGACATAATTCCTAGATGAATCAATTTTAAGTTCCGTTCCTAAGTCTCTACCAACGAGATTTATACATCGTTGGAAAGACCAAGCTAAGATCTTTCAACCAATCAATAAATGGTTTATGCAGCAAAAGAAATGTGAAAATTATATGCCACTATATATGAAAAATACAGATTCATCAACAATATTCCCAGTGACATATTACCTAGAGGGGTCAATTTTAAGTTTCTTTCCTAAGCCTCTATCAGTGAGAGTTATACATCGTTGGAGAGAACAAGCTAAGGGCTTTCAACCAAGCTACAAATGGTTTATGCAGCAAAAGAAATGTGAAAGTTAAATGCAACTGTACATGAAAAATACAAAATCATCAACAATATTCCCATTTACATATTTCCTAAGTGAGTCAATTATAAGTTCCTTCCCTAAGCCTCTATCAACGGGAGTTATACATCGTTCGAAAGAACAGTCTAAGAGCTTTCAATCAAGCTATAAATGGCTTATGCAACAATAGAAATGTGAAAGTTAGGTGCAACTGTATATGAAAAATACTAAATCACCAACAATATTGCCAGAGACATATTTCCCAGGTGAGTCAATTTTAAGTTCCTTTCCTAAGCTTCTATCAATGAGAGTTATACATCGCTGGAAAGAACAAGCTAAGAGCTTTCAATCAAGCTGTAAGTCGTTTATGCAACGAAACAAATGTGAAAGTTAAATGTAACTGTACATGAAAAATACAAAATCATCAACAATATTCCCATTGACATATTTCCTAAGTGAGTCAATTATAAGTTCCTTCCCTAAGCCTCTATCAACGAGAGTTATACATCGTTCGAAAGAACAGTCTAAGAGCTTTCAATCAAGCTATAAATGGCTTATGCAACAATAGAAATGTGAAAGTTAGGTGCAACTGTATATGAAAAATACTAAATCACCAACAATATTCCCGGTGACATATTTCCTGGAAGAGTCAATTTTAAGTTCCTTTCCTAAGCTTCTATCAATGAGAGTTATACATCGCTGGAAAGAACAAGCTAAGAGCTTTCAACCAAGCTGTAATTGGTTTCTGCAGCAAAAGAAATATGCAAGTTAAATGCAACTGTATATGAAAAATACAAAGTCATCAACAATATTGCCAGTGACATATTTCCTAGTTTATTCAATTTTAAGTTCCTTCCATAAGCCTCTTTCAATGAGAGTTATACATCGTTGGAAAGAACAAGCTAAGGACTTTCAATCAAGCTATAAACTGTTTATGCAGCAAAAGAAATGTGAAAGTTAAATGCAACTGTACATGAAAAATACAAAATCATCAACAATATTGCCAGTGACATATTTCCTAAGTGTGTCGATTATAAGTTCCTTCCCTAAGCCTCTATCAATGAGAGTTATACATCGTTTGAAAGAACAAGCTAGGAGCTTTCAACCAAGCTATAAATGATTTATGCAGCAAAAGAAATGTGAAAGTTAAATGCATCTGTATATGAAAAATACAAAATCATCAACAATATTCCCAGTGACATATTTCCCAGGTGAATCAATTTTAAGTTCCTTTCCTAAGCCTCTATCAACGAGAGTTATACATAGTTCGAAAGAACAGTCTAAGAGCTTTCAATCAAGCTATAAACGGCTTATGCAGCAATAGAAATGTGAAAGTTAGGTGCAACTGTATATGAAAAATACTAAATCACCAACAATATTGCCAGTGACATATTTCCTGGATGAGTCAATTTTAAGTTCCTTTCCTAAGCTTCTATCAATGAGAGTTATACATCGCTAGAAAGAACAAGCTAAGAGCTTTCAATCAAGCTGTAAGTCGTTTATGCAACAAAACAAATGTGAAAGTTAAATGTAACTGTATATGAAAAATACAAAATCATCAACAATATTCCCAGTGACATATTTCCCAGGTGAGTCAATTTTAAGTAACTTTCCTAAGCCTCTATCAGGGAGAGTTATACATCGTTGGAAAGAACAAGTTAAGAGCTTTCAACCAAGCTGTAATTGGTTTCTCCAGCAAAAGAAATGTGAAAGTTAAATGCAACTGTATATGAAAAATACAAAGTCATCAACAATATTGCCAGTAACATATTTCCTAGATGAGTCAATTTTAAGTTCCTTTCCTAAGCCTCTATCAAGGAGAGTTATACATCGTTGGAAAGAACAAGCTAAGGACTTTCAACCAAGCTATAACCGGTTTATGCAACAAAAGAAATGTGAAAGTTAAATGCAACTGTACATGAAAAATACAAAATCATCAACAATATTCCCAGTAACATATTTCCTAAGTGAGTCAATTATAAGTTCCTTCCCTAAGCCTCTATCAACGAGAGTTATACATTGTTGGAAAGACCAGTCTAAGAGCTTTCAACCAAACTATAAATGGTTTATGCAGGAAAAGAAATGTGAAAGTTAAATGCAACTGCATATGGAAAATACATAATCATAGGTATATGAAAATTACAGATTCACCAACAATATTGCCAGTGACATATTTCCTAGATGAGTCAATTTGAAGTTCCTTTCCTAAGCCTCTATCAATGAGAGTTATACATCGTTGGAAAGAATAAGCTAAAAGCTTTCAACCAAGCTGTAAATGGTTTCTGCAGCAAAAGAAATGTGAAAGTTAAATGCAACTGTATATGAAAAATACACAATCATTAACAATATTGTCAGTGACATAATTCCTAGATGAATCAATTTTAAGTTCCGTTCCTAAGTCTCTATCAACGAGATTTATACATCGTTGGAAAGACCAAGCTAAGATCTTTCAACCAATCAATAAATGGTTTATGCAGCAAAAGAAATGTGAAAATTATATGCCACTGTATATGAAAAATACAGATTCATCAACAATATTCCCAGTGACATATTTCCTAGAGGAGTCAATTTTAAGTTTCTTTCCTAAGCCTCTATCAATGAGAGTTATACATCATTGGAGAGAACAAGCTAAGGGCTTTCAACCAAGCTATAAATGGTTTATGCAGCAAAAGAAATGTGAAAGTTAAATGCAACTGTACATGAAAAATACAAAATCATCAACAATATTCCCATTGACATATTTCCTAAGTGAGTCAATTATAAGTTCCTTTCTATAACCCTCTTTTCAAGAGAGTTATACATCGTTCGAAAGAACGGTCTAAGAGCTTTCAATCAAGCTATAAATGATTTATGCATCAAAAGAAATATGAAAGGTAAATACAACTGTATATGAAAAACACATAATCATCAACAATATTCCCAGTGACATATTTCCTAAGTGTGTCAACTATAAGTTCCTTCCCTAAGCCTCTATCAATGAGAGTTATACATCATTGGAAAGAACAAGCTAGGAGCTTTCAACCATGCTATAAATGATTTATGCAACAAAAGAAATGTGAAAGTTAAATGCAACTGTATATGAAAAAATGAAAAATCATCAACAATATTCCCAGTGACATATTTCCCAGGTGAGTCAATTTTAAGTTCCTTTCCTAAGCCGCTATCAAGGAGAGTTATACATCGCTGGAAAGAACAAGCTAAGAGCTTTCAATCAAGCTGTAAGTCGTTTATGCTGCAAAAGAAATGTGAAAGTTAAATGCAACTGTATATGAAAAAATGAAAAATCATCAACAATATTCCCAGTGACATATTTCCCAGGTGAGTCAATTTTAAGTTCCTTTCCTAAGCCTCTATCAAGGAGAGTTATACATCGCTGGAAAGAACAAGCTAAGAGCTTTCAATCAAGCTGTAAGTCGTTTATGCAGCAAAAGAAATGTGAAAGTTAAATGCAACTGTATATGAAAAATACAAAGTCATCAACAATATTGCCAGTAACATATTTCCTAGATGAGTCAATTTTAAGTTCCTTTCCTAAGCCTCTATCAAGGAGAGTTATACATCGTTGGAAAGAACAAGCTAAGGACTTTCAACCAAGCTATAAACGGTTTATGCAACAAAAGAAATGTGAAAATTAAATGCAACTGTATATGAAAAATACAAAATCATCAACAATATTCCCATTGACATATTTCCTAAGTGAGTCAATTATAAGTTCCTTCCCTAAGCCTCTATCAACGAGAGTTATACATCGTTCGAAAGACCAGTCTAAGAGCTTTCAATCAAGCTATAAGTGGCTTATGCAACAACAGAAATGTGAAAGTTAAGTGCAACTGTATATGAAAAATACTAAATCACCAACAATATTGCCAGTGACATATTTCCTGGAAGAGTCAATTTTAAGTTCCTTTCCTAAGCTTCTATCAATGAGAGTTATACATCGCTGGAAAGAACAAGCTAAGAGCTTTCAATCAAGCTGTAAGTCGTTTATGCAACAAAACAAATGTGAAAGTTAAATGTAACTGTACATGAAAAATACAAAATCATCAACAATATTCCCATTGACATATTTCCTAAGTGAGTCAATTATAAGTTCCTTCCCTAAGCCTCTATCAACGAGAGTTATACATCGTTCGAAAGAACAGTCTAAGAGCTTTCAATCAAGCTATAAATGGCTTATGCAACAATAGAAATGTGAAAGTTAGGTGCAACTGTATATGAAAAATACTAAATCACCAACAATATTCCCGGTGACATATTTCCTAGATTAGTCAATTTTAAGTTCCTTTCCTAAGCCTCTATCAGCGAGGGTTATCTTCGTTGGAATATAAGGGATTTCAACTAAGCTATATACGGCATATGCAGCGACAAAAATGTGAGAGTTAAATACAACTGTATATGAAAAATACAGACTCATCAACAATATTCCTCGTGGCATAATTCCGAGATCCGTCAATTTTAAGTTCCTTTCCTAAGCTTCTATCAACCACAGTTATACATCGTTGGAAAGAACAAAATAAGGGCTTTCAATCACACTATAAATAGTTTTTGCAGCAAAAGAAATGTGAAAGTTAAATGCAACTGTACATGAAAAATACAAAATCATCAACAATATTCCCATTGACATATTTCCTAAGTGAGTCAATTATAAGTTCCTTCCCTAAGCCTCTATCAACGAGAGTTATACATCGTTCGAAAGAACAGTCTAAGAGCTTTCAATCAAGCTATAAATGGCTTATGCAACAATAGAAATGTGAAAGTTAGGTGCAACTGTATATGAAAAATACTAAATCACCAACAATATTGCCAGTGACATATTTCCTGGAAGAGTCAATTTTAAGTTCCTTTCCTAAGCTTCTATCAATGAGAGTTATACATCGCTGGAAAGAACAAGCTAAGAGCTTTCAATCAAGCTGTAAATCGTTTATGCAACAAAACAAATGTGAAAGTTAAATGTAACTGTATATGAAAAACACAAAATCATCAACAATATTGCCAGTGACATATTTCCTAAGTGTGTCAATTATAAGTTCCTTCCCTAAGCCTCTATCAATGAGAGTTATACATCGCTGAAAAGAACAAGCTAAGAGATTTCAATCAAGCTATAAACAGTTTATGCAACAATAGAAATGTGAAAGTTAGGTGCAACTGTATATGAAAAATACTAAACCATCAACAATATTCCCAGTAACATATTTCCTAAGTGAGTCAATTATAAGTTCCTTCCCTAAGCCTCTATCAACGAGAGTTATACATCGTTGGAAAGACCAGTCTAAGAGCTTTCAACCAAACTATAAATGGTTTATGCAGGAAAAGAAATGTGAAAGTTAAATGCAACTGCATATGGAAAATACATAATCATAGGTATATGAAAATTACAGATTCACCAACAATATTGCCAGTGACATATTTCCTAGATGAGTCAATTTGAAGTTCCTTTCCTAAGCCTCTATCAATGAGAGTTATACATCGTTGGAAAGAATAAGCTAAAAGCTTTCAACCAAGCTGTAAATGGTTTCTGCAGCAAAAGAAATGTGAAAGTTAAATGCAACTGTATATGAAAAATACACAATCATTAACAATATTATATGAAAAATACAGAGTCATCAACAGTATTCCTCGTGACATATTTCCTAGTTGAGTCAATTTTAAGTTCCTTCCCTAAGCCTCTATCAATGAGAGTTATACATCGTTGGAAAGAACATGCCTGGAGCTTTCAATCAAGCTATAAATGATTTATGCAACAAAAGAAATATGAAAGTTAAATGCAACTGTATATGAAAAATACTAAACCATCAACAATATTCCCAGTGACATATTTCCTAGTTGAGTCAATTTTAAGTTCCTTCCCTAAGCCTCTATCAATGAGAGTTATACATCGTTGGAAAGAACAAGCCTGGAGCTTTCAATCAAGCTATAAATGATTTATGCAGCATAAGAAATATGAAAGTTAAATGCAACTGTATATGAAAAACACAAAATCATCAACAATATTTCCAGTGACATATTTCCTAAGTGTGTCAATTATAAGTTCCTTCCCTAAGCCTCTATCAATGAGAATTATAGATCGTTGGAAAGAACAAGCTAGGAGCTTTCAATCAAACTGTAAGTCGTTTATGCAGCAAAAGAAATGTGAAAGTTAAATGCAACTGTATATGAAAAATACAGATTCATCAACAATATTCCCAGTGACATATTTCCTAGAGGGGTCAATTTTAAGTTTCTTTCCTAAGCCTCTATCAACGAGAGTTATACATCGTTCGAAAGAATAGTCTAAGAGCTTTCAATCAAGCTATAAATGGCTTATGCAACAATAGAAATGTGAAAGTTAAATGCAACTGTACATGAAAAATACAAAATCATCAACAATATTCCCATTTACATATTTCCTAAGTGAGTCAATTATAAGTTCCTTCCCTAAGCCTCTATCAACGAGAGTTATACATCGTTCGAAAGAACAGTCTCAGAGCTTTCAATCAAGCTATAAATGGCTTATGCAACAATAGAAATGTGAAAGTTAGGTGCAACTGTATATGAAAAATACTAAATCACCAACAATATTGCCAGAGACATATTTCCCAGGTGAGTCAATTTTAAGTTCCTTTCCTAAGCTTCTATCAATGAGAGTTATACATCGCTGGAAAGAACAAGCTAAGAGCTTTCAATCAAGCTGTAAGTCGTTTATGCAACAAAACAAATGTGAAAGTTAAATGTAACTGTACATGAAAAATACAAAATCATCAACAATAATCCCATTGACATATTTCCTAAGTGAGTCAATTATAAGTTCCTTCCCTAAGCCTCTATCAACGAGAGTTATACATCGTTCGAAAGAACAGTCTAAGAGCTTTCAATCAAGCTATAAATGGCTTATGCAATAACAGAAATGTGAAAGTTAGGTGCAACTGTATATGAAAAATACTAAATCACCAACAATATTCCCGGTGACATATTTCCTGGAAGAGTCAATTTTAAGTTCCTTTCCTAAGCTTCTATCAATGAGAGTTATACATCGCTGGAAAGAACAAGCTAAGAGCTTTCAATCAAGCTGTAAGTCGTTTATGCAACAAAACAAATGTGAAAGTTAAATGTAACTGTACATGAAAAATACAAAATCATCAACAATATTCCCATTGACATATTTCCTAAGTGAGTCAATTATAAGTTCCTTCCCTAAGCCTCTATCAACGAGAGTTATACATCGTTCGAAAGAACAGTCTAAGAGCTTTCAATCAAGCTATAAATGGCTTATGCAACAATAGAAATGTGAAAGTTAGGTGCAACTGTATATGAAAAATACTAAATCACCAACAATATTCCCGGTGACATATTTCCTAGATTAGTCAATTTTAAGTTCCTTTCCTAAGCCTCTATCAGCGAGGGTTATCTTCGTTGGAATATAAGGGATTTCAACTAAGCTATATACGGCATATGCAGCGACAAAAATGTGAGAGTTAAATACAACTGTATATGAAAAATACAGACTCATCAACAATATTCCTCGTGGCATAATTCCGAGATCCGTCAATTTTAAGTTCCTTTCCTAAGCTTCTATCAACCACAGTTATACATCGTTGGAAAGAACAAAATAAGGGCTTTCAATCACACTATAAATAGTTTTTGCAGCAAAAGAAATGTGAAAGTTAAATGCAACTGTACATGAAAAATACAAAATCATCAACAATATTCCCATTGACATATTTCCTAAGTGAGTCAATTATAAGTTCCTTCCCTAAGCCTCTATCAACGAGAGTTATACATCGTTCGAAAGAACAGTCTAAGAGCTTTCAATCAAGCTATAAATGGCTTATGCAACAATAGAAATGTGAAAGTTAGGTGCAACTGTATATGAAAAATACTAAATCACCAACAATATTGCCAGTGACATATTTCCTGGAAGAGTCAATTTTAAGTTCCTTTCCTAAGCTTCTATCAATGAGAGTTATACATCGCTGGAAAGAACAAGCTAAGAGCTTTCAATCAAGCTGTAAATCGTTTATGCAACAAAACAAATGTGAAAGTTAAATGTAACTGTATATGAAAAACACAAAATCATCAACAATATTGCCAGTGACATATTTCCTAAGTGTGTCAATTATAAGTTCCTTCCCTAAGCCTCTATCAATGAGAGTTATACATCGCTGAAAAGAACAAGCTAAGAGATTTCAATCAAGCTATAAACAGTTTATGCAACAATAGAAATGTGAAAGTTAGGTGCAACTGTATATGAAAAATACTAAACCATCAACAATATTCCCAGTAACATATTTCCTAAGTGAGTCAATTATAAGTTCCTTCCCTAAGCCTCTATCAACGAGAGTTATACATCGTTGGAAAGACCAGTCTAAGAGCTTTCAACCAAACTATAAATGGTTTATGCAGGAAAAGAAATGTGAAAGTTAAATGCAACTGCATATGGAAAATACATAATCATAGGTATATGAAAATTACAGATTCACCAACAATATTGCCAGTGACATATTTCCTAGATGAGTCAATTTGAAGTTCCTTTCCTAAGCCTCTATCAATGAGAGTTATACATCGTTGGAAAGAATAAGCTAAAAGCTTTCAACCAAGCTGTAAATGGTTTCTGCAGCAAAAGAAATGTGAAAGTTAAATGCAACTGTATATGAAAAATACACAATCATTAACAATATTATATGAAAAATACAGAGTCATCAACAATATTCCTCGTGACATATTTCCTAGTTGAGTCAATTTTAAGTTCCTTCCCTAAGCCTCTATCAATGAGAGTTATACATCGTTGGAAAGAACATGCCTGGAGCTTTCAATCAAGCTATAAATGATTTATGCAACAAAAGAAATATGAAAGTTAAATGCAACTGTATATGAAAAATACTAAACCATCAACAATATTCCCAGTGACATATTTCCTAGTTGAGTCAATTTTAAGTTCCTTCCCTAAGCCTCTATCAACGAGAGTTATACATCGTTGGAAAGAACAAGCCTGGAGCTTTCAATCAAGCTATAAATGATTTATGCAACATAAGAAATATGAAAGTTAAATGCAACTGTATATGAAAAACACAAAATCATCAACAATATTTCCAGTGACATATTTCCTAAGTGTGTCAATTATAAGTTCCTTCCCTAAGCCTCTATCAATGAGAATTATAGATCGTTGGAAAGAACAAGCTAGGAGCTTTCAATCAAACTGTAAGTCGTTTATGCAGCAAAAGAAATGTGAAAGTTAAATGCAACTGTATATGAAAAATACAGATTCATCAACAATATTCCCAGTGACATATTTCCTAGAGGGGTCAATTTTAAGTTTCTTTCCTAAGCCTCTATCAACGAGAGTTATACATCGTTCGAAAGAATAGTCTAAGAGCTTTCAATCAAGCTATAAATGGCTTATGCAACAATAGAAATGTGAAAGTTAAATGCAACTGTACATGAAAAATACAAAATCATCAACAATATTCCCATTTACATATTTCCTAAGTGAGTCAATTATAAGTTCCTTCCCTAAGCCTCTATCAACGAGAGTTATACATCGTTCGAAAGAACAGTCTCAGAGCTTTCAATCAAGCTATAAATGGCTTATGCAACAATAGAAATGTGAAAGTTAGGTGCAACTGTATATGAAAAATACTAAATCACCAACAATATTGCCAGAGACATATTTCCCAGGTGAGTCAATTTTAAGTTCCTTTCCTAAGCTTCTATCAATGAGAGTTATACATCGCTGGAAAGAACAAGCTAAGAGCTTTCAATCAAGCTGTAAGTCGTTTATGCAACAAAACAAATGTGAAAGTTAAATGTAACTGTACATGAAAAATACAAAATCATCAACAATAATCCCATTGACATATTTCCTAAGTGAGTCAATTATAAGTTCCTTCCCTAAGCCTCTATCAACGAGAGTTATACATCGTTCGAAAGAACAGTCTAAGAGCTTTCAATCAAGCTATAAATGGCTTATGCAATAACAGAAATGTGAAAGTTAGGTGCAACTGTATATGAAAAATACTAAATCACCAACAATATTCCCGGTGACATATTTCCTGGAAGAGTCAATTTTAAGTTCCTTTCCTAAGCTTCTATCAATGAGAGTTATACATCGCTGGAAAGAACAAGCTAAAAGCTTTCAACCAAGCTGTAATTGGTTTCTGCAGCAAAAGAAATGTGCAAGTTAAATGCAACTGTATATGAAAAATACAAAGTCATCAACAATATTGCCAGTAACATATTTCCTAGATGAGTCAATTTTAAGTTCCTTTCCTAAGCTTCTATCAATGAGAGTTATACATCGCTGGAAAGAACAAGCTAAGAGCTTTCAATCAAGCTGTAAGTCGTTTATGCAACAAAACAAATGTGAAAGTTAAATGTAACTGTATATGAAAAATACAGAGTCATCAACAATATTGCCAGTGACATATTTACTAAGTGTGTCAATTATAAGTTCCTTCCCTAAGCCTCTATCAATGAGAGTTATACATCGCTGAAAAGAGCAAGCTAAGAGATTTCAATCAAGCTATAAACAGTTTATGCAACAATAGAAATGTGAAAGTTAGGTGCAACTGTATATGAAAAATACTAAACCATCAACAATATTCCCAGTGACATATTTCCTAGTTTAGTCAATTTTAAGTTCCTTCCCTAAGCCTCTTTCAATGAGAGTTATACATCGTTGGAAAGAACAAGCTAAGGACTTTCAATCAAGCTATAAATGATTTATGCAACAAAAGAAATATGAAAGTTAAATACAACTGTATATGAAAAACACATAATCATCAACAATATTTCCTGTGACATATTTCCTAAGTTTGTCAATTATAAGTTCGTTCCCTAAGCCTCTATCAATGAGAATTATAGATCGTTTGAAAGAACAAGCTAGGAGCTTTCAATCAAGCTGTAAGTCGTTTATGCAGCAAAAGAAATGTGAAAGTTAAATGCAACTGTATATGAAAAAATGAAAAATCATCAACAATATTCCCAGTGACATATTTCCCAGGTGAGTCAATTTTAAGTTCCTTTCCTAAGCCTCTATCAAGGAGAGTTATACATCGCTGGAAAGAACAAGCTAAGAGCTTTCAATCAAGCTGTAAGTCGTTTATGCAGCAAAAGAAATGTGAAAGTTAAATTCAACTGTATATGAAAAATACAAAGTCATCAACAATATTGCCAGTAACATATTTCCTAGATGAGTCAATTTGAAGTTCCTTTCCTAAGCCTCTATCAATGAGAGTTATACATCGTTGGAAAGAATAAGCTAAAAGCTTTCAACCAAGCTGTAAATGGTTTCTGCAGCAAAAGAAATGTGAAAGTTAAATGCAACTGTATATGAAAAATACACAATCATTAACAATATTATATGAAAAATACAGAGTCATCAACAATATTCCTCGTGACATATTTCCTAGTTGAGTCAATTTTAAGTTCCTTCCCTAAGCCTCTATCAATGAGAGTTATACATCGTTGGAAAGAACAAGCCTGGAGCTTTCAATCAAGCTATAAATGATTTATGCAACAAAAGAAATATGAAAGTTAAATGCAACTGTATATGAAAAATACTAAACCGTCAACAATATTCCCAGTGACATATTTCCTAGTTGAGTCAATTTTAAGTTCCTTCCCTAAGCCTCTATCAATGAGAGTTATACATCGTTGGAAAGAACAAGCCTGGAGCTTTGAATCAAGCTATAAATGATTTATGCAACATAAGAAATATGAAAGTTAAATGCAACTGTATATGAAAAACACAAAATCATCAACAATATTTCCAGTGACATATTTCCTAAGTGTGTCAATTATAAGTTCCTTCCCTAAGCCTCTATCAATGAGAATTATAGATCGTTGGAAAGAACAAGCTAGGAGCTTTCAATCAAACTGTAAGTCGTTTATGCAGCAAAAGAAATGTGAAAGTTAAATGCAACTGTATATGAAAAATACAGATTCATCAACAATATTCCCAGTGACATATTTCCTAGAGGGGTCAATTTTAAGTTTCTTTCCTAAGCCTCTATCAACGAGAGTTATACATCGTTCGAAAGAATAGTCTAAGAGCTTTCAATCAAGCTATAAATGGCTTATGCAACAATAGAAATGTGAAAGTTAAATGCAACTGTACATGAAAAATACAAAATCATCAACAATATTCCCATTTACATATTTCCTAAGTGAGTCAATTATAAGTTCCTTCCCTAAGCCTCTATCAACGAGAGTTATACATCGTTCGAAAGAACAGTCTAAGAGCTTTCAATCAAGCTATAAATGGCTTATGCAACAATAGAAATGTGAAAGTTAGGTGCAACTGTATATGAAAAATACTAAATCACCAACAATATTGCCAGAGACATATTTCCCAGGTGAGTCAATTTTAAGTTCCTTTCCTAAGCTTCTATCAATGAGAGTTATACATCGCTGGAAAGAACAAGCTAAGAGCTTTCAATCAAGCTGTAAGTCGTTTATGCAACAAAACAAATGTGAAAGTTAAATGTAACTGTACATGAAAAATACAAAATCATCAACAATAATCCCATTGACATATTTCCTAAGTGAGTCAATTATAAGTTCCTTCCCTAAGCCTCTATCAACGAGAGTTATACATCGTTCGAAAGAACAGTCTAAGAGCTTTCAATCAAGCTATAAATGGCTTATGCAACAATAGAAATGTGAAAGTTAGGTGCAACTGTATATGAAAAATACTAAATCACCAACAATATTGCCAGAGACATATTTCCCAGGTGAGTCAATTTTAAGTTCCTTTCCTAAGCTTCTATCAATGAGAGTTATACATCGCTGGAAAGAACAAGCTAAGAGCTTTCAATCAAGCTGTAAGTCGTTTATGCAACAAAACAAATGTGAAAGTTAAATGTAACTGTACATGAAAAATACAAAATCATCAACAATAATCCCATTGACATATTTCCTAAGTGAGTCAATTATAAGTTCCTTCCCTAAGCCTCTATCAACGAGAGTTATACATCGTTCGAAAGAACAGTCTAAGAGCTTTCAATCAAGCTATAAATGGCTTATGCAATAACAGAAATGTGAAAGTTAGGTGCAACTGTATATGAAAAATACTAAATCACCAACAATATTCCCGGTGACATATTTCCTGGAAGAGTCAATTTTAAGTTCCTTTCCTAAGCTTCTATCAATGAGAGTTATACATCGCTGGAAAGAACAAGCTAAAAGCTTTCAACCAAGCTGTAATTGGTTTCTGCAGCAAAAGAAATGTGCAAGTTAAATGCAACTGTATATGAAAAATACAAAGTCATCAACAATATTGCCAGTAACATATTTCCTAGATGAGTCAATTTTAAGTTCCTTTCCTAAGCTTCTATCAATGAGAGTTATACATCGCTGGAAAGAACAAGCTAAGAGCTTTCAATCAAGCTGTAAGTCGTTTATGCAACAAAACAAATGTGAAAGTTAAATGTAACTGTATATGAAAAATACAGAGTCATCAACAATATTGCCAGTGACATATTTACTAAGTGTGTCAATTATAAGTTCCTTCCCTAAGCCTCTATCAATGAGAGTTATACATCGCTGAAAAGAGCAAGCTAAGAGATTTCAATCAAGCTATAAACAGTTTATGCAACAATAGAAATGTGAAAGTTAGGTGCAACTGTATATGAAAAATACTAAACCATCAACAATATTCCCAGTGACATATTTCCTAGTTTAGTCAATTTTAAGTTCCTTCCCTAAGCCTCTTTCAATGAGAGTTATACATCGTTGGAAAGAACAAGCTAAGGACTTTCAATCAAGCTATAAATGATTTATGCAACAAAAGAAATATGAAAGTTAAATACAACTGTATATGAAAAACACATAATCATCAACAATATTTCCTGTGACATATTTCCTAAGTTTGTCAATTATAAGTTCGTTCCCTAAGCCTCTATCAATGAGAATTATAGATCGTTTGAAAGAACAAGCTAGGAGCTTTCAATCAAGCTGTAAGTCGTTTATGCAGCAAAAGAAATGTGAAAGTTAAATGCAACTGTATATGAAAAAATGAAAAATCATCAACAATATTCCCAGTGACATATTTCCCAGGTGAGTCAATTTTAAGTTCCTTTCCTAAGCCTCTATCAAGGAGAGTTATACATCGCTGGAAAGAACAAGCTAAGAGCTTTCAATCAAGCTGTAAGTCGTTTATGCAGCAAAAGAAATGTGAAAGTTAAATTCAACTGTATATGTAAAATACAGAATCATCAACAATATTCCCACTGACATATTTCCTAGATGAGTCAATTTGAAGTTCCTTTCCTAAGCCTCTATCAATGAGAGTTATACATCGTTGGAAAGAATAAGCTAAAAGCTTTCAACCAAGCTGTAAATGGTTTCTGCAGCAAAAGAAATGTGAAAGTTAAATGCAACTGTATATGAAAAATACACAATCATTAACAATATTATATGAAAAATACAGAGTCATCAACAATATTCCTCGTGACATATTTCCTAGTTGAGTCAATTTTAAGTTCCTTCCCTAAGCCTCTATCAATGAGAGTTATACATCGTTGGAAAGAACAAGCCTGGAGCTTTCAATCAAGCTATAAATGATTTATGCAACAAAAGAAATATGAAAGTTAAATGCAACTGTATATGAAAAATACTAAACCATCAACAATATTCCCAGTGACATATTTCCTAGTTGAGTCAATTTTAAGTTCCTTCCCTAAGCCTCTATCAATGAGAGTTATACATCGTTGGAAAGAACAAGCCTGGAGCTTTGAATCAAGCTATAAATGATTTATGCAACATAAGAAATATGAAAGTTAAATGCAACTGTATATGAAAAACACAAAATCATCAACAATATTTCCAGTGACATATTTCCTAAGTGTGTCAATTATAAGTTCCTTCCCTAAGCCTCTATCAATGAGAATTATAGATCGTTGGAAAGAACAAGCTAGGAGCTTTCAATCAAACTGTAAGTCGTTTATGCAGCAAAAGAACTGTGAAAGTTTAATGCAACTGTATATGAAAAATACAGATTCATCAACAATATTCCCAGTGACATATTTCCTAGAGGGGTCAATTTTAAGTTTCTTTCCTAAGCCTCTATCAACGAGAGTTATACATCGTTCGAAAGAATAGTCTAAGAGCTTTCAATCAAGCTATAAATGGCTTATGCAACAATAGAAATGTGAAAGTTAAATGCAACTGTACATGAAAAATACAAAATCATCAACAATATTCCCATTTACATATTTCCTAAGTGAGTCAATTATAAGTTCCTTCCCTAAGCCTCTATCAACGAGAGTTATACATCGTTCGAAAGAACAGTCTAAGAGCTTTCAATCAAGCTATAAATGGCTTATGCAACAATAGAAATGTGAAAGTTAGGTGCAACTGTATATGAAAAATACTAAATCACCAACAATATTGCCAGAGACATATTTCCCAGGTGAGTCAATTTTAAGTTCCTTTCCTAAGCTTCTATCAATGAGAGTTATACATCGCTGGAAAGAACAAGCTAAGAGCTTTCAATCAAGCTGTAAGTCGTTTATGCAACAAAACAAATGTGAAAGTTAAATGTAACTGTACATGAAAAATACAAAATCATCAACAATAATCCCATTGACATATTTCCTAAGTGAGTCAATTATAAGTTCCTTCCCTAAGCCTCTATCAACGAGAGTTATACATCGTTCGAAAGAACAGTCTAAGAGCTTTCAATCAAGCTATAAATGGCTTATGCAACAATAGAAATGTGAAAGTTAGGTGCAACTGTATATGAAAAATACTAAATCACCAACAATATTGCCAGAGACATATTTCCCAGGTGAGTCAATTTTAAGTTCCTTTCCTAAGCTTCTATCAATGAGAGTTATACATCGCTGGAAAGAACAAGCTAAGAGCTTTCAATCAAGCTATAAGTCGTTTATGCAACAAAACAAATGTGAAAGTTAAATGTAACTGTACATGAAAAATACAAAATCATCAACAATAATCCCATTGACATATTTCCTAAGTGAGTCAATTATAAGTTCCTTCCCTAAGCCTCTATCAACGAGAGTTATACATCGTTCGAAAGAACAGTCTAAGAGCTTTCAATCAAGCTATAAATGGCTTATGCAATAACAGAAATGTGAAAGTTAGGTGCAACTGTATATGAAAAATACTAAATCACCAACAATATTCCCGGTGACATATTTCCTGGAAGAGTCAATTTTAAGTTCCTTTCCTAAGCTTCTATCAATGAGAGTTATACATCGCTGGAAAGAACAAGCTAAAAGCTTTCAACCAAGCTGTAATTGGTTTCTGCAGCAAAAGAAATGTGCAAGTTAAATGCAACTGTATATGAAAAATACAAAGTCATCAACAATATTGCCAGTAACATATTTCCTACATGAGTCAATTTTAAGTTCCTTTCCTAAGCTTCTATCAATGAGAGTTATACATCGCTGGAAAGAACAAGCTAAGAGCTTTCAATCAAGCTGTAAGTCGTTTATGCAACAAAACAAATGTGAAAGTTAAATGTAACTGTATATGAAAAATACAGAGTCATCAACAATATTGCCAGTGACATATTTACTAAGTGTGTCAATTATAAGTTCCTTCCCTAAGCCTCTATCAATGAGAGTTATACATCGCTGAAAAGAGCAAGCTAAGAGATTTCAATCAAGCTATAAACAGTTTATGCAACAATAGAAATGTGAAAGTTAGGTGCAACTGTATATGAAAAATACTAAACCATCAACAATATTCCCAGTGACATATTTCCTAGTTTAGTCAATTTTAAGTTCCTTCCCTAAGCCTCTTTCAATGAGAGTTATACATCGTTGGAAAGAACAAGCTAAGGACTTTCAATCAAGCTATAAATGATTTATGCAACAAAAGAAATATGAAAGTTAAATACAACTGTATATGAAAAACACATAATCATCAACAATATTTCCTGTGACATATTTCCTAAGTTTGTCAATTATAAGTTCGTTCCCTAAGCCTCTATCAATGAGAATTATAGATCGTTGGAAAGAACAAGCTAGGAGCTTTCAATCAAGCTGTAAGTCGTTTATGCAGCAAAAGAAATGTGAAAGTTAAATGCAACTGTATATGAAAAAATGAAAAATCATCAACAATATTCCCAGTGACATATTTCCCAGGTGAGTCAATTTTAAGTTCCTTTCCTAAGCCTCTATCAAGGAGAGTTATACATCGCTGGAAAGAACAAGCTAAGAGCTTTCAATCAAGCTGTAAGTCGTTTATGCAGCAAAAGAAATGTGAAAGTTAAATTCAACTGTATATGAAAAATACAAAGTCATCAACAATATTGCCAGTAACATATTTCCTAGATGAGTCAATTTGAAGTTCCTTTCCTAAGCCTCTATCAATGAGAGTTATACATCGTTGGAAAGAATAAGCTAAAAGCTTTCACCCAAGCTGTAAATGGTTTCTGCAGCAAAAGAAATGTGAAAGTTAAATGCAACTGTATATGAAAAATACACAATCATTAACAATATTATATGAAAAATACAGAGTCATCAACAATATTCCTCGTGACATATTTCCTAGTTGAGTCAATTTTAAGTTCCTTCCCTAAGCCTCTATCAATGAGAGTTATACATCGTTGGAAAGAACAAGCCTGGAGCTTTCAATCAAGCTATAAATGATTTATGCAACAAAAGAAATATGAAAGTTAAATGCAACTGTATATGAAAAATACTAAACCATCAACAATATTCCCAGTGACATATTTCCTAGTTGAGTCAATTTTAAGTTCCTTCCCTAAGCCTCTATCAATGAGAGTTATACATCGTTGGAAAGAACAAGCCTGGAGCTTTGAATCAAGCTATAAATGATTTATGCAACATAAGAAATATGAAAGCTAAATGCAACTGTATATGAAAAACACAAAATCATCAACAATATTTCCAGTGACATATTTCCTAAGTGTGTCAATTATAAGTTCCTTCCCTAAGCCTCTATCAATGAGAATTATAGATCGTTGGAAAGAACAAGCTAGGAGCTTTCAACCAAACTGTAAGTCGTTTATGCAGCAAAAGAAATGTGAAAGTTAAATGCAACTGTATATGAAAAATACAGATTCATCAACAATATTCCCAGTGACATATTTCCTAGAGGGGTCAATTTTAAGTTTCTTTCCTAAGCCTCTATCAACGAGAGTTATACATCGTTCGAAAGAATAGTCTAAGAGCTTTCAATCAAGCTATAAATGGCTTATGCAACAATAGAAATGTGAAAGTTAAATGCAACTGTACATGAAAAATACAAAATCATCAACAATATTCCCATTTACATATTTCCTAAGTGAGTCAATTATAAGTTCCTTCCCTAAGCCTCTATCAACGAGAGTTATACATCGTTCGAAAGAACAGTCTAAGAGCTTTCAATCAAGCTATAAATGGCTTATGCAACAATAGAAATGTGAAAGTTAGGTGCAACTGTATATGAAAAATACTAAATCACCAACAATATTGCCAGAGACATATTTCCCAGGTGAGTCAATTTTAAGTTCCTTTCCTAAGCTTCTATCAATGAGAGTTATACATCGCTGGAAAGAACAAGCTAAGAGCTTTCAATCAAGCTGTAAGTCGTTTATGCAACAAAACAAATGTGAAAGTTAAATGTAACTGTACATGAAAAATACAAAATCATCAACAATAATCCCATTGACATATTTCCTAAGTGAGTCAATTATAAGTTCCTTCCCTAAGCCTCTATCAACGAGAGTTATACATCGTTCGAAAGAACAGTCTAAGAGCTTTCAATCAAGCTATAAATGGCTTATGCAACAATAGAAATGTGAAAGTTAGGTGCAACTGTATATGAAAAATACTAAATCACCAACAATATTGCCAGAGACATATTTCCCAGGTGAGTCAATTTTAAGTTCCTTTCCTAAGCTTCTATCAATGAGAGTTATACATCGCTGGAAAGAACAAGCTAAGAGCTTTCAATCAAGCTGTAAGTCGTTTATGCAACAAAACAAATGTGAAAGTTAAATGTAACTGTACATGAAAAATACAAAATCATCAACAATAATCCCATTGACATATTTCCTAAGTGAGTCAATTATAAGTTCCTTCCCTAAGCCTCTATCAACGAGAGTTATACATCGTTCGAAAGAACAGTCTAAGAGCTTTCAATCAAGCTATAAATGGCTTATGCAATAACAGAAATGTGAAAGTTAGGTGCAACTGTATATGAAAAATACTAAATCACCAACAATATTCCCGGTGACATATTTCCTGGAAGAGTCAATTTTAAGTTCCTTTCCTAAGCTTCTATCAATGAGAGTTATACATCGCTGGAAAGAACAAGCTAAAAGCTTTCAACCAAGCTGTAATTGGTTTCTGCAGCAAAAGAAATGTGCAAGTTAAATGCAACTGTATATGAAAAATACAAAGTCATCAACAATATTGCCAGTAACATATTTCCTAGATGAGTCAATTTTAAGTTCCTTTCCTAAGCTTCTATCAATGAGAGATATACATCGCTGGAAAGAACAAGCTAAGAGCTTTCAATCAAGCTGTAAGTCGTTTATGCAACAAAACAAATGTGAAAGTTAAATGTAACTGTATATGAAAAATACAGAGTCATCAACAATATTGCCAGTGACATATTTACTAAGTGTGTCAATTATAAGTTCCTTCCCTAAGCCTCTATCAATGAGAGTTATACATCGCTGAAAAGAGCAAGCTAAGAGATTTCAATCAAGCTATAAACAGTTTATGCAACAATAGAAATGTGAAAGTTAGGTGCAACTGTATATGAAAAATACTAAACCATCAACAATATTCCCAGTGACATATTTCCTAGTTTAGTCAATTTTAAGTTCCTTCCCTAAGCCTCTTTCAATGAGAGTTATACATCGTTGGAAAGAACAAGCTAAGGACTTTCAATCAAGCTATAAATGATTTATGCAACAAAAGAAATATGAAAGTTAAATACAACTGTATATGAAAAACACATAATCATCAACAATATTTCCTGTGACATATTTCCTAAGTTTGTCAATTATAAGTTCGTTCCCTAAGCCTCTATCAATGAGAATTATAGATCGTTGGAAAGAACAAGCTAGGAGCTTTCAATCAAGCTGTAAGTCGTTTATGCAGCAAAAGAAATGTGAAAGTTAAATGCAACTGTATATGAAAAAATGAAAAATCATCAACAATATTCCCAGTGACATATTTCCCAGGTGAGTCAATTTTAAGTTCCTTTCCTAAGCCTCTATCAAGGAGAGTTATACATCGCTGGAAAGAACAAGCTAAGAGCTTTCAATCAAGCTGTAAGTCGTTTATGCAGCAAAAGAAATGTGAAAGTTAAATTCAACTGTATATGTAAAATACAGAATCATCAACAATATTCCCACTGACATATTTCCTAGATGAGTCAATTTGAAGTTCCTTTCCTAAGCCTCTATCAATGAGAGTTATACATCGTTGGAAAGAATAAGCTAAAAGCTTTCAACCAAGCTGTAAATGGTTTCTGCAGCAAAAGAAATGTGAAAGTTAAATGCAACTGTATATGAAAAATACACAATCATTAACAATATTATATGAAAAATACAGAGTCATCAACAATATTCCTCGTGACATATTTCCTAGTTGAGTCAATTTTAAGTTCCTTCCCTAAGCCTCTATCAATGAGAGTTATACATCGTTGGAAAGAACAAGCCTGGAGCTTTCAATCAAGCTATAAATGATTTATGCAACATAAGAAATATGAAAGTTAAATGCAACTGTATATGAGAAACACAAAATCATTAACAATATTTCCAGTGACATATTTCCTAAGTGTGTCAATTATAAGTTCCTTCCCTAAGCCTCTATCAATGAGAATTATAGATCGTTGGAAAGAACAAGCTAGGAGCTTTCAATCAAACTGTAAGTCGTTTATGCAGCAAAAGAAATGTGAAAGTTAAATGCAACTGTATATGAAAAATACAGATTCATCAACAATATTCCCAGTGACATATTTCCTAGAGGGGTCAATTTTAAGTTTCTTTCCTAAGCCTCTATCAACGAGAGTTATACATCGTTCGAAAGAATAGTCTAAGAGCTTTCAATCAAGCTATAAATGGCTTATGCAACAATAGAAATGTGAAAGTTAAATGCAACTGTACATGAAAAATACAAAATCATCAACAATATTCCCATTTACATATTTCCTAAGTGAGTCAATTATAAGTTCCTTCCCTAAGCCTCTATCAACGAGAGTTATACATCGTTCGAAAGAACAGTCTAAGAGCTTTCAATCAAGCTATAAATGGCTTATGCAACAATAGAAATGTGAAAGTTAGGTGCAACTGTATATGAAAAATACTAAATCACCAACAATATTGCCAGAGACATATTTCCCAGGTGAGTCAATTTTAAGTTCCTTTCGTAAGCTTCTATCAATGAGAGTTATACATCGCTGGAAAGAACAAGCTAAGAGCTTTCAATCAAGCTGTAAGTCGTTTATGCAACAAAACAAATGTGAAAGTTAAATGTAACTGTACATGAAAAATACAAAATCATCAACAATAATCCCATTGACATATTTCCTAAGTGAGTCAATTATAAGTTCCTTCCCTAAGCCTCTATCAACGAGAGTTATACATCGTTCGAAAGAACAGTCTAAGAGCTTTCAATCAAGCTATAAATGGCTTATGCAATAACAGAAATGTGAAAGTTAGGTGCAACTGTATATGAAAAATACTAAATCACCAACAATATTCCCGGTGACATATTTCCTGGAAGAGTCAATTTTAAGTTCCTTTCCTAAGCTTCTATCAATGAGAGTTATACATCGCTGAAAAGAACAAGCTAAAAGCTTTCAACCAAGCTGTAATTGGTTTCTGCAGCAAAAGAAATGTGCAAGTTAAATGCAACTGTATATGAAAAATACAAAGTCATCAACAATATTGCCAGTAACATATTTCCTAGATGAGTCAATTTTAAGTTCCTTTCCTAAGCTTCTATCAATGAGAGTTATACATCGCTGGAAAGAACAAGCTAAGAGCTTTCAATCAAGCTGTAAGTCGTTTATGCAACAAAACAAATGTGAAAGTTAAATGTAACTGTATATGAAAAATACAGAGTCATCAACAATATTGCCAGTGACATATTTACTAAGTGTGTCAATTATAAGTTCCTTCCCTAAGCCTCTATCAAGGAGAGTTATACATCGCTGAAAAGAGCAAGCTAAGAGATTTCAATCAAGCTATAAACAGTTTATGCAACAATAGAAATGTGAAAGTTAGGTGCAACTGTATATGAAAAATACTAAACCATCAACAATATTCCCAGTGACATATTTCCTAGTTTAGTCAATTTTAAGTTCCTTCCCTAAGCCTCTTTCAATGAGAGTTATACATCGTTGGAAAGAACAAGCTAAGGACTTTCAATCAAGCTATAAATGATTTATGCAACAAAAGAAATATGAAAGTTAAATACAACTGTATATGAAAAACACATAATCATCAACAATATTTCCTGTGACATATTTCCTAAGTTTGTCAATTATAAGTTCGTTCCCTAAGCCTCTATCAATGAGAATTATAGATCGTTGGAAAGAACAAGCTAGGAGCTTTCAATCAAGCTGTAAGTCGTTTATGCAGCAAAAGAAATGTGAAAGTTAAATGCAACTGTATATGAAAAAATGAAAAATCATCAACAATATTCCCAGTGACATATTTCCCAGGTGAGTCAATTTTAAGTTCCTTTCCTAAGCCTCTATCAAGGAGAGTTATACATCGCTGGAAAGAACAAGCTAAGAGCTTTCAATCAAGCTGTAAGTCGTTTATGCAGCAAAAGAAATGTGAAAGTTAAATTCAACTGTATATGAAAAATACAAAGTCATCAACAATATTGCCAGTAACATATTTCCTAGATGAGTCAATTTTAAGTTCCTTTCCTAAGCCTCTATCAAGGAGAGTTATACATCGTTGGAAAGAACAAGCTAAGGACTTTCAACCAAGCTATAAACGGTTTATGCAACAAAAGAAATGTGAAAATTAAATGCAACTGTACATGAAAAATACATTTTCATCAACAATATTCCCATTGACATATTTCCTAAGTGAGTCAATTATAAGTTCCTTCCCTAAGTCTCTATCAACGAGAGTTATACATCGTTCGAAAGAACAGTCTAAGAGCTTTCAATCAAGCTATAAATGGCTTATGCAACAATAGAAATGTGAAAGTTAGGTGCAACTGTATATGAAAAATACTAAATCACCAACAATATTCCCGGTGACATATTTCCTAGATTAGTCAATTTTAAGTTCCTTTCCTAAGCCTCTATCAGCGAGGGTTATCTTCGTTGGAATATAAGGGATTTCAACTAAGCTATATACGGTATATGCAGCGACAAAAATGTGAGAGTTAAATACAACTGTATATGAAAAATACAGACTCATCAACAATATTCCTCGTGGCATAATTCCGAGATCCGTCAATTTTAAGTTCCTTTCCTAAGCTTCTATCAACCACAGTTATACATCTTTGGAAAGAACAAAATAAGGGCTTTCAATCACACTATAAATAGTTTTTGCAGCAAAAGAAATGTGAAAGTTAAATGCAACTGTACATGAAAAATACAAAATCATCAGCAATATTCCCATTGACATATTTCCTAAGTGAGTCAATTATAAGTTCCTTCCCTAAGCCTCTATCAACGAGAGTTATACATCGTTCGAAAGAACAGTCTAAGAGCTTTCAATCAAGCTATAAGTGGCTTATGCAACAATAGAAATGTGAAAGTTAGGTGCAACTGTATATGAAAAATACTAAATCACCAACAATATTGCCAGTGACATATTTCCTGGAAGAGTCAATTTTAAGTTCCTTTCCTAAGCTTCTATCAATGAGAGTTATACATCGCTGGAAAGAACAAGCTAAGAGCTTTCAATCAAGCTGTAAGTCGTTTATGCAACAAAACAAATGTGAAAGTTAAATGTAACTGTATATGAAAAACACAAAATCATCAACAATATTGCCAGTGACATATTTCCTAAGTGTGTCAATTATAAGTTCCTTCCCTAAGCATCTATCAATGAGAGTTATACATCGCTGAAAAGAACAAGCTAAGAGATTTCAATCAAGCTATAAACAGTTTATGCAACAATAGAAATGTGAAAGTTAGGTGCAACTGTATATGAAAAATACTAAACCATCAACAATATTCCCAGTGACATATTTCCTAGATTAGTCAATTTTAAGTTCCTTTTCTAAGCGTCTATCAGCGAGAGTTATCTTCGTTGGAAAGAACAAAATAAGGGATTTGAACTAAGCTATATACGGTATATGCAGCGGAAAAAATGTGAGAGTTAAATACAACTGTATATGAAAAATACAGAGTCATCAACAATATTCCTCGTGACATATTTCCTAGTTGAGTCAATTTTAAGTTCCTTCCCTAAGCCTCTATCAATGAGAGTTATACATCGTTGGAAAGAACAAGCCTGGAGCTTTCAATCAAGCTATAAATGATTTATGCAACAAAAGAAATATGAAAGTTAAATGCAACTGTATATGAAAAATACCAAACCATCAACAATATTCCCAGACACATATTTCCTAGTTGAGTCAATTTTAAGTTCCTTCCCTAAGCCTCTATCAATGAGAGTTATACACCGTTGGAAAGAACAAGCCTGGAGCTTTCAATCAAGCTATAAATGATTTATGCAACATAAGAAATATGAAAGTTAAATGCAACTGTATATGAAAAACACAAAATCATCAACAATATTTCCAGTGACATATTTCCTAAGTGTGTCAATTATAAGTTCCTTCCCTAAGCCTCTATCAATGAGAATTATAGATCGTTGGAAAGAACAAGCTAGGAGCTTTCAATCAAACTGTAAGTCGTTTCTGCAGCAAAAGAAATGTGAAAGTTAAATGCAACTGTATATGAAAAATACAAAATCATCAACAATATTGCCAGTGACATATTTCCTGGAAGAGTCAATTTTAAGTTCCTTTCCTAAGCTTCTATCAATGAGAGTTATACATCGCTGGAAAGAACAAGCTAAGAGCTTTCAATCAAGCTGTAATTGGTTTCTGCAGCAAAAGAAATGTGCAAGTTAAATGCAACTGTATATGAAAAATACAAAGTCATCAACAATATTGCCAGTAACATATTTCCTAGACGAGTCAATTTTAAGTTCCTTTCCTAAGCCTTTATCATGGAGAGTTATACATCGTTGGAAAGAACAAGCTAAGGACTTTCAACCAAGCTATAAACGGTTTATGCAACAAAAGAAATGTGAAAGTTAAATGCAACTGTACATGAAAAATACAAAATCATCAACAATATTCCCATTGACATATTTCCTAAGTGAGTCAATTATAAGTTCGTTCCCTAAGCCTCTATCAACGAGAGTTATACATCGCTGGAAAGAACAGTCTAAGAGCTTTCAATCAAGCTATAAATGGCTTATGCAACAACAGAAATGTGAAAGTTAGGTGCAACTGTATATGAAAAATACTAAATCACCAACAATTTTGTCAGTGACATATTTCCTGGAAGAGTCAATTTTAAGTTCCTTTCCTAAGCTTCTATCAATGAGAGTTATACATCGCTGGAAAGAACAAGCTAAGAGCTTTCAATCAAGCTGTAAGTCGTTTATGCAACAAAACAAATGTGAAAGTTAAATGTAACTGTACATGAAAAATACAAAATTTTAAGTTCCTTTCCTAAGCCTCTATCAGCGAGGGTTATCTTCGTTGGAATATAAGGGATTTCAACTAAGCTATATACGGTATATGCAGCGACAAAAATGTGAGAGTTAAATACAACTGTATATGAAAAATACAGACTCATCAACAATATTCCCTGTGACATATTTCCTAAGTTTGTCAATTATAAGTTCCTTCCCTAAGCCTCTATCAATGAGAGTTATACATCGCTGAAAAGAACAAGCTAAGAGATTTCAATCAAGCTATAAACAGTTTATGCAACAATAGAAATGTGAAAGTTAGGTGCAACTGTATATGAAAAATACTAAACCATCAACAATATTCCCAGTGACATATTTCCTAGATTAGTCAATTTTAAGTTCCTTTTCTAAGCGTCTATCAGCGAGAGTTATCTTCGTTGGAAAGAACAAAATAAGGGATTTGAACTAGCTATATACGGTATATGCAGCGGAAAAAATGTGAAAGTTAAATGCAACTGTATATGAAAAATACAGAATCATCAACAATATTCCCTGTGACATATTTCCTAAGTTTGTCAATTATAAGTTCCTTCCCTAAGCCTCTATCAATGAGAGTTATACAACGTTGGAAAGAACAAGCCAGGAGCTTTCAATCAAGCTATAATTGATTTATGCAACAAAAGAAATATGAAAGTTAAATGCAACTGTATATGAAAAACACAAAATCATCAACAATATTTCCAGTGACATATTTCCTAAGTGTGTCAATTATAAGTTCCTTCCCTAAGCCTCTACCAATGAGAATTATACATCATTGGAAAGAACAAGCTAGGAGCTTTCAATCAAACTGTAAGTCGTTTATGCAGCAAAAGAAATGTGAAAGTTAAATGCAACTGTATATGAAAAATACAAAATCATCAACAATATTCCCAGTGACATATTTCACAGGTGAGTCAATTGTAAGTTTCTTTCCTAAGCTTCTATCAATGAGAGTTATACGTCGCTGGAAAGAACAAGTTAAGAGCTTTCAACCAAGCTGTAAATGGTTTTTGCAGCAAAAGAAATGTGAAAGTTAAATGCAACTGTATATGAAAAATACAAAATCATCAACAGTATTGCCAGTGACATATTTCCTGGAAGAGTCAATTTTAAGTTCCTTTCCTAAGCTTCTATCAATGAGAGTTTTACATCGCTGGAAAGAACAAGCTAAGAGCTTTCCATCAAGCTGCAATTGGTTTCTGCAGCAAAAGAAATGTGAAAGTTAAATGCAACTGTATATGAAAAATACAAAATCATCAACAATATTCCCAGTAACATATTTCCTAAGTGAGTCAATTATAAGTTCCTTCCCTAAGCCTCTATCAACGAGAGTTATACATCGTTGGAAAGACCAGTCTAAGAGCTTTCAACCAAACTATAAATGGTTTATGCAGGAAAAGAAATGTGAAAGTTAAATGCAACTGCTTATGGAAAATACATAATCATAGGTATATGAGAATTACAGATTCACCAACAATATTCCCAGTAACATATTTCCTAAGTGAGTCAATTATAAGTTCCTTCCCTAAGCCTCTATCAACGAGAGTTATACATCGTTGGAAAGACCAGTCTAAGAGCTTTCAACCAAACTATAAATGGTTTATGCAGGAAAAGAAATGTGAAAGTTAAATGCAACTGCTTATGGAAAATACATAATCATAGGTATATGAGAATTACAGATTCACCAACAATATTGCCAGTGACATATTTCCTAGATGAGTCAATTTGAAGTTCCTTTCCTAAACCTCTATCAATGAGAGTTATACATCGTTGGAAAGAACAAGCTAAAAACTTTCAACCAAGCTGTAAATGGTTTCTGCAGCAAAAGAAATGTGAAAGTTAAATGCAACTGTATATGAAAAATACACAATCATTTACAATATTGTCAGTGACATAATTCCTAGATGAATCAATTTTAAGTTCCGTTCCTAAGTCTCTACCAACGAGATTTATACATCGTTGGAAAGACCAAGCTAAGATCTTTCAACCAATCAATAAATGGTTTATGCTGCAAAAGAAATGTGAAAATTATATGCCACTGTATATGAAAAATACAGATTCATCAACAATATTCCCAGTGACATATTTTCTAGAGTAGTCAATTTTAAGTTTCTTTCCTAAGCCTCTATCAATGAGAGTTATACATCGTTGGAGAGAACAAGCTAAGGGCTTTCAACCAAGCTATAAATGGTTTATGCAGCAAAAGACATGTGAAAGTTAAATGCAACTGTACATGAAAAATACAAAATCATCAACAATATTCCCATTGACATATTTCCTAAGTGAGTCAATTATAAGTTCCTTCCCTAAGCCTCTATCAACGAGAGTTATACATCGTTCGAAAGAACAGTCTAAGAGCTTTCAATCAAGCTATAAATGGCTTATGCAACAATAGAAATGTGAAAGTTAGGTGCAACTGTATATGAAAAATACTAAATGACCAACAATATTGCCAGTGACATATTTCCTGGAAGAGTCAATTTTAAGTTCCTTTCCTAAGCTTCTATCAATGAGAGTTATACATCGCTGGAGAGAACAAGCTAAGAGCTTTCAATCAAGCTGTAAGTCGTTTATGCAACAAAACAAATGTGAAAGTTAAATGTAACTGTACATGAAAAATACAAAATCATCAACAATATTCCCATTGACATATTTCCTAAGTGAGTCAATTATAAGTTCCTTCCCTAAGCCTCTATCAATGAGAGTTATACATCGTTGGAGAGAACAAGCTAAGGGCTTTCAACCAAGCTATAAATGGCTTATGTAACAATAGAAATGTGAAAGTTTGGTGAAACTGTATATGAAAAATACTAAATCACCAACAATATTCCCGGTGACATATTTCCTAGATTAGTCAATTTTAAGTTCCTTTCCTAAGCCTCTATCAGCGAGGGTTATCTTCGTTGGAATATAAGGGATTTCAACTAAGCTATATACGGTATATGCAGCGAAAAAAATGTGAGAGTTAAATACAACTGTATATGAAAAATACAGACTCATCAACAATATTCCTCGTGACATAATTCCGAGATCCGTCAATTTTAAGTTCCTTTCCTAAGCTTCTATCAACCACAGTTATACATCGTGGGAAAGAACAAAATAAGGGCTTTCAATCACACTATAAATAGTTTTTGCAGCAAAAGAAATTTGAAAGTTAAATGCAACTGTTTTAAAAAATACAGAATCATCAACAGTATTCCCAGTGACATATTTCTTAGATTAGTTACTTTTAGATTCCTTTCCTAAGCTTCTACCAACGAGATTTGTACATCTTTGGAAAGAAAAAATAACGGCTTTCAATAAAGCTATAAGCGGTTTATGCAGCGAAAAAAATGTGAAAATTAAATACAATTGTATATGAAAAATACAGAATCACCAACAATATTCCCAGTGACATATTTCCTAGATTTTAAGTTCCCTTTCTAAACCTCTTAAAACCTGAGTTTTACATCGTTGGAAATAACAAGCTAAGAGTTTTCAATTAAGCTATAAACGGTTTATGCAACAAAACAAATGTGAAAAATACAGTATCATCAACAATATTCCCAGAGACATATTTCCTAGATTATTCAATTTGAAGTTCATTTCCTAAGCCTCTTCAAACGGGAGGTATTCAGCGCTGGAGAGCACAAGATTAGAACTCCCAGTCAAGCTATAAACAGTTTATGCAACAAAATAAATGCGAGTTAAATGCAACTGTATATGAAAAATACAGAATCATCAACAATATTCCCAGTGACTTATTTCTTAGATTAGTCAATTTTAAGTTTCTTTCCTAAGGCTCTTAAACCGAGAGGTATACATTGCTGGAAAGAACAAGACTACAGCTCTCAATCAAGCTATAAACGGTTTATACAGCGAAATAAATGTGAAAGTTAAATGCAACTGTATATGAAAAATACAGAATCATCAACAATATTCGCAGAGACATATTTCCTAGATCAGTAAATTTTAAGTTGCTTTCCTAAGCCTCTATCAACGAGAGTTGTACATCATTGGAAACAACAAAATAAGAGCTTTCAATCACGTTATAAAAGGTTTATGCAGCGAAAAAAATTTGAAAATTAAATGCAAATGTATATAAAAAATACAGAATCACCAACAATATTCCCAGTGTCATATTTTTTAGATTAGTCACTTTTAAATTCCTTTCCTAAGCTTCTACCAACGAGATTTGTACATCGTTGGAAAGAAAAAATAACGGCTTTCAATAAAGCTATAAGCGGTTTATGCAGCGAAAAAATGTGAATGTTAAATGCAACTGTATATGAAAAATACAGAATCATCAACAATATTCACAGAGACATATTTCCTAGATCAGTCAATTTTAAGCTGCTTTGCTAAGCCTCTATCAACGAGAGTTGTACATCATTGGAAACAACAAAATAAGAGCTTTCGATCACGTTATAAAAGGTTTATGCAGCGAAAAAAATTTGAAAATTAAATGCAAATGTATATGAAAAATACAGAATCACCAACAATATTCCCAGTGTCATATTTCCTAGGTGAGTCAATTTTAAGTTCCTTTTCTAAACCTCTTTCAACCTGAATTTTACATCGTTGGAAAGAATAAACTAAGGGCGAGTTAAATGCAACTGTATATGAAAAATACAGAATCATCAACAATATTCCCAGTGACTTATTTCCTAGATTAGTCAATTTTAAGTTTCTTTCCTAATGCTCTTAAACCGAGAAGTATACATTGCTGGAAAGAACAAGACTACAGCTCTCAATCAAGCTATAAAGGGTTTATACAGCGAAAAAAATGTGAATGTTAAATGCAACTGTATATGAAAATTAAATCATCAACAATATTCCCAGTGACATATTTCTTTGATAATTCAATTTTAAGTTTCTTTCCTAAGCCTCTTCAAAAGAGAGTTGTATATCGTTGGAAAGAACAAAATAAGGGCTTTCAATCACGTTACAAATGGTTTATGCAGCAAAAGAAATGTGAAAGTTAAATGTAACTGTATATGAAAAATGCAGAATCATCAACAATATTCCCAGTGACATATTTCCTAGATTAGTCAATTTTAAGTTTCTTTCCTAATGCTCTTAAACCGAGAAGTATACATTGCTGGAAAGAACAAGACTACAGCTCTCAATCAAGCTATAAACGGTTTATACAGCGAAATAAATGTGAAAGTTAAATGCAACTGTATATGAAAAATACAGAATCATCAAAAATATTCGCAGAGACATATTTCCTAGATCAGTAAATTTTAAGTTGCTTTCCTAAGCCTCTATCAACGAGAGTTGTACATCATTGGAAACAACAAAATAAGAGCTTTCAATCACGTTATAAAAGGTTTATGCAGCGAAAAAATTTGAAAATTAAATGCAAATGTATATGAAAAATACAGAATCACCAACAATATTCCCAGTGTCATATTTTTTAGATTAGTGACTTTTAAATTCCTTTCCTAAGCTTCTACCAACGAGATTTGTACATCGTTGGAAAGAAAAAATAATGGCTTTCAATAAAGCTATAAGCGGTTTATGCAGCGAAAAAATGTGAATGTTAAATGCAACTGTATATGAAAAATACAGAATCATCAACAATATTCACAGAGACATATTTCCTAGATCAGTCAATTTTAAGTTGCTTTGCTAAGCCTCTATCAACGAGAGTTGTACATCATTGGAAACAACAAAATAAGAGCTTTCAATCACGTTATAAAAGGTTTATGCAGCGAAAAAAATTTGAAAATTAAATGCAAATGTATATGAAAAATACAGAATCACCAACAATATTCCCAGTGTCATATTTCCTAGGTGAGTCAATTTTAAGTTCCTTTTCTAAACCTCTTTCAACCTGAATTTTACATCGTTGGAAAGAATAAACTAAGGGCTTCCTATCAAGCTTTAAACGGTTTATGCAGCGAAATAATGTGAAAGTTAAATACAACTGTATATGAAAGATTCAGAATCGTCAACAATATTCCCAGAGTCATATTTGCTAGATGAGTCAATTTTAAGTTTCTTTCCTAAGCCTCTTCAAACGAGACGTATACATCGCTGGAAAGGACAAGATAAGAGCTCTCAATCAAGCTATAAACGGTTTATACAGCGAGAAAAATGTAAAAGTTAAATGCAACTGTATATGAAAAATACAGAATCATCAACAATATTCCCAGTGACATATTTCCTAGATGACTCAATTTTAAGTTGCTTCCCTAAACCTCCTTCAAGCTGAGTTTTACATCGCTGAAAAGAACAAGCTAAGAGATTTTACATCGTTGAAAAGAACAAGCTAAGAGATTTCAATCACTTTTAAATTCCTTTCCTAAGCTTCTATCAATGATATTTGTACATCGTTGGAAAGCAAAAATAAATGCTTTCGATCACGCTATAAACGGTTTATGCAGCAAAAAAATGTGAAAGTTAAATGCAATTGTATATGAAAAATACAGAATCAACAACGATATTCCTGGTAACATATTTCCGAGATCGGTCAATTTTAAGTTCCTTTCCTAAGCCTCTATCAACCAGAGTTATACATCGTTGGAAATAACAAAATAAGTGGTTTCGATCACGCTATAAACGGCAAAAGAAATGTGAAAGTTAAATGCAATTGTATATGAAAAATACAGAATCACCAACAATATTCCCAGTGATATATTTCCTACATTTTAAGTTCCCTTTATAAACATCTTTCAACCTGAGTTTTACATCGTTGGAAATAACAAGGTAAGAGTTTTCAACTAAGCTATAAACGGTTTATGCTACAAAACAAATGTGAAAAATACAGTATCATCAACAATACTCCCAGTGTCATATTTCCTAGATGAGTCAATTTTAAGTTCCTTTCCTAAAGCTCTTTCAACCTAAGTTTTACATCGTTGGAATGAACAACCTAAGAGCTTTCAATTAAACTATAAACGCTTTATGCAACAAAACAAATGTGAAAGCTAAATGCAACTGTATATGAAAAATACAGAATCATCAACAATATTCCTAGTAACATATTTCCTAGATGAGTCAATTTTAAGTTCCTTTCCTAAACCTCTTTAAACCTGAGCTTTACATCGTTGGAAAGAACAACCTAAGAGCTTTCAATTAAACTATAAACGCTTTATGCAACAAAACAAATGTGAAAGCTATATGCAACTGTATATGAAAAATACAGTATCATCAACAATATTCCCAGAGACATATTTCCTAGATTAGTCAATTTGAAGTTCATTACCTAAGCCTCTTCAAACGAGAGGTATTCAGAGCTGGAGAGAACAAGATTAGAACTCCCAATCAAGCTATAAACAGTTTATGCAACAAAATAAATGCGAGTTAAATGCAACTGTATATGAAAAATACAGAATCATCAACAATATTCCCAGTGACTTATTTCCTAGATTAGTCAATTTTAAGTTTCTTTCCTAAGGCTCTTAAACCGAGAGGTATACATTGCTGGAAAGAACAAGACTGCAGCTCTCAATCAAGCTATAAACGGTTTATACAGCGAAAAAAATGTGAATGTTAAATGCAACTGTATATGAAAAATACAGAATCGTCAACAATATTCCCAGTGTCATATTTGCTAGATGAGTCAATTTTAAGTTTCTTTCCTAAGCCTCTTCAAACGAGAGGTATACATCGCTGGAAAGGACAAGATAAGAGCTCTCAATCAAGCTATAAACGGTTTATACAGCGAGAAAAATGTGAATGTTAAATGCAACTGTATATGAAAAATACAGAATCGTCAACAATATTCCCAGTGTCATATTTGCTAGATGAGTCAATTTTAAGTTTCTTTCCTAAGCCTCTTCAAACGAGAGGTATACATCGCTGGAAAGGACAAGATAAGAGCTCTCAATCATGCTATAAACGGTTTATACAGCGAGAAAAATGTAAAAGTTAAATGCAATTGTATATGAAAAATACAGAATCACCAACAATATTCCCAGTGATATATTTCCTAGATGAGTCAATTTTAAGTTCCCTTTCTAAACCTCTTTCAACCTAAGTTTTCCATCGTTGGAAATAACAAGCCAAGAGTTTTCAATTAAGCTATAAACGGTTTATGCAACAAAACAAATGTGAAAGTTAAATGTAACTGTATATGAAAAATTCAGATTCATCAACAATATTCCCAGTGACATATTTCCTAGATTAGTCAATTTTAAGTTTCTTTCCTAAGCCTCTTCAAACGAGAGGTATACATCGCTGGAAAGGACAAGATAAGAGCTCTCAATCAAGCTATAAACGGTTTATACAGCGAGAAAAATGTGAATGTTAAATGCAACTGTATATGAAAAATACAGAATCGTCAACAATATTCCCAGTGTCATATTTGCTAGATGAGTCAATTTTAAGTTTCTTTCCTAAGCCTCTTCAAACGAGAGGTATACATCGCTGGAAAGGAAAAGATAAGAGCTCTCAATCAAGCTATAAACGGTTTATACAGCGAGAAAAATGTGAATGTTAAATGCAACTGTATATGAAAAATACAGAATCATCATCAATAATCCCAGTGTCATATTTCCTAGATGAGTCAATTCTAAGTTCCTTTCCTAAACCTCTTTCAACCTACGTTTTCCATCGTTGGAAAGAAAAACCTAAGAGCTTTCAATTAAGCTATAAACGGTTAATGCAACAAAACAAATGTGAAAGTTAAATGTAACTGTATATGAAAAATTCAGATTCATCAACAATATTCCCAGTGACATATTTCCTAGATTAGTCAATTTTAAGTTTCTTTCCTAAGCCTCTTTCAACGAGAGTTTTACATCGTTGGAAAGAATAAGCTAAGAGCTTTCAATCAAGCTGTAAATAGTTTGTGCAGAGAAAAAATGTGAAAGTTAAATGCAACTGTATATGAAAAATACAGAATCATCAACAATATTCCCAGAGACTTGTTTCCTAGATTAGGCAATTTTAAGTTGCTTTCCTAAGCCTCTATCTACGAGAGTTGTATATCGTTGGAAAGAACGAAATAAGAGCTTTCAATCACGTTACAAATGGTTTATGCACCAAAAGAAATGTGAAAGTTAAATGCAACTGTATATGAAAATTACAGATTCATCAACGATATTCCCAGTGAAAATATTCCTAGATCAGTCACTTTTAAATTCCTTTCCTAAGCTTCTATCAATGATATTTGTACATCGTTGGAAAGCAAAAATAAATGCTTTCGATCACGCTATAAACGGTTTATGCAGCAAAAAAATGTGAAAGTTAAATGCAATTGTATATGAAAAATACAGAATCAACAACAATATTCCTGGTAACATATTTCCGAGATCGGTCAATTTTAAGTTCCTTTCCTAAGCCTCTATCAACCAGAGTTATACATCGTTGGAAATAACAAAATAAGTGCTTTCGATCACGCTATAAACGGCAAAAGAAATGTGAAAGTTATATGCAATTGTATATGAAAAATACAGAATCACCAACAATATTCCCAGTGACGTATTTCCTACATTTTAAGTTCCCTTTCTAAACCTCCTTCAACCTGAGATTTACATCGTTGGAAATAACAAGCTAAGAGTTTTCAACTAAGCTATAAACGGTTTATGCAACAAAACAAATGTGAAAAATACAGTATCATCAACAATACTCCCAGTGTCATATTTCCTAGATGAGTTAATTTTAAGTTCCTTTCCTAAAGCTCTTTCAACCTAAGTTTTACATCGTTGGAAAGAACAACCTAAGAGCTTTCAAATAAACTATAAACGCTTTATGCAACAAAACAAATGTGAAAGTAAATGCAACTGTATATGAAAAATACAGAATCATCAACGATATTCCTAGTAACATATTTCCTAGATGAGTCAATTTTAAATTCCTTTCCTATACCTCTGTCAACCTAAGTTTTCCATCGTTGGAAAGAACAACCTAAGAGCTTTCAATTAAGCTATAAACGGTTAATGCAACAAAACAAATGTGAAAGTTAAATGTAACTGTATATGAAAAATTCAGAATCATCAACAATATTCCCAGTGACATATTTCCTAGATTAGTCAATTTTAAGTTTCTTTCCTAAGCCTCTTTCAACGAGAGTTTTACATCGTTGGAAAGAATAAGCTAAGAGCTTTCAATCAAGCTGTAAATAGTTTGTGCAGAGAAAAAATGTGAAAGCTAAATGCAACTGTATATGAAAAATACAGAATCATCAACAATATTCCCAGAGACTTGTTTCCTAGATCAGGCAATTTTAAGTTGCTTTCCTAAGCCTCTATCTACGAGAGTTGTATATCGTTGGAAAGAACGAAATAAGAGCTTTCAATCACGTTACAAATGGTTTATGCACCAAAAGAAATGTGAAAGTTAAATGCAACTGTATATGAAAATTACAGATTCATCAACGATATTCCCAGTGATAATATTCCTAGATCAGTCACTTTTAAATTCCTTTCTTAAGCTTATATCAATGATATTTGTACATCGTTGGAAAGCAAAAATAAATGCTTTCGATCACGCTATAAACGGTTTATGCAGCAAAAAAATGTGAAAGTTAAATGCAATTGTATATGAAAAATACAGAATCAACAACAATATTCCTGGTAACATATTTCCGAGATCGGTCCATTTTAAGTTCCTTTCCTAAGCCTCTATCATCCAGAGTTATACATCGTTTTAAATAACAAAATAAGTGCTTTCCATCACGCTATAAACGGCAAAAGAAATGTGAAAGTTAAATGCAATTGTATATGAAAAATACAGAATCACCAACAATATTCCCAGTGACATATTTCCTACATTTTAAGTTCCCTTTCTAAACCTCTTTCAACCTGAGTTTTACATCGTTGGAAATAACAAGCTAAGAGTTTTCAACTAAGCTATTAACGGTTTATGCAACAAAACAAATGTGAAAAATACAGTATCATCAACAATACTCCCAGTGTCATATTTCCTAGATGAGTCAATTTTAAGTTCCTTTCCTAAAGCTCTTTCAACCTAAGTTTTACATCGTTGGAAAGAACAACCTAAGAGCTTTCAATTAAACTATAAACGCTTTATGCAGCAACACAAATGTGAAAGCTAAATGCAACTGTATATGAAAAATACAGAATCATCAACAATATTCCTAGTAACATATTTCCTAGATGAGTCAATTTTAAGTTCCTTTCCTAAACCTCTTTAAACCTGAGCTTTACATCGTTGGAAAGAACAACCTAAGAGCTTTCAATTAAACTATAAACGCTTTATGCAACAAAACAAATGTGAAAGCTATATGCAACTGTATATGAAAAATACAGTATCATCAACAATATTCCCAGAGACATATTTCCTAGATTAGTCAATTTGAAGTTCATTTCCTAAGCCTCTTCAAACGAGAGGTATTCAGAGCTGGAGAGAACAAGATTAGAACTCCCAATCAAGCTATAAACAGTTTATGCAACAAAATAAATGCGAGTTAAATGCAACTGTATATGAAAAATACAGAATCATCAACAATATTCCCAGTGACTTATTTCCTAGATTAGTCAATTTTAAGTTTCTTTCCTAAGGCTCTTAAACCGAGAGGTATACATTGCTGGAAAGAACAAGACTACAGCTCTCAATCAAGCTATAAACGGTTTATACAGCGAAAAAAATGTGAATGTTAAATGCAACTGTATATGAAAAATAAATCATCAACAATATTCCCAGTGACATATTTCTTTGATAATTCAATTTTAAGTTTCTTTCCTAAGCCTCTTCAAAAGAGAGTTGTATATCGTTGGAAACAACAAAATAAGAGCTTTCAATCGCGTTATAAAAGGTTTATGCAGCGAAAAAAATTTGAAAATTAAATACAAATGTATATGAAAAATACAGAATCACCAACAATATTCCCAGTGTCATATTTCCTAGGTGAGTCAATTTTAAGTTCCTTTTCTAAACCTCTTTCAACCTGAATTTTACATCGTTGGAAAGAATAAACTAAGGGCTTCCTAACAAGCTTTAAACGGTTTATGCAGCGAAAAAATGTGAAAGTTAAATACAACTGTATATGAAAAATACAGAATCGTCAACAATATTCCCAGTGACATATTACCTAGATTAGTCAATTTTAATTACATTTCCTAAGCCCCTTCAAACGAGATGTATACATCGCTCGAAAGGACAAGATAAGGGCTCTCAATCAAGCTATAAACGGTTTATACAGCGAGAAAAATGTAAAAGTTAAATGCAACTGTATATGAAAAATACAAAATCATCAACAATATTCCCAGTAACATATTTCCTAGATGACCCAATTTTAAGTTCCTTCCCTAAACCTCCTTCAAGCTGAGTTTTACATCGTTGAAAAGAACAAGCTAAGAGATTTTACATCGTTGAAAAGAACAAGCTAAGAGATTTCAGTCACTTTTAAATACCTTTCCTAAGCTTCTATCAATGAGATTTGTACATAGTTGGAAAGAAAAAATAAGTGCTTTCGATCACGCTATAAATGGTTTATGCAGCAAAAAAATGTGAAAGTTAAATGCAATTGTATATGAAAAATACAGAATCAACAACAATATTTCTGGTAACATATTTCCGAGATCGGTAAATTTTAAGTTCCTTTCCTAAGCCTCTATCAACCAGAGTTATACATCGTTGGAAAGAACAAAATAAGTGCTTTCGATCACGCTATAAACGGTTTATGCAGCAAAAGAAATGTGAAAGTTAAATGCAATTGTATATGAAAAATACAGAATCACCAACAATATTCCCAGTGATATATTTCCTAGATGAGTCAATTTTAAGTTCCCTTTCTAAACGTCTTTCAACCTGAGTTTTACATCGTTGGATTTAACAAGTTAAGAGTTTTCAATTAAGCTATAAACGGTTATGCAACAAAACAAATGTGAAAGTTAAACGCCACTGTATATGAAAAATACAGTATCATCAACAGTAATCCCAGTGTCATATTTCCTAGATGAGTCAATTTTAAGTTCATTTCCTAAACCTCTTTCAACCTAAGTTTTACATCGTTGGAAATAACAAGCTAAAAGTTTTCAATTAAGCTATAAACGGTTTATGCAAAAAAAACAAATGTGAAAGTTAAATGCCACTGTATATGAAAAATACAGTATCATCAACAATAATCCCAGTGTCATATTTCCTAGATGAGTCAATTTTAAGTTCCTTTCCTAAACCTCTTTCAACCTAAGTTTTCCATCGTTTGAAAGAACAACCTAAGAGCTTTCAACTAAGCTATAAACGGTTAATGCAACAAAACAAATGTGAAAGTTAAATGTAACTGTATATGAAAAATTCAGAATCATCAACAATATTCCCAGTGACATATTTCCTAGATTAGTCAATTTTAAGTTTCTTTCCTAAGCCTCTTTCAACGAGAGTTTTACATCGTTGAAAAGAAAAAATAACGGCTTTCAATAAAGCTATAAGCGGTTTATGCAGCGAAAAAAATGTGAAAGTTAAATGCAATTGTATATGAAAAATACAGAATCAACAACAATATTCCTGGTAACATATTTCCGAGATCGGTCAATTTTAAGTTCCTTTCCTAAGCCACCATCAACCAGAGTTATACATCGTTGGAAAGAACAAAATAAGTGCTTTCGATCACGCTATAAACGGCAAAAGAAATGTGAAAGTTAAATGCAATTTTATATGAAAAATACAGAATCACCAACAATATTCCCAGTGACATATTTCCTACATTTTAAGTTCCCTTTCTAAACCTCTTTCAACCTGAGTTTTACATCGTTGGAAATAACAAGCTAAGAGTTTTCAACTAAGCTATAAACGGTTTATGCAACAAAACAAATGTGAAAAATACAGTATCATCAACAATACTCCCAGTGTCATATTTCCTAGATGAGTTAATTTTAAGTTCCTTTCCTAAAGCTCTTTCAACCTAAGTTTTACATCGTTGGAAAGAACAACCTAAGAGCTTTCAAATAAACTATAAACGCTTTATGCAACAAAACAAATGTGAAAGCTAAATGCAACTGTATATGAAAAATACAGAATCATCAACGATATTCCTAGTAACATATTTCCTAGATGAGTCAATTTTAAGTTCCTTTCCTAAACCTCTTTCAACCTAAGTTTTCCATCGTTGGAAAGAACAACCTAAGAGCTTTCAATTAAGCTATAAACGGTTTATGCAACAAAACAAATTTGAAAGTTAAATGTAACTGTATATGAAAAATACAGAATCATCAACAATATTCCCAGTGACATATTTCCTAGATTAGTCAATTTTAAGTTTCTTTCCTAAGCCTCTTCAAACGAGGGTTATACATCGCTGGAAAGAACAGTACTAGGGCTCTCAATCAAGCTATAAACGGTTTATACAGCGAAAAAAATGTGAAAGTGAAATGCAACTGTATATGAAAAATACAGAATCATCAATAATATTCCCAGTGACATATTTCTTAGATTAGTCAATTTTAAGTTTCTTTCCTAAGCCTCTTCAAACGAGAGGTATACATTGTTGGAAAGAACAAGATAAGAACTTTCAATCACGATATAAATGGTTTATGCAGTAAAGGAAATGTGAAAGTTAAATGCAACTGTCTATGAAAAATACAAAATCATCAACAATATTCCCAGTGACAAATTTCCTAGATGACTCAATTTTAAGTTCCTTCTTTAATCCTCCTTCAAGCTGAGCTTTACATCGTTGAAAAGAATAAGCTAAGAGATTTTACATCGTTGAAAAGAACAAGCTAAGAGATTTCAGTCACTTTTAAATACCTTTCCTAAGCTTCTTTCAATGAGATTTGTACATCGTTGGAAAGAAAAAATAAGTGCTTTCGATTACGCTATAAATGGTTTATGCAGCAAAAAAATGTGAAAGTTAAATGCAATTGTATATGAAAAATACAGAATCAACAACAATATTCCTGGTAACATATTTCCGAGATCGGTCACTTTTAAATACCTTTCCTAAGCTTCTATCAATGAGATTTGTACATCGTTGGAAAGAAAAAATAAGTGCTTTCGATCACGCTATAAATGGTTTATGCAGCAAGAAAATGTGAAAGTTAAATGCAATTGTATATGAAAAATACAGAATCAACAACAATATTCCTGGTAACATATTTCCGAGATCGGTCAATTTTAAGTTCCTTTCCTAAGCCTCTATCAACCAGAGTTATACATCGTTGGAAAGAACAAAATAAGTGCTTTCGATTACGCTATATACGGTTTATGCAGCAAAAGAAATGTGAAAGTTAAATGCCACTGTATATGAAAAATACAGTATCATCAACAATAATCCCAGTGTCATATTTCCTAGATGAGTCAATTTTAAGTTCCTTTCCTAAACCTCTTTCAACCTAAGTTTTCCATCGTTGGAAAGAACAACCTAAGAGCTTTCAATTAAGCTATAAACGGTTAATGCAACAAAACAAATGTGAAAGTTAAATGCCACTGTATATGAAAAATACAGTATCATCAACAATAATCCCAGTGTCATATTTCCTACATGAGTCAATTTTAAGTTCATTTCCTAAACCTCTTTCAACTTAAGTTTTCCATCGTTGGAAATAACAAGCTAAGACTTTACAATTAAGCTATAAACGGTTTATGCAAAAAAACAAATGTGAAAGTTAAATGCTACTGTATATGAAAAATACAGTATCAAAAGAAATGTGAAAGTTAAATGCAACTGTATATGAAAAATACAGTATCATCAACAGTAATCCCAGTGTCATATTTCCTAGATGAGTCAATTTTAAGTTCATTTCCTAAACCTCTTTCAACCTAAGTTTTCCATCGTTGGAAATAACAAGCTAAGAGTTTTCAATTAAGCTATAAACGGTTTATGCAAAAAAACAAATGTGAAAGTTAAATGCCACTGTATATGAAAAATACAGTATCATCAACAATAATCCCAGTGTCATATTTCCTAGATGAGTCAATTTTAAGTTCCTTTCCTAAACCTCTTTCAACCTAAGTTTTCCATCGTTGGAAAGAACAACCTAAGAGCTTTCAATTAAGCTATAAACGGTTAATGCAACAAAACAAATGTGAAAGTTAAATGTAACTGTATATGAAAAATTCAGAATCATCAACAATATTCCCAGTGACATATTTCCTAGATTAGTCAATTTTAAGTTTCTTTCCTAAGCCTCTTTCAACGAGAGTTTTACATCGTTGAAAAGAAAAAATAACGGCTTTCAATAAAGCTATAAGCGGTTTATGCAGCGAAAAAAATGTGAAAGTTAAATGCAATTGTATATGAAAAATACAGAATCAACAACAATATTCCTGGTAACATATTTCCGAGATCGGTCAATTTTAAGTTCCTTTCCTAAGCCACCATCAACCAGAGTTATACATCGTTGGAAAGAACAAAATAAGTGCTTTCGATCACGCTATAAATGGCAAAAGAAATGTGAAAGTTAAATGCAATTGTATATGAAAAATACAGAATCACCAACAATATTCCCAGTGACATATTTCCTACATTTTAAGTTCCCTTTCTAAACCTCTTTCAACCTGAGTTTTACATCGTTGGAAATAACAAGCTAAGAGTTTTCAACTAAGCTATAAACGGTTTATGCAACAAAACAAATGTGAAAAATACAGTATCATCAACAATACTCCCAGTGTCATATTTCCTAGATGAGTTAATTTTAAGTTCCTTTCCTAAAGCTCTTTCAACCTAAGTTTTACATCGTTGGAAAGAACAACCTAAGAGCTTTCAAATAAACTATAAACGCTTTATGCAACAAAACAAATGTGAAAGCTAAATGCAACTGTATATGAAAAATACAGAATCATCAACGATATTCCTAGTAACATATTTCCTAGATGAGTCAATTTTAAGTTCCTTTCCTAAACCTCTTTCAACCTAAGTTTTCCATCGTTGGAAAGAACAACCTAAGAGCTTTCAATTAAGCTATAAACGGTTTATGCAACAAAACAAATTTGAAAGTTAAATGTAACTGTATATGAAAAATACAGAATCATCAACAATATTCCCAGTGACATATTTCCTAGATTAGTCAATTTTAAGTTTCTTTCCTAAGCCTCTTCAAACGAGGGGTATACATCGCTGGAAAGAACAGTACTAGGGCTCTCAATCAAGCTATAAACGGTTTATACAGCGAAAAAAATGTGAAAGTGAAATGCAACTGTATATGAAAAATACAGAATCATCAATAATATTCCCAGTGACATATTTCTTAGATTAGTCAATTCTAAGTTTCTTTCCTAAGCCTCTTCAAACGAGAGGTATACATTGTTGGAAAGAACAAGATAAGAACTTTCAATCACGATATAAATGGTTTATGCAGTAAAGGAAATGTGAAAGTTAAATGCAACTGTCTATGAAAAATACAAAATCATCAACAATATTCCCAGTGACAAATTTCCTAGATGACTCAATTTTAAGTTCCTTCTTTAATCCTCCTTCAAGCTGAGCTTTACATCGTTGAAAAGAATAAGCTAAGAGATTTTACAGCGTTGAAAAGAACAAGCTAAGAGATTTCAGTCACTTTTAAATACCTTTCCTAAGCTTCTATCAATGAGATTTGTACATCGTTGGAAAGAAAAAATAAGTGCTTTCGATTACGCTATAAATGGTTTATGCAGCAAAAAAATGTGAAAGTTAAATGCAATTGTATATGAAAAATACAGAATCAACAACAATATTCCTGGTAACATATTTCCGAGATCGGTCACTTTTAAATACCTTTCCTAAGCTTCTATCAATGAGATTTGTACATCGTTGGAAAGAAAAAATAAGTGCTTTCGATCACGCTATAAATGGTTTATGCAGCAAGAAAATGTAAAAGTTAAATGCAATTGTATATGAAAAATACAGAATCAACAACAATATTCCTGGTAACATATTTCCGAGATCGGTCAATTTTAAGTTCCTTTCCTAAGCCTCTATCAACCAGAGTTATACATCGTTGGAAAGAACAAAATAAGTGCTTTCGATCACGCTATATACGGTTTATGCAGCAAAAGAAATGTGAAAGTTAAATGCAATTGTATATGAAAAATACAGAATCACCAACAATATTCCCAGTAACATATTTCCTACATGAGTCAATTTTAAGTTCCCTTTCTAAACGTCTTTCAACCTGAGTTTTACATCGTTGGAAATAACAAGCTAAGAGTTTTCAATTAAGCTATAAACGGTTATGCAACAAAACAAATGTGAAAGTTAAATGCCACTGTATATGAAAAATACAGTATCAAAAGAAATGTGAAAGTTAAATGCAACTGTATATGAAAAATACAGAATCATCAACAATATTCCCAGTGTCATATTTCCTAGATGAGTCAATTTTAAGTTCCTTTCCTAAACCTCTTTAAATCTGAGTTTTACATCGTTGGAGAGAGCAAGCTAAGAGCATTCAATTAATCTATAAACGGTTTATGCAACAAAACAAATGTGAAAGTTAAATGTATCTGTATATGAAAAATACAGTATCATCAGCAATATTCCCAGTGACATATTTCCTAGATTAGTCAATTTTAAGTTCATTTCCTAAGCCTCTTCAAACGAGAGGTATACAGATCTGGTGAGAACAAAATTAGAGCTCCAAATCAAGCAATAAACAGTTTATGCAACAAAATAAATGTGAAACTTAAATGCAACTGTATATGAAAAATACAGAATCATCAAAAATATTCCCAGTGACATATTTCTTAGATTAGTCAACTTTAAGTTTCATTGCTGGAAAGAACAAGATAAGAACTTTCAATCACGATATAAATGGTTTATGCAGTAAAGGAAATGTGAAAGTTAAATGCAACTGTCTATGAAAAATACAAAATCATCAACAATATTCCCAGTGACAAATTTCCTAGATGACTCAATTTTAAGTTCCTTCTTTAATCCTCCTTCAAGCTGAGCTTTACATCGTTGAAAAGAATAAGCTAAGAGATTTTACATCGTTGAAAAGAACAAGCTAAGAGATTTCAGTCACTTTTAAATACCTTTCCTAAGCTTCTATCAATGAGATTTGTACATCGTTGGAAAGAAAAAATAAGTGCTTTCGATTACGCTATAAATGGTTTATGCAGCAAAAAAATGTGAAAGTTAAATGCAATTGTATATGAAAAATACAGAATCAACAACAATATTCCTGGTAACATATTTCCGAGATCGGTCACTTTTAAATACCTTTCCTAAGCTTCTATCAATGAGATTTGTACATCGTTGGAAAGAAAAAATAAGTGCTTTCGATCACGCTATAAATGGTTTATGCAGCAAGAAAATGTGAAAGTTAAATGCAATTGTATATGAAAAATACAGAATCAACAACAATATTCCTGGTAACATATTTCCGAGATCGGTCAATTTTAAGTTCCTTTCCCAAGCCTCTATCAACCAGAGTTATACATCGTTGGAAAGAACAAAATAAGTGCTTTCGATCACGCTATATACGGTTTATTCAGCAAAAGAAATGTGAAAGTTAAATGCAATTGTATATGAAAAATACAGAATCACCAACAATATTCCCAGTAACATATTTCCTACATGAGTCAATTTTAAGTTCCCTTTCTAAACGTCTTTCAACCTGAGTTTTACATCGTTGGAAATAACAAGCTAAGAGTTTTCAATTAAGCTATAAACGGTTATACAACAAAACAAATCTGAAAGTTAAATGCCACTGTATATGAAAAATACAGTATCATCAACAATAATCCCAGTGTCATATTTCCTACATGAGTCAATTTTAAGTTCATTTCCTAAACCTCTTTCAACTTAAGTTTTCCATCGTTGGAAATAACAAGCTAAGACTTTACAATTAAGCTATAAACGGTTTATGCAAAAAAACAAATGTGAAAGTTAAATGCTACTGTATATGAAAAATACAGTATCAAAAGAAATGTGAAAGTTAAATGCAACTGTATATGAAAAATACAGAATCACCAACAATATTCCCAAGCCTCTATCAACCAGAGTTATACATCGTTATAAAGAACAAAATAAGTGCTTTCGATCACGCTATAAACGGTTTATGCAGCAAAAGAAATGTGAAAGTTAAATGCAACTGTATATGAAAAATACAGAATCATCAACAATATTCCTAATAACATATTTCTTAGATGAGTCAATTTTAAGTTCCTTTCTTATGCCTCTATCAACGAGAGTTATACGTCGTTGGAAAGAACAAAATAAGAGCTTCCAATCACGTTATAAATGGTTTATGCAGCGAAAAAAAGTTGAAAATTAAATACAACTGTATATGAAAAATACAGAATCACCAACAATATTCCCAGTGTCATATTTCCTAGATGAGTCAATTTTAAGTTCCTTTCCTAAACCTCTTTAAATCTGAGTTTTACATCGTTGGGGAGAGCAAGCTAAGAGCTTTCAATTAATCTATAAACGGTTTATGCAACAAAACAAATGTGAATGTTAAATGTAACTGTATATGAAAAATACAGTATCATCAACAATATTCCCAGTGACATATTTCCTAGATTAGTCAATTTTATGTTCCTTTCCTAAGCCTCTATCAGCGAGGGTTATCTTCGTTGGAAAGAACAAAATAAGGGATTTCAACTAAGCTATACATGGTATATGCAGCGGAAAAAATGTGAGAGTTAAATACAACTGTATATGAAAAATACAGAATCATCAACAATATTCCCAGTGACATATTTCCTAGATTAGTCAATTTTAAGTTATTTTCCTAAGTCTCTTCAAACGAGAGGTATACAGATCTGGAGAGAACAAGATTAGAGCTCCAAATCAAGCAATAAACAGTTTATGCAACAAAATAAATGTTAAACTTAAATGCAACTGTATATGAAAAATACAGAATCATCAACAATATTCCCAGTGACATATTTCTTAGAGTAGTCAATTTTAAGTTTCTTTCCTAAGCCTCTTCAAACGAGAGGTATAAATTGCTGGAAAGAACAAGATAAGAACTTTCAATCACGATATAAATGGTTTATGCAGCAAAGGAAATGTGAAAGTTAAATGCAACTGTCTATGAAAAATACAAAATCATCAACAATATTCCCAGTGACAAATTTCCTAGTTGGCTCAATTTTAAGTTCCTTCCCTAATCATCCTTCAAGCTGAGTTTTACATCGTTGAAAAGAACAAGCTAAGAGATTTTACATCGTTGAAAAGAACAAGCTAAGAGATTTCAGTCACTTTTAAATACCTTTCCTAAGCTTCTATCAATGACATTTGTACATCGTTGGAAAGAAAAAATAAGTGCTTTCGATCGCGCTATAAATGGTTTATGCAGCGAAAAAAAGTTGAAAATTAAATACAACTGTATATGAAAAATACAGAATCAACAACAATATTCCTGGTAACATATTTCCGAGATCGGTCAATTTTAAGTTCCTTTCCTAAGCCTCTATCAACCAGAGTTATACATCGTTGGAAAGAACAAAATAAGTGCTTTCGATCACGCTATATACGGTTTATGCAGCAAAAGAAATGTGAAAGTTAAATGCAATTGTATATGAAAAATACAGAATCACCAACAATATTCCCAGTAACATATTTCCTAGATGAGTCAATTTTAAGTTCCCTTTCTAAACGTCTTTCAACCTGAGTTTTACATCGTTGGAAATAACAAGCTAAGAGTTTTCAATTAAGCTATAAACGGTTATACAACAAAACAAATGTGAAAGTTAAATGCCACTGTATATGAAAAATACAGTATCATCAACAATAATCCCTGTGTCATATTTCCTACATGAGTCAATTTGAAGTTCATTTCCTAAACCTCTTTCAACGTAAGTTTTCCATCGTTGGAAATAACAAGCTAAGACTTTTCAATTAAGCTATAAACGGTTTATGTAAAAAAACAAATGTGAAAGTTAAATGCTACTGTATATGAAAAATACAGTATCATCAACAATAATCCCAGTGTCATATTTCCTAGATGCGTCAATTTTAAGTTCCTTTCCTAACCTCTTTCAACCTAAGTTTTGCATCGTTGGAAAGAACAACCTAAGAGCTTTCAATTAATCTATAAACGATTTATGCAACAAAACAAATGTGAAAGTTAAATGTAACTGTATATGAAAAATATAGAATCATCAACAATATTCCCAGTGACATATTTCCTAGATTGGTCAATTTTAAGTTTCTTTCCTAAGCCTCTTCACACGAGGGGTATACATCGCTGGAAAGAACAATACTAGGGCTCTCAATCAAGCTATAAACGGTTTATATAGCGAAAAAAATGTGAAAGTGAAATGCAACTGTATATGAAAAATACAGAATCATCAACAATATTCCCAGTGACATATTTCTTAGATTAGTCAATTTTAAATTTCTTTCCTAAGCCTCTTCAAACGAGGGATATACATCGCTGGAAAGAACAAGACTAGAGCTCTCAATCAAGCTATAAACAGTTTATACAGAGAAACAAATGTGAAAGTTAAATGCAACTGTCTATGAAAAATACAAAATCATCAACAATATTCCCAGTGACATATTTCCTAGATGACTCAATTTTAAGTTTCTTTCCTAAGCCTCTATCAACCAGAGTTATACATCGTTGGAAAGAACAAAATAAGTGCTTTCGATCACGCTATAAACGGTTTATGCAGCAAAAGAAATGTGAAAGTTAAATGCAACTGTATATGAAAAATACAGAATCATCAACAATATTTCTAGTAACATATTTCTTAGATGAGTCAATTTTAAGTTCTTTTCTTATGCCTCTATCAACGAGAATTATACGTCGCTGGAAAGAACAAAATGAGATCTTCCAACCACGTTATATATGTGGTTTATGCAGCGAAAAAAAGTTGAAAATTAAATACAACTGTATATGAAAAATACAGAATCACCAACAATATTCCCAGTGTCATATTTCCTAGAAGAGTCAATTTTAAGTTCCTTTCCTAAACCCCTTTAAACGAGAGGTATACATTGCTGGAAAGAACAAGCTAAGGACTTTCAACCAAGCTATAACCGGTTTATGCAGCAAAGTAAATGTGAAAGTTAAATGCAACTGTCTATGAAAAATACAAAATCATCAACAATATTCCCAGTGACAAATTTCCTAGTTGGCTCAATGTTAAGCTCCTTCCCTAATCCTCCTTCAAGCTGAGTTTTACATCGTTGAAAAGAACAAGCTAAGAGATTTTACATCGTTGAAAAGAACAAGCTAAGAGATTTCAGTCACTTTTATATACCTTTCCTAAGCTTCTATCAATGACATTTGTACATCGTTGGAAAGAAAAAATAAGTGCTTTCGATCGCGCTATAAATGGTTTATGCAGCGAAAAAAAGTTGAAAATTAAATACAACTGTATATGAAAAATACAGAATCACCAACAATATTCCCAGTGTCATATTTCCTAGATGAGTCAATTTTAAGTTCCCTTTCTAAACCTCTTTCAACCTGAGTTTTACATCGTTGGAAATAACAAGCTAAGAGTTTTCAATTAAGCTGTAAACGGTTATGCAACAAAACAAATGTGAAAGTTAAATGCCACTGTATATGAAAAATACAGAATCATCAACAATATTCCCAGTGACATATATCCTAGATTAGTCAATTTTAAGTGTCTTTCCTAAGCCTCTTCAAACGAGGGGTATACATCGTTGGAAAGAACAATACTAGGGCTCCCAATCAAGCTATAAACGGTTTATACAGCGAAAAAAATGTGAAAGTGAAATGCAACTGTATATGAAAAGTACAGAATCATCAACAGTATTCCCAGTGACATATTTCTTAGATTAGTCAATTTTAAGTTTCTTTCCTAAGCCTCTTCAAACGAGGGGTATACATCGCTGGAAAGAACAAGACTAGAGCTCTCAACCAAGCTATAAACGGTTTATGCAGCGAAATAAATGTGAAAGTTAAATGCAACTGTATATGAAAAATACAGAATCATCAACAATATTCCCAGTGACATATATCCTAGATTAGTCAATTTTAAGTGTCTTTCCTAAGCCTCTTCAAACGAGGGGTATACATCGTTGGAAAGAACAATACTAGGGCTCCCAACCAAGCTATAAACGGTTTATACAGCGAAAAAAATGTGAAAGTTAAATGCAACTGTATATGAAAAGTACAGAATCATCAACAGTATTCCCAGTGACATATTTCCTAGATTAGTCAATTTTAAGTTCATTTCCTAAGCCTCTTCAAACGAGAGGTATACAGATCTGGTGAGAACAAAATTAGAGCTCCAAATCAAGCAATAAACAGTTTATGCAACAAAATAAATGTGAAAGTTAAATGCAACTGTATATGAAAAGTACAGAATCATCAACAGTATTCCCAGTGACATATTTCTTAGATTAGTCAATTTTAAGTTTCTTTCCTAAGCCTCTTCAAACGAGGGGTATACATCGCTGGAAAGAACAAGACTAGAGCTCTCAACCAAGCTATAAACGGTTTATGCAGCGAAATAAATGTGAAAGTTAAATGCAACTGTATATGAAAAATACAGAATCATCAACAATATTCCCTGTGACATATATCCTAGATTAGTCAATTTTAAGTGTCTTTCCTAAGCCTCTTCAAACGAGGGGTATACATCGCTGGAAAGAACAAGACTAGAGCTCTCAACCAAGCTATAAACGGTTTATGCAGCGAAATAAATGTGAAAGTTAAATGCAACTGTATATGAAAAATACAGAATCATCAACAATATTCCCGGTGACATATATCCTAGATTAGTCAATTTTAAGTGTCTTTCCTAAGCCTCTTCAAACGAGGGGTATACATCGTTGGAAAGAACAATACTAGGGCTCCCAATCAAGCTATAAACGGTTTAAACAGCGAAAAAAATGTGAAAGTTAAATGCAACTGTATATGAAAAGTACAGAATCATCAACAGTATTCCCAGTGACATATTTCTTAGATTAGTCAATTTTAAGTTTCTTTCCTAAGCCTCTTCAAACGAGGGGTATACTTCGCTGGAAAGAACAAGACTAGAGCTCTCAACCAAGCTATAAACGGTTTATAGAGCGAAAAAATGTGAATGTTAAATGCAACTGTATATGAAAAATACAGAATCATCAACAATATTCCCAGGGACATATTTCTTAGATTAGTCAATTTTAAGTTTCTTTCCTAAGCCTCTTAAACCGAGAGGTATACAGATCTGGTGAGAACAAAATTAGAGCTCCAAATCAAGCAATAAACAGTTTATGCAACAAAATAAATGTGAAACTTAAATGCAACTGTATATGAAAAATACAGAATCATCAAAAATATTCCCAGTGACATATTTCTTAGATTAGTCAACTTTAAGTTTCATTGCTGGAAAGAACAAGATAAGAACTTTCAATCACGACATAAATGGTTTATGCAGCAAAGGAAATGTGAAAGTTAAATGCAACTGTCTATGAAAAATACAAAATCATCAACAATATTCCCAGTGACAAATTTCCTAGTTGACTCAATTTTAAGTTCCTTCCCTAATCCTCCTTCAAGCTGAGTTTTACATCGTTGAAAAGAACAAGCTAAGAGATTTTACATCGTTGAAAAGAACAAGCTAAGAGATTTTACATCGTTGAAAAGAACAAGCTAAGAGATTTCAGTCACTTTTAAATACCTTTTCTAAGCTTCTATCAATGAGATTTGTACATCGTTGGAAAGAAAAAATAAGTGCTTTCGATTACGCTATAAATGGTTTATGCAGCAAAAAAATGTGAAAGTTAAATGCAATTGTATATGAAAAATACAGAATCAACAACAATATTCCTGGTAACATATTTCCGAGATCGGTCACTTTTAAATACCTTTCCTAAGCTTCTATCAATGAGATTTGTACATCGTTGGAAAGAAAAAATAAGTGCTTTCGATCACGCTATAAATGGTTTATGCAGCAAAAAAATGTGAAAGTTAAATGCAATTGTATATGAAAAATGCAGAATCAACAACAATATTCCTGGTAACATATTTCCGAGATCGGTCAATTTTAAGTTCCTTTCCTAAGCCTCTATCAACCAGAGTTATGCATCGTTGGAAAGAACAAAATAAGTGCTTTCGATCGCGTTATAAACGGTTTATGCAGCAAAAGAAATGTGAAAGTTAAATGATATTGTATATGAAAAATACAGAATCACCAACAATATTCCCAAGCCTCTATCAACCAGAGTTATACATCGTTATAAAGAACAAAATAAGTGCTTTCGATCACGCTATAAACGGTTTATGCAGCAAAAGAAATGTGAAAGTTAAATGCAACTGTATATGAAAAATACAGAATCATCAACAATATTCCTAATAACATATTTCTTAGATGAGTCAATTTTAAGTTCCTTTCTTATGCCTCTATCAACGAGAGTTATACGTCGTTGGAAAGAACAAAATAAGAGCTTCCAATCACGTTATAAGTGGTTTATGCAGCGAAAAAAAGTTGAAAATTAAATACAACTGTATATGAAAAATACAGAATCACCAACAATATTCCCAGTGTCATATTTCCTAGATGAGTCAATTTTAAGTTCCTTTCCTAAACCTCTTTAAATCTGAGTTTTACATCGTTGGGGAGAGCAAGCTAAGAGCTTTCAATTAATCTATAAACGGTTTATGTAACAAAACAAATGTGAATGTTAAATGTAACTGTATATGAAAAATACAGTATCATCAACAATATTCCCAGTGACATATTTCCTAGATTAGTCAATTTTATGTTCCTTTCCTAAGCCTCTATCAGCGAGGGTTATCTTCGTTGGAAAGAACAAAATAAGGGATTTCAACTAAGCTATACATGGTATATGCAGCGGAAAAAATGTGAGAGTTAAATACAACTGTATATGAAAAATACAGAATCATCAACAATATTCCCAGTGACATATTTCCTAGATTAGTCAATTTTAAGTTATTTTCCTAAGTCTCTTCAAACGAGAGGTATACAGATCTGGAGAGAACAAGATTAGAGCTCCAAATCAAGCAATAAACAGTTTATGCAACAAAATAAATGTTAAACTTAAATGCAACTGTATATGAAAAATACAGAATCATCAACAATATTCCCAGTGACATATTTCTTAGATTAGTCAATTTTAAGTTTCTTTCCTAAGCCTCTTCAAACGAGAGGTATAAATTGCTGGAAAGAACAAGATAAGAACTTTCAATCACGATATAAATGGTTTATGCAGCAAAGGAAATGTGAAAGTTAAATGCAACTGTCTATGAAAAATACAAAATCATCAACAATATTCCCAGTGACAAATTTCCTAGTTGGCTCAATTTTAAGTTCCTTCCCTAATCATCCTCCAAGCTGAGTTTTACATCGTTGAAAAGAACAAGCTAAGAGATTTTACATCGTTGAAAAGAACAAGCTAAGAGATTTCAGTCACTTTTAAATACCTTTCCTAAGCTTCTATCAATGACATTTGTACATCGTTGGAAAGAAAAAATAAGTGCTTTCGATCGCGCTATAAATGGTTTATGCAGCGAAAAAAAGTTGAAAATTAAATACAACTGTATATGAAAAATACAGAATCAACAACAATATTCCTGGTAACATATTTCCGAGATCGGTCAATTTTAAGTTCCTTTCCTAAGCCTCTATCAACCAGAGTTATACATCGTTGGAAAGAACAAAATAAGTGCTTTCGATCACGCTATATACGCTTTATGCAGCAAAAGAAATGTGAAAGTTAAATGCAATTGTATATGAAAAATACAGAATCACCAACAATATTCCCAGTAACATATTTCCTAGATGAGTCAATTTTAAGTTCCCTTTCTAAACGTCTTTCAACCTGAGTTTTACATCGTTGGAAATAACAAGCTAAGAGTTTTCAATTAAGCTATAAACGGTTATGCAACAAAACAAATGTGAAAGTTAAATGCCACTGTATATGAAAAATACAGTATCATCAACAATAATCCCTGTGTCATATTTCCTACATGAGTCAATTTGAAGTTCATTTCCTAAACCTCTTTCAACGTAAGTTTTCCATCGTTGGAAATAACAAGCTAAGACTTTTCAATTAAGCTATAAACGGTTTATGTAAAAAAACAAATGTGAAAGTTAAATGCTACTGTATATGAAAAATACAGTATCATCAACAATAATCCCAGTGTCATATTTCCTAGATGCGTCAATTTTAAGTTCCTTTCCTAACCTCTTTCAACCTAAGTTTTGCATCGTTGGAAAGAACAACCTAAGAGCTTTCAATTAAGCTATAAACGATTTATGCAACAAAACAAATGTGAAAGTTAAATGTAACTGTATATGAAAAATATAGAATCATCAACAATATTCCCAGTGACATATTTCTTAGATTAGTCAATTTTAAATTTCTTTCCTAAGCCTCTTCAAACGAGGGATATACATCGCTGGAAAGAACAAGACTAGAGCTCTCAATCAAGCTATAAACAGTTTATACAGAGAAACAAATGTGAAAGTTAAATGCTACTGTATATGAAAAATACAGTATCATCAACAATAATCCCAGTGTCATATTTCCTAGATGCGTCAATTTTAAGTTCCTTTCCTAACCTCTTTCAACCTAAGTTTTGCATCGTTGGAAAGAACAACCTAAGAGCTTTCAATTAAGCTATAAACGATTTATGCAACAAAACAAATGTGAAAGTTAAATGTAACTGTATATGAAAAATATAGAATCATCAACAATATTCCCAGTGACATATTTCCTAGATTGGTCAATTTTAAGTTTCTTTCCTAAGCCTCTTCACACGAGGGGTATACATCGCTGGAAAGAACAATACTAGGGCTCTCAATCAAGCTATAAACGGTTTATATAGCGAAAAAAATGTGAAAGTGAAATGCAACTGTATATGAAAAATACAGAATCATCAACAATATTCCCAGTGACATATTTCTTAGATTAGTCAATTTTAAATTTCTTTCCTAAGCCTCTTCAAACGAGGGATATACATCGCTGGAAAGAACAAGACTAGAGCTCTCAATCAAGCTATAAACAGTTTATACAGAGAAACAAATGTGAAAGTTAAATGCAACTGTATATGAAAAATACAGAATCATCAAAAATATTCCTAGTGATATATTTCCTAGGTGACTCAATTTTAAGTTTCTTTCCTAACCCTCTATCAACGAGATTTATACATCGTTGGAGAGAACAAAACAAGGGCTTTCAATCAAGCTATAAACGGTTTATGCAGCAAAAGAAATGTGAAAGTTAAATGCAACTGTATATGAAAAATACAGAATCATCAACAATATTTCTAGTAACATATTTCTTAGATGAGTCAATTTTAAGTTCTTTTCTTATGCCTCTATCAACGAGAATTATACGTCGCTGGAAAGAACAAAATGAGATCTTCCAACCACGTTATATATGTGGTTTATGCAGCGAAAAAAAGTTGAAAATTAAATACAACTGTATATGAAAAATACAGAATCACCAACAATATTGCCAGTGTCATATTTCCTAGAAGAGTCAATTTTAAGTTCCTTTCCTAAACCTCTTTAAACGAGAGGTATACATTGCTGGAAAGAACAAGCTAAGGACTTTCAACCAAGCTATAACCGGTTTATGCAGCAAAGGAAATGTGAAAGTTAAATGCAACTGTCTATGAAAAATACAAAATCATCAACAATATTCCCAGTGACAAATTTCCTAGTTGGCTCAATGTTAAGCTCCTTCCCTAATCCTCCTTCAAGCTGAGTTTTACATCGTTGAAAAGAACAAGCTAAGAGATTTTACATCGTTGAAAAGAACAAGCTAAGAGATTTCAGTCACTTTTATATACCTTTCCTAAGCTTCTATCAATGACATTTGTACATCGTTGGAAAGAAAATATAAGTGCTTTCGATCGCGCTATAAATGGTTTATGCAGCGAAAAAAAGTTGAAAATTAAATACAACTGTATATGAAAAATACAGAATCACCAACAATATTCCCAGTGTCATATTTCCTAGATGAGTCAATTTTAAGTTCCCTTTCTAAACCTCTTTCAACCTGAGTTTTACATCGTTGGAAATAACAAGCTAAGAGTTTTCAATTAAGCTATAAACGGTTATGCAACAAAACAAATGTGAAAGTTAAATGCCACTGTATATGAAAAATACAGTATTATCAACAATAATCCCAGTGTCATATTTCCTAGATGAGTTAATTTTAAGTGTCTTTCCTAAGCCTCTTCAAACGAGGGGTATACATCGTTGGAAAGAACAATACTAGGGCTCCCAATCAAGCTATAAACGGTTTATACAGCGAAAAAAATGTGAAAGTGAAATGCAACTGTATATGAAAAGTACAGAATCATCAACAGTATTCCCAGTGACATATTTCTTAGATTAGTCAATTTTAAGTTTCTTTCCTAAGCCTCTTCAAACGAGGGGTATACATCGCTGGAAAGAACAAGACTAGAGCTCTCAACCAAGCTATAAACGGTTTATGCAGCGAAATAAACGTGAAAGTTAAATGCAACTGTATATGAAAAATACAGAATCATCAACAATATTCCCAGTGACATATATCCTAGATTAGTCAATTTTAAGTGTCTTTCCTAAGCCTCTTCAAACGAGGGGTATACATCGTTGGAAAGAACAATACTAGGGCTCCCAATCAAGCTATAAACGGTTTATACAGCGAAAAAAATGTGAAAGTGAAATGCAACTGTATATGAAAAGTACAGAATCATCAACAGTATTCCCAGTGACATATTTCTTAGATTAGTCAATTTTAAGTTTCTTTCCTAAGCCTCTCCAAACGAGGGGTATACATCGCTGGAAAGAACAAGACTAGAGCTCTCAACCAAGCTATAAACGGTTTATGCAGCGAAATAAACGTGAAAGTTAAATGCAACTGTATATGAAAAATACAGAATCATCAACAATATTCCCAGTGACATATATCCTAGATTAGTCAATTTTAAGTGTCTTTCCTAAGCCTCTTCAAACGAGGGGTATACATCGTTGGAAAGAACAATACTAGGGCTCCCAATCAAGCTATAAACGGTTTATACAGCGAAAAAAATGTGAAAGTGAAATGCAACTGTATATGAAAAGTACAGAATCATCAACAGTATTCCCAGTGACATATTTCTTAGATTAGTCAATTTTAAGTTTCTTTCCTAAGCCTCTTTAAAAGAGGGGTATACATCGCTGGAAGGAAAAAGACTAGAACTCTCAATCAAGCTATAAACAGTTTATACAGAGAAACAAATGTGAAAGCTAAATGCAACTGTCTATGAAAAATACAAAATCATCAACAATATTCCCAGTGACAAATTTCCTAGATGACTCAATTTTAAGTTTCTTTCCTAAGCCTCTATCAACGAGAGTTATACATCGTTCGAAAGAACAGTCTAAAAGCTTTCAATCAAGCTATAAGTGGCTTATGCAACAATAGAAATGTGAAAGTTAGGTGCAACTGTATATGAAAAATACTAAATCACCAACAATATTGCCAGTGACATATTTCCTGGATGAGTCAATTTTAAGTTCCTTTGCTAAGCCTCTATCAAGGAGAGTTATACATCGTTGGAAAGAACAAGCTAAGGACTTTCATCCAAGCTATAACCGGTTTATGCAACAAAAGAAATGTGAAAGTTAAATGCAACTGTACATGAAAATACAAAATCATCAACAATATTCCCAGTAACATATTTCCTAAATGAGTCAATTATAAGTTCCTTCCATAAGCCTCTATCAACGAGAGTTATACATCGTTGCAAAGACCAGTCTAAGAGCTTTCAACCAAACTATAAATGGTTTATGCAGGAAAAGAAATGTGAAAGTTAAATGCAACTGCATATGGAAAATACATAATCAGAGGTATATGAAAATTACAGATTCACCAACAATATTGCCAGTGACATATTTCCTAGATGAGTCAATTTGAAGTTCTTTTCCTAGCCTCTATCAATGAGAGTTATACATCGTTGAAAAGAACAAGCTAAAAGCTTTCAACCAAGCTGTAAATGGTTTCTGCAACAAAAGAAATGTGAAAGTTAAATGCAACTGTATATGCAAAATACACAATCATTAACAATATTGTCAGTGACATAATTCCTAGATGAATCAATTTTAAGTTCCGTTCCTAAGTCTCTACCAACGAGATATATACATCGTTGGAAAGATCAAGCTAAGATCTTTCAACCAATCAATAAATGGTTTATGCAGCAAAAGAATTGTGAAAATTATATGCCACTGTATATGAAAAATACAGATTCATCAACAATATTCCCAGTGACATATTTCCTTGAGGAGTCAATTTTAAGTTCCTTTCCTAAGCCTCTATCAATGAGAGTTATACATCGTTGGAGAAAACAAGCTAAGAGCTTTCAACCAAGCTACAAATGGTTTATGCACCAAAAGAAATGTGAAAGTTAAATGCAACTGTACATGAAAAATACAAAATCATCAACAATATTCCCAGTGACATATTTCCTAAGTGAGTCAATTATAAGTTCCTTCCCTAAGCCTCTATCAACGAGAGTTATACATCGTTCGAAAGAACAGTCTAAGAGCTTTCAATCAAGCTATAAATGGCTTATGCAACAATAGAAATCTGAAAGTTAGGTGCAACTGTAAATGGAAAATACTAAATCACCAACAATATTCCCGGTGACATATTTCCTGGAAGAGTCAATTTTAAGTTCCTTCCCTAAGCCTCTATCAACGAGAGTTATACATCGTTCGAAAGAATAGTCTAAGAGCTTTCAATCAAGCTATAAATGGCTTATGCAACAATAGAAATGTGAAAGTTAGGTGCAACTGTATATGAAAAATAGTAAATCACCAACAATATTGCCAGTGACATATTTCCTGGAAGAGTCAATTTTAAGTTCCTTTCCTAAGCTTCTATCAATGAGAGTTATACATCGCTGGAAACAACAAGCTAAGAGCTTTCAATCAAGCTGTAAGTCGTTTATGCAACGAAACAAATGTGAAAGTTAAATGTAACTGTACATGAAAAATACAAAATCATCAACAATATTCCCATTGACATATTTCCTAAGTGAGTCAGTTATAAGTTCCTTCTCTAAGCCTCTATCAACGAGAGTTATACATCGTTCGAAAGAACAGTCTAAGAGCTTTCAATCAAGCTATAAATGGCTTATGCAACAATAGAAATCTGAAAGTTAGGTGCAACTGTAAATGGAAAATACTAAATCACCAACAATATTCCCGGTGACATATTTCCTAGATTAGTCAATTTTAAGTTCCTTTCCTAAGCCTCTATCAGCGAGGGTTATCTTCGTTGGAATATAAGGGATTTCAACTAAGCTATATACGGTATATGCAGCGAAAAAAATGTGAGAGTTAAATACAACTGTATATGAAAAATACAGACTCATCAACAATATTCCTCGTGGCATAATTCCGAGAGCCGTCAATTTTAAGTTCCTTTCCTAAGCTTCTATCAACCACAGTTATACATCGTTGGAAAGAACAAAATAAGGGCTTTCAATCACACTATAAATAGTTTTTGCAGCAAAAGAAATGTGAAAGTTAAATGCAACTGTACATGAAAAATACAAAATCATCAACAATATTCCCATTGACATATTTCCTAAGTGAGTCAATTATAAATTCCTTCTCTAAGCCTCTATCAACGAGAGTTATACATCGTTCGAAAGAACAGTCTAAGAGCTTTCAATCAAGCTATAAATGGCTTATGCAACAGTAGAAATGTGAAAGTTAGGTGCAACTGTATATGAAAAATACTAAATCACCAACAATATTGCCAGTGACATATTTCCTGGATGAGTCAATTTTAAGTTCCTTTCCTAAGCTTCTATCACTGAGAGTTATACATCGCTGGAAAGAACAAGCTAAGAGCTTTCAATCAAGCTGTAAGTCGTTTATGCAACAAAACATATGTGAAAGTTAAATGTAACTGTATATGAAAAATACAAAATCATCAACAATATTCCCAGTGACATATTTCCCAGGTGAGTCAATTTTAAGTTCCTTTCCTAAGCCTCTATCAAGGAGAGTTATACATCGCTGGAAAGAATAAGCTAAGAGCTTGAAATCAAGATATAAATGATTTATGCAACAAAAGAAATGTGAAAGTTAAATGCAACTGTATATGAAAATTACAGATTCATCAACAATATTGCCAGTGACATATTTCCTAGATGAGTCAATTTTAAGTTCCTTTCCTAAGCCTCTTCAAACGAGGGGTATACATCGTTGGAAAGAACAATACTAGGGCTCCCAATCAAGCAATAAACGGTTTATACAGCGAAATAAATGTGAAAGTGAAATGCAACTGTATATGAAAAGTACAGAATCATCAACAGTATTCCCAGTGACATATTTCTTAGATTAGTCAATTTTAAGTTTCTTTCCTAAGCCTCTTCAAACGAGGGGTATACATCGCTGGAAAGAACAAGACTAGAGCTCTCAACCAAGCTATAAACGGTTTATGCAGCAAAAGAAATGTGAAAGTTAAATGCAACTGTATATGAAAAATACAGAATCATCAACAATATTCCCAGTGACATATATCCTAGATTAGTCAATTTTAAGTGTCTTGCCTAAGCCTCTTCAAACGAGGGGTATACATCGTTGGAAAGAACAATACTAGGGCTCCCAATCAAGTTATAAACGGTTTATACAGCGAAAAAAATGTGAAAGTGAAATGCAACTGTATATGAAAAGTACAGAATCATCAACAGTATTCCCAGTGACATATTTCTTAGATTAGTCAATTTTAAGTTTCTTTCCTAAGCCTCTTCAAACGAGGGGTATACATCGCTGGAAAGAACAAGACTAGAGCTCTCAACCAAGCTATAAACGGTTTATGCAGCGAAATAAATGTGAAAGTTAAATGCAACTGTATATGAAAAATACAGAATCATCAACAATATTCCCAGTGACATATTTCTTAGATTAGTCTATTTTAAGTTTCTTTCCTAAGCCTCTTTAAAAGAGGGGTATACATCGCTGGAAGGAAAAAGACTAGAACTCTCAATCAAGCTATAAACAGTTTATACAGAGAAACAAATGTGAAAGCTAAATGCAACTGTCTATGAAAAATACAAAATCATCAACAATATTCCCAGTGACAAATTTCCTAGATGACTCAATTTTAAGTTTCTTTCCTAAGACTCTATCAACGAGAGTTATACATCGTTCGAAAGAACAGTCTAAGAGCTTTCAATCAAGCTATAAGTGGCTTATGCAACAATAGAAATGTGAAAGTTAGGTGCAACTGTATATGAAAAATACTAAATCACCAACAATATTGCCAGTGACATATTTCCTGGATGAGTCAATTTTAAGTTCCTTTCCTAAGCCTCTATCAAGGAGAGTTATACATCGTTGGAAAGAACAAGCTAAGGACTTTCAACCAAGCTATAACCGGTTTATGCAACAAAAGAAATGTGAAAGTTAAATGCAACTGTACATGAAAAATACAAAATCATCAACAATATTCCCAGTAACATATTTCCTAAATGAGTCAATTATAAGTTCCTTCCATAAGCCTCTATCAACGAGAGTTATACATCGTTGAAAAGATCAGTCTAAGAGCTTTCAACCAAACTATAAATGGTTTATGCAGGAAAAGAAATGTGAAAGTTAAATGCAACTGCATATGGAAAATACATAATCATAGGTATATGAAAATTACAGATTCACGAACAACATTGCCAGTGACATATTTCCTAGATGAGTCAATTTGAAGTTCTTTTCCTAAGCCTCTATCATCAACAGTATTCCCAGTGACATATTTCTTAGATTAGTCAATTTTAAGTTTCTTTCCTAAGCCTCTTCAAACGAGGGGTATACATCGTTTTGCATCGTTGGAAAGAACAACCTAAGAGCTTTCAATTAAGCTATAAACGATTTATGCAACAAAACAAATGTGAAAGTTAAATGTAACTGTATATGAAAAATATAGAATCATCAACAATATTCCCAGTGACATATTTCTTAGATTAGTCAATTTTAAATTTCTTTCCTAAGCCTCTTCAAACGAGGGATATACATCGCTGGAAAGAACAAGACTAGAGCTCTCAATCAAGCTATAAACAGTTTATACAGAGAAACAAATGTGAAAGTTAAATGCTACTGTATATGAAAAATACAGTATCATCAACAATAATCCCAGTGTCATATTTCCTAGATGCGTCAATTTTAAGTTCCTTTCCTAACCTCTTTCAACCTAAGTTTTGCATCGTTGGAAAGAACAACCTAAGAGCTTTCAATTAAGCTATAAACGATTTATGCAACAAAACAAATGTGAAAGTTAAATGTAACTGTATATGAAAAATATAGAATCATCAACAATATTCCCAGTGACATATTTCCTAGATTGGTCAATTTTAAGTTTCTTTCCTAAGCCTCTTCACACGAGGGGTATACATCGCTGGAAAGAACAATACTAGGGCTCTCAATCAAGCTATAAACGGTTTATATAGCGAAAAAAATGTGAAAGTGAAATGCAACTGTATATGAAAAATACAGAATCATCAACAATATTCCCAGTGACATATTTCTTAGATTAGTCAATTTTAAATTTCTTTCCTAAGCCTCTTCAAACGAGGGATATACATCGCTGGAAAGAACAAGACTAGAGCTCTCAATCAAGCTATAAACAGTTTATACAGAGAAACAAATGTGAAAGTTAAATGCAACTGTCTATGAAAAATACAAAATCATCAACAATATTCCCAGTGACATATTTCCTAGATGACTCAATTTTAAGTTTCTTTCCTAAGCCTCTATCAACCAGAGTTATACATCGTTGGAAAGAACAAAATAAGTGCTTTCGATCACGCTATAAACGGTTTATGCAGCAAAAGAAATGTGAAAGTTAAATGCAACTGTATATGAAAAATACAGAATCATCAACAATATTTCTAGTAACATATTTCTTAGATGAGTCAATTTTAAGTTCTTTTCTTATGCCTCTATCAACGAGAATTATACGTCGCTGGAAAGAACAAAATGAGATCTTCCAACCACGTTATATATGTGGTTTATGCAGCGAAAAAAAGTTGAAAATTAAATACAACTGTATATGAAAAATACAGAATCACCAACAATATTGCCAGTGTCATATTTCCTAGAAGAGTCAATTTTAAGTTCCTTTCCTAAACCTCTTTAAACGAGAGGTATACATTGCTGGAAAGAACAAGCTAAGGACTTTCAACCAAGCTATAACCGGTTTATGCAGCAAAGGAAATGTGAAAGTTAAATGCAACTGTCTATGAAAAATACAAAATCATCAACAATATTCCCAGTGACAAATTTCCTAGTTGGCTCAATGTTAAGCTCCTTCCCTAATCCTCCTTCAAGCTGAGTTTTACATCGTTGAAAAGAACAAGCTAAGAGATTTTACATCGTTGAAAAGAACAAGCTAAGAGATTTCAGTCACTTTTATATACCTTTCCTAAGCTTCTATCAATGACATTTGTACATCGTTGGAAAGAAAATATAAGTGCTTTCGATCGCGCTATAAATGGTTTATGCAGCGAAAAAAAGTTGAAAATTAAATACAACTGTATATGAAAAATACAGAATCACCAACAATATTCCCAGTGTCATATTTCCTAGATGAGTCAATTTTAAGTTCCCTTTCTAAACCTCTTTCAACCTGAGTTTTACATCGTTGGAAATAACAAGCTAAGAGTTTTCAATTAAGCTATAAACGGTTATGCAACAAAACAAATGTGAAAGTTAAATGCCACTGTATATGAAAAATACAGTATTATCAACAATAATCCCAGTGTCATATTTCCTAGATGAGTTAATTTTAAGTGTCTTTCCTAAGCCTCTTCAAACGAGGGGTATACATCGTTGGAAAGAACAATACTAGGGCTCCCAATCAAGCTATAAACGGTTTATACAGCGAAAAAAATGTGAAAGTGAAATGCAACTGTATATGAAAAGTACAGAATCATCAACAGTATTCCCAGTGACATATTTCTTAGATTAGTCAATTTTAAGTTTCTTTCCTAAGCCTCTCCAAACGAGGGGTATACATCGCTGGAAAGAACAAGACTAGAGCTCTCAACCAAGCTATAAACGGTTTATGCAGCGAAATAAATGTGAAAGTTAAATGCAACTGTATATGAAAAATACAGAATCATCAACAATATTCCCAGTGACATATTTCTTAGATTAGTCTATTTTAAGTTTCTTTCCTAAGCCTCTTTAAAAGAGGGGTATACATCGCTGGAAGGAAAAAGACTAGAACTCTCAATCAAGCTATAAACAGTTTATACAGAGAAACAAATGTGAAAGCTAAATGCAACTGTCTATGAAAAATACAAAATCATCAACAATATTCCCAGTGACAAATTTCCTAGATGACTCAATTTTAAGTTTCTTTCCTAAGCCTCTATCAACGAGAGTTATACATCGTTCGAAAGAACAGTCTAAGAGCTTTCAATCAAGCTATAAGTGGCTTATGCAACAATAGAAATGTGAAAGTTAGGTGCAACTGTATATGAAAAATACTAAATCACCAACAATATTGCCAGTGACATATTTCCTGGATGAGTCAATTTTAAGTTCCTTTGCTAAGCCTCTATCAAGGAGAGTTATACATCGTTGGAAAGAACAAGCTAAGGACTTTCATCCAAGCTATAACCGGTTTATGCAACAAAAGAAATGTGAAAGTTAAATGCAACTGTACATGAAAATACAAAATCATCAACAATATTCCCAGTAACATATTTCCTAAATGAGTCAATTATAAGTTCCTTCCATAAGCCTCTATCAACGAGAGTTATACATCGTTGCAAAGACCAGTCTAAGAGCTTTCAACCAAACTATAAATGGTTTATGCAGGAAAAGAAATGTGAAAGTTAAATGCAACTGCATATGGAAAATACATAATCAGAGGTATATGAAAATTACAGATTCACCAACAATATTGCCAGTGACATATTTCCTAGATGAGTCAATTTGAAGTTCTTTTCCTAAGCCTCTATCAATGAGAGTTATACATCGTTGAAAAGAACAAGCTAAAAGCTTTCAACCAAGCTGTAAATGGTTTCTGCAACAAAAGAAATGTGAAAGTTAAATGCAACTGTATATGCAAAATACACAATCATTAACAATATTGTCAGTGACATAATTCCTAGATGAATCAATTTTAAGTTCCGTTCCTAAGTCTCTACCAACGAGATATATACATCGTTGGAAAGATCAAGCTAAGATCTTTCAACCAATCAATAAATGGTTTATGCAGCAAAAGAATTGTGAAAATTATATGCCACTGTATATGAAAAATACAGATTCATCAACAATATTCCCAGTGACATATTTCCTTGAGGAGTCAATTTTAAGTTCCTTTCCTAAGTCTCTACCAACGAGAGTTATACATCGTTGGAGAAAACAAGCTAAGAGCTTTCAACCAAGCTACAAATGGTTTATGCAGCAAAAGAAATGTGAAAGCCAAATGCAACTGTACATGAAAAATACAAAATCATCAACAATATTCCCAGTGACATATATCCTAAGTGAGTCAATTATAAGTTCCTTCCCTAAGCCTCTATCAACGAGAGTTATACATCGTTCGAAAGAACAGTCTAAGAGCTTTCAATCAAGCTATAAATGGCTTATGCAACAATAGAAATCTGAAAGTTAGGTGCAACTGTAAATGGAAAATACTAAATCACCAACAATATTCCCGGTGACATATTTCCTGGAAGAGTCAATTTTAAGTTCCTTCCCTAAGCCTCTATCAACGAGAGTTATACATCGTTCGAAAGAATAGTCTAAGAGCTTTCAATCAAGCTATAAATGGCTTATGCAACAATAGAAATGTGAAAGTTAGGTGCAACTGTATATGAAAAATAGTAAATCACCAACAATATTGCCAGTGACATATTTCCTGGAAGAGTCAATTTTAAGTTCCTTTCCTAAGCTTCTATCAATGAGAGTTATACATCGCTGGAAACAACAAGCTAAGAGCTTTCAATCAAGCTGTAAGTCGTTTATGCAACGAAACAAATGTGAAAGTTAAATGTAACTGTACATGAAAAATACAAAATCATCAACAATATTCCCATTGACATATTTCCTAAGTGAGTCAATTATAAGTTCCTTCTCTAAGCCTCTATCAACGAGAGTTATACATCGTTCGAAAGAACAGTCTAAGAGCTTTCAATCAAGCTATAAATGGCTTATGCAACAATAGAAATCTGAAAGTTAGGTGCAACTGTAAATGGAAAATACTAAATCACCAACAATATTCCCGGTGACATATTTCCTAGATTAGTCAATTTTAAGTTCCTTTCCTAAGCCTCTATCAGCGAGGGTTATCTTCGTTGGAATATAAGGGATTTCAACTAAGCTATATACGGTATATGCAGCGAAAAAAATGTGAGAGTTAAATACAACTGTATATGAAAAATACAGACTCATCAACAATATTCCTCGTGGCATAATTCCGAGAGCCGTCAATTTTAAGTTCCTTTCCTAAGCTTCTATCAACCACAGTTATACATCGTTGGAAAGAACAAAATAAGGGCTTTCAATCACACTATAAATAGTTTTTGCAGCAAAAGAAATGTGAAAGTTAAATGCAACTGTACATGAAAAATACAAAATCATCAACAATATTCCCATTGACATATTTCCTAAGTGAGTCAATTATAAATTCCTTCTCTAAGCCTCTATCAACGAGAGTTATACATCGTTCGAAAGAACAGTCTAAGAGCTTTCAATCAAGCTATAAATGGCTTATGCAACAGTAGAAATGTGAAAGTTAGGTGCAACTGTATATGAAAAATACTAAATCACCAACAATATTGCCAGTGACATATTTCCTGGATGAGTCAATTTTAAGTTCCTTTCCTAAGCTTCTATCACTGAGAGTTATACATCGCTGGAAAGAACAAGCTAAGAGCTTTCAATCAAGCTGTAAGTCGTTTATGCAACAAAACAAATGTGAAAGTTAAATGTAACTGTATATGAAAAATACAAAATCATCAACAATATTCCCAGTGACATATTTCCCAGGTGAGTCAATTTTAAGTTCCTTTCCTAAGCCTCTATCAAGGAGAGTTATACATCGCTGGAAAGAATAAGCTAAGAGCTTGAAATCAAGATATAAATGATTTATGCAACAAAAGAAATGTGAAAGTTAAATGCAACTGTATATGAAAATTACAGATTCATCAACAATATTGCCAGTGACATATTTCCTAGATGAGTCAATTTTAAGTTCCTTTCCTAAGCCTCTTCAAACGAGGGGTATACATCGTTGGAAAGAACAATACTAGGGCTCCCAATCAAGCAATAAACGGTTTATACAGCGAAATAAATGTGAAAGTGAAATGCAACTGTATATGAAAAGTACAGAATCATCAACAGTATTCCCAGTGACATATTTCTTAGATTAGTCAATTTTAAGTTTCTTTCCTAAGCCTCTTCAAACGAGGGGTATACATCGCTGGAAAGAACAAGACTAGAGCTCTCAACCAAGCTATAAACGGTTTATGCAGCAAAAGAAATGTGAAAGTTAAATGCAACTGTATATGAAAAATACAGAATCATCAACAATATTCCCAGTGACATATATCCTAGATTAGTCAATTTTAAGTGTCTTGCCTAAGCCTCTTCAAACGAGGGGTATACATCGTTGGAAAGAACAATACTAGGGCTCCCAATCAAGTTATAAACGGTTTATACAGCGAAAAAAATGTGAAAGTGAAATGCAACTGTATATGAAAAGTACAGAATCATCAACAGTATTCCCAGTGACATATTTCTTAGATTAGTCAATTTTAAGTTTCTTTCCTAAGCCTCTTCAAACGAGGGGTATACATCGCTGGAAAGAACAAGACTAGAGCTCTCAACCAAGCTATAAACGGTTTATGCAGCGAAATAAATGTGAAAGTTAAATGCAACTGTATATGAAAAATACAGAATCATCAACAATATTCCCAGTGACATATTTCTTAGATTAGTCTATTTTAAGTTTCTTTCCTAAGCCTCTTTAAAAGAGGGGTATACATCGCTGGAAGGAAAAAGACTAGAACTCTCAATCAAGCTATAAACAGTTTATACAGAGAAACAAATGTGAAAGCTAAATGCAACTGTCTATGAAAAATACAAAATCATCAACAATATTCCCAGTGACAAATTTCCTAGATGACTCAATTTTAAGTTTCTTTCCTAAGACTCTATCAACGAGAGTTATACATCGTTCGAAAGAACAGTCTAAGAGCTTTCAATCAAGCTATAAGTGGCTTATGCAACAATAGAAATGTGAAAGTTAGGTGCAACTGTATATGAAAAATACTAAATCACCAACAATATTGCCAGTGACATATTTCCTGGATGAGTCAATTTTAAGTTCCTTTCCTAAGCCTCTATCAAGGAGAGTTATACATCGTTGGAAAGAACAAGCTAAGGACTTTCAACCAAGCTATAACCGGTTTATGCAACAAAAGAAATGTGAAAGTTAAATGCAACTGTACATGAAAAATACAAAATCATCAACAATATTCCCAGTAACATATTTCCTAAATGAGTCAATTATAAGTTCCTTCCATAAGCCTCTATCAACGAGAGTTATACATCGTTGAAAAGATCAGTCTAAGAGCTTTCAACCAAACTATAAATGGTTTATGCAGGAAAAGAAATGTGAAAGTTAAATGCAACTGCATATGGAAAATACATAATCATAGGTATATGAAAATTACAGATTCACGAACAACATTGCCAGTGACATATTTCCTAGATGAGTCAATTTGAAGTTCTTTTCCTAAGCCTCTATCATCAACAGTATTCCCAGTGACATATTTCTTAGATTAGTCAATTTTAAGTTTCTTTCCTAAGCCTCTTCAAACGAGGGGTATACATCGCTGGAAAGAACACGACTAGAGCTCTCAACCAAGCTATAAACGGTTTATGCAGCGAAATAAATGTGAAAGTTAAATGCAACTGTATATGAAAAATACAGAATCATCAACAATATTCCCAGTGACATATTTCTTAGATTAGTCAATTTTAAGTTTCTTTCCTAAGCCTCTTTAAAAGAGGGGTATACATCGCTGGAAGGAAAAAGACTAGAACTCTCAATCAAGCTATAAACAGTTTATACAGAGAAACAAATGTGAAAGCTAAATGCAACTGTCTATGAAAAATACAAAATCATCAACAATATTCCCAGTGACAAATTTCCTAGATGACTCAATTTTAAGTTTCTTTCCTAAGCCTCTATCAACGAGAGTTATACATCGTTCGAAAGAACAGTCTAAGAGCTTTCAATCAAGCTATAAGTGGCTTATGCAACAATAGAAATGTGAAAGTTAGGTGCAACTGTATATGAAAAATACTAAATCACCAACAATATTGCCAGTGACATATTTCCTGGATGAGTCAATTTTAAGTTCCTTTCCTAAGCCTCTATCAAGGAGAGTTATACATCGTTGGAAAGAACAAGCTAAGGACTTTCAACCAAGCTATAACCGGTTTATGCAACAAAAGAAATGTGAAAGTTAAATGCAACTGTACATGAAAAATACAAAATCATCAACAATATTCCCAGTAACATATTTCCTAAATGAGTCAATTATAAGTTCCTTCCATAAGCCTCTATCAACGAGAGTTATACATCGTTGAAAAGACCAGTCTAAGAGCTTTCAACCAAACTATAAATGGTTTATGCAGGAAAAGAAATGTGAAAGTTAAATGCAACTGCATATGGAAAATACATAATCATAGGTATATGAAAATTACAGATTCACGAAGAATATTGCCAGTGACATATTTCCTAGATGAGTCAATTTGAAGTTCTTTTCCTAAGCCTCTATCAATGAGAGTTATACATCGTTGAAAAGAACAAGCTAAAAGCTTTCAACCAAGCTGTAAATGGTTTCTGCAGCAAAAGAAATGTGAAAGTTAAATGCAACTGTATATGAAAAATACACAATCATTAACAATATTGTCAGTGACATAATTCCTAGATGAATCAATTTTAAGTTCCGTTCCTAAGTCTCTACCAACGAGATATATACATCGTTGGAAAGATCAAGCTAAGATCTTTCAACCAATCAATAAATGGTTTATGCAGCAAAAGAATTGTGAAAATTATATGCCACTGTATATGAAAAATACAGATTCATCAACAATATTCCCAGTGACATATTTCCTTGAGGAGTCAATTTTAAGTTTCTTTCCTAAGCCTCTATCAATGAGAGTTATACATCGTTGGAGAGAACAAGCTAAGGGCTTTCAACCAAGCTACAAATGGTTTATGCAGCAAAAGAAATGTGAAAGTTAAATGCAACTGTACATGAAAAATACAAAATCATCAACAATATTCCCATTGACATATTTCCTAAGTGAGTCAATTATAAGTTCCTTCCCTAAGCCTCTATCAACGAGAGTTATACATCGTTCGAAAGAATATTCTAAGAGCTTTCAATCAAGCTATAAATGGCTTATGCAACAATAGAAATGTGAAAGTTAGGTGCAACTGTATATGAAAAATAGTAAATCACCAACAATATTGCCAGTGACATATTTCCTGGAAGAGTCAATTTTAAGTTCCTTTCCTAAGCTTCTATCAATGAGAGTTATACATCGCTGGAAACAACAAGCTAAGAGCTTTCAATCAAGCTGTAAGTCGTTTATGCAACGAAACAAATGTGAAAGTTAAATGTAACTGTACATGAAAAATACAAAATCATCAACAATATTCCCATTGACATATTTCCTAAGTGAGTCAATTATAAGTTCCTTCTCTAAGCCTCTATCAACGAGAGTTATACATCGTTCGAAAGAACAGTCTAAGAGCTTTCAATCAAGCTATAAATGGCTTATGCAACAATAGAAATGTGAAAGTTAGGTGCAACTGTATATGGAAAATACTAAATCACCAACAATATTCCCGGTGACATATTTCCTAGATTAGTCAATTTTAAGTTCCTTTCCTAAGCCTCTATCAGCGAGGGTTATCTTCGTTGGAATATAAGGGATTTCAACTAAGCTATATACGGTATATGCAGCGAAAAAAATGTGAGAGTTAAATACAACTGTATATGAAAAATACAGACTCATCAACAATATTCCTCGTGGCATAATTCCGAGATCCGTCAATTTTAAGTTCCTTTCCTAAGCTTCTATCAACCACAGTTATACATCGTTGGAAAGAACAAAATAAGGGCTTTCAATCACACTATAAATAGTTTTTGCAGCAAAAGAAATGTGAAAGTTAAATGCAACTGTACATGAAAAATACAAAATCATCAACAATATTCCCATTGACATATTTCCTAAGTGAGTCAATTATAAATTCCTTCTCTAAGCCTCTATCAACGAGAGTTATACATCGTTCGAAAGAACAGTCTAAGAGCTTTCAATCAAGCTATAAATGGCTTATGCAACAATAGAAATGTGAAAGTTAGGTGCAACTGTATATGAAAATTACAGATTCATCAACAATATTGCCAGTGACATATTTCCTAGATGAGTCAATTTTAAGTTCCTTTCCTAAGCTTCTATCAATGAGAGTTATACATCGCTGGAAAGAACAAGCTAAGAGCTTTCAATCAAGCTGTAAGTCGTTTATGCAACAAAACAAATGTGAAAGTTAAATGTAACTGTATATGAAAAATACAAAATCATCAACAATATTCCCAGTGACATATTTCCCAGGTGAGTCAATTTTAAGTTCCTTTCCTAAGCCTCTATCAAGGAGAGTTATACATCGCTGGAAAGAACAAGCTAAGAGCTTTCAATCAAGCTGTAAATGATTTATGCAACAAAAGAAATGTGAAAGTTAAATGCAACTGTATATGAAAATTACAGATTCATCAACAATATTGCCAGTGACATATTTCCTAGATGAGTCAATTTTAAGTTCCTTTCCTAAGCCTCTATCAGGGAGAGTTATACATCGTTGGAAAGAACAAGTTAAGGGCTTTCAACCAAGCTGTAAATGGTTTCTGCAGCAAAAGAAATGTGAAAGTTAAATGCAACTGTATATGAAAAATACAAAATCATCAACAATATTGCCAGTAACATATATCCCAGGTGAGTCAATTTTAAGTTCCTTTCCTAAGCCTCTATCAGGGAGAGTTATACATCGTTGGAAAGAACAAGTTAAGGGCTTTCAACCAAGCTGTAAATGGTTTCTGCAGCAAAAGAAATGTGAAAGTTAAATGCAACTGTATATGAAAAATACAAAACCATCAACAATATTGGCAATAGTTGAGTCAATTTTAAGTTCCTCTCCTAAGCCTCTATCAAGGAGAGTTATACGTCGTTTGAAAGAACAAGCTAAGACCTTTCAATCAAGCTGTAAGTCGTTTATGCAGCAAAAGAAATGTGAAAGTTAAATGCAACTGTATATGAAAAATACAAAATCATCAACAATATTGCCAGTAACATATATCCCAGGTGAGTCAATTTTAAGTTCCTTTCCTAAGCCTCTATCAGGGAGAGTTATACATCGCTGGAAAGAACAAGTTAAGGGCTTTCAACCAAGCTGTAAATGGTTTCTGCAGCAAAAGAAATGTGAAAGTTAAATGCAACTGTATATGAAAAATACAAAACCATCAACAATATTGGCAATAGTTGAGTCAATTTTAAGTTCCTCTCCTAAGCCTCTATCAAGGAGAGTTATACATCGTTGGAAAGAAAAAGCTAAGGGCTTTCAACCAAGCTATAAACGGTTTATGCAGCAAAAGAAATGTGAAAGTTAAATGCAACTGTATATGAAACACACAAAATCATCAACAATATTCCCAGTGACATATTTCCTAAGTGAGTCAATTATAAGTTCCTTCCCTAAGCCTCTATCAACGAGAGTTATTCATCGATTGAAAGAACAAGCTAGGAGCTTTCAACCAAGCTGTAAATGATTTATGCAACAAAAGAAATGTGCCAGTTAAATGCAACTGTATATGAAAAACACAAAACCATCAACAATATTGGCAATAGTTGAGTCAATTTTAAGTTCCTCTCCTAAGCCTCTATCAAGGAGAGTTATACATCGTTGGAAAGAAAAAGCTAAGGGCTTTCAACCAAGCTATAAACGGTTTATGCAGCAAAAGAAATGTGAAAGTTAAATGCAACTGTATATGAAACACACAAAATCATCAACAATATTCCCAGTGACATATTTCCTAAGTGAGTCAATTATAAGTTCCTTCCCTAAGCCTCTATCAACGAGAGTTATACATCGATTGAAAGAACAAGCTAGGAGCTTTCAACAAAGCTGTAAATGATTTATGCAACAAAAGAAATGTGCCAGTTAAATGCAACTGTATATGAAAAACACAAAATCATCAACAATATTGCCAGTGTGATATTTCCTAAGTGTGTCAATTATAAGTTCCTTCCCTAAGCCTCTATCAATAAGATTTATACATCGCTGAAAAGAACAAGCTAAGAGATTTAAAGCAAGCTTTAAACAGTTTATGCAGCGAAAAAAATTTGAAAGTTAGGTTCAACTGTATATGAAAAATACTAAATCACCAACAATATTGCCATTGACATATTTCCTGGATGAGTCAATTTTAAGTTCCTTTCCTAAGCTTCTATCAATGAGAGTTATACATCGCTGGAAAGAACAAGCTAAGAGCTTTCAATCAAGCTGTAAGTCGTTTATGCAACAAAACAAATGTGAAAGTTAAATGTAACTGTATATGAAAAATACAAAATCATCAACAATATTCCCAGTGATATATTTCCCAGGTGAGTAAATTTTAAGTTCCTTTCCTAAGCCTCTATCAAGGAGAGTTATACATCGCTGGAAAGAACAAGCTAAGAGCCTTCAATCAAGCTATAAACGATTTATGCAACAAAAGAAATGTGAAAGTTAAATGCAACTGTATATGAAAATTACAGTTTCATCAACAATATTGCCAGTGACATATTTCCTAGATGAGTCAATTTGAAGTTCCTTTCATAAGCCTCTATCAATGAGAGTTATACATCGTTGAAAAGAACAAGCTAAGAGCTTTCAATCAAGCTATAAGTCGTTTATGCAACAAAACAAATGTGAAAGTTAAATGCAACTGTCTATGAAAAATACAAAATCATCAACAATATTCCCAGTGACATATTTCCTAGATGACTCAATTTTAAGTTTCTTCCCTAAGCCTCTATCAACCAGAGTTATACATCGTTGGAAAGAACAAAATAAGTGCTTTCGATCACGCTATAAACGGTTTATGCAGCAAAATAAATGTGAAAGTTAAATGCAACTGTATATGAAAAATACAGAATCATCAACAATATTCCTAGTAACATATTTCTTAGATGAGTCAATTTTAAGTTCTTTTCTTATGCCTCTATCAACGAGAATTATACGTCGCTGGAAAGAACAAAATGAGATCTTCCAACCACGTTATATATGTGGTTTATGCAGCGAAAAAAAGTTGAAAATTAAATACAACTGTATATGAAAAATACAGAATCACCAACAATATTCCCAGTGTCATATTTCCTAGAAGAGTCAATTTTAAGTTCCTTTTCTAAACCTCTTTCAACCTGAATTTTACATCGTTGGAAAGAATAAACTAAGGGCTTCCTAACAAGCTTTAAACGGTTTATGCAGCGAAAAAATGTGAAAGTTAAATACAACTGTATATGAAAAATACAGAATCGTCAACAATATTCCCAGTGACATATTACCTAGATTAGTCAATTTTAATTACATTTCTAAACCTCTTTCAACCTGAGTTTTACATCGTTGGAAATAACAAGCTAAGAGTTTTCAATTAAGCTATAAATGGTTATGCAACAAAACAAATGTGAAAGTTAAATGCCACTGTATATGAAAAATACAGTATCATCAACAATAATCCCAGTGTCATATTTCCTAGATGAGTTAATTTTAAGTTCATTTCCTAAACCTCTTTCAACGTAAGTTTTCCATCGTTGGAAAGAACAACCTAAGAGCTTTCAACTAAGCTATAAACGGTTTATGCAACAAAACAAATGTGAAAGTTAAATGTAACTGTATATGAAAAACACAGAATCATCAACAATATTCCCAGTGACATATATCCTAGATTAGTCAATTTTAAGTGTCTTTCCTAAGCCTCTTCAAACGAGGGGTATACATTACTGGAAAGAACAATACTAGGGCTCCCAATCAAGCTATAAACGGTTTATACAGCGAAAAAAATGTGAAAGTGAAATGCAACTGTATATGAAAAGTACAGAATCATCAACAGTATTCCCAGTGACATATTTCTTAGATTAGTCAATTTTAAGTTTCTTTCCTAAGCCTCTTCAAACGAGGGGTATACATCGCTGGAAAGAACAAGACTAGAGCTCTCAACCAAGCTATAAACGGTTTATGCAGCGAAATAAATGTGAAAGTTAAATGCAACTGTATATGAAAAATACAGAATCATCAACAATATTCCCAGTGACATATTTCTTAGATTAGTCAATTTTAAGTTTCTTTCCTAAGCCTCTTTAAAAGAGGGGTATACATCGCTGGAAGGAAAAAGACTAGAACTCTCAATCAAGCTATAAACAGTTTATACAGAGAAACAAATGTGAAAGCTAAATGCAACTGTCTATGAAAAATACAAAATCATCAACAATATTCCCAGTGACAAATTTCCTAGATGACTCAATTTTAAGTTTCTTTCCTAAGCCTCTATCAACGAGAGTTATACATCGTTCGAAAGAACAGTCTAAGAGCTTTCAATCAAGCTATAAGTGGCTTATGCAACAAAAGAAATGTGAAAGTTAAATGCAACTGTACATGAAAGATACAAAATCATCAACAATATTCCCAGTAACATATTTCCTAAGTGAGTCAATTATAAGTTCCTTCCATAAGCCTCTATCAACGAGAGTTATACATCGTTGCAAAGACCAGTCTAAGAGCTTTCAACCAAACTATAAATGGTTTATGCAGGAAAAGAAATGTGAAAGTTAAATGCAACTGCATATGGAAAATACATAATCATAGTTATATGAAAATTACAGATTCACCAACAATATTGCCAGTGACATATTTCCTAGATGAGTCAATTTGAAGTTCCTTTCCTAAGCCTCTATCAATGAGAGTTATACATCGTTGAAAAGAACAAGCTAAAAGCTTTCAACCAAGCTGTAAATGGTTTCTGCAGCAAAAGAAATGTGAAAGTTAAATGCAACTGTATATGAAAAATACACAATCATTAACAATATTGTCAGTGACATAATTCCTAGATGAATCAATTTTAAGTTCCGTTCCTAAGTCTCTACCAACGAGATATATACATCGTTGGAAAGATCAAGCTAAGATCTTTCAACCAATCAATAAATGGTTTATGCAGCAAAAGAATTGTGAAAATTATATGCCACTGTATATGAAAAATACAGATTCATCGACAATATTCCCAGTGACATATTTCCTAGAAGAGTCAATTTTAAGTTTCTTTCCTAAGCCTCTATCAATGAGAGTTATACATCGTTGGAGAGAACAAGCTAAGGGCTTTCAACCAAGCTACAAATGGTTTATGCAGCAAAAGAAATGTGAAAGTTAAATGCAACTGTACATGAAAAATACAAAATCATCAACAATATTCCCATTGACATATTTCCTAAGTGAGTCAGTTATAAGTTCCTTCCCTAAGCCTCTATCAACGAGAGTTATACATCGTTCGAAAGAACAGTCTAAGAGCTTTCAATCAAGCTATAAATGGCTTATGCAACAATAGAAATGTGAAAGTTAGGTGCAACTGTATATGAAAAATAGTAAATCACCAACAATATTGCCAGTGACATATTTCCTGGAAGAGTCAATTTTAAGTTCCTTTCGTAAGCTTCTATCAATGAGAGTTATACATCGCTGGAAAGAACAAGCTAAGAGCTTTCAATCAAGCTGTAAGTCGTTTATGCAGCGAAACAAATGTGAAAGTTAAATGTAACTGTACATGAAAAATACAAAATCATCAACAATATTCCCATTGACATATTTCCTAAGTGAGTCAATTATAAGTTCCTTCTCTAAGCCTCTATCAACGAGAGTTATACATCGTTCGAAAGAACAGTCTAAGGGCTTTCAATCAAGTTATAAATGGCTTATGCAACAATAGAAATGTGAAAGTTAGGTGCAACTGTATATGGAAAATACTAAATCACCAACAATATTCCCAGTGACATATTTCCTAGATTAGTCAATTTTAAGTTCCTTTCCTAAGCCTCTATCAGCGAGGGTTATCTTCGTTGGAATATAAGGGATTTCAACTAAGCTATATACGGTATATGCAGCGAAAAAAATGTGAGAGTTAAATACAACTGTATATGAAAAATACAGACTCATCAACAATATTCCTCGTGGCATAATTCCGAGATCCGTCAATTTTAAGTTCCTTTCCTAAGCTTCTATCAACCACAGTTATACATCGTTGGAAAGAACAAAATAAGGGCTTTCAATCACACTATAAATAGTTTTTGCAGCAAAAGAAATGTGAAAGTTAAATGCAACTGTACATGAAAAATACAAAATCATCAACAATATTGCCAGTAACATATATCCTAAGTGAGTCAATTATAAATTCCTTCTCTAAGCCTCTATCAACGAGAGTTATACATCGTTCGAAAGAACATTCTAAGAGCTTTCAATCAAGCTATAAATGGCTTGCGCAGCAATAGAAATGTGAAAGTTAGGTGCAACTGTATATGGAAAATACTAAATCACCAACAATATTGCCAGTGACATATTTCCTGGATGAGTCAATTTTAAGATCCTTTCCTAAGCCTCTATCAATGAGAGTTATACATCGCTGGAAAGAACAAGCTAAGAGCTTTCAATCAAGCTGTAAGTCGTTTATGCAACAAAACAAATGTGAAAGTTAAATGTAACTGTATATGAAAAATACAAAATAATCAACAATATTCCCAGTGACATATTTCCCAGGTGAGTCAATTTTAAGTTCCTTTCCTAAGCCTCTATCAAGGAGAGTTATACATCGCTGGAAAGAATAAGCTAAGAGCTTTCAATCAAGCTATAAATGATTTATGCAACAAAAGAAATGTGAAAGTTAAATGCAACTGTATATGAAAATTACAGATTCATCAACAATATTGCCAGTGACATATTTCCTAGATGAGTCAATTTTAAGTTCCTTTCCTAAGCCTCTAGCAATGAGAGTTATACGTCGTTTGAAAGAACAAGCTAAGACCTTTCAATCAAGCTGTAAGTCGTTTATGCAGCAAAAGAAATGTGAAAGTTAAATGCAACTGTATATGAAAAATACAAAATCATCAACAATATTGCCAGTAACATATATCCCAGGTGAGTCAATTCTAAGTTCCTTTCCTAAGCCTCTATCAGGGAGAGTTATACATAGTTGGAAAGAACAAGTTAAGAGCTTTCAACCAAGCTGTAAATGGTTTCTGCAGCAAAAGAAATGTGAAAGTTAAATGCAACTGTATATGAAAAATACAAAATCATCAACAATATTGCCAGTAACATATTTCCTAGTTGAGTCAATTTTAAGTTCCTTTCCTAAGCCTCTATCAAGGAGAGTTATACATCGTTGGAAAGAAAAAGCTAAGGGCTTTCAACCAAGCTATAAACGGTTTATGCAGCAAAAGAAATGTGAAAGTTAAATGCAACTGTATATGAAACACACAAAATCATCAACAATATTCCCAGTGACATATTTCCTAAGTGAGTCAATTATAAGTTCCTTCCCTAAGCCTCTATCAACGAGAGTTATACCTCGTTGGAAAGAACAAGCTAGGAGCTTTCAACCAAGCTATAAATGATTTATGCAACAAAAGAAATGTGCCAGTTAAATGCAACTGTATATGAAAAACACAAAATCATCAACAATATTGCCAGTGTGATAAGTTCCTAAGTGTGTCAATTATAAGTTCCTTCCCTAAGCCTCTATCAATGAGATTTATACATCGCTGAAAAGAACAAGCTAAGAGATTTAAAGCAAGCTTTAAACAGTTTATGCAGCGAAAAAAATGTGAAAGTTAGGTGCAACTGTATGAAAAATACTAAATCACCAACAATATTGCCAGTGACATATTTCCTGGATGAGTCAATTTTAAGTTCCTTTCCTAAGCTTCTATCAATGACAGTTATACATCGCTGGAAAGAACAAGCTAAGAGCTTTCAATCAAGCTGTAAGTCGTTTATGCAACAAAACAATTGTGAAAGTTAAATGTAACTGTATATGAAAAATACAAAATCATCAACAATATTCCCAGTGATATATTTCCCAGGTGAGTCAATTTTAAGTTCCTTTCCGAAGCCTCTATCAAGGAGAGTTATACATCGCTGGAAAGAACAAGCTAAGAGCTTTCAATCAAGCTATAAACGATTTATGCAACAAAAGAAATGTGAAAGTTAAATGCAACTGTAAAGGAAAATTACAGTTTCATCAACAATATTGCCAGTGACATATTTCCTAGATGAGTCAATTTGAAGTTCCTTTCCTAAGCCTCTATCAATGAGAGTTATACATCGTTGAAAAGAACAAGCTAAGAGCTTTCAATCAAGCTGTAAGTCGTTTATGCAGCAAAAGAAATGTGAAAGTTAAATGCAACTGTATATGAAAAATACAAAATCATCAACAATATTGCCAGTGATATAATTCCTGGAAGAGTCAATTTTAAGTTACTTTCCTAAGCCTCTATCAAGGAGAGTTATACATCGTTGGAAAGAACAAGCTAAGGACTTTCCACCAAGCTATAAACGGTTTATGCAACAAAAGAAATGTAAAAGTTAAATGCAACTGTATATGAAAAGTACACAATCATTAACAATATTGTCAGTGACATAATTCCTAGATGAATCAATTTTAAGTTCCGTTCCTAAGTGTCTACCAACTAGATTTATACATCGTTGGAAAGACCAAGCTAAGATCTTTCAACCAATCAATAAATGGTTTATGCAGCAAAAGAAATGTGAAAATTATATGCCACTGTATATGAAAAATACAGATTCATCAACAATATTCCCAGTGACATATTTCCTTGAGGAGTCAATTTTAAGTTTCTTTCCTAAACCTCTATCAATGAGAGTTATACATCGTTGGAGAGAACAAGCTAAGGGCTTTCAACCAAGCTACAAATGGTTTATGCAGCAAAAGAAATGTGAAAGTTAAATGCAACTGTACATGAAAAATACAAAATCATCAACAATATTCCCATTGACATATTTCCTAAGTGAGTCAATTTTAAGTTCCTTTCCTAAGCTTCTATCAATGACAGTTATACATCGCTGGAAAGAACAAGCTAAGAGCTTTCAATCAAGCTGTAAGTCGTTTATGCAACAAAACAATTGTGAAAGTTAAATGTAACTGTATATGAAAAATACAAAATCATCAACAATATTCCCAGTGATATATTTCCCAGGTGAGTCAATTTTAAGTTCCTTTCCGAAGCCTCTATCAAGGAGAGTTATACATCGCTGGAAAGAACAAGCTAAGAGCTTTCAATCAAGCTATAAACGATTTATGCAACAAAAGAAATGTGAAAGTTAAATGCAACTGTAAAGGAAAATTACAGTTTCATCAACAATATTGCCAGTGACATATTTCCTAGATGAGTCAATTTGAAGTTCCTTTCCTAAGCCTCTATCAATGAGAGTTATACATCGTTGAAAAGAACAAGCTAAGAGCTTTCAATCAAGCTGTAAGTCGTTTATGCAGCAAAAGAAATGTGAAAGTTAAATGCAACTGTATATGAAAAATACAGATTCATCAACAATATTCCCAGTGTCATATATTCTAGAGGAGTCAATTTTAAGTTTCTTTCCTAAGCCTCTGTCAATGAGAGTTATACATCGTTGGAGAGAACAGTCTAAGGGCTTTCAATCAAGCTATAAATGGTTTATGCAACAAAAGAAATGTAAAAGTTAAATGTAACTGTATATGAAAAATACAAAATCATCAACAATATTCCCAGTGACATATTTCCCAGGTGAGTCAATTTTAAGTTCCTTTCCTAAGCCTCTATCAGCGATTGTTATCTTCGTTGGAATATAAGGGATTTCAACTAAGCTACATACGGTATATGCAGCGAAAAAAATGTGAGAGTTAAATACAACTGTATATGAAAAATACAGACTCATCAACAATATTCCTCGTGGCATAATTCCGAGATCCGTCAATTTTAGGTTCCTTTCCTAAGGCTCTATCAATGAGAGTTATACATCGTTGGAAAGAACAAAATAAGGGCTTTCAATCAGACTATAAATAGTTTTTGCAGCAAAAGAAATGTGAAAGTTAAATGCAACTGTACATGAAAAATACAAAATCATCAACAATATTCCCATTGACATATTTCCTAAGTGAGTCAATTATAAGTTCCTTCCCTAAGCCTCTATCAACGAGAGTTATACATCGTTCGAAAGAACAGTCTAAGAGCTTTCAATCAAGCTACAAATGGCTTATGCAACAATAGAAATGTGAAAGTTAGGTGCAACTGTATATGAAAAATACTAAATCACCAACAATATTGCCAGTGACATATTTCCTGGATGAGTCAATTTTAAGTTCCTTTCCTAAGCCTCTATCAATGAGAGTTATACATCGCTGGAAAGAACAAGCTAAGAGCTTTCAATCAAGCTGTAAGTCGTTTATGCAACAAAACAAATGTGAAAGTTAAATGTAACTGTATATGAAAAATACAAAATCATCAACAATATTCCCAGTGACATATTTCCCAGGTGAGTCAATTTCAAGTTCCTTTCCTAAGCCTCTATCGCTGGAAAGAACAGTCTAAGAGCTTTCAATCAAGCTATAAATGGCTTATGCAGCAATAGAAATGTGAAAGTTAGGTGCAACTGTATATGAAAAATACTAAATCACCAACAATATTCCCGGTGACATATTTCCTAGATTAGTCAATTTTAAGTTCCTTTCCTAAGCCTCTATCAGCGAGGGTTATCTTCGTTGGAATATAAGGGATTTCAGCTAGGTTCAACTAGGTGCAACTGTATATGAAAAATACTAAATCACCAACAATATTCCCGGTGACATATTTCCTAGATTAGTCAATTTTAAGTTCCTTTCCTAAGCCTCTATCAGCGAGGGTTATCTTCGTTGGAATATAAGGGATTTCAACTAAGCTATATACGGTATATGCAGCGAAAAAAATGTGAGAGTTAAATACAACTGTATATGAAAAATACAAAATCATCAACAATATTGCCAGTGACATATTTCCTGGAAGAGTCAATTTTAAGTTCCTTTCCTAAGCATCTAGCAATGAGAGTTATACGTCGTTTGAAAGAACAAGCTAAGAGCTTTCAATCAAGCTGTAAGTCGTTTATGCAGCAAAAGAAATGTGAAAGTTAAATGCAACAGTATATGAAAAATACAAAATCATCAACAATATTGCCAGTAACATATATCCCAGGTGAGTCAATTTTAAGTTCCTTTCCTAAGCCTCTATCAGGGAGAGTTATACATCGTTAGAAAGAACAAGCTAGGAGCTTTCGACCAAGCTATAAATGATTTATGCAACAAAAGAAATGTGAAGGTTTAATGCAACTGTATATGAAAAATACAAAATCATCAACAATATTGCCAGTAACATATTTCCTAGTTGAGTCAATTTTAAGTTCCTTTCCTAAGCCTCTATCAAGGAGAGTTATACATCGTTGGAAAGAAAAAGCTAAGGGCTTTCAACCAAGCTATAAACGGTTTATGCAGCAAAAGAAGTGTGAAAGTTAAATGCAACTGTATATGAAACACACAAAATCATCAACAATATTCCCAGTGACATATTTCCTAAGTGAGTCAATTATAAGTTCCTTCCCTAAGCCTCTATCAACGAGAGTTATACATCGTTGGAAAGAACAAGCTAGGAGCTTTCAACCAAGCTGTAAATGATTTATGCAACAAAAGAAATGTGCCAGTTAAATGCAACTGTATATGAAAAACACAAAGTCATCAACAATATTGCCAGTGACATATTTCCTAAGTGTGTCAATTATAAGTTCCTACTCTAAGCCTCTATCAATGAGAGTTATACATCGATGAAAAGAACAAGCTAAGAGATTTAAAGCAAGCTTTAAACAGTTTATGCAGCGAAAAAAATGTGAAAGTTAAATGCAACTGTATATGAAAAATACAAAATCATCAACAATATTGCCAGTGACACATTTCCTGGAAGAGTCAATTTTAAGTTCCTTTCCTAAGCTTCTATCAATGAGAGTTATACATCGCTGGAAAGAACAAGCTAAGAGCTTTAATCAAGCTGTAAGTCGTTTATGCAGCAAAAGAAATGTGAAAGTTAAATGCAACTGTATATGAAAAATACAAAATCATCAACAATATTCCCAGTGACATATTTCCCAGGTGAGTCAATTTTAAGTTCCTTTCCTAAGCCTCTATCAAGGAGAGTTATACATCGTTGGAAAGCACAAGTTAAGAGCTTTCAACCGAGCTGTAAATGGTTTCTGCAGCAAAAGAAATGTGAAAGTTAAATGCAACTGTATATGAAAAATACAAAATCATCAACAATATTGCCAGTGACATATTTCTTGGAAGAGTCAATTTTAAGTTCCTTTCCTAAGCCTCTATCAAGGAGAGTTATACATCGTTGGAAAGAACAAGCTAAGGACTTTCAACCAAGCTATAAACGGTTTATGCAACAAAAGAAATGTGAAAGTTAAATGCAACTGTACATGAAAAATACAAAATCATCAACAATATTCCCAGCAACATATTTCCTAAGTGAGTCAATTATAAGTTATACATCGTTGGAAAGACCAGTCTAAGAGCTTTCAACCAAACTATAAATGGTTTATACAGCAAAAGAAATGTGAAAGTTAAATGCAACTGCATATGGAAAATACATAATCATAGATATATGAAAATTACGGATTCACCAACAATATTCCCAGTAACATATTTCCTAAATGAGTCAATTATAAGTTCCTTCCATAAGCCTCTATCAACGAGAGTTATACATCGTTGAAAAGACCAGTCTAAGAGCTTTCAACCAAACTATAAATGGCTTATGCAACAATAGAAATGTGAAAGTTAGGTGCAACTGTATATGGAAAATACTAAATCACCAACAATATTCCCGGTGACATATTTCCTAGATTAGTCAATTTTAAGTTCCTTTCCTAAGCCTCTATCAGCGAGGGTTATCTTCGTTGGAATATAAGGGATTTCAACTAAGCTATATACGGTATATGCAGCGAAAAAAATGTGAGAGTTAAATACAACTGTATATGAAAAATACAGACTCATCAACAATATTCCTCGTGGCATAATTCCGAGATCCGTCAATTTTAAGTTCCTTTCCTAAGCTTCTATCAACCACAGTTATACATCGTTGGAAAGAACAAAATAAGGGCTTTCAATCACACTATAAATAGTTTTTGCAGCAAAAGAAATGTGAAAGTTAAATGCAACTGTACATGAAAAATACAAAATCATCAACAATATTCCCATTGACATATTTCCTAAGTGAGTCAATTATAAATTCCTTCTCTAAGCCTCTATCAACGAGAGTTATACATCGTTCGAAAGAACAGTCTAAGAGCTTTCAATCAAGCTATAAATGGCTTATGCAGCAATAGAAATGTGAAAGTTAGGTGCAACTGTATATGAAAAATACTAAATCACCAACAATATTCCCGGTGACATATTTCCTAGATTAGTCAATTTTAAGTTCCTTTCCTAAGCCTCTATCAGCGAGGGTTATCTTCGTTGGAATATAAGGGATTTCAGCTAGGTTCAACTAGGTGCAACTGTATATGAAAAATACTAAATCACCAACAATATTCCCGGTGACATATTTCCTAGATTAGTCAATTTTAAGTTCCTTTCCTAAGCCTCTATCAGCGAGGGTTATCTTCGTTGGAATATAAGGGATTTCAACTAAGCTATATACGGTATATGCAGCGAAAAAAATGTGAGAGTTAAATACAACTGTATATGAAAAATACAAAATCATCAACAATATTGCCAGTGACATATTTCCTGGAAGAGTCAATTTTAAGTTCCTTTCCTAAGCATCTAGCAATGAGAGTTATACGTCGTTTGAAAGAACAAGCTAAGAGCTTTCAATCAAGCTGTAAGTCGTTTATGCAGCAAAAGAAATGTGAAAGTTAAATGCAACAGTATATGAAAAATACAAAATCATCAACAATATTGCCAGTAACATATATCCCAGGTGAGTCAATTTTAAGTTCCTTTCCTAAGCCTCTATCAGGGAGAGTTATACATCGTTAGAAAGAACAAGCTAGGAGCTTTCGACCAAGCTATAAATGATTTATGCAACAAAAGAAATGTGAAGGTTTAATGCAACTGTATATGAAAAATACAAAATCATCAACAATATTGCCAGTAACATATTTCCTAGTTGAGTCAATTTTAAGTTCCTTTCCTAAGCCTCTATCAAGGAGAGTTATACATCGTTGGAAAGAAAAAGCTAAGGGCTTTCAACCAAGCTATAAACGGTTTATGCAGCAAAAGAAGTGTGAAAGTTAAATGCAACTGTATATGAAACACACAAAATCATCAACAATATTCCCAGTGACATATTTCCTAAGTGAGTCAATTATAAGTTCCTTCCCTAAGCCTCTATCAACGAGAGTTATACATCGTTGGAAAGAACAAGCTAGGAGCTTTCAACCAAGCTGTAAATGATTTATGCAACAAAAGAAATGTGCCAGTTAAATGCAACTGTATATGAAAAACACAAAGTCATCAACAATATTGCCAGTGACATATTTCCTAAGTGTGTCAATTATAAGTTCCTACTCTAAGCCTCTATCAATGAGAGTTATACATCGATGAAAAGAACAAGCTAAGAGATTTAAAGCAAGCTTTAAACAGTTTATGCAGCGAAAAAAATGTGAAAGTTAGATGCAACTGTATATGAAAAATACAAAATCATCAACAATATTGCCAGTGACACATTTCCTGGAAGAGTCAATTTTAAGTTCCTTTCCTAAGCTTCTATCAATGAGAGTTATACATCGCTGGAAAGAACAAGCTAAGAGCTTTAATCAAGCTGTAAGTCGTTTATGCAGCAAAAGAAATGTGAAAGTTAAATGCAACTGTATATGAAAAATACAAAATCATCAACAATATTCCCAGTGACATATTTCCCAGGTGAGTCAATTTTAAGTTCCTTTCCTAAGCCTCTATCAAGGAGAGTTATACATCGTTGGAAAGCACAAGTTAAGAGCTTTCAACCGAGCTGTAAATGGTTTCTGCAGCAAAAGAAATGTGAAAGTTAAATGCAACTGTATATGAAAAATACAAAATCATCAACAATATTGCCAGTGACATATTTCTTGGAAGAGTCAATTTTAAGTTCCTTTCCTAAGCCTCTATCAAGGAGAGTTATACATCGTTGGAAAGAACAAGCTAAGGACTTTCAACCAAGCTATAAACGGTTTATGCAACAAAAGAAATGTGAAAGTTAAATGCAACTGTACATGAAAAATACAAAATCATCAACAATATTCCCAGCAACATATTTCCTAAGTGAGTCAATTATAAGTTATACATTGTTGGAAAGACCAGTCTAAGAGCTTTCAACCAAACTATAAATGGTTTATACAGCAAAAGAAATGTGAAAGTTAAATGCAACTGCATATGGAAAATACATAATCATAGATATATGAAAATTACGGATTCACCAACAATATTCCCAGTAACATATTTCCTAAATGAGTCAATTATAAGTTCCTTCCATAAGCCTCTATCAACGAGAGTTATACATCGTTGAAAAGACCAGTCTAAGAGCTTTCAACCAAACTATAAATGGTTTATGCAGGAAAAGAAATGTGAAAGTTAAATGCAACTGCATATGGGAAATACATAATCATAGGTATATGAAAATTACAGATTCACCAACAATATTGCCAGTGACATATTTCCTAGATGAGTCAATTTGAAGTTCTTTTCCTAAGCCTCTATCAATGAGAGTTATGCATCGTTGAAAAGAACAAGCTAAAAGCTTTCAACCAAGCTGTAAATGGTTTCTGCAGCAAAAGAAATGTGAAAGTTAAATGCAACTGTATATGAAAAATACACAATCATTAACAATATTGTCAGTGACATAATTCCTAGATGAATCAATTTTAAGTTCCGTTCCTAAGTCTCTACCAACGAGATATATACATCGTTGGAAAGATCAAGCTAAGATCTTTCAATCAATCAATAAATGGTTTATGCAGCAAAAGAATTGTGAAAATTATATGCCACTGTATATGAAAAATACAGATTCATCAACAATATTCCCAGTGACATATTTCCTTGAGGAGTCACTTTTAAGTTTCTTTCCTAAGCCTCTATCAATGAGAGTTATACATCGTTGGAGAGAACAAGCTAAGGGCTTTCAACCAAGCTACAAATGGTTTATGCAGCAAAAGAAATGTGAAAGTTAAATGCAACTGTACATGAAAAATACAAAATCATCAACAATATTCCCATTGACATATTTCCTAAGTGAGTCAATTATAAGTTCCTTCCCTAAGCCTCTATCAACGAGAGTTATACATCGTTAGAAAGAATAGTCTAAGAGCTTTCAATCAAGCTATAAATGGCTTATGCAACAATAGAAATGTGAAAGTTAGGTGCAACTGTATATGAAAAATAGTAAATCACCAACAATATTGCCAGTGACATATTTCCTGGAAGAGTCAATTTTAAGTTCCTTTCCTAAGCTTCTATCAATGAGAGTTATACATCGCTGGAAACAACAAGCTAAGAGCTTTCAATCAAGCTGTAAGTCGTTTATGCAACGAAACAAATGTGAAAGTTAAATGTAACTGTACATGAAAAATACAAAATCATCAACAATATTCCCATTGACATATTTCCTAAGTGAGTCAATTATAAGTTCCTTCTCTAAGCCTCTATCAACGAGAGTTATACATCGTTCGAAAGAACAGTCTAAGAGCTTTCAATCAAGCTATAAATGGCTTATGCAACAATAGAAATGTGAAAGTTAGGTGCAACTGTATATGGAAAATACTAAATCACCAACAATATTCCCGGTGACATATTTCCTAGATTAGTCAATTTTAAGTTCCTTTCCTAAGCCTCTATCAGCGAGGGTTATCTTCGTTGGAATATAAGGGATTTCAACTAAGCTATATACGGTATATGCAGCGAAAAAAATGTGAGAGTTAAATACAACTGTATATGAAAAATACAGACTCATCAACAATATTCCTCGTGGCATAATTCCGAGATCCGTCAATTTTAAGTTCCTTTCCTAAGCTTCTATCAACCACAGTTATACATCGTTGGAAAGAACAAAATAAGGGCTTTCAATCACACTATAAATAGTTTTTGCAGCAAAAGAAATGTGAAAGTTAAATGCAACTGTACATGAAAAATACAAAATCATCAACAATATTCCCATTGACATATTTCCTAAGTGAGTCAATTATAAATTCCTTCTCTAAGCCTCTATCAACGAGAGTTATACATCGTTCGAAAGAACAGTCTAAGAGCTTTCAATCAAGCTATAAATGGCTTATGCAACAATAGAAATGTGAAAGTTAGGTGCAACTGTATATGAAAAATACTAAATCACCAACAATATTGCCAGTGACATATTTCCTGGATGAGTCAATTTTAAGTTCCTTTCCTAAGCTTCTATCAATGAGAGTTATACATCGCTGGAAAGAACAAGCTAAGAGCTTTCAATCAAGCTGTAAGTCGTTTATGCAACAAAACAAATGTGAAAGTTAAATGTAACTGTATATGAAAAATACAAAATCATCAACAATATTCCCAGTGACATATTTCCCAGGTGAGTCAATTTTAAGTTCCTTTCCTAAGCCTCTATCAAGGAGAGTTATACATCGCTGGAAAGAATAAGCTACGAGCTTGCAATCAAGCTATAAATGATTTATGCAACAAAAGAAATGTGAAAGTTAAATGCAACTGTATATGAAAATTACAGATTCATCAACAATATTGCCAGTGACATATTTCCTAGATGAGTCAATTTTAAGTTCCTTTCCTAAGCCTCTATCAGGGAGAGTTATACATCGTTGGAAAGAACAAGTTAAGGGCTTTCAACCAAGCTGTAAATGGTTTCTGCAGCAAAAGAAATGTGAAAGTTAAATGCAACTGTATATGAAAAATACACAATCATTAACAATATTGTCAGTGACATAATTCCTAGATGAATCAATTTTAAGTTTCTTTCCTAAGCCTCTTTCAATGAGAGTTATACATCGTTGGAGAGAACAAGCTAAGGGCTTTCAACCAAGCTACAAATGGTTTATGCAGCAAAAGAAATGTGAAAGTTAAATGCAACTGTATATGAAAAATACACAATCATTAACAATATTGTCAGTGACATAATTCCTAGATGAATCAATTTTAAGTTCCTTTCCTAAGTCTCTACCAACGAGATATATACATCGTTGGAAAGATCAAGCTAAGATCTTTCAACCAATCAATAAATGGTTTATGCAGCAAAAGAATTGTGAAAATTATATGCCACTGTATATGAAAAATACAGATTCATCAACAATATTCCCAGTGACATATTTCCTTGAGGAGTCAATTTTAAGTTTCTTTCCTAAGCCTCTTTCAATGAGAGTTATACATCGTTGGAGAGAACAAGCTAAGGGCTTTCAACCAAGCTACAAATGGTTTATGCAGCAAAAGAAATGTGAAAGTTAAATGCAACTGTACATGAAAAATACAAAATCATCAACAATATTCCCATTGACATATTTCCTAAGTGAGTCAATTATAAGTTCCTTCCCTAAGCCTCTATCAACGAGAGTTATACATCGTTCGAAAGAATAGTCTAAGAGCTTTCAATCAAGCTATAAACGGCTTATGCAGCGATAGAAATGTGAAAGTTAGGTGCAACTGTATATGAAAAATAGTAAATCACCAACAATATTGCCAGTGACATATTTCCTGGAAGAGTCAATTTTAAGTTCCTTTCCTAAGCTTCTATCAATGAGAGTTATACATCGCTGGAAACAACAAGCTAAGAGCTTTCAATCAAGCTGTAAGTCGTTTATGCAACGAAACAAATGTGAAAGTTAAATGTAACTGTATATGAAAAATACAAAATCATCAACAATATTCCCAGTGACATATTTCTCAGGTGAGTCAATTTTAAGTTCCTTTCCTAAGCCTCTATCAAGGAGAGTTATACATCGCTGGAAAGAATAAGCTAAGAGCTTGCAATCAAGCTATAAATGATTTATGCAACAAAAGAAATGTGAAAGTTAAATGCAACTGTATATGAAAATTACAGATTCATCAACAATATTGCCAGTGACATATTTCCTAGATGAGTCAATTTTAAGTTCCTTTCCTAAGCCTCTATCAGGGAGAGTTATACATCGTTGGAAAGAACAAGTTAAGGGCTTTCAACCAAGCTGTAAATGGTTTCTGCAGCAAAAGAAATGTGAAAGTTAAATGCAACTGTATATGAAAAATACACAATCATTAACAATATTGTCAGTGACATAATTCCTAGATGAATCAATTTTAAGTTCCGTTCCTAAGTCTCTACCAACGAGATATATACATCGTTGGAAAGATCAAGCTAAGATCTTTCAACCAATCAATAAATGGTTTATGCAGCAAAAGAATTGTGAAAATTATATGCCACTGTATATGAAAAATACAGATTCATCAACAATATTCCCAGTGACATATTTCCTTGAGGAGTCAATTTTAAGTTTCTTTCCTAAACCTCTATCAATGAGAGTTATACATCGTTGGAGAGAACAAGCTAAGGGCTTTCAACCAAGCTACAAATGGTTTATGCAGCAAAAGAAATGTGAAAGTTAAATGCAACTGTACATGAAAAATACAAAATCATCAACAATATTCCCATTGACATATTTCCTAAGTGAGTCAATTATAAGTTCCTTCCCTAAGCCTCTATCAACGAGAGTTATACATCGTTCGAAAGAATGGTCTAAGAGCTTTCAATCAAGCTATAAATGGCTTATGCAACAATAGAAATGTGAAAGTTAGGTGCAACTGTATATGAAAAATAGTAAATCACCAACAATATTGCCAGTGACATATTTCCTGGAAGAGTCAATTTTAAGTTCCTTTCCTAAGCTTCTATCAATGAGAGTTATACATCGCTGGAAACAACAAGCTAAGAGCTTTCAATCAAGCTGTAAGTCGTTTATGCAACGAAACAAATGTGAAAGTTAAATGTAACTGTACATGAAAAATACAAAATCATCAACAATATTCCCATTGACATATTTCCTAAGTGAGTCAATTATAAGTTCCTTCTCTAAGCCTCTATCAACGAGAGTTATACATCGTTCGAAAGAACAGTCTAAGAGCTTTCAATCAAGCTATAAATGGCTTATGCAACAATAGAAATGTGAAAGTTAGGTGCAACTGTATATGGAAAATACTAAATCACCAACAATATTCCCGGTGACATATTTCCTAGATTAGTCAATTTTAAGTTCCTTTCCTAAGCCTCTATCAGCGAGGGTTATCTTCGTTGGAATATAAGGGATTTCAACTAAGCTATATACGGTATATGCAGCGAAAAAAATGTGAGAGTTAAATACAACTGTATATGAAAAATACAGACTCATCAACAATATTCCTCGTGGCATAATTCCGAGATCCGTCAATTTTAAGTTCCTTTCCTAAGCTTCTATCAACCACAGTTATACATCGTTGGAAAGAACAAAATAAGGGCTTTCAATCACACTATAAATAGTTTTTGCAGCAAAAGAAATGTGAAAGTTAAATGCAACTGTACATGAAAAATACAAAATCATCAACAATATTCCCATTGACATATTTCCTAAGTGAGTCAATTATAAATTCCTTCTCTAAGCCTCTATCAACTAGAGTTATACATCGTTCGAAAGAACAGTCTAAGAGCTTTCAATCAAGCTATAAATGGCTTATGCAACAATAGAAATGTGAAAGTTAGGTGCAACTGTATATGAAAAATACTAAATAATCACCAACAATATTGCCAGTGACATATTTCCTGGATGAGTCAATTTTAAGTTCCTTTCCTAAGCTTCTATCAATGAGAGTTATACATCGCTGGAAAGAACAAGCTAAGAGCTTTCAATCAAGCTGTAAGTCGTTTATGCAACAAAACAAATGTGAAAGTTAAATGTAACTGTATATGAAAAATACAAAATCATCAACAATATTCCCAGTGACATATTTCCCAGGTGAGTCAATTTTAAGTTCCTTTCCTAAGCCTCTATCAAGGAGAGTTATACATCGCTGGAAAGAATAAGCTAAGAGCTTGCAATCAAGCTATAAATGATTTATGCAACAAAAGAAATGTGAAAGTTAAATGCAACTGTATATGAAAATTACAGATTCATCAACAATATTGCCAGTGACATATTTCCTAGATGAGTCAATTTTAAGTTCCTTTCCTAAGCCTCTATCAGGGAGAGTTATACATCGTTGGAAAGAACAAGTTAAGGGCTTTCAACCAAGCTGTAAATGGTTTCTGCAGCAAAAGAAATGTGAAAGTTAAATGCAACTGTATATGAAAAATACAAAATCATCAACAATATTGCCAGTAACATATATCCCAGGTGAGTCAATTTTAAGTTCCTTTCCTAAGCCTCTATCAGGGAGAGTTATACATCGTTGGAAAGAACAAGTTAAGGGCTTTCAACCAAGCTGTAAATGGTTTCTGCAGCAAAAGAAATGTGAAAGTTAAATGCAACTGTATATGAAAAATACAAAACCATCAACAATATTGGCAATAGTTGAGTCAATTTTAAGTTCCTCTCCTAAGCCTCTATCAAGGAGAGTTATACGTCGTTTGAAAGAACAAGCTAAGACCTTTCAATCAAGCTGTAAGTCGTTTATGCGGCAAAAGAAATGTGAAAGTTAAATGCAACTGTATATGAAAAATACAAAATCATCAACAATATTGCCAGTAACATATATCCCAGGTGAGTCAATTTTAAGTTCCTTTCCTAAGCCTCTATCAGGGAGAGTTATACATCGTTGGAAAGAACAAGTTAAGGGCTTTCAACCAAGCTGTAAATGGTTTCTGCAGCAAAAGAAATGTGAAAGTTAAATGCAACTGTATATGAAAAATACAAAACCATCAACAATATTGGCAATAGTTGAGTCAATTTTAAGTTCCTCTCCTAAGCCTCTATCAAGGAGAGTTATACATCGTTGGAAAGAAAAAGCTAAGGGCTTTCAACCAAGCTATAAACGGTTTATGCAGCAAAAGAAATGTGAAAGTTAAATGCAACTGTATATGAAACACACAAAATCATCAACAATATTCCCAGTGACATATTTCCTAAGTGAGTCAATTATAAGTTCCTTCCCTAAGCCTCTATCAACGAGAGTTATACATCGATTGAAAGAACAAGCTAGGAGCTTTCAACCAAGCTGTAAATGATTTATGCAACAAAAGAAATGTGCCAGTTAAATGCAACTGTATATGAAAAACACAAAATCATCAACAATATTGCCAGTGTGATATTTCCTAAGTGTGTCAATTATAAGTTCCTTCCCTAAGCCTCTATCAATGAGATTTATACATCGCTGAAAAGAACAAGCTAAGAGATTTAAAGCAAGCTTTAAACAGTTTATGCAGCGAAAAAATGTGAAAGTTAGGTTCAACTGTATATGAAAAATACTAAATCACCAACAATATTGCCAGTGACATATTTCCTAGATGAGTCAATTTTAAGTTCCTTTCCTAAGCCTCTATCAGGGAGAGTTATACATCGTTGGAAAGAACAAGTTAAGGGCTTTCAACCAAGCTGTAAATGGTTTCTGCAGCAAAAGAAATGTGAAAGTTAAATGCAACTGTATATGAAAAATACAAAATCATCAACAATATTGCCAGTAACATATATCCCAGGTGAGTCAATTTTAAGTTCCTTTCCTAAGCCTCTATCAGGGAGAGTTATACATCGTTGGAAAGAACAAGTTAAGGGCTTTCAACCAAGCTGTAAATGGTTTCTGCAGCAAAAGAAATGTGAAAGTTAAATGCAACTGTATATGAAAAATACAAAACCATCAACAATATTGGCAATAGTTGAGTCAATTTTGAGTTCCTCTCCTAAGCCTCTATCAAGGAGAGTTATACGTCGTTTGAAAGAACAAGCTAAGACCTTTCAATCAAGCTGTAAGTCGTTTATGCAGCAAAAGAAATGTGAAAGTTAAATGCAACTGTATATGAAAAATACAAAATCATCAACAATATTGCCAGTAACATATATCCCAGGTGAGTCAATTTTAAGTTCCTTTCCTAAGCCTCTATCAGGGAGAGTTATACATCGTTGGAAAGAACAAGTTAAGGGCTTTCAACCAAGCTGTAAATGGTTTCTGCAGCAAAAGAAATGTGAAAGTTAAATGCAACTGTATATGAAAAATACAAAACCATCAACAATATTGGCAATAGTTGAGTCAATTTTGAGTTCCTCTCCTAAGCCTCTATCAAGGAGAGTTATACGTCGTTTGAAAGAACAAGCTAAGACCTTTCAATCAAGCTGTAAGTCGTTTATGCAGCAAAAGAAATGTGAAAGTTAAATGCAACTGTATATGAAAAATACAAAATCATCAACAATATTGCCAGTAACATATATCCCAGGTGAGTCAATTTTAAGTTCCTTTCCTAAGCCTCTATCAGGGAGAGTTATACATCGTTGGAAAGAACAAGTTAAGGGCTTTCAACCAAGCTGTAAATGGTTTCTGCAGCAAAAGAAATGTGAAAGTTAAATGCAACTGTATATGAAACACACAAAATCATCAACAATATTCCCAGTGACATATTTCCTAAGTGAGTCAATTATAAGTTCCTTCCCTAAGCCTCTATCAACGAGAGTTATACATCGATTGAAAGAACAAGCTAGGAGCTTTCAACCAAGCTGTAAATGATTTATGCAACAAAAGAAATGTGCCAGTTAAATGCAACTGTATATGAAAAACACAAAATCATCAACAATATTGCCAGTGTGATATTTCCTAAGTGTGTCAATTATAAGTTCCTTCCCTAAGCCTCTATCAATGAGATTTATACATCGCTGAAAAGAACAAGCTAAGAGATTTAAAGCAAGCTTTAAACAGTTTATGCAGCGAAAAAATGTGAAAGTTAGGTTCAACTGTATATGAAAAATACTAAATCACCAACAATATTGCCAGTGACATATTTCCTAGATGAGTCAATTTTAAGTTCCTTTCCTAAGCCTCTATCAGGGAGAGTTATACATCGTTGGAAAGAACAAGTTAAGGGCTTTCAACCAAGCTGTAAATGGTTTCTGCAGCAAAAGAAATGTGAAAGTTAAATGCAACTGTATATGAAAAATACAAAATCATCAACAATATTGCCAGTAACATATATCCCAGGTGAGTCAATTTTAAGTTCCTTTCCTAAGCCTCTATCAGGGAGAGTTATACATCGTTGGAAAGAACAAGTTAAGGGCTTTCAACCAAGCTGTAAATGGTTTCTGCAGCAAAAGAAATGTGAAAGTTAAATGCAACTGTATATGAAAAATACAAAACCATCAACAATATTGGCAATAGTTGAGTCAATTTTGAGTTCCTCTCCTAAGCCTCTATCAAGGAGAGTTATACGTCGTTTGAAAGAACAAGCTAAGACCTTTCAATCAAGCTGTAAGTCGTTTATGCAGCAAAAGAAATGTGAAAGTTAAATGCAACTGTATATGAAAAATACAAAATCATCAACAATATTGCCAGTAACATATATCCCAGGTGAGTCAATTTTAAGTTCCTTTCCTAAGCCTCTATCAGGGAGAGTTATACATCGTTGGAAAGAACAAGTTAAGGGCTTTCAACCAAGCTGTAAATGGTTTCTGCAGCAAAAGAAATGTGAAAGTTAAATGCAACTGTATATGAAAAATACAAAACCATCAACAATATTGGCAATAGTTGAGTCAATTTTAAGTTCCTCTCCTAAGCCTCTATCAAGGAGAGTTATACATCGTTGGAAAGAAAAAGCTCAGGGCTTTCAACCAAGCTATAAACGGTTTATGCAGCAAAAGAAATGTGAAAGTTAAATGCAACTGTATATGAAACACACAAAATCATCAACAATATTCCCAGTGACATATTTCCTAAGTGAGTCAATTATAAGTTCCTTCCCTAAGCCTCTATCAACGAGAGTTATACATCGATTGAAAGAACAAGCTAGGAGCTTTCAACCAAGCTGTAAATGATTTATGCAACAAAAGAAATGTGCCAGTTAAATGCAACTGTATATGAAAAACACAAAATCATCAACAATATTGCCAGTGTGATATTTCCTAAGTGTGTCAATTATAAGTTCCTTCCCTAAGCCTCTATCAATAAGATTTATACATCGCTGAAAAGAACAAGCTAAGAGATTTAAAGCAAGCTTTAAACAGTTTATGCAGCGAAAAAAATGTGAAAGTTAGGTTCAACTGTATATGAAAAATACTAAATCACCAACAATATTGCCATTGACATATTTCCTGGATGAGTCAATTTTAAGTTCCTTTCCTAAGCTTCTGTCAATGAGAGTTATACATCGCTGGAAAGAACAAGCTAAGAGCTTTCAATCAAGCTGTAAGTCGTTTATGCAACAAAACAAATGTGAAAGTTAAATGTAACTGTATATGAAAAATACAAAATCATCAACAATATTCCCAGTGATATATTTCCCAGGTGAGTCAATTTTAAGTTCCTTTCCTAAGCCTCTATCAAGGAGAGTTATACATCGCTGGAAAGAACAAGCTAAGAGCTTTCAATCAAGCTATAAACGATTTATGCAACAAAAGAAATGTGAAAGTTAAATGCAACTGTATATGAAAATTACAGTTTCATCAACAATATTGCCAGTGACATATTTCCTAGATGAGTCAATTTGAAGTTCCTTTCATAAGCCTCTATCAATGAGAGTTATACATCGTTGAAAAGAACAAGCTAAGAGCTTTCAATCAAGCTGTAAGTCGTTTATGCAACAAAACAAATGTGAAAGTTAAATGCAACTGTCTATGAAAAATACAAAATCATCAACAATATTCCCAGTGACATATTTCCTAGATGACTCAATTTTAAGTTTCTTTCCTAAGCCTCTATCAACCAGAGTTATACATCGTTGGAAAGAACAAAATAAGTGCTTTCGATCACGCTATAAACGGTTTATGCAGCAAAAGAAATGTGAAAGTTAAATGCAACTGTATATGAAAAATACAGAATCATCAACAATATTCCTAGTAACATATTTCTTAGATGAGTCAATTTTAAGTTCTTTTCTTATGCCTCTATCAACGAGAATTATACGTCGCTGGAAAGAACAAAATGAGATCTTCCAACCACGTTATATATGTGGTTTATGCAGAGAAAAAAAGTTGAAAATTAAATACAACTGTATATGAAAAATACAGAATCACCAACAATATTCCCAGTGTCATATTTCCTAGAAGAGTCAATTTTAAGTTCCTTTCCTAAACCTCTTTAAACGAGAGGTATACATTGCTGAAAATTACAGATTCATCAACAATATTGCCAGTGACATATTTCCTAGATGAGTCAATTTTAAGTTCCTTTCCTAAGCCTCTATCAGGGAGAGTTATACATCGTTGGAAATAACAAGTTAAGGGCTTTCAACCAAGCTGTAAATGGTTTCTGCAGCAAAAGAAATGTGAAAGTTAAATGCAACTGTACATGAAAAATACAAAATCATCAACAATATTCCCATTGACATATTTCCTAAGTGAGTCAATTATAAGTTCCTTCCCTAAGCCTCTATCAACGAGAGTTATACATCGTTCGAAAGAATGGTCTAAGAGCTTTCAATCAAGCTATAAATGGCTTATGCAACAATAGAAATGTGAAAGTTAGGTGCAACTGTATATGAAAAATAGTAAATCACCAACAATATTGCCAGTGACATATTTCCTGGAAGAGTCAATTTTAAGTTCCTTTCCTAAGCTTCTATCAATGAGAGTTATACATCGCTGGAAACAACAAGCTAAGAGCTTTCAATCAAGCTGTAAGTCGTTTATGCAACGAAACAAATGTGAAAGTTAAATGTAACTGTACATGAAAAATACAAAATCATCAACAATATTCCCATTGACATATTTCCTAAGTGAGTCAATTATAAGTTCCTTCTCTAAGCCTCTATCAACGAGAGTTATACATCGTTCGAAAGAACAGTCTAAGAGCTTTCAATCAAGCTATAAATGGCTTATGCAACAATAGAAATGTGAAAGTTAGGTGCAACTGTATATGGAAAATACTAAATCACCAACAATATTCCCGGTGACATATTTCCTAGATTAGTCAATTTTAAGTTCCTTTCCTAAGCCTCTATCAGCGAAGGTTATCTTCGTTGGAATATAAGGGATTTCAACTAAGCTATATACGGTATATGCAGCGAAAAAAATGTGAGAGTTAAATACAACTGTATATGAAAAATACAGACTCATCAACAATATTCCTCGTGGCATAATTCCGAGATCCGTCAATTTTAAGTTCCTTTCCTAAGCTTCTATCAACCACAGTTATACATCGTTGGAAAGAACAAAATAAGGGCTTTCAATCACACTATAAATAGTTTTTGCAGCAAAAGAAATGTGAAAGTTAAATGCAACTGTACATGAAAAATACAAAATCATCAACAATATTCCCAGTGACATATTTCCCAGGTGAGTCAATTTTAAGTTCCTTTCCTAAGCCTCTATCAAGGAGAGTTATACATCGCTGGAAAGAATAAGCTAAGAGCTTGCAATCAAGCTATAAATGATTTATGCAACAAAAGAAATGTGAAAGTTAAATGCAACTGTATATGAAATTACAGATTCATCAACAATATTGCCAGTGACATATTTCCTAGATGAGTCAATTTTAAGTTCCTCTCCTAAGCCTCTATCAAGGAGAGTTATACATCGTTGGAAAGAAAAAGCTAAGGGCTTTCAACCAAGCTATAAACGGTTTATGCAGCAAAAGAAATGTGAAAGTTAAATGCAACTGTATATGAAACACACAAAATCATCAACAATATTCCCAGTGACATATTTCCTAAGTGAGTCAATTATAAGTTCCTTCCCTAAGCCTCTATCAACGAGAGTTATACATCGATTGAAAGAACAAGCTAGGAGCTTTCAACCAAGCTGTAAATGATTTATGCAACAAAAGAAATGTGCCAGTTAAATGCAACTGTATATGAAAAACACAAAATCATCAACAATATTGCCAGTGTGATATTTCCTAAGTGTGTCAATTATAAGTTCCTTCCCTAAGCCTCTATCAATGAGGTTTATACATCGCTGAAAAGAACAAGCTAAGAGATTTAAAGCAAGCTTTAAACAGTTTATGCAGCGAAAAAAATGTGAAAGTTAGGTTCAACTGTATATGAAAAATACTAAATCACCAACAATATTGCTAGTGACATATTTCCTAGATGAGTCAATTTTAAGTTCCTTTCCTAAGCCTCTATCAGGGAGAGTTATACATCGTTGGAAAGAACAAGTTAAGGGCTTTCAACCAAGCTGTAAATGGTTTCTGCAGCAAAAGAAATGTGAAAGTTAAATGCAACTGTATATGAAAAATACAAAATCATCAACAATATTGCCAGTAACATATATCCCAGGTGAGTCAATTTTAAGTTCCTTTCCTAAGCCTCTATCAGGGAGAGTTATACATCGTTGGAAAGAACAAGTTAAGGGCTTTCAACCAAGCTGTAAATGGTTTCTGCAGCAAAAGAAATGTGAAAGTTAAATGCAACTGTATATGAAAAATACAAAACCATCAACAATATTGGCAATAGTTGAGTCAATTTTAAGTTCCTCTCCTAAGCCTCTATCAAGGAGAGTTATACGTCGTTTGAAAGAACATGCTAAGACCTTTCAATCAAGCTGTAAGTCGTTTATGCAGCAAAAGAAATGTGAAAGTTAAATGCAACTGTATATGAAAAATACAAAATCATCAACAATATTGCCAGTAACATATATCCCAGGTGAGTCAATTTTAAGTTCCTTTCCTAAGCCTCTATCAGGGAGAGTTATACATCGTTGGAAAGAACAAGTTAAGGGCTTTCAACCAAGCTGTAAATGGTTTCTGCAGCAAAAGAAATGTGAAAGTTAAATGCAACTGTATATGAAAAATACAAAACCATCAACAATATTGGCAATAGTTGAGTCAATTTTAAGTTCCTCTCCTAAGCCTCTATCAAGGAGAGTTATACATCGTTGGAAAGAAAAAGCTAAGGGCTTTCAACCAAGCTATAAACGGTTTATGCAGCAAAAGAAATGTGAAAGTTAAATGCAACTGTATATGAAACACACAAAATCATCAACAATATTCCCAGTGACATATTTCCTAAGTGAGTCAATTATAAGTTCCTTCCCTAAGCCTCTATCAACGAGAGTTATACATCGTTGGAAAGAACAAGCTAGGAGCTTTCAACCAAGCTATAAATGATTTATGCAACAAAAGAAATGTGCCAGTTAAATGCAACTGTATATGAAAAACACAAAATCATCAACAATATTGCCAGTGTGATATTTCCTAAGTGTGTCAATTATAAGTTCCTTCCCTAAGCCTCTATCAATAAGATTTATACATCGCTGAAAAGAACAAGCTAAGAGATTTAAAGCAAGCTTTAAACAGTTTATGCAGCGAAAAAAATGTGAAAGTTAGGTTCAACTGTATATGAAAAATACTAAATCACCAACAATATTGCCATTGACATATTTCCTGGATGAGTCAATTTTAAGTTCCTTTCCTAAGCTTCTATCAATGAGAGTTATACATCGCTGGAAAGAACAAGCTAAGAGCTTTCAATCAAGCTGTAAGTCGTTTATGCAACAAAACAAATGTGAAAGTTAAATGTAACTGTATATGAAAAATACAAAATCATCAACAATATTCCCAGTGATATATTTCCCAGGTGAGTCAATTTTAAGTTCCTTTCCTAAGCCTCTATCAAGGAGAGTTATACATCGCTGGAAAGAACAAGCTAAGAGCTTTCAATCAAGCTATAAACGATTTATGCAACAAAAGAAATGTGAAAGTTAAATGCAACTGTATATGAAAATTACAGTTTCATCAACAATATTGCCAGTGACATATTTCCTAGATGAGTCAATTTGAAGTTCCTTTCATAAGCCTCTATCAATGAGAGTTATACATCGTTGAAAAGAACAAGCTAAGAGCTTTCAATCAAGCTGTAAGTCGTTTATGCAACAAAACAAATGTGAAAGTTAAATTCAACTGTCTATGAAAAATACAAAATCATCAACAATATTCCCAGTGACATATTTCCTAGATGACTCAATTTTAAGTTTCTTTCCTAAGCCTCTATCAACCAGAGTTATACATCGTTGGAAAGAACAAAATAAGTGCTTTCGATCACGCTATAAACGGTTTATGCAGCAAAAGAAATGTGAAAGTTAAATGCAACTGTATATGAAAAATACAGAATCATCAACAATATTCCTAGTAACATATTTCTTAGATGAGTCAATTTTAAGTTCTTTTCTTATGCCTCTATCAACGAGAATTATACGTCGCTGGAAAGAACAAAATGAGATCTTCCAACCACGTTATATATGTGGTTTATGCAGCGAAAAAAAGTTGAAAATTAAATACAACTGTATATGAAAAATACAGAATCACCAACAATATTCCCAGTGTCATATTTCCTAGAAGAGTCAATTTTAAGTTCCTTTCCTAAACCTCTTTAAACGAGAGGTATACATTGCTGGAAAGAACAAGCTAAGGACTTTCAACCAAGCTATAACCGGTTTATGCAGCAAAGGAAATGTGAAAGTTAAATGCAACTGTCTATGAAAAATACAAAATCATCAACAATATTCCCAGTGACAAATTTCCTAGTTGGCTCAATGTTAAGCTCCTTCCCTAATCCTCCTTCAAGCTGAGTTTTACATCGTTGAAAAGAACAAGCTAAGAGATTTTACATCGTTGAAAAGAAAAAGCTAAGAGATTTCAGTCACTTTTAAATACCTTTCCTAAGCTTCTATCAATGACATTTGTACATCGTTGGAAAGAAAAAATAAGTGCTTTCGATCGCGCTATAAATGGTTTATGCAGCGAAAAAAAGTTGAAAATTAAATACAACTGTATATGAAAAATACAGAATCACCAACAATATTCCCAGTGTCATATTTCCTAGATGAGTCAATTTTAAGTTCCCTTTCTAAACCTCTTTCAACCTGAGTTTTACATCGTTGGAAATAACAAGCTAAGAGTTTTCAATTAAGCTATAAATGGTTATGCAACAAAACAAATATGAAAGTTAAATGCCACTGTATATGAAAAATACAGTATCATCAACAATAATCCCAGTGTCATATTTCCTAGATGAGTTAATTTTAAGTTCATTTCCTAAACCTCTTTCAACGTAAGTTTTCCATCGTTGGAAAGAACAACCTAAGAGCTTTCAACTAAGCTATAAACGGTTTATGCAACAAAACAAATGTGAAAGTTAAATGTAACTGTATATGAAAAACACAGAATCATCAACAATATTCCCAGTGACATATATCCTAGATTAGTCAATTTTAAGTGTCTTTCCTAAGCCTCTTCAAACGAGGGGTATACATCGTTGGAAAGAACAATACTAGGGCTCCCAATCAAGCTATAAACGGTTTATACAGCGAAAAAAATGTGAAAGTGAAATGCAACTGTATATGAAAAGTACAGAATCATCAACAGTATTCCCAGTGACATATTTCTTAGATTAGTCAATTTTAAGTTTCTTTCCTAAGCCTCTTCAAACGAGGGGTATACATCGCTGGAAAGAACAAGACTAGAGCTCTCAACCAAGCTATAAACGGTTTATGCAGCGAAATAAATGTGAAAGTTAAATGCAACTGTATATGAAAAATACAGAATCATCAACAATATTCCCAGTGACATATATCCTAGATTAGTCAATTTTAAGTGTCTTTCCTAAGCCTCTTCAAACGAGGGGTATACATCGTTGGAAAGAACAATACTAGGGCTCCCAATCAAACTATAAACGGTTTATACAGCGAAAAAAATGTGAAAGTGAAATGCAACTGTATATGAAAAGTACAGAATCATCAACAGTATTCCCAGTGACATATTTCTTAGATTAGTCAATTTTAAGTTTCTTTCCTAAGCCTCTTCAAACGAGGGGTATACATCGCTGGAAAGAACAAGACTAGAGCTCTCAACCAAGCTATAAACGGTTTATGCAGCGAAATAAATGTGAAAGTTAAATGCAACTGTATATGAAAAATACAGAATCATCAACAATATTCCCAGTGACATATTTCTTAGATTAGTCAATTTTAAGTTTCTTTCCTAAGCCTCTTTAAAAGAGGGGTATACATCGCTGGAAGGAAAAAGACTAGAACTCTCAATCAAGCTATAAACAGTTTATACAGAGAAACAAATGTGAAAGCTAAATGCAACTGTCTATGAAAAATACAAAATCATCAACAATATTCCCAGTGACAAATTTCCTAGATGACTCAATTTTAAGTTTCTTTCCTAAGCCTCTATCAACGAGAGTTATACATCGTTCGAAAGAACAGTCTAAGAGCTTTCAATCAAGCTATAAGTGGCTTATGCAACAAAAGAAATGTGAAAGTTAAATGCAACTGTACATGAAAGATACAAAATCATCAACAATATTCCCAGTAACATATTTCCTAAGTGAGTCAATTATAAGTTCCTTCCATAAGCCTCTATCAACGAGAGTTATACATCGTTGCAAAGACCAGTCTAAGAGCTTTCAACCAAACTATAAATGGTTTATGCAGGAAAATAAATGTGAAAGTTAAATGCAAATGCATATGGAAAATACATAATCATAGGTATATGAAAATTACAGATTCACCAACAATATTGCCAGTGACATATTTCCTAGATGAGTCAATTTTAAGTTTCTTTCCTAAGCCTCTATCAATGAGAGTTATACATCGTTGGAGAGAACAAGCTAAGGGCTTTCAACCAAGCTACAAATGGTTTATGCAGCAAAAGAAATGTGAAAGTTAAATGCAACTGTACATGAAAAATACAAAATCATCAACAATATTCCCATTGACATATTTCCTAAGTGAGTCAGTTATAAGTTCCTTCCCTAAGCCTCTATCAACGAGAGTTATACATCGTTCGAAAGAACGGTCTAAGAGCTTTCAATCAAGCTATAAATGGCTTATGCAACAATAGAAATGTGAAAGTTAGGTGCAACTGTATATGAAAAATAGTAAATCACCAACAATATTGCCAGTGACATATTTCCTGGAAGAGTCAATTTTAAGTTCCTTTCGTAAGCATCTATCAATGAGAGTTATACATCGCTGGAAAGAACAAGCTAAGAGCTTTCAATCAAGCTGTAAGTCGTTTATGCAGCGAAACAAATGTGAAAGTTAAATGTAACTGTACATGAAAAATACAAAATCATCAACAATATTCCCATTGACATATTTCCTAAGTGAGTCAATTATAAGTTCCTTCTCTAAGCCTCTATCAACGAGAGTTATACATCGTTCGAAAGAACAGTCTAAGAGCTTTCAATTAAGTTATAAATGGCTTATGCAACAATAGAAATGTGAAAGTTAGGTGCAACTGTATATGGAAAATACTAAATCACCAACAATATTCCCGGTGACATATTTCCTAGATTAGTCAATTTTAAGTTCCTTTCCTAAGCCTCTATCAGCGAGGGTTATCTTCGTTGGAATATAAGGGATTTCAACTAAGCTATATACGGTATATGCAGCGAAAAAAATGTGAGAGTTAAATACAACTGTATATGAAAAATACAGACTCATCAACAATATTCCTCGTGGCATAATTCCGAGATCCGTCAATTTTAAGTTCCTTTCCTAAGCTTCTATCAACCACAGTTATACATCGTTGGAAAGAACAAAATAAGGGCTTTCAATCACACTATAAATAGTTTTTGCAGCAAAAGAAATGTGAAAGTTAAATGCAACTGTACATGAAAAATACAAAATCATCAACAATATTCCCATTGACATATTTCCTAAGTGAGTCAATTATAAATTCCTTCTCTAAGCCTCTATCAACGAGAGTTATACATCGTTCGAAAGAACAGTCTAAGAGCTTTCAATCAAGCTATAAATGGCTTGTGCAGCAATAGAAATGTGAAAGTTAGGTGCAACTGTATATGGAAAATACTAAATCACCAACAATATTGCCAGTGACATATTTCCTGGATGAGTCAATTTTAAGATCCTTTCCTAAGCTTCTATCAATGAGAGTTATACATCGCTGGAAAGAACAAGCTAAGAGCTTTCAATCAAGCTGTAAGTCGTTTATGCAACAAAACAAATGTGAAAGTTAAATGTAACTGTATATGAAAAATACAAAATCATCAACAATATTCCCAGTGACATATTTCCCAGGTGAGTCAATTTTAAGTTCCTTTCCTAAGCCTCTATCAAGGAGAGTTATACATCGCTGGAAAGAATAAGCTAAGAGCTTTCAATCAAGCTATAAATGATTTATGCAACAAAAGAAATGTGAAAGTTAAATGCAACTGTATATGAAAATTACAGATTCATCAACAATATTGCCAGTGACATATTTCCTAGATGAGTCAATTTTAAGTTCCTTTCCTAAGCCTCTAGCAATGAGAGTTATACGTCGTTGGAAAGAAAAAGCTAAGGGCTTTCAACCAAGCTATAAACGGTTTATGCAGCAAAAGAAATGTGAAAGTTAAATGCAACTGTATATGAAAATTACAGATTCATCAACAATATTGCCAGTGACATATTTCCTGGAAGAGTCAATTTTAAGTTCCTTTCCTAAGCTTCTATCAATGAGAGTTATACATCGCTGGAAAGAACAAGCTAAGAGCTTTAATCAAGCTGTAAGTCGTTTATGCAGCAAAAGAAATGTGAAAGATAAATGCAACTGTATATGAAAAATACAAAATCATCAACAATATTCCCAGTGACATATTTCCCAGGTGAGTCAATTTTAAGTTCCTTTGCTAAGCCTCTATCAGGGAGAGTTATACATCGTTGGAAAGAACAAGCTAAGACCTTTCAATCAAGCTGTAAGTCGTTTATGCAGCAAAAGAAATGTGAAAGTTAAATGCAACTGTATATGAAAAATACAAAATCATCAACAATATTGCCAGTAACATATATCCCAGGTGAGTCAATTTTAAGTTCCTTTCCTAAGCCTCTATCAGGGAGAGTTATACATAGTTGGAAAGAACAAGTTAAGAGCTTTCAACCAAGCTGTAAATGGTTTCTGCAGCGAAAGAAATGTGAAAGTTAAATGCAACTGTATATGAAAAATACAAAATCATCAACAATATTGCCAGTAACATATTTCCTAGTTGAGTCAATTTTAAGTTCCTTTCCTAAGCCTCTATCAAGGAGAGTTATACATCGTTGGAAAGAAAAAGCTAAGTGCTTTCAACCAAGCTATAAACGGTTTATGCAGCAAAAGAAATGTGAAAGTTAAATGCAACTGTATATGAAACACACAAAATCATCAACAATATTCCCAGTGACATATTTCCCAGGTGAGTCAATTTTAAGTTCCTTTCCTAAGCCTCTATCAAGGAGAGTTATACATCGCTGGAAAGAATAAGCTAAGAGCTTTCAATCAAGCTATAAATGATTTATGCAACAAAAGAAATGTGAAAGTTAAATGCAACTGTATATGAAAATTACAGATTCATCAACAATATTGCCAGTGACATATTTCCTGGAAGAGTCAATTTTAAGTTCCTTTCCTAAGCTTCTAGCAATGAGAGTTATACGTCGTTGGAAAGAAAAAGCTAAGGGCTTTCAACCAAGCTATAAACGGTTTATGCAGCAAAAGAAATGTGAAAGTTAAATGCAACTGTATATGAAAATTACAGATTCATCAACAATATTGCCAGTGACATATTTCCTAGATGAGTCAATTTTAAGTTCCTTTCCTAAGCCTCTAGCAATGAGAGTTATACGTCGTTGGAAAGAAAAAGCTAAGGGCTTTCAACCAAGCTATAAACGGTTTATGCAGCAAAAGAAATGTGAAAGTTAAATGCAACTGTATATGAAAATTACAGATTCATCAACAATAGTGCCAGTGACATATTTCCTGGAAGAGTCAATTTTAAGTTCCTTTCCTAAGCTTCTATCAATGAGAGTTATACATCGCTGGAAAAAACAAGCTAAGAGCTTTAATCAAGCTATAACTGATTTATGCAATAAAAGAAATGTGAAAGTTAAATGCAACTGTATATGAAAAATACAAAATCATCAACAATATTCCCAGTGACATATTTCCCAGGTGAGTCAATTTTAAGTTCCTTTCCTAAGCCTCTATCAGGGAGAGTTATACATCGTTGGAAAGAACAAGCTAAGACCTTTCAATCAAGCTGTAAGTCGTTTATGCAGCAAAAGAAATGTGAAAGTTAAATGCAACTGTATATGAAAAATACAAAATCATCAACAATATTGCCAGTAACATATATCCCAGGTGAGTCAATTTTAAGTTCCTTTCCTAAGCCTCTATCAGGGAGAGTTATACATAGTTGGAAAGAACAAGTTAAGAGCTTTCAACCAAGCTGTAAATGGTTTCTGCAGCGAAAGAAATGTGAAAGTTAAATGCAACTGTATATGAAAAATACAAAATCATCAACAATATTGCCAGTAACATATTTCCTAGTTGAGTCAATTTTAAGTTCCTTTCCTAAGCCTCTATCAAGGAGAGTTATACATCGTTGGAAAGAAAAAGCTAAGGGCTTTCAACCAAGCTATAAACGGTTTATGCAGCAAAAGAAATGTGAAAGTTAAATGCAACTGTATATGAAACACACAAAATCATCAACAATATTCCCAGTGACATATTACCTAAGTGAGTCAATTATAAGTTCCTTCCCTAAGCCTCTATCAACGAGAGTTATACATCGTTGGAAAGAACAAGCTAAGAGCTTTCAACCAAGCTATAAATGATTTATGCAACAAAAGAAATGTGCCAGTTAAATGCAACTGTATATGAAAAACACAAAATCATCAACAATATTGCCAGTGTGATATTTCCTAAGTGTGTCAATTATAAGTTCCTTCCCTAAGCCTCTATCAATGAGATTTATACATCGCTGAAAAGAACAAGCTAAGAGATTTAAAGCAAGCTTTAAACAGTTTATGCAGCGAAAAAAATGTGAAAGTTAGGTGCAACTGTATATGAAAAATACTAAATCACCAACAATATTGCCAGTGACATATTTCCTGGATGAGTCAATTTTAAGTTCCTTTCCTAAGCTTCTATCAATGACAGTTATACATCGCTGGAAAGAACAAGCTAAGAGCTTTCAATCAAGCTGTAAGTCGTTTATGCAACAAAACAAATGTGAAAGTTAAATGTAACTGTATATGAAAAATACAAAATCATCAACAATATTCCCAGTGACATATTTCCCAGGTGAGTCAATTTTAAGTTCCTTTCCTAAGCCTCTATCAAGGAGAGTTATACATCGCTGGAAAGAATAAGCTAAGAGCTTTCAATCAAGCTATAAATGATTTATGCAACAAAAGAAATGTGAAAGTTAAATGCAACTGTATATGAAAATTACAGATTCATCAACAATATTGCCAGTGACATATTTCCTGGAAGAGTCAATTTTAAGTTCCTTTCCTAAGCTTCTATCAATGAGAGTTATACATCGCTGGAAAGAACAAGCTAAGAGCTTTAATCAAGCTGTAAGTCGTTTATGCAGCAAAAGAAATGTGAAAGTTAAATGCAACTGTATATGAAAAATACAAAATCATCAACGATATTCCCAGTGACATATTTCCCAGGTGAGTCAATTTTAAGTTCCTTTCCTAAGCCTCTATCAGGGAGAGTTATACATCGTTGGAAAGAACAAGCTAAGGCCTTTCAATCAAGCTGTAAGTCGTTTATGCAGCAAAAGAAATGTGAAAGTTAAATGCAACTGTATATGAAAAATACAAAATCATCAACAATATTGCCAGTAACATATATCCCAGGTGAGTCAATTTTAAGTTCCTTTCCTAAGCCTCTATCAGGGAGAGTTATACATAGTTGGAAAGAACAAGTTAGGAGCTTTCAACCAAGCTGTAAATGGTTTCTGCAGCGAAAGAAATGTGAAAGTTAAATGCAACTGTATATGAAAAATACAAAATCATCAACAATATTGCCAGTAACATATTTCCTAGTTGAGTCAATTTTAAGTTCCTTTCCTAAGCCTCTATCAAGGAGAGTTATACATCGTTGGAAAGAAAAAGCTAAGGGCTTTCAACCAAGCTATAAACGGTTTATGCAGCAAAAGAAATGTGAAAGTTAAATGCAACTGTATATGAAACACACAAAATCATCAACAATATTCCCAGTGACATATTTCCTAAGTGAGTCAATTATAAGTTCCTTCCCTAAGCCTCTATCAACGAGACTTATACATCGTTGGAAAGAACAAGCTAGGAGCTTTCAACCAAGCTATAAATGATTTATGCAACAAAAGAAATGTGCCAGTTAAATGCAACTGTATATGAAAAACACAAAATCATCAACAATATTGCCAGTGTGATATTTCCTAAGTGTGTCAATTATAAGTTCCTTCCCTAAGCCTCTATCAATGAGATTTATACATCGCTGAAAAGAACAAGCTAAGAGATTTAAAGCAAGCTTTAAACAGTTTATGCAGCGAAAAAAATGTGAAAGTTAGGTGCAACTGTATATGAAAAATACTAAATCACCAATAATATTGCCAGTGACATATTTCCTGGATGAGTCAATTTTAAGTTCCTTTCCTAAGCTTCTATCAATGACAGTTATACATCGCTGGAAAGAACAAGCTAAGAGCTTTCAATCAAGCTGTAAGTCGTTTATGCAACAAAACAAATGTGAAAGTTAAATGTAACTGTATATGAAAAATACAAAATCATCAACAATATTCCCATTGATATATTTCCCAGGTGAGTCAATTTTAAGTTCCTTTCCTAAGCCTCTATCAAGGAGAGTTATACATCGCTGGAAAGAACAAGCTAAGAGCTTTCAATCAAGCTATAAACGATTTATGCAACAAAAGAAATGTGAAAGTTAAATGCAACTGTATATGAAAATTACAGTTTCATCAACAATATTGCCAGTGACATATTTCCTAGATGAGTCAATTTGAAGTTCCTTTCCTAAGCCTCTATCAATGAGAGTTATACATCGTTGAAAAGAACAAGCTAAGAGCTTTCAATCAAGCTGTAAGTCGTTTATGCAGCAAAAGAAATGTGAAAGTTAAATGCAACTGTATATGAAAAATACAAAATCATCAACAATATTGCCAGTGATATAATTCCTGGAAGAGTCAATTTTAAGTTACTTTCCTAAGCCTCTATCAAGGAGAGTTATACATCGTTGGAAAGAACAAGCTAAGGACTTTCCACCAAGCTATAAAAGGTTTATGCAACAAAAGAAATGTAAAAGTTAAATGCAACTGTATATGAAAAGTACACAATCATTAACAATATTGTCAGTGACATAATTCCTAGATGAATCAATTTTAAGTTCCGTTCCTAAGTGTCTACCAACTAGATTTATACATCGTTGGAAAGACCAAGCTAAGATCTTTCAACCAATCAATAAATGGTTTATGCAGCAAAAGAAATGTGAAAATTATATGCCACTGTATATGAAAAATACAGATTCATCAACAATATTCCCAGTGTCATATTTCCTAAGTGAGTCAATTATAAGTTCCTTCCCTAAGCCTCTATCAACGAGAGTTATACAGCGTTCGAAGGAACAGTCTAAGGGCTTTCAATCAAGCTACAAATGGTTTATGCAGCAAAAGAAATGTGAAAGTTAAATGCAACTGTACATGAAAAATACAAAATCATCAACAATATTCCCATTGACATATTTCCTAAGTGAGTCAATTATAAGTTCCTTCCCTAAGCCTCTATCAACGAGAGTTATACAGCGTTCGAAGGAACAGTCTAAGGGCTTTCAATCAAGCTATAAATGGCTTATGCAACAATAGAAATGTGAAAGTTAGGTGCAACTGTAAATGAAAAATACTAAATCACCAACAATATTGCCAGTGACATATTTCCTGGAAGAGTCAATTTTAAGTTCCTTCCCTAAGCCTCTATCAACGAGAGTTATACATCGCTGGAAAGAACAAGCTAAGAGCTTTCAATCAAGCTGTAAGTCGTTTATGCAACAAAACAAATGTTAAAGTTAAATGTAACTGTACATGAAAAATACAAAATCATCAACAATATTCCCATTGACATATTTCCTAAGTGAATCAATTATAAGTTCCTTCTCTAAGCCTCTATCAACGAGAGTTATACATCGTTCGAAAGAACAGTCTAAGAGCTTTCAATCAAGCTATAAATGGCTTATGCAACAATAGAAATGTGAAAGTTAGGTGCAACTGTATATGAAAAATACTAAATCACCAACAATATTCCCGGTGACATATTTCCTAGATTAGTCAATTTTAAGTTCCTTTCCTAAGCCTCTATCAGCGATTGTTATCTTCGTTGGAATATAAGGGATTTCAACTAAGCTACATACGGTATATGCAGCGAAAAAAATGTGAGAGTTAAATACAACTGTATATGAAAAATACAGACTCATCAACAATATTCCTCGTGGCATAATTCCAAGATCCGTCAATTTTAGGTTCCTTTCCTAAGGCTCTATCAATGAGAGTTATACATCGTTGGAAAGAACAAAATAAGGGCTTTCAATCAGACTATAAATAGTTTTTGCACCAAAGGAATGTGAAAGTTAAATGCAACTGTACATGAAAAATACAAAATCATCAACAATATTCCCATTGACATATTTCCTAAGTGAGTCAATTATAAGTTCCTTCCCTAAGCCTCTATCAACGAGAGTTATACATCGTTCGAAAGAACAGTCTAAGAGCTTTCAATCAAGCTACAAATGGCTTATGCAACAATAGAAATGTGAAAGTTAGGTGCAACTGTATATGAAAAATACTAAATCACCAACAATATTGCCAGTGACATATTTCCTGGATGAGTCAATTTTAAGTTCCTTTCCTAAGCCTCTATCAATGAGAGTTATACATCGCTGGAAAGAACAAGCTAAGAGCTTTCAATCAAGCTGTAAGTCGTTTATGCAACAAAACAAATGTGAAAGTTAAATGTAACTGTATATGAAAAATACAAAATCATCAACAATATTCCCAGTGACATATTTCCCAGGTGAGTCAATTTTAAGTTCCTTTCCTAAGCCTCTATCGCTGGAAAGAACAGTCTAAGAGCTTTCAATCAAGCTATAAATGGCTTATGCAGCAATAGAAATGTGAAAGTTAGGTGCAACTGTATATGAAAAATACTAAATCACCAACAATATTCCCGGTGACATATTTCCTAGATTAGTCAATTTTAAGTTCCTTTCCTAAGCCTCTATCAGCGAGGGTTATCTTCGTTGGAATATAAGGGATTTCAACTAGGTTCAACTAGGTGCAACTGTATATGAAAAATACTAAATCACCAACAATATTCCCGGTGACATATTTCCTAGATTAGTCAATTTTAAGTTCCTTTCCTAAGCCTTTATCAGCGAGGGTTATCTTCGTTGGAATATAAGGGATTTCAACTAAGCTATATACGGTATATGCAGCGAAAAAAATGTGAGAGTTAAATACAACTGTATATGAAAAATACAAAATCATCAACAATATTGCCAGTGACATATTTCCTGGAAGAGTCAATTTTAAGTTCCTTTCCTAAGCATCTGGCAATGAGAGTTATACGTCGTTTGAAAGAACAAGCTAAGAGCTTTCAATCAAGCTGTAAGTCGTTTATGCAGCAAAAGAAATGTGAAAGTTAAATGCAACAGTATATGAAAAATACAAAATCATCAACAATATTGCCAGTAACATATATCCCAGGTGAGTCAATTTTAAGTTCCTTTCCTAAGCCTCTATCAGGGAGAGTTATACATCGTTAGAAAGAACAAGCTAGGAGCTTTCGACCAAGCTATAAATGATTTATGCAACAAAAGAAATGTGAAGGTTTAATGCAACTGTATATGAAAAATACAAAATCATCAACAATATTGCCAGTAACATATTTCCTAGTTGAGTCAATTTTAAGTTCCTTTCCTAAGCCTCTATCAAGGAGAGTTATACATCGTTGGAAAGAAAAAGCTAAGGGCTTTCAACCAAGCTATAAACGGTTTATGCAGCAAAAGAAGTGTGAAAGTTAAATGCAACTGTATATGAAACACACAAAATCATCAACAATATTCCCAGTGACATATTTCCTAAGTGAGTCAATTATAAGTTCCTTCCCTAAGCCTCTATCAACGAGAGTTATACATCTTTGGAAAGAACAAGCTAGGAGCTTTCAACCAAGCTGTAAATGATTTATGCAACAAAAGAAATGTGCCAGTTAAATGCAACTGTATATGAAAAACACAAAGTCATCAACAATATTGCCAGTGACATATTTCCTAAGTGTGTCAATTATAAGTTCCTACTCTAAGCCTCTATCAATGAGAGTTATACATCGATGAAAAGAACAAGCTAAGAGATTTAAAGCAAGCTTTAAACAGTTTATGCAGCGAAAAAAATGTGAAAGTTAAATGCAACTGTATATGAAAAATACAAAATCATCAACAATATTGCCAGTGACATATTTCCTGGAAGAGTCAATTTTAAGTTCCTTTCCTAAGCTTCTATCAATGAGAGTTATACATCGCTGGAAAGAACAAGCTAAGAGCTTTAATCAAGCTGTAAGTCGTTTATGCAGCAAAAGAAATGTGAAAGTTAAATGCAACTGTATATGAAAAATACAAAATCATCAACAATATTGCCAGTGACATATTTCCTGGAAGAGTCAATTTTAAGTTCCTTTCCTAAGCCTCTATCAAAGAGAGTTATACATCGTTGGAAAGAACAAGCTAAGGACTTTCAACCAAGCTATAAACGGTTTATGCAACAAAAGAAATGTGAAAGTTAAATGCAACTGTACATGAAAAATACAAAATCATCAACAATATTCCCAGCAACATATTTCCTAAGTGAGTCAATTATAAGTTATACATCGTTGGAAAGACCAGTCTAAGAGCTTTCAACCAAACTATAAATGGTTTATACAGCAAAAGAAATGTGAAAGTTAAATGCAACTGCATATGGAAAATACATAATCATAGATATATGAAAATTACGGATTCACCAACAATATTGCCAGTGACATATTTCCTAGATGAGTCAATTTGAAGTTCCTTTCCTAAGCCTCTATCAATGAGAGTTATACATCGTTGGAAAGAACAAGCTGAAAGCTTTCAACCAAGATGTAAATGGTTTCTGCAGCAAAAGAAATGTGAAAGTTAAATGCAACTGTATATGAAAAATACAAAATCATCAACTATATTGCCAGTGACATATTTCCTAGTTGAGTCAATTTTAAGTTCCTTTCCTAAGCCTCTATCAAGGAGAGTTATACATCGTTGGAAAGAAAAAGCTAAGGGCTTTCAACCAAGCTATAAATGGTTTATGCAGCAAAAGAAATGTGAAAGTGAAATGCAACTGCATATGGAAAACACATAATCATAGGTATATGAAAATTACAGATTCACCAAAAATATTGCCAGTGACATATTTCCTAGATGAGTTAATTTTAAGTTCCTTTCCTAAGCCTCTATCAATGAGATTTATACATCGTTGGAAAAAAAAGCTAAGAGCTTTCAAACAAGCTATAAATGGTTTATGCAGCAAAAGAAATGTGAAAGTTAAATGCAATTGTATATGAAAAATACTCAATCATCAACAATACTCCCAGTGACATATTTCCCAGGTGAGTCAATTTTAAGTTCCTTTCCTAAGCCTCTATGAAGGAGAGTTATACATCGTTGGAAAGAACAAGCTAAGGGCTTTCAACCAAGCTGTAAATGGTTTCTGCAGCAAAAGAAATGTGAAAGTTAAATGCAACTGTATATGAAAAATACAAAATCATCAACAATATTGCCAGTGACATATTTCCTAGTTGAGTCAATTTTAAGTTCCTTTCCTAAGCCTCTATCAAGGAGAGTTATACATCGTTGGAAAGAAAAAGCTAAGGGCTTTCAACCAAACTATAAATGGTTTATGCAGGAAAAGAAATGTGAAAGTGAAATGCAACTGCATATGGAAAACACATAATCATAGGTATATGAAAATTACAGATTCACCAACAATATTGCCAGTGACATATTTCCTAGATGAGTTAATTTTAAGTTCCTTTCCTAAGCCTCTATCAATGAGATTTATACATCGTTGGAAAAAAAAAGCTAAGAGCATTCAACCAAGCTATAAATGTTTTATGCAGGAAAAGAAATGTGAAAATGAAATGCAACTGCATATGGAAAATACATAATCATAGGTATATGAAAATAACAGATTCACCAACAATATTGCCAGTGACATATTTCCTAAGTGTGTCAATTATAAGTTCCTACTCTAAGCCTCTATCAATGAGAGTTATACATCGATGAAAAGAACAAGCTAAGAGATTTAAAGCAAGCTTTAAACAGTTTATGCAGCGAAAAAAATGTGAAAGTTAAATGCAACTGTATATGAAAAATACAAAATTATCAACAATATTGCCAGTGACATATTTCCTGGAAGAGTCAATTTAAAGTTCCTTTCCTAAGCTTCTATCAATGAGAGTTATACATCGCTGGAAAGAACAAGCTAAGAGCTTTAATCAAGCTGTAAGTCGTTTATGCAGCAAAAGAAATGTCAAAGTTAAATGCAACTGTATATGAAAAATACAAAATCATCAACAATATTCCCAGTGACATATTTCCCAAGTGAGTCAATTTTAAGTTCCTTTCCTAAGCCTCTATCAAGGAGAGTTATACATCGTTGGAAAGCACAAGTTAAGAGCTTTCAACCGAGCTGTAAATGGTTTCTGCAGCAAAAGAAATGTGAAAGTTAAATGCAACTGTATATGAAAAATACAAAATCATCAACAATATTGCCAGTGACATATTTCTTGGAAGAGTCAATTTTAAGTTCCTTTCCTAAGCCTCTATCAAGGAGAGTTATACATCGTTGGAAAGAACAAGCTAAGGACTTTCAACCAAGCTATAAACGGTTTATGCAACAAAAGAAATGTGAAAGTTAAATGCAACTGTACATGAAAAATACAAAATCATCAACAATATTCCCAGCAACATATTTCCTAAGTGAGTCAATTATAAGTTATACATCGTTGGAAAGACCAGTCTAAGAGCTTTCAACCAAACTATAAATGGTTTATACAGCAAAAGAAATGTGAAAGTTAAATGCAACTGCATATGGAAAATACATAATCATAGATATATGAAAATTACGGATTCACCAACAATATTGCCAGTGACATATTTCCTAGATGAGTCAATTTGAAGTTCCTTTCCTAAGCCTCTATCAATGAGAGTTATACATCGTTGGAAAGAACAAGCTGAAAGCTTTCAACCAAGATGTAAATGGTTTCTGCAGCAAAAGAAATGTGAAAGTTAAATGCAACTGTATATGAAAAATACAAAATCATCAACTATATTGCCAGTGACATATTTCCTAGTTGAGTCAATTTTAAGTTCCTTTCCTAAGCCTCTATCAAGGAGAGTTATACATCGTTGGAAAGAAAAAGCTAAGGGCTTTCAACGAAGCTATAAATGGTTTATGCAGCAAAAGAAATGTAAAAGTGAAATGCAACTGCATATGGAAAACACATAATCATAGATATATGAAAATTACAGATTCACCAACAATATTGCCAGTGACATATTTCCTAGATGAGTTAATTTTAAGTTCCTTTCCTAAGCCTCTATCAATGAGATTTATACATCGTTGGAAAAAAAAAGCTAGGAGCTTTCAACCAAGCTATAAATGGTTTATGCAGCAAAAGAAATGTGAAAGTTAAATGCAATTGTATATGAAAAATACTCAATCATCAACAATACTCCCAGTGACATATTTCCCAGGTGAGTCAATTTTAAGTTCCTTTCCTAAGCCTCTATGAAGGAGAGTTATACATCGTTGGAAAGAACAAGCTAAGAGCTTTCAACCAAGCTGTAAATGGTTTCTGCAGCAAAAGAAATGTGAAAGTTAAATGCAACTGTATATGAAAAATACAAAATCATCAACAATATTGCCAGTGACATATTTCCTAGTTGAGTCAATTTTAAGTTCCTTTCCTAAGCCTCTATCAAGGAGAGTTATACATCGTTGGAAAGAAAAAGCTAAGGGCTTTCAACCAAACTATAAATGGTTTATGCAGGAAAAGAAATGTGAAAGTGAAATGCAACTGCATATGGAAAACACATAATCATAGGTATATGAAAATTACAGATTCACCAACAATATTGCCAGTGACATATTTCCTAGATGAGTTAATTTTAAGTTCCTTTCCTAAGCCTCTATCAATGAGATTTATACATCGTTGGAAAAAAAAAGCTAAGAGCTTTCAACCAAGCTATAAATGGTTTATGCAGGAAAAGAAATGTGAAAATGAAATGCAACTGCATATGGAAAATACATAATCATAGGTATATGAAAATAACAGATTCACCAACAATATTGCCAGTGACATATTTCCTAAGTGTGTCAATTATAAGTTCCTACTCTAAGCCTCTATCAATGAGAGTTATACATCGATGAAAAGAACAAGCTAAGAGATTTAAAGCAAGCTTTAAACAGTTTATGCAGCGAAAAAAATGTGAAAGTTAAATGCAACTGTATATGAAAAATACAAAATCATCAACAATATTGCCAGTGACATATTTCCTGGAAGAGTCAATTTTAAGTTCCTTTCCTAAGCTTCTATCAATGAGAGTTATACATCGCTGGAAAGAACAAGCTAAGAGCTTTAATCAAGCTGTAAGTCGTTTATGCAGCAAAAGAAATGTGAAAGTTAAATGCAACTGTATATGAAAAATACAAAATCATCAACAATATTCCCAGTGACATATTTCCCAGGTGAGTCAATTTTAAGTTCCTTTCCTAAGCCTCTATCAAGGAGAGTTATACATCGTTGGAAAGCACAAGTTAAGAGCTTTCAACCGAGCTGTAAATGGTTTCTGCAGCAAAAGAAATGTGAAAGTTAAATGCAACTGTATATGAAAAATACAAAATCATCAACAATATTGCCAGTGACATATTTCTTGGAAGAGTCAATTTTAAGTTCCTTTCCTAAGCCTCTATCAAGGAGAGTTATACATCGTTGGAAAGAACAAGCTAAGGACTTTCAACCAAGCTATAAACGGTTTATGCAACAAAAGAAATGTGAAAGTTAAATGCAACTGTACATGAAAAATACAAAATCATCAACAATATTCCCAGCAACATATTTCCTAAGTGAGTCAATTATAAGTTATACATCGTTGGAAAGACCAGTCTAAGAGCTTTCAACCAAACTATAAATTTTTTATACAGCAAAAGAAATGTGAAAGTTAAATGCAACTGCATATGGAAAATACATAATCATAGATATATGAAAATTACGGATTCACCAACAATATTGCCAGTGACATATTTCCAAGATGAGTCAATTTTAAATTCCTTTCCTAAGCCTCTGTCAATGAGAGTTATACATCGTTGGAAAGAACAAGCTAAGGGCTTTCAACCAATCAATAAATGGTTTATGCAGCAAAAGAAATGTGAAAGTGAAATGCAACTGCATATGGAAAACACATAATCATAGGTATATGAAAATTACAGATTCACCAACAATATTGCCAGTGACATATTTCCTAGATGAGTTAATTTTAAGTTCCTTTCCTAAGCCTCTATCAATGAGATTTATACATCGTTGGAAAAAAAAAGCTAAGAGCTTTCAACCAAGCTATAAATGGTTTATGCAGCAAAAGAAATGTGAAAGTTAAATGCAATTGTATATGAAAAATACTCAATCATCAACAATACTCCCAGTGACATATTTCCCAGGTGAGTCAATTTTAAGTTCCTTTCCTAAGCCTCTATGAAGGAGAGTTATACATCGTTGGAAAGAACAAGCTAAGAGCTTTCAACCAAGCTGTAAATGGTTTCTGCAGCAAAAGAAATGTGAAAGTTAAATGCAACTGTATATGAAAAATACAAAATCATCAACAATATTGCCAGTGACATATTTCCTAGTTGAGTCAATTATAAGTTCCTTTCCTAAGCCTCTATCAAGGAGAGTTATACATCGTTGGAAAGAAAAAGCTAAGGGCTTTCAACCAAACTATAAATGGTTTATGCAGGAAAAGAAATGTGAAAGTGAAATGCAACTGCATATGGAAAACACATAGTCATAGGTATATGAAAATTACAGATTCACCAACAATAATGCCAGTGACATATTTCCTAGATGAGTTAATTTTAAGTTCCTTTCCTAAGCCTCTATCAATGAGATTTATACATCGTTGGAAAGAAAAAGCTAAGGGCTTTCAACCAAACTATAAATGGTTTATGCAGGAAAAGAAATGTGAAAATGAAATGCAACTGCATATGGAAAATACAAAATCATAGGTATATGAAAATAACAGATTCACCAACAATATTGCCAGTGACATATTTCCTAGATGAGTTAATTTTAAGTTCCTTTCCTAAGCCTCTATCAATGAGATTTATACATCGTTGGAAAAAAAAAGCTAAGAGCTTTCAACCAAGCTATAAATGGTTTATGCAGCAAAAGAAATGTGAAAGTTAAATGCAACTGTATATGAAAAATACAGAATCACCAACAATATTGTCAGTGACATATTTCCTAGATGAATCAATTTTAAGTTCCGTTCCTAAGTCTCTACCAACATGGTTTATACATCGTTGGAAAGACAAAGCTAAGATCTTTCAACCAAGCTATAAACGGTTTATGCAACAAAAGAAATGTGAAAGTTAAATGCAACTGTACATGAAAAATACAAAATCATCAACAATATACCCAGTGACATATTTCCTAGAGGAGTCAATTTTAAGTTTCTTTCCCAAGCCTCTTTCAACGAGAGTTATACATCGTTGGAAAGAACAAGCTAGGAGCTTTCAACCAAGCTATAAATGATTTATGCAACAAAAGAAATGTGAAAGTTAAATGCAACTGTATATGAAAAATACACAATCATTAACAATATTGCCAGTGACATATTTCCTAGATGAGTCAATTTGAAGTTCCTTTCCTAAGCCTCTACCAATGAGAGTTATACATCGTTGGAAAGAACAAGCTAAAAGCTTTCAACCAAGCTGTAAACGGTTTCTGTAGCAAAAGAAATGTGAAAGTTAAATGCAACTGTATATGAAAAATACACAATCATTAACAATATTGTCAGTGACATAATTCCTAGATGAATCAATTTTAAGTTCCGTTCCTAAGTATCTACCAACGAGATTTACACATCGTTGGAAAGACCAAGCTAAGATCTTTCAACCAATCAATAAATGGTTTATGCAGCAAAAGAAATGTGAAAATTATATGCCACTGTATATGAAAAATACAGATTCATCAACAATATTCCCAGTGTCATATATTCTAGAGGAGTCAATTTTAAGTTTCTTTCCTAAGCCTCTATCAATGAGAGTTATACATCGTTGGAGAGAACAAGCTAAGGGCTTTCAACCAAGCTACAAATGGTTTATGCAGCAAAAGAAATGTGAAAGTTAAATGCAACTGTACATGAAAAATACAAAATCATCAACAATATTCCCATTGACATATTTCCTAAGTGAGTCAATTATAAGTTCCTTCCCTAAGCCTCTATCAACGAGAGTTATACATCGTTCGAAAGAACAGTCTAAGGGCTTTCAATCAAGGGCTTATGCAACAATAGAAATGTGAAAGTTAGGTGCAACTGTAAATGAAAAAAATGTAAAAAAAAAATGACTAAATCACCAACAATATTGCCAGTGACATATTTCCTGGAAGAGTCAATTTTAAGTTCCTTTCCTAAGCTTCTATCAATGAGAGTTATACATCGCTGGAAAGAACAAGCTAAGAGCTTTCAATCAAGCTGTAAGTCGTTTATGCAACAAAACAAATGTGAAAGTTAAATGTAACTGTACATGAAAAATACAAAATCATCAACAATATTCCCATTGACATATTTCCTAAGTGAGTCAATTATAAGTTCCTTCTCTAAGCCTCTATCAACGAGAGTTATACATCGTTCGAAAGAACAGTCTAAGAGCTTTCAATCAAGCTATAAATGGCTTATGCAACAATAGAAATGTGAAAGTTAGGTGCAACTGTATATGAAAAATACTAAATCACCAACAATATTCCTGGTGACATATTTCCTAGATTAGTCAATTTTAAGTTCCTTTCCTAAGCCTCTATCAGCGAGGGTTATCTTCGTTGGAATATAAGGGATTTCAACTAAGCTATATACGGTATATGCAGCGAAAAAAATGTGAGAGTTAAATACAACTGTATATGAAATATACAGACTCATCAACAATATTCCTCGTGGCATAATTCCGAGATCCGTCAATTTTAGGTTCCTTTCCTAAGGCTCTATCAATGAGAGTTATACATCGTTGGAAAGAACAAAATAAGGGCTTTCAATCAGACTATAAATAGTTTTTGCAGCAAAAGAAATGTGAAAGTTAAATGCAACTGTACATGAAAAATACAAAATCATCAACAATATTCCCATTGACATATTTCCTAAGTGAGTCAACTATAAGTTCCTTCCCTAAGCCTCTATCAACGAGAGTTATACATCGTTCGAAAGAACAGTCTAAGAGCTTTCAATCAAGCTATAAATGGCTTATGCAACAATAGAAATGTGAAAGTTAGGTGCAACTGTATATGAAAAATACTAAATCACCAACAATATTCCCGGTGACATATTTCCTAGATTAGTCAATTTTAAGTTCCTTTCCTAAGCCTCTATCAGCGAGGGTTATCTTCGTTGGAATATAAGGGATTTCAACTAAGCTATATACGGTATATGCAGCGAAAAAAATGTGAGAGTTAAATACAACTGTATATGAAAAATACAGACTCATCAACAATATTCCTCGTGGCATAATTCCGAGATCCGTCAATTTTAGATTCCTTTCCTAGGGCTCTATCAATGAGAGTTATACATCGTTGGAAAGAACAAAATAAGGGCTTTCAATCAGACTATAAATAGTTTTTGCAGCAAAAGAAATGTGAAAGTTAAATGCAACTGTACATGAAAAATACAAAATCATCAACAATATTCCCATTGACATATTTCCTAAGTGAGTCAATTATAAGTTCCTTCCCTAAGCCTCTATCAACGAGAGTTATACATCGTTCGAAAGAACAGTCTAAGAGCTTTCAATCAAGCTATAAATGATTTATGCAACAAAAGAAATGTGAAAGTTAAATGCAACTGTATATGAAAATTACAGATTCATCAACAATATTGCCAGTGACATATTTCCTAGATGAGTCAATTTTAAGTTCCTTTCCTAAGCCTCTAGCAATGAGAGTTATACGTCGTTTGAAAGAACAAGCTAAGAGCTTTCAATGAAGCTGTAAGTCGTTTATGCAGCAAAAGAAATGTGAAAGTTAAATGCAACTGTATATGAAAAATACAAAATCATCAACAATATTGCCAGTAACATATATCCCAGGTGAGTCAATTTTAAGTTCCTTTCCTAAGCCTCTATCAGGGAGAGTTATACATCGTTGGAAAGAACAAGCTAAGAGCTTTCAATCAAGCTATAAATGGCTTATGCAGCAATAGAAATGTGAAAGTTAGGTGCAACTGTATATGAAAAATACTAAATCACCAACAATATTCCCGGTGACATATTTCCTAGATTAGTCAATTTTAAGTTCCTTTCCTAAGCCTCTATCAGCGAGGGATATCTTCGTTGGAATATAAGGGATTTCAACTAGGTGCAACTGTATATGAAAAATACTAAATCACCAACAATATTCCCGGTGACATATTTCCTAGATTAGTCAATTTTAAGTTCCTTTCCTAAGCCTCTATCAGCGAGGGTTATCTTCGTTGGAATATAAGGGATTTCAACTAAGCTATATACGGTATATGCAGCGAAAAAAATGTGAGAGTTAAATACAACTGTATATGAAAAATACAAAATCATCAACAATATTGCCAGTGACATATTTCCTGGAAGAGTCAATTTTAAGTTCCTTTCCTAAGCATCTAGCAATGAGAGTTATACGTCGTTTGGAAGAACAAGCTAAGAGCTTTCAATGAAGCTGTAAGTCGTTTATGCAGCAAAAGAAATGTGAAAGTTAAATGCAACTGTATATGAAAAATACAAAATCATCAACAATATTGCCAGTAACATATATCCCAGGTGAGTCAATTTTAAGTTCCTTTCCTAAGCCTCTATCAGGGAGAGTTATACATCGTTGGAAAGAACAAGCTAAGAGCTTTCAATCAAGCTATAAATGGCTTATGCAGCAATAGAAATGTGAAAGTTAGGTGCAACTGTATATGAAAAATACTAAATCACCAACAATATTCCCGGTGACATATTTCCTAGATTAGTCAATTTTAAGTTCCTTTCCTAAGCCTCTATCAGCGAGGGTTATCTTCGTTGGAATATAAGGGATTTCAACTAGGTTCAACTAGGTGCAACTGTATATGAAAAATACTAAATCACCAACAATATTCCCGGTGACATATTTCCTAGATTAGTCAATTTTAAGTTCCTTTCCTAAGCCTCTATCAGCGAGGGTTATCTTCGTTGGAATATAAGGGATTTCAACTAAGCTATATACGGTATATGCAGCGAAAAAAATGTGAGAGTTAAATAAAACTGTATATGAAAAATACAAAATCATCAACAATATTGCCAGTGACATATTTCCTGGAAGAGTCAATTTTAAGTTCCTTTCCTAAGCATCTAGCAATTTGAGTTATACGTCGTTTGGAAGAACAAGCTAAGAGCTTTCAATCAAGCTGTAAGTCGTTTCTGCAGCAAAAGAAATGTGAAAGTTAAATGCAACTGTATATGAAAAATACAAAATCATCAACAATATTGCCAGTAACATATTTCCTAGTTGAGTCAATTTTAAGTTCCTTTCCTAAGCCTCTATCAAGGAGAGTTATACATCGTTGGAAAGAAAAAGCTAAGGGCTTTCAACCAAGCTATAAACGGTTTATGCAGCAAAAGAAATGTGAAAGTTACATGCAACTGTATATGAAACACACAAAATCATCAACAATATTCCCAGTGACATATTTCCTAAGTGAGTCAATTATAAGTTCCTTCCCTAAGCATCTATCAACGAGAGTTATACATCGTTGGAAAGAACAAGCTAGGAGCTTTCAACCAAGCTGTAAATGATTTATGCAACAAAAGAAATGTGCCAGTTAAATGCAACTGTATATGAAAAACACAAAGTCATCAACAATATTGCCAGTGACATATTTCCTAAGTGTGTCAATTATAAGTTCCTACTCTAAGCCTCTATCAATGAGAGTTATACATCGATGAAAAGAACAAGCTAAGAGATTTAAAGCAAGCTTTAAACAGTTTATGCAGCGAAAAAAATGTGAAAGTTAAATGCAACTGTATATGAAAAATACAAAATCATCAACAATATTGCCAGTGAAATATTTCCTGGATGAGTCAATTTTAAGTTCCTTTCCTAAGCTTCTATCAATGAGAGTTATACATCGCTGGAAAGAACAAGCTAAGAGCTTTAATCAATCTGTAAGTCGTTTATGCATCAAAAGAAATGTGAAAGTTAAATGCAACTGTATATGAAAAATACAAAATCATCAACAATATTCCCAGTGACATATTTCCCAGGTGAGTCAATTTTAAGTTCCTTTCCTAAGCCTCTATCAAGGAGAGTTATACATCGTTGGAAAGCACAAGTTAAGAGCTTTCAACCGAGCTGTAAATGGTTTCTGCAGCAAAAGAAATGTGAAAGTTAAATACAACTGTATATGAAAAATACTCAATCATAAACAATACTCCCAGTGACATATTTCCTAGATGAGTTAATTTTAAGTTCCTTTCCTAAGCCTCTATCAAGGAGAGTTATACATCGCTGGAAAGAACAAGCTAAGAGCTTTCAATCAAGCTATAAACGATTTATGCAACAAAAGAAATGTGAAAGTTAAATGCAACTGTATATGAAAATTACAGTTTCATCAACAATATTGCCAGTGACATATTTCCTAGATGAGTCAATTTGAAGTTCCTTTCATAAGCCTCTATCAATGAGAGTTATACATCGTTGAAAAGAACAAGCTAAGAGCTTTCAATCAAGCTGTAAGTCGTTTATGCAACAAAACAAATGTGAAAGTTAAATGCAACTGTCTATGAAAAATACAAAATCATCAACAATATTCCCAGTGACATATTTCCTAGGTGACTCAATTTTAAGTTTCTTTCCTAAGCCTCTATCAACGAGATTTATACATCGTTGGAAAGAACAAAATAAGTGCTTTCGATCACGCTATAAACGGTTTATGCAGCAAAAGAAATGTGAAAGTTAAATGCAACTGTATATGAAAAATACAGAATCATCAACAATATTCCTAGTAACATATTTCTTAGATGAGTCAATTTTAAGTTCTTTTCTTATGCCTCTATCAACGAGAATTATACGTCGCTGGAAAGAACAAAATGAGATCTTCCAACCACGTTATATATGTGGTTTATGCAGCGAAAAAAAGTTGAAAATTAAATACAACTGTATATGAAAAATACAGAATCACCAACAATATTCCCAGTGTCATATTTCCTAGAAGAGTCAATTTTAAGTTCCTTTCCTAAACCTCTTTAAACGAGAGGTATACATTGCTGAAAATTACAGATTCATCAACAATATTGCCAGTGACATATTTCCTAGATGAGTCAATTTTAAGTTCCTTTCCTAAGCCTCTATCAGGGAGAGTTATACATCGTTGGAAAGAACAAGTTAAGGGCTTTCAACCAAGCTGTAAATGGTTTCTGCAGCAAAAGAAATGTGAAAGTTAAATGCAACTGTATATGAAAAATACACAATCATTAACAATATTGTCAGTGACATAATTCCTAGATGAATCAATTTTAAGTTCCGTTCCTAAGTCTCTACCAACGAGATATATACATCGTTGGAAAGATCAAGCTAAGATCTTTCAACCAATCAATAAATGGTTTATGCAGCAAAAGAATTGTGAAAATTATATGCCACTGTATATGAAAAATACAGATTCATCAACAATATTCCCAGTGACATATTTCCTTGAGGAGTCAATTTTAAGTTTCTTTCCTAAGCCTCTATCAATGAGAGTTATACATCGTTGGAGAGAACAAGCTAAGGGCTTTCAACCAAGCTACAAATGGTTTATGCAGCAAAAGAAATGTGAAAGTTAAATGCAACTGTACATGAAAAATACAAAATCATCAACAATATTCCCATTGACATATTTCCTAAGTGAGTCAATTATAAGTTCCTTCCCTAAGCCTCTATCAACGAGAGTTATACATCGTTCGAAAGAATGGTCTAAGAGCTTTCAATCAAGCTATAAATGGCTTATGCAACAATAGAAATGTGAAAGTTAGGTGCAACTGTATATGAAAAATAGTAAATCACCAACAATATTGCCAGTGACATATTTCCTGGAAGAGTCAATTTTAAGTTCCTTTCCTAAGCTTCTATCAATGAGAGTTATACATCGCTGGAAACAACAAGCTAAGAGCTTTCAATCAAGCTGTAAGTCGTTTATGCAACGAAACAAATGTGAAAGTTAAATGTAACTGTACATGAAAAATACAAAATCATCAACAATATTCCCATTGACATATTTCCTAAGTGAGTCAATTATAAGTTCCTTCTCTAAGCCTCTATCAACGAGAGTTATACATCGTTCGAAAGAACAGTCTAAGAGCTTTCAATCAAGCTATAAATGGCTTATGCAACAATAGAAATGTGAAAGTTAGGTGCAACTGTATATGGAAAATACTAAATCACCAACAATATTCCCGGTGACATATTTCCTAGATTAGTCAATTTTAAGTTCCTTTCCTAAGCCTCTATCAGCGAAGGTTATCTTCGTTGGAATATAAGGGATTTCAACTAAGCTATATACGGTATATGCAGCGAAAAAAATGTGAGAGTTAAATACAACTGTATATGAAAAATACAGACTCATCAACAATATTCCTCGTGGCATAATTCCGAGATCCGTCAATTTTAAGTTCCTTTCCTAAGCTTCTATCAACCACAGTTATACATCGTTGGAAAGAACAAAATAAGGGCTTTCAATCACACTATAAATAGTTTTTGCAGCAAAAGAAATGTGAAAGTTAAATGCAACTGTACATGAAAAATACAAAATCATCAACAATATTCCCAGTGACATATTTCCCAGGTGAGTCAATTTTAAGTTCCTTTCCTAAGCCTCTATCAAGGAGAGTTATACATCGCTGGAAAGAATAAGCTAAGAGCTTGCAATCAAGCTATAAATGATTTATGCAACAAAAGAAATGTGAAAGTTAAATGCAACTGTATATGAAATTACAGATTCATCAACAATATTGCCAGTGACATATTTCCTAGATGAGTCAATTTTAAGTTCCTTTCCTAAGCCTCTATCAGGGAGAGTTATACATCGTTGGAAAGAACAAGTTAAGGGCTTTCAACCAAGCTGTAAATGGTTTCTGCAGCAAAAGAAATGTGAAAGTTAAATGCAACTGTATATGAAAAATACAAAATCATCAACAATATTGCCAGTAACATATATCCCAGGTGAGTCAATTTTAAGTTCCTTTCCTAAGCCTCTATCAGGGAGAGTTATACATCGTTGGAAAGAACAAGTTAAGGGCTTTCAACCAAGCTGTAAATGGTTTCTGCAGCAAAAGAAATGTGAAAGTTAAATGCAACTGTATATGAAAAATACAAAACCATCAACAATATTGGCAATAGTTGAGTCAATTTTAAGTTCCTCTCCTAAGCCTCTATCAAGGAGAGTTATACATCGTTGGAAAGAAAAAGCTAAGGGCTTTCAACCAAGCTATAAACGGTTTATGCAGCAAAAGAAATGTGAAAGTTAAATGCAACTGTATATGAAACACACAAAATCATCAACAATATTCCCAGTGACATATTTCCTAAGTGAGTCAATTATAAGTTCCTTCCCTAAGCCTCTATCAACGAGAGTTATACATCGATTGAAAGAACAAGCTAGGAGCTTTCAACCAAGCTGTAAATGATTTATGCAACAAAAGAAATGTGCCAGTTAAATGCAACTGTATATGAAAAATACAAAATCATCAACAATATTGCCAGTGTGATATTTCCTAAGTGTGTCAATTATAAGTTCCTTCCCTAAGCCTCTATCAATGAGGTTTATACATCGCTGAAAAGAACAAGCTAAGAGATTTAAAGCAAGCTTTAAACAGTTTATGCAGCGAAAAAAATGTGAAAGTTAGGTTCAACTGTATATGAAAAATACTAAATCACCAACAATATTGCCAGTGACATATTTCCTAGATGAGTCAATTTTAAGTTCCTTTCCTAAGCCTCTATCAGGGAGAGTTATACATCGTTGGAAAGAACAAGTTAAGGGCTTTCAACCAAGCTGTAAATGGTTTCTGCAGCAAAAGAAATGTGAAAGTTAAATGCAACTGTATATGAAAAATACAAAATCATCAACAATATTGCCAGTAACATATATCCCAGGTGAGTCAATTTTAAGTTCCTTTCCTAAGCCTCTATCAGGGAGAGTTATACATCGTTGGAAAGAACAAGTTAAGGGCTTTCAACCAAGCTGTAAATGGTTTCTGCAGCAAAAGAAATGTGAAAGTTAAATGCAACTGTATATGAAAAATACAAAACCATCAACAATATTGGCAATAGTTGAGTCAATTTTAAGTTCCTCTCCTAAGCCTCTATCAAGGAGAGTTATACGTCGTTTGAAAGAACATGCTAAGACCTTTCAATCAAGCTGTAAGTCGTTTATGCAGCAAAAGAAATGTGAAAGTTAAATGCAACTGTATATGAAAAATACAAAATCATCAACAATATTGCCAGTAACATATATCCCAGGTGAGTCAATTTTAAGTTCCTTTCCTAAGCCTCTATCAGGGAGAGTTATACATCGTTGGAAAGAACAAGTTAAGGGCTTTCAACCAAGCTGTAAATGGTTTCTGCAGCAAAAGAAATGTGAAAGTTAAATGCAACTGTATATGAAAAATACAAAACCATCAACAATATTGGCAATAGTTGAGTCAATTTTAAGTTCCTCTCCTAAGCCTCTATCAAGGAGAGTTATACATCGTTGGAAAGAAAAAGCTAAGGGCTTTCAACCAAGCTATAAACGGTTTATGCAGCAAAAGAAATGTGAAAGTTAAATGCAACTGTATATGAAACACACAAAATCATCAACAATATTCCCAGTGACATATTTCCTAAGTGAGTCAATTATAAGTTCCTTCCCTAAGCCTCTATCAACGAGAGTTATACATCGATTGAAAGAACAAGCTAGGAGCTTTCAACCAAGCTGTAAATGATTTATGCAACAAAAGAAATGTGCCAGTTAAATGCAACTGTATATGAAAAACACAAAATCATCAACAATATTGCCAGTGTGATATTTCCTAAGTGTGTCAATTATAAGTTCCTTCCCTAAGACTCTATCAATAAGATTTATACATCGCTGAAAAGAACAAGCTAAGAGATTTAAAGCAAGCTTTAAACAGTTTATGCAGCGAAAAAAATGTGAAAGTTAGGTTCAACTGTATATGAAAAATACTAAATCACCAACAATATTGCCATTGACATATTTCCTGGATGAGTCAATTTTAAGTTCCTTTCCTAAGCTTCTATCAATGAGAGTTATACATCGCTGGAAAGAACAAGCTAAGAGCTTTCAATCAAGCTGTAAGTCGTTTATGCAACAAACCAAATGTGAAAGTTAAATGTAACTGTATATGAAAAATACAAAATCATCAACAATATTCCCAGTGATATATTTCCCAGGTGAGTCAATTTTAAGTTCCTTTCCTAAGCCTCTATCAAGGAGAGTTATACATCGCTGGAAAGAACAAGCTAAGAGCTTTCAATCAAGCTATAAACGATTTATGCAACAAAAGAAATGTGAAAGTTAAATGCAACTGTATATGAAAATTACAGTTTCATCAACAATATTGCCAGTGACATATTTCCTAGATGAGTCAATTTGAAGTTCCTTTCATAAGCCTCTATCAATGAGAGTTATACATCGTTGAAAAGAACAAGCTAAGAGCTTTCAATCAAGCTGTAAGTCGTTTATGCAACAAAACAAATGTGAAAGTTAAATTCAACTGTCTATGAAAAATACAAAATCATCAACAATATTCCCAGTGACATATTTCCTAGATGACTCAATTTTAAGTTTCTTTCCTAAGCCTTATCAACCAGAGTTATACATCGTTGGAAAGAACAAAATAAGTGCTTTCGATCACGCTATAAACGGTTTATGCAGCAAAAGAAATGTGAAAGTTAAATGCAACTGTATATGAAAAATACAGAATCATCAACAATATTCCTAGTAACATATTTCTTAGATGAGTCAATTTTAAGTTCTTTTCTTATGCCTCTATCAACGAGAATTATACGTCGCTGGAAAGAACAAAATGAGATCTTCCAACCACGTTATATATGTGGTTTATGCAGCGAAAAAAAGTTGAAAATTAAATACAACTGTATATGAAAAATACAGAATCACCAACAATATTCCCAGTGTCATATTTCCTAGAAGAGTCAATTTTAAGTTCCTTTCCTAAACCTCTTTAAACGAGAGGTATACATTGCTGGAAAGAACAAGCTAAGGACTTTCAACCAAGCTATAACCGGTTTATGCAGCAAAGGAAATGTGAAAGTTAAATGCAACTGTCTATGAAAAATACAAAATCATCAACAATATTCCCAGTGACAAATTTCCTAGTTGGCTCAATGTTAAGCTCCTTCCCTAATCCTCCTTCAAGCTGAGTTTTACATCGTTGAAAAGAACAAGCTAAGAGATTTTACATCGTTGAAAAGAAAAAGCTAAGAGATTTCAGTCACTTTTAAATACCTTTCCTAAGCTTCTATCAATGACATTTGTACATCGTTGGAAAGAAAAAATAAGTGCTTTCAATCGCGCTATAATTAGTTTATGCAGCGAAAAAAATTCGAAAGTTAAATACAACTCTATATGAAAAATACAGGATCATCAACAGTAATCACAGTGTCATATTTCCTAGATGAGTCAATTATAAGTTCCCTTTCTAAACCTCTTTCAACCTGAGTTTTACATCGTTGGAAATAACAAGCTAAGAGTTTTCAATTAAGCTATAAATGGTTATGCAACAAAACAAATATGAAAGTTAAATGCCACTGTATATGAAAAATACAGTATCATCAACAATAATCCCAGTGTCATATTTCCTAGATGAGTTAATTTTAAGTTCATTTCCTAAACCTCTTTCAACGTAAGTTTTCCATCGTTGGAAAGAACAACCTAAGAGCTTTCAACTAAGCTATAAACGGTTTATGCAACAAAACAAATGTGAAAGTTAAATGTAACTGTATATGAAAAACACAGAATCATCAACAATATTCCCAGTGACATATATCCTAGATTAGTCAATTTTAAGTGTCTTTCCTAAGCCTCTTCAAACGAGGGGTATACATCGTTGGAAAGAACAATACTAGGGCTCCCAATCAAGCTATAAACGGTTTATACAGCGAAAAAAATGTGAAAGTGAAATGCAACTGTATATGAAAAGTACAGAATCATCAACAGTATTCCCAGTGACATATTTCTTAGATTAGTCAATTTTAAGTTTCTTTCCTAAGCCTCTTCAAACGAGGGGTATACATCGCTGGAAAGAACAAGACTAGAGCTCTCAACCAAGCTATAAACGGTTTATGCAGCGAAATAAATGTGAAAGTTAAATGCAACTGTATATGAAAAATACAGAATCATCAACAATATTCCCAGTGACATATATCCTAGATTAGTCAATTTTAAGTGTCTTTCCTAAGCCTCTTCAAACGAGGGGTATACATCGTTGGAAAGAACAATACTAGGGCTCCCAATCAAACTATAAACGGTTTATACAGCGAAAAAAATGTGAAAGTGAAATGCAACTGTATATGAAAAGTACAGAATCATCAACAGTATTCCCAGTGACATATTTCTTAGATTAGTCAATTTTAAGTTTCTTTCCTAAGCCTCTTCAAACGAGGGGTATACATCGCTGGAAAGAACAAGACTAGAGCTCTCAACCAAGCTATAAACGGTTTATGCAGCGAAATAAATGTGAAAGTTAAATGCAACTGTATATGAAAAATACAGAATCATCAACAATATTCCCAGTGACATATTTCTTAGATTAGTCAATTTTAAGTTTCTTTCCTAAGCCTCTTTAAAAGAGGGGTATACATCGCTGGAAGGAAAAAGACTAGAACTCTCAATCAAGCTATAAACAGTTTATACAGAGAAACAAATGTGAAAGCTAAATGCAACTGTCTATGAAAAATACAAAATCATCAACAATATTCCCAGTGACAAATTTCCTAGATGACTCAATTTTAAGTTTCTTTCCTAAGCCTCTATGAACGAGAGTTATACATCGTTCGAAAGAACAGTCTAAGAGCTTTCAATCAAGCTATAAGTGGCTTATGCAACAAAAGAAATGTGAAAGTTAAATGCAACTGTACATGAAAGATACAAAATCATCAACAATATTCCCAGTAACATATTTCCTAAGTGAGTCAATTATAAGTTCCTTCCATAAGCCTCTATCAACGAGAGTTATACATCGTGGCAAAGACCAGTCTAAGAGCTTTCAACCAAACTATAAATGGTTTATGCAGGAAAAGAAATGTGAAAGTTAAATGCAAATGCATATGGAAAATACATAATCATAGGTATATGAAAATTACAGATTCACCAACAATATTGCCAGTGACATATTTCCTAGATGAGTCAATTTGAAGTTCCTTTCCTAAGCCTCTATCAATGAGAGTTATACATCGTTGAAAAGAACAAGCTAAAAGCTTTCAACCAAGCTGTAAATGGTTTCTGCAGCAAAAGAAATGTGAAAGTTAAATGCAACTGTATATGAAAAATACACAATCATTAACAATATTGTCAGTGACATAATTCCTAGATGAATCAATTTTAAGTTCCGTTCCTAAGTCTCTACCAACGAGATATATACATCGTTGGAAAGATCAAGCTAAGATCTTTCAACCAATCAATAAATGGTTTATGCAGCAAAAGAATTGTGAAAATTATATGCCACTGTATATGAAAAATACAGATTCATCAACAATATTCCCAGTGACATATTTCCTAGAAGAGTCAATTTTAAGTTTCTTTCCTAAGCCTCTATCAATGAGAGTTATACATCGTTGGAGAGAACAAGCTAAGGGCTTTCAACCAAGCTACAAATGGTTTATGCAGCAAAAGAAATGTGAAAGTTAAATGCAACTGTACATGAAAAATACAAAATCATCAACAATATTCCCATTGACATATTTCCTAAGTGAGTCAGTTATAAGTTCCTTCCCTAAGCCTCTATCAACGAGAGTTATACATCGTTCGAAAGAACGGTCTAAGAGCTTTCAATCAAGCTATAAATGGCTTATGCAACAATAGAAATGTGAAAGTTAGGTGCAACTGTATATGAAAAATAGTAAATCACCAACAATATTGCCAGTGACATATTTCCTGGAAGAGTCAATTTTAAGTTCCTTTCGTAAGCATCTATCAATGAGAGTTATACATCGCTGGAAAGAACAAGCTAAGAGCTTTCAATCAAGCTGTAAGTCGTTTATGCAGCGAAACAAATGTGAAAGTTAAATGTAACTGTACATGAAAAATACAAAATCATCAACAATATTCCCATTGACATATTTCCTAAGTGTGTCAATTATAAGTTCCTTCTCTAAGCCTCTATCAACGAGAGTTATACATCGTTCGAAAGAACAGTCTAAGAGCTTTCAATCAAGTTATAAATGGCTTATGCAACAATAGAAATGTGAAAGTTAGGTGCAACTGTATATGGAAAATACTAAATCACCAACAATATTCCCGGTGACATATTTCCTAGATTAGTCAATTTTAAGTTCCTTTCCTAAGCCTCTATCAGCGAGGGTTATCTTCGTTGGAATATAAGGGATTTCAACTAAGCTATATACGGTATATGCAGCGAAAAAAATGTGAGAGTTAAATACAACTGTATATGAAAAATACAGACTCATCAACAATATTCCTCGTGGCATAATTCCGAGATCCGTCAATTTTAAGTTCCTTTCCTAAGCTTCTATCAACCACAGTTATACATCGTTGGAAAGAACAAAATAAGGGCTTTCAATCACACTATAAATAGTTTTTGCAGCAAAAGAAATGTGAAAGTTAAATGCAACTGTACATGAAAAATACAAAATCATCAACAATATTCCCATTGACATATTTCCTAAGTGAGTCAATTATAAATTCCTTCTCTAAGCCTCTATCAACGAGAGTTATACATCGTTCGAAAGAACAGTCTAAGAGCTTTCAATCAAGCTATAAATGGCTTGTGCAGCAATAGAAATGTGAAAGTTAGGTGCAACTGTATATGGAAAATACTAAATCACCAACAATATTGCCAGTGACATATTTCCTGGATGAGTCAATTTTAAGATCCTTTCCTAAGCTTCTATCAATGAGAGTTATACATCGCTGGAAAGAACAAGCTAAGAGCTTTCAATCAAGCTGTAAGTCGTTTATGCAACAAAACAAATGTGAAAGTTAAATGTAACTGTATATGAAAAATACAAAATCATCAACAATATTCCCAGTGACATATTTCCCAGGTGAGTCAATTTTAAGTTCCTTTCCTAAGCCTCTATCAAGGAGAGTTATACATCGCTGGAAAGAATAAGCTAAGAGCTTTCAATCAAGCTATAAATGATTTATGCAACAAAAGAAATGTGAAAGTTAAATGCAACTGTATATGAAAATTACAGATTCATCAACAATATTGCCAGTGACATATTTCCTAGATGAGTCAATTTTAAGTTCCTTTCCTAAGCCTCTAGCAATGAGAGTTATACGTCGTTGGAAAGAAAAAGCTAAGGGCTTTCAACCAAGCTATAAACGGTTTATGCAGCAAAAGAAATGTGAAAGTTAAATGCAACTGTATATGAAAATTACAGATTCATCAACAATATTGCCAGTGACATATTTCCTGGAAGAGTCAATTTTAAGTTCCTTTCCTAAGCTTCTATCAATGAGAGTTATACATCGCTGGAAAGAACAAGCTAAGAGCTTTAATCAAGCTGTAAGTCGTTTATGCAGCAAAAGAAATGTGAAAGATAAATGCAACTGTATATGAAAAATACAAAATCATCAACAATATTCCCAGTGACATATTTCCCAGGTGAGTCAATTTTAAGTTCCTTTCCTAAGCCTCTATCAGGGAGAGTTATACATCGTTGGAAAGAACAAGCTAAGACCTTTCAATCAAGCTGTAAGTCGTTTATGCAGCAAAAGAAATGTGAAAGTTAAATGCAACTGTATATGAAAAATACAAAATCATCAACAATATTGCCAGTAACATATATCCCAGGTGAGTCAATTTTAAGTTCCTTTCCTAAGCCTCTATCAGGGAGAGTTATACATAGTTGGAAAGAACAAGTTAAGAGCTTTCAACCAAGCTGTAAATGGTTTCTGCAGCGAAAGAAATGTGAAAGTTAAATGCAACTGTATATGAAAAATACAAAATCATCAACAATATTGCCAGTAACATATTTCCTAGTTGAGTCAATTTTAAGTTCCTTTCCTAAGCCTCTATCAAGGAGAGTTATACATCGTTGGAAAGAAAAAGCTAAGGGCTTTCAACCAAGCTATAAACGGTTTATGCGGCAAAAGAAATGTGAAAGTTAAATGCAACTGTATATGAAACACACAAAATCATCAACAATATTCCCAGTGACATATTTCCCAGGTGAGTCAATTTTAAGTTCCTTTCCTAAGCCTCTATCAAGGAGAGTTATACATCGCTGGAAAGAATAAGCTAAGAGCTTTCAATCAAGCTATAAATGATTTATGCAACAAAAGAAATGTGAAAGTTAAATGCAACTGTATATGAAAATTACAGATTCATCAACAATATTGCCAGTGACATATTTCCTAGATGAGTCAATTTTAAGTTCCTTTCCTAAGCCTCTAGCAATGAGAGTTATACGTCGTTGGAAAGAAAAAGCTAAGGGCTTTCAACCAAGCTATAAACGGTTTATGCAGCAAAAGAAATGTGAAAGTTAAATGCAACTGTATATGAAAATTACAGATTCATCAACAATATTGCCAGTGACATATTTCCTGGAAGAGTCAATTTTAAGTTCCTTTCCTAAGCTTCTATCAATGAGAGTTATACATCGCTGGAAAGAACAAGCTAAGAGCTTTAATCAAGCTATAAATGGCTTGTGCAGCAATAGAAATGTGAAAGTTAGGTGCAACTGTATATGGAAAATACTAAATCACCAACAATATTGCCAGTGACATATTTCCTGGATGAGTCAATTTTAAGATCCTTTCCTAAGCTTCTATCAATGAGAGTTATACATCGCTGGAAAGAACAAGCTAAGAGCTTTCAATCAAGCTGTAAGTCGTTTATGCAACAAAACAAATGTGAAAGTTAAATGTAACTGTATATGAAAAATACAAAATCATCAACAATATTCCCAGTGACATATTTCCCAGGTGAGTCAATTTTAAGTTCCTTTCCTAAGCCTCTATCAAGGAGAGTTATACATCGCTGGAAAGAATAAGCTAAGAGCTTTCAATCAAGCTATAAATGATTTATGCAACAAAAGAAATGTGAAAGTTAAATGCAACTGTATATGAAAATTACAGATTCATCAACAATATTGCCAGTGACATATTTCCTAGATGAGTCAATTTTAAGTTCCTTTCCTAAGCCTCTATCAATGAGAGTTATACGTCGTTGGAAAGAAAAAGCTAAGGGCTTTCAACCAAGCTATAAACGGTTTATGCAGCAAAAGAAATGTGAAAGTTAAATGCAACTGTATATGAAAATTACAGATTCATCAACAATATTGCCAGTGACATATTTCCTGGAAGAGTCAATTTTAAGTTCCTTTCCTAAGCTTCTATCAATGAGAGTTATACATCGCTGGAAAGAACAAGCTAAGAGCTTTAATCAAGCTGTAAGTCGTTTATGCAGCAAAAGAAATGTGAAAGATAAATGCAACTGTATATGAAAAATACAAAATCATCAACAATATTCCCAGTGACATATTTCCCAGGTGAGTCAATTTTAAGTTCCTTTCCTAAGCCTCTATCAGGGAGAGTTATACATCGTTGGAAAGAACAAGCTAAGACCTTTCAATCAAGCTGTAAGTCGTTTATGCAGCAAAAGAAATGTGAAAGTTAAATGCAACTGTATTTGAAAAATACAAAATCATCAACAATATTGCCAGTAACATATATCCCAGGTGAGTCAATTTTAAGTTCCTTTCCTAAGCCTCTATCAGGGAGAGTTATACATAGTTGGAAAGAACAAGTTAAGAGCTTTCCACCAAGCTGTAAATGGTTTCTGCAGCGAAAGAAATGTGAAAGTTAAATGCAACTGTATATGAAAAATACAAAATCATCAACAATATTGCCAGTAACATATTTCCTAGTTGAGTCAATTTTAAGTTCCTTTCCTAAGCCTCTATCAAGGAGAGTTATACATCGTTGGAAAGAAAAAGCTAAGGGCTTTCAACCAAGCTATAAACGGTTTATGCAGCAAAAGAAATGTGAAAGTTAAATGCAACTGTATATGAAAATTACAGATTCATCAACAATATTGCCAGTGACATATTTCCTGGAAGAGTCAATTTTAAGTTCCTTTCCTAAGCTTCTATCAATGAGAGTTATACATCGCTGGAAAGAACAAGCTAAGAGCTTTAATCAAGCTGTAAGTCGTTTATGCAGCAAAAGAAATGTGAAAGTTAAATGCAACTGTATATGAAAAATACAAAATCATCAACAATATTCCCAGTGACATATTTCCCAGGTGAGTCAATTTTAAGTTCCTTTCCTAAGCCTCTATCAGGGAGAGTTATACATCGTTGGAAAGAACAAGCTAAGACCTTTCAATCAAGCTGTAAGTCGTTTATGCAGCAAAAGAAATGTGAAAGTTAAATGCAACTGTATATGAAAAATACAAAATCATCAACAATATTGCCAGTAACATATATCCCAGGTGAGTCAATTTTAAGTTCCTTTCCTAAGCCTCTATCAGGGAGAGTTATACATAGTTGGAAAGAACAAGTTAAGAGCTTTCAACCAAGCTGTAAATGGTTTCTGCAGCGAAAGAAATGTGAAAGTTAAATGCAACTGTATATGAAAAATACAAAATCATCAACAATATTGCCAGTAACATATTTCCTAGTTGAGTCAATTTTAAGTTCCTTTCCTAAGCCTCTATCAAGGAGAGTTATACATCGTTGGAAAGAAAAAGCTAAGGGCTTTCAACCAAGCTATAAACGGTTTATGCAGCAAAAGAAATGTGAAAGTTAAATGCAACTGTATATGAAACACACAAAATCATCAACAATATTCCCAGTGACATATTTCCTAAGTGAGTCAATTATAAGTTCCTTCCCTAAGCCTCTATCAACGAGAGTTATACATCGTTGGAAAGAACAAGCTAGGAGCTTTCAACCAAGCTATAAATGATTTATGCAACAAAAGAAATGTGCCAGTTAAATGCAACTGTATATGAAAAACACAAAATCATCAACAATATTGCCAGTGTGATATTTCCTAAGTGTGTCAATTATAAGTTCCTTCCCTAAGCCTCTATCAATGAGATTTATACATCGCTGAAAAGAACAAGCTAAGAGATTTAAAGCAAGCTTTAAACAGTTTATGCAGCGAAAAAAATGTGAAAGTTAGGTGCAACTGTATATGAAAAATACTAAATCACCAACAATATTGCCAGTGACATATTTCCTGGATGAGTCAATTTTAAGTTCCTTTCCTAAGCTTCTATCAATGACAGTTATACATCGCTGGAAAGAACAAGCTAAGAGCTTTCAATCAAGCTGTAAGTCGTTTATGCAACAAAACAAATGTGAAAGTTAAATGTAACTGTATATGAAAAATACAAAATCATCAACAATATTCCCAGTGACATATTTCCTAGATGAGTCAATTTTAAGTTCCTTTCCTAAGCCTCTATCAAGGAGAATTTTACATCGCTGGAAAGAATAAGCTAAGAGCTTTCAATCAAGCTATAAATGGTTGATGCAGCAAAAGAAATGTGAAAGTTAAATGCAACTGTATATGAAAATTACAGATTCATCAACAATATTGCCAGTGACATATTTCCTGGAAGAGTCAATTTTAAGTTCCTTTCCTAAGCTTCTATCAATGAGAGTTATACATCGCTGGAAAGAACAAGCTAAGAGCTTTAATCAAGCTGTAAGTCGTTTATGCAGCAAAAGAAATGTGAAAGTTAAATGCAACTGTATATGAAAAATACAAAATCATCAACGATATTCCCAGTGACATATTTCCCAGGTGAGTCAATTTTAAGTTCCTTTCCTAAGCCTCTATCAGGGAGAGTTATACATCGTTGGAAAGAACAAGCTAAGGCCTTTCAATCAAGCTGTAAGTCGTTTATGCAGCAAAAGAAATGTGAAAGTTAAATGCAACTGTATATGAAAAATACAAAATCATCAACAATATTGCCAGTAACATATATCCCAGGTGAGTCAATTTTAAGTTCCTTTCCTAAGCCTCTATCACGGAGAGTTATACATAGTTGGAAAGAACAAGTTAGGAGCTTTCAACCAAGCTGTAAATGGTTTCTGCAGCGAAAGAAATGTGAAAGTTAAATGCAACTGTATATGAAAAATACAAAATCATCAACAATATTGCCAGTAACATATTTCCTAGTTGAGTCAATTTTAAGTTCCTTTCCTAAGCCTCTATCAAGGAGAGTTATACATCGTTGGAAAGAAAAAGCTAAGGGCTTTCAACCAAGCAATAAACGGTTTATGCAGCAAAAGAAATGTGAAAGTTAAATGCAACTGTATATGAAACACACAAAATCATCAACAATATTCCCAGTGACATATTTCCTAAGTGAGTCAATTATAAGTTCCTTCCCTAAGCCTCTATCAACGAGAGTTATACATCGTTGGAAAGAACAAGCTAGGAGCTTTCAACCAAGCTATAAATGATTTATGCAACAAAAGAAATGTGCCAGTTAAATGCAACTGTATATGAAAAACACAAAATCATCAACAATATTGCCAGTGTGATATTTCCTAAGTGTGTCAATTATAAGTTCCTTCCCTAAGCCTCTATCAATGAGATTTATACATCGCTGAAAAGAACAAGCTAAGATATTTAAAGCAAGCTTTAAACAGTTTATGCAGCGAAAAAAATGTGAAAGTTAGGTGCAACTGTATATGAAAAATACTAAATCACCAATAATATTGCCAGTGACATATTTCCTGGATGAGTCAATTTTAAGTTCATTTCCTAAGCTTCTATCAATGACAGTTATACATCGCTGGAAAGAACAAGCTAAGAGCTTTAATCAAGCTGTAAGTCGTTTATGCAACAAAACAAATGTGAAAGTTAAATGTAACTGTATATGAAAAATACAAAATCATCAACAATATTCCCATTGATATATTTCCCAGGTGAGTCAATTTTAAGTTCCTTTCCTAAGCCTCTATCAAGGAGAGTTATACATCGCTGGAAAGAACAAGCTAAGAGCTTTCAATCAAGCTATAAACGATTTATGCAACAAAAGAAATGTGAAAGTTAAATGCAACTGTATATGAAAATTACAGTTTCATCAACAATATTGCCAGTGACATATTTCCTAGATGAGTCAATTTGAAGTTCCTTTCCTAAGCCTCTATCAATGAGAGTTATACATCGTTGAAAAGAACAAGCTAAGAGCTTTCAATCAAGCTGTAAGTCGTTTATGCAGCAAAAGAAATGTGAAAGTTAAATGCAACTGTATATGAAAAGTACACAATCATTAACAATATTGTCAGTGACATAATTCCTAGATGAATCAATTTTAAGTTCCGTTCCTAAGTGTCTACCAACTAGATTTATACATCGTTGGAAAGACCAAGCTAAGATCTTTCAACCAATCAATAAATGGTTTATGCAGCAAAAGAAATGTGAAAATTATATGCCACTGTATATGAAAAATACAGATTCATCAACAATATTCCCAGTGTCATATATTCTAGAGGAGTCAATTTTAAGTTTCTTTCCTAAGCCTCTGTCAATGAGAGTTATACATCGTTGGAGAGAACAAGCTAAGGGCTTTCAACCAAGCTACAAATGGTTTATGCAGCAAAAGAAATGTGAAAGTTAAATGCAACTGTACATGAAAAATACAAAATCATCAACAATATTCCCATTGACATATTTCCTAAGTGAGTCAATTATAAGTTCCTTCCCTAAGCCTCTATCAACGAGAGTTATACAGCGTTCGAAGGAACAGTCTAAGGGCTTTCAATCAAGCTATAAATGGCTTATGCAACAATAGAAATGTGAAAGTTAGGTGCAACTGTAAATGAAAAATACTAAATCACCAACAATATTGCCAGTGACATATTTCCTGGAAGAGTCAATTTTAAGTTCCTTCCCTAAGCCTCTATCAACGAGAGTTATACATCGCTGGAAAGAACAAGCTAAGAGCTTTCAATCAAGCTGTAAGTCGTTTATGCAACAAAACAAATGTGAAAGTTAAATGTAACTGTACATGAAAAATACAAAATCATCAACAATATTCCCATTGACATATTTCCTAAGTGAATCAATTATAAGTTCCTTCTCTAAGCCTCTATCAACGAGAGTTATACATCGTTCGAAAGAACAGTCTAAGAGCTTTCAATCAAGCTATAAATGGCTTATGTAACAATAGAAATGTGAAAGTTAGGTGCAACTGTATATGAAAAATACTAAATCACCAACAATATTCCCGGTGACATATTTCCTAGATTAGTCAATTTTAAGTTCCTTTCCTAAGCCTCTATCAGCGATTGTTATCTTCGTTGGAATATAAGGGATTTCAACTAAGCTACATACGGTATATGCAGCGAAAAAAATGTGAGAGTTAAATACAACTGTATATGAAAAATACAGACTCATCAACAATATTCCTCGTGGCATAATTCCGAGATCCGTCAATTTTAGGTTCCTTTCCTAAGGCTCTATCAATGAGAGTTATACATCGTTGGAAAGAACAAAATAAGGGCTTTCAATCAGACTATAAATAGTTTTTGCACCAAAGGAATGTGAAAGTTAAATGCAACTGTACATGAAAAATACAAAATCATCAACAATATTCCCATTGACATATTTCCTAAGTGAGTCAATTATAAGTTCCTTCCCTAAGCCTCTATCAACGAGAGTTATACATCGTTCGAAAGAACAGTCTAAGAGCTTTCAATCAAGCTACAAATGGCTTATGCAATAATAGAAATGTGAAAGTTAGGTGCAACTGTATATGAAAAATACAGATTCATCAACAATATTGCCAGTGACATATTTCCTGGAAGAGTCAATTTTAAGTTCCTTTCCTAAGCTTCTATCAATGAGAGTTATACATCGCTGGAAAGAACAAGCTAAGAGCTTTAATCAAGCTGTAAGTCGTTTATGCAGCAAAAGAAATGTGAAAGTTAAATGCAACTGTATATGAAAAATACAAAATCATCAACAATATTCCCAGTGACATATTTCCCAGGTGAGTCAATTTTAAGTTCCTTTCCTAAGCCTCTATCGCTGGAAAGAACAGTCTAAGAGCTTTCAATCAAGCTATAAATGGCTTATGCAGCAATAGAAATGTGAAAGTTAGGTGCAACTGTATATGAAAAATACTAAATCACCAACAATATTCCCGGTGACATATTTCCTAGATTAGTCAATTTTAAGTTCCTTTCCTAAGCCTCTATCAGCGAGGGTTATCTTCGTTGGAATATAAGGGATTTCAACTAGGTTCAACTAGGTGCAACTGTATATGAAAAATACTAAATCACCAACAATATTCCCGGTGACATATTTCCTAGATTAGTCAATTTTAAGTTCCTTTCCTAAGCCTCTATCAGCGAGGGTTATCTTCGTTGGAATATAAGGGATTTCAACTAAGCTATATACGGTATATGCAGCGAAAAAAATGTGAGAGTTAAATACAACTGTATATGAAAAATACAAAATCATCAACAATATTGCCAGTGACATATTTCCTGGAAGAGTCAATTTTAAGTTCCTTTCCTAAGCATCTGGCAATGAGAGTTATACGTCGTTTGAAAGAACAAGCTAAGAGCTTTCAATCAAGCTGTAAGTCGTTTATGCAGCAAAAGAAATGTGAAAGTTAAATGCAACAGTATATGAAAAATACAAAATCATCAACAATATTGCCAGTAACATATATCCCAGGTGAGTCAATTTTAAGTTCCTTTCCTAAGCCTCTATCAGGGAGAGTTATACATCGTTAGAAAGAACAAGCTAGGAGCTTTCGACCAAGCTATAAATGATTTATGCAACAAAAGATATGTGAAGGTTTAATGCAACTGTATATGAAAAATACAAAATCATCAACAATATTGCCAGTAACATATTTCCTAGTTGAGTCAATTTTAAGTTCCTTTCCTAAGCCTCTATCAAGGAGAGTTATACATCGTTGGAAAGAAAAAGCTAAGGGCTTTCAACCAAGCTATAAACGGTTTATGCAGCAAAAGAAGTGTGAAAGTTAAATGCAACTGTATATGAAACACACAAAATCATCAACAATATTCCCAGTGACATATTTCCTAAGTGAGTCAATTATAAGTTCCTTCCCTAAGCCTCTATCAACGAGAGTTATACATCGTTGGAAAGAACAAGCTAGGAGCTTTCAACCAAGCTGTAAATGATTTATGCAACAAAAGAAATGTGCCAGTTAAATGCAACTGTATATGAAAAACACAAAGTCATCAACAATATTGCCAGTGACATATTTCCTAAGTGTGTCAATTATAAGTTCCTACTCTAAGCCTCTATCAATGAGAGTTATACATCGATGAAAAGAACAAGCTAAGAGATTTAAAGCAAGCTTTAAACAGTTTATGCAGCGAAAAAAATGTGAAAGTTAAATGCAACTGTATATGAAAAATACAAAATCATCAACAATATTGCCAGTGACATATTTCCTGGAAGAGTCAATTTTAAGTTCCTTTCCTAAGCTTCTATCAATGAGAGTTATACATCGCTGGAAAGAACAAGCTAAGAGCTTTAATCAAGCTGTAAGTCGTTTATGCAGCAAAAGAAATGTGAAAGTTAAATGCAACTGTATATGAAAAATACAAAATCATCAACAATATTCCCAGTGACATATTTCCCAGGTGAGTCAATTTTAAGTTCCTTTCCTAAGCCTCTATCAAGGAGAGTTATACATCGTTGGAAAGCACAAGTTAAGAGCTTTCAACCGAGCTGTAAATGGTTTCTGCAGCAAAAGAAATGTGAAAGTTAAATGCAACTGTATATGAAAAATACAAAATCATCAACAATATTGCCAGTGACATATTTCTTGGAAGAGTCAATTTTAAGTTCCTTTCCTAAGCCTCTATCAAAGAGAGTTATACATCGTTGGAAAGAACAAGCTAAGGACTTTCAACCAAGCTATAAACGGTTTATGCAACAAAAGAAATGTGAAAGTTAAATGCAACTGTACATGAAAAATACAAAATCATCAACAATATTCCCAGCAACATATTTCCTAAGTGAGTCAATTATAAGTTATACATCGTTGGAAAGACCAGTCTAAGAGCTTTCAACCAAACTATAAATGGTTTATACAGCAAAAGAAATGTGAAAGTTAAATGCAACTGCATATGGAAAATACATAATCATAGATATATGAAAATTACGGATTCACCAACAATATTGCCAGTGACATATTTCCTAGATGAGTCAATTTGAAGTTCCTTTCCTAAGCCTCTATCAATGAGAGTTATACATCGTTGGAAAGAACAAGCTGAAAGCTTTCAACCAAGATGTAAATGGTTTCTGCAGCAAAAGAAATGTGAAAGTTAAATGCAACTGTATATGAAAAATACAAAATCATCAACTATATTGCCAGTGACATATTTCCTAGTTGAGTCAATTTTAAGTTCCTTTCCTAAGCCTCTATCAAGGAGAGTTATACATCGTTGGAAAGAAAAAGCTAAGGGCTTTCAACCAAGCTATAAATGGTTTATGCAGCAAAAGAAATGTGAAAGTGAAATGCAACTGCATATGGAAAACACATAATCATAGGTATATGAAAATTACAGATTCACCAAAAATATTGCCAGTGACATATTTTCTAGATGAGTTAATTTTAAGTTCCTTTCCTAAGCCTCTATCAATGAGATTTATACATCGTTGGAAAAAAAAAGCTAAGAGCTTTCAACCAAGCTATAAATGGTTTATGCAGCAAAAGAAATGTGAAAGTTAAATGCAATTGTATATGAAAAATACTCAATCATCAACAATACTCCCAGTGACATATTTCCCAGGTGAGTCAATTTTAAGTTCCTTTCCTAAGCCTCTATGAAGGAGAGTTATACATCGTTGGAAAGAACAAGCTAAGGGCTTTCAACCAAGCTGTAAATGGTTTCTGCAGCAAAAGAAATGTGAAAGTTAAATGCAACTGTATATGAAAAATACAAAATCATCAACAATATTGCCAGTGACATATTTCCTAGTTGAGTCAATTTTAAGTTCCTTTCCTAAGCCTCTATCAAGGAGAGTTATACATCGTTGGAAAGAAAAAGCTAAGGGCTTTCAACCAAACTATAAATGGTTTATGCAGGAAAAGAAATGTGAAAGTGAAATGCAACTGCATATGGAAAACACATAATCATAGGTATATGAAAATTACAGATTCACCAACAATATTGCCAGTGACATATTTCCTAGATGAGTTAATTTTAAGTTCCTTTCCTAAGCCTCTATCAATGAGATTTATACATCGTTGGAAAAAAAAAGCTAAGAGCTTTCAACCAAGCTATAAATGGTTTATGCAGGAAAAGAAATGTGAAAATGAAATGCAACTGCATATGGAAAATACATAATCATAGGTATATGAAAATAACAGATTCACCAACAATATTGCCAGTGACATATTTCCTAAGTGTGTCAATTATAAGTTCCTACTCTAAGCCTCTATCAATGAGAGTTATACATCGATGAAAAGAACAAGCTAAGAGATTTAAAGCAAGCTTTAAACAGTTTATGCAGCGAAAAAAATGTGAAAGTTAAATGCAACTGTATATGAAAAATACAAAATCATCAACAATATTGCCAGTGACATATTTCCTGGAAGAGTCAATTTAAAGTTCCTTTCCTAAGCTTCTATCAATGAGAGTTATACATCGCTGGAAAGAACAAGCTAAGAGCTTTAATCAAGCTGTAAGTCGTTTATGCAGCAAAAGAAATGTCAAAGTTAAATGCAACTGTATATGAAAAATACAAAATCATCAACAATATTCCCAGTGACATATTTCCCAGGTGAGTCAATTTTAAGTTCCTTTCCTAAGCCTCTATCAAGGAGAGTTATACATCGTTGGAAAGCACAAGTTAAGAGCTTTCAACCGAGCTGTAAATGGTTTCTGCAGCAAAAGAAATGTGAAAGTTAAATGCAACTGTATATGAAAAATACAAAATCATCAACAATATTGCCAGTGACATATTTCTTGGAAGAGTCAATTTTAAGTTCCTTTCCTAAGCCTCTATCAAGGAGAGTTATACATCGTTGGAAAGAACAAGCTAAGGACTTTCAACCAAGCTATAAACGGTTTATGCAACAAAAGAAATGTGAAAGTTAAATGCAACTGTACATGAAAAATACAAAATCATCAACAATATTCCCAGCAACATATTTCCTAAGTGAGTCAATTATAAGTTATACATCGTTGGAAAGACCAGTCTAAGAGCTTTCAACCAAACTATAAATGGTTTATACAGCAAAAGAAATGTGAAAGTTAAATGCAACTGCATATGGAAAATACATAATCATAGATATATGAAAATTACGGATTCACCAACAATATTGCCAGTGACATATTTCCTAGATGAGTCAATTTGAAGTTCCTTTCCTAAGCCTCTATCAAGGAGAGTTATACATCGTTGGAAAGAACAAGCTGAAAGCTTTCAACCAAGATGTAAATGGTTTCTGCAGCAAAAGAAATGTGAAAGTTAAATGCAACTGTATATGAAAAATACAAAATCATCAACAATATTGCCAGTGACATATTTCCTGGAAGAGTCAATTTAAAGTTCCTTTCCTAAGCTTCTATCAATGAGAGTTATACATCGCTGGAAAGAACAAGCTAAGAGCTTTAATCAAGCTGTAAGTCGTTTATGCAGCAAAAGAAATGTCAAAGTTAAATGCAACTGTATATGAAAAATACAAAATCATCAACAATATTCCCAGTGACATATTTCCCAGGTGAGTCAATTTTAAGTTCCTTTCCTAAGCCTCTATCAAGGAGAGTTATACATCGTTGGAAAGAACAAGCTGAAAGCTTTCAACCAAGATGTAAATGGTTTCTGCAGCAAAAGAAATGTGAAAGTTAAATGCAACTGTATATGAAAAATACAAAATCATCAACTATATTGCCAGTGACATATTTCCTAGTTGAGTCAATTTTAAGTTCCTTTCCTAAGCCTCTATCAAGGAGAGTTATACATCGTTGGAAAGAAAAAGCTAAGGGCTTTCAACGAAGCTATAAATGGTTTATGCAGCAAAAGAAATGTGAAAGTGAAATGCAACTGCATATGGAAAACACATAATCATAGATATATGAAAATTACAGATTCACCAACAATATTGCCAGTGACATATTTCCTAGATGAGTTAATTTTAAGTTCCTTTCCTAAGCCTCTATCAATGAGATTTATACATCGTTGGAAAAAAAAAGCTAAGAGCTTTCAACCAAGCTATAAATGGTTTATGCAGCAAAAGAAATGTGAAAGTTAAATGCAATTGTATATGAAAAATACTCAATCATCAACAATACTCCCAGTGACATATTTCCCAGGTGAGTCAATTTTAAGTTCCTTTCCTAAGCCTCTATGAAGGAGAGTTATACATCGTTGGAAAGAACAAGCTAAGAGCTTTCAACCAAGCTGTAAATGGTTTCTGCAGCAAAAGAAATGTGAAAGTTAAATGCAACTGTATATGAAAAATACAAAATCATCAACAATATTGCCAGTGACATATTTCCTAGTTGAGTCAATTTTAAGTTCCTTTCCTAAGCCTCTATCAAGGAGAGTTATACATCGTTGGAAAGAAAAAGCTAAGGGCTTTCAACCAAACTATAAATGGTTTATGCAGGAAAAGAAATGTGAAAGTGAAATGCAACTGCATATGGAAAACACATAATCATAGGTATATGAAAATTACAGATTCACCAACAATATTGCCAGTGACATATTTCCTAGATGAGTTAATTTTAAGTTCCTTTCCTAAGCCTCTATCAATGAGATTTATACATCGTTGGAAAAAAAAAGCTAAGAGCTTTCAACCAAGCTATAAATGGTTTATGCAGGAAAAGAAATGTGAAAATGAAATGCAACTGCATATGGAAAATACATAATCATAGGTATATGAAAATAACAGATTCACCAACAATATTGCCAGTGACATATTTCCTAAGTGTGTCAATTATAAGTTCCTACTCTAAGCCTCTATCAATGAGAGTTATACATCGATGAAAAGAACAAGCTAAGAGATTTAAAGCAAGCTTTAAACAGTTTATGCAGCGAAAAAAATGTGAAAGTTAAATGCAACTGTATATGAAAAATACAAAATCATCAACAATATTGCCAGTGACATATTTCCTGGAAGAGTCAATTTTAAGTTCCTTTCCTAAGCTTCTATCAATGAGAGTTATACATCGCTGGAAAGAACAAGCTAAGAGCTTTAATCAAGCTGTAAGTCGTTTATGCAGCAAAAGAAATGTGAAAGTTAAATGCAACTGTATATGAAAAATACAAAATCATCAACAATATTCCCAGTGACATATTTCCCAGGTGAGTCAATTTTAAGTTCCTTTCCTAAGCCTCTATCAAGGAGAGTTATACATCGTTGGAAAGCACAAGTTAAGAGCTTTCAACCGAGCTGTAAATGGTTTCTGCAGCAAAAGAAATGTGAAAGTTAAATGCAACTGTATATGAAAAATACAAAATCATCAACAATATTGCCAGTGACATATTTCTTGGAAGAGTCAATTTTAAGTTCCTTTCCTAAGCCTCTATCAAGGAGAGTTATACATCGTTGGAAAGAACAAGCTAAGGACTTTCAACCAAGCTATAAACGGTTTATGCAACAAAAGAAATGTGAAAGTTAAATGCAACTGTACATGAAAAATACAAAATCATCAACAATATTCCCAGCAACATATTTCCTAAGTGAGTCAATTATAAGTTATACATCGTTGGAAAGACCAGTCTAAGAGCTTTCAACCAAACTATAAATTTTTTATACAGCAAAAGAAATGTGAAAGTTAAATGCAACTGCATATGGAAAATACATAATCATAGATATATGAAAATTACGGATTCACCAACAATATTGCCAGTGACATATTTCCAAGATGAGTCAATTTTAAATTCCTTTCCTAAGCCTCTGTCAATGAGAGTTATACATCGTTGGAAAGAACAAGCTAAGGGCTTTCAACCAATCAATAAATGGTTTATGCAACAAAAGAAATGTGAAAGTGAAATGCAACTGCATATGGAAAACACATAATCATAGGTATATGAAAATTACAGATTCACCAACAATATTGCCAGTGACATATTTCCTAGATGAGTTAATTTTAAGTTCCTTTCCTAAGCCTCTATCAATGAGATTTATACATCGTTGGAAAAAAAAAGCTAAGAGCTTTCAACCAAGCTATAAATGGTTTATGCAGCAAAAGAAATGTGAAAGTTAAATGCAATTGTATATGAAAAATACTCAATCATCAACAATACTCCCAGTGACATATTTCCCAGGTGAGTCAATTTTAAGTTCCTTTCCTAAGCCTCTATGAAGGAGAGTTATACATCGTTGGAAAGAACAAGCTAAGAGCTTTCAACCAAGCTGTAAATGGTTTCTGCAGCAAAAGAAATGTGAAAGTTAAATGCAACTGTATATGAAAAATACAAAATCATCAACAATATTGCCAGTGACATATTTCCTAGTTGAGTCAATTTTAAGTTCCTTTCCTAAGCCTCTATCAAGGAGAGTTATACATCGTTGGAAAGAAAAAGCTAAGGGCTTTCAACCAAACTATAAATGGTTTATGCAGGAAAAGAAATGTGAAAGTGAAATGCAACTGCATATGGAAAACACATAATCATAGGTATATGAAAATTACAGATTCACCAACAATAATGCCAGTGACATATTTCCTAGATGAGTTAATTTTAAGTTCCTTTCCTAAGCCTCTATCAATGAGATTTATACATCGTTGGAAAAAAAAGCTAAGAGCTTTCAACCAAGCTATAAATGGTTTATGCAGGAAAAGAAATGTGAAAATGAAATGCAACTGCATATGGAAAATACATAATCATAGGTATATGAAAATAACAGATTCACCAACAATATTGCCAGTGACATATTTCCTAGATGAGTCAATTTGAAGTTCCTTTCCTAAGCCTCTATCAATGAGGGTTATACATCGTTGGAAAGAAAAAGCTAAGGGCTTTCAACCAAACTATAAATGGTTTATGCAGGAAAAGAAATGTGAAAATGAAATGCAACTGCATATGGAAAATACAAAATCATAGGTATATGAAAATAACAGATTCACCAACAATATTGCCAGTGACATATTTCCTAGATGAGTTAATTTTAAGTTCCTTTCCTAAGCCTCTATCAATGAGATTTATACATCGTTGGAAAAAAAAAGCTAAGAGCTTTCAACCAAGCTATAAATGGTTTATGCAGCAAAAGAAATGTGAAAGTTAAATGCAACTGTATATGAAAAATACAGAATCACCAACAATATTGTCAGTGACATATTTCCTAGATGAATCAATTTTAAGTTCCTTTTCTAAGTCTCTACCAACATGGTTTATACATCGTTGGAAAGACAAAGCTAAGATCTTTCAACCAAGCTATAAACGGTTTATGCAACAAAAGAAATGTGAAAGTTAAATGCAACTGTACATGAAAAATACAAAATCATCAACAATATACCCAGTGACATATTTCCTAGAGGAGTCAATTTTAAGTTTCTTTCCCAAGCCTCTTTCAACGAGAGTTATACATCGTTGGAAAGAACAAGCTAGGAGCTTTCAACCAAGCTATAAATGATTTATGCAACAAAAGAAATGTGAAAGTTAGATGCAACTGTATATGAAAAATACACAATCATTAACAATATTGCCAGTGACATATTTCCTAGATGAGTCAATTTGAAGTTCCTTTCCTAAGCCTCTACCAATGAGAGTTATACATCGTTGGAAAGAACAAGCTAAAAGCTTTCAACCAAGCTGTAAATGGTTTCTGTAGCAAAAGAAATGTGAAAGTTAAATGCAACTGTATATGAAAAATACACAATCATTAACAATATTGTCAGTGACATAATTCCTAGATGAATCAATTTTAAGTTCCGTTCCTAAGTGTCTACCAACGAGATTTACACATCGTTGGAAAGACCAAGCTAAGATCTTTCAACCAATCAATAAATGGTTTATGCAGCAAAAGAAATGTGAAAATTATATGCCACTGTATATGAAAAATACAGATTCATCAACAATATTCCCAGTGTCATATATTCTAGAGGAGTCAATTTTAAGTTTCTTTCCTAAGCCTCTATCAATGAGAGTTATACATCGTTGGAGAGAACAAGCTAAGGGCTTTCAACCAAGCTACAAATGGTTTATGCAGCAAAAGAAATGTGAAAGTTAAATGCAACTGTACATGAAAAATACAAAATCATCAACAATATTCCCATTGACATATTTCCTAAGTGAGTCAATTATAAGTTCCTTCCCTAAGCCTCTATCAACGAGAGTTATACATCGTTCGAAAGAACAGTCTAAGAGCTTTCAATCAAGGGCTTATGCAACAATAGAAATGTGAAAGTTAGGTGCAACTGTAAATGAAAAAAATGTAAAAAAAAAAATGACTAAATCACCAACAATATTGCCAGTGACATATTTCCTGGAAGAGTCAATTTTAAGTTCCTTTCCTAAGCTTCTATCAATGAGAGTTATACATCGCTGGAAAGAACAAGCTAAGAGCTTTCAATCAAGCTGTAAGTCGTTTATGCAACAAAACAAATGTGAAAGTTAAATGTAACTGTACATGAAAAATACAAAATCATCAACAATATTCCCATTGACATATTTCCTAAGTGAGTCAATTATAAGTTCCTTCTCTAAGCCTCTATCAACGAGAGTTATACATCGTTCGAAAGAACAGTCTAAGAGCTTTCAATCAAGCTATAAATGGCTTATGCAACAATAGAAATGTGAAAGTTAGGTGCAACTGTATATGAAAAATACTAAATCACCAACAATATTCCTGGTGACATATTTCCTAGATTAGTCAATTTTAAGTTCCTTTCCTAAGCCTCTATCAGCGAGGGTTATCTTCGTTGGAATATAAGGGATTTCAACTAAGCTATATACGGTATATGCAGCGAAAAAAATGTGAGAGTTAAATACAACTGTATATGAAATATACAGACTCATCAACAATATTCCTCGTGGCATAATTCCGAGATCCGTCAATTTTAGGTTCCTTTCCTAAGGCTCTATCAATGAGAGTTATACATCGTTGGAAAGAACAAAATAAGGGCTTTCAATCAGACTATAAATAGTTTTTGCAGCAAAAGAAATGTGAAAGTTAAATGCAACTGTACATGAAAAATACAAAATCATCAACAATATTCCCATTGACATATTTCCTAAGTGAGTCAATTATAAGTTCCTTCCCTAAGCCTCTATCAACGAGAGTTATACATCGTTCGAAAGAACAGTCTAAGAGCTTTCAATCAAGCTATAAATGGCTTATGCAACAATAGAAATGTGAAAGTTAGGTGCAACTGTATATGAAAAATACTAAATCACCAACAATATTCCCGGTGACATATTTCCTAGATTAGTCAATTTTAAGTTCCTTTCCTAAGCCTCTATCAGCGAGGGTTATCTTCGTTGGAATATAAGGGATTTCAACTAAGCTATATACGGTATATGCAGCGAAAAAAATGTGAGAGTTAAATACAACTGTATATGAAAAATACAGACTCATCAACAATATTCCTCGTGGCATAATTCCGAGATCCGTCAATTTTAGATTCCTTTCCTAGGGCTCTATCAATGAGAGTTATACATCGTTGGAAAGAACAAAATAAGGGCTTTCAATCAGACTATAAATAGTTTTTGCAGCAAAAGAAATGTGAAAGTTAAATGCAACTGTACATGAAAAATACAAAATCATCAACAATATTCCCATTGACATATTTCCTAAGTGAGTCAATTATAAGTTCCTTCCCTAAGCCTCTATCAACGAGAGTTATACATCGTTCGAAAGAACAGTCTAAGAGCTTTCAATCAAGCTATAAATGATTTATGCAACAAAAGAAATGTGAAAGTTAAATGCAACTGTATATGAAAATTACAGATTCATCAACAATATTGCCAGTGACATATTTCCTAGATGAGTCAATTTTAAGTTCCTTTCCTAAGCCTCTAGCAATGAGAGTTATACGTCGTTTGAAAGAACAAGCTAAGAGCTTTCAATGAAGCTGTAAGTCGTTTATGCAGCAAAAGAAATGTGAAAGTTAAATGCAACTGTATATGAAAAATACAAAATCATCAACAATATTGCCAGTAACATATATCCCAGGTGAGTCAATTTTAAGTTCCTTTCCTAAGCCTCTATCAGGGAGAGTTATACATCGTTGGAAAGAACAAGCTAAGAGCTTTCAATCAAGCTATAAATGGCTTATGCAGCAATAGAAATGTGAAAGTTAGGTGCAACTGTATATGAAAAATACTAAATCACCAACAATATTCCCGCTGACATATTTCCTAGATTAGTCAATTTTAAGTTCCTTTCCTAAGCCTCTATCAGCGAGGGATATCTTCGTTGGAATATAAGGGATTTCAACTAGGTTCAACTAGGTGCAACTGTATATGAAAAATACTAAATCACCAACAATATTCCCGGTGACATATTTCCTAGATTAGTCAATTTTAAGTTCCTTTCCTAAGCCTCTATCAGCGAGGGTTATCTTCGTTGGAATATAAGGGATTTCAACTAAGCTATATACGGTATATGCAGCGAAAAAAATGTGAGAGTTAAATACAACTGTATATGAAAAATACAAAATCATCAACAATATTGCCAGTGACATATTTCCTGGAAGAGTCAATTTTAAGTTCCTTTCCTAAGCATCTAGCAATGAGAGTTATACGTCGTTTGGAAGAACAAGCTAAGAGCTTTCAATGAAGCTGTAAGTCGTTTATGCAGCAAAAGAAATGTGAAAGTTAAATGCAACTGTATATGAAAAATACAAAATCATCAACAATATTGCCAGTAACATATATCCCAGGTGAGTCAATTTTAAGTTCCTTTCCTAAGCCTCTATCAGGGAGAGTTATACATCGTTGGAAAGAACAAGCTAAGAGCTTTCAATCAAGCTATAAATGGCTTATGCAGCAATAGAAATGTGAAAGTTAGGTGCAACTGTATATGAAAAATACTAAATCACCAACAATATTCCCGGTGACATATTTCCTAGATTAGTCAATTTTAAGTTCCTTTCCTAAGCCTCTATCAGCGAGGGTTATCGTCGTTGGAATATAAGGGATTTCAACTAGGTTCAACTAGGTGCAACTGTATATGAAAAATACTAAATCACCAACAATATTCCCGGTGACATATTTCCTAGATTAGTCAATTTTAAGTTCCTTTCCTAAGCCTCTATCAGCGAGGGTTATCTTCGTTGGAATATAAGGGATTTCAACTAAGCTATATACGGTATATGCAGCGAAAAAAATGTGAGAGTTAAATACAACTGTATATGAAAAATACAAAATCATCAACAATATTGCCAGTGACATATTTCCTGGAAGAGTCAATTTTAAGTTCCTTTCCTAAGCATCTAGCAATTTGAGTTATACGTCGTTTGGAAGAACAAGCTAAGAGCTTTCAATCGAGCTGTAAGTCGTTTATGCAGCAAAAGAAATGTGAAAGTTAAATGCAACTGTATATGAAAAATACAAAATCATCAACAATATTGCCAGTAACATATATCCCAGGTGAGTCAATTTTAAGTTCCTTTCCTAAGCCTCTATCAGGGAGAGTTATACATCGTTGGAAAGAAAAAGTTAAGAGCTTTCAATCAAGCTGTAAATGGTTTCTGCAGCAAAAGAAATGTGAAAGTTAAATGCAACTGTATATGAAAAATACAAAATCATCAACAATATTGCCAGTAACATATTTCCTAGTTGAGTCAATTTTAAGTTCCTTTCCTAAGCCTCTATCAAGGAGAGTTATACATCGTTGGAAAGAAAAAGCTAAGGGCTTTCAACCAAGCTATAAACGGTTTATGCAGCAAAAGAAATGTGAAAGTTACATGCAACTGTATATGAAACACACAAAATCATCAACAATATTCCCAGTGACATATTTCCTAAGTGAGTCAATTATAAGTTCCTTCCCTAAGCATCTATCAACGAGAGTTATACATCGTTGGAAAGAACAAGCTAGGAGCTTTCAACCAAGCTGTAAACGATTTATGCAACAAAAGAAATGTGCCAGTTAAATGCAACTGTATATGAAAAACACAAAGTCATCAACAATATTGCCAGTGACATATTTCCTAAGTGTGTCAATTATAAGTTCCTACTCTAAGCCTCTATCAATGAGAGTTATACATCGATGAAAAGAACAAGCTAAGAGATTTAAAGCAAGCTTTAAACAGTTTATGCAGCGAAAAAAATGTGAAAGTTAAATGCAACTGTATATGAAAAATACAAAATCATCAACAATATTGCCAGTGAAATATTTCCTGGAAGAGTCAATTTTAAGTTCCTTTCCTAAGCTTCTATCAATGAGAGTTATACATCGCTGGAAAGAACAAGCTAAGAGCTTTAATCAAGCTGTAAGTCGTTTATGCATCAAAAGAAATGTGAAAGTTAAATGCAACTGTATATGAAAAATACAAAATCATCAACAATATTCCCAGTGACATATTTCCCAGGTGAGTCAATTTTAAGTTCCTTTCCTAAGCCTCTATCAAGGAGAGTTATACATCGTTGGAAAGCACAAGTTAAGAGCTTTCAACCGAGCTGTAAATGGTTTCTGCAGCAAAAGAAATGTGAAAGTTAAATACAACTGTATATGAAAAATACAAAATCATCAACAATATTCCCAGTAACATATTTCCTGGAAGAGTCAATTTTAAGTTCCTTTCCTAAGCCTCTATCAAGGAGAGTTATACATCGTTGGAAAGAACAAGCTAAGGACTTTCAACCAAGCTATAAACGGTTTATGCAACAAAAGAAATGTGAAAGTTAAATGCAACTGTACATGACAAATACAAAATCATCAACAATATTCCCAGCAACATATTTCCTAAGTGAGTCAATTATAAGTTATACATCGTTGGAAAGACCAGTCTAAGAGCTTTCAACCAAACTATAAATGGTTTATACAGCAAAAGAAATGTGAAAGTTAAATGCAACTGCATATGGAAAATACATAATCATAGATATATGAAAATTACGGATTCACCAACAATATTGCCAATGACATATTTCCTAGATGAGTCAATTTGAAGTTCCTTTCCTAAGCCTCTATCAATGAGAGTTATACATCGTTGGAAAGAACAAGCTGAAAGCTTTCAACCAAGATGTAAATGGTTTCTGCAGCAAAAGAAATGTGAAAGTTAAATGCAACTGTATATGAAAAATACAAAATCATCAACAATATTGCCAGTGACATATTTCCTAGTTGAGTCAATTTTAAGTTCCTTTCCTAAGCCTCTATCAAGGAGAGTTATACATCGTTGGAAAGAAAAAGCTAAGGGCTTTCAACCAAACTGTAAATGGTTTATGCAGGAAAAGAAATGTGAAAGTGAAATGCAACTGCATATGGAAAACACATAATCATAGGTATATGAAAATTACAGATTCACCAACAATATTGCCAGTGACATATTTCCTAGATGAGTTAATTTTAAGTTCCTTTCCTAAGCCTCTATCAATGAGATTTATACATCGTTGGAAAAAAAAAGCTAAGAGCTTTCAACCAAGCTATAAATGGTTTATGCAGCAAAAGAAATGTGAAAGTTAAATGCAACTGTATATGAAAAATACTCAATCATCAACAATACTCCCAGTGACATATTTCCCAGGTGAGTCAATTTTAAGTTCCTTTCCTAAGCCTCTATGAAGGAGAGTTATACATCGTTGAAAAGAACAAGCTAAGAGCTTTCAACCAAGCTGTAAATGGTTTCTGCAGCGAAAGAAATGTGAAAGTTAAATGCAACTGTATATGAAAAATACTCAATCATAAACAATACTCCCAGTGACATATTTCCTAGATGAGTTAATTTTAAGTTCCTTTCCTAAGCCTCTATCAATGAGATTTATACATCGTTGGAAAAAAAAAGCTAAGAGCTCTCAACCAAGCTATAAATGGTTTATGCAGGAAAAGAAATGTGAAAATGAAATGCAACTGCTTATGGAAAATACATAATCATAGGTATATGAAAATAACAGATTCACCAACAATATTGCCAGTGACATATTTCCTAGATGAGTCAATTTGAAGTTCCTTTCCTAAGCCTCTATCAATGAGAGTTATACATCGTTGGAAAGAAAAATCTAAGGGCTTTCAACCAAACTATAAATGGTTTGTGCAGGAAAAGAAATGTGAAAATGAAATGCAACTGCATATGGAAAATACAAAATCATAGGTATATGAAAATAACAGATTCACCAACAATATTGCCAGTGACATATTTCCTAGATGAGTTAATTTTAAGTTCCTTTCCTAAGCCTCTATCAATGAGATTTATACATCGTTGGAAAAAAAAGCTAAGAGCTTTCAACCAAGCTATAAATGGTTTATGCAGCAAAAGAAATGTGAAAGTTAAATGCAACTGTATATGAAAAATACAGAATCACCAACAATATTGTCAGTGACATATTTCCTAGATGAATCAATTTTAAGTTCCGTTCCTAAGTCTCTACCAACATGGTTTATACATCGTTGGAAAGACAAAGCTAAGATCTTTCAACCAATCAATAAATGGTTTATGCAGCAAAAAAAATGTGAAAGTTATATGCCACTGTATATGAAAAACACAAAATCATCAACAATATTGCCAGTGACATATTTCCTAAGTGTGTCAATTTTAAGTTCCTTTCCTAAGCCTCTTTCAACGAGAATTTTACGTCGTTGGAAAGAATAAGCTAAGAGCTTTCAATCAAGCTGTAAATAGTTTATGCAGAGAAAAAATGTGAAAGTTAAATGCAACTGTATATGAAAAATACAGAATCATCAACAATATTCCCAGGGACTTGTTTCCTAGATCAGGCAACTTTAAGTTTCTTTCCTAAGCCTCTTTCAACGAGAGTTTTACATCGTTGGAGAGAACATGCTAAGAGCTTTCAACCAAGCTATAAATGGTTTATGCAGCAAAAGAAATGTGAAAGTTAAATGCAACTGTACATGAAAAATACGAAATCATCAACAATATTGCCAGTGACATATTTCCTAAGTGTGTCGATTATAAGTTCCTTTCCTAAGCCTCCATCAACCAGAGTTATACATCGTTGGAAAGAACAAAATAAGTGCTTTCGATCACGCTATAAACGGCAAAAGAAATGTGAAAGTTAAATGCAATTGTATATGAAAAATACAGAATCACCAACAATATTCCCAGTGACATATTTCCCAGATTTTAAGTTCCGTTTCTAAACCTCTTTCAACCTGAGTTTTACATCGTTGGAAATAACAAGCTAAGAGTTTTCAATTAAGCTATAAACGGTTTATGCAACAAAACAAATATGAAAAATACGGTATCATCAACAATATTTCCAGTGTCATATTTCCTAGATGAGTCACTTTTAAGTTCCTTTCCTAAAGCTCTTTCAACCTAAGTTTTACATCGTTGGAAAGAACAAACTAAGACCTTTCAACTAAACTATAAACGGTTTATGCAACAAAACAAATGTGAAAGCTAAATGCAACTGTATATGAAAAATACAGAATCATCAACAATATTCCTAGTAACATATTTCCTAGATGAGTCAATTTTAAGTTCCTTTCCTAAACCTCTTTAAACCTTAGCTTTACATCGTTGTAGAGAGCAAGCTAAGAGCTTTCAATTAAGCTATAAACGGTTTATGCAACAAAACAAATGTGAAAGTTAAATGCAACTGTATATGAAAAACACAAAATCATCAACAATATTGCCAGTGACATATTTCCTATGTGTGTCAACTATAAGTTCCTTCCCTAAGCCTCTATCAATGAGAGTTATACATCGCTGAAAAGAACAAGCTAAGAGATTTCAATCAAGTTATAAACAGTTTATGCAACAATAGAAATGTTAAAGTTAGGTGCAACTGTATATGAAAAATACTAAACCATCAACAATATTCCCAGTGACATATTTCCTAGATTAGTCAATTTTAAGTTCATTTCCTAAGCTTCTATCAGCGAGGGTTATCTTCGTTGGAAAGAACAAAATAAGGGATTTGAACTAAGCTATATACGGTATATGCAGAGGAAAAAATGTGAGAGTTAAATACAACTGTATATGAAAAATACAGAGTCATCAACAATATTCCTCGTGACATAATTCCGAGATCCGTCAATTTTAAGTTCCTTTCCTAAGCTTCTATCAACCACAGTTATACATCGTTGGAAAGAACAAAATAAGGGCTTTCAATCACAGCATAGTTTTTGCAGCAAAAAAATGTGAAAGTTAAATGCAACTGTATATGAAAAATACAGAATCATCAACAATATTCCAAGTGACATATTTCCTAAGTGTGTCAATTATAAGTTCCTTCCCTAAGCCTCTATCAATGAGAGTTATACATTGTTGGAAAGAACAAGCTAGGAGCTTTCAATCAAGCTATAAATGATTTATGCAACAAAAGAAATGTGAAAGTTAAATGTAACTGTATATGAAAAACACAAAATCATCAACAATATTTCCAGTGACATATTTCCTAAGTGTGTCAATTATAAGTTCCTTCCCTAAGCCTCTATCAATGAGAATTACACATCGTTGGAAAGAAAAAGCTAGGAGCTTTCAATCAAGCTGTAAGACGTTTATGCAGCAAAAGAAATGTGAAAGTTAAATGCAACTGTATATGAAAAATACAAAATCATCAACAATATTCCCAGTGACATATTTCCCAGGTGAGTCAATTTTAAGTTTCTTTCCTAAGCTTCTATCAATGAGAGTTATACGTCGCTGGAAAGAACAAGGTAAGGGCTTTCAACCAAGCTATAAATGGTTTATGCAGCAAAAGAAATGTGAAAGTTAAATGCAACTGTACATGAAAAATACAAAATCATCAACAATATTCCCATTGACATATTTCCTAAGTGAGTCAATTATAAGTTCCTTCCCTAAGCCTCTATCAACGAGAGTTATACATCGTTCGAAAGAACAGTCTAAGAGCTTTCAATCAAACTATAAATGGCTTATGCAACAATAGAAATGTGAAAGTTAGGTGCAACTGTATATGAAAAATACTAAATCACCAACAATATTGCCAGTGACATATTTCCTAGATGAGTCAATTTGAAGTTCCTTTCCTAAGCCTCTATCAATGAGAGTTATACATCGTTGGAAAGAAAAATCTGAGGGCTTTCAACCAAACTATAAATGGTTTATGCAGGAAAAGAAATGTGAAAATGAAATGCAACTGCATATGGAAAATACAAAATCATAGGTATATGAAAATAACAGATTCACCAACAATATTGCCAGTGACATATTTCCTAGATGAGTTAATTTTAAGTTCCTTTCCTAAGCCTCTATCAATGAGATTTATACATCGTTGGAAAAAAAAAGCTAAGAGCTTTCAACCAAGCTATAAATGGTTTATGCAGCAAAAGAAATGTGAAAGTTAAATGCAACTGTATATGAAAAATACAGAATCACCAACAATATTGTCAGTGACATATTTCCTAGATGAATCAATTTTAAGTTCCGTTCCTAAGTCTCTACCAACATGGTTTATACATCGTTGGAAAGACAAAGCTAAGATCTTTCAACCAATCAATAAATGGTTTATGCAGCAAAAAAAATGTGAAAGTTATATGCCACTGTATATGAAAAATACAGATTCATCAACAATATACCCAGTGACATATTTCCTAGAGGAGTCAATTTTAAGTTTCTTTCCCAAGCCTCTTTCAACGAGAGTTATACATCGTTGGAAAGAACAAGCTAGGAGCTTTCAACCAAGCTATAAATGATTTATGCAACAAAAGAAATGTGCAAGTTAAATGCAACTGTATATGAAAAACACAAAATCATCAACAATATTGCCAGTGACATATTTCCTAAGTGTGTCAATTTTAAGTTCCTTTCCTAAGCCTCTTTCAACGAGAATTTTACGTCGTTGGAAAGAATAAGCTAAGAGCTTTCAATCAAGCTGTAAATAGTTTATGCAGAGAAAAAATGTGAAAGTTAAATGCAACTGTATATGAAAAATACAGAATCATCAACAATATTCCCAGGGACTTGTTTCCTAGATCAGGCAACTTTAAGTTTCTTTCCTAAGCCTCTTTCAACGAGAGTTTTACATCGTTGGAGAGAACATGCTAAGAGCTTTCAACCAAGCTATAAATGGTTTATGCAGCAAAAGAAATGTGAAAGTTAAATGCAACTGTACATGAAAAATACAAAATCATCAACAATATTGCCAGTGACATATTTCCTAAGTGTGTCGATTATAAGTTCCTTTCCTAAGCCTCCATCAACCAGAGTTATACATCGTTGGAAAGAACAAAATAAGTGCTTTCGATCACGCTATAAACGGCAAAAGAAATGTGAAAGTTAAATGCAATTGTATATGAAAAATACAGAATCACCAACAATATTCCCAGTGACATATTTCCCAGATTTTAAGTTCCGTTTCTAAACCTCTTTCAACCTGAGTTTTACATCGTTGGAAATAACAAGCTAAGAGTTTTCAATTAAGCTATAAACGGTTTATGCAACAAAACAAATATGAAAAATACGGTATCATCAACAATATTTCCAGTGTCATATTTCCTAGATGAGTCACTTTTAAGTTCCTTTCCTAAAGCTCTTTCAACCTAAGTTTTACATCGTTGGAAAGAACAAACTAAGACCTTTCAACTAAACTATAAACGGTTTATGCAACAAAACAAATGTGAAAGCTAAATGCAACTGTATATGAAAAATACAGAATCATCAACAATATTCCTAGTAACATATTTCCTAGATGAGTCAATTTTAAGTTCCTTTCCTAAACCTCTTTAAACCTTAGCTTTACATCGTTGTAGAGAGCAAGCTAAGAGCTTTCAATTAAGCTATAAACGGTTTATGCAACAAAACAAATGTGAAAGTTAAATGCAACTGTATATGAAAAACACAAAATCATCAACAATATTGCCAGTGACATATTTCCTATGTGTGTCAACTATAAGTTCCTTCCCTAAGCCTCTATCAATGAGAGTTATACATCGCTGAAAAGAACAAGCTAAGAGATTTCAATCAAGCTATAAACAGTTTATGCAACAATAGAAATGTTAAAGTTAGGTGCAACTGTATATGAAAAATACTAAACCATCAACAATATTCCCAGTGACATATTTCCTAGATTAGTCAATTTTAAGTTCATTTCCTAAGCTTCTATCAGCGAGGGTTATCTTCGTTGGAAAGAACAAAATAAGGGATTTGAACTAAGCTATATACGGTATATGCAGAGGAAAAAATGTGAGAGTTAAATACAACTGTATATGAAAAATACAGAGTCATCAACAATATTCCTCGTGACATAATTCCGAGAACCGTCAATTTTAAGTTCCTTTCCTAAGCTTCTATCAACCACAGTTATACATCGTTGGAAAGAACAAGCTAAGAGCTTTCAATCAAGCTGTAAGACGTTTATGCAGCAAAAGAAATGTGAAAGTTAAATGCAATTGTATATGAAAAATACTCAATCATCAACAATACTCCCAGTGACATATTTCCCAGGTGAGTCAATTTTAAGTTCCTTTCCTAAGCCTCTATGAAGGAGAGTTATACATCGTTGGAAAGAACAAGCTAAGAGCTTTCAACCAAGCTGTAAATGGTTTCTACAGCAAAAGAAATGTGAAAGTTAAATGCAACTGTATATGAAAAATACAAAATCATCAACAATATTGCCAGTGACATATTTCCTAGTTGAGTCAATTTTAAGTTCCTTTCCTAAGCCTCTATCAAGGAGAGTTATACATCGTTGGAAAGAAAAAGCTAAGGGCTTTCAACCAAACTATAAATGGTTTATGCAGGAAAAGAAATGTGAAAGTGAAATGCAACTGCATATGGAAAACACATAATCATAGGTATATGAAAATTACAGATTCACCAACAATATTGCCAGTGACATATTTCCTAGATGAGTTAATTTTAAGTTCCTTTCCTAAGCCTCTATCAATGAGATTTATACATCGTTGGAAAAAAAAAGCTAAGAGCTTTCAACCAAGCTATAAATGGTTTATGCAGGAAAAGAAATGTGAAAATGAAATGCAACTGCATATGGAAAATACATAATCATAGGTATATGAAAATAACAGATTCACCAACAATATTGCCAGTGACATATTTCCTAGATGAGTCAATTTGAAGTTCCTTTCCTAAGCCTCTATCAATGAGGGTTATACATCGTTGGAAAGAAAAAGCTAAGGGCTTTCAACCAAACTATAAATGGTTTATGCAGGAAAAGAAATGTGAAAATGAAATGCAACTGCATATGGAAAATACAAAATCATAGGTATATGAAAATAACAGATTCACCAACAATATTGCCAGTGACATATTTCCTAGATGAGTTAATTTTAAGTTCCTTTCCTAAGCCTCTATCAATGAGATTTATACATCGTTGGAAAAAAAAAGCTAAGAGCTTTCAACCAAGATATAAATGGTTTATGCAGCAAAAGAAATGTGAAAGTTAAATGCAACTGTATATGAAAAATACAGAATCACCAACAATATTGTCAGTGACATATTTCCTAGATGAATCAATTTTAAGTTCCGTTCCTAAGTCTCTACCAACATGGTTTATACATCGTTGGAAAGACAAAGCTAAGATCTTTCAACCAATCAATAAATGGTTTATGCAGCAAAAAAAATGTGAAAGTTATATGCCACTGTATATGAAAAATACAGATTCATCAACAATATACCCAGTGACATATTTCCTAGAGGAGTCAATTTTAAGTTTCTTTCCCAAGCCTCTTTCAACGAGAGTTATACATCGTTGGAAAGAACAAGCTAGGAGCTTTCAACCAAGCTATAAATGATTTATGCAACAATAGAAATGTGAAAGTTAAATGCAACTGTATATGAAAAATACACAATCATTAACAATATTGCCAGTGACATATTTCCTAGATGAGTCAATTTGAAGTTCCTTTCCTAAGCCTCTACCAATGAGAGTTATACATCGTTGGAAAGAACAAGCTAAAAGCTTTCAACCAAGCTGTAAATGGTTTCTGTAGCAAAAGAAATGTGAAAGTTAAATGCAACTGTATATGAAAAATACACAATCATTAACAATATTGTCAGTGACATAATTCCTAGATGAATCAATTTTAAGTTCCGTTCCTAAGTGTCTACCAACGAGATTTACACATCGTTGGAAAGACCAAGCTAAGATCTTTCAACCAATCAATAAATGGTTTATGCAGCAAAAGAAATGTGAAAATTATATGCCACTGTATATGAAAAATACAGATTCATCAACAATATTCCCAGTGTCATATATTCTAGAGGAGTCAATTTTAAGTTTCTTTCCTAAGCCTCTATCAATGAGAGTTATCCATCGTTGGAGAGAACAAGCTAAGGGCTTTCAACCAAGCTACAAATGGTTTATGCAGCAAAAGAAATGTGAAAGTTAAATGCAACTGTACATGAAAAATACAAAATCATCAACAATATTCCCATTGACATATTTCCTAAGTGAGTCAATTATAAGTTCCTTCCCTAAGCCTCTATCAACGAGAGTTATACATCGTTCGAAAGAACAGTCTAAGGGCTTTCAATCAAGGGCTTATGCAACAATAGAAATGTGAAAGTTAGGTGCAACTGTAAATGAAAAATACTAAATCACCAACAATATTGCCAGTGACATATTTCCTGGAAGAGTCAATTTTAAGTTCCTTTCCTAAGCTTCTATCAATGAGAGTTATACATCGCTGGAAAGAACAAGCTAAGAGCTTTCAATCAAGCTGTAAGTCGTTTATGCAACAAAACAAATGTGAAAGTTAAATGTAACTGTACATGAAAAATACAAAATCATCAACAATATTCCCATTGACATATTTCCTAAGTGAGTCAATTATAAGTTCCTTCTCTAAGCCTCTATCAACGAGAGTTATACATCGTTCGAAAGAACAGTCTAAGAGCTTTCAATCAAGCTATAAATGGCTTATGCAACAATAGAAATGTGAAAGTTAGGTGCAACTGTATATGAAAAATACTAAATCACCAACAATATTCCTGGTGACATATTTCCTAGATTAGTCAATTTTAAGTTCCTTTCCTAAGCCTCTATCAGCGAGGGTTATCTTCGTTGGAATATAAGGGATTTCAACTAAGCTATATACGGTATATGCAGCGAAAAAAATGTGAGAGTTAAATACAACTGTATATGAAATATTCAGACTCATCAACAATATTCCTCGTGGCATAATTCCGAGATCCGTCAATTTTAGGTTCCTTTCCTAAGGCTCTATCAATGAGAGTTATACATCGTTGGAAAGAACAAAATAAGGGCTTTCAATCAGACTATAAATAGTTTTTGCAGCAAAAGAAATGTGAAAGTTAAATGCAACTGTACATGAAAAATACAAAATCATCAACAATATTCCCATTGACATATTTCCTAAGTGAGTCAATTATAAGTTCCTTCCCTAAGCCTCTATCAACGAGAGTTATACATCGTTCGAAAGAACAGTCTAAGAGCTTTCAATCAAGCTATAAATGGCTTATGCAACAATAGAAATGTGAAAGTTAGGTGCAACTGTATATGAAAAATACTAAATCACCAACAATATTCCCGGTGACATATTTCCTAGATTAGTCAATTTTAAGTTCCTTTCCTAAGCCTCTATCAGCGAGGGTTATCTTCGTTGGAATATAAGGGATTTCAACTAAGCTATATACGGTATATGCAGCGAAAAAAATGTGAGAGTTTAATACAACTGTATATGAAAAATACAGACTCATCAACAATATTCCTCGTGGCATAATTCCGAGATCCGTCAATTTTAGATTCCTTTCCTAAGGCTCTATCAATGAGAGTTATACATCGTTGGAAAGAACAAAATAAGGGCTTTCAATCAGACTATAAATAGTTTTTGCAGCAAAAGAAATGTGAAAGTTAAATGCAACTGTACATGAAAAATACAAAATCATCAACAATATTCCCATTGACATATTTCCTAAGTGAGTCAATTATAAGTTCCTTCCCTAAGCCTCTATCAACGAGGGTTATACATCGTTCGAAAGAACAGTCTAAGAGCTTTCAATCAAGCTATAAATGATTTATGCAACAAAAGAAATGTGAAAGTTAAATGCAACTGTATATGAAAATTACAGATTCATCAACAATATTGCCAGTGACATATTTCCTAGATGAGTCAATTTTAAGTTCCTTTCCTAAGCCTCTAGCAATGAGAGTTATACGTCGTTTGAAAGAACAAGCTAAGAGCTTTCAATGAAGCTGTAAGTCGTTTATGCAGCAAAAGAAATGTGAAAGTTAAATGCAACTGTATATGAAAAATACAAAATCATCAACAATATTGCCAGTAACATATATCCCAGGTGAGTCAATTTTAAGTTCCTTTCCTAAGCCTCTATCAGGGAGAGTTATACATCGTTGGAAAGAACAAGCTAAGAGCTTTCAATCAAGCTATAAATGGCTTATGCAGCAATAGAAATGTGAAAGTTAGGTGCAACTGTATATGAAAAATACTAAATCACCAAAAATATTCCCGGTGACATATTTCCTAGATTAGTCAATTTTAAGTTCCTTTCCTAAGCCTCTATCAGCGAGGGTTATCTTCGTTGGAATATAAGGGATTTCAACTAAGCTATATACGGTATATGCAGCGAAAAAAATGTGAGAGTTAAATACAACTGTATATGAAAAATACAAAATCATCAACAATATTGCCAGTGACATATTTCCTGGAAGAGTCAATTTTAAGTTCCTTTCCTAAGCATCTAGCAATTTGAGTTATACGTCGTTTGGAAGAACAAGCTAAGAGCTTTCAATCAAGCTGTAAGTCGTTTATGCAGCAAAAGAAATGTGAAAGTTAAATGCAACTGTATATGAAAAATACAAAATCATCAACAATATTGCCAATAACATATATCCCAGGTGAGTCAATTTTAAGTTCCTTTCCTAAGCCTCTATCAGGGAGAGTTATACATCGTTGGAAAGAACAAGTTAAGAGCTTTCAACCAAGCTGTAAATGGTTTCTGCAGCAAAAGAAATGTGAAAGTTAAATGCATCTGTATATGAAAAATACAAAATCATCAACAATATTGCCAGTAACATATTTCCTAGTTGAGTCAATTTTAAGTTCCTTTCCTAAGCCTCTATCAAGGAGAGTTATACATCGTTGGAAAGAAAAAGCTAAGGGCTTTCAACCAAGCTATAAACGGTTTATGCAGCAAAAGAAATGTGAAAGTTACATGCAACTGTATATGAAACACACAAAATCATCAACAATATTCCCAGTGACATATTTCCTAAGTGAGTCAATTATAAGTTCCTTCCCTAAGCATCTATCAACGAGAGTTATACATCGTTGGAAAGAACAAGCTAGGAGCTTTCAACCAAGCTGTAAATGATTTATGCAACAAAAGAAATGTGCCAGTTAAATGCAACTGTATATGAAAAACACAAAGTCATCAACAATATTGCCAGTGACATATTTCCTAAGTGTGTCAATTATAAGTTCCTACTCTAAGCCTCTATCAATGAGAGTTATACATCGATGAAAAGAACAAGCTAAGAGATTTAAAGCAAGCTTTAAACAGTTTATGCAGCGAAAAAAATGTGAAAGTTAAATGCAACTGTATATGAAAAATACAAAATCATCAACAATATTGCCAGTGAAATATTTCCTGGAAGAGTCAATTTTAAGTTCCTTTCCTAAGCTTCTATCAATGAGAGTTATACATCGCTGGAAAGAACAAGCTAAGAGCTTTAATCAAGCTGTAAGTCGTTTATGCAGCAAAAGAAATGTGAAAGTTAAATGCAACTGTATATGAAAAATACAAAATCATCAACAATATTCCCAGTGACATATTTCCCAGGTGAGTCAATTTTAAGTTCCTTTCCTAAGCCTCTATCAAGGAGAGTTATACATCGTTGGAAAGCACAAGTTAAGAGCTTTCAACCGAGCTGTAAATGGTTTCTGCAGCAAAAGAAATGTGAAAGTTAAATACAACTGTATATGAAAAATACAAAATCATCAACAATATTGCCAGTAACATATTTCCTGGAAGAGTCAATTTTAAGTTCCTTTCCTAAGCCTCTATCAAGGAGAGTTATACATCGTTGGAAAGAACAAGCTAAGGACTTTCAACCAAGCTATAAACGGTTTATGCAACAAAAGAAATGTGAAAGTTAAATGCAACTGTACATGACAAATACAAAATCATCAACAATATTCCCAGAAACATATTTCCTAAGTGAGTCAATTATAAGTTATACATCGTTGGAAAGACCAGTCTAAGAGCTTTCAACCAAACTATAAATGGTTTATACAGCAAAAGAAATGTGAAAGTTAAATGCAACTGCATATGGAAAATACATAATCATAGATATATGAAAATTACGGATTCACCAACAATATTGCCAATGACATATTTCCTAGATGAGTCAATTTGAAGTTCCTTTCCTAAGCCTCTATCAATGAGGGTTATACATCGTTGGAAAGAACAAGCTGAAAGCTTTCAACCAAGATGTAAATGGTTTCTGCAGCAAAAGAAATGTGAAAGTTAAATGCAACTGTATATGAAAAATACAAAATCATCAACAATATTGCCAGTGACATATTTCCTAGTTGAGTCAATTTTAAGTTCCTTTCCTAAGCCTCTATCAAGGAGAGTTATACATCGTTGGAAAGAAAAAGCTAAGGGCTTTCAACCAAACTGTAAATGGTTTATGCAGGAAAATAAATGTGAAAGTGAAATGCAACTGCATATGGAAAACACATAATCATAGGTATATGAAAATTACAGATTCACCAACAATATTGCCAGTGACATATTTCCTAGATGAGTTAATTTTAAGTTCCTTTCCTAAGCCTCTATCAATGAGATTTATACATCGTTGGAAAAAAAAGCTAAGAGCTTTCAACCAAGCTATAAATGGTTTATGCAGCAAAAGAAATGTGAAAGTTAAATGCAACTGTATATGAAAAATACTCAATCATCAACAATACTCCCAGTGACATATTTCCCAGGTGAGTCAATTTTAAGTTCCTTTCCTAAGCCTCTATGAAGGAGAGTTATACATCGTTGAAAAGAACAAGCTAAGAGCTTTCAACCAAGCTGTAAATGGTTTCTGCAGCGAAAGAAATGTGAAAGTTAAATGCAACTGTATATGAAAAATACTCAATTATCAACAATACTCCCAGTGACATATTTCCTAGATGAGTTAATTTTAAGTTCCTTTCCTAAGCCTCTATCAATGAGATTTACACATCGTTGGAAAAAAAAGCTAAGAGCTCTCAACCAAGCTATAAATGGTTTATGCAGGAAAAGAAATGTGAAAATGAAATGCAACTGCTTATGGAAAATACATAATCATAGGTATATGAAAATAACAGATTCACCAACAATATTGCCAGTGACATATTTCCTAGATGAGTCAATTTGAAGTTCCTTTCCTAAGCCTCTATCAATGAGAGTTATACATCGTTGGAAAGAAAAATCTAAGGGCTTTCAACCAAACTATAAATGGTTTATGCAGGAAAAGAAATGTGAAAATGAAATGCAACTGCATATGGAAAATACAAAATCATAGGTATATGAAAATAACAGATTCACCAACAATATTGCCAGTGACATATTTCCTAGATGAGTTAATTTTAAGTTCCTTTCCTAAGCCTCTATCAATGAGATTTATACATCGTTGGAAAAAAAAAGCTAAGAGCTTTCAACCAAGCTATAAATGGTTTATGCAGCAAAAGAAATGTGAAAGTTAAATGCAACTGTATATGAAAAATACAGAATCACCAACAATATTGTCAGTGACATATTTCCTAGATGAATCAATTTTAAGTTCCGTTCCTAAGTCTCTACCAACATGGTTTATACATCGTTGGAAAGACAAAGCTAAGGTCTTTCAACCAATCAATAAATGGTTTATGCAGCAAAAAAAATGTGAAAGTTATATGCCACTGTATATGAAAAATACAGATTCATCAACAATATACCCAGTGACATATTTCCTAGAGGAGTCAATTTTAAGTTTCTTTCCCAAGCCTCTTTCAACGAGAGTTATACATCGTTGGAAAGAACAAGCTAGGAGCTTTCAACCAAGCTATAAATGATTTATGCAACAAAAGAAATGTGCAAGTTAAATGCAACTGTATATGAAAAACACAAAATCAGCAACAATATTGCCAGTGACATATTTCCTAAGTGTGTCAATTTTAAGTCCCTTTCCTAAGCCTCTTTCAACGAGAATTTTACGTCGTTGGAAAGAATAAGCTAAGAGCTTTCAATCAAGCTGTAAATAGTTTATGCAGAGAAAAAATGTGAAAGTTAAATGCAACTGTATATGAAAAATACAGAATCATCAACAATATTCCCAGGGACTTGTTTCCTAGATCAGGCAACTTTAAGTTTCTTTCCTAAGCCTCTTTCAACGAGAGTTTTACATCGTTGGAGAGAACATGCTAAGAGCTTTCAACCAAGCTATAAATGGTTTATGCAGCAAAAGAAATGTGAAAGTTAAATGCAACTGTACATGAAAAATACAAAATCATCAACAATATTGCCAGTGACATATTTCCTAAGTGTGTCGATTATAAGTTCCTTTCCTAAGCCTCCATCAACCAGAGTTATACATCGTTGGAAAGAACAAAATAAGTGCTTTCGATCACGCTATAAACGGCAAAAGAAATGTGAAAGTTAAATGCAATTGTATATGAAAAATACAGAATCACCAACAATATTCCCAGTGACATATTTCCCAGATTTTAAGTTCCGTTTCTAAACCTCTTTCAACCTGAGTTTTACATCGTTGGAAATAACAAGCTAAGAGTTTTCAATTAAGCTATAAACGGTTTATGCAACAAAACAAATATGAAAAATACGGTATCATCAACAATATTTCCAGTGTCATATTTCCTAGATGAGTCACTTTTAAGTTCCTTTCCTAAAGCTCTTTCAACCTAAGTTTTACATCGTTGGAAAGAACAAACTAAGACCTTTCAACTAAACTATAAACGGTTTATGCAACAAAACAAATGTGAAAGCTAAATGCAACTGTATATGAAAAATACAGAATCATCAACAATATTCCTAGTAACATATTTCCTAGATGAGTCAATTTTAAGTTCCTTTCCTAAACCTCTTTAAACCTTAGCTTTACATCGTTGTAGAGAGCAAGCTAAGAGCTTTCAATTAAGCTATAAACGGTTTATGCAACAAAACAAATGTGAAAGTTAAATGCAACTGTATATGAAAAACACAAAATCATCAACAATATTGCCAGTGACATATTTCCTATGTGTGTCAACTATAAGTTCCTTCCCTAAGCCTCTATCAATGAGAGTTATACATCGCTGAAAAGAACAAGCTAAGAGATTTCAATCAAGCTATAAACAGTTTATGCAACAATAGAAATGTTAAAGTTAGGTGCAACTGTATATGAAAAATACTAAACCATCAACAATATTCCCAGTGACATATTTCCTAGATTAGTCAATTTTAAGTTCATTTCCTAAGCTTCTATCAGCGAGGGTTATCTTCGTTGGAAAGAACAAAATAAGGGATTTGAACTAAGCTATATACGGTATATGCAGAGGAAAAAATGTGAGAGTTAAATACAACTGTATATGAAAAATACAGAGTCATCAACAATATTCCTCGTGACATAATTCCGAGATCCGTCAATTTTAAGTTCCTTTCCTAAGCTTCTATCAACCACAGTTATACATCGTTGGAAAGAACAAAATAAGGGCTTTCAATCACAGCATAGTTTTTGCAGCAAAAAAATGTGAAAGTTAAATGCAACTGTATATGAAAAATACAGAATCATCAACAATATTCCAAGTGACATATTTCCTAAGTGTGTCAATTATAAGTTCCTTCCCTAAGCCTCTATCAATGAGAGTTATACATTGTTGGAAAGAACAAGCTAGGAGCTTTCAATCAAGCTATAAATGATTTATGCAACAAAAGAAATGTGAAAGTTAAATGCAACTGTATATGAAAAACACAAAATCATCAACAATATTTCCAGTGACATATTTCCTAAGTGTGTCAATTATAAGTTCCTTCCCTAAGCCTCTATCAATGAGAATTACACATCGTTGGAAAGAACAAGCTAGGAGCTTTCAATCAAGCTGTAAGACGTTTATGCAGCAAAAGAAATGTGAAAGTTAAATGCAACTGTATATGAAAAATACAAAATCATCAACAATATTCCCAGTGACATATTTCCCAGGTGAGTCAATTTTAAGTTTCTTTCCTAAGCTTCTATTAATGAGAGTTATACGTCGCTGGAAAGAACAAGGTAAGGGCTTTCAACCAAGCTATAAATGGTTTATGCAGCAAAAGAAATGTGAAAGTTAAATGCAACTGTACATGAAAAATACAAAATCATCAACAATATTCCCATTGACATATTTCCTAAGTGAGTCAATTATAAGTTCCTTCCCTAAGCCTCTATCAACGAGAGTTATACATCGTTCGAAAGAACAGTCTAAGAGCTTTCAATCAAACTATAAATGGCTTATGCAACAATAGAAATGTGAAAGTTAGGTGCAACTGTATATGAAAAATACTAAATCACCAACAATATTGCCAGTGACATATTTCCTGGATGAGTCAATTTTAAGTTCCTTTCCTAAGCCTCTATCAAGGAGAGTTATACATCGTTGGAAAGAACAAGTTAAGAGCTTTCAACCAAGCTGTAAATAGTTTATGCAGCGAAAAAAATGTGAAAGTTAAATGCAACTGTATATGAAAAATACAAAATCATCAACAATATTCCCAATAACATATTTCCTAGATGAGTCAATTTGAAGTTCCTTTCCTAAGCCTCTATCAATGAGAGTTATACATCGTTGGAAAGAACAAGCTAAAAGCTTTCACCAAGCTGTAAATGGTTTCTGCAGCAAAAGAAATGTGAAAGTTAAATGCAACTGTATATGAAAAATACAGAATCATCAACAATATTCCCAATAACATATTTCCTAGATGAGTCAATTTGAAGTTCCTTTCCTAAGCCTCTATCAAGAAGAGTTATACATCGTTGGAAAGAAAAAGCTAAGGGCTTTCAACCAAACTATAAATGGTTTATGCAGGAAAAGAAATGTGAAAGTGAAATGCAACTGCATATGGAAAATACATAATCATAGGTATATGAAAATTACAGATTCACCAACAATATTGCCAGTGACATATTTCATAGATGAGTTAATTTTAAGTTCCTTTCCTAAGCCTCTATCAATGAGATTTATACATCGTTGGAAAGAAAAAGCTAAGAGCTTTCAACCAAGCTATAAATGGTTTATGCAGCAAAAGAAATGTTAAAGTTAAATGCAACTGTATATGAAAAATACTCAATCATCAACAATACTCCCAGTGACATATTTCCCAGGTGAGTCAATTTTAAGTTCCTTTCCTAAGCCTCTATGAAGGAGAGTTATACATCGTTGGAAAGAACAAGCTAAGAGCTTTCAACCAAGCTGTAAATGGTTTCTGCAGCAAAAGAAATGTGAAAGTTAAATGCAACTGTATATGAAAAATACAAAATCATCAACAATATTGCCAGTGACATATTTCCCAGTTGAGTCAATTTTAAGTTCCTTTCCTAAGCCTCTATCAAGGAGAGTTATACATCGTTGGAAAGAAAAAGCTAAGGGCTTTCAACCAAACTATAAACGGTTTATGCAGGAAAAGAAATGTGAAAGTGAAATGCAACTGCATATGGAAAATACATAATCATAGGTATATGAAAATTACAGATTCACCAACAATATTGCAGCTAAGAGATTTAAAGCAAGCTTTAAACAGTTTATGCAGCGAAAAAAATGTGAAAGTTAAATGCAACTGTATATGAAAAATACAAAATCATCAACAATATTCCCAGTGACATATTTCCCAGGCGAGTCAATTTTAAGTTCCTTTCCTAAGCTTCTATCAATGAGAGTTATATATCGCTGGAAAGAACAAGCTAAGAGCTTTCAATCAAGCTGTAAGTCGTTTATGCAGCAAAAGAAATGTGAAAGTTAAATGCAACTGTATATGAAAAATACAAAATCAGCAACAATATTCCCAGTGACATATTTCCCAGGTGAGTCAATTTTAAGTTCCTTTCCTAGGCCTCTATCAAGGAGAGTTATACATCGTTGGAAAGAACAAGTTAAGAGCTTTCAACCAAGCTGTAAATGGTTTATGCAGCGAAAAAAATGTGAAAGTTAAATGCAACTGTATATGAAAAATACTAAATCACCAACAATATTGCCAGTGACATATTTCCTGGATGAGTCAATTTTAAGTTCCTTTCCTAAGCTTCTATCAATGAGAGTTATACATCGCTAGAAAGAACAAGCTCAGAGCTTTCAATCAAGCTGTAAGTCGTTTATGCAGCAAAACAAATGTGAAAGTTAAATGTAACTGTATATGAAAAATACAAAATCATCAACAATATTCCCAGTGACATATTTCCCAGGTGAGTCAATTTTAAGTAACTTTCCTAAGCCTCTATCCAGGAGAGTTATACATCGTTGGAAAGAACAAGTTAAGAGCTTTCAACCAAGCTGTAATTGGTTTCTGCAGCAAAAGAAATGTGAAAGTTAAATGCAACTGTATATGAAAAATACAAAGTCATCAACAATATTGCCAGTAACATATTTCCTAGATGAGTCAATTTTAAGTTCCTTTCCTAAGCCTCTATCAAGGAGAGTTATACATCGTTGGAAAGAACAAGCTAAGGACTTTCAACCAAGCTATAACCGGTTTATGCAACAAAAGAAATGTGAAAGTTAAATGCAACTGTACATGAAAAATACAAAATCATCAACAATATTCCCAGTAACATATTTCCTAAGTGAGTCAATTATAAGTTCCTTCCCTAAGCCTCTATCAACGAGAGTTATACATCGTTGGAAAGACCAGTCTAAGAGCTTTCAACCGAACTATAAATGGTTTATGCAGGAAAAGAAATGTGAAAGTTAAATGCAACTACATATGGAAAATACATAATCATAGGTATATGAAAATTACAGATTCACCAACAATATTGCCAGTGACATATTTCCTAGATGAGTCAATTTGAAGTTCCTTTCCTAAGCCTCTATCAATGAGAGTTATACATCGTTGGAAAGAATAAGCTAAAAGCTTTCAACCAAGCTGTAAATGGTTTCTGCAGCAAAAGAAATGTGAAAGTTAAATGCAACTGTATATGAAAAATACACAATCATTAACAATATTGTCAGTGACATAATTCCTAGATGAATCAATTTTAAGTTCCGTTCCTAAGTCTCTACCAACGAGATTTATACATCGTTGGAAAGACCAAGCTAAGATCTTTCAACCAATCAATAAATGGTTTATGCAGCAAAAGAAATGTGAAAATTATATGCCATTATATATGAAAAATACAGATTCATCAACAATATTCCCAGTGACATATTTCCTAGAGGGGTCAATTTTAAGTTTCTTTCCTAAGCCTCTATCAATGGGAGTTATACATCGTTGGAGAGAACAAGCTAAGGGCTTTCAACCAAGCTACAAATGGTTTATGCAGCAAAAGAAATGTGAAAGTTAGGTGCAACTGTATATGAAAAATACTAAATCACCAATAATATTGCCAGTGACATATTTCCTGGAAGAGTCAATTTTAAGTTCCTTTCCTAAGCTTCTATCAATGAGAGTTATACATCGCTGGAAAGAACAAGCTAAGAGCTTTTAATCAAGCTGTAAGTCGTTTATGCAACAAAAGAAATGTGAAAGTTAAATGTAACTGTACATGAAAAATACAAAATCATCAACAATATTCCCATTGACATATTTCCTAAGTGAGTCAATTATAAGTTCCTTCTCTAAGCCTCTATCAACGAGAGTTATACATCGTTCGAAAGAACAGTCTAAGAGCTTCCAATCATGCTATAAATGGCTTAAGCAACAATAGAAATGTGAAAGTTAGGTGCAACTGTATATGAAAAATACTAAATCACCAACAATATTCCCGGTGACATATTTCCTGGAAGAGTCAATTTTAAGTTCCTTCCCTAAGCCTCTTTCAATGAGAGTTATACATCGTTGGAAAGAACAAGCTAAGGACTTTCAATCAAGCTATAAATGATTTATGCAACAAAAGAAATATGAAAGTTAAATACAACTGTATATGAAAAACACAAAATCATCAACAATATTGCCAGTGACATATTTACTAAGTGTGTCAATTATAAGTTCCTTCCCTAAGCCTCTATCAATGAGAGTTATACATCGCTGAAAAGAGCAAGCTAAGAGATTTCAATCAAGCTATAAACAGTTTATGCAACAATAGAAATGTGAAAGTTAGGTGCAACTGTATATGAAAAATACTAAACCATCAACAATATTCCCAGTGACATATTTCCTAGTTGAGTCAATTTTAAGTTCCTTCCCTAAGCCTCTTTCAATGAGAGTTATACATCGCTGCAAAGAACAAGCTAAGGACTTTCAATCAAGCTATAAATGATTTATGCAACAAAAGAAATATGAAAGTTAAATACAACTGTATATGAAAAACACAAAGTCATCAACAATATTGCCAGTAACATATTTCCTAGATGAGTCAATTTTAAGTTCCTTTCCTAAGCTTCTATCAATGAGAGTTATACATCGGTGGAAAGAACAAGCTAAGAGCTTTCAATCAAGCTGTAAGTCGTTTATGCAACAAAACAAATGTGAAAGCTAAATGTAACTGTATATGAAAAATACAGAGTCATCAACAATATTGCCAGTGACATATTTACTAAGTGTGTCAATTATAAGTTCCTTCCCTAAGCCTCTATCAATGAGAGTTATACATCGCTGAAAAGAGCAAGCTAAGAGATTTCAATCAAGCTATAAACAGTTTATGCAACAATAGAAATGTGAAAGTTAGGTGCAACTGTATATGAAAAATACTAAACCATCAACAATATTCCCAGTGACATATTTCCTAGTTGAGTCAATTTTAAGTTCCTTCCCTAAGCCTCTTTCAATGAGAGTTATACATCGTTGGAAAGAACAAGCTAAGGACTTTCAATCAAGCTATAAATGATTTATGCAACAAAAGAAATATGAAAGTTAAATACAACTGTATATGAAAAACACAAAATCATCAACAATATTTCCAGTGACATATTTCCTAAGTGTGTCAATTATAAGTTCCTTCCCTAAGCCTCTATCAATGAGAATTATAGACCGTTGGAAAGAACAAGCTAGGAGCTTTCAATCAAGCTGTAAGTCGTTTATGCAGCAAAAGAAATGTGAAAGTTAAATGCAACTGTATATGAAAAAATGCAAAATCATCAACAATATTCCCAGTGACATATTTCCCAGGTGAGTCAATTTTAAGTTCCTTTCCTAAGCCTCTATCAAGGAGACTTATACATCGCTAGAAAGAACAAGCTAAGAGCTTTCAATCAAGCTGTAAGTCGTTTATGCAGCAAAAGAAATCTGAAAGTTAAATGCAACTGTATATGAAAAATACAAAGTCATCAACAATATTGCCAGTAACATATTTCCTAGATGAGTCAATTTTAAGTTCCTTTCCTAAGCCTCTATCAAGGAGAGTTATACATCGTAGGAAAGAACAAGCTGAGGACTTTCAACCAAGCTATAAACGGTTTATGCAACAAAAGAAATGTGAAAATTAAATGCAACTGTACATGAAAAATACAAAATCATCAACAATATTCCCATTGACATATTTCCTAAGTGAGTCAATTATAAGTTCCTTCCCTAAGCCTCTATCAACGAGAGTTATACATCGTTCGAAAGAACAGTCTAAGAGCTTTCAATCAAGCTATAAATGGCTTATGCAACAACAGAAATGTGAAAGTTAGGTGCAACTGTATATGAAAAATACTAAATCACCAACAATATTGCCAGTGACATATTTCCTGGAAGAGTCAATTTTAAGTTCCTTTCCTAAGCTTCTATCAATGAGAGTTATACATCGCTGGAAAGAACAAGCTAAGAGCTTTCAATCAAGCTGTAAGTCGTTTATGCAACAAAACAAATGTGAAAGTTAAATGTAACTGTACATGAAAAATACAAAATCATCAACAATATTCCCATTGACATATTTCCTAAGTGAGTCAATTATAAGTTCCTTCCCTAAGCCTCTATCAACGAGAGTTATACATCGTTCGAAAGAACAGTCTAAGAGCTTTCAATCAAGCTATAAATGGCTTATGCAACAATAGAAATGTGAAAGTTAGGTGCAACTGTATATGAAAAATACTAAATCACCAACAATATTCCCGGTGACATATTTCCTAGATTAGTCAATTTTAAGTTCCTTTCCTAAGCCTCTATCAGCGAGGGTTATCTTCGTTGGAATATAAGGGATTTCAACTAAGCTATATACGGTATATGCAGCGACAAAAATGTGAGAGTTAAATACAACTGTATATAAAATATACAGACTCATCAACAATATTCCTCGTGGCATAATTCCGAGATCCGTCAATTTTAAGTTCCTTTCCTAAGCTTCTATCAACCACAGTTATACATCTTTGGAAAGAACAAAATAAGGGCTTTCAATCACACTATAAATAGTTTTTGCAGCAAAAGAAATGTGAAAGTTAAATGCAACTGTACATGAAAAATACGAAATCATCAACAATATTCCCATTGACATATTTCCTAAGTGAGTCAATTATAAGTTCCTTCCCTAAGCCTCTATCAACGAGAGTTATACATCGTTCGAAAGAACAGTCTAAGAGCTTTCAACCAAGCTATAAATGGCTTATGCAACAATAGAAATGTGAAAGTTAGGTGCAACTGTATATGAAAAATACTAAATCACCAACAATATTGCCAGTGACATATTTCCTAAGTGTGTCAATTATAAGTTCCTTCCCTAAGCCTCTATCAATGAGAGTTATACATCGCTGAAAAGAACAAGCTAAGAGATTTCAATCAAGCTATAAACAGTTTATGCAACAATAGAAATGTGAAAGTTAGGTGCAACTGTATATGAAAAATACTAAACCATCAACAATAATCCCAGTGACATATTTCCTAGATTAGTCAATTTTAAGTTCCTTTTCTATGCGTCTATCAGCGAGAGTTATCTTCGTTGGAAAGAACAAAATAAGGGATTTGAACTAAGCTATATACGGTATATGCAGCGGAAAAAATGTGAGAGTTAAATACAACTGTATATGAAAAATACAGAGTCATCAACAATATTCCTCGTGACATAATTCCGAGATCCGTCAATTTTAAGTTCCTTTCCTAAGCTTCTATCAACCACAGTTATACATCGTTGGAAAGAACAAAATAAGGGCTTTCAATCACAGCATAGTTTTTGCAGCAAAAAAATGTGAAAGTTAAATGCAACTGTATATGAAAAATACAGAATCATCAACAATATTCCAAGTGACATATTTCCTAAGTGTGTCAATTATAAGTTCCTTCCCTAAGCCTCTATCAATGAGAGTTATACATTGTTGGAAAGAACAAGCTAGGAGCTTTCAATCAAGCTATAAATGATTTATGCAACAAAAGAAATGTGAAAGTTAAATGCAACTGTATATGAAAAACACAAAATCATCAACAATATTTCCAGTGACATATTTCCTAAGTGTGTCAATTATAAGTTCCTTCCCTAAGCCTCTATCAATGAGAATAACACATCGTTGGAAAGAACAAGCTAGGAGCTTTCAATCAAGCTGTAAGTCGTTTATGCAGCAAAAGAAATGTGAAAGTTAAATGCGACTGTATATGAAAAATACAAAATCATCAACAATATTCCCAGTGACATATTTCCCAGGTGAGTCAATTTTCAGTTTCTTTCCTAAGCTTCTATCAATGAGAGTTATACGTCGCTGGAAAGAACAAGGTAAGGGCTTTCAACCAAGCTATAAATGGTTTATGCAGCAAAAGAAATGTGAAAGTTAAATGCAACTGTACATGAAAAATACAAAATCATCAACAATATTCCCATTGACATATTTCCTAAGTGAGTCAATTATAAGTTCCTTCCCTAAGCCTCTACCAACGAGAGTTATACATCGTTCGAAAGAACAGTCTAAGAGCTTTCAATCAAACTATAAATGGCTTATGCAACAATAGAAGTGTGAAAGTTAGGTGCAACTGTATATGAAAAATACTAAATCACCAACAATATTGCCAGTGACATATTTCCTGGATGAGTCAATTTTAAGTTCCTTTCCTAAGCTTCTATCAATGAGAGTTATACATCGCTAGAAAGAACAAGCTAAGAGCTTTCAACCAAGTTGTAAGCCGTTTATGCAACCAAACAAATGTGAAAGTTAAATGTAACTGTACATGAAAAATACAAAATCATCAACAATATTCCCATTGACATATTTCCTAAGTGAGTCAATTATAAGTTCTTTCTCTAAGCCTCTATCAACGAGAGTTATACATCGTTCGAAAGAACAGTATAAGAGCTTTCAATCAAGCTATAAATGGCTTATGCAGCAATAGAAATGTGAAAGTTAGGTGCAACTGTATATGAAAAATACAAAATCATCAACAATATTGCCAGTGACATATTTCCTGGAAGAGTCAATTTTAAGTTCCTTTCCTAAGCTTCTATCAATGAGGGTTATACATCGCTGGAGAGAACAAGCTAAGAGCTTTCAATCAAGCTGTAAGTCGTTTATGCAGCAAAAGAAATGTGAAAGTTAAATGCAACTGTATATGAAAAATACAAAATCATCAACAATATTCCCAGTGACATATTTCCCAGGTGAGTCAATTTTAAGTAACTTTCCTAAGCCTCTATCAAGGAGAGTTATACATCGTTGGAAAGAACAAGTTAAGAGCTTTCAACCAAGCTGTAATTGGTTTCTGCAGCAAAAGAAATGTGAAAGTTAAATGCAACTGTATATGAAAAATACAAAGTCATCAACAATATTGCCAGTAACATATTCCCTAGATAAGTCAATTTTAAGTTCCTTTCCTAAGCCTCTATCAAGGAGAGTTATACATCGTTGGAAAGAACAAGCTAAGGACTTTCAACCAAGCTATAACCGGTTTATGCAACAAAAGAAATGTGAAAGTTAAATGCAACTGCACATGAAAAATACAAAATCATCAACAATACTCCCAGTGACATATTTCCCAGGTGAGTCAATTTTAAGTTCCTTTCCTAAGCCTCTATGAAGGAGAGTTATACATCGTTGGAAAGAACAAGCTAAGAGATTTAAAGCAAGCTTTAAACAGTTTATGCAGCGAAAAAAATGTGAAAGTTAAATGCAACTGTATATGAAAAATACAAAATCATCAACAATATTCCCAGTGACATATTTCCCAGGCGAGTCAATTTTAAGTTCCTTTCCTAAGCTTCTATCAATGAGAGTTATACATCGCTGGAAAGAACAAGCTAAGAGCTTTCAATCAAGCTGTAAGTCGTTTATGCAGCGAAAGAAATGTGAAAGTTAAATGCAACTGTATATGAAAAATACAAAATCAGCAACAATATTCCCAGTGACATATTTCCCAGGTGAGTCAATTTTAAGTTCCTTTCCTAAGCTTCTATCAATGAGAGTTATACATCGCTGGAAAGAACAAGCTAAGAGCTTTCAATCAAGCTGTAAGTCGTTTATGCAGCAAAAGAAATGTGAAAGTTAAATGCAACTGTATATGAAAAATACAAAATCAGCAACAATATTCCCAGTGACATATTTCCCAGGTGAGTCAATTTTAAGTTCCTTTTCTAAGCGTCTATCAGCGAGAGTTATCTTCGTTGGAAAGAACAAAATAAGGGATTTGAACTAAGCTATATACGGTATATGCAGCGGAAAAAATGTGAGAGTTAAATACAGCTGTATATGAAAAATACAGAGTCATCAATAATATTCCTCGTGACATAATTCCGAGATCCGTCAATTTTAAGTTCCTTTCCTAAGCTTCTATCAACCACAGTTATACATCGTTGGAAAGAACAAAATAAGGGCTTTCAATCACAGCATAGTTTTTGCAGCAAAAAAATGTGAAAGTTAAATGCAACTGTATATGAAAAATACAGAATCATCAACAATATTCCAAGTGACATATTTCCTAAGTGTGTCAATTATAAGTTCCTTCCCTAAGCCTCTATCAATGAGAGTTATACATTGTTGGAAAGAACAAGCTAGGAGCTTTCAATCAAGCTATAAAAGATTTATGCAACAAAAGAAATGTGAAAGTTAAATGCAACTGTATATGAAAAACACAAAATCATCAACAATATTTCCAGTGACATATTTCCTAAGTGTGTCAATTATAAGTTCCTTCCCTAAGCCTCTATCAATGAGAATAACACATCGTTGGAAAGAACAAGCTAGGAGCTTTCAATCAAGCTGTAAGTCGTTTATGCAGCAAAAGAAATGTGAAAGTTAAATGCAACTGTATATGAAAAATACAAAATCATCAACAATAGTCCCAGTGACATATTTCCCAGGTGAGTCAATTTTAAGTTTCTTTCCTAAGCTTCTATCAATGAGAGTTATACGTCGCTGGAAAGAACAAGGTAAGGGCTTTCAACCAAGCTATAAATGGTTTATGCAGCAAAAGAAATGTGAAAGTTAAATGCAACTGTACATGAAAAATACAAAATCATCAACAATATTCCCATTGACATATTTCCTAAGTGAGTCAATTATAAGTTCCTTCCCTAAGCCTCTATCAACGAGAGTTATACATCGTTCGAAAGAACAGTCTAAGAGCTTTCAATCAAACTATAAATGGCTTATGCAACAATAGAAATGTGAAAGTTAGGTGCAACTATATATGAAAAATACTAAATCACCAACAATATTGCCAGTGACATATTTCCTGGATGAGTCAATTTTAAGTTCCTTTCCTAAGCTTCTATCAATGAGAGTTATACATCGCTAGAAATAACAAGCTAAGAGCTTTCAATCAAGTTGTAAGCCGTTTATGTAACCAAACAAATGTGAAAGTTAAATGTAACTGTACATGAAAAATACAAAATCATCAACAATATTCCCATTGACATATTTCCTAAGTGAGTCACTTATAAGTTCTTTCTCTAAGCCTCTATCAACGAGAGTTATACATCGTTCGAAAGAACAGTATAAGAGCTTTCAATCAAGCTATAAATGGCTTATGCAGCAATAGAAATGTGAAAGTTAGGTGCAACTGTATATGAAAAATACAAAATCATCAACAATATTGCCAGTGACATATTTCCTGGAAGAGTCAATTTTAAGTTCCTTTCCTAAGCTTCTATCAATGAGAGTTATACATCGCTGGAAAGAACAAGCTAAGAGCTTTCAATCAAGCTGTAAGTCGTTTATGCAGCAAAAGAAATGTGAAAGTTAAATGCAACTGTATATGAAAAATACAAAATCATCAACAATATTCCCAGTGACATATTTCCCAGGTGAGTCAATTTTAAGTAACTTTCCTAAGCCTCTATCAAGGAGAGTTATACATCGTTGGAAAGAACAAGTTAAGAGCTTTCAACCAAGCTGTAATTGGTTTCTGCAGCAAAAGAAATGTGAAAGTTAAATGCAACTGTATATGAAAAATACAAAGTCATCAACAATATTGCCAGTAACATATTCCCTAGATAAGTCAATTTTAAGTTCCTTTCCTAAGCCTCTATCAAGGAGAGTTCTACATCGTTGGAAAGAACAAGCTAAGGACTTTCAACCAAGCTATAACCGGTTTATGCAACAAAAGAAATGTGAAAGTTAAATGCAACTGTACATGAAAAATACAAAATCATCAACAATACTCCCAGTGACATATTTCCCAGGTGAGTCAATTTTAAGTTCCTTTCCTAAGCCTCTATGAAGGAGAGTTATACATCGTTGGAAAGAACAAGCTAAGAGATTTAAAGCAAGCTTTAAACAGTTTATGCAGCGAAAAAAATGTGAAAGTTAAATGCAACTGTATATGAAAAATACAAAATCATCAACAATATTCCCAGTGACATATTTCCCAGGCGAGTCAATTTTAAGTTCCTTTCCTAAGCTTCTATCAATGAGAGTTATACATCGCTGGAAAGAACAAGCTAAGAGCTTTCAATCAAGCTGTAAGTCGTTTATGCAGCAAAAGAAATGTGAAAGTTAAATGCAACTGTATATGAAAAATACAAAATCAGCAACAATATTCCCAGTGACATATTTCCCAGGTGAGTCAATTTTAAGTTCCTTTCCTAGGCCTCTATCAAGGAGAGTTATACATCGTTGGAAAGAACAAGTTAAGAGCTTTCAACCAAGCTGTAAATGGTTTATGCAGCGAAAAAAATGTGAAAGTTAAATGCAACTGTATATGAAAAATACAAAATCATCAACAATATTCCCAGTGACATATTTCCTAGATGAGTCAATTTGAAGTTCCTTTCCTAAGCCTCTATCAATGAGAGTTATACATCGTTGGAAAGAACAAGCTAAAAGCTTTCAACCAAGCTGTAAATGGTTTCTGCAGCAAAAGAAATGTGAAAGTTAAATGCAACTGTATATGAAAAATACAGAATCATCAACAATATTCCCAATAACATATTTCCTAGATGAGTCAATTTGAAGTTCCTTTCCTAAGCCTCTATCAAGAAGAGTTATACATCGTTGGAAAGAAAAAGCTAAGGGCTTTCAACCAAACTATAAATGGTTTATGCAGCAAAAGAAATGTGAAAGTAAAATGCAACTGTATATGAAAAATACAGAATCACCAACAATATTGTCAGTGACATATTTCCTAGATGAGTCAATTTTAACTTCCTTTCCTAAGCCTCTATCAATGAGATTTATACATCGTTGGAAAGAACAAGCTAAGAGCTTTCAACCAAGCTATAAATGGTTTATGCAGCAAAAGAAATGTGAAAGTTAAATGCAACTGCATATGGAAAATACATAATCATAGGTATATGAAAATTACAGATTCACCAACAATATTGCCAGTGACATATTTCCTAGATGAGTTAATTTTAAGTTCCTTTCCTAAGCCTCTATCAATGAGATTTATACATCGTTGGAAAGAAAAAGCTAAGAGCTTTCAACCAAGCTATAAATGGTTTATGCAGCAAAAGAAATGTTAAAGTTAAATGCAACTGTATATGAAAAATACTCAATCATCAACAATACTCCCAGTGACATATTTCCCAGGTGAGTCAATTTTAAGTTCCTTTCCTAAGCCTCTATGAAGGAGAGTTATACATCGTTGGAAAGAACAAGCTAAGAGCTTTCAACCAAGCTGTAAATGGTTTCTGCAGCAAAAGAAATGTGAAAGTTAAATGCAACTGTATATGAAAAATACAAAATCATCAACAATATTGCCAGTGACATATTTCCCAGTTGAGTCAATTTTAAGTACCTTTCCTAAGCCTCTATCAAGGAGAGTTATACATCGTTGGAAAGAAAAAGCTAAGGGCTTTCAACCAAACTATAAACGGTTTATGCAGGAAAAGAAATGTGAAAGTGAAATGCAACTGCATATGGAAAATACATAATCATAGGTATATGAAAATTACAGATTCACCAACAATATTGCCAGTGACATATTTCCTAGATGAGTCAATTTGAAGTTCCTTTCCTAAGCCTCTATCAATGAGAGTTATACATCGTTGGAAAGAACAAGCCTGGAGCTTTCAATCAAGCTATAAATGATTTATGCAACAAAAGAAATATGAAAGTTAAATGCAACTGTATATGAAAAATACTAAACCATCAACAATATTCCCAGTGACATATTTCCTAGTTGAGTCAATTTTAAGTTCCTTCCCTAAGCCTCTATCAATGAGAGTTATACATCGTTGGAAAGAACAAGCCTGGAGCTTTCAATCAAGCTATAAATGATTTATACAACAAAAGAAATATGAAAGTTAAATGCAACTAACTAAAGTAAAATACTAAACCATCAACAATATTCCCAGTGACATATTTCCTAGTTGAGTCAATTTTAAGTTCCTTCCCTAAGCCTCTATCAATGAGAGTTATACATCGTTGGAAAGAACAAGCCTGGAGCTTTCAATCAAGCTATAAATGATTTATGCAGCATAAGAAATATGAAAGTTAAATGCAACTGTATATGAAAAACACAAAATCATCAACAATATTTCCAGTGACATATTTCCTAAGTGTGTCAATTATAAGTTCCTTCCCTAAGCCTCTATCAATGAGAATTATAGATCGTTGGAAAGAACAAGCTAGAGCTTTCAATCAAACTGTAAGTCGTTTATGCAGCAAAAGAAATGTGAAAGTTAAATGCAACTGTATATGAAAAAATGCAAAATGATCAACAATATTCCCAGTGACATATTTCCCAGGTGAGTCAATTTTAAGTTCCTTTCCTAAGCCTCTATCAAGGAGAGTTATACATCGTTGGAAAGAACAAGTTAAGAGCTTTCAACCAAGCTGTAAATGGTTTCTGCAGCAAAAGAAATGTGAAAGTTAAATGCAACTGTATATGAAAAATACAAAATCATCAACAATATTGCCAGTGACATATTTCCTGGAAGAGTCAATTTTAAGTTCCTTTCCTAAGCTTCAATCAATGAGGGTTATACATCGCTGGAAAGAACAAGCTAAGAGCTTTCAATCAAGCTGTAATTGGTTTCTGCAGCAAAAGAAATGTGCAAGTTAAATGCAACTGTATATGAAAAATACAAAGTCATCAACAATATTGCCAGTAACATATTTCCTAGATGAGTCAATTTTAAGTTCCTTTCCTAAGCCTTTATCAAGGAGAGTTATACATCGTTGGAAAGAACAATCTAAGGACTTTCAACCAAGCTATAAACGGTTTATGCAACAAAAGAAATGTGAAAGTTAAATGCAACTGTACATGAAAAATACAAAATCATCAACAATATTCCCATTGACATATTTCTTAAGTGAGTCAATTATAAGTTCCTTCCCTAAGCCTCTACCAACGAGAGTTATACATCGTTCGAAAGAACAGTCTAAGAGCTTTCAATCAAGCTATAAATGGCTTAAGCAACAACAGAAATGTGAAAGTTAGGTGCAACTGTATATGAAAAGTACTAAATCACCAACAATATTGCCAGTGACATATTTCCTGGAAGAGTCAATTTTAAGTTCCTTTCCTAAGCTTCTATCAATGAGAGTTATACATCGCTGGAAAGAACAAGCTAAGAGCTTTCAATCAAGCTATAAGTCGTTTATGCAACAAAACAAATGTGAAAGTTAAATGTAACTGTACATGAAAAATACAAAATCATCAACAATATTCCCATTGACATATTTCCTAAGTGAGTCAATTATAAGTTCCTTCCCTAAGCCTCTATCAACGAGAGTTATACATCGTTGGAGAGAACAAGCTAAGGGCTTTCAACCAAGCTTTAAATGGTTTATGCAGCAAAAGACATGTGAAAGTTAAATGCCACTGTACATGAAAAATACAAAATCATCAACAATATTCCCATTGACATATTTCCTAAGTGAGTCAATTATAAGTTCCTTCCCTAAGCCTCTATCAACGAGAGTTATACATCGTTCGAAAGAACAGTCTAAGAGCTTTCAATCAAGCTATAAATGGCTTATGCAACAATAGAAATGTGAAAGTTAGGTGCAACTGTATATGAAAAATACTAAATCACCAACAATATTCCCGGTGACATATTTCCTAGATTAGTCAATTTTAAGTTCCTTTTCTAAGCGTCTATCAGCGAGAGTTATCTTCGTTGGAAAGAACAAAATAAGGGATTTGAACTAGCTATATACGGTATATGCAGCGGAAAAAATGTGAGAGTTAAATACAACTGTATATGAAAAATACAGAGTCATCAGCAATATTCCTCGTGACATAATTCCGAGATCCGTCAATTTTAAGTTCCTTTCCTAAGCTTCTATCAACCACAGTTATACATCGTGGGAAAGAACAAAATAAGGGCTTTCAATCGCACTATAAATAGTTTTTGCAGCAAAAGAAATGTGAAAGTTAAATGCAACTGTTTTAAAAAATACAGAATCATCAACAATATTCCCAGTGACATATCTCTTAGATTAGTTACTTTTAGATTCCTTTCCTAAGCTTCTACCAACGAGATTTGTACATCGTTGGAAAGAAAAAATAACGGCTTTCAATAAAGCTATAAGCGGTTTATGCAGCGAAAAAAATGTGAAAATTAAATACAATTGTATATGAAAAATACAGAATCACCAACAATATTCCCAGTGACATATTTCCTAGATTTTAAGTTCCCTTTCTAAACCTCTTAAAACCTGAGTTTTACATCGTTGGAAAGACCAGTCTAAGAGTTTTCAACCAAACTATAAATGGTTTATGCAGGAAAAGAAATGTGAAAGTTAAATGCAACTGCATATGGAAAATACATAATCATAGGTATATGAAAATTACAGATTCACCAACAATATTGCCAGTGACATATTTCCTAGATGAGTCAATTTGAAGTTCCTTTCCTAAACCTCTATCAATGAGAGTTATACATCGTTGGAAAGAACAAGCTAAAAACTTTCAACCAAGCTGTAAATGGTTTCTGCAGCAAAAGAAATGTGAAAGTTAAATGCAACTGTATATGAAAAATACACAATCATTTACAATATTGTCAGTGACATAATTGCTAGATGAATCAATTTTAAGTTCCGTTCCTAAGTCTCTACCAACGAGATTTATACATCGTTGGAAAGACCAAGCTAAGATCTTTCAACCAATCAATAAATGGTTTATGCAGCAAAAGAAATGTGAAAATTATATGCCACTGTATATGAAAAATACAGATTCATCAACAATATTCCCAGTGACATATTTTCTAGAGGAGTCAATTTTAAGTTTCTTTCCCTAGCCTCTATCAATGAGAGTTATACATCGTTGGAGAGAACAAGCTAAGGGCTTTCAACCAAGCTTTAAATGGTTTATGCAGCAAAAGACATGTGAAAGTTAAATGCCACTGTACATGAAAAATACAAAATCATCAACAATATTCCCATTGACATATTTCCTAAGTGAGTCAATTATAAGTTCCTTCCCTAAGCCTCTATCAACGAGAGTTATACATCGTTCGAAAGAACAGTCTAAGAGCTTTCAATCAAGCTATAAATGGCTTATGCGACAATAGAAATGTGAAAGTTAGGTGCAACTGTATATGAAAAATACTAAATCACCAACAATATTGCCATTGACATATTCCCTGGAAGAGTCAATTTTAAGTTCATTTCCTAAGCTTCTATCAATGAGAGCTATACATCGCTGGAGAGAATAAGCTAAGAGCTTTCAATCAAGCTATAAGTCGTTTATGCAACAAAACAAATGTGAAAGTTAAATGTAACTGTACATGAAAAATACAAAATCATCAACAATATTCCCATTGACATATTTCCTAAGTGAGTCAATTATAAGTTCCTCCCCTAAGCCTCTATCAATGAGAGTTATACATCGTTGGAGAGAACAAGCTAAGGGCTTTCAACCAAGCTATAAATGGCTTATGTAACAATAGAAATGTGAAAGTTAGGTGCAACTGTATATGAAAAATACTAAATCACCAACAATATTCCCGGTGACATATTTCCTAGATTAGTCAATTTTAAGTTCCTTTCCTAAGCTTCTATCAGCGAGGGTTATCTTCGTTGGAATATAAGGGATTTCAACTAAGCTATATACGGTATATGCAGGGAAAAAAAGGTGAGAGTTAAATACAACTGTATATGAAAAATACAGACTCATCAACGATATTCCTCGTGACGTAATTCCGAGATCCGTCAATTTTAAGTTCCTTTCCTAAGTTTCTATCAACCACAGTTATACATCGTGGGAAAGAACAAAATAAGGGCTTTCAATCACAGCATAGTTTTTGCAGCAAAAAAATGTGAAAGTTAAATGCAACTGTTTTAAAAAATACAGAATCATCAACAATATTCCCAGTGACATATTTCTTAGATTAGTTACTTTTAGATTCCTTTCCTAAGCTTCTACCAACGAGATTTGTACATCGTTGGAAAGAAAAAATAACGGCTTTCAATAAAGCTATAAGCGGTTTATGCAGAGAAAAAAATGTGAAAATTAAATACAATTGTATATGAAAAATACAGAATCACCAACAATATTCCCAGTGACATATTTCCTAGATTTTAAGTTCCCTTTCTAAACCTCTTAAAACCTGAGTTTTACATCGTTGAAAATAACAAGCTAAGAGTTTTCAATTAAGCTATAAACGGTTTATGCAACAAAACAAATGTGAAAAATACAGTATCATCAACAATATTCCCAGAGACATATTTCCTAGATTATTCAATTTGAAGTTCATTTCCTAAGCCTCTTCAAACGGGACGTATTCAGCGCTGGATAGCACAAGATTAGAACTCCCAATCAAGCTATAAACAGTTTATGCAACAAAATAAATGCGAGTTAAATGCAACTGTACATGAAAAATACAGAATCATCAACAATATTCCCAGTGACTTATTTCCTAGATTAGTCAATTTTAAGTTTCTTTCCTAAGCCTCTTCAAACGAGAGGTATGCATCGCTGGAAAGAACAAGATTAGAGCTCCCAATCAAGCTATAAACAGTTTATGCAACAAAATAAATGTGAAAGTTAAATGTAACTGTATATGAAAAATACAGAATCATCAACAATATTCCCAGTGACATATTTCCTAGATTAGTCAATTTTAATTTCATTTCCTAAACCTCTTCAAACGACAGGTATACATCTCTGCAAAAGATAAGATAAGATAAGATAAGAGCTCTCAATCAAGCTATAAACGGTTTGTACAGCGAAAAAATTGTGAAAGTTAAATGCAACTGTATATGAAAAATACAGAATCATCAACAATATTCCCAGTGACATATTTTTTAGATTAGTCACTTTTAAATTCCTTTCCTAAGCTTCTACCAACGAGATTTGTACATCGTTGGAAAGAAAAAATAACGGCTTTCAATAAAGCTATAAGCGGTTTATGCAGCGAAAAAAATGTGAAAATTAAATACAATTGTATATGAAAAATACAGAATCATCAACTATATTCCTGGTAACATATTTCCGAGATCGGTCAATTTTAAGTTCCTTTCCTAAGCCTCTATCAACCATAGTTATACATCGCAGGAAAGAACAAAATAAGTACTTTCGATCACGCTACAAACGGTTTATGCAGCAGAATAAATGTGAAAGTTAAATGCAACTGTATATGAAAATTACAGATTCATCAACAATATTCCCAGTGATGTATTTCCTAGGTCAGTCAATTTTACGTTCCTTTCTTAAACCTCTTTAAACCTGAGTTTTACATCGTTGGAAAGAATAAGCTAAGGGCTTTCTTCAAACGAGAAGTATACATTCAACTGTATATGAAAAATACAAACTCATCAACAATATTCCTAGTGACATATTTCCGAGATCGGTCAATTTTAAGTTCTTTTCCTAAGCCTCTTTCAACGAGATTTTTATATCATTGGAAATAATAAGCTAAGAGATTTCAATCAAGCTGTAAATCGTTTATGCAGCAATAGAAATGTGAAAGTTAAATGCAACTGTATATGAAAAATACAAAATCATCAACAATATTCCAAGTGATATATTTCCTAGATAAGTCAATTTTAAGTTCCTTTCCTAAGCCCCTATCAACGAGAGTTATACATCGTTGGAAAGAACAAGCTAAGAGCTTTCAATCAAACTAAAAACGTTTTATGCAGAGAAAAAATGGGAAAGTTAAATACAACTTTATATGACAAATACAGATTCATCAACAATATTCCCAGAGAAATATTTCCTAGATCTGTCAATTTTAAGTTCCTTTCCTAAGTCTCTATCAACGAGAGTTGTACATCATTGGAAAGAACAAAATAAGTGCTTATAATCACGTTATAAAAGGTTTATGCAGCGAAAAAATTTGAAAATTAAATACAATTGTATATGAAAAATACAGAATCACCAACAATATTCCCAGTGTTATATTTCCTAGGTGAGTCAATTTTAAGTTCTAAAGTTTCTAAGTTTCTAAACCTCTTTCAACCTGAATTTTACATCGTTGGATAGAATAAACTAAGGTCTTCCTATCAAGCTTTAAATGGTTTATGCAGCGAAAAAATGTGAAAGTTAAATACAACTGTATATGAAAGATACAGAATCGTCAACAGTATTCGCAGTGTCATATTTCCTAGATTAGTCAATTTTAAGTTCCTTTCCAAACGAGAGGTATACGTCGCTAGAGAGAACAAGACTGCAGCTCTCACTCAAGCTATAAACGGTTTATACAGCGAAAAAAATGTGAATGTTAAATGCAACTGTATATGAAAAATACAGAATCATCAACAATATTCCCAGTAACATATTTCCTAGATTAGTCAATTTTAAGTTTCTTTCCTAAGCCTCTTAAACCGAGAGGTAAACATTGCTGGAAAGAACAAGACTACAGCTCTCAATCAAGCTATAAGCGGTTTATACAGCGAAAAAAATGTGAATGTATGAAAAATACAGAATCATCAACAATATTCCCAGTGACATATTTCTTAGATAAGTCAATTTTAAGTTTCTTTCCTAAGACTCTTCAAACGAGAGTTGTATATCGTTGGAAAGAACAAAATAAGGGCTTTCAATCACGTTACAAATGGTTTATGCAGCAAAAGAAATGTGAAAGTTAAATGTAACTGTATATGAAAAATGCAGAATCATCAACAATATTCCCAGTGACATATTTCCTAGATTAGTCAATTTTAAGTTTCTTTCCTAAGTCTCTTAAACCGAGAGGTATACATTGCTGGAAAGAACAAGACTACAGCTCTCAATCAAGCTATAAACGGTTTATACAGCGAAAAAATGTGAATGTTAAATGCAACTGTATATGAAAAATACAGAATCATCAACAATATTCACAGAGACATATTTCCTAGATCAGTCAATTTTAAGTTGCTTTCCTAAGCCTCTATCAACGAGAGTTGTACATCATTGGAAACAACAAAATAAGAGCTTTCAATCACGTTATAAAAGGTTTATGCAGCGAAAAAAATTTGAAAATTAAATACAAATGTATATGAAAAATACAGAATCACCAACAATATTCCCAGTGTCATATTTCCTAGGTGAGTCAATTTTAAGTTCCTTTTCTAAACCTCTTTCAACCTGAATTTTACATCGTTGGAAAGAATAAACTAAGGGCTTCCTATCAAGCTTTAAACGGTTTATGCAGCGAAATAATGTGAAAGTTAAATACAACTGTATATGAAAGATACAGAATCGTCAACAATATTCCCAGTGTCATATTTGCTAGATGAGTCAATTTTAAGTTTCTTTCCTAAGCCTCTTCAAACGAGAGGTATACATCGCTGGAAAGGACAAGATAAGAGCTCTCAATCAAGCTATAAACGGTTTATATAGCGAGAAAAATGTAAAAGTTAAATGCAACTGTATATGAAAAATACAGAATCATCAACAATATTCCCAGTGACATATTTCCTAGATGACTCAATTTTAAGTTCCTTCCCTAAACCTCCTTCAAGCTGAGTTTTACATCGTTGAAAAGAACAAGCTAAGAGATTTTACATCGTTGAAAAGAACAAGCTAAGAGATTTCAATCACTTTTAAATTCCATTCCTAAGCTTCTATCAATGATATTTGTACATCGTTGGAAAGCAAAAATAAATGCTTTCGATCACGCTATAAACGGTTTATGCAGCAAAAAAATGTGAAAGTTAAATGCAATTGTATATGAAAAATACAGAATCAACAACAATATTCCTGGTAACATATTTCCGAGATCGGTCAATTTTAAGTTCCTTTCCTAAGCCTCTATCAACCAGAGTTATACATCGTTGGAAATAACAAAATAAGTGCTTTCGATCACGCTATAAACGGCAAAAGAAATGTGAAAGTTAAATGCAATTGTATATGAAAAATACAGAATCACCAACAATATTCCCAGTGATATATTTCCTACATTTTAAGTTCCCTTTCTAAACCTCTTTCAACCTGAGTTTTACATCGTTGGAAATAACAAGCTAAGAGTTTTCAACTAAGCTATAAACGGTTTATGCAACAAAACAAATGTGAAAAATACAGTATCATCAAAAATACTCCCAGTGTCATATTTCCTAGATGAGTCAATTTTAAGTTCCTTTCCTAAAGCTCTTTCAACCTAAGTTTTACATCGTTGGAAAGAACAACCTAAGAGCTTTCAATTAAACTATAAACGCTTTATGCAACAAAACAAATGTGAAAGCTAAATGCAACTGTATATGAAAAATACAAAATCATCAACAATATTCCTAGTAACATATTTCCTAGATGAGTCAATTTTAAGTTCCTTTCCTAAACCTCTTTAAACCTGAGCTTTACATCGTTGGAAAGAACAACCTAAGAGCTTTCAATTAAACTATAAACGCTTTATGCAACAAAACAAATGTGAAAGCTATATGCAACTGTATATGAAAAATACAGTATCATCAACAATATTCCCACAGACATATTTCCTAGATTAGTCAATTTGAAGTTCATTACCTAAGCCTCTTCAAACGAGAGGTATTCAGAGCTGGAGAGAACAAGATTAGAACTCCCAATCAAGCTATAAACAGTTTATGCAACAAAATAAATGCGAGTTAAATGCAACTGTATATGAAAAATACAGAATCATCAACAATATTCCCAGTGACTTATTTCCTAGATTAGTCAATTTTAAGTTTCTTTCCTAAGGCTCTTAAACCGAGAGGTATACATTGCTGGAAAGAACAAGACTACAGCTCTCAATCAAGCTATAAACGGTTTATACAGCGAGAAAAATGTGAATGTTAAATGCAACTGTATATGAAAAATACAGAATCATCAACAATATTCCCAGTGACATATTTCTTAGATAAGTCAATTTTAAGTTTCTTTCCTAAGCCTCTTCAAAAGAGAGTTGTATATCGTTGGAAAGAACAAAATAAGGGCTTTCAATCACGTTACAAATGGTTTATGCAGCAAAAGAAATGTGAAAGTTAAATGTAACTGTATATGAAAAATGCAGAATCATCAAAAATATTCCCAGTGACATATTTCCTAGATTAGTCAATTTTAAGTTTCTTTCCTAATGCTCTTAAACCGAGAGGTATACATTGCTGGAAAGAACAAGACTACAGCTCTCAATCAAGCTATAAACGGTTTATACAGCGAAAAAAATGTGAATGTTAAATGCAACTGTATATGAAAAATACAGAATCGTCAACAATATTCCCAGTGTCATATTTGCTAGATGAGTCAATTTTAAGTTTCTTTCCTAAGCCTCTTCAAACAAGAGGTCTACATCGCTGGAAAGGACAAGATAAGAGCTCTCAATCAAGCTATAAACGGTTTATACAGCGAGAAAAATGTGAATGTTAAATGCAACTGTGTATGAAAAATACAGAATCGTCAACAATATTCCCAGTGTCATATTTGCTAGATGAGTCAATTTTAAGTTTCTTTCCTAAGCCTCTTCAAACGAGAGGAATACATCGCTGGAAAGGACAAGATAAGAGCTCTCAATCAAGCTATAAACGGTTTATACAGCGAGAAAAATGTAAAAGTTAAATGCAATTGTATATGAAAAATACAGAATCACCAACAATATTCCCAGTGATATATTTCCTAGATGAGTCAATTTTAAGTTCCCTTTCTAAACCTCTTTCAACCTAAGTTTTCCATCGTTGGAAATAACAAGCTAAGAGTTTTCAATTAAGCTATAAACGGTTTATGCAAAAAAACAAATGTGAAAGTTAAATGCCACTGTATATGAAAAATACAGTATCATCAACAATAATCCCAGTGTCATATTTCCTAGATGAGTCAATCTAAGTTCCATTCCTAAACCTCTTTCAACCTATGTTTTCCATCGTTGGAAAGAAAAACCTAAGAGCTTTCAATTAAGCTATAAACGGTTAATGCAACAAAACAAATGTGAAAGTTAAATGTAACTGTATATGAAAAATTCAGAATCTTCAACAATATTCCCAGTGACATATTTCCTAGATTAGTCAATTTTAAGTTTCTTTCCTAAGCCTCTTTCAACGAGAGTTTTACATCGTTGGAAAGAATAAGCTAAGAGCTTTCAATCAAGCTGTAAATAGTTTGTGCAGAGAAAAAATGTGAAAGTTAAATGCAACTGTATATGAAAAATACAGAATCATCAACAATATTCCCAGAGACTTGTTTCCTAGATCAGGCAATTTTAAGTTGCTTTCCTAAGCCTCTATCTACGAGAGTTGTATATCGTTGGAAAGAACGAAATAAGACCTTTCAATCACGTTACAAATGGTTTATGCACCAAAAGAAATGTGAAAGTTAAATGCAACTGTATATGAAAATTACAGATTCATCAACGATATTCCCAGTGATAATATTCCTAGATCAGTCACTTTTAAATTCCTTTCCTAAGCTTCTATCAATGATATTTGTACATCGTTGGAAAGCAAAAATAAATGCTTTCGATCACGCTATAAACGGTTTATTCAGCAAAAAAATGTGAAAGTTAAATGCAATTGTATATGAAAAATACAGAATCAACAACAATATTCCTGGTAACATATTTCCGAGATAGGTCAATTTTAAGTTCCTTTCCTAAGCCTCTATCAACTCTGTCGTTTTAAATAACAAAATAAGTGCTTTCCATCACGCTATAAACGGCAAAAGAAATGTGAAAGTTAAATGCAATTGTATATGAAAAATACAGAATCACCAACAATATTGCCAGTGACATATTTCCTACATTTTAAGTTCCCTTTCTAAACCTCTTTCAACCTGAGTTTTACATCGTTGGAAATAACAAGCTAAGAGTTTTCAACTAAGCTATTAACGGTTTATGCAACAAAACAAATGTGAAAAATACAGTATCATCAACAATACTCCCAGTGTCATATTTCCTAGATGAGTCAATTTTAAGTTCCTTTCCTAAAACTCTTTCAACCTAAGTTTTACATCGTTGGAAAGAACAACCTAAGGGCTTTCAATTAAACTATAAACGCTTTATCCAACAAAACAAATGTGAAAGCTATATGCAACTGTATATGAAAAATACAGTGTCATCAACAATATTCCCAGAGACATATTTCCTAGATCAGTCAATTTTAAGTTGCTTTCCTAAGCCTCTATCAACGAGAGTTGTACATCATTGGAAACAACAAAATAAGAGCTTTCAATCACGTTATAAAAGGTTTATGCAGCGAAAAAAATTTGAAAATTAAATACAAATGTATATGAAAAATACAGAATCACCAACAATATTCCCAGTGTCATATTTCCTAGGTGAGTCAATTTTAAGTTCCTTTTCTAAACCTCTTTCAACCTGAATTTTACATCGTTGGAAAGAATAAACTAAGGGCTTCCTATCAAGCTTTAAACGGTTTATGCAGCGAAAAAATGTGAAAGTTAAATACAACTGTATATGAAAAATACAGAATCGTCAACAATATTCCCAGTGACATATTGCCTAGATTAGTCAATTTTAATTACATTTCCTAAGCCCCTTCAAACGAGATGTATACATCGCTGGAAAGGACAAGATAAGGGCTCTCAAGCAAGCTATAAACGGTTTATACAGCGAGAAAAATGTAAAAGTTAAATGCAACTGTATATGAAAAATACAAAATCATCAACAATATTCCCAGTAACATATTTCCTAGATGACTCAATTTTAAGTTCCTTCCCTAAACCTCCTTCAAGCTGAGTTTTACATCGTTGAAAAGAACAAGCTAAGAGATTTTACATCGTTGAAAAGAACAAGCTAAGAGATTTCAGTCACTTTTAAATACCTTTCCTAAGCTTCTATCAATGAGATTTGTACATAGTTGGAAAGAAAAAATAAGTGCTTTCGATCACGCTATAAATGGTTTATGCAGCAAAAAAATGTGAAAGTTAAATGCAATTGTATATGAAAAATACAGAATCAACAACAATATTCCTGGTAACATATTTCCGAGATCGGTAAATTTTAAGTTCCTTTCCTAAGCCTCTATCAACCAGAGTTATACATCGTTGGAAAGAACAAAATAAGTGCTTTCGATCACGCTATAAACGGTTTATGCAGCAAAAGAAATGTGAAAGTTAAATGCAATTGTATATGAAAAATACAGAATCACCAACAATATTCCCAGTGATATATTTCCTAGATGAGTCAATTTTAAGTTCCCTTTCTAAACCTCTTTCAACCTGAGTTTTACATCGTTGGATTTAACAAGTTAAGAGTTTTCAATTAAGCTATAAATGGTTATGCAACAAAACAAATGTGAAAGTTAAATGCCACTGTATATGAAAAATACAGTATCATCAACAGTAATCCCAGTGTCATATTTCCTAGATGAGTCAATTTTAAGTTCATTTCCTAAACCTCTTTCAACCTAAGTTTTCCATCGTTGGAAATAACAAGCTAAGATTTTTCAATTAAGCTATAAACGGTTTATGCAAAAAAACAAATGTGAAAGTTAAATGCCACTGTATATGAAAAATACAGTATCATCAACAATAATCCCAGTGTCATATTTCCTAGATGAGTCAATTTTAAGTTCCTTTCCTAAACCTCTTTCAACCTAAGTTTTCCATCGTTGGAAAGAACAACCTAAGAGCTTTCAATTAAGCTATAAACGGTTAATGCAACAAAACAAATGTGAAAGTTAAATGCAACTGTATATGAAAAATACAAAATCATCAACAATATTCCCAGTGACATATTTCCTAGATGAGTCAATTTTAAGTTTCTTTCCTAAACCTCTTTCAACGAGAGTTTTACATCGTTGGAAAGAATAAGCTAAGAGCTTTCAATCAAGCTGTAAATAGTTTATGCAGAGAAAAAATGTGAAAGTTAAATGCAACTGAATATGAAAAATACAAAATCATCAAAAATATTCACAGAGACTTGTTTCCTAGATCAGGCAATTTTAAGTTGCTTTCCTAAGCCTCTATCTACGAGAGTTGTATATCGTTGGAAGGAACGAAATAAGAGCTTTCAATCACGTTACAAACGGTTTATGCACCAAAAGAAATGTGAAAGTTAAATGCAACTGTATATGAAAATTACATTCATCAACGATATTCCCAGTGATAATATTCCTAGATCAGTCACTTTTAAATTCCTTTCCTAAGCTTCTATCAAGGAGATTTGTACATCGTTGGAAAGCAAAAATAAATGCTTTCGATCACGCTATAAACGGTTTATACAGCAAAAAAATGTAAAATTTAAATGCAATTGTATATGAAAAATACAGAATCAACAACAATATTCCTGGTAACATATTTCCGAGATCGGTCAATTTTAAGTTCCTTTCCTAAGCATCTATCAACCAAAGTTATACATCGTTGGAAAGAACAAAATAAGTGCTTTCGATCATGCTATAAATGGCAAAAGAAATGTTAAAGTTAAATGCAATTGTATATGAAAAATACAGAATCACCAACAATATTCCCAGTGACATATTTCCTACATTTTAAGTTCCCTTTCTAAACCTCTTTCAACCTGAGTTTCACATCGTTGGAAATAACAAGCTAAGAGTTTTCAATTAAGCTATAAACGGTTTATGCAACAAAACAAATGTGAAAAATACAGTATCATCAACAATACTCCCAGTGTCATATTTCCTAGATGAGTCAATTTTAAGTTCCTTTCCTAAAGCTCTTTCAACCTAAGTTTTACATCGTTGGAAAGAACAACCTAACAGCTTTCAACTAAACTATAAACGCTTTATGCAACAAAACAAATGTGAAAGCTAAATGCAACTGTATATGAAAAATACAGTATCATCAACAATATTCCCAGAGACATAGTTCCTAGATTAGGCAATTTGAAGTTTATTTCCTAAGCCTCTTCAAACGAGAGGTATTCAGCGCTGGAGAGAACAAGATTAGAACTCCCAATCAAGCTATAAACAGTTTATGCAACAAAATAAATGCGAGATAAATGCAACTGTATATGAAAAATACAGAATCATCAACAATATTCCCAGTGACATATTGCCTAGATTAGTCAATTTTAATTACATTTCCTAAGCCTCTTCAAACGAGAGGTATACATCGCTGGAATGGACAAGATAAGAGCTCTCAATCAAGCTATAAATGGTATATACAGCGAAAAAATTGTGAAAGTTAAATGCAACTGTATATGAAAAATACAGAATCATCAATAATATTCCCAGTGACATATTTCTTAGACTAGTCACTTTTAAATTCCTTTCCTAAGCTTCTACCAACGAGATTTGTACATCGTTGAAAAGAAAAAATAACGGCATTCAATAAAGCTATAAGCGGTTTATGCAGCGAAAAAAATGTGAAAGTTAAATGCAATTGTATATGAAAAATACAGAATCAACAACAATATTCCTGGTAACATATTTCCGAGATCGGTCAATTTTAAGTTCCTTTCTTAAGCCTCCATCAACCAGAGTTATACATCGTTGGAAAGAACAAAATAAGTGCTTTCGATCACGCTATAAACGGTTTATGCAGCAAAAGAAATGTGAAAGTTAAATGCAATTGTATATGAAAAAAAACAGAATCACCAACAATATTCCCAGTGATATATTTCCTAGATGAGTCAATTTTAAGTTGCCTTCCTAAACCTCTTTCAACCTGAGTTTTACATCGTTGGATTTAACAAGCTAAGAGTTTTCAATTAAGCTATAAACGGTTATGCAACAAAACAAATGTGAAAGTTAAATGCCACTGTATATGAAAAATACAGTATCATCAACAGTAATCCCAGTGTCATATTTCCTAGATGAGTCAATTTTAAGTTCCTTTCCTAAACCTCTTTCAACCTAAGTTTTCCATCGTTGGAAAGAACAACCTAAGAGCTTTCAATTAAGCTATAAACGGTTTATGCAACAAAACAAATTTGAAAGTTAAATGTAACTGTATATGAAAAATACAGAATCATCAACAATATTCCCAGTGACATATTTCCTAGATTAGTCAATTTTAAGTTTCTTTCCTAAGCCTCTTCAAACGAGGGGTATACATCGCTGGAAAGAACAATACTAGGGCTCTCAATCAAGCTATAAACGGTTTATACAGCGAAAAAAATGTGAAAGTGAAATGCAACTGTATATGAAAAATACAGAATCATCAACAATATTCCCAGTGACATATTTCTTAGATTAGTCAATTTTAAGTTTCTTTTCTAAGCCTCTTCAAACGAGAGGTATACATTGCTGGAAAGAACAAGATAAGAACTTTCAATCACGATATAAATGGTTTATGCAGCAAAGGAAATGTGAAAGTTAAATGCAACTGTCTATGAAAAATACAAAATCATCAACAATATTCCCAGTGACAAATTTCCTAGATGACTCAATTTTAAGTTCCTTCCCTAATCCTCCTTCAAGCTGAGCTTTACATCGTTGAAAAGAACAAGCTAATAGATTTTACATCGTTGAAAAGAACAAGCTAAGAGATTTCAGTCACTTTTAAATACCTTTCCTAAGCTTCTATCAATGAGATTTGTACATCGTTGGAAAGAAAAAATAAGTGCTTTCGATTACGCTATAAATGGTTTATGCAGCAAAAAAATGTGAAAGTTAAATGCAATTGTATATGAAAAATACAGCATCAACAACAATATTCCCGGTAACATATTTCCGAGATCGGTCACTTTTAAATACCTTTCCTAAGCTTCTATCAATGAGATTTGTACATCGTTGGAAAGAAAAAATAAGTGCTTTCGATCACGCTATAAATGGTTTATGCAGCAAGAAAATGTGAAAATTAAATGCAATTGTATATGAAAAATACAGAATCAACAACAATATTCCTAGTGACATATTTCCGAGATCGGTCAATTTTAAGTTCCTTTCCTAAGCCTCTATCAACTCGAGCTATACATCGTTGGAAAGAACAAAATAAGGGCTTTCGATCACGCTATATACGGTTTATGCAGCAAAAGAAATGTGAAAATTAAATGCAATTGTATATGAAAAATACAGAATCACCAACAATATTCCCAGTAACATATTTCCTACATGAGTCAATTTTAAGTTCCCTTTCTAAACGTCTTTCAACCTGAGTTTTACATCGTTGGAAATAACAAGCTAAGAGTTTTCAATTAAGCTATAAACGGTTATGCAACAAAACAAATGTGAAAGTTAAATGCCACTGTATATGAAAAATACAGTATCATCAACAATAATCCCAGTGTCATATTTCCTACATGAGTCAATTTTAAGTTCATTTCCTAAACCTCTTTCAACTTAAGTTTTCCATCGTTGGAAATAACAAGCTAAGACTTTACAATTAAGCTATAAACGGTTTATGCAAAAAAACAAATGTGAAAGTTAAATGCAACTGTATATGAAAAATACAGTATCAAAAGAAATGTGAAAGTTAAATGCAACTGTATATGAAAAATACAGAATCATCAACAATATTCCCAGTGTCATATTTCCTAGATGAGTCAATTTTAAGTTCCTTTCCTAAACCTCTTTAAATCTGAGTTTTACATCGTTGGAGAGAGCAAGCTAAGAGCATTCAATTAATCTATAAACGGTTTATGCAACAAAACAAATGTGAATGTTAAATGTAACTGTATATGAAAAATACAGTATCATCAGCAATATTCCCAGTGACATATTTCCTAGATTAGTCAATTTTAAGTTCATTTCCTAAGCCTCTTCAAACGAGAGGTATACAGATCTGGTGAGAACAAAATTAGAGCTCCAAATCAAGCAATAAACAGTTTATGCAACAAAATAAATGTGAAACTTAAATGCAACTGTATATGAAAAATACAGAATCATCAACAATATTCCCAGTGACAAATTTCCTAGTTGACTCAATTTTAAGTTCCTTCCCTAATCCTCCTTCAAGCTGAGTTTTACATCGTTGAAAAGAACAAGCTAAGAGATTTTACATCGTTGAAAAGAACAAGCTAAGAGATTTCAGTCACTTTTAAATACCTTTCCTAAGCTTCTATCAATGAGATTTATACATCGTTGGAAAGAAAAAATAAGTGCTTTCGATTACGCTATAAATGGTTAATGCAGCAAAAAAATGTGAAAGTTAAATGCAATTGTATATGAAAAATACAGTATCACCAACAATATTCCCAAGCCTCTATCAACCAGAGTTATACATCGTTATAAAGAACAAAATAAGTGCTTTCGATCACGCTATAAACGGTTTATGCAGCAAAAGAAATGTGAAAGTTAAATGCAATTGTATATGAAAAATACAGAATCAACAACAATATTCCTGGTAACATATTTCCGAGATCGGTCACTTTTAAATACCTTTCCTAAGCTTCTATCAATGAGATTTGTACATCGTTGGAAAGAACAAAATAAGTGCTTTCGATCGCGTTATCAACGGTTTATGCAGCAAAAGAAATGTGAAAGTTAAATGCTATTGTATATGAAAAATACAGAATCACCAACAATATTCCCAAGCCTCTATCAACCAGAGTTATACATCGTTATAAAGAACAAAATAAGTGCTTTCGATCACGCTATAAAAGGTTTATGCAGCAAAAGAAATGTGAAAGTTAAATGCAACTGTATATGAAAAATACAGAATCATCAACAATATTCCTAGTAACATATTTCTTAGATGAGTCAATTTTAAGTTCCTTTCTTATGCCTCTATCAACGAGAGTTATACGTCGTTGAAAGGAACAAAATAAGAGCTTCCAATCACGTTATAAATGGTTTATGCAGCGAAAAAAAGTTGAAAATTAAATACAACTGTATATGAAAAATACAGAATCACCAACAATATCCCCAGTGTCATATTTCCTAGATGAGTCAATTTTAAGTTCCTTTCCTAAACCTCTTTAAATCTGAGTTTTACATCGTTGGGGAGAGCAAGCTAAGAGCTTTCAATTAATCTATAAACGGTTTATGTAACAAAACAAATGTGAATGTTAAATGTAACTGTATATGAAAAATACAGTATCATCAACAATATTCCCAGTGACATATTTCCTAGATTAGTCAATTTTAAGTTATTTTCCTAAGTCTCTTCAAACGAGAGGTATACAGATCTGGAGAGAACAAGATTAGAGCTCCAAATCAAGCAATAAACAGTTTATGCAACAAAATAAATGTTAAACTTAAATGCAACTGTATATGAAAAATACAGAATCATCAACAATATTCCCAGTGACATATTTCCTAGATCAGTCAATTTTAAGTTTTTTTCCTAAGCCTCTTCAAACGAGAGGTATAAAGCGCTGGAAAGAACAAGATAAGAGCTTTCAATCACAATATAAATGGTTTATGCAGCAAAGGAAATGTGAAAGTTAAATGCAACTGTCTATGAAAAATACAAAATCATCAACAATATTCCCAGTGACAAATATCCTAGTTGGCTCAATTTTAAGTTCCTTCCCTAATCATCCTTCAAGCTGAGTTTTACATCGTTGAAAAGAACAAGCTAAGAGATTTTACATCGTTGAAAAGAACAAGCTAAGAGATTTCAGTCACTTTTAAATACCTTTCCTAAGCTTCTATCAATGACATTTGTACATCGTTGGAAAGAAAAAATAAGTGCTTTCGATCGCACTATAAATGGTTTATGCAGCGAAAAAAAGTTGAAAATTAAATACAACTGTATATGAAAAATACAGAATCAACAACAATATTCCTGGTAACATATTTCCGAGATCGGTCAATTTTAAGTTCCTTTCCTAAGCCTCTATCAACCCGAGTTATACATCGTTGGAAAGAACAAAATAAGTGCTTTCGATCACGCTATATACGGTTTATGCAGCAAAAGAAATGTGAAAGTTAAATGCAATTGTATATGAAAAATACAGAATCACCAACAATATTCCCAGTAACATATTTCCTAGATGAGTCAATTTTAAGTTCCCTTTCTAAACGTCTTTCAACCTGAGTTTTACATCGTTGGAAATAACAAGCTAAGAGTTTTCAATTAAGCTATAAACGGTTATGCAACAAAACAAATGTGAAAGTTAAATGCCACTGTATATGAAAAATACAGTATCATCAACAATAATCCCTGTGTCATATTTCCTACATGAGTCAATTTTAAGTTCAGTTCCTAAACCTCTTTTAACGTAAGTTTTCCATCGTTGGAAATAACAAGCTAAGACTTTTCAATTAAGCTATAAACGGTTTATGCAAAAAAACAAATGTGAAAGTTAAATGCTACTGTATATGAAAAATACAGTATCATCAACAATAATCCCAGTGTCATATTTCCTAGATGCGTCAATTTTAAGTTCCTTTCCTAACCTCTTTCAACCTAAGTTTTGCATCGTTGGAAAGAACAACCTAAGAGCTTTCAATTAAGCTATAAACGATTTATGCCACAAAACAAATGTGAAAGTTAAATGCAACTGTATATGAAAAATACAGTATCAAAAGAAATGTGAAATTTAAATGCAACTGTATATGAAAAATACAGAATCATCAACAATATTCCCAGTGTCATATTTCCTAGATGAGTCAATTTTAAGTTCCTTTCCTAAACCTCTTTAAATCTGAGTTTTACATCGTTGGAGAGAGCAAGCTAAGAGCATTCAATTAATCTATAAACGGTTTATGCAACAAAACAAATGTGAATGTTAAATGTAACTGTATATGAAAAATACAGTATCATCAGCAATATTCCCAGTGACATATTTCCTAGATTAGTCAATTTTAAGTTCATTTCCTAAGCCTCTTCAAACGAGAGGTATACAGATCTGGTGAGAACAAAATTAGAGCTCCAAATCAAGCAATAAACAGTTTATGCAACAAAATAAATGTGCAACTTAAATGCAACTGTATATGAAAAATACAGAATCATCAACAATATTCCCAGTGACAAATTTCCTAGTTGACTCAATTTTAAGTTCCTTCCCTAATCCTCCTTCAAGCTGAGTTTTACATCGTTGAAAAGAACAAGCTAAGAGATTTTACATCGTTGAAAAGAACAAGCTAAGAGATTTCAGTCACTTTTAAATACCTTTCCTAAGCTTCTATCAATGAGATTTGTACATCGTTGGAAAGAAAAAAATAAGTGCTTTCGATTACGCTATAAATGGTTAATGCAGCAAAAAAATGTGAAAGTTAAATGCAATTGTATATGAAAAATACAGAATCACCAACAATATTCCCAAGCCTCTATCAACCAGAGTTATACATCGTTATAAAGAACAAAATAAGTGCTTTCGATCACGCTATAAACGGTTTATGCAGCAAAAGAAATGTGAAAGTTAAATGCAATTGTATATGAAAAATACAGAATCAACAACAATATTCCTGGTAACATATTTCCGAGATCGGTCACTTTTAAATACCTTTCCTAAGCTTCTATCAATGAGATTTGTACATCGTTGGAAAGAAAAAATAAGTGCTTTCGATCACGCTATAAATGGTTTATGCAGCAAAAAAATGTGAAAGTTAAATGCAATTGTATATGAAAAATACAGAATCAACAACAATATTCCTGGTAACATATTTCCGAGAAATAAGTGCTTTCGATCGCGTTATCAACGGTTTATGCAGCAAAAGAAATGTGAAAGTTAAATGCTATTGTATATGAAAAATACAGAATCACCAACAATATTCCCAAGCCTCTATCAACCAGAGTTATACATCGTTATAAAGAACAAAATAAGTGCTTTCGATCACGCTATAAACGGTTTATGCAGCAAAAGAAATGTGAAAGTTAAATGCAACTGTATATGAAAAATACAGAATCATCAACAATATTCCTAGTAACATATTTCTTAGATGAGTCAATTTTAAGTTCCTTTCTTATGCCTCTATCAACGAGGGTTATACGTCGTTGAAAGGAACAAAATAAGAGCTTCCAATCACGTTATAAATGGTTTATGCAGCGAAAAAAAGTTGAAAATTAAATACAACTGTATATGAAAAATACAGAATCACCAACAATATCCCCAGTGTCATATTTCCTAGATGAGTCAATTTTAAGTTCCTTTCCTAAACCTCTTTAAATCTGAGTTTTACATCGTTGGGGAGAGCAAGCTAAGAGCTTTCAATTAATCTATAAACGGTTTATGTAACAAAACAAATGTGAATGTTAAATGTAACTGTATATGAAAAATACAGTATCATCAACAATATTCCCAGTGACATATTTCCTAGATTAGACAATTTTAAGTTATTTTCCTAAGTCTCTTCAAACGAGAGGTATACAGATCTGGAGAGAACAAGATTAGAGCTCCAAATCAAGCAATAAACAGTTTATGCAACAAAATAAATGTTAAACTTAAATGCAACTGTATATGAAAAATACAGAATCATCAACAATATTCCCAGTGACATATTTCTTAGATTAGTCAATTTTAAGTTTCTTTCCTAAGCCTCTTCAAACGAGAGGTATGAATTGCTGGAAAGAACAAGATAAGAACTTTCAATCACGATATAAATGGTTTATGCAGCAAAGGAAATGTGAAAGTTAAATGCAACTGTCTATGAAAAATACAAAATCATCAACAATATTCCCAGTGACAAATATCCTAGTTGGCTCAATTTTAAGTTCCTTCCCTAATCATCCTTCAAGCTGAGTTTTACATCGTTGAAAAGAACAAGCTAAGAGATTTTACATCGTTGAAAAGAACAAGCTAAGAGATTTCAGTCACTTTTAAATACCTTTCCTAAGCTTCTATCAATGACATTTGTACATCGTTGGAAAGAAAAAATAAGTGCTTTCGATCGCACTATAAATGGTTTATGCAGCGAAAAAAAGTTGAAAATTAAATACAACTGTATATGAAAAATACAGAATCAACAACAATATTCCTGGTAACATATTTCCGAGATCGGTCAATTTTAAGTTCCTTTCCTAAGCTTCTATCACCCAGACTTATACATCGTTGGAAAGAACAAAATAAGTGCTTTCGATCACGCTATATACGGTTTATGCAGCAAAAGAAATGTGAAAGTTAAATGCAATTGTATATGAAAAATACAGAATCACCAACAATATTCCCAGTAACATATTTCCTAGATGAGTCAATTTTAAGTTCCCTTTCTAAACGTCTTTCAACCTGAGTTTTACATCGTTGGAAATAACAAGCTAAGAGTTTTCAATTAAGCTATAAACGGTTATGCAACAAAACAAATGTGAAAGTTAAATGCCACTGTATATGAAAAATACAGTATCATCAACAATAATCCCTGTGTCATATTTCCTACATGAGTCAATTTTAAGTTCATTTCCTAAACCTCTTTTAACGTAAGTTTTCCATCGTTGGAAATAACAAGCTAAGACTTTTCAATTAAGCTATAAACGGTTTATGCAAAAAAACAAATGTGAAAGTTAAATGCTACTGTATATGAAAAATACAGTATCATCAACAATAATCCCAGTGTCATATTTCCTAGATGCGTCAATTTTAAGTTCCTTTCCTAACCTCTTTCAACCTAAGTTTTGCATCGTTGGAAAGAACAACCTAAGAGCTTTCAATTAAGCTATAAACGATTTATGCAACAAAACAAATGTGAAAGTTAAATGTAACTGTATACGAAAAATACAGAATCATCAACAATATTCCCAGTGACATATTTCTTAGATTAGTCAATTTTAAATTTCTTTCCTAAGCCTCTTCAAACGAGGGATATACATCGCTGGAAAGAACAAGACTAGAGCTCTCAATCAAGCTATAAACAGTTTATACAGAGAAACAAATGTGAAAGTTAAATGCAACTGTCTATGAAAAATACAAAATCATCAACAATATTCCCAGTGACATATTTCCTAGATGACTCAATTTTAAGTTTCTTTCCTAAGCCTCTATCAACCAGAGTTATACATCGTTGGAAAGAACAAAATAAGTGCTTTCGATCACGCTATAAACGGTTTATGCAGCAAAAGAAATGTGAAAGTTAAATGCAACTGTATATGAAAAATACAGAATCATCAACAATATTCCTAGTAACATATTTCTTAGATGAGTCAATTTTAAGTTCTTTTCTTATGCCTCTATCAACGAGAATTATACGTCGCTGGAAAGAACAAAATGAGATCTTCCAACCACGTTATATATGTGGTTTATGCAGCGAAAAAAAGTTGAAAATTAAATACAACTGTATATGAAAAATACAGAATCACCAACAATATTTCCAGTGTCATATTTCCTAGAAGAGTCAATTTTAAGTTCCTTTCCTAAACCTCTTTAAATCTGAGTTTTACATCGTTGGAGAGAGCAAGCTAAGAGCATTCAACTAATCTATAAACGGTTTATGCAATAAAACAAATGTGAATGTTAAATGTAACTGTATATGAAAAATACAGTATCATCAACAATATTCCCAGTGACATATTTCCTAGATTAGTCAATTTTAAGTTCATTTCCTAAGCCTCTTCAAACGAGAGGTATACATTGCTGGAAAGAACAAGATAAGAACTTTCAATCACGATATAAATGGTTTATGCAGCAAAGGAAATGTGAAAGTTAAATGCAACTGTCTATGAAAAATACAAAATCATCAACAATATTCCCAGTGACAAATTTCCTAGTTGGCTCAATGTTAAGCTCCTTCCCTAATCCTCCTTCAAGCTGAGTTTTACATCGTTGAAAAGAACAAGCTAAGAGATTTTACATCGTTGAAAAGAACAAGCTAAGAGATTTCAGTCACTTTTAAATACCTTTCCTAAGCTTCTATCAATGAAATTTGTACATCGTTGGAAAGAAAAAATAAGTGCTTTCGATCGCGCTATAAATGGTTTATGCAGCGAAAAAAAGTTGAAAATTAAATACAACTGTATATGAAAAATACAGAATCACCAACAATATTCCCAGTGTCATATTTCCTAGATGAGTCAATTTTAAGTTCCCTTTCTAAACCTCTTTCAACCTGAGTTTTACATCGTTGGAAATAACAAGCTAAGAGTTTTCAATTAAGCTATAAACGGTTATGCAACAAAACAAATGTGAAAGTTAAATGCCACTGTATATGAAAAATACAGTATCATCAACAATAATCCCAGTGTCATATTTCCTAGATGAGTTAATTTTAAGTTCCTTTCCTAAACCTCTTTAAATCTGAGTTTTACATCGTTGGAGAGAGCAAGCTAAGAGCATTCAACTAATCTATAAACGGTTTATGCAATAAAACAAATGTGAAAGTTAAATGTAACTGTATATGAAAAATACAGTATCATCAACAATATTCCCAGTGACATATTTCCTAGATTAGTCAATTTTAAGTTCATTTCCTAAGCCTCTTCAAACGAGAGGTATACATTGCTGGAAAGAACAAGATAAGAACTTTCAATCACGATGTAAATGGTTTATGCAGCAAAGGAAATGTGAATGTTAAATGCAACTGTATATGAAAAATACAGAATCATCAACAATATTCGTAGTAACATATTTCTTAGATTAGTCAATTTTAAGTTTCTTTCCTAAGCCTCTTTAAAAGAGGGGTATACATCGCTGGAAGGAAAAAGACTAGAACTCTCAATCAAGCTATAAACAGTTTATACAGAGAAACAAATGTGAAAGCTAAATGCAACTGTCTATGAAAAATACAAAATCATCAACAATATTCCCAGTGACAAATTTCCTAGATGACTCAATTTTAAGTTTCTTTCCTAAGCCTCTATCAACCAGAGTTATACATCGTTGGAAAGAACAAAATAGGTGCTTTCGATCACGCTATAAGCGGTTTATGCAGCAAAAGAAATGTGAAAGTTAAATGCAACTGTCTATGAAAAATACAAAATCATCAACAATATTCCCAGTGACATATTTCCTAGATGAGTCAATTTTAAGTTCCTTTCTTAAGCCTCTATCAACGAGAGTTATACGTCGGTGGAAAGAACAAAATAAGTGCTTTCGATCACGCTATATACGGTTTATGCAGCAAAAGAAATGTGAAAGTTAAATGCAACTGTCTACGAAAAATACAAAATCATCAACAATATTCCCAGTGACATATTTCCTAGATGAGTCTATTTTAAGTTTCTTTCCTAAGCCTCTATCAACCAGAGTTATACATCGTTGGGAAGAACAAACTAAGAGCTTCCAATCACGTTATATATGTGGTTTATGCAGCGAAAAAAAGTTGAAAATTAAATACAACTGTATATGAAAAATATCGAATCACCAACAATATTCCCAGTGTCATATTTCCTAGATGAGTCAATTTTAAGTTCCTTTCCTAAACCTCTTTAAACCTGAGTTTTACATCGTTGGAGAGAGCAAGCTAAGAGCTTTCAATTAATCTATAAACGGTTTATGCAACAAAACAAATGTGAATGTTAAATGTAACTGTATATGAAAAATACAGTATCATCAACAATATTCCCAGTGACATATTTCCTAGATTAGTCACTTTTAAGTTCATTTCCTAAGCCTCTGCAAACGAGAGGTATACAGATCTGGAGAGAACAAGATTAGAGCTCCAAATCAAGCAATAAACAGTTTATGCAACAAAATAAATGCGATAGTTAAATGCAACAGTATATGAAAAATACATAATCATCAACAATATTCCCAGTGACATATTTCCTAGATTAGTCAATTTTAAGTTTCTTTCCTAAGCCTCTTCAAACGAGACGTATACATCGCTGGAAAGAACAAGATTAGAGCTCCCAATCAAGCTATAAATAGTTGATGCAACAAAAGAAATGTGAGTTAAATGCAACTGTATATGAAAAATACAGAATCATAAACAATATTCCCAGTGACATATTTCCTAAATTAGTCAATTTTAATTACATTTCCTAAGCCTCTTCAAACGAGAGGTATACATCGCTGGAAAGAACAAGATAAGAGCTCTCAATCAAGCTATAAACGGTTTATACAGCGAGAAAAATGTAAAAGTTAAATGCAACTGTATATGAAAAATACAAAATCATCAACAATATTCCCAGTGACATATTTCCCAGGCGAGTCAATTTTAAGTTCCTTTCCTAAGCTTCTATCAATGAGAGTTATACATCGCTGGAAAGAACAAGCTAAGAGCTTTCAATCAAGCTGTAAGTCGTTTATGCAGCAAAAGAAATGTGAAAGTTAAATGCAACTGTATATGAAAAATACAAAATCAGCAACAATATTCCCAGTGACATATTTCCCAGGTGAGTCAATTTTAAGTTCCTTTCCTAGGCCTCTATCAAGGAGAGTTATACATCGTTGGAAAGAACAAGTTAAGAGCTTTCAACCAAGCTGTAAATGGTTTATGCAGCGAAAAAAATGTGAAAGTTAAATGCAACTGTATATGAAAAATACAAAATCATCAACAATATTCCCAGTGACATATTTCCTAGATGAGTCAATTTGAAGTTCCTTTCCTAAGCCTCTATCAATGAGAGTTATACATCGTTGGAAAGAACAAGCTAAAAGCTTTCAACCAAGCTGTAAATGGTTTCTGCAGCAAAAGAAATGTGAAAGTTAAATGCAACTGTATATGAAAAATACAGAATCATCAACAATATTCCCAATAACATATTTCCTAGATGAGTCAATTTGAAGTTCCTTTCCTAAGCCTCTATCAAGAAGAGTTATACATCGTTGGAAAGAAAAAGCTAAGGGCTTTCAACCAAACTATAAATGGTTTATGCAGCAAAAGAAATGTGAAAGTTAAATGCAACTGTATATGAAAAATACAGAATCACCAACAATATTGTCAGTGACATATTTCCTAGATGAGTCAATTTTAAGTTCCTTTCCTAAGCCTCTATCAATGAGATTTATACATCGTTGGAAAGAAAAAGCTAAGAGCTTTCAACCAAGCTATAAATGGTTTATGCAGCAAAAGAAATGTGAAAGTTAAATGCAACTGCATATGGAAAATACATAATCATAGGTATATGAAAATTACAGATTCACCAACAATATTGCCAGTGACATATTTCCTAGATGAGTTAATTTTAAGTTCCTTTCCTAAGCCTCTATCAATGAGATTTATACATCGTTGGAAAGAAAAAGCTAAGAGCTTTCAACCAAGCTATAAATGGTTTATGCAGCAAAAGAAATGTTAAAGTTAAATGCAACTGTATATGAAAAATACTCAATCATCAACAATACTCCCAGTGACATATTTCCCAGGTGAGTCAATTTTAAGTTCCTTTCCTAAGCCTCTATGAAGGAGAGTTATACATCGTTGGAAAGAACAAGCTAAGAGCTTTCAACCAAGCTGTAAATGGTTTCTGCAGCAAAAGAAATGTGAAAGTTAAATGCAACTGTATATGAAAAATACAAAATCATCAACAATATTGCCAGTGACATATTTCCCAGTTGAGTCAATTTTAAGTACCTTTCCTAAGCCTCTATCAAGGAGAGTTATACATCGTTGGAAAGAAAAAGCTAAGGGCTTTCAACCAAACTATAAACGGTTTATGCAGGAAAAGAAATGTGAAAGTGAAATGCAACTGCATATGGAAAATACATAATCATAGGTATATGAAAATTACAGATTCACCAACAATATTGCCAGTGACATATTTCCTAGATGAGTCAATTTGAAGTTCCTTTCCTAAGCCTCTATCAATGAGAGTTATACATCGTTGGAAAGAACAAGCCTGGAGCTTTCAATCAAGCTATAAATGATTTATGCAACAAAAGAAATATGAAAGTTAAATGCAACTGTATATGAAAAATACTAAACCATCAACAATATTCCCAGTGACATATTTCCTAGTTGAGTCAATTTTAAGTTCCTTCCCTAAGCCTCTATCAATGAGAGTTATACATCGTTGGAAAGAACAAGCCTGGAGCTTTCAATCAAGCTATAAATGATTTATACAACAAAAGAAATATGAAAGTTAAATGCAACTAACTAAAGTAAAATACTAAACCATCAACAATATTCCCAGTGACATATTTCCTAGTTGAGTCAATTTTAAGTTCCTTCCCTAAGCCTCTATCAATGAGAGTTATACATCGTTGGAAAGAACAAGCCTGGAGCTTTCAATCAAGCTATAAATGATTTATGCAGCATAAGAAATATGAAAGTTAAATGCAACTGTATATGAAAAACACAAAATCATCAACAATATTTCCAGTGACATATTTCCTAAGTGTGTCAATTATAAGTTCCTTCCCTAAGCCTCTATCAATGAGAATTATAGATCGTTGGAAAGAACAAGCTAGAGCTTTCAATCAAACTGTAAGTCGTTTATGCAGCAAAAGAAATGTGAAAGTTAAATGCAACTGTATATGAAAAAATGCAAAATGATCAACAATATTCCCAGTGACATATTTCCCAGGTGAGTCAATTTTAAGTTCCTTTCCTAAGCCTCTATCAAGGAGAGTTATACATCGTTGGAAAGAACAAGTTAAGAGCTTTCAACCAAGCTGTAAATGGTTTCTGCAGCAAAAGAAATGTGAAAGTTAAATGCAACTGTATATGAAAAATACAAAATCATCAACAATATTGCCAGTGACATATTTCCTGGAAGAGTCAATTTTAAGTTCCTTTCCTAAGCTTCAATCAATGAGGGTTATACATCGCTGGAAAGAACAAGCTAAGAGCTTTCAATCAAGCTGTAATTGGTTTCTGCAGCAAAAGAAATGTGCAAGTTAAATGCAACTGTATATGAAAAATACAAAGTCATCAACAATATTGCCAGTAACATATTTCCTAGATGAGTCAATTTTAAGTTCCTTTCCTAAGCCTTTATCAAGGAGAGTTATACATCGTTGGAAAGAACAATCTAAGGACTTTCAACCAAGCTATAAACGGTTTATGCAACAAAAGAAATGTGAAAGTTAAATGCAACTGTACATGAAAAATACAAAATCATCAACAATATTCCCATTGACATATTTCTTAAGTGAGTCAATTATAAGTTCCTTCCCTAAGCCTCTACCAACGAGAGTTATACATCGTTCGAAAGAACAGTCTAAGAGCTTTCAATCAAGCTATAAATGGCTTAAGCAACAACAGAAATGTGAAAGTTAGGTGCAACTGTATATGAAAAGTACTAAATCACCAACAATATTGCCAGTGACATATTTCCTGGAAGAGTCAATTTTAAGTTCCTTTCCTAAGCTTCTATCAATGAGAGTTATACATCGCTGGAAAGAACAAGCTAAGAGCTTTCAATCAAGCTATAAGTCGTTTATGCAACAAAACAAATGTGAAAGTTAAATGTAACTGTACATGAAAAATACAAAATCATCAACAATATTCCCATTGACATATTTCCTAAGTGAGTCAATTATAAGTTCCTTCCCTAAGCCTCTATCAACGAGAGTTATACATCGTTGGAGAGAACAAGCTAAGGGCTTTCAACCAAGCTTTAAATGGTTTATGCAGCAAAAGACATGTGAAAGTTAAATGCCACTGTACATGAAAAATACAAAATCATCAACAATATTCCCATTGACATATTTCCTAAGTGAGTCAATTATAAGTTCCTTCCCTAAGCCTCTATCAACGAGAGTTATACATCGTTCGAAAGAACAGTCTAAGAGCTTTCAATCAAGCTATAAATGGCTTATGCAACAATAGAAATGTGAAAGTTAGGTGCAACTGTATATGAAAAATACTAAATCACCAACAATATTCCCGGTGACATATTTCCTAGATTAGTCAATTTTAAGTTCCTTTTCTAAGCGTCTATCAGCGAGAGTTATCTTCGTTGGAAAGAACAAAATAAGGGATTTGAACTAGCTATATACGGTATATGCAGCGGAAAAAATGTGAGAGTTAAATACAACTGTATATGAAAAATACAGAGTCATCAGCAATATTCCTCGTGACATAATTCCGAGATCCGTCAATTTTAAGTTCCTTTCCTAAGCTTCTATCAACCACAGTTATACATCGTGGGAAAGAACAAAATAAGGGCTTTCAATCGCACTATAAATAGTTTTTGCAGCAAAAGAAATGTGAAAGTTAAATGCAACTGTTTTAAAAAATACAGAATCATCAACAATATTCCCAGTGACATATCTCTTAGATTAGTTACTTTTAGATTCCTTTCCTAAGCTTCTACCAACGAGATTTGTACATCGTTGGAAAGAAAAAATAACGGCTTTCAATAAAGCTATAAGCGGTTTATGCAGCGAAAAAAATGTGAAAATTAAATACAATTGTATATGAAAAATACAGAATCACCAACAATATTCCCAGTGACATATTTCCTAGATTTTAAGTTCCCTTTCTAAACCTCTTAAAACCTGAGTTTTACATCGTTGGAAAGACCAGTCTAAGAGTTTTCAACCAAACTATAAATGGTTTATGCAGGAAAAGAAATGTGAAAGTTAAATGCAACTGCATATGGAAAATACATAATCATAGGTATATGAAAATTACAGATTCACCAACAATATTGCCAGTGACATATTTCCTAGATGAGTCAATTTGAAGTTCCTTTCCTAAACCTCTATCAATGAGAGTTATACATCGTTGGAAAGAACAAGCTAAAAACTTTCAACCAAGCTGTAAATGGTTTCTGCAGCAAAAGAAATGTGAAAGTTAAATGCAACTGTATATGAAAAATACACAATCATTTACAATATTGTCAGTGACATAATTGCTAGATGAATCAATTTTAAGTTCCGTTCCTAAGTCTCTACCAACGAGATTTATACATCGTTGGAAAGACCAAGCTAAGATCTTTCAACCAATCAATAAATGGTTTATGCAGCAAAAGAAATGTGAAAATTATATGCCACTGTATATGAAAAATACAGATTCATCAACAATATTCCCAGTGACATATTTTCTAGAGGAGTCAATTTTAAGTTTCTTTCCCTAGCCTCTATCAATGAGAGTTATACATCGTTGGAGAGAACAAGCTAAGGGCTTTCAACCAAGCTTTAAATGGTTTATGCAGCAAAAGACATGTGAAAGTTAAATGCCACTGTACATGAAAAATACAAAATCATCAACAATATTCCCATTGACATATTTCCTAAGTGAGTCAATTATAAGTTCCTTCCCTAAGCCTCTATCAACGAGAGTTATACATCGTTCGAAAGAACAGTCTAAGAGCTTTCAATCAAGCTATAAATGGCTTATGCGACAATAGAAATGTGAAAGTTAGGTGCAACTGTATATGAAAAATACTAAATCACCAACAATATTGCCATTGACATATTTCCTGGAAGAGTCAATTTTAAGTTCATTTCCTAAGCTTCTATCAATGAGAGCTATACATCGCTGGAGAGAATAAGCTAAGAGCTTTCAATCAAGCTATAAGTCGTTTATGCAACAAAACAAATGTGAAAGTTAAATGTAACTGTACATGAAAAATACAAAATCATCAACAATATTCCCATTGACATATTTCCTAAGTGAGTCAATTATAAGTTCCTCCCCTAAGCCTCTATCAATGAGAGTTATACATCGTTGGAGAGAACAAGCTAAGGGCTTTCAACCAAGCTATAAATGGCTTATGTAACAATAGAAATGTGAAAGTTAGGTGCAACTGTATATGAAAAATACTAAATCACCAACAATATTCCCGGTGACATATTTCCTAGATTAGTCAATTTTAAGTTCCTTTCCTAAGCTTCTATCAGCGAGGGTTATCTTCGTTGGAATATAAGGGATTTCAACTAAGCTATATACGGTATATGCAGGGAAAAAAAGGTGAGAGTTAAATACAACTGTATATGAAAAATACAGACTCATCAACGATATTCCTCGTGACGTAATTCCGAGATCCGTCAATTTTAAGTTCCTTTCCTAAGTTTCTATCAACCACAGTTATACATCGTGGGAAAGAACAAAATAAGGGCTTTCAATCGCACCATAAATAGGTTTTGCAGCAAAAGAAATGTGAAAGTTAAATGCAACTGTTTTAAAAAATACAGAATCATCAACAATATTCCCAGTGACATATTTCTTAGATTAGTTACTTTTAGATTCCTTTCCTAAGCTTCTACCAACGAGATTTGTACATCGTTGGAAAGAAAAAATAACGGCTTTCAATAAAGCTATAAGCGGTTTATGCAGAGAAAAAAATGTGAAAATTAAATACAATTGTATATGAAAAATACAGAATCACCAACAATATTCCCAGTGACATATTTCCTAGATTTTAAGTTCCCTTTCTAAACCTCTTAAAACCTGAGTTTTACATCGTTGAAAATAACAAGCTAAGAGTTTTCAATTAAGCTATAAACGGTTTATGCAACAAAACAAATGTGAAAAATACAGTATCATCAACAATATTCCCAGAGACATATTTCCTAGATTATTCAATTTGAAGTTCATTTCCTAAGCCTCTTCAAACGGGACGTATTCAGCGCTGGATAGCACAAGATTAGAACTCCCAATCAAGCTATAAACAGTTTATGCAACAAAATAAATGCGAGTTAAATGCAACTGTACATGAAAAATACAGAATCATCAACAATATTCCCAGTGACTTATTTCCTAGATTAGTCAATTTTAAGTTTCTTTCCTAAGCCTCTTCAAACGAGAGGTATGCATCGCTGGAAAGAACAAGATTAGAGCTCCCAATCAAGCTATAAACAGTTTATGCAACAAAATAAATGTGAAAGTTAAATGTAACTGTATATGAAAAATACAGAATCATCAACAATATTCCCAGTGACATATTTCCTAGATTAGTCAATTTTAATTTCATTTCCTAAACCTCTTCAAACGACAGGTATACATCTCTGCAAAAGATAAGATAAGATAAGATAAGAGCTCTCAATCAAGCTATAAACGGTTTGTACAGCGAAAAAATTGTGAAAGTTAAATGCAACTGTATATGAAAAATACAGAATCATCAACAATATTCCCAGTGACATATTTTTTAGATTAGTCACTTTTAAATTCCTTTCCTAAGCTTCTACCAACGAGATTTGTACATCGTTGGAAAGAAAAAATAACGGCTTTCAATAAAGCTATAAGCGGTTTATGCAGCGAAAAAAATGTGAAAATTAAATACAATTGTATATGAAAAATACAGAATCATCAACTATATTCCTGGTAACATATTTCCGAGATCGGTCAATTTTAAGTTCCTTTCCTAAGCCTCTATCAACCATAGTTATACATCGCAGGAAAGAACAAAATAAGTACTTTCGATCACGCTACAAACGGTTTATGCAGCAGAATAAATGTGAAAGTTAAATGCAACTGTATATGAAAATTACAGATTCATCAACAATATTCCCAGTGATGTATTTCCTAGGTCAGTCAATTTTACGTTCCTTTCTTAAACCTCTTTAAACCTGAGTTTTACATCGTTGGAAAGAATAAGCTAAGGGCTTTCTTCAAACGAGAAGTATACATTCAACTGTATATGAAAAATACAAACTCATCAACAATATTCCTAGTGACATATTTCCGAGATCGGTCAATTTTAAGTTCTTTTCCTAAGCCTCTTTCAACGAGATTTTTATATCATTGGAAATAATAAGCTAAGAGATTTCAATCAAGCTGTAAATCGTTTATGCAGCAATAGAAATGTGAAAGTTAAATGCAACTGTATATGAAAAATACAAAATCATCAACAATATTCCCAGTGATATATTTCCTAGATAAGTCAATTTTAAGTTCCTTTCCTAAGCCCCTATCAACGAGAGTTATACATCGTTGGAAAGAACAAGCTAAGAGCTTTCAATCAAACTAAAAACGTTTTATGCAGAGAAAAAATGGGAAAGTTAAATACAACTTTATATGACAAATACAGATTCATCAACAATATTCCCAGAGAAATATTTCCTAGATCTGTCAATTTTAAGTTCCTTTCCTAAGTCTCTATCAACGAGAGTTGTACATCATTGGAAAGAACAAAATAAGTGCTTATAATCACGTTATAAAAGGTTTATGCAGCGAAAAAATTTGAAAATTAAATACAATTGTATATGAAAAATACAGAATCACCAACAATATTCCCAGTGTTATATTTCCTAGGTGAGTCAATTTTAAGTTCTAAAGTTTCTAAGTTTCTAAACCTCTTTCAACCTGAATTTTACATCGTTGGATAGAATAAACTAAGGTCTTCCTATCAAGCTTTAAATGGTTTATGCAGCGAAAAAATGTGAAAGTTAAATACAACTGTATATGAAAGATACAGAATCGTCAACAGTATTCGCAGTGTCATATTTCCTAGATTAGTCAATTTTAAGTTCCTTTCCAAACGAGAGGTATACGTCGCTAGAGAGAACAAGACTGCAGCTCTCACTCAAGCTATAAACGGTTTATACAGCGAAAAAAATGTGAATGTTAAATGCAACTGTATATGAAAAATACAGAATCATCAACAATATTCCCAGTAACATATTTCCTAGATTAGTCAATTTTAAGTTTCTTTCCTAAGCCTCTTAAACCGAGAGGTAAACATTGCTGGAAAGAACAAGACTACAGCTCTCAATCAAGCTATAAGCGGTTTATACAGCGAAAAAAATGTGAATGTATGAAAAATACAGAATCATCAACAATATTCCCAGTGACATATTTCTTAGATAAGTCAATTTTAAGTTTCTTTCCTAAGACTCTTCAAACGAGAGTTGTATATCGTTGGAAAGAACAAAATAAGGGCTTTCAATCACGTTACAAATGGTTTATGCAGCAAAAGAAATGTGAAAGTTAAATGTAACTGTATATGAAAAATGCAGAATCATCAACAATATTCCCAGTGACATATTTCCTAGATTAGTCAATTTTAAGTTTCTTTCCTAAGTCTCTTAAACCGAGAGGTATACATTGCTGGAAAGAACAAGACTACAGCTCTCAATCAAGCTATAAACGGTTTATACAGCGAAAAAATGTGAATGTTAAATGCAACTGTATATGAAAAATACAGAATCATCAACAATATTCACAGAGACATATTTCCTAGATCAGTCAATTTTAAGTTGCTTTCCTAAGCCTCTATCAACGAGAGTTGTACATCATTGGAAACAACAAAATAAGAGCTTTCAATCACGTTATAAAAGGTTTATGCAGCGAAAAAAATTTGAAAATTAAATACAAATGTATATGAAAAATACAGAATCACCAACAATATTCCCAGTGTCATATTTCCTAGGTGAGTCAATTTTAAGTTCCTTTTCTAAACCTCTTTCAACCTGAATTTTACATCGTTGGAAAGAATAAACTAAGGGCTTCCTATCAAGCTTTAAACGGTTTATGCAGCGAAATAATGTGAAAGTTAAATACAACTGTATATGAAAGATACAGAATCGTCAACAATATTCCCAGTGTCATATTTGCTAGATGAGTCAATTTTAAGTTTCTTTCCTAAGCCTCTTCAAACGAGAGGTATACATCGCTGGAAAGGACAAGATAAGAGCTCTCAATCAAGCTATAAACGGTTTATATAGCGAGAAAAATGTAAAAGTTAAATGCAACTGTATATGAAAAATACAGAATCATCAACAATATTCCCAGTGACATATTTCCTAGATGACTCAATTTTAAGTTCCTTCCCTAAACCTCCTTCAAGCTGAGTTTTACATCGTTGAAAAGAACAAGCTAAGAGATTTTACATCGTTGAAAAGAACAAGCTAAGAGATTTCAATCACTTTTAAATTCCATTCCTAAGCTTCTATCAATGATATTTGTACATCGTTGGAAAGCAAAAATAAATGCTTTCGATCACGCTATAAACGGTTTATGCAGCAAAAAAATGTGAAAGTTAAATGCAATTGTATATGAAAAATACAGAATCAACAACAATATTCCTGGTAACATATTTCCGAGATCGGTCAATTTTAAGTTCCTTTCCTAAGCCTCTATCAACCAGAGTTATACATCGTTGGAAATAACAAAATAAGTGCTTTCGATCACGCTATAAACGGCAAAAGAAATGTGAAAGTTAAATGCAATTGTATATGAAAAATACAGAATCACCAACAATATTCCCAGTGATATATTTCCTACATTTTAAGTTCCCTTTCTAAACCTCTTTCAACCTGAGTTTTACATCGTTGGAAATAACAAGCTAAGAGTTTTCAACTAAGCTATAAACGGTTTATGCAACAAAACAAATGTGAAAAATACAGTATCATCAAAAATACTCCCAGTGTCATATTTCCTAGATGAGTCAATTTTAAGTTCCTTTCCTAAAGCTCTTTCAACCTAAGTTTTACATCGTTGGAAAGAACAACCTAAGAGCTTTCAATTAAACTATAAACGCTTTATGCAACAAAACAAATGTGAAAGCTAAATGCAACTGTATATGAAAAATACAAAATCATCAACAATATTCCTAGTAACATATTTCCTAGATGAGTCAATTTTAAGTTCCTTTCCTAAACCTCTTTAAACCTGAGCTTTACATCGTTGGAAAGAACAACCTAAGAGCTTTCAATTAAACTATAAACGCTTTATGCAACAAAACAAATGTGAAAGCTATATGCAACTGTATATGAAAAATACAGTATCATCAACAATATTCCCACAGACATATTTCCTAGATTAGTCAATTTGAAGTTCATTACCTAAGCCTCTTCAAACGAGAGGTATTCAGAGCTGGAGAGAACAAGATTAGAACTCCCAATCAAGCTATAAACAGTTTATGCAACAAAATAAATGCGAGTTAAATGCAACTGTATATGAAAAATACAGAATCATCAACAATATTCCCAGTGACTTATTTCCTAGATTAGTCAATTTTAAGTTTCTTTCCTAAGGCTCTTAAACCGAGAGGTATACATTGCTGGAAAGAACAAGACTACAGCTCTCAATCAAGCTATAAACGGTTAATACAGCGAGAAAAATGTGAATGTTAAATGCAACTGTATATGAAAAATACAGAATCATCAACAATATTCCCAGTGACATATTTCTTAGATAAGTCAATTTTAAGTTTCTTTCCTAAGCCTCTTCAAAAGAGAGTTGTATATCGTTGGAAAGAACAAAATAAGGGCTTTCAATCACGTTACAAATGGTTTATGCAGCAAAAGAAATGTGAAAGTTAAATGTAACTGTATATGAAAAATGCAGAATCATCAAAAATATTCCCAGTGACATATTTCCTAGATTAGTCAATTTTAAGTTTCTTTCCTAATGCTCTTAAACCGAGAGGTATACATTGCTGGAAAGAACAAGACTACAGCTCTCAATCAAGCTATAAACGGTTTATACAGCGAAAAAAATGTGAATGTTAAATGCAACTGTATATGAAAAATACAGAATCGTCAACAATATTCCCAGTGTCATATTTGCTAGATGAGTCAATTTTAAGTTTCTTTCCTAAGCCTCTTCAAACAAGAGGTCTACATCGCTGGAAAGGACAAGATAAGAGCTCTCAATCAAGCTATAAACGGTTTATACAGCGAGAAAAATGTGAATGTTAAATGCAACTGTGTATGAAAAATACAGAATCGTCAACAATATTCCCAGTGTCATATTTGCTAGATGAGTCAATTTTAAGTTTCTTTCCTAAGCCTCTTCAAACGAGAGGAATACATCGCTGGAAAGGACAAGATAAGAGCTCTCAATCAAGCTATAAACGGTTTATACAGCGAGAAAAATGTAAAAGTTAAATGCAATTGTATATGAAAAATACAGAATCACCAACAATATTCCCAGTGATATATTTCCTAGATGAGTCAATTTTAAGTTCCCTTTCTAAACCTCTTTCAACCTAAGTTTTCCATCGTTGGAAATAACAAGCTAAGAGTTTTCAATTAAGCTATAAACGGTTTATGCAAAAAAACAAATGTGAAAGTTAAATGCCACTGTATATGAAAAATACAGTATCATCAACAATAATCCCAGTGTCATATTTCCTAGATGAGTCAATCTAAGTTCCATTCCTAAACCTCTTTCAACCTATGTTTTCCATCGTTGGAAAGAAAAACCTAAGAGCTTTCAATTAAGCTATAAACGGTTAATGCAACAAAACAAATGTGAAAGTTAAATGTAACTGTATATGAAAAATTCAGAATCTTCAACAATATTCCCAGTGACATATTTCCTAGATTAGTCAATTTTAAGTTTCTTTCCTAAGCCTCTTTCAACGAGAGTTTTACATCGTTGGAAAGAATAAGCTAAGAGCTTTCAATCAAGCTGTAAATAGTTTGTGCAGAGAAAAAATGTGAAAGTTAAATGCAACTGTATATGAAAAATACAGAATCATCAACAATATTCCCAGAGACTTGTTTCCTAGATCAGGCAATTTTAAGTTGCTTTCCTAAGCCTCTATCTACGAGAGTTGTATATCGTTGGAAAGAACGAAATAAGACCTTTCAATCACGTTACAAATGGTTTATGCACCAAAAGAAATGTGAAAGTTAAATGCAACTGTATATGAAAATTACAGATTCATCAACGATATTCCCAGTGATAATATTCCTAGATCAGTCACTTTTAAATTCCTTTCCTAAGCTTCTATCAATGATATTTGTACATCGTTGGAAAGCAAAAATAAATGCTTTCGATCACGCTATAAACGGTTTATTCAGCAAAAAAATGTGAAAGTTAAATGCAATTGTATATGAAAAATACAGAATCAACAACAATATTCCTGGTAACATATTTCCGAGATAGGTCAATTTTAAGTTCCTTTCCTAAGCCTCTATCAACTCTATCGTTTTAAATAACAAAATAAGTGCTTTCCATCACGCTATAAACGGCAAAAGAAATGTGAAAGTTAAATGCAATTGTATATGAAAAATACAGAATCACCAACAATATTGCCAGTGACATATTTCCTACATTTTAAGTTCCCTTTCTAAACCTCTTTCAACCTGAGTTTTACATCGTTGGAAATAACAAGCTAAGAGTTTTCAACTAAGCTATTAACGGTTTATGCAACAAAACAAATGTGAAAAATACAGTATCATCAACAATACTCCCAGTGTCATATTTCCTAGATGAGTCAATTTTAAGTTCCTTTCCTAAAACTCTTTCAACCTAAGTTTTACATCGTTGGAAAGAACAACCTAAGGGCTTTCAATTAAACTATAAACGCTTTATCCAACAAAACAAATGTGAAAGCTATATGCAACTGTATATGAAAAATACAGTGTCATCAACAATATTCCCAGAGACATATTTCCTAGATCAGTCAATTTTAAGTTGCTTTCCTAAGCCTCTATCAACGAGAGTTGTACATCATTGGAAACAACAAAATAAGAGCTTTCAATCACGTTATAAAAGGTTTATGCAGCGAAAAAAATTTGAAAATTAAATACAAATGTATATGAAAAATACAGAATCACCAACAATATTCCCAGTGTCATATTTCCTAGGTGAGTCAATTTTAAGTTCCTTTTCTAAACCTCTTTCAACCTGAATTTTACATCGTTGGAAAGAATAAACTAAGGGCTTCCTATCAAGCTTTAAACGGTTTATGCAGCGAAAAAATGTGAAAGTTAAATACAACTGTATATGAAAAATACAGAATCGTCAACAATATTCCCAGTGACATATTGCCTAGATTAGTCAATTTTAATTACATTTCCTAAGCCCCTTCAAACGAGATGTATACATCGCTGGAAAGGACAAGATAAGGGCTCTCAAGCAAGCTATAAACGGTTTATACAGCGAGAAAAATGTAAAAGTTAAATGCAACTGTATATGAAAAATACAAAATCATCAACAATATTCCCAGTAACATATTTCCTAGATGACTCAATTTTAAGTTCCTTCCCTAAACCTCCTTCAAGCTGAGTTTTACATCGTTGAAAAGAACAAGCTAAGAGATTTTACATCGTTGAAAAGAACAAGCTAAGAGATTTCAGTCACTTTTAAATACCTTTCCTAAGCTTCTATCAATGAGATTTGTACATAGTTGGAAAGAAAAAATAAGTGCTTTCGATCACGCTATAAATGGTTTATGCAGCAAAAAAATGTGAAAGTTAAATGCAATTGTATATGAAAAATACAGAATCAACAACAATATTCCTGGTAACATATTTCCGAGATCGGTAAATTTTAAGTTCCTTTCCTAAGCCTCTATCAACCAGAGTTATACATCGTTGGAAAGAACAAAATAAGTGCTTTCGATCACGCTATAAACGGTTTATGCAGCAAAAGAAATGTGAAAGTTAAATGCAATTGTATATGAAAAATACAGAATCACCAACAATATTCCCAGTGATATATTTCCTAGATGAGTCAATTTTAAGTTCCCTTTCTAAACCTCTTTCAACCTGAGTTTTACATCGTTGGATTTAACAAGTTAAGAGTTTTCAATTAAGCTATAAATGGTTATGCAACAAAACAAATGTGAAAGTTAAATGCCACTGTATATGAAAAATACAGTATCATCAACAGTAATCCCAGTGTCATATTTCCTAGATGAGTCAATTTTAAGTTCATTTCCTAAACCTCTTTCAACCTAAGTTTTCCATCGTTGGAAATAACAAGCTAAGATTTTTCAATTAAGCTATAAACGGTTTATGCAAAAAAACAAATGTGAAAGTTAAATGCCACTGTATATGAAAAATACAGTATCATCAACAATAATCCCAGTGTCATATTTCCTAGATGAGTCAATTTTAAGTTCCTTTCCTAAACCTCTTTCAACCTAAGTTTTCCATCGTTGGAAAGAACAACCTAAGAGCTTTCAATTAAGCTATAAACGGTTAATGCAACAAAACAAATGTGAAAGTTAAATGCAACTGTATATGAAAAATACAAAATCATCAACAATATTCCCAGTGACATATTTCCTAGATGAGTCAATTTTAAGTTCCTTTCCTAAACCTCTTTCAACGAGAGTTTTACATCGTTGGAAAGAATAAGCTAAGAGCTTTCAATCAAGCTGTAAATAGTTTATGCAGAGAAAAAATGTGAAAGTTAAATGCAACTGAATATGAAAAATACAAAATCATCAAAAATATTCACAGAGACTTGTTTCCTAGATCAGGCAATTTTAAGTTGCTTTCCTAAGCCTCTATCTACGAGAGTTGTATATCATTGGAAGGAACGAAATAAGAGCTTTCAATCACGTTACAAACGGTTTATGCACCAAAAGAAATGTGAAAGTTAAATGCAACTGTATATGAAAATTACATTCATCAACGATATTCCCAGTGATAATATTCCTAGATCAGTCACTTTTAAATTCCTTTCCTAAGCTTCTATCAAGGAGATTTGTACATCGTTGGAAAGCAAAAATAAATGCTTTCGATCACGCTATAAACGGTTTATACAGCAAAAAAATGTAAAATTTAAATGCAATTGTATATGAAAAATACAGAATCAACAACAATATTCCTGGTAACATATTTCCGAGATCGGTCAATTTTAAGTTCCTTTCCTAAGCATCTATCAACCAAAGTTATACATCGTTGGAAAGAACAAAATAAGTGCTTTCGATCATGCTATAAATGGCAAAAGAAATGTTAAAGTTAAATGCAATTGTATATGAAAAATACAGAATCACCAACAATATTCCCAGTGACATATTTCCTACATTTTAAGTTCCCTTTCTAAACCTCTTTCAACCTGAGTTTCACATCGTTGGAAATAACAAGCTAAGAGTTTTCAATTAAGCTATAAACGGTTTATGCAACAAAACAAATGTGAAAAATACAGTATCATCAACAATACTCCCAGTGTCATATTTCCTAGATGAGTCAATTTTAAGTTCCTTTCCTAAAGCTCTTTCAACCTAAGTTTTACATCGTTGGAAAGAACAACCTAACAGCTTTCAACTAAACTATAAACGCTTTATGCAACAAAACAAATGTGAAAGCTAAATGCAACTGTATATGAAAAATACAGTATCATCAACAATATTCCCAGAGACATAGTTCCTAGATTAGGCAATTTGAAGTTTATTTCCTAAGCCTCTTCAAACGAGAGGTATTCAGCGCTGGAGAGAACAAGATTAGAACTCCCAATCAAGCTATAAACAGTTTATGCAACAAAATAAATGCGAGATAAATGCAACTGTATATGAAAAATACAGAATCATCAACAATATTCCCAGTGACATATTGCCTAGATTAGTCAATTTTAATTACATTTCCTAAGCCTCTTCAAACGAGAGGTATACATCGCTGGAATGGACAAGATAAGAGCTCTCAATCAAGCTATAAATGGTATATACAGCGAAAAAATTGTGAAAGTTAAATGCAACTGTATATGAAAAATACAGAATCATCAATAATATTCCCAGTGACATATTTCTTAGACTAGTCACTTTTAAATTCCTTTCCTAAGCTTCTACCAACGAGATTTGTACATCGTTGAAAAGAAAAAATAACGGCATTCAATAAAGCTATAAGCGGTTTATGCAGCGAAAAAAATGTGAAAGTTAAATACAACTGTATATGAAAAATACAGAATCAACAACAATATTCCTGGTAACATATTTCCGAGATCGGTCAATTTTAAGTTCCTTTCTTAAGCCTCCATCAACCAGAGTTATACATCGTTGGAAAGAACAAAATAAGTGCTTTCGATCACGCTATAAACGGTTTATGCAGCAAAAGAAATGTGAAAGTTAAATGCAATTGTATATGAAAAAAACAGAATCACCAACAATATTCCCAGTGATATATTTCCTAGATGAGTCAATTTTAAGTTGCCTTCCTAAACCTCTTTCAACCTGAGTTTTACATCGTTGGATTTAACAAGCTAAGAGTTTTCAATTAAGCTATAAACGGTTATGCAACAAAACAAATGTGAAAGTTAAATGCCACTGTATATGAAAAATACAGTATCATCAACAGTAATCCCAGTGTCATATTTCCTAGATGAGTCAATTTTAAGTTCCTTTCCTAAACCTCTTTCAACCTAAGTTTTCCATCGTTGGAAAGAACAACCTAAGAGCTTTCAATTAAGCTATAAACGGTTTATGCAACAAAACAAATTTGAAAGTTAAATGTAACTGTATATGAAAAATACAGAATCATCAACAATATTCCCAGTGACATATTTCCTAGATTAGTCAATTTTAAGTTTCTTTCCTAAGCCTCTTCAAACGAGGGGTATACATCGCTGGAAAGAACAATACTAGGGCTCTCAATCAAGCTATAAACGGTTTATACAGCGAAAAAAATGTGAAAGTGAAATGCAACTGTATATGAAAAATACAGAATCATCAACAATATTCCCAGTGACATATTTCTTAGATTAGTCAATTTTAAGTTTCTTTTCTAAGCCTCTTCAAACGAGAGGTATACATTGCTGGAAAGAACAAGATAAGAACTTTCAATCACGATATAAATGGTTTATGCAGCAAAGGAAATGTGAAAGTTAAATGCAACTGTCTATGAAAAATACAAAATCATCAACAATATTCCCAGTGACAAATTTCCTAGATGACTCAATTTTAAGTTCCTTCCCTAATCCTCCTTCAAGCTGAGCTTTACATCGTTGAAAAGAACAAGCTAATAGATTTTACATCGTTGAAAAGAACAAGCTAAGAGATTTCAGTCACTTTTAAATACCTTTCCTAAGCTTCTATCAATGAGATTTGTACATCGTTGGAAAGAAAAAATAAGTGCTTTCGATTACGCTATAAATGGTTTATGCAGCAAAAAAATGTGAAAGTTAAATGCAATTGTATATGAAAAATACAGCATCAACAACAATATTCCCGGTAACATATTTCCGAGATCGGTCACTTTTAAATACCTTTCCTAAGCTTCTATCAATGAGATTTGTACATCGTTGGAAAGAAAAAATAAGTGCTTTCGATCACGCTATAAATGGTTTATGCAGCAAGAAAATGTGAAAATTAAATGCAATTGTATATGAAAAATACAGAATCAACAACAATATTCCTGGTAACATATTTCCGAGATCGGTCAATTTTAAGTTCCTTTCCTAAGCCTCTATAAACGAGAGTTATACATCGTTGGAGAGAACAAAATAAGGGCTTTCGATCACGCTATATACGGTTTATGCAGCAAAAGAAATGTGAAAATTAAATGCAATTGTATATGAAAAATACAGAATCACCAACAATATTCCCAGTAACATATTTCCTACATGAGTCAATTTTAAGTTCCCTTTCTAAACGTCTTTCAACCTGAGTTTTACATCGTTGGAAATAACAAGCTAAGAGTTTTCAATTAAGCTATAAACGGTTATGCAACAAAACAAATGTGAAAGTTAAATGCCACTGTATATGAAAAATACAGTATCATCAACAATAATCCCAGTGTCATATTTCCTACATGAGTCAATTTTAAGTTCATTTCCTAAACCTCTTTCAACTTAAGTTTTCCATCGTTGGAAATAACAAGCTAAGACTTTACAATTAAGCTATAAACGGTTTATGCAAAAAAACAAATGTGAAAGTTAAATGCAACTGTATATGAAAAATACAGTATCAAAAGAAATGTGAAAGTTAAATGCAACTGTATATGAAAAATACAGAATCATCAACAATATTCCCAGTGTCATATTTCCTAGATGAGTCAATTTTAAGTTCCTTTCCTAAACCTCTTTAAATCTGAGTTTTACATCGTTGGAGAGAGCAAGCTAAGAGCATTCAATTAATCTATAAACGGTTTATGCAACAAAACAAATGTGAATGTTAAATGTAACTGTATATGAAAAATACAGTATCATCAGCAATATTCCCAGTGACATATTTCCTAGATTAGTCAATTTTAAGTTCATTTCCTAAGCCTCTTCAAACGAGAGGTATACAGATCTGGTGAGAACAAAATTAGAGCTCCAAATCAAGCAATAAACAGTTTATGCAACAAAATAAATGTGAAACTTAAATGCAACTGTATATGAAAAATACAGAATCATCAACAATATTCCCAGTGACAAATTTCCTAGTTGACTCAATTTTAAGTTCCTTCCCTAATCCTCCTTCAAGCTGAGTTTTACATCGTTGAAAAGAACAAGCTAAGAGATTTTACATCGTTGAAAAGAACAAGCTAAGAGATTTCAGTCACTTTTAAATACCTTTCCTAAGCTTCTATCAATGAGATTTATACATCGTTGGAAAGAAAAAATAAGTGCTTTCGATTACGCTATAAATGGTTAATGCAGCAAAAAAATGTGAAAGTTAAATGCAATTGTATATGAAAAATACAGTATCACCAACAATATTCCCAAGCCTCTATCAACCAGAGTTATACATCGTTATAAAGAACAAAATAAGTGCTTTCGATCACGCTATAAACGGTTTATGCAGCAAAAGAAATGTGAAAGTTAAATGCAATTGTATATGAAAAATACAGAATCAACAACAATATTCCTGGTAACATATTTCCGAGATCGGTCACTTTTAAATACCTTTCCTAAGCTTCTATCAATGAGATTTGTACATCGTTGGAAAGAACAAAATAAGTGCTTTCGATCGCGTTATCAACGGTTTATGCAGCAAAAGAAATGTGAAAGTTAAATGCTATTGTATATGAAAAATACAGAATCACCAACAATATTCCCAAGCCTCTATCAACCAGAGTTATACATCGTTATAAAGAACAAAATAAGTGCTTTCGATCACGCTATAAAAGGTTTATGCAGCAAAAGAAATGTGAAAGTTAAATGCAACTGTATATGAAAAATACAGAATCATCAACAATATTCCTAGTAACATATTTCTTAGATGAGTCAATTTTAAGTTCCTTTCTTATGCCTCTATCAACGAGAGTTATACGTCGTTGAAAGGAACAAAATAAGAGCTTCCAATCACGTTATAAATGGTTTATGCAGCGAAAAAAAGTTGAAAATTAAATACAACTGTATATGAAAAATACAGAATCACCAACAATATCCCCAGTGTCATATTTCCTAGATGAGTCAATTTTAAGTTCCTTTCCTAAACCTCTTTAAATCTGAGTTTTACATCGTTGGGGAGAGCAAGCTAAGAGCTTTCAATTAATCTATAAACGGTTTATGTAACAAAACAAATGTGAATGTTAAATGTAACTGTATATGAAAAATACAGTATCATCAACAATATTCCCAGTGACATATTTCCTAGATTAGTCAATTTTAAGTTATTTTCCTAAGTCTCTTCAAACGAGAGGTATACAGATCTGGAGAGAACAAGATTAGAGCTCCAAATCAAGCAATAAACAGTTTATGCAACAAAATAAATGTTAAACTTAAATGCAACTGTATATGAAAAATACAGAATCATCAACAATATTCGCAGTGATATATTTCCTAGATCAGTCAATTTTAAGTTTTTTTCCTAAGCCTCTTCAAACGAGAGGTATAAAGCGCTGGAAAGAACAAGATAAGAGCTTTCAATCACAATATAAATGGTTTATGCAGCAAAGGAAATGTGAAAGTTAAATGCAACTGTCTATGAAAAATACAAAATCATCAACAATATTCCCAGTGACAAATATCCTAGTTGGCTCAATTTTAAGTTCCTTCCCTAATCATCCTTCAAGCTGAGTTTTACATCGTTGAAAAGAACAAGCTAAGAGATTTTACATCGTTGAAAAGAACAAGCTAAGAGATTTCAGTCACTTTTAAATACCTTTCCTAAGCTTCTATCAATGACATTTGTACATCGTTGGAAAGAAAAAATAAGTGCTTTCGATCGCACTATAAATGGTTTATGCAGCGAAAAAAAGTTGAAAATTAAATACAACTGTATATGAAAAATACAGAATCAACAACAATATTCCTAGTGACATATTTCCGTGATCGGTCAATTTTAAGTTCCTTTCCTAAGCCTCTATCAACTCGAGCTATACATCGATGGAAAAAAATAAGGGCTTTCAATCACCCTATAAATGGTTTATGCAGCAAAAGAAATGTGAAAATTAAATGCAACTGTACATGAAAAATACAGAATCACCAACAATATTCCCAGTAACATATTTCCTAGATGAGTCAATTTTAAGTTCCCTTTCTAAACGTCTTTCAACCTGAGTTTTACATCGTTGGAAATAACAAGCTAAGAGTTTTCAATTAAGCTATAAACGGTTATGCAACAAAACAAATGTGAAAGTTAAATGCCACTGTATATGAAAAATACAGTATCATCAACAATAATCCCTGTGTCATATTTCCTACATGAGTCAATTTTAAGTTCAGTTCCTAAACCTCTTTTAACGTAAGTTTTCCATCGTTGGAAATAACAAGCTAAGACTTTTCAATTAAGCTATAAACGGTTTATGCAAAAAAACAAATGTGAAAGTTAAATGCTACTGTATATGAAAAATACAGTATCATCAACAATAATCCCAGTGTCATATTTCCTAGATGCGTCAATTTTAAGTTCCTTTCCTAACCTCTTTCAACCTAAGTTTTGCATCGTTGGAAAGAACAACCTAAGAGCTTTCAATTAAGCTATAAACGATTTATGCCACAAAACAAATGTGAAAGTTAAATGCAACTGTATATGAAAAATACAGTATCAAAAGAAATGTGAAATTTAAATGCAACTGTATATGAAAAATACAGAATCATCAACAATATTCCCAGTGTCATATTTCCTAGATGAGTCAATTTTAAGTTCCTTTCCTAAACCTCTTTAAATCTGAGTTTTACATCGTTGGAGAGAGCAAGCTAAGAGCATTCAATTAATCTATAAACGGTTTATGCAACAAAACAAATGTGAATGTTAAATGTAACTGTATATGAAAAATACAGTATCATCAGCAATATTCCCAGTGACATATTTCCTAGATTAGTCAATTTTAAGTTCATTTCCTAAGCCTCTTCAAACGAGAGGTATACAGATCTGGTGAGAACAAAATTAGAGCTCCAAATCAAGCAATAAACAGTTTATGCAACAAAATAAATGTGCAACTTAAATGCAACTGTATATGAAAAATACAGAATCATCAACAATATTCCCAGTGACAAATTTCCTAGTTGACTCAATTTTAAGTTCCTTCCCTAATCCTCCTTCAAGCTGAGTTTTACATCGTTGAAAAGAACAAGCTAAGAGATTTTACATCGTTGAAAAGAACAAGCTAAGAGATTTCAGTCACTTTTAAATACCTTTCCTAAGCTTCTATCAATGAGATTTGTACATCGTTGGAAAGAAAAAAATAAGTGCTTTCGATTACGCTATAAATGGTTAATGCAGCAAAAAAATGTGAAAGTTAAATGCAATTGTATATGAAAAATACAGAATCACCAACAATATTCCCAAGCCTCTATCAACCAGAGTTATACATCGTTATAAAGAACAAAATAAGTGCTTTCGATCACGCTATAAACGGTTTATGCAGCAAAAGAAATGTGAAAGTTAAATGCAATTGTATATGAAAAATACAGAATCAACAACAATATTCCTGGTAACATATTTCCGAGATCGGTCACTTTTAAATACCTTTCCTAAGCTTCTATCAATGAGATTTGTACATCGTTGGAAAGAAAAAATAAGTGCTTTCGATCACGCTATAAATGGTTTATGCAGCAAAAAAATGTGAAAGTTAAATGCAATTGTATATGAAAAATACAGAATCAACAACAATATTCCTGGTAACATATTTCCGAGAAATAAGTGCTTTCGATCGCGTTATCAACGGTTTATGCAGCAAAAGAAATGTGAAAGTTAAATGCTATTGTATATGAAAAATACAGAATCACCAACAATATTCCCAAGCCTCTATCAACCAGAGTTATACATCGTTATAAAGAACAAAATAAGTGCTTTCGATCACGCTATAAACGGTTTATGCAGCAAAAGAAATGTGAAAGTTAAATGCAACTGTATATGAAAAATACAGAATCATCAACAATATTCCTAGTAACATATTTCTTAGATGAGTCAATTTTAAGTTCCTTTCTTATGCCTCTATCAACGAGGGTTATACGTCGTTGAAAGGAACAAAATAAGAGCTTCCAATCACGTTATAAATGGTTTATGCAGCGAAAAAAAGTTGAAAATTAAATACAACTGTATATGAAAAATACAGAATCACCAACAATATCCCCAGTGTCATATTTCCTAGATGAGTCAATTTTAAGTTCCTTTCCTAAACCTCTTTAAATCTGAGTTTTACATCGTTGGGGAGAGCAAGCTAAGAGCTTTCAATTAATCTATAAACGGTTTATGTAACAAAACAAATGTGAATGTTAAATGTAACTGTATATGAAAAATACAGTATCATCAACAATATTCCCAGTGACATATTTCCTAGATTAGACAATTTTAAGTTATTTTCCTAAGTCTCTTCAAACGAGAGGTATACAGATCTGGAGAGAACAAGATTAGAGCTCCAAATCAAGCAATAAACAGTTTATGCAACAAAATAAATGTTAAACTTAAATGCAACTGTATATGAAAAATACAGAATCATCAACAATATTCCCAGTGACATATTTCTTAGATTAGTCAATTTTAAGTTTCTTTCCTAAGCCTCTTCAAACGAGAGGTATGAATTGCTGGAAAGAACAAGATAAGAACTTTCAATCACGATATAAATGGTTTATGCAGCAAAGGAAATGTGAAAGTTAAATGCAACTGTCTATGAAAAATACAAAATCATCAACAATATTCCCAGTGACAAATATCCTAGTTGGCTCAATTTTAAGTTCCTTCCCTAATCATCCTTCAAGCTGAGTTTTACATCGTTGAAAAGAACAAGCTAAGAGATTTTACATCGTTGAAAAGAACAAGCTAAGAGATTTCAGTCACTTTTAAATACCTTTCCTAAGCTTCTATCAATGACATTTGTACATCGTTGGAAAGAAAAAATAAGTGCTTTCGATCGCACTATAAATGGTTTATGCAGCGAAAAAAAGTTGAAAATTAAATACAACTGTATATGAAAAATACAGAATCAACAACAATATTCCTGGTAACATATTTCCGAGATCGGTCAATTTTAAGTTCCTTTCCTAAGCTTCTATCACCCAGACTTATACATCGTTGGAAAGAACAAAATAAGTGCTTTCGATCACGCTATATACGGTTTATGCAGCAAAAGAAATGTGAAAGTTAAATGCAATTGTATATGAAAAATACAGAATCACCAACAATATTCCCAGTAACATATTTCCTAGATGAGTCAATTTTAAGTTCCCTTTCTAAACGTCTTTCAACCTGAGTTTTACATCGTTGGAAATAACAAGCTAAGAGTTTTCAATTAAGCTATAAACGGTTATGCAACAAAACAAATGTGAAAGTTAAATGCCACTGTATATGAAAAATACAGTATCATCAACAATAATCCCTGTGTCATATTTCCTACATGAGTCAATTTTAAGTTCATTTCCTAAACCTCTTTTAACGTAAGTTTTCCATCGTTGGAAATAACAAGCTAAGACTTTTCAATTAAGCTATAAACGGTTTATGCAAAAAAACAAATGTGAAAGTTAAATGCTACTGTATATGAAAAATACAGTATCATCAACAATAATCCCAGTGTCATATTTCCTAGATGCGTCAATTTTAAGTTCCTTTCCTAACCTCTTTCAACCTAAGTTTTGCATCGTTGGAAAGAACAACCTAAGAGCTTTCAATTAAGCTATAAACGATTTATGCAACAAAACAAATGTGAAAGTTAAATGTAACTGTATACGAAAAATACAGAATCATCAACAATATTCCCAGTGACATATTTCTTAGATTAGTCAATTTTAAATTTCTTTCCTAAGCCTCTTCAAACGAGGGATATACATCGCTGGAAAGAACAAGACTAGAGCTCTCAATCAAGCTATAAACAGTTTATACAGAGAAACAAATGTGAAAGTTAAATGCAACTGTCTATGAAAAATACAAAATCATCAACAATATTCCCAGTGACATATTTCCTAGGTGAGTCAATTTTAAGTTTCTTTCCTAACCCTCTATCAACGATTGCTATACATCGTTGGAGAGAACAAAACAAGGGCTTTCGATCACGCTATAAACGGTTTATGCAGCAAAAGAAATGTGAAAGTTAAATGCAACTGTATATGAAAAATACAGAATCATCAACAATATTCCTAGTAACATATTTCTTAGATGAGTCAATTTTAAGTTCTTTTCTTATGCCTCTATCAACGAGAATTATACGTCGCTGGAAAGAACAAAATGAGATCTTCCAACCACGTTATATATGTGGTTTATGCAGCGAAAAAAAGTTGAAAATTAAATACAACTGTATATGAAAAATACAGAATCACCAACAATATTTCCAGTGTCATATTTCCTAGAAGAGTCAATTTTAAGTTCCTTTCCTAAACCTCTTTAAATCTGAGTTTTACATCGTTGGAGAGAGCAAGCTAAGAGCATTCAACTAATCTATAAACGGTTTATGCAATAAAACAAATGTGAATGTTAAATGTAACTGTATATGAAAAATACAGTATCATCAACAATATTCCCAGTGACATATTTCCTAGATTAGTCAATTTTAAGTTCATTTCCTAAGCCTCTTCAAACGAGAGGTATACATTGCTGGAAAGAACAAGATAAGAACTTTCAATCACGATATAAATGGTTTATGCAGCAAAGGAAATGTGAAAGTTAAATGCAACTGTCTATGAAAAATACAAAATCATCAACAATATTCCCAGTGACAAATTTCCTAGTTGGCTCAATGTTAAGCTCCTTCCCTAATCCTCCTTCAAGCTGAGTTTTACATCGTTGAAAAGAACAAGCTAAGAGATTTTACATCGTTGAAAAGAACAAGCTAAGAGATTTCAGTCACTTTTAAATACCTTTCCTAAGCTTCTATCAATGAAATTTGTACATCGTTGGAAAGAAAAAATAAGTGCTTTCGATCGCGCTATAAATGGTTTATGCAGCGAAAAAAAGTTGAAAATTAAATACAACTGTATATGAAAAATACAGAATCACCAACAATATTCCCAGTGTCATATTTCCTAGATGAGTCAATTTTAAGTTCCCTTTCTAAACCTCTTTCAACCTGAGTTTTACATCGTTGGAAATAACAAGCTAAGAGTTTTCAATTAAGCTATAAACGGTTATGCAACAAAACAAATGTGAAAGTTAAATGCCACTGTATATGAAAAATACAGTATCATCAACAATAATCCCAGTGTCATATTTCCTAGATGAGTTAATTTTAAGTTCCTTTCCTAAACCTCTTTAAATCTGAGTTTTACATCGTTGGAGAGAGCAAGCTAAGAGCATTCAACTAATCTATAAACGGTTTATGCAATAAAACAAATGTGAAAGTTAAATGTAACTGTATATGAAAAATACAGTATCATCAACAATATTCCCAGTGACATATTTCCTAGATTAGTCAATTTTAAGTTCATTTCCTAAGCCTCTTCAAACGAGAGGTATACATTGCTGGAAAGAACAAGATAAGAACTTTCAATCACGATGTAAATGGTTTATGCAGCAAAGGAAATGTGAATGTTAAATGCAACTGTATATGAAAAATACAGAATCATCAACAATATTCGTAGTAACATATTTCTTAGATTAGTCAATTTTAAGTTTCTTTCCTAAGCCTCTTTAAAAGAGGGGTATACATCGCTGGAAGGAAAAAGACTAGAACTCTCAATCAAGCTATAAACAGTTTATACAGAGAAACAAATGTGAAAGCTAAATGCAACTGTCTATGAAAAATACAAAATCATCAACAATATTCCCAGTGACAAATTTCCTAGATGACTCAATTTTAAGTTTCTTTCCTAAGCCTCTATCAACCAGAGTTATACATCGTTGGAAAGAACAAAATAGGTGCTTTCGATCACGCTATAAGCGGTTTATGCAGCAAAAGAAATGTGAAAGTTAAATGCAACTGTCTATGAAAAATACAAAATCATCAACAATATTCCCAGTGACATATTTCCTAGATGAGTCAATTTTAAGTTCCTTTCTTAAGCCTCTATCAACGAGAGTTATACGTCGGTGGAAAGAACAAAATAAGTGCTTTCGATCACGCTATATACGGTTTATGCAGCAAAAGAAATGTGAAAGTTAAATGCAACTGTCTACGAAAAATACAAAATCATCAACAATATTCCCAGTGACATATTTCCTAGATGAGTCTATTTTAAGTTTCTTTCCTAAGCCTCTATCAACCAGAGTTATACATCGTTGGGAAGAACAAACTAAGAGCTTCCAATCACGTTATATATGTGGTTTATGCAGCGAAAAAAAGTTGAAAATTAAATACAACTGTATATGAAAAATATCGAATCACCAACAATATTCCCAGTGTCATATTTCCTAGATGAGTCAATTTTAAGTTCCTTTCCTAAACCTCTTTAAACCTGAGTTTTACATCGTTGGAGAGAGCAAGCTAAGAGCTTTCAATTAATCTATAAACGGTTTATGCAACAAAACAAATGTGAATGTTAAATGTAACTGTATATGAAAAATACAGTATCATCAACAATATTCCCAGTGACATATTTCCTAGATTAGTCACTTTTAAGTTCATTTCCTAAGCCTCTGCAAACGAGAGGTATACAGATCTGGAGAGAACAAGATTAGAGCTCCAAATCAAGCAATAAACAGTTTATGCAACAAAATAAATGCGATAGTTAAATGCAACAGTATATGAAAAATACATAATCATCAACAATATTCCCAGTGACATATTTCCTAGATTAGTCAATTTTAAGTTTCTTTCCTAAGCCTCTTCAAACGAGACGTATACATCGCTGGAAAGAACAAGATTAGAGCTCCCAATCAAGCTATAAATAGTTGATGCAACAAAAGAAATGTGAGTTAAATGCAACTGTATATGAAAAATACAGAATCATAAACAATATTCCCAGTGACATATTTCCTAAATTAGTCAATTTTAATTACATTTCCTAAGCCTCTTCAAACGAGAGGTATACATCGCTGGAAAGAACAAGATAAGAGCTCTCAATCAAGCTATAAACGGTTTATACAGCGAGAAAAATGTAAAAGTTAAATGCAACTGTATATGAAAAATACAGAATCATCAACAATATTCCCAGTGACATATTTCTTAGATTAATCAATTTCAAGTTTCTTTCCTAAGCCTCTTAAACCGAGTGGTATACACTGGTGGAAAGAACAAGACTACAGCTTTCAATCAAGCTATAAACGGTTTATACAGCGAAAAAAATGTGAATGTTAAATGCAACTGTATGTGAAAAATACAGAATCATCAATAATATTCCCAGTGACATATTTCTTAGATTAGTCAATTTTTAGTTTCTTTCGTAAGCCTCTTCAGACGAGAGGTATACATCGCTCGAAAGAACAAGACTACAGCTTTCAATCAAGCTATAAACGGTTTATACAGCGAAAAAATGTGAATGTTAAATGCAACTGTATATGAAAAATACAGAATCATCAACAATATTCACAGAGACATATTTCCTAGATCGGTCAATTTTAAGTTGCTTTCCTAAGCCTCTATCAACGAGAGTTGTACATCATTGGAAACAACAAAGTAAGAGCTTTCAATCACGTTATAAAAGGTTTATGCAGCGAAAAAAATTTGAAAATTAAATACAAATGTATATGAAAAATACAGAATCACCAACAATATTCCCAGTGTCATATTTCCTAGGTGAGTCAATTTTAAGTTCCTTTTCTAAATCTCTTTCAACCTGAATTTTACATCGTTGGAAAGAATAAACTAAGGGCTTCCTATCAAGCTTTAAACGGTTTCTGCAGCAAAAAATGTGAAAGTTAAATACAACTATATATGAAAGATACAGAATCGTTAACAATATTCCCAGTGTCATATTTGCTAGATGAGCCAATTTTAAGTTTCTTTCCTACGCCTCTTCAAACGAGAGGAATACATCGCTGGAAAGAACAAGATTAGAGCTCCCAATAAAGCTATAAATGGTTGATGCAGCAAAAGAAATGTGAAAGTTAAATGCAACTGTATATGAAAAATACAGAATCATCAACAATAGTCCCAGTGACATATTGCCTAGATTAGTCAATTTTAATTACATTTCCTAAGCCTCTTCAAACGAGAGGTATACATCGCTGGAAATGACAAGATAGGAGCTCTCAATCAAGCTATAAACGGTTTATACAGCGAGAAAAATGTAAAAGTTAAAAGCAACTGTATATGAAAAATACAGAATCATCAACAATATTCACAGTGACATATTTCTTAGATTAGTCAATTTTTGAGTTTCTTTCCGAAGCCTCTTAAACCGAGAGGTATATATTGCTGGAAAGAACAAGACTACAGCTTTCAATCAAGCTATAAACGGTTTATACAGCGAAAGAAATGTGAATGTTAAATGCAACTGTATATGAAAAATTCAGGATCATCAATAATATTCCCAGTGACATATTTCTTAGATTAGTCAATTTTATGTTTCTTTCCTGAGCCTCTTCAAACGAGAGGTATACATCGCTCGAAAGAATAAGACTACAGCTTTCAATCAAGCTATAAACGGTTTATACAGCGAAAAAATATGTATGTTAAATGCAACTGTATATGAAAAATACAGAATTATCAATAATATTCCCAGTGACATATTTGCTAGATGAGTCAATTTTAAGTTTCTTTCCTAAGCCTCCTCAAACGAGGGGTATACATCGCTGGATAGAACAAGACTAGAGCTCTCAATCAAGCTATAAACGGTTTATACAGCGAAAAAAATGTGGAAGTTAAATGCAACTTTATATGAAAAATACAGAATCATCAACAATATTCCCAGTGACATATTTCTTAGATTAGTCAATTTTAAGTTGCTTTCCTAAGCCTCTTCAAACGAGAAGTATACATCGCTGGAAAGAACAAGACTAGGGCTCTCAATCAAGCTATAAACGGTTTATGCAGCGAAATAAATGTGATAGTTAAATGCAACTGTATATGAAAAATACAGAATCATCAATAATATTCCCAGTGACATATGTGATAGATGAGTCAATTTTAAGTTGCTTTCCTAAGCCTCTTCAAACGAGGAGTATACATCGCTGTAACGAACAATACTAGAGCTCTCAACCAAGTTATAAACGGTTTATGCAGCGAAATAAATGTGAAAGTTAAATGCAACTGTATATGAAAAATACAGAATCATCAGTAATATTCACAGAGACATATTTCCTAGATCAGTCAATTTTAAGTTGCTTTCCTAAGCCTCTATCAACGAGAGTTGTACATCGTTGCAAACAACAAAATAAGAGCTTCCAATCACGTTATATATGTGGTTTATGCAGCGAAAAAAAGTTGAAAATTAAATACAACTGTATATGAATAATATCGAATCACTAACAATATTTTCAGTGTCATATTTCCTAGGTGAGTCAATTTTAAGTTCCTTTTCTAAACATCTTTCAACCTGAATTTTACATCGTTGGAAAGAATAAACTAAGGGCTTCCTATCAAGCTTTAAACGGTTTATGCAGCGAAAAAATATGAAAGTTAAATACAACTGTATATGAAAGATACAGAATCGTCAACAATATTCCCAGTGTCATATTTGCTAGATGAGTCAATTTTAAGTTTCTTTCCTAAGCCTCTTCAAACGAGAGGTATACATCGCTGGAAAGAACAAGATTAGAGCTCCCAATAAAGCTCTAAATGGTTGATGCAACAAAAGAAATGTGAAAGTTAAATGCAACTGTATATGAAAAATACAGAATCATCAACAATATTCCCAGTGACATATTGCCTAGATTAGTCAATTTTAATTACATTTCCTAAGCCTCTTCAAACGAGAGGTATACATCGCTGGAAAGGACAAGATAAGAGCTCTCAATCAAGCTAGAAACGGTTTATACAGCGAGAAAAATGTAAAAATTAAATGCAACTGTATATTAAAAATACAGAGTCATCAACTATATTCCCAGTGACATATTTCTTAGATTAGTCAATTTTAAGTTTCTTTCCTAAGCCTCTTAAACCGAGAGGTATACATTGCTGGAAAGAACAAGACCACAGCTTTCAATCAAGCTATAAACGGTTTATACAGCGAAAGAAATGTGAATGTTAAATGCAACTGTATATGAAAAATACAGAATCATCAATAATATTCCCAGTGACATATTTCTTAGATTAGTAAATTTTAAGTTTTTTTCCTAAGCCTCTTCAAACGAGAGGTATACATCGCTCGAAAGAATAAGACTATAGCTTTCAATCAAGCTATAAACGGTTTATACAGCGAAAAAATGTGAATGTTAAATGCAACTGTATATGAAAAATACAGAATCATCAATAATATTCCCAGTGACATATTTCTTAGATTAGTCAATTTTAAGTTTCTTTCCTAAGCCTCTTCAAACGAGAGGTATACATCGCTGGAAAGAACAAGACTAGAGCTCTCAATCAAGCTATAAACGGTTTATACAGCGAAAGAAATGTGAAAGTTAAATGCAACTGTATATGAAAAATACTGAATCATCAGCAATATTCACAGAGACATATTTCCTAGATCAGTCAATTTTAAGTTGCTTTCCTAAGCCTCTATCAACGAGAGTTGTACATCATTGGAAACAACAAAATAAGAGCTTTCAATCGCGTTATAAAAGGTTTATGCAGCGAAAAAAATTGGAAAATTAAATACAAATGTATATGAAAAATACAGAATCACCAACAATATTTCCAGTGTCATATTTCCTATGTGAGTCAATTTTAAGTTCTTTTTCTAAACATCTTTCAACCTGAATTTTACATCGTTGGAAAGAATAAACTAAGGGCTTCTTATCAAGTTTTAAACGGTTTATGCAGCGAAAAAATGTGAAAGTTAAATACAACTGTATATGAAAGATACAGAATCGTCAACAATATTCCCAGTGTCATATTTGCTAGATGAGTCAATTTTAAGTTTCTTTCCTAAGCCTCTTCAAACGGGAGGTATACATCGCTGGAAAGAACAAGATTAGAGCTCCCAATAAAGCTCTAAATGGTTGATGCAACAAAAGAAATGTGAAAGTTAAATGCAACTGTATATATACATATATACAGGTATACATTGCTGGAAAGAACAAGACCACAGCTTTCAATCAAGCTATAAACGGTTTATACAGCGAAAGAAATGTGAATGTTAAATGCAACTGTATATGAAAAATACAGAATCATCAATAATATTCCCAGTGACATATTTCTTAGATTAGTAAATTTTAAGTTTCTTTCCTAAGCCTCTTCAAACGAGAGGTATACATCGCTCGAAAGAATAAGACTATAGCTTTCAATCAAGCTATAAACGGTTTATACAGCGAAAAAATGTGAATGTTAAATGCAACTGTATATGAAAAATACAGAATCATCAATAATATTCCCAGTGACATATTTCTTAGATTAGTCAATTTTAAGTTTCTTTCCTAAGCCTCCTCAAACGAGAGGTATACATCGCTGGAAAGAACAAGACTACAGCTTTCAATCAAGCTATAAACGGTTTATACAGCGAACAAAATGTGAAAGTTAAATGCAACTGTATATGAAAAATACTGAATCATCAGCAATATTCACAGAGACATATTTCCTAGATCAGTCAATTTTAAGTTGCTTTCCTAAGCCTCTATCAACGAGAGTTGTACATCATTGGAAACAACAAAATAAGAGCTTTCAATCGCGTTATAAAAGGTTTATGCAGCGAAAAAAATTGGAAAATTAAATACAAATGTATATGAAAAATACAGAATCACCAACAATATTTCCAGTGTCATATTTCCTATGTGAGTCAATTTTAAGTTCCTTTTCTAAACATCTTTCAACCTGAATTTTACATCGTTGGAAAGAATAAACTAAGGGCTTCTTATCAAGCTTTAAACGGTTTATGCAGCGAAAAAATGTGAAAGTTAAATACAACTGTATATGAAAGATACAGAATCGTCAACAATATTCCCAGTGTCATATTTGCTAGATGAGTCAATTTTAAGTTTCTTTCCTAAGCCTCTTCAAACGGGAGGTATACATCGCTGGAAAGAACAAGATTAGAGCTCCCCATCAAGCTATAAATGGTTGATGCAACAAAAGAAATGTGAAAGTTAAATGCAACTGCATATGAAAAATACAGAATCGTCAACAATATTCCCAGTGACATATTACCTAGATTAGTCAATTTTAATTACATTTCCTAAGCCCATTCAAACGAGATGTACACATCGCTGGAAAGGACAAGATAAGGGCTCTCAATCAAGCTATAAACTGTTTATACAGCGAGAAAAATGTAAAAGTTAAAAGCAACTGTATATGAAAATACAGAATCATCAACAATATTCACAGTGACATATTTCTTAGATTAGTCAATTTTAAGTTTCTTTCCGAACCCTCTTAAACCGATAGGTATACATTGCTGGAAAGAACAAGACTACAGCTTTCAATCAAGCTCTAAACGGTTTACACAGCGAAAGAAATGTGAATGTTAAATGCAACTGTATATGAAAAATGCAGAATCATCAATAATATTCCCAGTGACATATTTCTTAGATTAATCAATTTTATGTTTCTTTGCTAAGCCTCTTCAAACGACAGGTATATATCGCTCGAAAGAATAAGACTACAGGTTTCAATCAAGCTATAAACGGTTTATACAGCGAAAAAATATGTATGTTAAATGCAACTGTATATGAAAAATACAGAATCATCAATAATATTCCCAGTGACATATTTACTAGATGAGTCAATTTTAAGTTTCTTTCGTAAGCCTCCTCAAACGAGAGGTATACATCGCTGGAAAGAACAAGACTAGAGCTCTCAATCAAGCTATAAACGGTTTATACAGCGAAAAAAATGTGAAAGTTAAATGCAACTGTATATGAAAAATACAGAATCATCAACAATATTCCCAGTGACATATTTCTTAGATTAGTCAATTTTAAGTTGCTTTCCTAAGCCTCTTTAAACGAGGAGTATACATCGCTGGAAAGAACAAGACTAGGGCTCTCAATCAAGCTATAAACGGTTTATGCAGCGAAATAAATGTGAAAGTTAAATGCAACTGTATATGAAAAATACAGAATCATCAACAATATTCCCAGTGACATATTTCTTATATTAGTCAATTTCTTTCCTAAGCCTCTTTAAAAGAGCGGTATACATCGCTGGAACGAACAATACTAGAGCTCTCAATCAAGTTATAAACGGTTTATGCAGCGAAAAAAATTTCAAAATTAAATACAAATGTAATGAAAAATACAGAATCACCAACAATATTTCCAGTGACATATTTCCTAGGTGAGTCAATTTTAAGTTCCTTTTCTAAACATCTTTCAACCTGAATTTTACTTCGCTGGAAAGAATAAACTAAGGGCTTCCTATCAAGCTTTAAACGGTTTATGCAGCGAAAAAATGTGAAAGTTAAATACAACTGTATATGAAAGATACAGAATCGTCAACAATATTCCCAGTGTCATATTTGCTAGATGAGTCAATTTTAAGTTTCTTTCCTAAGCCTCTTCAAACGGGAGGTATACATCGCCGGAAAGAACAAGACTACAGCTTTCAATCAAGCTATAAACGGTTTATAGAGCAAAAAAATATGAATGTTAAATGCAACTGTATATGAAAAATACAGAATCATCAATAATATTCCCAGTGACATATTTCTTAGATTAGTCAATTTTAAGTTTCTTTCCTAAGCCTCTTCAAACGAGAGGTATACATCGCTCGAAAGAACAAGACTACAGCTTTCAATCAAGCTATAAACGGTTTATAGAGCAAAAAAATATGAATGTTAAATGCAACTGTATATGCAAAAAACAGAATCATCAATAATATTCCCAGTGACATATTTGCTAGATGAGTCAATTTTAAGTTTCTTTCGTAAGCCTCCTCAAACGAGAGGTATACATCGCTGGAAAGAACAAGACTAGAGCTCTCAATCAAGCTATAAACGGTTTATACAGCGAAAAAAATGTGAAAGTTAAATGCAACTGTATATGAAAAATACAGAATCATCAACAATATTCCCAGTGACATATTACCTATATTAGTCAATTTTAATTACATTTCCTAAGCCGCTTCAAACGAGATGTATACATCGCTGGAAAGGACAAGATAAGAGCTCTCAATCAAGCTATAAACGGTTTATACAGCGAAAAAAATGTGAAAGTTAAATGCAACTGTATATGAAAAATACAGAATCATCAACAATATTCCCAGTGACATATTTCTTATATTAGTCAATTTTAAGTTTCTTTCCTAAGCCTCTTCAAACGAGAGGTATACATCGCTCGAAAGAACAAGACTACAGCTTTCAATCAAGCTATAAACGGTTTATAGAGCAAAAAAATATGAATGTTAAATGCAACTGTATATGCAAAATACAGAATCATCAATAATATTCCCAGTGACATATTTGCTAGATGAGTCAATTTTAAGTTTCTTTCGTAAGCCTCCTCAAACGAGAGGTATACATCGCTGGAAAGAACAAGACTAGAGCTCTCAATCAAGCTATAAACGGTTTATACAGCGAAAAAAATGTGAAAGTTAAATGCAACTGTATATGAAAAATACAGAATCATCAACAATATTCCCAGTGACATATTTCTTAGATTAGTCAATTTTAAGTTGCTTTCCTAAGCCTCTTCAAACGAGAGGTATACATCGCTCGAAAGAACAAGACTACAGCTTTCAATCAAGCTATAAACGGTTTATAGAGCAAAAAAATATGAATGTTAAATGCAACTGTACATGCAAAATACAGAATCATCAATAATATTCCCAGTGACATATTTGCTAGATGAGTCAATTTTAAGTTTCTTTCGTAAGCCTCCTCAAACGAGAGGTATACATCGCTGGAAAGAACAAGACTAGAGCTCTCAATCAAGCTATAAACGGTTAATACAGCGAAAAAAATGTGAAAGTTAAATGCAACTGTATATGAAAAATACAGAATCATCAACAATATTCCCAGTGACATATTTCTTAGATTAGTCAATTTTAAGTTGCTTTCCTAAGCCTCTTCAAACGAGGAGTATACATCGCTGGAAAGAACCAGACCAGGGCTCTCAATCAAGCTATAAACGGTTTATGCAGCGAAATAAATGTGAAAGTTAAATGCAACTGTATATGAAAAATACAGAATCATCAACAATATTCCCAGTGACATATTTCTTATATTAGTCAATTTTAAGTTTCTTTCCTAAGCCTCTTTAAAAGAGCGGTATACATCGCTGGAACGAACAATACTACAGCTTTCAATCAAGCTATAAACGGTTTATACAGCGAAAGAAATGTGAATGTTAAATGCAACTGTATATGAAAAATTCAGAATCATCAATAATATTCCCAGTGACATATTTCTTAGATTAGTCAATTTTATGTTTCTTTCCTGAGCCTCTTCAAACGAGAGGTATACATCGCTCGAAAGAATAAGACTACAGCTTTCAATCAAGCTATAAACGGTTTATACAGCGAAAAAATATGTATGTTAAATGCAACTGTATATGAAAAATACAGAATTATCAATAATATTCCCAGTGACATATTTGCTAGATGAGTCAATTTTAAGTTTCTTTCCTAAGCCTCCTCAAACGAGGGGTATACATCGCTGGATAGAACAAGACTAGAGCTCTCAATCAAGCTATAAACGGTTTATACAGCGAAAAAAATGTGAAAGTTAAATGCAACTTTATATGAAAAATACAGAATCATCAACAATATTCCCAGTGACATATTTCTTAGATTAGTCAATTTTAAGTTGCTTTCCTAAGCCTCTTCAAACGAGGAGTATACATCGCTGTAACGAACAATACTATAGCTCTCAACCAAGTTATAAACGGTTTATGCAGCGAAATAAATGTGAAAGTTAAATGCAACTGTATATGAAAAATACAGAATCATCAGTAATATTCACAGAGACATATTTCCTAGATCAGTCAATTTTAAGTTGCTTTCCTAAGCCTCTATCAACGAGAGTTGTACATCGTTGCAAACAACAAAATAAGAGCTTCCAATCACGTTATATATGTGGTTTATGCAGCGAAAAAAAGTTGAAAATTAAATACAACTGTATATGAATAATATCGAATCACCAACAATATTTCCAGTGTCATATTTCCTAGGTGAGTCAATTTTAAGTTCCTTTTCTAAACATCTTTCAACCTGAATTTTACATCGTTGGAAAGAATAAACTAAGGGCTTCCTATCAAGCTTTAAACGGTTTATGCAGCGAAAAAATATGAAAGTTAAATACAACTGTATATGAAAGATACAGAATCGTCAACAATATTCCCAGTGTCATATTTGCTAGATGAGTCAATTTTAAGTTTCTTTCCTAAGCCTCTTCAAACGAGAGGTATACATCGCTGGAAAGAACAAGATTAGAGCTCCCAATAAAGCTCTAAATGGTTGATGCAACAAAAGAAATGTGAAAGTTAAATGCAACTGTATATGAAAAATACAGAATCATCAACAATATTCCCAGTGACATATTGCCTAGATTAGTCAATTTTAATTACATTTCCTAAGCCTCTTCAAACGAGAGGTATACATCGCTGGAAAGGACAAGATAAGAGCTCTCAATCAAGCTAGAAACGGTTTATACAGCGAGAAAAATGTAAAAATTAAATGCAACTGTATATTAAAAATACAGAGTCATCAACTATATTCCCAGTGACATATTTCTTAGATTAGTCAATTTTAAGTTTCTTTCCTAAGCCTCTTAAACCGAGAGGTATACATTGTTGGAAAGAACAAGACCACAGCTTTCAATCAAGCTATAAACGGTTTATACAGCGAAAGAAATGTGAATGTTAAATGCAACTGTATATGAAAAATACAGAATCATCAATAATATTCCCAGTGACATATTTCTTAGATTAGTAAATTTTAAGTTTTTTTCCTAAGCCTCTTCAAACGAGAGGTATACATCGCTCGAAAGAATAAGACTATAGCTTTCAATCAAGCTATAAACGGTTTATACAGCGAAAAAATGTGAATGTTAAATGCAACTGTATATGAAAAATACAGAATCATCAATAATATTCCCAGTGACATATTTCTTAGATTAGTCAATTTTAAGTTTCTTTCCTAAGCCTCTTCAAACGAGAGGTATACATCTCTGGAAAGAACAAGACTAGAGCTCTCAATCAAGCTATAAACGGTTTATACAGCGAAAAAAATGTGAAAGTTAAATGCAACTGTATATGAAAAATACTGAATCATCAGCAATATTCACAGAGACATATTTCCTAGATCAGTCAATTTTAAGTTGCTTTCCTAAGCCTCTATCAACGAGAGTTGTACATCATTGGAAACAACAAAATAAGAGCTTTCAATCGCGTTATAAAAGGTTTATGCAGCGAAAAAAATTGGAAAATTAAATACAAATGTATATGAAAAATACAGAATCACCAACAATATTTCCAGTGTCATATTTCCTATGTGAGTCAATTTTAAGTTCCTTTTCTAAACATCTTTCAACCTGAATTTTACATCGTTGGAAAGAATAAACTAAGGGCTTCTTATCAAGCTTTAAACGGTTTATGCAGCGAAAAAATGTGAAAGTTAAATACAACTGTATATGAAAGATACAGAATCGTCAACAATATTCCCAGTGTCATATTTGCTAGATGAGTCAATTTTAAGTTTCTTTCCTAAGCCTCTTCAAACGGGAGGTATACATCGCTGGAAAGAACAAGATTAGAGCTCCCAATAAAGCTCTAAATGGTTGATGCAACAAAAGAAATGTGAAAGTTAAATGCAACTGTATATATACATATATACAGGTATACATTGCTGGAAAGAACAAGACCACAGCTTTCAATCAAGCTATAAACGGTTTATACAGCGAAAGAAATGTGAATGTTAAATGCAACTGTATATGAAAAATACAGAATCATCAATAATATTCCCAGTGACATATTTCTTAGATTAGTAAATTTTAAGTTTCTTTCCTAAGCCTCTTCAAACGAGAGGTATACATCGCTCGAAAGAATAAGACTATAGCTTTCAATCAAGCTATAAACGGTTTATACAGCGAAAAAATGTGAATGTTAAATGCAACTGTATATGAAAAATACAGAATCATCAATAATATTCCCAGTGACATATTTCTTAGATTAGTCAATTTTGAGTTTCTTTCCTAAGCCTCCTCAAACGAGAGGTATACATCGCTGGAAAGAACAAGACTTGAGCTCTCAATCAAGCTATAAACGGTTTATACAGCGAAAAAAATGTGAAAGTTAAATGCAACTGTATATGAAAAATACTGAATCATCAGCAATATTCACAGAGACATATTTCCTAGATCAGTCAATTTTAAGTTGCTTTCCTAAGCCTCTATCAACGAGAGTTGTACATCATTGGAAACAACAAAATAAGAGCTTTCAATCGCGTTATAAAAGGTTTATGCAGCGAAAAAAATTGGAAAATTAAATACAAATGTATATGAAAAATACAGAATCACCAACAATATTTCCAGTGTCATATTTCCTATGTGAGTCAATTTTAAGTTCCTTTTCTAAACATCTTTCAACCTGAATTTTACATCGTTGGAAAGAATAAACTAAGGGCTTCTTATCAAGCTTTAAACGGTTTATGCAGCGAAAAAATGTGAAAGTTAAATACAACTGTATATGAAAGATACAGAATCGTCAACAATATTCCCAGTGTCATATTTGCTAGATGAGTCAATTTTAAGTTTCTTTCCTAAGCCTCTTCAAACGGGAGGTATACATCGCTGGAAAGAACAAGATTAGAGCTCCTCATCAAGCTATAAATGGTTGATGCAACAAAAGAAATGTGAAAGTTAAATGCAACTGCATATGAAAAATACAGAATCGTCAACAATATTCCCAGTGACATATTACCTAGATTAGTCAATTTTAATTACATTTCCTAAGCCCATTCAAACGAGATGTATACATCGCTGGAAAGGACAAGATAAGGGCTCTCAATCAAGCTATAAACTGTTTATACAGCGAGAAAAATGTAAAAGTTAAAAGCAACTGTATATGAAAATACAGAATCATCAACAATATTCACAGTGACATATTTCTTAGATTAGTCAATTTTAAGTTTCTTTCCGAACCCTCTTAAACCGAGAGGTATACACTGCTGGAAAGAACAAGACTACAGCTTTCAATCAAGCTATAAACGGTTTACACAGCGAAAGAAATGTGAATGTTAAATGCAACTGTATGTGAAAAATGCAGAATCATCAATAATATTCCCAGTGACATATTTCTTAGATTAATCAATTTTATGTTTCTTTGCTAAGCCTCTTCAAACGAGAGGTATATATCGCTCGAAAGAATAAGACTACAGGTTTCAATCAAGCTATAAACGGTTTATACAGCGAAAAAATATGTATGTTAAATGCAACTGTATGTGAAAAATGCAGAATCATCAATAATATTCCCAGTGACATATTTACTAGATGAGTCAATTTTAAGTTTCTTTCGTAAGCCTCCTCAAACGAGAGGTATACATCGCTGGAAAGAACAAGACTAGAGCTCTCAATCAAGCTATAAACGGTTTATACAGCGAAAAAAATGTGAAAGTTAAATGCAACTGTATATGAAAAATACAGAATCATCAACAATATTCCCAGTGACATATTTCTTAGATTAGTCAATTTTAAGTTGCTTTCCTAAGCCTCTTTAAACGAGGAGTATACATCGCTGGAAAGAACAAGACTAGGGCTCTCAATCAAGCTATAAACGGTTTATGCAGCGAAATAAATGTGAAAGTTAAATGCAACTGTATATGAAAAATACAGAATCATCAACAATATTCCCAGTGACATATTTCTTATATTAGTCAATTTCTTTCCTAAGCCTCTTTAAAAGAGCGGTATACATCGCTGGAACGAACAATACTAGAGCTCTCAATCAAGTTATAAACGGTTTATGCAGCGAAAAAAATTTCAAAATTAAATACAAATGTAATGAAAAATACAGAATCACCAACAATATTTCCAGTGACATATTTCCTAGGTGAGTCAATTTTAAGTTCCTTTTCTAAACATCTTTCAACCTGAATTTTACTTCGCTGGAAAGAATAAACTAAGGGCTTCCTATCAAGCTTTAAACGGTTTATGCAGCGAAAAAATGTGAAAGTTAAATACAACAGTATATGAAAGATACAGAATCGTCAACAATATTCCCAGTGTCATATTTGCTAGATGAGTCAATTTTAAGTTTCTTTCCTAAGCCTCTTCAAACGAGAGGTATACATCGCTGGAAAGGACAAGATAAGAGCTCTCAATCAAGCTATAAATGGTTTATACAGCGAGAAAAATGTAAAAGTTGAAAGCAACTGTATATGAAAAATACAGAATCATCAACAATATTCACAGTGACATATTTCTTAGATTAGTCAATTTTAAGTTTCTTTCCTAAGCCTCTTAAACCGAGAGGTATACATTGCTGAAAAGAACAAGACTACAGCTTTCAATCAAGCTATAAACGGTTTATACAGCGAAAGAAATGTGAATGTTAAATGCAACTGTATATGAAAAATACAGAATCATCAATAATATTCCCAGTGACATATTTCTTAGATTAGTAAATTTTAAGTTTCTTTCCTAAGCCTCTTCAAACGAGAGGTATACATCGCTCGAAAGAATAAGACTACAGCTTTCAATCAAGCTATAAACGGTTTATACAGCGAAAAAATGTGAATGTTAAATGCAACTGTATATGAAAAATACAGAATCATCAATAATATTCCCAGTGACATATTTCTTAGATTAGTCAATTTTAAGTTTCTTTCCTAAGCCTCTTCAAAAGAGAGGTATACATCGCTGGAAAGAACAAGACTAGAGCTCTCAATCAAGCTATAAACGGTTTATACAGCGAAAAAAATGTGAAAGTTAAATGCAACTGTATATGAAAAATACAGAATCATCAGCAATATTCACAGAGACATATTTCCTAGATCAGTCAATTTTAAGTTGCATTCCTAAGCCTCTATCAACGAGAGTTTTACATCATTGGAAACAACAAAATAAGAGCTTTCAATCACGTTATAAAAGGTTCATGCAGCGAAAAAAAATTTGAAAATTAAATACAAATGTATATGAAAAATACAAAATCGTCAACAATATTCCCAGTGTCATATTTGCTAGATGAGTCAATTTTAAGTTTCTTTCCTAAGCCTCTTCAAACGGGACGTATACATCGCTGGAAAGAACAAGATTAGAGCTCCCAATCAAGCTATAAATGGTTGATGCAACAAAAGAAATGTGAAAGTTAAATGCAACTGTATATGAAAAATACAGAATCGTCAACAATATTCCCAGTGACATATTACCTATATTAGTCAATTTTAATTACATTTCCTAAGCCGCTTCAAACGAGATGTATACATCGCTGGAAAGGACAAGATAAGAGCTCTCAATCAAGCTATAAACGGTTTATACAGCGAAAAAAATGTGAAAGTTAAATGCAACTGTATATGAAAAATACAGAATCATCAATAATATTCCCAGTGACATATTTCTTAGATTAGTCAATTTTAAGTTTCTTTCCTAAGCCTCTTCAAACGAGAGGTATACATCGCTCGAAAGAATAAGACTACAGCTTTCAATCAAGCTATAAACGGTTTATAGAGCAAAAAAATATGAATGTTAAATGCAACTGTATATGAAAAATACAGAATCATCAATAATATTCCCAGTGACATATTTCTTAGATTAGTCAATTTTAAGTTTCTTTCCTAAGCCTCTTCAAACGAGAGGTATACATCGCTCGAAAGAACAAGACTACAGCTTTCAATCAAGCTATAAACGGTTTATAGAGCAAAAAAATATGAATGTTAAATGCAACTGTATATGCAAAATACAGAATCATCAATAATATTCCCAGTGACATATTTGCTAGATGAGTCAATTTTAAGTTTCTTTCGTAAGCCTCCTCAAACGAGAGGTATACATCGCTGGTAAGAACAAGACTAGAGCTCTCAATCAAGCTATAAACGGTTTATACAGCGAAAAAAATGTGAAAGTTAAATGCAACTGTATATGAAAAATACAGAATCATCAACAATATTCCCAGTGACATATTTCTTAGATTAGTCAATTTTAAGTTGCTTTCCTAAGCCTCTTCAAACGAGGAGTATACATCGCTGGAAAGAACCAGACCAGGGCTCTCAATCAAGCTATAAACGGTTTATGCAGCGAAATAAATGTGAAAGTTAAATGCAACTGTATATGAAAAATACAGAATCATCAACAATATTCCCAGTGACATATTTCTTATATTAGTCAATTTTAAGTTTCTTTCCTAAGCCTCTTTAAAAGAGCGGTATACATCGCTGGAACGAACAATACTAGAGCTCTCAATCAAGTTATAAACGGTTTATGCAGCGAAAAAAATTTCAAAATTAAATACAAATGTAATGAAAAATACAGAATCACCAACAATATTTCCAGTGACATATTTCCTAGGTGAGTCAATTTTAAGTTCCTTTTCTAAACATCTTTCAACCTGAATTTTACATCACTGGAAAGAATAAACTAAGGGCTTCCTATCAAGCTTTAAACGGTTTATGCAGCGAAAAAATGTGAAAGTTAAATACAACTGTATATGAAAGATACAGAATCGTCAACAATATTCCCAGTGTCATATTTGCTAGATGAGTCAATTTTAAGTTTCTTTCCTAAGCCTCTTAAACCGAGAGGTATACAGTGCTGGAAAGAACAAGACTACAGCTTTCAATCAAGCTATAAACGGTTTATACAGCGAAAAAAAATGTGAATGTTAAATGCAACTGTATATGAAAAATACAGAATCATCAATAATATTCCCAGTGACATATTTCTTAGATTAGTCAATTTTAAGTTTCTTTCCTAAGCCTCTTCAAACGAGAGATATACATCGCTCGAAAAAACAAGACTACAGCTTTCAATCAAGCTATAAACGGTTTATAGAGCAAAAAAATATGAATGTTAAATGCAACTGTATATGAAAAATACAGAATCATCAATAATATTCCCAGTGACATATTTGCTAGATGAGTCAATTTTAAGTTTCTTTCGTAAGCCTCCTCAAACGAGAGGTATACATCGCTGGAAAGAACAAGACTAGAGCTCTCAATCAAGCTATAAACGGTTTATACAGCGAAAAAAATGTGAAAGCTAAATGCAACTGTATATGAAAAATACAGAATCATCAACAATATTCCCAGTGACATATTTCTTAGATTAGTCAATTTTAAGTTGCTTTCCTAAGCCTCTTCAAACGAAGAGTATACATCGCTGGAAAGAACCAGACCAGGGCTCTCAATCAAGCTATAAACGGTTTATGCAGCGAAATAAATGTGAAAGTTAAATGCAACTGTATATGAAAAATACAGAATCATCAACAATATTCCCAGTGACATATTTCTTATATTAGTCAATTTTAAGTTTCTTTCCTAAGCCTCTTTAAAAGAGCGGTATACATCGCTGAAACGAACAATACGAGAGCTCTCAATCAAGTTATAAACGGTATGCAGCGAAAAAAATTTCAAAATTAAATACAAATGTAATGAAAAATACAGAATCACCAACAATATTTCTAGTGACATATTTCCTAGGTGAGTCAATTTTAAGTTCCTTTTCTAAACATCTTTCAACCTGAATTTTACATCGTTGGAAAGAATAAACTAAGGGCTTCCTATTAAGCTTTAAACGGTTTATGCAGCGAACAAATGTGAAAGGTTAATACAACTGTATATGAAAGATACAGAATCGTCAACAATATTCCCAGTGTCATATTTGCTAGATGAGTCAATTTAAGTTTCTTTCCTAAGCCTCTTCAAACGGGAGGTATACATCGCTGGAAAGAACAAGATTAGAGCTCCCAATCAAGCTATAAATGGTTGATGCAACAAAAGAAATGTGAAAGTTAAATGCAACTGTATATGAAAAATACAGAATCGTCAACAATATTCCCAGTGACATATTACCTATATTAGTCAATTTTAATTACATTTCCTAAGCCTCTTCAAACGAGATGTATACATCGCTGGAAAGGACAAGATAAGAGCTCTCAATCAAGCTATAAACGGTTTATACAGCGAGAAAAATGTAAAAGTTAAATGTAAATGTATATGAAAAATACAGAATCATCAACAATATTCCCAGGGACATATTTCTTATATTAGTCAATTTTAAGTTTCTTTCCTAAGCCTCTTAAACCGAGTGGTATACAGTGCTGGAAAGAACAAGACTACAGCTTTCAATCAAGCTATAAACGGTTTATACAGCGAAAAAAAATGTGAATGTTAAATGCAACTGTATATGAAAAATACAGAATCATCAATAATATTCCCAGTGACATATTTCTTAGAGTAGTCAATTTTAAGTTTCTTTCCTAAGCCTCTTCAAACGAGAGGTATACATCGCTCGAAAGAACAAGACTACAGCTTTCAATCAAGCTATAAACGGTTTATAGAGCGAAAAAATGTGAATGTTAAATGCAACTGTATATGAAAAATACAGAATCATCAATAATATTCCCAGTGACATATTTCTTAGATTAGTCAATTTTAAGTTTCTTTCCTAAGCCTCTTCAAACGAGAGGTATACATCGCTGGAAAGAACAAGACTAGAGCTCTCAATCAAGCTATAAACGGTTTATACAGCGAAAAAAATGTGAAAGTTAAATGCAACTGTATATGAAAAATACAGAATCATCAACAATATTCCCAATGACATATTACTTAGATTAGTCAATTTTAAGTTGCTTTCCTAAGCCTCTTCAAACGAGGGGTATATATCGCTGGAAAGAACAAGACTAGGGCTCTCAATCAAGCTATAAACGGTTTATGCAGCGAAATAAATGTGAAAGTTAAATGCAACTGTATATGAAAAATACAGAATCATCAACAATATTCCCAGTGACATATTTCTTAGATTAGTCAATTTTAAGTTTCTTTCCTAAGCCTCTTTAAAAGAGCGGTATACATCGCTGGAACGAACAAGACTAGAGCTCTCAATCAAGTTATAAACGGTTTATACAGAGAAATAAATGTGAAAGTTAAATGCAACTGTCTATGAAAAATACAAAATCATCAACAATATTCCCAGTGACATATTTCCTAGATGACTCAATTTAAAGTTCCTTCCCTAAACCTCCTTCAAGCTGAGTTTTACAATTTTAAGTTTCTTTCCTAAGCCTCTTTAAAAGAGGGGTATACATCGCTGGAACGAACAAGACTAGAGCTCTCAATCAAGCTATAAACGGTTTATGCAGCGAAAAAATGTGAAAGTTAAATACAACTGTATATGAAAGATACAGAATCGTCAACAATATTCCCAGTGTCATATTTGCTAGATGAGTCAATTTTAAGTTTCTTTCCTAAGCCTCTTAAACCGAGAGGTATCATTACTGGAAAGAACAAGACTACAGCTTTCAATCAAGCTATAAACGGTTTATACAGCGAACAAAATGTGAATGTTAAATGCAACTGTATATGAAAAATACAGAATCATCAATAATATTCCCAGTGACACATTTCTTAGATTAGTCAATTTTAAGCTTCTTTCCTTAGCCTCTTCAAACGAGAGGTATACATCGCTGGAAAGAACAAGACTAGAGCTCTCAATCAAGCTATAAACGGTTTATACAGCGAAAAAAATGTGAAAGTTAAATGCAACTGTATATGAAAAATTCAGAATCATCAACAATATTCCCAGTGACATATTTCTTAGATTAATCAATTTTAAATTTCTTTCCTAAGCCTCTTAAACCGAAAGGTATACATTGCTGGAAAGAACAAGACTACAGCTTTCAATCAAGCTATAAACGGTTTATACAGCGAAAAAAATGTGAATGTTAAATGCAACTGTATATGAAAAATACAGAATCATCAATAATATTCCCAGTGACATATTTCTTAGATTAGTCAATTTTTAGTTTCTTTCCTAAGCCTCTTCAGACAAGAGGTATACATCGCTCGAAAGAACAAGACTACAGCTTTCAGTCCAGCTATAAACGGTTTATACAGCGAAAAAATGTGAATGTTAAATGCAACTGTATATGAAAAATACAGAATCATCAACAATATTCACAAAGACATATTTCCTAGATCAGTCAATTTTAAGTTGCTTTCCTAAGCCTCTATCAACGAGAGTTGTACATCATTGGAAACAACAAAATAAGAGCTTTCAATCACGTTATAAAAGGTTTATGCAGCGAAAAAAATTTGAAAATTAAATACAAATGTATATGAAAAATACAGAATCACCAACAATATTCCCAGTGTCATATTTCCTAGGTGAGCCAATTTTAAGTTCCTTTTCTAAACCTCTTTCAACATGAATTTTACATCGTTTGAAAGAATAAACTAAGGGCTTCCTATCAAACTTTAAACGGTTTATGCAGCGAAAAAATGTGAAAGTTAAATACAACTGTATATGAAAAATACAGAATCGTCAACAATATTCCCAGTGACATATTACCTAGATTAGTCAATTTTAATTACATTTCCTAAGCCCCTTCATACGAGATGTCTACATCGCTGGAAAGGACAAGATAAGGGCTCTCAATCAAGCTATAAACGGTTTATACAGCGAGAAAAATGTAAAAGTTAAAAGCAACTGTATATGAAAAATACAGAATCATCAACAATATTCACAGTGACATATTTCTTAGATTAGTCAATTTTAAGTTTCTTTCCGAAGCCTCTTAAACCGAGAGGTATACATTGCTAGAAAGAACAAGACTACAGCTTTCAATCAAGCTATAAACGGTTTATACAGCGAAAGAAATGTGAATGTTAAATGCAACTGTATATGAAAAATGCAGAATCATCAATAATATTCCCAGTGACATATTTCTTAGATTAGTCAATTTTTAGTTTCTTTCCTAAGCCTCTTCAGACAAGAGGTATACATCGCTCGAAAGAACAAGACTACAGCTTTCAATCCAGCTATAAACGGTTTATACAGCGAAAAAATATGAATGTTAAATGCAACTGTATATGAAAAATACAGAATCATCAACAATATTCACAAAGACATATTTCCTAGATCAGTCAATTTTAAGTTGCTTTCCTAAGCCTCTATCAACGAGAGTTGTACATCATTGGAAACAACAAAATAAGAGCTTTCAATCACGTTATAAAAGGTTTATGCAGCGAAAAAAATTTGAAAATTAAATACAAATGTATATGAAAAATACAGAATCACCAACAATATTCCCAGTGTCATATTTCCTAGGTGAGTCAATTTTAAGTTCCTTTTCTAAACCTCTTTCAACATGAATTTTACATCGTTGGAAAGAATAAACTAAGGGCTTCCTATCAAGCTTTAAACGGTTTATGCAGCGAAAAAATGTGAAAGTTAAATACAACTGTATATGAAAAATACAGAATCGTCAACAATATTCCCAGTGACATATTACCTAGATTAGTCAATTTTAATTACATTTCCTAAGCCTCTTCAAACGAGATGTATACATCGCTGGAAAGGACAAGATAAGAGCTCTCAATCAAGCTATAAACGGTTTATACAGCGAGAAAAATGTAAAAGTTAAATGTAACTGTATATGAAAAATACAGAATCATCAACAATATTCCCAGGGACATATTTCTTATATTAGTCAATTTTAAGTTTCTTTCCTAAGCCTCTTAAACCGAGAGGTATACAGTGCTGGAAAGAACAAGACTACAGCTTTCAATCCAGCTATAAACGGTTTATACAGCGAAAAAAGTGTGAATGTTAAATGCAACTGTATATGAAAAATACAGAATCATCAATAATATTCCCAGTGACATATTTCTTAGATTAGTCAATTTTAAGTTTCTTTCCTAAGCCTCTTCAAACGAGAGGTATACATCGCTCGAAAGAACAAGACTACAGCTTTCAATCAAGCTATAAACGGTTTATAGAGCGAAAAAATGTGAATGTTAAATGCAACTGTATATGAAAAATGCAGAATCATCAATAATATTCCCAGTGACATATTTCTTAGATTAGTCAATTTTTAGTTTCTTTCCTAAGCCTCTTCAGACAAGAGGTATACATCGCTCGAAAGAACAAGACTACAGCTTTCAATCCAGCTATAAACGGTTTATACAGCGAAAAAATATGAATGTTAAATGCAACTGTATATGAAAAATACAGAATCATCAACAATATTCACAAAGACATATTTCCTAGATCAGTCAATTTTAAGTTGCTTTCCTAAGCCTCTATCAACGAGAGTTGTACATCATTGGAAACAACAAAATAAGAGCTTTCAATCACGTTATAAAAGGTTTATGCAGCGAAAAAAATTTGAAAATTAAATACAAATGTATATGAAAAATACAGAATCACCAACAATATTCCCAGTGTCATATTTCCTAGGTGAGTCAATTTTAAGTTCCTTTTCTAAACCTCTTTCAACATGAATTTTACATCGTTGGAAAGAATAAACTAAGGGCTTCCTATCAAGCTTTAAACGGTTTATGCAGCGAAAAAATGTGAAAGTTAAATACAACTGTATATGAAAAATACAGAATCGTCAACAATATTCCCAGTGACATATTACCTAGATTAGTCAATTTTAATTACATTTCCTAAGCCTCTTCAAACGAGATGTATACATCGCTGGAAAGGACAAGATAAGAGCTCTCAATCAAGCTATAAACGGTTTATACAGCGAGAAAAATGTAAAAGTTAAATGTAACTGTATATGAAAAATACAGAATCATCAACAATATTCCCAGGGACATATTTCTTATATTAGTCAATTTTAAGTTTCTTTCCTAAGCCTCTTAAACCGAGAGGTATACAGTGCTGGAAAGAACAAGACTACAGCTTTCAATCCAGCTATAAACGGTTTATACAGCGAAAAAAGTGTGAATGTTAAATGCAACTGTATATGAAAAATACAGAATCATCAATAATATTCCCAGTGACATATTTCTTAGATTAGTCAATTTTAAGTTTCTTTCCTAAGCCTCTTCAAACGAGAGGTATACATCGCTCGAAAGAACAAGACTACAGCTTTCAATCAAGCTATAAACGGTTTATAGAGCGAAAAAATGTGAATGTTAAATGCAACTGTATATGAAAAATACAGAATCATCAATAATATTCCCAGTGACATATTTCTTAGATTAGTCAATTTTAAGTTTCTTTCCTAAGCCTCTTCAAACGAGAGGTATACATCGCTGGAAAGAACAAGACTAGAGCTCTCAATCGAGCTATAAACGGTTTATACAGCGAAAAAAATGTGAAAGTTAAATGCAACTGTATATGAAAAATACAGAATCATCAACAATATTCCCAGTGACATATTTCTTAGATTAATCAATTTTAAATTTCTTTCCTAAGCCTCTTAAACCGAAAGGTATACATTGCTGGAAAGAACAAGACTACAGCTTTCAATCAAGCTATAAACGGTTTATACAGCGAAAAAAATGTGAATGTTAAATGCAACTGTATATGAAAAATACAGAATCATCAATAATAGTCCCAGTGACATATTTCTTAGATTAGTCAATTTTTAGTTTCTTTCCTAAGCCTCTTCAGACAAGAGGTATACATCGCTCGAAAGAACAAGACTACAGCTTTCAGTCCAGCTATAAACGGTTTATACAGCGAAAAAATGTGAATGTTAAATGCAACTGTATATGAAAAATACAGAATCATCAACAATATTCACAAAGACATATTTCCTAGATCAGTCAATTTTAAGTTGCTTTCCTAAGCCTCTATCAACGAGAGTTGTACATCATTGGAAACAACAAAATAAGAGCTTTCAATCACGTTATAAAAGGTTTATGCAGCGAAAAAAATTTGAAAATTAAATACAAATGTATATGAAAAATACAGAATCACCAACAATATTCCCAGTGTCATATTTCCTAGGTGAGCCAATTTTAAGTTCCTTTTCTAAACCTCTTTCAACATGAATTTTACATCTTTTGAAAGAATAAACTAAGGGCTTCCTATCAAACTTTAAACGGTTTATGCAGCGAAAAAATGTGAAAGTTAAATACAACTGTATATGAAAAATACAGAATCGTCAACAATATTCCCAGTGACATATTACCTAGATTAGTCAATTTTAATTACATTTCCTAAGCCCCTTCATACGAGATGTCTACATCGCTGGAAAGGACAAGATAAGGGCTCTCAATCAAGCTATAAACGGTTTATACAGCGAGAAAAATGTAAAAGTTAAAAGCAACTGTATATGAAAAATACAGAATCATCAACAATATTCACAGTGACATATTTCTTAGATTAGTCAATTTTAAGTTTCTTTCCGAAGCCTCTTAAACCGAGAGGTATACATTGCTAGAAAGAACAAGACTACAGCTTTCAATCAAGCTATAAACGGTTTATACAGCGAAAGAAATGTGAATGTTAAATGCAACTGTATATGAAAAATGCAGAATCATCAATAATATTCCCAGTGACATATTTCTTAGATTAGTCAATTTTTAGTTTCTTTCCTAAGCCTCTTCAGACAAGAGGTATACATCGCTCGAAAGAACAAGACTACAGCTTTCAATCCAGCTATAAACGGTTTATACAGCGAAAAAATATGAATGTTAAATGCAACTGTATATGAAAAATACAGAATCATCAACAATATTCACAAAGACATATTTCCTAGATCAGTCAATTTTAAGTTGCTTTCCTAAGCCTCTATCAACGAGAGTTGTACATCATTGGAAACAACAAAATAAGAGCTTTCAATCACGTTATAAAAGGTTTATGCAGCGAAAAAAATTTGAAAATTAAATACAAATGTATATGAAAAATACAGAATCACCAACAATATTCCCAGTGTCATATTTCCTAGGTGAGTCAATTTTAAGTTCCTTTTCTAAACCTCTTTCAACATGAATTTTACATCGTTGGAAAGAATAAACTAAGGGCTTCCTATCAAGCTTTAAACGGTTTATGCAGCGAAAAAATGTGAAAGTTAAATACAACTGTATATGAAAAATACAGAATCGTCAACAATATTCCCAGTGACATATTACCTAGATTAGTCAATTTTAATTACATTTCCTAAGCCTCTTCAAACGAGATGTATACATCGCTGGAAAGGACAAGATAAGAGCTCTCAATCAAGCTATAAACGGTTTATACAGCGAGAAAAATGTAAAAGTTAAATGTAACTGTATATGAAAAATACAGAATCATCAACAATATTCCCAGGGACATATTTCTTATATTAGTCAATTTTAAGTTTCTTTCCTAAGCCTCTTAAACCGAGAGGTATACAGTGCTGGAAAGAACAAGACTACAGCTTTCAATCCAGCTATAAACGGTTTATACAGCGAAAAAAGTGTGAATGTTAAATGCAACTGTATATGAAAAATACAGAATCATCAATAATATTCCCAGTGACATATTTCTTAGATTAGTCAATTTTAAGTTTCTTTCCTAAGCCTCTTCAAACGAGAGGTATACATCGCTCGAAAGAACAAGACTACAGCTTTCAATCAAGCTATAAACGGTTTATAGAGCGAAAAAATGTGAATGTTAAATGCAACTGTATATGAAAAATACAGAATCATCAATAATATTCCCAGTGACATATTTCTTAGATTAGTCAATTTTAAGTTTCTTTCCTAAGCCTCTTCAAACGAGAGGTATACATCGCTGGAAAGAACAAGACTAGAGCTCTCAATCGAGCTATAAACGGTTTATACAGCGAAAAAAATGTGAAAGTTAAATGCAACTGTATATGAAAAATACAGAATCATCAACAATATTCCCAATGACATATTACTTAGATTAGTCAATTTTAAGTTGCTTTCCTAAGCCTCTTCAAACGAGGGGTATATATCGCTGGAAAGAACAAGACTAGGGCTCTCAATCAAGTTATAAACGGTTTATACAGAGAAATAAATGTGAAAGTTAAATGCAACTGTCTATGAAAAATACAAAATCATCAACAATATTCCCAGTGACATATTTCCTAGATGACTCAATTTAAAGTTCCTTCCCTAAACCTCCTTCAAGCTGAGTTTTACAATTTTAAGTTTCTTTCCTAAGCCTCTTTAAAAGAGGGGTATACATCGCTGGAACGAACAAGACTAGAGCTCTCAATCAAGCAATAAACGGTTTATGCAGCGAAAAAATGTGAAAGTTAAATACAACTGTATATGAAAGATACAGAATCGTCAACAATATTCCCAGTGTCATATTTGCTAGATGAGTCAATTTTAAGTTTCTTTCCTAAGCCTCTTAAACCGAGAGGTATCATTACTGGAAAGAACAAGACTACAGCTTTCAATCAAGCTATAAACGGTTTATACAGCGAACAAAATGTGAATGTTAAATGCAACTGTATATGAAAAATACAGAATCATCAATAATATTCCCAGTGACACATTTCTTAGATTAGTCAATTTTAAATTTCTTTCCTAAGCCTCTTCAAACGAGAGGTATACATCGCTGGAAAGAACAAGACTAGAGCTCTCAATCAAGCTTTAAACGGTTTATGCAGCGAAAAAATGTGAAAGTTAAATACAACTGTATATGAAAAATACAGAATCGTCAACAATATTCCCAGTGACATATTACCTAGATTAGTCAATTTTAATTACATTTCCTAAGCCTCTTCAAACGAGATGTATACATCGCTGGAAAGGACAAGATAAGAGCTCTCAATCAAGCTATAAACGGTTTATACAGCGAGAAAAATGTAAAAGTTAAATGTAACTGTATATGAAAAATACAGAATCATCAACAATATTCCCAGGGACATATTTCTTATATTAGTCAATTTTAAGTTTCTTTCCTAAGCCTCTTAAACCGAGAGGTATACAGTGCTGGAAAGAACAAGACTACAGCTTTCAATCCAGCTATAAACGGTTTATACAGCGAAAAAAGTGTGAATGTTAAATGCAACTGTATATGAAAAATACAGAATCATCAATAATATTCCCAGTGACATATTTCTTAGATTAGTCAATTTTAAGTTTCTTTCCTAAGCCTCTTCAAACGAGAGGTATACATCGCTCGAAAGAACAAGACTACAGCTTTCAATCAAGCTATAAACGGTTTATAGAGCGAAAAAATGTGAATGTTAAATGCAACTGTATATGAAAAATACAGAATCATCAATAATATTCCCAGTGACATATTTCTTAGATTAGTCAATTTTAAGTTTCTTTCCTAAGCCTCTTCAAACGAGAGGTATACATCGCTGGAAAGAACAAGACTAGAGCTCTCAATCGAGCTATAAACGGTTTATACAGCGAAAAAAATGTGAAAGTTAAATGCAACTGTATATGAAAAATACAGAATCATCAACAATATTCCCAATGACATATTACTTAGATTAGTCAATTTTAAGTTGCTTTCCTAAGCCTCTTCAAACGAGGGGTATATATCGCTGGAAAGAACAAGACTAGGGCTCTCAATCAAGTTATAAACGGTTTATACAGAGAAATAAATGTGAAAGTTAAATGCAACTGTCTATGAAAAATACAAAATCATCAACAATATTCCCAGTGACATATTTCCTAGATGACTCAATTTAAAGTTCCTTCCCTAAACCTCCTTCAAGATGAGTTTTACAATTTTAAGTTTCTTTCCTAAGCCTCTTTAAAAGAGAGGTATACATCGCTGGAACGAACAAGACTAGAGCTCTCAATCAAGCTATAAACGGTTTATGCAGCGAAAAAATGTGAAAGTTAAATACAACTGTATATGAAAGATACAGAATCGTCAACAATATTCCCAGTGTCATATTTGCTAGATGAGTCAATTTTAAGTTTCTTTCCTAAGCCTCTTAAACCGAGAGGTATCATTACTGGAAAGAACAAGACTACAGCTTTCAATCAAGCTATAAACGGTTTATACAGCGAACAAAATGTGAATGTTAAATGCAACTGTATATGAAAAATACAGAATCATCAATAATATTCCCAGTGACACATTTCTTAGATTAGTCAATTTTAAGTTTCTTTCCTAAGCCTCTTCAAACGAGAGGTATACATTGCTGGAAAGAACAAGACTACAGCTTTCAATCAAGCTATAAACGGTTTATACAGAGAAAAAAATGTGAATGTTAAATGCAACTGTATATGAAAAATACAGAATCATCAATAATATTCCCAGTGACATATTTCTTAGATTAGTCAATTTTTAGTTTCTTTCCTAAGCCTCTTCAGACAAGAGGTATACATCGCTCGAAAGAACAAGACTACAGCTTTCAATCCAGCTATAAACGGTTTATACAGCGAAAAAATGTGAATGTTAAATGCAACTGTATATGAAAAATACAGAATCATCAACAATATTCACAAAGACATATTTCCTAGATCAGTCAATTTTAAGTTGCTTTCCTAAGCCTCTATCAACGAGAGTTGTACATCATTGGAAACAACAAAATAAGAGCTTTCAATCACGTTATAAAAGGTTTATGCAGCGAAAAAAATTTGAAAATTAAATACAAATGTATATGAAAAATACAGAATCACCAACAATATTCCCAGTGTCATATTTCCTAGGTGAGTCAATTTTAAGTTCCTTTTCTAAACCTCTTTCAACATGAATTTTACATCGTTGGAAAGAATAAACTAAGGGCTTCCTATCAAGCTTTAAACGGTTTATGCAGCGAAAAAATGTGAAAGTTAAATACAACTGTATATGAAAAATACAGAATCGTCAACAATATTCCCAGTGACATATTACCTAGATTAGTCAATTTTAATTACATTTCCTAAGCCCCTTCATACGAGATGTCTACATCGCTGGAAAGGACAAGATAAGGGCTCTCAATCAAGCTATAAACGGTTTATACAGCGAGAAAAATGTAAAAGTTAAAAGCAACTGTATATGAAAAATACAGAATCATCAACAATATTCACAGTGACATATTTCTTAGATTAGTCAATTTTAAGTTTCTTTCCGAAGCCTCTTAAACCGAGAGGTATACATTGCTAGAAAGAACAAGACTACAGCTTTCAATCAAGCTATAAACGGTTTATACAGCGAAAGAAATGTGAATGTTAAATGCAACTATATATGAAAAATGCAGAATCATCAATAATATTCCCAGTGACATATTTCTTAGATTAGTCAATTTTATGTTTCTTTGCTAAGCCTCTTCAAACGAGAGGTATACATCGCTCGAAAGAATAAGACTACAGCTTTCAATCAAGCTATAAACGGTTTATACAGCGAAAAAATATGTATGTTAAATGCAACTGTATATGAAAAATACAGAATCATCAATAATATTCCCAGTGACATATTTGCTAGATGAGTCAATTTTAAGTTTCTTTCGTAAGCCTCCTCAAACGAGAGGTATACATCGCTGGAAAGAACAAGACTAGAGCTCTCAATCAAGCTATAAACGGTTTATACAGCGAAAAAATTGTGAAAGTTAAATGCAACTGTATATGAAAAATACAGAATCATCGACAATATTCCCAGTGACATATTTCTTAGATTAGTCAATTTTAAGTTGCTTTCCTAAGCCTCTTCAAACGAGGAGTATACATCGCTGGAAAGAACAAGACTAGGGCTCTCAATCAAGCTATAAACGGTTTATGCAGCGAAATAAATGTGAAAGTTAAATGCAACTGTATATGAAAAATACAGAATCATCAACAATATTCCCAGTGACATATTTCTTATATTAGTCAATTTTAAGTTTCTTTCCTAAGCCTCTTTAAAAGAGCGGTATACATCGCTGGAACGAACAATACTAGAGCTCTCAATGAAGTTATAAACGGTTTATGCAGCGAAATAAATGTGAAAGTTAAATGCAACTGTATATGAAAAATACAGAATCATCAGCAATATTCACAGAGACATATTTCCTAGATCAGTCAATTTTAAGTTGCTTTCCTAAGCCTCTATCAACGAGAGTTGTACATCATTGGAAACAACAAAATAAGAGCTTTCAATCACGTTATAAAAGGTTTATGCAGCGAAAAAAATTTGAAAATTAAATACAAATGTATATGAAAAATACAGAATCACCAACAATTTTCCCAGTGTCATATTTCCTAGGTGAGTCAATTTTAAGTTCCTTTTCTAAACCTCTTTCAACATGAATTTTACATCGTTGGAAAGAATAAACTAAGGGCTTCCTATCAAGCTTTAAACGGTTTATGCAGCGAAAAAATGTGAAAGTTAAATACAACTGTATATGAAAGATACAGAATCGTCAACAATATTCCCAGTGTCATATTTGCTAGATTAGTCAATTTTAAGTTTCTTTCCTAAGCCTCTTCAAACGAGAAGTATACATCGCTGGAAAGAACAAGATTAGAGCTCCCAATAAAGCTCTAAATGGTTGATGCAACAAAAGAAGTGTGAAAGTTAAATGCAACTGTATATGTAAAATACAGAATCATCAACAATATTCCCAGTGACATATTGCGTAGATTAGTCAATTTTAATTACATTTCCTAAGCCTCTTCAAACGAGAGGTATACATCGCTGGAAAGGACAAGATAAGAGCTCTCAATCAATTTATAAATGGTTTATACAGCGAGAAAAATGTAAAAGTTGAAAGCAACTGTATATGAAAAATACAGAATCATCAACAATATTCACAGTGACATATTTCTTAGATTAGTCAATTTTAAGTTTCTTTCCTAAGCCTCTTAAACCGAGCGGTATACATTGCTGGAAAGAACAAGACTACAGCTTTCAATCAAGCTATAAACGGTTTATACAGCGAAAGAAATGTGAATGTTAAATGCAACTGTATATGAAAAATACAGAAACAGCAATAATATTCCCAGTGACATATTTCTTAGATAAGTATATTTTAAGTTTCTTTCCTAAGCCTCTTCAAACGAGAGGTGTACATCGCTCGAAAGAATAAGACTACAGCTTTCAATCAAGCTATAAACGGTTTATACAGCGAAAAAATGTGAATGTTAAATGCAACTGTATATGAAAAATACATAATCATCAATAATATTCCCAGTGACATATTTCTTAGATTAGTCAATATTAAGTTTCTTTCCTAAGCCTCTTCAAAAGAGAGGTATACATCGCTGGAAAGAACAAGACTAGGGCTCTCAATCAAGCTATAAACGGTTTATACAGCGAAAAAAATGTGAAAGTTAAATGCAACTGTATATGAAAAATACAGAATCATCAGCAATATTCACAGAGACATATTTCCTAGATCAGTCAATTTTAAGTTGCATTCCTAAGCCTCTATCAACGAGAGTTGTACATCATTGGAAACAACAAAATAAGAGCTTTCAATCACGTTATAAAAGGTTTATGCAGCGAAAAAAATTTGAAAATTAAATACAAATGTATATGAAAAATACAGAATCACCAACAATATTTCCAGTGTCATATTTCCTATGTGAGTCAATTTTAAGTTCCTTTTCTAAACATCTTTCAACCTGAATTTTACATCGTTGGAAAGAATAAACTAAGGGCTTCCTATCAAGCTTTAAACGGTTTATGCAGCGAAAAAATGTGAAAGTTAAATACAACTGTATATGAAAGATTAGAGCTCCCAATCAAGCTATAAATGGTTGATGCAACAAAAGAAATGTGAAAGTTAAATGCAACTGTATATGAAAAATACAGAATCGTCAACAATATTCCCAGTGACATATTACCTAGATTAGTCAATTTTAATTACATTTCCTAAGCCTCTTCAAACGAGATGTATACATCGCTGGAAAGGACAAGATAAGAGCTCTCAATCAAGCTATAAACGGTTTACACAGCGAGAAAAATGTAAAAGTTAAATGCAACTGTATATGAAAAATACAGAATCATCAACAATATTCCCAGGGACATATTTCTTAGATTAGTCAATTTTAAGTTTCTTTCCTAAGCCTCTTAAACCGAGAGGTATACAGTGCTGGAAAGAACAAGACTACAGCTTTCAATCAAGCTATAAACGGTTTATACAGCGAAAAAAATGTGAATGTTAAATGCAACTGTATATGAAAAATACAGAATCATCAATAATATTCCCAGTGACATATTTCTTAGATTAGTCAATTTTAAGTTTCTTTCCTAAGACTCTTCAAACGAGAGGTATACATCGCTCGAAAGAACAAGACTACAGCTTTCAATCGAGCTATAAACGGTTTATAGAGCGAAAAAATGTGAATGTTAAATGCAACTGTATATGAAAAATACAGAATCATCAATAATATTCCCAGTGACATATTTCTTAGATTAGTCAATTTTAAGTTTCTTTCCTAAGCCTCTTCAAACGAGAGGTATACATCGCTGGAAAGAACAAGACTAGAGCTCTCAATCAAGCTATAAACGGATTATACAGCGAAAAAAATGTGAAAGTTAAATGCAACTGTATATGAAAAATACAGAATCATCAACAATATTCCCAATGACATATTACTTAGATTAATCAATTTTAAGTTGCTTTCCTAAACCTCTTCAAACGAGGGGTATATATCGCTGGAAAGAACAAGACTAGGGCTCTCAATCAAGCTATAAACGGTTTATACAGAGAAATAAATGTGAAAGTTAAATGCAACTGTATATGAAAAATACAGAATCATCAACAATATTCCCAGTGACATATTTCTTAGATTAGTCAATTTTAAGTTTCTTTCCTAAGCCTCTTTAAAAGAGCGGTATACATCGCTGGAACGAACAAGACTAGAGCTCTCAATCAAGTTATAAACGGTTTATACAGAGAAATAAATGTGAAAGTTAAATGCAACTGTATATGAAAAATACAGAATCATCAACAATATTCCCAGTGACATATTTCTTAGATTAGTCAATTTTAAGTTTCTTTCCTAAGCCTCTTTAAAAGAGCGGTATACATCGCTGGAACGAACAAGACTAGAGCTCTCAATCAAGTTATAAACGGTTTATACAGAGAAATAAATGTGAAAGTTAAATGCAACTGTCTATGAAAAATACAAAATCATCAACAATATTCCCAGTGACATATTTCCTAGATGACTCAATTTAAAGTTCCTTCCCTAAACCTACTTCAAGCTGAGTTTTACAATTTTAAGTTTCTTTCCTAAGCCTCTTTAAAAGAGGGGTATACATCGCTGGAGCGAACAAGACTAGAGCTCTCAATAAAGCTATAAACGGTTTATACAGCTAAAAAAATGTGAAAGTTAAATGCAACTGTATATGAAAAATACAGAATCATCAACAATATCCCCAGTGACATATTTCTTAGATTAATCAATTTTAAGTTTCTTTCCTAAGCCTCTTAAACCGAGAGGTATACATTACTGGAAAGAACAAGACTACAGCTTTCAATCAAGCTATAAACGGTTTATACAGCGAACAAAATGTGAATGTTAAATGCAACTGTATATGAAAAATACAGAATCATCAATAATATTCCCAGTGACACATTTCTTAGATTAGTCAATTTTAAGTTTCTTTCCTAAACCTCTTCAAACGAGAGGTATACATCGCTGGAAAGAACAAGACTAGAGCTCTCAATCAAGCTATAAACGGTTTATACAGCGAAAAAAATGTGAAAGTTAAATGCAACTGTATATGAAAAATACAGAATCATCAACAATATTCCCAGTGACATATTTCTTAGATTAATCAATTTTAAGTTTCTTTCCTAAGCCTCTTAAACCGAAAGGTATAAATTGCTGGAAAGAACAAGACTACAGCTTTCAATCAAGCTATAAACAGTTTATACAGCGAAAAAAATGTGAATGTTAAATGCAACTGTATATGAAAAATACAGAATCATCAATAATATTCCCAGTGACATATTTCTTAGATTAGTCAATTTTTAGTTTCTTTCCTAAGCCTCTTCAGACGAGAGGTATACATCGCTCGAAAGAACAAGACTACAGCTTTCAATCCAGCTATAAACGGTTTATACAGCGAAAAAATGTGAATGTTAAATGCAACTGTATATGAAAAATACAGAATCATCAACAATATTCACAAAGACATATTTCCTAGATCAGTCAATTTTAAGTTGCTTTCCTAAGCCTCTATCAACGAGAGTTGTACATCATTGGAAACAACAAAATAAGAGCTTTCAATCACGTTATAAAAGGTTTATGCAGCGAAAAAAATTTGAAAATTAAATACAAATGTATATGAAAAATACAGAATCACCAACAATATTCCCAGTGTCATATTTCCTAGGTGAGTCAATTTTAAGTTCCTTTTCTAAACCTCTTTCAACATGAATTTTACATCGTTGGAAAGAATAAACTAAGGGCTTCCTATCAAGCTTTAAACGGTTTATGCAGCGAAAAAATGTGAAAGTTAAATACAACTGTATATGAAAAATACAGAATCGTCAACAATATTCCCAGTGACATATTACCCAGATTAGTCAATTTTAATTACATTTCCTAAGCCCCTTCATACGAGATGTCTACATCGCTGGAAAGGACAAGATAAGGGCTCTCAATCAAGCTATAAACGGTTTATACAGCGAGAAAAATGTAAAAGTTAAAAGCAACTGTATATGAAAAATACAGAATCATCAACAATATTCACAGTGACATATTTCTTAGATTAGTCAATTTTAAGTTTCTTTCCGAAGCCTCTTAAACCGAGAGGTATACATTGCTAGAAAGAACAAGACTACAGCTTTCAATCAAGCTATAAACGGTTTATACAGCGAAAGAAATGTGAATGTTAAATGCAACTATATATGAAAAATGCAGAATCATCAATAATATTCCCAGTGACATATTTCTTAGATTAGTCAATTTTATGTTTCTTTGCTAAGCCTCTTCAAACGAGAGGTATACATCGCTCGAAAGAATAAGACTACAGCTTTCAATCAAGCTATAAACGGTTTATACAGCGAAAAAATATGTATGTTAAATGCAACTGTATATGAAAAATACAGAATCATCAATAATATTCCCAGTGACATATTTGCTAGATGAGTCAATTTTAAGTTTCTTTCGTAAGCCTCCTCAAACGAGAGGTATACATCGCTGGAAAGAACAAGACTAGAGCTCTCAATCAAGCTATAAACGGTTTATACAGCGAAAAAATTGTGAAAGTTAAATGCAACTGTATATGAAAAATACAGAATCATCAACAATATTCCCAGTGACATATTTCTTAGATTAGTCAATTTTAAGTTGCTTTCCTAAGCCTCTTCAAACGAGGAGTATACATCGCTGGAAAGAACAAGACTAGGGCTCTCAATCAAGCTATAAACGGTTTATGCAGCGAAATAAATGTGAAAGTTAAATGCAACTGTATATGAAAAATACAGAATCATCAACAATATTCCCAGTGACATATTTCTTATATTAGTCAATTTTAAGTTTCTTTCCTAAGCCTCTTTAAAAGAGCGGTATACATCGCTGGAACGAACAATACTAGAGCTCTCAATGAAGTTATAAACGGTTTATGCAGCGAAATAAATGTGAAAGTTAAATGCAACTGTATATGAAAAATACAGAATCATCAGCAATATTCACAGAGTCATATTTCCTAGATCAGTCAATTTTAAGTTGCTTTCCTAAGCCTCTATCAACGAGAGTTGTACATCATTGGAAACAACAAAATAAGAGCTTTCAATCACGTTATAAAAGGTTTATGCAGCGAAAAAAATTTGAAAATTAAATACAAATGTATATGAAAATACAGAATCACCAACAATATTTCCAGTGTCATATTTCCTATGTGAGTCAATTTGAAGTTCCTTTTCTAAACATCTTTCAACCTGAATTTTACATCGCTGGAAAGAATAAACTAAGGGCTTCCTATCAAGCTTTAAACGGTTTATGCAGCGAAAAAATGTGAAAGTTAAATACAACTGTATATGAAAGATACAGAATCGTCAACAATATTCCCAGTGTCATATTTGCTAGATTAGTCAATTTTAAGTTTCTTTCCTAAGCCTCTTCAAACGAGAAGTATACATCGCTGGAAAGAACAAGATTAGAGCTCCCAATAAAGCTCTAAATGGTTGATGCAACAAAAGAAGTGTGAAAGTTAAATGCAACTGTATATGTAAAATACAGAATCATCAACAATATTCCCAGTGACATATTGCGTAGATTAGTCAATTTTAATTACATTTCCTAAGCCTCTTCAAACGAGAGGTATACATCGCTGGAAAGGACAAGATAAGAGCTCTCAATCAATTTATAAATGGTTTATACAGCGAGAAAAATGTAAAAGTTGAAAGCAACTGTATATGAAAAATACAGAATCATCAACAATATTCACAGTGACATATTTCTTAGATTAGTCAATTTTAAGTTTCTTTCCTAAGCCTCTTAAACCGAGCGGTATACATTGCTGGAAAGAACAAGACTACAGCTTTCAATCAAGCTATAAACGGTTTATACAGCGAAAGAAATGTGAATGTTAAATGCAACTGTATATGAAAAATACAGAAACAGCAATAATATTCCCAGTGACATATTTCTTAGATAAGTATATTTTAAGTTTCTTTCCTAAGCCTCTTCAAACGAGAGGTGTACATCGCTCGAAAGAATAAGACTACAGCTTTCAATCAAGCTATAAACGGTTTATACAGCGAAAAAATGTGAATGTTAAATGCAACTGTATATGAAAAATACATAATCATCAATAATATTCCCAGTGACATATTTCTTAGATTAGTCAATATTAAGTTTCTTTCCTAGGCCTCTTCAAAAGAGAGGTATACATCGCTGGAAAGAACAAGACTAGGGCTCTCAATCAAGCTATAAACGGTTTATACAGCGAAAAAAATGTGAAAGTTAAATGCAACTGTATATGAAAAATACAGAATCATCAGCAATATTCACAGAGACATATTTCCTAGATCAGTCAATTTTAAGTTGCATTCCTAAGCCTCTATCAACGAGAGTTGTACATCATTGGAAACAACAAAATAAGAGCTTTCAATCACGTTATAAAAGGTTTATGCAGCGAAAAAAATTTGAAAATTAAATACAAATGTATATGAAAAATACAGAATCACCAACAATATTTCTAGTGTCATATTTCCTATGTGAGTCAATTTTAAGTTCCTTTTCTAAACATCTTTCAACCTGAATTTTACATCGTTGGAAAGAATAAACTAAGGGCTTCCTATCAAGCTTTAAACGGTTTATGCAGCGAAAAAATGTGAAAGTTAAATACAACTGTATATGAAAGATTAGAGCTCCCAATCAAGCTATAAATGGTTGATGCAACAAAAGAAATGTGAAAGTTAAATGCAACTGTATATGAAAAATACAGAATCGTCAACAATATTCCCAGTGACATATTACCTAGATTAGTCAATTTTAATTACATTTCCTAAGCCTCTTCAAACGAGATGTATACATCGCTGGAAAGGACAAGATAAGAGCTCTCAATCAAGCTATAAACGGTTTACACAGCGAGAAAAATGTAAAAGTTAAATGCAACTGTATATGAAAAATACAGAATCATCAACAATATTCCCAGGGACATATTTCTTAGATTAGTCAATTTTAAGTTACTTTCCTAAGCCTCTTAAACCGAGAGGTATACAGTGCTGGAAAGAACAAGACTACAGCTTTCAATCAAGCTATAAACGGTTTATACAGCGAAAAAAATGTGAATGTTAAATGCAACTGTATATGAAAAATACAGAATCATCAATAATATTCCCAGTGACATATTTCTTAGATTAGTCAATTTTAAGTTTCTTTCCTAAGACTCTTCAAACGAGAGGTATACATCGCTCGAAAGAACAAGACTACAGCTTTCAATCGAGCTATAAACGGTTTATAGAGCGAAAAAATGTGAATGTTAAATGCAACTGTATATGAAAAATACAGAATCATCAATAATATTCCCAGTGACATATTTCTTAGATTAGTCAATTTTAAGTTTCTTTCCTAAGCCTCTTCAAACGAGAGGTATACATCGCTGGAAAGAACAAGACTAGAGCTCTCAATCAAGCTATAAACGGATTATACAGCGAAAAAAATGTGAAAGTTAAATGCAACTGTATATGAAAAATACAGAATCATCAACAATATTCCCAATGACATATTACTTAGATTAATCAATTTTAAGTTGCTTTCCTAAACCTCTTCAAACGAGGGGTATATATCGCTGGAAAGAACAAGACTAGGGCTCTCAATCAAGCTATAAACGGTTTATACAGAGAAATAAATGTGAAAGTTAAATGCAACTGTATATGAAAAATACAGAATCATCAACAATATTCCCAGTGACATATTTCTTAGATTAGTCAATTTTAAGTTTCTTTCCTAAGCCTCTTTAAAAGAGCGGTATACATCGCTGGAACGAACAAGACTAGAGCTCTCAATCAAGCTATAAACGGTTTATACAGCGAAAAAAATGTGAAAGTTAAATGCAACTGTATATGAAAAATACAGAATCATCAACAATATTCCCAGTGACATATTTCTTAGATTAGTCAATTTTAAGTTTCTTTCCTAAGCCTCTTTAAAAGAGCGGTATACATCGCTGGAACGAACAAGACTAGAGCTCTCAATCAAGTTATAAACGGTTTATACAGAGAAATAAATGTGAAAGTTAAATGCAACTGTCTATGAAAAATACAAAATCATCAACAATATTCCCAGTGACATATTTCCTAGATGACTCAATTTAAAGTTCCTTCCCTAAACCTACTTCAAGCTGAGTTTTACAATTTTAAGTTTCTTTCCTAAGCCTCTTTAAAAGAGGGGTATACATCGCTGGAGCGAACAAGACTAGAGCTCTCAATCAAGCTATAAACGGTTTATACAGCTTAAAAAATGTGAAAGTTAAATGCAACTGTATATGAAGAATACAGAATCATCAACAATATCCCCAGTGACATATTTCTTAGATTAATCAATTTTAAGTTTCTTTCGTAAGCCTCTTAAACCGAGAGGTATACATTACTGGAAAGAACAAGACTACAGCTTTCAATCAAGCTATAAACGGTTTATACAGCGAACAAAATGTGAATGTTAAATGCAACTGTATATGAAAAATACAGAATCATCAATAATATTCCCAGTGACACATTTCTTAGATTAGTCAATTTTAAGTTTCTTTCCTAAACCTCTTCAAACGAGAGGTATACATCGCTGGAAAGAACAAGACTAGAGCTCTCAATCAAGCTATAAACGGTTTATACAGCGAAAAAAATGTGAAAGTTAAATGCAACTGTATATGAAAAATACAGAATCATCAACAATATTCCCAGTGACATATTTCTTAGATTAATCAATTTTAAGTTTCTTTCCTAAGCCTCTTAAACCGAAAGGTATAAATTGCTGGAAAGAACAAGACTACAGCTTTCAATCAAGCTATAAACAGTTTATACAGCGAAAAAAATGTGAATGTTAAATGCAACTGTATATGAAAAATGCAGAATCATCAATAATATTCCCAGTGACATATTTCTTAGATTAGTCAATTTTATGTTTCTTTGCTAAGCCTCTTCAAACGAGAGGTATACATCGCTCGAAAGAATAAGACTACAGCTTTCAATCAAGCTATAAACGGTTTATACAGCGAAAAAATATGTATGTTAAATGCAACTGTATATGAAAAATACAGAATCATCAATAATATTCCCAGTGACATATTTGCTAGATGAGTCAATTTTAAGTTTCTTTCGTAAGCCTCCTCAAACGAGAGGTATACATCGCTGGAAAGAACAAGACTAGAGCTCTCAATCAAGCTATAAACGGTTTATACAGCGAAAAAAATGTGAAAGTTAAATGCAACTGTATATGAAAAATACAGAATCATCAACAATATTCCCAATGACATATTACTTAGATTAATCAATTTTAAGTTGCTTTCCTAAACCTCTTCAAACGAGGGGTATATATCGCTGGAAAGAACAAGACTAGGGCTCTCAATCAAGCTATAAACGGTTTATGCAGCGACATAAATATGAAAGTTAAATGCAACTGTATATGAAAAATACAGAATCATCAACAATATTCCCAGTGACATATTTCTTAGATTAGTCAATTTTAAGTTTCTTTCCTAAGCCTCTTTAAAAGAGCGGTATAAATCGCTGGAACGAACAAGACTAGAGCTCTCAATCAAGTTATAAACGGTTTATACAGAGAAATAAATGTGAAAGTTAAATGCAACTGTATATGAAAAATACAGAATCATCAACAATATTCCCAGTGACATATTTCTTAGATTAGTCAATTTTAAGTTTCTTTCCTAAGCCTCTTTAAAAGAGCGGTATACATCGCTGGAACGAACAAGACTAGAGCTCTCAATCAAGTTATAAACGGTTTATACAGAGAAATAAATGTGAAAGTTAAATGCAACTGTCTATGAAAAATACAAAATCATCAACAACATTCCCAGTGACATATTTCCTAGATGACTCAATTTAAAGTTCCTTCCCTAAACCTCCTTCAAGCTGAGTTTTACAATTTTAAGTTTCTTTCCTAAGCCTCTTTAAAAGAGGGGTATACTTCGCTGGAGCGAACAAGACTAGAGCTCTCAATCAAGCTATAAACGGTTTATACAGCTAAAAAAATGTGAAAGTTAAATGCAACTGTATATGAAAAATACAGAATCATCAACAATATTCCCAATGACATATTTCTTAGATTAATCAATTTTAAGTTTCTTTCCTAAGCCTCTTAAACCGAGAGGTATACATCGCTGGAAAGAACAGGACTAGAGCTCTCAATCAAGCTATAAACGGTTTATACAGCGAAAAAAATGTGAAAGTTAAATGCAACTGTATATGAAAAATACAGAATCATCAACAATATTCCCAGTGACATATTTCTTAGATTAATCAATTTTAAGTTTCTTTCCTAAGCCTCTTCAAACGAGAGGTATACATCGCTGGAAAGAACATGACTAGAGCTCTCAATCAAGCTATAAACGGTTTATACAGCGAAAAAAATGTGAAAGTTAAATGCAACTGTATATGAAAAATACAGAATCATCAACAATATTCCCAGTGACATATTTCTTAGATTAATCAATTTTAAGTTTCTTTCCTAAGCCTCTTAAACCGAAAGGTATAAATTGCTGGAAAGAACAAGACTACAGCTTTCAATCAAGCTATAAACAGTTTATACAGCGAAAAAAATGTGAATGTTAAATGCAACTGTATATGAAAAATACAGAATCATCAATAATATTCCCAGTGACATATTTCTTAGATTAGTCAATTTTTAGTCTCTTTCCTAAGCCTCTTCAGACGAGAGGTATACATCGCTCGAAAGAACAAGACTACAGCTTTCAATCAAGCTATAAACGGTTTATACAGCGAAAAAATGTGAATGTTAAATGCAACTGTATATGAAAAATACAGAATCATCAACAATATTCACAGAGACATATTTCCTAGATCAGTCAATTTTAAGTTGCTTTCCTAAGCCTCTATCAACGAGAGTTGTACATCATTGGAAACAACAAAATAAGAGCTTTCAATCACGTTATAAAAGGTTTATGCAGCGAAAAAAATTTGAAAATTAAATACAAATGTAAATGAAAAATACAGAATCACAAACAATATTCCCAGTGTCATATTTCCTAGGTGAGTCAATTTTAAGTTCCTTTTCTAAACCTCTTTCAATCTGAATTTTACATCGTTGGAAAGAATAAACTAAGGGCTTCCTATCAAGCTTTAAACGGTTTATGCAGCGAAAAAATGTGAAAGTTAAATACAACTGTATATGAAAAATACAGAATCGTCAACAATATTCCCAGTGACATATTACCTAGATTAGTCAATTTTAATTACATTTCCTAAGCCCCTTCAAACGAGATGTATACATCGCTGGAAAGGACAAGATAAGGGCTCTCAATCAAGCTATAAACGGTTTATACAGCGAGAAAAATGTAAAAGTTAAAAGCAACTGTATATGAAAAATACAGAATCATCAACAATATACACAGTGACATATTTCTTAGATTAGTCAATTTTAAGTTTCTTTCCGAAGCCTCTTAAACCGAGAGGTATACATTGCTGGAAAGAACAAGACTACAGCTTTCAATCAAGCTATAATCGGTTTATACAGCGGAAGAAATGTGAATGTTAAATGCAACTGTATATGAAAAATGCAGAATCATCAATGATATTCCCAGTGACATATTTCTTAGATTAGTCAATTTTATGTTTCTTTGCTAAGCCTCTTCAAACGAGAGGTATACATCGCTCGAAAGAATAAGACTACAGCTTTCAATCAAGCTATAAACGGTTTATACAGCGAAAAAATATGTATGTTAAATACAACTGTATATGAAAAATACAGAATCATCAATAATATTCCCAGTGACATATTTGCTAGATGAGTCAATTTTAAGTTTCTTTCGTAAGCCTCCTCAAACGAGAGGTATACATCGCTGGAAAGAACAAGACTAGAGCTCTCAATCAAGCTATAAACGGTTTATACAGCGAAAAAAATGTGAAAGTTAAATGCAACTGTATATGAAAAATACAGAATCATCAACAATATTCCCAATGACATATTACTTAGATTAATCAATTTTAAGTTGCTTTCCTAAGCCTCTTCAAACTAGGGGTATACATCGCTCGAAAGAACAAGACTACAGCTTTCAATCGAGCTATAAACGGTTTATAGAACGAAAAAATGTGAATGTTAAATGCAACTGTATATGAAAAATACAGAATCATCAACAATATTCCCAGGGACATATTTCTTAGATTAGTCAATTTTAAGTTTCTTTCCTAAGCCTCTTAAACCGAGAGGTATACAGTGCTGGAAAGAACAAGACTACAGCTTTCAATCAAGCTATAAACGGTTTATACAGCGAAAAAAAATGTGAATGTTAAATGCAACTGTATATGAAAAATACAGAATCATCAATAATATTCCCAGTGACATATTTCTTAGATTAGTCAATTTTAAGATTCTTTCCTAAGCCTCTTCAAACGAGAGGTATACATCGCTCGAAAGAACAAGACTACAGCTTTCAATCGAGCTATAAACGGTTTATAGAGCGGAAAAATGTGAATGTTAAATGCAACTGTATATGAAAAATACAGAATCATCAATAATATTCCCAGTGACATATTTCTTAGATTAGTCAATTTTAAGTTTCTTTCCTAAGCCTCTTCAAACGAGAGGTATACATCGCTGGAAAGAACAAGACTGGAGCTCTCAATCAAGCTATAAACGGATTATACAGCGAAAAAAATGTGAAAGTTAAATGCAACTGTATATGAAAAATACAGAATCATCAACAATATTCCCAATGACATATTACTTAGATTAATCAATTTTAAGTTGCTTTCCTAAGCCTCTTCAAACGAGGGGTATATATCGCTGGAAAGAACAAGACTAGGGCTCTCAATCAAGCTATAAACGGTTTATGTAGCGACATAAATGTGAAAGCTAAATGCAACTGTATATGAAAAATACAGAATCATCAACAATATTCCCAGTGACATATTTCTTATTTTTATTTATTTCAATTTTAAGTTTCTTTCCTAAGCCTCTTTAAAAGAGCGGTATACATCGCTGGAACGAACAAGACTAGAGCTCTCAATCAAGTTATAAACGGTTTATACAGCGAAAAAAATGTGAAAGTTAAATGCAACTGTATATGAAAAATACAGAATCATCAACAATATTCCCAATGACATATTACTTAGATTAATCAATTTTAAGTTGCTTTCCTAAGCCTCTTCAAACGAGGGGTATATATCGCTGGAAAGAACAAGACTAGGGCTCTCAATCAAGCTATAAACGGTTTATGTAGCGACATAAATGTGAATGTTAAATGCAACTGTATATGAAAAATACAGAATCATCAACAATATTCACAGAGACATATTTCCTAGATCAGTCAATTTTAAGTTGCTTTCCTAAGCCTCTATCAACGAGAGTTGTACATCATTGGAAACAACAAAATAAGAGCTTTCAATCACGTTATAAAAGGTTTATGCAGCGAAAAAAATTTGAAAATTAAATACAAATGTAAATGAAAAATACAGAATCACAAACAATATTCCCAGTGTCATATTTCCTAGGTGAGTCAATTTTAAGTTCCTTTTCTAAACCTCTTTCAATCTGAATTTTACATCGTTGGAAAGAATAAATTAAGGGCTTCCTATCAAGCTTTAAACGGTTTATGCAGCGAAAAAATGTGAAAGTTAAATACAACTGCATATGAAAAATACAGAATCGTCAACAATATTCCCAGTGACATATTACCTAGATTAGTCAATTTTAATTACATTTCCTAAGCCCCTTCAAACGAGATGTATACATCGCTGGAAAGGACAAGATAAGGGCTCTCAATCAAGCTATAAACGGTTTATACAGCGAGAAAAATGTAAAAGTTAAAAGCAACTGTATATGAAAAATACAGAATCATCAACAATATACACAGTGACATATTTCTTAGATTAGTCAATTTTAAGTTTCTTTCCGAAGCCTCTTAAACCGAGAGGTATACATTGCTGGAAAGAACAAGACTACAGCTTTCAATCAAGCTATAATCGGTTTATACAGCGGAAGAAATGTGAATGTTAAATGCAACTGTATATGAAAAATGCAGAATCATCAATGATATTCCCAGTGACATATTTCTTAGATTAGTCAATTTTATGTTTCTTTGCTAAGCCTCTTCAAACGAGAGGTATACATCGCTCGAAAGAATAAGACTACAGCTTTCAATCAAGCTATAAACGGTTTATACAGCGAAAAAATATGTATGTTAAATACAACTGTATATGAAAAATACAGAATCATCAACAATATTCCCACTGACATATTTGCTAGATGAGTCAATTTTAAGTTTCTTTCGTAAGCCTCCTCAAACGAGAGGTATACATCGCTGGAAAGAACAAGACTAGAGCTCTCAATCAAGCTATAAACGGTTTATACAGCGAAAAAAATGTGAAAGTTAAATGCAACTGTATATGAAAAATACAGAATCATCAACAATATTCCCAATGACATATTACTTAGATTAATCAATTTTAAGTTGCTTTCCTAAGCCTCTTCAAACTAGGGGTATACATCGCTCGAAAGAACAAGACTACAGCTTTCAATCGAGCTATAAACGGTTTATAGAACGAAAAAATGTGAATGTTAAATGCAACTGTATATGAAAAATACAGAATCATCAACAATATTCCCAGGGACATATTTCTTAGTTTAGTCAATTTTAAGTTTCTTTCCTAAGCCTCTTAAACCGAGGGGTATACAGTGCTGGAAAGAACAAGACTACAGCTTTCAATCAAGCTATAAACGGTTTATACAGCGAAAAAAAATGTGAATGTTAAATGCAACTGTATATGAAAAATACAGAATCATCAATAATATTCCCAGTGACATATTTCTTAGATTAGTCAATTTTAAGATCCTTTCCTAAGCCTCTTCAAACGAGAGGTATACATCGCTCGAAAGAACAAGACTACAGCTTTCAATCGAGCTATAAACGGTTTATAGAGCGAAAAAATGTGAATGTTAAATGCAACTGTATATGAAAAATACAGAATCATCAACAATATTCCCAGTGACATATTTCTTAGATTAATCAATTTTAAGTTTCTTTCCTAAGCCTCTTAAACCGAAAGGTATAAATTGCTGGAAAGAACAAGACTACAGCTTTCAATCAAGCTATAAACAGTTTATACAGCGAAAAAAATGTGAAAGTTAAATGCAACTGTATATGAAAAATACAGAATCATCAATAATATTCCCAGTGACATATTTCTTAGATTAGTCAATTTTTAGTTTCTTTCCTAAGCCTCTTCAGACGAGAGGTATACATCGCTCGAAAGAACAAGACTACAGCTTTCAATCAAGCTATAAACGGTTTATACAGCGAAAAAATGTGAATGTTAAATGCAACTGTATATGAAAAATACAGAATCATCAACAATATTCACAGAGACATATTTCCTAGATCAGTCAATTTTAAGTTGCTTTCCTAAGCCTCTATCAACGAGAGTTGTACATCATTGGAAACAACAAAATAAGAGCTTTCAATCACGTTATAAAAGGTTTATGCAGCGAAAAAAATTTGAAAATTAAATACAAATGTAAATGAAAAATACAGAATCACAAACAATATTCCCAGTGTCATATTTCCTAGGTGAGTCAATTTTAAGTTCCTTTTCTAAACCTCTTTCAATCTGAATTTTACATCGTTGGAAAGAATAAATTAAGGGCTTCCTATCAAGCTTTAAACGGTTTATGCAGCGAAAAAATGTGAAAGTTAAATACAACTGTATATGAAAAATACAGAATCGTCAACAATATTCCCAGTGACATATTACCTAGATTAGTCAATTTTAATTACATTTCCTAAGCCCCTTCAAACGAGATGTATACATCGCTGGAAAGGACAAGATAAGGGCTCTCAATCAAGCTATAAACGGTTTATACAGCGAGAAAAATGTAAAAGTTAAAAGCAACTGTATATGAAAAATACAGAATCATCAACAATATACACAGTGACATATTTCTTAGATTAGTCAATTTTAAGTTTCTTTCCGAAGCCTCTTAAACCGAGAGGTATACATTGCTGGAAAGAACAAGACTACAGCTTTCAATCAAGCTATAATCGGTTTATACAGCGGAAGAAATGTGAATGTTAAATGCAACTGTATATGAAAAATGCAGAATCATCAATGATATTCCCAGTGACATATTTCTTAGATTAGTCAATTTTATGTTTCTTTGCTAAGCCTCTTCAAACGAGAGGTATACATCGCTCGAAAGAATAAGACTACAGCTTTCAATCAAGCTATAAACGGTTTATACAGCGAAAAAATATGTATGTTAAATACAACTGTATATGAAAAATACAGAATCATCAATAATATTCCCAGTGACATATTTGCTAGATGAGTCAATTTTAAGTTTCTTTCGTAAGCCTCCTCAAACGAGAGGTATACATCGCTGGAAAGAACAAGACTAGAGCTCTCAATCAAGCTATAAACGGTTTATACAGCGAAAGAAATGTGAAAGTTAAATGCAACTGTATATGAAAAATACTGAATCATCAACAATATTCCCAATGACATATTACTTAGATTAATCAATTTTAAGTTGCTTTCCTAAGCCTCTTCAAACTAGGGGTATACATCGCTCGAAAGAACAAGACTACAGCTTTCAATCGAGCTATAAACGGTTTATAGAACGAAAAAATGTGAATGTTAAATGCAACTGTATATGAAAAATACAGAATCATCAACAATATTCCCAGGGACATATTTCTTAGATTAGTCAATTTTAAGTTTCTTTCCTAAGCCTCTTAAACCGAGAGGTATACAGTGCTGGAAAGAACAAGACTACAGCTTTCAATCAAGCTATAAACGGTTTATACAGCGAAAAAAAATGTGAATGTTAAATGCAACTGTATATGAAAAATACAGAATCATCAATAATATTCCCAGTGACATATTTCTTAGATTAGTCAATTTTAAGATTCTTTCCTAAGCCTCTTCAAACGAGAGGTATACATCGCTCGAAAGAACAAGACTACAGCTTTCAATCGAGCTATAAACGGTTTATAGAGCGGAAAAATGTGAATGTTAAATGCAACTGTATATGAAAAATACAGAATCATCAATAATATTCCCAGTGACATATTTCTTAGATTAGTCAATTTTAAGTTTCTTTCCTAAGCCTCTTCAAACGAGAGGTATACATCGCTGGAAAGAACAAGACTGGAGCTCTCAATCAAGCTATAAACGGATTATACAGCGAAAAAAATGTGAAAGTTAAATGCAACTGTATATGAAAAATACAGAATCATCAACAATATTCCCAATGACATATTACTTAGATTAATCAATTTTAAGTTGCTTTCCTAAGCCTCTTCAAACGAGGGGTATATATCGCTGGAAAGAACAAGACTAGGGCTCTCAATCAAGCTATAAACGGTTTATGTAGCGACATAAATGTGAAAGCTAAATGCAACTGTATATGAAAAATACAGAATCATCAACAATATTCCCAGTGACATATTTCTTAGATTAGTCAATTTTAAGTTTCTTTCCTAAGCCTCTTTAAAAGAGCGGTATACATCGCTGGAACGAACAAGACTAGAGCTCTCAATCAAGTTATAAACGGTTTATACAGCGAAAAAAATGTGAAAGTTAAATGCAACTGTATATGAAAAATACAGAATCATCAACAATATTCCCAATGACATATTACTTAGATTAATCAATTTTAAGTTGCTTTCCTAAGCCTCTTCAAACGAGGGGTATATATCGCTGGAAAGAACAAGACTAGGGCTCTCAATTAAGCTATAAACGGTTTATGTAGCGACATAAATGTGAATGTTAAATGCAACTGTATATGAAAAATACAGAATCATCAACAATATTCACAGAGACATATTTCCTAGATCAGTCAATTTTAAGTTGCTTTCCTAAGCCTCTATCAACGAGAGTTGTACATCATTGGAAACAACAAAATAAGAGCTTTCAATCACGTTATAAAAGGTTTATGCAGCGAAAAAAATTTGAAAATTAAATACAAATGTAAATGAAAAATACAGAATCACAAACAATATTCCCAGTGTCATATTTCCTAGGTGAGTCAATTTTAAGTTCCTTTTCTAAACCTCTTTCAATCTGAATTTTACATCGTTGGAAAGAATAAATTAAGGGCTTCCTATCAAGCTTTAAACGGTTTATGCAGCGAAAAAATGTGAAAGTTAAATACAACTGTATATGAAAAATACAGAATCGTCAACAATATTCCCAGTGACATATTACCTAGATTAGTCAATTTTAATTACATTTCCTAAGCCCCTTCAAACGAGATGTATACATCGCTGGAAAGGACAAGATAAGGGCTCTCAATCAAGCTATAAACGGTTTATACAGCGAGAAAAATGTAAAAGTTAAAAGCAACTGTATATGAAAAATACAGAATCATCAACAATATACACAGTGACATATTTCTTAGATTAGTCAATTTTAAGTTTCTTTCCGAAGCCTCTTAAACCGAGAGGTATACATTGCTGGAAAGAACAAGACTACAGCTTTCAATCAAGCTATAATCGGTTTATACAGCGGAAGAAATGTGAATGTTAAATGCAACTGTATATGAAAAATGCAGAATCATCAATGATATTCCCAGTGACATATTTCTTAGATTAGTCAATTTTATGTTTCTTTGCTAAGCCTCTTCAAACGAGAGGTATACATCGCTCGAAAGAATAAGACTACAGCTTTCAATCAAGCTATAAACGGTTTATACAGCGAAAAAATATGTATGTTAAATACAACTGTATATGAAAAATACAGAATCATCAATAATATTCCCACTGACATATTTGCTAGATGAGTCAATTTTAAGTTTCTTTCGTAAGCCTCCTCAAACGAGAGGTATACATCGCTGGAAAGAACAAGACTAGAGCTCTCAATCAAGCTATAAACGGTTTATACAGCGAAAAAAATGTGAAAGTTAAATGCAACTGTATATGAAAAATACAGAATCATCAACAATATTCCCAATGACATATTACTTAGATTAATCAATTTTAAGTTGCTTTCCTAAGCCTCTTCAAACTAGGGGTATACATCGCTCGAAAGAACAAGACTACAGCTTTCAATCGAGCTATAAACGGTTTATAGAACGAAAAAATGTGAATGTTAAATGCAACTGTATATGAAAAATACAGAATCATCAACAATATTCCCAGGGACATATTTCTTAGTTTAGTCAATTTTAAGTTTCTTTCCTAAGCCTCTTAAACCGAGGGGTATACAGTGCTGGAAAGAACAAGACTACAGCTTTCAATCAAGCTATAAACGGTTTATACAGCGAAAAAAAATGTGAATGTTAAATGCAACTGTATATGAAAAATACAGAATCATCAATAATATTCCCAGTGACATATTTCTTAGATTAGTCAATTTTAAGATCCTTTCCTAAGCCTCTTCAAACGAGAGGTATACATCGCTCGAAAGAACAAGACTACAGCTTTCAATCGAGCTATAAACGGTTTATAGAGCGAAAAAATGTGAATGTTAAATGCAACTGTATATGAAAAATACAGAATCATCAACAATATTCCCAGTGACATATTTCTTAGATTAATCAATTTTAAGTTTCTTTCCTAAGCCTCTTAAACCGAAAGGTATAAATTGCTGGAAAGAACAAGACTACAGCTTTCAATCAAGCTATAAACAGTTTATACAGCGAAAAAAATGTGAATGTTAAATGCAACTGTATATGAAAAATACAGAATCATCAATAATATTCCCAGTGACATATTTCTTAGATTAGTCAATTTTTAGTTTCTTTCCTAAGCCTCTTCAGACGAGAGGTATACATCGCTCGAAAGAACAAGACTACAGCTTTCAATCAAGCTATAAACGGTTTATACAGCGAAAAAATGTGAATGTTAAATGCAACTGTATATGAAAAATACAGAATCATCAACAATATTCACAGAGACATATTTCCTAGATCAGTCAATTTTAAGTTGCTTTCCTAAGCCTCTATCAACGAGAGTTGTACATCATTGGAAACAACAAAATAAGAGCTTTCAATCACGTTATAAAAGGTTTATGCAGCGAAAAAAATTTGAAAATTAAATACAAATGTAAATGAAAAATACAGAATCACAAACAATATTCCCAGTGTCATATTTCCTAGGTGAGTCAATTTTAAGTTCCTTTTCTAAACCTCTTTCAATCTGAATTTTACATCGTTGGAAAGAATAAATTAAGGGCTTCCTATCAAGCTTTAAACGGTTTATGCAGCGAAAAAATGTGAAAGTTAAATACAACTGTATATGAAAAATACAGAATCGTCAACAATATTCCCAGTGACATATTACCTAGATTAGTCAATTTTAATTACATTTCCTAAGCCCCTTCAAACGAGATGTATACATCGCTGGAAAGGACAAGATAAGGGCTCTCAATCAAGCTATAAACGGTTTATACAGCGAGAAAAATGTAAAAGTTAAAAGCAACTGTATATGAAAAATACAGAATCATCAACAATATACACAGTGACATATTTCTTAGATTAGTCAATTTTAAGTTTCTTTCCGAAGCCTCTTAAACCGAGAGGTATACATTGCTGGAAAGAACAAGACTACAGCTTTCAATCAAGCTATAATCGGTTTATACAGCGGAAGAAATGTGAATGTTAAATGCAACTGTATATGAAAAATGCAGAATCATCAATGATATTCCCAGTGACATATTTCTTAGATTAGTCAATTTTATGTTTCTTTGCTAAGCCTCTTCAAACGAGAGGTATACATCGCTCGAAAGAATAAGACTACAGCTTTCAATCAAGCTATAAACGGTTTATACAGCGAAAAAATATGTATGTTAAATACAACTGTATATGAAAAATACAGAATCATCAATAATATTCCCACTGACATATTTGCTAGATGAGTCAATTTTAAGTTTCTTTCGTAAGCCTCCTCAAACGAGAGGTATACATCGCTGGAAAGAACAAGACTAGAGCTCTCAATCAAGCTATAAACGGTTTATACAGCGAAAAAAATGTGAAAGTTAAATGCAACTGTATATGAAAAATACAGAATCATCAACAATATTCCCAATGACATATTACTTAGATTAATCAATTTTAAGTTGCTTTCCTAAGCCTCTTCAAACTAGGGGTATACATCGCTCGAAAGAACAAGACTACAGCTTTCAATCGAGCTATAAACGGTTTATAGAACGAAAAAATGTGAATGTTAAATGCAACTGTATATGAAAAATACAGAATCATCAACAATATTCCCAGGGACATATTTCTTAGTTTAGTCAATTTTAAGTTTCTTTCCTAAGCCTCTTAAACCGAGGGGTATACAGTGCTGGAAAGAACAAGACTACAGCTTTCAATCAAGCTATAAACGGTTTATACAGCGAAAAAAAATGTGAATGTTAAATGCAACTGTATATGAAAAATACAGAATCATCAATAATATTCCCAGTGACATATTTCTTATATTAGTCAATTTTAAGATCCTTTCCTAAGCCTCTTCAAACGAGAGGTATACATCGCTCGAAAGAACAAGACTACAGCTTTCAATCGAGCTATAAACGGTTTATAGAGCGAAAAAATGTGAATGTTAAATGCAACTGTATATGAAAAATACAGAATCATCAACAATATTCCCAGTGACATATTTCTTAGATTAATCAATTTTAAGTTTCTTTCCTAAGCCTCTTAAACCGAAAGGTATAAATTGCTGGAAAGAACAAGACTACAGCTTTCAATCAAGCTATAAACAGTTTATACAGCGAAAAAAATGTGAATGTTAAATGCAACTGTATATGAAAAATACAGAATCATCAATAATATTCCCAGTGACATATTTCTTAGATTAGTCAATTTTTAGTTTCTTTCCTAAGCCTCTTCAGACGAGAGGTATACATCGCTCGAAAGAACAAGACTACAGCTTTCAATCAAGCTATAAACGGTTTATACAGCGAAAAAATGTGAATGTTAAATGCAACTGTATATGAAAAATACAGAATCATCAACAATATTCACAGAGACATATTTCCTAGATCAGTCAATTTTAAGTTGCTTTCCTAAGCCTCTATCAACGAGAGTTGTACATCATTGGAAACAACAAAATAAGAGCTTTCAATCACGTTATAAAAGGTTTATGCAGCGAAAAAAATTTGAAAATTAAATACAAATGTAAATGAAAAATACAGAATCACAAACAATATTCCCAGTGTCATATTTCCTAGGTGAGTCAATTTTAAGTTCCTTTTCTAAACCTCTTTCAATCTGAATTTTACATCGTTGGAAAGAATAAACTAAGGGCTTCCTATCAAGCTTTAAACGGTTTATGCAGCGAAAAAATGTGAAAGTTAAATACAACTGTATATGAAAAATACAGAATCGTCAACAATATTCCCAGTGACATATTACCTAGATTAGTCAATTTTAATTACATTTCCTAAGCCCCTTCAAACGAGATGTATACATCGCTGGAAAGGACAAGATAAGGGCTCTCAATCAAGCTATAAACGGTTTATACAGCGAGAAAAATGTAAAAGTTAAAAGCAACTGTATATGAAAAATACAGAATCATCAACAATATACACAGTGACATATTTCTTAGATTAGTCAATTTTAAGTTTCTTTCCGAAGCCTCTTAAACCGAGAGGTATACATTGCTGGAAAGAACAAGACTACAGCTTTCAATCAAGCTATAATCGGTTTATACAGCGGAAGAAATGTGAATGTTAAATGCAACTGTATATGAAAAATGCAGAATCATCAATGATATTCCCAGTGACATATTTCTTAGATTAGTCAATTTTATGTTTCTTTGCTAAGCCTCTTCAAACGAGAGGTATACATCGCTCGAAAGAATAAGACTACAGCTTTCAATCAAGCTATAAACGGTTTATACAGCGAAAAAATATGTATGTTAAATACAACTGTATATGAAAAATACAGAATCATCAATAATATTCCCAGTGACATATTTGCTAGATGAGTCAATTTTAAGTTTCTTTCGTAAGCCTCCTCAAACGAGAGGTATACATCGCTGGAAAGAACAAGACTAGAGCTCTCAATCAAGCTATAAACGGTTTATACAGCGAAAAAAATGTGAAAGTTAAATGCAACTGTATATGAAAAATACAGAATCATCAACAATATTCCCAATGACATATTACTTAGATTAATCAATTTTAAGTTGCTTTCCTAAGCCTCTTCAAACTAGGGGTATACATCGCTCGAAAGAACAAGACTACAGCTTTCAATCGAGCTATAAACGGTTTATAGAACGAAAAAATGTGAATGTTAAATGCAACTGTATATGAAAAATACAGAATCATCAACAATATTCCCAGGGACATATTTCTTAGATTAGTCAATTTTAAGTTTCTTTCCTAAGCCTCTTAAACCGAGAGGTATACAGTGCTGGAAAGAACAAGACTACAGCTTTCAATCAAGCTATAAACGGTTTATACAGCGAAATAAAATGTGAATGTTAAATGCAACTGTATATGAAAAATACAGAATCATCAATAATATTCCCAGTGACATATTTCTTAGATTAGTCAATTTTAAGATTCTTTCCTAAGCCTCTTCAAACGAGAGGTATACATCGCTCGAAAGAACAAGACTACAGCTTTCAATCGAGCTATAAACGGTTTATAGAGCGAAAAAATGTGAATGTTAAATGCAACTGTATATGAAAAATACAGAATCATCAATAATATTCCCAGTGACATATTTCTTAGATTAGTCAATTTTAAGTTTCTTTCCTAAGCCTCTTCAAACGAGAGGTATACATCGCTGGAAAGAACAAGACTGGAGCTCTCAATCAAGCTAAAAACGGATTATACAGCGAAAAAAATGTGAAAGTTAAATGCAACTGTATATGAAAAATACAGAATCATCAACAATATTCCCAATGACATATTACTTAGATTAATCAATTTTAAGTTGCTTTCCTAAGCCTCTTCAAACGAGGGGTATATATCGCTGGAAAGAACAAGACTAGGGCTCTCAATCAAGCTATAAACGGTTTATGTAGCGACATAAATGTGAAAGTTAAATGCAACTGTATATGAAAAATACAGAATCATCAACAATATTCCCAGTGACATATTTCTTAGATTAGTCAATTTTAAGTTTCTTTCCTAAGCCTCTTTAAAAGAGCGGTATACATCGCTGGAACGAACAAGACTAGAGCTCTCAATCAAGTTATAAACGGTTTATACAGAGAAATAAATGTGAAAGTTAAATGCAACTGTCTATGAAAAATACAAAATCATCAACAATATTCCCAGTGACATATTTCCTAGATGACTCAATTTAAAGTTCCTTCCCTAAACCTCCTTCAAGCTGAGTTTTACAATTTTAAGTTTCTTTCCTAAGCCTCTTTAAAAGAGGGGTATACATCGCTGGAGCGAACAAGACTAGAGCTCTCAATCAAGCTATAAACGGTTTATACAGCTAAAAAAATGTGAAAGTTAAATGCAACTGTATATGAAAAATACAGAATCATCAACAATATTCCCAGTGACATATTTCTTAGATAAATCAATTTTAAGTTTCTTTCCTAAGCCTCTTAAACCGAGAGGTATACATTACTGGAAAGAACAAGACTACAGCTTTCAATCAAGCTATAAACGGTTTATACAGCGAACAAAATGTGAATGTTAAATGCAACTGTATATGAAAAATACAGAATCATCAATAATATTCCTAGTGACACATTTCTTAGATTAGTCAATTTTAAGTTTCTTTCCTAAGCCTCTTCAAACGATAGGTATACATCGCTGGAAAGAACAAGACTAGAGCTCTCAATCAAGCTATAAACGGTTTATACAGCGAAAAAAATGTGAAAGTTAAATGCAACTGTGTATGAAAAATACAGAATCATCAACAATATTCCCAGTGACATATTTCTTAGATTAATCAATTTTAAGTTTCTTTCCTAAGCCTCTTAAACCGAAAGGTATAAATTGCTGGAAAGAACAAGACTACAGCTTTCAATCAAGCTATAAACAGTTTATACAGCGAAAAAAATGTGAATGTTAAATGCAACTGTATATGAAAAATACAGAATCATCAATAATATTCCCAGTGACATATTTCTTAGATTAGTCAATTTTTAGTTTCTTTCCTAAGCCTCTTCAGACGAGAGGTATACATCGCTCGAAAGAACAAGACTACAGCTTTCAATCAAGCTATAAACGGTTTATACAGCGAAAAAATGTGAATGTTAAATGCAACTGTATATGAAAAATACAGAATCATCAACAATATTCACAGAGACATATTTCCTAGATCAGTCAATTTTAAGTTGCTTTCCTAAGCCTCTATCAACGAGAGTTGTACATCATTGGAAACAACAAAATAAGAGCTTTCAATCACCTTATAAAAGGTTTATGCAGCGAAAAAAATTTGAAAATTAAATACAAATGTATATGAAAAATACAGAATCACAAACAATATTCCCAGTGTCATATTTCCTAGGTGAGTCAATTTTAAGTTCCTTTTCTAAACCTCTTTCAACCTGAATTTTACATCGTTGGAAAGAATAAACTAAGGGCTTCCTATCAAGCTTTAAACGGTTTATGCAGCGAAAAAATGTGAAAGTTAAATACAACTGTATATGAAAAATACAGAATCGTCAACAATATTCCCAGTGACATATTACCTAGATTAGTCAATTTTAATTACATTTCCTAAGCCCCTTCAAACGAGATGTATACATCGCTGGAAAGGACAAGATAAGGGCTCTCAATCAAGCTATAAACGGTTTATACAGCGAGAAAAATGTAAAAGTTAAAAGCAACTGTATATGAAAAATACAGAATCATCAACAATATTCCCAGTGACATATTTCTTAGATTAGTCAATTTTAAGATTCTTTCCTAAGCCTCTTCAAACGAGAGGTATACATCGCTCGAAAGAACAAGACTACAGCTTTCAATCGAGCTATAAACGGTTTATAGAGCGAAAAAATGTGAATGTTAAATGCAACTGTATATGAAAAATACAGAATCATCAATAATATTCCCAGTGACATATTTCTTAGATTAGTCAATTTTAAGTTTCTTTCCTAAGCCTCTTCAAACGAGAGGTATACATCGCTGGAAAGAACAAGACTGGAGCTCTCAATCAAGCTATAAACGGATTATACAGCGAAAAAAATGTGAAAGTTAAATGCAACTGTATATGAAAAATACAGAATCATCAACAATATTCCCAATGACATATTACTTAGATTAATAAATTTTAAGTTGCTTTCCTAAGCCTCTTCAAACGAGAGGTATACATCGCTCGAAAGAACAAGACTACAGCTTTCAATCGAGCTATAAACGGTTTATAGAGCGAAAAAATGTGAATGTTAAATGCAACTGTATATGAAAAATACAGAATCATCAATAATATTCCCAGTGACATATTTCTTAGATTAGTCAATTTTAAGTTTCTTTCCTAAGCCTCTTCAAACGAGAGGTATACATCGCTGGAAAGAACAAGACTGGAGCTCTCAATCAAGCTATAAACGGATTATACAGCGAAAAAAATGTGAAAGTTAAATGCAACTGTATATGAAAAATACAGAATCATCAACAATATTCCCAATGACATATTACTTAGATTAATCAATTTTAAGTTGCTTTCCTAAGCCTCTTCAAACGAGGGGTATATATCGCTGGAAAGAACAAGACTAGGGCTCTCAATCAAGCTATAAACGGTTTATGTAGCGACATAAATGTGAAAGTTAAATGCAACTGTATATGAAAAATACAGAATCATCAACAATATTCCCAGTGACATATTTCTTAGATTAGTCAATTTTAAGTTTCTTTCCTAAGCCTCTTTAAAAGAGCGGTATACATCGCTGGAACGAACAAGACTAGAGCTCTCAATCAAGTTATAAACGGTTTATACAGAGAAATAAATGTGAAAGTTAAATGCAACTGTCTATGAAAAATACAAAATCATCAACAATATTCCCAGTGACATATTTCCTAGATGACTCAATTTAAAGTTCCTTCCCTAAACCTCCTTCAAGCTGAGTTTTACAATTTTAAGTTTCTTTCCTAAGCCTCTTTAAAAGAGGGGTATACATCGCTGGAGCGAACAAGACTAGAGCTCTCAATCAAGCTATAAACGGTTTATACAGCTAAAAAAATGTGAAAGTTAAATGCAACTGTATATGAAAAATACAGAATCATCAACAATATTCCCAGTGACATATTTCTTAGATTAATCAATTTTAAGTTTCTTTCCTAAGCCTCTTAAACCGAGAGGTATACATTACTGGAAAGAACAAGACTACAGCTTTCAATCAAGCTATAAACGGTTTATACAGCGAACAAAATGTGAATGTTAAATGCAACTGTATATGAAAAATACAGAATCATCAATAATATTCCCAGTGACATATTTCTTAGATTAATCAATTTTAAGTTTCTTTCCTAAGCCTCTTAAACCGAAAGGTATAAATTGCTGGAAAGAACAAGACTACGGCTTTCAATCAAGCTATAAACAGTTTATACAGCGAAAAAAATGTGAATGTTAAATGCAACTGTATATGAAAAATACAGAATCATCAATAATATTCCCAGTGACATATTTCTTAGATTAGTCAATTTTTAGTTTCTTTCCTAAGCCTCTTCAGACGAGAGGTATACATCGCTCGAAAGAACAAGACTACAGCTTTCAATCAAGCTATAAACGGTTTATACAGCGAAAAAATGTGAATGTTAAATGCAACTGTATATGAAAAATACAGAATCATCAACAATATTCACAGAGACATATTTCCTAGATCAGTCAATTTTAAGTTGCTTTCCTAAGCCTCTATCAACGAGAGTTGTACATCATTGGAAACAACAAAATAAGAGCTTTCAATCACCTTATAAAAGGTTTATGCAGCGAAAAAAATTTGAAAATTAAATACAAATGTATATGAAAAATACAGAATCACAAACAATATTCCCAGTGTCATATTTCCTAGGTGAGTCAATTTTAAGTTCCTTTTCTAAACCTCTTTCAACCTGAATTTTACATCGTTGGAAAGAATAAACTAAGGGCTTCCTATCAAGCTTTAAACGGTTTATGCAGCGAAAAAATGTGAAAGTTAAATACAACTGTATATGAAAAATACAGAATCGTCAACAATATTCCCAGTGACATATTACCTAGATTAGTCAATTTTAATTACATTTCCTAAGCCCCTTCAAACGAGATGTATACATCGCTGGAAAGGACAAGATAAGGGCTCTCAATCAAGCTATAAACGGTTTATACAGCGAGAAAAATGTAAAAGTTAAAAGCAACTGTATATGAAAAATACAGAATCATCAACAATATTCCCAGTGACATATTTCTTAGATTAGTCAATTTTAAGATTCTTTCCTAAGCCTCTTCAAACGAGAGGTATACATCGCTCGAAAGAACAAGACTACAGCTTTCAATCGAGCTATAAACGGTTTATAGAGCGAAAAAATGTGAATGTTAAATGCAACTGTATATGAAAAATACAGAATCATCAATAATATTCCCAGTGACATATTTCTTAGATTAGTCAATTTTAAGTTTCTTTCCTAAGCCTCTTCAAACGAGAGGTATACATCGCTGGAAAGAACAAGACTGGAGCTCTCAATCAAGCTATAAACGGATTATACAGCGAAAAAAATGTGAAAGTTAAATGCAACTGTATATGAAAAATACAGAATCATCAACAATATTCCCAATGACATATTACTTAGATTAATAAATTTTAAGTTGCTTTCCTAAGCCTCTTCAAACGAGAGGTATACATCGCTCGAAAGAACAAGACTACAGCTTTCAATCGAGCTATAAACGGTTTATAGAGCGAAAAAATGTGAATGTTAAATGCAACTGTATATGAAAAATACAGAATCATCAATAATATTCCCAGTGACATATTTCTTAGATTAGTCAATTTTAAGTTTCTTTCCTAAGCCTCTTCAAACGAGAGGTATACATCGCTGGAAAGAACAAGACTGGAGCTCTCAATCAAGCTATAAACGGATTATACAGCGAAAAAAATGTGAAAGTTAAATGCAACTGTATATGAAAAATACAGAATCATCAACAATATTCCCAATGACATATTACTTAGATTAATCAATTTTAAGTTGCTTTCCTAAGCCTCTTCAAACGAGGGGTATATATCGCTGGAAAGAACAAGACTAGGGCTCTCAATCAAGCTATAAACGGTTTATGTAGCGACATAAATGTGAAAGTTAAATGCAACTGTATATGAAAAATACAGAATCATCAACAATATTCCCAGTGACATATTTCTTAGATTAGTCAATTTTAAGTTTCTTTCCTAAGCCTCTTTAAAAGAGCGGTATACATCGCTGGAACGAACAAGACTAGAGCTCTCAATCAAGTTATAAACGGTTTATACAGAGAAATAAATGTGAAAGTTAAATGCAACTGTCTATGAAAAATACAAAATCATCAACAATATTCCCAGTGACATATTTCCTAGATGACTCAATTTAAAGTTCCTTCCCTAAACCTCCTTCAAGCTGAGTTTTACAATTTTAAGTTTCTTTCCTAAGCCTCTTTAAAAGAGGGGTATACACCGCTGGAGCGAACAAGACTAGAGCTCTCAATCAAGCTATAAACGGTTTATACAGCTAAAAAAATGTGAAAGTTAAATGCAACTGTATATGAAAAATACAGAATCATCAACAATATTCCCAGTGACATATTTCTTAGATTAATCAATTTTAAGTTTCTTTCCTAAGCCTCTTAAACCGAGAGGTATACATTACTGGAAAGAACAAGACTACAGCTTTCAATCAAGCTATAAACGGTTTATACAGCGAACAAAATGTGAATGTTAAATGCAACTGTATATGAAAAATACAGAATCATCAATAATATTCCCAGTGACACATTTCTTAGATTAGTCAATTTTAAGTTTCTTTCCTAAGCCTCTTCAAACGAGAGGTATACATCGCTGGAAAGAACAAGACTAGAGCTCTCAATCAAGCTATAAACGGTTTATACAGCGAAAAAAATGTGAAAGTTAAATGCAACTGTGTATGAAAAATACAGAATCATCAACAATATTCCCAGTGACATATTTCTTAGATTAATCAATTTTAAGTTTCTTTCCTAAGCCTCTTAAACCGAAAGGTATAAATTGCTGGAAAGAACAAGACTACAGCTTTCAATCAAGCTATAAACAGTTTATACAGCGAAAAAAATGTGAATGTTAAATGCAACTGTATATGAAAAATACAGAATCATCAATAATATTCCCAGTGACATATTTCTTAGATTAGTCAATTTTTAGTTTCTTTCCTAAGCCTCTTCAGACGAGAGGTATACATCGCTCGAAAGAACAAGACTACAGCTTTCAATCAAGCTATAAACGGTTTATACAGCGAAAAAATGTGAATGTTAAATGCAACTGTATATGAAAAATACAGAATCATCAACAATATTCCCAGTGACATATTTCTTAGATTAGTCAATTTTAAGTTTCTTTCCTAAGCCTCTTTAAAAGAGCGGTATACATCGCTGGAACGAACAAGACTAGAGCTCTCAATCAAGTTATAAACGGTTTATACAGAGAAATAAATGTGAAAGTTAAATGCAACTGTCTATGAAAAATACAAAATCATCAACAATATTCCCAGTGACATATTTCCTAGATGACTCAATTTAAAGTTCCTTCCCTAAACCTCCTTCAAGCTGAGTTTTACAATTTTAAGTTTCTTTCCTAAGCCTCTTTAAAAGAGGGGTATACATCGCTGGAGCGAACAAGACTAGAGCTCTCAATCAAGCTATAAACGGTTTATACAGCTAAAAAAATGTGAAAGTTAAATGCAACTGTATATGAAAAATACAGAATCATCAACAATATTCCCAGTGACATATTTCTTAGATTAATCAATTTTAAGTTTCTTTCCTAAGCCTCTTAAACCGAGAGGTATACATTACTGGAAAGAACAAGACTACAGCTTTCAATCAAGCTATAAACGGTTTATACAGCGAACAAAATGTGAATGTTAAATGCAACTGTATATGAAAAATACAGAATCATCAATAATATTCCTAGTGACACATTTCTTAGATTAGTCAATTTTAAGTTTCTTTCCTAAGCCTCTTCAAACGAGAGGTATACATCGCTGGAAAGAACAAGACTAGAGCTCTCAATCAAGCTATAAACGGTTTATACAGCGAAAAAAATGTGAAAGTTAAATGCAACTGTGTATGAAAAATACAGAATCATCAACAATATTCCCAGTGACATATTTCTTAGATTAATCAATTTTAAGTTTCTTTCCTAAGCCTCTTAAACCGAAAGGTATAAATTGCTGGAAAGAACAAGACTACAGCTTTCAATCAAGCTATAAACAGTTTATACAGCGAAAAAAATGTGAATGTTAAATGCAACTGTATATGAAAAATACAGAATCATCAATAATATTCCCAGTGACATATTTCTTAGATTAGTCAATTTTTAGTTTCTTTCCTAAGCCTCTTCAGACGAGAGGTATACATCGCTCGAAAGAACAAGACTACAGCTTTCAATCAAGCTATAAACGGTTTATACAGCGAAAAAATGTGAATGTTAAATGCAACTGTATATGAAAAATACAGAATCATCAACAATATTCACAGAGACATATTTCCTAGATCAGTCAATTTTAAGTTGCTTTCCTAAGCCTCTATCAACGAGAGTTGTACATCATTGGAAACAACAAAATAAGAGCTTTCAATCACCTTATAAAAGGTTTATGCAGCGAAAAAAATTTGAAAATTAAATACAAATGTATATGAAAAATACAGAATCACAAACAATATTCCCAGTGTCATATTTCCTAGGTGAGTCAATTTTAAGTTCCTTTTCTAAACCTCTTTCAACCTGAATTTTACATCGTTGGAAAGAATAAACTAAGGGCTTCCTATCAAGCTTTAAACGGTTTATGCAGCGAAAAAATGTGAAAGTTAAATACAACTGTATATGAAAAATACAGAATCGTCAACAATATTCCCAGTGACATATTACCTAGATTAGTCAATTTTAATTACATTTCCTAAGCCCCTTCAAACGAGATGTATACATCGCTGGAAAGGACAAGATAAGGGCTCTCAATCAAGCTATAAACGGTTTATACAGCGAGAAAAATGTAAAAGTTAAAAGCAACTGTATATGAAAAATACAGAATCATCAACAATATTCCCAGTGACATATTTCTTAGATTAGTCAATTTTAAGATTCTTTCCTAAGCCTCTTCAAACGAGAGGTATACATCGCTCGAAAGAACAAGACTACAGCTTTCAATCGAGCTATAAACGGTTTATAGAGCGAAAAAATGTGAATGTTAAATGCAACTGTATATGAAAAATACAGAATCATCAATAATATTCCCAGTGACATATTTCTTAGATTAGTCAATTTTAAGTTTCTTTCCTAAGCCTCTTCAAACGAGAGGTATACATCGCTGGAAAGAACAAGACTGGAGCTCTCAATCAAGCTATAAACGGATTATACAGCGAAAAAAATGTGAAAGTTAAATGCAACTGTATATGAAAAATACAGAATCATCAACAATATTCCCAATGACATATTACTTAGATTAATAAATTTTAAGTTGCTTTCCTAAGCCTCTTCAAACGAGAGGTATACATCGCTCGAAAGAACAAGACTACAGCTTTCAATCGAGCTATAAACGGTTTATAGAGCGAAAAAATGTGAATGTTAAATGCAACTGTATATGAAAAATACAGAATCATCAATAATATTCCCAGTGACATATTTCTTAGATTAGTCAATTTTAAGTTTCTTTCCTAAGCCTCCTCAAACGAGAGGTATACATCGCTGGAAAGAACAAGACTGGAGCTCTCAATCAAGCTATAAACGGATTATACAGCGAAAAAAATGTGAAAGTTAAATGCAACTGTATATGAAAAATACAGAATCATCAACAATATTCCCAATGACATATTACTTAGATTAATCAATTTTAAGTTGCTTTCCTAAGCCTCTTCAAACGAGGGGTATATATCGCTGGAAAGAACAAGACTAGGGCTCTCAATCAAGCTATAAACGGTTTATGTAGCGACATAAATGTGAAAGTTAAATGCAACTGTATATGAAAAATACAGAATCATCAACAATATTCCCAGTGACATATTTCTTAGATTAGTCAATTTTAAGTTTCTTTCCTAAGCCTCTTTAAAAGAGCGGTATACATCGCTGGAACGAACAAGACTAGAGCTCTCAATCAAGTTATAAACGGTTTATACAGAGAAATAAATGTGAAAGTTAAATGCAACTGTCTATGAAAAATACAAAATCATCAACAATATTCCCAGTGACATATTTCCTAGATGACTCAATTTAAAGTTCCTTCCCTAAACCTCCTTCAAGCTGAGTTTTACAATTTTAAGTTTCTTTCCTAAGCCTCTTTAAAAGAGGGGTATACATCGCTGGAGCGAACAAGACTAGAGCTCTCAATCAAGCTATAAACGGTTTATACAGCTAAAAAAATGTGAAAGTTAAATGCAACTGTATATGAAAAATACAGAATCATCAACAATATTCCCAGTGACATATTTCTTAGATTAATCAATTTTAAGTTTCTTTCCTAAGCCTCTTAAACCGAGAGGTATACATTACTGGAAAGAACAAGACTACAGCTTTCAATCAAGCTATAAACGGTTTATACAGCGAACAAAATGTGAATGTTAAATGCAACTGTATATGAAAAATACAGAATCATCAATAATATTCCCAGTGACATATTTCTTAGATTAATCAATTTTAAGTTTCTTTCCTAAGCCTCTTAAACCGAAAGGTATAAATTGCCGGAAAGAACAAGACTACAGCTTTCAATCAAGCTATAAACAGTTTATACAGCGAAAAAAATGTGAATGTTAAATGCAACTGTATATGAAAAATACAGAATCATCAATAATATTCCCAGTGACATATTTCTTAGATTAGTCAATTTTTAGTTTCTTTCCTAAGCCTCTTCAGACGAGAGGTATACATCGCTCGAAAGAACAAGACTACAGCTTTCAATCAAGCTATAAACGGTTTATACAGCGAAAAAATGTGAATGTTAAATGCAACTGTATATGAAAAATACAGAATCATCAACAATATTCACAGAGACATATTTCCTAGATCAGTCAATTTTAAGTTGCTTTCCTAAGCCTCTATCAACGAGAGTTGTACATCATTGGAAACAACAAAATAAGAGCTTTCAATCACCTTATAAAAGGTTTATGCAGCGAAAAAAATTTGAAAATTAAATACAAATGTATATGAAAAATACAGAATCACAAACAATATTCCCAGTGTCATATTTCCTAGGTGAGTCAATTTTAAGTTCCTTTTCTAAACCTCTTTCAACCTGAATTTTACATCGTTGGAAAGAATAAACTAAGGGCTTCCTATCAAGCTTTAAACGGTTTATGCAGCGAAAAAATGTGAAAGTTAAATACAACTGTATATGAAAAATACAGAATCGTCAACAATATTCCCAGTGACATATTACCTAGATTAGTCAATTTTAATTACATTTCCTAAGCCCCTTCAAACGAGATGTATACATCGCTGGAAAGGACAAGATAAGGGCTCTCAATCAAGCTATAAAAGAAAAATGTAAAAGTTAAAAGCAACTGTATATGAAAAATACAGAATCATCAACAATATTCCCAGTGACATATTTCTTAGATTAGTCAATTTTAAGATTCTTTCCTAAGCCTCTTCAAACGAGAGGTATACATCGCTCGAAAGAACAAGACTACAGCTTTCAATCGAGCTATAAACGGTTTATAGAGCGAAAAAATGTGAATGTTAAATGCAACTGTATATGAAAAATACAGAATCATCAATAATATTCCCAGTGACATATTTCTTAGATTAGTCAATTTTAAGTTTCTTTCCTAAGCCTCTTCAAACGAGAGGTATACATCGCTGGAAAGAACAAGACTGGAGCTCTCAATCAAGCTATAAACGGATTATACAGCGAAAAAAATGTGAAAGTTAAATGCAACTGTATATGAAAAATACAGAATCATCAACAATATTCCCAATGACATATTACTTAGATTAATAAATTTTAAGTTGCTTTCCTAAGCCTCTTCAAACGAGAGGTATACATCGCTCGAAAGAACAAGACTACAGCTTTCAATCGAGCTATAAACGGTTTATAGAGCGAAAAAATGTGAATGTTAAATGCAACTGTATATGAAAAATACAGAATCATCAATAATATTCCCAGTGACATATTTCTTAGATTAGTCAATTTTAAGTTTCTTTCCTAAGCCTCTTCAAACGAGAGGTATACATCGCTGGAAAGAACAAGACTGGAGCTCTCAATCAAGCTATAAACGGATTATACAGCGAAAAAAATGTGAAAGTTAAATGCAACTGTATATGAAAAATACAGAATCATCAACAATATTCCCAATGACATATTACTTAGATTAATCAATTTTAAGTTGCTTTCCTAAGCCTCTTCAAACGAGGGGTATATATCGCTGGAAAGAACAAGACTAGGGCTCTCAATCAAGCTATAAACGGTTTATGTAGCGACATAAATGTGAAAGTTAAATGCAACTGTATATGAAAAATACAGAATCATCAACAATATTCCCAGTGACATATTTCTTAGATTAGTCAATTTTAAGTTTCTTTCCTAAGCCTCTTTAAAAGAGCGGTATACATCGCTGGAACGAACAAGACTAGAGCTCTCAATCAAGTTATAAACGGTTTATACAGAGAAATAAATGTGAAAGTTAAATGCAACTGTATATGAAAAATACAAAATCATCAACAATATTCCCAGTGACATATTTCCTAGATGACTCAATTTAAAGTTCCTTCCCTAAACCTCCTTCAAGCTGAGTTTTACAATTTTAAGTTTCTTTCCTAAGCCTCTTTAAAAGAGGGGTATACATCGCTGGAGCGAACAAGACTAGAGCTCTCAATCAAGCTATAAACGGTTTATACAGCTAAAAAAATGTGAAAGTTAAATGCAACTGTATATGAAAAATACAGAATCATCAACAATATTCCCAGTGACATATTTTTTAGATTAATCAATTTTAAGTTTCTTTCCTAAGCCTCTTAAACCGAGAGGTATACATTACTGGAAAGAACAAGACTACAGCTTTCAATCAAGCTATAAACGGTTTATACAGCGAACAAAATGTGAATGTTAAATGCAACTGTATATGAAAAATACAGAATCATCAATAATATTCCCAGTGACACATTTCTTAGATTAGTCAATTTTAAGTTTCTTTCCTAAGCCTCTTCAAACGAGAGGTATACATCGCTGGAAAGAACAAGACTAGAGCTCTCAATCAAGCTATAAACGGTTTATACAGCGAAAAAAATGTGAAAGTTAAATGCAACTGTGTATGAAAAATACAGAATCATCAACAATATTCCCAGTGACATATTTCTTAGATTAATCAATTTTAAGTTTCTTTCCTAAGCCTCTTAAACCGAAAGGTATAAATTGCTGGAAAGAACAAGACTACAGCTTTCAATCAAGCTATAAACAGTTTATACAGCGAAAAAAATGTGAATGTTAAATGCAACTGTATATGAAAAATACAGAATCATCAATAATATTCCCAGTGACATATTTCTTAGATTAGTCAATTTTTAGTTTCTTTCCTAAGCCTCTTCAGACGAGAGGTATACATCGCTCGAAAGAACAAGACTACAGCTTTCAATCAAGCTATAAACGGTTTATACAGCGAAAAAATGTGAATGTTAAATGCAACTGTATATGAAAAATACAGAATCATCAACAATATTCACAGAGACATATTTCCTAGATCAGTCAATTTTAAGTTGCTTTCCTAAGCCTCTATCAACGAGAGTTGTACATCATTGGAAACAACAAAATAAGAGCTTTCAATCACCTTATAAAAGGTTTATGCAGCGAAAAAAATTTGAAAATTAAATACAAATGTATATGAAAAATACAGAATCACAAAAAATATTCCCAGTGTCATATTTCCTAGGTGAGTCAATTTTAAGTTCCTTTTCTAAACCTCTTTCAACCTGAATTTTACATCGTTGGAAAGAATAAACTAAGGGCTTCCTATCAAGCTTTAAACGGTTTATGCAGCGAAAAAATGTGAAAGTTAAATACAACTGTATATGAAAAATACAGAATCGTCAACAATTTTCCCAGTGACATATTACCTAGATTAGTCAATTTTAATTACATTTCCTAAGCCCCTTCAAACGAGATGTATACATCGCTGGAAAGGACAAGATAAGGGCTCTCAATCAAGCTATAAACGGTTTATACAGCGAGAAAAATGTAAAAGTTAAAAGCAACTGTATATGAAAAATACAGAATCATCAACAATATTCCCAGTGACATATTTCTTAGATTAGTCAATTTTAAGATTCTTTCCTAAGCCTCTTCAAACGAGAGGTATACATCGCTCGAAAGAACAAGACTACAGCTTTCAATCGAGCTATAAACGGTTTATAGAGCGAAAAAATGTGAATGTTAAATGCAACTGTATATGAAAAATACAGAATCATCAATAATATTCCCAGTGACATATTTCTTAGATTAGTCAATTTTAAGTTTCTTTCCTAAGCCTCTTCAAACGAGAGGTATACATCGCTGGAAAGAACAAGACTGGAGCTCTCAATCAAGCTATAAACGGATTATACAGCGAAAAAAATGTGAAAGTTAAATGCAACTGTATATGAAAAATACAGAATCATCAACAATATTCCCAATGACATATTACTTAGATTAATCAATTTTAAGTTGCTTTCCTAAGCCTCTTCAAACGAGAGGTATACATCGCTCGAAAGAACAAGACTACAGCTTTCAATCGAGCTATAAACGGTTTATAGAGCGAAAAAATGTGAATGTTAAATGCAACTGTATATGAAAAATACAGAATCATCAATAATATTCCCAGTGACATATTTCTTAGATTAGTCAATTTTAAGTTTCTTTCCTAAGCCTCTTCAAACGAGAGGTATACATCGCTGGAAAGAACAAGACCGGAGCTCTCAATCAAGCTATAAACGGATTATACAGCGAAAAAAATGTGAAAGTTAAATGCAACTGTATATGAAAAATACAGAATCATCAACAATATTCCCAATGACATATTACTTAGATTAATCAATTTTAAGTTGCTTTCCTAAGCCTCTTCAAACGAGGGGTATATATCGCTGGAAAGAACAAGACTAGGGCTCTCAATCAAGCTATAAACGGTTTATGTAGCGACATAAATGTGAAAGTTAAATGCAACTGTATATGAAAAATACAGAATCATCAACAATATTCCCAGTGACATATTTCTTAGATTAGTCAATTTTAAGTTTCTTTCCTAAGCCTCTTTAAAAGAGCGGTATACATCGCTGGAACGAACAAGACTAGAGCTCTCAATCAAGTTATAAACGGTTTATACAGAGAAATAAATGTGAAAGTTAAATGCAACTGTCTATGAAAAATACAAAATCATCAACAATATTCCCAGTGACATATTTCCTAGATGACTCAATTTAAAGTTCCTTCCCTAAACCTCCTTCAAGCTGAGTTTTACAATTTTAAGTTTCTTTCCTAAGCCTCTTTAAAAGAGGGGTATACATCGCTGGAGCGAACAAGACTAGAGCTCTCAATCAAGCTATAAACGGTTTATACAGCTAAAAAAATGTGAAAGTTAAATGCAACTGTATATGAAAAATACAGAATCATCAACAATATTCCCAGTGACATATTTCTTAGATTAATCAATTTTAAGTTTCTTTCCTAAGCCTCTTAAACCGAGAGGTATACATTACTGGAAAGAACAAGACTACAGCTTTCAATCAAGCTATAAACGGTTTATACAGCGAACAAAATGTGAATGTTAAATGCAACTGTATATGAAAAATACAGAATCATCAATAATATTCCCAGTGACACATTTCTTAGATTAGTCAATTTTAAGTTTCTTTCCTAAGCCTCTTCAAACGAGAGGTATACATCGCTGGAAAGAACAAGACTAGAGCTCTCAATCAAGCTATAAACGGTTTATACAGCGAAAAAAATGTGAAAGTTAAATGCAACTGTGTATGAAAAATACAGAATCATCAACAATATTCCCAGTGACATATTTCTTAGATTAATCAATTTTAAGTTTCTTTCCTAAGCCTCTTAAACCGAAAGGTATAAATTGCTGGAAAGAACAAGACTACAGCTTTCAATCAAGCTATAAACAGTTTATACAGCGAAAAAAATGTGAATGTTAAATGCAACTGTATATGAAAAATACAGAATCATCAATAATATTCCCAGTGACATATTTCTTAGATTAGTCAATTTTTAGTTTCTTTCCTAAGCCTCTTCAGACGAGAGGTATACATCGCTCGAAAGAACAAGACTACAGCTTTCAATCAAGCTATAAACGGTTTATACAGCGAAAAAATGTGAATGTTAAATGCAACTGTATATGAAAAATACAGAATCATCAACAATATTCACAGAGACATATTTCCTAGATCAGTCAATTTTAAGTTGCTTTCCTAAGCCTCTATCAACGAGAGTTGTACATCATTGGAAACAACAAAATAAGAGCTTTCAATCACCTTATAAAAGGTTTATGCAGCGAAAAAAATTTGAAAATTAAATACAAATGTATATGAAAAATACAGAATCACAAACAATATTCCCAGTGTCATATTTCCTAGGTGAGTCAATTTTAAGTTCCTTTTCTAAACCTCTTTCAACCTGAATTTTACATCGTTGGAAAGAATAAACTAAGGGCTTCCTATCAAGCTTTAAACGGTTTATGCAGCGAAAAAATGTGAAAGTTAAATACAACTGTATAAGAAAAATACAGAATCGTCAACAATATTCCCAGTGACATATTACCTAGATTAGTCAATTTTAATTACATTTCCTAAGCCCCTTCAAACGAGATGTATACATCGCTGGAAAGGACAAGATAAGGGCTCTCAATCAAGCTATAAACGGTTTATACAGCGAGAAAAATGTAAAAGTTAAAAGCAACTGTATATGAAAAATACAGAATCATCAACAATATTCCCAGTGACATATTTCTTAGATTAGTCAATTTTAAGATTCTTTCCTAAGCCTCTTCAAACGAGAGGTATACATCGCTCGAAAGAACAAGACTACAGCTTTCAATCGAGCTATAAACGGTTTATAGAGCGAAAAAATGTGAATGTTAAATGCAACTGTATATGAAAAATACAGAATCATCAATAATATTCCCAGTGACATATTTCTTAGATTAGTCAATTTTAAGTTTCTTTCCTAAGCCTCTTCAAACGAGAGGTATACATCGCTGGAAAGAACAAGACTGAAGCTCTCAATCAAGCTATAAACGGATTATACAGCGAAAAAAATGTGAAAGTTAAATGCAACTGTATATGAAAAATACAGAATCATCAACAATATTCCCAATGACATATTACTTAGATTAATCAATTTTAAGTTGCTTTCCTAAGCCTCTTCAAACGAGGGGTATATATCGCTGGAAAGAACAAGACTAGGGCTCTCAATCAAGCTATAAACGGTTTATGTTGCGACATAAATGTGAAAGTTAAATGCAACTGTATATGAAAAATACAGAATCATCAACAATATTCCCAGTGACATATTTCTTAGATTAGTCAAGTTTAAGTTTCTTTCCTAAGCCTCTTTAAAAGAGCGGTATACATCGCTGGAACGAACAAGACTAGAGCTCTCAATCAAGTTATAAACGGTTTATACAGAGAAATAAATGTGAAAGTTAAATGCAACAGTCTATGAAAAATACAAAATCATCAACAATATTCCCAGTGACATATTTCCTAGATGACTCAATTTAAAGTTCCTTCCCTAAACCTCCTTCAAGCTGAGTTTTACAATTTTAAATTTCTTTCCTAAGCCTCTTTAAAAGAGGGGTATACATCGCTGGAGCGAACAAGACTAGAGCTCTCAATCAAGCTATAAACGGTTTATACAGCTAAAAAAATGTGAAAGTTAAATGCAACTGTATATGAAAAATACAGAATCATCAACAATATTCCCAGTGACATATTTCTTAGATTAATCAATTTTAAGTTTCTTTCCTAAGCCTCTTAAACCGAGAGGTATACATTACTGGAAAGAACAAGACTACAGCTTTCAATCAAGCTATAAACGGTTTATACAGCGAACAAAATGTGAATGTTAAATGCAACTGTATATGAAAAATACAGAATCATCAATAATATTCCCAGTGACACATTTCTTAGATTAGTCAATTTTAAGTTTCTTTCCTAAGCCTCTTCAAACGAGAGGTATACATCGCTGGAAAGAACAAGACTAGAGCTCTCAATCAAGCTATAAACGGTTTATACAGCGAAAAAAATGTGAAAGTTAAATGCAACTGTATATGAAAAATACAGAATCATCAACAATATTCCCAGTGACATATTTCTTAGATTAATCAATTTTAAGTTTCTTTCCTAAGCCTCTTAAACCGAAAGGTATAAATTGCTGGAAAGAACAAGACTACAGCTTTCAATCAAGCTATAAACAGTTTATACAGCGAAAAAAATGTGAATGTTAAATGCAACTGTATATGAAAAATACAGAATCATCAATAATATTCCCAGTGACATATTTCTTAGATTAGTCAATTTTTAGTTTCTTTCCTAAGCCTCTTCAGACGAGAGGTATACATCGCTCGAAAGAACAAGACTACAGCTTTCAATCAAGCTATAAACGGTTTATACAGCGAAAAAATGTGAATGTTAAATGCAACTGTATATGAAAAATACAGAATCATCAACAATATTCACAGAGACATATTTCCTAGATCAGTCAATTTTAAGTTGCTTTCCTAAGCCTCTATCAACGAGAGTTGTACATCATTGGAAACAACAAAATAAGAGCTTTCAATCACGTTATAAAAGGTTTATGCAGCGAAAAAAATTTGAAAATTAAATACAAATGTATATGAAAAATACAGAATCACAAACAATATTCCCAGTGTCATATTTCCTAGGTGAGTCAATTTTAAGTTCCTTTTCTAAACCTCTTTCAACCTGAATTTTACATCGTTGGAAAGAATAAACTAAGGGCTTCCTATCAAGCTTTAAACGGTTTATGCAGCGAAAAAATGTCAAAGTTAAATACAACTGTATATGAAAAATACAGAATCGTCAACAATATTCCCAGTGACATATTACCTAGATTAGTCAATTTTAATTACATTTCCTAAGCCTCTTCAAACGAGAGGTATACATCGCTCGAAAGAACAAGATAAGAGCTCTCAATCAAGCTATAAACGGTTTATACAGCGAGAAAAATGTAAAAGTTAAAAGCAACTGTATATGAAAAATACAGAATCATCAACAATATACACAGTGACATATTTCTTAGATTAGTCAATTTTAAGTTTCTTTCCGAAGCCTCTTAAACCGAGAGGTATACATTGCTGGAAAGAACAAGACTACAGCTTTCAATCAAGCTATAAACGGTTTATACAGCGAAAGAAATGTGAATGTTAAATGCAACTGTATATGAAAAATGCAGAATCATCAATAATATTCCCAGTGACATATTTCTTAGATTAGTCAATTTTATGTTTCTTTGCTAAGCCTCTTCAAACGAGAGGTATACATCGCTCGAAAGAATAAGACTACAGCTTTCAATCAAGCTATAAACGGTTTATACAGCGAAAAAATATGTATGTTAAATGCAACTGTATATGAAAAATACAGAATCATCAATAATATTCCCAGTGACATATTTGCTAGATGAGTCAATTTTAAGTTTCTTTCGTAAGCCTCCTCAAACGAGAGGTATACATCGCTGGAAAGAATAAGACTAGAGCTCTCAATCAAGCTATAAACGGTTTATACAGCGAAAAAAATGTGAAAGTTAAATGCAACTGTATATGAAAAATACAGAATCATCAACAATATTCCCAGTGACATATTTCTTAGATTAGTCAATTTTAAGTTGCTTTCCTAAGCCTCTTCAAACGAGGAGTATACATCGCTGAAAAGAACAAGACTAGGGCTCTCAATCAAGCTATAAACGGTTTATGCAGCGAAATAAATGTGAAAGTTAAATGCAACTATATATGAAAAATACAGAATCAACAGCAATATTCCCAGTGACATATTTCTTATATTAGTCAATTTTAAGTTTCTTTCCTAAGCCTCTTTAAAAGAGCGGTATACATCGCTGGAACGAACAATACTAGAGCTCTCAATCAAGTTATAAACGGTTTATGCAGCGAAATAAATGTGAAAGTTAAATGCAACTGTATATGAAAAATACAGAATCATCAGCAATATTCACAGAGACATATTTCCTAGATCAGTCAATTTTAAGTTGCTTTCCTAAGCCTCTATCAACGAGAGTTGTACATCATTGGAAACAACAAAATAAGAGCTCTCAATCAAGCTATAAACGGTTTATACAGCGAAAAAAAATTTGAAAATTAAATACAAATGTATATGAAAAATACAGAATCACAAACAATATTCCCAGTGTCATATTTCCTAGGTGAGTCAATTTTAAGTTCCTTTTCTAAACCTCTTTCAACCTGAATTTTACATCGTTGGAAAGAATAAACTAAGGGCTTCCTATCAAGCTTTAAACGGTTTATGCAGCGAAAAAATGTGAAAGTTAAATACAACTGTATAAGAAAAATACAGAATCGTCAACAATATTCCCAGTGACATATTACCTAGATTAGTCAATTTTAATTACATTTCCTAAGCCCCTTCAAACGAGATGTATACATCGCTGGAAAGGACAAGATAAGGGCTCTCAATCAAGCTATAAACGGTTTATACAGCGAGAAAAATGTAAAAGTTAAAAGCAACTGTATATGAAAAATACAGAATCATCAACAATATACACAGTGACATATTTCTTAGATTAGTCAATTTTAAGTTTTAAGTCTTAAACCGAAAGGTATAAATTGCTGGAAAGAACAAGACTACAGCTTTCAATCAAGCTATAAACAGTTTATACAGCGAAAAAAATGTGAATGTTAAATGCAACTGTATATGAAAAATACAGAATCATCAATAATATTCCCAGTGACATATTTCTTAGATTAGTCAATTTTTAGTTTCTTTCCTAAGCCTCTTCAGACGAGAGGTATACATCGCTCGAAAGAACAAGACTACAGCTTTCAATCAAGCTATAAACGGTTTATACAGCGAAAAAATGTGAATGTTAAATGCAACTGTATATGAAAAATACAGAATCATCAACAATATTCACAGAGACATATTTCCTAGATCAGTCAATTTTAAGTTGCTTTCCTAAGCCTCTATCAACGAGAGTTGTACATCATTGGAAACAACAAAATAAGAGCTTTCAATCACGTTATAAAAGGTTTATGCAGCGAAAAAAATTTGAAAATTAAATACAAATGTATATGAAAAATACAGAATCACAAACAATATTCCCAGTGTCATATTTCCTAGGTGAGTCAATTTTAAGTTCCTTTTCTAAACCTCTTTCAACCTGAATTTTACATCGTTGGAAAGAATAAACTAAGGGCTTCCTATCAAGCTTTAAACGGTTTATGCAGCGAAAAAATGTCAAAGTTAAATACAACTGTATATGAAAAATACAGAATCGTCAACAATATTCCCAGTGACATATTACCTAGATTAGTCAATTTTAATTACATTTCCTAAGCCTCTTCAAACGAGAGGTATACATCGCTCGAAAGAACAAGATAAGAGCTCTCAATCAAGCTATAAACGGTTTATACAGCGAGAAAAATGTAAAAGTTAAAAGCAACTGTATATGAAAAATACAGAATCATCAACAATATACACAGTGACATATTTCTTAGATTAGTCAATTTTAAGTTTCTTTCCGAAGCCTCTTAAACCGAGAGGTATACATTGCTGGAAAGAACAAGACTACAGCTTTCAATCAAGCTATAAACGGTTTATACAGCGAAAGAAATGTGAATGTTAAATGCAACTGTATATGAAAAATGCAGAATCATCAATAATATTCCCAGTGACATATTTCTTAGATTAGTCAATTTTATGTTTCTTTGCTAAGCCTCTTCAAACGAGAGGTATACATCGCTCGAAAGAATAAGACTACAGCTTTCAATCAAGCTATAAACGGTTTATACAGCGAAAAAATATGTATGTTAAATGCAACTGTATATGAAAAATACAGAATCATCAATAATATTCCCAGTGACATATTTGCTAGATGAGTCAATTTTAAGTTTCTTTCGTAAGCCTCCTCAAACGAGAGGTATACATCGCTGGAAAGAATAAGACTAGAGCTCTCAATCAAGCTATAAACGGTTTATACAGCGAAAAAAATGTGAAAGTTAAATGCAACTGTATATGAAAAATACAGAATCATCAACAATATTCCCAGTGACATATTTCTTAGATTAGTCAATTTTAAGTTGCTTTCCTAAGCCTCTTCAAACGAGGAGTATACATCGCTGAAAAGAACAAGACTAGGGCTCTCAATCAAGCTATAAACGGTTTATGCAGCGAAATAAATGTGAAAGTTAAATGCAACTATATATGAAAAATACAGAATCAACAGCAATATTCCCAGTGACATATTTCTTATATTAGTCAATTTTAAGTTTCTTTCCTAAGCCTCTTTAAAAGAGCGGTATACATCGCTGGAACGAACAATACTAGAGCTCTCAATCAAGTTATAAACGGTTTATGCAGCGAAATAAATGTGAAAGTTAAATGCAACTGTATATGAAAAATACAGAATCATCAGCAATATTCACAGAGACATATTTCCTAGATCAGTCAATTTTAAGTTGCTTTCCTAAGCCTCTATCAACGAGAGTTGTACATCATTGGAAACAACAAAATAAGAGCTCTCAATCAAGCTATAAACGGTTTATACAGCGAAAAAAAATTTGAAAATTAAATACAAATGTATATGAAAAATACAGAATCACAAACAATATTCCCAGTGTCATATTTCCTAGGTGAGTCAATTTTAAGTTCCTTTTCTAAACCTCTTTCAACCTGAATTTTACATCGTTGGAAAGAATAAACTAAGGGCTTCCTATCAAGCTTTAAACGGTTTATGCAGCGAAAAAATGTGAAAGTTAAATACAACTGTATAAGAAAAATACAGAATCGTCAACAATATTCCCAGTGACATATTACCTAGATTAGTCAATTTTAATTACATTTCCTAAGCCCCTTCAAACGAGATGTATACATCGCTGGAAAGGACAAGATAAGGGCTCTCAATCAAGCTATAAACGGTTTATACAGCGAGAAAAATGTAAAAGTTAAAAGCAACTGTATATGAAAAATACAGAATCATCAACAATATACACAGTGACATATTTCTTAGATTAGTCAATTTTAAGTTTCTTTCCGAAGCCTCTTAAACCGAGAGGTATACATTGCTGGAAAGAACAAGACTACAGCTTTCAATCAAGCTATAAACGGTTTATACAGCGAAAGAAATGTGAATGTTAAATGCAACTGTATATGAAAAATGCAGGATCATCAATAATATTCCCAGTGACATATTTCTTAGATTAGTCAATTTTATGTTTCTTTGCTAAGCCTCTTCAAACGAGAGGTATACATCGCTCGAAAGAATAAGACTACAGCTTTCAATCAAGCTATAAACGGTTTATACAGCGAAAAAATATGTATGTTAAATGCAACTGTATATGAAAAATACAGAATCATCAATAATATTCCCAGTGACATATTTGCTAGATGAGTCAATTTTAAGTTTCTTTCGTAAGCCTCCTCAAACGAGAGGTATACATCGCTGGAAAGAACAAGACTAGAGCTCTCAATCAAGCTATAAACGGTTTATACAGCGAAAAAAATGTGAAAGTTAAATGCAACTGTATATGAAAAATACAGAATCATCAACAATATTCCCAGTGACATATTTCTTAGATTAGTCAATTTTAAGTTGCTTTCCTAAGCCTCTTCAAACGAGGAGTATACATCGCTGAAAAGAACAAGACTAGGGCTCTCAATCAAGCTATAAACGGTTTATGCAGCGAAATAAATGTGAAAGTTAAATGCAACTATATATGAAAAATACAGAATCAACAGCAATATTCCCAGTGACATATTTCTTATATTAGTCAATTTTAAGTTTCTTTCCTAAGCCTCTTTAAAAGAGCGGTATACATCGCTGGAACGAACAATACTAGAGCTCTCAATCAAGTTATAAACGGTTTATGCAGCGAAATAAATGTGAAAGTTAAATGCAACTGTATATGAAAAATACAGAATCATCAGCAATATTCACAGAGACATATTTCCTAGATCAGTCAATTTTAAGTTGCTTTCCTAAGCCTCTATCAACGAGAGTTGTACATCATTGGAAACAACAAAATAAGAGCTCTCAATCAAGCTATAAACGGTTTATACAGCGAAAAAAAATTTGAAAATTAAATACAAATGTATATGAAAAATACAGAATCACAAACAATATTCCCAGTGTCATATTTCCTAGGTGAGTCAATTTTAAGTTCCTTTTCTAAACCTCTTTCAACCTGAATTTTACATCGTTGGAAAGAATAAACTAAGGGCTTCCTATCAAGCTTTAAACGGTTTATGCAGCGAAAAAATGTGAAAGTTAAATACAACTGTATAAGAAAAATACAGAATCGTCAACAATATTCCCAGTGACATATTACCTAGATTAGTCAATTTTAATTACATTTCCTAAGCCCCTTCAAACGAGATGTATACATCGCTGGAAAGGACAAGATAAGGGCTCTCAATCAAGCTATAAACGGTTTATACAGCGAGAAAAATGTAAAAGTTAAAAGCAACTGTATATGAAAAATACAGAATCATCAACAATATACACAGTGACATATTTCTTAGATTAGTCAATTTTAAGTTTCTTTCCGAAGCCTCTTAAACCGAGAGGTATACATTGCTGGAAAGAACAAGACTACAGCTTTCAATCAAGCTATAAACGGTTTATACAGCGAAAGAAATGTGAATGTTAAATGCAACTGTATATGAAAAATGCAGGATCATCAATAATATTCCCAGTGACATATTTCTTAGATTAGTCAATTTTATGTTTCTTTGCTAAGCCTCTTCAAACGAGAGGTATACATCGCTCGAAAGAATAAGACTACAGCTTTCAATCAAGCTATAAACGGTTTATACAGCGAAAAAATATGTATGTTAAATGCAACTGTATATGAAAAATACAGAATCATCAATAATATTCCCAGTGACATATTTGCTAGATGAGTCAATTTTAAGTTTCTTTCGTAAGCCTCCTCAAACGAGAGGTATACATCGCTGGAAAGAACAAGACTAGAGCTCTCAATCAAGCTATAAACGGTTTATACAGCGAAAAAAATGTGAAAGTTAAATGCAACTGTATATGAAAAATACAGAATCATCAACAATATTCCCAATGACATATTACTTAGATTAATCAATTTTAAGTTGCTTTCCTAAACCTCTCCAAACGAGGGGTATATATCGCTGGAAAGAACAAGACTAGGGCTCTCAATCAAGCTATAAACGGTTTATGCAGCGACATAAATGTGAAAGTTAAATGCAACTGTATATGAAAAATACAGAATCATCAACAATATTCCCAGTGACATATTTCTTAGATTAGTCAATTTTAAGTTTCTTTCCTAAGCCTCTTTAAAAGAGCGGTATATATCGCTGGAAAGAACAAGACTAGGGCTCTCAATCAAGCTATAAACGGTTTATGCAGCGACATAAATGTGAAAGTTAAATGCAACTGTATATGAAAAATACAGAATCATCAACAATATTCCCAGTGACATATTTCTTAGATTAGTCAATTTTAAGTTTCTTTCCTAAGCCTCCTCAAACGAGAGGTATACATCGCTGGAAAGAACAAGACTAGAGCTCTCAATCAAGCTATAAACGGTTTATACAGCGAAAAAAATGTGAAAGTTAAATGCAACTGTATATGAAAAATACAGAATCATCAACAATATTCCCAATGACATATTACTTAGATTAATCAATTTTAAGTTGCTTTCCTAAACCTCTTCAAACGAGGGGTATATATCGCTGGAAAGAACAAGACTAGGGCTCTCAATCAAGCTATAAACGGTTTATGCAGCGACATAAATGTGAAAGTTAAATGCAACTGTATATGAAAAATACAGAATCATCAACAATATTCCCAGTGACATATTTCTTAGATTAGTCAATTTTAAGTTTCTTTCCTAAGCCTCTTTAAAAGAGCGGTATAAATCGCTGGAACGAACAAGACTAGAGCTCTCAATCAAGCTATAAACGGTTTATACAGAGAAATAAATGTGAAAGTTAAATGCAACTGTCTATGAAAAATACAAAATCATCAACAATATTCCCAGTGACATATTTCCTAGATGACCCAATTTAAAGTTCCTTCCCTAAACCACCTTCAAGCTGAATTTTACAATTTTAAGATTCTTGCCTAACCCTCTTTAAAAGAGGGGTATACATCGCTGGAACGAACAAGACTAGAGCTCTCAATCAAGTTATAAACGGTTTATACAGAGAAATAAATGTGAAAGTTAAATGCAACTGTCTATGAAAAATACAAAATCATCAACAATATTCCCAGTGACATATTTCCTAGATGACTCAATTTAAAGTTCCTTCCCTAAACCTCCTTCAAGCTGAGTTTTACAATTTTAAGTTTCTTTCCTAAGCCTCTTTAAAAGAGGGGTATACATCGCTGGAGCGAACAAGACTAGAGCTCTCAATCAAGCTATAAACGGTTTATACAGCTAAAAAAATGTGAAAGTTAAATGCAACTGTATATGAAAAATACAGAATCATCAACAATATTCCCAGTGACATATTTCTTAGATTAATCAATTTTAAGTTTCTTTCCTAAGCCTCTTAAACCGAGAGGTATACATCGCTGGAAAGAACAGGACTAGAGCTCTCAATCAAGCTATAAACGGTTTATACAGCGAAAAAAATGTGAAAGTTAAATGCAACTGTATATGAAAAATACAGAATCATCAACAATATTCCCAGTGACATATTTCTTAGATTAATCAATTTTAAGTTTCTTTCCTAAGCCTCTTCAAACGAGAGGTATACATCGCTGGAAAGAACAGGACTAGAGCTCTCAATCAAGCTATAAACGGTTTATACAGCGAAAAAAATGTGAAATTTAAATGCAACTGTATATGAAAAATACAGAATCATCAACAATATACACAGTGACATATTTCTTAGATTAGTCAATTTAAAGTTCCTTCCCTAAACCTCCTTCAAGCTGAGTTTTACAATTTTAAGTTTCTTTCCTAAGCCTCTTTAAAAGAGGGGTATACATCGCTGGAGCGAACAAGACTAGAGCTCTCAATCAAGCTATAAACGGTTTATACAGCTAAAAAAATGTGAAAGTTAAATGCAACTGTATATGAAAAATACAGAATCATCAACAATATTCCCAGTGACATATTTCTTAGATTAATCAATTTTAAGTTTCTTTCCTAAGCCTCTTAAACCGAGAGGTATACATTACTGGAAAGAACAAGACTACAGCTTTCAATCAAGCTATAAACGGTTTATACAGCGAACAAAATGTGAATGTTAAATGCAACTGTATATGAAAAATACAGAATCATCAATAATATTCCCAGTGACACATATCTTAGATTAGTCAATTTTAAGTTTCTTTCCTAAGCCTCTTCAAACGAGAGGTATACATTGCTGGAAAGAACAAGACTAGAGCTCTCAATCAAGCTATAAACGGTTTATACAGCGAAAAAAATGTGAAAGTTAAATGCAACTGTATATGAAAAATACAGAATCATCAACAATATTCCCAGTGACATATTTCTTAGATTAATCAATTTTAAGTTTCTTTCCTAAGCCTCTTAAACCGAAAGGTATAAATTGCTGGAAAGGACAAGACTACAGCTTTCAATCAAGCTATAAACAGTTTATACAGCGAAAAAAATGTGAATGTTAAATGCAACTGTATATGAAAAATACAGAATCATCAATAATATTCCCAGTGACATATTTCTTAGATTAGTCAATTTTTAGTTTGTTTCCTAAGCCTCTTCAGACGAGAGGTATACATCGCTCGAAAGAACAAGACTACAGCTTTCAATCAAGCTATAAACGATTTATACAGCGAAAAAATGTGAATGTTAAATGCAACTGTATATGAAAAATACAGAATCATCAACAATATTCACAGAGACATATTTCCTAGATCAGTCAATTTTAAGTTGCTTTCCTAAGCCTCTATCAACGAGAGTTGTACGTCATTGGAAACAACAAAATAAGAGCTTTCAATCACGTTATAAAAGGTTTATGCAGCGAAAAAAATTTGAAAATTAAATACAAATGTATATGAAAAATACAGAATCACAAACAATATTCCCAGTGTCATATTTCCTAGGTGAGTCAATTTTAAGTTCCTTTTCTAAACCTCTTTCAACCTGAATTTTACATCGTTGGAAAGAATAAACTAAGGGCTTCCTATCAAGCTTTAAACGGTTTATGCAGCGAAAAAATGTGAAAGTTAAATACAACTGTATATGAAAAATACAGAATCGTCAACAATATTCCCAGTGACATATTACCTAGATTAGTCAATTTTAATTACATTTCCTAAGCCCCTTCAAACGAGATGTATACATCGCTGGAAAGGACAAGATAAGGGCTCTCAATCAAGCTATAAACGGTTTATACAGCGAGAAAAATGTAAAAGTTAAAAGCAACTGTATATGAAAAATACAGAATCATCAACAATATACACAGTGACATATTTCTTAGATTAGTCAATTTTAAGTTTCTTTCCGAAGCCTCTCAAAACGAGAGGTATACATTTCTGGAAAGAACAAGACTACAGCTTTCAATCAAGCTATAAACGGTTTATACAGCGGAAGAAATGTGAATGTTAAATGCAACTGTATATGAAAAATGCAGAATCATCAATGATATTCCCAGTGACATATTTGCTAGATGAGTCAATTTTAAGTTTCTTTCGTAAGCCTCCTCAAACGAGAGGTATACATCGCTGGAAAGAACAAGACTAGAGCTCTCAATCAAGCTATAAGCGGTTTATACAGCGAAAAAAATGTGAAAGTTAAATGCAACTGTATATGAAAAATACAGAATCATCAACAATATTCCCAATGACATATTACTTAGATTAATCAATTTTAAGTTGCTTTCCTAAGCCTCTTCAAACTAGGGGTATACATCGCTCGAAAGAACAAGACTACAGCTTTCAATCGAGCTATAAACGGTTTATAGAACGAAAAAATGTGAATGTTAAATGCAACTGTATATGAAAAATACAGAATCATCAACAATATTCCCAGGGACATATTTCTTAGATTAGTCAATTTTAAGTTTCTTTCCTAAGCCTCTTAAACCGAGAGGTATACAGTGCTGGAAAGAACAAGACTACAGCTTTCAATCAAGCTATAAACGGTTTATACAGCGAAAAAAAATGTGAATGTTAAATGCAACTGTATATGAAAAATACAGAATCATCAATAATATTCCCAGTGACATATTTCTTAGATTAGTCAATTTTAAGATTCTTTCCTAAGCCTCTTCAAACGAGAGGTATACATCGCTCGAAAGAACAAGACTACAGCTTTCAATCGAGCTATAAACGGTTTATAGAGCGAAAAAATGTGAATGTTAAATGCAACTGTATATGAAAAATACAGAATCATCAATAATATTCCCAGTGACATATTTCTTAGATTAGTCAATTTTAAGTTTCTTTCCTAAGCCTCTTCAAACGAGAGGTATACATCGCTGGAAAGAACAAGACTGGAGCTCTCAATCAAGCTATAAACGGATTATACAGCGAAAAAAATGTGAAAGTTAAATGCAACTGTATATGAAAAATACAGAATCATCAACAATATTCCCAATGACATATTACTTAGATTAATTAATTTTAAGTTGCTTTCCTAAGCCTCTTCAAACGAGGGGTATATATCGCTGGAAAGAACAAGACTAGGGCTCTCAATCAAGCTATAAACGGTTTATGTAGCGACATAAATGTGAAAGTTAAATGCAACTGTATATGAAAAATACAGAATCATCAACAATATTCCCAGTGACATATTTCTTAGATTAGTCAATTTTAAGTTTCTTTCCTAAGCCTCTTTAAAAGAGCGGTATACATCGCTGGAACGAACAAGACTAGAGCTCTCAATCAAGTTATAAACGGTTTATACAGAGAAATAAATGTGAAAGTTAAATGCAACTGTCTATGAAAAATACAAAATCATCAACAATATTCCCAGTGACATATTTCCTAGATGACTCAATTTAAAGTTCCTTCCCTAAACCTCCTTCAAGCTGAGTTTTACAATTTTAAGTTTCTTTCCTAAGCCTCTTTAAAAGAGGGGTATACATCGCTGGAGCGAACAAGACTAGAGCTCTCAATCAAGCTATAAACGGTTTATACAGCTAAAAAAATGTGAAAGTTAAATGCAACTGTATATGAAAAATACAGAATCATCAACAATATTCCCAGTGACATATTTCTTAGATTAATCAATTTTAAGTTTCTTTCCTAAGCCTCTTAAACCGAGAGGTATACATTACTGGAAAGAACAAGACTACAGCTTTCAATCAAGCTATAAACGGTTTATACAGCGAACAAAATGTGAATGTTAAATGCAACTGTATATGAAAAATACAGAATCATCAATAATATTCCCAGTGACACATTTCTTAGATAAGTCAATTTTAAGTTTCTTTCCTAAGCCTCTTCAAACGAGAGGTATACATCGCTGGAAAGAACAAGACTAGAGCTCTCAATCAAGCTATAAACGGTTTATACAGCGAAAAAAATGTGAAAGTTAAATGCAACTGTGTATGAAAAATACAGAATCATCAACAATATTCCCAGTGACATATTTCTTAGATTAATCAATTTTAAGTTTCTTTCCTAAGCCTCTTAAACCGAAAGGTATAAATTGCTGGAAAGAACAAGACTACAGCTTTCAATCAAGCTATAAACAGTTTATACAGCGAAAAAAATGTGAATGTTAAATGCAACTGTATATGAAAAATACAGAATCATCAATAATATTCCCAGTGACATATTTCTTAGATTAGTCAATTTTTAGATTCTTTCCTAAGCCTCTTCAGACGAGAGGTATACATCGCTCGAAAGAACAAGACTACAGCTTTCAATCAAGCTATAAACGGTTTATACAGCGAAAAAATGTGAATGTTAAATGCAACTGTATATGAAAAATACAGAATCATCAACAATATTCACAGAGACATATTTCCTAGATCAGTCAATTTTAAGTTGCTTTCCTAAGCCTCTATCAACGAGAGTTGTACATCATTGGAAACAACAAAATAAGAGCTTTCAATCACCTTATAAAAGGTTTATGCAGCGAAAAAAATTTGAAAATTAAATACAAATGTATATGAAAAATACAGAATCACGAACAATATTCCCAGTGTCATATTTCCTAGGTGAGTCAATTTTAAGTTCCTTTTCTAAACCTCTTTCAACCTGAATTTTACATCGTTGGAAAGAATAAACTAAGGGCTTCCTATCAAGCTTTAAACGGTTTATGCAGCGAAAAAATGTGAAAGTTAAATACAACTGTATATGAAAAATACAGAATCGTCAACAATATTCCCAGTGACATATTACCTAGATTAGTCAATTTTAATTACATTTCCTAAGCCCCTTCAAACGAGATGTATACATCGCTGGAAAGGACAAGATAAGGGCTCTCAATCAAGCTATAAACGGTTTATACAGCTAAAAAAATGTGAAAGTTAAATGCAACTGTATATGAAAAATACAGAATCATCAACAATATTCCCAGTGACATATTTCTTAGATTAATCAATTTTAAGTTTCTTTCCTAAGCCTCTTAAACCGAGAGGTATACATTACTGGAAAGAACAAGACTACAGCTTTCAATCAAGCTATAAACGGTTTATACAGCGAACAAAATGTGAATGTTAAATGCAACTGTATATGAAAAATACAGAATCATCAATAATATTCCCAGTGACACATTTCTTAGATTAGTCAATTTTAAGTTTCTTTCCTAAGCCTCTTCAAACGAGAGGTATACATCGCTGGAAAGAACAAGACTAGAGCTCTCAATCAAGCTATAAACGGTTTATACAGCGAAAAAAATGTGAAAGTTAAATGCAACTGTATATGATAAATACAGAATCATCAACAATATTCCCAGTGACATATTTCTTAGATTAATCAATTTTAAGTTTCTTTCCTAAGCCTCTTAAACCGAAAGGTATAAATTGCTGGAAAGAACAAGACTACAGCTTTCAATCAAGCTATAAACAGTTTATACAGCGAAAAAAATGTGAATGTTAAATGCAACTGTATATGAAAAATACAGAATCATCAATAATATTCCCAGTGACATATTTCTTAGATTAGTCAATTTTTAGTTTCTTTCCTAAGCCTCTTCAGACGAGAGGTATACATCGCTCGAAAGAACAAGACTACAGCTTTCAATCAAGCTATAAACGATTTATACAGCGAAAAAATGTGAATGTTAAATGCAACTGTATATGAAAAATACAGAATCATCAACAATATTCACAGAGACATATTTCCTAGATCAGTCAATTTTAAGTTACTTTCCTAAGCCTCTATCAACGAGAGTTGTACGTCATTGGAAACAACAAAATAAGAGCTTTCAATCACGTTATAAAAGGTTTATGCAGCGAAAAAAATTTGAAAATTAAATACAAATGTATATGAAAAATACAGAATCACAAACAATATTCCCAGTGTCATATTTCCTAGGTGAGTCAATTTTAAGTTCCTTTTCTAAACCTCTTTCAACCTGAATTTTACATCGTTGGAAAGAATAAACTAAGGGCTTCCTATCAAGCTTTAAACGGTTTATGCAGCGAAAAAATGTGAAAGTTAAATACAACTGTATATGAAAAATACAGAATCGTCAACAATATTCCCAGTGACATATTACCTAGATTAGTCAATTTTAATTACATTTCCTAAGCCCCTTCAAACGAGATGTATACATCGCTGGAAAGGACAAGATAAGGGCTCTCAATCAAGCTATAAACGGTTTATACAGCGAGAAAAATGTAAAAGTTAAAAGCAACTGTATATGAAAAATACAGAATCATCAACAATATACACAGTGACATATTTCTTAGATTAGTCAATTTTAAGTTTCTTTCCGAAGCCTCTTAAACCGAGAGGTATACATTGCTGGAAAGAACAAGACTACAGCTTTCAATCAAGCTATAAACGGTTTATACAGCGAAAGAAATGTGAATGTTAAATGCAACTGTATATGAAAAATGCAGAATCATCAATAATATTCCCAGTGACATATTTCTTAGATTAGTCAATTTTATGTTTCTTTGCTAAGCCTCTTCAAACGAGAGGTATACATCGCTCGAAAGAATAAGACTACAGCTTTCAATCAAGCTATAAACGGTTTATACAGCGAAAAAATATGTATGTTAAATGCAACTGTATATAAAAAATACAGAATCATCAACAATATTCCCAGTGACATATTTGCTAGATGAGTCAATTTTAAGTTTCTTTCCTAAGCCTCTTCAAACGAGGAGTATACATCGCTGGAAAGAACAAGACTAGGGCTCTCAATCAAGCTATAAACAGTTTATGCAGCGAAATAAATGTGAAAGTTAAATGCAACTATATATGAAAAATACAGAATCAACAGCAATATTCCCAGTGACATATTTCTTATATTAGTCAATTTTAAGTTTCTTTCCTAAGCCTCTTTAAAAGAGCGGTATACATCGCTGGAACGAACAATACTAGAGCTCTCAATCAAGTTATAAACGGTTTATGCAGCGAAATAAATGTGAAAGTTAAATGCAACTGTATATGAAAAATACAGAATCATCAGCAATATTCACAGAGACATATTTCCTAGATCAGTCAATTTTAAGTTGCTTTCCTAAGCCTCTATCAACGAGAGTTGTACATCATTGGAAACAACAAAATAAGAGCTTTCAATCACGTTATAAAAGGTTTATGCAGCGAAAAAAATTTGAAAATTAAATACAAATTTATATGAAAAATACAGAATCACCAACAATATTCCCAGTGTCATATTTCCTAGGTGAGTCAATTTTAAGTTCCTTTTCTAAACCTCTTTCAACCTGAATTTTACATCGTTGGAAAGAATAAACTAAGGGCTTCCTATCAAGCTTTAAACGGTTTATGCAGCGAAAAAATGTGAAAGTTAAATACAACTGTATATGAAAGATACAGAATCGTCAACAATATTCCCAGTGTCATATTTGCTAGATGAGTCAATTTTAAGTTTCTTTCCTAAGCCTCTTTAAACGAGAGGTATACATCGCTGGAAATCACAAGATAAGAGCTCTCAATCAAGCCATAAGCGGTTGATGCAACAAAAGAAATGTGAAAGTTAAATGCAACTGTATATGAAAAATACAGAATCGTCAACAATATTCCCAGTGACATATTACCTAGATTAGTCAATTTTAATTACATTTCCTAAGCCTCTTCAAACGAGATGTATACATCGCTGGAAAGGACAAGATAAGAGCTCTCAATCAAGCTATAAACGGTTTACACAGCGAGAAAAATGTAAAAGTTAAATGCAACTGTATATGAAAAATACAGAATCATCAACAATATTCCCAGGGACATATTTCTTAGATTAGTCAATTTTAAGTTTCTTTCCTAAGCCTCTTATACCGAGAGGTATACAGCGCTGGAAAGAACAAGACTATAGCTTTCAATCAAGCTATAAACGGTTTATACAGCGAAAAAAAATGTGAATGTTAAATGCAACTGTATATGAAAAATACAGAATCATCAATAATATTCCCAGTGACATATTTCTTAGATTAGTCAATTTTAAGTTTCTTTCCTAAGCCTCTTCAAACGAGAGGTATACATCGCTCGAAAGAACAAGACTACAGCTTTCAATCAAGCTATAAACGGTTTATAGAGCGAAAAAATGTGAATGTTAAATGCAACTGTATATGAAAAATACAGAATCATCAATAATATTCCCAGTGACATATTTCTTAGATTAGTCAATTTTAAGTTTCTTTCCTAAGCCTCTTCAAACGAGAGGTATACATCGCTGGAAAGAACAAGACTAGAGCTCTCAATCAAGCTATAAACGGATTATACAGCGAAAAAAGTGTGAAAGTTAAATGCATCTGTATATGAAAAATACAGAATCATCAACAATATTCCCAATGACATATTACTTAGATTAATCAATTTTAAGTTTCTTTCCTAAGCCTCTTCAAACGACGGGTATATATCGCTGGAAAGAACAAGACTAGGGCTCTCAATCAAGCTATAAACGGTTTATGCAGCGAAATAAATGTGAAAGTTAAATGCAACTGTATATGAAAAATATAGAATCATCAACAATATTCCCAGTGACATATTTCTTAGATTAGTCAATTTTAAGTTTCTTTCCTAAGCCTCTTTAAAAGAGCGGTATACATCGCTGGAACGAACAAGCCTAGAGCTCTCAATCAAGTTATAAACGGTTTATACAGAGAAATAAATGTGAAAGTTAAATGCAACTGTCTATGAAAAATACAAAATCATCAACAATATTCCCAGTGACATATTTCCTAGTTGACTCAATTTAAAGTTCCTTCCCTAAACCTCCTTCAAGCTGAGTTTTACAATTTTAAGTTTCTTTCCTAAGCCTCTTTAAAAGAGGGGTATACATCGCTGGAACGAACAAGACTAGAGCTCTCAATCAAGCTATAAACGGTTTATACAGCGAAAAAAATGTGAAAGTTAAATGCAACTGTATATGAAAAATACAGAATCATCAATAATATTCCCAGTGACACATTTCTTAGATTAGTCAATTTTAAGTTTCTTTCCTAAGCCTCTACAAACGAGAGGTATACATCGCTGGAAAGAACAAGACTAGAGCTCTCAATCAAGCTATAAACGGTTTATACAGCGAAAAAAATGTGAAAGTTAAATGCAACTGTATATGAAAAATACAGAATCATCAACAATATTCCCAGTGACATATTTCTTAGATTAATCAATTTTAAGTTTCTTTCCTAAGCCTCTTAAACCGAAAGGTATAAATTGCTGGAAAGAACAAGACTACAGCTTTCAATCAAGCTATAAACGGTTTATACAGCGAAAAAAATGTGAATGTTAAATGCAACTGTATATGAAAAATACAGAATCATCAATAATATTCCCAGTGACATATTTCTTAGATTAGTCAATTTTTAGTTTCTTTCCTAAGCCTCTTCAGACGAGAGGTATACATCGCTCGAAAGAACAAGACTACAGCTTTCAATCAAGCTATAAACGGTTTATACAGCGAAAAAATGTGAATGTTAAATGCAACTGTATATGAAAAATACAGAATCATCAACAATATTCACAGAGACATATTTCCTAGATCAGTCAATTTTAAGTTGCTTTCCTAAGCCTCTATCAACGAGAGTTGTACATCATTGGAAACAACAAAATAAGAGCTTTCAATCACGTTATAAAAGGTTTATGCAGCGAAAAAAATTTGAAAATTAAATACAAATTTATATGAAAAATACAGAATCACCAACAATATTCCCAGTGTCATATTTCCTAGGTGAGTCAATTTTAAGTTCCTTTTCTAAACTTCTTTCAACCTGAATTTTACATCGTTGGAAAGAATAAACTAAGGGCTTCCTATCAAGCTTTAAACGGTTTATGCAGCGAAAAAATGTGAAAGTTAAATACAACTGTATATGAAAGATACAGAATCGTCAACAATATTCCCAGTGTCATATTTGCTAGATGAGTCAATTTTAAGTTTCTTTCCTAAGCCTCTTCAAACGGGAGGTATACATCGCTGAAAAGAACAAGATTAGAGCTCCCAATCAAGCTATAAGTGGTTGATGCAACAAAAGAAATGTGAAAGTTAAATGCAACTGTATATGAAAAATACAGAATCATCAACAATATTCACAGAGACATATTTCCTAGATCAGTCAATTTTAAGTTGCTTTCCTAAGCCTCTATCAACGAGAGTTGTACATCATTGGAAACAACAAAATAAGAGCTTTCAATCACGTTATAAAAGGTTTATGCAGCGAAAAAAATTTGAAAATTAAATACAAATTTATATGAAAAATACAGAATCACCAACAATATTCCCAGTGTCATATTTCCTAGGTGAGTCAATTTTAAGTTCCTTTTCTAAACCTCTTTCAACCTGAATTTTACATCGTTGGAAAGAATAAACTAAGGGCTTCCTATCAAGCTTTAAACGGTTTATGCAGCGAAAAAATGTGAAAGTTAAATACAACTGTATATGAAAGATACAGAATCGTCAACAATATTCCCAGTGTCATATTTGCTAGATGAGTCAATTTTAAGTTTCTTTCCTAAGCCTCTTTAAACGAGAGGTATACATCGCTGGAAATCACAAGATAAGAGCTCTCAATCAAGCCATAAGCGGTTTATACCGCGAAAAAAATGTAAAAGTTAAAAGCAACTGTATATGAAAAATACAGAATCATCAACAATATTCCCAGTGACATATTTCTTAGATTAGTCAATTTTAAGTTTCTTTCCTAAGCCTCTTCAAACGAGAGGTATACATCGCTCGAAAGAATAAGACTACAGCTTTTAATCAAGCTATAAACGGTTTATACAGCGAAAGAAATGTGAATGTTAAATGCAACTGTATATGAAAAATACAGAATCATCAATAATATTCCCAGTGACATATTTCTTAGATTAGTCAATTTTAAGTTTCTTTCCTAAGCCTCTTCAAACGAGAGGTATACATCGCTCGAAAGAACAAGACTACAGCTTTCAATCAAGCTATGAACGGTTTATACAGCGAAAAACTGTGAATGTTAAATGCAACTGTATATGAAAAATAGAGAATCATCAATAATATTACCAGTGACATATTTCTTAGATTAGTCAATTTTAAGTTTCTTTCCTAAGCCTCTTCAAACGAGAGGTATACATCGCTGGAAAGAACAAGACTAGAGCTCTCAATCAAGCTATAAACGGTTTGTACAACGAAAAAAATGTGAAAGTTAAATGCAGCTGTATATGAAAAATGCAGAATCATCAACAATATTCCCAGTGACATATTGCCTAGATTAGTCAATTTTAAGTTTCTTTCCTAAGCCTCTTCAAACGAGAGGTATACATCGCTCGAAAGAACAAGACTACAGCTTTCAATCAAGCTATAAACGGTTTATAGAGCGAAAAAATGTGAATGTTAAATGCAACTGTATATGAAAAATACAGAATCATCAATAATATTCCCAGTGACATATTTCTTAGATTAGTCAATTTTAAGTTTCTTTCCTAAGCCTCTTCAAACGAGAGGTATACATCGCTGGAAAGAACAAGACTAGAGCTCTCAATCAAGCTATAAACGGATTATACAGCGAAAAAAGTGTGAAAGTTAAATGCAACTGTATATGAAAAATACAGAATCATCAACAATATTCCCAATGACATATTACTTAGATTAATCAATTTTAAGTTTCTTTCCTAAGCCTCTTCAAACGACGGGTATATATCGCTGGAAAGAACAAGACTAGGGCTCTCAATCAAGCTATAAACGGTTTATGCAGCGAAATAAATGTGAAAGTTAAATGCAACTGTATATGAAAAATATAGAATCATCAACAATATTCCCAGTGACATATTTCTTAGATTAGTCAATTTTAAGTTTCTTTCCTAAGCCTCTTTAAAAGAGCGGTATACATCGCTGGAACGAACAAGCCTAGAGCTCTCAATCAAGTTATAAACGGTTTATACAGAGAAATAAATGTGAAAGTTAAATGCAACTGTCTATGAAAAATACAAAATCATCAACAATATTCCCAGTGACATATTTCCTAGTTGACTCAATTTAAAGTTCCTTCCCTAAACCTCCTTCAAGCTGAGTTTTACAATTTTAAGTTTCTTTCCTAAGCCTCTTTAAAAGAGGGGTATACATCGCTGGAACGAACAAGACTAGAGCTCTCAATCAAGCTATAAACGGTTTATACAGCGAAAAAAATGTGAAAGTTAAATGCAACTGTATATGAAAAATACAGAATCATCAATAATATTCCCAGTGACACATTTCTTAGATTAGTCAATTTTAAGTTTCTTTCCTAAGCCTCTACAAACGAGAGGTATACATCGCTGGAAAGAACAAGACTAGAGCTCTCAATCAAGCTATAAACGGTTTATACAGCGAAAAAAATGTGAAAGTTAAATGCAACTGTATATGAAAAATACAGAATCATCAACAATATTCCCAGTGACATATTTCTTAGATTAATCAATTTTAAGTTTCTTTCCTAAGCCTCTTAAACCGAAAGGTATAAATTGCTGGAAAGAACAAGACTACAGCTTTCAATCAAGCTATAAACGGTTTATACAGCGAAAAAAATGTGAATGTTAAATGCAACTGTATATGAAAAATACAGAATCATCAATAATATTCCCAGTGACATATTTCTTAGATTAGTCAATTTTTAGTTTCTTTCCTAAGCCTCTTCAGACGAGAGGTATACATCGCTCGAAAGAACAAGACTACAGCTTTCAATCAAGCTATAAACGGTTTATACAGCGAAAAAATGTGAATGTTAAATGCAACTGTATATGAAAAATACAGAATCATCAACAATATTCACAGAGACATATTTCCTAGATCAGTCAATTTTAAGTTGCTTTCCTAAGCCTCTATCAACGAGAGTTGTACATCATTGGAAACAACAAAATAAGAGCTTTCAATCACGTTATAAAAGGTTTATGCAGCGAAAAAAATTTGAAAATTAAATACAAATTTATATGAAAAATACAGAATCACCAACAATATTCCCAGTGTCATATTTCCTAGGTGAGTCAATTTTAAGTTCCTTTTCTAAACTTCTTTCAACCTGAATTTTACATCGTTGGAAAGAATAAACTAAGGGCTTCCTATCAAGCTTTAAACGGTTTATGCAGCGAAAAAATGTGAAAGTTAAATACAACTGTATATGAAAGATACAGAATCGTCAACAATATTCCCAGTGTCATATTTGCTAGATGAGTCAATTTTAAGTTTCTTTCCTAAGCCTCTTCAAACGGGAGGTATACATCGCTGGAAAGAACAAGATTAGAGCTCCCAATCAAGCTATAAGTGGTTGATGCAACAAAAGAAATGTGAAAGTTAAATGCAACTGTATATGAAAAATACAGAATCATCAACAATATTCACAGAGACATATTTCCTAGATCAGTCAATTTTAAGTTGCTTTCCTAAGCCTCTATCAACGAGAGTTGTACATCATTGGAAACAACAAAATAAGAGCTTTCAATCACGTTATAAAAGGTTTATGCAGCGAAAAAAATTTGAAAATTAAATACAAATTTATATGAAAAATACAGAATCACCAACAATATTCCCAGTGTCATATTTCCTAGGTGAGTCAATTTTAAGTTCCTTTTCTAAACCTCTTTCAACCTGAATTTTACATCGTTGGAAAGAATAAACTAAGGGCTTCCTATCAAGCTTTAAACGGTTTATGCAGCGAAAAAATGTGAAAGTTAAATACAACTGTATATGAAAGATACAGAATCGTCAACAATATTCCCAGTGTCATATTTGCTAGATGAGTCAATTTTAAGTTTCTTTCCTAAGCCTCTTTAAACGAGAGGTATACATCGCTGGAAATCACAAGATAAGAGCTCTCAATCAAGCCATAAGCGGTTTATACCGCGAGAAAAATGTAAAAGTTAAAAGCAACTGTATATGAAAAATACAGAATCATCAACAATATTCCCAGTGACATATTTCTTAGATTAGTCAATTTTAAGTTTCTTTCCTAAGCCTCTTCAAACGAGAGGTATACATCGCTCGAAAGAATAAGACTACAGCTTTTAATCAAGCTATAAACGGTTTATACAGCGAAAGAAATGTGAATGTTAAATGCAACTGTATATGAAAAATACAGAATCATCAATAATATTCCCAGTGACATATTTCTTAGATTAGTCAATTTTAAGTTTCTTTCCTAAGCCTCTTCAAACGAGAGGTATACATCGCTCGAAAGAACAAGACTACAGCTTTCAATCAAGCTATGAACGGTTTATACAGCGAAAAACTGTGAATGTTAAATGCAACTGTATATGAAAAATAGAGAATCATCAATAATATTACCAGTGACATATTTCTTAGATTAGTCAATTTTAAGTTTCTTTCCTAAGCCTCTTCAAACGAGAGGTATACATCGCTGGAAAGAACAAGACTAGAGCTCTCAATCAAGCTATAAACGGTTTGTACAACGAAAAAAATGTGAAAGTTAAATGCAGCTGTATATGAAAAATGCAGAATCATCAACAATATTCCCAGTGACATATTGCCTAGATTAGTCAATTTTAATTACATTTCCTAAGCCTCTTTAAACGAGAGGTATACATCGCTGGAAAGGACAAGATAGGAGCTCTCAATCAAGCCATAAACGGTTTATACCGCGAGAAAAATGTAAAAGTTAAAAGCAACTGTATATGAAAAATACAGAATCATCAACAATATTCCCAGTGACATATTTCTTAGATTAGTCAATTTTAAGTTTCTTTCCTAAGCCTCTTTAAAGGAGAGGTATACATCGCTGGAAAGAACAAGACTAGAGCTCTCAATCAAGCTATAAACGGTTTATACAGCGAAAAAAATGTGAATGTTAAATGCAACTGTATATGAAAAATACAGAATCATCAAAAATATTCCCTGTGACATATTTCTTAGATTAGTCAATTTTAATTACATTTCCTAAGCCTCTTTAAACGAGAGGTATACATCGCTGGAAAGGACAAGATAAGAGCTCTCAATCAAGCCATAAACGGTTTATACCGCGAGAAAAATGTAAAAGTTAAAAACAACTGTATATGAAAAATACAGAATCATCAACAATATTCCCAGTGACATATTTCTTAGATTAGTCAATTTTAAGTTTCTTTCCTAAGCCTCTTCAAACGCGAGGTATACATCGCTGGAAAGAATAAGACTACAGCTTTTAATCAAGCTATAAACGGTTTATACAGCGAAAGAAATGTGAATGTTAAATGCAACTGTATATGAAAAATACAGAATCATCAATAATATTCCCAGTGACATATTTCTTAGATTAGTCAATTTTAAGTTTCTTTCCTAAGCCTCTTCAAACGAGAGGTATACATCGCTCGAAAGAACAAGACTACAGCTTTCAATCAAGCTATGAACGGTTTATACAGCGAAAAACTGTGAATGTTAAATGCAACTGTATATGAAAAATAGAGAATCATCAATAATATTACCAGTGACATATTTCTTAGATTAGTCAATTTTAAGTTTCTTTCCTAAGCCTCTTCAAACGAGAGGTATACATCGCTGGAAAGAACAAGACTAGAGCTCTCAATCAAGCTATAAACGGTTTGTACAACGAAAAAAATGTGAAAGTTAAATGCAACTGTATATGAAAAATGCAAAATCATCAACAATATTCCCAGTGACATATTGCCTAGATTAGTCAATTTTAAGTTTCTTTCCTAAGCCTCTTCAAACGAGGGGTATACATCGCTGGAAAGAACAAGACTAGAGCTCTCAATCAAGCTATAAACTGTTTATGCAGGGAAATAAATGTGAAAGTTAAATGCAACTGTATATGAAAAATCCAGAATCGTCAACAATATTCCCAGTGACATATTGCCTAGATTAGTCAATTTTAATTACATTTCCTAAGCCTCTTCAAACGAGATGTATACATCGCTGGACATATTGTGTGCATATTTCTTAGATTAGTCAATTTTAAGTTTCTTTCCTAAGCCTCTTAAACCGAGAGGTATACAGTGCTGGAAAGAACAAGACTACAGCTTTCAACCAAGCTATAAACGGTTTATACAGCGAAAAAAATGTGAATGTTAAATGCAACTGTATATGAAAAATACAGAATTATCAATAATATTCCCAGTGACATATTTCTTAGATTAGTCAATTTTAAGTTTCTTTCCTAAGCCTCTTCAAACGAGAGGTATACATCGCTCGAAAGAACAATACCACAGCTTCCAATCAAGCTATAAACGGTTTATACAGAGAAAAAACGTGAATGTTAAATGCAACTGTATACGAAAAATGCAGAATCATCAATAATATTCCCAGTGACATATTTCTTAGATTAGTCAATTTTAAGTTTCTTTCCTAAGCCTCTTCAAACGCGAGGTATACATCGCTGGAAAGAACAAGACTGGAGCTCTCAATCAAGCTATAAACGGTTTATACAGCGAAAAAAATGTGAAAGTTAAGTGCAACTGTATATGAAAAATACAGAATCATCAATAATATTCCCAGTGACATATTTCTTAGATTAGTCAATTTTAAGTTTCTTTCCTAAGCCTCTTAAACCGAGAGGTATACATTACTGGAAAGAACAAGACTACAGCATTCAATCAAGCTATAAACGGTTTATACAGCGAAAAAAATGTGAATGTTAAATGCAACTGTATATGAAAAATACAGAATCATCAATAATATTCCCAGTGACACATTTCTTAGATTAGTCAATTTTAAGTTTCTTTCCTAAGCCTCTTAAAACGAGAGGTATACATTGCTGTAAAGAACAAGACTAGAGCTCTCAATCAAGCTATAAACCGTTTATACAGCGAAATAAATGTGAAAGTTAAATGCAACTGTATATGAAAAATATAGAATCATCAACAATATTCCCAGTGACATATTTCTTAGATTAGTCAATTTTAAGTTTCTTTCCTAAGCCTCTTTAAAAGAGCGGTATACATCGCTGGAACGAACAAGACTAGAGCTCTCAATCAAGTTATAAACGGTTTATACAGAGAAATAAATGTGAAGGTTAAATGCAACTGTCTATGAAAAATACAAAATCATCAACAATATTCCCAGTGACATATTTCCTAGATGACTCAATTTAAAGTTCCTTCCCTAAACCTCCTTCAAGCTGAGTTTTACAATTTTAAGTTTCTTTCCTAAGCCTCTTTAAAAGAGGGGTATACATCGCTGGAACGAACAAGACTAGAGCTCTCAATCAAGCTATAAACGGTTTATACAGCGAAAAAAATGTGAAAGTAAAATGCAACTGTATATGAAAAATACAGAATCATCAACAATATTCCCAGTGACATATTTCTCAGATTAATCAATTTTAAGTTTCTTTCCTAAGCCTCTTAAACCGAGAGGTATACATTACAGGAAAGAACAAGACTACAGCTTTCAATCAAGCTATAAACGGTTTATACAGCGAAAAAAATGTGAATGTTAAATGCAACTGTATATGAAAAATACAGAATCATCAATAATATTCCCAGTGACACATTTCTTAGATTAGTCAATTTTAAGTTTCTTTCCTAAGCCTCTTAAAACGAGAGGTATACATCTCTGGAAAGAACAAGACTAGAGCTCTCTATCAAGCTATAAACGGTTTATACAGCGAAAGAAATGTGAATGTTAAATGCAACTGTATATGAAAAATACAGAATCATCAATAATATTCCCAGTGACATATTTCTTAGATTAGTCAATTTTAAGTTTCTTTCCTAAGCCTCTTCAAACGAGAGGTATACATCGCTCGAAAGAACAAGACTACAGCTTTCAATCAAGCTATGAACGGTTTATACAGCGAAAAACTGTGAATGTTAAATGCAACTGTATATGAAAAATAGAGAATCATCAATAATATTACCAGTGACATACTTCTTAGATTAGTCAATTTTAAGTTTCTTTCCTAAGCCTCTTCAAACGAGAGGTATACATCGCTGGAAAGAACAAGACTAGAGCTCTCAATCAAGCTATAAACGGTTTGTACAACGAAAAAAATGTGAAAGTTAAATGCAACTGTATATGAAAAATGCAAAATCATCAACAATATTCCCAGTGACATATTGCCTAGATTAGTCAATTTTAAGTTTCTTTCCTAAGCCTCTTCAAACGAGGGGTATACATCGCTGGAAAGAACAAGACTAGAGCTCTCAATCAAGCTATAAACTGTTTATGCAGGGAAATAAATGTGAAAGTTAAATGCAACTGTATATGAAAAATCCAGAATCGTCAACAATATTCCCAGTGACATATTGCCTAGATTAGTCAATTTTAATTACATTTCCTAAGCCTCTTCAAACGAGATGTATACATCGCTGGAAAGGACAAGACAAGAGCTCTCAATCAAGCTATAAACGGTTTATACAGCGAGAAAAATGTAAAAGTTAAATGCAACTGTATATGAAAAATACAGAATCATCAACAATATTCCCAGTGACATATTTCTTAGATTAGTCAATTTTAAGTTTCTTTCCTAAGCCTCTTAAACCGGTAGGTATACAGTGCTGGAAAGAGCAAGACTACAACTTTCAATCAAGCTATAAAAGGTTTATACAGCGAAAAAAAATGTGAATGTTAAATGCAACTGTATATGAAAATTACAGAATCATCAATAATATTCCCAGTGACATATTTCTTAGATTAGTCAATTTTAAGTTTCTTTCCTAAGCCTCTTAAACCGAGAGGTATACAGTGCTGGAAAGAACAAGACTACAGCTTTCAACCAAGCTATAAACGGTTTATACAGCGAAAAAAATGTGAATGTTAAATGCAACTGTATATGAAAAATACAGAATCATCAATAATATTCCCAGTGACATATTTCTTAGATTAGTCAATTTTAAGTTTCTTTCCTAAGCCTCTTCAAACGAGAGGTATACATCGCTCGAAAGAACAATACCACAGCTTCCAATCAAGCTATAAACGGTTTATACAGAGAAAAAACGTGAATGTTAAATGCAACTGTATACGAAAAATGCAGAATCATCAATAATATTCCCAGTGACATATTTCTTAGATTAGTCAATTTTAAGTTTCTTTCCTAAGCCTCTTCAAACGCGAGGTATACATCGCTGGAAAGAACAAGACTGGAGCTCTCAATCAAGCTATAAACGGTTTATACAGCGAAAAAAATGTGAAAGTTAAGTGCAACTGTATATGAAAAATACAGAATCATCAATAATATTCCCAATGACATATTACTTAGATTAATCAATTTTAAGTTTCTTTCCTAAGCCTCTTAAACCGAGAGGTATACATTACTGGAAAGAACAAGACTACAGCATTCAATCAAGCTATAAACGGTTTATACAGCGAAAAAAATGTGAATGTTAAATGCAACTGTATATGAAAAATACAGAATCATCAATAATATTCCCAGTGACACATTTCTTAGATTAGTCAATTTTAAGTTTCTTTCCTAAGCCTCTTAAAACGAGAGGTATACATTGCTGTAAAGAACAAGACTAGAGCTCTCAATCAAGCTATAAACCGTTTATACAGCGAAATAAATGTGAAAGTTAAATGCAACTGTATATGAAAAATATAGAATCATCAACAATATTCCCAGTGACATATTTCTTAGATTAGTCAATTTTAAGTTTCTTTCCTAAGCCTCTTTAAAAGAGCGGTATACATCGCTGGAACGAACAAGACTAGAGCTCTCAATCAAGTTATAAACGGTTTATACAGAGAAATAAATGTGAAGGTTAAATGCAACTGTCTATGAAAAATACAAAATCATCAACAATATTCCCAGTGACATATTTCCTAGATGACTCAATTTAAAGTTCCTTCCCTAAACCTCCTTCAAGCTGAGTTTTACAATTTTAAGTTTCTTTCCTAAGCCTCTTTAAAAGAGGGGTATACATCGCTGGAACGAACAAGACTAGAGCTCTCAATCAAGCTATAAACGGTTTATACAGCGAAAAAAATGTGAAAGTAAAATGCAACTGTATATGAAAAATACAGAATCATCAACAATATTCCCAGTGACATATTTCTCAGATTAATCAATTTTAAGTTTCTTTCCTAAGCCTCTTAAACCGAGAGGTATACATTACAGGAAAGAACAAGACTACAGCTTTCAATCAAGCTATAAACGGTTTATACAGCGAAAAAAATGTGAATGTTAAATGCAACTGTATATGAAAAATACAGAATCATCAATAATATTCCCAGTGACACATTTCTTAGATTAGTCAATTTTAAGTTTCTTTCCTAAGCCTCTTAAAACGAGAGGTATACATCTCTGGAAAGAACAAGACTAGAGCTCTCTATCAAGCTATAAACGGTTTATACAGCGAAAAAAATGTGAATGTTAAATGCAACTGTATATGAAAAATACAGAATCATCAATAATATTCCCAGTGACATATTTCTTCGATTAGTCAATTTTAAGTTTCTTTCCTAAGCCTCTTCAAACGAAAGGTATACATCGCTCGAAAGAACAAGACTACAGCTTTCAATCAAGCTATAAACGGTTTATACAGCGAAAAAACGTGAATGTTAAATGCAACTGTATATGAAAAATACAGAATCATCAATAATATTCCCAGTGACATATTTCTTAGATTAGTCAATTTTAAGCTTCTTTCCTAAGCCTCTTCAAACGAGAGGTATACATCGCTGGAAAGAACAAGACTAGAGCTCTCAATCAAGCTATAAACGGTTTATACAGCGAAAAAAATGTGAAAGTTAAATGCAACTGTATATGAAAAATACAGAATCATCAACAATATTCCCAATGACATATTACTTAGATTAATCAATTTTAAGTTTCTTTCCTAAGCCTCTTAAACCGAGAGGTATACATTACTGGAAAGAACAAGACCGCAGCTTTCAATCAAGCTATAAACGGTTTATACAGCGAAAAAAATGTGAATGTTAAATGCAACTGTATATGAAAAATACAGAATCATCAATAATATTCTCAGTGACACATTTCTTAGATTAGTCAATTTTAAGTCTCTTTCCCAAGCCTCTTAAAACGAGAGGTATACATCGCTGGAAAGAACAAGACTAGAGCTCTCAATCAAGCTATAAACGGTTTATACAGCGAAATAAATGTGAAAGTTAAATGCAACTGTATATGAAAAATATAGAATCATCAACAATATTCCCAGTGACATATTTCTTAGATTAGTCAATTTTAAGTTTCTTTCCTAAGCCTCTTTAAAAGAGCGGTATACATCGTTGGAACGAACAAGGCTAGAGCTCTCAATCAAGCTATAAACGGTTTATACAGCGAAAAAAATGTGAAAGTTAAATGCAACTGTATATGAAAAATACAGAATCATCAACAATATTCCCAATGACATATTACTTAGATTAATCAATTTTAAGTTTCTTTCCTAAGCCTCTTAAACCGAGAGGTATACATTACTGGAAAGAACAAGACTGCAGCTTTCAATCAAGATATAAACGGTTTATACAGCGAAAAAAATGTGAATGTTAAATGCAACTGTATATGAAAAATACAGAATCATCAATAATATTCTCAGTGACACATTTCTTAGATTAGTCAATTTTAAGTTTCTTTCCTAAGCCTCTTTAAAAGAGCGGTATACATCGTTGGAACGAACAAGGCTAGAGCTCTCAACCAAGTTATAAACGGTTTATACATAGAAATAAATGTGAAAGTTAAATGCAACTGTCTATGAAAAATACAAAATCATCAACAATATTCCCAGTGACATATTTCCTAGATGACTCAATTTAAAGTTCCTTCCCTAAACCTCCTTCAAGCTGAGTTTTACAATTTTAAGTTTCTTTCCTAAGCCTCTTTAAAAGAGGGGTATACATCGCTGGAACGAACAAGACTAGAGCTCTCAATCAAGCTATAAACGGTTTATACAGCGAAAAAAATGTGAATGTAAAATGCAACTGTATATGAAAAATACAGAATCATCAACAATATTCACAGAGACATGTTTCCTAGATCAGTCAATTTTAAGTTGCTTTCCTAAGCCTCTATCAACGAGAGTTGTACATCATTGGAAACAACAAAATAAGAGTTTTCAATCACGTTATAAAAGGTTTATGCAGCGAAAAAAATTTGAAAATTAAATACAAATGCATATGAAAAATACAGAATCACCAACAATATTCCCAGTACCATATTTCCTAGGTGATTCAATTTTAAGTTCCTTTTCTAAACCTCTTTCAACCTGAATTTTACATCGTTGGAAAGAATAAATTAAGGGCTTCCTATCAAGCTTTAAACGGTTTATTCAGCGAAAAAATGTGAAAGTTAAATACAACTGTATATGAAATATACAGAATCTACAACAATATTCCCAGTGTCATATTTGCTAGATGAGTCAATTTTAAATGTTTCTTTCCTAAGCCTCTTCAAACGAGAAGTATACATCGCTGGAAAGAACAAGATTAGAGCTCCCAATAAAGCTATAAATGGTTGATGCAACAAAAGAAATGTGAAAGTTAAATGCAACTGTATATGAAAAATACAGAATCATCAACAATATTCCCAGTGACATATTGCCTAGATTAGTCAATTTTAATTACATTTCCTAAGCCTCTTCAAACGAGAGGTATACATCGCTCGAAAGAACAAGATAAGAGCTCTCAATCAAGCTATAAACGGTTTATACAGCGAGAAAAATGTAAAAGTTAAAAGCAACTGTATATGAAAAATACAGAATCATCAATAATATTCCCAGTGACATATTTCTTAGATTAGTCAATTTTAAGTTTCTTTCCTAAGCCTCTTCAAACGAGAGGTAAACATCGCTGGAAAGAACAAGACTAGAGCTCTCAATCAAGCTATAAACGGTGTATACAGCGAAAAAAATGTGAAAGTTAAATGCAACTGTATATGAAAAATACAGAATCATCAACAATATTCCCAGTGACATATTTCTTAGATTAGTCAATTTTAAGTTGCTTTCCTAAGCCTCTTCAAACGAGGGGTATATATCACTGGAAAGAACAAGACTAGGGCTCTCAATCAAGCTATAAACGATTTATGCAGCGAAATAAATGTGAAAGTTAAATGCTATTGTATATGAAAAATACAGAATCACCAACAATATTCCCATTGACATATTTCCTAGATGAGTCAATTTTAAGTTCCCTTTCTAAAACTCTTTCAACCTGAGTTTTACATCGTTGGAAATAACATGCTAAGAGTTTCCAATTAGGCCATAAACGGTTATGCAACAAAACAAATGTGAAAGTTAAATGCCACTGTATATGAAAAATACAGTATCATCAACAATAATCCCAGTGTCATATTTCCTAGATGAGTTAATTTTAAGTTCATTTCCTAAACCTCTTTCAACGTAAGTTTTCCATCGTTGGAAATAACAACCTAAGAGTTTTCAATTAAGCTATAAACGGTTTATGCATAAAAACAAATGTGAAAGTTAAATGCCACTGTATATGAAAAATACAGTATCATCAACAATAATCGCAGTGTCATATTTCCTAGATGAGTCAATTTTAAGTTCCTTTCCTAACCTCTTTCAACCTAAGTTTTCCATCGTTGGAAAGAACAACCTAAGAGCTTTCAATTAAGCTATAAACGGTTTATGCAACAAAACAAATGTGAAAGTTAAATGTAACTGTATATGAAAAACACAGCATCATCAACAATATTCCCAGTGACATATATCCTAGATTAGTCAATTTTAAGTTTCTTTCCTAAGCCTCTTCAAACGAGGGGTATACATAGCTGGAAAGAACAATACTAGGGCTCCCAATCAAGCTGTAAACGGTTTATACAGCGAAAAAAATGTGAATGTTAAATGCAACTGTATATGAAAAATACAGAATCATCAATAATATTCTCAGTGACACATTTCTTAGATTAGTCAATTTTAAGTTTCTTTCCTAAGCCTCTTAAAACGAGAGGTATACATCGCTGGAAAGAACACGACTAGAGCTCTCAATCAAGCTATAAACGGTTTATACAGCGAAATAAATGTGAAAGTTAAATGCAACTGTATATGAAAAATATAGAATCATCAACAATATTCCCAGTGACATATTTCTTAGATTAGTCAATTTTAAGTTTCTTTCCTAAGCCTCTTTAAAAGAGCGGTATACATCGTTGGAACGAACAAGGCTAGAGCTCTCAATCAAGCTATAAACGGTTTATGCAGCGAAATAAATGTGAAAGTTAAATGCAATTGTCTATGAAAAATACAAAATCATCAACAATATTCCCAGTGACATATTTCCTAGATGACTCAATTTAAAGTTCCTTCCCTAAACCTCCTTCAAGCTGAGTTTTACAATTTTAAGTTTCTTTCCTAAGCCTCTTTAAAAGAGGGGTATACATCGCTGGAACGAAAAAGACTAGAGCTCTCAATCAAGCTATAAACGGTTTATACAGCGAAAAAAATGTGAAAGTTAAATGCAACTGTATATGAAAAATACAGAATCATCCACAATATTCCCAGTGACATATTTCTGAGATTAATCAATTTTAAGTTTCTTTCCTAAGCCTCTTAAACCGAGAGGTATACATTACTGGAAAGAACAAGACTACAGCTTTCAGTCAAGCTATGAACGGTTTATACAGCGAAAAAAATGTGAATGTTAAATGCAACTGTATATGAAAAATACAGAATCATCAATAATATTCCCAGTGACATATTTCTTCGATTAGTCAATTTTAAGTTTCTTTCCTAAGCCTCTTCAAACGAAAGGTATACATCGCTCGAAAGAACAAGACTACAGCTTTCAATCAAGCTATGAACGGTTTATACAGCGAAAAAAATGTGAATGTTAAATGCAACTGTATATGAAAAATACAGAATCATCAATAATATTCCCAGTGACACATTTCTTAGATTAGTCAATCTTAAGTTTCTTTCCTAAGCCTCTTAAAACGAGAGGTATACATCGCTGGAAAGAACAAGACTAGAGCTCTCAATCAAGCTATAAACCGTTTATACAGCGAAAAAAATGTGAATGTTAAATGCAACTGTATATGAAAAATACAGAATCATCAATAATATTCCCAGTGACATATTTCTTCGATTAGTCAATTTTAAGTTTCTTTCCTAAGCCTCTTCAAACGAAAGGTATACATCGCTCGAAAGAACAAGACTACAGCTTTCAATCAAGCTATAAACGGTTTATACAGCGAAAAAACGTGAATGTTAAATGCAACTGTATATGAAAAATACAGAATCATCAATAATATTCCCAGTGACATATTTCTTAGATTAGTCAATTTTAAGCTTCTTTCCTAAGCCTCTTCAAACGAGAGGTATACATCGCTGGAAAGAACAAGACTAGAGCTCTCAATCAAGCTATAAACGGTTTATACAGCGAAAAAAATGTGAAAGTTAAATGCAACTGTATATGAAAAATACAGAATCATCAACAATATTCCCAATGACATATTACTTAGATTAATCAATTTTAAGTTTCTTTCCTAAGCCTCTTAAACCGAGAGGTATACATTACAGGAAAGAACAAGACCGCAGCTTTCAATCAAGCTATAAACGGTTTATACAGCGAAAAAAATGTGAATGTTAAATGCAACTGTATATGAAAAATACAGAATCATCAATAATATTCTCAGTGACACATTTCTTAGATTAGTCAATTTTAAGTTTCTTTCCCAAGCCTCTTAAAACGAGAGGTATACATCGCTGGAAAGAACAAGACTAGAGCTCTCAATCAAGCTATAAACGGTTTATACAGCGAAATAAATGTGAAAGTTAAATGCAACTGTATATGAAAAATATAGAATCATCAACAATATTCCCAGTGACATATTTCTTAGATTAGTCAATTTTAAGTTTCTTTCCTAAGCCTCTTTAAAAGAGCGGTATACATCGTTGGAACGAACAAGGCTAGAGCTCTCAATCAAGCTATAAACGGTTTATACAGCGAAAAAAATGTGAAAGTTAAATGCAACTGTATATGAAAAATACAGAATCATCAACAATATTCCCAATGACATATTACTTAGATTAATCAATTTTAAGTTTCTTTCCTAAGCCTCTTAAACCGAGAGGTATACATTACTGGAAAGAACAAGACTGCAGCTTTCAATCAAGATATAAACGGTTTATACAGCGAAAAAAATGTGAATGTTAAATGCAACTGTATATGAAAAATACAGAATCATCAATAATATTCTCAGTGACACATTTCTTAGATTAGTCAATTTTAAGTTTCTTTCCTAAGCCTCTTTAAAAGAGCGGTATACATCGTTGGAACGAACAAGGCTAGAGCTCTCAACCAAGTTATAAACGGTTTATACATAGAAATAAATGTGAAAGTTAAATGCAACTGTCTATGAAAAATACAAAATCATCAACAATATTCCCAGTGACATATTTCCTAGATGACTCAATTTAAAGTTCCTTCCCTAAACCTCCTTCAAGCTGAGTTTTACAATTTTAAGTTTCTTTCCTAAGCCTCTTTAAAAGAGGGGTATACATCGCTGGAACGAACAAGACTAGAGCTCTCAATCAAGCTATAAACGGTTTATACAGCGAAAAAAATGTGAATGTTAAATGCAACTGTATATGAAAAATACAGAATCATCAACAATATTCACAGAGACATGTTTCCTAGATCAGTCAATTTTAAGTTGCTTTCCTAAGCCTCTATCAACGAGAGTTGTACATCATTGGAAACAACAAAATAAGAGTTTTCAATCACGTTATAAAAGGTTTATGCAGCGAAAAAAATTTGAAAATTAAATACAAATGCATATGAAAAATACAGAATCACCAACAATATTCCCAGTACCATATTTCCTAGGTGATTCAATTTTAAGTTCCTTTTCTAAACCTCTTTCAACCTGAATTTTACATCGTTGGAAAGAATAAATTAAGGGCTTCCTATCAAGCTTTAAACGGTTTATTCAGCGAAAAAATGTGAAAGTTAAATACAACTGTATATGAAATATACAGAATCTACAACAATATTCCCAGTGTCATATTTGCTAGATGAGTCAATTTTAAATGTTTCTTTCCTAAGCCTCTTCAAACGAGAAGTATACATCGCTGGAAAGAACAAGATTAGAGCTCCCAATAAAGCTATAAATGGTTGATGCAACAAAAGAAATGTGAAAGTTAAATGCAACTGTATATGAAAAATACAGAATCATCAACAATATTCCCAGTGACATATTGCCTAGATTAGTCAATTTTAATTACATTTCCTAAGCCTCTTCAAACGAGAGGTATACATCGCTCGAAAGAACAAGATAAGAGCTCTCAATCAAGCTATAAACGGTTTATACAGCGAGAAAAATGTAAAAGTTAAAAGCAACTGTATATGAAAAATACAGAATCATCAATAATATTCCCAGTGACATATTTCTTAGATTAGTCAATTTTAAGTTTCTTTCCTAAGCCTCTTCAAACGAGAGGTAAACATCGCTGGAAAGAACAAGACTAGAGCTCTCAATCAAGCTATAAACGGTGTATACAGCGAAAAAAATGTGAAAGTTAAATGCAACTGTATATGAAAAATACAGAATCATCAACAATATTCCCAGTGACATATTTCTTAGATTAGTCAATTTTAAGTTGCTTTCCTAAGCCTCTTCAAACGAGGGGTATATATCACTGGAAAGAACAAGACTAGGGCTCTCAATCAAGCTATAAACGATTTATGCAGCGAAATAAATGTGAAAGTTAAATGCTATTGTATATGAAAAATACAGAATCACCAACAATATTCCCATTGACATATTTCCTAGATGAGTCAATTTTAAGTTCCCTTTCTAAAACTCTTTCAACCTGAGTTTTACATCGTTGGAAATAACATGCTAAGAGTTTTCAATTAGGCCATAAACGGTTATGCAACAAAACAAATGTGAAAGTTAAATGCCACTGTATATGAAAAATACAGTATCATCAACAATAATCCCAGTGTCATATTTCCTAGATGAGTTAATTTTAAGTTCATTTCCTAAACCTCTTTCAACGTAAGTTTTCCATCGTTGGAAATAACAACCTAAGAGTTTTCAATTAAGCTATAAACGGTTTATGCATAAAAACAAATGTGAAAGTTAAATGCCACTGTATATGAAAAATACAGTATCATCAACAATAATCGCAGTGTCATATTTCCTAGATGAGTAAATTTTAAGTTCCTTTCCTAACCTCTTTCAACCTAAGTTTTCCATCGTTGGAAAGAACAACCTAAGAGCTTTCAATTAAGCTATAAACGGTTTATGCAAAAAAACAAATGTGAAAGTTAAATGTAACTGTATATGAAAAACACAGCATCATCAACAATATTCCCAGTGACATATATCCTAGATTAGTCAATTTTAAGTTTCTTTCCTAAGCCTCTTCAAACGAGGGGTATACATCGCTGGAAAGAACAATACTAGGGCTCCCAATCAAGCTGTAAACGGTTTATACAGCGAAAAAAATGTGAATGTTAAATGCAACTGTATATGAAAAATACAGAATCATCAATAATATTCTCAGTGACACATTTCTTAGATTAGTCAATTTTAAGTTTCTTTCCTAAGCCTCTTAAAACGAGAGGTATACATCGCTGGAAAGAACACGACTAGAGCTCTCAATCAAGCTATAAACGGTTTATACAGCGAAATAAATGTGAAAGTTAAATGCAACTGTATATGAAAAATATAGAATCATCAACAATATTCCCAGTGACATATTTCTTAGATTAGTCAATTTTAAGTTTCTTTCCTAAGCCTCTTTAAAAGAGCGGTATACATCGTTGGAACGAACAAGGCTAGAGCTCTCAATCAAGCTATAAACGGTTTATGCAGCGAAATAAATGTGAAAGTTAAATGCAATTGTCTATGAAAAATACAAAATCATCAACAATATTCCCAGTGACATATTTCCTAGATGACTCAATTTAAAGTTCCTTCCCTAAACCTCCTTCAAGCTGAGTTTTACAATTTTAAGTTTCTTTCCTAAGCCTCTTTAAAAGAGGGGTATACATCGCTGGAACGAAAAAGACTAGAGCTCTCAATCAAGCTATAAACGGTTTATACAGCGAAAAAAATGTGAAAGTTAAATGCAACTGTATATGAAAAATACAGAATCATCCACAATATTCCCAGTGACATATTTCTGAGATTAATCAATTTTAAGTTTCTTTCCTAAGCCTCTTAAACCGAGAGGTATACATTACTGGAAAGAACAAGACTACAGCTTTCAGTCAAGCTATGAACGGTTTATACAGCGAAAAAAATGTGAATGTTAAATGCAACTGTATATGAAAAATACAGAATCATCAATAATATTCCCAGTGACACATTTCTTAGATTAGTCAATCTTAAGTTTCTTTCCTAAGCCTCTTAAAACGAGAGGTGTACATCGCTGGAAAGAACAAGACTAGAGCTCTCAATCAAGCTATAAACCGTTTATACAGCGAAATAAATGTGAAAGTTAAATGCAACTGTATATGAAAAATATAGAATCATCAACAATATTCCCAGTGACATATTTCTTAGATTAGTAAATTTTAAGTTTCTTTCCTAAGCCTCTTTAAAAGAGCGGTATACATCGTTGGAACGAACAAGGCTAGAGCTCTCAATCAAGTTATAAACGGTTTATACATAGAAATAAATGTGAAAGTTAAATGCAACTGTCTATGAAAAATACAAAATCATCAACAATATTCCCAGTGACATATTTCCTAGATGACTCAATTTAAAGTTCCTTCCCTAAACCTCCTTCAAGCTGAATTTTACAATTTTAAGTTTCTTTCCTAAGCCTCTTTAAAAGAGGGGTATACATCGCTGGAACGAACAAGACTAGAGCTCTCAATCAAGCTATAAACGGTTTATACAGCGAAAAAAATGTGAATGTTAAATGCAACTGTATATGAAAAATACAGAATCATCAACAATATTCACAGAGACATGTTTCCTAGATCAGTCAATTTTAAGTTGCTTTCCTAAGCCTCTATAAACGAGAGTTGTACATCATTGGAAACAACAAAATAAGAGCTTTCAATCACGTTATAAAAGGTTTATGCAGCGAAAAAAATTTGAAAATTAAATACAAATGTATATGAAAAATATAGAATCACCAACAATATTCCCAGTACCATATTTCCTAGGTGAGTCAATTTTAAGTTCCTTTTCTAAACCTCTTTCAACCTGAATTTTACATCGTTGGACAGAATAAATTAAGGGCTTCCTATCAAGTTTTAAACGGTTTATTCAGCGAAAAAATGTGAAAGTTAAATACAACTGTATATGAAATATACAGACTCATCAACAATATTCCCAGTGCCATATTGCCTAGATTAGTCAATTTTAATTACATTTCCTAAGCCTCTTCAAACGAGAGGTATACATCGCTCGAAAGAACAAGATAAGAGCTCTCAATCAAGCTATAAACGGTTTATACAGCGAGAAAAATGTAAAAGTTAAAAGCAACTGTATATGAAAAATACAGAATCATCAATAATATTCCCAGTGACATATTTCTTAGATTAGTCAATTTTAAGTTTCTTTCCTAAGCCTCTTCAAACGAGAGGTAAACATCGCTGGAAAGAACAAGACTAGAGCTCTCAATCAAGCTATAAACGGTTTATACAGCGAAAAAAATGTGAATGTTAAATGCAACTGTATATGAAAAATACAGACTCATCAACAATATTCCCAGTGCCATATTGCCTAGATTAGTCAATTTTAATTACATTTCCTAAGCCTCTTCAAACGAGAGGTATACATCGCTCGAAAGAACAAGATAAGAGCTCTCAATCAAGCTATAAACGGTTTATACAGCGAGAAAAATGTAAAAGTTAAAAGCAACTGTATATGAAAAATACAGAATCATCAATAATATTCCCAGTGACATATTTCTTAGATTAGTCAATTTTAAGTTTCTTTCCTAAGCCTCTTCAAACGAGAGGTAAACATCGCTGGAAAGAACAAGACTAGAGCTCTCAATCAAGCTGTAAACGGTGTATACAGCGAAAAAAATGTGAAAGTTAAATGCAACTGTATATGAAAAATACAGAATCATCAACAATATTCCCAGTGACATATTTCTTAGATTAGTCAATTTTAAGTTGCTTTCCTAAGCCTGTTCAAACGAGGGGTATATATCACTGGAAAGAACAAGACTAGGGCTCTCAATCAAGCTATAAACGGTTTATGCAGCGAAATAAATGTGAAAGTTAAATGCTATTGTATATGAAAAATACAGAATCACCAACAATATTCCCATTGACATATTTCCTAGATGAGTCAATTTTAAGTTCCCTTTCTAAACCTCTTTCAACCTGAGTTTTACATCGTTGAAAATAACATGCTAAGAGTTTTCAATTAAGCCATAAACGGTTATGCAACAAAACAAATGTGAAAGTTAAATGCCACTGTATATGAAAAATACAGTATCATCAACAATAATCCCAGTGTCATATTTCCTAGATGAGTTAATTTTAAGTTCATTTCCTAAACCTCTTTCAACGTAAGTTTTCCATCGTTGGAAATAACAACCTAAGAGTTTTCAATTAAGCTATAAACGGTTTATGCATAAAAACAAATGTGAAAGTTAAATGCCACTGTATATGAAAAATACAGTATCATCAACAATAATCGCAGTGCCATATTTCCTAGATGAGTCAATTTTAAGTTCCTTTCCTAACCTCTTTCAACCTAAGTTTTCCATCGTTGGAAAGAACAACCTAAGAGCTTTCAATTAAGCTATAAACGGTTTATGCAACAAAACAAATGTGAAAGTTAAATGTAACTGTATATGAAAAACACAGCATCATCAACAATATTCCCAGTGACATATATCCTAGATTAGTCAATTTTAAGTTTCTTTCCTAAGCCTCTTCAAACGAGGGGTATACATCGCTGGAAAGAACAATACTAGGGCTCCCAATCAAGCTGTAAACGGTTTATACAGCGAAAAAAATGTGAATGTTAAATGCAACTGTATATGAAAAATACAGAATCATCAATAATATTCTCAGTGACACATTTCTTAGATTAGTCAATTTTAAGTTTCTTTCCTAAGCCTCTTAAAACGAGAGGTATACATCGCTGGAAAGAACAAGACTAGAGCTCTCAATCAAGCTATAAACGGTTTATACAGCGAAATAAATGTGAAAGTTAAATGCAACTGTATATGAAAAATATAGAATCATCAACAATATTCCCAGTGACATATTTCTTAGATTAGTCAATTTAAAGTTCCTTCCCTAAACCTCCTTCAAGCTGAGTTTTACAATTTTAAGTTTCTTTCCTAAGCCTCTTTAAAAGAGGGGTATACATCGCTGGAACGAAAAAGACTAGAGCTCTCAATCAAGCTATAAACGGTTTATACAGCGAAAAAAATGTGAAAGTTAAATGCAACTGTATATGAAAAATACAGAATCATCCACAATATTCCCAGTGACATATTTCTGAGATTAATCAATTTTAAGTTTCTTTCCTAAGCCTCTTAAACCGAGAGGTATACATTACTGGATAGAACAAGACTACAGCTTTCAATCAAGCTATAAACGGTTTATACAGCGAAAAAAATGTGAATGTTAAATGCAACTGTATATGAAAAATACAGAATCATCAATAATATTCCCAGTGACACATTTCTTAGACTAGTCAATTTTAAGTTTCTTTCCTAAGCCTCTTAAAACGAGAGGTATACATCGCTGGAAAGAACAAGACTAGAGCTCTCAATCAAGCTATAAACCGTTTATACAGCGAAATAAATGTGAAAGTTAAATGCAACTGTATATGAAAAATATAGAATCATCAACAATATTCCCAGTGACATATTTCTTAGATTAGTCAATTTTAAGTTTCTTTCCTAAGCCTCTTTAAAAGAGCGGTATACATCGTTGGAACGAACAAGGCTAGAGCTCTCAATCAAGTTATAAACGGTTTATACATAGAAATAAATGTGAAAGTTAAATGCAACTGTCTATGAAAAATACAAAATCATCAACAATATTCCCAGTGACATATTTCCTAGATGACTCAATTTAAAGTTCCTTCCCTAAACCTCCTTCAAGCTGAGTTTTACAATTTTAAGTTTCTTTCCTAAGCCTCTTTAAAAGAGGGGTATACATCGCTGGAACGAACAAGACTAGAGCTCTCAATCAAGCTATAAACGGTTTATACAGCGAAAAAAATGTGAATTTTAAATGCAACTGTATATGAAAAATACAGAATCATCAACAATATTAACAGAGACATGTTTCCTAGATCAGTCAATTTTAAGTTGCTTTCCTAAGCCTCTATCAACGAGAGTTGTACATCATTGGAAACAACAAAATAAGAGCTTTCAATCACGTTATAAAAGGTTTATGCTGCGAAAAAAATTTGAAAATTAAATACAAATGTATATGAAAAATACAGAATCACCAACAATATTCCCAGTACCATATTTCCTAGGTGGGTCAATTTTAAGTTCCTTTTCTAAACCTCTTTCAACCTGAATTTTACATCGTTGGAAAGAATAAATTAAGGGCTTCCTATCAAGCTTTAAACGGTTTATTCAGCGAAAAAATGTGAAAGTTAAATACAACTGTATATGAAATATACAGAATCTACAACAATATTCCCAGTGTCATATTTGCTAGATGAGTCAATTTTAAATGTTTCTTTCCTAAGCCTCTTCAAACGAGAAGTATACATCGCTGGAAAGAACAAGATTAGAGCTCCCAATAAAGCTATAAATGGTTGATGCAGCAAAAGAAATGTGAAAGTTAAATGCAACTGTATATGAAAAATACAGAATCATCAACAATATTCCCAGTGACATATTGCCTAGATTAGTCAATTTTAATTACATTTCCTAAGCCTCTTCAAACGAGAGGTATACATCGCTCGAAAGAACAAGATAAGAGCTCTCAATCAAGCTATAAACGGTTTATACAGCGAGAAAAATGTAAAAGTTAAAAGCAACTGTATATGAAAAATACAGAATCATCAATAATATTCCCAGTGACATATTTCTTAGATTAGTCAATTTTAAGTTTCTTTCCTAAGCCTCTTCAAACGAGAGGTAAACATCGCTGGAAAGAACAAGACTAGAGCTCTCAATCAAGCTATAAACGGTGTATACAGCGAAAAAAATGTGAAAGTTAAATGCAACTGTATATGAAAAATACAGAATCATCAACAATATTCCCAGTGACATATTTCTTAGATTAGTCAATTTTAAGTTGCTTTCCTAAGCCTCTTCAAACGAGGGGTATATATCACTGGAAAGAACAAGACTAGGGCTCTCAATCAAGCTATAAACGGTTTATGCAGCGAAATAAATGTGAAAGTTAAATGCTATTGTATATGAAAAATACAGAATCACCAACAATATTCCCATTGACATATTTCCTAGATGAGTCAATTTTAAGTTCCCTTTCTAAACCTCTTTCAACCTGAGTTTTACATCGTTGGAAATAACATGCTAAGAGTTTTCAATTAAGCCATAAACGGTTATGCAACAAAACAAATGTGAAAGTTAAATGCCACTGTATATGAAAAATACAGTATCATCAACAATAATCCCAGTGTCATATTTCCTAGATGAGTTAATTTTAAGTTCATTTCCTAAACCTCTTTCAACGTAAGTTTTCCATCGTTGGAAATAAAAACCTAAGAGTTTTCAATTAAGCTATAAACGGTTTATGCATAAAAACAAATGTGAAAGTTAAATGCCACTGTATATGAAAAATACAGTATCATCAACAATAATCGCAGTGTCATATTTCCTAGATGAGTCAATTTTAAGTTCCTTTCCTAAGCCTCTTCAAACGAGGGGTATACATCGCTGGAAAGAACAATACTAGGGCTCCCAATCAAGCTGTAAACGGTTTATACAGCGAAAAAAATGTGAATGTTAAATGCTACTGTATATGAAAAATACAGAATCATCAATAATATTCTCAGTGACACATTTCTTAGATTAGTCAATTTTAAGTTTCTTTCCTAAGCCTCTTAAAACGAGAGGTATACATCGCTGGAAAGAACAAGACTAGAGCTCTCAATCAAGCTATAAACGGTTTATACAGCGAAATAAATGTGAAAGTTAAATGCAACTGTATATGAAAAATATAGAATCATCAACAATATTCCCAGTGACATATTTCTTAGATTAGTAAATTTTAAGTTTCTTTCCTAAGCCTCTTCAAACGAGAGGTAAACATCGCTGGAAAGAACAAGACTAGAGCTCTCAATCAAGCTATAAACGGTGTATACAGCGAAAAAAATGTGAAAGTTAAATGCAACTGTATATGAAAAATACAGAATCATCAACAATATTCCCAGTGACATATTTCTTAGATTAGTCAATTTTAAGTTGCTTTCCTAAGCCTCTTCAAACGAGGGGTATATATCACTGGAAAGAACAAGACTAGGGCTCTCAATCAAGCTATAAACGGTTTATGCAGCGAAATAAATGTGAAAGTTAAATGCTATTGTATATGAAAAATACAGAATCACCAACAATATTCCCATTGACATATTTCCTAGATGAGTCAATTTTAAGTTCCCTTTCTAAACCTCTTTCAACCTGAGTTTTACATCGTTGGAAATAACATGCTAAGAGTTTTCAATTAAGCCATAAACGGTTATGCAACAAAACAAATGTGAAAGTTAAATGCCACTGTATATGAAAAATACAGTATCATCAACAATAATCCCAGTGTCATATTTCCTAGATGAGTTAATTTTAAGTTCATTTCCTAAACCTCTTTCAACGTAAGTTTTCCATCGTTGGAAATAAAAACCTAAGAGTTTTCAATTAAGCTATAAACGGTTTATGCATAAAAACAAATGTGAAAGTTAAATGCCACTGTATATGAAAAATACAGTATCATCAACAATAATCGCAGTGTCATATTTCCTAGATGAGTCAATTTTAAGTTCCTTTCCTAAGCCTCTTCAAACGAGGGGTATACATCGCTGGAAAGAACAATACTAGGGCTCCCAATCAAGCTGTAAACGGTTTATACAGCGAAAAAAATGTGAATGTTAAATGCTACTGTATATGAAAAATACAGAATCATCAATAATATTCTCAGTGACACATTTCTTAGATTAGTCAATTTTAAGTTTCTTTCCTAAGCCTCTTAAAACGAGAGGTATACATCGCTGGAAAGAACAAGACTAGAGCTCTCAATCAAGCTATAAACGGTTTATACAGCGAAATAAATGTGAAAGTTAAATGCAACTGTATATGAAAAATATAGAATCATCAACAATATTCCCAGTGACATATTTCTTAGATTAGTCAATTTTAAGTTTCTTTCCTAAGCCTCTTTAAAAGAGCGGTATACATCGTTGGAACGAACAAGGCTAGAGCTCTCAATCAAGCTATAAACGGTTTATGCAGCGAAATAAATGTGAAAGTTAAATGCAACTGTCTATGAAAAATACAAAATCATCAACAATATTCCCAGTGACATATTTCCTAGATGACTCAATTTAAAGTTCCTTCCCTAAACCTCCTTCAAGCTGAGTTTTACAATTTTAAGTTTCTTTCCTAAGCCTCTTTAAAAGAGGGGTATACATCGCTGGAACGAACAAGACTAGAGCTCTCAATCAAGCTATAAACCGTTTATACAGCGAAAAAAATGTGAAAATTAAATGCGACTGTATATGAAAAATACAGAATCATCAACAATATTCACAGAGACATGTTTCCTAGATCAGTCAAATTTAAGTTGCTTTCCTAAGCCTCTATCAACGAGAGTTGTACATCATTGGAAACAACAAAATAAGAGCTTTCAATCACGTTATAAAAGGTTTATGCAGCGAAAAAAAATTTGAAAATTAAATACAAATGTATATGAAAAATACAGAATCACCAACAATATTCCCAGTACCATATTTCCTAGGTGAGTCAATTTTAAGTTCCTTTTCTAAACCTCTTTCAACCTGAATTTTACATCGTTGGAAAGAATAAATTAAGGGCTTCCTATCAAGCTTTAAACGGTTTATTCAGCGAAAAAATGTGAAAGTTAAATACAACTGTATATGAAATATACAGAATCTACAACAATATTCCCAGTGTCATATTTGCTAGATGAGTCAATTTTAAATGTGAAAAAATGTGAAAGTTAAATACAACTGTATATGAAATATACAGAATCTACAACAATATTCCCAGTGTCATTTTTACTAGATGAGTCAATTTTAAATGTTTCTTTCCAAAGCCTCTTCAAACGAGAAGTATACATCGCTGGAAAGAACAAGATTAGAGCTCCCAATAAAGCTATAAATGGTTGATGCAACAAAAGAAATGTGAAAGTTAAATGCAACTGTATATGAAAAATACAGAATCATCAACAATATTCCCAGTGACATATTGCCTAGATTAGTCAATTTTAATTACATTTCCTAAGCCTCTTCAAACGAGAGGTATACATCGCTCGAAAGAACAAGATAAGAGCTCTCAATCAAGCTATAAACGGTTTATACAGCGAGAAAAATGTAAAAGTTAAAAGCAACTGTATATGAAAAATACAGAATCATCAATAATATTCCTAGTGACATATTTCTTAGATTAGTCAATTTTAAGTTTCTTTCCTAAGCCTATTCAAACGAGAGGTAAACATCGCTGGAAAGAACAAGACTAGAGCTCTCAATCAAGCTATAAACGGTGTATACAGCGAAAAAAATGTGAAAGTTAAATGCAACTGTATATGAAAAATACAGAATCATCAACAATATTCCCAGTGACATATTTCTTAGATTAGTCAATTTTAAGTTGCTTTCCTAAGCCTCTTCAAACGAGGGGTATATATCACTGGAAAGAACAAGACTAGGGCTCTCAATCAAGCTATAAACGGTTTATGCAGCGAAATAAATGTGAAAGTTAAATGCTATTGTATATGAAAAATACAGAATCACCAACAATATTCCCATTGACATATTTCCTAGATGAGTCAATTTTAAGTTCCCTTTCTAAACCTCTTTCAACCTGAGTTTTACATCGTTGGAAATAACATGCTAAGAGTTTTCAATTAAGCCATAAACGGTTATGCAACAAAACAAATGTGAAAGTTAAATGCCACTGTATATGAAAAATACAGTATCATCAACAATAATCCCAGTGTCATATTTCCTAGATGAGTTAATTTTAAGTTCATTTCCTAAACCTCTTTCAACGTAAGTTTTCCATCGTTGGAAATAACAACCTAAGAGTTTTCAATTAAGCTATAAACGGTTTACGCATAAAAACAAATGTGAAAGTTAAATGCCACTGTATATGAAAAATACAGTATCATCAACAATAATCGCAGTGTCATATTTCCTAGATGAGTCAATTTTAAGTTCCTTTCCTAACCTCTTTCAACCTAAGTTTTCCATCGTTGGAAAGAACAACCTAAGAGCTTTCAATTAAGCTATAAACGGTTTATGCAACAAAACAAATGTGAAAGTTAAATGTAACTGTATATGAAAAACACAGCATCATCAACAACATTCCCAGTGACATATATCCTAGATTAGTCAATTTTAAGTTTCTTTCCTAAGCCTCTTCAAACGAGGGGTATACATCGCTGGAAAGAACAATACTAGGGCTCCCAATCAAGCTGTAAACGGTTTATACAGCGAAAAAAATGTGAATGTTAAATGCAACTGTATATGAAAAATACAGAATCATCAATAATATTCTCAGTGACATATATCATAGATTAGTCAATTTTAAGTTTCTTTCCTAAGCCTCTTAAAACGAGAGGTATACATCGCTGGAAAGAACAAGACTAGAGCTCTCAATCAAGCTATAAACGGTTTATACAGCGAAATAAATGTGAAAGTTAAATGCAACTGTATATGAAAAATATAGAATCATCAACAATATTCCCAGTGACATATTTCTTAGATTAGTCAATTTTAAGTTTCTTTCCTAAGCCTCTTTAAAAGAGCGGTATACATCGTTGGAACGAGCAAGGCTAGAGCTCTCAATCAAGCTATAAACGGTTTATGCAGCGAAATAAATGTGAAAGTTAAATGCAACTGTATATGAAAATATAGAATCATCAACAATATTCCTAGTGACATATTTCTTAGATTAGTCAATTTTAAGTTTCTTTCCTAAGCCTCTTTAAAAGAGCGGTATACATCGTTGGAACGAACAAGGCTAGAGCTCTCAATCAAGTTATAAACGGTTTATACATAGAAATAAATGTGAAAGTTAAATGCAACTGTCTATGAAAAATACAAAATCATCAACAATATTCCCAGTGACATATTTCCTAGATGACTCAATTTAAAGTTCCTTCCCTAAACCTCCTTCAAGCTGAGTTTTACAATTTTAAGTTTCTTTCCTAAGCCTCTTTAAAAGAGGGGTATACATCGCTGGAACGAACAAGACTAGAGCTCTCAATCAAGCTATAAACGGTTTATACAGCGAAAAAAATGTGAATGTTAAATGCAACTGTATATGAAAAATACAGAATCATCAACAATATTCACAGAGACATGTTTCCTAGATCAGTCAATTTTAAGTTGCTTTCCTAAGCCTCTATCAACGAGAGTTGTACATCATTGGAAACAACAAAATAAGAGCTTTCAATCACGTTATAAAAGGTTTATGCAGCGAAAAAAATTTGAAAATTAAATACAAATGTATATGAAAAATACAGAATCACCAACAATATTCCCAATACCATATTTCCTAGGTGAGTCAATTTTAAGTTCCTTTTCTAAACCTCTTTCAACCTGAATTTTACATCATTGGAAAGAATAAATTAAGGGCTTCCTATCAAGCTTTAAACGGTTTATTCAGCGAAAAAATGTGAAAGTTAAATACAACTGTATATGAAATATACAGAATCTACAACAATATTCCCAGTGTCATATTTGCTAGATGAGTCAATTTTAAATGTTTCTTTCCTAAGCCTCTTCAAACGAGAAGTATACATCGCTGGAAAGAACAAGATTAGAGCTCCCAATAAAGCTATAAATGGTTGATGCAACAAAAGAAATGTGAAAGTTAAATGCAACTGATTATGAAAAATACAGAATCATCAACAATATTCCCAGTGACATATTGCCTAGATTAGTCAATTTTAATTACATTTCCTAAGCCTCTTCAAACGAGAGGTATACATCGCTCGAAAGAACAAGATAAGAGCTCTCAATCAAGCTATAAACGGTTTATACAGCGAGAAAAATGTAAAAGTTAAAAGCAACTGTATATGAAAAATACAGAATCATCCATAATATTCCCAGTGACATATTTCTTAGATTAGTCAATTTTAAGTTTCTTTCCTAAGCCTCTTCAAACGAGAGGTAAAGATCGCTGGAAAGAACAAGACTAGAGCTCTCAATCAAGCTATAAACGGTGTATACAGCAAAAAAATGTGAAAGTTAAATGCAACTGTATATGAAAAATACAGAATCATCAACAATATTCCCAGTGACATATTTCTTAGATTAGTCAATTTTAAGTTGCTTTCCTAAGCCTCTTCAAACGAGGGGTATATATCACTGGAAAGAACAAGACTACGGCTCTCAATCAAGCTATAAACGGTTTATGCAGCGAAATAAATGTGAAAGTTAAATGCTATTGTATATGAAAAATACAGAATCACCAACAATATTCCCATTGACATATTTCCTAGATGAGTCAATTTTAAGTTCCCTTTCTAAACCTCTTTCAACCTGAGTTTTACATCGTTGGAAATAACAAGCTAAGAGTTTTCAATTAAGCTATAAACGGTTACGCAACAAAACAAATGTGAAAGTTAAATGCCACTGTATATGAAAAATACAGTATCATCAACAATAATCCCAGTGTCATATTTCCTAGATGAGTTAATTTTAAGTTCATTTCCTAAACCTCTTTCAACGTAAGTTTTCCATCGTTGGAAATAACAACCTAAGAGTTTTCAATTAAGCTATAAACGGTTTATGCAAAAAAACAAATGTGAAAGTTAAATGCCACTGTATATGAAAAATACAGTATCATCAACAATATTCGCAGTGTCATATTTCCTAGATGAGTCAATTTTAAGTTCCTTTCCTAACCTCTTTCAACCTAAGTTTTCCATCGTTGGAAAGAACAACCTAAGAGCTTTCAATTAAGCTATAAACGGTTTATGCAACAAAACAAATGTGAAAGTTAAATGTAACTGTATATGAAAAACACAGCATCATCAACAATATTCCCAGTGACATATATCCTAGATTAGTCAATTTTAAGTTTCTTTCCTAAGCCTCTTCAAACGAGGGGTATACATCGCTGGAAAGAACAATACTAGGGCTCCCAATCAAGCTGTAAACGGTTTATACAGCGAAAAAAATGTGAAAGTGAAATGCAACTGTATATGAAAAATACAGAATCATCAACAATATTCCCAGTGACATATTTCTTAGATTAGTCAATTTTAAGTTTCTTTCTTAAGCCTCTTTAAAAGAGGGGTATACATCGCTGGAAGGAAAAAGACTAGAACTCTCAATCAAGCTATAAACAGTTTATACAGAGAAACAAATGTGAAAGTTAAATGCAACTGTCTATGAAAAATACAAAATCATCAACAATATTCCCAGTGACATATTTCCTAGATGAGTCAATTTTAAGTTCCTTTCTTAAGCCTCTATCAACAAGAGCTATACGTCGTTGGAAAGAACAAAATAAGAGCTTCCAATCACGTTATATATGTGGTTTATGCAGCGAAAAAAAGTTGAAAATTAAATACAACTGTTTATGAAAAATACAGAATCACCAACAATATTCCCAGTGTCATATTTCCTAGATGAGTCAATTTTAAGTTCCTTTATAAACCTCTTTAAATCTGAGTTTTACATCGTTGGAGAGAGCAAGCTAAGAGCTTTCAATTAATCTATAAACGGTTTATGCAACAAAACAAATGTGAATGTTAAATGCAACTGTATATGAAAAATACAGAATCATCAACAATATTCCCAATGACATATTTCTTAGATTAGGCAATTTTAAGTTGCTTTCCTAAGCCTCTTCAAACGAGCTGTATATATCGCTGGAAAGAACAAGACTAGGGCTCTCAATCAAGCAATAAACGGTTTATGCAGCGAAATAAATGTGAAAGTTAAATGCAACTGTATATGAAAAATACTGAATCATCAACAATATTCCCAGTGACATATTTCTTAGATTAGGCAATTTTAAGTTTCTTTCCTAAGCCTCTTTAAAAGAGCGGTATACATCGCTGGAACGAACAGGACTAGAGCTCTCAATCAAGTTATAAACGGTTTATACAGCGAAATAAATGTGAAAGTTAAATGCAACTGTATATGAAAAATACTGAATCATCAACAATATTCCCAGTGACATATTTCCTAGATGACTCAATTTAAAGTTTCTTCCCTAAACCTCCTTCAAGCTGAATTTTACAATTTTAAGATTCTTGCCTAACCCTCTTTAAAAGAGGGGTATACATCGCTGGAACGAACAAGACTAGAGCTCTCAATCAAGCTATAAACGATTTATACAGCGAAATAAATGTGAAAGTTAAATGCAACTGTCTATGAAAAATACAAAATCATCAACAATATTCCCAGTGACATATTTCTTAGATTAGTCAATTTTAAGTTTCTTTCCTAAGCCTCTATCAACCAGAGTTATACATCGTTGGAAAGAACAAAATAGGTGCTTTCGATCACGCTATAAACGGTTTATGCAGCAAAAGAAATGTGAAAGTTAAATGCAACTGTCTATGAAAAATACAAAATCATCAACAATATTCCCAGTGACATATTTCCCAGATGAGTCAATTTTAAGTTCCTTTCTTAAGCCTCTATCAACGAGAGTTATACGTTATATATGTGGTTTATGCAGCGAAAAAAAGTTGAAAATTAAATACAACTGTATATGAAAAATACAGAACCACCAACAATATTCCCAGTGTCATATTTCCTAGATGAGTCAATTTTAAGTTCCTTTCCTAAACCTCTTTAAATCTGAGTTTTACATCGTTGGAGAGAGCAAGCTAAGAGCTTTCAATTAATCTATAAATGGTTTATGCAACAAAACAAATGTGAATGTTAAATGTAACTGTATATGAAAAATACAGTATCATCAACAATACTCTCAGTGACATATTTCCTAGATTAGTCAATTTTAAGTTCATTTCCTAAGCCTCTTCAAACGAGAGGTATACAGATCTGGAGAGAACAAGATTAGAGCTCCAAATCAAGCAATAAACAGTTTATGCAACAAAATAAATGCGATAGTTAAATGCAACAGTATATGAAAAATACAGAATCATCAACAATATTCCCAGTAACATATTTCCTAGATTAGTCAATTTTAAGTTTCTTTCCTAAGCCTCTTCAAACGAGACGTATACATCGCTGGAAAGAATAAGATTAGAGCTCCCAATCAAGCTATAAATGGTTCACGCAACAAAAGAAATATGAGTTAAATGCAACTGTATATGAAAAATACAGAATCATAAACAATATTCCCATTGACATATTTCCTAGATTAGTCAATTTTAATTACATTTCCTAAGCCTCTTCAAACGAGAGGTATACATCGCTGGAAAGAACAAGACTACAGCTCTCAATCAAGCTATAAACGGTTTATGCAGCGAAATAAATGTGAAAGTTAAATGCAACTGTATATGAAAAATACAGAATCATCAATAATATTCCCAGTGACATATTTCTTAGATTAGTCAATTTTAAGTTTCTTTCCTAAGCCTCTTAAAAGAGCGGTATACATCGCTGGAACGAATAAGACTAGAGCTCTCAATCAAGTTATAAACGGTTTATACAGAGAAATAAATGTGAAAGTTAAATGCAACTGTCTATGAAAAATACAAAATCATCAACAATATTCCCAGTGACATATTTCCTAGATGACCCAATTTAAAGTTCCTTCCCTAAACCACCTTCAAGCTGAATTTTACAATTTTAAGATTCTTGCCTAACCCTCTTTAAAAGAGGGGTATACATCGCTGGAACGAACAAGACTAGAGCTCTCAATCAAGCTATAAACGATTTATACAGCGAAATAAATGTGAAAGTTAAATGCAACCGTATATGAAAAATACAGAATCATCAACAATATTCCCAGTGACATATTTCTTAGATTAGTCAATTTTAAGTTTCTTTCCTAAGCCTCTATCAACCAGCGTTATACATCGTTGGAAAGAACAAAATAGGTGCTTTCGATCACGCTATAAACGGTTTATGCAGCAAAAGAAATGTGAAAGTTAAATGCAACTGTCTATGAAAAATACAAAATCATCAACAATATTCCCAGTGACATATTTCCCAGATGAGTCAATTTTAAGTTCCTTTCTTAAGCCTCTATCAACGAGAGTTATACGTTATATATGTTGTTTATGCAGCGAAAAAAAGTTGAAAATTAAATACAACTGTATATGAAAAATACAGAACCACCAACAATATTCCCAGTGTCATATTTCCTAGATGAGTCAATTTTAAGTTCCTTTCCTAAACCTCTTTAAATCTGAGTTTTACATCGTTGGAGAGAGCAAGCTAAGAGCTTTCAATTAATCTATAAATGGTTTATGCAACAAAACAAATGTGAATGTTAAATGTAACTGTATATGAAAAATACAGTATCATCAACAATACTCTCAGTGACATATTTCCTAGATTAGTCAATTTTAAGTTCATTTCCTAAGCCTCTTCAAACGAGAGGTATACAGATCTGGAGAGAACAAGATTAGAGCTCCAAATCAAGCAATAAACAGTTTATGCAACAAAATAAATGCGATAGTTAAATGCAACAGTATATGAAAAATACAGAATCATCAACAATATTCCCAGTAACATATTTCCTAGATTAGTCAATTTTAAGTTTCTTTCCTAAGCCTCTTCAAACGAGACGTATACATCGCTGGAAAGAATAAGATTAGAGCTCCCAATCAAGCTATAAATGGTTCACGCAACAAAAGAAATATGAGTTAAATGCAACCGTATATGAAAAATACAGAATCATAAACAATATTCCCATTGACATATTTCCTAGATTAGTCAATTTTAATTACATTTCCTAAGCCTCTTCAAACGAGAGGTATACATCGCTGGAAAGAACAAGACTAGAGCTCTCAATCAAGCTATAAACGGTTTATGCAGCGAAATAAATGTGAAAGTTAAATGCAACTGTATATGAAAAATACAGAATCATCAATAATATTCCCAGTGACATATTTCTTAGATTAGTCAATTTTAAGTTTCTTTCCTAAGCCTCTTAAAAGAGCGGTATACATCGCTGGAACGAATAAGACTAGAGCTCTCAATCAAGTTATAAACGGTTTATACAGAGAAATAAATGTGAAAGTTAAATGCAACTGTCTATGAAAAATACAAAATCATCAACAATATTCCCAGTGACATATTTCCTAGATGACCCAATTTAAAGTTCCTTCCCTAAACCACCTTCAAGCTGAGTTTTACAATTTTAAGTTTCTTTCCTAAGCCTCTTCAAACGAGAGGTATACATCGCTGGAAAGGACAAGACTAGGGCTCCCAATCAAGCTATAAACGGTTTATGCAACAAAAGAAATGTGAAAGTTAAATGCAACTGTATATGAAAAATACAGAATCTACAACAATATTCCCAGTGTCATATTTGCTAGATAAGTCAATTTTAAGTTTCTTTCCTCAGTTCTTCAAACGAGAGGTATACATCGCTGGAAAGAACAAGATTAGAGCTCCCAATAAAGCTATAAATGGTTGATGCAACAAAAGAAATGTGAAAGTTAAATGCAACTGTATATGAAAAATACAGAATCATCAACAATATTCCCAGTGACATATTGCCTAGATTAGTCAATTTTAATTACATTTCCTAAGCCTCTTCAAACGAGAGGTATGCATCGCTGGAAAGGACAAGATAAGAGCTCTCAATCAAGCTATAAACGGTTTATACAGCGAAAAAAATGTGAAAGTTAAATGCAACTGTATACGAAAAATACAGAATCATCAACAATATTCCCAGTGACATATTTCTTAGATTAGTCAATTTTAAGTTGCTTTCCTAAGCCTCTTCAAACGAGGGGTATATATCGCTGGAAAGAACAAGACTAGGGCTCTCAATCAAGCTATAAATGGTTTATACAGCGAAAAAAATGTGAATGTTAAATGCAACTGTATATGAAAAATACAGAATCATCAATAATATTCTCAGTGACACATTTCTTAGATTAGTCAATTTTAAGTTTCTTTCCTAAGCCTCTTTAAAAGAGGGGTATACATCGCTGGAAGGAAAAAGACTAGAACTCTCAATCAAGCTATAAACAGTTTATACAGCGAAAAAAATGTGAATGTTAAATGCAACTGTCTATGAAAAATACAAAATCATCAACAATGTTCCCAGTGACATATTTCCTAGATGACTCAATTTAAAGTTCCTTCCCTAAACCTCCTTCAAGCTGAGTTTTACAATTTTAAGTTTCTTTCCTAAGCCTCTTTAAAAGAGGTGTATACATCGCTGGAACGAACAAGACTAGAGCTCTCAATCAAGCTATAAACGGTTTATACAGCGAAAAAAATGTGAATGTTAAATGCAACTGTATATGAAAAATACAGAATCATCAACAATATTCACAGAGACATGTTTCCTAGATCAGTTAATTTTAAGTTGCTTTCCTAAGCCTCTATCAACGAGAGTTGTACATCATTGGAAACAACAAAATAAGAGCTTTCAATCACGTTATAAAAGGTTTATGCAGCGAAAAAAATTTGAAAATTAAATACAAATGTATATGAAAAATACAGAATCACCAACAATATTCCCAGTACCATATTTCCTAGGTGAGTCAATTTTAAGTTCCTTTTCTAAACCTCTTTCAACCTGAATTTTACATCGTTGGAAAGAATAAATTAAGGGCTTCCTATCAAGCTTTAAACGGTTTATTCAGCGAAAAAATGTGAAAGTTAAATACAACTGTATATAAAATATACAGAATCTACAACAATATTCCCAGTGTCATATTTGCTAGATGAGTCAATTTTAAATGTGAAAAAATGTGAAAGTTAAATACAACTGTATATGAAATATACAGAATCTACAACAATATTCCCAGTGTCATATTTGCTAGATGAGTCAATTTTAAATGTTTCTTTCCAAAGCCTCTTCAAACGAGAAGTATACATCGCTGGAAAGAACAAGATTAGAGCTCCCAATAAAGCTATAAATGGTTGATGCAACAAAAGAAATGTGAAAGTTAAATGCAACTGTATATGAAAAATACAGAATCATCAACAATATTCCCAGAGACATATTGCCTAGATTAGTCAATTTTAATTACATTTCCTAAGCCTCTTCAAACGAGAGGTATACATCGCTCGAAAGAACAAGATAAGAGCTCTCAATCAAGCTATAAACGGTTTATACAGCGAGAAAAATGTAAAAGTTAAAAGCAACTGTATATGAAAAATACAGAATCATCAATAATATTCCCAGTGACATATTTCTTAGATTAGTCAATTTTAAGTTTCTTTCCTAAGCCTCTTCAAACGAGAGGTAAACATTGCTGGAAAGAACAAGACTAGAGCTCTCAATCAAGCTATAAACGGTGTATACAGCGAAAAAAATGTGAAAGTTAAATGCAACTGTATATGAAAAATACAGAATCATCAACAATATTCCCAGTGACATATTTCTTAGATTAGTCAATTTTAAGTTGCTTTCCTAAGCCTCTTCAAACGAGGGGTATATATCACTGGAAAGAACAAGACTAGGGCTCTCAATCAAGCTATAAACGGTTTATGCAGCGAAATAAATGTGAAAGTTAAATGCTATTGTATATGAAAAATACAGAATCACCAACAATATTCCCATTGACATATTTCCTAGATGAGTCAATTTTAAGTTCCCTTTCTAAACCTCTTTCAACCTGAGTTTTACATCGTTGGAAATAACAAGCTAAGAGTTTTCAATTAAGCTATAAACGGTTATGCAACAAAACAAATGTGAAAGTTAAATGCCACTGTATATGAAAAATACAGTATCATCCACAATAATCCCAGTGTCATATTTCCTAGGTGAGTTAATTTTAAGTTCATTTCCTAAACCTCTTTCAACGTAAGTTTTCCATCGTTCGAAATAACAACCTAAGAGTTTTCAATTAAGCTATAAACGGTTTATGCAAAAAAACAAATGTGAAAGTTAAATGCCACTGTATACGAAAAATACAGTATCATCAACAATAATCGCAGTGTCATATTTCCTAGATGAGTCAATTTTAAGTTCCTTTCCTAACCTCTTTCAACCTAAGTTTTCCATCGTTGGAAAGAACAACCTAAGAGCTTTCAATTAAGCTATAAACGGTTTATGCAACAAAACAAATGTGAAAGTTAAATGTAACTGTATATGAAAAACACAGCATCATCAACAATATTCCCAGTGACATATATCCTAGATTAGTCAATTTTAAGTTTCTTTCCTAAGCCTCTTCAAACGAGGGGTATACATCGCTGGAAAGAACAATACTAGGGCTCCCAATCAAGCTGTAAACGGTTTATACAGCGAAAAAAATGTGAATGTTAAATGCAACTGTATATGAAAAATACAGAATCATCAACAATATTCACAGAGACATGTTTCCTAGATCAGTTAATTTTAAGTTGCTTTCCTAAGCCTCTATCAACGAGAGTTGTACATCATTGGAAACAACAAAATAAGAGCTTTCAATCACGTTATAAAAGGTTTATGCAGCGAAAAAAAATTTGAAAATTAAATACAAATGTATATGAAAAATACAGAATCACCAACAATATTCCCAGTACCATATTTCCTAGGTGAGTCAATTTTAAGTTCCTTTTCTAAACCTCTTTCAACCTGAATTTTACATCGTTGGAAAGAATAAATTAAGGGCTTCCTATCAAGCTTTAAACGGTTTATTCAGCGAAAAAATGTGAAAGTTAAATACAACTGTATATGAAATATACAGAATCTACAACAATATTCCCAGTGTCATATTTGCTAGATGAGTCAATTTTAAATGTGAAAAAATGTGAAAGTTAAATACAACTGTATATGAAATATACAGAATCTACAACAATATTCCCAGTGTCATATTTGCTAGATGAGTCAATTTTAAATGTTTCTTTCCAAAGCCTCTTCAAACGAGAAGTATACATCGCTGGAAAGAACAAGATTAGAGCTCCCAATAAAGCTATAAATGGTTGATGCAACAAAAGAAATGTGAAAGTTAAATGCAACTGTATATGAAAAATACAGAATCATCAACAATATTCCCAGTGACATATTGCCTAGATTAGTCAATTTTAATTACATTTCCTAAGCCTCTTCAAACGAGAGGTATACATCGCTCGAAAGAACAAGATAAGAGCTCTCAATCAAGCTATAAACGGTTTATACAGCGAGAAAAATGTAAAAGTTAAAAGCAACTGTATATGAAAAATACAGAATCATCAATAATATTCCCAGTGACATATTTCTTAGATTAGTCAATTTTAAGTTTCTTTCCTAAGCCTCTTCAAACGAGAGGTAAACATCGCTGGAAAGAACAAGACTAGAGCTCTCAATCAAGCTATAAACGGTGTATACAGCGAAAAAAATGTGAAAGTTAAATGCAACTGTATATGAAAAATACAGAATCATCAACAATATTCCCAGTGACATATTTCTTAGATTAGTCAATTTTAAGTTGCTTTCCTAAGCCTCTTCAAACGAGGGGTATATATCACTAGAAAGAACAAGACTAGGGCTCTCAATCAAGCTATAAACGGTTTATGCAGCGAAATAAATGTGAAAGTTAAGTGCTTTTGTATATGAAAAATACAGAATCACCAACAATATTCCCATTGACATATTTCATAGATGAGTCAATTTTAAGTTGCCTTTCTAAACCTCTTTCAACCTGAGTTTTACATCGTTGGAAATAACAAGCTAAGAGTTTTCAATTAAGCTATAAACGGTTATGCAACAAAACAAATGTGAAAGTTAAATGCCACTGTATATGAAAAATACAGTATCATCAACAATAATCCCAGTGTCATATTTCCTAGATGAGTTAATTTTAAGTTCATTTCCTAAACCTCTTTCAACGTAAGTTTTCCATCGTTGGAAATAAAAACCTAAGAGTTTTCAATTAAGCTATAAACGGTTTATGCAAAAAAACAAATGTGAAAGTTAAATGCCACTGTATATGAAAAATACAGAATCACCAACAATATTCCCAGTGTCATATTTCCTAGATGAGTTAATTTTAAGTTGATTTCCTAAACCTCTTTCAACCTAAGTTTTCCATCGTTGGAAAGAACAACCTAAGAGCTTTCAATTAAGCTATAAACGGTTTATGCAACAAAACAAATGTGAAAGTTAAATGTAACTGTATATGAAAAACACAGCATCATCAACAATATTCCCAGTGACATATATCCTAGATTAGTCAATTTTAAGTTTCTTTCCTAAGCCTCTTCAAACGAGACGTATACATCGCTGGAAAGAACAAGATTAGAGCTCCCAATCAAGCTATAAATGGTTCACGCAACAAAAGAAATATGAGTTAAATGCAACTGTATATGAAAAATACAGAATCATAAACAATATTCCCATTGACATATTTCCTAGATTAGTCAATTTTAATTACATTTCCTAAGCCTCTTCAAACGAGAGGTATACATCGCTGGAAAGAACAAGACCAGAGCTCTCAATCAAGCTATAAACGGTTTATGCAGCGAAATAAATGTGAAAGTTAAATGCAACTGTATATGAAAAATACAGAATCATCAATAATATTCCCAGTGACATATTTCTTAGATTAGTCAATTTTAAGTTTCTTTCCTAAGCCTCTTAAAAGAGCGGTATACATCGCTGGAACGAATAAGACTAGAGCTCTCAATCAAGTTATAAACGGTTTATGCAGCGAAATAAATGTGAAAGTTAAATGCAACTGTCTATGAAAAATACAAAATCATCAACAATATTCCCAGTGACATATTTCCTAGATGACCCAATTTAAAGTTCCTTCCCTAAACCACCTTCAGCTGAGTTTTACAATTTTAAGTTTCTTTCCTAAGCCTCTTCAAACGAGAGGTATACATCGCTGGAAAGGGCAAGACTAGGGCTCTTAATCAAGCTATAAACGGTTTATGCAGCGAAATAAATGTGAAAGTTAAATACAACTGTATATGAAATATACAGAATCTACAACAATATTCCCAGTGTCATATTTGCTAGATAAGTCAATTTTAAGTTTCTTTCCTAAGTTCTTCAAACGAGAGGTATACATCGCTGGAAAGAACAAGATTAGAGCTCCCAATAAAGCTAAAAATGGTTGATGCAACAAAAGAAATGTGAAAGTTAAATGCAACTGTATATGAAAAATACAGAATCATCAACAATATTCGCAGTGACATATTGTCTAGATTAGTCAATTTTAATTACATTTCCTAAGCCTCTTCAAACGAGAGGTATACATCGCTGGAAAGGACAAGATAAGAGCTCTCAATCAAGCTATAAACGGTTTATACAGCGAAAAAAATGTGAAAGTTAAATGCAACTGTATACGAAAAATACAGAATCATCAACAATATTCCCAGTGACATATTTCTTAGATTAGTCAATTTTAAGTTGCTTTCCTAAGCCTCTTCAAACGAGGGGTATATATCGCTGGAAAGAACAAGACTAGGGCTCTCAATCAAGCTATAAACGGTTTATACAGCGAAAAAAATGTGAATGTTAAATGCAACTGTATATGAAAAATACAGAATCATCAATAATATTCTCAGTGACACATTTCTTAGATTAGTCAATTTTAAGTTTCTTTCCTAAGCCTCTTAAAACGAGAGGTATACATCGCTGGAAAGAACAAGACTATAGCTCTCAATCAAGCTATAAATCGTTTATACAGCGAAATAAATGTGAAAGTTAAATGCAACTGTATATGAAAAATATAGAATCATCAACAATATTCCCAGTGACATATTTCTTAGATTAGTCAATTTTAAGTTTCTTTCCTAAGCCTCTTTAAAAGAGCGGTATACATCGTTGGAACGAACAAGGCTAGAGCTCTCAATCAAGTTATAAATGGTTTATACATAGAAATAAATGTGAAAGTTAAATGCAACTGTCTATGAAAAATACAAAATCATCAACAATATTCCCAGTGACATATTTCCTAGATGACTCAATTTAAAGTTCCTTCCCTAAACCTCCTTCAAGCTGAGTTTTACAATTTTAAGTTTCTTTCCTAAGCCTCTTTAAAAGAGGGGTATACATCGCTGGAACGAACAAGACTAGAGCTCTCAATCAAGCTATAAACGGTTTATACAGCGAAAAAAATGTGAATGTTAAATGCAACTGTATATGAAAAATACAGAATCATCAACAATATTCACAGAGACATGTTTCCTAGATCAGTTAATTTTAAGTTGCTTTCCTAAGCCTCTATCAACGAGAGTTGTACATCATTGGAAACAACAAAATAAGAGCTTTCAATCACGTTATAAAAGGTTTATGCAGCGAAAAAAATTTGAAAATTAAATACAAATGTGTATGAAAAATACAGAATCACCAACAATATTCCCAGTACCATATTTCCTAGGTGAGTCAATTTTAAGTTCCTTTTCTAAACCTCTTTCAACCTGAATTTTACATCGTTGGAAAGAATAAATTAAGGGCTTCCTATCAAGCTTTAAACGGATTATTCAGCGAAAAAATGTGAAAGTTAAATACAACTGTATATGAAATATACAGAATCTACAACAATATTCCCAGTGTCATATTTGCTAGATGAGTCAATTTTAAATGTGAAAAAATGTGAAAGTTAAATACAACTGTATATGAAATATACAGAATCTACAACAATATTCCCAGTGTCATATTTGCTAGATGAGTCAATTTTAAATGTTTCTTTCCAAAGCCTCTTCAAACGAGAAGTATACATCGCTGGAAAGAACAAGATTAGAGCTCCCAATAAAGCTATAAATGGTTGATGCAACAAAAGAAATGTGAAAGTTAAATGCAACTGTATATGAAAAATACAGAATCATCAACAATATTCCCAGTGACATATTTCTTAGATTAGTCAATTTTAAGTTGCTTTCCTAAGCCTCTTCAAACGAGGGGTATATATCACTAGAAAGAACAAGACTAGGGCTCTCAATCAAGCTATAAACGGTTTATGCAGCGAAATAAATGTGAAAGTTAAGTGCTTTTGTATATGAAAAATACAGAATCACCAACAATATTCCCATTGACATATTTCATAGATGAGTCAATTTTAAGTTGCCTTTCTAAACCTCTTTCAACCTGAGTTTTACATCGTTGGAAATAACAAGCTAAGAGTTTTCAATTAAGCTATAAACGGTTATGCAACAAAACAAATGTGAAAGTTAAATGCCACTGTATATGAAAAATACAGTATCATCAACAATAATCCCAGTGTCATATTTCCTAGATGAGTTAATTTTAAGTTCATTTCCTAAACCTCTTTCAACGTAAGTTTTCCATCGTTGGAAATAAAAACCTAAGAGTTTTCAATTAAGCTATAAACGGTTTATGCAAAAAAACAAATGTGAAAGTTAAATGCCACTGTATATGAAAAATACAGAATCACCAACAATATTCCCAGTGTCATATTTCCTAGATGAGTTAATTTTAAGTTGATTTCCTAAACCTCTTTCAACCTAAGTTTTCCATCGTTGGAAAGAACAACCTAAGAGCTTTCAATTAAGCTATAAACGGTTTATGCAACAAAACAAATGTGAAAGTTAAATGTAACTGTATATGAAAAACACAGCATCATCAACAATATTCCCAGTGACATATATCCTAGATTAGTCAATTTTAAGTTTCTTTCCTAAGCCTCTTCAAACGAGACGTATACATCGCTGGAAAGAACAAGATTAGAGCTCCCAATCAAGCTATAAATGGTTCACGCAACAAAAGAAATATGAGTTAAATGCAACTGTATATGAAAAATACAGAATCATAAACAATATTCCCATTGACATATTTCCTAGATTAGTCAATTTTAATTACATTTCCTAAGCCTCTTCAAACGAGAGGTATACATCGCTGGAAAGAACAAGACCAGAGCTCTCAATCAAGCTATAAACGGTTTATGCAGCGAAATAAATGTGAAAGTTAAATGCAACTGTATATGAAAAATACAGAATCATCAATAATATTCCCAGTGACATATTTCTTAGATTAGTCAATTTTAAGTTTCTTTCCTAAGCCTCTTAAAAGAGCGGTATACATCGCTGGAACGAATAAGACTAGAGCTCTCAATCAAGTTATAAACGGTTTATGCAGCGAAATAAATGTGAAAGTTAAATGCAACTGTCTATGAAAAATACAAAATCATCAACAATATTCCCAGTGACATATTTCCTAGATGACCCAATTTAAAGTTCCTTCCCTAAACCACCTTCAGCTGAGTTTTACAATTTTAAGTTTCTTTCCTAAGCCTCTTCAAACGAGAGGTATACATCGCTGGAAAGGGCAAGACTAGGGCTCTTAATCAAGCTATAAACGGTTTATGCAGCGAAATAAATGTGAAAGTTAAATACAACTGTATATGAAATATACAGAATCTACAACAATATTCCCAGTGTCATATTTGCTAGATAAGTCAATTTTAAGTTTCTTTCCTAAGTTCTTCAAACGAGAGGTATACATCGCTGGAAAGAACAAGATTAGAGCTCCCAATAAAGCTAAAAATGGTTGATGCAACAAAAGAAATGTGAAAGTTAAATGCAACTGTATATGAAAAATACAGAATCATCAACAATATTCCCAGTGACATATTGTCTAGATTAGTCAATTTTAATTACATTTCCTAAGCCTCTTCAAACGAGAGGTATACATCGCTGGAAAGGACAAGATAAGAGCTCTCAATCAAGCTATAAACGGTTTATACAGCGAAAAAAATGTGAAAGTTAAATGCAACTGTATACGAAAAATACAGAATCATCAACAATATTCCCAGTGACATATTTCTTAGATTAGTCAATTTTAAGTTGCTTTCCTAAGCCTCTTCAAACGAGGGGTATATATCGCTGGAAAGAACAAGACTAGGGCTCTCAATCAAGCTATAAACGGTTTATACAGCGAAAAAAATGTGAATGTTAAATGCAACTGTATATGAAAAATACAGAATCATCAATAATATTCTCAGTGACACATTTCTTAGATTAGTCAATTTTAAGTTTCTTTCCTAAGCCTCTTAAAACGAGAGGTATACATCGCTGGAAAGAACAAGACTATAGCTCTCAATCAAGCTATAAATCGTTTATACAGCGAAATAAATGTGAAAGTTAAATGCAACTGTATATGAAAAATATAGAATCATCAACAATATTCCCAGTGACATATTTCTTAGATTAGTCAATTTTAAGTTTCTTTCCTAAGCCTCTTTAAAAGAGCGGTATACATCGTTGGAACGAACAAGGCTAGAGCTCTCAATCAAGTTATAAATGGTTTATACATAGAAATAAATGTGAAAGTTAAATGCAACTGTCTATGAAAAATACAAAATCATCAACAATATTCCCAGTGACATATTTCCTAGATGACTCAATTTAAAGTTCCTTCCCTAAACCTCCTTCAAGCTGAGTTTTACAATTTTAAGTTTCTTTCCTAAGCCTCTTTAAAAGAGGGGTATACATCGCTGGAACGAACAAGACTAGAGCTCTCAATCAAGCTATAAACGGTTTATACAGCGAAAAAAATGTGAATGTTAAATGCAACTGTATATGAAAAATACAGAATCATCAACAATATTCACAGAGACATGTTTCCTAGATCAGTTAATTTTAAGTTGCTTTCCTAAGCCTCTATCAACGAGAGTTGTACATCATTGGAAACAACAAAATAAGAGCTTTCAATCACGTTATAAAAGGTTTATGCAGCGAAAAAAATTTGAAAATTAAATACAAATGTGTATGAAAAATACAGAATCACCAACAATATTCCCAGTACCATATTTCCTAGGTGAGTCAATTTTAAGTTCCTTTTCTAAACCTCTTTCAACCTGAATTTTACATCGTTGGAAAGAATAAATTAAGGGCTTCCTATCAAGCTTTAAACGGATTATTCAGCGAAAAAATGTGAAAGTTAAATACAACTGTATATGAAATATACAGAATCTACAACAATATTCCCAGTGTCATATTTGCTAGATGAGTCAATTTTAAATGTGAAAAAATGTGAAAGTTAAATACAACTGTATATGAAATATACAGAATCTACAACAATATTCCCAGTGTCATATTTGCTAGATGAGTCAATTTTAAATGTTTCTTTCCAAAGCCTCTTCAAACGAGAAGTATACATCGCTGGAAAGAACAAGATTAGAGCTCCCAATAAAGCTATAAATGGTTGATGCAACAAAAGAAATGTGAAAGTTAAATGCAACTGTATATGAAAAATACAGAATCATCAACAATATTCCCAGTGACATATTGCCTAGATTAGTCAATTTTAATTACATTTCCTAAGCCTCTTCAAACGAGAGGTATACATCGCTCGAAAGAACAAGATAAGAGCTCTCAATCAAGCTATAAACGGTTTATACAGCGAGAAAAATGTAAAAGTTAAAAGCAACTGTATATGAAAAATACAGAATCATCAATAATATTCCCAGTGACATATTTCTTAGATTAGTCAATTTTAAGTTTCTTTCCTAAGCCTCTTCAAACGAGAGGTAAACATCGCTGGAAAGAACAAGACTAGGGCTCTCAATCAAGCTATAAACGGTTTATGCAGCGAAATAAATGTGAAAGTTAAATGCTATTGTATATGAAAAATACAGAATCACCAACAATATTCCCATTGACATATATCCTAGATTAGTCAATTTTAAGTTTCTTTCCTAAGCCTCTTCAAACGAGGGGTATACATCGCTGGAAAGAACTATACTAGGGCTCCCAATCAAGCTGTAAACTGTTTATACAGCGAAAAAAATGTGAAAGTGAAATGCAACTGTATATGAAAAATACAGAATCATCAACAATATTCCCAGTGACATATTTCTTAGATTAGTCAATTTTAAGTTTCTTTCCTAAGCCTCTTCAAACGAGGGGTATACATCGCTGGAAAGAACAAGACTAGAGCTCTCAACCAAGCTATAAACGGTTTATGCAGCGAAATAAATGTGAAAGTTAAATGCAACTGTATATGAAAAATACAGAATCATTAACAATATTCCCAGTGACATATTTCCTAGATGAGTCAATTTTAAGTTCCTTTCTTAAGCCTCTATCAACGAGAGTTATACGTCGTTGGAAAGAACAAAATAAGAGCTTCCAATCACGTTATATATGTGGTTTATGCAGCGAAAAAAAGTTGAAAATGAAATACAACTGTTTATGAAAAATACAGAATCACCAACAATATTCCCAGTGTCATATATCCTAGATGAGTCAATTTTAAGTTCCTTTCCTAAACCTCTTTAAATCTGAGTTTTACATCGTTGGAGAGAGCAAGCTAAGAGCTTTCAATTAATCTATAAACGGTTTGTGCAACAAAACAAATGTGAATGTTAAATGTAACTGTATATGAAAAATACAGTATCATCAACAATATTCCCAGTGACATATTTCCTAGATTAGTCAATTTTAAGTTCATTTCCTAAGCCTCTTCAAACGAGAGGTATACAGGTCTGGAGAGAACAAGATTAGAGCTCCAAATCCAGCAATAAACAGTTTATGCAACAAAATAAATGCGATAGTTAAATGCAACAGTATATGAAAAACACAGAATCATCAACAATATTCCCAGTGACATATTTCCTAGATTAGTCAATTTTAAGTTTCTTTCCTAAGCCTCTTCAAACGAGACGTATACATCGCTGGAAAGAACAAGATTAGAGCTCCCAATCAAGCTATAAATGGTTGATGCAACAAAAGAAATGTGAGTTAAATGCAACTGTATATGAAAAATACAGAATCATAAACAATATTCCCAGTGACATATTTCCTAGATTAGTCAATTTTAATTACATTTCCTAAGCCTCTTCAAACGAGAGGTATACATCGCTGGAAAGAACAAGACTAGAGCTCTCAATCAAGCTATAAACGGTTTATGAAGCGAAATAAATGTGAAAGTTAAATGCAACTGTATATGAAAAATACAGAATCATCAACAATATTCCCAATGACACATTTCTTAGATTAGGCAATTTTAAGTTGCTTTCCTAAGCCTCTTCAAACGAGGTGTATATATCGCTGGAAAGAACAAGACTAGCGCTCTCAATCAAGCTATAAACGGTTTATGCAGCGAAATAAATGTGAAAGTTAAATGCAACTGTATATGAAAAATACTGAATCATCAACAATATTCCCAGTGACATATTTCTTAGATTAGGCAATTTTAAGTTTCTTTCCTAAGCCTCTTTAAAAGAGCGGTATACATCGCTGGAACGAACAGGACTAGAGCTCTCAATCAAGTTATAAACGGTTTATACAGAGAAATAAATGTGAAAGTTAAATGCAACTGTCTATGAAAAATACAAAATCATCAACAATATTCCCAGTGACATATTTCCTAGATGACTCAATTTAAAGTTCCTTCCCTAAACCTCCTTCAAGCTGAATTTTACAATTTTAAGATTCTTGCCTAACCCTCTTTAAAAGAGGGGTATACATCGCTGGAACGAACAAGACTAGAGCTCTCAATCAAGCTATAGACGATTTATACAGCGAAATAAATGTGAAAGTTAAATGCAACTGTATATGAAAAATACAGAATCATCAACAATATTCCCAGTGACATATTTCTTAGATTAGTCAATTTTAAGTTTCTTTCCTAAGCCTCTATCAACCAGAGTTATACATCGTTGGAAAGAACAAAACAAGGGCTTTCGATCACGCTATAAATGGTTTATGCAGCAAAAGAAATGTGAAAGTTAAATGCAACTGTCTATGAAAAATACAAAATCATCAACAATATTCCCAGTGACATATTTCCTAGATGAGTCAATTTTAAGTTCCTTTCTTAAGCCTCTATCAACGAGAGTTATACGTTATATATGTGGTTTATGCAGCGAAAAAAAGTTGAAAATTAAATACAACTGTATATGAAAAATACAGAACCACCAACAATATTCCCAGTGTCATATTTCCTAGATGAGTCAATTTTAAGTTCCTTTCCTAAACCTCTTTAAATCTGAGTTTGACATCGTTGGAGAGAGCAAGCTAAGAGCTTTCAATTAATCTATAAACGGTTTATGCAACAAAACAAATGTGAATGTTAAATGTAACTGTATATGAAAAATACAGTATCATCAACAATACTCCCAGTGACATATTTCCTAGATTAGTCAATTTTAAGTTCATTTCCTAAGCCTCTTCAAACGAGAGGTATACAGATCTGGAGAGAACAAGATTAGAGCTCCAAATCAAGCAATAAATAGGTTATGCAATAAAATAAATGCGATAGTTAAATGCAACAGTATATGAAAAATACAGAATCATCAACAATATTCCCAGTGACATATTTCCTAGATTAGTCAATTTTAAGCTTCTTTCCTAAGCTTCTTCAAACGAGACGTATACATCGCTGGAAAGAACAAGATTAGAGCTCCCAATCAAGCTATAAATGGTTCACGCAACAATAGAAATATGAGTTAAATGCAACTGTATATGAAAAATACAAAATCATAAACAATATTCCCATTGACATATTTCCTAGATTAGTCAATTTTAATTACATTTCCTAAGCCTCTTCAAACGAGAGGTATACATCGCTGGAAAGAACAAGACTAGAGCTCTCAATCAAGCTATAAACGGTTTATGAAGCGAGATAAGTGTGAAAGTTAAATGCAACTGTATATGAAAAATACAGAATCATCAATAATATTCCCAGTGACATATTTCTTAGATTAGTCAATTTTAAGTTTCTTTCCTAAGCCTCTTAAAAGAGCGGTATACATCGCTGGAACGAATAAGACTAGAGCTCTCAATCAAGTTATAAACGGTTTATACAGAGAAATAAATAATAAATGTGAAAGTTAAATGCAACTGTCTATGAAAAATACAAAATCATCAACAATATTCCCAGTGACATATTTCCTAGATGACCCAATTTAAAGTTCCTTCCCTAAACCTCCTTCAAGCTGAGTTTTACAATTTTAAGTTTCTTTCCTAAGCCTCTTCAAACGAGAGGTATACATCGCTGGAAAGGACAAGACTAGGGCTCTCAATCAAGCTATAAACGGTTTATGCAGCGAAATAAATGTGAAAGTTAAATACAACTGTATATGAAATATACAGAATCTACAACAATATTCCCAGTGTCATATTTGCTAGATAAGTCAATTTTAAGTTTCTTTCCTAAGTTCTTCAAACGAGAGGTATACATCGCTGGAAAGAACAAGATTAGAGCTCCCAATAAAGCTATAAATGGTTGATGCAACAAAAGAAATGTGAAAGTTAAATGCAACTGTATATGAAAAATACAGAATCATCAACAATATTCCCAGTGACATATTGCCTAGATTAGTCAATTTTAATTACATTTCCTAAGCCTCTTCAAACGAGAGGTATACATCGCTCGAAAGAACAAGATAAGAGCTCTCAATCAAGCTATAAACGGTTTATACAGCGAGAAAAATGTAAAAGTTAAAAGCAACTGTATATGAAAAATACAGAATCATCAATAATATTCCCAGTGACATATTTCTTAGATTAGTCAATTTTAAGTTTCTTTCCTAAGCCTCTTCAAACGAGAGGTAAACATCGCTGGAAAGAACAAGACTAGGGCTCTCAATCAAGCTATAAACGGTTTATGCAGCGAAATAAATGTGAAAGTTAAATGCTATTGTATATGAAAAATACAGAATCACCAACAATATTCCCATTGACATATATCCTAGATTAGTCAATTTTAAGTTTCTTTCCTAAGCCTCTTCAAACGAGGGGTATACATCGCTGGAAAGAACAATACTAGTGCTCCCAATCAAGCTGTAAACTGTTTATACAGCGAAAAAAATGTGAAAGTGAAATGCAACTGTATATGAAAAATACAGAATCATCAACAATATTCCCAGTGACATATTTCTTAGATTAGTCAATTTTAAGTTTCTTTCCTAAGCCTCTTCAAACGAGGGGTATACATCGCTGGAAAGAACAAGACTAGAGCTCTCAACCAAGCTATAAACGGTTTATGCAGCGAAATAAATGTGAAAGTTAAATGCAACTGTATATGAAAAATACAGAATCATCAACAATATTCCCAGTGACATATTTCCTAGATGAGTCAATTTTAAGTTCCTTTCTTAAGCCTCTATCAACGAGAGTTATACGTCGTTGGAAAGAACAAAATAAGAGCTTCCAATCACGTTATATATGTGGTTTATGCAGCGAAAAAAGGTTGAAAATTAAATACAACTGTTTATGAAAAATACAGAATCACCAACAATATTCCCAGTGTCATATATCCTAGATGAGTCAATTTTAAGTTCCTTTCCTAAACCTCTTTAAATCTGAGTTTTACATCGTTGGAGAGAGCAAGCTAAGAGCTTTCAATTAATCTATAAACGGTTTGTGCAACAAAACAAATGTGAATGTTAAATGTAACTGTATATGAAAAATACAGTATCATCAACAATATTCCCAGTGACATATTTCCTAGATTAGTCAATTTTAAGTTCATTTCCTAAGCCTCTTCAAACGAGAGGTATACAGGTCTGGAGAGAACAAGATTAGAGCTCCAAATCCAGCAATAAACAGTTTATGCAACAAAATAAATGCGATAGTTAAATGCAACAGTATATGAAAAACACAGAATCATCAACAATATTCCCAGTGACATATTTCCTAGATTAGTCAATTTTAAGTTTCTTTCCTAAGCCTCTTCAAACGAGACGAATACATCGCTGGAAAGAACAAGACTAGAGCTCCCAATCAAGCTATAAACGGTTTATACAGCGAAATAAATGTGAAAGTTAAATGCAACTGTATATGAAAAATACAGAATCATCAACAATATTCCCAATGACATATTTCTTAGATTAGGCAATTTTAAGTTGCTTTCCTAAGCCTCTTCAAACGAGGTGTATATATCGCTGGAAAGAACAAGACTAGCGCTCTCAATCAAGCTATAAACGGTTTATGCAGCGAAATAAATGTGAAAGTTAAATGCAACTGTATATGAAAAATACTGAATCATCAACAATATTCCCAGTGACATATTTCTTAGATTAGTCAATTTTAAGTTTCTTTCCTAAGCCTCTTTAAAAGAGCGGTATACATCGTTGGAACGAACAAGGCTAGAGCTCTCAATCAAGCTATAAACGGTTTATACAGCGAAATAAATGTGAAAGTTAAATGCAACTGTATATGAAAAATACAGAATCATCAACAATATTCCCAATGACATATTTCTTAGATTAGGCAATTTTAAGTTGCTTTCCTAAGCCTCTTCAAACGAGGTGTATATATCGCTGGAAAGAACAAGACTAGCGCTCTCAATCAAGCTATAAACGGTTTATGCAGCGAAATAAATGTGAAAGTTAAATGCAACTGTATATGAAAAATACTGAATCATCAACAATATTCCCAGTGACATATTTCTTAGATTAGGCAATTTTAAGTTTCTTTCCTAAGCCTCTTTAAAAGAGCGGTATACATCGCTGGAATGAACAGGACTAGAGCTCTCAATCAAGCTATAAACGATTTATACAGCGAAATAAATGTGAAAGTTAAATGCAACTGTCTATGAAAAATACAAAATCATCAACAATATTCCCAGTGACATATTTCCTAGATGACTCAATTTAAAGTTCCTTCCCTAAACCTCCTTCAAGCTGAATTTTACAATTTTAAGATTCTTGCCTAACCCTCTTTAAAAGAGGGGTATACATCGCTGGAACGAACAAGACTAGAGCTCTCAATCAAGCTATAAACGATTTATACAGCGAAATAAATGTGAAAGTTAAATGCAACTGTATATGAAAAATACAGAATCATCAACAATATTCCCAGTGACATATTTCTAAGATTAGTCAATTTTAAGTTTCTTTCCTAAGCCTCTTCAAACGAGGTGTATATATCGCTGGAAAGAACAAGACTAGCGCTCTCAATCAAGCTATAAACGGTTTATGCAGCGAAATAAATGTGAAAGTTAAATGCAACTGTATATGAAAAATACTGAATCATCAACAATATTCCCAGTGACATATTTCTAAGATTAGTCAATTTTAAGTTTCTTTCCTAAGCCTCTTCAAACGAGGTGTATATATCGCTGGAAAGAACAAGACTAGCGCTCTCAATCAAGCTATAAACGGTTGATGCAACAAAAGAAATGTGAGTTAAATGCAACTGTATATGAAAAATACAGAATCATAAACAATATTCCCAGTGACATATTTCCTAGAGTAGTCAATTTTAATTACATTTCCTAAGCCTCTTCAAACGAGAGGTATACATCGCTGGAAAGAACAAGACTAGAGCTCTCAATCAAGCTATAAACGGTTTATACAGCGAAATAAATGTGAAAGTTAAATGCAACTGTATATGAAAAATACAGAATCATCAACAATATTCCCAATGACATATTTCTTAGATTAGGCAATTTTAAGTTGCTTTCCTAAGCCTCTTCAAACGAGGTGTATATATCGCTGGAAAGAACAAGACTAGCGCTCTCAATCAAGCTATAAACGGTTTATGCAGCGAAATAAATGTGAAAGTTAAATGCAACTGTATATGAAAAATACTGAATCATCAACAATATTCCCAGTGACATATTTCTTAGATTAGGCAATTTTAAGTTTCTTTCCTAAGCCTCTTTAAAAGAGCGGTATACATCGCTGGAATGAACAGGACTAGAGCTCTCAATCAAGCTATAAACGATTTATACAGCGAAATAAATGTGAAAGTTAAATGCAACTGTCTATGAAAAATACAAAATCATCAACAATATTCCCAGTGACATATTTCCTAGATGACTCAATTTAAAGTTCCTTCCCTAAACCTCCTTCAAGCTGAATTTTACAATTTTAAGATTCTTGCCTAACCCTCTTTAAAAGAGGGGTATACATCGCTGGAACGAACAAGACTAGAGCTCTCAATCAAGCTATAAACGATTTATACAGCGAAATAAATGTGAAAGTTAAATGCAACTGTATATGAAAAATACAGAATCATCAACAATATTCCCAGTGACATATTTCTAAGATTAGTCAATTTTAAGTTTCTTTCCTAAGCCTCTATCAACCAGAGTTATACATCGTTGGAAAGAACAAAATAGGTGCTTTCGATCACGCTATAAACGGTTTATGCAGCAAAAGAAATGTGAAAGTTAAATGCAACTGTCTATGAAAAATACAAAATCATCAACAATATTCCCAGTGACATATTTCCTAGATGAGTCAATTTTAAGTTCCTTTCTTAAGCCTCTATCAACGAGAGTTATACGTTATATATGTGGTTTATGCAGCGAAAAAAAGTTGAAAATTAAATACAACTGTATATGAAAAATACAGAACCACCAACAATATTCCCAGTGTCATATTTCCTAGATGAGTCAATTTTAAGTTCCTTTCCTAAACCTCTTTAAATCTGAGTTTGACATCGTTGGAGAGAGCAAGCTAAGAGCTTTCAATTAATCTATAAACGGTTTATGCAACAAAACAAATGTGAATGTTAAATGTAACTGTATATGAAAAATACAGTATCATCAACAATACTCCCAGTGACATATTTCCTAGATTAGTCAATTTTAAGTTCATTTCCTAAGCCTCTTCAAACGAGAGGTATACAGATCTGGAGAGAACAAGATTAGAGCTCCAAATCAAGCAATAAACAGTTTATGCAATAAAATAAATGCGATAGTTAAATGCAACAGTATATGAAAAATACAGAATCATCAACAATATTCCCAGTGACATATTTCCTAGATTAGTCAATTTTAAGCTTCTTTCCTAAGCTTCTTCAAACGAGACGTATACATCGCTGGAAAGAACAAGATTAGAGCTCCCAATCAAGCTATAAATGGTTCACGCAACAATAGAAATATGAGTTAAATGCAACTGTATATGAAAAATACAGAATCATAAACAATATTCCCATTGACATATTTCCTAGATTAGTCAATTTTAATTACATTTCCTAAGCCTCTTCAAACGAGAGGTATACATCGCTGGAAAGAACAAGACTAGAGCTCTCAATCAAGCTATAAACGGTTTATGAAGCGAGATAAATGTGAAAGTTAAATGCAACTGTATATGAAAAATACAGAATCGTCAATAATATTCCCAGTGACATATTTCTTAGATTAGTCAATTTTAAGTTTCTTTCCTAAGCCTCTTAAAAGAGCGGTATACATCGCTGGAACGAATAAGACTAGAGCTCTCAATCAAGTTATAAACGGTTTATACAGAGAAATAAATAATAAATGTGAAAGTTAAATGCAACTGTCTATGAAAAATACAAAATCATCAACAATATTCCCAGTGACATATTTCCTAGATGACCCAATTTAAAGTTCCTTCCCTAAACCTCCTTCAAGCTGAGTTTTACAATTTTAAGTTTCTTTCCTAAGCCTCTTCAAACGAGAGGTATACATCGCTGGAAAGGACAAGACTAGGGCTCTCAATCAAGCTATAAACGGTTTATGCAGCGAAATAAATGTGAAAGTTAAATACAACTGTATATGAAATATACAGAATCTACAACAATATTCCCAGTGTCATATTTGCTAGATAAGTCAATTTTAAGTTTCTTTCCTAAGTTCTTCAAACGAGAGGTATACATCGCTGGAAAGAACAAGATTAGAGCTCCCAATAAAGCTATAAATGGTTGATGCAACAAAAGAAATGTGAAAGTTAAATGCAACTGTATATGAAAAATACAGAATCATCAACAATATTCCCAGTGACATATTGCCTAGATTAGTCAATTTTAATTACATTTCCTAAGCCTCTTCAAACGAGAGGTATACATCGCTGGAAAGGACAAGATAAGAGCTCTCAATCAAGCTATAAACGGTTTGTACAGCGAAAAAAATGTGAAAGTTAAATGCAACTGTATATGAAAAATACAGAATCATCAACAATATTCCCAGTGACATATTTCTTAGATTAGTCAATTTTAAGTTGCTTTCCTGAGCCTCTTCAAACGAGGGGTATATATCGCTGGAAAGAACAAGACTAGGGCTCTCAATCAAGCTATAAACGGTTTATGCAGCGAAATAAATGTGAAAGTTAAATGCTATTGTATATGAAAAATACAGAATCACCAACAATATTCCCATTGACATATTTCCTAGATGAGTCAATTTTAAGTTCCCTTTCTAAACCTCTTTCAACCTGAGTTTTACATCGTAGGAAATAACAAGCTAAGTGTTTTCAATTAAGCTATAAACGGTTATGCAACAAAACAAATGTCAAAGTTAAATGACACTGTATATGAAAAATACAGTATCATCAACAATAATCCCAGTGTCATATTTCCTAGAAGAGTCAATTTTAAGTTCCTTTCCTAACCTCTTTCAACCTAAGTTTTCCATCGTTGGAAAGAACAACCTAAGAGCTTTCAATTAAGCTATAAACGGTTTATGCAACAAAACAAATGTGAAAGTTAAATGTAACTGTATATGAAAAACACAGAATCATCAACAATATTCCCAGTGACATATTTCTTAGATTAGTCAATTTTAAGTTTCTTTCCTAAGCCTCTTCAAACGAGGGGTATACATCGCTGGAAAGAACAAGACTAGAGCTCTCAACCAAGCTATAAACGGTTTATGCAGCGAAATAAATGTGAAAGTTAAATGCAACTGTATATGAAAAATACAGAATCATCAACAATATTCCCAGTGACATATTGCCTAGATTAGTCAATTTTAATTACATTTCCTAAGCCTCTTCAAACGCGAGGTATACATCGCTCGAAAGAACAAGACTACAGCTTTCAATCAAGCTATAAACGGTTTATACAGCGAGAAAAACGTAAAAGTTAAAAGCAACTGTATATGAAAAATACAGAATCATCAACAATATTCCCAGTGACATATTTCTTAGATTAGTCAATTTTAAGTTTCTTTCCTAAGCCTCTTTAAAAGAGGGGTATACATCGCTAGAAGGAAAAAGACTAGAACTCTCAATCAAGCTATAAACAGTTTATACAGAGAAACAAATGTGAAAGTTAAATGCAACTGTCTATGAAAAATACAAAATCATCAACAATATTCCCAATGACATATTTCTTAGATTAGGCAATTTTAAGTTGCTTTCCTAAGCCTCTTCAAACGAGGTGTATATATCGCTGGAAAGAACAAGACTAGGGCTCTCAATCAAGCTATAAATGAAAAATACAGAATCATCAACAATATTCCCAGTGACATATTTCTTAGATTAGTCAATTTTAAGTTTCTTTCCTAAGCCTCTTTAAAAGAGGGGTATACATCGCTAGAAGGAAAAAGACTAGAACTCTCAATCAAGCTATAAACAGTTTATACAGCGAAATAAATGTGAAAGTTAAATGCAACTGTATATGAAAAATACTGAATCATCAACAATATTCCCAGTGACATATTTCTTAGATTAGGCAATTTTAAGTTTCTTTCCTAAGCCTCTTTAAAAGAGCGGTATACATCGCTGGAACGAACAGGACTAGAGCTCTCAATCAAGTTATAAACGGTTTATACAGCGAAATAAATGTGAAAGTTAAATGCAACTGTATATGAAAAATACAGAATCATCAACAATATTCCCAGTGACATATTTCTTAGATTAGTCAATTTTAAGTTTCTTTCCTAAGCCTCTATCAACCAGAGTTATACATCGTTGGAAAGAACAAAATAGGTGCTTTCGATCACGCTATAAACGGTTTATGCAGCAAAAGAAATGTGAAAGTTAAATGCAACTGTCTATGAAAAATACAAAATCATCAACAATATTCCCAGTGACATATTTCCTAGATGAGTCAATTTTAAGTTCCTTTCTTAAGCCTCTATCAACGAGAGTTATACGTTATATATGTGGTTTATGCAGCGAAAAAAAGTTGAAAATTAAATACAACTGTATATGAAAAATACAGAACCACCAACAATATTCCCAGTGTCATATTTCCTAGATGAGTCAATTTTAAGTTCCTTTCCTAAACCTCTTTAAATCTGAGTTTGACATCGTTGGAGAGAGCAAGCTAAGAGCTTTCAATTAATCTATAAACTGTTTATGCAACAAAACAAATGTGAATGTTAAATGTAACTGTATATGAAAAATACAGTATCATCAACAATACTCCCAGTGACATATTTCCTAGATTAGTCAATTTTAAGTTCATTTCCTAAGCCTCTTCAAACGAGAGGTATACAGATCTGGAGAGAACAAGATTAGAGCTCCAAATCAAGCAATAAACAGTTTATGCAATAAAATAAATGCGATAGTTAAATGCAACAGTATATGAAAAATACAGAATCATCAACAATATTCCCAGTGACATATTTCCTAGATTAGTCAATTTTAAGCTTCTTTCCTAAGCTTCTTCAAACGAGACGTATACATCGCTGGAAAGAACAAGATTAGAGCTCCCAATCAAGCTATAAATGGTTCACGCAACAATAGAAATATGAGTTAAATGCAACTGTATATGAAAAATACAGAATCATAAACAATATTCCCATTGACATATTTCCTAGATTAGTCAATTTTAATTACATTTCCTAAGCCTCTTCAAACGAGAGGTATACATCGCTGGAAAGAACAAGACTAGAGCTCTCAATCAAGCTATAAACGGTTTATGAAGCGAGATAAATGTGAAAGTTAAATGCAACTGTATATGAAAAATACAGAATCGTCAATAATATTCCCAGTGACATATTTCTTAGATTAGTCAATTTTAAGTTTCTTTCCTAAGCCTCTTAAAAGAGCGGTATACATCGCTGGAACGAATAAGACTAGAGCTCTCAATCAAGTTATAAACGGTTTATACAGAGAAATAAATAATAAATGTGAAAGTTAAATGCAACTGTCTATGAAAAATACAAAATCATCAACAATATTCCCAGTGACATATTTCCTAGATGACCCAATTTAAATTTCCTTCCCTAAACCTCCTTCAAGCTGAGTTTTACAATTTTAAGTTTCTTTCCTAAGCGTCTTCAAACGAGAGGTATACATCGCTGGAAAGGACAAGACTAGGGCTCTCAATCAAGCTATAAACGGTTTATGCAGCGAAATAAATGTGAAAGTTAAATACAACTGTATATGAAATATACAGAATCTACAACAATATTCCCAGTGTCATATTTGCTAGATAAGTCAATTTTAAGTTTCTTTCCTAAGTTCTTCAAACGAGAGGTATACATCGCTGGAAAGAACAAGATTAGAGCTCCCAATAAAGCTATAAATGGTTGATGCAACAAAAGAAATGTGAAAGTTAAATGCAACTGTATATGAAAAATACAGAATCATCAACAATATTCCCAGTGACATATTGCCTAGATTAGTCAATTTTAATTACATTTCCTAAGCCTCTTCAAACGAGAGGTATACATCGCTGGAAAGGACAAGATAAGAGCTCTCAATCAAGCTATAAACGGTTTGTACAGCGAAAAAAATGTGAAAGTTAAATGCAACTGTATATGAAAAATACAGAATCATCAACAATATTCCCAGTGACATATTTCTTAGATTAGTCAATTTTAAGTTGCTTTCCTGAGCCTCTTCAAACGAGGGGTATATATCGCTGGAAAGAACAAGACTAGGGCTCTCAATCAAGCTATAAACGGTTTATGCAGCGAAATAAATGTGAAAGTTAAATGCTATTGTATATGAAAAATACAGAATCACCAACAATATTCCCATTGACATATTTCCTAGATGAGTCAATTTTAAGTTCCCTTTCTAAACCTCTTTCAACCTGAGTTTTACATCGTAGGAAATAACAAGCTAAGTGTTTTCAATTAAGCTATAAACGGTTATGCAACAAAACAAATGTCAAAGTTAAATGACACTGTATATGAAAAATACAGTATCATCAACAATAATCCCAGTGTCATATTTCCTAGAAGAGTCAATTTTAAGTTCCTTTCCTAACCTCTTTCAACCTAAGTTTTCCATCGTTGGAAAGAACAACCTAAGAGCTTTCAATTAAGCTATAAACGGTTTATGCAACAAAACAAATGTGAAAGTTAAATGTAACTGTATATGAAAAACACAGAATCATCAACAATATTCCCAGTGACATATTTCTTAGATTAGTCAATTTTAAGTTTCTTTCCTAAGCCTCTTCAAACGAGGGGTATACATCGCTGGAAAGAACAAGACTAGAGCTCTCAACCAAGCTATAAACGGTTTATGCAGCGAAATAAATGTGAAAGTTAAATGCAACTGTATATGAAAAATACAGAATCATCAACAATATTCCCAGTGACATATTGCCTAGATTAGTCAATTTTAATTACATTTCCTAAGCCTCTTCAAACGCGAGGTATACATCGCTCGAAAGAACAAGACTACAGCTTTCAATCAAGCTATAAACGGTTTATACAGCGAGAAAAACGTAAAAGTTAAAAGCAACTGTATATGAAAAATACAGAATCATCAACAATATTCCCAGTGACATATTTCTTAGATTAGTCAATTTTAAGTTTCTTTCCTAAGCCTCTTTAAAAGAGGGGTATACATCGCTAGAAGGAAAAAGACTAGAACTCTCAATCAAGCTATAAACAGTTTATACAGAGAAACAAATGTGAAAGTTAAATGCAACTGTCTATGAAAAATACAAAATCATCAACAATATTCCCAATGACATATTTCTTAGATTAGGCAATTTTAAGTTGCTTTCCTAAGCCTCTTCAAACGAGGTGTATATATCGCTGGAAAGAACAAGACTAGGGCTCTCAATCAAGCTATAAACGGTTTATGCAGCGAAATAAATGTGAAAGTTAAATGCAACTGTATATGAAAAATACTGAATCATCAACAATATTCCCAGTGACATATTTCTTAGATTAGGCAATTTTAAGTTTCTTTCCTAAGCCTCTTTAAAAGAGCGGTATACATCGCTGGAACGAACAGGACTAGAGCTCTCAATCAAGTTATAAACGGTTTATACAGCGAAATAAATGTGAAAGTTAAATGCAACTGTATATGAAAAATACTGAATCATCAACAATATTCCCAGTGACATATTTCCTAGATGACTCAATTTAAAGTTCCTTCCCTAAACCTCCTTCAAGCTGAATTTTACAATTTTAAGATTCTTGCCTAACCCTCTTTAAAAGAGGGGTATACATCGCTGGAACGAACAAGACTAGAGCTCTCAATCAAGCTATAAACGATTTATACAGCGAAATAAATGTGAAAGTTAAATGCAACTGTATATGAAAAATACAGAATCATCAACAATGTTCCCAGTGACATATTTCTTAGATTAGTCAATTTTAAGTTTCTTTCCTAAGCCTCTATCAACCAGAGTTATACATCGTTGGAAAGAACAAAATAGGTGCTTTCGATCACGCTATAAACGGTTTATGCAGCAAAAGAAATGTGAAAGTTAAATGCAACTGTCTATGAAAAATACAAAATCATCAACAATATTCCCAGTGACATATTTCCTAGATGATTCAATTTTAAGTTCCTTTCTTAAGCCTCTATCAACGAGAGTTATACGTTATATATGTGGTTTATGCAGCGAAAAAAAGTTGAAAATTAAATACAACTGTATATGAAAAATACAGAACCACCAACAATATTCCCAGTGTCATATTTCCTAGATGAGTCAATTTTAAGTTCCTTTCCTAAACCTCTTTAAATCTGAGTTTTACATCGTTGGAGAGAGCAAGCTAAGAGCTTTCAATTAATCTATAAACGGTTTATGCAACAAAACAAATGTGAATGTTAAATGTAACTGCATATGAAAAATACAGTATCATCAACAATACTCCCAGTGACATATTTCCTAGATTAGTCAATTTTAAGTTCATTTCCTAAGCGTCTTCAAACGAGAGGTATACAGATCTGGAGAGAACAAGATTAGAGCTCCAAATCAAGCAATAAACAGTTTATGCAATAAAATAAATGCGATAGTTAAATGCAACAGTATATGAAAAATACAGAATCATCAACAATATTCCCAGTGACATATTTCCTAGATTAGTCAATTTTAAGCTTCTTTCCTAAGCGTCTTCAAACGAGACGTATACATCGCAGGAAAGAACAAGATTAGAGCTCCCAATCAAGCTATAAATGGTTCACGCAACAAAAGAAATATGAGTTAAATGCAACTGTATATGAAAAATACAGAATCATAAACAATATTCCCATTGACATATTTCCTAGATTAGTCAATTTTAATTACATTTCCTAAGCCTCTTCAAACGAGATGTATACATCGCTGGAAAGAACAAGACTAGAGCTCTCAATCAAGCTATAAACGGTCTATGCAGCGAGATAAATGTGAAAGTTAAATGCAACTGTATATGAAAAATACAGAATCATCAACAATATTCCCAGTGACATATTTCTTAGATTAGTCAATTTTAAGTTGCTTTCCTAAGCCTCTTCAAACGAGGGGTATATATCGCTGGAAAGAACAAGACTAGGGCTCTCAATCAAGCTATAAACGGTTTATGCAGCGAAATAAATGTGAAAGTTAAATGCTATTGTATATGAAAAATACGGAATCACCAACAATATTCCCATTGACATATTTCCTAGATGACCCAATTTAAAGTTCCTTCCCTAAACCTCCTTCAAGCTGAGTTTTACAATTTTAAGTTTCTTTCCTAAGCCTCTTCAAACGAGAGGTATACATCGCTGGAAAGAACAAGATTAGAGCTCCCAATAAAGCTATAAATGGTTGATGCAACAAAAGAAATGTGAAAGTTAAATGCAACTGTATATGAAAAATACAGAATCATCAACAATATTCCCAGTGACATATTGCCTAGATTAGTCAATTTTAATTACATTTCCTAAGCCTCTTCAAACGAGAGGTATACATCGCTGGAAAGGACAAGATAAGAGCTCTCAATCAAGCTATAAACGGTTTATACAGCGAAAAAAATGTGAAAGTTAAATGCAACTGTATATGAAAAATACAGAATCATCAACAATATTCCCAGTGACATATTTCTTAGATTAGTCAATTTTAAGTTTCTTTCCTAAGCCTCTTAAAAGAGCGGTATACATCGCTGGAACGAATAAGACTAGAGCTCTCAATCAAGTTATAAACGGTTTATACAGAGAAATAAATAATAAATGTGAAAGTTAAAGGCAACTGTCTATGAAAAATACAAAATCATCAACAATATTCCCAGTGACATATTTCCTAGATGACCCAATTTAAAGTTCCTTCCCTAAACCTCCTTCAAGCTGAGTTTTACAATTTTAAGTTTCTTTCCTAAGCCTCTTCAAACGAGAGGTATACATCGCTGGAAAGAACAAGATTAGAGCTCCCAATAAAGCTATAAATGGTTGATGCAACAAAAGAAATGTGAAAGTTAAATGCAACTGTATATGAAAAATACAGAATCATCAATAATATTCCCAGTGACATATTTCTTAGATTAGTCAATTTTAAGTTTCTTTCCTAAGCCTCTTCAAACGAGAGGTATACATCGCTGGAACGAATAAGACTAGAGCTCTCAATCAAGTTATAAACGGTTTATACAGAGAAATAAATAATAAATGTGAAAGTTAAAGGCAACTGTCTATGAAAAATACAAAATCATCAACAATATTCCCAGTGACATATTTCCTAGATGACCCAATTTAAAGTTCCTTCCCTAAACCTCCTTCAAGCTGAGTTTTACAATTTTAAGTTTCTTTCCTAAGCCTCTTCAAACGAGAGGTATACATCGCTGGAAAGAACAAGATTAGAGCTCCCAATAAAGCTATAAATGGTTGATGCAACAAAAGAAATGTGAAAGTTAAATGCAACTGTATATGAAAAATACAGAATCATCAACAATATTCCCAGTGACATATTGCCTAGATTAGTCAATTTTAATTACATTTCCTAAGCCTCTTCAAACGAGAGGTATACATCGCTGGAAAGGACAAGATAAGAGCTCTCAATCAAGCTATAAACGGTTTATACAGCGAAAAAAATGTGAAAGTTAAATGCAACTGTATATGAAAAATACAGAATCATCAACAATATTCCCAGTGACATATTTCTTAGATTAGTCAATTTTAAGTTGCTTTCCTAAGCCTCTTCAAACGAGGGGTATATATCGCTGGAAAGAACAAGACTAGGGCTCTCAATCAAGCTATAAACGGTTTATGCAGCGAAATAAATGTGAAAGTTAAATGCTATTGTATATGAAAAATACGGAATCACCAACAATATTCCCATTGACATATTTCCTAGATGAGTCAATTTTAAGTTCCCTTTCTAAACCTCTTTCAACCTGAGTTTTACATCGTAGGAAATAACAAGCTAAGTGTTTTCAATTAAGCTATAAACGGTTATGCAACAAAACAAATGTCAAAGTTAAATGACACTGTATATGAAAAATACAGTATCATCAACAATAATCCCAGTGTCATATTTCCTAGATGAGTCAATTTTAAGTTCCTTTCCTAACCTCTTTCAACCTAAGTTTTCCATCGTTGGAAAGAACAACCTAAGAGCTTTCAATTAAGCTATAAACGGTTTATGCAACAAAACAAATGTGAAAGTTAAATGTAACTGTATATGAAAAACACAGAATCATCAACAATATTCCCAGTGACATATATCCTAGATTAGTCAATTTTAAGTTTCTTTCCTAAGCCTCTTCAAACGAGGGGTATACATCGCTGGAAAGAACAAGACTAGAGCTCTCAACCAAGCTATAAACGGTTTATGCAGCGAAATAAATGTGAAAGTTAAATGCAACTGTATATGAAAAATACAGAATCATCAACAATATTCCCAGTGACATATTTCTTAGATTAGTCAATTTTAAGTTTCTTTCCTAAGCCTCTTTAAAAGAGGGGTATACATCGTTAGAAGGAAAAAGACTAGAACTCTCAATCAAGCTATAAACAGTTTATACAGAGAAACAAATGTGAAAGTTAAATGCAACTGTCTATGAAAAATACAAAATCATCAACATTTTTCCCAGTGACATATTTCCTAGATGACTCAATTTTAAGTTTCTTTCCTAAGCCTCTATCAACCAGAGTTATACATCGTTGGAAAGAACAAAATAGGTGCTTTCGATCACGCTATAAACGGTTTATTCAGCAAAAGAAATGTGAAAGTTAAATGCAACTCTCTATGAAAAATACAAAATCATCAACAATATTCCCAGTGACATATTTCCTAGATGATTCAATTTTAAGTTCCTTTCTTAAGCCTCTATCAACGAGAGTTATACGTCGTTGGAAAGAACAAAATAAGAGCTTCCAATCACGTTATATATGTGGTTTATGCAGCGAAAAAAAGTTGAAAATTAAATACAAATGTATATGAAAAATACAGAATCACCAGCAATATTCCCAGTGTCATATTTCCTAGATGAGTCAATTTTAAGTTCCTTTCCTAAACTTCTTTAAATCTGAGTTTTACATCGTTGGAGAGAGCAAGCTAAGAGCTTTCAATTAATCTATAAACGGTTTATGCAACAAAACAAATGTGAATGTTAAATGTAACTGTATATGAAAAATACAGTATCATCAACAATATTCCCAGTGACATATTTCCTAGATTAGTCAATTTTAAGTTCATTTCCTAAGCCTCTTCAAACGAGAGGTATACAGATCTGGAGAGAACAAGATTAGAGCTCCAAATCAAGCAATAAACAGTTTATGCAACAAAAGAAATGTGAGTTAAATGCAACAGTATATGAAAAATACAGAATCATCAACAATATTTCCAGTGACATATTTCCTAGATTAGTCAATTTTAAGTTTCTTTCCTAAGCCTCTTCAAACGAGACGTATACATCGCTGGAAAGAACAAGATTAGAACTCCCAATCAAGCTATAAATGGTTGATGCAACAAAAGAAATGTGAGTTAAATGCAACTGTATATGAAAAATACAGAATCATAAACAATATTCCCAGTGACATATTTCCTAGATTAGTCAATTTTAATTACATTTCCTAAGCCTCTTCAAACGAGAGGTATACATCGAGGGAAAGGACAAGATAAGAGCTCTCAATAAAGCTATAAACGGTTTATACAGCGAGAAAAATGTAAAAGTTAAATGCAACTGTATATGAAAAATACAGAATCATCAACAATATTCCCAGTGACATATTTCTTAGATTAGTCAATTTTAAGTTTCTTTCCTAAGCCTCTTCAAACGAGAGGTATACATCGCTGGAAAGAACAAGACTAGAGCTCTCAATCAAGCTATAAACGGTTTATACAGAGAAAAAAAATGTGAAAGTTAAATGCAACTGTATATGAAAAATACAGAATCATCAATAATATTCCCAGTGACATATTTCTTAGATTAGTCAATTTTAAGTTTCTTTCCTAAGCCTCTTCAAACGAGATGTATACAGATCTGGAGAGAACAAGATTAGAGCTCCAAATCAAGCAATAAACAGTTTATGCAACAAAAGAAATGTGAGTTAAATGCAACAGTATATGAAAAATACAGAATCATCAACAATATTTCCAGTGACATATTTCCTAGATTAGTCAATTTTAAGTTTCTTTCCTAAGCCTCTTCAAACGAGACGTATACATCGCTGGAAAGAACAAGATTAGAGCTCCCAATCAAGCTATAAATGGTTGATGCAACAAAAGAAATGTGAGTTAAATGCAACTGTATATGAAAAATACAGAATCATAAACAATATTCCCAGTGACATATTTCCTAGATTAGTCAATTTTAATTACATTTCCTAAGCCTCTTCAAACGAGAGGTATACATCGAGGGAAAGGACAAGATAAGAGCTCTCAATAAAGCTATAAACGGTTTATACAGCGAGAAAAATGTAAAAGTTAAATGCAACTGTATATGAAAAATACAGAATCATCAACAATATTCCCAGTGACATATTTCTTAGATTAGTCAATTTTAAGTTTCTTTCCTAAGCCTCTTCAAATGAGGGGTATATATCGCTGGAAAGAACAAGACTAGGGCTCTCAATCAAGCTATAAACGGTTTATGCAGCGAAATAAATGTGAAAGTTAAATGCTATTGTATATGAAAAATACAGAATCACCAACAATATTCCCATTGACATATTTCCTAGATGAGTCAATTTTAAGTTCCCTTTCTAAACCTCTTTCAACCTGAGTTTTACATCGTTGGAAATAACAAGCTAAGAGTTTTCAATTAAGCTATAAACGGCTATGCAACAAAACAAATGTGAAAGTTAAATGCCACTGTATATGAAAAATACATTATCATCAACAATAATCCCAGTGTCATATTTCCTAGATGAGTTAATTTTAAGTTCATTTCCTAAACCTCTTTCAACGTAAGTTTTCCATCGTTGGAAATAACAAGCTAAGAGTTTTCAATTAAGCTATATACGTTTTATGCAAAAAAACAAATGTGCAAGTTAAATGCCACTGTATATGAAAAATACAGTATCATCAACAATAATCCCAGTGTGATATTTTCTAGATGAGTCAATTTTAAGTTCCTTTCCTAACCTCTTTCAACCTAAGTTTTCCATCGTTAGAAAGAACAACCTAAGAGCTTTCAATTAAGCTATAAACGGCTTATGCAACAAAACAAATGTGAAAGTTAAATGTAACTGTATATGAAAAACACAGAATCATCAACAATATTCTCAGTGACATATATCCTAGATTAGTCAATTTTAAGTTTCTTTCCTAAGCCTCTTCAAACGAGGGGTATACATTGGTGGAAAGAACAATACTAGGGCTCCCAATCAAGCTATAAACGGTTTATACAGCGAAAAAAATGTGAAAGTTAAATGCAACTGTATATGAAAAATACAGAATCATCAACAATATTCCCAGTGACATATTTCTTAGATTAGTTAATTTTAAGTTTCTTTCCTAAGCCTCTTCAAACGAGGGGTATACATCGCTGGAAAGAACAAGACTAGAGCTCTCAATCAAGCTATAAACGCTTTATACAGAGAAAAAAAATGTGAAAGTTAAATGCAACTGTATATGAAAAATACAGAATCATCAACAATATTCCCAGTGACATATTTCTTAGATTAGTCAATTTTAAGTTTCTTTCCTAAGCTTCTTTAAAAGAGGGGTATACATCGCTGGAAGGAAAAAGACTAGAACTCTCAATCAAGCTATAAACAGTTTATACAAAGAAACAAATGTGAAAGTTAAATGCAACTGTCTATGAAAAATACAAAATCATCAACAATATTACCAGTGACATATTTCCTAGATGACTCAATTTTAAGTTTCTTTCCTAAGCCTCTATCAACCAGAGTTATACATCGTTGGAAAGAACAAAATAGGTGCTTTCGATCACGCTATAAACGGTTTATGCAGCAAAAGAAATGTGAAAGTTAAATGCAACTGTCTATGAAAAATACAAAATCATCAACAATATTCCCGGTGAAATATTTCCTAGATGAGTCAATTTTAAGTTCCTTTCTTAGGCCTCTATCAACGAGAGTTATACGTCGTTGGAAAGAACAAAATAAGAGCTTCCAAGCACGTTATATATGTGGTTTATGCAGCGAAAAAAAGTTGAAAATTAAATACAACTGTATATGAAAAATACAGAATCACCAACAATATTCCCAGTGTCATATTTCCTAGATGAGTCAATTTTAAGTTCCTTTCCTAAACCTCTTCAAACGAGACGTATACATCGGTGGAAAGAACAAGATTAGAGCTCCCAATCAAGCTATAAATGGTTGATGCAACAAAAGAAATGTGAGTTAATTGCAACTATATATGAAAAATACAGAATCATAAACAATATTCCCAGTGACATATTTCCTAGATTAGTCAATTTTAATTACATTTCCTAAGCCTCTTCAAACGAGAGGTATACATCGATGGAAAGGACAAGATAAGAGCTCTCAATCAAGCTATAAACGGTTTATGCAATGAGAAAAATGTGAAAGTTAAATGCAACTGTATATGAAAAATACAGAATCATCAACAATATTCCCAGTGACATATTTCTTAGATTAGTCAATTTTAAGTTGCTTTCCTAAGCCTCTTCAAATGAGGGGTATATATCGCTGGAAAGAACAAGACTAGGGCTCTCAATCAAGCTATAAACGGTTTATGCAGCGAAATAAATGTGAAAGTTAAATGCTATTGTATATGAAAAATACAGAATCACCAACAATATTCCCATTGACATATTTCCTAGATGAGTCAATTTTAAGTTCCCTTTCTAAACCTCTTTCAACCTGAGTTTTACATCGTTGGAAATAACAAGCTAAGAGTTTTCAATTAAGCTATAAACGGCTATGCAACAAAACAAATGTGAAAGTTAAATGCCACTGTATATGAAAAATACATTATCATCAACAATAATCCCAGTGTCATATTTCCTAGATGAGTTAATTTTAAGTTCATTTCCTAAACCTCTTTCAACGTAAGTTTTCCATCGTTGGAAATAACAACCTAAGAGTTTTCAATTAAGCTATATACGTTTTATGCAAAAAAACAAATGTGCAAGTTAAATGCCAATGTATATGAAAAATACAGTATCATCAACAATAATCCCAGTGTGATATTTTCTAGATGAGTCAATTTTAAGTTCCTTTCCTAACCTCTTTCAACCTAAGTTTTCCATCGTTAGAAAGAACAACCTAAGAGCTTTCAATTAAGCTATAAGCGGTTTATGCAACAAAACAAATGTGAAAGTTAAATGTAACTGTATATGAAAAACACAGAATCATCAACAATATTCTCAGTGACATATATCCTAGATTAGTCAATTTTAAGTTTCTTTCCTAAGCCTCTTCAAACGAGGGGTATACATTGCTGGAAAGAACAATACTAGGGCTCCCAATCAAGCTATAAACGGTTTATACAGCGAAAAAAATGTGAAAGTGAAATGCAACTGTATATGAAAAATACAGAATCATCAACAATATTCCCAGTGACATATTTCTTAGATTAGTTAATTTTAAGTTTCTTTCCTAAGCCTCTTCAAACGAGGGGTATACATCGCTGGAAAGAACAAGACTAGAGCTCTCAACAAAGCTATAAACGGTTTACGCAGCGAAATAAATGTGAAAGTTAAATGCAACTGTATATGAAAAATACAGAATCATCAACAATATTCCCAGTGACATATTTCTTAGATTAGTCAATTTTAAGTTTCTTTCCTAAGCTTCTTTAAAAGAGGGGTATACATCGCTGGAAGGAAAAAGACTAGAACTCTCAATCAAGCTATAAACAGTTTATACAAAGAAACAAATGTGAAAGTTAAATGCAACTGTCTATGAAAAATACAAAATCATCAACAATATTACCAGTGACATATTTCCTAGATGACTCAATTTTAAGTTTCTTTCCTAAGCCTCTATCAACCAGAGTTATACATCGTTGGAAAGAACAAAATAGGTGCTTTCGATCATGCTATAAACGGTTTATGCAGCAAAAGAAATGTGAAAGTTAAATGCAACTGTCTATGAAAAATACAAAATCATCAACAATATTCCCAGTGACATATTTCCTAGATGAGTCAATTTTAAGTTCCTTTCTTAAGCCTCTATCAACGAGAGTTATACGTCGTTGGAAAGAACAAAATAAGAGCTTCCAATCACGTTATATATGTGGTTTATGCAGCGAAAAAAATTTGAAAATTAAATACAACTGTATATGAAAAATACAGAATCACCAACAATATTCCCAGTGTCATATTTCCTAGATGAGTCAATTTTAAGTTCCTTTCCTAAACCTCTTTAAATCTGAGTTTTACATCGTTGGAGAGAGCAAGCTAAGAGCTTTCAATTAATCTATAAACGGTTTATGCAACAAAACAAATGTGAATGTTAAATGTAACTGTATATGAAAAATACAAAGTCATCAACAATATTCCCAGTGGCATATTTCTTAGATTAGTCAATTTTAAGTTTCCTTCCTAAGCCTCTTCAAACGAGAGGTATACATCGCTGGAAAGGACAAGATAAGAGCTCTCAATCAAACTATAAACGGTTTATACAGCGAGAAAAATGTAAAAGTTAAAAGCAACTGTATATGAAAAATACAGAATCATCAACAATATTCACAGTGACATATTTCTTAGATTAGTCAATTTTAAGTTTCTTTCCGAAGCCTCTTAAACAGAGAGGTATACATTGCTGGAAAGAACAAGACTAGGGCTCTCAATCAAGCTATAAACGGTTTATACAGCTGAAGAAATGTGAATGTTAAATGCAACTGTATATGAAAAATGCAGAATCATCAATAATATTCCCAGTGACATATTTCTTACATTAGTCAATTTTAAGTTTCTTTCCTAAGCCTCTTCAAACGAGAGGTACATATCGCTGGAGAGAACAAGACTAGAGCTCTCAATCAAGCTATAAACGGTTTAAACAGCGAAAAAAATGTGAAAGTTAAATGCAACTGTATATGAAAAATACAGAATCATCAACAATATTCCCAGTGACATATTTCTTAGATTAGTCAATTTTAAGTTGCTTTCCTAAGCTTCTTCAAACGAGGAGTATACATCGCTGGAAAGAACAAGACTAGGGCTCTCAATCAAGCTATAAACGGTTTATGCAGCGAAATAAATGTGAAAGTTAAATGCAACTGTATATGAAAAATACAGAATCATCAACAATATTCCCAGTGACATATTTCTTATATTAGTCAATTTTAAGTTTCTTTCCTAATCTTCTTTAAAAGAGCAGTATACATCGCTGCAAAGAACAAGACTAGAGCTCTCAATCAAGTCATAAACGGTTTATGCAGCGAAATAAATGTGAAAGTTAAATGCAACTGTATATGAAAAATACAAAATCATCAGCAATATTCACAGAGACATATTTCCTAGATCAGTCAATTTTAAGTTGCTTTCCTAAGCCTCTATCAACGAGAGTTGTACATCATTTTAAACAACAAAATAAGAGCTTTCAATCACGCTATAAAAGGTTTATGCAGCGAAAAAAATTTGAAAACTAAATACAAATGTATATGAAAAATACAGAATCACCAACAATATTTCCAGTGTCATATTTCCTATGTGAGTCAATTTTAAGTTCCTTTTCTAAACATCTTTCAACCTGAATTTTACATCGTTGGAAAGAATAAACTAAGGGCTTCCTATCAAGCTTTAAACGGTTTATGCAGCGAAAAAATGTGAAAGTTAAATACAACTGTATATGAAAGATACAGAATCGTCAACAATATTCCCAGTGTCATATTTGCTAGATGAGTCAATTTTAAGTTTCTTTCCTAAGCCTCTTCAAACGGGAGGTATACATCGCCGGAAAGAACAAGACTACAGCTTTCAATCAAGCTATAAACGGTTTAAAGAGCAAAAAAATATGAATGTTAAATGCAACTGTATATGAAAAATACAGAATCATCAATAATATTCCCAGTGACATATTTCTTAGATTAGTCAATTTTAAGTTTCTTTCCTAAGCCTCTTCAAACGAGAGGTATACATCGCTCGAAAGAACAAGACTACAGCTTTCAATCAAGCTATAAACGGTTTATACAGCGAAATAAATGTGAAAGTTAAATGCAACTGTATATGCAAAATACAGAATCATCAATAATATTCCCAGTGACATATTTGCTAGATGAGTCAATTTTAAGTTTCTTTCGTAAGCCTCCTCAAACGAGAGGTATACATCGCTGGAAAGAACAAGGCTAGAGCTCTCAATCAAGCTATAAACGGTTTATACACCGAAAAAAATGTGAAAGTTAAATGCAACTGTACATGAAAAATACAGAATCATCAACAATATTCCCAGTGACATATTACCTATATTAGTCAATTTTAATTACATTTCCTAAGCCGCTTCAAACGAGATGTATACATCGCTGGAAAGGACAAGATAAGAGCTCTCAATCAAACTATAAACGGTTTATACAGCGAGAAAAATGTAAAAGTTAAAAGCAACTGTATATGAAAAATACAGAATCATCAACAATATTCACAGTGACATATTTCTTAGATTAGTCAATTTTAAGTTTCTTTCCTAAGCCTCTTCAAACGGGAGGTATACATCGCCGGAAAGAACAAGACTACAGCTTTCAATCGAGCTATAAACGGTTTATAGAGCAAAAAAATATGAATGTTAAATGCAACTGTATATGAAAAATACAGAATCATCAATAATATTCCCAGTGACATATTTCTTAGATTAGTCAATTTTAAGTTTCTTTCCTAAGCCTCTTCAAACGAGAGGTATACATCGCTCGAAAGAACAAGACTACAGCTTTCAATCAAGCTATAAACGGTTTATAGAGCAAAAAAATATGAATGTTAAATGCAACTGTATATGCAAAATACAGAATCATCAATAATATTCCCAGTGACATATTTGCTAGATGAGTCAATTTTAAGTTTCTTTCCTAAGCCTCTTCAAACGAGAGGTATACATCGCTCGAAAGAACAAGACTACAGCTTTCAATCAAGCTATAAACGGTTTATAGAGCAAAAAAATATGAATGTTAAATGCAACTGTATATGAAAAATACAGAATCACCAACAATATTTCCAGTGTCATATTTCCTATGTGAGTCAATTTTAAGTTCCTTTTCTAAACATCTTTCAACCTGAATTTTACATCGTTGGAAAGAATAAACTAAGGGCTTCCTATCAAGCTTTAAACGGTTTATGCAACAAAACAAATGTGAATGTTAAATGTAACTGTATATGAAAAATACAAAGTCATCAACAATATTCCCAGTGGCATATTTCTTAGATTAGTCAATTTTAAGTTTCCTTCCTAAGCCTCTTCAAACGAGAGGTATACATCGCTGGAAAGGACAAGATAAGAGCTCTCAATCAAACTATAAACGGTTTATACAGCGAGAAAAATTTAAAGTTAAAAGCAACTGTATATGAAAAATACAGAATCATCAACAATATTCACAGTGACATATTTCTTAGATTAGTCAATTTTAAGTTTCTTTGCGAAGCCTCTTAAACAGAGAGGTATACATTGCTGGAAAGAACAAGACTACAGCTTTCAATCAAGCTATAAACGGTTTATACAGCTGAAGAAATGTGAATGTTAAATGCAACTGTATATGAAAAATGCAGAATCATCAATAATATTCCCAGTGACATATTTCTTACATTAGTCAATTTTAAGTTTCTTTCCTAAGCTTCTTCAAACGAGAGGTACATATCGCTGGAGAGAACAAGACTAGAGCTCTCAATCAAGCTATAAACGGTTTAAACAGCGAAAAAAATGTGAAAGTTAAATGCAACTGTATATGAAAAATACAGAATCATCAACAATATTCCCAGTGACATATTTCTTAGATTAGTCAATTTTAAGTTGCTTTCCTAAGCCTCTTCAAACGAGGAGTATACATCGCTGGAAAGAACAAGACTAGGGCTCTCAATCAAGCTATAAACGATTTATGCAGCGAAATAAATGTGAAAGTTAAATGCAACTGTATATGAAAAATACAGAATCATCAACAATATTCCCAGTGACATATTTCTTATATTAGTCAATTTTAAGTTTCTTTCCTAATCTTCTTTAAAAGAGCAGTATACATCGCTGCAAAGAACAAGACTAGAGCTCTCAATCAAGTCATAAACGGTTTATGCAGCGAAATAAATGTGAAAGTTAAATGCAACTGTATATGAAAAATACAAAATCATCAGCAATATTCACAGAGACATATTTCCTAGATCAGTCAATTTTAAGTTGCTTTCCTAAGCCTCTATCAACGAGAGTTGTACATCATTTTAAACAACAAAATAAGAGCTTTCAATCACGCTATAAAAGGTTTATGCAGCGAAAAAAATTTCAAAACTAAATACAAATGTATATGAAAAATACAGAATCACCAACAATATTTCCAGTGTCATATTTCCTATGTGAGTCAATTTTAAGTTCCTTTTCTAAACATCTTTCAACCTGAATTTTACATCGTTGGAAAGAATAAACTAAGGGCTTCCTATCAAGCTTTAAACGGTTTATGCAGCGAAAAAATGTGAAAGTTAAATACAACTGTATATGAAAGATACAGAATCGTCAACAATATTCCCAGTGTCATATTTGCTAGATGAGTCAATTTTAGGTTTCTTTCCTAAGCCTCTTCAAACGAGAGGTATAATCGCTGGAAAGAACAAGATTAGAGCTCCCAATCAAGCTATAAATGGTTGATGCAACAAAAGAAATGTGAAAGTTAAATGCAACTGTATATGAAAAATACAGAATCGTCAACAATATTCCCAGTGACATATTGCCTAGATTAGTCAATTTTAATTACATTTCCTAAGCCTCTTCAAACGAGATGTATACATCGCTGGAAAGGACAAGATAAGAGCTCTCAATCAAGCTAAAAACGGTTTACACAGCGAGAAAAATGTAAAAGTTAAATGCAACTGTATATGAAAAATACAGAATCATCAACAATATTCCCAGTGACATATTTCTTAGATTATTCAATTTTAAGTTTCTTTCCTAAGCCTCTTAAACCGAGAGGTATACAGTGCTGGAAAGAACAAGACTACAGCTTTCAATGAAGCTGTAAACGGTTTATAAAGCGAAAAGAAATGTGAATGTTAAATGCAACTGTATATGAAAAATACAGAATCATCAATAATATTCCCAGTGACATATTTCTTAGATTAGTCAATTTTAAGTTTCTTTCCTAAGCCTCTTCAAACGAGAGGTATACATCGCTCGAAAGAGTAAGACTACAGCTTTCAATCAAGCTATAAACGGTTTATACAGCGAAAAAATGTGAATGTTAAATGCAACTGTATATGAAAAATACAGAATCATCAATAATATTCCCAGTGACATATTTCTTAGATTAGTCAATTTTAAGTTTCTTTCCTAAGCCTCTTCAAACGAGAGGTATACATCGCTCGAAAGAACAAGACTACAGCTTTCAATCAAGCTATAAACGTTTTATACAGCGAAAAAATGTGAATGTTAAATGCAACTGTATATGAAAAATACAGAATCATCAATAATATTCCCAGTGACATATTTCTTAGATTAGTCAATTTTAAGTTTCTTTCCTAAGCCTCTTCAAACGAGAGGTATACATCGCTCGAAAGAACAAGACTACAGCTTTCAATCAAGCTATAAACGGTTTATACAGCGAAAAAATGTGAATGTTAAATGCAACTGTATATGAAATATACAGAATCATCAATAATATTCCCAGTGACATATTTCTTAGATTAGTTAATTTTAAGTTTCTTTCCTAAGCCTCTTCAAACGAGAGGTATACATCGCTCGAAAGAACAAGACTACAGCTTTCAATCAAGCTATAAACGGTTTATACAGCGAAAAAATGTGAATGTTAAATGCAACTGTATATGAAAAATACAGAATCATCAATAATATTCCCAGTGACATATTTCTTACATTAGTCAATTTTAAGTTTCTTTCCTAAGCCTCTTCAAACGAGAGGTACATATCGCTGGAGAGAACAAGACTAGAGCTCTCAATCAAGCTATAAACGGTTTAAACAGCGAAAAAAATGTGAAAGTTAAATGCAACTGTATATGAAAAATACAGAATCATCAACAATATTCCCAGTGACATATTTCTTAGATTAGTCAATTTTAAGTTGCTTTCCTAAGCCTCTTCAAACGAGGAGTATACATCGCTGGAAAGAACAAGACTAGGGCTCTCAATCAAGCTATAAACGGTTTATGCAGCGAAATAAATGTGAAAGTTAAATGCAACTGTATATGAAAAATACAGAATCATCAACAATATTCCCAGTGACATATTTCTTATATTAGTCAATTTTAAGTTTCTTTCCTAATCTTCTTTAAAAGAGCAGTATACATCGCTGCAAAGAACAAGACTAGAGCTCTCAATCAAGTCATAAACGGTTTATGCAGCGAAATAAATGTGAAAGTTAAATGCAACTGTATATGAAAAATACAAAATCATCAGCAATATTCACAGAGACATATTTCCTAGATCAGTCAATTTTAAGTTGCTTTCCTAAGCCTCTATCAACGAGAGTTGTACATCATTTTAAACAACAAAATAAGAGCTTTCAATCACGCTATAAAAGGTTTATGCAGCGAAAAAAATTTCAAAACTAAATACAAATGTATATGAAAAATACAGAATCACCAACAATATTTCCAGTGTCATATTTCCTATGTGAGTCAATTTTAAGTTCCTTTTCTAAACATCTTTCAACCTGAATTTTACATCGTTGGAAAGAATAAACTAAGGGCTTCCTATCAAGCTTTAAACGGTTTATGCAGCGAAAAAATGTGAAAGTTAAATACAACTGTATATGAAAGATACAGAATCGTCAACAATATTCCCAGTGTCATATTTGCTAGATGAGTCAATTTTAGGTTTCTTTCCTAAGCCTCTTCAAACAAGAGCTATAATCGCTGGAAAGAACAAGATTAGAGCTCCCAATCAAGCTATAAATGGTTGATGCAACAAAAGAAATGTGAAAGTTAAATGCAACTGTATATGAAAAATACAGAATCGTCAACAATATTCCCAGTGACATATTGCCTAGATTAGTCAATTTTAATTACATTTCCTAAGCCTCTTCAAACGAGATGTATACATCGCTGGAAAGGACAAGATAAGAGCTCTCAATCAAGCTAAAAACGGTTTATACAGCGAGAAAAATGTAAAAGTTAAATGCAACTGTATATGAAAAATACAGAATCATCAACAATATTCCCAGTGACATATTTCTTAGATTATTCAATTTTAAGTTTCTTTCCTAAGCCTCTTAAACCGAGAGGTATACAGTGCTGGAAAGAACAAGACTACAGCTTTCAATCAAGCTATAAACGTTTTATACAGCGAAAAAATGTGAATGTTAAATGCAACTGTATATGAAAAATACAGAATCATCAATAATATTCCCAGTGACATATTTCTTAGATTAGTCAATTTTAAGTTTCTTTCCTAAGCCTCTTCAAACGAGAGGTATACATCGCTCGAAAGAATAAGACTACAGCTTTCAATCAAGCTATAAACGGTTTATACAGCGAAAAAATGTGAATGTTAAATGCAACTGTATATGAAAAATACAGAATCATCAATAATATTCCCAGTGACATATTTCTTAGATTAGTCAATTTTAAGTTTCTTTCCTAAGCCTCTTCAAACGAGAGGTATACATCGCTCGAAAGAACAAGACTAGAGCTTTCAATCAAGCTATAAACGTTTTATACAGCGAAAAAATGTGAATGTTAAATGCAACTGTATATGAAAAATACAGAATCATCAATAATATTCCCAGTGACATATTTCTTAGATCAGTCAATTTTAAGTTTCTTTCCTAAGCCTCTTCAAACGAGAGGTATACATCGCTCGAAAGAACAAGACTACAGCTTTCAATCAAGCTATAAACGGTTTATACAGCGAAAAAATGTGAATGTTAAATGCAACTGTATATGAAATAAACAGAATTATCAATAATATTCCCAGTGACATATTTCTTAGATTAGTTAATTTTAAGTTTCTTTCCTAAGCCTCTTCAAACGAGAGGTATACATCGCTCGAAAGAACAAGACTACAGCTTTCAATCAAGCTATAAACGGTTTATACAGCGAAAAAATGTGAATGTTAAATGCAACTGTATATGAAAAATACAGAATCATCAATAATATTCCCAGTGACATATTTGCTAGATGAGTCAATTTTAAGTTTCTTTCCTAAGCCTCTTCAAACGAGTGGTATACATCGCTGGAAAGAACAAGACTAGAGCTCTCAATCAAGCTATAAACGGTTTATACAGCGAAAAAATGTGAATATTAAATGCAACTGTATATGAAAAATACAGAATCATCAATAATATTCCCAGTGACATATTTCTTAGATTAGTCAATTTTAAGTTTCTTTCCTAAGCCTCTTCAAACGAGAGGTATACATCGCTCGAAAGAATAAGACTACAGCTTTCAATCAAGCTATAAACGGTTTATACAGCGAAAAAATATGAATGTTAAATGCAACTGTATATGAAAAATACAGAATCATCAATAATATTCCCAGTGACATATTTGCTAGATGAGTCAATTTTAAGTTTCTTTCCTAAGCCTCTTCAAACGAGTGGTATACATCGCTGGAAAGAACAAGACTAGAGCTCTCAATCAAGCTATAAACGGTTTATACAGCGAAAAAATGTGAATATTAAATGCAACTGTATATGAAAAATACAGAATCATCAATAATATTCCCAGTGACATATTTGCTAGATGAGTCAATTTTAAGTTTCTTTCCTAAGCCTCTGCAAACGAGAGGTATACATCGCTGGAAAGAACAAGACTAGAGCTCTCAATCAAGCTATAAACGGTTTATACAGCGAAAAAATGTGAATGTTAAATGCAACTGTATATGAAAAATACAGAATCATCAATAATATTCCCAGTGACATATTTCTTAGATTAGTCAATTTTAAGTTTCTTTCCTAAGCCTTTTCAAACGAGAGGTATACATCGCTGGAGAGAACAAGACTAGAGCTCTCAATCAAGCTATAAACGGTTTATACAGCGAAAAAAATGTGAATGTTAAATGCAACTGTATATGAAAAATACAGAATCATCAATAATATTCCCAGTGACATATTTCTTAGATTAGTCAATTTTAAGTTTCTTTCCTAAGCCTCTTCAAACGAGAGGTATACATCGCTCGAAAGAATAAGACTACAGCTTTCAATCAAGCTATAAACGGTTTATACAGCGAAAAAATATGAATGTTAAATGCAACTGTATATGAAAAATACAGAATCATCAATAATATTCCCAGTGACATATTTGCTAGATGAGTCAATTTTAAGTTTCTTTCCTAAGCCTCTTCAAACGAGTGGTATACATCGCTGAAAAGAACAAGACTAGAGCTCTCAATCAAGCTATCAACGGTTTATACAGCGAAAAAATGTGAATATTAAATGCAAATGTATATGAAAAATACAGAATCATCAACAATATTCCCAATGACATATTTCTTAGATTAGTCAATTTTAAGTTGCTTTCCTAAGCCTCTTCAAACGAGGAGTATACATCGCTGGAAAAAACAAGGCTAGAGCTCTCAATCAAGCTATAAACGGTTTATGCAGCGAAATAAATGTGAAAGTTAAGTGCAACTGTATATGAAAAATGCAGAATCATCAACAATATTCCCAGTGACATATTTCTTATATTAGTCAATTTTAAGTTTCTTTCCTAAGCTTCTTTAAAAGAGCGGTATACATCGCTTTAAAGAACAAGACTAGAGCTCTCAATCTAGTCATAAACGGTTTATGCAGCGAAATAAATGTGAAAGTTAAATGCAACTGTATATGAAAAATACAGAATCATCAGCAATATTCACAGAGACATATTTCCTAGATCAGTCAATTTTAAGTTGCTTTCCTAAGCCTCTATCAACGAGAGTTGTACATCGTTGGAAACAACAAAATAAGAGCTTTCAATCACGTTACAAAAGGTTTATGCAGCGAAAAAATGTGAATGTTAAATGCAACTGTATATGAAAAATACAGAATCATCAATAATATTCCCAGTGACATATTTGCTAGATGAGTCAATTTTAAGTTTCTTTCCTAAGCCTCTTCAAACGAGTGGTATACATCGCTGGAAAGAACAAGACTAGAGCTCTCAATCAAGCTATAAACGGTTTATACAGCGAAAAAATGTGAATATTAAATGCAACTGTATATGAAAAATACAGAATCATCAATAATATTCCCAGTGACATATTTGGTAGATGAGTCAATTTTAAGTTTCTTTCCTAAGCCTCTGCAAACGAGAGGTATACATCGCTGGAAAGAACAAGACTAGAGCTCTCAATCAAGCTATAAACGGTTTATACAGCGAAAAAATATGAATGTTAAATGCAACTGTATATGAAAAATACAGAATCATCAATAATATTCCCAGTGACATATTTCTTAGATTAGTCAATTTTAAGTTTCTTTCCTAAGCCTTTTCAAACGAGAGGTATACATCGCTGGAGAGAACAAGACTAGAGCTCTCAATCAAGCTATAAACGGTTTATACAGCGAAAAAAATGTGAAAGTTAAATGCAACTGTATATGAAAAATACAGAATCATCAGCAATATTCACAGAGACATATTTCCTAGATCAGTCAATTTTAAGTTGCTTTCCTAAGCCTCTATCAACGAGAGTTGTACATCGTTGGAAACAACAAAATAAGAGCTTTCAATCACGTTACAAAAGGTTTATGCAGCGAAAAAAATTTGAAAATTTAATACAAATGTATATGAAAAATACAGAATCACCAACAATATTTCCAGTGCCATATTTCCTAGGTGAGTCAATTTTAAGTTCCTTTTCTAAACATCTTTCAACCTGAATTTTACATCGTTGGAAAGAATAAACTAAGGGCTTCCTACCAAGCTTTAAACGGTTTATGCAGCGAAAAAATGTGAAAGTTAAATACAACTGTATATGAAAGATACAGAATCGTAAACAATATTCCCAGTGTCATATTTGCTGGATGAGTCAATTTTAAGTTTCTTTCCTAAGCCTCTTCAAACGAGAGGTATACATCGCTGGAAAGAACAAGATTAGAGCTCCCAATAAGGCTCTAAATGGTTGAAGCAGCAAAAGAAATGTGAAAGTTAAATGCAACTGTATATGGAAAATACAGAATCATCAACAATATTCCCAGTGACATATTTCTTAGATTAGTCAATTTTAAGTTTCTTTCCTAAGCCTCTTCAAACGAGAGGTATACATCGCTCGAAAGAATAAGACTACAGCTTTCAATCAAGCTATAAACGGTTTATACAGCGAAAAAATATGAATGTTAAATGCAACTGTATATGAAAAATACAGAATCATCAATAATATTCCAAGTGAGATATTTGCTAGATGAGTCAATTTTAAGTTTCTTTCCTAAGCCTCTTCAAACGAGTGGTATACATCGCTGCAAAGAACAAGACTAGAGCTCTCAATCAAGCTATAAACGGTTTATACAGCGAAAAAATGTGAATATTAAATGCAACTGTATATGAAAAATACAGAATCATCAATAATATTCCCAGTGACATATTTGCTAGATGAGTCAATTTTAAGTTTCTTTCCTAAGCCTCTTCAAACGAGAGGTATACATCGCTGGAAAGAACAAGACTAGAGCTCTCAATCAAGCTATAAACGGTTTATACAGCGAAAAAATGTGAATGTTAAATGCAACTGTATATGAAAAATACAGAATCATCAATAATATTCCCAGTGACATATTTCTTACATTAGTCAATTTTAAGTTTCTTTCCTAAGCCTCTTCAAACGAGAGGTATACATCGCTCGAAAGAATAAGACTACAGCTTTCAATCAAGCTATAAACGGTTTATACAGCGAAAAAATATGAATGTTAAAAGCAACTGTATATGAAAAATACAGAATCATCAATAATATTCCCAGTGACATATTTGCTAGATGAGTCAATTTTAAGTTTCTTTCCTAAGCCTCTTCAAACGAGTGGTATACATCGCTGGAAAGAACAAGACTAGAGCTCTCAATCAAGCTATAAACGGTTTATACAGCGAAAAAATGTGAATATTAAATGCAACTGTATATGAAAAATACAGAATCATCAATAATATTCCCAGTGACATATTTGCTAGAAGAGTCAATTTCAAGTTTCTTTCCTAAGCCTCTTCAAACGAGAGGTATACATCGCTGGAAAGAACAAGACTAGAGCTCTCAATCAAGCTATAAACGGTTTATACAGCGAAAAAAAGTGAATGTTAAATGCAACTGTATATGAAAAATACAGAATCATCAATAATATTCCCAGTGACATATTTCTTAGATTAGTCAATTTTAAGTTTCTTTCCTAAGCCTCTTCAAACGAGAGGTATACATCGCTCGAAAGAATAAGACTACAGCTTTCAATCAAGCTATAAACGGTTTATACAGCGAAAAAATATGAATTTTAAATGCAACTATATATGAAAAATACAGAATCATCAATAATAGTCCCAGTGACATATTTGCTAGATGAGTCAATTTTAAGTTTCTTTCCTAAGCCTCTTCAAACGAGTGGTATACATCGCTGGAAAGAACAAGACTAGAGCTCTCAATCAAGCTATAAACGGTTTATACAGCGAAAAAATGTGAATATTAAATGCAACTGTATATGAAAAATACAGAATCATCAATAATATTCCCAGTGACATATTTGGTAGATGAGTCAATTTTAAGTTTCTTTCCTAAGCCTCTGCAAACGAGAGGTATACATCGCTGGAAAGAACAAGACTAGAGCTCTCAATCAAGCTATAAACGGTTTATACAGCGAAAAAATGTGAATGTTAAATGCAACTGTATATGAAAAATACAGAATCATCAATAATATTCCCAGTGACATATTTCTTAGATTAGTCAATTTTAAGTTTCTTTCCTAAGCCTTTTCAAACGAGAGGTATACATCGCTGGAGAGAACAAGACTAGAGCTCTCAATCAAGCTATAAACGGTTTATACAGCGAAAAAAATGTGAATGTTAAATGCAACTGTATATGAAAAATACAGAATCATCAATAATATTCCCAGTGACATATTTCTTAGATTAGTCAATTTTAAGTTTCTTTCCTAAGCCTCTTCAAACGAGAGGTATACATCGCTCGAAAGAATAAGACTACAGCTTTCAATCAAGCTATAAACGGTTTATACAGCGAAAAAATATGAATGTTAAATGCAACTGTATATGAAAAATACAGAATCATCAATAATATTCCAAGTGAGATATTTGCTAGATGAGTCAATTTTAAGTTTCTTTCCTAAGCCTCTTCAAACGAGTGGTATACATCGCTGCAAAGAACAAGACTAGAGCTCTCAATCAAGCTATAAACGGTTTATACAGCGAAAAAATGTGAATATTAAATGCAACTGTATATGAAAAATACAGAATCATCAATAATATTCCCAGTGACATATTTGCTAGATGAGTCAATTTTAAGTTTCTTTCCTAAGCCTCTTCAAACGAGAGGTATACATCGCTGGAAAGAACAAGACTAGAGCTCTCAATCAAGCTATAAACGGTTTATACAGCGAAAAAATGTGAATGTTAAATGCAACTGTATATGAAAAATACAGAATCATCAATAATATTCCCAGTGACATATTTCTTACATTAGTCAATTTTAAGTTTCTTTCCTAAGCCTCTTCAAACGAGAGGTATACATTGCTGGAAAGAACAAGACTAGAGCTCTCAATCAAGCTATAAACGGTTTATGCAGCGAAATAAATGTGAAAGTTAAGTGCAACTGTATATGAAAAATGCAGAATCATCAACAATATTCCCAGTGACATATTTCTTATATTAGTCAATTTTAAGTTTCTTTCCTAAGCTTCTTTAAAAGAGCGGTATACATCGCTGGAAAGAACAAGACTAGAGCTCTCAATCTAGTCATAAACGGTTTATGCAGCGAAATAAATGTGAAAGTTAAATGCAACTGTATATGAAAAATACAGAATCATCAGCAATATTCACAGAGACATATTTCCTAGATCAGTCAATTTTAAGTTGCTTTCCTAAGCCTCTATCAACGAGAGTTGTACATCGTTGGAAACAACAAAATAAGAGCTTTCAATCACGTTACAAAAGGTTTATGCAGCGAAAAAAATTTGAAAATTTAATACAAATGTATATGAAAAATACAGAATCACCAACAATATTTCCAGTGCCATATTTCCTAGGTGAGTCAATTTTAAGTTCCTTTTCTAAACATCTTTCAACCTGAATTTTACATCGTTGGAAAGAATAAACTAAGGCCTTCCTACCAAGCTTTAAACGGTTTATGCAGCGAAAAAATGTGAAAGTTAAATACAACTGTATATGAAAGATACAGAATCGTAAACAATATTCCCAGTGTCATATTTGCTGGATGAGTCAATTTTAAGTTTCTTTCCTAAGCCTCTTCAAACGAGAGGTATACATCGCTGGAAAGAACAAGATTAGAGCTCCCAATAAGGCTCTAAATGGTTGAAGCAGCAAAAGAAATGTGAAAGTTAAATGCAACTGTATATGGAAAATACAGAATCATCAACAATATTCCCAGTGACATATTGCCTAGATTAGTCAATTTTAATTACATTTCCTAAGCCTCTTCAAACTAGAGGTATACATCGCTGGAAAGGACAAGATAAGAGCTCTCAATCAAGCTATAAACGGTTTATACAGCGAGAAAAATGTAAAAGTTAAAAGCAACTGTATTTGAAAAATACAGAATCATCAACAATATTTCCAGTGACATATTTCTTAGATTAGTCAATTTTAAGTTTCTTTCCTAAGCCTCTTATACCGAGAGGTATACATTGCTGGAAAGAACAAGACTACAGCTTTCAATCAAGCTATAAACGGTTTATACAGCGGAAGAAATGTGAATGTTAAATGCAACTGTATATGAAAAGTGCAGAATCATCAATAATATTCCCAGTGACATATTTCTTACATTAGTCAATTTTAAGTTTCTTTCCTAAGCCTCTTCAAACGAGAGGTATACATCGCTCGAAAGAACAAGACTACAGCTTTCAATCAAGCTATAAACGGTTTATACAGCGAAAAAATGTGAATGTTAAATGCAACTGTATATGAAAAATACAGAATCATCAATAATATTCCCAGTGACATATTTCATAGATTAGTCATTTTTAAGTTTCTTTCCTAAGCCTCTTCAAACGAGAGGTATACATCGCTCCAAAGAACAAGACTACAGCTTTCAGTCAAGCTATAAACGGTTTATACAGCGAAAAAATGTGAATGTTAAATGCAACTGTATATGAAATATACAGAATCATCAATAATATTCCCAGTGACATATTTCTTAGATTAGTTAATTTTAAGTTTCTTTCCTAAGCCTCTTCAAACGAGAGGTATACATCGCTCGAAAGAACAAGACTACAGCTTTCAATCAAGCTATAAACGGTTTATACAGCGAAAAAATGTGAATGTTAAATGCAACTGTATATGAAAAATACAGAATCATCAATAATATTCCCAGTGACATATTTCTTAGATTAGTCAATTTTAAGTTTCTTTCCTAAGCCTTTTCAAACGAGAGGTATACATCGCTGGAGAGAACAAGACTAGAGCTCTCAATCAAGCTATAAACGGTTTATACAGCGAAAAAAATGTGAATGTTAAATGCAACTGTATATGAAAAATACAGAATCATCAATAATATTCCCAGTGACATATTTCTTAGATTAGGCAATTTTAAGTTTCTTTCCTAAGCCTCTTCAAACGAGAGGTATACATCGCTCGAAAGAATAAGACTACAGCTTTCAATCAAGCTATAAACGGTTTATACAGCGAAAAAATATGAATGTTAAATGCAACTGTATATGAAAAATACAGAATCATCAATAATATTCCCAGTGACATATTTGCTAGATGAGTCAATTTTAAGTTTCTTTCCTAAGCCTCTTCAAACGAGTGGTATACATCGCTGGAAAGAACAAGACTAGAGCTCTCAATCAAGCTATAAACGGTTTATACAGCGAAAAAATGTGAATATTAAATGCAACTGTATATGAAAAATACAGAATCATCAATAATATTCCCAGTGACATATTTGCTAGATGAGTCAATTTTAAGTTTCTTTCCTAAGCCTCTTCAAACGAGAGGTATACATCGCTGGAAAGAACAAGACTAGAGCTCTCAATCAAGCTATAAACGGTTTATACAGCGAAAAAATGTGAATGTTAAATACAACTGTATATGAAAAATACAGAATCATCAATAATATTCCCAGTGACATATTTCTTACATTAGTCAATTTTAAGTTTCTTTCCTAAGCCTCTTCAAACGAGAGGTATACATCGCTGGAAAGAACAAGACCAGAGCTCTCAATCGAGCTATAAACGGTTTATGCAGCGAAATAAATGTGAAAGTTAAATGCAACTGTATATGAAAAATGCAGAATCATCAACAATATTCCCAGTGACATATTTCTTATATTAGTCAATTTTAAGTTTCTTTCCTAAGCTTCTTTAAAAGAGCGGTATACATCGCTGGAACGAACAAGACTAGAGCTCTCAATCTAGTCATAAACAGTTTATGCAGCGAAATAAATGTGAAAGTTAAATGCAACTGTATATGAAAAATACAGAATCATCAGCAATTTTCACAGAGACATATTTCCTGGATCAGTCAATTTTAAGTTGCTTTCCTAAGCCTCTATCAACGAGAGTTGTACATCGTTGGAAACAACAAAATAAGAGCTTTCAATCACGTTACAAAAGGTTTATGCAGCGAAAAAAATTTGAAAATTTAATACAAATGTATATGAAAAATACAGAATCACCAACAATATTTCCAGTGCCATATTTCCTAGGTGAGTCAATTTTAAGTTCCTTTTCTAAACATCTTTCAACCTGAATTTTACATCGTTGGAAAGAATAAACTAAGGGCTTCCTACCAAGCTTTAAACGGTTTATGCAGCGAAAAAATGTGAAAGTTAAATACAACTGTATATGAAAGATACAGAATCGTAAACAATATTCCCAGTGTCATATTTGCTGGATGAGTCAATTTTAAGTTTCTTTCCTAAGCCTCTTCAAACGAGAGGTATACATCGCTGGAAAGAACAAGATTAGAGCTCCCAATAAGGCTCTAAATGGTTGAAGCAGCAAAAGAAATGTGAAAGTTAAATGCAACTGTATATGGAAAATACAGAATCATCAACAATATTCCCAGTGACATATTGCCTAGATTAGTCAATTTTAATTACATTTCCTAAGCCTCTTCAAACTAGAGGTATACATCGCTGGAAAGGACAAGATAAGAGCTCTCAATCAAGCTATAAACGGTTTATACAGCGAGAAAAATGTAAAAGTTAAAAGCAACTGTATTTGAAAAATACAGAATCATCAACAATTTTCCCAGTGACATATTTCTTAGATTAGTCAATTTTAAGTTTCTTTCCTAAGCCTCTTAAACCGAGAGGTATACATTGCTGGAAAGAACAAGACTACAGCTTTCAATCAAGCTATAAACGGTTTATACAGCGGAAGAAATGTGAATGTTAAATGCAACTGTATATGAAAAGTGCAGAATCATCAATAATATTCCCAGTGACATATTTCTTACATTAGTCAATTTTAAGTTTCTTTCCTAAGCCTCTTCAAACGCTATAAACGGTTTATACAGCGAAAAAATGTGAATATTAAATGCAACTGTATATGAAAAATACAGAATCATCAATAATATTCCCAGTGACATATTTGCTAGATGAGTCAATTTTAAGTTTCTTTCCTAAGCCTCTTCAAACGAGAGGTATACATCGCTGGAAAGAACAAGACTAGAGCTCTCAATCAAGCTATAAACGGTTTATACAGCGAAAAAATGTGAAAGTTAAATGCAACTGTCTATGAAAAATACAAAATCATCAACAATATTCCCAGTGACATATTTCCTAGATGAGTCAATTTTAAGTTCCTTTCTTAAGCCTCTATCAACGAGAGTTATACGTCGTTGGAAAGAACAAAATAAGAGCTTCCAATCACGTTATATATGTGGTTTATGCAGCGAAAAAAATTTGAAAATTAAATACAACTGTATATGAAAAATACAGAATCACCAACAATATTCCCAGTGTCATATTTCCTAGATGAGTCAATTTTAAGTTCCTTTCCTAAACCTCTTTAAATCTGAGTTTTACATCGTTGGGGAGAGCAAGCTAAGAGCTTTCAATTAATCTATAAACGGTTTATGCAACAAAACAAATGTGAATGTTAAATGTAACTGTATATGAAAAATACAAAGTCATCAACAATATTCCCAGTGGCATATTTCTTAGATTAGTCAATTTTAAGTTTCCTTTCTAAGCCTCTTCAAACGAGAGGTATACATCGCTGGAAAGGACAAGATAAGAGCTCTCAATCAAACTATAAACGGTTTATACAGCGAGAAAAATGTAAAAGTTAAAAGCAACTGTATATGAAAAATACAGAATCATCAACAATATTCACAGTGACATATTTCTTAGATTAGTCAATTTTAAGTTTCTTTCCGAAGCCTCTTAAACAGAGAGGTATACATTGCTGGAAAGAACAAGACTACAGCTTTCAATCAAGCTATAAACGGTTTATACAGCTGAAGAAATGTGAATGTTAAATGCAACTGTATATGAAAAATGCAGAATCATCAATAATATTCCCAGTGACATATTTCTTACATTAGTCAATTTTAAGTTTCTTTCCTAAGCTTCTTCAAACGAGAGGTACATATCGCTGGAGAGAACAAGACTAGAGCTCTCAATCAAGCTATAAACGGTTTAAACAGCGAAAAAAATGTGAAAGTTAAATGCAACTGTATATGAAAAATACAGAATCATCAACAATATTCCCAGTGACATATTTCTTAGATTAGTCAATTTTAAGTTTCGTTCCTAAGCCTCTTCAAACGAGGAGTATACATCGCTGGAAAGAACAAGACTAGGGCTCTCAATCAAGCTATAAACGGTTTATGCAGCGAAATAAATGTGAAAGTTAAATGCAACTGTATATGAAAAATACAGAATCATCAACAATATTCCCAGTGACATATTTCTTATATTAGTCAATTTTAAGTTTCTTTCCTAATCTTCTTTAAAAGAGCAGTATACATCGCTGCAAAGAACAAGACTAGAGCTCTCAATCAAGTCATAAACGGTTTATGCAGCGAAATAAATGTGAAAGTTAAATGCAACTGTATATGAAAAATACAAAATCATCAGCAATATTCACAGAGACATATTTCCTAGATCAGTCAATTTTAAGTTGCTTTCCAAAGCCTCTATCAACGAGAGTTGTACATCATTTTAAACAACAAAATAAGAGCTTTCAATCACGCTATAAAAGGTTTATGCAGCGAAAAAAATTTGAAAACTAAATACAAATGTATATGAAAAATACAGAATCACCAACAATATTTCCAGTGTCATATTTCCTATGTGAGTCAATTTTAAGTTCCTTTTCTAAACATCTTTCAACCTGAATTTTACATCGTTGGAAAGAATAAACTAAGGGCTTCCTATCAAGCTTTAAACGGTTTATGCAACAAAACAAATGTGAATGTTAAATGTAACTGTTTATGAAAAATACAAAGTCATCAACAATATTCCCAGTGGCATATTTCTTAGATTAGTCAATTTTAAGTTTCCTTCCTAAGCCTCTTCAAACGAGAGGTATACATCGCTGGAAAGGACAAGATAAGAGCTCTCAATCAAACTATAAACGGTTTATACAGCGAGAAAAATGTAAAAGTTAAAAGCAACTGTATATGAAAAATACAGAATCATCAACAATATTCACAGTGACATATTTCTTAGATTAGTCAATTTTAAGTTTCTTTCCGAAGCCTCTTAAACAGAGAGGTATACATTGCTGGAAAGAACAAGACTACAGCTTTCAATCAAGCTATAAACGGTTTATACCGCTGAAGAAATGTGAATGTTAAATGCAACTGTATATGAAAAATGCAGAATCATCAATAATATTCCCAGTGACATATTTCTTACATTAGTCAATTTTAAGTTTCTTTCCTAAGCCTCTTCAAACGAGAGGTACATATCGCTGGAGAGAACAAGACTAGAGCTCTAAATCAAGCTATAAACGGTTTAAACAGCGAAAAAAATGTGAAAGTTAAATGCAACTGTATATGAAAAATACAGAATCATCAACAATATTCCCAGTGACATATTTCTTAGATTAGTCAATTTTAAGTTGCTTTCCTAAGCCTCTTCAAACGAGGAGTATACATCGCTGGAAAGAACAAGACTAGGGCTCTCAATCAAGCTATAAACGGTTTATGCAGCGAAATAAATGTGAAAGTTAAATGCAACTGTATATGAAAAATACAGAATCATCAACAATATTCCCAGTGACATATTTCTTATATTAGTCAATTTTAAGTTTCTTTCCTAATCTTCTTTAAAAGAGCAGTATACATCGCTGCAAAGAACAAGACTAGAGCTCTAAATCAAGTCATAAACGGTTTATGCAGCGAAATAAATGTGAAAGTTAAATGCAACTGTATATGAAAAATACAAAATCATCAGCAATATTCACAGAGACATATTTCCTAGATCAGTCAATTTTAAGTTGCTTTCCTAAGCCTCTATCAACGAGAGTTGTACATCATTTTAAACAACAAAATAAGAGCTTTCAATCACGCTATAAAAGGTTTATGCAGCGAAAAAAATTTGAAAACTAAATACAAATGTATATGAAAAATACAGAATCACCAACAATATTTCCAGTGTCATATTTCCTATGTGAGTCAATTTTAAGTTCCTTTTCTAAACATCTTTCAACCTGAATTTTACATCGTTGGAAAGAATAAACTAAGGGCTTCCTATCAAGCTTTAAACGGTTTATGCAGCGAAAAAATGTGAAAGTTAAATACAACTGTATATGAAAGATACAGAATCGTCAACAATATTCCCAGTGTCATATTTGCTAGATGAGTCAATTTTAGGTTTCTTTCCTAAGCCTCTTCAAACGAGAGGTATAATCGCTGGAAAGAACAAGATTAGAGCTCCCAATCAAGCTATAAATGGTTGATGCAACAAAAGAAATGTGAAAGTTAAATGCAACTGTATATGAAAAATACAGAATCGTTAACAATATTCCCAGTGACATATTGCCTAGATTAGTCAATTTTAATTACATTTCCTAAGCCTCTTCAAACGAGATGTATACATCGCTGGAAAGGACAAGATAAGAGCTCTCAATCAAGCTATAAACGGTTTATACAGCGAGAAAAATGTAAAAGTTAAATGCAACTGTATATGAAAAATACAGAATCATCAACAATATTCCCAGTGACATATTTCTTAGATTATTCAATTTTAAGTTTCCTTCCTAAGCCTCTTAAACCGAGAGGTATACAGTGCTGGAAAGAACAAGACTACAGCTTTCAATGAAGCTGTAAACGGTTTATACAGCGAAAAAAAATGTGAATGTTAAATGCAACTGTATATGAAAAATACAGAATCATCAATAATATTCCCAGTGACATATTTCTTAGATTAGTCAATTTTAAGTTTCTTTCCTAAGCCGCTTCAAACGAGAGGTATACATCGCTCGAAAGAACAAGACTACAGCTTTCAATCAAGCTATAAACGGTTTATACAGCGAAAAAATGTGAATGTTAAATGCAACTGTATATGAAAAATACAGAATCATCAATAATATTCCCAGTGACATATTTCTTAGATTAGGCAAATTTAAGTTTCTTTCTTAAGCCTCTTCAAACGAGAGGTATACATCGCTCGAAAGAACAAGACTACAGCTTTAAATCAAGCTATAAACGGTTTATACAGCGAAAAAATGTGAATGTTAAATGCAACTGTATATGAAAAATACAGAATCATCAATAATATTCCCAGTGACATATTTCTTAGATTAGTCAATTTTAAGTTTCTTTCCTAAGCCTCTTCAAACGAGAGGTATACATCGCTCGAAAGAACAAGACTACAGCTTTCAATCAAGCTATAAACGGTTTATACAGCGAAAAAAATGTGAATGTTAAATGCAACTGTATATGAAAAATACAGAATCATCAATAATATTCCCAGTGACATATTTCTTAGATTAGTCAATTTTAAGTTTCTTTCCTAAGCCTCTTCAAACGAGTGGTATACATCGCTGGAAAGAACAAGACTAGATCTCTCAATCAAGCTATAAACGGTTTATATAGCGAAAAAATGTGAAAGTTAAATGCAACTGTATATGAAAAATACAGAATCATCAATAATATTCCCAGTGACATATTTCTTACATTAGTCAATTTTAAGTTTCTTTCCTAAGCCTCTTCAAACGAGAGGTATACATCGCTCGAAAGAATAAGACTACAGCTTTCAATCAAGCTATAAACGGTTTATACAGCGAAAAAATGTGAATATTAAATGCAACTGTATATGAAAAATACAGAATCATCAATAATATTCCCAGCGACATATTTGCTAGATGAGTCAATTTTAAGTTTCTTTCCTAAGCCTCTTCAAACGAGAGGTATACATCGCTGGAAAGAACAAGACTAGATCTCTCAATCAAGCTATAAACGGTTTATACAGCGAAAAAATATGAATGTTAAATGCAACTGTATATGAAAAATACAGAATCATCAATAATATTCCCAGTGACATATTTGCTAGATGAGTCAATTTTAAGTTTCTTTCCTAAGCCTCTTCAAACGAGTGGTATACATCGCTGGAAAGAACAAGACTAGAGCTCTCAATCAAGCTATAAACGGTTTATACAGCGAAAAAATGTGAATATTAAATGCAACTGTATATGAAAAATACAGAATCATCAATAATATTCCCAGTGACATATTTGCTAGATGAGTCAATTTTAAGTTTCTTTCCTAAGCCTCTTCAAACGAGAGGTATACATCGCTGGAAAGAACAAGACTAGAGCTCTCAATCAAGCTATAAACGGTTTATACAGCGAAAAAATGTGAATGTTAAATGCAACTGTATATGAAAAATACAGAATCATCAATAATATTCCCAGTGACATATTTCTTACATTAGTCAATTTTAAGTTTCTTTCCTAAGCCTCTTCAAACGAGAGGTATACATCGCTGGAAAGAACAAGACTAGAGCTCTCAATCGAGCTATAAACGGTTTATACAGCGAAAAAAATGTGAAAGTTAAATGCAAATGTATATGAAAAATACAGAATCATCAACAATATTCCCAATGACATATTTCTTAGATTAGTCAATTTTAAGTTGCTTTCCTAAGCCTCTTCAAACGAGGAGTATACATCGCTGGAAAAAACAAGACTAGAGCTCTCAATCAAGCTATAAACGGTTTATGCAGCGAAATAAATGTGAAAGTTAAATGAAACAGTATATGAAAAATGCAGAATCATCAACAATATTCCCAGTGACATATTTCTTATATTAGTCAATTTTAAGTTTCTTTCCTAAGCTTCTTTAAAAGAGCGGTATACATCGCTGGAACGAACAAGACTAGAGCTCTCAATCTAGTCATAAACGGTTTATGCAGCGAAATAAATGTGAAAGTTAAATGCAACTGTATATGAAAAATACAGAATCATCAGCAATATTCACAGAGACATATTTCCTAGATCAGTCAATTTTAAGTTGCTTTCCTAAGCCTCTATCAACGAGAGTTGTACATCGTTGGAAACAACAAAATAAGAGCTTTCAATCACGTTACAAAAGGTTTATGCAGCGAAAAAAATTTGAAAATTTAATACAAATGTATATGAAAAATACAGAATCACTAACAATATTTCCAGTGCCATATTTCCTAGGTGAGTCAATTTTAAGTTCCTTTTCTAAACATCTTTCAACCTGAATTTTACATCGTTGGAAAGAATAAACTAAGGGCTTCCTACCAAGCTTTAAACGGTTTATGCAGCGAAAAAATGTGAAAGTTAAATACAACTGTATATGAAAGATACAGAATCGTAAACAATATTCCCAGTGTCATATTTGCTGGATGAGTCAATTTTAAGTTTCTTTCCTAAGCCTCTTCAAACGAGAGGTATACATCCCTCGAAAGAATAAGACTACAGCTTTCAATCAAGCTATAAACGGTTTATACAGCGAAAAAATATGAATGTTAAATGCAACTGTATATGAAAAATACAGAATCATCAATAATATTCCCAGTGACATATTGCCTAGATTAGTCAATTTTAATTACATTTCCTAAGCCTCTTCAAACTAGAGGTATACATCGCTGGAAAGGACAAGATAAGAGCTCCCAATAAGGCTCTAAATGGTTGAAGCAGCAAAAGAAATGTGAAAGTTAAATGCAACTGTATATGGAAAATACAGAATCATCAACAATATTCCCAGTGACATATTGCCTAGATTAGTCAATTTTAATTACATTTCCTAAGCCTCTTCAAACTAGAGGTATACATCGCTGGAAAGAACAAGATAAGAGCTCTCAATCAAGCTATCAACGGTTTATACAGCGAGAAAAATGTAAAAGTTAAAAGCAACTGTATTTGAAAAATACAGAATCATCAACAATATTCCCAGTGACATATTTCTTAGATTAGTCAATTTTAAGTTTCTTTCCTAAGCCTCTTAAACCGAGAGGTATACATTGCTGGAAAGAACAAGACTACAGCTTTCAATCAAGCTATAAACGGTTTATACAGCGGAAGAAATGTGAATGTTAAATGCAACTGTATATGAAAAGTGCAGAATCATCAATAATATTCCCAGTGACATATTTCTTACATTAGTCAATTTTAAGTTTCTTTCCTAAGCCTCTTCAAACGAGAGGTATACATCGCTCGAAAGAATAAGACTACAGCTTTCAATCAAGCTATAAACGGTTTATACAGCGAAAAAATATGAATGTTAAATGCAACTGTATATGAAAAATACAGAATCATCAATAATATTCCCAGTGACATATTTGCTAGATGAGTCAATTTTAAGTTTCTTTCCTAAGCCTCTTCAAACGAGTGGTATACATCGCTGGAAAGAACAAGACTAGAGCTCTCAATCAAGCTATAAACGGTTTATACAGCGAAAAAATGTGAATGTTAAATGCAACTGTATATGAAAAATACAGAATCATCAATAATATTCCCAGTGACATATTTGCTAGATGAGTCAATTTTAAGTTTCTTTCCTAAGCCTCTTCAAACGAGAGGTATACATCGCTGGAAAGAACAAGACTAGAGCTCTCAATCAAGCTATAAGCGGTTTATACAGCGAAAAAATGTGAATGTTAAATGCAACTGTATATGAAAAATACAAAATCATCAATAATATTCCCAGTGACATATTTCTTAGATTAGTCAATTTTAAGCTTCTTTCCTAAGCCTCTTCAAACGAGAGGTATACATCGCTGGAAAGAACAAGACTAGAGTTCTCAATCGAGCTATAAACGGTTTATACAGCGAAAAAAATGTGAAAGTTAAATGCAACTGTATATGAAAAATACAGAATCATCAACAATATTCCCAATGACATATTTCTTAGATTAGTCAATTTTAAGTTGCTTTCCTAAGCCTCTTCAAACGAGGAGTATACATCGCTGGAAAAAACAAGACTAGAGCTCTCAATCAAGCTATAAACGGTTTATGCAGCGAAATAAATGTGAAAGTTAAATGCAACTGTATATGAAAAATACAGAATCATCAACAATATTCCCAGTGACATATTTCTTATATTAGTCAATTTTAAGTTTCTTTCCTAAGCTTCTTTAAAAGAGCGGTATACATCGCTGGAACGAACAAGACTAGAGCTCTCAATCTAGTCATAAACGGTTTATGCAGCGAAATAAATGTGAAAGTTAAATGCAATTGTATATGAAAAATACAGAATCATCCGCAATATTCACAGAGACATATTTCCTAGATCAGTCAATTTTAAGTTGCTTTCCTAAGCCTCTATCAACGAGAGTTGTACATCGTTGGAAACAACAAAATAAGAGCTTTCAATCACGTTACAAAAGGTTTATGCAGCGAAAAAAATTTGAAAATTTAATACAAATGTATATGAAAAATACAGAATCACCAACAATATTTCCAGTGCCATATTTCCTAGGTGAGTCAATTTTAAGTTCCTTTTCTAAACATCTTTCAACCTGAATTTTACATCGTTGGAAAGAATAAACTAAGGGCTTCCTACCAAGCTTTAAACGGTTTATGCAGCGAAAAAATGTGAAAGTTAAATACAACTGTATATGAAAGATACAGAATCGTCAACAATATTCCCAGTGTCATATTTGCTAGATGAGTCAATTTTAAGTTTCTTTCCTAAGCCTCTTAAACCGAGAGGTATACATTGCTGGAAAGAACAAGTCTACAGCTTTCAATCAAGCTATAAACGGTTTATACAGCGGAAGAAATGTGAATGTTAAATGCAACTGTATATGAAAAGTGCAGAATCATCAATAATATTCCCAGTGACATATTTCTTACATTAGTCAATTTTAAGTTTCTTTCCTAAGCCTCTTCAAACGAGAGGTACATATCGCTGGAGAGAACAAGACTAGAGCTCTCAATCAAGCTATAAACGGTTTATGCAGCGAAATAAATGTGAAAGTTAAATGCAACTGTATATGAAAAATACAGAATCATCAACAATATTCCCAGTGACATATTTCTTATATTAGTCAATTTTAAGTTTCTTTCCTAATCTTCTTTAAAAGAGCAGTATACATCGCTGCAACGAACCAGACTAGAGCTCTCAATCAAGTCATAAACGGTTTATGCAGCGAAATAAATGTGAAAGTTAAATGCAACTGTATATGAAAAATACAGAATCATCAGCAATATTCACAGAGACATATTTCCTAGATCAGTCAATTTTAAGTTGCTTTCCTAAGCCTCTATCAACGAGAGTTGTACATCGTTGGAAACAACAAAATAAGAGCTTTCAATCACGTTATAAAAGGTTTATGCAGCGAAAAAAATTTCAAAATTAAATACAAATGTATATGAAAAATTCAGAATCACCAACAATATTTCCAGTGTCATATTTCCTAGGTGAGTCAATTTTAAGTTCCTTTTCTAAACATCTTTCAACCTGAATTTTACATCGTTGGAAAGAATAAACTAGGTGCTTCCTATCAAGCTTTAAACGGTTTATGCAGCGAAAAAATGTGAAAGTTAAATACAACTGTATATGAAAGATACAGAATCGTCAACAATATTCCCAGTGTCATATTTGCTAGATGAATCAATTTTAAGTCTCTTTCCTAAGCCTCTTCAAACGAGAGGTATACATCGCTGGAAAGAACAAGATTACAGCTCCCAATAAGGCTCTAAATGGTTGATGCAACAAAAGAAATGTGAAAGTTAAATGCAACTGTATATGAAAAATACAGAATCATCAACAATATTCCCAGTGACATATTGCCTAGATTAGTCAATTTTAATTACATTTCCTAAGCCTCTTCAAACGAGAGGTATACATCGCTGGAAAGGACTAGATAAGAGCTCTCAATCAAGCTATAAACGGTTTACATAGCGAGAAAAAATGTAAAAGTTAAAAGCAACTGTATATGAAAAATACAGAATCATCAACTATATTCCCAGTGACATATTTCTTATATTAGTCAATTTTAAGTTTCTTTCCTAAGCCTCTTAAACCGAGAGGTATACATTGCTGGAAAGAACAAGACTACAGCTTTCAATCAAGCTATAAACGGTTTATACAGCGAAAGAAATGTGAATGTTAAATGCAACTGTATATGAAAAATACAGAATCATCAACAATATTCCCAGTGACATATTTCTTAGATTAGTCAATTTTAAGTTTCTTTCCTAAGCCTCTTCAAACGAGAGGTATACATCGCTCGAAAGAATAAGACTACAGCTTTCAATCAAGCTATAAATGGTTTATACAGCGAAAAAATGTGAATGTTAAATGCAACTGTATATGAAAAATACAGAATCATCAATAATATTCCCAGTGACATATTTCTTAGATTAGTCAATTTTAAGTTTCTTTCCTAAGCCTCTTCAAACGAGATGTATACATCGCTGGAAAGAACAAGACTAGAGCTCTCAATCAAGCTATAAACGGTTTATACAGTGAAAAAAAATGTGAAAGTTAAATTCAACTGTATATGAAAAACACAGAATCATCAGCAATATTCACAGAGACATATTTCCTAGAATAGTCAATTTTAAGTTGCTTTCCTAAGCCTCTATCAACGAGAGTTGTACATCATTGGAAACAACAAAATAAGAGCTTTCAATCACGTTATAAAAGGTTTATGCAGCGAGAAAAATTTGAAAATTAAATACAAATGCATATGAAAAATACAGAATCACCAACAATATTTCCAGTGTCATATTTCCTATGTGAGTCAATTTTAAGTTCCTTTTCTAAACATCTTTCAACCTGAATTTTGCATCGTTGGAAAGAATAAACTAAGGGCTTCCTATCAAGCTTTAAACGGTTTATGCAGCGAAAAAATGTGAAAGTTAAATACAACTGTATATGAAAGATACAGAATCGTCAAAAATATTCCCAGTGTCATATTTGCTAGATGAGTCAATTTAAGTTTCTTTCCTAAGCCTCTTCAAACGTGAGGTATACATCGCTGGAAAGAACAAGATTAGAGCTCCCAATCAAGCTATAAATGGTTGATGCAACAAAAGAAATGTGAAAGTTAAATGCAACTGTATATGAAAAATACAGAATCGTCAACAATATTCCCAGTGACATATTGCCTAGATTAGTCAATTTTAATTACATTTCCTAAGCCTCTTCAAACGAGAGGTATACATCGCTGGAAAGGACAAGATAAGTGCTCTCAATCAAGCTATAAATGGTTTATACGGCGAGAAAAATGTAAAAGTTGAAAGCAACTGTATATGAAAAATACAGAATCATCAACAATATTCCCAGTGACATAGTTCTTAGATTATTCAATTTTAAGTTTCTTTCCTAAGCCTCTTAAACCGAGAGGTATACATTGCTGGAAAGAACAAGACTACAGCTTTCAATGAAGCTGTAAACGGTTTATACAGAGAAAAAAATTGTGAATGTTAAATGCAACTGTATATGAAAAATACAGAATCATCAATAATATTCCCAGTGACATATTTCTTAGATTAGTCAATTTTAAGTTTCTTTCCTAAACCTCTTCAAACGAGAGGTATACATCGCTCGAAAGAACAAGACTACAGCTTTCAATCAAGCTATATACGGTTTATACAGAGAAAAAATGTGAATGTTAAATGCAACTGTATATGAAAAATACAGAATCATCAATAATATTCCCAGTGACATATTTCTTAGATTAGTCAATTTTAAGTTTCTTTCCTAAGCCTCTTCAAACGAGAGGTATACATCGCTCGAAAGAACAAGACTACAGCTTTCAATCAAGCTATAAACGGTTTATACAGCGAAAAAATGTGAATGTTAAATGCAACTGTATATGAAAAATACAGAATCATCAATAATATTCCCAGTGACATATTTCTTAGATTAGTCAATTTTAAGTTTCTTTCCTAAGCCTCTTCAAACGAGAGGTATACATCGCTCGAAAGAACAAGACTACTGCTTTCAATCAAGCTATAAACGGTTTATACAGCGAAAAAATGTGAATGTTAAATGCAACTGTATATGAAAAATACAGAATCATCAATAATATTCCCAGTGACATATTTCTTAGATTAGTCAATTTTAAGTTTCTTTCCTAAGCCTCTTCAAACGAGAGGTATACATCGCTCGAAAGAACAAGACTACAGCTTTCAATCAAGCTATAAACGGTTTATACAGCGAAAAAATGTGAAAGTTAAATGCAACTGTATATGAAAAATACAGAATCATCAATAATATTCCCAGTGACATATTTCTTACATTAGTCAATTTTAAGTTTCTTTCCTAAGCCTCTTCAAACGAGAAGTATACATCGCTCGAAAGAATAAGACTACAGCTTTCAATCAAGCTATAAACGGTTTATACAGCGAAAAAATATGAATGTTAAATGCAACTGTATATGAAAAATACAGAATCATCCATAATATTCCCAGTGACATAATGCCTAGATTAGTCAATTTTAATTACATTTCCTAAGCCTCTTCAAACTAGAGGTATACATCGCTGGAAAGGACAAGATAAGAGCTCTCAATCAAGCTATAAACGGTTTATACAGCGAGAAAAATGTAAAAGTTAAAAGCAACTGTATTTGAAAAATACAGAATCATCAACAATATTCCCAGTGACATATTTCTTAGATTAGTCAATTTTAAGTTTCTTTCCTAAGCCTCTTAAACCGAGAGGTATACATTGGTGGAAAGAACAAGACTACAGCTTTCAATCAAGCTGTAAACGGTTTATACAGCGGAAGAAATGTGAATGTTAAATGCAACTGTATATGAAAAGTGCAGAATCATCAATAATATTCCCAGTGACATATTTCTTACATTAGTCAATTTTAAGTTTCTTTCCTAAGTCTCTTCAAACGAGAGGTACATATCGCTGGAGAGAACAAGACTAGAGCTCTCAATCAAGCTACAAACGGTTTAAACAGCGAAAAAAATGTGAAAGTTAAATGCAACTGTATATGAAAAATACAGAATCATCAACAATATTCCCAGTGACATATTTCTTAGATTAGTCAATTTTAAGCTGCTTTCCTAAGCCTCTTCAAACGAGGAGTATACATCGCTGGAAAGAACAAGACTAGGGCTCTCAATCAAGCTATAAACGGTTTATGCAGCGAAATAAATGTGAAAGTTAAATGCAACTGTATATGAAAAATACAGAATCATCAACAATATTCCCAGTGACATATTTCTTAGATTAGTCAATTTTAAGTTTCTTTCCTAAGCCTCTTCAAACGAGAGGTATACATCGCTGGAAAGAACAAGACTAGGGCTCTCAATCAAGTCATAAACGGTTTATGCAGCGAAATAAATGTGAAAGTTAAATGCAACTGTATATGAAAAATACAGAATCATCAGCAATATTCACAGAGACATATTTCCTAGATCAGTCAATTTTAAGTTGCTTTCCTAAGCCTCTATCAACGAGAGTTGTACATCATTGGAAACAACAAAATAAGAGCTTTCAATCACGTTATAAAAGGTTTATGCAGCGAAAAAAATTTCAAAATTAAATACAAATGTATATGAAAAATACAGAATCACCAACAATATTTCCAGTGTCATATTTCCTATGTGAGTCAATTTTAAGTTCCTTTTCTAAACATCTTTCAACCTGAATTTTACATCGTTGGAAAGAATAAACTAAGTGCTTCCTAGCAAGCTTTAAACGGTTTATGCAGCGAAAAAATGTGAAAGTTAAATACAACTGTATATGAAAGATACAGAATCGTCAACAATATTCCCAGTGTCATATTTGCTAGATGAGTCAATTTTAAGTCTCTTTCCTAAGCCTCTTCAAACGAGAGGTATACATCGCTGGAAAGAACAAGATTAGAGCTCCCAATCAAGCTATAAATGGTTGATGCAACAAAAGAAATGTGAAAGTTAAATGCAACTGTATATGAAAAATACAGAATCGTCAACAATATTCCCAGTGTCATATTTGCTAGATGAGTCAATTTTAAGTCTCTTTCCTAAGCCTCTTCAAACGAGATGTATACATCGCTGGAAAGGACAAGATAAGAACTCTCAATCAAGCTATAAACGGTTTATACAGCGAGAAAAATGTAAAAGTGAAATGCAACTGTATATGAAAAATACAGAATCATCAACAATATTCCCAGTGACATATTTCTTAGATTATTCAATTTTAAGTTTCTTTCCTAAGCCTCTTAAACCGAGAGGTATACAGTGCTGGAAAGAACAAGACTACAGCTTTCAATCAAGCTGTAAACGGTTTATACAGCGCAAAAAAATGTGAATGTTAAATGCAACTGTATATGAAAAATACAGAATCATCAATAATATTCCCAGTGACATATTTCTTAGATTAGTCAATTTTAAGTTTCTTTCCTAAGACTCTTCAAACGAGAGGTATACATCGCTCGAAAGAACAAGACTACAGCTTTCAATCAAGCTATAAACGGTTTATACAGCGAAAAAATGTGAATGTTAAATGCAACTGTATATGAAAAATACAGAATCATCAATAATATTCCCAGTGACATATTTCTTAGATTAGTCAATTTTAAGTTTCTTTCCTAACCCTCTTCAAACGAGCGGTATACATCGCTCGAAAGAACAAGACTACAGCTTTCAATCAAGCTATAAACGGTTTATACAGCGAAAAAAAAGTGTAAGTTAAATTCAACTGTATATGAAAAATACAGAATCATCAATAATATTCCCAGTGACATATTTCTTAGATTAGTCAATTTTAAGTTTCTTTCCTAAGCCTCTTCAAACGAGAGGTATACATCGCTGGAAAGAACAAGACTAGAGCTCTCAATCAAGCTATAAACGGTTTATACAGCGAAAAAAATGTGAATGTTAAATGCAACTGTATATGAAAAATACAGAATCATCAATAATATTCCCAGTGACATATTTCTTAGATTAGTCAATTTTAAGTTTCTTTCCTAAGCCTCTTCAAACGAGAGGTATACATCGCTCGAAAGAACAAGACTACAGCTTTCAATCAAGCTATAAACGGTTTATACAGCGAAAAAATATGAATGTTAAATGCAACTGTATATGAAAAATACAGAATCATCAATAATATTCCCAGTGACATATTTCTTAGATTAGTCAATTTTAAGTTTCTTTCCTAAGCCTCTTCAAACGAGAGGTATACATCGCTGGAAAGAACAAGACTAGAGCTCTCAATCAAGCTATAAACGGTTTATACAGCGAAAAAATGTGAATGTTAAATGCAACTGTATTTGAAAAATACAGAATCATCAATAATATTCCCAGTGACATATTTCTTAGATTAGTCAATTTTAAGTTTCTTTCCTAAGCCTCTTCAAACGAGAGGTATACATCGCTGGAAAGAACAAGACTAGAGCTCTCAATCAATCTATAAACGGTTTATACAGCGAAAAAAATGTGAAAGTTAAATGCAACTGTATATGAAAAATACAGAATCATCAACAATATTCCCAGTGACATATTTCTCAGATTACTCAATTTTAAGTTTCTTTCCTAAGCCTCTTAAACCGAGAGGTATACAGTGCTGGAAAGAACAAGACTACAGCTTTCAACCAAGCTGTAAACGGTTTATACAGCGAAAAGAAATGTGAATGTTAAATGCAACTGTATATGAAAAATACAGAATCATCAATGATATTCCCAGTGACATATTTCTTAGATTAGTCAATTTTAAGTTTCTTTCCTAAGCCTCTTCAAACGAGAGGTATACATCGCTCGAAAGAACAAGACTATAGCTTTCAATCAAGCTATAAAAGGTTTATACAGCGAAAAAATGTGAATGTTAAATGCAACTGTATATGAAAAATACAGAATCATCAATAATATTCCCAGTGACATATTTCTTAGATTAGTCAATTTTAAGTTTCTTTCCTAAGCCTCTTCAAACGAGAGGTATACATCGCTCGAAAGAACAAGACTACAGCTTTCAATTAAGCTATAAACGGTTTATACAGCGAAAAAAATGTGAATGTTAAATGCAACTGTATATGAAAAATACAGAATCATCAATAATATTCCCAGTGACATATTTCTTAGATTAGTCAATTTTAAGTTTCTTTCCTAAGCCTCTTCAAACGAGAGGTATACATCGCTGGAAAGAACAGGACTAGAGCTCTCAATCAAGCTATAAACGGTTTATACAGCGAAAAAATGTGAATGTTAAATGCAACTGTATATGAAAAATACAGAATCATCAATAATATTCCCAGTGACATATTTCTTAGATTAGTCAATTTTAAGTTTCTTTCCTAAGCCTCTTAAACCGAGAGGTATACATTGCTGGAAAGAACAAGACTACAGCTTTCAATCAAGCTGTAAACGGTTTATACAGCGGAAGAAATGTGAATGTTAAGTGCAACTGTATATGAAAAGTGCAGAATCATCAATAATATTCCCAGTGACATATTTCTTACATTAGTCAATTTTAAGTTTCTTTCCTAAGCCTCTTCAAACGAGAGGTACATATCGCTGGAGAGAACAAGACTAGAGCTCTCAATCAAGCTATAAACGGTTTAAACAGCGAAAAAAATGTGAAAGTTAAATGCAACTGTATATGAAAAATACAGAATCATCAACAATATTCCCAGTGACATATTTCTTAGATTAGTCAATTTTAAGTTGCTTTCCTAAGCCTCTTCAAACGAGGAGTATACATCGCTGGAAAGAACAAGACTAGGGCTCTCAATCAAGCTATAAAAGGTTTATGCAGCGAAAAAAATGTGAATGTTAAGTGCAACTGTATATGAAAAGTGCAGAATCATCAATAATATTCCCAGTGACATATTTCTTACATTAGTCAATTTTAAGTTTCTTTCCTAAGCCTCTTAAACCGAGAGGTATACATTGCTGGAAAGAACAAGACTAGAGCTCTCAATCAAGCTACAAACGGTTTATACAGCGAAAAAAATGTGAAAGTTAAATGCAACTGTATATGATAAATACAGAGTCATCAGCAATATTCACAGAGACATATTTCCTAGATCAGTCAATTTTAAGTTGCTTTCCTAAGCCTCTATCAACGAGAGTTGTACATCATTGGAAACAACAAAATAAGAGCTTTCAATCACGTTATAAAAGGTTTATGCAGCGAAAAAAATTTGAAAATTAATGGTTGATGCAACAAAAGAAATGTGAAAGTTAAAAGCAACTGTATTTGAAAAATACAGAATCACCAACAATATTTCCAGTGTCATATTTCCTATGTGAGTCAATTTTAAGTTCCTTTTCTAAACATCTTTCAACCTGAATTTTACATCGTTGGAAAGAATAAACTAAGTGCTTCCTATCAAGCTTGAAACGGTTTATGCAGCGAAAAAATGTGAAAGTTAAATACAACTGTATATGAAAGATACAGAATCGTCAACAATATTCCCAGTGTCATATTTGCTAGATGAGTCAATTTTAAGTCTCTTTCCTAAGCCTCTTCAAACGAGAGGTATACATCGCTGGAAAGAACAAGATTAGAGCTCCCAATCAAGCTATAAATGGTTGATGCAACAAAAGAAATGTGAAAGTTAAATGCAACTGTATATGAAAAATACAGAATCGTCAACAATATTCCCAGTGACATATTGCCTAGATTAGTCAATTTTAATTACATTTCCTAAGCCTCTTCAAACGAGATGTATACATCGCTGGAAAGGACAAGATAAGAGCTCTCAATCAAGCTATAAACGGTTTATACAGCGAGAAAAATGTAAAAGTGAAATGCAACTGTATATGAAAAATACAGAATCATCAACAATATTCCCAGTGACATATTTCTTAGATTATTCAATTTTAAGTTTCTTTCCTAAGCCTCTTAAACCGAGAGGTATACAGTGCTGGAAAGAACAAGACTACAGCTTTCAATCAAGCTGTAAACGGTTTATACAGCGCAAAAAAATGTGAATGTTAAATGCAACTGTATATGAAAAATACAGAATCATCAATAATATTCCCAGTGACATATTTCTTAGATTAGTCAATTTTAAGTTTCTTTCCTAAGCCTCTTCAAACGAGAGGTATACATCGCTCGAAAGAACAAGACTACAGCTTTCAATCAAGCTATAAACGGTTTATACAGCGAAAAAATGTGAATGTTAAATGCAACTGTATATGAAAAATACAGAATCATCAACAATATTCCCAGTGACATATTTCTTAGATTAGTCAATTTTAAGTTTCTTTCCTAAGCCTCTTCAAACGAGCGGTATACATCGCTCGAAAGAACAAGACTACAGCTTTCAATCAAGCTATAAACGGTTTATACAGCGAAAAAAATGTGAATGTTAAATTCAACTGTATATGAAAAATACAGAATCATCAATAATATTCCCACTGACATATTTCTTAGATTAGTCAATTTTAAGTTTCTTTCCTAAGCCTCTTCAAACGAGAGGTATACATCGCTGGAAAGAACAAGTCGAGAGCTCTCAATCAAGCTATAAACGGTTTATACAGCGAAAAAAATGTGAATGTTAAATGCAACTGTATATGAAAAATACAGAATCATCAATAATATTCCCAGTGACATATTTCTTAGATTAGTCAATTTTAAGTTTCTTTCCTAAGCCTCTTCAAACGAGAGGTATACATCGCTCGAAAGAACAAGACTACAGCTTTCAATCAAGCTATAAACGGTTTATACAGCGAAAAAATATGAAAGTTAAATGCAACTGTATATGAAAAATACAGAATCATCAATAATATTCCCAGTGACATATTTCTTACATTAGTCAATTTTAAGTTTCTTTCCTAAGCCTCTTCAAACGAGAGGTATACATCGCTCGAAAGAATAAGACTACAGCTTTCAATCAAGCTATAAACGGTTTATACAGCGAAAAAATATGAATGTTAAATGCAACTGTATATGAAAAATACAGAATCATCAATAATATTCCCAGTGACATATTTGCTAGATGAGTCAATTTTAAGTTTCTTTCCTAAGCCTCTTCAAACGAGAGGTATACATCGCTGGAAAGAACAAGACTTGAGCTCTCAATCGAGCTATAAACGGTTTATACAGCGAAAAAATGTGAATGTTAAATGCAACTGTATTTGAAAAATACAGAATCATCAATAATATTCCCAGTGACATATTTCTTAGATTAGTCAATTTTAAGTTTCTTTCCTAAACCTCTTCAAACGAGAGGTATACATCGCTGGAAAGAACAAGACTAGAGCTCTCAATCAATCTATAAACGGTTTATACAGCGAAAAAAATGTGAAAGTTAAATGCAACTGTATATGAAAAATACAGAATCATCAACAATATTCCCAGTGACATATTTCTTAGATTATTCAATTTTAAGTTTCTTTCCTAAGCCTCTTAAACCGAGAGGTATACAGTGCTGGAAAGAACAAGACTACAGCTTTCAATCAAGCTGTAAACGGTTTATACAGCGAAAAAAAAATGTGAATGTTAAATGCAACTGTATATGAAAAATACAGAATCATCAATAATATTCCCAGTGACATATTTCTTAGATTAGTCAATTTTAAGTTTCTTTCCTAAGCCTCTTCAAACGAGAGGTATACATCGCTCGAAAGAACAAGACTACAGCTTTCAATCAAGCTATAAACGGTTTATACAGCGAAAAAATGTGAATGTTAAATGCAACTGTATATGAAAAATACAGAATCATCAATAATATTCCCAGTGACATATTTCTTAGATTAGTCAATTTTAAGTTTCTTTCCTAAGCCTCTTCAAACGAGAGGTATACATCGCTGGAAAGAAAAAGACTAGGGCTCTCAATCAAGTCATAAACGGTTTATGCAGCGAAATAAATGTGAAAGTTAAATGCAACTGTATATGAAAAATACAGAATCATCAATAATATTCCCAGTGACATATTTCTTAGATTAGTCAATTTTAAGTTTCTTTCCTAAGCCTCTTCAAACGAGAGGTATACATCGCTGGAAAGAACAAGACTAGAGCTCTCAATCAAGCTATAAACGGTTTATACAGCGAAAAAAATGTGAATGTTAAATGCAACTGTATATGAAAAATACAGAATCATCAATAATATTCCCAGTGACATATTTCTTAGATTAGTCAATTTTAAGTTTCTTTCCTAAGCCTCTTCAAACGAGAGGTATACATCGCTCGAAAGAACAAGACTACAGCTTTCAATCAAGCTATAAACGGTTTATACAGCGAAAAAATATGAAAGTTAAATGCAACTGTATATGAAAAATACAGAATCATCAATAATATTCCCAGTGACATATTTCTTACATTGGTCAATTTTAAGTTTCTTTCCTAAGCCTCTTCAAACGAGAGGTATACATCCCTCGAAAGAATAAGACTACAGCTTTCAATCAAGCTATAAACGGTTTATACAGCGAAAAGATATGAATGTTAAATGCAACTGTATATGAAAAATACAGAATCATCAATAATATTCCCAGTGACATATTTGCTAGATGAGTCAATTTTAAGTTTCTTTCCTAAGCCTCTTCAAACGAGAGGTATACATCGCTGGAAAGAACAAGACTTGAGCTCTCAATCAAGCTATAAACGGTTTATACAGCGAAAAAATGTGAATGTTAAATGCAACTGTATTTGAAAAATACAGAATCATCAATAATATTCCCAGTGACATATTTCTTAGATTAGTTAATTTTAAGTTTCTTTCCTAAGCCTCTTCAAACGAGAGGTATACATCGCTGGAAAGAACAAGACTAGAGCTCTCAATCAAGCTATAAACGGTTTATACAGCGAAAAAAATGTGAAAGTTAAATGCAACTGTATATGAAAAATACAGAATCATCAATAATATTCCCAGTGACATATTTCTTAGATTAGTCAATTTTAAGTTTCTTTCCTAAGCCTCTTCAAACGAGAGGTATACATCGCTCGAAAGAACAAGACTACAGCTTTCAATCAAGCTATAAACGGTTTATACAGCGAAAAAATGTGAAAGTTAAATGCAACTGTATATGAAAAATACAGAATCATCAATAATATTCCCAGTGACATATTTCTTAGATTAGTCAATTTTAAGTTTCTTTCCTAAGCCTCTTCAAACGAGAGGTATACATCGCTCGAAAGAACAAGACTACAGCTTTCAATTAAGCTATAAACGGTTTATACAGCGAAAAAAATGTGAATGTTAAATGCAACTGTATATGAAAAATACAGAATCATCAATAATATTCCCAGTGACATATTTCTTAGATTAGTCAATTTTAAGTTTCTTTCCTAAGCCTCTTCAAACGAGAGGTATACATCGCTGGAAAGAACATGACTAGAGCTCTCAATCAAGCTATAAACGGTTTATACAGCGAAAAAAATGTGAATGTTAAATGCAACTGTATATGAAAAATACAGAATCATCAATAATATTCCCAGTGACATATTTCTTAGATTAGTCAATTTTAAGTTTCTTTCCTAAGCCTCTTCAAACGAGAGGTATACATCGCTCGAAAGAACAAGACTACAGCTTTCAATCAAGCTATAAACGGTTTATACAGCGAAAAAATATGAAAGTTAAATGCAACTGTATATGAAAAATACAGAATCATCAATAATATTCCCAGTGACATATTTCTTACATTAGTCAATTTTAAGTTTCTTTCCTAAGCCTCTTCAAACGAGAGGTATACATCCCTCGAAAGAATAAGACTACAGCTTTCAATCAAGCTATAAACGGTTTATACAGCGAAAAAATATGAATGTTAAATGCAACTGTATATGAAAAATACAGAATCATCAATAATATTCCCAGTGACATATTTGCTAGATGAGTCAATTTTAAGTTTCTTTCCTAAGCCTCTTCAAACGAGAGGTATACATCGCTCGAAAGAACAAGACTACAGCTTTCAATCAAGCTATAAACGATTTATACAGCGAAAAAATATGAAAGTTAAATGCAACTGTATATGAAAAATACAGAATCATCAATAATATTCCCAGTGACATATTTCTTAGATTAGTCAATTTTAAGTTTCTTTCCTAAGCCTCTTCAAACGAGAGGTATACATCGCTCGAAAGAACAAGACTACAGCTTTCAATCAAGCTATAAACGGTTTATACAGCGAAAAAATGTGAATGTTAAATGCAACTGTATATGAAAAATACAGAATCATCAATAATATTCCCAGTGACATATTTCTTAGATTAGTCAATTTTAAGTTTCTTTCCTAAGCCTCTTCAAACGAGAGGTATACATCGCTCGAAAGAACAAGACTACAGCTTTCAATCAAGCTATAAACGGTTTATACAGCGAAAAAAATGTGAATGTTAAATGCAACTGTATATGAAAAATACAGAATCATCAATAATATTCCCAGTGACATATTTCTTAGATTAGTCAATTTTAAGTTTCTTTCCTAAGCCTCTTCAAACGAGAGGTATACATCGCTGGAAAGAACAAGACTAGAGCTCTCAATCAAGCTATAAACGGTTTATACAGCGAAAAAATGTGAAAGTTAAATGCAACTGTATATGAAAAATACAGAATCATCAACAATATTCCCAGTGACATATTTCTTAGATTATTCAATTTTAAGTTTCTTTCCTAAGCCTCTTAAACCGAGAGGTATACAGTGCTGGAAAGAACAAGACTACAGCTTTCAATCAAGCTGTAAACGGTTTATACAGCGAAAAAAAAATGTGAATGTTAAATGCAACTGTATATGAAAAATACAGAATCATCAATAATATTCCCAGTGACATATTTCTTAGATTAGTCAATTTTAAGTTTCTTTCCTAAGCCTCTTCAAACGAGAGGTATACATCGCTCGAAAGAACAAGACTACAGCTTTCAATCAAGCTATAAACGGTTTATACAGCGAAAAAATGTGAATGTTAAATGCAACTGTATATGAAAAATACAGAATCATCAATAATATTCCCAGTGACATATTTCTTAGATTAGTCAATTTTAAGTTTCTTTCCTAAGCCTCTTCAAACGAGAGGTATACATCGCTGGAAAGAACAAGACTAGGGCTCTCAATCAAGTCATAAACGGTTTATGCAGCGAAATAAATGTGAAAGTTAAATGCAACTGTATATGAAAAATACAGAATCATCAATAATATTCCCAGTGACATATTTCTTAGATTAGTCAATTTTAAGTTTCTTTCCTAAGCCTGTTCAAACGAGAGGTATACATCGCTGGAAAGAACAAGACTAGAGCTCTCAATCAAGCTATAAACGGTTTATACAGCGAAAAAAATGTGAATGTTAAATGCAACTGTATATGAAAAATACAGAATCATCAATAATATTCCCAGTGACATATTTCTTAGATTAGTCAATTTTAAGTTTCTTTCCTAAGCCTCTTCAAACGAGAGGTATACATCGCTCGAAAGAACAAGACTACAGCTTTCAATCAAGCTATAAACGGTTTATACAGCGAAAAAATATGAAAGTTAAATGCAACTGTATATGAAAAATACAGAATCATCAATAATATTCCCAGTGACATATTTCTTACATTGGTCAATTTTAAGTTTCTTTCCTAAGCCTCTTCAAACGAGAGGTATACATCCCTCGAAAGAATAAGACTACAGCTTTCAATCAAGCTATAAACGGTTTATACAGCGAAAAGATATGAATGTTAAATGCAACTGTATATGAAAAATACAGAATCATCAATAATATTCCCAGTGACATATTTGCTAGATGAGTCAATTTTAAGTTTCTTTCCTAAGCCTCTTCAAACGAGAGGTATACATCGCTGGAAAGAACAAGACTTGAGCTCTCAATCAAGCTATAAACGGTTTATACAGCGAAAAAATGTGAATGTTAAATGCAACTGTATTTGAAAAATACAGAATCATCAATAATATTCCCAGTGACATATTTCTTAGATTAGTTAATTTTAAGTTTCTTTCCTAAGCCTCTTCAAACGAGAGGTATACATCGCTGGATAGAACAAGACTAGAGCTCTCAATCAAGCTATAAACGGTTTATACAGCGAAAAAAATGTGAAAGTTAAATGCAACTGTATATGAAAAATACAGAATCATCAATAATATTCCCAGTGACATATTTCTTAGATTAGTCAATTTTAAGTTTCTTTCCTAAGCCTCTTCAAACGAGAGGTATACATCGCTCGAAAGAACAAGACTACAGCTTTCAATCAAGCTATAAACGGTTTATACAGCGAAAAAATGTGAATGTTAAATGCAACTGTATATGAAAAATACAGAATCATCAATAATATTCCCAGTGACATATTTCTTAGATTAGTCAATTTTAAGTTTCTTTCCTAAGCCTCTTCAAACGAGAGGTATACATCGCTCGAAAGAACAAGACTACAGCTTTCAATTAAGCTATAAACGGTTTATACAGCGAAAAAATATGAAAGTTAAATGCAACTGTATATGAAAAATACAGAATCATCAATAATATTCCCAGTGACATATTTCTTACATTAGTCAATTTTAAGTTTCTTTCCTAAGCCTCTTCAAACGAGAGGTATACATCCCTCGAAAGAATAAGACTACAGCTTTCAATCAAGCTATAAACGGTTTATACAGCGAAAAAATATGAATGTTAAATGCAACTGTATATGAAAAATACAGAATCATCAATAATATTCCCAGTGACATATTTCTTAGATTAGTCAATTTTAAGTTTCTTTCCTAAGCCTCTTCAAACGAGAGGTATACATCGCTCGAAAGAACAAGACTACAGCTTTCAATCAAGCTATAAACGGTTTATACAGCGAAAAAATATGAAAGTTAAATGCAACTGTATATGAAAAATACAGAATCATCAATAATATTCCCAGTGACATATTTCTTACATTAGTCAATTTTAAGTTTCTTTCCTAAGCCTCTTCAAACGAGAGGTATACATCCCTCGAAAGAATAAGACTACAGCTTTCAATCAAGCTATAAACGGTTTATACAGCGAAAAAATATGAATGTTAAATGCAACTGTATATGAAAAATACAGAATCATCAATAATATTCCCAGTGACATATTTGCTAGATGAGTCAATTTTAAGTTTCTTTCCTAAGCCTCTTCAAACGAGAGGTATACATCGCTCGAAAGAACAAGACTACAGCTTTCAATCAAGCTATAAACGGTTTATACAGCGAAAAAATATTAAAGTTAAATGCAACTGTATATGAAAAATACAGAATCATCAATAATATTCCCAGTGACATATTTCTTAGATTAGTCAATTTTAAGTTTCTTTCCTAAGCCTCTTCAAACGAGAGGTATACATCGCTCGAAAGAACAAGACTACAGCTTTCAATCAAGCTATAAACGGTTTATACAGCGAAAAAATGTGAATGTTAAATGCAACTGTATATGAAAAATACAGAATCATCAATAATATTCCCAGTGACATATTTCTTAGATTAGTCAATTTTAAGTTTCTTTCCTAAGCCTCTTCAAACGAGAGGTATACATCGCTCGAAAGAGCAAGACTACAGCTTTCAATCAAGCTATAAACGGTTTATACAGCGAAAAAAATGTGAATGTTAAATGCAACTGTATATGAAAAATACAGAATCATCAATAATATTCCCAGTGACATATTTCTTAGATTAGTCAATTTTAAGTTTCTTTCCTAAGCCTCTTCAAACGAGAGGTATACATCGCTGGAAAGAACAAGACTAGAGCTCTCAATCAAGCTATAAACGGTTTATACAGCGAAAAAATGTGAAAGTTAAATGCAACTGTATATGAAAAATACAGAATCATCAACAATATTCCCAGTGACATATTTCTTAGATTATTCAATTTTAAGTTTCTTTCCTAAGCCTCTTAAACCGAGAGGTATACAGTGCTGGAAAGAACAAGACTACAGCTTTCAATCAAGCTGTAAACGGTTTATACAGCGAAAAAAAAATGTGAATATTAAATGCAACTGTATATGAAAAATACAGAATCATCAATAATATTCCCAGTGACATATTTCTTAGATTAGTCAATTTTAAGTTTCTTTCCTAAGCCTCTTCAAACGAGAGGTATACATCGCTCGAAAGAACAAGACTACAGCTTTCAATCAAGCTATAAACGGTTTATACAGCGAAAAAATGTGAATGTTAAATGCAACTGTATATGAAAAATACAGAATCATCAATAATATTCCCAGTGACATATTTCTTAGATTAGTCAATTTTAAGTTTCTTTCCTAAGCCTCTTCAAACGAGAGGTATACATCGCTGGAAAGAACAAGACTAGGGCTCTCAATCAAGTCATAAACGGTTTATGCAGCGAAATAAATGTGAAAGTTAAATGCAACTGTATATGAAAAATACAGAATCATCAATAATATTCCCAGTGACATATTTCTTAGATTAGTCAATTTTAAGTTTCTTTCCTAAGCCTCTTCAAACGAGAGGTATACATCGCTGGAAAGAACAAGACTAGAGCTCTCAATCAAGCTATAAACGGTTTATACAGCGAAAAAAATGTGAATGTTAAATGCAACTGTATATGAAAAATACAGAATCATCAATAATATTCCCAGTGACATATTTCTTAGATTAGTCAATTTTAAGTTTCTTTCCTAAGCCTCTTCAAACGAGAGGTATACATCGCTCGAAAGAACAAGACTACAGCTTTCAATCAAGCTATAAACGGTTTATACAGCGAAAAAATATGAAAGTTAAATGCAACTGTATATGAAAAATACAGAATCATCAATAATATTCCCAGTGACATATTTCTTAGATTAGTCAATTTTAAGTTTCTTTCCTAAGCCTCTTCAAACGAGAGGTATACATCCCTCGAAAGAATAAGACTACAGCTTTCAATCAAGCTATAAACGGTTTATACAGCGAAAAAATATGAATGTTAAATGCAACTGTATATGAAAAATACAGAATCATCAATAATATTCCCAGTGACATATTTGCTAGATGAGTCAATTTTAAGTTTCTTTCCTAAGCCTCTTCAAACGAGAGGTATACATCGCTGGAAAGAACAAGACTTGAGCTCTCAATCAAGCTATAAACGGTTTATACAGCGAAAAAATGTGAATGTTAAATGCAACTGTATTTGAAAAATACAGAATCATCAATAATATTCCCAGTGACATATTTCTTAGATTAGTTAATTTTAAGTTTCTTTCCTAAGCCTCTTCAAACGAGAGGTATACATCGCTGGAAAGAACAAGACTAGAGCTCTCAATCAAGCTATAAACGGTTTATACAGCGAAAAAAATGTGAAAGTTAAATGCAACTGTATATGAAAAATACAGAATCATCAATAATATTCTCAGTGACATATTTCTTAGATTAGTCAATTTTAAGCTTCTTTCCTAAGCCTCTTCAAACGAGAGGTATACATCGCTCGAAAGAACAAGACTACAGCTTTCAATCAAGCTATAAACGGTTTATACAGCGAAAAAATGTGAATGTTAAATGCAACTGTATATGAAAAATACAGAATCATCAATAATATTCCCAGTGACATATTTCTTAGATTAGTCAATTTTAAGTTTCTTTCCTAAGCCTCTTCAAACGAGAGGTATACATCGCTCGAAAGAACAAGACTACAGCTTTCAATTAAGCTATAATCGGTTTATACAGCGAAAAAAATGTGAATGTTAAATGCAACTGTATATGAAAAACACAGAATCATCAATAATATTCCCAGTGACATATTTCTTAGATTAGTCAATTTTAAGTTTCTTTCCTAAGCCTCTTCAAACGAGAGGTATACATCGCTGGAAAGAACATGACTAGGGCTCTCAATCAAGCTATAAACGGTTTATACAGCGAAAAAAATGTGAATGTTAAATGCAACTGTATATGAAAAATACAGAATCATCAATAATATTCCCAGTGACATATTTCTTAGATTAGTCAATTTTAAGTTTCTTTCCTAAGCCTCTTCAAACGAGAGGTATACATCGCTCGAAAGAACAAGACTACAGCTTTCAATCAAGCTATAAACGGTTTATACAGCGAAAAAATATGAAAGTTAAATGCAACTGTATATGAAAAATACAGAATCATCAATAATATTCCCAGTGACATATTTCTTACATTAGTCAATTTTAAGTTTCTTTCCTAAGCCTCTTCAAACGAGAGGTATACATCCCTCGAAAGAATAAGACTACAGCTTTCAATCAAGCTATAAACGGTTTATACAGCGAAAAAATATGAATGTTAAATGCAACTGTATATGAAAAATACAGAATCATCAATAATATTCCCAGTGACATATTTGCTAGATGAGTCAATTTTAAGTTTCTTTCCTAAGCCTCTTCAAACGAGAGGTATACATCGCTCGAAAGAAAAAGACTACAGCTTTCAATCAAGCTATAAACGGTTTATACAGCGAAAAAATATGAAAGTTAAATGCAACTGTATATGAAAAATACAGAATCATCAATAATATTCCCAGTGACATATTTCTTACATTAGTCAATTTTAAGTTTCTTTCCTAAGCCTCTTCAAACGAGAGGTATACATCGCTCGAAAGAACAAGACTACAGCTTTCAATCAAGCTATAAACGGTTTATACAGCGAAAAAATATGAAAGTTAAATGCAACTGTATATGAAAAATACAGAATCATCAATAATATTCCCAGTGACATATTTCTTACATTAGTCAATTTTAAGTTTCTTTCCTAAGCCTCTTCAAACGAGAGGTATACATCCCTCGAAAGAATAAGACTACAGCTTTCAATCAAGCTATAAACGGTTTATACAGCGAAAAAATATGAATGTTAAATGCAACTGTATATGAAAAATACAGAATCATCAATAATATTCCCAGTGACATATTTGCTAGATGAGTCAATTTTAAGTTTCTTTCCTAAGCCTCTTCAAACGAGAGGTATACATCGCTGGAAAGAACAAGACTTGAGCTCTCAATCAAGCTATAAACGGTTTATACAGCGAAAAAATGTGAATGTTAAATGCAACTGTATTTGAAAAATACAGAATCATCAATAATATTCCCAGTGACATATTTCTTAGATTAGTTAATTTTAAGTTTCTTTCCTAAGCCTCTTCAAACGAGAGGTATACATCGCTGGAAAGAACAAGACTAGAGCTCTCAATCAAGCTATAAACGGTTTATACAGCGAAAAAAATGTGAAAGTTAAATGCAACTGTATATGAAAAATACAGAATCATCAACAATATTCCCAGTGACATATTTCTTAGATTGGTCAATTTTAAGTTTCTTTCCTAAGCCTCTTCAAACGAGAGGTATACATCGCTGGAAAAATCAAGACTAGGGCTCTCAATCAAGCTATAAACGGTTTACGCAGCGAAATAAATGTGAAAGTTAAATGCAACTGTATGTGAAAAATACAGAATCATCAACAATATTCCCAGTGACATATTTCTTATATTAGTCAATTTTAAGTTTCTTTCCTAAGCTTCTTTAAAAGAGCGGTATACATCGCTGGAACGAACAAGACTAGAGCTCTCAATCAAGTCATAAAGGGTTTATGCAGCGAAAAAATATGAAAGTTAAATGCAACTGTATATGAAAAATACAGAATCATCAATAATATTCCCAGTGACATATTTCTTACATTAGTCAATTTTAAGTTTCTTTCCTAAGCCTCTTCAAACGAGAGGTATACATCCCTCGAAAGAATAAGACTACAGCTTTCAATCAAGCTATAAACGGTTTATACAGCGAAAAAATATGAATGTTAAATGCAACTGTATATGAAAAATACAGAATCATCAATAATATTCCCAGTGACATATTTGCTAGATGAGTCAATTTTAAGTTTCTTTCCTAAGCCTCTTCAAACGAGAGGTATACATCGCTGGAAAGAACAAGACTTGAGCTCTCAATCAAGCTATAAACGGTTTATACAGCGAAAAAATGTGAATGTTAAATGCAACTGTATTTGAAAAATACAGAATCATCAATAATATTCCCAGTGACATATTTCTTAGATTAGTCAATTTTAAGTTTCTTTCCTAAGCCTCTTCAAACGAGAGGTATACATCGCTGGAAAGAACAAGACTAGAGCTCTCAATCAAGCTATAAACGGTTTATACAGCGAAAAAAATGTGAAAGTTAAATGCAACTGTATATGAAAAATACAGAATCATCAACAATATTCCCAGTGACATATTTCTTAGATTGGTCAATTTTAAGTTTCTTTCCTAAGCCTCTTCAAACGAGAGGTATACATCGCTGGAAAAATCAAGACTAGGGCTCTCAATCAAGCTATAAACGGTTTACGCAGCGAAATAAATGTGAAAGTTAAATGCAACTGTATGTGAAAAATACAGAATCATCAACAATATTCCCAGTGACATATTTCTTATATTAGTCAATTTTAAGTTTCTTTCCTAAGCTTCTTTAAAAGAGCGGTATACATCGCTGGAACGAACAAGACTAGAGCTCTCAATCAAGTCATAAAGGGTTTATGCAGCGAAATAAATGTGAAAGTTAAATGCAACTGTATATGAAAAATACAGAATCATCAGCAATATTCACAGAGACATATTTCCTAGATCAGTCAATTTTAAGTTGCTTTCCTAAGCCTCTATCAACGAGAGTTGTACATCATTGGAAACAACAAAATAAGAGCTTTCAATCACGTTATAAAAGGTTTATCCAGCGAAAAAAATTTGAAAATTAAATACAAATGTATATGAAAAATACAGAATCACCAACAATATTTCCAGTGCCATATTTTCTAGGTGAGTCAATTTTAAGTTCCTTTTCTAAACATCTTTCAACCTGAATTTTACATCGTTGGAAAGAATAAACTAAGGGCTTCCTACCAAGCTTTAAACGGTTTATGCAGCGAAAAAATGTGAAAGTTAAATACAACTGTATATGAAAGATAAAGAATCGTAAACAATATTCCCAGTGTCATATTTGCTAGATGAGTCAATTTTAAGTTTCTTTCCTAAGCCTCTTCAAACGAGAGGTATACATCGCTGGAAAGAACAAGATTAGAGCTCCCAATAAGGCTCTAAATGGTTGAAGCAACAAAAGAAATGTGAAAGTTAAATGCAACTGTATATGAAAAATACAGAATCATCAATAATATTCCCAGTGACATATTTCTTACATTAGTCAATTTTAAGTTTCTTTCCTAAGCCTCTTCAAACGAGAGGTATACATCCCTCGAAAGAATAAGACTACAGCTTTCAATCAAGCTATAAACGGTTTATACAGCGAAAAAATATGAATGTTAAATGCAACTGTATATGAAAAATACAGAATCATCAATAATATTCCCAGTGACATATTTGCTAGATGAGTCAATTTTAAGTTTCTTTCCTAAGCCTCTTCAAACGAGAGGTATACATCGCTGGAAAGAACAAGACTTGAGCTCTCAATCAAGCTATAAACGGTTTATACAGCGAAAAAATGTGAATGTTAAATGCAACTGTATTTGAAAAATACAGAATCATCAATAATATTCCCAGTGACATATTTCTTAGATTAGTTAATTTTAAGTTTCTTTCCTAAGCCTCTTCAAACGAGAGGTATACATCGCTGGAAAGAACAAGACTAGAGCTCTCAATCAAGCTATAAACGGTTTATACAGCGAAAAAAATGTGAAAGTTAAATGCAACTGTATATGAAAAATACAGAATCATCAACAATATTCCCAGTGACATATTTCTTAGATTAGTCAATTTTAAGTTTCTTTCCTAAGCCTCTTCAAACGAGAGGTATACATCGCTGGAAAAATCAAGACTAGGGCTCTCAATCAAGCTATAAACGGTTTACGCAGCGAAATAAATGTGAAAGTTAAATGCAACTGTATATGAAAAATACAGAATCATCAACAATATTCCCAGTGACATATTTCTTATATTAGTCAATTTTAAGTTTCTTTCCTAAGCTTCTTTAAAAGAGCGGTATACATCGCTGGAACGAACAAGACTAGAGCTCTCAACCAAGTCATAAACGGTTTATGCAGCGAAATAAATTTGAAAGTTAAATGCAACTGTATATGAAAAATACAGAATCATCAGCAATATTCACAGAGACATATTTCCTAGATCAGTCAATTTTAAGTTGCTTTCCTAAGCCTCTATCAACGAGAGTTGTACATCATTGGAAACAACAAAATAAGAGCTTTCAATCACGTTATAAAAGGTTTATGCAGCGAAAAAAATTTGAAAATTAAATACAAATGTATATGAAAAATACAGAATCACCAACAATATTTCCAGTGCCATATTTCCTAGGTGAGTCAATTTTAAGTTCCTTTTCTAAACATCTTTCAACCTGAATTTTACATCGTTGGAAAGAATAAACTAAGGGCTTCCTACCAAGCTTTAAACGGTTTATGCAGCGAAAAAATGTGAAAGTTAAATACAACTGTATATGAAAGATAAAGAATCGTAAATAATATTCCCAGTGTCATATTTGCTAGATGAGTCAATTTTAAGTTTCTTTCCTAAGCCTCTTCAAACTAGAGGTATACATCGCTAGAAAGGACAAGATAAGAGCTCTCAATCAAGCTATAAACGGTTTATACAGCGAGAAAAATGTAAAAGTTAAAAGCAACTGTATTTGAAAAATACAGAATCATCAACAATATTCCCAGTGACATATTTCTTAGATTAGTCAATTTTAAGTTTCTTTCCTAAGCTTCTTAAACCGAGATGTATACATCGCTGGAAAGGACAAGATAAGAGCTCTCAATCAAGCTATAAGCGGTTTATACAGCGAGAAAAATGTAAAAGTTAAATGCAACTGTATATAAAAAATACAGAATCATCAACAATATTCCCAGTGACATATTTCTTAGATTATTCAATTTTAAGTTTCTTTCCTAAGCCTCTTAAACCGAGAGGTATACAGAGCTGGAAAGAACAAGACTACAGCTTTCAATCAAGCTATAAATCGTTTATACAGCGAAAAAAAATGTGAATGTTAAATGCAACTGTATATGAAAAATACAGAATCATCAATAATATTCCCAGTGACATATTTCTTACATTAGTCAATTTTAAGTTTCTTTCCTAAGCCTCTTCAAACGAGAGGTATACATCGCTCGAAAGAACAAGACTACAGCTTTCAATCAAGCTATAAACGGTTTATACAGCGAAAAAATGTGACTGTTAAATGCAACTGTATATGAAAAATACAGAATCATCAATAATATTCCCAGTGACATATTTCTTAGATTAGTCAATTTTAAGTTTCTTTCCTAAGCCTCTTCAAACGAGAGGTATACATGGCTGGAAAGAACAAGACTAGAGCTCTCAATCAAGCTATAAACGGTTTATACAGCGAAAAAAATGTGAAAGTTAAATGCAACTGTATATGAAAAATACAGAATCATCAACAATATTCCCAATGACATATTACTTAGATTAGTCAATTTTAAGTTTCTTTCCTAAGCCTCTTTAAAAGAGGGGTATACATCGCTGGAACGAACAAGACTAGGGCTCTCAATCAAGCTATAAACGGTTTATGCAGCGAAATAAATGTGAAAGTTAAATGCAACTGTATATGAAAAATACAGAATCATCAACAATATTCCGAGTGACATATTTCTTAGATTAGCCAATTTTAAGTTTCTTTCCTAAGCCTCTTTAAAAGAGCGGTATACATCGCTGGAACGAACAAGACTAGAGCTCTCAATCAAGTTATAAACGGTTTATACAGAGAGATAAATGTGAAATTTAAATGCAACTGTCTATGAAAAATACAAAATCATCAACAATATTCCCAGTGACATATTTCCTAGATGACTCAATTTAAAGTTCCTTCCCTAAACCTCCTTCAAGCTGAGTTTTACAATTTTAAGTTTCTTTCCTAAGCCTCTTTAAAAGAGGGGTATACATCGCTGGAAAGAACAAGACTAGAGCTCTCAATCAAGCTATAAACGGTTTATACAGCGAAAAAAATGTGAAAGTTAAATGCAACTGTATATGAAAAATACAGAATCATCAACAATATTCCCAGTGACATATTTCTTAGATTAATCAATTTTAAGTTTCTTTCCTAAGCCTCTTAAACCGAGAGGTATACATTACTGGAAAGAACAAGACTACAGCTTTCAATCAAGCTATAAACATTTTATACAGCGAAAAAAATGTGAAAGTTAAATGCAACTTTATATGAAAAATACAGAATCATCAACAATATTCCCAATGACATATTACTTAGATTAGTCAATTTTAAGTTGCTTTCCTAAGCCTCTTCAAACGAGCGGTATATATCGCTGGAAAGAACAAGACTAGGGCTCTCAATCAAGCTATAAACGGTTTATGCAGCGAAATAAATGTGAAAGTTAAATGCAACTGCATATGAAAAATACAGAATCATCAACAATATTCCGAGTGACATATTTCTTAGATTAGCCAATTTTAAGTTTCTTTCCTAAGCCTCTTTAAAAGAGGGGTATACATCGCTGGAACGAACAAGACTAGAGCTCTCAATCATGTTATAAACGGTTTATACAGCGAAAAAATGTGAATGTTAAATGCAACTGTATATGAAAAATACAGAATCATCAACAATATTCACAGAGACATATTTCCTAGATTAGTCAATTTTAAGTTGCTTTCCTAAGCCTCTATCAACGAGAGTTGTACATCATTGGAAACAACAAAATAAGAGCTTTCAATCACGTTATAAAAGGTTTATGCAGCGAAAAAAAATTGAAAATTAAATACAAATGTATATGAAAAATATAGAATCACCAACAATATTCCCAGTGTCATATTTCCTAGGTGGGTCAATTTTAAGTTCCTTTTCTAAACCTCTTTCAACCTGAATTTTACATCGTTGGAAAGAATAAACTAAGGGCTTCCTATCAAGCTTTAAACGGTTTATGCAGCGAAAAAATGTGAAAGTTAAATGCAACTTTCTATGAAAAATACAAAATCTACAACAATATTCCCAGTGTCACATTTGCTAGATGAGTCAATTTTAAGTTTCTTTCCTAAGCCTCTTCAAACGAGAGGTATACATCGCTGGAAAGGACAAGATAAGAGCTCTCAATCAAGCTATAAACGGTTTATACAGCGAGAAAAATGTAAAAGTTAAAAGCAACTGTATATGAAAAATGCAGAATCATCAATAATATTCCCAGTGACATATTTCTTAGATTAGTCAATTTTAAGTTTCTTTCCTAAGCCTCTTCAAACGAGAGGTATACATCGCTCGAAAGAACAAGACTACAGCTTTCAATCAAGCTATAAACGGTTTATACAGCGAAAAAATGTGAATGTTAAATGCAACTGTATATGAAAAATACAGAATCATCAATAATATTCCCAGTGATATATTTCTTAGATTAGTCAATTTTAAGTTTCTTTCCTAAGCCTCTTCAAACGAGGGGTATACATCGCTGGAAAGAACAAGACTAGAGCTCTCAATCAAGCTACAAACGGTTTATACAGCGAAAAAAATGTGAAAGTTAAATGCAACTGTATATGATAAATACAGAATCATCAACGATATTCCCAGTGACATATTTCTTAGATTAGTCAATTTTAAGTTGCTTTCCTAAGCTTCTTCAAACGAGGGGTATATATCGCTGGAAAGTACAAGACTGGGGCTCTCAATCAAGCTATAAACGGTTTATGCAGCGAAATAAATGTGAAAGTTAAATGCAACTGTATATGAAAAATACAGCATCGTCAACAATATTCCCAGTGACATATTGCCTAGATTAGTCAATTTTAATTACATTTCCTAAGCCTCTTCAAACGAGATGTATACATCGCTGGAAAGGAAAAGATAAGAGCTCTCAATCAAGCTATAAACGGTTTATACAGCGAGAAAAATGTAAAAGTTAAATGCAACTGTATATGAAAAATACAGAATCATCAACAATATTCCCAGTGACATATTTCTTAGATTAGTCAATTTTAAGTTTCTTTCCTAAGCCTCTTAAACCGAGAGGTATACAGTGCTGGAAAGAAGAAGACTACAGCTTTCAATCAAGCTATAAACGGTTTATACAGCGAAAAAAATGTGAAAGTTAAATGCAACTGTATATGAAAAATACAGAATCATCAACAATATTCCGAGTGACATATTTCTTAGATTAGCCAATTTTAAGTTTCTTTCCTAAGCCTCTTTAAAAGAGCGGTATACATCGCTGGAACGAACAAGACTAGAGCTCTCAATCAAGTTATAAACGGTTTATACAGAGAGATAAATGTGAAAGTTAAATGCAACTGTCTATGAAAAATACAAAATCATCAACAATATTCCCAGTGACATATGTCCTAGATGACTCAATTTAAAGTTCTTTCCCTAAACCTCCTTCAAGCTGAGTTTTACAATTTTAAGTTTCTTTCCTAAGCCTCTTTAAAAGAGGGCTATACATCGCTGGAACGAACAAGACTAGAGCTCTCAATCAAGCTATAAACGGTTTATACAGCGAAAAAAATGTGAAAGTTAAATGCAACTGTATATGAAAAATACAGAATCATCAACAATATTCCGAGTGACATATTTCTTAGATTAGCCAATTTTAAGTTTCTTTCCTAAGCCTCTTTAAAAGAGCGGTATACATCGCTGGAACGAACAAGACTAGAGCTCTCAACCAAGTTATAAACGGTTTATACAGAGAGATAAATGTGAAAGTTAAATGCAACTGTCTATGAAAAATACAAAATCATCAACAATATTCCCAGTGACATATTTCCTAGATGACTCAATTTAAAGTTCTTTCCCTAAACCTCCTTCAAGCTGAGTTTTACAATTTTAAGTTTCTTTCCTAAGCCTCTTTAAAAGAGGGGTATACATCGCTGGAACGAACAAGACTAGAGCTCTCAATCAAGCTATAAACGGTTTATACAGCGAAAAAAATGTGAAAGTTAAATGCAACTGTATATGAAAAATACAAAATCATCAACAATATTCCCAGTGACATATTTCTTATATTAATCAATTTTAAGTTTCTTTCCTAAGCCTCTTAAACCGAGAGGTATACATTACTGGAAAGAACAAGACTACAGCTTTCAATCAAGCTATAAACGGTTTATACAGCGAAAAAAATGTGAATGTTGAATGCAACTGTATATGAAAAATACAGAATCATCAATAATATTCCCAGTGACACATTTCTTAGATTAGTCAATTTTAAGTTTCTTTCCTAAGCCTCTTCAAACGAGAGGTATAAATCGCTGGAAAGAACAAGAGCTCTCAATCAAGCTATAAACGGTTTATACAGCGAAAAAAATGTGAAAGTTAAATGCAACTGTATATGAAAAATACAGAATCATCAACAATATTCCCAGTGACATATTTCTTAGATTAATCAATTTTTAGTTTCTTTCCTAAGCCTCTTCAGACGAGAGGTATACATCGCTCGAAAGAACAAGACTACAGCTTTCAATCAAGCTATAAACGGTTTATACAGCGAAAAAATGTGAATGTTAAATGCAACTGTATATGAAAAATACAGAATCATCAACAATATTCACAGAGACATATTTCCTAGATTAGTCAATTTTAAGTTGCTTTCCTAAGCTTCTATCAACGAGAGTTGTACATCATTGGAAACAACAAAATAAGAGCTTTCAATCACGTTATAAAAGGTTTATGCAGCGAAAAAAAAATGAAAATTAAATACAAATGTATGTGAAAAATATAGAATCACCAACAATATTCCCAGTGTCATATTTCCTAGGTGGGTCAATTTTAAGTTCCTTTTCTAAACCTCTTTCAACCTGAATTTTACATCGTTGGAAAGAATAAACTAAGGGCTTCCTATCAAGCTTTAAACGGTTTATGCAGCGAAAAAATGTGAAAGTTAAATGCAACTGTCTATGAAAAATACAAAATCTACAACAATATTCCCAGTGTCACATTTGCTAGATGAGTCAATTTTAAGTTTCTTTTCTAAGCCTCTTCAAACGAGAGGTATACATCGCTGGAAAGAACAAGATTAGAGCTCCCAATAAAGCTATAAATGGTTGATGCAACAAAAGAAATGTGAAAGTTAAATGCAACTGTATATGAAAAATACAGAATCATCAACAATATTCCCAGTGACATATTTCCTAGATTAGTCAATTTTAATTACATTTCCTAAGCCTCTTCAAACGAGAGGTATACATCGCTGGAAAGGACAAGATAAGAGCTCTCAATCAAGCTATAAACGGTTTATACAGCGAGAAAAATGTAAAAGTTAAAAGCAACTGTATATGAAAAATGCAGAATCATCAATAATATTCCCAGTGACATATTTCTTAGATTAGTCAATTTTAAGTTTCTTTCCTAAGCCTCTTCAAACGAGGGGTATACATCGCTCGAAAGAATAAGACTGCAGCTTTCGATCAAGCTATAAACGGTTTATACAGCGAAAGAAATGTGAATGTTAAATGCAACTGTATATGAAAAATACAGAATCATCAATAATATTTCCAGTGACATATTTCTTAGATTAGTCAATTTTAAGTTTCTTTCCTAAGCCTCTTCAAACGAGAGGTATACATCGCTCGAAAGAACAAGACTACAGCTTTCAATCAAGCTATAAACGGTTTATACAGCGAAAAAATGTGAATGTTAAATGCAACTGTATATGAAAAATACAGAATCATCAATAATATTCCCAGTGATATATTTCTTAGATTAGTCAATTTTAAGTTTCTTTCCTAAGCCTCTTCAAACGAGGGGTATACATCGCTGGAAAGAACAAGACTAGAGCTCTCAATCAAGCTACAAACGGTTTATACAGCGAAAAAAATGTGAAAGTTAAATGCAACTGTATATGATAAATACAGAATCATCAACGATATTCCCAGTGACATATTTCTTAGATTAGTCAATTTTAAGTTGCTTTCCTAAGCCTCTTCAAACGAGGGGTATATATCGCTGGAAAGAACAAGACTGGGGCTCTCAATCAAGCTATAAACGGTTTATGCAGCGAAATAAATGTGAAAGTTAAATGCAACTGTATATGAAAAATACAGAATCGTCAACAATATTCCCAGTGACATATTGCCTAGATTAGTCAATTTTAATTACATTTCCTAAGCCTCTTTAAACGAGATGTATACATCGCTGGAAAGGAAAAGATAAGAGCTCTCAATCAAGCTATAAACGGTTTATACAGCGAGAAAAATGTAAAAGTTAAATGCAACTGTATATGAAAAATACAGAATCATCAACAATATTCCGAGTGACATATTTCTTAGATTAGTCAATTTTAAGTTTCTTTCCTAAGCCTCTTAAACCGAGAGGTATACATCGCTGGAAAGAACAAGACTAGAGCTCTCAATCAAGCTATAAACGGTTTATACAGCGAGAAAAATGTAAAAGTTAAATGCAACTGTATATGAAAAATACAGAATCATCAACAATATTCCGAGTGACATATTTCTTAGATTAGCCAATTTTAAGTTTCTTTCCTAAGCCTCTTTAAAAGAGCGGTATACATCGCTGGAACGAACAAGACTAGAGCTCTCAATCAAGTTATAAACGGTTTATACAGAGAGATAAATGTGAAAGTTAAATGCAACTGTCTATGAAAAATACAAAATCATCAACAATATTCCCAGTGACATATTTCCTAGATGACTCAATTTAAAGTTCTTTCCCTAAACCTCCTTCAAGCTGAGTTTTACAATTTTAAGTTTCTTTCCTAAGCCTCTTTAAAAGAGGGGTATACATCGCTGGAACGAACAAGACTAGAGCTCTCAATCAAGCTATAAACGGTTTATACAGCGAAAAAAATGTGAAAGTTAAATGCAACTGTATATGAAAAATACAGAATCATCAACAATATTCCCAGTGACATATTTCTTATATTAATCAATTTTAAGTTTCTTTCCTAAGCCTCTTAAACCGAGAGGTATACATTACTGGAAAGAACAAGACTACAGCTTTCAATCAAGCTATAAACGGTTTATACAGCGAAAAAAATGTGAATGTTGAATGCAACTGTATATGAAAAATACAGAATCATCAATAATATTCCCAGTGACACATTTCTCAGATTAGTCAATTTTAAGTTTCTTTCCTAAGCCTCTTCAAACGAGAGGTATAAATCGCTGGAAAGAACAAGACTAGAGCTCTCAATCAAGCTATAAACGGTTTATACAGCGAAAAAAATATGAAAGTTAAATGCAACTGTATATGAAAAATACAGAATCATCAACAATATTCCCAGTGACATATTTCTTAGATTAATCAATTTTTAGTTTCTTTCCTAAGCCTCTTCAGACGAGAGGTATACATCGCTCGAAAGAACAAGACTACAGCTTTCAATCAAGCTATAAACGGTTTATACAGCGAAAAAATGTGAATGTTAAATGCAACTGTATATGAAAAATACAGAATCATCAACAATATTCCCAGTGACATATTTCTTAGATTAATCAATTTTAAGTTGCTTTCCTAAGCCTCTATCAACGAGAGTTGTACATCATTGGAAACAACAAAATAAGAGCTTTCAATCACGTTATAAAAGGTTTATGCAGCGAAAAAAATTGATTATTTAAATACAAATGTATATGAAAAATATAGAATCACCAACAATATTCCCAGTGTCATATTTCCTAGGTGGGTCAATTTTAAGTTCCTTTTCTAAACCTCTTTCAACCTGAATTTTACATCGTTGGAAAGAATAAACTAAGGGCTTCCTATCAAGCTTTAAACGGTTTATGCAGCGAAAAAATGTGAAAGTTAGATGCAACTGTCTATGAAAAATACAAAATCTACAACAATATTCCCAGTGTCACATTTGCTAGATGAGTAAATTTTAAGTTTCTTTTCTAAGCCTCTTCAAACGAGAGGTATACATCGCTGGAAAGAACAAGATTAGAGCTCCCAATAAAGCTATAAATGCTTGATGCAACAAAAGAAATGTGAAAGTTAAATGCAACTGTATATGAAAAATACAGAATCATCAACAATATTCCCAGTGACATATTGCCTAGATTAGTCAATTTTAATTACATTTCCTAAGCCTCTTCAAACGAGAGGTATACATCGCTGGAAAGGACAAGATAAGAGCTCTCAATCAAGCTATAAACGGTTTATACAGCGAGAAAAATGTAAAAGTTAAAAGCAACTGTATATGAAAAATGCAGAATCATCAATAATATTCCCAGTGACATATTTCTTAGATTAGTCAATTTTAAGTTTCTTTCCTAAGCCTCTTCAAACGAGAGGTATACATCGCTCGAAAGAACAAGACTACAGCTTTCAATCAAGCTATAAACGGTTTATACAGCGAAAAAATGTGAATGTTAAATGCAACTGTATATGAAAAATACAGAATCATCAATAATATTCCCAGTGATATATTTCTTAGATTAGTCAATTTTAAGTTTCTTTCCTAAGCCTCCTCAAACGAGGGGTATACATCGCTGGAAAGAACAAGACTAGAGCTCTCAATCAAGCTACAAACGGTTTATACAGCGAAAAAAATGTGAAAGTTAAATGCAACTGTATATGATAAATACAGAATCATCAACGATATTCCCAGTGACATATTTCTTAGATTAGTAAATTTTAAGTTGCTTTCCTAAGCCTCTTCAAACGAGGGGTATATATCGCTGGAAAGAACAAGACTGGGGCTCTCAATCAAGCTATAAACGGTTTATGCAGCGAAATAAATGTGAAAGTTAAATGCAACTGTATATGAAAAATACAGAATCGTCAACAATATTCCCAGTGACATATTGCCTAGATTAGTCAATTTTAATTACATTTCCTAAGCCTCTTTAAACGAGATGTATACATCGCTGGAAAGGAAAAGATAAGAGCTCTCAATCAAGCTATAAACGGTTTATACAGCGAGAAAAATGTAAAAGTTAAATGCAACTGTATATGAAAAATACAGAATCATCAACAATATTCCGAGTGACATATTTCTTAGATTAGCCAATTTTAAGTTTCTTTCCTAAGCCTCTTTAAAAGAGCGGTATACATCGCTGGAACGAACAAGACTAGAGCTCTCAATCAAGTTATAAACGGTTTATACAGAGAGATAAATGTGAAAGTTAAATGCAACTATCTATGAAAAATACAAAATCATCAACAATATTCCCAGTGACATATTTCCTAGATGACTCAATTTAAAGTTCTTTCCCTAAACCTCCTTCAAGCTGAGTTTTACAATTTTAAGTTTCTTTCCTAAGCCTCTTTAAAAGAGGGGTATACATCGCTGGAACGAACAAGACTAGAGCTCTCAATCAAGCTATAAACGGTTTATACAGCGAAAAAATGTGAAAGTTAAATGCAACTGTATATGAAAAATACAGAATCATCAACAATATTCCCAGTGACATATTTCTTAGATTAATCAATTTTAAGTTGCTTTCCTAAGCCTCTTCAAACGAGAGGTATACATCGCTCGAAAGAATAAGACTGCAGCTGTCGATCAAGCTATAAACGGTTTATACAGCGAAAGAAATGTGAATGTTAAATGCAACTGTATATGAAAAATACAGAATCATCAACAATATTCCGAGTGACATATTTCTTAGATTAGCCAATTTTAAGTTTCTTTCCTAAGCATCTTTAAAAGAGCGGTATACATCGCTGGAACGAACAAGACCAGAGCTCTCAATCAAGCTATAAACGGTTTATACAGCGAAAAAAATGTGAAAGTTAAATGCAACTGTATATGAAAAATACAGAATCATCAACAATATTCCCAGTGACATATTTCTTATATTAATCAATTTTAAGTTTCTTTCCTAAGCCTCTTAAACCGAGAGGTATACATTACTGGAAAGAACAAGACTACAGCTTTCAATCAAGCTATAAACGGTTTATACAGCGAAAAAAATGTGAATGTTGAATGCAACTGTATATGAAAAATACAGAATCATCAACAATATTCCCAGTGACATATTTCTTAGATTAATCAATTTTTAGTTTCTTTCCTAAGCCTCTTCAGACGAGAGGTATACATCGCTCGAAAGAACAAGACTACAGCTTTCAATCAAGCTATAAACGGTTTATACAGCGAAAAAATGTGAATGTTAAATGCAACTGTATATGAAAAATACAGAATCATCAACAATATTCACAGAGACATATTTCCTAGATTAGTCAATTTTAAGTTGCTTTCCTAAGCCTCTTCAAACGAGGGGTATATATCGCTGGAAAGAACAAGACTGGGGCTCTCAATCAAGCTATAAACGGTTTATGCAGCGAAATAAATGTGAAAGTTAAATGCAACTGTATATGAAAAATACAGAATCGTCAACAATATTCCCAGTGACATATTGCCTAGATTAGTCAATTTTAATTACATTTCCTAAGCCTCTTCAAACGAGATGTATACATCGCTGGAAAAGAAAAGATAAGAGCTCTCAATCAAGCTATAAACGGTTTATACAGCGAGAAAAATGTAAAAGTTAAATGCAACTGTATATGAAAAATACAGAATCATCAACAATATTCCCAGTGACATATTTCTTAGATTAGTCAATTTTAAGTTTCTTTCCTAAGCCTCTTAAACCGAGAGGTATACAGTGCTGGAAAGAACAAGACTACAGCTTTCAATCAAGCTATAAACGGTTTATACAGCGAAAAAAATGTGAATGTTGAATGCAACTGTATATGAAAAATACAGAATCATCAATAATATTCCCAGTGACATATTTCTTAGATTAGTCAATTTTAAGTTTCTTTCCTAAGCCTCTTCAAACGAGAGGTATACATCGCTCGAAAGAACAAGACTACAGCTTTCAATCAAGCTATAAACGGTTTATACAGCGAAAAAATGTGAATATTAAATGCAACTGTATACGAAAAATACAGAATCATCAATAATATTCCCAGTGACATATTTCTTAGATTAGTCAATTTTAAGTTTCTTTCCTAAGCCTCTTCAAACGAGAGGTATACATCGCTGGAAAGGACAAGATAAGAGCTCTCAATCAAGCTATAAACGGTTTATACAGCGAGAAAAATGTAAAAGTTAAAAGCAACTGTATATGAAAAATGCAGAATCATCAATAATATTCCCAGTGACATATTTCTTAGATTAGTCAATTTTAAGTTTCTTTCCTAAGCCTCTTCAAACGAGAGGTATACATCGCTCGAAAGAATAAACGATCAAGCTATAAACGGTTTATAGAGCGAAAGAAATGAGAATGTTAAATGCAACTGTATATGAAAAATACAGAATCATCAACAATATTCCCAGTGACATATTTCTTAGATTAGACAAGTTTAAGTTGCTTTCCTAAGCCTCTTCAAACGAGGGATATATATCGCTGGAAAGAACAAGACTAGAGCTCTCAATCAAGCTATAAGCGGTTTATACAGCGAGAAAAATGTAAAAGTTAAATGTACATGTATATGAAAAATACAGAATCGTCAACAATATTCCCAGTGACATATTGCCTAGATTAGTCAATTTTAATTACATTTCCTAAGCCTCTTCAAACGAGATGTATACATCGCTGGAAAGGAAAAGACAAGAGCTCTCAATCAAGCTATAAACGGTTTATACAGCGAGAAAAATTTAAAAGTTAAATGCAACTGTATATGAAAAATACAGAATCATCAACAATATTCCCAGTGACATATTTCTTAGATTAGTCAATTTTAAGTTTCTTTCCTAAGCCTCTTAAACCGAGAGGTATACATCGCTGGAAAGAACAAGACTAGAGCTCTCAATCAAGCTATAAACGGTTTATACAGCGAGAAAAATGTAAAAGTTAAATGCAACTGTATATGAAAAATACAGAATCATCAACAATATTCCGAGTGACATATTTCTTAGATTAGCCAATTTTAAGTTTCTTTCCTAAGCCTCTTTAAAAGAGCGGTATACATCGCTGGAACGAACAAGACTAGAGCTCTCAATCAAGTTATAAACGGTTTATAAAGAGAGATAAATGTGAAAGTTAAATGCAACTGTCTATGAAAAATACAAAATCATCAACAATATTCCCAGTGACATATTTCCTAGATGACTCAATTTAAAGTTCTTTCCCTAAACCTCCTTCAAGCTGAGTTTTACAATTTTAAGTTTCTTTCCTAAGCCTCTTTAAAAGAGGGGTATACATCGCTGGAACGAACAAGACTAGAGCTCTCAATCAAGCTATAAACGGTTTATACAGCGAAAAAAATGTGAAAGTTAAATGCAACTGTATATGAAAAATACAGAATCATCAACAATATTCCCAGTGACATATTTCTTATATTAATCAATTTTAAGTTTCTTTCCTAAGCCTCTTAAACCGAGAGGTATACACTACTGGAAAGAACAAGACTACAGCTTTCAATCAAGCTATAAACGGTTTATACAGCGAAAAAAATGTGAATGTTGAATGCAACTGTATATGAAAAATACAGAATCATCAATAATATTCCCAGTGACACATTTCTTAGATTAGTCAATTTTAAGTTTCTTTCCTAAGCCTCTTCAAACGAGAGGTATAAATCGCTGGAAAGAACAAGACTAGAGCTCTCAATCAAGCTATAAACGGTTTATACAGCGAAAAAAATGTGAAAGTTAAATGCAACTGTATATGAAAAATACAGAATCATCAACAATATTCCCAGTGACATATTTCTTAGATTAATCAATTTTTAGTTTCTTTCCTAAGCCTCTTCAGACGAGAGGTATACATCGCTCGAAAGAACAAGACTACAGCTTTCAATCAAGCTATAAACGGTTTATACAGCGAAAAAATGTGAATGTTAAATGCAACTGTATATGAAAAATACAGAATCATCAACAATATTCACAGAGACATATTTCCTAGATTAGTCAATTTTAAGTTGCTTTTCTAAGCCTCTATCAACGAGAGTTGTACATCATTGGAAACAACAAAATAAGAGCTTTCAATCACGTTATAAAAGGTTTATGCAGCGAAAAAAAATTGAAAATTAAATACAAATGTATATGAAAAATATAGAATCACGAACAATATTCCCAGTGTCATATTTCCTAGGTGGGTCAATTTTAAGTTCCTTTTCTAAACCTCTTTCAACCTGAATTTTACATCGTTGGAAAGAATAAACAAAGGGCTTCCTATCAAGCTTTAAACGGTTTATGCAGCGAAAAAATGTGAAAGTTAGATGCAACTGTCTATGAAAAATACAAAATCTACAACAATATTCCCAGTGTCACATTTGCTAGATGAGTCAATTTTAAGTTTCTTTTCTAAGCCTCTTCAAACGTGAGGTATACATCGCTGGAAAGAACAAGATTAGAGCTCCCAATAAAGCTATAAATGCTTGATGCAATAAAAGAAATGTGAAAGTTAAATGCAACTGTATATGAAAAATACAGAATCATCAACAATATTCCCAGTGACATATTGCCTAGATTAGTCAATTTTAATTACATTTCCTAAGCCTCTTCAAACGAGAGGTATACATCGCTGGAAAGGACAAGATAAGAGCTCTCAATCAAGCTATAAACGGTTTATACAGCGAGAAAAATGTAAAAGTTAAAAGCAACTGTATATGAAAAATGCAGAATCATCAATAATATTCCTAGTGACATATTTCTTAGATTAGTCAATTTTAAGTTTCCTTCCTAAGCCTCTTCAAACGAGAGGTATACATCGCTCGAAAGAATAAGACTGCAGCTTTCGATCAAGCTATAAACGGTTTATACAGCGAAAGAAATGTGAATGTTAAATGCAACTGTATATGAAAAATACAGAATCATCAACAATATTCCGAGTGACATATTTCTTAGATTAGCCAATTTTAAGTTTCTTTCCTAAGCCTCTTTAAAAGAGCGGTATACATCGCTGGAACGAACAAGACTAGAGCTCTCAATCAAGTTATAAACGGTTTATACAGAGAGATAAATGTGAAAGTTAAATGCAACTGTCTATGAAAAATACAAAATCATCAACAATATTCCCAGTGACATATTTCCTAGATGACTCAATTTAAAGTTCTTTCCCTAAACCTCCTTCAAGCTGAGTTTTACAATTTTAAGTTTCTTTCCTAAGCCTCTTTAAAAGAGGGGTATACATCGCTGGAACGAACAAGACTAGAGTTCTCAATCAAGCTATAAACGGTTTATACAGCGAAAAAAATGTGAAAGTTAAATGCAACTGTATATGAAAAATACAGAATCATCAACAATATTCCCAGTGACATATTTCTTATATTAATCAATTTTAAATTTCTTTCCTAAGCCTCTTAAACCGAGAGGTATACATTACTGGAAAGAACAAGACTACAGCTTTCAATCAAGCTATAAACGGTTTATACAGCGAAAAAAATGTGAATGTTGAATGCAACTGTATATGAAAAATACAGAATCATCAATAATATTCCCAGTGACACATTTCTTAGATTAGTCAATTTTAAGTTTCTTTCCTAAGCCTCTTCAAACGAGAGGTATAAATCGCTGGAAAGAACAAGACAAGAGCTCTCAATCAAGCTATAAACGGTTTATACAGCGAAAAAAATGTGAAAGTTAAATGCAACTGTATATGAAAAATACAGAATCATCAACAATATTCCCAGTGACATATTTCTTAGATTAATCAATTTTTAGTTTCTTTCCTAAGCCTCTTCAGACGAGAGGTATACATCGCTCGAAAGAACAAGACTACAGCTTTCAATCAAGCTATAAACGGTTTATACAGCGAAAAAATTTGAATGTTAAATGCAACTGTATATGAAAAATACAGAATCATAAACAATATTCACACTGACATATTTCCTAGATGAGCCAATTTTAAGTTCCTTTCCTAAGCCTCTTTCAACGAGAGTTTTACATCGCTGGAAAGAACAAAATAATGGCTTTCAATCGCGCTATAAGGTGTTTATGCAGCGAAAAAAAATTGAAAATTAAATACAAATGTATATGAAAAATATAGAATCACCAACAATATTCCCAGTGTCATATTTCCTAGGTGGGTCAATTTTAAGTTCCTTTTCTAAACCTCTTTCAACCTGAATTTTACATCGTTGGAAAGAATAAACTAAGGGCTTCCTATCAAGCTATAAACGGTTTACGCAGCGAAATAAATGTGAAAGTTAGATGCAACTGTCTATGAAAAATACAAAATCTACAACAATATTCCCAGTGTCACATTTGCTAGATGAGTCAATTTTAAGTTTCTTTTCTAAGCCTCTTCAAACGAGAGGTATACATCGCTGGAAAGAACAAGATTAGAGCTCCCAATAAAGCTATAAATGCTTGATGCAACAAAAGAAATGTGAAAGTTAAATGCAACTGTATATGAAAAATACAGAATCATCAACAATATTCCCAGTGACATATTGCCTAGATTAGTCAATTTTAATTACATTTCCTAAGCCTCTTCAAACGAGAGGTATACATCGCTGGAAAGGACAAGATAAGAGCTCTCAGTCAAGCTATAAACGGTTTATACAGCGGGAAAAATGTAAAAGTTAAAAGCAACTGTATATGAAAAATACAGAATCATCAACAATATTCCCAGTGACATATTTCTTAGATTAGTCAATTTTAAGTTTCTTTCCTAAGCCTCTTCAAACGAGGGGTATACATCGCTCGAAAGAATAAGACTGCAGCTTTCGATCAAGCTATAAACGGTTTATACAGCGAAAGAAATGTGAATGTTAAATGCAACTGTAAATGAAAAATACAGGATCATCAATAATATTTCCAGTGACATATTTCTTAGATTAGTCAATTTTAAGTTTCTTTCCTAAGCCTCTTCAAACGAGAGGTATACATCGCTCGAAAGAACAAGACTACAGCTTTCAATCAAGCTATAAACGGTTTATACAGCGAAAAAATGTGAATGTTAAATGCAACTGTATATGAAAAATACAGAATCATCAATAATATTCCCAGTGATATATTTCTTAGATTAGTCAATTTTAAGTTTCTTTCCTAAGCCTCTTCAAACGAGGGGTATACATCGCTGGAAAGAACAAGACTAGAGCTCTCAATCAAGCTACAAACGGTTTATACAGCGAAAAAAATGTGAAAGTTAAATGCAACTGTATATGATAAATACAGAATCATCAACGATATTCCCAGTGACATATTTCTTAGATTAGTCAATTTTAAGTTGCTTTCCTAAGCCTCTTCAAACGAGGGGTATATATCGCTGGAAAGAACAAGACTGGGGCTCTCAATCAAGCTATAAACGGTTTATGCAGCGAAATAAATGTGAAAGTTAAATGCAACTGTATATGAAAAATACAGAATCGTCAACAATATTCCCAGTGACATATTGCCTAGATTAGTCAATTTTAATTACATTTCCTAAGCCTCTTCAAACGAGATGTATACATCGCTGGAAAAGAAAAGATAAGAGCTCTCAATCAAGCTATAAACGGTTTATACAGCGAGAAAAATGTAAAAGTTAAATGCAACTGTATATGAAAAATACAGAATCATCAACAATATTCCCAGTGACATATTTCTTAGATTAGTCAATTTTAAGTTTCTTTCCTAAGCCTCTTAAACCGAGAGGTATACAGTGCTGGAAAGAACAAGACTACAGCTTTCAATCAAGCTATAAACGGTTTATACAGCGAAAAAAATGTGAATGTTGAATGCAACTGTATATGAAAAATACAGAATCATCAATAATATTCCCAGTGACATATTTCTTAGATTAGTCAATTTTAAGTTTCTTTCCTAAGCCTCTTCAAACGAGAGGTATACATCGCTCGAAAGAACAAGACTACAGCTTTCAATCAAGCTATAAACGGTTTATACAGCGAAAAAATGTGAATATTAAATGCAACTGTATACGAAAAATACAGAATCATCAATAACAACAAGACTAGAGCTCTCAATCAAGCTACAAACGGTTTATACAGCGAAAGAAATGTGAAAGTTAAATGCAACTGTATATGAAAAATACAGAATCATCAACAATATTCCCAGTGACATATTTCTTAGATTAGTCAATTTTAAGTTGCTTTCCTAAGCTTCTTTAAAAGAGCGGTATACATCGCTGGAACGAACAAGACTAGAGCTCTCAATCTAGTCATAAACGGTTTATGCAGCGAAATAAATGTGAAAGTTAAATGCAACTGTATATGATAAATACAGAATCATCAACGATATTCCCAGTGACATATTTCTTAGATTAGTCAATTTTAAGTTGCTTTCCTAAGCCTCTTCAAACGAGGGGTATATATCGCTGGAAAGAACAAGACTGGGGCTCTCAATCAAGCTATAAACGGTTTATGCAGCGAAATAAATGTGAAAGTTAAATGCAACTGTATATGAAAAATACAGAATCGTCAACAATATTCCCAGTGACATATTGCCTAGATTAGTCAATTTTAATTACATTTCCTAAGCCTCTTCAAACGAGATGTATACATCGCTGGAAAAGAAAAGATAAGAGCTCTCAATCAAGCTATAAACGGTTTATACAGCGAGAAAAATGTAAAAGTTAAATGCAAATGTATATGAAAAATACAGAATCATCAACAATATTCCCAGTGACATATTTCTTAGATTAGTCAATTTTAAGTTTCTTTCCTAAGCCTCTTAAACCGAGAGGTATACAGTGCTGGAAAGAACAAGACTACAGCTTTCAATCAAGCTATAAACGGTTTATACAGCGAAAAAAATGTGAATGTTGAATGCAACTGTATATGAAAAATACAGAATCATCAATAATATTCCCAGTGACATATTTCTTAGATTAGTCAATTTTAAGTTTCTTTCCTAAGCCTCTTCAAACGAGAGGTATACATCGCTCGAAAGAACAAGACTACAGCTTTCAATCAAGCTATAAACGGTTTATACAGCGAAAAAATGTGAATATTAAATGCAACTGTATACGAAAAATACAGAATCATCAATAACAACAAGACTAGAGCTCTCAATCAAGCTACAAACGGTTTATACAGCGAAAGAAATGTGAAAGTTAAATGCAACTGTATATGAAAAATACAGAATCATCAACAATATTCCCAGTGACATATTTCTTAGATTAGTCAATTTTAAGTTGCTTTCCTAAGCTTCTTTAAAAGAGCGGTATACATCGCTGGAACGAACAAGACTAGAGCTCTCAATCTAGTCATAAACGGTTTATGCAGCGAAATAAATGTGAAAGTTAAATGCAACTGTATATGAAAAATACAGAATCATCAATAATATTCCCAGTGATATATTTCTTAGATTAGTCAATTTTAAGTTTCTTTCCTAAGCCTCTTCAAACGAGAGGTATACATCGCTCGAAAGAATAAGACTACAGCTTTAAATCAAGCTATAAACGGTTTATACAGCGAAAAAATGTGAATGTTAAATGCAACTGTATATGAAAAATACAGAATCATCAATAATATTCCCAGTGATATATTTCTTAGATTAGTCAATTTTAAGTTTCTTTCCTAAGCCTCTTCAAACGAGGGGTATACATCGCTGGAAAGAACAAGACTAGAGCTCTCAATCAAGCTACAAACGGATTATACAGCGAAAAAAATGTGAAAGTTAAATGCAACTGTATATGATAAATACAGAATCATCAACGATATTCCCAGTGACATATTTCTTAGATTAGTCAATTTTAAGTTGCTTTCCTAAGCCTCTTCAAACGAGGGGTATATATCGCTGGAAAGAAGAAGACTGGGGCTCTCAATCAAGCTATAAACGGTTTATGCAGCGAAATAAATGTGAAAGTTAAATGCAACTGTATATGAAAAATACAGAATCGTCAACAATATTCCCAGTGACATATTGCCTAGATTAGTCAATTTTAATTACATTTCCTAAGCCTCTTCAAACGAGATGTATACATCGCTGGAAAAGAAAAGATAAGAGCTCTCAATCAAGCTATAAACGGTTTATACAGCGAGAAAAATGTAAAAGTTAAATGCAACTGTATATGAAAAATACAGAATCATCAACAATATTCCCAGTGACATATTTCTTAGATTAGTCAATTTTAAGTTTCTTTCCTAAGCCTCTTAAACCGAGAGGTATACAGTGCTGGAAACAACAAGACTACAGCTTTCAATCAAGCTATAAACGGTTTATACAGCGAAAAAAATGTGAATGTTGAATGCAACTGTATATGAAAAATACATAATCATCAATAATATTCCCAGTGACATATTTCTTAGATTAGTCAATTTTAAGTTTCTTTCCTAAGCCTCTTCAAACGAGAGGTATACATCGCTCGAAAGAACAAGACTACAGCTTTCAATCAAGCTATAAACGGTTTATACAGCGAAAAAATGTGAATATTAAATGCAACTGTCTACGAAAAATACAGAATCATCAATAATATTCCCAGTGACATATTTCTTAGATTAGTCAATTTTAAGTTGCTTTCCTAAGCCTCTTCAAACGAGAGGTATACATCGCTGGAAAGGACTAGATAAGAGCTCTCAATCAAGCTATAAACGGTTTATACAGCGGGAAAAATGTAAAAGTTAAAAGCAACTGTATATGAAAAATACAGAATCATCAACAATATTCCCAGTGACATATTTCTTAGATTAGTCAATTTTAAGTTTCTTTCCTAAGCCTCTTCAAACGAGAGGTATACATCGCTCGAAAGAACAAGACTACAGCTTTCAATCAAGCTATAAACGGTTTATACAGCGAAAAAATGTGAATATTAAATGCAACTGTCTACGAAAAATACAGAATCATCAATAATATTCCCAGTGACATATTTCTTAGATTAGTCAATTTTAAGTTGCTTTCCTAAGCCTCTTCAAACGAGGGATATATATCGCTGGAAAGAACAAGACTAGAGCTCTCAACCAAGCTATAAACGGTTTATACAGCGAGAAAAATGTAAAAGTTAAATGCAACTGTATATGAAAAATACAGAATCGTCAACAATATTCCCAGTGACATATTGCCTAGATTAGTCAATTTTAATTACATTACCTAAGCCTCTTCAAACGAGATGTATACATCGCTGGAAAGGAAAAGACAAGAGCTCTCAATCAAGCTATAAACGGTTTATACAGCGAGAAAAATGTAAAAGTTAAATGCAACTGTATATGAAAAATACAGAATCATCAACAATATTCCCAGTGACATATTTCTTAGATTAGTCAATTTTAAGTTGCTTTCCTAAGCTTCTTTAAAAGAGCGGTATACATCGCTGGAACGAACAAGACTAGAGCTCTCAATCTAGTCATAAACGGTTTATGCAGCGAAATAAATGTGAAAGTTAAATGCAACTGTATATGAAAAATACAGAATCATCAATAATATTCCCAGTGATATATTTCTTAGATTAGTCAATTTTAAGTTTCTTTCCTAAGCCTCTTCAAACGAGAGGTATACATCGCTCGAAAGAACAAGACTACAGCTTTCAATCAAGCTATAAACGGTTTATACAGCGAAAAAATGTGAATGTTAAATGCAACTGTATATGAAAAATACAGAATCATCAATAATATTCCCAGTGATATATTTCTTAGATTAGTCAATTTTAAGTTTCTTTCCTAAGCCTCTTCAAACGAGGGGTATACATCGCTGGAAAGAACAAGACTAGAGCTCTCAATCAAGCTACAAACGGTTTATACAGCGAAAAAAATGTGAAAGTTAAATGCAACTGTATATGATAAATACAGAATCATCAACGATATTCCCAGTGACATATTTCTTAGATTAGTCAATTTTAAGTTGCTTTCCTAAGCCTCTTCAAACGAGGGGTATATATCGCTGGAAAGAAGAAGACTGGGGCTCTCAATCAAGCTATAAACGGTTTATGCAGCGAAATAAATGTGAAAGTTAAATGCAACTGTATATGAAAAATACAGAATCGTCAACAATATTCCCAGTGACATATTGCCTAGATTAGTCAATTTTAATTACATTTCCTAAGCCTCTTCAAACGAGATGTATACATCGCTGGAAAAGAAAAGGTAAGAGCTCTCAATCAAGCTATAAACGGTTTATACAGCGAGAAAAATGTAAAAGTTAAATGCAACTGTATATGAAAAATACAGAATCATCAACAATATTCCCAGTGACATATTTCTTAGATTAGTCAATTTTAAGTTTCTTTCCTAAGCCTCTTAAACCGAGAGGTATACAGTGCTGGAAACAGCAAGACTACAGCTTTCAATCAAGCTATAAACGGTTTATACAGCGAAAAAAATGTGAATGTTGAATGCAACTGTATATGAAAAATACATAATCATCAATAATATTCCCAGTGACATATTTCTTAGATTACTCAATTTTAAGTTTCTTTCCTAAGCCTCGTCAAACGAGAGGTATACATCGCTCGAAAGAACAAGACTACAGCTTTCAATCAAGCTATAAACGGTTTATACAGCGAAAAAATGTGAATATTAAATGCAACTGTCTACGAAAAATACAGAATCATCAATAATATTCCCAGTGACATATTTCTTAGATTAGTCAATTTTAAGTTGCTTTCCTAAGCCTCTTCAAACGAGAGGTATACATCGCTGGAAAGGACAAGATAAGAGCTCTCAATCAAGCTATAAACGGTTTATACAGCGGGAAAAATGTAAAAGTTAAAAGCAACTGTATATGAAAAATACAGAATCATCAACAATATTCCCAGTGACATATTTCTTAGATTAGTCAATTTTAAGTTTCTTTCCTAAGCCTCTTCAAACGAGAGGTATACATCGCTCGAAAGAACAAGACTACAGCTTTCAATCAAGCTATAAACGGTTTATACAGCGAAAAAATGTGAATATTAAATGCAACTGTCTACGAAAAATACAGAATCATCAATAATATTCCCAGTGACATATTTCTTAGATTAGTCAATTTTAAGTTGCTTTCCTAAGCCTCTTCAAACGAGGGATATATATCGCTGGAAAAAACAAGACTAGAGCTCTCAACCAAGCTATAAACGGTTTATACAGCGAGAAAAATGTAAAAGTTAAATGCAACTGTATATGAAAAATACAGAATCGTCAACAATATTCCCAGTGACATATTGCCTAGATTAGTCAATTTTAATTACATTTCCTAAGCCTCTTCAAACGAGATGTATACATCGCTGGAAAGGAAAAGACAAGAGCTCTCAATCAAGCTATAAACGGTTTATACAGCGAGAAAAATGTAAAAGTTAAATGCAACTGTATATGAAAAATACAGAATCATCAACAATATTCCCAGTGACATATTTCTTAGATTAGTCAATTTTAAGTTTCTTTCCTAAGCCTCTTAAACCGAGAGGTATACATCGCTGGAAAGAACAAGACTAGAGCTCTCAATCAAGCTATAAACGGTTTATACAGCGAGAAAAATGTAAAAGTTAAATGCAACTGTATATGAAAAATACAGAATCGTCAACAATATTCCCAGTGACATATTGCCTAGATTAGTTAATTTTAAGTTTCTTTCCTAAGCCTCTTCAAACGAGAGGTATACATCGCTCGAAAGAATAAGACTACAGCTTTCGATCAAGCTATAAACGGTTTATACAGCGAAAGAATGTTAAATGCAACTGTATATGAAAAATACAGAATCATCAATAATATTCCCAGTGACATATTTCTTAGATTAGTCAATTTTAAGTTTCTTTCCTAAGTCTCTTCAAACGAGAGGTATACATCGCTCGAAAGAACAAGACTACAGCTTTCAATCAAGCTATAAACGGTTTATACAGCGAAAAAATGTGAATGTTAAATGCAACTGTATATGAAAAATTCAGACATATTTCTTAGATTAGTTAATTTTAAGTTTCTTTCCTAAGCCTCTTCAAACGAGAGGTATACATCGCTCGAAAGAACAAGACTACAGCTTTCAATCAATCTATAAACGGTTTATACAGCGAAACAATGTGAATATTAAATGCAACTATATACGAAAAATACAGAATCATCAATAATATTCCCAGTGACATATTTCTTAGATTAGTCAATTTTAAGTTTCTTTCCTAAGCCTCTTCAAACGAGGGGTATACATCGCTGGAAAGAACAAGACTAGAGCTCTCAATCAAGCTACAAACGGTTTATACAGCGAAAGAAATGTGAAAGTTAAATGCAACTGTATATGAAAAATACAGAATCATCAACAATATTCCCAGTGACATATTTCTTAGATTAGTCAATTTTAAGTTGCTTTCCTAAGCTTCTTTAAAAGAGCGGTATACATCGCTGGAACGAACAAGACTAGAGCTCTCAATCCAGTCATAAACGGTTTATGCAGCGAAATAAATGTGAAAGTTAAATGCAACTGTATATGAAAAATACAGAATCATCAATAATATTCCCAGTGATATATTTCTTAGATTAGTCAATTTTAAGTTTCTTTCCTAAGCCTCTTCAAACGAGGGGTATACATCGCTGGAAAGAACAAGACTAGAGCTCTCAATCAAGCTACAAACGGTTTATACAGCGAAAAAAATGTGAAAGTTAAATGCAACTGTATATGATAAATACAGAGTCATCAACGATATTCCCAGTGACATATTTCTTAGATTAGTCAATTTTAAGTTGCTTTCCTAAGCCTCTTCAAACGAGGGGTATATATCGCTGGAAAGAACAAGACAGGGGCTCTCAATCAAGCTATAAACGGTTTATGCAGCGAAATAAATGTGAAAGTTAAATGCAACTGTATATGAAAAATACAGAATCGTCAACAATATTCCCAGTGACATATTGCCTAGATTAGTCAATTTTAATTACATTTCCTAAGCCTCTTCAAACGAGATGTATACATCGCTGGAAAGGAAAAGATAAGAGCTCTCAATCAAGCTATAAACGGTTTATACAGCGAGAAAAATGTAAAAGTTAAATGCAACTGTATATGAAAAATACAGAATCATCAACAATATTCCCAGTGACATATTTCTTAGATTAGTCAATTTTAAGTTTCTTTCCTAAGCCTCTTAAACCGAGAGGTATACAGTGCTGGAAAGAACAAGACTACAGCTTTCAATCAAGCTATAAACGGTTTATACAGCGAAAAAAATGTGAATGTTGAATGCAACTGTATATGAAAAATGCAGAATCATCAATAATATTCCCAGTGACATATTTCTAAGATTAGTCAATTTTAAGTTTCTTTCCTAAGCCTCTTCAAATGAGAGGTATACATCGCTCGAAAGAACAAGACTACAGCTTTCAATCAAGCTATAAACGGTTTATACAGCGAAAAAATGTGAATATTAAATGCAACTGTATACGAAAAATACAGAATCATCAATAATATTCCCAGTGACATATTTCTTAGATTAGTCAATTTTAAGTTTCTTTCCTAAGCCTCTTCAAACGAGAGGTATACATCGCTGGAAAGGACAAGATAAGAGCTCTCAATCAAGCTATAAACGGTTTATACAGCGAGAAAAATGTAAAATTTAAATGCAACTGTATATGAAAAATACAGAATCATCAACAATATTCCCAGTGACATATTTCTTAGATTAGTCAATTTTAAGTTTCTTTCCTAAGCCTCTTCAAACGAGAGGTATACATCGATCGAAAGAATAAACGATCAAGCTATAAACGGTTTATAGAGCGAAAGAAATGTGAATGTTAAATGCAACTGTATATGAAAAATACAGAATCATCAACAATATTCCCAGTGACATATTTCTTAGATTAGTCAATTTTAAGTTGCTTTCCTAAGCCTCTTCAAACGAGGGATATATATCGCTGGAAAGAACAAGACTAGGGCTCTCAATCAAGCTATAAACGGTTTATGCAGCGAAATAAATGTGAAAGTTAAATGCAACTGTATATGAAAAATACAGAATCGTCAACAATATTCCCAGTGACATATTGCCTAGATTAGTCAATTTTAATTACATTTCCTAAGCCTCTTCAAACGAGATGTATACATCGCTGGAAAGGAAAAGACAAGAGCTCTCAATCAAGCTATAAACGGTTTATACAGCGAGAAAAATGTAAAAGTTAAATGCAACTGTATATGAAAAATACAGAATCATCAACAATATTCCCAGTGACATATTTCTTAGATTAGTCAATTTTAAGTTTCTTTCCTAAGCCTCTTAAACCGAGAGGTATACATCGCTGGAAAGAACAAGACTAGAGCTCTCAATCAAGCTATAAACGGTTTATACAGCGAGAAAAATGTAAAAGTTAAATGCAACTGTATATGAAAAATACAGAATCGTCAACAATATTCCCAGTGACATATTGCCTAGATTAGTTAATTTTAAGTTTCTTTCCTAAGCCTCTTCAAACGAGAGGTATACATCGCTCGAAAGAATAAGACTACAGCTTTCGATCAAGCTATAAACGGTTTATACAGCGAAAGAAATTTGAATGTTAAATGCAACTGTATATGAAAAATACAGAATAATCAATAATATTCCCAGTGACATATTTCTTAGATTAGTCAATTTTAAGTTTCTTTCCTAAGTCTCTTCAAACGAGAGGTATACATCGCTCGAAAGAACAAGACTACAGCTTTCAATCAAGCTATAAACGGTTTATACAGCGAAAAAATGTGAATGTTAAATGCAACTGTATATGAAAAATTCAGACATATTTCTTAGATTAGTCAATTTTAAGTTTCTTTCCTAAGCCTCTTCAAACGAGAGGTATACATCGCTCGAAAGAACAAGACTACAGCTTTCAATCAAGCTATAAACGGTTTATACAGCGAAACAATGTGAATATTAAATGCAACTGTATACGAAAAATACAGAATCATCAATAATATTCCCAGTGACATATTTCTTAGATTAGTCAATTTTAAGTTTCTTTCCTAAGCCTCTTCAAACGAGGGGTATACATCGCTGGAAAGAACAAGACTAGAGCTCTCAATCAAGCTACAAACGGTTTATACAGCGAAAGAAATGTGAAAGTTAAATGCAACTGTATATGAAAAATACAGAATCATCAACAATATTCCCAGTGACATATTTCTTATATTAGTCAATTTTAAGTTTCTTTCCTAATCTTCTTTAAAAGAGCAGTATACATCGCTGCAACGAACCAGACTAGAGCTCTCAATCAAGTCATAAACGGTTTATGCAGCGAAATAAATGTGAAAGTTAAATGCAACTGTATATGAAAAATACAGAATCATCAGCAATATTCACAGAGACATATTTCCTAGATCAGTCAATTTTAAGTTGCTTTCCTAAGCCTCTATCAACGAGAGTTGTACATCGTTGGAAACAACAAAATAAGAGCTTTCAATCACGTTATAAAAGGTTTATGCAGCGAAAAAAATTTCAAAATTAAATACAAATGTATATGAAAAATACAGAATCACCAACAATATTTCCAGTGTCATATTTCCTAGGTGAGTCAATTTTAAGTTCCTTTTCTAAACATCTTTCAACCTGAATTTTACATCGTTGGAAAGAATAAACTAGGTGCTTCCTATCAAGCTTTAAACGGTTTATGCAGCGAAAAAATGTGAAAGTTAAATACAACTGTATATGAAAGATACAGAATCGTCAACAATATTCCCAGTGTCATATTTGCTAGATGAATCAATTTTAAGTCTCTTTCCTAAGCCTCTTCAAACGAGAGGTATACATCGCTGGAAAGAACAAGATTACAGCTCCCAATAAGGCTCTAAATGGTTGATGCAACAAAAGAAATGTGAAAGTTAAATGCAACTGTATATGAAAAATACAGAATCATCAACAATATTCCCAGTGACATATTGCCTAGATTAGTCAATTTTAATTACATTTCCTAAGCCTCTTCAAACGAGAGGTATACATCGCTGGAAAGGACTAGATAAGAGCTCTCAATCAAGCTATAAACGGTTTACATAGCGAGAAAAAATGTAAAAGTTAAAAGCAACTGTATATGAAAAATACAGAATCATCAACTATATTCCCAGTGACATATTTCTTATATTAGTCAATTTTAAGTTTCTTTCCTAAGCCTCTTCAAACGAGAGGTATACATCGCTCGAAAGAATAAGACTACAGCTTTCAATCAAGCTATAAATGGTTTATACAGCGAAAAAATGTGAATGTTAAATGCAACTGTATATGAAAAATACAGAATCATCAATAATATTCCCAGTGACATATTTCTTAGATTAGTCAATTTTAAGTTTCTTTCCTAAGCCTCTTCAAACGAGATGTATACATCGCTGGAAAGAACATGACTAGAGCTCTCAATCAAGCTATAAACGGTTTATACAGTGAAAAAAAATGTGAAAGTTAAATTCAACTGTATATGAAAAACACAGAATCATCAGCAATATTCACAGAGACATATTTCCTAGAATAGTCAATTTTAAGTTGCTTTCCTAAGCCTCTATCAACGAGAGTTGTACATCATTGGAAACAACAAAATAAGAGCTTTCAATCACGTTATAAAAGGTTTATGCAGCGAAAAAAATTTGAAAATTAAATACAAATGCATATGAAAAATACAGAATCACCAACAATATTTCCAGTGTCATATTTCCTATGTGAGTCAATTTTAAGTTCCTTTTCTAAACATCTTTCAACCTGAATTTTGCATCGTTGGAAAGAATAAACTAAGGGCTTCCTATCAAGCTTTAAACGGTTTATGCAGCGAAAAAATGTGAAAGTTAAATACAACTGTATATGAAAGATACAGAATCGTCAAAAATATTCCCAGTGTCATATTTGCTAGATGAGTCAATTTAAGTTTCTTTCCTAAGCCTCTTCAAACGTGAGGTATACATCGCTGGAAAGAACAAGATTAGAGCTCCCAATCAAGCTATAAATGGTTGATGCAACAAAAGAAATGTGAAAGTTAAATGCAACTGTATATGAAAAATACAGAATCGTCAACAATATTCCCAGTGACATATTGCCTAGATTAGTCAATTTTAATTACATTTCCTAAGCCTCTTCAAACGAGAGGTATACATCGCTGGAAAGGACAAGATAAGTGCTCTCAATCAAGCTATAAATGGTTTATACGGCGAGAAAAATGTAAAAGTTGAAAGCAACTGTATATGAAAAATACAGAATCATCAACAATATTCCCAGTGACATAGTTCTTAGATTATTCAATTTTAAGTTTCTTTCCTAAGCCTCTTAAACCGAGAGGTATACATTGCTGGAAAGAACAAGACTACAGCTTTCAATGAAGCTGTAAACGGTTTATACAGAGAAAAAAATTGTGAATGTTAAATGCAACTGTATATGAAAAATACAGAATCATCAATAATATTCCCAGTGACATATTTCTTAGATTAGTCAATTTTAAGTTTCTTTCCTAAGCCTCTTCAAACGAGAGGTATACATCGCTCGAAAGAACAAGACTACAGCTTTCAATCAAGCTATATACGGTTTATACAGAGAAAAAATGTGAATGTTAAATGCAACTGTATATGAAAAATACAGAATCATCAATAATATTCCCAGTGACATATTTCTTAGATTAGTCAATTTTAAGTTTCTTTCCTAAGCCTCTTCAAACGAGAGGTATACATCGCTCGAAAGAACAAGACTACAGCTTTCAATCAAGCTATAAACGGTTTATACAGCGAAAAAATGTGAATGTTAAATGCAACTGTATATGAAAAATACAGAATCATCAATAATATTCCCAGTGACATATTTCTTAGATTAGTCAATTTTAAGTTTCTTTCCTAAGCCTCTTCAAACGAGAGGTATACATCGCTCGAAAGAACAAGACTACTGCTTTCAATCAAGCTATAAACGGTTTATACAGCGAAAAAATGTGAATGTTAAATGCAACTGTATATGAAAAATACAGAATCATCAATAATATTCCCAGTGACATATTTCTTAGATTAGTCAATTTTAAGTTTCTTTCCTAAGCCTCTTCAAACGAGAGGTATACATCGCTCGAAAGAACAAGACTACAGCTTTCAATCAAGCTATAAACGGTTTATACAGCGAAAAAATGTGAAAGTTAAATGCAACTGTATATGAAAAATACAGAATCATCAATAATATTCCCAGTGACATATTTCTTACATTAGTCAATTTTAAGTTTCTTTCCTAAGCCTCTTCAAACGAGAAGTATACATCGCTCGAAAGAATAAGACTACAGCTTTCAATCAAGCTATAAACGGTTTATACAGCGAAAAAATATGAATGTTAAATGCAACTGTATATGAAAAATACAGAATCATCCATAATATTCCCAGTGACATAATGCCTAGATTAGTCAATTTTAATTACATTTCCTAAGCCTCTTCAAACTAGAGGTATACATCGCTGGAAAGGACAAGATAAGAGCTCTCAATCAAGCTATAAACGGTTTATACAGCGAGAAAAATGTAAAAGTTAAAAGCAACTGTATTTGAAAAATACAGAATCATCAACAATATTCCCAGTGACATATTTCTTAGATTAGTCAATTTTAAGTTTCTTTCCTAAGCCTCTTAAACCGAGAGGTATACATTGGTGGAAAGAACAAGACTACAGCTTTCAATCAAGCTGTAAACGGTTTATACAGCGGAAGAAATGTGAATGTTAAATGCAACTGTATATGAAAAGTGCAGAATCATCAATAATATTCCCAGTGACATATTTCTTACATTAGTCAATTTTAAGTTTCTTTCCTAAGTCTCTTCAAACGAGAGGTACATATCGCTGGAGAGAACAAGACTAGAGCTCTCAATCAAGCTACAAACGGTTTAAACAGCGAAAAAAATGTGAAAGTTAAATGCAACTGTATATGAAAAATACAGAATCATCAACAATATTCCCAGTGACATATTTCTTAGATTAGTCAATTTTAAGCTGCTTTCCTAAGCCTCTTCAAACGAGGAGTATACATCGCTGGAAAGAACAAGACTAGGGCTCTCAATCAAGCTATAAACGGTTTATGCAGCGAAATAAATGTGAAAGTTAAATGCAACTGTATATGAAAAATACAGAATCATCAACAATATTCCCAGTGACATATTTCTTAGATTAGTCAATTTTAAGTTTCTTTCCTAAGCCTCTTCAAACGAGAGGTATACATCGCTGGAAAGAACAAGACTAGGGCTCTCAATCAAGTCATAAACGGTTTATGCAGCGAAATAAATGTGAAAGTTAAATGCAACTGTATATGAAAAATACAGAATCATCAGCAATATTCACAGAGACATATTTCCTAGATCAGTCAATTTTAAGTTGCTTTCCTAAGCCTCTATCAACGAGAGTTGTACATCATTGGAAACAACAAAATAAGAGCTTTCAATCACGTTATAAAAGGTTTATGCAGCGAAAAAAATTTGAAAATTAAATACAAATGTATATGAAAAATACAGAATCACCAACAATATTTCCAGTGTCATATTTCCTATGTGAGTCAATTTTAAGTTCCTTTTCTAAACATCTTTCAACCTGAATTTTACATCGTTGGAAAGAATAAACTAAGTGCTTCCTAGCAAGCTTTAAACGGTTTATGCAGCGAAAAAATGTGAAAGTTAAATACAACTGTATATGAAAGATACAGAATCGTCAACAATATTCCCAGTGTCATATTTGCTAGATGAGTCAATTTTAAGTCTCTTTCCTAAGCCTCTTCAAACGAGAGGTATACATCGCTGGAAAGAACAAGATTAGAGCTCCCAATCAAGCTATAAATGGTTGATGCAACAAAAGAAATGTGAAAGTTAAATGCAACTGTATATGAAAAATACAGAATCGTCAACAATATTCCCAGTGACATATTGCCTAGATTACTCAATTTTAATTACATTTCCTAAGCCTCTTCAAACGAGATGTATACATCGCTGGAAAGGACAAGATAAGAACTCTCAATCAAGCTATAAACGGTTTATACAGCGAGAAAAATGTAAAAGTGAAATGCAACTGTATATGAAAAATACAGAATCATCAACAATATTCCCAGTGACATATTTCTTAGATTATTCAATTTTAAGTTTCTTTCCTAAGCCTCTTAAACCGAGAGGTATACAGTGCTGGAAAGAACAAGACTACAGCTTTCAATCAAGCTGTAAACGGTTTATACAGCGCAAAAAAATGTGAATGTTATATGCAACTGTATATGAAAAATACAGAATCATCAATAATATTCCCAGTGACATATTTCTTAGATTAGTCAATTTTAAGTTTCTTTCCTAAGCCTCTTCAAACGAGAGGTATACATCGCTCGAAAGAACAAGACTACAGCTTTCAATCAAGCTATAAACGGTTTATACAGCGAAAAAATGTGAATGTTAAATGCAACTGTATATGAAAAATACAGAATCATCAATAATATTCCCAGTGACATATTTCTTAGATTAGTCAATTTTAAGTTTCTTTCCTAACCCTCTTCAAACGAGCGGTATACATCGCTCGAAAGAACAAGACTACAGCTTTCAATCAAGCTATAAACGGTTTATACAGCGAAAAAAAGTGTAAGTTAAATTCAACTGTATATGAAAAATACAGAATCATCAATAATATTCCCAGTGACATATTTCTTAGATTAGTCAATTTTAAGTTTCTTTCCTAAGCCTCTTCAAACGAGAGGTATACATCGCTGGAAAGAACAAGACTAGAGCTCTCAATCAAGCTATAAACGGTTTATACAGCGAAAAAAATGTGAATGTTAAATGCAACTGTATATGAAAAATACAGAATCATCAATAATATTCCCAGTGACATATTTCTTAGATTAGTCAATTTTAAGTTTCTTTCCTAAGCCTCTTCAAACGAGAGGTATACATCGCTCGAAAGAACAAGACTACAGCTTTCAATCAAGCTATAAACGGTTTATACAGCGAAAAAATATGAATGTTAAATGCAACTGTATATGAAAAATACAGAATCATCAATAATATTCCCAGTGACATATTTGCTAGATGAGTCAATTTTAAGTTTCTTTCCTAAGCCTCTTCAAACGAGAGGTATACATCGCTGGAAAGAACAAGACTTGAGCTCTCAATCAAGCTATAAACGGTTTATACAGCGAAAAAATGTGAATGTTAAATGCAACTGTATTTGAAAAATACAGAATCATCAAAAATATTCCCAGTGACATATTTCTTAGATTAGTCAATTTTAAGTTTCTTTCCTAAGCCTCTTCAAACGAGAGGTATACATCGCTGGAAAGAACAAGACTAGAGCTCTCAATCAATCTATAAACGGTTTATACAGCGAAAAAAATGTGAAAGTTAAATGCAACTGTATATGAAAAATACAGAATCATCAACAATATTCCCAGTGACATATTTCTCAGATTACTCAATTTTAAGTTTCTTTCCTAAGCCTCTTAAACCGAGAGGTATACAGTGCTGGAAAGAACAAGACTACAGCTTTCAACCAAGCTGTAAACGGTTTATACAGCGAAAAGAAATGTGAATGTTAAATGCAACTGTATATGAAAAATACAGAATCATCAATGATATTCCCAGTGACATATTTCTTAGATTAGTCAATTTTAAGTTTCTTTCCTAAGCCTCTTCACACGAGAGGTATACATCGCTCGAAAGAACAAGACTATAGCTTTCAATCAAGCTATAAAAGGTTTATACAGCGAAAAAATGTGAATGTTAAATGCAACTGTATATGAAAAATACAGAATCATCAATAATATTCCCAGTGACATATTTCTTAGATTAGTCAATTTTAAGTTTCTTTCCTAAGCCTCTTCAAACCAGAGGTATACATCGCTCGAAAGAACAAGACTACAGCTTTCAATTAAGCTATAAACGGTTTATACAGCGAAAAAAATGTGAATGTTAAATGCAACTGTATATGAAAAATACAGAATCATCAATAATATTCCCAGTGACATATTTCTTAGATTAGTCAATTTTAAGTTTCTTTCCTAAGCCTCTTCAAACGAGAGGTATACATCGCTGGAAAGAACAGGACTAGAGCTCTCAATCAAGCTATAAACGGTTTATACAGCGAAAAAATGTGAATGTTAAATGCAACTGTATATGAAAAATACAGAATCATCAATAATATTCCCAGTGACATATTTCTTAGATTAGTCAATTTTAAGTTTCTTTCCTAAGCCTCTTAAACCGAGAGGTATACATTGCTGGAAAGAACAAGACTACAGCTTTCAATCAAGCTGTAAACGGTTTATACAGCGGAAGAAATGTGAATGTTAAGTGCAACTGTATATGAAAAGTGCAGAATCATCAATAATATTCCCAGTGACATATTTCTTACATTAGTCAATTTTAAGTTTCTTTCCTAAGCCTCTTCAAACGAGGGGTACATATCGCTGGAGAGAACAAGACTAGAGCTCTCAATCAAGCTATAAACGGTTTAAACAGCGAAAAAAATGTGAAAGTTAAATGCAACTGTATATGAAAAATACAGAATCATCAACAATATTCCCAGTGACATATTTCTTAGATTAGTCAATTTTAAGTTGCTTTCCTAAGCCTCTTCAAACGAGGAGTATACATCGCTGGAAAGAACAAGACTAGGGCTCTCAATCAAGCTATAAACAGTTTATGCAGCGAAAAAAATGTGAATGTTAAGTGCAACTGTATATGAAAAGTGCAGAATCATCAATAATATTCCCAGTGACATATTTCTTACATTAGTCAATTTTAAGTTTCTTTCCTAAGCCTCTTAAACCGAGAGGTATACATTGCTGGAAAGAACAAGACTAGAGCTCTCAATCAAGCTACAAACGGTTTATACAGCGAAAAAAATGTGAAAGTTAAATGCAACTGTATATGATAAATACAGAGTCATCAGCAATATTCACAGAGACATATTTCCTAGATCAGTCAATTTTAAGTTGCTTTCCTAAGCCTCTATCAACGAGAGTTGTACATCATTGGAAACAACAAAATAAGAGCTTTCAATCACGTTATAAAAGGTTTATGCAGCGAAAAAAATTTGAAAATTAATGGTTGATGCAACAAAAGAAATGTGAAAGTTAAATGCAACTGTATATGAAAGATACAGAATCGTAAACAATATTCCCAGTGTCATATTTGCTGGATGAGTCAATTTTAAGTTTCTTTCCTAAGCCTCTTCAAACGAGAGGTATACATCGCTGGAAAGAACAAGATTAGAGCTCCCAATAAGGCTCTAAATGGTTGAAGCAGCAAAAGAAATGTGAAAGTTAAATGCAACTGTATATGGAAAATACAGAATCATCAACAATATACCCAGTGACATATTGCCTAGATTAGTCAATTTTAATTACATTTCCTAAGCCTCTTCAAACTAGAGGTATACATCGCTGGAAAGGACAAGATAAGAGCTCTCAATCAAGCTATAAACGGTTTATACAGCGAGAAAAATGTAAAAGTTAAAAGCAACTGTATTTGAAAAATACAGAATCATCAACAATATTTCCAGTGACATATTTCTTAGATTAGTCAATTTTAAGTTTCTTTCCTAAGCCTCTTAAACCGAGAGGTATACATTGCTGGAAAGAACAAGACTACAGCTTTCAATCAAGCTATAAACGGTTTATACAGCGGAAGAAATGTGAATGTTAAATGCAACTGTATATGAAAAGTGCAGAATCATCAATAATATTCCCACTGACATATTTCTTACATTAGTCAATTTTAAGTTTCTTTCCTAAGCCTCTTCAAACGAGAGGTATACATCGCTCGAAAGAACAAGACTACAGCTTTCAATCAAGCTATAAACGGTTTATACAGCGAAAAAATGTGAATGTTAAATGCAACTGTATATGAAAAATACAGAATCATCAATAATATTCCCAGTGACATATTTCTTAGATTAGTCAATTTTAAGTTTCTTTCCTAAGCCTCTTCAAACGAGCGGTATACAGCGCTCGAAAGAACAAGACTACAGCTTTCAATCAAGCTATAAACGGTTTATACAGCGAAAAAAATGTGAATGTTAAATTCAACTGTATATGAAAAATACAGAATCATCAATAATATTCCCAGTGACATATTTCTTAGATTAGTCAATTTTAAGTTTCTTTCCTAAGCCTCTTCAAACGAGAGGTATACATCGCTCGAAAGAACAAGACTACAGCTTTCAATCAAGCTATAAACGGTTTATACAGCGAAAAAATATGAAAGTTAAATGCAACTGTATATGAAAAATACAGAATCATCAATAATATTCCCAGTGACATATTTCTTAGATTAGTCAATTTTAAGTTTCTTTCCTAAGCCTCTTCAAACGAGACGTATACATCGCTCGAAAGAACAAGACTACAGCTTTCAATCAAGCTATAAACGGTTTATACAGCGAAAAAATGTGAATGTTAAATGCAACTGTATATGAAAAATACAGAATCATCAATAATATTCCCAGTGACATATTTCTTAGATTAGTCAATTTTAAGTTTCTTTCCTAAGCCTCTTCAAACGAGAGGTATACATCGCTGGAAAGAACAAGACTAGGGCTCTCAATCAAGTCATAAACGGTTTATGCAGCGAAATAAATGTGAAAGTTAAATGCAACTGTATATGAAAAATACAGAATCATCAGCAATATTCACAGAGACATATTTCCTAGATCAGTCAATTTTAAGTTGCTTTCCTAAGCCTCTATCAACGAGAGTTGTACATCATTGGAAACAACAAAATAAGAGCTTTCAATCACGTTATAAAAGGTTTATGCAGCGAAAAAAATTTGAAAATTAAATACAAATGTATATGAAAAATACAGAATCACCAACAATATTTCCAGTGTCATATTTCCTATGTGAGTCAATTTTAAGTTCCTTTTCTAAACATCTTTCAACCTGAATTTTACATCGTTGGAAAGAATAAACTAAGTGCTTCCTATCAAGCTTGAAACGGTTTATGCAGCGAAAAAATGTGAAAGTTAAATACAACTGTATATGAAAGATACAGAATCGTCAACAATATTCCCAGTGTCATATTTGCTAGATGAGTCAATTTTAAGTCTCTTTCCTAAGCCTCTTCAAACGAGAGGTATACATCGCTGGAAAGAACAAGATTAGAGCTCCCAATCAAGCTATAAATGGTTGATGCAACAAAAGAAATGTGAAAGTTAAATGCAACTGTATATGAAAAATACAGAATCGTCAACAATATTCCCAGTGACATATTGCCTAGATTAGTCAATTTTAATTACATTTCCTAAGCCTCTTCAAACGAGATGTATACATCGCTGGAAAGGACAAGATAAGAGCTCTCAATCAAGCTATAAACGGTTTATACAGCGAGAAAAATGTAAAAGTGAAATGCAACTGTATATGAAAAATACAGAATCATCAACAATATTCCCAGTGACAAATTTCTTAGATTATTCAATTTTAAGTTTCTTTCCTAAGCCTCTTAAACCGAGAGGTATACAGTGCTGGAAAGAACAAGACTACAGCTTTCAATCAAGCTGTAAACGGTTTATACAGCGCAAAAAAATGTGAATGTTAAATGCAACTGTATATGAAAAATACAGAATCATCAATAATATTCCCAGTGACATATTTCTTAGATTAGTCAATTTTAAGTTTCTTTCCTAAGCCTCTTCAAACGAGAGGTATACATCGCTCGAAAGAACAAGACTACAGCTTTCAATCAAGCTATAAACGGTTTATACAGCGAAAAAATGTGAATGTTAAATGCAACTGTATATGAAAAATACAGAATCATCAATAATATTCCCAGTGACATATTTCTTAGATTAGTCAATTTTAAGTTTCTTTCCTAAGCCTCTTCAAACGAGCGGTATACATCGCTCGAAAGAACAAGACTACAGCTTTCAATCAAGCTATAAACGGTTTATACAGCGAAAAAAATGTGAATGTTAAATTCAACTGTATATGAAAAATACAGAATCATCAATAATATTCCCACTGACATATTTCTTAGATTAGTCAATTTTAAGTTTCTTTCCTAAGCCTCTTCAAACGAGAGGTATACATCGCTGGAAAGAACAAGACTAGAGCTCTCAATCAAGCTATAAACGGTTTATACAGCGAAAAAAATGTGAATGTTAAATGCAACTGTATATGAAAAATACAGAATCATCAATAATATTCCCAGTGACATATTTCTTAGATTAGTCAATTTTAAGTTTCTTTCCTAAGCCTCTTCAAACGAGAGGTATACATCGCTCGAAAGAACAAGACTACAGCTTTCAATCAAGCTATAAACGGTTTATACAGCGAAAAAATATGAAAGTTAAATGCAACTGTATATGAAAAATACAGAATCATCAATAATATTCCCAGTGACATATTTCTTACATTAGTCAATTTTAAGTTTCTTTCCTAAGCCTCTTCAAACGAGAGGTATACATCGCTCGAAAGAATAAGACTACAGCTTTCAATCAAGCTATAAACGGTTTATACAGCGAAAAAATATGAATGTTAAATGCAACTGTATATGAAAAATACAGAATCATCAATAATATTCCCAGTGACATATTTGCTAGATGAGTCAATTTTAAGTTTCTTTCCTAAGCCTCTTCAAACGAGAGGTATACATCGCTGGAAAGAACAAGACTTGAGCTCTCAATCGAGCTATAAACGGTTTCTACAGCGAAAAAATGTGAATGTTAAATGCAACTGTATTTGAAAAATACAGAATCATCAATAATATTCCCAGTGACATATTTCTTAGATTAGTCAATTTTAAGTTTCTTTCCTAAACCTCTTCAAACGAGAGGTATACATCGCTGGAAAGAACAAGACTAGAGCTCTCAATCAATCTATAAACGGTTTATACAGCGAAAAAAATGTGAAAGTTAAATGCAACTGTATATGAAAAATACAGAATCATCAACAATATTCCCAGTGACATATTTCTTAGATTATTCAATTTTAAGTTTCTTTCCTAAGCCTCTTAAACCGAGAGGTATACAGTGCTGGAAAGAACAAGACTACAGCTTTCAATCAAGCTGTAAACGGTTTATACAGCGAAAAAAAAATGTGAATGTTAAATGCAACTGTATATGAAAAATACAGAATCATCAATAATATTCCCAGTGACATATTTCTTAGATTAGTCAATTTTAAGTTTCTTTCCTAAGCCTCTTCAAACGAGAGGTATACATCGCTCGAAAGAACAAGACTACAGCTTTCAATCAAGCTATAAACGGTTTATACAGCGAAAAAATGTGAATGTTAAATGCAACTGTATATGAAAAATACAGAATCATCAATAATATTCCCAGTGACATATTTCTTAGATTAGTCAATTTTAAGTTTCTTTCCTAAGCCTCTTCAAACGAGAGGTATACATCGCTGGAAAGAAAAAGACTAGGGCTCTCAATCAAGTCATAAACGGTTTGTGCAGCGAAATAAATGTGAAAGTTAAATGCAACTGTATATGAAAAATACAGAATCATCAATAATATTCCCAGTGACATATTTCTTAGATTAGTCAATTTTAAGTTTCTTTCCTAAGCCTCTTCAAACGAGAGGTATACATCGCTGGAAAGAACAAGACTAGAGCTCTCAATCAAGCTATAAACGGTTTATACAGCGAAAAAAATGTGAATGTTAAATGCAACTGTATATGAAAAATACAGAATCATCAATAATATTCCCAGTGACATATTTCTTAGATTAGTCAATTTTAAGTTTCTTTCCTAAGCCTCTTCAAACGAGAGGTATACATCGCTCGAAAGAACAAGACTACAGCTTTCAATCAAGCTATAAACGGTTTATACAGCGAAAAAATATGAAAGTTAAATGCAACTGTATATGAAAAATACAGAATCATCAATAATATTCCCAGTGACATATTTCTTACATTGGTCAATTTTAAGTTTCTTTCCTAAGCCTCTTCAAACGAGAGGTATACATCCCTCGAAAGAATAAGACTACAGCTTTCAATCAAGCTATAAACGGTTTATACAGCGAAAAGATATGAATGTTAAATGCAACTGTATATGAAAAATACAGAATCATCAATAATATTCCCAGTGACATATTTGCTAGATGAGTCAATTTTAAGTTTCTTTCCTAAGCCTCTTCAAACGAGAGGTATACATCGCTGGAAAGAACAAGACTTGAGCTCTCAATCAAGCTATAAACGGTTTATACAGCGAAAAAATGTGAATGTTAAATGCAACTGTATTTGAAAAATACAGAATCATCAATAATATTCCCAGTGACATATTTCTTAGATTAGTTAATTTTAAGTTTCTTTCCTAAGCCTCTTCAAACGAGAGGTATACATCGCTGGAAAGAACAAGACTAGAGCTCTCAATCAAGCTATAAACGGTTTATACAGCGAAAAAAATGTGAAAGTTAAATGCAACTGTATATGAAAAATACAGAATCATCAATAATATTCCCAGTGACATATTTCTTAGATTAGTCAATTTTAAGTTTCTTTCCTAAGCCTCTTCAAACGAGAGGTATACATCGCTCGAAAGAACAAGACTACAGCTTTCAATCAAGCTATAAACGGTTTATACAGCGAAAAAATGTGAATGTTAAATGCAACTGTATATGAAAAATACAGAATCATCAATAATATTCCCAGTGACATATTTCTTAGATTAGTCAATTTTAAGTTTCTTTCCTAAGCCTCTTCAAACGAGAGGTATACATCGCTCGAAAGAACAAGACTACAGCTTTCAATTAAGCTATAAACGGTTTATACAGCGAAAAAAATGTGAATGTTAAATGCAACTGTATATGAAAAATACAGAATCATCAATAATATTCCCAGTGACATATTTCTTAGATTAGTCAATTTTAAGTTTCTTTCCTAAGCCTCTTCAAACGAGAGGTATACATCGCTGGAAAGAACATGACTAGAGCTCTCAATCAAGCTATAAACGGTTTATACAGCGAAAAAAATGTGAATGTTAAATGCAACTGTATATGAAAAATACAGAATCATCAATAATATTCCCAGTGACATATTTCTTAGATTAGTCAATTTTAAGTTTCTTTCCTAAGCCTCTTCAAACGAGAGGTATACATCGCTCGAAAGAACAAGACTACAGCTTTCAATCAAGCTATAAACGGTTTATACAGCGAAAAAATATGAAAGTTAAATGCAACTGTATATGAAAAATACAGAATCATCAATAATATTCCCAGTGACATATTTCTTACATTAGTCAATTTTAAGTTTCTTTCCTAAGCCTCTTCAAACGAGAGGTATACATCCCTCGAAAGAATAAGACTACAGCTTTCAATCAAGCTATAAACGGTTTATACAGCGAAAAAATATGAATGTTAAATGCAACTGTATATGAAAAATACAGAATCATCAATAATATTCCCAGTGACATATTTGCTAGATGAGTCAATTTTAAGTTTCTTTCCTAAGCCTCTTCAAACGAGAGGTATACATCGCTCGAAAGAACAAGACTACAGCTTTCAATCAAGCTATAAACGATTTATACAGCGAAAAAATATGAAAGTTAAATGCAACTGTATATGAAAAATACAGAATCATCAATAATATTCCCAGTGACATATTTCTTAGATTAGTCAATTTTAAGTTTCTTTCCTAAGCCTCTTCAAACGAGAGGTATACATCGCTCGAAAGAACAAGACTACAGCTTTCAATCAAGCTATAAACGGTTTATACAGCGAAAAAATGTGAATGTTAAATGCAACTGTATATGAAAAATACAGAATCATCAATAATATTCCCAGTGACATATTTCTTAGATTAGTCAATTTTAAGTTTCTTTCCTAAGCCTCTTCAAACGAGAGGTATACATCGCTCGAAAGAGCAAGACTACAGCTTTCAATCAAGCTATAAACGGTTTATACAGCGAAAAAAATGTGAATGTTAAATGCAACTGTATATGAAAAATACAGAATCATCAATAATATTCCCAGTGACATATTTCTTAGATTAGTCAATTTTAAGTTTCTTTCCTAAGCCTCTTCAAACGAGAGGTATACATCGCTGGAAAGAACAAGACTAGAGCTCTCAATCAAGCTATAAACGGTTTATACAGCGAAAAAATGTGAAAGTTAAATGCAACTGTATATGAAAAATACAGAATCATCAACAATATTCCCAGTGACATATTTCTTAGATTATTCAATTTTAAGTTTCTTTCCTAAGCCTCTTAAACCGAGAGGTATACAGTGCTGGAAAGAACAAGACTACAGCTTTCAATCAAGCTGTAAACGGTTTATACAGCGAAAAAAAAATGTGAATGTTAAATGCAACTGTATATGAAAAATACAGAATCATCAATAATATTCCCAGTGACATATTTCTTAGATTAGTCAATTTTAAGTTTCTTTCCTAAGCCTCTTCAAACGAGAGGTATACATCGCTCGAAAGAACAAGACTACAGCTTTCAATCAAGCTATAAACGGTTTATACAGCGAAAAAATGTGAATGTTAAATGCAACTGTATATGAAAAATACAGAATCATCAATAATATTCCCAGTGACATATTTCTTAGATTAGTCAATTTTAAGTTTCTTTCCTAAGCCTCTTCAAACGAGAGGTATACATCGCTGGAAAGAACAAGACTAGGGCTCTCAATCAAGTCATAAACGGTTTATGCAGCGAAATAAATGTGAAAGTTAAATGCAACTGTATATGAAAAATACAGAATCATCAATAATATTCCCAGTGACATATTTCTTAGATTAGTCAATTTTAAGTTTCTTTCCTAAGCCTGTTCAAACGAGAGGTATACATCGCTGGAAAGAACAAGACTAGAGCTCTCAATCAAGCTATAAACGGTTTATACAGCGAAAAAAATGTGAATGTTAAATGCAACTGTATATGAAAAATACAGAATCATCAATAATATTCCCAGTGACATATTTCTTAGATTAGTCAATTTTAAGTTTCTTTCCTAAGCCTCTTCAAACGAGAGGTATACATCGCTCGAAAGAACAAGACTACAGCTTTCAATCAAGCTATAAACGGTTTATACAGCGAAAAAATATGAAAGTTAAATGCAACTGTATATGAAAAATACAGAATCATCAATAATATTCCCAGTGACATATTTCTTACATTGGTCAATTTTAAGTTTCTTTCCTAAGCCTCTTCAAACGAGAGGTATACATCCCTCGAAAGAATAAGACTACAGCTTTCAATCAAGCTATAAACGGTTTATACAGCGAAAAGATATGAATGTTAAATGCAACTGTATATGAAAAATACAGAATCATCAATAATATTCCCAGTGACATATTTGCTAGATGAGTCAATTTTAAGTTTCTTTCCTAAGCCTCTTCAAACGAGAGGTATACATCGCTGGAAAGAACAAGACTTGAGCTCTCAATCAAGCTATAAACGGTTTATACAGCGAAAAAATGTGAATGTTAAATGCAACTGTATTTGAAAAATACAGAATCATCAATAATATTCCCAGTGACATATTTCTTAGATTAGTTAATTTTAAGTTTCTTTCCTAAGCCTCTTCAAACGAGAGGTATACATCGCTGGAAAGAACAAGACTAGAGCTCTCAATCAAGCTATAAACGGTTTATACAGCGAAAAAAATGTGAAAGTTAAATGCAACTGTATATGAAAAATACAGAATCATCAATAATATTCCCAGTGACATATTTCTTAGATTAGTCAATTTTAAGTTTCTTTCCTAAGCCTCTTCAAACGAGAGGTATACATCGCTCGAAAGAACAAGACTACAGCTTTCAATCAAGCTATAAACGGTTTATACAGCGAAAAAATGTGAATGTTAAATGCAACTGTATATGAAAAATACAGAATCATCAATAATATTCCCAGTGACATATTTCTTAGATTAGTCAATTTTAAGTTTCTTTCCTAAGCCTCTTCAAACGAGAGGTATACATCGCTCGAAAGAACAAGACTACAGCTTTCAATTAAGCTATAAACGGTTTATACAGCGAAAAAAATGTGAATGTTAAATGCAACTGTATATGAAAAATACAGAATCATCAATAATATTCCCAGTGACATATTTCTTAGATTAGTCAATTTTAAGTTTCTTTCCTAAGCCTCTTCAAACGAGAGGTATACATCGCTGGAAAGAACATGACTAGAGCTCTCAATCAAGCTATAAACGGTTTATACAGCGAAAAAAATGTGAATGTTAAATGCAACTGTATATGAAAAATACAGAATCATCAATAATATTCCCAGTGACATATTTCTTAGATTAGTCAATTTTAAGTTTCTTTCCTAAGCCTCTTCAAACGAGAGGTATACATCGCTCGAAAGAACAAGACTACAGCTTTCAATCAAGCTATAAACGGTTTATACAGCGAAAAAATATGAAAGTTAAATGCAACTGTATATGAAAAATACAGAATCATCAATAATATTCCCAGTGACATATTTCTTACATTAGTCAATTTTAAGTTTCTTTCCTAAGCCTCTTCAAACGAGAGGTATACATCCCTCGAAAGAATAAGACTACAGCTTTCAATCAAGCTATAAACGGTTTATACAGCGAAAAAATATGAATGTTAAATGCAACTGTATATGAAAAATACAGAATCATCAATAATATTCCCAGTGACATATTTGCTAGATGAGTCAATTTTAAGTTTCTTTCCTAAGCCTCTACAAACGAGAGGTATACATCGCTCGAAAGAACAAGACTACAGCTTTCAATCAAGCTATAAACGGTTTATACAGCGAAAAAATATTAAAGTTAAATGCAACTGTATATGAAAAATACAGAATCATCAATAATATTCCCAGTGACATATTTCTTAGATTAGTCAATTTTAAGTTTCTTTCCTAAGCCTCTTCAAACGAGAGGTATACATCGCTCGAAAGAACAAGACTACAGCTTTCAATCAAGCTATAAACGGTTTATACAGCGAAAAAATGTGAATGTTAAATGCAACTGTATATGAAAAATACAGAATCATCAATAATATTCCCAGTGACATATTTCTTAGATTAGTCAATTTTAAGTTTCTTTCCTAAGCCTCTTCAAACGAGAGGTATACATCGCTCGAAAGAGCAAGACTACAGCTTTCAATCAAGCTATAAACGGTTTATACAGCGAAAAAAATGTGAATGTTAAATGCAACTGTATATGAAAAATACAGAATCATCAATAATATTCCCAGTGACATATTTCTTAGATTAGTCAATTTTAAGTTTCTTTCCTAAGCCTCTTCAAACGAGAGGTATACATCGCTGGAAAGAACAAGACTAGAGCTCTCAATCAAGCTATAAACGGTTTATACAGCGAAAAAATGTGAAAGTTAAATGCAACTGTATATGAAAAATACAGAATCATCAACAATATTCCCAGTGACATATTTCTTAGATTATTCAATTTTAAGTTTCTTTCCTAAGCCTCTTAAACCGAGAGGTATACAGTGCTGGAAAGAACAAGACTACAGCTTTCAATCAAGCTGTAAACGGTTTATACAGCGAAAAAAAAATGTGAATGTTAAATGCAACTGTATATGAAAAATACAGAATCATCAATAATATTCCCAGTGACATATTTCTTAGATTAGTCAATTTTAAGTTTCTTTCCTAAGCCTCTTCAAACGAGAGGTATACATCGCTCGAAAGAACAAGACTACAGCTTTCAATCAAGCTATAAACGGTTTATACAGCGAAAAAATGTGAATGTTAAATGCAACTGTATATGAAAAATACAGAATCATCAATAATATTCCCAGTGACATATTTCTTAGATTAGTCAATTTTAAGTTTCTTTCCTAAGCCTCTTCAAACGAGAGGTATACATCGCTGGAAAGAACAAGACTAGGGCTCTCAATCAAGTCATAAACGGTTTATGCAGCGAAATAAATGTGAAAGTTAAATGCAACTGTATATGAAAAATACAGAATCATCAATAATATTCCCAGTGACATATTTCTTAGATTAGTCAATTTTAAGTTTCTTTCCTAAGCCTCTTCAAACGAGAGGTATACATCGCTGGAAAGAACAAGACTAGAGCTCTCAATCAAGCTATAAACGGTTTATACAGCGAAAAAAATGTGAATGTTAAATGCAACTGTATATGAAAAATACAGAATCATCAATAATATTCCCAGTGACATATTTCTTAGATTAGTCAATTTTAAGTTTCTTTCCTAAGCCTCTTCAAACGAGAGGTATACATCGCTCGAAAGAACAAGACTACAGCTTTCAATCAAGCTATAAACGGTTTATACAGCGAAAAAATATGAAAGTTAAATGCAACTGTATATGAAAAATACAGAATCATCAATAATATTCCCAGTGACATATTTCTTACATTAGTCAATTTTAAGTTTCTTTCCTAAGCCTCTTCAAACGAGAGGTATACATCCCTCGAAAGAATAAGACTACAGCTTTCAATCAAGCTATAAACGGTTTATACAGCGAAAAAATATGAATGTTAAATGCAACTGTATATGAAAAATACAGAATCATCAATAATATTCCCAGTGACATATTTGCTAGATGAGTCAATTTTAAGTTTCTTTCCTAAGCCTCTTCAAACGAGAGGTATACATCGCTGGAAAGAACAAGACTTGAGCTCTCAATCAAGCTATAAACGGTTTATACAGCGAAAAAATGTGAATGTTAAATGCAACTGTATTTGAAAAATACAGAATCATCAATAATATTCCCAGTGACATATTTCTTAGATTAGTTAATTTTAAGTTTCTTTCCTAAGCCTCTTCAAACGAGAGGTATACATCGCTGGAAAGAACAAGACTAGAGCTCTCAATCAAGCTATAAACGGTTTATACAGCGAAAAAAATGTGAAAGTTAAATGCAACTGTATATGAAAAATACAGAATCATCAATAATATTCTCAGTGACATATTTCTTAGATTAGTCAATTTTAAGTTTCTTTCCTAAGCCTCTTCAAACGAGAGGTATACATCGCTCGAAAGAACAAGACTACAGCTTTCAATCAAGCTATAAACGGTTTATACAGCGAAAAAATGTGAATGTTAAATGCAACTGTATATGAAAAATACAGAATCATCAATAATATTCCCAGTGACATATTTCTTAGATTAGTCAATTTTAAGTTTCTTTCCTAAGCCTCTTCAAACGAGAGGTATACATCGCTCGAAAGAACAAGACTACAGCTTTCAATTAATCTATAAACGGTTTATACAGCGAAAAAAATGTGAATGTTAAATGCAACTGTATATGAAAAACACAGAATCATCAATAATATTCCCAGTGACATATTTCTTAGATTAGTCAATTTTAAGTTTCTTTCCTAAGCCTCTTCAAACGAGAGGTATACATCGCTGGAAAGAACATGACTAGGGCTCTCAATCAAGCTATAAACGGTTTATACAGCGAAAAAAATGTGAATGTTAAATGCAACTGTATATGAAAAATACAGAATCATCAATAATATTCCCAGTGACATATTTCTTAGATTAGTCAATTTTAAGTTTCTTTCCTAAGCCTCTTCAAACGAGAGGTATACATCGCTCGAAAGAACAAGACTACAGCTTTCAATCAAGCTATAAACGGTTTATACAGCGAAAAAATATGAAAGTTAAATGCAACTGTATATGAAAAATACAGAATCATCAATAATATTCCCAGTGACATATTTCTTACATTAGTCAATTTTAAGTTTCTTTCCTAAGCCTCTTCAAACGAGAGGTATACATCCCTCGAAAGAATAAGACTACAGCTTTCAATCAAGCTATAAACGGTTTATACAGCGAAAAAATATGAATGTTAAATGCAACTGTATATGAAAAATACAGAATCATCAATAATATTCCCAGTGACATATTTGCTAGATGAGTCAATTTTAAGTTTCTTTCCTAAGCCTCTTCAAACGAGAGGTATACATCGCTCGAAAGAACAAGACTACAGCTTTCAATCAAGCTATAAACGGTTTATACAGCGAAAAAATATGAAAGTTAAATGCAACTGTATATGAAAAATACAGAATCATCAATAATATTCCCAGTGACATATTTCTTAGATTAGTCAATTTTAAGTTTCTTTCCTAAGCCTCTTCAAACGAGAGGTATACATCGCTCGAAAGAACAAGACTACAGCTTTCAATCAAGCTATAAACGGTTTATACAGCGAAAAAATATTAATGTTAAATGCAACTGTATATGAAAAATACAGAATCATCAATAATATTCCCAGTGACATATTTCTTAGATTAGTCAATTTTAAGTTTCTTTCCTAAGCCTCTTCAAACGAGAGGTATACATCGCTGGAAAGAACAAGACTAGAGCTCTCAATCAAGCTATAAACGGTTTATACAGCGAAAAAAATGTGAATGTTAAATGCAACTGTATATGAAAAATACAGAATCATCAATAATATTCCCAGTGACATATTTCTTAGATTAGTCAATTTTAAGTTTCTTTCCTAAGCCTCTTCAAACGAGAGGTATACATCGCTCGAAAGAACAAGACTACAGCTTTCAATCAAGCTATAAACGGTTTATACAGCGAAAAAATATGAAAGTTAAATGCAACTGTATATGAAAAATACAGAATCATCAATAATATTCCCAGTGACATATTTCTTACATTAGTCAATTTTAAGTTTCTTTCCTAAGCCTCTTCAAACGAGAGGTATACATCCCTCGAAAGAATAAGACTACAGCTTTCAATCAAGCTATAAACGGTTTATACAGCGAAAAAATATGAATGTTAAATGCAACTGTATATGAAAAATACAGAATCAGCAATAATATTCCCAGTGACATATTTGCTAGATGAGTCAATTTTAAGTTTCTTTCCTAAGCCTCTTCAAACGAGAGGTATACATCGCTGGAAAGAACAAGACTTGAGCTCTCAATCAAGCTATAAACGGTTTATACAGCGAAAAAATGTGAATGTTAAATGCAACTGTATTTGAAAAATACAGAATCATCAATAATATTCCCAGTGACATATTTCTTAGATTAGTTAATTTTAAGTTTCTTTCCTAAGCCTCTTCAAACGAGAGGTATACATCGCTGGAAAGAACAAGACTAGAGCTCTCAATCAAGCTATAAACGGTTTATACAGCGAAAAAAATGTGAAAGTTAAATGCAACTGTATATGAAAAATACAGAATCATCAACAATATTCCCAGTGACATATTTCTTAGATTGGTCAATTTTAAGTTTCTTTCCTAAGCCTCTTCAAACGAGAGGTATACATCGCTGGAAAAATCAAGACTAGGGCTCTCAATCAAGCTATAAACGGTTTACGCAGCGAAATAAATGTGAAAGTTAAATGCAACTGTATGTGAAAAATACAGAATCATCAACAATATTCCCAGTGACATATTTCTTATATTAGTCAATTTTAAGTTTCTTTCCTAAGCTTCTTTAAAAGAGCGGTATACATCGCTGGAACGAACAAGACTAGAGCTCTCAATCAAGTCATAAAGGGTTTATACAGCGAAAAAATGTGAATGTTAAATGCAACTGTATATGAAAAATACAGAATCATCAACAATATTCCCAGTGACATATTTCTTAGATTGGTCAATTTTAAGTTTCTTTCCTAAGCCTCTTCAAACGAGAGGTATACATCGCTGGAAAAATCAAGACTAGGGCTCTCAATCAAGCTATAAACGGTTTACGCAGCGAAATAAATGTGAAAGTTAAATGCAACTGTATATGAAAAATACAGAATCATCAATAATATTCCCAGTGACATATTTCTTAGATTAGTCAATTTTAAGTTTCTTTCCTAAGCCTCTTCAAACGAGAGGTATACATCGCTCGAAAGAACAAGACTACAGCTTTCAATTAATCTATAAACGGTTTATACAGCGAAAAAAATGTGAATGTTAAATGCAACTGTATATGAAAAACACAGAATCATCAATAATATTCCCAGTGACATATTTCTTAGATTAGTCAATTTTAAGTTTCTTTCCTAAGCCTCTTCAAACGAGAGGTATACATCGCTGGAAAGAACATGACTAGGGCTCTCAATCAAGCTATAAACGGTTTATACAGCGAAAAAAATGTGAATGTTAAATGCAACTGTATATGAAAAATACAGAATCATCAATAATATTCCCAGTGACATATTTCTTACATTAGTCAATTTTAAGTTTCTTTCCTAAGCCTCTTCAAACGAGAGGTATACATCGCTCGAAAGAACAAGACTACAGCTTTCAATCAAGCTATAAACGGTTTATACAGCGAAAAAATATGAAAGTTAAATGCAACTGTATATGAAAAATACAGAATCATCAATAATATTCCCAGTGACATATTTCTTACATTAGTCAATTTTAAGTTTCTTTCCTAAGCCTCTTCAAACGAGAGGTATACATCCCTCGAAAGAATAAGACTACAGCTTTCAATCAAGCTATAAACGGTTTATACAGCGAAAAAATATGAATGTTAAATGCAACTGTATATGAAAAATACAGAATCATCAATAATATTCCCAGTGACATATTTGCTAGATGAGTCAATTTTAAGTTTCTTTCCTAAGCCTCTTCAAACGAGAGGTATACATCGCTCGAAAGAACAAGACTACAGCTTTCAATCAAGCTATAAACGGTTTATACAGCGAAAAAATATGAAAGTTAAATGCAACTGTATATGAAAAATACAGAATCATCAATAATATTCCCAGTGACATATTTCTTAGATTAGTCAATTTTAAGTTTCTTTCCTAAGCCTCTTCAAACGAGAGGTATACATCGCTCGAAAGAACAAGACTACAGCTTTCAATCAAGCTATAAACGGTTTATACAGCGAAAAAATATTAATGTTAAATGCAACTGTATATGAAAAATACAGAATCATCAATAATATTCCCAGTGACATATTTCTTAGATTAGTCAATTTTAAGTTTCTTTCCTAAGCCTCTTCAAACGAGAGGTATACATCGCTGGAAAGAACAAGACTAGAGCTCTCAATCAAGCTATAAACGGTTTATACAGCGAAAAAAATGTGAATGTTAAATGCAACTGTATATGAAAAATACAGAATCATCAATAATATTCCCAGTGACATATTTCTTAGATTAGTCAATTTTAAGTTTCTTTCCTAAGCCTCTTCAAACGAGAGGTATACATCGCTCGAAAGAACAAGACTAGAGCTCTCAATCAAGCTATAAACGGTTTATACAGCGAAAAAATATGAAAGTTAAATGCAACTGTATATGAAAAATACAGAATCATCAATAATTTTCCCAGTGACATATTTCTTACATTAGTCAATTTTAAGTTTCTTTCCTAAGCCTCTTCAAACGAGAGGTATACATCCCTCGAAAGAATAAGACTACAGCTTTCAATCAAGCTATAAACGGTTTATACAGCGAAAAAATATGAATGTTAAATGCAACTGTATATGAAAAATACAGAATCATCAATAATATTCCCAGTGACATATTTGCTAGATGAGTCAATTTTAAGTTTCTTTCCTAAGCCTCTTCAAACGAGAGGTATACATCGCTGGAAAGAACAAGACTTGAGCTCTCAATCAAGCTATAAACGGTTTATACAGCGAAAAAATGTGAATGTTAAATGCAACTGTATTTGAAAAATACAGAATCATCAATAATATTCCCAGTGACATATTTCTTAGATTAGTTAATTTTAAGTTTCTTTCCTAAGCCTCTTCAAACGAGAGGTATACATCGCTGGAAAGAACAAGACTAGAGCTCTCAATCAAGCTATAAACGGTTTATACAGCGAAAAAAATGTGAAAGTTAAATGCAACTGTATATGAAAAATACAGAATCATCAACAATATTCCCAGTGACATATTTCTTAGATTGGTCAATTTTAAGTTTCTTTCCTAAGCCTCTTCAAACGAGAGGTATACATCGCTGGAAAAATCAAGACTAGGGCTCTCAATCAAGCTATAAACGGTTTACGCAGCGAAATAAATGTGAAAGTTAAATGCAACTGTATGTGAAAAATACAGAATCATCAACAATATTCCCAGTGACATATTTCTTATATTAGTCAATTTTAAGTTTCTTTCCTAAGCTTCTTTAAAAGAGCGGTATACATCGCTGGAACGAACAAGACTAGAGCTCTCAATCAAGTCATAAAGGGTTTATGCAGCGAAAAAATATGAAAGTTAAATGCAACTGTATATGAAAAATACAGAATCATCAATAATATTCCCAGTGACATATTTCTTACATTAGTCAATTTTAAGTTTCTTTCCTAAGCCTCTTCAAACGAGAGGTATACATCCCTCGAAAGAATAAGACTACAGCTTTCAATCAAGCTATAAACGGTTTATACAGCGAAAAAATATGAATGTTAAATGCAACTGTATATGAAAAATACAGAATCATCAATAATATTCCCAGTGACATATTTGCTAGATGAGTCAATTTTAAGTTTCTTTCCTAAGCCTCTTCAAACGAGAGGTATACATCGCTGGAAAGAACAAGACTTGAGCTCTCAATCAAGCTATAAACGGTTTATACAGCGAAAAAATGTGAATGTTAAATGCAACTGTATTTGAAAAATACAGAATCATCAATAATATTCCCAGTGACATATTTCTTAGATTAGTTAATTTTAAGTTTCTTTCCTAAGCCTCTTCAAACGAGAGGTATACATCGCTGGAAAGAACAAGACTAGAGCTCTCAATCAAGCTATAAACGGTTTATACAGCGAAAAAAATGTGAAAGTTAAATGCAACTGTATATGAAAAATACAGAATCATCAACAATATTCCCAGTGACATATTTCTTAGATTGGTCAATTTTAAGTTTCTTTCCTAAGCCTCTTCAAACGAGAGGTATACATCGCTGGAAAAATCAAGACTAGGGCTCTCAATCAAGCTATAAACGGTTTACGCAGCGAAATAAATGTGAAAGTTAAATGCAACTGTATGTGAAAAATACAGAATCATCAACAATATTCCCAGTGACATATTTCTTATATTAGTCAATTTTAAGTTTCTTTCCTAAGCTTCTTTAAAAGAGCGGTATACATCGCTGGAACGAACAAGACTAGAGCTCTCAATCAAGTCATAAAGGGTTTATGCAGCGAAATAAATGTGAAAGTTAAATGCAACTGTATATGAAAAATACAGAATCATCAGCAATATTCACAGAGACATATTTCCTAGATCAGTCAATTTTAAGTTGCTTTCCTAAGCCTCTATCAACGAGAGTTGTACATCATTGGAAACAACAAAATAAGAGCTTTCAATCACGTTATAAAAGGTTTATCCAGCGAAAAAAATTTGAAAATTAAATACAAATGTATATGAAAAATACAGAATCACCAACAATATTTCCAGTGCCATATTTTCTAGGTGAGTCAATTTTAAGTTCCTTTTCTAAACATCTTTCAACCTGAATTTTACATCGTTGGAAAGAATAAACTAAGGGCTTCCTACCAAGCTTTAAACGGTTTATGCAGCGAAAAAATGTGAAAGTTAAATACAACTGTATATGAAAGATAAAGAATCGTAAACAATATTCCCAGTGTCATATTTGCTAGATGAGTCAATTTTAAGTTTCTTTCCTAAGCCTCTTCAAACGAGAGGTATACATCGCTGGAAAGAACAAGATTAGAGCTCCCAATAAGGCTCTAAATGGTTGAAGCAACAAAAGAAAAGTGAAAGTTAAATGCAACTGTATATGAAAAATACAGAATCATCAATAATATTCCCAGTGACATATTTCTTACATTAGTCAATTTTAAGTTTCTTTCCTAAGCCTCTTCAAACGAGAGGTATACATCCCTCGAAAGAATAAGACTACAGCTTTCAATCAAGCTATAAACGGTTTATACAGCGAAAAAATATGAATGTTAAATGCAACTGTATATGAAAAATACAGAATCATCAATAATATTCCCAGTGACATATTTGCTAGATGAGTCAATTTTAAGTTTCTTTCCTAAGCCTCTTCAAACGAGAGGTATACATCGCTCGAAAGAACAAGACTACAGCTTTCAATCAAGCTATAAACGGTTTATACAGCGAAAAAATATGAAAGTTAAATGCAACTGTATATGAAAAATACAGAATCATCAATAATATTCCCAGTGACATATTTCTTAGATTAGTCAATTTTAAGTTTCTTTCCTAAGCCTCTTCAAACGAGAGGTATACATCGCTCGAAAGAACAAGACTACAGCTTTCAATCAAGCTATAAACGGTTTATACAGCGAAAAAATATTAATGTTAAATGCAACTGTATATGAAAAATACAGAATCATCAATAATATTCCCAGTGACATATTTCTTAGATTAGTCAATTTTAAGTTTCTTTCCTAAGCCTCTTCAAACGAGAGGTATACATCGCTGGAAAGAACAAGACTAGAGCTCTCAATCAAGCTATAAACGGTTTATACAGCGAAAAAAATGTGAATGTTAAATGCAACTGTATATGAAAAATACAGAATCATCAATAATATTCCCAGTGACATATTTCTTAGATTAGTCAATTTTAAGTTTCTTTCCTAAGCCTCTTCAAACGAGAGGTATACATCGCTCGAAAGAACAAGACTACAGCTTTCAATCAAGCTATAAACGGTTTATACAGCGAAAAAATATGAAAGTTAAATGCAACTGTATATGAAAAATACAGAATCATCAATAATATTCCCAGTGACATATTTCTTACATTAGTCAATTTTAAGTTTCTTTCTTAAGCCTCTTCAAACGAGAGGTATACATCCCTCGAAAGAATAAGACTACAGCTTTCAATCAAGCTATAAACGGTTTATACAGCGAAAAAATATGAATGTTAAATGCAACTGTATATGAAAAATACAGAATCATCAATAATATTCCCAGTGACATATTTGCTAGATGAGTCAATTTTAAGTTTCTTTCCTAAGCCTCTTCAAACGAGAGGTATACATCGCTGGAAAGAACAAGACTTGAGCTCTCAATCAAGCTATAAACGGTTTATACAGCGAAAAAATGTGAATGTTAAATGCAACTGTATTTGAAAAATACAGAATCATCAATAATATTCCCAGTGACATATTTCTTAGATTAGTTAATTTTAAGTTTCTTTCCTAAGCCTCTTCAAACGAGAGGTATACATCGCTGGAAAGAACAAGACTAGAGCTCTCAATCAAGCTATAAACGGTTTATACAGCGAAAAAAATGTGAAAGTTAAATGCAACTGTATATGAAAAATACAGAATCATCAACAATATTCCCAGTGACATATTTCTTAGATTAGTCAATTTTAAGTTTCTTTCCTAAGCCTCTTCAAACGAGAGGTATACATCGCTGGAAAAATCAAGACTAGGGCTCTCAATCAAGCTATAAACGGTTTACGCAGCGAAATAAATGTGAAAGTTAAATGCAACTGTATGTGAAAAATACAGAATCATCAACAATATTCCCAGTGACATATTTCTTATATTAGTCAATTTTAAGTTTCTTTCCTAAGCTTCTTTAAAAGAGCGGTATACATCGCTGGAACGAACAAGACTAGAGCTCTCAATCAAGTCATAAAGGGTTTATGCAGCGAAAAAATATGAAAGTTAAATGCAACTGTATATGAAAAATACAGAATCATCAATAATATTCCCAGTGACATATTTCTTACATTAGTCAATTTTAAGTTTCTTTCCTAAGCCTCTTCAAACGAGAGGTATACATCCCTCGAAAGAATAAGACTACAGCTTTCAATCAAGCTATAAACGGTTTATACAGCGAAAAAATATGAATGTTAAATGCAACTGTATATGAAAAATACAGAATCATCAATAATATTCCCAGTGACATATTTGCTAGATGAGTCAATTTTAAGTTTCTTTCCTAAGCCTCTTCAAACGAGAGGTATACATCGCTGGAAAGAACAAGACTTGAGCTCTCAATCAAGCTATAAACGGTTTATACAGCGAAAAAATGTGAATGTTAAATGCAACTGTATTTGAAAAATACAGAATCATCAATAATATTCCCAGTGACATATTTCTTAGATTAGTTAATTTTAAGTTTCTTTCCTAAGCCTCTTCAAACGAGAGGTATACATCGCTGGAAAGAACAAGACTAGAGCTCTCAATCAAGCTATAAACGGTTTATACAGCGAAAAAAATGTGAAAGTTAAATGCAACTGTATATGAAAAATACAGAATCATCAACAATATTCCCAGTGACATATTTCTTAGATTGGTCAATTTTAAGTTTCTTTCCTAAGCCTCTTCAAACGAGAGGTATACATCGCTGGAAAAATCAAGACTAGGGCTCTCAATCAAGCTATAAACGGTTTACGCAGCGAAATAAATGTGAAAGTTAAATGCAACTGTATGTGAAAAATACAGAATCATCAACAATATTCCCAGTGACATATTTCTTATATTAGTCAATTTTAAGTTTCTTTCCTAAGCTTCTTTAAAAGAGCGGTATACATCGCTGGAACGAACAAGACTAGAGCTCTCAATCAAGTCATAAAGGGTTTATGCAGCGAAATAAATGTGAAAGTTAAATGCAACTGTATATGAAAAATACAGAATCATCAGCAATATTCACAGAGACATATTTCCTAGATCAGTCAATTTTAAGTTGCTTTCCTAAGCCTCTATCAACGAGAGTTGTACATCATTGGAAACAACAAAATAAGAGCTTTCAATCACGTTATAAAAGGTTTATCCAGCGAAAAAAATTTGAAAATTAAATACAAATGTATATGAAAAATACAGAATCACCAACAATATTTCCAGTGCCATATTTTCTAGGTGAGTCAATTTTAAGTTCCTTTTCTAAACATCTTTCAACCTGAATTTTACATCGTTGGAAAGAATAAACTAAGGGCTTCCTACCAAGCTTTAAACGGTTTATGCAGCGAAAAAATGTGAAAGTTAAATACAACTGTATATGAAAGATAAAGAATCGTAAACAATATTCCCAGTGTCATATTTGCTAGATGAGTCAATTTTAAGTTTCTTTCCTAAGCCTCTTCAAACGAGAGGTATACATCGCTGGAAAGAACAAGATTAGAGCTCCCAATAAGGCTCTAAATGGTTGAAGCAACAAAAGAAATGTGAAAGTTAAATGCAACTGTATATGAAAAATACAGAATCATCAATAATATTCCCAGTGACATATTTCTTACATTAGTCAATTTTAAGTTTCTTTCCTAAGCCTCTTCAAACGAGAGGTATACATCCCTCGAAAGAATAAGACTACAGCTTTCAATCAAGCTATAAACGGTTTATACAGCGAAAAAATATGAATGTTAAATGCAACTGTATATGAAAAATACAGAATCATCAATAATATTCCCAGTGACATATTTGCTAGATGAGTCAATTTTAAGTTTCTTTCCTAAGCCTCTTCAAACGAGAGGTATACATCGCTGGAAAGAACAAGACTAGAGCTCTCAATCAAGCTATAAACGGTTTATACAGCGAAAAAAATGTGAAAGTTAAATGCAACTGTATATGAAAAATACAGAATCATCAACAATATTCCCAGTGACATATTTCTTAGATTGGTCAATTTTAAGTTTCTTTCCTAAGCCTCTTCAAACGAGAGGTATACATCGCTGGAAAAATCAAGACTAGGGCTCTCAATCAAGCTATAAACGGTTTACGCAGCGAAATAAATGTGAAAGTTAAATGCAACTGTATGTGAAAAATACAGAATCATCAACAATATTCCCAGTGACATATTTCTTATATTAGTCAATTTTAAGTTTCTTTCCTAAGCTTCTTTAAAAGAGCGGTATACATCGCTGGAACGAACAAGACTAGAGCTCTCAATCAAGTCATAAAGGGTTTATGCAGCGAAATAAATGTGAAAGTTAAATGCAACTGTATATGAAAAATACAGAATCATCAGCAATATTCACAGAGACATATTTCCTAGATCAGTCAATTTTAAGTTGCTTTCCTAAGCCTCTATCAACGAGAGTTGTACATCATTGGAAACAACAAAATAAGAGCTTTCAATCACGTTATAAAAGGTTTATCCAGCGAAAAAAATTTGAAAATTAAATACAAATGTATATGAAAAATACAGAATCACCAACAATATTTCCAGTGCCATATTTTCTAGGTGAGTCAATTTTAAGTTCCTTTTCTAAACATCTTTCAACCTGAATTTTACATCGTTGGAAAGAATAAACTAAGGGCTTCCTACCAAGCTTTAAACGGTTTATGCAGCGAAAAAATGTGAAAGTTAAATACAACTGTATATGAAAGATAAAGAATCGTAAACAATATTCCCAGTGTCATATTTGCTAGATGAGTCAATTTTAAGTTTCTTTCCTAAGCCTCTTCAAACGAGAGGTATACATCGCTGGAAAGAACAAGATTAGAGCTCCCAATAAGGCTCTAAATGGTTGAAGCAACAAAAGAAATGTGAAAGTTAAATGCAACTGTATATGAAAAATACAGAATCATCAATAATATTCCCAGTGACATATTTCTTACATTAGTCAATTTTAAGTTTCTTTCCTAAGCCTCTTCAAACGAGAGGTATACATCCCTCGAAAGAATAAGACTACAGCTTTCAATCAAGCTATAAACGGTTTATACAGCGAAAAAATATGAATGTTAAATGCAACTGTATATGAAAAATACAGAATCATCAATAATATTCCCAGTGACATATTTGCTAGATGAGTCAATTTTAAGTTTCTTTCCTAAGCCTCTTCAAACGAGAGGTATACATCGCTGGAAAGAACAAGACTTGAGCTCTCAATCAAGCTATAAACGGTTTATACAGCGAAAAAATGTGAATGTTAAATGCAACTGTATTTGAAAAATACAGAATCATCAATAATATTCCCAGTGACATATTTCTTAGATTAGTTAATTTTAAGTTTCTTTCCTAAGCCTCTTCAAACGAGAGGTATACATCGCTGGAAAGAACAAGACTAGAGCTCTCAATCAAGCTATAAACGGTTTATACAGCGAAAAAAATGTGAAAGTTAAATGCAACTGTATATGAAAAATACAGAATCATCAACAATATTCCCAGTGACATATTTCTTAGATTAGTCAATTTTAAGTTTCTTTCCTAAGCCTCTTCAAACGAGAGGTATACATCGCTGGAAAAATCAAGACTAGGGCTCTCAATCAAGCTATAAACGGTTTACGCAGCGAAATAAATGTGAAAGTTAAATGCAACTGTATATGAAAAATACAGAATCATCAACAATATTCCCAGTGACATATTTCTTATATTAGTCAATTTTAAGTTTCTTTCCTAAGCTTCTTTAAAAGAGCGGTATACATCGCTGGAACGAACAAGACTAGAGCTCTCAACCAAGTCATAAACGGTTTATGCAGCGAAATAAATGTGAAAGTTAAATGCAACTGTATATGAAAAATACAGAATCATCAGCAATATTCACAGAGACATATTTCCTAGATCAGTCAATTTTAAGTTGCTTTCCTAAGCCTCTATCAACGAGAGTTGTACATCATTGGAAACAACAAAATAAGAGCTTTCAATCACGTTATAAAAGGTTTATGCAGCGAAAAAAATTTGAAAATTAAATACAAATGTATATGAAAAATACAGAATCACCAACAATATTTCCAGTGCCATATTTTCTAGGTGAGTCAATTTTAAGTTCCTTTTCTAAACATCTTTCAACCTGAATTTTACATCGTTGGAAAGAATAAACTAAGGGCTTCCTACCAAGCTTTAAACGGTTTATGCAGCGAAAAAATGTGAAAGTTAAATACAACTGTATATGAAAGATAAAGAATCGTAAACAATATTCCCAGTGTCATATTTGCTAGATGAGTCAATTTTAAGTTTCTTTCCTAAGCCTCTTCAAACTAGAGGTATACATCGCTAGAAAGGACAAGATAAGAGCTCTCAATCAAGCTATAAACGGTTTATACAGCGAGAAAAATGTAAAAGTTAAAAGCAACTGTATTTGAAAAATACAGAATCATCAACAATATTCCCAGTGACATATTTCTTAGATTAGTCAATTTTAAGTTTCTTTCCTAAGCTTCTTAAACCGAGATGTATACATCGCTGGAAAGGACAAGATAAGAGCTCTCAATCAAGCTATAAGCGGTTTATACAGCGAGAAAAATGTAAAAGTTAAATGCAACTGTATATAAAAAATACAGAATCATCAACAATATTCCCAGTGACATATTTCTTAGATTATTCAATTTTAAGTTTCTTTCCTAAGCCTCTTAAACCGAGAGGTATACAGAGCTGGAAAGAACAAGACTACAGCTTTCAATCAAGCTATAAATCGTTTATACAGCGAAAAAAAATGTGAATGTTAAATGCAACTGTATATGAAAAATACAGAATCATCAATAATATTCCCAGTGACATATTTCTTACATTAGTCAATTTTAAGTTTCTTTCCTAAGCCTCTTCAAACGAGAGGTATACATCGCTCGAAAGAACAAGACTACAGCTTTCAATCAAGCTATAAACGGTTTATACAGCGAAAAAATGTGACTGTTAAATGCAACTGTATATGAAAAATACAGAATCATCAATAATATTCCCAGTGACATATTTCTTAGATTAGTCCATTTTAAGTTTCTTTCCTAAGCCTCTTCAAACGAGAGGTATACATGGCTGGAAAGAACAAGACTAGAGCTCTCAATCAAGCTATAAACGGTTTATACAGCGAAAAAAATGTGAAAGTTAAATGCAACTGTATATGAAAAATACAGAATCATCAACAATATTCCCAATGACATATTACTTAGATTAGTCAATTTTAAGTTTCTTTCCTAAGCCTCTTTAAAAGAGGGGTATACATCGCTGGAACGAACAAGACTAGGGCTCTCAATCAAGCTATAAACGGTTTATGCAGCGAAATAAATGTGAAAGTTAAATGCAACTTTATATGAAAAATACAGAATCATCAACAATATTCCGAGTGACATATTTCTTAGATTAGCCAATTTTAAGTTTCTTTCCTAAGCCTCTTTAAAAGAGCGGTATACATCGCTGGAACGAACAAGACTAGAGCTCTCAATCAAGTTATAAACGGTTTATACAGAGAGATAAATGTGAAATTTAAATGCAACTGTCTATGAAAAATACAAAATCATCAACAATATTCCCAGTGACATATTTCCTAGATGACTCAATTTAAAGTTCCTTCCCTAAACCTCCTTCAAGCTGAGTTTTACAATTTTAAGTTTCTTTCCTAAGCCTCTTTAAAAGAGGGGTATACATCGCTGGAACGAACAAGACTAGAGCTCTCAATCAAGCTATAAACGGTTTATACAGCGAAAAAAATGTGAAAGTTAAATGCAACTGTATATGAAAAATACAGAATCATCAACAATATTCCCAGTGACATATTTCTTAGATTAATCAATTTTAAGTTTCTTTCCTAAGCCTCTTAAACCGAGAGGTATACATTACTGGAAAGAACAAGACTACAGCTTTCAATCAAGCTATAAACATTTTATACAGCGAAAAAAATGTGAAAGTTAAATGCAACTTTATATGAAAAATACAGAATCATCAACAATATTCCCAATGACATATTACTTAGATTAGTCAATTTTAAGTTGCTTTCCTAAGCCTCTTCAAACGAGCGGTATATATCGCTGGAAAGAACAAGACTAGGGCTCTCAATCAAGCTATAAACGGTTTATGCAGCGAAATAAATGTGAAAGTTAAATGCAACTGTATATGAAAAATACAGAATCATCAACAATATTCCGAGTGACATATTTCTTAGATTAGCCAATTTTAAGTTTCTTTCCTAAGCCTCTTTAAAAGAGGGGTATACATCGCTGGAACGAACAAGACTAGAGCTCTCAATCATGTTATAAACGGTTTATACAGCGAAAAAATGTGAATGTTAAATGCAACTGTATATGAAAAATACAGAATCATCAACAATATTCACAGAGACATATTTCCTAGATTAGTCAATTTTAAGTTGCTTTCCTAAGCCTCTATCAACGAGTGTTGTACATCATTGGAAACAACAAAATAAGAGCTTTCAATCACGTTATAAAAGGTTTATGCAGCGAAAAAAAATTGAAAATTAAATACAAATGTATATGAAAAATATAGAATCACCAACAATATTCCCAGTGTCATATTTCCTAGGTGGGTCAATTTTAAGTTCCTTTTCTAAACCTCTTTCAACCTGAATTTTACATCGTTGGAAAGAATAAACTAAGGGCTTCCTATCAAGCTTTAAACGGTTTATGCAGCGAAAAAATGTGAAAGTTAAATGCAACTGTCTATGAAAAATACAAAATCTACAACAATATTCCCAGTGTCACATTTGCTAGATGAGTCAATTTTAAGTTTCTTTCCTAAGCCTCTTCAAACGAGAGGTATACATCGCTGGAAAGGACAAGATAAGAGCTCTCAATCAAGCTATAAACGGTTTATACAGCGAGAAAAATGTAAAAGTTAAAAGCAACTGTATATGAAAAATGCAGAATCATCAATAATATTCCCAGTGACATATTTCTTAGATTAGTCAATTTTAAGTTTCTTTCCTAAGCCTCTTCAAACGAGGGGTATACATCGCTCGAAAGAATAAGACTGCAGCTTTCGATCAAGCTATAAACGGTTTATACAGCGAAAGAAATGTGAATGTTAAATGCAACTGTATATGAAAAATACAGAATCATCAATAATATTTCCAGTGACATATTTCTTAGATTAGTCAATTTTAAGTTTCTTTCCTAAGCCTCTTCAAACGAGAGGTATACATCGCTCGAAAGAACAAGACTACAGCTTTCAATCAAGCTATAAACGGTTTATACAGCGAAAAAATGTGAATGTTAAATGCAACTGTATATGAAAAATACAGAATCATCAATAATATTCCCAGTGATATATTTCTTAGATTAGTCAATTTTAAGTTTCTTTCCTAAGCCTCTTCAAACGAGGGGTATACATCGCTGGAAAGAACAAGACTAGAGCTCTCAATCAAGCTACAAACGGTTTATACAGCGAAAAAAATGTGAAAGTTAAATGCAACTGTATATGATAAATACAGAATCATCAACGATATTCCCAGTGACATATTTCTTAGATTAGTCAATTTTAAGTTGCTTTCCTAAGCCTCTTCAAACGAGGGGTATATATCGCTGGAAAGAACAAGACTGGGGCTCTCAATCAAGCTATAAACGGTTTATGCAGCGAAATAAATGTGAAAGTTAAATGCAACTGTATATGAAAAATACAGAATCGTCAACAATATTCCCAGTGACATATTGCCTAGATTAGTCAATTTTAATTACATTTCCTAAGCCTCTTTAAACGAGATGTATACATCGCTGGAAAGGAAAAGATAAGAGCTCTCAATCAAGCTATAAACGGTTTATACAGCGAGAAAAATGTAAAAGTTAAATGCAACTGTATATGAAAAATACAGAATCATCAACAATATTCCCAGTGACATATTTCTTAGATTAGTCAATTTTAAGTTTCTTTCCTAAGCCTCTTAAACCGAGAGTTATACATTACTGGAAAGAACAAGACTACAGCTTTCAATCAAGCTATAAACATTTTATACAGCGAAAAAAATGTGAAAGTTAAATGCAACTTTATATGAAAAATACAGAATCATCAACAATATTCCCAATGACATATTACTTAGATTAGTCAATTTTAAGTTGCTTTCCTAAGCCTCTTCAAACGAGCGGTATATATCGCTGGAAAGAACAAGACTAGGGCTCTCAATCAAGCTATAAACGGTTTATGCAGCGAAATAAATGTGAAAGTTAAATGCAACTGCATATGAAAAATACAGAATCATCAACAATATTCCGAGTGACATATTTCTTAGATTAGCCAATTTTAAGTTTCTTTCCTAAGCCTCTTTAAAAGAGGGGTATACATCGCTGGAACGAACAAGACTAGAGCTCTCAATCATGTTATAAACGGTTTATACAGCGAAAAAATGTGAATGTTAAATGCAACTGTATATGAAAAATACAGAATCATCAACAATATTCACAGAGACATATTTCCTAGATTAGTCAATTTTAAGTTGCTTTCCTAAGCCTCTTCAAACGAGCGGTATATATCGCTGGAAAGAACAAGACTAGGGCTCTCAATCAAGCTATAAACGGTTTATGCAGCGAAATAAATGTGAAAGTTAAATGCAACTGCATATGAAAAATACAGAATCATCAACAATATTCCGAGTGACATATTTCTTAGATTAGCCAATTTTAAGTTTCTTTCCTAAGCCTCTTTAAAAGAGGGGTATACATCGCTGGAACGAACAAGACTAGAGCTCTCAATCATGTTATAAACGGTTTATACAGCGAAAAAATGTGAATGTTAAATGCAACTGTATATGAAAAATACAGAATCATCAACAATATTCACAGAGACATATTTCCTAGATTAGTCAATTTTAAGTTGCTTTCCTAAGCCTCTATCAACGAGTGTTGTACATCATTGGAAACAACAAAATAAGAGCTTTCAATCACGTTATAAAAGGTTTATGCAGCGAAAAAAAATTGAAAATTAAATACAAATGTATATGAAAAATATAGAATCACCAACAATATTCCCAGTGTCATATTTCCTAGGTGGGTCAATTTTAAGTTCCTTTTCTAAACCTCTTTCAACCTGAATTTTACATCGTTGGAAAGAATAAACTAAGGGCTTCCTATCAAGCTTTAAACGGTTTATGCAGCGAAAAAATGTGAAAGTTAAATGCAACTGTCTATGAAAAATACAAAATCTACAACAATATTCCCAGTGTCACATTTGCTAGATGAGTCAATTTTAAGTTTCTTTCCTAAGCCTCTTCAAACGAGAGGTATACATCGCTGGAAAGGACAAGATAAGAGCTCTCAATCAAGCTATAAACGGTTTATACAGCGAGAAAAATGTAAAAGTTAAAAGCAACTGTATATGAAAAATGCAGAATCATCAATAATATTCCCAGTGACATATTTCTTAGATTAGTCAATTTTAAGTTTCTTTCCTAAGCCTCTTCAAACGAGGGGTATACATCGCTCGAAAGAATAAGACTGCAGCTTTCGATCAAGCTATAAACGGTTTATACAGCGAAAGAAATGTGAATGTTAAATGCAACTGTATATGAAAAATACAGAATCATCAATAATATTTCCAGTGACATATTTCTTAGATTAGTCAATTTTAAGTTTCTTTCCTAAGCCTCTTCAAACGAGAGGTATACATCGCTCGAAAGAACAAGACTACAGCTTTCAATCAAGCTATAAACGGTTTATACAGCGAAAAAATGTGAATGTTAAATGCAACTGTATATGAAAAATACAGAATCATCAATAATATTCCCAGTGATATATTTCTTAGATTAGTCAATTTTAAGTTTCTTTCCTAAGCCTCTTCAAACGAGGGGTATACATCGCTGGAAAGAACAAGACTAGAGCTCTCAATCAAGCTACAAACGGTTTATACAGCGAAAAAAATGTGAAAGTTAAATGCAACTGTATATGATAAATACAGAATCATCAACGATATTCCCAGTGACATATTTCTTAGATTAGTCAATTTTATGTTGCTTTCCTAAGCCTCTTCAAACGAGGGGTATATATCGCTGGAAAGAACAAGACTGGGGCTCTCAATCAAGCTATAAACGGTTTATGCAGCGAAATAAATGTGAAAGTTAAATGCAACTGTATATGAAAAATACAGAATCGTCAACAATATTCCCAGTGACATATTGCCTAGATTAGTCAATTTTAATTACATTTCCTAAGCCTCTTTAAACGAGATGTATACATCGCTGGAAAGGAAAAGATAAGAGCTCTCAATCAAGCTATAAACGGTTTATACAGCGAGAAAAATGTAAAAGTTAAATGCAACTGTATATGAAAAATACAGAATCATCAACAATATTCCCAGTGACATATTTCTTAGATTAGTCAATTTTAAGTTTCTTTCCTAAGCCTCTTAAACCGAGAGGTATACATTACTGGAAAGAACAAGACTACAGCTTTCAATCAAGCTATAAACATTTTATACAGCGAAAAAAATGTGAAAGTTAAATGCAACTTTATATGAAAAATACAGAATCATCAACAATATTCCCAATGACATATTACTTAGATTAGTCAATTTTAAGTTGCTTTCCTAAGCCTCTTCAAACGAGCGGTATATATCGCTGGAAAGAACAAGACTAGGGCTCTCAATCAAGCTATAAACGGTTTATGCAGCGAAATAAATGTGAAAGTTAAATGCAACTGCATATGAAAAATACAGAATCATCAACAATATTCCGAGTGACATATTTCTTAGATTAGCCAATTTTAAGTTTCTTTCCTAAGCCTCTTTAAAAGAGGGGTATACATCGCTGGAACGAACAAGACTAGAGCTCTCAATCATGTTATAAACGGTTTATACAGCGAAAAAATGTGAATGTTAAATGCAACTGTATATGAAAAATACAGAATCATCAACAATATTCACAGAGACATATTTCCTAGATTAGTCAATTTTAAGTTGCTTTCCTAAGCCTCTATCAACGAGTGTTGTACATCATTGGAAACAACAAAATAAGAGCTTTCAATCACGTTATAAAAGGTTTATGCAGCGAAAAAAAATTGAAAATTAAATACAAATGTATATGAAAAATATAGAATCACCAACAATATTCCCAGTGTCATATTTCCTAGGTGGGTCAATTTTAAGTTCCTTTTCTAAACCTCTTTCAACCTGAATTTTACATCGTTGGAAAGAATAAACTAAGGGCTTCCTATCAAGCTTTAAACGGTTTATGCAGCGAAAAAATGTGAAAGTTAAATGCAACTGTCTATGAAAAATACAAAATCTACAACAATATTCCCAGTGTCACATTTGCTAGATGAGTCAATTTTAAGTTTCTTTCCTAAGCCTCTTCAAACGAGAGGTATACATCGCTGGAAAGGACAAGATAAGAGCTCTCAATCAAGCTATAAACGGTTTATACAGCGAGAAAAATGTAAAAGTTAAAAGCAACTGTATATGAAAAATGCAGAATCATCAATAATATTCCCAGTGACATATTTCTTAGATTAGTCAATTTTAAGTTTCTTTCCTAAGCCTCTTCAAACGAGGGGTATACATCGCTCGAAAGAATAAGACTGCAGCTTTCGATCAAGCTATAAACGGTTTATACAGCGAAAGAAATGTGAATGTTAAATGCAACTGTATATGAAAAATACAGAATCATCAATAATATTTCCAGTGACATATTTCTTAGATTAGTCAATTTTAAGTTTCTTTCCTAAGCCTCTTCAAACGAGAGGTATACATCGCTCGAAAGAACAAGACTACAGCTTTCAATCAAGCTATAAACGGTTTATACAGCGAAAAAATGTGAATGTTAAATGCAACTGTATATGAAAAATACAGAATCATCAATAATATTCCCAGTGATATATTTCTTAGATTAGTCAATTTTAAGTTTCTTTCCTAAGCCTCTTCAAACGAGGGGTATACATCGCTGGAAAGAACAAGACTAGAGCTCTCAATCAAGCTACAAACGGTTTATACAGCGAAAAAAATGTGAAAGTTAAATGCAACTGTATATGATAAATACAGAATCATCAACGATATTCCCAGTGACATATTTCTTAGATTAGTCAATTTTAAGTTGCTTTCCTAAGCCTCTTCAAACGAGGGGTATATATCGCTGGAAAGAACAAGACTGGGGCTCTCAATCAAGCTATAAACGGTTTATGCAGCGAAATAAATGTGAAAGTTAAATGCAACTGTATATGAAAAATACAGAATCGTCAACAATATTCCCAGTGACATATTGCCTAGATTAGTCAATTTTAATTACATTTCCTAAGCCTCTTTAAACGAGATGTATACATCGCTGGAAAGGAAAAGATAAGAGCTCTCAATCAAGCTATAAACGGTTTATACAGCGAGAAAAATGTAAAAGTTAAATGCAACTGTATATGAAAAATACAGAATCATCAACAATATTCCCAGTGACATATTTCTTAGATTAGTCAATTTTAAGTTTCTTTCCTAAGCCTCTTAAACCGAGAGGTATACATCGCTGGAAAGAACAAGACTAGAGCTCTCAATCAAGCTATAAACGGTTTATACAGCGAGAAAAATGTAAAAGTTAAATGCAACTGTATATGAAAAATACAGAATCATCAACAATATTCCGAGTGACATATTTCTTAGATTAGCCAATTTTAAGTTTCTTTCCTAAGCCTCTTTAAAAGAGCGGTATACATCGCTGGAACGAACAAGACTAGAGCTCTCAATCAAGTTATAAACGGTTTATACAGAGAGATAAATGTGAAAGTTAAATGCAACTGTCTATGAAAAATACAAAATCATCAACAATATTCCCAGTGACATATTTCCTAGATGACTCAATTTAAAGTTCTTTCCCTAAACCTCCTTCAAGCTGAGTTTTACAATTTTAAGTTTCTTTCCTAAGCCTCTTTAAAAGAGGGGTATACATCGCTGGAACGAACAAGACTAGAGCTCTCAATCAAGCTATAAACGGTTTATACAGCGAAAAAAATGTGAAAGTTAAATGCAACTGTATATGAAAAATACAGAATCATCAACAATATTCCCAGTGACATATTTCTTATATTAATCAATTTTAAGTTTCTTTCCTAAGCCTCTTAAACCGAGAGGTATACATTACTGGAAAGAACAAGACTACAGCTTTCAATCAAGCTGTAAACGGTTTATACAGCGAAAAAAATGTGAATGTTGAATGCAACTGTATATGAAAAATACAGAATCATCAATAATATTCCCAGTGACACATTTCTTAGATTAGTCAATTTTAAGTTTCTTTCCTAAGCCTCTTCAAACGAGAGGTATAAATCGCTGGAAAGAACAAGACTAGAGCTCTCAATCAAGCTATAAACGGTTTATACAGCGAAAAAAATATGAAAGTTAAATGCAACTGTATATGAAAAATACAGAATCATCAACAATATTCCCAGTGACATATTTCTTAGATTAATCAATTTTTAGTTTCTTTCCTAAGCCTCTTCAGACGAGATGTATACATCGCTGGAAAGGACAAGATAAGAGCTCTCAATCAAGCTATAAGCGGTTTATACAGCGAGAAAAATGTAAAAGTTAAATGCAACTGTATATAAAAAATACAGAATCATCAACAATATTCCCAGTGACATATTTCTTAGATTATTCAATTTTAAGTTTCTTTCCTAAGCCTCTTAAACCGAGAGGTATACAGAGCTGGAAAGAACAAGACTACAGCTTTCAATCAAGCTATAAATCGTTTATACAGCGAAAAAAAATGTGAATGTTAAATGCAACTGTATATGAAAAATACAGAATCATCAATAATATTCCCAGTGACATATTTCTTACATTAGTCAATTTTAAGTTTCTTTCCTAAGCCTCTTCAAACGAGAGGTATACATCGCTCGAAAGAACAAGACTACAGCTTTCAATCAAGCTATAAACGGTTTATACAGCGAAAAAATGTGACTGTTAAATGCAACTGTATATGAAAATACAGAATCATCAATAATATTCCCAGTGACATATTTCTTAGATTAGTCCATTTTAAGTTTCTTTCCTAAGCCTCTTCAAACGAGAGGTATACATGGCTGGAAAGAACAAGACTAGAGCTCTCAATCAAGCTATAAACGGTTTATACAGCGAAAAAAATGTGAAAGTTAAATGCAACTGTATATGAAAAATACAGAATCATCAACAATATTCCCAATGACATATTACTTAGATTAGTCAATTTTAAGTTTCTTTCCTAAGCCTCTTTAAAAGAGGGGTATACATCGCTGGAACGAACAAGACTAGGGCTCTCAATCAAGCTATAAACGGTTTATGCAGCGAAATAAATGTGAAAGTTAAATGCAACTGTATATGAAAAATACAGAATCATCAACAATATTCCGAGTGACATATTTCTTAGATTAGCCAATTTTAAGTTTCTTTCCTAAGCCTCTTTAAAAGAGCGGTATACATCGCTGGAACGAACAAGACTAGAGCTCTCAATCAAGTTATAAACGGTTTATACAGAGAGATAAATGTGAAATTTAAATGCAACTGTCTATGAAAAATACAAAATCATCAACAATATTCCCAGTGACATATTTCCTAGATGACTCAATTTAAAGTTCCTTCCCTAAACCTCCTTCAAGCTGAGTTTTACAATTTTAAGTTTCTTTCCTAAGCCTCTTTAAAAGAGGGGTATACATCGCTGGAACGAACAAGACTAGAGCTCTCAATCAAGCTATAAACGGTTTATACAGCGAAAAAAATGTGAAAGTTAAATGCAACTGTATATGAAAAATACAGAATCATCAACAATATTCCCAGTGACATATTTCTTAGATTAATCAATTTTAAGTTTCTTTCCTAAGCCTCTTAAACCGAGAGGTATACATTACTGGAAAGAACAAGACTACAGCTTTCAATCAAGCTATAAACATTTTATACAGCGAAAAAAATGTGAAAGTTAAATGCAACTTTATATGAAAAATACAGAATCATCAACAATATTCCCAATGACATATTACTTAGATTAGTCAATTTTAAGTTGCTTTCCTAAGCCTCTTCAAACGAGCGGTATATATCGCTGGAAAGAACAAGACTAGGGCTCTCAATCAAGCTATAAACGGTTTATGCAGCGAAATAAATGTGAAAGTTAAATGCAACTGCATATGAAAAATACAGAATCATCAACAATATTCCGAGTGACATATTTCTTAGATTAGCCAATTTTAAGTTTCTTTCCTAAGCCTCTTTAAAAGAGGGGTATACATCGCTGGAACGAACAAGACTAGAGCTCTCAATCATGTTATAAACGGTTTATACAGCGAAAAAATGTGAATGTTAAATGCAACTGTATATGAAAAATACAGAATCATCAACAATATTCACAGAGACATATTTCCTAGATTAGTCAATTTTAAGTTGCTTTCCTAAGCCTCTATCAACGAGTGTTGTACATCATTGGAAACAACAAAATAAGAGCTTTCAATCACGTTATAAAAGGTTTATGCAGCGAAAAAAAATTGAAAATTAAATACAAATGTATATGAAAAATATAGAATCACCAACAATATTCCCAGTGTCATATTTCCTAGGTGGGTCAATTTTAAGTTCCTTTTCTAAACCTCTTTCAACCTGAATTTTACATCGTTGGAAAGAATAAACTAAGGGCTTCCTATCAAGCTTTAAACGGTTTATGCAGCGAAAAAATGTGAAAGTTAAATGCAACTGTCTATGAAAAATACAAAATCTACAACAATATTCCCAGTGTCACATTTGCTAGATGAGTCAATTTTAAGTTTCTTTCCTAAGCCTCTTCAAACGAGAGGTATACATCGCTGGAAAGGACAAGATAAGAGCTCTCAATCAAGCTATAAACGGTTTATACAGCGAGAAAAATGTAAAAGTTAAAAGCAACTGTATATGAAAAATGCAGAATCATCAATAATATTCCCAGTGACATATTTCTTAGATTAGTCAATTTTAAGTTTCTTTCCTAAGCCTCTTCAAACGAGGGGTATACATCGCTCGAAAGAATAAGACTGCAGCTTTCGATCAAGCTATAAACGGTTTATACAGCGAAAGAAATGTGAATGTTAAATGCAACTGTATATGAAAAATACAGAATCATCAATAATATTTCCAGTGACATATTTCTTAGATTAGTCAATTTTAAGTTTCTTTCCTAAGCCTCTTCAAACGAGAGGTATACATCGCTCGAAAGAACAAGACTACAGCTTTCAATCAAGCTATAAACGGTTTATACAGCGAAAAAATGTGAATGTTAAATGCAACTGTATATGAAAAATACAGAATCATCAATAATATTCCCAGTGATATATTTCTTAGATTAGTCAATTTTAAGTTTCTTTCCTAAGCCTCTTCAAACGAGGGGTATACATCGCTGGAAAGAACAAGACTAGAGCTCTCAATCAAGCTACAAACGGTTTATACAGCGAAAAAAATGTGAAAGTTAAATGCAACTGTATATGATAAATACAGAATCATCAACGATATTCCCAGTGACATATTTCTTAGATTAGTCAATTTTAAGTTGCTTTCCTAAGCCTCTTCAAACGAGGGGTATATATCGCTGGAAAGAACAAGACTGGGGCTCTCAATCAAGCTATAAACGGTTTATGCAGCGAAATAAATGTGAAAGTTAAATGCAACTGTATATGAAAAATACAGAATCGTCAACAATATTCCCAGTGACATATTGCCTAGATTAGTCAATTTTAATTACATTTCCTAAGCCTCTTTAAACGAGATGTATACATCGCTGGAAAGGAAAAGATAAGAGCTCTCAATCAAGCTATAAACGGTTTATACAGCGAGAAAAATGTAAAAGTTAAATGCAACTGTATATGAAAAATACAGAATCATCAACAATATTCCCAGTGACATATTTCTTAGATTAGTCAATTTTAAGTTTCTTTCCTAAGCCTCTTAAACCGAGAGGTATACATTACTGGAAAGAACAAGACTACAGCTTTCAATCAAGCTATAAACATTTTATACAGCGAAAAAAATGTGAAAGTTAAATGCAACTTTATATGAAAAATACAGAATCATCAACAATATTCCCAATGACATATTACTTAGATTAGTCAATTTTAAGTTGCTTTCCTAAGCCTCTTCAAACGAGCGGTATATATCGCTGGAAAGAACAAGACTAGGGCTCTCAATCAAGCTATAAACGGTTTATGCAGCGAAATAAATGTGAAAGTTAAATGCAACTGCATATGAAAAATACAGAATCATCAACAATATTCCGAGTGACATATTTCTTAGATTAGCCAATTTTAAGTTTCTTTCCTAAGCCTCTTTAAAAGAGGGGTATACATCGCTGGAACGAACAAGACTAGAGCTCTCAATCATGTTATAAACGGTTTATACAGCGAAAAAATGTGAATGTTAAATGCAACTGTATATGAAAAATACAGAATCATCAACAATATTCACAGAGACATATTTCCTAGATTAGTCAATTTTAAGTTGCTTTCCTAAGCCTCTATCAACGAGTGTTGTACATCATTGGAAACAACAAAATAAGAGCTTTCAATCACGTTATAAAAGGTTTATGCAGCGAAAAAAAATTGAAAATTAAATACAAATGTATATGAAAAATATAGAATCACCAACAATATTCCCAGTGTCATATTTCCTAGGTGGGTCAATTTTAAGTTCCTTTTCTAAACCTCTTTCAACCTGAATTTTACATCGTTGGAAAGAATAAACTAAGGGCTTCCTATCAAGCTTTAAACGGTTTATGCAGCGTAAAAATGTGAAAGTTAAATGCAACTGTCTATGAAAAATACAAAATCTACAACAATATTCCCAGTGTCACATTTGCTAGATGAGTCAATTTTAAGTTTCTTTCCTAAGCCTCTTCAAACGAGAGGTATACATCGCTGGAAAGGACAAGATAAGAGCTCTCAATCAAGCTATAAACGGTTTATACAGCGAGAAAAATGTAAAAGTTAAAAGCAACTGTATATGAAAAATGCAGAATCATCAATAATATTCCCAGTGACATATTTCTTAGATTAGTCAATTTTAAGTTTCTTTCCTAAGCCTCTTCAAACGAGGGGTATACATCGCTCGAAAGAATAAGACTGCAGCTTTCGATCAAGCTATAAACGGTTTATACAGCGAAAGAAATGTGAATGTTAAATGCAACTGTATATGAAAAATACAGAATCATCAATAATATTTCCAGTGACATATTTCTTAGATTAGTCAATTTTAAGTTTCTTTCCTAAGCCTCTTCAAACGAGAGGTATACATCGCTCGAAAGAACAAGACTACAGCTTTCAATCAAGCTATAAACGGTTTATACAGCGAAAAAATGTGAATGTTAAATGCAACTGTATATGAAAAATACAGAATCATCAATAATATTCCCAGTGATATATTTCTTAGATTAGTCAATTTTAAGTTTCTTTGCTAAGCCTCTTCAAACGAGGGGTATACATCGCTGGAAAGAACAAGACTAGAGCTCTCAATCAAGCTACAAACGGTTTATACAGCGAAAAAAATGTGAAAGTTAAATGCAACTGTATATGATAAATACAGAATCATCAACGATATTCCCAGTGACATATTTCTTAGATTAGTCAATTTTAAGTTGCTTTCCTAAGCCTCTTCAAACGAGGGGTATATATCGCTGGAAAGAACAAGACTGGGGCTCTCAATCAAGCTATAAACGGTTTATGCAGCGAAATAAATGTGAAAGTTAAATGCAACTGTATATGAAAAATACAGAATCGTCAACAATATTCCCAGTGACATATTGCCTAGATTAGTCAATTTTAATTACATTTCCTAAGCCTCTTTAAACGAGATGTATACATCGCTGGAAAGGAAAAGATAAGAGCTCTCAATCAAGCTATAAACGGTTTATACAGCGAGAAAAATGTAAAAGTTAAATGCAACTGTATATGAAAAATACAGAATCATCAACAATATTCCCAGTGACATATTTCTTAGATTAGTCAATTTTAAGTTTCTTTCCTAAGCCTCTTAAACCGAGAGGTATACATCGCTGGAAAGAACAAGACTAGAGCTCTCAATCAAGCTATAAACGGTTTATACAGCGAGAAAAATGTAAAAGTTAAATGCAACTGTATATGAAAAATACAGAATCATCAACAATATTCCGAGTGACATATTTCTTAGATTAGCCAATTTTAAGTTTCTTTCCTAAGCCTCTTTAAAAGAGCGGTATACATCGCTGGAACGAACAAGACTAGAGCTCTCAATCAAGTTATAAACGGTTTATACAGAGAGATAAATGTGAAAGTTAAATGCAACTGTCTATGAAAAATACAAAATCATCAACAATATTCCCAGTGACATATTTCCTAGATGACTCAATTTAAAGTTCTTTCCCTAAACCTCCTTCAAGCTGAGTTTTACAATTTTAAGTTTCTTTCCTAAGCCTCTTTAAAAGAGGGGTATACATCGCTGGAACGAACAAGACTAGAGCTCTCAATCAAGCTATAAACGGTTTATACAGCGAAAAAAATGTGAAAGTTAAATGCAACTGTATATGAAAAATACAGAATCATCAACAATATTCCCAGTGACATATTTCTTATATTAATCAATTTTAAGTTTCTTTCCTAAGCCTCTTAAACCGAGAGGTATACATTACTGGAAAGAACAAGACTACAGCTTTCAATCAAGCTATAAACGGTTTATACAGCGAAAAAAATGTGAATGTTGAATGCAACTGTATATGAAAAATACAGAATCATCAATAATATTCCCAGTGACACATTTCTTAGATTAGTCAATTTTAAGTTTCTTTCCTAAGCCTCTTCAAACGAGAGGTATAAATCGCTGGAAAGAACAAGACTAGAGCTCTCAATCAAGCTATAAACGGTTTATACAGCGAAAAAAATATGAAAGTTAAATGCAACTGTATATGAAAAATACAGAATCATCAACAATATTCCCAGTGACATATTTCTTAGATTAATCAATTTTTAGTTTCTTTCCTAAGCCTCTTCAGACGAGAGGTATACATCGCTCGAAAGAACAAGACTACAGCTTTCAATCAAGCTATAAACGGTTTATACAGCGAAAAAATGTGAATGTTAAATGCAACTGTATATGAAAAATACAGAATCATCAACAATATTCCCAGTGACATATTTCTTAGATTAATCAATTTTAAGTTGCTTTCCTAAGCCTCTATCAACGAGAGTTGTACATCATTGGAAACAACAAAATAAGAGCTTTCAATCACGTTATAAAAGGTTTATGCAGCGAAAAAAATTGAAAATTAAATACAAATGTATATGAAAAATATAGAATCACCAACAATATTCCCAGTGTCATATTTCCTAGGTGGGTCAATTTTAAGTTCCTTTTCTAAACCTCTTTCAGCCTGAATTTTACATCGTTGGAAAGAATAAACTAAGGGCTTCCTATCAAGCTTTAAACGGTTTATGCAGCGAAAAAATGTGAAAGTTAGATGCAACTGTCTATGAAAAATACAAAATCTACAACAATATTCCCAGTGTCACATTTGCTAGATGAGTAAATTTTAAGTTTCTTTTCTAAGCCTCTTCAAACGAGAGGTATACATCGCTGGAAAGAACAAGATTAGAGCTCCCAATAAAGCTATAAATGCTTGATGCAACAAAAGAAATGTGAAAGTTAAATGCAACTGTATATGAAAAATACAGAATCATCAACAATATTCCCAGTGACATATTGCCTAGATTAGTCAATTTTAATTACATTTCCTAAGCCTCTTCAAACGAGAGGTATACATCGCTGGAAAGGACAAGATAAGAGCTCTCAATCAAGCTATAAACGGTTTATACAGCGAGAAAAATGTAAAAGTTAAAAGCAACTGTATATGAAAAATGCAGAATCATCAATAATATTCCCAGTGACATATTTCTTAGATTAGTCAATTTTAAGTTTCTTTCCTAAGCCTCTTCAAACGAGAGGTATACATCGCTCGAAAGAACAAGACTACAGCTTTCAATCAAGCTATAAACGGTTTATACAGCGAAAAAATGTGAATGTTAAATGCAACTGTATATGAAAAATACAGAATCATCAATAATATTCCCAGTGATATATTTCTTAGATTAGTCAATTTTAAGTTTCTTTCCTAAGCCTCCTCAAACGAGGGGTATACATCGCTGGAAAGAACAAGACTAGAGCTCTCAATCAAGCTACAAACGGTTTATACAGCGAAAAAAATGTGAAAGTTAAATGCAACTGTATATGATAAATACAGAATCATCAACGATATTCCCAGTGACATATTTCTTAGATTAGTAAATTTTAAGTTGCTTTCCTAAGCCTCTTCAAACGAGGGGTATATATCGCTGGAAAGAACAAGACTGGGGCTCTCAATCAAGCTATAAACGGTTTATGCAGCGAAATAAATGTGAAAGTTAAATGCAACTGTATATGAAAAATACAGAATCGTCAACAATATTCCCAGTGACATATTGCCTAGATTAGTCAATTTTAATTACATTTCCTAAGCCTCTTTAAACGAGATGTATACATCGCTGGAAAGGAAAAGATAAGAGCTCTCAATCAAGCTATAAACGGTTTATACAGCGAGAAAAATGTAAAAGTTAAATGCAACTGTATATGAAAAATACAGAATCATCAACAATATTCCGAGTGACATATTTCTTAGATTAGCCAATTTTAAGTTTCTTTCCTAAGCCTCTTTAAAAGAGCGGTATACATCGCTGGAACGAACAAGACTAGAGCTCTCAATCAAGTTATAAACGGTTTATACAGAGAGATAAATGTGAAAGTTAAATGCAACTATCTATGAAAAATACAAAATCATCAACAATATTCCCAGTGACATATTTCCTAGATGACTCAATTTAAAGTTCTTTCCCTAAACCTCCTTCAAGCTGAGTTTTACAATTTTAAGTTTCTTTCCTAAGCCTCTTTAAAAGAGGGGTATACATCGCTGGAACGAACAAGACTAGAGCTCTCAATCAAGCTATAAACGGTTTATACAGCGAAAAAATGTGAAAGTTAAATGCAACTGTATATGAAAAATACAGAATCATCAACAATATTCCCAGTGACATATTTCTTAGATTAATCAATTTTAAGTTGCTTTCCTAAGCCTCTATCAACGAGAGTTGTACATCATTGGAAACAACAAAATAAGAGCTTTCAATCACGTTATAAAATGTTTATGCAGCGAAAAAAATTGAAAATTAAATACAAATGTATATGAAAAATATAGAATCACCAACAATATTCCCAGTGTCATATTTCCTAGGTGGGTCAATTTTAAGTTCCTTTTCTAAACCTCTTTCAACCTGAATTTTACATCGTTGGAAAGAATAAACTAAGGGCTTCCTATCAAGCTTTAAACGGTTTATGCAGCGAAAAAATGTGAAAGTTAGATGCAACTGTCTATGAAAAATACAAAATCTACAACAATATTCCCAGTGTCACATTTGCTAGATGAGTCAATTTTAAGTTTCTTTTCTAAGCCTCTTCAAACGAGAGGTATACATCGCTGGAAAGAACAAAATAAGGGCTTGCAATAAAGCTATAAATGCTTGATGCAACAAAAGAAATGTGGAAGTTAAATGCAACTGTATATGAAAAATACAGAATCATCAACAATATTCCCAGTGACATATTGCCTAGATTAGTCAATTTTAATTACATTTCCTAAGCCTCTTCAAACGAGAGGTATACATCGCTGGAAAGGACAAGATAAGAGCTCTCAATCAAGCTATAAACGGTTTATACAGCGAGAAAAATGTAAAAGTTAAAAGCAACTGTATATGAAAAATGCAGAATCATCAATAATATTCCCAGTGACATATTTCTTAGATTAGTCAATTTTAAGTTTCTTTCCTAAGCCTCTTCAAACGAGAGGTATACATCGCTCGAAAGAATAAGACTGCAGCTGTCGATCAAGCTATAAACGGTTTATACAGCGAAAGAAATGTGAATGTTAAATTCAACTGTATATGAAAAATACAGAATCATCAACAATATTCCGAGTGACATATTTCTTAGATTAGCCAATTTTAAGTTTCTTTCCTAAGCATCTTTAAAAGAGCGGTATACATCGCTGGAACGAACAAGACCAGAGCTCTCAATCAAGCTATAAACGGTTTATACAGCGAAAAAAATGTGAAAGTTAAATGCAACTGTATATGAAAAATACAGAATCATCAACAATATTCCCAGTGACATATTTCTTATATTAATCAATTTTAAGTTTCTTTCCTAAGCCTCTTAAACCGAGAGGTATACATTACTGGAAAGAACAAGACTACAGCTTTCAATCAAGCTATAAACGGTTTATACAGCGAAAAAAATGTGAATGTTGAATGCAACTGTATATGAAAAATACAGAATCATCAACAATATTCCCAGTGACATATTTCTTAGATTAATCAATTTTTAGTTTCTTTCCTAAGCCTCTTCAGACGAGAGGTATACATCGCTCGAAAGAACAAGACTACAGCTTTCAATCAAGCTATAAACGGTTTATACAGCGAAAAAATGTGAATGTTAAATGCAACTGTATATGAAAAATACAGAATCATCAACAATATTCACAGAGACATATTTCCTAGATTAGTCAATTTTAAGTTGCTTTCCTAAGCCTCTTTCAACGAGAGTTTTACATCGCTGGAAAGAACAAAATAATGGCTTTCAATCGCGCTATAAGGTGTTTATGCAGCGAAAAAAAATTGAAAATTAAATACAAATGTATATGAAAAATATAGAATCACCAACAATATTCCCAGTGTCATATTTCCTAGGTGGGTCAATTTTAAGTTCCTTTTCTAAACCTCTTTCAACCTGAATTTTACATCGTTGGAAAGAATAAACTAAGGGCTTCCTATCAAGCTATAAACGGTTTACGCAGCGAAATAAATGTGAAAGTTAGATGCAACTGTCTATGAAAAATACAAAATCTACAACAATATTCCCAGTGTCACATTTGCTAGATGAGTCAATTTTAAGTTTCTTTTCTAAGCCTCTTCAAACGAGAGGTATACATCGCTGGAAAGAACAAGATTAGAGCTCCCAATGAAGCTATAAATGCTTGATGCAACAAAAGAAATGTGAAAGTTAAATGCAACTGTATATGAAAAATACAGAATCATCAACAATATTCCCAGTGACATATTGCCTAGATTAGTCAATTTTAATTACATTTCCTAAGCCTCTTCAAACGAGAGGTATACATCGCTGGAAAGGACAAGATAAGAGCTCTCAATCAAGCTATAAACGGTTTATACAGCGAAAGAAATGTGAATGTTAAATGCAACTGTATATGAAAAATACAGGATCATCAATAATATTTCCAGTGACATATTTCTTAGATTAGTCAATTTTAAGTTTCTTTCCTAAGCCTCTTCAAACGAGAGGTATACATCGCTCGAAAGAACAAGACTACAGCTTTCAATCAAGCTATAAACGGTTTATACAGCGAAAAAATGTGAATGTTAAATGCAACTGTATATGAAAAATACAGAATCATCAATAATATTCCCAGTGATATATTTCTTAGATTAGTCAATTTTAAGTTTCTTTCCTAAGCCTCTTCAAACGAGGGGTATACATCGCTGGAAAGAACAAGACTAGAGCTCTCAATCAAGCTACAAACGGTTTATACAGCGAAAAAAATGTGAAAGTTAAATGCAACTGTATATGATAAATACAGAATCATCAACGATATTCCCAGTGACATATTTCTTAGATTAGTCAATTTTAAGTTGCTTTCCTAAGCCTCTTCAAACGAGGGGTATATATCGCTGGAAAGAACAAGACTGGGGCTCTCAATCAAGCTATAAACGGTTTATGCAGCGAAATAAATGTGAAAGTTAAATGCAACTGTATATGAAAAATACAGAATCGTCAACAATATTCCCAGTGACATATTGCCTAGATTAGTCAATTTTAAATACATTTCCTAAGCCTCTTCAAACGAGATGTATACATCGCTGGAAAAGAAAAGATAAGAGCTCTCAATCAAGCTATAAACGGTTTATACAGCGAGAAAAATGTAAAAGTTAAATGCAACTGTATATGAAAAATACAGAATCATCAACAATATTCCCAGTGACATATTTCTTAGATTAGTCAATTTTAAGTTTCTTTCCTAAGCCTCTTAAACCGAGAGATATACAGTGCTGGAAAGAACAAGACTACAGCTTTCAATCAAGCTATAAACGGTTTATACAGCGAAAAAAATGTGAATGTTGAATGCAACTGTATATGAAAAATACAGAATCATCAATAATATTCCCAGTGACATATTTCTTAGATTAGTCAATTTTAAGTTTCTTTCCTAAGCCTCTTCAAACGAGAGGTATACATCGCTCGAAAGAACAAGACTACAGCTTTCAATCAAGCTATAAACGGTTTATACAGCGAAAAAATGTAAAAGTTAAAAGCAACTGTATATGAAAAATACAGAATCATCAACAATATTCCCAGTGACATATTTCTTAGATTAGTCAATTTTAAGTTTCTTTCCTAAGCCTCTTCAAACGAGAGGTATACATCGCTGGAAAGGACAAGATAAGAGCTCTCAATCAAGCTATAAACGGTTTATACAGCGGGAAAAATGTAAAAGTTAAAAGCAACTGTATATGAAAAATACAGAATCATCAACAATATTCCCAGTGACATATTTCTTAGATTAGTCAATTTTAAGTTTCTTTCCTAAGCCTCTTCAAACGAGAGGTATACATCGCTCGAAAGAATAAACGATCAAGCTATAAACGGTTTATAGAGCGAAAGAAATGTGAATGTTAAATGCAACTGTATATGAAAAATACAGAATCATCAACAATATTCCCAGTGACATATTTCTTAGATTAGACAAGTTAAGTTGCTTTCCTAAGCCTCTTCAAACGAGGGATATATATCGCTGGAAAGAACAAGACTAGAGCTCTCAATCAAGCTATAAGCGGTTTATACAGCGAGAAAAATGTAAAAGTTAAATGTACATGTATATGAAAAATACAGAATCGTCAACAATATTCCCAGTGACATATTGCCTAGATTAGTCAATTTTAATTACATTTCCTAAGCCTCTTCAAACGAGATGTATACATCGCTGGAAAGGAAAAGACAAGAGCTCTCAATCAAGCTATAAACGGTTTATACAGCGAGAAAAATTTAAAAGTTAAATGCAACTGTATATGAAAAATACAGAATCATCAACAATATTCCCAGTGACATATTTCTTAGATTAGTCAATTTTAAGTTTCTTTCCTAAGCCTCTTAAACCGAGAGGTATACATCGCTGGAAAGAACAAGACTAGAGCTCTCAATCAAGCTATAAACGGTTTATACAGCGAGAAAAATGTAAAAGTTAAATGCAACTGTATATGAAAAATACAGAATCATCAACAATATTCCGAGTGACATATTTCTTAGATTAGCCAATTTTAAGTTTCTTTCCTAAGCCTCTTTAAAAGAGCGGTATACATCGCTGGAACGAACAAGACTAGAGCTCTCAATCAAGTTATAAACGGTTTATAAAGAGAGATAAATGTGAAAGTTAAATGCAACTGTCTATGAAAAATACAAAATCATCAACAATATTCCCAGTGACATATTTCCTAGATGACTCAATTTAAAGTTCTTTCCCTAAACCTCCTTCAAGCTGAGTTTTACAATTTTAAGTTTCTTTCCTAAGCCTCTTTAAAAGAGGGGTATACATCGCTGGAACGAACAAGACTAGAGCTCTCAATCAAGCTATAAACGGTTTATACAGCGAAAAAAATGTGAAAGTTAAATGCAACTGTATATGAAAAATACAGAATCATCAACAATATTCCCAGTGACATATTTCTTATATTAATCAATTTTAAGTTTCTTTCCTAAGCCTCTTAAACCGAGAGGTATACATTACTGGAAAGAACAAGACTACAGCTTTCAATCAAGCTATAAACGGTTTATACAGCGAAAAAAATGTGAATGTTGAATGCAACTGTATATGAAAAATACAGAATCATCAATAATATTCCCAGTGACACATTTCTTAGATTAGTCAATTTTAAGTTTCTTTCCTAAGCCTCTTCAAACGAGAGGTATAAATCGCTGGAAAGAACAAGACTAGAGCTCTCAATCAAGCTATAAACGGTTTATACAGCGAAAAAAATGTGAAAGTTAAATGCAACTGTATATGAAAAATACAGAATCATCAACAATATTCCCAGTGACATATTTCTTAGATTAATCAATTTTTAGTTTCTTTCCTAAGCCTCTTCAGACGAGAGGTATACATCGCTCGAAAGAACAAGACTACAGCTTTCAATCAAGCTATAAACGGTTTATACAGCGAAAAAATGTGAATGTTAAATGCAACTGTATATGAAAAATACAGAATCATCAACAATATTCACAGAGACATATTTCCTAGATTAGTCAATTTTAAGTTGCTTTCCTAAGCCTCTTTCAACGAGAGTTTTACATCGCTGGAAAGAACAAAATAATGGCTTTCAATCGCGCTATAAGGTGTTTATGCAGCGAAAAAAAATTGAAAATTAAATACAAATGTATGTGAAAAATATAGAATCACCAACAATATTCCCAGTGTCATATTTCCTAGGTGGGTCAATTTTAAGTTCCTTTTCTAAACCTCTTTCAACCTGAATTTTACATCGTTGGAAAGAATAAACAAAGGGCTTCCTATCAAGCTTTAAACGGTTTATGCAGCGAAAAAATGTGAAAGTTAGATGCAACTGTCTATGAAAAATACAAAATCTACAACAATATTCCCAGTGTCACATTTGCTAGATGAGTCAATTTTAAGTTTCTTTTCTAAGCCTCTTCAAACGAGAGGTATACATCGCTGGAAAGAACAAGATTAGAGCTCCCAATAAAGCTATAAATGCTTGATGCAATAAAAGAAATGTGAAAGTTAAATGCAACTGTATATGAAAAATACAGAATCATCAACAATATTCCCAGTGACATATTGCCTAGATTAGTCAATTTTAATTACATTTCCTAAGCCTCTTCAAACGAGAGGTATACATCGCTGGAAAGGACAAGATAAGAGCTCTCAATCAAGCTATAAACGGTTTATACAGCGAGAAAAATGTAAAAGTTAAAAGCAACTGTATATGAAAAATGCAGAATCATCAATAATATTCCTAGTGACATATTTCTTAGATTAGTCAATTTTAAGTTTCTTTCCTAAGCCTCTTCAAACGAGAGGTATACATCGCTCGAAAGAATAAGACTGCAGCTTTCGATCAAGCTATAAACGGTTTATACAGCGAAAGAAATGTGAATGTTAAATGCAACTGTATATGAAAAATACAGAATCATCAACAATATTCCGAGTGACATATTTCTTAGATTAGCCAATTTTAAGTTTCTTTCCTAAGCCTCTTTAAAAGAGCGGTATACATCGCTGGAACGAACAAGACTAGAGCTCTCAATCAAGTTATAAACGGTTTATACAGAGAGATAAATGTGAAAGTTAAATGCAACTGTCTATGAAAAATACAAAATCATCAACAATATTCCCAGTGACATATTTCCTAGATGACTCAATTTAAAGTTCTTTCCCTAAACCTCCTTCAAGCTGAGTTTTACAATTTTAAGTTTCTTTCCTAAGCCTCTTTAAAAGAGGGGTATACATCGCTGGAACGAACAAGACTAGAGTTCTCAATCAAGCTATAAACGGTTTATACAGCGAAAAAAATGTGAAAGTTAAATGCAACTGTATATGAAAAATACAGAATCATCAACAATATTCCCAGTGACATATTTCTTATATTAATCAATTTTAAGTTTCTTTCCTAAGCCTCTTAAACCGAGAGGTATACATTACTGGAAAGAACAAGACTACAGCTTTCAATCAAGCTATAAACGGTTTATACAGCGAAAAAAATGTGAATGTTGAATGCAACTGTATATGAAAAATACAGAATCATCAATAATATTCCCAGTGACACATTTCTTAGATTAGTCAATTTTAAGTTTCTTTCCTAAGCCTCTTCAAACGAGAGGTATAAATCGCTGGAAAGAACAAGACAAGAGCTCTCAATCAAGCTATAAACGGTTTATACAGCGAAAAAAATATGAAAGTTAAATGCAACTGTATATGAAAAATACAGAATCATCAACAATATTCCCAGTGACATATTTCTTAGATTAATCAATTTTTAGTTTCTTTCCTAAGCCTCTTCAGACGAGAGGTATACATCGCTCGAAAGAACAAGACTACAGCTTTCAATCAAGCTATAAACGGTTTATACAGCGAAAAAATTTGAATGTTAAATGCAACTGTATATGAAAAATACAGAATCATCAACAATATTCACAGAGACATATTTCCTAGATTAGTCAATTTTAAGTTGCTTTCCTAAGCCTCTTCAAACGAGGGGTATATATCGCTGGAAAGAACAAGACTGGGGCTCTCAATCAAGCTATAAACGGTTTATGCAGCGAAATAAATGTGAAAGTTAAATGCAACTGTATATGAAAAATACAGAATCGTCAACAATATTCCCAGTGACATATTGCCTAGATTAGTCAATTTTAATTACATTTCCTAAGCCTCTTCAAACGAGATGTATACATCGCTGGAAAAGAAAAGATAAGAGCTCTCAATCAAGCTATAAACGGTTTATACAGCGAGAAAAATGTAAAAGTTAAATGCAACTGTATATGAAAAATACAGAATCATCAACAATATTCCCAGTGACATATTTCTTAGATTAGTCAATTTTTAGTTTCTTTCCTAAGCCTCTTAAACCGAGAGGTATACAGTGCTGGAAAGAACAAGACTACAGCTTTCAATCAAGCTATAAACGGTTTATACAGCGAAAAAAATGTGAATGTTGAATGCAACTGTATATGAAAAATACAGAATCATCAATAATATTCCCAGTGACATATTTCTTAGATTAGTCAATTTTAAGTTTCTTTCCTAAGCCTCTTCAAACGAGAGGTATACATCGCTCGAAAGAACAAGACTACAGCTTTCAATCAAGCTATAAACGGTTTATACAGCGAAAAAATGTGAATATTAAATGCAACTGTATACGAAAAATACAGAATCATCAATAACAACAAGACTAGAGCTCTCAATCAAGCTACAAACGGTTTATACAGCGAAAGAAATGTGAAAGTTAAATGCAACTGTATATGAAAAATACAGAATCATCAACAATATTCCCAGTGACATATTTCTTAGATTAGTCAATTTTAAGTTGCTTTCCTAAGCTTCTTTAAAAGAGCGGTATACATCGCTGGAACGAACAAGACTAGAGCTCTCAATCTAGTCATAAACGGTTTATGCAGCGAAATAAATGTGAAAGTTAAATGCAACTGTATATGATAAATACAGAATCATCAACGATATTCCCAGTGACATATTTCTTAGATTAGTCAATTTTAAGTTGCTTTCCTAAGCCTCTTCAAACGAGGGGTATATATCGCTGGAAAGAACAAGACTGGGGCTCTCAATCAAGCTATAAACGGTTTATGCAGCGAAATAAATGTGAAAGTTAAATGCAACTGTATATGAAAAATACAGAATCGTCAACAATATTCCCAGTGACATATTGCCTAGATTAGTCAATTTTAATTACATTTCCTAAGCCTCTTCAAACGAGATGTATACATCGCTGGAAAAGAAAAGATAAGAGCTCTCAATCAAGCTATAAACGGTTTATACAGCGAGAAAAATGTAAAAGTTAAATGCAACTGTATATGAAAAATACAGAATCATCAACAATATTCCCAGTGACATATTTCTTAGATTAGTCAATTTTAAGTTTCTTTCCTAAGCCTCTTAAACCGAGAGGTATACAGTGCTGGAAAGAACAAGACTACAGCTTTCAATCAAGCTATAAACGGTTTATACTGCGAAAAAAATGTGAATGTTGAATGCAACTGTATATGAAAAATACAGAATCATCAATAATATTCCCAGTGACATATTTCTTAGATTAGTCAATTTTAAGTTTCTTTCCTAAGCCTCTTCAAACGAGAGGTATACATCGCTCGAAAGAACAAGACTACAGCTTTCAATCAAGCTATAAACGGTTTATACAGCGAAAAAATGTGAATATTAAATGCAACTGTATACGAAAAATACAGAATCATCAATAACAACAAGACTAGAGCTCTCAATCAAGCTACAAACGGTTTATACAGCGAAAGAAATGTGAAAGTTAAATGCAACTGTATATGAAAAATACAGAATCATCAACAATATTCCCAGTGACATATTTCTTAGATTAGTCAATTTTAAGTTGCTTTCCTAAGCTTCTTTAAAAGAGCGGTATACATCGCTGGAACGAACAAGACTAGAGCTCTCAATCTAGTCATAAACGGTTTATGCAGCGAAATAAATGTGAAAGTTAAATGCAACTGTATATGAAAAATACAGAATCATCAATAATATTCCCAGTGATATATTTCTTAGATTAGTCAATTTTAAGTTTCTTTCCTAAGCCTCTTCAAACGAGAGGTATACATCGCTCGAAAGAACAAGACTACAGCTTTAAATCAAGCTATAAACGGTTTATACAGCGAAAAAATGTGAATGTTAAATGCAACTGTATATGAAAAATACAGAATCATCAATAATATTCCCAGTGATATATTTCTTAGATTAGTCAATTTTAAGTTTCTTTCCTAAGCCTCTTCAAACGAGGGGTATACATCGCTGGAAAGAACAAGACTAGAGCTCTCAATCAAGCTACAAACGGTTTATACAGCGAAAAAAATGTGAAAGTTAAATGCAACTGTATATGATAAATACAGAATCATCAACGATATTCCCAGTGACATATTTCTTAGATTAGTCAATTTTAAGTTGCTTTCCTAAGCCTCTTCAAACGAGGGGTATATATCGCTGGAAAGAAGAAGACTGGGGCTCTCAATCAAGCTATAAACGGTTTATGCAGCGAAATAAATGTGAAAGTTAAATGCAACTGTATATGAAAAATACAGAATCGTCAACAATATTCCCAGTGACATATTGCCTAGATTAGTCAATTTTAATTACATTTCCTAAGCCTCTTCAAACGAGATGTATACATCGCTGGAAAAGAAAAGATAAGAGCTCTCAATCAAGCTATAAACGGTTTATACAGCGAGAAAAATGTAAAAGTTAAATGCAACTGTATATGAAAAATACAGAATCATCAACAATATTCCCAGTGACATATTTCTTAGATTAGTCAATTTTAAGTTTCTTTCCTAAGCCTCTTAAACCGAGAGGTATACAGTGCTGGAAACAACAAGACTACAGCTTTCAATCAAGCTATAAACGGTTTATACAGCGAAAAAAATGTGAATATTAAATGCAACTGTCTACGAAAAATACAGAATCATCAATAATATTCCCAGTGACATATTTCTTAGATTAGTCAATTTTAAGTTGCTTTCCTAAGCCTCTTCAAACGAGAGGTATACATCGCTGGAAAGGACAAGATAAGAGCTCTCAATCAAGCTATAAACGGTTTATACAGCGGGAAAAATGTAAAAGTTAAAAGCAACTGTATATGAAAAATACAGAATCATCAACAATATTCCCAGTGACATATTTCTTAGATTAGTCAATTTTAAGTTTCTTTCCTAAGCCTCTTCAAACGAGAGGTATACATCGCTCGAAAGAACAAGACTACAGCTTTCAATCAAGCTATAAACGGTTTATACAGCGAAAAAATGTGAATATTAAATGCAACTGTCTACGAAAAATACAGAATCATCAATAATATTCCCAGTGACATATTTCTTAGATTAGTCAATTTTAAGTTGCTTTCCTAAGCCTCTTCAAACGAGGGATATATATCGCTGGAAAGAACAAGACTAGAGCTCTCAACCAAGCTATAAACGGTTTATACAGCGAGAAAAATGTAAAAGTTAAATGCAACTGTATATGAAAAATACAGAATCGTCAACAATATTCCCAGTGACATATTGCCTAGATTAGTCAATTTTAATTACATTTCCTAAGCCTCTTCAAACGAGATGTATACATCGCTGGAAAGGAAAAGACAAGAGCTCTCAATCAAGCTATAAACGGTTTATACAGCGAGAAAAATGTAAAAGTTAAATGCAACTGTATATGAAAAATACAGAATCATCAACAATATTCCCAGTGACATATTTCTTAGATTAGTCAATTTTAAGTTGCTTTCCTAAGCTTCTTTAAAAGAGCGGTATACATCGCTGGAACGAACAAGACTAGAGCTCTCAATCTAGTCATAAACGGTTTATGCAGCGAAATAAATGTGAAAGTTAAATGCAACTGTATATGAAAAATACAGAATCATCAATAATATTCCCAGTGATATATTTCTTAGATTAGTCAATTTTAAGTTTCTTTCCTAAGCCTCTTCAAACGAGAGGTATACATCGCTCGAAAGAACAAGACTACAGCTTTCAATCAAGCTATAAACGGTTTATACAGCGAAAAAATGTGAATGTTAAATGCAACTGTATATGAAAAATACAGAATCATCAATAATATTCCCAGTGATATATTTCTTAGATTAGTCAATTTTAAGTTTCTTTCCTAAGCCTCTTCAAACGAGGGGTATACATCGCTGGAAAGAACAAGACTAGAGCTCTCAATCAAGCTACAAACGGTTTATACAGCGAAAAAAATGTGAAAGTTAAATGCAACTGTATATGATAAATACAGAATCATCAACGATATTCCCAGTGACATATTTCTTAGATTAGTCAATTTTAAGTTGCTTTCCTAAGCCTCTTCAAACGAGGGGTATATATCGCTGGAAAGAAGAAGACTGGGGCTCTCAATCAAGCTATAAACGGTTTATGCAGCGAAATAAATATGAAAGTTAAATGCAACTGTATATGAAAAATACAGAATCGTCAACAATATTCCCAGTGACATATTGCCTAGATTAGTCAATTTTAATTACATTTCCTAAGCCTCTTCAAACGAGATGTATACATCGCTGGAAAAGAAAAGATAAGAGCTCTCAATCAAGCTATAAACGGTTTATACAGCGAGAAAAATGTAAAAGTTAAATGCAACTGTATATGAAAAATACAGAATCATCAACAATATTCCCAGTGACATATTTCTTAGATTAGTCAATTTTAAGTTTCTTTCCTAAGCCTCTTAAACCGAGAGGTATACAGTGCTGGAAACAACAAGACTACAGCTTTCAATCAAGCTATAAACGGTTTATACAGCGAAAAAAATGTGAATGTTGAATGCAACTGTATATGAAAAATACATAATCATCAATAATATTCCCAGTGACATATTTCTTAGATTACTCAATTTTAAGTTTCTTTCCTAAGCCTCTTCAAACGAGAGGTATACATCGCTCGAAAGAACAAGACTACAGCTTTCAATCAAGCTATAAACGGTTTATACAGCGAAAAAATGTGAATATTAAATGCAACTGTCTACGAAAAATACAGAATCATCAATAATATTCCCAGTGACATATTTCTTAGATTAGTCAATTTTAAGTTGCTTTCCTAAGCCTCTTCAAACGAGAGGTATACATCGCTGGAAAGGACAAGATAAGAGCTCTCAATCAAGCTATAAACGGTTTATACAGCGGGAAAAATGTAAAAGTTAAAAGCAACTGTATATGAAAAATACAGAATCATCAACAATATTCCCAGTGACATATTTCTTAGATTAGTCAATTTTAAGTTTCTTTCCTAAGCCTCTTCAAACGAGAGGTATACATCGCTCGAAAGAACAAAACTACAGCTTTCAATCAAGCTATAAACGGTTTATACAGCGAAAAAATGTGAATATTAAATGCAACTGTCTACGAAAAATACAGAATCATCAATAATATTCCCAGTGACATATTTCTTAGATTAGTCAATTTTAAGTTGCTTTCCTAAGCCTCTTCAAACGAGGGATATATATCGCTGGAAAGAACAAGACTAGAGCTCTCAACCAAGCTATAAACGGTTTATACAGCGAGAAAAATGTAAAAGTTAAATGCAACTGTATATGAAAAATACAGAATCGTCAACAATATTCCCAGTGACATATTGCCTAGATTAGTCAATTTTAATTACATTTCCTAAGCCTCTTCAAACGAGATGTATACATCGCTGGAAAGGAAAAGACAAGAGCTCTCAATCAAGCTATAAACGGTTTATACAGCGAGAAAAATGTAAAAGTTAAATGCAACTGTATATGAAAAATACAGAATCATCAACAATATTCCCAGTGACATATTTCTTAGATTAGTCAATTTTAAGTTTCTTTCCTAAGCCTCTTAAACCGAGAGGTATACATCGCTGGAAAGAACAAGACTAGAGCTCTCAATCAAGCTATAAACGGTTTATACAGCGAGAAAAATGTAAAAGTTAAATGCAACTGTATATGAAAAATACAAATCGTCAACAATATTCCCAGTGACATATTGCCTAGATTAGTTAATTTTAAGTTTCTTTCCTAAGCCTCTTCAAACGAGAGGTATACATCGCTCGAAAGAATAAGACTACAGCTTTCGATCAAGCTATAAACGGTTTATACAGCGAAAGAATGTTAAATGCAACTGTATATGAAAAATACAGAATCATCAATAATATTCCCAGTGACATATTTCTTAGATTAGTCAATTTTAAGTTTCTTTCCTAAGTCTCTTCAAACGAGAGGTATACATCGCTCGAAAGAACAAGACTACAGCTTTCAATCAAGCTATAAACGGTTTATACAGCGAAAAAATGTGAATGTTAAATGCAACTGTATATGAAAAATTCAGACATATTTCTTAGATTAGTTAATTTTAAGTTTCTTTCCTAAGCCTCTTCAAACGAGAGGTATACATCGCTCTAAAGAACAAGACTACAGCTTTCAATCAATCTATAAACGGTTTATACAGCGAAACAATGTGAATATTAAATGCAACTATATACGAAAAATACAGAATCATCAATAATATTCCCAGTGACATATTTCTTAGATTAGTCAATTTTAAGTTTCTTTCCTAAGCCTCTTCAAACGAGGGGTATACATCGCTGGAAAGAACAAGACTAGAGCTCTCAATCAAGCTACAAACGGTTTATACAGCGAAAGAAATGTGAAAGTTAAATGCAACTGTATATGAAAAATACAGAATCATCAACAATATTCCCAGTGACATATTTCTTAGATTAGTCAATTTTAAGTTGCTTTCCTAAGCTTCTTTAAAAGAGCGGTATACATCGCTGGAACGAACAAGACTAGAGCTCTCAATCCAGTCATAAACGGTTTATGCAGCGAAATAAATGTGAAAGTTAAATGCAACTGTATATGAAAAATACAGAATCATCAATAATATTCCCAGTGATATATTTCTTAGATTAGTCAATTTTAAGTTTCTTTCCTAAGCCTCTTCAAACGAGGGGTATACATCGCTGGAAAGAACAAGACTAGAGCTCTCAATCAAGCTACAAACGGTTTATACAGCGAAAAAAATGTGAAAGTTAAATGCAACTGTATATGATAAATACAGAGTCATCAACGATATTCCCAGTGACGTATTTCTTAGATTAGTCAATTTTTAGTTGCTTTCCTAAGCCTCTTCAAACGAGGGGTATATATCGCTGGAAAGAACAAGACAGGGGCTCTCAATCAAGCTATAAACGGTTTATGCAGCGAAATAAATGTGAAAGTTAAATGCAACTGTATATGAAAAATACAGAATCGTCAACAATATTCCCAGTGACATATTGCCTAGATTAGTCAATTTTAATTACATTTCCTAAGCCTCTTCAAACGAGATGTATACATCGCTGGAAAGGAAAAGATAAGAGCTCTCAATCAAGCTATAAACGGTTTATACAGCGAGAAAAATGTAAAAGTTAAATGCAACTGTATATGAAAAATACAGAATCATCAACAATATTCCCAGTGACATATTTCTTAGATTAGTCAATTTTAAGTTTCTTTCCTAAGCCTCTTAAACCGAGAGGTATACAGTGCTGGAAAGAACAAGACTACAGCTTTCAATCAAGCTATAAACGGTTTATACAGCGAAAAAAATGTGAATGTTGAATGCAACTGTATATGAAAAATGCAGAATCATCAATAATATTCCCAGTGACATATTTCTAAGATTAGTCAATTTTAAGTTTCTTTCCTAAGCCTCTTCAAATGAGAGGTATACATCGCTCGAAAGAACAAGACTACAGCTTTCAATCAAGCTATAAACGGTTTATACAGCGAAAAAATGTGAATATTAAATGCAACTGTATACGAAAAATACAGAATCATCAATAATATTCCCAGTGACATATTTCTTAGATTAGTCAATTTTAAGTTTCTTTCCTAAGCCTCTTCAAACGAGAGGTATACATCGCTGGAAAGGACAAGATAAGAGCTCTCAATCAAGCTATAAACGGTTTATACAGCGAGAAAAATGTAAAAGTTAAATGCAACTGTATATGAAAAATACAGAATCATCAACAATATTCCCAGTGACATATTTCTTAGATTAGTCAATTTTAAGTTTCTTTCCTAAGCCTCTTCAAACGAGAGGTATACATCGATCGAAAGAATAAACGATCAAGCTATAAACGGTTTATAGAGCGAAAGAAATGTGAATGTTAAATGCAACTGTATATGAAAAATACAGAATCATCAACAATATTCCCAGTGACATATTTCTTAGATTAGTCAATTTTAAGTTGCTTTCCTAAGCCTCTTCAAACGAGGGATATATATCGCTGGAAAGAACAAGACTAGGGCTCTCAATCAAGCTATAAACGGTTTATGCAGCGAAATAAATGTGAAAGTTAAATGCAACTGTATATGAAAAATACAGAATCGTCAACAATATTCCCAGTGACATATTGCCTAGATTAGTCAATTTTAATTACATTTCCTAAGCCTCTTCAAACGAGATGTATACATCGCTGGAAAGGAAAAGACAAGAGCTCTCAATCAAGCTATAAACGGTTTATACAGCGAGAAAAATGTAAAAGTTAAATGCAACTGTATATGAAAAATACAGAATCATCAACAATATTCCCAGTGACATATTTCTTAGATTAGTCAATTTTAAGTTTCTTTCCTAAGCCTCTTAAACCGAGAGGTATACATCGCTGGAAAGAACAAGACTAGAGCTCTCAATCAAGCTATAAACGGTTTATACAGCGAGAAAAATGTAAAAGTTAAATGCAACTGTATATGAAAAATACAGAATCGTCAACAATATTCCCAGTGACATATTGCCTAGATTAGTTAATTTTAAGTTTCTTTCCTAAGCCTCTTCAAACGAGAGGTATACATCGCTCGAAAGAATAAGACTACAGCTTTCGATCAAGCTATAAACGGTTTATACAGCGAAAGAAATTTGAATGTTAAATGCAACTGTATATGAAAAATACAGAATCATCAATAATATTCCCAGTGACATATTTCTTAGATTAGTCAATTTTAAGTTTCTTTCCTAAGTCTCTTCAAACGAGAGGTATACATCGCTCGAAAGAACAAGACTACAGCTTTCAATCAAGCTATAAACGGTTTATACAGCGAAAAAATGTGAATGTTAAATGCAACTGTATATGAAAAATTCAGACATATTTCTTAGATTAGTCAATTTTAAGTTTCTTTCCTAAGCCTCTTCAAACGAGAGGTATACATCGCTCGAAAGAACAAGACTACAGCTTTCAATCAAGCTATAAACGGTTTATACAGCGAAACAATGTGAATATTAAATGCAACTGTATACGAAAAATACAGAATCATCAATAATATTCCCAGTGACATATTTCTTAGATTAGTCAATTTTAAGTTTCTTTCCTAAGCCTCTTCAAACGAGGGGTATACATCGCTGGAAAGAACAAGACTAGAGCTCTCAATCAAGCTACAAACGGTTTATACAGCGAAAGAAATGTGAAAGTTAAATGCAACTGTATATGAAAAATACAGAATCATCAACAATATTCCCAGTGACATATTTCTTAGATTAGTCAATTTTAAGTTTCTTTCCTAAGCCTCTTCAAACGAGAGGTATACATCGCTCGAAAGAACAAGACTACAGCTTTCAATCAAGCTATAAACGGTTTATACAGCGAAAGAAATGTGAATGTTAAATGCAACTGTATATGAAAAATACAGGATCATCAATAATATTTCCAGTGACATATTTCTTAGATTAGTCAATTTTAAGTTTCTTTCCTAAGCCTCTTCAAACGAGAGGTATACATTGCTCGAAAGAACAAGACTACAGCTTTCAATCAAGCTATAAACGGTTTATACAGCGAAAAAATGTGAATGTTAAATGCACCTGTATATGAAAAATACAGAATCATCAATAATATTCCCAGTGATATATTTCTTAGATTAGTCAATTTTAAGTTTCTTTCCTAAGCCTCTTCAAACGAGGGGTATACATCGCTGGAAAGAACAAGACTAGAGCTCTCAATCAAGCTACAAACGGTTTATACAGCGAAAAAAATGTGAAAGTTAAATGCAACTGTATATGATAAATACAGAATCATCAACGATATTCCCAGTGACATATTTCTTAGATTAGTCAATTTTAAGTTGCTTTCCTAAGCCTCTTCAAACGAGGGGTATATATCGCTGGAAAGAACAAGACTGGGGCTCTCAATCAAGCTATAAACGGTTTATGCAGCGAAATAAATGTGAAAGTTAAATGCAACTGTATATGAAAAATACGGAATCGTCAAAAATATTCCCAGTGACATATTGCCTAGATTAGTCAATTTTAATTAAATTTCCTAAGCCTCTTCAAACGAGATGTATACATCGCTGGAAAAGAAAAGATAAGAGCTCTCAATCAAGCTATAAACGGTTTATACAGCGAGAAAAATGTAAAAGTTAAATGCAACTGTATATGAAAAATACAGAATCATCAACAATATTCCCAGTGACATATTTCTTAGATTAGTCAATTTTAAGTTTCTTTCCTAAGCCTCTTAAACCGAGAGATATACAGTGCTGGAAAGAACAAGACTACAGCTTTCAATCAAGCTATAAACGGTTTATACAGCGAAAAAAATGTGAATGTTGAATGCAACTGTATATGAAAAATACAGAATCATCAATAATATTCCCAGTGACATATTTCTTAGATTAGTCAATTTTAAGTTTCTTTCCTAAGCCTCTTCAAACGAGAGGTATACATCGCTCGAAAGAACAAGACTACAGCTTTCAATCAAGCTATAAACGGTTTATACAGCGAAAAAATGTGAATATTAAATGCAACTGTATACGAAAAATACAGAATCATCAATAACAACAAGACTAGAGCTCTCAATCAAGCTACAAACGGTTTATACAGCGAAAGAAATGTGAAAGTTAAATGCAACTGTATATGAAAAATACAGAATCATCAACAATATTCCCAGTGACATATTTCTTAGATTAGTCAATTTTAAGTTGCTTTCCTAAGCTTCTTTAAAAGAGCGGTATACATCGCTGGAACGAACAAGACTAGAGCTCTCAATCTAGTCATAAACGGTTTATGCAGCGAAATAAATGTGAAAGTTAAATGCAACTGTATATGAAAAATACAGAATAATATCCCAGTGATATATTTCTTAGATTAGTCAATTTTAAGTTTCTTTCCTAAGCCTCTTCAAACGAGAGGTATACATCGCTCGAAAGAATAAACGATCAAGCTATAAACGGTTTATAGAGCGAAAGAAATGTGAATGTTAAATGCAACTGTATATGAAAAATACAGAATCATCAACAATATTCCCAGTGACATATTTCTTAGATTAGTCAATTTTAAGTTGCTTTCCTAAGCCTCTTCAAACGAGGGATATATATCGCTGGAAAGAACAAGACTAGAGCTCTCAATCAAGCTATAAACGGTTTATACAGCGAGAAAAATGTAAAAGTTAAATGCAACTGTATATGAAAAATACAGAATCGTCAACAATATTCCCAGTGACATATTGCCTAGATTAGTCAATTTTAATTACATTTCCTAAGCCTCTTCAAACGAGATGTATACATCGCTGGAAAGGAAAAGACAAGAGCTCTCAATCAAGCTATAAACGGTTTATACAGCGAGAAAAATGTAAAATTTAAATGCAACTGTATATGAAAAATACAGAATCATCAACAATATTCCCAGTGACATATTTCTTAGATTAGTCAATTTTAAGTTTCTTTCCTAAGCCTCTTAAACCGAGAGGTATACATCGCTGGAAAGAACAAGACTAGAGCTCTCAATCAAGCTATAAACGGTTTATACAGCGAGAAAAATGTAAAAGTTAAATGCAACTGTATATGAAAAATACAGAATCGTCAACAATATTCCCAGTGACATATTGCCTAGATTAGTTAATTTTAAGTTTCTTTCCTAAGCCTCTTCAAACGAGAGGTATACATCGCTCGAAAGAATAAGACTACAGCTTTCGATCAAGCTATAAACGGTTTATACAGCGAAAGAAATTTGAATGTTAAATGCAACTGTATATGAAAAATACAGAATCATCAATAATATTCCCAGTGACATATTTCTTAGATTAGTCAATTTTAAGTTTCTTTCCTAAGTCTCTTCAAACGAGAGGTATACATCGCTCGAAAGAACAAGACTACAGCTTTCAATCAAGCTATAAACGGTTTATACAGCGAAAAAATGTGAATGTTAAATGCAACTGTATATGAAAAATTCAGACATATTTCTTAGATTAGTCAATTTTAAGTTTCTTTCCTAAGCCTCTTCAAACGAGAGGTATACATCGCTCGAAAGAACAAGACTACAGCTTTCAATCAATCTATAAACGGTTTATACAGCGAAACAATGTGAATATTAAATGCAACTGTATACGAAAAATACAGAATCATCAATAATATTCCCAGTGACATATTTCCTAGATCAGTCAATTTTAAGTTTCTATCCTAAGCCTCTTCAAACGAGAGGTATACAGCGCTGGAAAGAACCAGACTAGAGCTCTCAATCAAGCTACAAACGGTTTATACAGCGAAAGAAATGTGAAAGTTAAATGCAACTGTATATGAAAAATACAGAATCATCAACAATATTCCCAGTGACATATTTCTTAGATTAGTCAATTTTAAGTTGCTTTCCTAAGCTTCTTTAAAAGAGCGGTATACATCGCTGGAACGAACAAGACTAGAGCTCTCAATCTAGTCATAAACGGTTTATGCAGCGAAATAAATGTGAAAGTTAAATGCAACTGTATATGAAAAATACAGAATCATCAATAATATTCCCAGTGATATATTTCTTAGATTAGTCAATTTTAAGTTTCTTTCCTAGCCTCTTCAAACGAGGGGTATACATCGCTGGAAAGAACAAGACTAGAGCTCTCAATCAAGCTACAAACGGTTTATACAGCGAAAAAAATGTGAAAGTTAAATGCAACTGTATATGATAAATACAGAGTCATCAACGATATTCCCAGTGACATATTTCTTAGATTAGTCAATTTTAAGTTGCTTTCCTAAGCCTCTTCAAACGAGGGGTATATATCGCTGGAAAGAACAAGACAGGGGCTCTCAATCAAGCTATAAACGGTTTATGCAGCGAAATAAATGTGAAAGTTAAATGCAACTGTATATGAAAAATACAGAATCGTCAACAATATTCCCAGTGACATATTGCCTCGATTAGTCAATTTTAATTACATTTCCTAAGCCTCTTCAAACGAGATGTACACATCGCTGGAAAGGAAAAGATAAGAGCTCTCAATCAAGCTATAAACGGTTTATACAGCGAGAAAAATGTAAAAGTTAAACGCAACTGTATATGAAAAATACAGAATCATCAACAATATTCCCAGTGACATATTTCTTAGATTAGTCAATTTTAAGTTTCTTTCCTAAGCCTCTTAAACCGAGAGGTATACAGTGCTGGAAAGAACAAGACTACAGCTTTCAATCAAGCTATAAACGGTTTATACAGCGAAAAAAATGTGAATGTTGAATGCAACTGTATATGAAAAATGCAGAATCATCAATAATATTCCCAGTGACATATTTCTTAGATTAGTCAATTTTAAGTTTCTTTCCTAAGCCTCTTCAAACGAGAGGTATACATCGCTCGAAAGAACAAGACTACAGCTTTCAATCAAGCTATAAACGGTTTATACAGCGAAAAAATGTGAATATTAAATGCAACTGTATACGAAAAATACAGAATCATCAATAATATTCCCAGTGACATATTTCTTAGATTAGTCAATTTTAAGTTTCTTTCCTAAGCCTCTTCAAACGAGAGGTATACATCGCTGGAAAGGACAAGATAAGAGCTCTCAATCAAGCTATAAACGGTTTATACAGCGGGAAAAATGTAAAAGTTAAAAGCAACTGTATATGAAAAATACAGAATCATCAACAATATTCCCAGTGACATATTTCTTAGATTAGTCAATTTTAAGTTTCTTTCCTAAGCCTCTTCAAACGAGAGGTATACATCGATCGAAAGAATAAACGATCAAGCTATAAACGGTTTATAGAGCGAAAGAAATGTGAATGTTAAATGCAACTGTATATGAAAAATACAGAATCATCAACAATATTCCCAGTGACATATTTCTTAGATTAGTCAATTTTAAGTTGCTTTCCTAAGCCTCTTCAAACGAGGGGTATATATCGCTGGAGAGAACACGACTGGGGCTCTCAATCAAGCTATAAACGGTTTATGCAGCGAAATAAATGTGAAAGTTAAATGCAACTGTATATGAAAAATACAGAATCGTCAACAATATTCCCAGTGACATATTGCCTAGATTAGTCAATTTTAATTACATTTCCTAAGCCTCTTCAAACGTATATGAAACTGTATATGAAAAATACAGAATCATCAACAATATTCCCAGTGACATATTTCTTAGATTAGTCAATTTTAAGTTTCTTTCCTAAGCCTCTTCAAACGAGAGGTATACATCGCTCGAAAGAACAAGACTACAGCTTTCAATCAAGCTATAAACGGTTTATACAGCGAAAGAAATGTGAATGTTAAATGCAACTGTATATGAAAAATACAGAATCATCAACAATATTCCCAGTGACATATTTCTTAGATTAGTCAATTTTCAGTTGCTTTCCTAAGCCTCTTCAAACGAGGGATATATATCGCTGGAAAGAACAAGACTAGGGCTCTCAATCAAGCTATAAACGGTTTATACAGCGAGAAAAATGTAAAAGTTAAATGCAACTGTATATGAAAAATACAGAATCATCAACAATATTCCCAGTGACATATTTCTTAGATTGGTCAATTTTAAGTTTCTTTCTTAAGCCTCTTAAACCGAGAGGTATACATCGCTGGAAAGAACAAGACTAGAGCTCTCAATCAAGCTATAAACGGTTTATACAGCGAGAAAAATGTAAAAGTTAAATGCAACTGTATACGAAAAATACAGAATCGTCAACAATCTTCCCAGTGACATATTTCTTAGATTAGTCAATTTTAAGTTTCTTTCCTAAGCCTCTTAAACCGAGAGGTATACAGTGCTGGAAAGAACAAGACTACAGCTTTCAATCAAGCTATAAACGGTTTATACAGCGAAAAAAAATGTGAATGTTGAATGCAACTGTATATGAAAAATACAGAATCATCAATAATATTCCCAGTGACATATTTCTTAGATTAGTCAATTTTAAGTTTCTTTCCTAAGCCTCTTCAAACGAGAGGTATACATCGCTCGAAAGAACAAGACTACAGCTTTCAATCAAGCTATAAACGGTTTATACAGCGAAAAAATGTGAATATTAAATGCAACTGTATACGAAAAATACAGAATCATCAATAATATTCCCAGTGACATATTTCTTAGATTAGTCAATTTTAAGTTTCTTTCCTAAGCCTCTTCAAACGAGATGTATACATCGCTGGAAAGGAAAAGACAAGAGCTCTCAATCAAGCTATAAACGGTTTATACAGCGAGAAAAATGTAAAAGTTAAATGCAACTGTATATGAAAAATACAGAATCATCAACAATATTTCCAGTGACATATTTCTTAGATTAGTCAATTTTAAGTTTCTTTCCTAAGCCTCTTAAACCGAGAGGTATACATCGCTGGAAAGAACAAGACTAGAGCTCTCAATCAAGCTATAAACGGTTTATACAGCGAGAAAAATGTAAAAGTTAAATGCAACTGTATATCAAAAATACAGAATCGTCAACAATATTCCCAGTGACATATTGCCTAGATTAGTTAATTTTAAGTTTCTTTCCTAACCCTCTTCAAACGAGAGGTATACATCGCTCGACAGAATAAGACTACAGCTTTCGATCAAGCTATAAACGGTTTATACAGCGAGAAAAATGTAAAAGTTAAATGCAACTGTATATGAAAAATACAGAATCATCAATAATATTCCCAGTGACATATTTCTTAGATTAGTCAATTTTAAGTTTCTTTCCTAAGTCTCTTCAAACGAGAGGTATACATCGCTCGAAAGAACAAGACTACAGCTTTCAATCAAGCTATAAACGGTTTATACAGCGAAAAAATGTGAATGTTAAATGCAACTGTATATGAAAAATTCAGACATATTTCTTAGATTAGTCAATTTTAAGTTTCTTTCCTAAGCCTCTTCAAACGAGAGGTATACATCGCTCGAAAGAACAAGACTACAGCTTTCAATCAAGCTATAAACGGTTTATACAGCGAAACAATGTGAATATTAAATGCAACTGTATACGAAAAATACAGAATCATCAATAATATTCCCAGTGACATATTTCTTAGATTAGTCAATTTTAAGTTTCTTTCCTAAGCCTCTTCAAACGAGGGGTATACATCGCTGGAAAGAACAAGACTAGAGCTCTCAATCAAGCTACAAACGGTTTATACAGCGAAAGAGATGTGAAAGTTAAATGCAACTGTATATGAAAAATACAGAATCATCAACAATATTCCCAGTGACATATTTCTTAGATTAGTCAATTTTAAGTTGCTTTCCTAAGCTTCTTTAAAAGAGCGGTATACATCGCTGGAACGAACAAGACTAGAGCTCTCAATCTAGTCATAAACGGTTTATGCAGCGAAATAAATGTGAAAGTTAAATGCAACTGTATATGAAAAATACAGAATCATCAATAATATTCCCAGTGATATATTTCTTAGATTAGTAAATTTTAAGTTTCTTACCTAAGCCTCTTCAAACGAGGGGTATACATCGCTGGAAAGAACAAGACTAGAGCTCTCAATCAAGCTACAAACGGTTTATACAGCGAAAAAAATGTGAAAGTTAAATGCAACTGTATATGATAAATACAGAGTCATCAACGATATTCCCAGTGACATATTTCTTAGATTAGTCAATTTTAAGTTGCTTTCCTAAGCCTCTTCAAACGAGGGGTATATATCGCTGGAAAGAACAAGACAGGGGCTCTCAATCAAGCTATAAACGGTTTATGCAGCGAAATAAATGTGAAAGTTAAATGCAACTGTATATGAAAAATACAGAATCGTCAACAATATTCCCAGTGACATATTGCCTAGATTAGTCAATTTTAATTACATTTCCTAAGCCTCTTCAAACGAGATGTATACATCGCTGGAAAGGAAAAGATAAGAGCTCTCAATCAAGCTATAAACGGTTTATACAGCGAGAAAAATGTAAAAGTTAAATGCAACTGTATATGAAAAATACAGAATCATCAACAATATTCCCAGTGACATATTTCTTAGATTAGTCAATTTTAAGTTTCTTTCCTAAGCCTCTTAAACCGAGAGGTATACAGTGCTGGAAAGAACAAGACTACAGCTTTCAATCAAGCTATAAACGGTTTATACAGCGAAAAAAATGTGAATGTTGAATGCAACTGTATATGAAAAATACAGAATCATCAATAATATTCCCAGTGACATATTTCTTAGATTAGTCAATTTTAAGTTTCTTTCCTAAGCCTCTTCAAATGAGAGGTATACATCGCTCGAAAGAACAAGACTACAGCTTTCAATCAAGCTATAAACGGTTTATACAGCGAAAAAATGTGAATATTAAATGCAACTGTATACGAAAAATACAGAATCATCAATAATATTCCCAGTGACATATTTCTTAGATTAGTCAATTTTAAGTTTCTTTCCTAAGCCTCTTCAAACGAGAGGTATACATCGCTGGAAAGGACAAGATAAGAGCTCTCAATCAAGCTATAAACGGTTTATACAGCGGTAAAAATGTAAAAGTTAAAAGCAACTGTATATGAAAAATACAGAATCATCAACAATATTACCAGTGACATATTTCTTAGATTAGTCAATTTTAAGTTTCTTTCCTAAGCCTCTTCAAACGAGAGGTATACATCGATCGAAAGAATAAACGATCAAGCTATAAACGGTTTATAGAGCGAAAGAAATGTGAATGCTAAATGCAACTGTATATGACAAATACAGAATCATCAACAATATTCCCAGTGACATATTTCTTAGATTAGTCAATTTTAAGTTGCTTTCCTAAGCCTCTTCAAACGAGGGATATATATCGCTGGAAAGAACAAGACTAGGGCTCTCAATCAAGCTATAAACGGTTTATGCAGCGAAATAAATGTGAAAGTTAAATGCAACTGTATATGAAAAATACAGAATCGTCAACAATATTCCCAATGACATATTGCCTAGATTAGTCAATTTTAATTACATTTCCTAAGCCTCTTCAAACGAGATGTATACATCGCTGGAAAGGAAAAGACAAGAGCTCTCAATCAAGCTATAAACGGTTTATACAGCGAGAAAAATGTAAAAGTTAAATGCAACTGTATATGAAAAATACAGAATCATCAACAATATTCCCAGTGACATATTTCTTAGATTAGTCAATTTTAAGTTTCTTTCCTAAGCCTCTTAAACCGAGAGGTATACATCGCTGGAAAGAACAAGACTAGAGCTCTCAATCAAGCTATAAATGGTTTATACAGCGAGAAAAATGTAAAAGTTAAATGCAACTGTATATGAAAAATACAGAATCGTCAACAATATTCCCAGTGACATATTGCCTAGATTAGTTAATTTTAAGTTTCTTTCCTAAGCCTCTTCAAACGAGAGGTATACATCGCTCGAAAGAATAAGACTACAGCTTTCGATCAAGCTATAAACGGTTTATACAGCGAAAGAAATTTGAATGTTAAATGCAACTGTATATGAAAAATACAGAATCATCAATAATATTCCCAGTGACATATTTCTTAGATTAGTCAATTTTAAGTTACTTTCCTAAGCCTCTTCAAACGAGGAGTATACATCGCTGGAAAGAACAAGACTAGAGCTCTCAATCAAGCTATAAACGGTTTATACAGCGAGAAAAATGTAAAAGTTAAATGCAACTGTATATGAAAAATACAGAATTGTCAACAATATTCCCAGTGACAGATTGCCTAGATTAGTTAATTTTAAGTTTCTTTCCTAAGCCTCTTCAAACGAGAGGTATACATCGCTCGAAAGAATAAGACTACAGCTTTCGATCAAGCTATAAACGGTTTATACAGCGAAAAAATGTGAATGTTAAATGCAACTGTATATGAAAAATTCAGACATATTTCTTAGATTAGTCAATTTTAAGTTTCTTTCCTAAGCCTCTTCAAACGAGAGGTATACATCGCTCGAAAGAACAAGACTACAGCTTTCAATCAAGCTATAAACGGTTTATACAGCGAAACAATGTGAATATTAAATGCAACTGTATACGAAAAATACAGAATCATCAATAATATTCCCAGTGACATATTTCTTAGATTAGTCAATTTTAAGTTTCTTTCCTAAGCCTCTTCAAACGAGGGGTATACATCGCTGGAAAGAACAAGACTAGAGCTCTCAATCAAGCTACAAACGGTTTATACAGCGAAAGAAATGTGAAAGTTAAATGCAACTGTATATGAAAAATACAGAATCATCAACAATATTCCCAGTGACATATTTCTTAGATTAGTCAATTTTAAGTTGTTTTCCTAAGCCTCTTCAAACGAGGGGTATATATCGCTGGAAAGAACACGACTGGGGCTCTCAATCAAGCTATAAACGGTTTATGCAGCGAAATAAATGTGAAAGTTAAATGCAACTGTATATGAAAAATACAGAATCGTCAACAATATTTCCAGTGACATATTGCCTAGATTAGTCAATTTTAATTACATTTCCTAAGTCTCTTCAAACGAGATGTATACATCGCTGGAAAGGAAAAGATAAGAGCTCTCAATCAAGCTATAAACGGTTTATACAGCGAGAAAAATGTAAAAGTTAAATGCAAATGTATATGAAAAATACAGAATCATCAACAATATTCCCAGTGACATATTTCTTAGATTAGTCAATTTTAAGTTTCTTTCCTAAGCCTCTTAAACCGAGAGGTATACATCGCTGGAAAGAACAAGACTAGAGCTCTCAATCAAGCTATAAATGGTTTATACAGCGAGAAAAATGTAAAAGTTAAATGCAACTGTATATGAAAAATACAGAATCGTCAACAATATTCCCAGTGACATATTGCCTAGATTAGTTAATTTTAAGTTTCTTTCCTAAGCCTCTTCAAACGAGAGGTATACATCGCTCGAAAGAATAAGACTACAGCTTTCGATCAAGCTATAAACGGTTTATACAGCGAAAGAAATTTGAATGTTAAATGCAACTGTATATGAAAAATACAGAATCATCAATAATATTCCCAGTGACATATTTCTTAGATTAGTCAATTTTAAGTTACTTTCCTAAGCCTCTTCAAACGAGGAGTATACATCGCTGGAAAGAACAAGACTAGAGCTCTCAATCAAGCTATAAACGGTTTATACAGCGAGAAAAATGTAAAAGTTAAATGCAACTGTATATGAAAAATACAGAATTGTCAACAATATTCCCAGTGACAGATTGCCTAGATTAGTTAATTTTAAGTTTCTTTCCTAAGCCTCTTCAAACGAGAGGTATACATCGCTCGAAAGAATAAGACTACAGCTTTCGATCAAGCTATAAACGGTTTATACAGCGAAAAAATGTGAATGTTAAATGCAACTGTATATGAAAAATTCAGACATATTTCTTAGATTAGTCAATTTTAAGTTTCTTTCCTAAGCCTCTTCAAACGAGAGGTATACATCGCTCGAAAGAACAAGACTACAGCTTTCAATCAAGCTATAAACGGTTTATACAGCGAAACAATGTGAATATTAAATGCAACTGTATACGAAAAATACAGAATCATCAATAATATTCCCAGTGACATATTTCTTAGATTAGTCAATTTTAAGTTTCTTTCCTAAGCCTCTTCAAACGAGGGGTATACATCGCTGGAAAGAACAAGACTAGAGCTCTCAATCAAGCTACAAACGGTTTATACAGCGAAAGAAATGTGAAAGTTAAATGCAACTGTATATGAAAAATACAGAATCATCAACAATATTCCCAGTGACATATTTCTTAGATTAGTCAATTTTAAGTTGTTTTCCTAAGCCTCTTCAAACGAGGGGTATATATCGCTGGAAAGAACACGACTGGGGCTCTCAATCAAGCTATAAACGGTTTATGCAGCGAAATAAATGTGAAAGTTAAATGCAACTGTATATGAAAAATACAGAATTGTCAACAATATTTCCAGTGACATATTGCCTAGATTAGTCAATTTTAATTACATTTCCTAAGTCTCTTCAAACGAGATGTATACATCGCTGGAAAGGAAAAGATAAGAGCTCTCAATCAAGCTATAAACGGTTTATACAGCGAGAAAAATGTAAAAGTTAAATGCAAATGTATATGAAAAATACAGAATCATCAACAATATTCCCAGTGACATATTTCTTAGATTAGTCAATTTTAAGTTTCTTTCCTAAGCCTCTTAAACCGAGAGGTACACAGTGCTGGAAAGAACAAGACTACAGCTTTCAATCAAGCTATAAACGGTTTATACAGCGAAAAAAAATGTGAATGTTGAATGCAACTGTATATGAAAAATACAGAATCATCAATAATATTCCCAGTGACATATTTCTTAGATTAGTCAATTTTAAGTTTCTTTCCTAAGCCTCTTCAAACGAGAGGTATACATCGCTCGAAAGAACAAGACTACAGCTTTCAATCAAGCTATAAACGGTTTATACAGCGAAAAAATGTGAATATTAAATGCAACTGTATACGAAAAATACAGAATCATCAATAATATTCCCAGTGACATATTTCTTAGATTAGTCAATTTTAAGTTGCTTTCCTAAGCCTCTTCAAACGAGGGATATATATCGCTGGAAAGAACAAGACTAGGGCTCTCAATCATGCTATAAACGGTTTATGCAGCGAAATAAATGTGAAAGTTAAATGCAACTGTATATGAAAAATACAGAATCGTCAACAATATTCCCAGTGACATATTGCCTAGATTAGTCAATTTTAATTACATTTCCTAAGCCTCTTCAAACGAGATGTATACATCGCTGGAAAGAACAAGACTACAGCTTTCAATCAAGCTATAAACGGTTTATACAGCGAAACAATGTGAATATTAAATGCAACTGTATACGAAAAATACAGAATCATCAATAATATTCCCAGTGACATATTTCTTAGATTAGTCAATTTTAAGTTTCTTTCCTAAGCCTCTTCAAACGAGGGGTATACATCGCTGGAAAGAACAAGACTAGAGCTCTCAATCAAGCTACAAACGGTTTATACAGCGAAAGAAATGTGAAAGTTAAATGCAACTGTATATGAAAAATACAGAATCATCAACAATATTCCCAGTGACATATTTCTTAGATTAGTCAATTTTAAGTTGCTTTCCTAAGCCTCTTCAAACGAGGGGTATATATCGCTGGAAAGAACACGACTGGGGCTCTCAATCAAGCTATAAACGGTTTATGCAGCGAAATAAATGTGAAAGTTAAATGCAACTGTATATGAAAAATACAGAATCGTCAACAATATTCCCAGTGACATATTTCCTAGATTAGTTAATTTTAAGTTTCTTTCCTAAGCCTCTTCAAACGAGAGGTATACATCGCTCGAAAGAATAAGACTACAGCTTTCGATCAAGCTATAAACGGTTTATACAGCGAAAGAAATTTGAATGTTAAATGCAACTGTATATGAAAAATACAGAATCATCAATAATATTCCCAGTGACATATTTCTTAGATTAGTCAATTTTAAGTTTCTTTCCTAAGTCTCTTCAAACGAGAGGTATACATCGCTCGAAAGAACAAGACTACAGCTTTCAATCAAGCTATAAACGGTTTATACAGCGAAAAAATGTGAATGTTAAATGCAACTGTATATGAAAAATTCAGACATATTTCTTAGATTAGTCAATTTTAAGTTTCTCTCCTAAGCCTCTTCAAACGAGAGGTATACATCGCTCGAAAGAACAAGACTACAGCTTTCAATCAAGCTATAAACGGTTTATACAGCGAAACAATGTGAATATTAAATGCAACTGTATACGAAAAATACAGAATCATCAATAATATTCCCAGTGACATATTTCTTAGATTAGTCAATTTTAAGTTTCTTTCCTAAGCCTCTTCAAACGAGGGGTATACATCGCTGGAAAGAACAAGACTAGAGCTCTCAATCAAGCTATAAACGGTTTATGCAGCGAAATAAATGTGAAAGTTAAATGTAACTGTATATGAAAAATACAGAATCATCAACAATATTCCCAGTGACATATTTCTTAGATTAGTCAATTTTAAGTTTCTTTCCTAAGCCTCTTCAAACGAGAGGTATACATCGCTCGAAAGAACAAGACTACAGCTTTCAATCAAGCTATAAACGGTTTATACAGCGAAAAAATGTGAATATTAAATGCAACTGTATACGAAAAATACAGAATCATCAATAATATTCCCAGTGACATATTTCTTAGATTAGTCAATTTTAAGTTTCTTTCCTAAGCCTCTTCAAACGAGAGGTATACATCGCTGGAAAGGACAAGATAAGAGCTCTCAATCAAGCTATAAACGGTTTATACAGCGGGAAAAATGTAAAAGTTAAAAGCAACTGTATATGAAAAATACAGAATCATCAACAATATTCCCAGTGACATATTTCTTAGATTAGTCAATTTTAAGTTTCTTTCCTAAGCCTCTTCAAACGAGAGGTATACATCGCTCGAAAGAATAAACGATCAAATTATAAACGGTTTATAGAGCGAAAGAAATGTGAATGTTAAATGCAACTGTATATGAAAAATACAGAATCATCAACAATATTCCCAGTGACATATTTCTTAGATTAGTCAATTTTAAGTTGCTTTCCTAAGCCTCTTCAGACGAGGGATATATATCGCTGGAAAGAACAAGACTAGGGCTCTCAATCAAGCTATAAACGGTTTATGCAGCGAAATAAATGTGAAAGTTAAATGCAACTGTATATGAAAAATACAGAATCGTCAACAATATTCCCGGTGACATATTGCCTAGATTAGTCAATTTTAATTACATTTCCTAAGCCTCTTCAAACGAGATGTATACATCGCTGGAAAGGAAAAGATAAGGGCTCTCAATCAAGCTATAAACGGTTTATACAGCTAAAAAAATGTGAAAGTTAAATGCAACTGTATATGAAAAATACAGAATCATCAACAATATTCCCAGTGACATATTTCTTAGATTAGTCAATTTTAAGTTTCTTTCCTAAGCCTCTTCAAACGAGGAGTATACATCGCTGGAAAGAACAAGACTAGAGCTCTCAATCAAGCTATAAACGGTTTATACAGCGAGAAAAATGTAAAAGTTAAATGCAACTGTATATGAAAAATACAGAATCGTCAACAATATTCCCAGAGCTCTCAATCAAGCTATAAACGGTTTATACAGCGGGAAAAATGTAAAAGTTAAAAGCAACTGTATATGAAAAATACAGAATCATCAACAATATTCCCAGTGACATATTTCTTAGATTAGTCAATTTTAAGTTTCTTTCCTAAGCCTCTTCAATCGAGAGGTATACATCGATCGAAAGAATAAACGATCAAGCTATAAACGGTTTATAGAGCGAAAGAAATGTGAATGTTAAATGCAACTGTATATGAAAAATACAGAATCATCAACAATATTCCCAGTGACATATTTCTTAGATTAGTCAATTTTAAGTTGCTTTCCTAAGCCTCTTCAAACGAGGGATATATATCGCTGGAAAGAACAAGACTAGGGCTCTCAATCAAGCTATAAACGGTTTATGCAGCGAAATAAATGTGAAAGGTAAATGCAAATGTATATGAAAAATACAGAATCATCAACAATATTCCCAGTGACATATTTCTTAGATTAGTCAATTTTAAGTTTCTTTCCTAAGCCTCTTCAAACGAGAGGTATACATCGCTGGAAAGAACAAGACTAGAGCTCTCAATCAAGCTACAAACGGTTTATACAGCGAAAGAAATGTGAAAGTTAAATGCAACTGTATATGAAAAATACAGAATCATCAACAATATTCCCAGTGACATATTTCTTAGATTAGTCAATTTTAAGTTGCTTTCCTAAGCCTCTTCAAACGAGGGGTATATATCGCTGGAAAGAACACGACTGGGGCTCTCAATCAAGCTATAAATTAAATGCAACTGTATACGAAAAATACAGAATCATCAATAATATTCCCAGTGACATATTTCTTAGATTAGTCAATTTTAAGTTTCTTTCCTAAGCCTCTTCAAACGAGAGGTATACATCCCTCGAAAGAATAAGACTACAGCTTTCAATCAAGCTATAAACGGTTTATACAGCGAAAAAATATGAATGTTAAATGCAACTGTATATGAAAAATACAGAATCATCAATAATATTCCCAGTGACATATTTGCTAGATGAGTCAATTTTAAGTTTCTTTCCTAAGCCTCTTCAAACGAGAGGTATACATCGCTCGAAAGAACAAGACTACAGCTTTCAATCAAGCTATAAACGATTTATACAGCGAAAAAATATGAAAGTTAAATGCAACTGTATATGAAAAATACAGAATCATCAATAATATTCCCAGTGACATATTTCTTAGATTAGTCAATTTTAAGTTTCTTTCCTAAGCCTCTTCAAACGAGAGGTATACATCGCTCGAAAGAACAAGACTACAGCTTTCAATCAAGCTATAAACGGTTTATACAGCGAAAAAATGTGAATGTTAAATGCAACTGTATATGAAAAATACAGAATCATCAATAATATTCCCAGTGACATATTTCTTAGATTAGTCAATTTTAAGTTTCTTTCCTAAGCCTCTTCAAACGAGAGGTATACATCGCTCGAAAGAGCAAGACTACAGCTTTCAATCAAGCTATAAACGGTTTATACAGCGAAAAAAATGTGAATGTTAAATGCAACTGTATATGAAAAATACAGAATCATCAATAATATTCCCAGTGACATATTTCTTAGATTAGTCAATTTTAAGTTTCTTTCCTAAGCCTCTTCAAACGAGAGGTATACATCGCTGGAAAGAACAAGACTAGAGCTCTCAATCAAGCTATAAACGGTTTATACAGCGAAAAAATGTGAAAGTTAAATGCAACTGTATATGAAAAATACAGAATCATCAACAATATTCCCAGTGACATATTTCTTAGATTATTCAATTTTAAGTTTCTTTCCTAAGCCTCTTAAACCGAGAGGTATACAGTGCTGGAAAGAACAAGACTACAGCTTTCAATCAAGCTATAAACGGTTTATACAGCGAAAAAAAAATGTGAATGTTAAATGCAACTGTATATGAAAAATACAGAATCATCAATAATATTCCCAGTGACATATTTCTTAGATTAGTCAATTTTAAGTTTCTTTCCTAAGCCTCTTCAAACGAGAGGTATACATCGCTCGAAAGAACAAGACTACAGCTTTCAATCAAGCTATAAACGGTTTATACAGCGAAAAAATGTGAATGTTAAATGCAACTGTATATGAAAAATACAGAATCATCAATAATATTCCCAGTGACATATTTCTTAGATTAGTCAATTTTAAGTTTCTTTCCTAAGCCTCTTCAAACGAGAGGTATACATCGCTGGAAAGAACAAGACTAGGGCTCTCAATCAAGTCATAAACGGTTTATGCAGCGAAATAAATGTGAAAGTTAAATGCAACTGTATATGAAAAATACAGAATCATCAATAATATTCCCAGTGACATATTTCTTAGATTAGTCAATTTTAAGTTTCTTTCCTAAGCCTGTTCAAACGAGAGGTATACATCGCTGGAAAGAACAAGACTAGAGCTCTCAATCAAGCTATAAACGGTTTATACAGCGAAAAAAATGTGAATGTTAAATGCAACTGTATATGAAAAATACAGAATCATCAATAATATTCCCAGTGACATATTTCTTAGATTAGTCAATTTTAAGTTTCTTTCCTAAGCCTCTTCAAACGAGAGGTATACATCGCTCGAAAGAACAAGACTACAGCTTTCAATCAAGCTATAAACGGTTTATACAGCGAAAAAATATGAAAGTTAAATGCAACTGTATATGAAAAATACAGAATCATCAATAATATTCCCAGTGACATATTTCTTACATTGGTCAATTTTAAGTTTCTTTCCTAAGCCTCTTCAAACGAGAGGTATACATCCCTCGAAAGAATAAGACTACAGCATTCAATCAAGCTATAAACGGTTTATACAGCGAAAAGATATGAATGTTAAATGCAACTGTATATGAAAAATACAGAATCATCAATAATATTCCCAGTGACATATTTGCTAGATGAGTCAATTTTAAGTTTCTTTCCTAAGCCTCTTCAAACGAGAGGTATACATCGCTGGAAAGAACAAGACTTGAGCTCTCAATCAAGCTATAAACGGTTTATACAGCGAAAAAATGTGAATGTTAAATGCAACTGTATTTGAAAAATACAGAATCATCAATAATATTCCCAGTGACATATTTCTTAGATTAGTTAATTTTAAGTTTCTTTCCTAAGCCTCTTCAAACGAGAGGTATACATCGCTGGAAAGAACAAGACTAGAGCTCTCAATCAAGCTATAAACGGTTTATACAGCGAAAAAAATGTGAAAGTTAAATGCAACTGTATATGAAAAATACAGAATCATCAATAATATTCCCAGTGACATATTTCTTAGATTAGTCAATTTTAAGTTTCTTTCCTAAGCCTCTTCAAACGAGAGGTATACATCGCTCGAAAGAACAAGACTACAGCTTTCAATCAAGCTATAAACGGTTTATACAGCGAAAAAATGTGAATGTTAAATGCAACTGTATATGAAAAATACAGAATCATCAATAATATTCCCAGTGACATATTTCTTAGATTAGTCAATTTTAAGTTTCTTTCCTAAGCCTCTTCAAACGAGAGGTATACATCGCTGGAAAGAACATGACTAGAGCTCTCAATCAAGCTATAAACGGTTTATACAGCGAAAAAAATGTGAATGTTAAATGCAACTGTATATGAAAAATACAGAATCATCAATAATATTCCCAGTGACATATTTCTTAGATTAGTCAATTTTAAGTTTCTTTCCTAAGCCTCTTCAAACGAGAGGTATACATCGCTCGAAAGAACAAGACTACAGCTTTCAATCAAGCTATAAACGGTTTATACAGCGAAAAAATATGAAAGTTAAATGCAACTGTATATGAAAAATACAGAATCATCAATAATATTCCCAGTGACATATTTCTTACATTAGTCAATTTTAAGTTTCTTTCCTAAGCCTCTTCAAACGAGAGGTATACATCCCTCGAAAGAATAAGACTACAGCTTTCAATCAAGCTATAAACGGTTTATACAGCGAAAAAATATGAATGTTAAATGCAACTGTATATGAAAAATACAGAATCATCAATAATATTCCCAGTGACATATTTGCTAGATGAGTCAATTTTAAGTTTCTTTCCTAAGCCTCTTCAAACGAGAGGTATACATCGCTCGAAAGAACAAGACTACAGCTTTCAATCAAGCTATAAACGGTTTATACAGCGAAAAAATATTAAAGTTAAATGCAACTGTATATGAAAAATACAGAATCATCAATAATATTCCCAGTGACATATTTCTTAGATTAGTCAATTTTAAGTTTCTTTCCTAAGCCTCTTCAAACGAGAGGTATACATCGCTCGAAAGAACAAGACTACAGCTTTCAATCAAGCTATAAACGGTTTATACAGCGAAAAAATGTGAATGTTAAATGCAACTGTATATGAAAAATACAGAATCATCAATAATATTCCCAGTGACATATTTCTTAGATTAGTCAATTTTAAGTTTCTTTCCTAAGCCTCTTCAAACGAGAGGTATACATCGCTCGAAAGAGCAAGACTACAGCTTTCAATCAAGCTATAAACGGTTTATACAGCGAAAAAAATGTGAATGTTAAATGCAACTGTATATGAAAAATACAGAATCATCAATAATATTCCCAGTGACATATTTCTTAGATTAGTCAATTTTAAGTTTCTTTCCTAAGCCTCTTCAAACGAGAGGTATACATCGCTGGAAAGAACAAGACTAGAGCTCTCAATCAAGCTATAAACGGTTTATACAGCGAAAAAATGTGAAAGTTAAATGCAACTGTATATGAAAAATACAGAATCATCAACAATATTCCCAGTGACATATTTCTTAGATTATTCAATTTTAAGTTTCTTTCCTAAGCCTCTTAAACCGAGAGGTATACAGTGCTGGAAAGAACAAGACTACAGCTTTCAATCAAGCTGTAAACGGTTTATACAGCGAAAAAAAAATGTGAATGTTAAATGCAACTGTATATGAAAAATACAGAATCATCAATAATATTCCCAGTGACATATTTCTTAGATTAGTCAATTTTAAGTTTCTTTCCTAAGCCTCTTCAAACGAGAGGTATACATCGCTCGAAAGAACAAGACTACAGCTTTCAATCAAGCTATAAACGGTTTATACAGCGAAAAAATGTGAATGTTAAATGCAACTGTATATGAAAAATACAGAATCATCAATAATATTCCCAGTGACATATTTCTTAGATTAGTCAATTTTAAGTTTCTTTCCTAAGCCTCTTCAAACGAGAGGTATACATCGCTGGAAAGAACAAGACTAGGGCTCTCAATCAAGTCATAAACGGTTTATGCAGCGAAATAAATGTGAAAGTTAAATGCAACTGTATATGAAAAATACAGAATCATCAATAATATTCCCAGTGACATATTTCTTAGATTAGTCAATTTTAAGTTTCTTTCCTAAGCCTCTTCAAACGAGAGGTATACATCGCTGGAAAGAACAAGACTAGAGCTCTCAATCAAGCTATAAACGGTTTATACAGCGAAAAAAATGTGAATGTTAAATGCAACTGTATATGAAAAATACAGAATCATCAATAATATTCCCAGTGACATATTTCTTAGATTAGTCAATTTTAAGTTTCTTTCCTAAGCCTCTTCAAACGAGAGGTATACATCGCTCGAAAGAACAAGACTACAGCTTTCAATCAAGCTATAAACGGTTTATACAGCGAAAAAATATGAAAGTTAAATGCAACTGTATATGAAAAATACAGAATCATCAATAATATTCCCAGTGACATATTTCTTACATTAGTCAATTTTAAGTTTCTTTCCTAAGCCTCTTCAAACGAGAGGTATACATCCCTCGAAAGAATAAGACTACAGCTTTCAATCAAGCTATAAACGGTTTATACAGCGAAAAAATATGAATGTTAAATGCAACTGTATATGAAAAATACAGAATCATCAATAATATTCCCAGTGACATATTTGCTAGATGAGTCAATTTTAAGTTTCTTTCCTAAGCCTCTTCAAACGAGAGGTATACATCGCTGGAAAGAACAAGACTTGAGCTCTCAATCAAGCTATAAACGGTTTATACAGCGAAAAAATGTGAATGTTAAATGCAACTGTATTTGAAAAATACAGAATCATCAATAATATTCCCAGTGACATATTTCTTAGATTAGTTAATTTTAAGTTTCTTTCCTAAGCCTCTTCAAACGAGAGGTATACATCGCTGGAAAGAACAAGACTAGAGCTCTCAATCAAGCTATAAACGGTTTATACAGCGAAAAAAATGTGAAAGTTAAATGCAACTGTATATGAAAAATACAGAATCATCAATAATATTCTCAGTGACATATTTCTTAGATTAGTCAATTTTAAGTTTCTTTCCTAAGCCTCTTCAAACGAGAGGTATACATCGCTCGAAAGAACAAGACTACAGCTTTCAATCAAGCTATAAACGGTTTATACAGCGAAAAAATGTGAATGTTAAATGCAACTGTATATGAAAAATACAGAATCATCAATAATATTCCCAGTGACATATTTCTTAGATTAGTCAATTTTAAGTTTCTTTCCTAAGCCTCTTCAAACGAGAGGTATACATCGCTCGAAAGAACAAGACTACAGCTTTCAATTAATCTATAAACGGTTTATACAGCGAAAAAAATGTGAATGTTAAATGCAACTGTATATGAAAAACACAGAATCATCAATAATATTCCCAGTGACATATTTCTTAGATTAGTCAATTTTAAGTTTCTTTCCTAAGCCTCTTCAAACGAGAGGTATACATCGCTGGAAAGAACATGACTAGGGCTCTCAATCAAGCTATAAACGGTTTATACAGCGAAAAAAATGTGAATGTTAAATGCAACTGTATATGAAAAATACAGAATCATCAATAATATTCCCAGTGACATATTTCTTAGATTAGTCAATTTTAAGTTTCTTTCCTAAGCCTCTTCAAACGAGAGGTATACATCGCTCGAAAGAACAAGACTACAGCTTTCAATCAAGCTATAAACGGTTTATACAGCGAAAAAATATGAAAGTTAAATGCAACTGTATATGAAAAATACAGAATCATCAATAATATTCCCAGTGACATATTTCTTACATTAGTCAATTTTAAGTTTCTTTCCTAAGCCTCTTCAAACGAGAGGTATACATCCCTCGAAAGAATAAGACTACAGCTTTCAATCAAGCTATAAACGGTTTATACAGCGAAAAAATATGAATGTTAAATGCAACTGTATATGAAAAATACAGAATCATCAATAATATTCCCAGTGACATATTTGCTAGATGAGTCAATTTTAAGTTTCTTTCCTAAGCCTCTTCAAACGAGAGGTATACATCGCTCGAAAGAACAAGACTACAGCTTTCAATCAAGCTATAAACGGTTTATACAGCGAAAAAATATGAAAGTTAAATGCAACTGTATATGAAAAATACAGAATCATCAATAATATTCCCAGTGACATATTTCTTAGATTAGTCAATTTTAAGTTTCTTTCCTAAGCCTCTTCAAACGAGAGGTATACATCGCTCGAAAGAACAAGACTACAGCTTTCAATCAAGCTATAAACGGTTTATACAGCGAAAAAATATTAATGTTAAATGCAACTGTATATGAAAAATACAGAATCATCAATAATATTCCCAGTGACATATTTCTTAGATTAGTCAATTTTAAGTTTCTTTCCTAAGCCTCTTCAAACGAGAGGTATACATCGCTGGAAAGAACAAGACTAGAGCTCTCAATCAAGCTATAAACGGTTTATACAGCGAAAAAAAATGTGAATGTTAAATGCAACTGTATATGAAAAATACAGAATCATCAATAATATTCCCAGTGACATATTTCTTAGATTAGTCAATTTTAAGTTTCTTTCCTAAGCCTCTTCAAACGAGAGGTATACATCGCTCGAAAGAACAAGACTACAGCTTTCAATCAAGCTATAAACGGTTTATACAGCGAAAAAATATGAAAGTTAAATGCAACTGTATATGAAAAATACAGAATCATCAATAATATTCCCAGTGACATATTTCTTACATTAGTCAATTTTAAGTTTCTTTCCTAAGCCTCTTCAAACGAGAGGTATACATCCCTCGAAAGAATAAGACTACAGCTTTCAATCAAGCTATAAACGGTTTATACAGCGAAAAAATATGAATGTTAAATGCAACTGTATATGAAAAATACAGAATCATCAATAATATTCCCAGTGACATATTTGCTAGATGAGTCAATTTTAAGTTTCTTTCCTAAGCCTCTTCAAACGAGAGGTATACATCGCTGGAAAGAACAAGACTTGAGCTCTCAATCAAGCTATAAACGGTTTATACAGCGAAAAAATGTGAATGTTAAATGCAACTGTATTTGAAAAATACAGAATCATCAATAATATTCCCAGTGACATATTTCTTAGATTAGTTAATTTTAAGTTTCTTTCCTAAGCCTCTTCAAACGAGAGGTATACATCGCTGGAAAGAACAAGACTAGAGCTCTCAATCAAGCTATAAACGGTTTATACAGCGAAAAAAATGTGAAAGTTAAATGCAACTGTATATGAAAAATACAGAATCATCAACAATATTCCCAGTGACATATTTCTTAGATTAGTCAATTTTAAGTTTCTTTCCTAAGCCTCTTCAAACGAGAGGTATACAGTGCTGGAAAGAACAAGACTACAGCTTTCAATCAAGCTGTAAACGGTTTATACAGCGAAAAAAAAATGTGAATGTTAAATGCAACTGTATATGAAAAATACAGAATCATCAATAATATTCCCAGTGACATATTTCTTAGATTAGTCAATTTTAAGTTTCTTTCCTAAGCCTCTTCAAACGAGAGGTATACATCGCTCGAAAGAACAAGACTACAGCTTTCAATCAAGCTATAAACGGTTTATACAGCGAAAAAATGTGAATGTTAAATGCAACTGTATATGAAAAATACAGAATCATCAATAATATTCCCAGTGACATATTTCTTAGATTAGTCAATTTTAAGTTTCTTTCCTAAGCCTCTTCAAACGAGAGGTATACATCGCTGGAAAGAACAAGACTAGGGCTCTCAATCAAGTCATAAACGGTTTATGCAGCGAAATAAATGTGAAAGTTAAATGCAACTGTATATGAAAAATACAGAATCATCAATAATATTCCCAGTGACATATTTCTTAGATTAGTCAATTTTAAGTTTCTTTCCTAAGCCTCTTCAAACGAGAGGTATACATCGCTGGAAAGAACAAGACTAGAGCTCTCAATCAAGCTATAAACGGTTTATACAGCGAAAAAAATGTGAATGTTAAATGCAACTGTATATGAAAAATACAGAATCATCAATAATATTCCCAGTGACATATTTCTTAGATTAGTCAATTTTAAGTTTCTTTCCTAAGCCTCTTCAAACGAGAGGTATACATCGCTCGAAAGAACAAGACTACAGCTTTCAATCAAGCTATAAACGGTTTATACAGCGAAAAAATATGAAAGTTAAATGCAACTGTATATGAAAAATACAGAATCATCAATAATATTCCCAGTGACATATTTCTTACATTAGTCAACTTTAAGTTTCTTTCCTAAGCCTCTTCAAACGAGAGGTATACATCCCTCGAAAGAATAAGACTACAGCTTTCAATCAAGCTATAAACGGTTTATACAGCGAAAAAATATGAATGTTAAATGCAACTGTATATGAAAAATACAGAATCATCAATAATATTCCCAGTGACATATTTGCTAGATGAGTCAATTTTAAGTTTCTTTCCTAAGCCTCTTCAAACGAGAGGTATACATCGCTGGAAAGAACAAGACTTGAGCTCTCAATCAAGCTATAAACGGTTTATACAGCGAAAAAATGTGAATGTTAAATGCAACTGTATTTGAAAAATACAGAATCATCAATAATATTCCCAGTGACATATTTCTTAGATTAGTTAATTTTAAGTTTCTTTCCTAAGCCTCTTCAAACGAGAGGTATACATCGCTGGAAAGAACAAGACTAGAGCTCTCAATCAAGCTATAAACGGTTTATACAGCGAAAAAAATGTGAAAGTTAAATGCAACTGTATATGAAAAATACAGAATCATCAATAATATTCTCAGTGACATATTTCTTAGATTAGTCAATTTTAAGTTTCTTTCCTAAGCCTCTTCAAACGAGAGGTATACATCGCTCGAAAGAACAAGACTACAGCTTTCAATCAAGCTATAAACGGTTTATACAGCGAAAAAATGTGAATGTTAAATGCAACTGTATATGAAAAATACAGAATCATCAATAATATTCCCAGTGACATATTTCTTAGATTAGTCAATTTTAAGTTTCTTTCCTAAGCCTCTTCAAACGAGAGGTATACATCGCTCGAAAGAACAAGACTACAGCTTTCAATTAATCTATAAACGGTTTATACAGCGAAAAAAATGTGAATGTTAAATGCAACTGTATATGAAAAACACAGAATCATCAATAATATTCCCAGTGACATATTTCTTAGATTAGTCAATTTTAAGTTTCTTTCCTAAGCCTCTTCAAACGAGAGGTATACATCGCTGGAAAGAACATGACTAGGGCTCTCAATCAAGCTATAAACGGTTTATACAGCGAAAAAAATGTGAATGTTAAATGCAACTGTATATGAAAAATACAGAATCATCAATAATATTCCCAGTGACATATTTCTTAGATTAGTCAATTTTAAGTTTCTTTCCTAAGCCTCTTCAAACGAGAGGTATACATCGCTCGAAAGAACAAGACTACAGCTTTCAATCAAGCTATAAACGGTTTATACAGCGAAAAAATATGAAAGTTAAATGCAACTGTATATGAAAAATACAGAATCATCAATAATATTCCCAGTGACATATTTCTTACATTAGTCAATTTTAAGTTTCTTTCCTAAGCCTCTTCAAACGAGAGGTATACATCCCTCGAAAGAATAAGACTACAGCTTTCAATCAAGCTATAAACGGTTTATACAGCGAAAAAATATGAATGTTAAATGCAACTGTATATGAAAAATACAGAATCATCAATAATATTCCCAGTGACATATTTGCTAGATGAGTCAATTTTAAGTTTCTTTCCTAAGCCTCTTCAAACGAGAGGTATACATCCCTCGAAAGAACAAGACTACAGCTTTCAATCAAGCTATAAACGGTTTATACAGCGAAAAAATATGAAAGTTAAATGCAACTGTATATGAAAAATACAGAATCATCAATAATATTCCCAGTGACATATTTCTTAGATTAGTCAATTTTAAGTTTCTTTCCTAAGCCTCTTCAAACGAGAGGTATACATCGCTCGAAAGAACAAGACTACAGCTTTCAATCAAGCTATAAACGGTTTATACAGCGAAAAAATATTAATGTTAAATGCAACTGTATATGAAAAATACAGAATCATCAATAATATTCCCAGTGACATATTTCTTAGATTAGTCAATTTTAAGTTTCTTTCCTAAGCCTCTTCAAACGAGAGGTATACATCGCTGGAAAGAACAAGACTAGAGCTCTCAATCAAGCTATAAACGGTTTATACAGCGAAAAAAATGTGAATGTTAAATGCAACTGTATATGAAAAATACAGAATCATCAATAATATTCCCAGTGACATATTTCTTAGATTAGTCAATTTTAAGTTTCTTTCCTAAGCCTCTTCAAACGAGAGGTATACATCGCTCGAAAGAACAAGACTACAGCTTTCAATCAAGCTATAAACGGTTTATACAGCGAAAAAATATGAAAGTTAAATGCAACTGTATATGAAAAATACAGAATCATCAATAATATTCCCAGTGACATATTTCTTACATTAGTCAATTTTAAGTTTCTTTCCTAAGCCTCTTCAAACGAGAGGTATACATCCCTCGAAAGAATAAGACTACAGCTTTCAATCAAGCTATAAACGGTTTATACAGCGAAAAAATATGAATGTTAAATGCAACTGTATATGAAAAATACAGAATCATCAATAATATTCCCAGTGACATATTTGCTAGATGAGTCAATTTTAAGTTTCTTTCCTAAGCCTCTTCAAACGAGAGGTATACATCGCTGGAAAGAACAAGACTTGAGCTCTCAATCAAGCTATAAACGGTTTATACAGCGAAAAAATGTGAATGTTAAATGCAACTGTATTTGAAAAATACAGAATCATCAATAATATTCCCAGTGACATATTTCTTAGATTAGTTAATTTTAAGTTTCTTTCCTAAGCCTCTTCAAACGAGAGGTATACATCGCTGGAAAGAACAAGACTAGAGCTCTCAATCAAGCTATAAACGGTTTATACAGCGAAAAAAATGTGAAAGTTAAATGCAACTGTATATGAAAAATACAGAATCATCAACAATATTCCCAGTGACATATTTCTTAGATTGGTCAATTTTAAGTTTCTTTCCTAAGCCTCTTCAAACGAGAGGTATACATCGCTGGAAAAATCAAGACTAGGGCTCTCAATCAAGCTATAAACGGTTTACGCAGCGAAATAAATGTGAAAGTTAAATGCAACTGTATGTGAAAAATACAGAATCATCAACAATATTCCCAGTGACATATTTCTTATATTAGTCAATTTTAAGTTTCTTTCCTAAGCTTCTTTAAAAGAGCGGTATACATCGCTGGAACGAACAAGACTAGAGCTCTCAATCAAGTCATAAAGGGTTTATGCAGCGAAAAAATATGAAAGTTAAATGCAACTGTATATGAAAAATACAGAATCATCAATAATATTCCCAGTGACATATTTCTTACATTAGTCAATTTTAAGTTTCTTTCCTAAGCCTCTTCAAACGAGAGGTATACATCCCTCGAAAGAATAAGACTACAGCTTTCAATCAAGCTATAAACGGTTTATACAGCGAAAAAATATGAATGTTAAATGCAACTGTATATGAAAAATACAGAATCATCAATAATATTCCCAGTGACATATTTGCTAGATGAGTCAATTTTAAGTTTCTTTCCTAAGCCTCTTCAAACGAGAGGTATACATCGCTGGAAAGAACAAGACTTGAGCTCTCAATCAAGCTATAAACGGTTTATACAGCGAAAAAATGTGAATGTTAAATGCAACTGTATTTGAAAAATACAGAATCATCAATAATATTCCCAGTGACATATTTCTTAGATTAGTTAATTTTAAGTTTCTTTCCTAAGCCTCTTCAAACGAGAGGTATACATCGCTGGAAAGAACAAGACTAGAGCTCTCAATCAAGCTATAAACGGTTTATACAGCGAAAAAAATGTGAAAGTTAAATGCAACTGTATATGAAAAATACAGAATCATCAACAATATTCCCAGTGACATATTTCTTAGATTGGTCAATTTTAAGTTTCTTTCCTAAGCCTCTTCAAACGAGAGGTATACATCGCTGGAAAAATCAAGACTAGGGCTCTCAATCAAGCTATAAACGGTTTACGCAGCGAAATAAATGTGAAAGTTAAATGCAACTGTATGTGAAAAATACAGAATCATCAACAATATTCCCAGTGACATATTTCTTATATTAGTCAATTTTAAGTTTCTTTCCTAAGCTTCTTTAAAAGAGCGGTATACATCGCTGGAACGAACAAGACTAGAGCTCTCAATCAAGTCATAAAGGGTTTATGCAGCGAAATAAATGTGAAAGTTAAATGCAACTGTATATGAAAAATACAGAATCATCAGCAATATTCACAGAGACATATTTCCTAGATCAGTCAATTTTAAGTTGCTTTCCTAAGCCTCTATCAACGAGAGTTGTACATCATTGGAAACAACAAAATAAGAGCTTTCAATCACGTTATAAAAGGTTTATCCAGCGAAAAAAATTTGAAAATTAAATACAAATGTATATGAAAAATACAGAATCACCAACAATATTTCCAGTGCCATATTTTCTAGGTGAGTCAATTTTAAGTTCCTTTTCTAAACATCTTTCAACCTGAATTTTACATCGTTGGAAAGAATAAACTAAGGGCTTCCTACCAAGCTTTAAACGGTTTATGCAGCGAAAAAATGTGAAAGTTAAATACAACTGTATATGAAAGATAAAGAATCGTAAACAATATTCCCAGTGTCATATTTGCTAGATGAGTCAATTTTAAGTTTCTTTCCTAAGCCTCTTCAAACGAGAGGTATACATCGCTGGAAAGAACAAGATTAGAGCTCCCAATAAGGCTCTAAATGGTTGAAGCAACAAAAGAAATGTGAAAGTTAAATGCAACTGTATATGAAAAATACAGAATCATCAATAATATTCCCAGTGACATATTTCTTACATTAGTCAATTTTAAGTTTCTTTCCTAAGCCTCTTCAAACGAGAGGTATACATCCCTCGAAAGAATAAGACTACAGCTTTCAATCAAGCTACAAACGGTTTATACAGCGAAAAAATATGAATGTTAAATGCAACTGTATATGAAAAATACAGAATCATCAATAATATTCCCAGTGACATATTTGCTAGATGAGTCAATTTTAAGTTTCTTTCCTAAGCCTCTTCAAACGAGAGGTATACATCGCTCGAAAGAACAAGACTACAGCTTTCAATCAAGCTATAAACGGTTTATACAGCGAAAAAATATGAAAGTTAAATGCAACTGTATATGAAAAATACAGAATCATCAATAATATTCCCAGTGACATATTTCTTAGATTAGTCAATTTTAAGTTTCTTTCCTAAGCCTCTTCAAACGAGAGGTATACATCGCTCGAAAGAACAAGACTACAGCTTTCAATCAAGCTATAAACGGTTTATACAGCGAAAAAATATTAATGTTAAATGCAACTGTATATGAAAAATACAGAATCATCAATAATATTCCCAGTGACATATTTCTTAGATTAGTCAATTTTAAGTTTCTTTCCTAAGCCTCTTCAAACGAGAGGTATACATCGCTGGAAAGAACAAGACTAGAGCTCTCAATCAAGCTATAAACGGTTTATACAGCGAAAAAAATGTGAATGTTAAATGCAACTGTATATGAAAAATACAGAATCATCAATAATATTCCCAGTGACATATTTCTTAGATTAGTCAATTTTAAGTTTCTTTCCTAAGCCTCTTCAAACGAGAGGTATACATCGCTCGAAAGAACAAGACTACAGCTTTCAATCAAGCTATAAACGGTTTATACAGCGAAAAAATATGAAAGTTAAATGCAACTGAATATGAAAAATACAGAATCATCAATAATATTCCCAGTGACATATTTCTTACATTAGTCAATTTTAAGTTTCTTTCCTAAGCCTCTTCAAACGAGAGGTATACATCCCTCGAAAGAATAAGACTACAGCTTTCAATCAAGCTATAAACGGTTTATACAGCGAAAAAATATGAATGTTAAATGCAACTGTATATGAAAAATACAGAATCATCAATAATATTCCCAGTGACATATTTGCTAGATGAGTCAATTTTAAGTTTCTTTCCTAAGCCTCTTCAAACGAGAGGTATACATCGCTGGAAAGAACAAGACTTGAGCTCTCAATCAAGCTATAAACGGTTTATACAGCGAAAAAATGTGAATGTTAAATGCAACTGTATTTGAAAAATACAGAATCATCAATAATATTCCCAGTGACATATTTCTTAGATTAGTTAATTTTAAGTTTCTTTCCTAAGCCTCTTCAAACGAGAGGTATACATCGCTGGAAAGAACAAGACTAGAGCTCTCAATCAAGCTATAAACGGTTTATACAGCGAAAAAAATGTGAAAGTTAAATGCAACTGTATATGAAAAATACAGAATCATCAACAATATTCCCAGTGACATATTTCTTAGATTGGTCAATTTTAAGTTTCTTTCCTAAGCCTCTTCAAACGAGAGGTATACATCGCTGGAAAAATCAAGACTAGGGCTCTCAATCAAGCTATAAACGGTTTACGCAGCGAAATAAATGTGAAAGTTAAATGCAACTGTATGTGAAAAATACAGAATCATCAACAATATTCCCAGTGACATATTTCTTATATTAGTCAATTTTAAGTTTCTTTCCTAAGCTTCTTTAAAAGAGCGGTATACATCGCTGGAACGAACAAGACTAGAGCTCTCAATCAAGTCATAAAGGGTTTATGCAGCGAAAAAATATGAAAGTTAAATGCAACTGTATATGAAAAATACAGAATCATCAATAATATTCCCAGTGACATATTTCTTACATTAGTCAATTTTAAGTTTCTTTCCTAAGCCTCTTCAAACGAGAGGTATACATCCCTCGAAAGAATAAGACTACAGCTTTCAATCAAGCTATAAACGGTTTATACAGCGAAAAAATATGAATGTTAAATGCAACTGTATATGAAAAATACAGAATCATCAATAATATTCCCAGTGACATATTTGCTAGATGAGTCAATTTTAAGTTTCTTTCCTAAGCCTCTTCAAACGAGAGGTATACATCGCTGGAAAGAACAAGACTTGAGCTCTCAATCAAGCTATAAACGGTTTATACAGCAAAAATTGTGAATGTTAAATGCAACTGTATTTGAAAAATACAGAATCATCAATAATATTCCCAGTGACATATTTCTTAGATTAGTTAATTTTAAGTTTCTTTCCTAAGCCTCTTCAAACGAGAGGTATACATCGCTGGAAAGAACAAGACTAGAGCTCTCAATCAAGCTATAAACGGTTTATACAGCGAAAAAAATGTGAAAGTTAAATGCAACTGTATATGAAAAATACAGAATCATCAACAATATTCCCAGTGACATATTTCTTAGATTGGTCAATTTTAAGTTTCTTTCCTAAGCCTCTTCAAACGAGAGGTATACATCGCTGGAAAAATCAAGACTAGGGCTCTCAATCAAGCTATAAACGGTTTACGCAGCGAAATAAATGTGAAAGTTAAATGCAACTGTATGTGAAAAATACAGAATCATCAACAATATTCCCAGTGACATATTTCTTATATTAGTCAATTTTAAGTTTCTTTCCTAAGCTTCTTTAAAAGAGCGGTATACATCGCTGGAACGAACAAGACTAGAGCTCTCAATCAAGTCATAAAGGGTTTATGCAGCGAAATAAATGTGAAAGTTAAATGCAACTGTATATGAAAAATACAGAATCATCAGCAATATTCACAGAGACATATTTCCTAGATCAGTCAATTTTAAGTTGCTTTCCTAAGCCTCTATCAACGAGAGTTGTACATCATTGGAAACAACAAAATAAGAGCTTTCAATCACGTTATAAAAGGTTTATCCAGCGAAAAAAATTTGAAAATTAAATACAAATGTATATGAAAAATACAGAATCACCAACAATATTTCCAGTGCCATATTTTCTAGGTGAGTCAATTTTAAGTTCCTTTTCTAAACATCTTTCAACCTGAATTTTACATCGTTGGAAAGAATAAACTAAGGGCTTCCTACCAAGCTTTAAACGGTTTATGCAGCGAAAAAATGTGAAAGTTAAATACAACTGTATATGAAAGATAAAGAATCGTAAGCAATATTCCCAGTGTCATATTTGCTAGATGAGTCAATTTTAAGTTTCTTTCCTAAGCCTCTTCAAACGAGAGGTATACATCGCTGGAAAGAACAAGATTAGAGCTCCCAATAAGGCTCTAAATGGTTGAAGCAACAAAAGAAATGTGAAAGTTAAATGCAACTGTATATGAAAAATACAGAATCATCAATAATATTCCCAGTGACATATTTCTTACATTAGTCAATTTTAAGTTTCTTTCCTAAGCCTCTTCAAACGAGAGGTATACATCCCTCGAAAGAATAAGACTACAGCTTTCAATCAAGCTATAAACGGTTTATACAGCGAAAAAATATGAATGTTAAATGCAACTGTATATGAAAAATACAGAATCATCAATAATATTCCCAGTGACATATTTGCTAGATGAGTCAATTTTAAGTTTCTTTCCTAAGCCTCTTCAAACGAGAGGTATACATCGCTGGAAAGAACAAGACTTGAGCTCTCAATCAAGCTATAAACGGTTTATACAGCGAAAAAATGTGAATGTTAAATGCAACTGTATTTGAAAAATACAGAATCATCAATAATATTCCCAGTGACATATTTCTTAGATTAGTTAATTTTAAGTTTCTTTCCTAAGCCTCTTCAAACGAGAGGTATACATCGCTGGAAAGAACAAGACTAGAGCTCTCAATCAAGCTATAAACGGTTTATACAGCGAAAAAAATGTGAAAGTTAAATGCAACTGTATATGAAAAATACAGAATCATCAACAATATTCCCAGTGACATATTTCTTAGATTAGTCAATTTTAAGTTTCTTTCCTAAGCCTCTTCAAACGAGAGGTATACATCGCTGGAAAAATCAAGACTAGGGCTCTCAATCAAGCTATAAACGGTTTACGCAGCGAAATAAATGTGAAAGTTAAATGCAACTGTATATGAAAAATACAGAATCATCAACAATATTCCCAGTGACATATTTCTTATATTAGTCAATTTTAAGTTTCTTTCCTAAGCTTCTTTAAAAGAGCGGTATACATCGCTGGAACGAACAAGACTAGAGCTCTCAACCAAGTCATAAACGGTTTATGCAGCGAAATAAATGTGAAAGTTAAATGCAACTGTATATGAAAAATACAGAATCATCAGCAATATTCACAGAGACATATTTCCTAGATCAGTCAATTTTAAGTTGCTTTCCTAAGCCTCTATCAACGAGAGTTGTACATCATTGGAAACAACAAAATAAGAGCTTTCAATCACGTTATAAAAGGTTTATGCAGCGAAAAAAATTTGAAAATTAAATACAAATGTATATGAAAAATACAGAATCACCAACAATATTTCCAGTGCCATATTTCCTAGGTGAGTCAATTTTAAGTTCCTTTTCTAAACATCTTTCAACCTGAATTTTACATCGTTGGAAAGAATAAACTAAGGGCTTCCTACCAAGCTTTAAACGGTTTATGCAGCGAAAAAATGTGAAAGTTAAATACAACTGTATATGAAAGATAAAGAATCGTAAACAATATTCCCAGTGTCATATTTGCTAGATGAGTCAATTTTAAGTTTCGTTCCTAAGCCTCTTCAAACTAGAGGTATACATCGCTAGAAAGGACAAGATAAGAGCTCTCAATCAAGCTATAAACGGTTTATACAGCGAGAAAAATGTAAAAGTTAAAAGCAACTGTATTTGAAAAATACAGAATCATCAACAATATTCCCAGTGACATATTTCTTAGATTAGTCAATTTTAAGTTTCTTTCCTAAGCTTCTTAAACCGAGACGTATACATCGCTGGAAAGGACAAGATAAGAGCTCTCAATCAAGCTATAAGCGGTTTATACAGCGAGAAAAATGTAAAAGTTAAATGCAACTGTATATAAAAAATACAGAATCATCAACAATATTCCCAGTGACATATTTCTTAGATTATTCAATTTTAAGTTTCTTTCCTAAGCCTCTTAAACCGAGAGGTATACAGAGCTGGAAAGAACAAGACTACAGCTTTCAATCAAGCTATAAATCGTTTATACAGCGAAAAAAAATGTGAATGTTAAATGCAACTGTATATGAAAAATACAGAATCATCAATAATATTCCCAGTGACATATTTCTTACATTAGTCAATTTTAAGTTTCTTTCCTAAGCCTCTTCAAACGAGAGGTATACATCGCTCGAAAGAACAAGACTACAGCTTTCAATCAAGCTATAAACGGTTTATACAGCGAAAAAATGTGACTGTTAAATGCAACTGTATATGAAAAATACAGAATCATCAATAATATTCCCAGTGACATATTTCTTAGATTAGTCCATTTTAAGTTTCTTTCCTAAGCCTCTTCAAACGAGAGGTATACATGGCTGGAAAGAACAAGACTAGAGCTCTCAATCAAGCTATAAACGGTTTATACAGCGAAAAAAATGTGAAAGTTAAATGCAACTGTATATGAAAAATACAGAATCATCAACAATATTCCCAATGACATATTACTTAGATTAGTCAATTTTAAGTTTCTTTCCTAAGCCTCTTTAAAAGAGGGGTATACATCGCTGGAACGAACAAGACTAGGGCTCTCAATCAAGCTATAAACGGTTTATGCAGCGAAATAAATGTGAAAGTTAAATGCAACTGTATATGAAAAATACAGAATCATCAACAATATTCCGAGTGACATATTTCTTAGATTAGCCAATTTTAAGTTTCTTTCCTAAGCCTCTTTAAAAGAGCGGTATACATCGCTGGAACGAACAAGACTAGAGCTCTCAATCAAGTTATAAACGGTTTATACAGAGAGATAAATGTGAAATTTAAATGCAACTGTCTATGAAAAATACAAAATCATCAACAATATTCCCAGTGACATATTTCCTAGATGACTCAATTTAAAGTTCCTTCCCTAAACCTCCTTCAAGCTGAGTTTTACAATTTTAAGTTTCTTTCCTAAGCCTCTTTAAAAGAGGGGTATACATCGCTGGAACGAACAAGACTAGAGCTCTCAATCAAGCTATAAACGGTTTATACAGCGAAAAAAATGTGAAAGTTAAATGCAACTGTATATGAAAAATACAGAATCATCAACAATATTCCCAGTGACATATTTCTTAGATTAATCAATTTTAAGTTTCTTTCCTAAGCCTCTTAAACCGAGAGGTATACATTACTGGAAAGAACAAGACTACAGCTTTCAATCAAGCTATAAACATTTTATACAGCGAAAAAAATGTGAAAGTTAAATGCAACTTTATATGAAAAATACAGAATCATCAACAATATTCCCAATGACATATTACTTAGATTAGTCAATTTTAAGTTGCTTTCCTAAGCCTCTTCAAACGAGCGGTATATATCGCTGGAAAGAACAAGACTAGGGCTCTCAATCAAGCTATAAACGGTTTATGCAGCGAAATAAATGTGAAAGTTAAATGCAACTGCATATGAAAAATACAGAATCATCAACAATATTCCGAGTGACATATTTCTTAGATTAGCCAATTTTAAGTTTCTTTCCTAAGCCTCTTTAAAAGAGGGGTATACATCGCTGGAACGAACAAGACTAGAGCTCTCAATCATGTTATAAAATGTTTATGCAGCGAAAAAATGTGAATGTTAAATGCAACTGTATATGAAAAATACAGAATCATCAACAATATTCACAGAGACATATTTCCTAGATTAGTCAATTTTAAGTTGCTTTCCTAAGCCTCTATCAACGAGTGTTGTACATCATTGGAAACAACAAAATAAGAGCTTTCAATCACGTTATAAAAGGTTTATGCAGCGAAAAAAAATTGAAAATTAAATACAAATGTATATGAAAAATATAGAATCACCAACAATATTCCCAGTGTCATATTTCCTAGGTGGGTCAATTTTAAGTTCCTTTTCTAAACCTCTTTCAACCTGAATTTTACATCGTTGGAAAGAATAAACTAAGGGCTTCCTATCAAGCTTTAAACGGTTTATGCAGCGAAAAAATGTGAAAGTTAAATGCAACTGTCTATGAAAAATACAAAATCTACAACAATATTCCCAGTGTCACATTTGCTAGATGAGTCAATTTTAAGTTTCTTTCCTAAGCCTCTTCAAACGAGAGGTATACATCGCTGGAAAGGACAAGATAAGAGCTCTCAATCAAGCTATAAACGGTTTATACAGCGAGAAAAATGTAAAAGTTAAAAGCAACTGTATATGAAAAATGCAGAATCATCAATAATATTCCCAGTGACATATTTCTTAGATTAGTCAATTTTAAGTTTCTTTCCTAAGCCTCTTCAAACGAGGGGTATACATCGCTCGAAAGAATAAGACTGCAGCTTTCGATCAAGCTATAAACGGTTTATACAGCGAAAGAAATGTGAATGTTAAATGCAACTGTATATGAAAAATACAGAATCATCAATAATATTTCCAGTGACATATTTCTTAGATTAGTCAATTTTAAGTTTCTTTCCTAAGCCTCTTCAAACGAGAGGTATACATCGCTCGAAAGAACAAGACTACAGCTTTCAATCAAGCTATAAACGGTTTATACAGCGAAAAAATGTGAATGTTAAATGCAACTGTATATGAAAAATACAGAATCATCAATAATATTCCCAGTGATATATTTCTTAGATTAGTCAATTTTAAGTTTCTTTCCTAAGCCTCTTAAACCGAGAGGTATACATTACTGGAAAGAACAAGACTACAGCTTTCAATCAAGCTATAAACATTTTATACAGCGAAAAAAATGTGAAAGTTAAATGCAACTTTATATGAAAAATACAGAATCATCAACAATATTCCCAATGACATATTACTTAGATTAGTCAATTTTAAGTTGCTTTCCTAAGCCTCTTCAAACGAGCGGTATATATCGCTGGAAAGAACAAGACTAGGGCTCTCAATCAAGCTATAAACGGTTTATGCAGCGAAATAAATGTGAAAGTTAAATGCAACTGCATATGAAAAATACAGAATCATCAACAATATTCCGAGTGACATATTTCTTAGATTAGCCAATTTTAAGTTTCTTTCCTAAGCCTCTTTAAAAGAGGGGTATACATCGCTGGAACGAACAAGACTAGAGCTCTCAATCATGTTATAAAATGTTTATGCAGCGAAAAAATGTGAATGTTAAATGCAACTGTATATGAAAAATACAGAATCATCAACAATATTCACAGAGACATATTTCCTAGATTAGTCAATTTTAAGTTGCTTTCCTAAGCCTCTATCAACGAGTGTTGTACATCATTGGAAACAACAAAATAAGAGCTTTCAATCACGTTATAAAAGGTTTATGCAGCGAAAAAAAATTGAAAATTAAATACAAATGTATATGAAAAATATAGAATCACCAACAATATTCCCAGTGTCATATTTCCTAGGTGGGTCAATTTTAAGTTCCTTTTCTAAACCTCTTTCAACCTGAATTTTACATCGTTGGAAAGAATAAACTAAGGGCTTCCTATCAAGCTTTAAACGGTTTATGCAGCGAAAAAATGTGAAAGTTAAATGCAACTGTCTATGAAAAATACAAAATCTACAACAATATTCCCAGTGTCACATTTGCTAGATGAGTCAATTTTAAGTTTCTTTCCTAAGCCTCTTCAAACGAGAGGTATACATCGCTGGAAAGGACAAGATAAGAGCTCTCAATCAAGCTATAAACGGTTTATACAGCGAGAAAAATGTAAAAGTTAAAAGCAACTGTATATGAAAAATGCAGAATCATCAATAATATTCCCAGTGACATATTTCTTAGATTAGTCAATTTTAAGTTTCTTTCCTAAGCCTCTTCAAACGAGGGGTATACATCGCTCGAAAGAATAAGACTACAGCTTTCGATCAAGCTATAAACGGTTTATACAGCGAAAGAAATGTGAATGTTAAATGCAACTGTATATGAAAAATACAGAATCATCAATAATATTTCCAGTGACATATTTCTTAGATTAGTCAATTTTAAGTTTCTTTCCTAAGCCTCTTCAAACGAGAGGTATACATCGCTCGAAAGAACAAGACTACAGCTTTCAATCAAGCTATAAACGGTTTATACAGCGAAAAAATGTGAATGTTAAATGCAACTGTATATGAAAAATACAGAATCATCAATAATATTCCCAGTGATATATTTCTTAGATTAGTCAATTTTAAGTTTCTTTCCTAAGCCTCTTCAAACGAGGGGTATACATCGCTGGAAAGAACAAGACTAGAGCTCTCAATCAAGCTACAAACGGTTTATACAGCGAAAAAAATGTGAAAGTTAAATGCAACTGTATATGATAAATACAGAATCATCAACGATATTTCCAGTGACATATTTCTTAGATTAGTCAATTTTAAGTTGCTTTCCTAAGCCTCTTCAAACGAGAGGTATACATCGCTGGAAAGAACAAGACTTGAGCTCTCAATCAAGCTATAAACGGTTTATACAGCGAAAAAATGTGAATGTTAAATGCAACTGTATTTGAAAAATACAGAATCATCAATAATATTCCCAGTGACATATTTCTTAGATTAGTTAATTTTAAGTTTCTTTCCTAAGCCTCTTCAAACGAGAGGTATACATCGCTGGAAAGAACAAGACTAGAGCTCTCAATCAAGCTATAAACGGTTTATACAGCGAAAAAAATGTGAAAGTTAAATGCAACTGTATATGAAAAATACAGAATCATCAACAATATTCCCAGTGACATATTTCTTAGATTGGTCAATTTTAAGTTTCTTTCCTAAGCCTCTTCAAACGAGAGGTATACATCGCTGGAAAAATCAAGACTAGGGCTCTCAATCAAGCTATAAACGGTTTACGCAGCGAAATAAATGTGAAAGTTAAATGCAACTGTATGTGAAAAATACAGAATCATCAACAATATTCCCAGTGACATATTTCTTATATTAGTCAATTTTAAGTTTCTTTCCTAAGCTTCTTTAAAAGAGCGGTATACATCGCTGGAACGAACAAGACTAGAGCTCTCAATCAAGTCATAAAGGGTTTATGCAGCGAAAAAATATGAAAGTTAAATGCAACTGTATATGAAAAATACAGAATCATCAATAATATTCCCAGTGACATATTTCTTACATTAGTCAATTTTAAGTTTCTTTCCTAAGCCTCTTCAAACGAGAGGTATACATCCCTCGAAAGAATAAGACTACAGCTTTCAATCAAGCTATAAACGGTTTATACAGCGAAAAAATATGAATGTTAAATGCAACTGTATATGAAAAATACAGAATCATCAATAATATTCCCAGTGACATATTTGCTAGATGAGTCAATTTTAAGTTTCTTTCCTAAGCCTCTTCAAACGAGAGGTATACATCGCTGGAAAGAACAAGACTTGAGCTCTCAATCAAGCTATAAACGGTTTATACAGCAAAAATTGTGAATGTTAAATGCAACTGTATTTGAAAAATACAGAATCATCAATAATATTCCCAGTGACATATTTCTTAGATTAGTTAATTTTAAGTTTCTTTCCTAAGCCTCTTCAAACGAGAGGTATACATCGCTGGAAAGAACAAGACTAGAGCTCTCAATCAAGCTATAAACGGTTTATACAGCGAAAAAAATGTGAAAGTTAAATGCAACTGTATATGAAAAATACAGAATCATCAACAATATTCCCAGTGACATATTTCTTAGATTGGTCAATTTTAAGTTTCTTTCCTAAGCCTCTTCAAACGAGAGGTATACATCGCTGGAAAAATCAAGACTAGGGCTCTCAATCAAGCTATAAACGGTTTACGCAGCGAAATAAATGTGAAAGTTAAATGCAACTGTATGTGAAAAATACAGAATCATCAACAATATTCCCAGTGACATATTTCTTATATTAGTCAATTTTAAGTTTCTTTCCTAAGCTTCTTTAAAAGAGCGGTATACATCGCTGGAACGAACAAGACTAGAGCTCTCAATCAAGTCATAAAGGGTTTATGCAGCGAAATAAATGTGAAAGTTAAATGCAACTGTATATGAAAAATACAGAATCATCAGCAATATTCACAGAGACATATTTCCTAGATCAGTCAATTTTAAGTTGCTTTCCTAAGCCTCTATCAACGAGAGTTGTACATCATTGGAAACAACAAAATAAGAGCTTTCAATCACGTTATAAAAGGTTTATCCAGCGAAAAAAATTTGAAAATTAAATACAAATGTATATGAAAAATACAGAATCACCAACAATATTTCCAGTGCCATATTTTCTAGGTGAGTCAATTTTAAGTTCCTTTTCTAAACATCTTTCAACCTGAATTTTACATCGTTGGAAAGAATAAACTAAGGGCTTCCTACCAAGCTTTAAACGGTTTATGCAGCGAAAAAATGTGAAAGTTAAATACAACTGTATATGAAAGATAAAGAATCGTAAGCAATATTCCCAGTGTCATATTTGCTAGATGAGTCAATTTTAAGTTTCTTTCCTAAGCCTCTTCAAACGAGAGGTATACATCGCTGGAAAGAACAAGATTAGAGCTCCCAATAAGGCTCTAAATGGTTGAAGCAACAAAAGAAATGTGAAAGTTAAATGCAACTGTATATGAAAAATACAGAATCATCAATAATATTCCCAGTGACATATTTCTTACATTAGTCAATTTTAAGTTTCTTTCCTAAGCCTCTTCAAACGAGAGGTATACATCCCTCGAAAGAATAAGACTACAGCTTTCAATCAAGCTATAAACGGTTTATACAGCGAAAAAATATGAATGTTAAATGCAACTGTATATGAAAAATACAGAATCATCAATAATATTCCCAGTGACATATTTGCTAGATGAGTCAATTTTAAGTTTCTTTCCTAAGCCTCTTCAAACGAGAGGTATACATCGCTGGAAAGAACAAGACTTGAGCTCTCAATCAAGCTATAAACGGTTTATACAGCGAAAAAATGTGAATGTTAAATGCAACTGTATTTGAAAAATACAGAATCATCAATAATATTCCCAGTGACATATTTCTTAGATTAGTCAATTTTAAGTTTCTTTCCTAAGCCTCTTCAAACGAGAGGTATACATCGCTGGAAAGAACAAGACTAGAGCTCTCAATCAAGCTATAAACGGTTTATACAGCGAAAAAAATGTGAAAGTTAAATGCAACTGTATATGAAAAATACAGAATCATCAACAATATTCCCAGTGACATATTTCTTAGATTAGTCAATTTTAAGTTTCTTTCCTAAGCCTCTTCAAACGAGAGGTATACATCGCTGGAAAAATCAAGACTAGGGCTCTCAATCAAGCTATAAACGGTTTACGCAGCGAAATAAATGTGAAAGTTAAATGCAACTGTATATGAAAAATACAGAATCATCAACAATATTCCCAGTGACATATTTCTTATATTAGTCAATTTTAAGTTTCTTTCCTAAGCTTCTTTAAAAGAGCGGTATACATCGCTGGAACGAACAAGACTAGAGCTCTCAACCAAGTCATAAACGGTTTATGCAGCGAAATAAATGTGAAAGTTAAATGCAACTGTATATGAAAAATACAGAATCATCAGCAATATTCACAGAGACATATTTCCTAGATCAGTCAATTTTAAGTTGCTTTCCTAAGCCTCTATCAACGAGAGTTGTACATCATTGGAAACAACAAAATAAGAGCTTTCAATCACGTTATAAAAGGTTTATGCAGCGAAAAAAATTTGAAAATTAAATACAAATGTATATGAAAAATACAGAATCACCAACAATATTTCCAGTGCCATATTTCCTAGGTGAGTCAATTTTAAGTTCCTTTTCTAAACATCTTTCAACCTGAATTTTACATCGTTGGAAAGAATAAACTAAGGGCTTCCTACCAAGCTTTAAACGGTTTATGCAGCGAAAAAATGTGAAAGTTAAATACAACTGTATATGAAAGATAAAGAATCGTAAACAATATTCCCAGTGTCATATTTGCTAGATGAGTCAATTTTAAGTTTCGTTCCTAAGCCTCTTCAAACTAGAGGTATACATCGCTAGAAAGGACAAGATAAGAGCTCTCAATCAAGCTATAAACGGTTTATACAGCGAGAAAAATGTAAAAGTTAAAAGCAACTGTATTTGAAAAATACAGAATCATCAACAATATTCCCAGTGACATATTTCTTAGATTAGTCAATTTTAAGTTTCTTTCCTAAGCTTCTTAAACCGAGACGTATACATCGCTGGAAAGGACAAGATAAGAGCTCTCAATCAAGCTATAAGCGGTTTATACAGCGAGAAAAATGTAAAAGTTAAATGCAACTGTATATAAAAAATACAGAATCATCAACAATATTCCCAGTGACATATTTCTTAGATTATTCAATTTTAAGTTTCTTTCCTAAGCCTCTTAAACCGAGAGGTATACAGAGCTGGAAAGAACAAGACTACAGCTTTCAATCAAGCTATAAATCGTTTATACAGCGAAAAAAAATGTGAATGTTAAATGCAACTGTATATGAAAAATACAGAATCATCAATAATATTCCCAGTGACATATTTCTTACATTAGTCAATTTTAAGTTTCTTTCCTAAGCCTCTTCAAACGAGAGGTATACATCGCTCGAAAGAACAAGACTACAGCTTTCAATCAAGCTATAAACGGTTTATACAGCGAAAAAATGTGACTGTTAAATGCAACTGTATATGAAAAATACAGAATCATCAATAATATTCCCAGTGACATATTTCTTAGATTAGTCCATTTTAAGTTTCTTTCCTAAGCCTCTTCAAACGAGAGGTATACATGGCTGGAAAGAACAAGACTAGAGCTCTCAATCAAGCTATAAACGGTTTATACAGCGAAAAAAATGTGAAAGTTAAATGCAACTGTATATGAAAAATACAGAATCATCAACAATATTCCCAATGACATATTACTTAGATTAGTCAATTTTAAGTTTCTTTCCTAAGCCTCTTTAAAAGAGGGGTATACATCGCTGGAACGAACAAGACTAGGGCTCTCAATCAAGCTATAAACGGTTTATGCAGCGAAATAAATGTGAAAGTTAAATGCAACTGTATATGAAAAATACAGAATCATCAACAATATTCCGAGTGACATATTTCTTAGATTAGCCAATTTTAAGTTTCTTTCCTAAGCCTCTTTAAAAGAGCGGTATACATCGCTGGAACGAACAAGACTAGAGCTCTCAATCAAGTTATAAACGGTTTATACAGAGAGATAAATGTGAAATTTAAATGCAACTGTCTATGAAAAATACAAAATCATCAACAATATTCCCAGTGACATATTTCCTAGATGACTCAATTTAAAGTTCCTTCCCTAAACCTCCTTCAAGCTGAGTTTTACAATTTTAAGTTTCTTTCCTAAGCCTCTTTAAAAGAGGGGTATACATCGCTGGAACGAACAAGACTAGAGCTCTCAATCAAGCTATAAACGGTTTATACAGCGAAAAAAATGTGAAAGTTAAATGCAACTGTATATGAAAAATACAGAATCATCAACAATATTCCCAGTGACATATTTCTTAGATTAATCAATTTTAAGTTTCTTTCCTAAGCCTCTTAAACCGAGAGGTATACATTACTGGAAAGAACAAGACTACAGCTTTCAATCAAGCTATAAACATTTTATACAGCGAAAAAAATGTGAAAGTTAAATGCAACTTTATATGAAAAATACAGAATCATCAACAATATTCCCAATGACATATTACTTAGATTAGTCAATTTTAAGTTGCTTTCCTAAGCCTCTTCAAACGAGCGGTATATATCGCTGGAAAGAACAAGACTAGGGCTCTCAATCAAGCTATAAACGGTTTATGCAGCGAAATAAATGTGAAAGTTAAATGCAACTGCATATGAAAAATACAGAATCATCAACAATATTCCGAGTGACATATTTCTTAGATTAGCCAATTTTAAGTTTCTTTCCTAAGCCTCTTTAAAAGAGGGGTATACATCGCTGGAACGAACAAGACTAGAGCTCTCAATCATGTTATAAAATGTTTATGCAGCGAAAAAATGTGAATGTTAAATGCAACTGTATATGAAAAATACAGAATCATCAACAATATTCACAGAGACATATTTCCTAGATTAGTCAATTTTAAGTTGCTTTCCTAAGCCTCTATCAACGAGTGTTGTACATCATTGGAAACAACAAAATAAGAGCTTTCAATCACGTTATAAAAGGTTTATGCAGCGAAAAAAAATTGAAAATTAAATACAAATGTATATGAAAAATATAGAATCACCAACAATATTCCCAGTGTCATATTTCCTAGGTGGGTCAATTTTAAGTTCCTTTTCTAAACCTCTTTCAACCTGAATTTTACATCGTTGGAAAGAATAAACTAAGGGCTTCCTATCAAGCTTTAAACGGTTTATGCAGCGAAAAAATGTGAAAGTTAAATGCAACTGTCTATGAAAAATACAAAATCTACAACAATATTCCCAGTGTCACATTTGCTAGATGAGTCAATTTTAAGTTTCTTTCCTAAGCCTCTTCAAACGAGAGGTATACATCGCTGGAAAGGACAAGATAAGAGCTCTCAATCAAGCTATAAACGGTTTATACAGCGAGAAAAATGTAAAAGTTAAAAGCAACTGTATATGAAAAATGCAGAATCATCAATAATATTCCCAGTGACATATTTCTTAGATTAGTCAATTTTAAGTTTCTTTCCTAAGCCTCTTCAAACGAGGGGTATACATCGCTCGAAAGAATAAGACTGCAGCTTTCGATCAAGCTATAAACGGTTTATACAGCGAAAGAAATGTGAATGTTAAATGCAACTGTATATGAAAAATACAGAATCATCAATAATATTTCCAGTGACATATTTCTTAGATTAGTCAATTTTAAGTTTCTTTCCTAAGCCTCTTCAAACGAGAGGTATACATCGCTCGAAAGAACAAGACTACAGCTTTCAATCAAGCTATAAACGGTTTATACAGCGAAAAAATGTGAATGTTAAATGCAACTGTATATGAAAAATACAGAATCATCAATAATATTCCCAGTGATATATTTCTTAGATTAGTCAATTTTAAGTTTCTTTCCTAAGCCTCTTCAAACGAGGGGTATACATCGCTGGAAAGAACAAGACTAGAGCTCTCAATCAAGCTACAAACGGTTTATACAGCGAAAAAAATGTGAAAGTTAAATGCAACTGTATATGATAAATACAGAATCATCAACGATATTTCCAGTGACATATTTCTTAGATTAGTCAATTTTAAGTTGCTTTCCTAAGCCTCTTCAAACGAGGGGTATATATCGCTGGAAAGAACAAGACTGGGGCTCTCAATCAAGCTATAAACGGTTTATGCAGCGAAATAAATGTGAAAGTTAAATGCAACTGTATATGAAAAATACAGAATCGTCAACAATATTCCCAGTGACATATTGCCTAGATTAGTCAATTTTAATTACATTTCCTAAGCCTCTTTAAACGAGATGTATACATCGCTGGAAAGGAAAAGATAAGAGCTCTCAATCAAGCTATAAACGGTTTATACAGCGAGAAAAATGTAAAAGTTAAATGCAACTGTATATGAAAAATACAGAATCATCAACAATATTCCCAGTGACATATTTCTTAGATTAGTCAATTTTAAGTTTCTTTCCTAAGCCTCTTAAACCGAGAGGTATACATCGCTGGAAAGAACAAGACTAGAGCTCTCAATCAAGCTATAAACGGTTTATACAGCGAGAAAAATGTAAAAGTTAAATGCAACTGTATATGAAAAATACAGAATCATCAACAATATTCCGAGTGACATATTTCTTAGATTAGCCAATTTTAAGTTTCTTTCCTAAGCCTCTTTAAAAGAGCGGTATACATCGCTGGAACGAACAAGACTAGAGCTCTCAATCAAGTTATAAACGGTTTATACAGAGAGATAAATGTGAAAGTTAAATGCAACTGTCTATGAAAAATACAAAATCATCAACAATATTCCCAGTGACATATTTCCTAGATGACTCAATTTAAAGTTCTTTCCCTAAACCTCCTTCAAGCTGAGTTTTACAATTTTAAGTTTCTTTCCTAAGCCTCTTTAAAAGAGGGGTATACATCGCTGGAACGAACAAGACTAGAGCTCTCAATCAAGCTATAAACGGTTTATACAGCGAAAAAAATGTGAAAGTTAAATGCAACTGTATATGAAAAATACAGAATCATCAACAATATTCCCAGTGACATATTTCTTATATTAATCAATTTTAAGTTTCTTTCCTAAGCCTCTTAAACCGAGAGGTATACATTACTGGAAAGAACAAGACTACAGCTTTCAATCAAGCTATAAACGGTTTATACAGCGAAAAAAATGTGAATGTTGAATGCAACTGTATATGAAAAATACAGAATCATCAATAATATTCCCAGTGACACATTTCTTAGATTAGTCAATTTTAAGTTTCTTTCCTAAGCCTCTTCAAACGAGAGGTATAAATCGCTGGAAAGAACAAGACTAGAGCTCTCAATCAAGCTATAAACGGTTTATACAGCGAAAAAAATATGAAAGTTAAATGCAACTGTATATGAAAAATACAGAATCATCAACAATATTCCCAGTGACATATTTCTTAGATTAATCAATTTTTAGTTTCTTTCCTAAGCCTCTTCAGACGAGAGGTATACATCGCTCGAAAGAACAAGACTACAGCTTTCAATCAAGCTATAAACGGTTTATACAGCGAAAAAATGTGAATGTTAAATGCAACTGTATATGAAAAATACAGAATCATCAACAATATTCCCAGTGACATATTTCTTAGATTAATCAATTTTAAGTTGCTTTCCTAAGCCTCTATCAACGAGAGTTGTACATCATTGGAAACAACAAAATAAGAGCTTTCAATCACGTTATAAAAGGTTTATGCAGCGAAAAAAATTGAAAATTAAATACAAATGTATATGAAAAATATAGAATCACCAACAATATTCCCAGTGTCATATTTCCTAGGTGGGTCAATTTTAAGTTCCTTTTCTAAACCTCTTTCAACCTGAATTTTACATCGTTGGAAAGAATAAACTAAGGGCTTCCTATCAAGCTTTAAACGGTTTATGCAGCGAAAAAATGTGAAAGTTAGATGCAACTGTCTATGAAAAATACAAAATCTACAACAATATTCCCAGTGTCACATTTGCTAGATGAGTAAATTTTAAGTTTCTTTTCTAAGCCTCTTCAAACGAGAGGTATACATCGCTGGAAAGAACAAGATTAGAGCTCCCAATAAAGCTATAAATGCTTGATGCAACAAAAGAAATGTGAAAGTTAAATGCAACTGTATATGAAAAATACAGAATCATCAACAATATTCCCAGTGACATATTGCCTAGATTAGTCAATTTTAATTACATTTCCTAAGCCTCTTCAAACGAGAGGTATACATCGCTGGAAAGGACAAGATAAGAGCTCTCAATCAAGCTATAAACGGTTTATACAGCGAGAAAAATGTAAAAGTTAAAAGCAACTGTATATGAAAAATGCAGAATCATCAATAATATTCCCAGTGACATATTTCTTAGATTAGTCAATTTTAAGTTTCTTTCCTAAGCCTCTTCAAACGAGAGGTATACATCGCTCGAAAGAACAAGACTACAGCTTTCAATCAAGCTATAAACGGTTTATACAGCGAAAAAATGTGAATGTTAAATGCAACTGTATATGAAAAATACAGAATCATCAATAATATTCCCAGTGATATATTTCTTAGATTAGTCAATTTTAAGTTTCTTTCCTAAGCCTCCTCAAACGAGGGGTATACATCGCTGGAAAGAACAAGACTACAGCTTTCAATCAAGCTATAAACGGTTTATACAGCGAAAAAAATGTGAATGTTGAATGCAACTGTATATGAAAAATACAGAATCATCAATAATATTCCCAGTGACACATTTCTTAGATTAGTCAATTTTAAGTTTCTTTCCTAAGCCTCTTCAAACGAGAGGTATAAATCGCTGGAAAGAACAAGACTAGAGCTCTCAATCAAGCTATAAACGGTTTATACAGCGAAAAAAATATGAAAGTTAAATGCAACTGTATATGAAAAATACAGAATCATCAACAATATTCCCAGTGACATATTTCTTAGATTAATCAATTTTTAGTTTCTTTCCTAAGCCTCTTCAGACGAGAGGTATACATCGCTCGAAAGAACAAGACTACAGCTTTCAATCAAGCTATAAACGGTTTATACAGCGAAAAAATGTGAATGTTAAATGCAACTGTATATGAAAAATACAGAATCATCAACAATATTCCCAGTGACATATTTCTTAGATTAATCAATTTTAAGTTGCTTTCCTAAGCCTCTATCAACGAGAGTTGTACATCATTGGAAACAACAAAATAAGAGCTTTCAATCACGTTATAAAAGGTTTATGCAGCGAAAAAAATTGAAAATTAAATACAAATGTATATGAAAAATATAGAATCACCAACAATATTCCCAGTGTCATATTTCCTAGGTGGGTCAATTTTAAGTTCCTTTTCTAAACCTCTTTCAACCTGAATTTTACATCGTTGGAAAGAATAAACTAAGGGCTTCCTATCAAGCTTTAAACGGTTTATGCAGCGAAAAAATGTGAAAGTTAGATGCAACTGTCTATGAAAAATACAAAATCTACAACAATATTCCCAGTGTCACATTTGCTAGATGAGTAAATTTTAAGTTTCTTTTCTAAGCCTCTTCAAACGAGAGGTATACATCGCTGGAAAGAACAAGATTAGAGCTCCCAATAAAGCTATAAATGCTTGATGCAACAAAAGAAATGTGAAAGTTAAATGCAACTGTATATGAAAAATACAGAATCATCAACAATATTCCCAGTGACATATTGCCTAGATTAGTCAATTTTAATTACATTTCCTAAGCCTCTTCAAACGAGAGGTATACATCGCTGGAAAGGACAAGATAAGAGCTCTCAATCAAGCTATAAACGGTTTATACAGCGAGAAAAATGTAAAAGTTAAAAGCAACTGTATATGAAAAATGCAGAATCATCAATAATATTCCCAGTGACATATTTCTTAGATTAGTCAATTTTAAGTTTCTTTCCTAAGCCTCTTCAAACGAGAGGTATACATCGCTCGAAAGAACAAGACTACAGCTTTCAATCAAGCTATAAACGGTTTATACAGCGAAAAAATGTGAATGTTAAATGCAACTGTATATGAAAAATACAGAATCATCAATAATATTCCCAGTGATATATTTCTTAGATTAGTCAATTTTAAGTTTCTTTCCTAAGCCTCCTCAAACGAGGGGTATACATCGCTGGAAAGAACAAGACTGGAGCTCTCAATCAAGCTACAAACGGTTTATACAGCGAAAAAAATGTGAAAGTTAAATGCAACTGTATATGATAAATACAGAATCATCAACGATATTCCCAGTGACATATTTCTTAGATTAGTAAATTTTAAGTTGCTTTCCTAAGCCTCTTCAAACGAGGGGTATATATCGCTGGAAAGAACAAGACTGGGGCTCTCAATCAAGCTATAAACGGTTTATGCAGCGAAATAAATGTGAAAGTTAAATGCAACTGTATATGAAAAATACAGAATCGTCAACAATATTCCCAGTGACATATTGCCTAGATTAGTCAATTTTAATTACATTTCCTAAGCCTCTTTAAACGAGATGTATACATCGCTGGAAAGGAAAAGATAAGAGCTCTCAATCAAGCTATAAACGGTTTATACAGCGAGAAAAATGTAAAAGTTAAATGCAACTGTATATGAAAAATACAGAATCATCAACAATATTCCGAGTGACATATTTCTTAGATTAGCCAATTTTAAGTTTCTTTCCTAAGCCTCTTTAAAAGAGCGGTATACATCGCTGGAACGAACAAGACTAGAGCTCTCAATCAAGTTACAAACGGTTTATACAGAGAGATAAATGTGAAAGTTAAATGCAACTATCTATGAAAAATACAAAATCATCAACAATATTCCCAGTGACATATTTCCTAGATGACTCAATTTAAAGTTCTTTCCCTAAACCTCCTTCAAGCTGAGTTTTACAATTTTAAGTTTCTTTCCTAAGCCTCTTTAAAAGAGGGGTATACATCGCTGGAACGAACAAGACTAGAGCTCTCAATCAAGCTATAAACGGTTTATACAGCGAAAAAATGTGAAAGTTAAATGCAACTGTATATGAAAAATACAGAATCATCAACAATATTCCCAGTGACATATTTCTTAGATTAATCAATTTTAAGTTGCTTTCCTAAGCCTCTATCAACGAGAGTTGTACATCATTGGAAACAACAAAATAAGAGCTTTCAATCACGTTATAAAATGTTTATGCAGCGAAAAAAATTGAAAATTAAATACAAATGTATATGAAAAATATAGAATCACCAACAATATTCCCAGTGTCATATTTCCTAGGTGGGTCAATTTTAAGTTCCTTTTCTAAACCTCTTTCAACCTGAATTTTACATCGTTGGAAAGAATAAACTAAGGGCTTCCTATCAAGCTTTAAACGGTTTATGCAGCGAAAAAATGTGAAAGTTAGATGCAACTGTCTATGAAAAATACAAAATCTACAACAATATTCCCAGTGTCACATTTGCTAGATGAGTCAATTTTAAGTTTCTTTTCTAAGCCTCTTCAAACGAGAGGTATACATCGCTGGAAAGAACAAGATTAGAGCTCCCAATAAAGCTATAAATGCTTGATGCAACAAAAGAAATGTGGAAGTTAAATGCAACTGTATATGAAAAATACAGAATCATCAACAATATTCCCAGTGACATATTGCCTAGATTAGTCAATTTTAATTACATTTCCTAAGCCTCTTCAAACGAGAGGTATACATCGCTGGAAAGGACAAGATAAGAGCTCTCAATCAAGCTATAAACGGTTTATACAGCGAGAAAAATGTAAAAGTTAAAAGCAACTGTATATGAAAAATGCAGAATCATCAATAATATTCCCAGTGACATATTTCTTATATTAGTCAATTTTAAGTTTCTTTCCTAAGCCTCTTCAAACGAGAGGTATACATCGCTCGAAAGAATAAGACTGCAGCTGTCGATCAAGCTATAAACGGTTTATACAGCGAAAGAAATGTGAATGTTAAATTCAACTGTATATGAAAAATACAGAATCATCAACAATATTCCGAGTGACATATTTCTTAGATTAGCCAATTTTAAGTTTCTTTCCTAAGCATCTTTAAAAGAGCGGTATACATCGCTGGAACGAACAAGACCAGAGCTCTCAATCAAGCTATAAACGGTTTATACAGCGAAAAAAATGTGAAAGTTAAATGCAACTGTATATGAAAAATACAGAATCATCAACAATATTCCCAGTGACATATTTCTTATATTAATCAATTTTAAGTTTCTTTCCTATGCCTCTTAAACCGAGAGGTATACATTACTGGAAAGAACAAGACTACAGCTTTCAATCAAGCTATAAACGGTTTATACAGCGAAAAAAATGTGAATGTTGAATGCAACTGTATATGAAAAATACAGAATCATCAACAATATTCCCAGTGACATATTTCTTAGATTAATCAATTTTTAGTTTCTTTCCTAAGCCTCTTCAGACGAGAGGTATACATCGCTCGAAAGAACAAGACTACAGCTTTCAATCAAGCTATAAACGGTTTATACAGCGAAAAAATGTGAATGTTAAATGCAACTGTATATGAAAAATACAGAATCATCAACAATATTCACAGAGACATATTTCCTAGATTAGTCAATTTTAAGTTGCTTTCCTAAGCCTCTATCAACGAGAGTTGTACATCATTGGAAACAACAAAATAAGAGCTTTCAATCACGTTATAAAAGGTTTATGCAGCGAAAAAAAATTGAAAATTAAATACAAATGTATATGAAAAATATAGAATCACCAACAATATTCCCAGTGTCATATTTCCTAGGTGGGTCAATTTTAAGTTCCTTTTCTAAACCTCTTTCAACCTGAATTTTACATCGTTGGAAAGAATAAACTAAGGGCTTCCTATCAAGCTATAAACGGTTTACGCAGCGAAATAAATGTGAAAGTTAGATGCAACTGTCTATGAAAAATACAAAATCTACAACAATATTCCCAGTGTCACATTTGCTAGATGAGTCAATTTTAAGTTTCTTTTCTAAGCCTCTTCAAACGAGAGGTATACATCGCTGGAAAGAACAAGATTAGAGCTCCCAATGAAGCTATAAATGCTTGATGCAACAAAAGAAATGTGAAAGTTAAATGCAACTGTATATGAAAAATACAGAATCATCAACAATATTCCCAGTGACATATTGCCTAGATTAGTCAATTTTAATTACATTTCCTAAGCCTCTTCAAACGAGAGGTATACATCGCTGGAAAGGACAAGATAAGAGCTCTCAATCAAGCTATAAACGGTTTATACAGCGAAAGAAATGTGAATGTTAAATGCAACTGTATATGAAAAATACAGGATCATCAATAATATTTCCAGTGACATATTTCTTAGATTAGTCAATTTTAAGTTTCTTTCCTAAGCCTCTTCAAACGAGAGGTATACATCGCTCGAAAGAACAAGACTACAGCTTTCAATCAAGCTATAAACGGTTTATACAGCGAAAAAATGTGAATGTTAAATGCAACTGTATATGAAAAATACAGAATCATCAATAATATTCCCAGTGATATATTTCTTAGATTAGTCAATTTTAAGTTTCTTTCCTAAGCCTCTTCAAACCGAGAGGTATACATCGCTGGAAAGAACAAGACTAGAGCTCTCAATCAAGCTACAAACGGTTTATACAGCGAAAAAAATGTGAAAGTTAAATGCAACTGTATATGATAAATACAGAATCATCAACGATATTCCCAGTGACATATTTCTTAGATTAGTCAATTTTAAGTTGCTTTCCTAAGCCTCTTCAAACGAGGGGTATATATCGCTGGAAAGAACAAGACTGGGGCTCTCAATCAAGCTATAAACGGTTTATGCAGCGAAATAAATGTGAAAGTTAAATGCAACTGTATATGAAAAATACAGAATCGTCAACAATATTCCCAGTGACATATTGCCTAGATTAGTCAATTTTAATTACATTTCCTAAGCCTCTTCAAACGAGATGTATACATCGCTGGAAAAGAAAAGATAAGAGCTCTCAATCAAGCTATAAACGGTTTATACAGCGAGAAAAATGTAAAAGTTAAATGCAACTGTATATGAAAAATACAGAATCATCAACAATATTCCCAGTGACATATTTCTTAGATTAGTCAATTTTAAGTTTCTTTCCTAAGCCTCTTAAACCGAGAGGTATACAGTGCTGGAAAGAACAAGACTACAGCTTTCAATCAAGCTATAAACGGTTTATACAGCGAAAAAAATGTGAATGTTGAATGCAACTGTATATGAAAAATACAGAATCATCAATAATATTCCCAGTGACATATTTCTTAGATTAGTCAATTTTAAGTTTCTTTCCTAAGCCTCTTCAAACGAGAGATATACATCGCTCGAAAGAACAAGACTACAGCTTTCAATCAAGCTATAAACGGTTTATACAGCGAAAAAATGTGAATATTAAATGCAACTGTATACGAAAAATACAGAATCATCAATAATATTCCCAGTGACATATTTCTTAGATTAGTCAATTTTAAGTTTCTTTCCTAAGCCTCTTCAAACGAGAGGTATACATCGCTGGAAAGGACAAGATAAGAGCTCTCAATCAAGCTATAAACGGTTTATACAGCGGGAAAAATGTAAAAGTTAAAAGCAACTGTATATGAAAAATACAGAATCATCAACAATATTCCCAGTGACATATTTCTTAGATTAGTCAATTTTAAGTTTCTTTCCTAAGCCTCTTCAAACGAGAGGTATACATCGCTCGAAAGAATAAACGATCAAGCTATAAACGGTTTATAGAGCGAAAGAAATGTGAATGTTAAATGCAACTGTATATGAAAAATACAGAATCATCAACAATATTCCCAGTGACATATTTCTTAGATTAGTCAATTTTAAGTTTCTTTCCTAAGCCTCTTAAACCGAGAGGTATACATCGCTGGAAAGAACAAGACTAGAGCTCTCAATCAAGCTATAAACGGTTTATACAGCGAGAAAAATGTAAAAGTTAAATGCAACTGTATATGAAAAATACAGAATCATCAACAATATTCCGAGTGACATATTTCTTAGATTAGCCAATTTTAAGTTTCTTTCCTAAGCCTCTTTAAAAGAGCGGTATACATCGCTGGAACGAACAAGACTAGAGCTCTCAATCAAGTTATAAACGGTTTATAAAGAGAGATAAATGTGAAAGTTAAATGCAACTGTCTATGAAAAATACAAAATCATCAACAATATTCCCAGTGACATATTTCCTAGATGACTCAATTTAAAGTTCTTTCCCTAAACCTCCTTCAAGCTGAGTTTTACAATTTTAAGTTTCTTTCCTAAGCCTCTTTAAAAGAGGGGTATACATCGCTGGAACGAACAAGACTAGAGCTCTCAATCAAGCTATAAACGGTTTATACAGCGAAAAAAATGTGAAAGTTAAATGCAACTGTATATGAAAAATACAGAATCATCAACAATATTCCCAGTGACATATTTCTTATATTAATCAATTTTAAGTTTCTTTCCTAAGCCTCTTAAACCGAGAGGTATACATTACTGGAAAGAACAAGACTACAGCTTTCAATCAAGCTATAAACGGTTTATACAGCGAAAAAAATGTGAATGTTGAATGCAACTGTATATGAAAAATACAGAATCATCAATAATATTCCCAGTGACACATTTCTTAGATTAGTCAATTTTAAGTTTCTTTCCTAAGCCTCTTCAAACGAGAGGTATAAATCGCTGGAAAGAACAAGACTAGAGCTCTCAATCAAGCTATAAACGGTTTATACAGCGAAAAAAATGTGAAAGTTAAATGCAACTGTATATGAAAAATACAGAATCATCAACAATATTCCCAGTGACATATTTCTTAGATTAATCAATTTTTAGTTTCTTTCCTAAGCCTCTTCAGACGAGAGGTATACATCGCTCGAAAGAACAAGACTACAGCTTTCAATCAAGCTATAAACGGTTTATACAGCGAAAAAATGTGAATGTTAAATGCAACTGTATATGAAAAATACAGAATCATCAACAATATTCACAGTGACATATTTCCTAGATGAGTCAATTTTAAGTTCCTTTCCTAAGCCTCTTTCAACGAGAGTTTTACATCGCTGGAAAGAACAAAATAATGGCTTTCAATCGCGCTATAAGGTGTTTATGCAGCGAAAAAAAATTGAAAATTAAATACAACTCTATGTGAAAAATACAGGATCACCAACAATATTCCCAGTGTCATATTTCCTAGGTGGGTCAATTTTAAGTTCCTTTTCTAAACCTCTTTCAACCTGAATTTTACATCGTTGGAAAGAATAAACAAAGGGCTTCCTATCAAGCTTTAAACGGTTTATGCAGCGAAAAAATGTGAAAGTTAGATGCAACTGTCTATGAAAAATACAAAATCTACAACAATATTCCCAGTGTCACATTTGCTAGATGAGTCAATTTTAAGTTTCTTTTCTAAGCCTCTTCAAACGAGAGGTATACATCGCTGGAAAGAACAAGATTAGAGCTCCCAATAAAGCTATAAATGCTTGATGCAATAAAAGAAATGTGAAAGTTAAATGCAACTGTATATGAAAAATACAGAATCATCAACAATATTCCCAGTGACATATTGCCTAGATTAGTCAATTTTAATTACATTTCCTAAGCCTCTTCAAACGAGAGGTATACATCGCTGGAAAGGACAAGATAAGAGCTCTCAATCAAGCTATAAACGGTTTATACAGCGAGAAAAATGTAAAAGTTAAAAGCAACTGTATATGAAAAATGCAGAATCATCAATAATATTCCTAGTGACATATTTCTTAGATTAGTCAATTTTAAGTTTCTTTCCTAAGCCTCTTCAAACGAGAGGTATACATCGCTCGAAAGAATAAGACTGCAGCTTTCGATCAAGCTATAAACGGTTTATACAGCGAAAGAAATGTGAATGTTAAATGCAACTGTATATGAAAAATACAGAATCATCAACAATATTCCGAGTGACATATTTCTTAGATTAGCCAATTTTAAGTTTCTTTCCTAAGCCTCTTTAAAAGAGCGGTATACATCGCTGGAACGAACAAGACTAGAGCTCTCAATCAAGTTATAAACGGTTTATACAGAGAGATAAATGTGAAAGTTAAATGCAACTGTCTATGAAAAATACAAAATCATCAACAATATTCCCAGTGACATATTTCCTAGATGACTCAATTTAAAGTTCTTTCCCTAAACCTCCTTCAAGCTGAGTTTTACAATTTTAAGTTTCTTTCCTAAGCCTCTTTAAAAGAGGGGTATACATCGCTGGAACGAACAAGACTAGAGTTCTCAATCAAGCTATAAACGGTTTATACAGCGAAAAAAATGTGAAAGTTAAATGCAACTGTATATGAAAAATACAGAATCATCAACAATATTCCCAGTGACATATTTCTTATATTAATCAATTTTAAGTTTCTTTCCTAAGCCTCTTAAACCGAGAGGTATACATTACTGGAAAGAACAAGACTACAGCTTTCAATCAAGCTATAAACGGTTTATACAGCGAAAAAAATGTGAATGTTGAATGCAACTGTATATGAAAAATACAGAATCATCAATAATATTCCCAGTGACACATTTCTTAGATTAGTCAATTTTAAGTTTCTTTCCTAAGCCTCTTCAAACGAGAGGTATAAATCGCTGGAAAGAACAAGACAAGAGCTCTCAATCAAGCTATAAACGGTTTATACAGCGAAAAAAATGTGAAAGTTAAATGCAACTGTATATGAAAAATACAGAATCATCAACAATATTCCCAGTGACATATTTCTTAGATTAATCAATTTTTAGTTTCTTTCCTAAGCCTCTTCAGACGAGAGGTATACATCGCTCGAAAGAACAAGACTACAGCTTTCAATCAAGCTATAAACGGTTTATACAGCGAAAAAATTTGAATGTTAAATGCAACTGTATATGAAAAATACAGAATCATCAACAATATTCACAGAGACATATTTCCTAGATGAGTCAATTTTAAGTTGCTTTCCTAAGCCTCTATCAACGAGAGTTGTACATCATTGGAAAGAACAAAATAATGGCTTTCAATCGCGCTATAAGGTGTTTATGCAGCGAAAAAAAATTGAAAATTAAATACAAATGTATATGAAAAATATAGAATCACCAACAATATTCCCAGTGTCATATTTCCTAGGTGGGTCAATTTTAAGTTCCTTTTCTAAACCTCTTTCAACCTGAATTTTACATCGTTGGAAAGAATAAACTAAGGGCTTCCTATCAAGCTATAAACGGTTTACGCAGCGAAATAAATGTGAAAGTTAGATGCAACTGTCTATGAAAAATACAAAATCTACAACAATATTCCCAGTGTCACATTTGCTAGATGAGTCAATTTTAAGTTTCTTTTCTAAGCCTCTTCAAACGAGAGGTACACATCGCTGGAAAGAACAAGATTAGAGCTCCCAATAAAGCTATAAATGCTTGATGCAACAAAAGAAATGTGAAAGTTAAATGCAACTGTATATGAAAAATACAGAATCATCAACAATATTCCCAGTGACATATTGCCTAGATTAGTCAATTTTAATTACATTTCCTAAGCCTCTTCAAACGAGAGGTATACATCGCTGGAAAGGACAAGATAAGAGCTCTCAGTCAAGCTATAAACGGTTTATACAGCGGGAAAAATGTAAAAGTTAAAAGCAACTGTATATGAAAAATACAGAATCATCAACAATATTCCCAGTGACATATTTCTTAGATTAGTCAATTTTAAGTTTCTTTCCTAAGCCTCTTCAAACGAGGGGTATACATCGCTCGAAAGAATAAGACTGCAGCTTTCGATCAAGCTATAAACGGTTTATACAGCGAAAGAAATGTGAATGTTAAATGCAACTGTAAATGAAAAATACAGGATCATCAATAATATTTCCAGTGACATATTTCTTAGATTAGTCAATTTTAAGTTTCTTTCCTAAGCCTCTTCAAACGAGAGGTATACATCGCTCGAAAGAACAAGACTACAGCTTTCAATCAAGCTATAAACGGTTTATACAGCGAAAAAATGTGAATGTTAAATGCAACTGTATATGAAAAATACAGAATCATCAATAATATTCCCAGTGATATATTTCTTAGATTAGTCAATTTTAAGTTTCTTTCCTAACCCTCTTCAACCGAGGGGTATACATCGCTGGAAAGAACAAGACTAGAGCTCTCAATCAAGCTACAAACGGTTTATACAGCGAAAAAAATGTGAAAGTTAAATTCAACTGTATATGATAAATACAGAATCATCAACGATATTCCCAGTGACATATTTCTTAGATTAGTCAATTTTAAGTTGCTTTCCTAAGCCTCTTCAAACGAGGGGTATATATCGCTGGAAAGAACAAGACTGGGGCTCTCAATCAAGCTATAAACGGTTTATGCAGCGAAATAAATGTGAAAGTTAAATGCAACTGTATATGAAAAATACAGAATCGTCAACAATATTCCCAGTGACATATTGCCTAGATTAGTCAATTTTAATTACATTTCCTAAGCCTCTTCAAACGAGATGTATACATCGCTGGAAAAGAAAAGATAAGAGCTCTCAATCAAGCTATAAACGGTTTATACAGCGAGAAAAATGTAAAAGTTAAATGCAACTGTATATGAAAAATACAGAATCATCAACAATATTCCCAGTGACATATTTCTTAGATTAGTCAATTTTAAGTTTCTTTCCTAAGCCTCTTAAACCGAGAGGTATACAGTGCTGGAAAGAACAAGACTACAGCTTTCAATCAAGCTGTAAACGGTTTATACAGCGAAAAAAATGTGAATGTTGAATGCAACTGTATATGAAAAATACAGAATCATCAATAATATTCCCAGTGACATATTTCTTAGATTAGTCAATTTTAAGTTTCTTTCCTAAGCCTCTTCAAACGAGAGGTATACATCGCTCGAAAGAACAAGACTACAGCTTTCAATCAAGCTATAAACGGTTTATACAGCGAAAAAATGTGAATATTAAATGCAACTGTATACGAAAAATACAGAATCATCAATAACAACAAGACTAGAGCTCTCAATCAAGCTACAAACGGTTTATACAGCGAAAGAAATGTGAAAGTTAAATGCAACTGTATATGAAAAATACAGAATCATCAACAATATTCCCAGTGACATATTTCTTAGATTAGTCAATTTTAAGTTGCTTTCCTAAGCTTCTTTAAAAGAGCGGTATACATCGCTGGAACGAACAAGACTAGAGCTCTCAATCTAGTCATAAACGGTTTATGCAGCGAAATAAATGTGAAAGTTAAATGCAACTGTATATGATAAATACAGAATCATCAACGATATTCCCAGTGACATATTTCTTAGATTAGTCAATTTTAAGTTGCTTTCCTAAGCCTCTTCAAACGAGGGGTATATATCGCTGGAAAGAACAAGACTGGGGCTCTCAATCAAGCTATAAACGGTTTATGCAGCGAAATAAATGTGAAAGTTAAATGCAACTGTATATGAAAAATACAGAATCGTCAACAATATTCCCAGTGACATATTGCCTAGATTAGTCAATTTTAATTACATTTCCTAAGCCTCTTCAAACGAGATGTATACATCGCTGGAAAAGAAAAGATAAGAGCTCTCAATCAAGCTATAAACGGTTTATACAGCGAGAAAAATGTAAAAGTTAAATGCAACTGTATATGAAAAATACAGAATCATCAACAATATTCCCAGTGACATATTTCTTAGATTAGTCAATTTTAAGTTTCTTTCCTAAGCCTCTTAAAACGAGAGGTATACAGTGCTGGAAAGAACAAGACTACAGCTTTCAATCAAGCTATAAACGGTTTATACAGCGAAAAAAATGTGAATGTTGAATGCAACTGTATATGAAAAATACAGAATCATCAATAATATTCCCAGTGACATATTTCTTAGATTAGTCAATTTTAAGTTTCTTTCCTAAGCCTCTTCAAACGAGAGGTATACATCGCTCGAAAGAACAAGACTACAGCTTTCAATCAAGCTATAAACGGTTTATACAGCGAAAAAATGTGAATATTAAATGCAACTGTATACGAAAAATACAGAATCATCAATAACAACAAGACTAGAGCTCTCAATCAAGCTACAAACGGTTTATACAGCGAAAGAAATGTGAAAGTTAAATGCAACTGTATATGAAAAATACAGAATCATCAACAATATTCCCAGTGACATATTTCTTAGATTAGTCAATTTTAAGTTTCTTTCCTAAGCTTCTTTAAAAGAGCGGTATACATCGCTGGAACGAACAAGACTAGAGCTCTCAATCTAGTCATAAACGGTTTATGCAGCGAAATAAATGTGAAAGTTAAATGCAACTGTATATGAAAAATACAGAATCATCAATAATATTCCCAGTGATATATTTCTTAGATTAGTCAATTTTAAGTTTCTTTCCTAAGCCTCTTCAAACGAGAGGTATACATCGCTCGAAAGAACAAGACTACAGCTTTAAATCAAGCTATAAACGGTTTATACAGCGAAAAAATGTGAATGTTAAATGCAACTGTATATGAAAAATACAGAATCATCAATAATATTCCCAGTGATATATTTCTTAGATTAGTCAATTTTAAGTTTCTTTCCTAAGCCTCTTCAAACGAGGGGTATACATCGCTGGAAAGAACAAGACTAGAGCTCTCAATCAAGCTACAAACGGTTTATACAGCGAAAAAAATGTGAAAGTTAAATGCAACTGTATATGATAAATACAGAATCATCAACGATATTCCCAGTGACATATTTCTTAGATTAGTCAATTTTAAGTTGCTTTCCTAAGCCTCTTCAAACGAGGGGTATATATCGCTGGAAAGAAGAAGACTGGGGCTCTCAATCAAGCTATAAACGGTTTATGCAGCGAAATAAATGTGAAAGTTAAATGCAACTGTATATGAAAAATACAGAATCGTCAACAATATTCCCAGTGACATATTGCCTAGATTAGTCAATTTTAATTACATTTCCTAAGCCTCTTCAAACGAGATGTATACATCGCTGGAAAAGAAAAGATAAGAGCTCTCAATCAAGCTATAAACGGTTTATACAGCGAGAAAAATGTAAAAGTTAAATGCAACTGTATATGAAAAATACAGAATCATCAACAATATTCCCAGTGACATATTTCTTAGATTAGTCAATTTTAAGTTTCTTTCCTAAGCCTCTTAAACCGAGAGGTATACAGTGCTGGAAACAACAAGACTACAGCTTTCAATCAAGCTATAAACGGTTTATACAGCGAAAAAAATGTGAATGTTGAATGCAACTGTATATGAAAAATACATAATCATCAATAATATTCCCAGTGACATATTTCTTAGATTAGTCAATTTTAAGTTTCTTTCCTAAGCCTCTTCAAACGAGAGGTATACATCGCTCGAAAGAACAAGACTACAGCTTTCAATCAAGCTATAAACGGTTTATACAGCGAAAAAATGTGAATATTAAATGCAACTGTCTACGAAAAATACAGAATCATCAATAATATTCCCAGTGACATATTTCTTAGATTAGTCAATTTTAAGTTGCTTTCCTAAGCCTCTTCAAACGAGAGGTATACATCGCTGGAAAGGACAAGATAAGAGCTCTCAATCAAGCTATAAACGGTTTATACAGCGGGAAAAATGTAAAAGTTAAAAGCAACTGTATATGAAAAATACAGAATCATCAACAATATTCCCAGTGACATATTTCTTAGATTAGTCAATTTTAAGTTTCTTTCCTAAGCCTCTTCAAACGAGAGGTATACATCGCTCGAAAGAACAAGACTACAGCTTTCAATCAAGCTATAAACGGTTTATACAGCGAAAAAATGTGAATATTAAATGCAACTGTCTACGAAAAATACAGAATCATCAATAATATTCCCAGTGACATATTTCTTAGATTAGTCAATTTTAAGTTGCTTTCCTAAGCCTCTTCAAACGAGGGATATATATCGCTGGAAAGAACAAGACTAGAGCTCTCAACCAAGCTATAAACGGTTTATACAGCGAGAAAAATGTAAAAGTTAAATGCAACTGTATATGAAAAATACAGAATCGTCAACAATATTCCCAGTGACATATTGCCTAGATTAGTCAATTTTAATTACATTTCCTAAGCCTCTTCAAACGAGATGTATACATCGCTGGAAAGGAAAAGACAAGAGCTCTCAATCAAGCTATAAACGGTTTATACAGCGAGAAAAATGTAAAAGTTAAATGCAACTGTATATGAAAAATACAGAATCATCAACAATATTCCCAGTGACATATTTCTTAGATTAGTCAATTTTAAGTTGCTTTCCTAAGCTTCTTTAAAAGAGCGGTATACATCGCTGGAACGAACAAGACTAGAGCTCTCAATCTAGTCATAAACGGTTTATGCAGCGAAATAAATGTGAAAGTTAAATGCAACTGTATATGAAAAATACAGAATCATCAATAATATTCCCAGTGATATATTTCTTAGATTAGTCAATTTTAAGTTTCTTTCCTAAGCCTCTTCAAACGAGAGGTATACATCGCTCGAAAGAACAAGACTACAGCTTTCAATCAAGCTATAAACGGTTTATACAGCGAAAAAATGTGAATGTTAAATGCAACTGTATATGAAAAATACAGAATCATCAATAATATTCCCAGTGATATATTTCTTAGATTAGTCAATTTTAAGTTTCTTTCCTAAGCCTCTTCAAACGAGGGGTATACATCGCTGGAAAGAACAAGACTAGAGCTCTCAATCAAGCTACAAACGGTTTATACAGCGAAAAAAATGTGAAAGTTAAATGCAACTGTATATGATAAATACAGAATCATCAACGATATTCCCAGTGACATATTTCTTAGATTAGTCAATTTTAAGTTGCTTTCCTAAGCCTCTTCAAACGAGGGGTATATATCGCTGGAAAGAAGAAGACTGGGGCTCTCAATCAAGCTATAAACGGTTTATGCAGCGAAATAAATGTGAAAGTTAAATGCAACTGTATATGAAAAATACAGAATCGTCAACAATATTCCCAGTGACATATTGCCTAGATTAGTCAATTTTAATTACATTTCCTAAGCCTCTTCAAACGAGATGTATGCATCGCTGGAAAAGAAAAGATAAGAGCTCTCAATCAAGCTGTAAACGGTTTATACAGCGAGAAAAATGTAAAAGTTAAATGCAACTGTATATGAAAAATACAGAATCATCAACAATATTCCCAGTGACATATTTCTTAGATTAGTCAATTTTAAGTTTCTTTCCTAAGCCTCTTAAACCGAGAGGTATACAGTGCTGGAAACAACAAGACTACAGCTTTCAATCAAGCTATAAACGGTTTATACAGCGAAAAAAATGTGAATGTTGAATGCAACTGTATATGAAAAATACATAATCATCAATAATATTCCCAGTGACATATTTCTTAGATTACTCAATTTTAAGTTTCTTTCCTAAGCCTCTTCAAACGAGAGGTATACATCGTTCGAAAGAACAAGACTACAGCTTTCAATCAAGCTATAAACGGTTTATACAGCGAAAAAATGTGAATATTAAATGCAACTGTCTACGAAAAATACAGAATCATCAATAATATTCCCAGTGACATATTTCTTAGATTAGTCAATTTTAAGTTGCTTTCCTAAGCCTCTTCAAACGAGAGGTATACATCGCTGGAAAGGACAAGATAAGAGCTCTCAATCAAGCTATAAACGGTTTATACAGCGGGAAAAATGTAAAAGTTAAAAGCAACTGTATATGAAAAATACAGAATCATCAACAATATTCCCAGTGACATATTTCTTAGATTAGTCAATTTTAAGTTTCTTTCCTAAGCCTCTTCAAACGAGAGGTATACATCGCTCGAAAGAACAAGACTACAGCTTTCAATCAAGCTATAAACGGTTTATACAGCGAAAAAATGTGAATATTAAATGCAACTGTCTACGAAAAATACAGAATCATCAATAATATTCCCAGTGACATATTTCTTAGATTAGTCAATTTTAAGTTGCTTTCCTAAGCCTCTTCAAACGAGGGATATATATCGCTGGAAAGAACAAGACTAGAGCTCTCAACCAAGCTATAAACGGTTTATACAGCGAGAAAAATGTAAAAGTTAAATGCAACTGTATATGAAAAATACAGAATCGTCAACAATATTCCCAGTGACATATTGCCTAGATTAGTCAATTTTAATTACATTTCCTAAGCCTCTTCAAACGAGATGTATACATCGCTGGAAAGGAAAAGACAAGAGCTCTCAATCAAGCTATAAACGGTTTATACAGCGAGAAAAATGTAAAAGTTAAATGCAACTGTATATGAAAAATACAGAATCATCAACAATATTCCCAGTGACATATTTCTTAGATTAGTCAATTTTAAGTTTCTTTCCTAAGCCTCTTAAACCGAGAGGTATACATCGCTGGAAAGAACAAGACTAGAGCTCTCAATCAAGCTATAAACGGTTTATACAGCGAGAAAAATGTAAAAGTTAAATGCAACTGTATATGAAAAATACAGAATCGTCAACAATATTCCCAGTGACATATTGCCTAGATTAGTTAATTTTAAGTTTCTTTCCTAAGCCTCTTCAAACGAGAGGTATACATCGCTCGAAAGAATAAGACTACAGCTTTCGATCAAGCTATAAACGGTTTATACAGCGAAAGAATGTTAAATGCAACTGTATATGAAAAATACAGAATCATCAATAATATTCCCAGTGACATATTTCTTAGATTAGTCAATTTTAAGTTTCTTTCCTAAGTCTCTTCAAACGAGAGGTATACATCGCTCGAAAGAACAAGACTACAGCTTTCAATCAAGCTATAAACGGTTTATACAGCGAAAAAATGTGAATGTTAAATGCAACTGTATATGAAAAATTCAGACATATTTCTTAGATTAGTTAATTTTAAGTTTCTTTCCTAAGCCTCTTCAAACGAGAGGTATACATCGCTCGAAAGAACAAGACTACAGCTTTCAATCAATCTATAAACGGTTTATACAGCGAAACAATGTGAATATTAAATGCAACTATATACGAAAAATACAGAATCATCAATAATATTCCCAGTGACATATTTCTTAGATTAGTCAATTTTAAGTTTCTTTCCTAAGCCTCTTCAAACGAGGGGTATACATCGCTGGAAAGAACAAGACTAGAGCTCTCAATCAAGCTACAAACGGTTTATACAGCGAAAGAAATGTGAAAGTTAAATGCAACTGTATATGAAAAATACAGAATCATCAACAATATTCCCAGTGACATATTTCTTAGATTAGTCAATTTTAAGTTGCTTTCCTAAGCTTCTTTAAAAGAGCGGTATACATCGCTGGAACGAACAAGACTAGAGCTCTCAATCCAGTCATAAACGGTTTATGCAGCGAAATAAATGTGAAAGTTAAATGCAACTGTATATGAAAAATACAGAATCATCAATAATATTCCCAGTGATATATTTCTTAGATTAGTCAATTTTAAGTTTCTTTCCTAAGCCTCTTCAAACGAGGGGTATACATCGCTGGAAAGAACAAGACTAGAGCTCTCAATCAAGCTACAAACGGTTTATACAGCGAAAAAAATGTGAAAGTTAAATGCAACTGTATATGATAAATACAGAGTCATCAACGATATTCCCAGTGACATATTTCTTAGATTAGTCAATTTTAAGTTGCTTTCCTAAGCCTCTTCAAACGAGGGGTATATATCGCTGGAAAGAACAAGACAGGGGCTCTCAATCAAGCTATAAACGGTTTATGCAGCGAAATAAATGTGAAAGTTAAATGCAACTGTATATGAAAAATACAGAATCGTCAACAATATTCCCAGTGACATATTGCCTAGATTAGTCAATTTTAATTACATTTCCTAAGCCTCTTCAAACGAGATGTATACATCGCTGGAAAGGAAAAGATAAGAGCTCTCAATCAAGCTATAAACGGTTTATACAGCGAGAAAAATGTAAAAGTTAAATGCAACTGTATATGAAAAATACAGAATCATCAACAATATTCCCAGTGACATATTTCTTAGATTAGTCAATTTTAAGTTTCTTTCCTAAGCCTCTTAAACCGAGAGGTATACAGTGCTGGAAAGAACAAGACTACAGCTTTCAATCAAGCTATAAACGGTTTATACAGCGAAAAAAATGTGAATGTTGAATGCAACTGTATATGAAAAATGCAGAATCATCAATAATATTCCCAGTGACATATTTCTAAGATTAGTCAATTTTAAGTTTCTTTCCTAAGCCTCTTCAAATGAGAGGTATACATCGCTCGAAAGAACAAGACTACAGCTTTCAATCAAGCTATAAACGGTTTATACAGCGAAAAAATGTGAATATTAAATGCAACTGTATACGAAAAATACAGAATCATCAATAATATTCCCAGTGACATATTTCTTAGATTAGTCAATTTTAAGTTTCTTTCCTAAGCCTCTTCAAACGAGAGGTATACATCGCTGGAAAGGACAAGATAAGAGCTCTCAATCAAGCTATAAACGGTTTATACAGCGAGAAAAATGTAAAAGTTAAATGCAACTGTATATGAAAAATACAGAATCATCAACAATATTCCCAGTGACATATTTCTTAGATTAGTCAATTTTAAGTTTCTTTCCTAAGCCTCTTCAAACGAGAGGTATACATCGATCGAAAGAATAAACGATCAAGCTATAAACGGTTTATAGAGCGAAAGAAATGTGAATGTTAAATGCAACTGTATATGAAAAATACAGAATCATCAACAATATTCCCAGTGACATATTTCTTAGATTAGTCAATTTTAAGTTGCTTTCCTAAGCCTCTTCAAACGAGGGATATATATCGCTGGAAAGAACAAGACTAGGGCTCTCAATCAAGCTATAAACGGTTTATGCAGCGAAATAAATGTGAAAGTTAAATGCAACTGTATATGAAAAATACAGAATCGTCAACAATATTCCCAGTGACATATTGCCTAGATTAGTCAATTTTAATTACATTTCCTAAGCCTCTTCAAACGAGATGTATACATCGCTGGAAAGGAAAAGACAAGAGCTCTCAATTAAGCTATAAACGGTTTATACAGCGAGAAAAATGTAAAAGTTAAATGCAACTGTATATGAAAAATACAGAATCATCAACAATATTCCCAGTGACATATTTCTTAGATTAGTCAATTTTAAGTTTCTTTCCTAAGCCTCTTAAACCGAGAGGTATACATCGCTGGAAAGAACAAGACTAGAGCTCTCAATCAAGCTATAAACGGTTTATACAGCGAGAAAAATGTAAAAGTTAAATGCAACTGTATATGAAAAATACAGAATCGTCAACAATATTCCCAGTGACATATTGCCTAGATTAGTTAATTTTAAGTTTCTTTCCTAAGCCTCTTCAAACGAGAGGTATACATCGCTCGAAAGAATAAGACTACAGCTTTCGATCAAGCTATAAACGGTTTATACAGCGAAAGACATTTGAATGTTAAATGCAACTGTATATGAAAAATACAGAATCATCAATAATATTCCCAGTGACATATTTCTTAGATTAGTCAATTTTAAGTTTCTTTCCTAAGTCTCTTCAAACGAGAGGTATACATCGCTCGAAAGAACAAGACTACAGCTTTCAATCAAGCTATAAACGGTTTATACAGCGAAAAAATGTGAATGTTAAATGCAACTGTATATGAAAAATTCAGACATATTTCTTAGATTAGTCAATTTTAAGTTTCTTTCCTAAGCCTCTTCAAACGAGAGGTATACATCGCTCGAAAGAACAAGACTACAGCTTTCAATCAAGCTATAAACGGTTTATACAGCGAAACAATGTGAATATTAAATGCAACTGTATACGAAAAATACAGAATCATCAATAATATTCCCAGTGACATATTTCTTAGATTAGTCAATTTTAAGTTTCTTTCCTAAGCCTCTTCAAACGAGGGGTATACATCGCTGGAAAGAACAAGACTAGAGCTCTCAATCAAGCTACAAACGGTTTATACAGCGAAAGAAATGTGAAAGTTAAATGCAACTGTATATGAAAAATACAGAATCATCAACAATATTCCCAGTGACATATTTCTTAGATTAGTCAATTTTAAGTTTCTTTCCTAAGCCTCTTCAAACGAGAGGTATACATCGCTCGAAAGAACAAGACTACAGCTTTCAATCAAGCTATAAACGGTTTATACAGCGAAAGAAATGTGAATGTTAAATGCAACTGTATATGAAAAATACAGGATCATCAATAATATTTCCAGTGACATATTTCTTAGATTAGTCAATTTTAAGTTTCTTTCCTAAGCCTCTTCAAACGAGAGGTATACATTGCTCGAAAGAACAAGACTACAGCTTTCAATCAAGCTATAAACGGTTTATACAGCGAAAAAATGTGAATGTTAAATGCACCTGTATATGAAAAATACAGAATCATCAATAATATTCCCAGTGATATATTTCTTAGATTAGTCAATTTTAAGTTTCTTTCCTAAGCCTCTTCAAACGAGGGGTATACATCGCTGGAAAGAACAAGACTAGAGCTCTCAATCAAGCTACAAACGGTTTATACAGCGAAAAAAATGTGAAAGTTAAATGCAACTGTATATGATAAATACAGAATCATCAACGATATTCCCAGTGACATATTTCTTAGATTAGTCAATTTTAAGTTGCTTTCCTAAGCCTCTTCAAACGAGGGGTATATATCGCTGGAAAGAACAAGACTGGGGCTCTCAATCAAGCTATAAACGGTTTATGCAGCGAAATAAATGTGAAAGTTAAATGCAACTGTATATGAAAAATACGGAATCGTCAAAAATATTCCCAGTGACATATTGCCTAGATTAGTCAATTTTAATTAAATTTCCTAAGCCTCTTCAAACGAGATGTATACATCGCTGGAAAAGAAAAGATAAGAGCTCTCAATCAAGCTATAAACGGTTTATACAGCGAGAAAAATGTAAAAGTTAAATGCAACTGTATATGAAAAATACAGAATCATCAACAATATTCCCAGTGACATATTTCTTAGATTAGTCAATTTTAAGTTTCTTTCCTAAGCCTCTTAAACCGAGAGATATACAGTGCTGGAAAGAACAAGACTACAGCTTTCAATCAAGCTATAAACGGTTTATACAGCGAAAAAAATGTGAATGTTGAATGCAACTGTATATGAAAAATACAGAATCATCAATAATATTCCCAGTGACATATTTCTTAGATTAGTCAATTTTAAGTTTCTTTCCTAAGCCTCTTCAAACGAGAGGTATACATCGCTCGAAAGAACAAGACTACAGCTTTCAATCAAGCTATAAACGGTTTATACAGCGAAAAAATGTGAATATTAAATGCAACTGTATACGAAAAATACAGAATCATCAATAACAACAAGACTAGAGCTCTCAATCAAGCTACAAACGGTTTATACAGCGAAAGAAATGTGAAAGTTAAATGCAACTGTATATGAAAAATACAGAATCATCAACAATATTCCCAGTGACATATTTCTTAGATTAGTCAATTTTAAGTTGCTTTCCTAAGCTTCTTTAAAAGAGCGGTATACATCGCTGGAACGAACAAGACTAGAGCTCTCAATCTAGTCATAAACGGTTTATGCAGCGAAATAAATGTGAAAGTTAAATGCAACTGTATATGAAAAATACAGAATAATATCCCAGTGATATATTTCTTAGATTAGTCAATTTTAAGTTTCTTTCCTAAGCCTCTTCAAACGAGAGGTATACATCGCTCGAAAGAATAAACGATCAAGCTATAAACGGTTTATAGAGCGAAAGAAATGTGAATGTTAAATGCAACTGTATATGAAAAATACAGAATCATCAACAATATTCCCAGTGACATATTTCTTAGATTAGTCAATTTTAAGTTGCTTTCCTAAGCCTCTTCAAACGAGGGATATATATCGCTGGAAAGAACAAGACTAGAGCTCTCAATCAAGCTATAAACGGTTTATACAGCGAGAAAAATGTAAAAGTTAAATGCAACTGTATATGAAAAATACAGAATCGTCAACAATATTCCCAGTGACATATTGCCTAGATTAGTCAATTTTAATTACATTTCCTAAGCCTCTTCAAACGAGATGTATACATCGCTGGAAAGGAAAAGACAAGAGCTCTCAATCAAGCTATAAACGGTTTATACAGCGAGAAAAATGTAAAATTTAAATGCAACTGTATATGAAAAATACAGAATCATCAACAATATTCCCAGTGACATATTTCTTAGATTAGTCAATTTTAAGTTTCTTTCCTAAGCCTCTTAAACCGAGAGGTATACATCGCTGGAAAGAACAAGACTAGAGCTCTCAATCAAGCTATAAACGGTTTATACAGCGAGAAAAATGTAAAAGTTAAATGCAACTGTATATGAAAAATACAGAATCGTCAACAATATTCCCAGTGACATATTGCCTAGATTAGTTAATTTTAAGTTTCTTTCCTAAGCCTCTTCAAACGAGAGGTATACATCGCTCGAAAGAATAAGACTACAGCTTTCGATCAAGCTATAAACGGTTTATACAGCGAAAGAAATTTGAATGTTAAATGCAACTGTATATGAAAAATACAGAATCATCAATAATATTCCCAGTGACATATTTCTTAGATTAGTCAATTTTAAGTTTCTTTCCTAAGTCTCTTCAAACGAGAGGTATACATCGCTCGAAAGAACAAGACTACAGCTTTCAATCAAGCTATAAACGGTTTATACAGCGAAAAAATGTGAATGTTAAATGCAACTGTATATGAAAAATTCAGACATATTTCTTAGATTAGTCAATTTTAAGTTTCTTTCCTAAGCCTCTTCAAACGAGAGGTATACATCGCTCGAAAGAACAAGACTACAGCTTTCAATCAATCTATAAACGGTTTATACAGCGAAACAATGTGAATATTAAATGCAACTGTATATGAAAAATACAAAATCACCAACAATATTCCCAGTGACATATTTCCTAGATCAGTCAATTTTAAGTTTCTATCCTAAGCCTCTTCAAACGAGAGGTATACAGCGCTGGAAAGAACCAGATAACGGCTGTCAATCACGCTATAAATGTTTTATGCAGCGAAAAAAATGTGAAAATTAAATGCAACTGTATATGAAAAATACAGAATCATCAACAATATTCCCAGTGACATATTTCTTAGATTAGTCAATTTTAAGTTGCTTTCCTAAGCTTCTTTAAAAGAGCGGTATACATCGCTGGAACGAACAAGACTAGAGCTCTCAATCTAGTCATAAACGGTTTATGCAGCGAAATAAATGTGAAAGTTAAATGCAACTGTATATGAAAAATACAGAATCATCAATAATATTCCCAGTGATATATTTCTTAGATTAGTCAATTTTAAGTTTCTTTCCTAGCCTCTTCAAACGAGGGGTATACATCGCTGGAAAGAACAAGACTAGAGCTCTCAATCAAGCTACAAACGGTTTATACAGCGAAAAAAATGTGAAAGTTAAATGCAACTGTATATGATAAATACAGAGTCATCAACGATATTCCCAGTGACATATTTCTTAGATTAGTCAATTTTAAGTTGCTTTCCTAAGCCTCTTCAAACGAGGGGTATATATCGCTGGAAAGAACAAGACAGGGGCTCTCAATCAAGCTATAAACGGTTTATGCAGCGAAATAAATGTGAAAGTTAAATGCAACTGTATATGAAAAATACAGAATCGTCAACAATATTCCCAGTGACATATTGCCTAGATTAGTCAATTTTAATTACATTTCCTAAGCCTCTTCAAACGAGATGTATACATCGCTGGAAAGGAAAAGATAAGAGCTCTCAATCAAGCTATAAACGGTTTATACAGCGAGAAAAATGTAAAAGTTAAACGCAACTGTATATGAAAAATACAGAATCATCAACAATATTCCCAGTGACATATTTCTTAGATTAGTCAATTTTAAGTTTCTTTCCTAAGCCTCTTAAACCGAGAGGTATACAGTGCTGGAAAGAACAAGACTACAGCTTTCAATCAAGCTATAAACGGTTTATACAGCGAAAAAAATGTGAATGTTGAATGCAACTGTATATGAAAAATGCAGAATCATCAATAATATTCCCAGTGACATATTTCTTAGATTAGTCAATTTTAAGTTTCTTTCCTAAGCCTCTTCAAACGAGAGGTATACATCGCTCGAAAGAACAAGACTACAGCTTTCAATCAAGCTATAAACGGTTTATACAGCGAAAAAATGTGAATATTAAATGCAACTGTATACGAAAAATACAGAATCATCAACAATATTCCCAGTGACATATTTCTTAGATTAGTCAATTTTAAGTTTCTTTCCTAAGCCTCTTCAAACGAGAGGTATACATCGCTGGAAAGGACAAGATAAGAGCTCTCAATCAAGCTATAAACGGTTTATACAGCGGGAAAAATGTAAAAGTTAAAAGCAACTGTATATGAAAAATACAGAATCATCAACAATATTCCCAGTGACATATTTCTTAGATTAGTCAATTTTAAGTTTCTTTCCTAAGCCTCTTCAAACGAGAGGTATACATCGATCGAAAGAATAAACGATCAAGCTATAAACGGTTTATAGAGCGAAAGAAATGTGAATGTTAAATGCAACTGTATATGAAAAATACAGAATCATCAACAATATTCCCAGTGACATATTTCTTAGATTAGTCAATTTTAAGTTGCTTTCCTAAGCCTCTTCAAACGAGGGGTATATATCGCTGGAGAGAACACGACTGGGGCTCTCAATCAAGCTATAAACGGTTTATGCAGCGAAATAAATGTGAAAGTTAAATGCAACTGTATATGAAAAATACAGAATCGTCAACAATATTCCCAGTGACATATTGCCTAGATTAGTCAATTTTAATTACATTTCCTAAGCCTCTTCAAACGTATATGAAACTGTATATGAAAAATACAGATTCATCAACAATATTCCCAGTGACATATTTCTTAGATTAGTCAATTTTAAGTTTCTTTCCTAAGCCTCTTCAAACGAGAGGTATACATCGCTCGAAAGAACAAGACTACAGCTTTCAATCAAGCTATAAACGGTTTATACAGCGAAAGAAATGTGAATGTTAAATGCAACTGTATATGAAAAATACAGAATCATCAACAATATTCCCAGTGACATATTTCTTAGATTAGTCAATTTTCAGTTGCTTTCCTAAGCCTCTTCAAACGAGGGATATATATCGCTGGAAAGAACAAGACTAGGGCTCTCAATCAAGCTATAAACGGTTTATACAGCGAGAAAAATGTAAAAGTTAAATGCAACTGTATATGAAAAATACAGAATCATCAACAATATTCCCAGTGACATATTTCTTAGATTGGTCAATTTTAAGTTTCTTTCTTAAGCCTCTTAAACCGAGAGGTATACATCGCTGGAAAGAACAAGACTAGAGCTCTCAATCAAGCTATAAACGGTTTATACAGCGAGAAAAATGTAAAAGTTAAATGCAACTGTATATGAAAAATACAGAATCGTCAACAATCTTCCCAGTGACATATTTCTTAGATTAGTCAATTTTAAGTTTCTTTCCTAAGCCTCTTAAACCGAGAGGTATACAGTGCTGGAAAGAACAAGACTACAGCTTTCAATCAAGCTATAAACGGTTTATACAGCGAAAAAAAATGTGAATGTTGAATGCAACTGTATATGAAAAATACAGAATCATCAATAATATTCCCAGTGACATATTTCTTAGATTAGTCAATTTTAAGTTTCTTTCCTAAGCCTCTTCAAACGAGAGGTATACATCGCTCGAAAGAACAAGACTACAGCTTTCAATCAAGCTATAAACGGTTTATACAGCGAAAAAATGTGAATATTAAATGCAACTGTATACGAAAAATACAGAATCATCAATAATATTCCCAGTGACATATTTCTTAGATTAGTCAATTTTAAGTTTCTTTCCTAAGCCTCTTCAAACGAGATGTATACATCGCTGGAAAGGAAAAGACAAGAGCTCTCAATCAAGCTATAAACGGTTTATACAGCGAGAAAAATGTAAAAGTTAAATGCAACTGTATATGAAAAATACAGAATCATCAACAATATTTCCAGTGACATATTTCTTAGATTAGTCAATTTTAAGTTTCTTTCCTAAGCCTCTTAAACCGAGAGGTATACATCGCTGGAAAGAACAAGACTAGAGCTCTCAATCAAGCTATAAACGGTTTATACAGCGAGAAAAATGTAAAAGTTAAATGCAACTGTATATCAAAAATACAGAATCGTCAACAATATTCCCAGTGACATATTGCCTAGATTAGTTAATTTTAAGTTTCTTTCCTAACCCTCTTCAAACGAGAGGTATACATCGCTCGACAGAATAAGACTACAGCTTTCGATCAAGCTATAAACGGTTTATACAGCGAGAAAAATGTAAAAGTTAAATGCAACTGTATATGAAAAATACAGAATCATCAATAATATTCCCAGTGACATATTTCTTAGATTAGTCAATTTTAAGTTTCTTTCCTAAGTCTCTTCAAACGAGAGGTATACATCGCTCGAAAGAACAAGACTACAGCTTTCAATCAAGCTATAAACGGTTTATACAGCGAAAAAATGTGAATGTTAAATGCAACTGTATATGAAAAATTCAGACATATTTCTTAGATTAGTCAATTTTAAGTTTCTTCCCTAAGCCTCTTCAAACGAGAGGTATACATCGCTCGAAAGAACAAGACTACAGCTTTCAATCAAGCTATAAACGGTTTATACAGCGAAACAATGTGAATATTAAATGCAACTGTATACGAAAAATACAGAATCATCAATAATATTCCCAGTGACATATTTCTTAGATTAGTCAATTTTAAGTTTCTTTCCTAAGCCTCTTCAAACGAGGGGTATACATCGCTGGAAAGAACAAGACTAGAGCTCTCAATCAAGCTACAAACGGTTTATACAGCGAAAGAGATGTGAAAGTTAAATGCAACTGTATATGAAAAATACAGAATCATCAACAATATTCCCAGTGACATATTTCTTAGATTAGTCAATTTTAAGTTGCTTTCCTAAGCTTCTTTAAAAGAGCGGTATACATCGCTGGAACGAACAAGACTAGAGCTCTCAATCTAGTCATAAACGGTTTATGCAGCGAAATAAATGTGAAAGTTAAATGCAACTGTATATGAAAAATACAGAATCATCAATAATATTCCCAGTGATATATTTCTTAGATTAGTAAATTTTAAGTTTCTTTCCTAAGCCTCTTCAAACGAGGGGTATACATCGCTGGAAAGAACAAGACTAGAGCTCTCAATCAAGCTACAAACGGTTTATACAGCGAAAAAAATGTGAAAGTTAAATGCAACTGTATATGATAAATACAGAGTCATCAACGATATTCCCAGTGACATATTTCTTAGATTAGTCAATTTTAAGTTGCTTTCCTAAGCCTCTTCAAACGAGGGGTATATATCGCTGGAAAGAACAAGACAGGGGCTCTCAATCAAGCTATAAACGGTTTATGCAGCGAAATAAATGTGAAAGTTAAATGCAACTGTATATGAAAAATACAGAATCGTCAACAATATTCCCAGTGACATATTGCCTAGATTAGTCAATTTTAATTACATTTCCTAAGCCTCTTCAAACGAGATGTATACATCGCTGGAAAGGAAAAGATAAGAGCTCTCAATCAAGCTATAAACGGTTTATACAGCGAGAAAAATGTAAAAGTTAAATGCAACTGTATATGAAAAATACAGAATCATCAACAATATTCCCAGTGACATATTTCTTAGATTAGTCAATTTTAAGTTTCTTTCCTAAGCCTCTTAAACCGAGAGGTATACAGTGCTGGAAAGAACAAGACTACAGCTCTCAATCAAGCTATAAACGGTTTATACAGCGAAAAAAATGTGAATGTTGAATGCAACTGTATATGAAAAATACAGAATCATCAATAATATTCCCAGTGACATATTTCTTAGATTAGTCAATTTTAAGTTTCTTTCCTAAGCCTCTTCAAATGAGAGGTATACATCGCTCGAAAGAACAAGACTACAGCTTTCAATCAAGCTATAAACGGTTTATACAGCGAAAAAATGTGAATATTAAATGCAACTGTATACGAAAAATACAGAATCATCAATAATATTCCCAGTGACATATTTCTTAGATTAGTCAATTTTAAGTTTCTTTCCTAAGCCTCTTCAAACGAGAGGTATACATCGCTGGAAAGGACAAGATAAGAGCTCTCAATCAAGCTATAAACGGTTTATACAGCGGTAAAAATGTAAAAGTTAAAAGCAACTGTATATGAAAAATACAGAATCATCAACAATATTACCAGTGACATATTTCTTAGATTAGTCAATTTTAAGTTTCTTTCCTAAGCCTCTTCAAACGAGAGGTATACATCGATCGAAAGAATAAACGATCAAGCTATAAACGGTTTATAGAGCGAAAGAAATGTGAATGTTAAATGCAACTGTATATGACAAATACAGAATCATCAACAATATTCCCAGTGACATATTTCTTAGATTAGTCAATTTTAAGTTGCTTTCCTAAGCCTCTTCAAACGAGGGATATATATCGCTGGAAAGAACAAGACTAGGGCTCTCAATCAAGCTATAAACGGTTTATGCAGCGAAATAAATGTGAAAGTTAAATGCAACTGTATATGAAAAATACAGAATCGTCAACAATATTCCCAATGACATATTGCCTAGATTAGTCAATTTTAATTACATTTCCTAAGCCTCTTCAAACGAGATGTATACATCGCTGGAAAGGAAAAGACAAGAGCTCTCAATCAAGCTATAAACGGTTTATACAGCGAGAAAAATGTAAAAGTTAAATGCAACTGTATATGAAAAATACAGAATCATCAACAATATTCCCAGTGACATATTTCTTAGATTAGTCAATTTTAAGTTTCTTTCCTAAGCCTCTTAAACCGAGAGGTATACATCGCTGGAAAGAACAAGACTAGAGCTCTCAATCAAGCTATAAATGGTTTATACAGCGAGAAAAATGTAAAAGTTAAATGCAACTGTATATGAAAAATACAGAATCGTCAACAATATTCCCAGTGACATATTGCCTAGATTAGTTAATTTTAAGTTTCTTTCCTAAGCCTCTTCAAACGAGAGGTATACATCGCTCGAAAGAATAAGACTACAGCTTTCGATCAAGCTATAAACGGTTTATACAGCGAAAGAAATTTGAATGTTAAATGCAACTGTATATGAAAAATACAGAATCATCAATAATATTCCCAGTGACATATTTCTTAGATTAGTCAATTTTAAGTTACTTTCCTAAGCCTCTTCAAACGAGGAGTATACATCGCTGGAAAGAACAAGACTAGAGCTCTCAATCAAGCTATAAACGGTTTATACAGCGAGAAAAATGTAAAAGTTAAACGCAACTGTATATGAAAAATACAGAATTGTCAACAATATTCCCAGTGACAGATTGCCTAGATTAGTTAATTTTAAGTTTCTTTCCTAAGCCTCTTCAAACGAGAGGTATACATCGCTCGAAAGAATAAGACTACAGCTTTCGATCAAGCTATAAACGGTTTATACAGCGAAAAAATGTGAATGTTAAATGCAACTGTATATGAAAAATTCAGACATATTTCTTAGATTAGTCAATTTTAAGTTTCTTTCCTAAGCCTCTTCAAACGAGAGGTATACATCGCTCGAAAGAACAAGACTACAGCTTTCAATCAAGCTATAAACGGTTTATACAGCGAAACAATGTGAATATTAAATGCAACTGTATACGAAAAATACAGAATCATCAATAATATTCCCAGTGACATATTTCTTAGATTAGTCAATTTTAAGTTTCTTTCCTAAGCCTCTTCAAACGAGGGGTATACATCGCTGGAAAGAACAAGACTAGAGCTCTCAATCAAGCTACAAACGGTTTATACAGCGAAAGAAATGTGAAAGTTAAATGCAACTGTATATGAAAAATACAGAATCATCAACAATATTCCCAGTGACATATTTCTTAGATTAGTCAATTTTAAGTTGTTTTCCTAAGCCTCTTCAAACGAGGGGTATATATCGCTGGAAAGAACACGACTGGGGCTCTCAATCAAGCTATAAACGGTTTATGCAGCGAAATAAATGTGAAAGTTAAATGCAACTGTATATGAAAAATACAGAATCGTCAACAATATTTCCAGTGACATATTGCCTAGATTAGTCAATTTTAATTACATTTCCTAAGTCTCTTCAAACGAGATGTATACATCGCTGGAAAGGAAAAGATAAGAGCTCTCAATCAAGCTATAAACGGTTTATACAGCGAGAAAAATATAAAAGTTAAATGCAAATGTATATGAAAAATACAGAATCATCAACAATATTCCCAGTGACATATTTCTTAGATTAGTCAATTTTAAGTTTCTTTCCTAAGCCTCTTAAACCGAGAGGTATACATCGCTGGAAAGAACAAGACTAGAGCTCTCAATCAAGCTATAAATGGTTTATACAGCGAGAAAAATGTAAAAGTTAAATGCAACTGTATATGAAAAATACAGAATCGTCAACAATATTCCCAGTGACATATTGCCTAGATTAGTTAATTTTAAGTTTCTTTCCTAAGCCTCTTCAAACGAGAGGTATACATCGCTCGAAAGAATAAGACTACAGCTTTCGATCAAGCTATAAACGGTTTATACAGCGAAAGAAATTTGAATGTTAAATGCAACTGTATATGAAAAATACAGAATCATCAATAATATTCCCAGTGACATATTTCTTAGATTAGTCAATTTTAAGTTACTTTCCTAAGCCTCTTCAAACGAGGAGTATACATCGCTGGAAAGAACAAGACTAGAGCTCTCAATCAAGCTATAAACGGTTTATACAGCGAGAAAAATGTAAAAGTTAAATGCAACTGTATATGAAAAATACAGAATTGTCAACAATATTCCCAGTGACAGATTGCCTAGATTAGTTAATTTTAAGTTTCTTTCCTAAGCCTCTTCAAACGAGAGGTATACATCGCTCGAAAGAATAAGACTACAGCTTTCGATCAAGCTATAAACGGTTTATACAGCGAAAAAATGTGAATGTTAAATGCAACTGTATATGAAAAATTCAGACATATTTCTTAGATTAGTCAATTTTAAGTTTCTTTCCTAAGCCTCTTCAAACGAGAGGTATACATCGCTCGAAAGAACAAGACTACAGCTTTCAATCAAGCTATAAACGGTTTATACAGCGAAACAATGTGAATATTAAATGCAACTGTATACGAAAAATACAGAATCATCAATAATATTCCCAGTGACATATTTCTTAGATTAGTCAATTTTAAGTTTCTTTCCTAAGCCTCTTCAAACGAGGGGTATACATCGCTGGAAAGAACAAGACTAGAGCTCTCAATCAAGCTACAAACGGTTTATACAGCGAAAGAAATGTGAAAGTTAAATGCAACTGTATATGAAAAATACAGAATCATCAACAATATTCCCAGTGACATATTTCTTAGATTAGTCAATTTTAAGTTGTTTTCCTAAGCCTCTTCAAACGAGGGGTATATATCGCTGGAAAGAACACGACTGGGGCTCTCAATCAAGCTATAAACGGTTTATGCAGCGAAATAAATGTGAAAGTTAAATGCAACTGTATATGAAAAATACAGAATTGTCAACAATATTTCCAGTGACATATTGCCTAGATTAGTCAATTTTAATTACATTTCCTAAGTCTCTTCAAACGAGATGTATACATCGCTGGAAAGGAAAAGATAAGAGCTCTCAATCAAGCTATAAACGGTTTATACAGCGAGAAAAATGTAAAAGTTAAATGCAAATGTATATGAAAAATACAGAATCATCAACAATATTCCCAGTGACATATTTCTTAGATTAGTCAATTTTAAGTTTCTTTCCTAAGCCTCTTAAACCGAGAGGTACACAGTGCTGGAAAGAACAAGACTACAGCTTTCAATCAAGCTATAAACGGTTTATACAGCGAAAAAAAATGTGAATGTTGAATGCAACTGTATATGAAAAATACAGAATCATCAATAATATTCCCAGTGACATATTTCTTAGATTAGTCAATTTTAAGTTTCTTTCCTAAGCCTCTTCAAACGAGAGGTATACATCGCTCGAAAGAATAAGACTACAGCTTTCGATCAAGCTATAAACGGTTTATACAGCGAAAGAAATTTGAATGTTAAATGCAACTGTATATGAAAAATACAGAATCATCAATAATATTCCCAGTGACATATTTCTTAGATTAGTCAATTTTAAGTTACTTTCCTAAGCCTCTTCAAACGAGGAGTATACATCGCTGGAAAGAACAAGACTAGAGCTCTCAATCAAGCTATAAACGGTTTATACAGCGAGAAAAATGTAAAAGTTAAATGCAACTGTATATGAAAAATACAGAATTGTCAACAATATTCCCAGTGACAGATTGCCTAGATTAGTTAATTTTAAGTTTCTTTCCTAAGCCTCTTCAAACGAGAGGTATACATCGCTCGAAAGAATAAGACTACAGCTTTCGATCAAGCTATAAACGGTTTATACAGCGAAAAAATGTGAATGTTAAATGCAACTGTATATGAAAAATTCAGACATATTTCTTAGATTAGTCAATTTTAAGTTTCTTTCCTAAGCCTCTTCAAACGAGAGGTATACATCGCTCGAAAGAACAAGACTACAGCTTTCAATCAAGCTATAAACGGTTTATACAGCGAAACAATGTGAATATTAAATGCAACTGTATACGAAAAATACAGAATCATCAATAATATTCCCAGTGACATATTTCTTAGATTAGTCAATTTTAAGTTTCTTTCCTAAGCCTCTTCAAACGAGGGGTATACATCGCTGGAAAGAACAAGACTAGAGCTCTCAATCAAGCTACAAACGGTTTATACAGCGAAAGAAATGTGAAAGTTAAATGCAACTGTATATGAAAAATACAGAATCATCAACAATATTCCCAGTGACATATTTCTTAGATTAGTCAATTTTAAGTTGTTTTCCTAAGCCTCTTCAAACGAGGGGTATATATCGCTGGAAAGAACACGACTGGGGCTCTCAATCAAGCTATAAACGGTTTATGCAGCGAAATAAATGTGAAAGTTAAATGCAACTGTATATGAAAAATACAGAATTGTCAACAATATTTCCAGTGACATATTGCCTAGATTAGTCAATTTTAATTACATTTCCTAAGTCTCTTCAAACGAGATGTATACATCGCTGGAAAGGAAAAGATAAGAGCTCTCAATCAAGCTATAAACGGTTTATACAGCGAGAAAAATGTAAAAGTTAAATGCAAATGTATATGAAAAATACAGAATCATCAACAATATTCCCAGTGACATATTTCTTAGATTAGTCAATTTTAAGATTCTTTCCTAAGCCTCTTAAACCGAGAGGTACACAGTGCTGGAAAGAACAAGACTACAGCTTTCAATCAAGCTATAAACGGTTTATACAGCGAAAAAAAATGTGAATGTTGAATGCAACTGTATATGAAAAATACAGAATCATCAATAATATTCCCAGTGACATATTTCTTAGATTAGTCAATTTTAAGTTTCTTTCCTAAGCCTCTTCAAATGAGAGGTATACATCGCTCGAAAGAACAAGACTACAGCTTTCAATCAAGCTATAAACGGTTTATACAGCGAAAAAATGTGAATATTAAATGCAACTGTATACGAAAAATACAGAATCATCAATAATATTCCCAGTGACATATTTCTTAGATTAGTCAATTTTAAGTTTCTTTCCTAAGCCTCTTCAAACGAGAGGTATACATCGCTGGAAAGGACAAGATAAGAGCTCTCAATCAAGCTATAAACGGTTTATACAGCGGTAAAAATGTAAAAGTTAAAAGCAACTGTATATGAAAAATACAGAATCATCAACAATATTACCAGTGACATATTTCTTAGATTAGTCAATTTTAAGTTTCTTTCCTAAGCCTCTTCAAACGAGAGGTATACATCGATCGAAAGAATAAACGATCAAGCTATAAACGGTTTATAGAGCGAAAGAAATGTGAATGTTAAATGCAACTGTATATGACAAATACAGAATCATCAACAATATTCCCAGTGACATATTTCTTAGATTAGTCAATTTTAAGTTGCTTTCCTAAGCCTCTTCAAACGAGGGATATATATCGCTGGAAAGAACAGGACTAGGGCTCTCAATCAAGCTATAAACGGTTTATGCAGCGAAATAAATGTGAAAGTTAAATGCAACTGTATATGAAAAATACAGAATCGTCAACAATATTCCCAATGACATATTGCCTAGATTAGTCAATTTTAATTACATTTCCTAAGCCTCTTCAAACGAGATGTATACATCGCTGGAAAGGAAAAGACAAGAGCTCTCAATCAAGCTATAAACGGTTTATACAGCGAGAAAAATGTAAAAGTTAAATGCAACTGTATATGAAAAATACAGAATCATCAACAATATTCCCAGTGACATATTTCTTAGATTAGTCAATTTTAAGTTTCTTTCCTAAGCCTCTTAAACCGAGAGGTATACATCGCTGGAAAGAACAAGACTAGAGCTCTCAATCAAGCTATAAATGGTTTATACAGCGAGAAAAATGTAAAAGTTAAATGCAACTGTATATGAAAAATACAGAATCGTCAACAATATTCCCAGTGACATATTGCCTAGATTAGTTAATTTTAAGTTTCTTTCCTAAGCCTCTTCAAACGAGAGGTATACATCGCTCGAAAGAATAAGACTACAGCTTTCGATCAAGCTATAAACGGTTTATACAGCGAAAGAAATTTGCATGTTAAATGCAACTGTATATGAAAAATACAGAATCATCAATAATATTCCCAGTGACATATTTCTTAGATTAGTCAATTTTAAGTTACTTTCCTAAGCCTCTTCAAACGAGGAGTATACATCGCTGGAAAGAACAAGACTAGAGCTCTCAATCAAGCTATAAACGGTTTATACAGCGAGAAAAATGTAAAAGTTAAATGCAACTGTATATGAAAAATACAGAATTGTCAACAATATTCCCAGTGACAGATTGCCTAGATTAGTTAATTTTAAGTTTCTTTCCTAAGCCTCTTCAAACGAGAGGTATACATCGCTCGAAAGAATAAGACTACAGCTTTCGATCAAGCTATAAACGGTTTATACAGCGAAAAAATGTGAATGTTAAATGCAACTGTATATGAAAAATTCAGACATATTTCTTAGATTAGTCAATTTTAAGTTTCTTTCCTAAGCCTCTTCAAACGAGAGGTATACATCGCTCGAAAGAACAAGACTACAGCTTTCAATCAAGCTATAAACGGTTTATACAGCGAAACAATGTGAATATTAAATGCAACTGTATACGAAAAATACAGAATCATCAATAATATTCCCAGTGACATATTTCTTAGATTAGTCAATTTTAAGTTTCTTTCCTAAGCCTCTTCAAACGAGGGGTATACATCGCTGGAAAGAACAAGACTAGAGCTCTCAATCAAGCTACAAACGGTTTATACAGCGAAAGAAATGTGAAAGTTAAATGCAACTGTATATGAAAAATACAGAATCATCAACAATATTCCCAGTGACATATTTCTTAGATTAGTCAATTTTAAGTTGTTTTCCTAAGCCTCTTCAAACGAGGGGTATATATCGCTGGAAAGAACACGACTGGGGCTCTCAATCAAGCTATAAACGGTTTATGCAGCGAAATAAATGTGAAAGTTAAATGCAACTGTATATGAAAAATACAGAATCGTCAACAATATTTCCAGTGACATATTGCCTAGATTAGTCAATTTTAATTACATTTCCTAAGTCTCTTCAAACGAGATGTATACATCGCTGGAAAGGAAAAGATAAGAGCTCTCAATCAAGCTATAAACGGTTTATACAGCGAGAAAAATGTAAAAGGTAAATGCAAATGTATATGAAAAATACAGAATCATCAACAATATTCCCAGTGACATATTTCTTAGATTAGTCAATTTTAAGTTTCTTTCCTAAGCCTCTTAAACCGAGAGGTATACATCGCTGGAAAGAACAAGACTAGAGCTCTCAATCAAGCTATAAATGGTTTATACAGCGAGAAAAATGTAAAAGTTAAATGCAACTGTATATGAAAAATACAGAATCGTCAACAATATTCCCAGTGACATATTGCCTAGATTAGTTAATTTTAAGTTTCTTTCCTAAGCCTCTTCAAACGAGAGGTATACATCGCTCGAAAGAATAAGACTACAGCTTTCGATCAAGCTATAAACGGTTTATACAGCGAAAGAAATTTGAATGTTAAATGCAACTGTATATGAAAAATACAGAATCATCAATAATATTCCCAGTGACATATTTCTTAGATTAGTCAATTTTAAGTTACTTTCCTAAGCCTCTTCAAACGAGGAGTATACATCGCTGGAAAGAACAAGACTAGAGCTCTCAATCAAGCTATAAACGGTTTATACAGCGAGAAAAATGTAAAAGTTAAATGCAACTGTATATGAAAAATACAGAATTGTCAACAATATTCCCAGTGACAGATTGCCTAGATTAGTTAATTTTAAGTTTCTTTCCTAAGCCTCTTCAAACGAGAGGTATACATCGCTCGAAAGAATAAGACTACAGCTTTCGATCAAGCTATAAACGGTTTATACAGCGAAAAAATGTGAATGTTAAATGCAACTGTATATGAAAAATTCAGACATATTTCTTAGATTAGTCAATTTTAAGTTTCTTTCCTAAGCCTCTTCAAACGAGAGGTATACATCGCTCGAAAGAACAAGACTACAGCTTTCAATCAAGCTATAAACGGTTTATACAGCGAAACAATGTGAATATTAAATGCAACTGTATACGAAAAATACAGAATCATCAATAATATTCCCAGTGACATATTTCTTAGATTAGTCAATTTTAAGTTTCTTTCCTAAGCCTCTTCAAACGAGGGGTATACATCGCTGGAAAGAACAAGACTAGAGCTCTCAATCAAGCTACAAACGGTTTATACAGCGAAAGAAATGTGAAAGTTAAATGCAACTGTATATGAAAAATACAGAATCATCAACAATATTCCCAGTGACATATTTCTTAGATTAGTCAATTTTAAGTTGTTTTCCTAAGCCTCTTCAAACGAGGGGTATATATCGCTGGAAAGAACACGACTGGGGCTCTCAATCAAGCTATAAACGGTTTATGCAGCGAAATAAATGTGAAAGTTAAATGCAACTGTATATGAAAAATACAGAATTGTCAACAATATTTCCAGTGACATATTGCCTAGATTAGTCAATTTTAATTACATTTCCTAAGTCTCTTCAAACGAGATGTATACATCGCTGGAAAGGAAAAGATAAGAGCTCTCAATCAAGCTATAAACGGTTTATACAGCGAGAAAAATGTAAAAGTTAAATGCAAATGTATATGAAAAATACAGAATCATCAACAATATTCCCAGTGACATATTTCTTAGATTAGTCAATTTTAAGTTTCTTTCCTAAGCCTCTTAAACCGAGAGGTACACAGTGCTGGAAAGAACAAGACTACAGCTTTCAATCAAGCTATAAACGGTTTATACAGCGAAAAAAAATGTGAATGTTGAATGCAACTGTATATGAAAAATACAGAATCATCAATAATATTCCCAGTGACATATTTCTTAGATTAGTCAATTTTAAGTTTCTTTCCTAAGCCTCTTCAAACGAGAGGTATACATCGCTCGAAAGAACAAGACTACAGCTTTCAATCAAGCTATAAACGGTTTATACAGCGAAAAAATGTGAATATTAAATGCAACTGTATACGAAAAATACAGAATCATCAATAATATTCCCAGTGACATATTTCTTAGATTAGTCAATTTTAAGTTGCTTTCCTAAGCCTCTTCAAACGAGGGATATATATCGCCGGAAAGAACAAGACTAGGGCTCTCAATCATGCTATAAACGGTTTATGCAGCGAAATAAATGTGAAAGTTAAATGCAACTGTATATGAAAAATACAGAATCGTCAACAATATTCCCAGTGACATATTGCCTAGATTAGTCAATTTTAATTACATTTCCTAAGCCTCTTCAAACGAGATGTATACATCGCTGGAAAGAACAAGACTACAGCTTTCAATCAAGCTATAAACGGTTTATACAGCGAAACAATGTGAATATTAAATGCAACTGTATACGAAAAATACAGAATCATCAATAATATTCCCAGTGACATATTTCTTAGATTAGTCAATTTTAAGTTTCTTTCCTAAGCCTCTTCAAACGAGGGGTATACATCGCTGGAAAGAACAAGACTAGAGCTCTCAATCAAGCTACAAACGGTTTATACAGCGAAAGAAATGTGAAAGTTAAATGCAACTGTATATGAAAAATACAGAATCATCAACAATATTCCCAGTGACATATTTCTTAGATTAGTCAATTTTAAGTTGCTTTCCTAAGCCTCTTCAAACGAGGGGTATATATCGCTGGAAAGAACACGACTGGGGCTCTCAATCAAGCTATAAACGGTTTATGCAGCGAAATAAATGTGAAAGTTAAATGCAACTGTATATGAAAAATACAGAATCGTCAACAATATTCCCAGTGACATATTGCCTAGATTAGTTAATTTTAAGTTTCTTTCCTAAGCCTCTTCAAACGAGAGGTATACATCGCTCGAAAGAATAAGACTACAGCTTTCGATCAAGCTATAAACGGTTTATACAGCGAAAGAAATTTGAATGTTAAATGCAACTGTATATGAAAAATACAGAATCATCAATAATATTCCCAGTGACATATTTCTTAGATTAGTCAATTTTAAGTTTCTTTCCTAAGTCTCTTCAAACGAGAGGTATACATCGCTCGAAAGAACAAGACTACAGCTTTCAATCAAGCTATAAACGGTTTATACAGCGAAAAAATGTGAATGTTAAATGCAACTGTATATGAAAAATTCAGACATATTTCTTAGATTAGTCAATTTTAAGTTTCTCTCCTAAGCCTCTTCAAACGAGAGGTATACATCGCTCGAAAGAACAAGACTACAGCTTTCAATCAAGCTATAAACGGTTTATACAGCGAAACAATGTGAATATTAAATGCAACTGTATACGAAAAATACAGAATCATCAATAATATTCCCAGTGACATATTTCTTAGATTAGTCAATTTTAAGTTTCTTTCCTAAGCCTCTTCAAACGAGGGGTATACATCGCTGGAAAGAACAAGACTAGAGCTCTCAATCAAGCTATAAACGGTTTATGCAGCGAAATAAATGTGAAAGTTAAATGTAACTGTATATGAAAAATACAGAATCATCAACAATATTCCCAGTGACATATTTCTTAGATTAGTCAATTTTAAGTTTCTTTCCTAAGCCTCTTCAAACGAGAGGTATACATCGCTCGAAAGAACAAGACTACAGCTTTCAATCAAGCTATAAACGGTTTATACAGCGAAAAAATGTGAATATTAAATGCAACTGTATACGAAAAATACAGAATCATCAATAATATTCCCAGTGACATATTTCTTAGATTAGTCAATTTTAAGTTTCTTTCCTAAGCCTCTTCAAACGAGAGGTATACATCGCTGGAAAGGACAAGATAAGAGCTCTCAATCAAGCTATAAACGGTTTATACAGCGCGAAAAATGTAAAAGTTAAAAGAAACTGTATATGAAAAATACAGAATCATCAACAATATTCCCAGTGACATATTTCTTAGATTAGTCAATTTTAAGTTTCTTTCCTAAGCCTCTTCAAACGAGAGGTATACATCGCTCGAAAGAATAAACGATCAAATTATAAACGGTTTATAGAGCGAAAGAAATGTGAATGTTAAATGCAACTGTATATGAAAAATACAGAATCATCAACAATATTCCCAGTGACATATTTCTTAGATTAGTCAATTTTAAGTTGCTTTCCTAAGCCTCTTCAGACGAGGGATATATATCGCTGGAAAGAACAAGACTAGGGCTCTCAATCAAGCTATAAACGGTTTATGCAGCGAAATAAATGTGAAAGTTAAATGCAACTGTATATGAAAAATACAGAATCGTCAACAATATTCCCGGTGACATATTGCCTAGATTAGTCAATTTTAATTACATTTCCTAAGCCTCTTCAAACGAGATGTATACATCGCTGGAAAGGAAAAGATAAGGGCTCTCAATCAAGCTATAAACGGTTTATACAGCTAAAAAAATGTGAAAGTTAAATGCAACTGTATATGAAAAATACAGAATCATCAACAATATTCCCAGTGACATATTTCTTAGATTAGTCAATTTTAAGTTTCTTTCCTAAGCCTCTTCAAACGAGGAGTATACATCGCTGGAAAGAACAAGACTAGAGCTCTCAATCAAGCTATAAACGGTTTATACAGCGAGAAAAATGTAAAAGTTAAATGCAACTGTATATGAAAAATACAGAATCGTCAACAATATTCCCAGAGCTCTCAATCAAGCTATAAACGGTTTATACAGCGGGAAAAATGTAAAAGTTAAAAGCAACTGTATATGAAAAATACAGAATCATCAACAATATTCCCAGTGACATATTTCTTAGATTAGTCAATTTTAAGTTGTTTTCCTAAGCCTCTTCAAACGAGGGGTATATATCGCTGGAAAGAACACGACTGGGGCTCTCAATCAAGCTATAAACGGTTTATGCAGCGAAATAAATGTGAAAGTTAAATGCAACTGTATATGAAAAATACAGAATTGTCAACAATATTTCCAGTGACATATTGCCTAGATTAGTCAATTTTAATTACATTTCCTAAGTCTCTTCAAACGAGATGTATACATCGCTGGAAAGGAAAAGACAAGAGCTCTCAATCAAGCTATAAACGGTTTATACAGCGAGAAAAATGTAAAAGTTAAATGCAACTGTATATGAAAAATACAGAATCATCAACAATATTCCCAGTGACATATTTCTTAGATTAGTCAATTTTAAGTTTCTTTCCTAAGCCTCTTAAACCGAGAGGTATACATCGCTGGAAAGAACAAGACTAGAGCTCTCAATCAAGCTATAAATGGTTTATACAGCGAGAAAAATGTAAAAGTTAAATGCAACTGTATATGAAAAATACAGAATCGTCAACAATATTCCCAGTGACATATTGCCTAGATTAGTTAATTTTAAGTTTCTTTCCTAAGCCTCTTCAAACGAGAGGTATACATCGCTCGAAAGAATAAGACTACAGCTTTCGATCAAGCTATAAACGGTTTATACAGCGAAAGAAATTTGAATGTTAAATGCAACTGTATATGAAAAATACAGAATCATCAATAATATTCCCAGTGACATATTTCTTAGATTAGTCAATTTTAAGTTTCTTTCCTAAGCCTCTTCAAACGAGGGGTATACATCGCTGGAAAGAACAAGACTAGAGCTCTCAATCAAGCTACAAACGGTTTATACAGCGAAAGAAATGTGAAAGTTAAATGCAACTGTATATGAAAAATACAGAATCATCAACAATATTCCCAGTGACATATTTCTTAGATTAGTCAATTTTAAGTTGTTTTCCTAAGCCTCTTCAAACGAGGGGTATATATCGCTGGAAAGAACACGACTGGGGCTCTCAATCAAGCTATAAACGGTTTATGCAGCGAAATAAATGTGAAAGTTAAATGCAACTGTATATGAAAAATACAGAATCGTCAACAATATTTCCAGTGACATATTGCCTAGATTAGTCAATTTTAATTACATTTCCTAAGTCTCTTCAAACGAGATGTATACATCGCTGGAAAGGAAAAGATAAGAGCTCTCAATCAAGCTATAAACGGTTTATACAGCGAGAAAAATGTAAAAGGTAAATGCAAATGTATATGAAAAATACAGAATCATCAACAATATTCCCAGTGACATATTTCTTAGATTAGTCAATTTTAAGTTTCTTTCCTAAGCCTCTTAAACCGAGAGGTATACATCGCTGGAAAGAACAAGACTAGAGCTCTCAATCAAGCTATAAACGGTTTATACAGCGAGAAAAATGTAAAAGTTAAATGCAACTGTATATGAAAAATACAGAATCGTCAACAATATTCCCAGTGACATATTGCCTAGATTAGTTAATTTTAAGTTTCTTTCCTAAGCCTCTTCAAACGAGAGGTATACATCGCTCGAAAGAATAAGACTACAGCTTTCGATCAAGCTATAAACGGTTTATACAGCGAAAGAAATTTGAATGTTAAATGCAACTGTATATGAAAAATACAGAATCATCAATAATATTCCCAGTGACATATTTCTTAGATTAGTCAATTTTAAGTTACTTTCCTAAGCCTCTTCAAACGAGGAGTATACATCGCTGGAAAGAACAAGACTAGAGCTCTCAATCAAGCTATAAACGGTTTATACAGCGAGAAAAATGTAAAAGTTAAATGCAACTGTATATGAAAAATACAGAATTGTCAACAATATTCCCAGTGACAGATTGCCTAGATTAGTTAATTTTAAGTTTCTTTCCTAAGCCTCTTCAAACGAGAGGTATACATCGCTCGAAAGAATAAGACTACAGCTTTCGATCAAGCTATAAACGGTTTATACAGCGAAAAAATGTGAATGTTAAATGCAACTGTATATGAAAAATTCAGACATATTTCTTAGATTAGTCAATTTTAAGTTTCTTTCCTAAGCCTCTTCAAACGAGAGGTATACATCGCTCGAAAGAACAAGACTACAGCTTTCAATCAAGCTATAAACGGTTTATACAGCGAAACAATGTGAATATTAAATGCAACTGTATACGAAAAATACAGAATCATCAATAATATTCCCAGTGACATATTTCTTAGATTAGTCAATTTTAAGTTTCTTTCCTAAGCCTCTTCAAACGAGGGGTATACATCGCTGGAAAGAACAAGACTAGAGCTCTCAATCAAGCTACAAACGGTTTATACAGCGAAAGAAATGTGAAAGTTAAATGCAACTGTATATGAAAAATACAGAATCATCAACAATATTCCCAGTGACATATTTCTTAGATTAGTCAATTTTAAGTTGTTTTCCTAAGCCTCTTCAAACGAGGGGTATATATCGCTGGAAAGAACACGACTGGGGCTCTCAATCAAGCTATAAACGGTTTATGCAGCGAAATAAATGTGAAAGTTAAATGCAACTGTATATGAAAAATACAGAATTGTCAACAATATTTCCAGTGACATATTGCCTAGATTAGTCAATTTTAATTACATTTCCTAAGTCTCTTCAAACGAGATGTATACATCGCTGGAAAGGAAAAGATAAGAGCTCTCAATCAAGCTATAAACGGTTTATACAGCGAGAAAAATGTAAAAGTTAAATGTAAATGTATATGAAAAATACAGAATCATCAACAATATTCCCAGTGACATATTTCTTAGATTAGTCAATTTTAAGTTTCTTTCCTAAGCCTCTTAAACCGAGAGGTACACAGTGCTGGAAAGAACAAGACTACAGCTTTCAATCAAGCTATAAACGGTTTATACAGCGAAAAAAAATGTGAATGTTGAATGCAACTGTATATGAAAAATACAGAATCATCAATAATATTCCCAGTGACATATTTCTTAGATTAGTCAATTTTAAGTTTCTTTCCTAAGCCTCTTCAAACGAGAGGTATACATCGCTCGAAAGAACAAGACTACAGCTTTCAATCAAGCTATAAACGGTTTATACAGCGAAAAAATGTGAATATTAAATGCAACTGTATACGAAAAATACAGAATCATCAATAATATTCCCAGTGACATATTTCTTAGATTAGTCAATTTTAAGTTGCTTTCCTAAGCCTCTTCAAACGAGGGATATATATCGCCGGAAAGAACAAGACTAGGGCTCTCAATCATGCTATAAACGGTTTATGCAGCGAAATAAATGTGAAAGTTAAATGCAACTGTATATGAAAAATACAGAATCGTCAACAATATTCCCAGTGACATATTGCCTAGATTAGTCAATTTTAATTACATTTCCTAAGCCTCTTCAAACGAGATGTATACATCGCTGGAAAGAACCAGACTACAGCTTTCAATCAAGCTATAAACGGTTTATACAGCGAAACAATGTGAATATTAAATGCAACTGTATACGAAAAATACAGAATCATCAATAATATTCCCAGTGACATATTTCTTAGATTAGTCAATTTTAAGTTTCTTTCCTAAGCCTCTTCAAACGAGGGGTATACATCGCTGGAAAGAACAAGACTAGAGCTCTCAATCAAGCTACAAACGGTTTATACAGCGAAAGAAATGTGAAAGTTAAATGCAACTGTATATGAAAAATACAGAATCATCAACAATATTCCCAGTGACATATTTCTTAGATTAGTCAATTTTAAGTTGCTTTCCTAAGCCTCTTCAAACGAGGGGTATATATCGCTGGAAAGAACACGACTGGGGCTCTCAATCAAGCTATAAACGGTTTATGCAGCGAAATAAATGTGAAAGTTAAATGCAACTGTATATGAAAAATACAGAATCGTCAACAATATTCCCAGTGACATATTGCCTAGATTAGTTAATTTTAAGTTTCTTTCCTAAGCCTCTTCAAACGAGAGGTATACATCGCTCGAAAGAATAAGACTACAGCTTTCGATCAAGCTATAAACGGTTTATACAGCGAAAGAAATTTGAATGTTAAATGCAACTGTATATGAAAAATACAGAATCATCAATAATATTCCCAGTGACATATTTCTTAGATTAGTCAATTTTAAGTTTCTTTCCTAAGTCTCTTCAAACGAGAGGTATACATCGCTCGAAAGAACAAGACTACAGCTTTCAATCAAGCTATAAACGGTTTATACAGCGAAAAAATGTGAATGTTAAATGCAACTGTATATGAAAAATTCAGACATATTTCTTAGATTAGTCAATTTTAAGTTTCTCTCCTAAGCCTCTTCAAACGAGAGGTATACATCGCTCGAAAGAACAAGACTACAGCTTTCAATCAAGCTATAAACGGTTTATACAGCGAAACAATGTGAATATTAAATGCAACTGTATACGAAAAATACAGAATCATCAATAATATTCCCAGTGACATATTTCTTAGATTAGTCAATTTTAAGTTTCTTTCCTAAGCCTCTTCAAACGAGGGGTATACATCGCTGGAAAGAACAAGACTAGAGCTCTCAATCAAGCTATAAACGGTTTATGCAGCGAAATAAATGTGAAAGTTAAATGTAACTGTATATGAAAAATACAGAATCATCAACAATATTCCCAGTGACATATTTCTTAGATTAGTCAATTTTAAGTTTCTTTCCTAAGCCTCTTCAAACGAGAGGTATACATCGCTCGAAAGAACAAGACTACAGCTTTCAATCAAGCTATAAACGGTTTATACAGCGAAAAAATGTGAATATTAAATGCAACTGTATACGAAAAATACAGAATCATCAATAATATTCCCAGTGACATATTTCTTAGATTAGTCAATTTTAAGTTTCTTTCCTAAGCCTCTTCAAACGAGAGGTATACATCGCTGGAAAGGACAAGATAAGAGCTCTCAATCAAGCTATAAACGGTTTATACAGCGGGAAAAATGTAAAAGTTAAAAGAAACTGTATATGAAAAATACAGAATCATCAACAATATTCCCAGTGACATATTTCTTAGATTAGTCAATTTTAAGTTTCTTTCCTAAGCCTCTTCAAACGAGAGGTATACATCGCTCGAAAGAATAAACGATCAAATTATAAACGGTTTATAGAGCGAAAGAAATGTGAATGTTAAATGCAACTGTATATGAAAAATACAGAATCATCAACAATATTCCCAGTGACATATTTCTTAGATTAGTCAATTTTAAGTTGCTTTCCTAAGCCTCTTCAGACGAGGGATATATATCGCTGGAAAGAACAAGACTAGGGCTCTCAATCAAGCTATAAACGGTTTATGCAGCGAAATAAATGTGAAAGTTAAATGCAACTGTATATGAAAAATACAGAATCGTCAACAATATTCCCGGTGACATATTGCCTAGATTAGTCAATTTTAATTACATTTCCTAAGCCTCTTCAAACGAGATGTATACATCGCTGGAAAGGAAAAGATAAGGGCTCTCAATCAAGCTATAAACGGTTTATACAGCTAAAAAAATGTGAAAGTTAAATGCAACTGTATATGAAAAATACAGAATCATCAACAATATTCCCAGTGACATATTTCTTAGATTAGTCAATTTTAAGTTTCTTTCCTAAGCCTCTTCAAACGAGGAGTATACATCGCTGGAAAGAACAAGACTAGAGCTCTCAATCAAGCTATAAACGGTTTATACAGCGAGAAAAATGTAAAAGTTAAATGCAACTGTATATGAAAAATACAGAATCGTCAACAATATTCCCAGAGCTCTCAATCAAGCTATAAACGGTTTATACAGCGGGAAAAATGTAAAAGTTAAAAGCAACTGTATATGAAAAATACAGAATCATCAACAATATTCCCAGTGACATATTTCTTAGATTAGTCAATTTTAAGTTGTTTTCCTAAGCCTCTTCAAACGAGGGGTATATATCGCTGGAAAGAACACGACTGGGGCTCTCAATCAAGCTATAAACGGTTTATGCAGCGAAATAAATGTGAAAGTTAAATGCAACTGTATATGAAAAATACAGAATTGTCAACAATATTTCCAGTGACATATTGCCTAGATTAGTCAATTTTAATTACATTTCCTAAGTCTCTTCAAACGAGATGTATACATCGCTGGAAAGGAAAAGACAAGAGCTCTCAATCAAGCTATAAACGGTTTATACAGCGAGAAAAATGTAAAAGTTAAATGCAACTGTATATGAAAAATACAGAATCATCAACAATATTCCCAGTGACATATTTCTTAGATTAGTCAATTTTAAGTTTCTTTCCTAAGCCTCTTAAACCGAGAGGTATACATCGCTGGAAAGAACAAGACTAGAGCTCTCAATCAAGCTATAAATGGTTTATACAGCGAGAAAAATGTAAAAGTTAAATGCAACTGTATATGAAAAATACAGAATCGTCAACAATATTCCCAGTGACATATTGCCTAGATTAGTTAATTTTAAGTTTCTTTCCTAAGCCTCTTCAAACGAGAGGTATACATCGCTCGAAAGAATAAGACTACAGCTTTCGATCAAGCTATAAACGGTTTATACAGCGAAAGAAATTTGAATGTTAAATGCAACTGTATATGAAAAATACAGAATCATCAATAATATTCCCAGTGACATATTTCTTAGATTAGTCAATTTTAAGTTACTTTCCTAAGCCTCTTCAAACGAGGAGTATACATCGCTGGAAAGAACAAGACTAGAGCTCTCAATCAAGCTATAAACGGTTTATACAGCGAGAAAAATGTAAAAGTTAAATGCAACTGTATATGAAAAATACAGAATTGTCAACAATATTCCCAGTGACAGATTGCCTAGATTAGTTAATTTTAAGTTTCTTTCCTAAGCCTCTTCAAACGAGAGGTATACATCGCTCGAAAGAATAAGACTACAGCTTTCGATCAAGCTATAAACGGTTTATACAGCGAAAAAATGTGAATGTTAAATGCAACTGTATATGAAAAATTCAGACATATTTCTTAGATTAGTCAATTTTAAGTTTCTTTCCTAAGCCTCTTCAAACGAGAGGTATACATCGCTCGAAAGAACAAGACTACAGCTTTCAATCAAGCTATAAACGGTTTATACAGCGAAACAATGTGAATATTAAATGCAACTGTATACGAAAAATACAGAATCATCAATAATATTCCCAGTGACATATTTCTTAGATTAGTCAATTTTAAGTTTCTTTCCTAAGCCTCTTCAAACGAGGGGTATACATCGCTGGAAAGAACAAGACTAGAGCTCTCAATCAAGCTACAAACGGATTATACAGCGAAAGAAATGTGAAAGTTAAATGCAACTGTATATGAAAAATACAGAATCATCAACAATATTCCCAGTGACATATTTCTTAGATTAGTCAATTTTAAGTTGTTTTCCTAAGCCTCTTCAAACGAGGGGTATATATCGCTGGAAAGAACACGACTGGGGCTCTCAATCAAGCTATAAACGGTTTATGCAGCGAAATAAATGTGAAAGTTAAATGCAACTGTATATGAAAAATACAGAATCGTCAACAATATTTCCAGTGACATATTGCCTAGATTAGTCAATTTTAATTACATTTCCTAAGTCTCTTCAAACGAGATGTATACATCGCTGGAAAGGAAAAGATAAGAGCTCTCAATCAAGCTATAAACGGTTTATACAGCGAGAAAAATGTAAAAGTTAAATGCAAATGTATATGAAAAATACAGAATCATCAACAATATTCCCAGTGACATATTTCTTAGATTAGTCAATTTTAAGTTTCTTTCCTAAGCCTCTTAAACCGAGAGGTATACATCGCTGGAAAGAACAAGACTAGAGCTCTCAATCAAGCTATAAATGGTTTATACAGCGAGAAAAATGTAAAAGTTAAATGCAACTGTATATGAAAAATACAGAATCGTCAACAATATTCCCAGTGACATATTGCCTAGATTAGTTAATTTTAAGTTTCTTTCCTAAGCCTCTTCAAACGAGAGGTATACATCGCTCGAAAGAATAAGACTACAGCTTTCGATCAAGCTATAAACGGTTTATACAGCGAAAGAAATTTGAATGTTAAATGCAACTGTATATGAAAAATACAGAATCATCAATAATATTCCCAGTGACATATTTCTTAGATTAGTCTATTTTAAGTTACTTTCCTAAGCCTCTTCAAACGAGGAGTATACATCGCTGGAAAGAACAAGACTAGAGCTCTCAATCAAGCTATAAACGGTTTATACAGCGAGAAAAATGTAAAAGTTAAATGCAACTGTATATGAAAAATACAGAATTGTCAACAATATTCCCAGTGACAGATTGCCTAGATTAGTTAATTTTAAGTTTCTTTCCTAAGCCTCTTCAAACGAGAGGTATACATCGCTCGAAAGAATAAGACTACAGCTTTCGATCAAGCTATAAACGGTTTATACAGCGAAAAAATGTGAATGTTAAATGCAACTGTATATGAAAAATTCAGACATATTTCTTAGATTAGTCAATTTTAAGTTTCTTTCCTAAGCCTCTTCAAACGAGAGGTATACATCGCTCGAAAGAACAAGACTACAGCTTTCCATCAAGCTATAAACGGTTTATACAGCGAAACAATGTGAATATTAAATGCAACTGTATACGAAAAATACAGAATCATCAATAATATTCCCAGTGACATATTTCTTAGATTAGTCAATTTTAAGTTTCTTTCCTAAGCCTCTTCAAACGAGGGGTATACATCGCTGGAAAGAACAAGACTAGAGCTCTCAATCAAGCTACAAACGGTTTATACAGCGAAAGAAATGTGAAAGTTAAATGCAACTGTATATGAAAAATACAGAATCATCAACAATATTCCCAGTGACATATTTCTTAGATTAGTCAATTTTAAGTTGTTTTCCTAAGCCTCTTCAAACGAGGGGTATATATCGCTGGAAAGAACACGACTGGGGCTCTCAATCAAGCTATAAACGGTTTATGCAGCGAAATAAATGTGAAAGTTAAATGCAACTGTATATGAAAAATACAGAATTGTCAACAATATTTCCAGTGACATATTGCCTAGATTAGTCAATTTTAATTACATTTCCTAAGTCTCTTCAAACGAGATGTATACATCGCTGGAAAGGAAAAGATAAGAGCTCTCAATCAAGCTATAAACGGTTTATACAGCGAGAAAAATGTAAAAGTTAAATGCAAATGTATATGAAAAATACAGAATCATCAACAATATTCCCAGTGACATATTTCTTAGATTAGTCAATTTTAAGTTTCTTTCCTAAGCCTCTTAAACCGAGAGGTACACAGTGCTGGAAAGAACAAGACTACAGCTTTCAATCAAGCTATAAACGGTTTATACAGCGAAAAAAAATGTGAATGTTGAATGCAACTGTATATGAAAAATACAGAATCATCAATAATATTCCCAGTGACATATTTCTTAGATTAGTCAATTTTAAGTTTCTTTCCTAAGCCTCTTCAAACGAGAGGTATACATCGCTCGAAAGAACAAGACTACAGCTTTCAATCAAGCTATAAACGGTTTATACAGCGAAAAAATGTGAATATTAAATGCAACTGTATACGAAAAATACAGAATCATCAATAATATTCCCAGTGACATATTTCTTAGATTAGTCAATTTTAAGTTGCTTTCCTAAGCCTCTTCAAACGAGGGATATATATCGCTGGAAAGAACAAGACTAGGGCTCTCAATCATGCTATAAACGGTTTATGCAGCGAAATAAATGTGAAAGTTAAATGCAACTGTATATGAAAAATACAGAATCGTCAACAATATTCCCAGTGACATATTGCCTAGATTAGTCAATTTTAATTACATTTCCTAAGCCTCTTCAAACGAGATGTATACATCGCTGGAAAGAACAAGACTACAGCTTTCAATCAAGCTATAAACGGTTTATACAGCGAAACAATGTGAATATTAAATGCAACTGTATACGAAAAATACAGAATCATCAATAATATTCCCAGTGACATATTTCTTAGATTAGTCAATTTTAAGTTTCTTTCCTAAGCCTCTTCAAACGAGGGGTATACATCGCTGGAAAGAACAAGACTAGAGCTCTCAATCAAGCTACAAACGGTTTATACAGCGAAAGAAATGTGAAAGTTAAATGCAACTGTATATGAAAAATACAGAATCATCAACAATATTCCCAGTGACATATTTCTTAGATTAGTCAATTTTAAGTTGCTTTCCTAAGCCTCTTCAAACGAGGGGTATATATCGCTGGAAAGAACACGACTGGGGCTCTCAATCAAGCTATAAACGGTTTATGCAGCGAAATAAATGTGAAAGTTAAATGCAACTGTATATGAAAAATACAGAATCGTCAACAATATTCCCAGTGACATATTGCCTAGATTAGTTAATTTTAAGTTTCTTTCCTAAGCCTCTTCAAACGAGAGGTATACATCGCTCGAAAGAATAAGACTACAGCTTTCGATCAAGCTATAAACGGTTTATACAGCGAAAGAAATTTGAATGTTAAATGCAACTGTATATGAAAAATACAGAATCATCAATAATATTCCCAGTGACATATTTCTTAGATTAGTCAATTTTAAGTTTCTTTCCTAAGTCTCTTCAAACGAGAGGTATACATCGCTCGAAAGAACAAGACTACAGCTTTCAATCAAGCTATAAACGGTTTATACAGCGAAAAAATGTGAATGTTAAATGCAACTGTATATGAAAAATTCAGACATATTTCTTAGATTAGTCAATTTTAAGTTTCTCTCCTAAGCCTCTTCAAACGAGAGGTATACATCGCTCGAAAGAACAAGACTACAGCTTTCAATCAAGCTATAAACGGTTTATACAGCGAAACAATGTGAATATTAAATGCAACTGTATACGAAAAATACAGAATCATCAATAATATTCCCAGTGACATATTTCTTAGATTAGTCAATTTTAAGTTTCTTTCCTAAGCCTCTTCAAACGAGGGGTATACATCGCTGGAAAGAACAAGACTAGAGCTCTCAATCAAGCTATAAACGGTTTATGCAGCGAAATAAATGTGAAAGTTAAATGTAACTGTATATGAAAAATACAGAATCATCAACAATATTCCCAGTGACATATTTCTTAGATTAGTCAATTTTAAGTTTCTTTCCTAAGCCTCTTCAAACGAGAGGTATACATCGCTCGAAAGAACAAGACTACAGCTTTCAATCAAGCTATAAACGGTTTATACAGCGAAAAAATGTGAATATTAAATGCAACTGTATACGAAAAATACAGAATCATCAATAATATTCCCAGTGACATATTTCTTAGATTAGTCAATTTTAAGTTTCTTTCCTAAGCCTCTTCAAACGAGAGGTATACATCGCTGGAAAGGACAAGATAAGAGCTCTCAATCAAGCTATAAACGGTTTATACAGCGGGAAAAATGTAAAAGTTAAAAGAAACTGTATATGAAAAATACAGAACCATCAACAATATTCCCAGTGACATATTTCTTAGATTAGTCAATTTTAAGTTTCTTTCCTAAGCCTCTTCAAACGAGAGGTATACATCGCTCGAAAGAATAAACGATCAAATTATAAACGGTTTATAGAGCGAAAGAAATGTGAATGTTAAATGCAACTGTATATGAAAAATACAGAATCATCAACAATATTCCCAGTGACATATTTCTTAGATTAGTCAATTTTAAGTTGCTTTCCTAAGCCTCTTCAGACGAGGGATATATATCGCTGGAAAGAACAAGACTAGGGCTCTCAATCAAGCTATAAACGGTTTATGCAGCGAAATAAATGTGAAAGTTAAATGCAACTGTATATGAAAAATACAGAATCGTCAACAATATTCCCGGTGACATATTGCCTAGATTAGTCAATTTTAATTACATTTCCTAAGCCTCTTCAAACGAGATGTATACATCGCTGGAAAGGAAAAGATAAGGGCTCTCAATCAAGCTATAAACGGTTTATACAGCTAAAAAAATGTGAAAGTTAAATGCAACTGTATATGAAAAATACAGAATCATCAACAATATTCCCAGTGACATATTTCTTAGATTAGTCAATTTTAAGTTTCTTTCCTAAGCCTCTTCAAACGAGGAGTATACATCGCTGGAAAGAACAAGACTAGAGCTCTCAATCAAGCTATAAACGGTTTATACAGCGAGAAAAATGTAAAAGTTAAATGCAACTGTATATGAAAAATACAGAATCGTCAACAATATTCCCAGAGCTCTCAATCAAGCTATAAACGGTTTATACAGCGGGAAAAATGTAAAAGTTAAAAGCAACTGTATATGAAAAATACAGAATCATCAACAATATTCCCAGTGACATATTTCTTAGATTAGTCAATTTTAAGTTTCTTTCCTAAGCCTCTTCAATCGAGAGGTATACATCGATCGAAAGAATAAACGATCAAGCTATAAACGGTTTATAGAGCGAAAGAAATGTGAATGTTAAATGCAACTGTATATGAAAAATACAGAATCATCAACAATATTCCCAGTGACATATTTCTTAGATTAGTCAATTTTAAGTTGCTTTCCTAAGCCTCTTCAAACGAGGGATATATATCGCTGGAAAGAACAAGACTAGGGCTCTCAATCAAGCTATAAACGGTTTATGCAGCGAAATAAATGTGAAAGTTAAATGCAAATGTATATGAAAAATACAGAATCATCAACAATATTCCCAGTGACATATTTCTTAGATTAGTCAATTTTAAGTTTCTTTCCTAAGCCTCTTCAAACGAGAGGTATACATCGCTGGAAAGAACAAGACTAGAGCTCTCAATCAAGCTACAAACGGTTTATACAGCGAAAGAAATGTGAAAGTTAAATGCAACTGTATATGAAAAATACAGAATCATCAACAATATTCCCAGTGACATATTTCTTAGATTAGTCAATTTTAAGTTGCTTTCCTAAGCCTCTTCAAACGAGGGGTATATATCGCTGGAAAGAACACGACTGGGGCTCTCAATCAAGCTATAAATTAAATGCAACTGTATACGAAAAATACAGAATCATCAATAATATTCCCAGTGACATATTTCTTAGATTAGTCAATTTTAAGTTTCTTTCCTAAGCCTCTTCACACGAGAGGTATACATCGCTGGAAAGGACAAGATAAGAGCTCTCAATCAAGCTATAAACGGTTTATACAGCGGGAAAAATGTAAAAGTTAAAAGCAACTGTATATGAAAAATACAGAATCATCAACAATATTCCCAGTGACATATTTCTTAGATTAGTCAATTTTAAGTTTCTTTCCTAAGCCTCTTCAAACGAGAGGTATACATCGATCGAAAGAATAAACGATCAAGCTATAAACGGTTTATAGAGCGAAAGAAATGTGAATGTTAAATGCAACTGTATATGAAAAATACAGAATCATCAACAATATTCCCAGTGACATATTCCTTAGATTAGTCAATTTTAAGTTGCTTTCCTAAGCCTCTTCAAACGAGGGATATATATCGCTGGAAAGAAAAAGACTAGGGCTCTCAATCAAGCTATAAACGGTTTATGCAGCGAAATAAATGTGAAAGTTAAATGCAACTGTATATGAAAAATACAGAATCGTCAACAATATTCCCAGTGACATATTGCCTAGATTAGTCAATTTTAATTACATTTCCTAAGCCTCTTCAAACGAGATGTATACATCGCTGGAAAGGAAAAGACAAGAGCTCTCAATCAAGCTATAAACGGTTTATACAGCGAAAAAAATGTAAAAGTTAAATGCAACTGTATATGAAAAATACAGAATCATCAATAATATTCCCAGTGACATATTTCTTAGATTAGTCAATTTTAAGTTTCTTTCCTAAGCCTCTTCAAACGAGATGTATACATCGCTGGAAAGAACAAGACTAGAGCTCTCAATCAAGCTACAAACGGTTTATACAGCGAAAGAAATGTGAAAGTCAAATGCAACTGTATATGAAAAATACAGAATCATCAACAATATTCCCAGTGACATATTTCTTAGATTAGTCAATTTTAAGTTGCTTTCCTAAGCCTCTTCAAACGAGGGGTATATATCGCTGGAAAGAACACGACTGGGGCTCTCAATCAAGCTATAAATTAAATGCAACTGTATACAAAAAATACAGAATCATCAATAATATTCCCAGTGACATATTTCTTAGATTAGTCAATTTTAAGTTTCTTTCCTAAGCCTCTTCAAACGAGAGGTATACATCGCTGGAAAGGACAAGATAAGAGCTCTCAATCAAGCTATAAAAGGTTTATACAGCGGGAAAATGTAAAAGTTAAAAGCAACTGTATATGAAAAATACAGAATCATCAACAATATTCCCAGTGACATATTTCTTAGATTAGTCAATTTTAAGTTGCTTTCCTAAGCCTCTTCAAACGAGGGGTATATATCTCTGGAAAGAACACGACTGGGGCTCTCAATCAAGCTATAAACGGTTTATGCAGCGAAATAAATGTGAAAGTTAAATGCAACTGTATATGAAAAATACAGAATCGTCAACAATATTCCCAGTGACATATTGCCTAGATTAGTCAATTTTAATTACATTTCCTAAGCCTCTTCAAACGAGATGTATACATCGCTGGAAAGGAAAAGATAAGAGCTCTCAATCAAGCTATAAACGGTTTATACAGCGAGAAAAATGTAAAAGTTAAATGCGAATGTATTTGAAAAATACAGAATCATCAACAATATTCCCTGTGACATATTTCTTAGATTAGTCAATTTTAAGTTTCTTTCCTAAGCTTCTTAAACCGAGAGGTATACAGTGCTGGAAAGAACAAGACTACAGCTTTCAATCAAGCTATAAACGGTTTATACAGCGAAAAAAAATGTGAATGGTGAATGCAACTGTATATGAAAAATACAGAATCATCAATAATATTCCCAGTGACATATTTCTTAGATTAGTCAATTTTAAGTTTCTTTCCTAAGCCTCTTCAAACGAGAGGTATACATCGCTCGAAAGAACAAGACTACAGCTTTCAATCAAGCTATAAATGGTTTATACAGCGAAAAAATGTGAATATTAAATGCAACTGTATACGAAAAATACAGAATCATCAATAATATTCCCAGTGACATATTTCTTAGATTAGTCAATTTTAAGTTTCTTTCCTAAGCCTCTTCAAACGAGAGGTATACATCGCTCGAAAGAACAAGACTACAGCTCTCAATCAAGCTATAAACGGTTTATACAGCGGGAAAAATGTAAAAGTTAAAAGCAACTGTATATGAAAAATACAGAATCATCAACAATATTCCCAGTGACATATTTCTTAGATTAGTCAATTTTAAGTTTCTTTCCTAAGCCCCTTCAAACGAGAGGTATACATCGCTCGAAAGAATAAACGATCAAGCTATAAACGGTTTATAGAGCGAAAGAAATGTGAATGTTAAATGCAACTGTATATGAAAAATACAGAATCATCAACAATATTCCCAGTGACATATTTCTTAGATTAGTCAATTTTAAGTTGCTTTCCTAAGCCTCTTCAGACGAGGGATATATATCGCTGGAAAGAACAAGACTAGGGCTCTCAATCAAGCTATAAACGGTTTATGCAGCGAAATAAATGTGAAAGTTAAATGCAACTGTATATGAAAAATACAGAATCGTCAACAATATTCCCGGTGACATATTGCCTAGATTAGTCAATTTTAATTACATTTCCTAAGCCTCTTCAAACGAGATGTATACATCGGTGGAAAGGAAAAGACAAGAGCTCTCAATCAAGCTACAAACGGTTTATGCAGCGAAATAAATGTGAAAGTTAAATGCAACTGTATATGAAAAATACAGAATCATCAACAATATTCCCTGTGACATATTTCTTAGATTAGTCAATTTTAAGTTGCTTTCCTAAGCCTCTTCAAACGAGGAGTATACATCGCTGGAAAGAACAAGACTAGAGCTCTCAATCAAGCTATAAACCGTTTATACAGCGAGAAAAATGTAAAAGTTAAATGCAACTGTATATGAAAAATACAGAATCGTCAACAATATTCCCAGTGACAGATTGCCTAGAGTAGTTAATTTTAAGTTTCTTTCCTAAGCCTCTTCAAACGAGAGGTATACATCGCTCGAAAGAATAAGACTACAGCTTTCGACCAAGCTATAAACGGTTTATACAGCGAAAGAAATTTGAATGTTAAATGCAACTGTATATGAAAAATACAGAATCATCAATAATATTCCCAGTGACATATTTCTTAGATTAGTCAATTTTTAGTTTCTTTCCTAAGCCTCTTCAAACGAGAGGTATACATCGCTGGAAAGAACAAGACTAGAGCTCTCAATCAAGCTACAAACGGTTTATACAGCGAAAGAAATGTGAAAGTTAAATGCAACTGTATATGAAAAATACAGAATCATCAACAATATTCCCAGTGACATATTTCTTAGATTAGTCAATTTTAAGTTGCTTTCCTAAGCCTCTTCAAACGAGGGGTATATATCGCTGGAAAGAACACGACTGGGGCTCTCAATCAAGCTATAAACGGTTTATGCAGCGAAATAAATGTGAAAGTTAAATGCAACTGTATATGAAAAATACAGAATCGTCAACAATATTACCAGTGACATATTGCCTAGATTAGTCAATTTTAATTACATTTCCTAAGCCTCTTCAAACGAGATGTATACATCGCTGGAAAGGAAAAGATAAGGGCTCTCAATCAAGCTATAAACGGTTTATACCGCGAGAAAAATGTAAAAGTTAAATGCAACTGTATATGAAAAATACAGAATCATCAACAATATTCCCAGTGACATATTTCTTAGATTAGTCAATTTTAAGTTTCTTTCCGAAGCCTCTTAAACCGAGAGGTATACAGTGGTGGAAAGAACAAGACTACAGCTTTCAATCAAGCTATAAACGGTTTATACAGCGAAAAAAAATGTGAATGTTGAATGCAACTGTATATGAAAAATACAGAATCATCAATAATATTCCCAGTGACATATTTCTTAGATTAGTCAATTTTAAGTTTCTTTCCTAAGCCTCTTCAAACGAGAGGTATACATCGCTCGAAAGAACAAGACTACAGCTTTCAATCAAGCTATAAATGGTTTATACAGCGAAAAAATGTGAATATTAAATGCAACTGTATATGAAAAATACAGAATCATCAATAATATTCCCAGTGACATATTTCTTAGATTAGTCAATTTTAAGTTTCTTTCCTAAGCCTCTTCAAACGAGAGGTATACATCGCTCGAAAGAACAAGACTACAAATTTCAATCAAGCTATAAACGGTTTATACAGCGAAAAAATGTGAATATTAAATGCAACTGTATACGAAAAATACAGAATCATCAATAATATTCCCAGTGACATATTTCTTAGATTAGTCAATTTTAAGTTTCTTTCCTAAGCCTCTTCAAACGAGAGGTATACATCGCTGGAAAGGACAAGATAAGAGTCTTAATCAAGCTATAAACGGTTTATACAGCGGGAAAAATGTAAAAGTTAAAAGCAACTGTATATGAAAAATACAGAATTATCAACAATATTCCCAGTGACATATTTCTTAGATTAGTCAATTTTAAGTTTCTTTCCTAAGCCTCTTCAAACGAGAGGTATACATCGCTCGAAAGAATAAACGATCAAGCTAGAAACGGTTTATACAGCGGGAAAAATGTAAAAGTTAAAAGCAACTGTATATGAAAAATACAGAATTATAAGTAATATTCACAGAGACATATTTCCTAGATCAGTCAATATTAAGTTGCTTTCCTAAGCCTCTATCAACGAGAGTTGTACATCATTGGAAACAACAAAATAGGAGCTTTCAATCACGTTATAAAAGGTTTATGGAGCGAAAAAATTTGAAAATTAAATACAAATGTATATGAAAAATACAGAATCACCAACAATATTTCCAGTGCCATATTTCCTAGGTGAGTCAATTTTAAGTACCTTTTCTAAACATCTTTCAACCTGAATTTTACATAGTTGGAAAGAATAAACTAAGGGCTTCCTACCAAGCTTTAAACGGTTTATGCAGCGAAAAAATGTGAAAGTTAAATACAACTGTATATGAAAGATAAAGAATCGTAAACAATATTCCCAGTGACATATTTCTTATATTAGTCAATTTTAAGTTTCTTTCCAAAGCTTCTTTAAAAGAGCGGTATACATCGCTGGAAAGAACAAGATTAGAGCTCCCAATAAGGCTCTAAATGGTTGAAGCAACAAAAGAAATGTGAAAGTTAAATGCAACTGTATATGAAAAATACAGAATCATCAACAATATTCCCAGTGACATATTGCCTATATTAGTCAATTTTAATTACATTTCCTAAGCCTCTTCAAACTAGAGGTATACATCGCTGGAAAGCACAAGACTAGAGCTCTCAATCAGGCTATAAACGGTTTATACAGCGAAAAAAATGTGAATGTTAAATGCAACTGTATATGAAAATTACAGAATCATCAATAATATTCCCAGTGACATATTTCTTAGATTAGTCAATTTTAAGTTTCTTTGCTAAGCCTTTTAAACCAAGAGGTATACAGTGCTGAAAAAAACAAGACCAGAGCTCTCAATCAGGCTATAAACGGTTTATACAGCGAAAAAAATGTGAATGTTAAATGAAACTGTATACGAAAAATACAGAATCATCAATAATATTCCCTGTGACATATTTCTTAGATTAGTCAATTTTAAGTTTCTCTCCTAAGTATCTTCAAACGAGGGGTATACATCGCTGGAGAGAACAAGACTAGAGCTCTCAATCAAGCTATAAACGGTTTATATAGCGAAAAAATGTGAAAGTTAAATGCAACTATATATGAAAAATACAGAATCATAAAAAATATTCCCAGTGACATATCTCCTAGATTAGTCAATTTTAATTACATTTCCTAAGCCTCTTCAAACGACAGGTATACATCGCTGGAAAGGAAAAGATAAGGGCTCTAAATCAAGCTATAAACGGTTTATACAGCGAAAAAAATGTGAATGTTAAATGCAACTGTATATGAAAAATACAGAATCATCAATAATATTCCCAGTGACATATTTCTTAGATTAGTCAATTTTAAGTTTCTTTGCTAAGCCTCTTCAAACGAGAGGTATACATTTCTGGAAAGAACAAGACTAGAGCTCTCAATCAGTTATAAATGGTTTATACAGCGAAAAAAATGTGAATGTTAAATGCAACTGTATATGAAAAATACAGAGTACAGAGACATATTTCTTAGATTAGTCAATTTTAAGTTTCTTCCTAAGCCTCTTCAAACGAGAGGTATACATTGCTGGAAAGAACAAGACTACAGCTTTCAATCAAGCTACAAACGGTTTATACAGCGAAAAAAATGTGACTGTATATGAAAAATACAGAATCATCAATAATATTCCCAGTGACATATTTCTTAGATTAGTCAATTTTAAGTTTCTTTCCTAAGCCTTTTAAACCAAGAGGTATACAGCGCTGGAAAGAACAAGACCAGAGCTCTCAATCAGGCTATAAACGGTTTATACAGCAAACAGTGACATATTTCTTATATTAGTCAATTTTAATTACATTTCCTAAGCCTCTTCAAACGAGATGTATACATCGCTGGAAAGGACAAGATAAGAGCTCTCAATCAAGCTATAAACGGTTTATACAGCAAAAAAAATGTGAAAGTTAAATGCAACTATATATGAAAAATACATATTTCTTAGATTAGTCAATTTTAAGTTTCTCTCCTAAGTATCTTCAAACGAGTGGTATACATCGCTGGAAGGAACAAGACTAGAGCTCTCAATCAAGCTATAAACGGTTTATATAGCGAAAAAATGTGAAAGTTAAATGCAACTATATATGAAAAATACAGAATCATAAAAAATATTCCCAGTGACATATTTCCTAGATTAGTCAATTTTAATTACATTTCCTAAGCCTCTTCAAACGACAGGTATACATCGCTGGAAAGGAAAAGATAAGGGCTCTAAATCAAGCTATAAACGGTTTATACAGCGAAAAAATGTGAATATTAAATGCAACTGTATACGAAAAATACAGAATCATCAATAATATTCCCAGTGACATATTTCTTAGATTAGTCAATTTTAAGTTTCTTTCCTAAGCCTCTTCAAACGAGAGGTATACATCGCTGGAAAGGACAAGATAAGAGTCTTAATCAAGCTATAAACGGTTTATACAGCGGGAAAAATGTAAAAGTTAAAAGCAACTGTATATGAAAAATACAGAATTATCAACAATATTCCCAGTGACATATTTCTTAGATTAGTCAATTTTAAGTTTCTTTCCTAAGCCTCTTCAAACGAGAGGTATACATCGCTCGAAAGAATAAACGATCAAGCTATAAACGGTTTATACAGCGGGAAAAATGTAAAAGTTAAAAGCAACTGTATATGAAAAATACAGAATTATAAGTAATATTCACAGAGACATATTTCCTAGATCAGTCAATATTAAGTTGCTTTCCTAAGCCTCTATCAACGAGAGTTGTACATCATTGGAAACAACAAAATAGGAGCTTTCAATCACGTTATAAAAGGTTTATGGAGCGAAAAAAATTTGAAAATTAAATACAAATGTATATGAAAAATACAGAATCACCAACAATATTTCCAGTGCCATATTTCCTAGGTGAGTCAATTTTAAGTACCTTTTCTAAACATCTTTCAACCTGAATTTTACATAGTTGGAAAGAATAAACTAAGGGCTTCCTACCAAGCTTTAAACGGTTTATGCAGCGAAAAAATGTGAAAGTTAAATACAACTGTATATGAAAGATAAAGAATCGTAAACAATATTCCCAGTGACATATTTCTTATATTAGTCAATTTTAAGTTTCTTTCCAAAGCTTCTTTAAAAGAGCGGTATACATCGCTGGAAAGAACAAGATTAGAGCTCCCAATAAGGCTCTAAATGGTTGAAGCAACAAAAGAAATGTGAAAGTTAAATGCAACTGTATATGAAAAATACAGAATCATCAACAATATTCCCAGTGACATATTGCCTATATTAGTCAATTTTAATTACATTTCCTAAGCCTCTTCAAACTAGAGGTATACATCGCTGGAAAGCACAAGACTAGAGCTCTCAATCAGGCTATAAACGGTTTATACAGCGAAAAAAATGTGAATGTTAAATGCAACTGTATATGAAAATTACAGAATCATCAATAATATTCCCAGTGACATATTTCTTAGATTAGTCAATTTTAAGTTTCTTTGCTAAGCCTTTTAAACCAAGAGGTATACAGTGCTGAAAAAAACAAGACCAGAGCTCTCAATCAGGCTATAAACGGTTTATACAGCGAAAAAAATGTGAATGTTAAATGAAACTGTATACGAAAAATACAGAATCATCAATAATATTCCCTGTGACATATTTCTTAGATTAGTCAATTTTAAGTTTCTCTCCTAAGTATCTTCAAACGAGGGGTATACATCGCTGGAGAGAACAAGACTAGAGCTCTCAATCAAGCTATAAACGGTTTATATAGCGAAAAAATGTGAAAGTTAAATGCAACTATATATGAAAAATACAGAATCATAAAAAATATTCCCAGTGACATATTTCCTAGATTAGTCAATTTTAATTACATTTCCTAAGCCTCTTCAAACGACAGGTATACATCGCTGGAAAGGAAAAGGTAAGGGCTCTAAATCAAGCTATAAACGGTTTATACAGCGAAAAAAATGTGAATGTTAAATGCAACTGTATATGAAAAATACAGAATCATCAATAATATTCCCAGTGACATATTTCTTAGATTAGTCAATTTTAAGTTTCTTTGCTAAGCCTCTTCAAACGAGAGGTATACATTTCTGGAAAGAACAAGACTAGAGCTCTCAATCAGTTATAAATGGTTTATACAGCGAAAAAAATGTGAATGTTAAATGCAACTGTATATGAAAAATACAGAGTACAGAGACATATTTCTTAGATTAGTCAATTTTAAGTTTCTTCCTAAGCCTCTTCAAACGAGAGGTATACATTGCTGGAAAGAACAAGACTACAGCTTTCAATCAAGCTACAAACGGTTTATACAGCGAAAAAAATGTGACTGTATATGAAAAATACAGAATCATCAATAATATTCCCAGTGACATATTTCTTAGATTAGTCAATTTTAAGTTTCTTTCCTAAGCCTTTTAAACCAAGAGGTATACAGCGCTGGAAAGAACAAGACCAGAGCTCTCAATCAGGCTATAAACGGTTTATACAGCAAACAGTGACATATTTCTTATATTAGTCAATTTTAATTACATTTCCTAAGCCTCTTCAAACGAGATGTATACATCGCTGGAAAGAACAAGACTAGAGCTCTCAATCAAGCTACAAACGGTTTATACAGCGAAAGAAATGTGAAAGTCAAATGCAACTGTATATGAAAAATACAGAATCATCAACAATATTCCCAGTGACATATTTCTTAGATTAGTCAATTTTAAGTTGCTTTCCTAAGCCTCTTCAAACGAGGGGTATATATCGCTGGAAAGAACACGACTGGGGCTCTCAATCAAGCTATAAATTAAATGCAACTGTATACAAAAAATACAGAATCATCAATAATATTCCCAGTGACATATTTCTTAGATTAGTCAATTTTAAGTTTCTTTCCTAAGCCTCTTCAAACGAGAGGTATACATCGCTGGAAAGGACAAGATAAGAGCTCTCAATCAAGCTATAAAAGGTTTATACAGCGGGAAAATGTAAAAGTTAAAAGCAACTGTATATGAAAAATACAGAATCATCAACAATATTCCCAGTGACATATTTCTTAGATTAGTCAATTTTAAGTTGCTTTCCTAAGCCTCTTCAAACGAGGGGTATATATCTCTGGAAAGAACACGACTGGGGCTCTCAATCAAGCTATAAACGGTTTATGCAGCGAAATAAATGTGAAAGTTAAATGCAACTGTATATGAAAAATACAGAATCGTCAACAATATTCCCAGTGACATATTGCATAGATTAGTCAATTTTAATTACATTTCCTAAGCCTCTTCAAACGAGATGTATACATCGCTGGAAAGGAAAAGATAAGAGCTCTCAATCAAGCTATAAACGGTTTATACAGCGAGAAAAATGTAAAAGTTAAATGCGAATGTATTTGAAAAATACAGAATCATCAACAATATTCCCTGTGACATATTTCTTAGATTAGTCAATTTTAAGTTTCTTTCCTAAGCTTCTTAAACCGAGAGGTATACAGTGCTGGAAAGAACAAGACTACAGCTTTCAATCAAGCTATAAACGGTTTATACAGCGAAAAAAAATGTGAATGGTGAATGCAACTGTATATGAAAAATACAGAATCATCAATAATATTCCCAGTGACATATTTCTTAGATTAGTCAATTTTAAGTTTCTTTCCTAAGCCTCTTCAAACGAGAGGTATACATCGCTCGAAAGAACAAGACTACAGCTTTCAATCAAGCTATAAATGGTTTATACAGCGAAAAAATGTGAATATTAAATGCAACTGTATACGAAAAATACAGAATCATCAATAATATTCCCAGTGACATATTTCTTAGATTAGTCAATTTTAAGTTTCTTTCCTAAGCCTCTTCAAACGAGAGGTATACATCGCTCGAAAGAACAAGACTACAGCTCTCAATCAAGCTATAAACGGTTTATACAGCGGGAAAAATGTAAAAGTTAAAAGCAACTGTATATGAAAAATACAGAATCATCAACAATATTCCCAGTGACATATTTCTTAGATTAGTCAATTTTAAGTTTCTTTCCTAAGCCCCTTCAAACGAGAGGTATACATCGCTCGAAAGAATAAACGATCAAGCTATAAACGGTTTATAGAGCGAAAGAAATGTGAATGTTAAATGCAACTGTATATGAAAAATACAGAATCATCAACAATATTCCCAGTGACATATTTCTTAGATTAGTCAATTTTAAGTTGTTTTCCTAAGCCTCTTCAGACGAGGGATATATATCGCTGGAAAGAACAAGACTAGGGCTCTCAATCAAGCTATAAACGGTTTATGCAGCGAAATAAATGTGAAAGTTAAATGCAACTGTATATGAAAAATACAGAATCGTCAACAATATTCCCGGTGACATATTGCCTAGATTAGTCAATTTTAATTACATTTCCTAAGCCTCTTCAAACGAGATGTATACATCGGTGGAAAGGAAAAGACAAGAGCTCTCAATCAAGCTACAAACGGTTTATGCAGCGAAATAAATGTGAAAGTTAAATGCAACTGTATATGAAAAATACAGAATCATCAACAATATTCCCTGTGACATATTTCTTAGATTAGTCAATTTTAAGTTGCTTTCCTAAGCCTCTTCAAACGAGGAGTATACATCGCTGGAAAGAACAAGACTAGAGCTCTCAATCAAGCTATAAACCGTTTATACAGCGAGAAAAATGTAAAAGTTAAATGCAACTGTATATGAAAAATACAGAATCGTCAACAATATTCCCAGTGACAGATTGCCTAGAGTAGTTAATTTTAAGTTTCTTTCCTAAGCCTCTTCAAACGAGAGGTATACATCGCTCGAAAGAATAAGACTACAGCTTTCGACCAAGCTATAAACGGTTTATACAGCGAAAGAAATTTGAATGTTAAATGCAACTGTATATGAAAAATACAGAATCATCAATAATATTCCCAGTGACATATTTCTTAGATTAGTCAATTTTTAGTTTCTTTCCTAAGCCTCTTCAAACGAGAGGTATACATCGCTGGAAAGAACAAGACTAGAGCTCTCAATCAAGCTACAAACGGTTTATACAGCGAAAGAAATGTGAAAGTTAAATGCAACTGTATATGAAAAATACAGAATCATCAACAATATTCCCAGTGACATATTTCTTAGATTAGTCAATTTTAAGTTGCTTTCCTAAGCCTCTTCAAACGAGGGGTATATATCGCTGGAAAGAACACGACTGGGGCTCTCAATCAAGCTATAAACGGTTTATGCAGCGAAATAAATGTGAAAGTTAAATGCAACTGTATATGAAAAATACAGAATCGTCAACAATATTACCAGTGACATATTGCCTAGATTAGTCAATTTTAATTACATTTCCTAAGCCTCTTCAAACGAGATGTATACATCGCTGGAAAGGAAAAGATAAGGGCTCTCAATCAAGCTATAAACGGTTTATACAGCGAGAAAAATGTAAAAGTTAAATGCAACTGTATATGAAAAATACAGAATCATCAACAATATTCCCAGTGACATATTTCTTAGATTAGTCAATTTTAAGTTTCTTTCCGAAGCCTCTTAAACCGAGAGGTATACAGTGGTGGAAAGAACAAGACTACAGCTTTCAATCAAGCTATAAACGGTTTATACAGCGAAAAAAAATGTGAATGTTGAATGCAACTGTATATGAAAAATACAGAATCATCAATAATATTCCCAGTGACATATTTCTTAGATTAGTCAATTTTAAGTTTCTTTCCTAAGCCTCTTCAAACGAGAGGTATACATCGCTCGAAAGAACAAGACTACAGCTTTCAATCAAGCTATAAATGGTTTATACAGCGAAAAAATGTGAATATTAAATGCAACTGTATATGAAAAATACAGAATCATCAATAATATTCCCAGTGACATATTTCTTAGATTAGTCAATTTTAAGTTTCTTTCCTAAGCCTCTTCAAACGAGAGGTATACATCGCTCGAAAGAACAAGACTACAAATTTCAATCAAGCTATAAACGGTTTATACAGCGAAAAAATGTGAATATTAAATGCAACTGTATACGAAAAATACAGAATCATCAATAATATTCCCAGTGACATATTTCTTAGATTAGTCAATTTTAAGTTTCTTTCCTAAGCCTCTTCAAACGAGAGGTATACATCGCTGGAAAGGACAAGATAAGAGTCTTAATCAAGCTATAAACGGTTTATACAGCGGGAAAAATGTAAAAGTTAAAAGCAACTGTATATGAAAAATACAGAATTATCAACAATATTCCCAGTGACATATTTCTTAGATTAGTCAATTTTAAGTTTCTTTCCTAAGCCTCTTCAAACGAGAGGTATACATCGCTCGAAAGAATAAACGATCAAGCTAGAAACGGTTTATACAGCGGGAAAAATGTAAAAGTTAAAAGCAACTGTATATGAAAAATACAGAATTATAAGTAATATTCACAGAGACATATTTCCTAGATCAGTCAATATTAAGTTGCTTTCCTAAGCCTCTATCAACGAGAGTTGTACATCATTGGAAACAACAAAATAGGAGCTTTCAATCACGTTATAAAAGGTTTATGGAGCGAAAAAAATTTGAAAATTAAATACAAATGTATATGAAAAATACAGAATCACCAACAATATTTCCAGTGCCATATTTCCTAGGTGAGTCAATTTTAAGTACCTTTTCTAAACATCTTTCAACCTGAATTTTACATAGTTGGAAAGAATAAACTAAGGGCTTCCTACCAATCTTTAAACGGTTTATGCAGCGAAAAAATGTGAAAGTTAAATACAACTGTATATGAAAGATAAAGAATCGTAAACAATATTCCCAGTGACATATTTCTTATATTAGTCAATTTTAAGTTTCTTTCCAAAGCTTCTTTAAAAGAGCGGTATACATCGCTGGAAAGAACAAGATTAGAGCTCCCAATAAGGCTCTAAATGGTTGAAGCAACAAAAGAAATGTGAAAGTTAAATGCAACTGTATATGAAAAATACAGAATCATCAACAATATTCCCAGTGACATATTGCCTATATTAGTCAATTTTAATTACATTTCCTAAGCCTCTTCAAACTAGAGGTATACATCGCTGGAAAGCACAAGACTAGAGCTCTCAATCAGGCTATAAACGGTTTATACAGCGAAAAAAATGTGAATGTTAAATGCAACTGTATATGAAAATTACAGAATCATCAATAATATTCCCAGTGACATATTTCTTAGATTAGTCAATTTTAAGTTTCTTTGCTAAGCCTTTTAAACCAAGAGGTATACAGTGCTGAAAAAAACAAGACCAGAGCTCTCAATCAGGCTATAAACGGTTTATACAGCGAAAAAAATGTGAATGTTAAATGAAACTGTATACGAAAAATACAGAATCATCAATAATATTCCCTGTGACATATTTCTTAGATTAGTCAATTTTAAGTTTCTCTCCTAAGTATCTTCAAACGAGGGGTATACATCGCTGGAGAGAACAAGACTAGAGCTCTCAATCAAGCTATAAACGGTTTATATAGCGAAAAAATGTGAAAGTTAAATGCAACTATATATGAAAAATACAGAATCATAAAAAATATTCCCAGTGACATATCTCCTAGATTAGTCAATTTTAATTACATTTCCTAAGCCTCTTCAAACGACAGGTATACATCGCTGGAAAGGAAAAGATAAGGGCTCTAAATCAAGCTATAAACGGTTTATACAGCGAAAAAAATGTGAATGTTAAATGCAACTGTATATGAAAAATACAGAATCATCAATAATATTCCCAGTGACATATTTCTTAGATTAGTCAATTTTAAGTTTCTTTGCTAAGCCTCTTCAAACGAGAGGTATACATTTCTGGAAAGAACAAGACTAGAGCTCTCAATCAGTTATAAATGGTTTATACAGCGAAAAAAATGTGAATGTTAAATGCAACTGTATATGAAAAATACAGAGTACAGAGACATATTTCTTAGATTAGTCAATTTTAAGTTTCTTCCTAAGCCTCTTCAAACGAGAGGTATACATTGCTGGAAAGAACAAGACTACAGCTTTCAATCAAGCTACAAACGGTTTATACAGCGAAAAAAATGTGACTGTATATGAAAAATACAGAATCATCAATAATATTCCCAGTGACATATTTCTTAGATTAGTCAATTTTAAGTTTCTTTCCTAAGCCTTTTAAACCAAGAGGTATACAGCGCCGGAAAGAACAAGACCAGAGCTCTCAATCAGGCTATAAACGGTTTATACAGCAAACAGTGACATATTTCTTATATTAGTCAATTTTAATTACATTTCCTAAGCCTCTTCAAACGAGATGTATACATCGCTGGAAAGGACAAGATAAGAGCTCTCAATCAAGCTATAAACGGTTTATACAGCAAAAAAAATGTGAAAGTTAAATGCAACTATATATGAAAAATACATATTTCTTAGATTAGTCAATTTTAAGTTTCTCTCAATCAAGCTATAAACGGTTTATATAGCGAAAAAATGTGAAAGTTAAATGCAACTATATATGAAAAATACAGAATCATAAAAAATATTCCCAGTGACATATTTCCTAGATTAGTCAATTTTAATTACATTTCCTAAGCCTCTTCAAACGACAGGTATACATCGCTGGAAAGGAAAAGATAAGGGCTCTAAATCAAGCTATAAACGGTTTATACAGCGAAAAAATGTGAATATTAAATGCAACTGTATACGAAAAATACAGAATCATCAATAATATTCCCAGTGACATATTTCTTAGATTAGTCAATTTTAAGTTTCTTTCCTAAGCCTCTTCAAACGAGAGGTATACATCGCTGGAAAGGACAAGATAAGAGTCTTAATCAAGCTATAAACGGTTTATACAGCGGGAAAAATGTAAAAGTTAAAAGCAACTGTATATGAAAAATACAGAATTATCAACAATATTCCCAGTGACATATTTCTTAGATTAGTCAATTTTAAGTTTCTTTCCTAAGCCTCTTCAAACGAGAGGTATACATCGCTCGAAAGAATAAACGATCAAGCTATAAACGGTTTATACAGCGGGAAAAATGTAAAAGTTAAAAGCAACTGTATATGAAAAATACAGAATTATAAGTAATATTCACAGAGACATATTTCCTAGATCAGTCAATATTAAGTTGCTTTCCTAAGCCTCTATCAACGAGAGTTGTACATCATTGGAAACAACAAAATAGGAGCTTTCAATCACGTTATAAAAGGTTTATGGAGCGAAAAAAATTTGAAAATTAAATACAAATGTATATGAAAAATACAGAATCACCAACAATATTTCCAGTGCCATATTTCCTAGGTGAGTCAATTTTAAGTACCTTTTCTAAACATCTTTCAACCTGAATTTTACATAGTTGGAAAGAATAAACTAAGGGCTTCCTACCAAGCTTTAAACGGTTTATGCAGCGAAAAAATGTGAAAGTTAAATACAACTGTATATGAAAGATAAAGAATCGTAAACAATATTCCCAGTGACATATTTCTTATATTAGTCAATTTTAAGTTTCTTTCCAAAGCTTCTTTAAAAGAGCGGTATACATCGCTGGAAAGAACAAGATTAGAGCTCCCAATAAGGCTCTAAATGGTTGAAGCAACAAAAGAAATGTGAAAGTTAAATGCAACTGTATATGAAAAATACAGAATCATCAACAATATTCCCAGTGACATATTGCCTATATTAGTCAATTTTAATTACATTTCCTAAGCCTCTTCAAACTAGAGGTATACATCGCTGGAAAGCACAAGACTAGAGCTCTCAATCAGGCTATAAACGGTTTATACAGCGAAAAAAATGTGAATGTTAAATGCAACTGTATATGAAAATTACAGAATCATCAATAATATTCCCAGTGACATATTTCTTAGATTAGTCAATTTTAAGTTTCTTTGCTAAGCCTTTTAAACCAAGAGGTATACAGTGCTGAAAAAAACAAGACCAGAGCTCTCAATCAGGCTATAAACGGTTTATACAGCGAAAAAAATGTGAATGTTAAATGAAACTGTATACGAAAAATACAGAATCATCAATAATATTCCCTGTGACATATTTCTTAGATTAGTCAATTTTAAGTTTCTCTCCTAAGTATCTTCAAACGAGGGGTATACATCGCTGGAGAGAACAAGACTAGAGCTCTCAATCAAGCTATAAACGGTTTATATAGCGAAAAAATGTGAAAGTTAAATGCAACTATATATGAAAAATACAGAATCATAAAAAATATTCCCAGTGACATATTTCCTAGATTAGTCAATTTTAATTACATTTCCTAAGCCTCTTCAAACGACAGGTATACATCGCTGGAAAGGAAAAGATAAGGGCTCTAAATCAAGCTATAAACGGTTTATACAGCGAAAAAAATGTGAATGTTAAATGCAACTGTATATGAAAAATACAGAATCATCAATAATATTCCCAGTGACATATTTCTTAGATTAGTCAATTTTAAGTTTCTTTGCTAAGCCTCTTCAAACGAGAGGTATACATTTCTGGAAAGAACAAGACTAGAGCTCTCAATCAGTTATAAATGGTTTATACAGCGAAAAAAATGTGAATGTTAAATGCAACTGTATATGAAAAATACAGAGTACAGAGACATATTTCTTAGATTAGTCAATTTTAAGTTTCTTCCTAAGCCTCTTCAAACGAGAGGTATACATTGCTGGAAAGAACAAGACTACAGCTTTCAATCAAGCTACAAACGGTTTATACAGCGAAAAAAATGTGACTGTATATGAAAAATACAGAATCATCAATAATATTCCCAGTGACATATTTCTTAGATTAGTCAATTTTAAGTTTCTTTCCTAAGCCTTTTAAACCAAGAGGTATACAGCGCTGGAAAGAACAAGACCAGAGCTCTCAATCAGGCTATAAACGGTTTATACAGCAAACAGTGACATATTTCTTATATTAGTCAATTTTAATTACATTTCCTAAGCCTCTTCAAACGAGATGTATACATCGCTGGAAAGGACAAGATAAGAGCTCTCAATCAAGCTATAAACGGTTTATACAGCAAAAAAAATGTGAAAGTTAAATGCAACTATATATGAAAAATACATATTTCTTAGATTAGTCAATTTTAAGTTTCTCTCCTAAGTATCTTCAAACGAGTGGTATACATCGCTGGAAGGAACAAGACTAGAGCTCTCAATCAAGCTATAAACGGTTTATATAGCGAAAAAATGTGAAAGTTAAATGCAACTATATATGAAAAATACAGAATCATAAAAAATATTCCCAGTGACATATTTCCTAGATTAGTCAATTTTAATTACATTTCCTAAGCCTCTTCAAACGACAGGTATACATCGCTGGAAAGGAAAAGATAAGGGCTCTAAATCAAGCTATAAACGGTTTATACAGCGAAAAAATGTGAATGTTAAATGCAACTGTATATGAAAAATACAGAATCATCAATAATATTCCCAGTGACATATTTCTTAGATTAGTCAATTTTAAGTTTCTTTGCTAAGCCTCTTCAAACGAGAGGTATACATTTCTGGAAAGAACAAGACTAGAGCTCTCAATCAGTTATAAATGGTTTATACAGCGAAAAAAATGTGAATGTTAAATGCAACTGTATATGAAAAATACAGAGTACAGAGACATATTTCTTAGATTAGTCAATTTTAAGTTTCTTTCCTAAGCCTCTTCAAACGAGAGGTATACATTGCTGGAAAGAACAAGACTACAGCTTTCAATCAAGCTACAAACGGTTTATACAGCGAAAAAAATGTGACTGTATATGAAAAATACAGAATCATCAATAATATTCCCAGTGACATATTTCTTAGATTAGTCAATTTTAAGTTTCTGTCCTAAGCCTCTTCAAACGAGAGGTATACATCGCTGGAAAGAACAAGACTAGAGCTCTCAATCAAGCTATAAACGGTTTATACAGCAAAAAAAAATGTGAAAGTTAAATGCTACTATATATGAAAAATACATATTTCTTAGATTAGTCAATTTTAAGTTTCTCTCCTAAGTATCTTCAAACGAGTGGTATACATCGCTGGAAGGAACAAGACTAGAACTCTTAATCAAGCTATAAACGGTTTATATAGCGAAAAAAATGTGAAAGTTAAATGCAACTGTATATTGAAAATACAGAATCATCAAAAATATTCCCAGTGACATATTTCCTATATTAGTCAATTTTAATTACATTTCCTAAGCCTCTTCAAACGACAGGTATACATCGCAGGAAAGGAAAAGATAAGGGCACTAAATCAAGCTATAAACGGTTTATACAGCGAAAAAAATATAAAAGTTAAATGCAACTGTATATGTAAAATACAGGATCATCAACAATATTCCCGATGACATATTTTTTAGATTAGTCAATTTTAAGTTTCTTTCCTAAGCCTTTTAAACCAAGAGGTATAGAGTGCTGAAAAGAACAAGACCAGAGCTCTCAATCAGGTTATAAACGGTTTATACAGCGAAAAAAATGTGAATGTTAAATGCAACTGTATACGAAAAATACAGAATCATCAATAATATTCCCTGTGACATATTTCTTAGATTAGTCAATTTTAAGTTTCTTTGCTAAGCCTCTTCAAACGAGAGGTATACATTTCTGGAAAGAACAAGACTAGAGCTCTCAATCAGTTATAAATGGTTTATACAGCGAAAAAAATGTGACTGTATATGAAAAATACAGAATCATCAATAATATTCCCAGTGACATATTTCTTAGATTAGTCAATTTTAAGTTTCTTTCCTAAGTCTTTTAAACCAAGAGGTATACAGTGCTGGAAAGAACAAGACCAGAGCTCTCAATCAGGCTATAAACGGTTTATACAGCAAACAGTGACATATTTCTTATATTAGTCAATTTTAAGTTTCTTTCCTAAGCCTCTTCAAACGAGAGGTATACATCGCTGGAAAGAACAAGACTAGAGCTCTCAATCAAGCTATAAACGGTTTATACAGCAAAAAAAATGTGAAAGTTAAATCCAACTATATATGAAAAATACATATTTCTTAGATTAGTCAATTTTAAGTTTCTCTCCTAAGTATCTTCAAACGAGTGGTATACATCGCTGGAAGGAACAAGACTAGAGCTCTTAATCAAGCTATAAACGGTTTATATAGCGAAAAAAATGTGAAAGTTAAATGCAACTGTATATTGAAAATACAGAATCATCAATAATATTCCCAGTGACATACTTCCTATATTAGTCAATTTTAATTACATTTCCTAAGCCTCTTCAAACGACAGGTATACATCGCAGGAAAGGAAAAGATAAGGGCACTAAATCAAGCTATAAACGGTTTATACAGCGAAAAAAATATAAAAGTTAAATGCAACTGTATATGAAAAATACAGGATCATCAACAATATTCCCGATGACATATTTTTTAGATTAGTCAATTTTAAGTCTCTTTCCTAAGCCTTTTAAACCAAGAGGTATAGAGTGCTGAAAAGAACAAGACCAGAGCTCTCAATCAGGTTATAAACGGTTTATACAGCGAAAAAAATGTGAATGTTAAATGCAACTGTATACGAAAAATACAGAATCATCAATAATATTCCCTGTGACATATTTCTTAGATTAGTCAATTTTAAGTTTCTCTCCTAAGTCTCTTCAAACGAATAGTATACATCGCTGGAAAGAACAAGACTAGAGCTCTCAATCAAGCTATAAACGGTTTATACAGCAAAAAAAATGTGAAAGTTAAATGCAACTGTATATGAAAAATACAGAATCATCAATAATATTCCCAGTGACATATTTCTTAGATTAGTCAATTTTAAGTTTCTTTGCTAAGCCTCTTCAAACGAAGGTATACATTGCTGGAAAAAACAAGACTAGAGCTCTCAATCAGGCTATAAACGGTTTATACAGCGAAAAAAATGTGAATGTTAAATGCAACTGTATATGAAAATTACAGAATCATCAATAATATTCCCAGTGACATATTTCTTAGATTAGTCAATTTTAAGTTTCTTTGCTAAGCCTCTTCAAACGAGAGGTATACATCGCTCGAAAGAATAAACGATCAAGCTATAAACGGTTTATACAGCGGGAAAAATGTAAAAGTTAAAAGCAACTGTATATGAAAAATACAGAATTATAAGTAATATTCACAGAGACATATTTCCTAGATCAGTCAATATTAAGTTGCTTTCCTAAGCCTCTATCAACGAGAGTTGTACATCATTGGAAACAACAAAATAGGAGCTTTCAATCACGTTATAAAAGGTTTATGCAGCGAAAAAAATTTGAAAATTAAATACAAATGTATATGAAAAATACAGAATCACCAACAATATTTCCAGTGCCATATTTCCTAGGTGAGTCAATTTTAAGTACCTTTTCTAAACATCTTTCAACCTGAATTTTACATAGTTGGAAAGAATAAACTAAGGGCTTCCTACCAAGCTTTAAACGGTTTATGCAGCGAAAAAATGTGAAAGTTAAATACAACTGTATATGAAAGATAAAGAATCGTAAACAATATTCCCAGTGACATATTTCTTATATTAGTCAATTTTAAGTTTCTTTCCAAAGCTTCTTTAAAAGAGCGGTATACATCGCTGGAAAGAACAAGATTAGAGCTCCCAATAAGGCTCTAAATGGTTGAAGCAACAAAAGAAATGTGAAAGTTAAATGCAACTGTATATGAAAAATACAGAATCATCAACAATATTCCCAGTGACATATTGCCTATATTAGTCAATTTTAATTACATTTCCTAAGCCTCTTCAAACTAGAGGTATACATCGCTGGAAAGCACAAGACTAGAGCTCTCAATCAGGCTATAAACGGTTTACACAGCGAAAAAAATGTGAATGTTAAATGCAACTGTATATGAAAATTACAGAATCATCAATAATATTCCCAGTGACATATTTCTTAGATTAGTCAATTTTAAGTTTCTTTGCTAAGCCTTTTAAACCAAGAGGTATACAGTGCTGAAAAAAACAAGACCAGAGCTCTCAATCAGGCTATAAACGGTTTATACAGCGAAAAAAATGTGAATGTTAAATGAAACTGTATACGAAAAATACAGAATCATCAATAATATTCCCTGTGACATATTTCTTAGATTAGTCAATTTTAAGTTTCTCTCCTAAGTATCTTCAAACGAGGGGTATACATCGCTGGAGAGAACAAGACTAGAGCTCTCAATCAAGCTATAAACGGTTTATATAGCGAAAAAATGTGAAAGTTAAATGCAACTATATATGAAAAATACAGAATCATAAAAAATATTCCCAGTGACATATTTCCTAGATTAGTCAATTTTAATTACATTTCCTAAGCCTCTTCAAACGACAGGTATACATCGCTGGAAAGGAAAAGATAAGGGCTCTAAATCAAGCTATAAACGGTTTATACAGCGAAAAAAATGTGAATGTTAAATGCAACTGTATATGAAAAATACAGAATCATCAATAATATTCCCAGTGACATATTTCTTAGATTAGTCAATTTTAAGTTTCTTTGCTAAGCCTCTTCAAACGAGAGGTATACATTTCTGGAAAGAACAAGACTAGAGCTCTCAATCAGTTATAAATGGTTTATACAGCGAAAAAAATGTGAATGTTAAATGCAACTGTATATGAAAAATACAGAGTACAGAGACATATTTCTTAGATTAGTCAATTTTAAGTTTCTTCCTAAGCCTCTTCAAACGAGAGATATACAGTGCTGGAAAGAACAAGACTACAGCTTTCAATCAAGCTACAAACGGTTTATACAGCGAAAAAAATGTGACTGTATATGAAAAATACAGAATCATCAATAATATTCCCAGTGACATATTTCTTAGATTAGTCAATTTTAAGTTTCTGTCCTAAGCCTCTTCAAACGAGAGGTATACATCGCTGGAAAGAACAAGACTAGAGCTCTCAATCAAGCTATAAACGGTTTATACAGCAAAAAAAATGTGAAAGTTAAATGCTACTATATATGAAAAATACATATTTCTTAGATTAGTCAATTTTAAGTTTCTCTTCTAAGTATCTTCAAACGAGTGGTATACATCGCTGGAAGGAACAAGACTAGAACTCTTAATCAAGCTATAAACGGTTTATATAGCGAAAAAAATGTGAAAGTTAAATGCAACTGTATATTGAAAATACAGAATCATCAAAAATATTCCCAGTGACATATTTCCTATATTAGTCAATTTTAATTACATTTCCTAAGCCTCTTCAAACGACAGGTATACATCGCAGGAAAGGAAAAGATAAGGGCACTAAATCAAGCTATAAACGGTTTATACAGCGAAAAAAATATAAAAGTTAAATGCAACTGTATATGTAAAATACAGGATCATCAACAATATTCCCGATGACATATTTTTTAGATTAGTCAATTTTAAGTTTCTTTCCTAAGCCTTTTAAACCAAGAGGTATAGAGTGCTGAAAAGAACAAGACCAGAGCTCTCAATCAGGTTATAAACGGTTTATACAGCGAAAAAAATGTGAATGTTAAATGCAACTGTATACGAAAAATACAGAATCATCAATAATATTCCCTGTGACATATTTCTTAGATTAGTCAATTTTAAGTTTCTTTGCTAAGCCTCTTCAAACGAGAGGTATACATTTCTGGAAAGAACAAGACTAGAGCTCTCAATCAGTTACAAATGGTTTATACAGCGAAAAAAATGTGACTGTATATGAAAAATACAGAATCATCAATAATATTCCCAGTGACATATTTCTTAGATTAGTCAATTTTAAGTTTCTTTCCTAAGCCTTTTAAACCAAGAGGTATACAGTGCTGGAAAGAACAAGACCAGAGCTCTCAATCAGGCTATAAACGGTTTATACAGCAAACAGTGACATATTTCTTATATTAGTCAATTTTAAGTTTCTTTCCTAAGCCTCTTCAAACGAGAGGTATACATTTCTGGAAAGAACAAGACTAGAGCTCTCAATCAGTTATAAATGGTTTATACAGCGAAAAAAATGTGAATGTTAAATGCAACTGTATATGAAAAATACAGAGTACAGAGACATATTTCTTAGATTAGTCAATTTTAAGTTTCTTCCTAAGCCTCTTCAAACGAGAGATATACAGTGCTGGAAAGAACAAGACTACAGCTTTCAATCAAGCTACAAACGGTTTATACAGCGAAAAAAATGTGACTGTATATGAAAAATACAGAATCATCAATAATATTCCCAGTGACATATTTCTTAGATTAGTCAATTTTAAGTTTCTGTCCTAAGCCTCTTCAAACGAGAGGTATACATCGCTGGAAAGAACAAGACTAGAGCTCTCAATCAAGCTATAAACGGTTTATACAGCAAAAAAAATGTGAAAGTTAAATGCTACTATATATGAAAAATACATATTTCTTAGATTAGTCAATTTTAAGTTTCTCTTCTAAGTATCTTCAAACGAGTGGTATACATCGCTGGAAGGAACAAGACTAGAACTCTTAATCAAGCTATAAACGGTTTATATAGCGAAAAAAATGTGAAAGTTAAATGCAACTGTATATTGAAAATACAGAATCATCAAAAATATTCCCAGTGACATATTTCCTATATTAGTCAATTTTAATTACATTTCCTAAGCCTCTTCAAACGACAGGTATACATCGCAGGAAAGGAAAAGATAAGGGCACTAAATCAAGCTATAAACGGTTTATACAGCGAAAAAAATATAAAAGTTAAATGCAACTGTATATGTAAAATACAGGATCATCAACAATATTCCCGATGACATATTTTTTAGATTAGTCAATTTTAAGTTTCTTTCCTAAGCCTTTTAAACCAAGAGGTATAGAGTGCTGAAAAGAACAAGACCAGAGCTCTCAATCAGGTTATAAACGGTTTATACAGCGAAAAAAATGTGAATGTTAAATGCAACTGTATACGAAAAATACAGAATCATCAATAATATTCCCTGTGACATATTTCTTAGATTAGTCAATTTTAAGTTTCTTTGCTAAGCCTCTTCAAACGAGAGGTATACATTTCTGGAAAGAACAAGACTAGAGCTCTCAATCAGTTACAAATGGTTTATACAGCGAAAAAAATGTGACTGTATATGAAAAATACAGAATCATCAATAATATTCCCAGTGACATATTTCTTAGATTAGTCAATTTTAAGTTTCTTTCCTAAGCCTTTTAAACCAAGAGGTATACAGTGCTGGAAAGAACAAGACCAGAGCTCTCAATCAGGCTATAAACGGTTTATACAGCAAACAGTGACATATTTCTTATATTAGTCAATTTTAAGTTTCTTTCCTAAGCCTCTTCAATCGAGAGGTATACATCGCTGGAAAGAACAAGACTAGAGCTCTCAATCAAGCTATAAACGGTTTATACAGCAAAAAAAATGTGAAAGTTAAATCCAACTATATATGAAAAATACATATTTCTTAGATTAGTCAATTTTAAGTTTCTCTCCTAAGTATCTTCAAACGAGTGGTATACATCGCTGGAAGGAACAAGACTAGACCTCTTAATCAAGCTATAAACGGTTTATATAGCGAAAAAAATGTGAAAGTTAAATGCAACTGTATATTGAAAATACAGAATCATCAATAATATTCCCAGTGACATACTTCCTATATTAGTCAATTTTAATTACATTTCCTAAGCCTCTTCAAACGACAGGTATACATCGCAGGAAAGGAAAAGATAAGGGCACTAAATCAAGCTATAAACGGTTTATACAGCGAAAAAAATATAAAAGTTAAATGCAACTGTATATGAAAAATACAGGATCATCAACAATATTCCCGATGATATATTTTTTAGATTAGTCAATTTTAAGTCTCTTTCCTAAGCCTTTTAAACCAAGAGGTATAGAGTGCTGAAAAGAACAAGACCAGAGCTCTCAATCAGGTTATAAACGGTTTATACAGCGAAAAAAATGTGAATGTGAAATGCAACTGTATACGAAAAATACAGAATCATCAATAATATTCCCTGTGACATATTTCTTAGATTAGTCAATTTTAAGTTTCTCTCCTAAGTCTCTTCAAACGAATAGTATACATCGCTGGAAAGAACAAGACTAGAGCTCTTAATCAAGCTATAAACGGTTTATATAGCGAAAAAAATGTGAAAGTTAAATGCAACTGTATATTGAAAATACAGAATCATCAATAATATTCCCAGTGACATACTTCCTATATTAGTCAATTTTAATTACATTTCCTAAGCCTCTTCAAACGACAGGTATACATCGCAGGAAAGGAAAAGATAAGGGCACTAAATCAAGCTATAAACGGTTTATACAGCGAAAAAAATATAAAAGTTAAATGCAACTGTATATGAAAAATACAGGATCATCAACAATATTCCCGATGACATATTTTTTAGATTAGTCAATTTTAAGTCTCTTTCCTAAGCCTTTTAAACCAAGAGGTATAGAGTGCTGAAAAGAACAAGACCAGAGCTCTCAATCAGGTTATAAACGGTTTATACAGCGAAAAAAATGTGAATGTTAAATGCAACTGTATACGAAAAATACAGAATCATCAATAATATTCCCTGTGACATATTTCTTAGATTAGTCAATTTTAAGTTTCTCTCCTAAGTCTCTTCAAACGAATAGTATACATCGCTGGAAAGAACAAGACTAGAGCTCTCAATCAAGCTATAAACGGTTTATACAGCAAAAAAAATGTGAAAGTTAAATGCAACTGTATATGAAAAATACAGAATCATCAATAATATTCCCAGTGACATATTTCTTAGATTAGTCAATTTTAAGTTTCTTTGCTAAGCCTCTTCAAACGAAGGTATACATTGCTGGAAAAAACAAGACTAGAGCTCTCAATCAGGCTATAAACGGTTTATACAGCGAAAAAAATGTGAATGTTAAATGCAACTGTATATGAAAATTACAGAATCATCAATAATATTCCCAGTGACATATTTCTTAGATTAGTCAATTTTAAGTTTCTTTGCTAAGCCTCTTCAAACGAGAGGTATACATCGCTCGAAAGAATAAACGATCAAGCTATAAACGGTTTATACAGCGGGAAAAATGTAAAAGTTAAAAGCAACTGTATATGAAAAATACAGAATTATAAGTAATATTCACAGAGACATATTTCCTAGATCAGTCAATATTAAGTTGCTTTCCTAAGCCTCTATCAACGAGAGTTGTACATCATTGGAAACAACAAAATAGGAGCTTTCAATCACGTTATAAAAGGTTTATGCAGCGAAAAAAATTTGAAAATTAAATACAAATGTATATGAAAAATACAGAATCACCAACAATATTTCCAGTGCCATATTTCCTAGGTGAGTCAATTTTAAGTACCTTTTCTAAACATCTTTCAACCTGAATTTTACATAGTTGGAAAGAATAAACTAAGGGCTTCCTACCAAGCTTTAAACGGTTTATGCAGCGAAAAAATGTGAAAGTTAAATACAACTGTATATGAAAGATAAAGAATCGTAAACAATATTCCCAGTGACATATTTCTTAGATTAGTCAATTTTAAGTTTCTTTCCAAAGCTTCTTTAAAAGAGCGGTATACATCGCTGGAAAGAACAAGATTAGAGCTCCCAATAAGGCTCTAAATGGTTGAAGCAACAAAAGAAATGTGAAAGTTAAATGCAACTGTATATGAAAAATACAGAATCATCAACAATATTCCCAGTGACATATTGCCTATATTAGTCAATTTTAATTACATTTCCTAAGCCTCTTCAAACTAGAGGTATACATCGCTGGAAAGCACAAGACTAGAGCTCTCAATCAGGCTATAAACGGTTTACACAGCGAAAAAAATGTGAATGTTAAATGCAACTGTATATGAAAATTACAGAATCATCAATAATATTCCCAGTGACATATTTCTTAGATTAGTCAATTTTAAGTTTCTTTGCTAAGCCTTTTAAACCAAGAGGTATACAGTGCTGAAAAAAACAAGACCAGAGCTCTCAATCAGGCTATAAACGGTTTATACAGCGAAAAAAATGTGAATGTTAAATGAAACTGTATACGAAAAATACAGAATCATCAATAATAGTCCCTGTGACATATTTCTTAGATTAGTCAATTTTAAGTTTCTCTCCTAAGTATCTTCAAACGAGGGGTATACATCGCTGGAGAGAACAAGACTAGAGCTCTCAATCAAGCTATAAACGGTTTATATAGCGAAAAAATGTGAAAGTTAAATGCAACTATATATGAAAAATACAGAATCATAAAAAATATTCCCAGTGACATATTTCCTAGATTAGTCAATTTTAATTACATTTCCTAAGCCTCTTCAAACGACAGGTATACATCGCTGGAAAGGAAAAGATAAGGGCTCTAAATCAAGCTATAAACGGTTTATACAGCGAAAAAAATGTGAATGTTAAATGCAACTGTATATGAAAAATACAGAATCATCAATAATATTCCCAGTGACATATTTCTTAGATTAGTCAATTTTAAGTTTCTTTGCTAAGCCTCTTCAAACGAGAGGTATACATTTCTGGAAAGAACAAGACTAGAGCTCTCAATCAGTTATAAATGGTTTATACAGCGAAAAAAATGTGAATGTTAAATGCAACTGTATATGAAAAATACAGAGTACAGAGACATATTTCTTAGATTAGTCAATTTTAAGTTTCTTCCTAAGCCTCTTCAAACGAGAGATATACAGTGCTGGAAAGAACAAGACTACAGCTTTCAATCAAGCTACAAACGGTTTATACAGCGAAAAAAATGTGACTGTATATGAAAAATACAGAATCATCAATAATATTCCCAGTGACATATTTCTTAGATTAGTCAATTTTAAGTTTCTGTCCTAAGCCTCTTCAAACGAGAGGTATACATCGCTGGAAAGAACAAGACTAGAGCTCTCAATCAAGCTATAAACGGTTTATACAGCAAAAAAAATGTGAAAGTTAAATGCTACTATATATGAAAAATACATATTTCTTAGATTAGTCAATTTTAAGTTTCTCTTCTAAGTATCTTCAAACGAGTGGTATACATCGCTGGAAGGAACAAGACTAGAACTCTTAATCAAGCTATAAACGGTTTATATAGCGAAAAAAATGTGAAAGTTAAATGCAACTGTATATTGAAAATACAGAATCATCAAAAATATTCCCAGTGACATATTTCCTATATTAGTCAATTTTAATTACATTTCCTAAGCCTCTTCAAACGACAGGTATACATCGCAGGAAAGGAAAAGATAAGGGCACTAAATCAAGCTATAAACGGTTTATACAGCGAAAAAAATATAAAAGTTAAATGCAACTGTATATGTAAAATACAGGATCATCAACAATATTCCCGATGACATATTTTTTAGATTAGTCAATTTTAAGTTTCTTTCCTAAGCCTTTTAAACCAAGAGGTATAGAGTGCTGAAAAGAACAAGACCAGAGCTCTCAATCAGGTTATAAACGGTTTATACAGCGAAAAAAATGTGAATGTTAAATGCAACTGTATACGAAAAATACAGAATCATCAATAATATTCCCTGTGACATATTTCTTAGATTAGTCAATTTTAAGTTTCTTTGCTAAGCCTCTTCAAACGAGAGGTATACATTTCTGGAAAGAACAAGACTAGAGCTCTCAATCAGTTACAAATGGTTTATACAGCGAAAAAAATGTGACTGTATATGAAAAATACAGAATCATCAATAATATTCCCAGTGACATATTTCTTAGATTAGTCAATTTTAAGTTTCTTTCCTAAGCCTTTTAAACCAAGAGGTATACAGTGCTGGAAAGAACAAGACCAGAGCTCTCAATCAGGCTATAAACGGTTTATACAGCAAACAGTGACATATTTCTTATATTAGTCAATTTTAAGTTTCTTTCCTAAGCCTCTTCAATCGAGAGGTATACATCGCTGGAAAGAACAAGACTAGAGCTCTCAATCAAGCTATAAACGGTTTATACAGCAAAAAAAATGTGAAAGTTAAATCCAACTATATATGAAAAATACATATTTCTTAGATTAGTCAATTTTAAGTTTCTCTCCTAAGTATCTTCAAACGAGTGGTATACATCGCTGGAAGGAACAAGACTAGACCTCTTAATCAAGCTATAAACGGTTTATATAGCGAAAAAAATGTGAAAGTTAAATGCAACTGTATATTGAAAATACAGAATCATCAATAATATTCCCAGTGACATACTTCCTATATTAGTCAATTTTAATTACATTTCCTAAGCCTCTTCAAACGACAGGTATACATCGCAGGAAAGGAAAAGATAAGGGCACTAAATCAAGCTATAAACGGTTTATACAGCGAAAAAAATATAAAAGTTAAATGCAACTGTATATGAAAAATACAGGATCATCAACAATATTCCCGATGATATATTTTTTAGATTAGTCAATTTTAAGTCTCTTTCCTAAGCCTTTTAAACCAAGAGGTATAGAGTGCTGAAAAGAACAAGACCAGAGCTCTCAATCAGGTTATAAACGGTTTATACAGCGAAAAAAATGTGAATGTGAAATGCAACTGTATACGAAAAATACAGAATCATCAATAATATTCCCTGTGACATATTTCTTAGATTAGTCAATTTTAAGTTTCTCTCCTAAGTCTCTTCAAACGAATAGTATACATCGCTGGAAAGAACAAGACTAGAGCTCTTAATCAAGCTATAAACGGTTTATATAGCGAAAAAAATGTGAAAGTTAAATGCAACTGTATATTGAAAATACAGAATCATCAATAATATTCCCAGTGACATACTTCCTATATTAGTCAATTTTAATTACATTTCCTAAGCCTCTTCAAACGACAGGTATACATCGCAGGAAAGGAAAAGATAAGGGCACTAAATCAAGCTATAAACGGTTTATACAGCGAAAAAAATATAAAAGTTAAATGCAACTGTATATGAAAAATACAGGATCATCAACAATATTCCCGATGACATATTTTTTAGATTAGTCAATTTTAAGTCTCTTTCCTAAGCCTTTTAAACCAAGAGGTATAGAGTGCTGAAAAGAACAAGACCAGAGCTCTCAATCAGGTTATAAACGGTTTATACAGCGAAAAAAATGTGAATGTTAAATGCAACTGTATATGAAAAATACAGAATCATCAATAATATTCCCTGTGACATATTTCTTAGATTAGTCAATTTTAAGTTTCTCTCCTAAGTCTCTTCAAACGAATAGTATACATCGCTGGAAAGAACAAGACTAGAGCTCTCAATCAAGCTATAAACGGTTTATACAGCAAAAAAAATGTGAAAGTTAAATGCAACTGTATATGAAAAATACAGAATCATCAATAATATTCCCAGTGACATATTTCTTAGATTAGTCAATTTTAAGTTTCTTTGCTAAGCCTCTTCAAACGAAGGTATACATTGCTGGAAAAAACAAGACTAGAGCTCTCAATCAGGCTATAAACGGTTTATACAGCGAAAAAAATGTGAATGTTAAATGCAACTGTATATGAAAATTACAGAATCATCAATAATATTCCCAGTGACATATTTCTTAGATTAGTCAATTTTAAGTTTCTTTGCTAAGCCTCTTCAAACGAGAGGTATACATCGCTCGAAAGAATAAACGATCAAGCTATAAACGGTTTATACAGCGGGAAAAATGTAAAAGTTAAAAGCAACTGTATATGAAAAATACAGAATTATAAGTAATATTCACAGAGACATATTTCCTAGATCAGTCAATATTAAGTTGCTTTCCTAAGCCTCTATCAACGAGAGTTGTACATCATTGGAAACAACAAAATAGGAGCTTTCAATCACGTTATAAAAGGTTTATGCAGCGAAAAAAATTTGAAAATTAAATACAAATGTATATGAAAAATACAGAATCACCAACAATATTTCCAGTGCCATATTTCCTAGGTGAGTCAATTTTAAGTACCTTTTAAACATCTTTCAACCTGAATTTTACATAGTTGGAAAGAATAAACTAAGGGCTTCCTACCAAGCTTTAAACGGTTTATGCAGCGAAAAAATGTGAAAGTTAAATACAACTGTATATGAAAGATAAAGAATCGTAAACAATATTCCCAGTGACATATTTCTTATATTAGTCAATTTTAAGTTTCTTTCCAAAGCTTCTTTAAAAGAGCGGTATACATCGCTGGAAAGAACAAGATTAGAGCTCCCAATAAGGCTCTAAATGGTTGAAGCAACAAAAGAAATGTGAAAGTTAAATGCAACTGTATATGAAAAATACAGAATCATCAACAATATTCCCAGTGACATATTGCCAATATTAGTCAATTTTAATTACATTTCCTAAGCCTCTTCAAACTAGAGGTATACATCGCTGGAAAGCACAAGACTAGAGCTCTCAATCAGGCTATAAACGGTTTACACAGCGAAAAAAATGTGAATGTTAAATGCAACTGTATATGAAAATTACAGAATCATCAATAATATTCCCAGTGACATATTTCTTAGATTAGTCAATTTTAAGTTTCTTTGCTAAGCCTTTTAAACCAAGAGGTATACAGTGCTGAAAAAAACAAGACCAGAGCTCTCAATCAGGCTATAAACGGTTTATACAGCGAAAAAAATGTGAATGTTAAATGAAACTGTATACGAAAAATACAGAATCATCAATAATATTCCCTGTGACATATTTCTTAGATTAGTCAATTTTAAGTTTCTCTCCTAAGTATCTTCAAACGAGGGGTATACATCGCTGGAGAGAACAAGACTAGAGCTCTCAATCAAGCTATAAACGGTTTATATAGCGAAAAAATGTGAAAGTTAAATGCAACTATATATGAAAAATACAGAATCATAAAAAACATTCCCAGTGACATATTTCCTAGATTAGTCAATTTTAATTACATTTCCTAAGCCTCTTCAAACGACAGGTATACATCGCTGGAAAGGAAAAGATAAGGGCTCTAAATCAAGCTATAAACGGTTTATACAGCGAAAAAAATGTGAATGTTAAATGCAACTGTATATGAAAAATACAGAATCATCAATAATATTCCCAGTGACATATTTCTTAGATTAGTCAATTTTAAGTTTCTTTGCTAAGCCTCTTCAAACGAGAGGTATACATTTCTGGAAAGAACAAGACTAGAGCTCTCAATCAGTTATAAATGGTTTATACAGCGAAAAAAATGTGAATGTTAAATGCAACTGTATATGAAAAATACAGAGTACAGAGACATATTTCTTAGATTAGTCAATTTTAAGTTTCTTCCTAAGCCTCTTCAAACGAGAGGTATACATTGCTGGAAAGAACAAGACTACAGCTTTCAATCAAGCTACAAACGGTTTATACAGCGAAAAAAATGTGACTGTATATGAAAAATACAGAATCATCAATAATATTCCCAGTGACATATTTCTTAGATTAGTCAATTTTAAGTTTCTTTCCTAAGCCTTTTAAACCAAGAGGTATACAGCGCTGGAAAGAACAAGACCAGAGCTCTCAATCAGGCTATAAACGGTTTATACTGCAAACAGTGACATATTTCTTATATTAGTCAATTTTAATTACATTTCCTAAGCCTCTTCAAACGAGATGTATACATCGCTGGAAAGGACAAGATAAGAGCTCTCAATCAAGCTATAAACGGTTTATACAGCAAAAAAAATGTGAAAGTTAAATGCAACTATATATGAAAAATACATATTTCTTAGATTAGTCAATTTTAAGTTTCTCTCCTAAGTATCTTCAAACGAGTGGTATACATCGCTGGAAGGAACAAGACTAGAGCTCTCAATCAAGCTATAAACGGTTTATATAGCGAAAAAATGTGAAAGTTAAATGCAACTATATATGAAAAATACAGAATCATAAAAAATATTCCCAGTGACATATTTCCTAGATTAGTCAATTTTAATTACATTTCCTAAGCCTCTTCAAACGACAGGTATACATCGCTGGAAAGGAAAAGATAAGGGCTCTAAATCAAGCTATAAACGGTTTATACAGCGAAAAAATGTGAATGTTAAATGCAACTGTATATGAAAAATACAGAATCATCAATAATATTCCCAGTGACATATTTCTTAGATTAGTCAATTTTAAGTTTCTTTGCTAAGCCTCTTCAAACGAGAGGTATACATTTCTGGAAAGAACAAGACTAGAGCTCTCAATCAGTTATAAATGGTTTATACAGCGAAAAAAATGTGAATGTTAAATGCAACTGTATATGAAAAATACAGAGTACAGAGACATATTTCTTAGATTAGTCAATTTTAAGTTTCTTTCCTAAGCCTCTTCAAACGAGAGGTATACATTGCTGGAAAGAACAAGACTACAGCTTTCAATCAAGCTACAAACGGTTTATACAGCGAAAAAAATGTGACTGTATATGAAAAATACAGAATCATCAATAATATTCCCAGTGACATATTTCTTAGATTAGTCAATTTTAAGTTTCTGTCCTAAGCCTCTTCAAACGAGAGGTATACATCGCTGGAAAGAACAAGACTAGAGCTCTCAATCAAGCTATAAACGGTTTATACAGCAAAAAAAATGTGAAAGTTAAATGCTACTATATATGAAAAATACATATTTCTTAGATTAGTCAATTTTAAGTTTCTCTCCTAAGTATCTTCAAACGAGTGGTATACATCGCTGGAAGGAACAAGACTAGAACTCTTAATCAAGCTATAAACGGTTTATATAGCGAAAAAAATGTGAAAGTTAAATGCAACTGTATATTGAAAATACAGAATCATCAAAAATATTCCCAGTGACATATTTCCTATATTAGTCAATTTTAATTACATTTCCTAAGCCTCTTCAAACGACAGGTATACATCGCAGGAAAGGAAAAGATAAGGGCACTAAATCAAGCTATAAACGGTTTATACAGCGAAAAAAATATAAAAGTTAAATGCAACTGTATATGTAAAATACAGGATCATCAACAATATTCCCGATGACATATTTTTTAGATTAGTCAATTTTAAGTTTCTTTCCTAAGCCTTTTAAACCAAGAGGTATAGAGTGCTGAAAAGAACAAGACCAGAGCTCTCAATCAGGTTATAAACGGTTTATACAGCGAAAAAAAATGTGAATGTTAAATACAGCTGTATACGAAAAATACAGAATCATCAATAATATTCCCTGTGACATATTTCTTAGATTAGTCAATTTTAAGTTTCTTTCCTAAGCCTCTTCAAACGAGAGGTATACATTTCTGGAAAGAACAAGACTAGAGCTCTCAATCAGTTACAAATGGTTTATACAGCGAAAAAAATGTGACTGTATATGAAAAATACAGAATCATCAATAATATTCCCAGTGACATATTTCTTAGATTAGTCAATTTTAAGTTTCTTTCCTAAGCCTTTTAAACCAAGAGGTATACAGTGCTGGAAAGAACAAGACCAGAGCTCTCAATCAGGCTATAAACGGTTTATACAGCAAACAGTGACATATTTCTTATATTAGTCAATTTTAAGTTTCTTTCCTAAGCCTCTTCAATCGAGAGGTATACATCGCTGGAAAGAACAAGACTAGAGCTCTCAATCAAGCTATAAACGGTTTATACAGCAAAAAAAATGTGAAAGTTAAATCCAACTATATATGAAAAATACATATTTCTTAGATTAGTCAATTTTAAGTTTCTCTCCTAAGTATCTTCAAACGAGTGGTATACATCGCTGGAAGGAACAAGACTAGACCTCTTAATCAAGCTATAAACGGTTTATATAGCGAAAAAAATGTGAAAGTTAAATGCAACTGTATATTGAAAATACAGAATCATCAATAATATTCCCAGTGACATACTTCCTATATTAGTCAATTTTAATTACATTTCCTAAGCCTCTTCAAACGACAGGTATACATCGCAGGAAAGGAAAAGATAAGGGCACTAAATCAAGCTATAAACGGTTTATACAGCGAAAAAAATATAAAAGTTAAATGCAACTGTATATGAAAAATACAGGATCATCAACAATATTCCCGATGATATATTTTTTAGATTAGTCAATTTTAAGTCTCTTTCCTAAGCCTTTTAAACCAAGAGGTATAGAGTGCTGAAAAGAACAAGACCAGAGCTCTCAATCAGGTTATAAACGGTTTATACAGCGAAAAAAATGTGAATGTGAAATGCAACTGTATACGAAAAATACAGAATCATCAATAATATTCCCTGTGACATATTTCTTAGATTAGTCAATTTTAAGTTTCTCTCCTAAGTCTCTTCAAACGAATAGTATACATCGCTGGAAAGAACAAGACTAGAGCTCTCAATCAAGCTATAAACGGTTTATACAGCAAAAAAAATGTGAAAGTTAAATGCAACTGTATATGAAAAATACAGAATCATCAATAATATTCCCAGTGACATATTTCTTAGATTAGTCAATTTTAAGTTACTTTGCTAAGCCTCTTCAAACGAAGGTATACATTGCTGGAAAAAACAAGACTAGAGCTCTCAATCAGGCTATAAACGGTTTATACAGCGAAAAAAATGTGAATGTTAAATGCAACTGTATATGAAAATTACAGAATCATCAATAATATTCCCAGTGACATATTTCTTAGATTAGTCAATTTTAAGTTTCTTTGCTAAGCCTTTTAAACCAAGAGGTATACAGTGCTTAAAAGAACAAGACCAGAGCTCTCCATCAGGCTATAAACGGTTTATACAGCGAAAAAAATGTGAATGTTAAATGCAACTGTATACGAAAAATACAGAATCATCAATAATATTCCCTGTGACATATTTCTTAGATTAGTCAATTTTAAGTTTCTCTCCTAAGTCTCTTCAAACGAATGGTATACATCGCTGAAAAGAACAAAACTAGAGCTTTCAATCAAGCTATAAACGGTTTATACAGCAAAAAAATTGTGAAAGTTAAATGCAACTGTATATGAAAAATACAGAATCATCAATAATATTCCCAGTAACATATTTCTTAGATTAGTCAATTTTAAGTTTCTTTGCTAAGCCTCTTCAAACGAGAGGTATACATTGCTGGAAAGAACAAGATTAGAGCTCTCAATCAGGCTATAAACGGTTTATACAGCGAAAAAAATGTGAATGATAAATGCAACTATATATGAAAAATACATATTTCTTAGATTAGTCAATTTTAAGTTTCTCTCCTAAGTATCTTCAAACGAGTGGTATACATCGCTGGAAGGAACAAGACTAGAGCTCTTAATCAAGCTATAAACGGTTTATATAGCGAAAAAAATGTGAAAGTTAAATGCAACTGTATATTGAAAATACAGAATCATCAAAAATATTCCCAGTGACATATTTCCTAGATTTGTCAATTTTAATTACATTTCCTAAGCCTCTTCAAACGATAGGTATACATCGCTGGAAAGGACAAGATAAGGGCTCTCAATCGAGCTATAAACGGTTTATACGGCGAAAAAAATATAAAAGTTAAATGCAACTGTATATGAAAAATACAGAATCATCAACAATATTCCCGGTGACATATTTCTTAGATTAGTCAATTTTAAGTTTCTTTCCTCAGCCTTTTAAACCAAGAGGTATACAGTGCTGAAAAGAACAAGACCAGAGCTCTCAATCAGGTTATAAACGGTTTATACAGCGAAAAAAATGTGAATGTTAAAAGCAACTGTATACGAAAAATACAGAATCATCAATAATATTCCCTGTGACATATTTCTTAGATTAGTCAATTTTAAGTTTCTCTCCTAAGTCTCTTCAAACGAATGGTATACATCGCTGGAAAGAACAAGACTAGAGCTCTCAATCAAGCTATAAACGGTTTATATAGCGAAAAAAATGTGAAAGTTAAATGCAACTGTATATTGAAAATACAGAATCATCAAAAATATTCCCAGTGACATATTTCTTAGATTAGTCAATTTTAAGTTTCTTTGCTAAGCCTCTTCAAACGAGAGGTATACATTGCTGAAAAGAAAAAGACTAGAGCTCTTAATCAGGCTATAAACGGTTTATACAGCGAAAAAAATGTGAATGTTAAATGCAACTGTATATGAAAATTACAGAATCATCAATAATATTCCCAGTGACATATTTCTTAGATTAGTCAATTTTAAGTTTCTTTGCTAAGCCTCTTCAAACGAGAGGTATACATTGCTGGAAAGAACAAGACTACAGCTTTCAATCAAGCTATAAACGGTTTATACAGCGAAAAAAATATAAAAGTTAAATGCAACTGTATATGAAAAATACAGAATCATCAACAATATTCCCGGTGACATATTTCTTAGATTAGTCAATTTTAAGTTTCTTTCCTAAGCCTTTTAAACCAAGAGGTATACAGTGCTGAAAAGAACAAGACCAGAGCTCTCAATCAGGTTATAAACGGTTTATACAGCGAAAAAAATGTGAATGTTAAATGCAACTGTATACGAAAAATACAGAATCATCAATAATATTCCCTGTGACATATTTCTTAGATTAGTCAATTTTAAGTTTCTCTCCTAAGTCTCTTCAAACGAATGGTATACATCGCTGGAAAGAACAGGACTAGAGCTCTCAATCAAGCTATAAACGGTTTATACAGCAAAAAAAATGTGAAAGTTAAATGCAACTGTATATGAAAAATACAGAATCATCAATAATATTCCCAGTGACATATTTCTTAGATTAGTCAATTTTAAGTTTCTTTGCTAAGCCTCTTCAAACGAAGGTATACATTGCTGGAAAAAACAAGACTAGAGCTCTCAATCAGGCTATAAACGGTTTATACAGCGAAAAAAATGTGAATGTTAAATGCAACTGTATATGAAAATTACAGAATCATCAATAATATTCCCAGTGACATATTTCTTAGATTAGTCAATTTTAAGTTTCTTTGCTAAGCCTTTTAAACCAAGAGGTATACAGTGCTGAAAAGAACAAGACCAGAGCTCTCAATCAGGCTATAAACGGTTTATACAGCGAAAAAAATGTGAATGTTAAATGCAACTGTATACGAAAAATACAGAATCATCAATAATATTCCCTGTGACATATTTCTTAGATTAGTCAATTTTAAGTTTCTCTCCTAAGTCTCTTCAAACGAATGGTATACATCGCTGGAAAGAACAAAACTAGAGCTTTCAATCAAGCTATAAACGGTTTATACAGCAAAAAAAATGTGAAAGTTAAATGCAACTGTATATGAAAAATACAGAATCATCAATAATATTCCCAGTAACATATTTCTTAGATTAGTCAATTTTAAGTTTCTTTGCTAAGCCTCTTCAAACGAGAGGTATACATTGCTGGAAAGAACAAGACTAGAGCTCTCAATCAGGCTAAAAACGGTTTATACAGCGAAAAAAATGTGAATGTTAAATGCAGCTATATATGAAAAATACATATTTCTTAGATTAGTCAATTTTAAGTTTCTCTCCTAAGTATCTTCAAACGAGTGGTATACATCGCTGGAAGGAACAAGACTAGAGCTCTTAATCAAGCTATAAACGGTTTATATAGCGAAAAAAATGTGAAAGTTAAATGCAACTGTATATTGAAAATACAGAATCATCAAAAATATTCCCAGTGACATATTTCCTAGATTTGTCAATTTTAATTACATTTCCTAAGCCTCTTCAAACGATAGGTATACATCGCTGGAAAGGACAAGATAAGGGCTCTCAATCGAGCTATAAACGGTTTATACAGCGAAAAAAATATAAAAGTTAAATGCAACTGTATATGAAAAATACAGAATCATCAACAATATTCCCGGTGACATATTTCTTAGATTAGTCAATTTTAAGTTTCTTTCCTAAGCCTTTTAAACCAAGAGGTACACAGTGCTGAAAAGAACAAGACCAGAGCTCTCAATCAGGTTATAAACGGTTTATACAGCGAAAAAAATGTGAATGTTAAATGCAACTGTATACGAAAAATACAGAATCATCAATAATATTCCCTGTGACATATTTCTTAGATTAGTCAATTTTAAGTTTCTCTCCTAAGTCTCTTCAAACGAATGGTATACATCGCTGGAAAGAACAAGACTAGAGCTCTCAATCAAGCTATAAACGGTTTATACAGCAAAAAAAATGTGAAAGTTAAATGCAACTGTATATGAAAAATACAGAATCATCAATAATATTCCAAGTGACATATTTCTTAGATTAGTCAATTTTAAGTTTCTTTGCTAAGCCTCTTCAAACGAGAGGTATACATTGCTGAAAAGAAAAAGACTAGAGCTCTCAATCAGGCTATAAACGGTTTATACAGCGAAAAAAATGTGAATGTTAAATGCAACTGTATATGAAAATTACAGAATCATCAATAATATTCCCAGTGACATATTTCTTAGATTAGTCAATTTTAAGTTTCGTTGCTAAGCCTCTTCAAACGAGAGGTATACATTGCTGGAAAGGACAAGACTACAGCTTTCAATCAAGCTATAAACGGTTTATACAGCGAAAAAAATATAAAAGTTAAATGCAACTGTATATGAAAAATACAGAATAAGCAACAATATTCCCGGTGACATATTTCTTAGATTAGTCAATTTTAAGTTTCTTTCCTAAGCCTTTTTAACCAAGAGGTATACAGTGCTGAAAAGAACAAGACCAGAGCTCTCAATCAGGTTATAAACGGTTTATACAGCGAAAAAAATGTGAATGTTAAATGCAACTGTATACATATTTCTTAGATTAGTCAATTTTAAGTTTCTCTCCTAAGTCTCTTCAAACGAATGGTATACATCGCTGGAAAGAACAAGACTAGAGCTCTCAATCAAGCTATAAACGGTTTATACAGCAAAAAAAATGTGAAAGTTAAATGCAACTGTATATGAAAAATACAGAATCATCAATAATATTCCCAGTGACATATTTCTTAGATTAGTCAATTTTAAGTTTCTTTGCTAAGCCTCTTCAAACGAGAGGTATACATTGCTGAAAAGAAAAAGACTAGAGCTCTCAATCAGGCTATAAACGGTTTATACAGCGAAAAAAATGTGAATGTTAAATGCAACTGTATATGAAAATTACAGAATCATCAATAATATTCCCAGTGACATATTTCTTAGATTAGTCAATTTTAAGTTTCTTTGCTAAGCCTCTTCAAACGAGAGGTATACATTGCTGGAAAGAACAAGACTACAGCTTTCAATCAAGCTATAAACGGTTTATACAGCGAAAAAAATATAAAAGTTAAATGCAACTGTATATGAAAAATACAGAATCATCAACAATATTCCCGGTGACATATTTCTTAGATTAGTCAATTTTAAGTTTCTTTCCTAAGCCTTTTAAACCAAGAGGTATACAGTGCTCAAAAGAACAAGACCAGAGCTCTCAATCAGGCTATAAACGGTTTATACAGCGAAAAAAATGTGAATGTTAAATGCAACTGTATACGAAAAATACAGAATCATCAATAATATTCCCTGTGACATATTTCTTAGATTAGTCAATTTTAAGTTTCTCTCCTAAGTCTCTTCAAACGAATGGTATACATCGCTGGAAAGAACAAAACTAGAGCTCTCAATCAAGCTATAAACGGTTTATACAGCAAAAAAAATGTGAAAGTTAAATGCAACTGTATATGAAAAATACAGAATCATCAACAATATTCCCGGTGACATATTTCTTAGATTAGTCAATTTTAAGTTTCTTTCCTAAGCCTTTTAAACCAAGAGGTATACAGTGCTGAAAAGAACAAGACCAGAGCTCTTAATCAGGCTATAAACGGTTTATACAGCGAAAAAAATGTGAATGTTAAATGCAACTGTATATGAAAAATACAGAATCATCAATAATATTCCCAGTGACATATTTCTTAGATTAAACAATTTTAAGTTTCTTTGCTAAGCCTCTTCAAACGAGAGGTATACATTGCTGGAAAGAACAAGACTAGAGCTCTCAATCAGGCTATAAACGGTTTATACAGCGAAAAAAATGTGAATGTTAAATGCAACTGTATATGAAAATTACAGAATCATCAATAATATTCCGAGTGACATATTTCTTAGATTAGTCAATTTTAAGTTTCTTTCCTAAGCCTTTTAAACCAAGAGGTATACAGTGCTGAAAAGAACAAGACCAGAGCTCTTAATCAGGCTATAAACGGTTTATACAGCGAAAAAAATGTGAATGTTAAATGCAACTGTATACGAAAAATACAGAATCATCAATAATATTCCCTGTGACATATTTCTTAGATTAGTCAATTTTAAGTTTCTCTCCTAAGTCTCTTCAAACGAATGGTATACATCGCTGGAAAGAACAAGACCAGAGCTCTCAATCAAACTATAAACGGTTTATACAGCAAAAAAATTGTGAAAGTTAAATGCAACTGTATATGAAAAATACAGAATCATCAATAATATTCCCAGTAACATATTTCTTAGATTAGTCAATTTTAAGTTTCTTTGCTAAGCCTCTTCAAACGAGAGGTATACATTGCTGGAAAGAACAAGACTAGAGCTCTCAATCAAGCTATAAACGGTTTATACAGCGAAAAAAATATAAAAGTTAAATGCAACTGTATATGAAAAATACAAAATCATCAACAATATTCCCGGTGACATATTTCTTAGATTAGTCAATTTTAAGTTTCTTTCCTAAGCCTTTTAAACCAAGAGGTATACAGTGCTGAAAAGAACAAGACCAGAGCTCTTAATCAGGCTATAAACGGTTTATACAGCGAAAAAAATGTGAATGTTAAATGCAACTGTATACGAAAAATACAGAATCATCAATAATATTCCCTGTGACATATTTCTTAGATTAGTCAATTTTAAGTTTCTCTCCTAAGTCTCTTCAAACGAATGGTATACATCGCTGGAAAGAACAAGACCAGAGCTCTCAATCAAACTATAAACGGTTTATACAGCAAAAAAATTGTGAAAGTTAAATGCAACTGTATATGAAAAATACAGAATCATCAATAATATTCCCAGTAACATATTTCTTAGATTAGTCAATTTTAAGTTTCTTTGCTAAGCCTCTTCAAACGAGAGGTATACATTGCTGGAAAGAACAAGACTAGAGCTCTCAATCAGGCTATAAACGGTTTATACAGCGAAAAAAATGTGAATGTTAAATGCAACTATATATGAAAAATACATATTTCTTAGATTAGTCAATTTTAAGTTTCTCTCCTAAGTATCTTCAAACGAGTGGTATACATCGCTGGAAGGAACAAGACTAGAGCTCTTAATCAAGCTATAAACGGTTTATATAGCGAAAAAAAAGTGAAAGTTAAATGCAACTGTATATTGAAAATACAGAATCATCAAAAATATTCCCAGTGACATATTTCCTAGATTTGTCAATTTTAATTACATTTCCTAAGCCTCTTCAAACGATAGGTATACATCGCTGGAAAGGACAAGATAAGGGCTCTCAATCGAGCTATAAACGGTTTATACAGCGAAAAAAATATAAAAGTTAAATGCAACTGTATATGAAAAATACAGAATCATCAACAATATTCCCGGTGACATATTTCTTAGATTAGTCAATTTTAAGTTTCTTTCCTAAGCCTTTTAAACCAAGAGGTATACAGTGCTGAAAAGAACAAGACCAGAGCTCTCAAACAGGTTATAAACGGTTTATACAGCGAAAAAAATGTGAATGTTAAAAGCAACTGTATACGAAAAATACAGAATCATCAATAATATTCCCTGTGACATATTTCTTAGATTAGTCAATTTTAAGTTTCTCTCCTAAGTCTCTTCAAACGAATGGTATACATCGCTGGAAAGAACAAGACTAGAGCTCTCAATCAAGCTATAAACGGTTTATACAGCAAAAAAAATGTGAAAGTTAAATGCAACTGTATATGAAAAATACAGAATCATCAATAATATTCCCAGTGACATATTTCTTAGATTAGTCAATTTTAAGTTTCTTTGCTAAGCCTCTTCAAACGAGAGGTATACATTGCTGAAAAGAAAAAGACTAGAGCTCTTAATCAGGCTATAAACGGTTTATACAGCGAAAAAAATGTGAATGTTAAATGCAACTGTATATGAAAATTACAGAATCATCAAAAATATTCCCAGTGACATATTTCTTAGATTAGTCAATTTTAAGTTTCTTTGCTAAGCCTCTTCAAACGAGAGGTATACATTGCTGGAAAGAACAAGACTACAGCTTTCAATCAAGCTATAAACGGTTTATACAGCGAAAAAAATATAAAAGTTAAATGCAACTGTATATGAAAAATACATATTTCTTAGATTTGTCAATTTTAAGTTTCTCTCCTAAGTATCTTCAAACGAGGGGTATACATGGCTGGAAAGAACAAGACTAAAGCTCTCAATCAAGCTATAAACGGTTTATACAGCGAAAAAAATGTGAATGTTAAATGCAACTGTATATGAAAAATACAGAATCATCAATAATATTCCCAGTGACATATTTCTTAGATTAGTCAATTTTAAGTTTCTTTGCTAAGCCTCTTCAAACGAGAGGTATACATTTCTGGAAAGAACAAGACTAGAGCTCTCAATCAGTTATAAATGGTTTATACAGCGAAAAAAATGTGAATGTTAAATGCAACTGTATATGAAAAATACAGAGTACAGAGACATATTTCTTAGATTAGTCAATTTTAAGTTTCTTTCCTAAGCCTCTTCAAACGAGAGGTATACATTGCTGGAAAGAACAAGACTACAGCTTTCAATCAAGCTACAAACGGTTTATACAGCGAAAAAAATGTGACTGTATATGAAAAATACAGAATCATCAATAATATTCCCAGTGACATATTTCTTAGATTAGTCAATTTTAAGTTTCTTTCCTAAGCCTTTTAAACCAAGAGGTATACAGTGCTGGAAAGAACAAGACCAGAGCTCTCAATCAGGCTATAAACGGTTTATACAGCAAACAGTGACATATTTCTTATATTAGTCAATTTTAAGTTTCTTTCCTAAGCCTCTTCAAACGAGAGGTATACATCGCTGGAAAGAACAAGACTAGAGCTCTCAATCAAGCTATAAACGGTTTATACAGCAAAAAAAATGTGAAAGTTAAATCCAACTATATATGAAAAATACATATTTCTTAGATTAGTCAATTTTAAGTTTCTCTCCTAAGTATCTTCAAACGAGTGGTATACATCGCTGGAAGGAACAAGACTAGAGCTCTTAATCAAGCTATAAACGGTTTATATAGCGAAAAAAATATGAAAGTTAAATGCAACTGTATATTGAAAATACAGAATCATCAATAATATTCCCAGTGACATATTTCCTATATTAGTCAATTTTAATTACATTTCCTAAGCCTCTTCAAACGACAGGTATACATCGCAGGAAAGGAAAAGATAAGGGCACTAAATCAAGCTATAAACGGTTTATACAGCGAAAAAAATATAAAAGTTAAATGCAACTGTATATGAAAAATACAGGATCATCAACAATATTCCCGATGACATATTTTTTAGATTAGTCAATTTTAAGTTTCTTTCCTAAGCCTTTTAAACCAAGAGGTATAGAGTGCTGAAAAGAACAAGACCAGAGCTCTCAATCAGGTTATAAACGGTTTATACAGCGAAAAAAATGTGAATGTTAAATGCAACTGTATACGAAAAATACAGAATCATCAATAATATTCCCTGTGACATATTTCTTAGATTAGTCAATTTTAAGTTTCTCTCCTAAGTCTCTTCAAACGAATAGTATACATCGCTGGAAAGAACAAGACTAGAGCTCTCAATCAAGCTATAAACGGTTTATACAGCAAAAAAAATGTGAAAGTTAAATGCAACTGTATATGAAAAATACAGAATCATCAATAATATTCCCAGTGACATATTTCTTAGATTAGTCAATTTTAAGTTTCTTTGCTAAGCCTCTTCAAACGAAGGTATACATTGCTGGAAAAAACAAGACTAGAGCTCTCAATCAGGCTATAAACGGTTTATACAGCGAAAAAAATGTGAATGTTAAATGCAACTGTATATGAAAATTACAGAATCATCAATAATATTCCCAGTGACATATTTCTTAGATTAGTCAATTTTAAGTTTCTTTGCTAAGCCTTTTAAACCAAGAGGTATACAGTGCTGAAAAGAACAAGACCAGAGCTCTCAATCAGGCTATAAACGGTTTATACAGCGAAAAAAATGTGAATGTTAAATGCAACTGTATACGAAAAATACAGAATCATCAATAATGTTCCCTGTGACATATTTCTTAGATTAGTCAATTTTAAGTTTCTCTCCTAAGTCTCTTCAAACGAATGGTATACATCGCTGGAAAGAACAAAACTAGAGCTTTCAATCAAGCTATAAACGGTTTATACAGCAAAAAAATTGTGAAAGTTAAATGCAACTGTATATGAAAAATACAGAATCATCAATAATATTCCCAGTAACATATTTCTTAGATTAGTCAATTTTAAGTTTCTTTGCTAAGCCTCTTCAAACGAGAGGTATACATTGCTGGAAAGAACAAGACTAGAGCTCTCAATCAGGCTATAAACGATTTATACAGCGAAAAAAATGTGAATGTTAAATGCAACTATATATGAAAAATACATATTTCTTAGATTAGTCAATTTTAAGTTTCTCTCCTAAGTATCTTCAAACGAGTGGTATACATCGCTGGAAGGAACAAGACTAGAGCTCTTAATCAAGCTATAAACGGTTTATATAGCGAAAAAAATGTGAAAGTTAAATGCAACTGTATATTGAAAATACAGAATCATCAAAAATATTCCCAGTGACATATTTCCTAGATTTGTCAATTTTAATTACATTTCCTAAGCCTCTTCAAACGATAGGTATACATCGCTGGAAAGGACAAGATAAGGGCTCTCAATCGAGCTATAAACGGTTTATACGGCGAAAAAAATATAAAAGTTAAATGCAACTGTATATGAAAAATACAGAATCATCAACAATATTCCCGGTGACATATTTCTTAGATTAGTCAATTTTAAGTTTCTTTCCTAAGCCTTTTAAACCAAGAGGTATACAGTGCTGAAAAGAACAAGACCAGAGCTCTCAATCAGGTTATAAACGGTTTATACAGCGAAAAAAATGTGAATGTTAAAAGCAACTGTATACGAAAAATACAGAATCATCAATAATATTCCCTGTGACATATTTCTTAGATTAGTCAATTTTAAGTTTCTCTCCTAAGTCTCTTCAAACGAATGGTATACATCGCTGGAAAGAACAAGACTAGAGCTCTCAATCAAGCTATAAACGGTTTATACAGCAAAAAAAATGTGAAAGTTAAATGCAACTGTATATGAAAAATACAGAATCATCAATAATATTCCCAGTGACATATTTCTTAGATTAGTCAATTTTAAGTTTCTTTGCTAAGCCTCTTCAAACGAGAGGTATACATTGCTGAAAAGAAAAAGACTAGAGCTCTTAATCAGGCTATAAACGGTTTATACAGCGAAAAAAATGTGAATGTTAAATGCAACTGTATATGAAAAATACAGAATCATCAATAATATTCCCAGTGACATATTTATTAGATTAGTCAATTTTAAGTTTCTTTCCTAAGCCTTTTAAACCAAGAGGTATACAGTGCTGGAAAGAACAAGACCAGAGCTCTCAATCAGGCTATAAACGGTTTATACAGCAAACAGTGACATATTTCTTATATTAGTCAATTTTAAGTTTCTTTCCTAAGCCTCTTCAAACGAGAGGTATACATCGCTGGAAAGAACAAGACTAGAGCTCGCAATCAAGCTATAAACGGTTTATACAGCAAAAAAAATGTGAAAGTTAAATCCAACTATATATGAAAAATACATATTTCTTAGATTAGTCAATTTTAAGTTTCTCTCCTAAGTATCTTCAAACGAGTGGTATACATCGCTGGAAGGAACAAGACTAGAGCTCTTAATCAAGCTATAAACGGTTTATATAGCGAAAAAAATATGAAAGTTAAATGCAACTGTATATTGAAAATACAGAATCATCAATAATATTCCCAGTGACATATTTCCTATATTAGTCAATTTTAATTACATTTCCTAAGCCTCTTCAAACGACAGGTATACATCGCAGGAAAGGAAAAGATAAGGGCACTAAATCAAGCTATAAACGGTTTATACAGCGAAAAAAATATAAAAGTTAAATGCAACTGTATATGAAAAATACAGGATCATCAACAATATTCCCGATGACATATTTTTTAGATTAGTCAATTTTAAGTTTCTTTCCTAAGCCTTTTAAACCAAGAGGTATAGAGTGCTGAAAAGAACAAGACCAGAGCTCTCAATCAGGTTATAAACGGTTTATACAGCGAAAAAAATGTGAATGTTAAATGCAACTGTATACGAAAAATACAGAATCATCAATAATATTCCCTGTGACATATTTCTTAGATTAGTCAATTTTAAGTTTCTCTCCTAAGTCTCTTCAAACGAATAGTATACATCGCTGGAAAGAACAAGACTAGAGCTCTCAATCAAGCTATAAACGGTTTATACAGCAAAAAAAATGTGAAAGTTAAATGCAACTGTATATGAAAAATACAGAATCATCAATAATATTCCCAGTGACATATTTCTTAGATTAGTCAATTTTAAGTTTCTTTGCTAAGCCTCTTCAAACGAAGGTATACATTGCTGGAAAAAACAAGACTAGAGCTCTCAATCAGGCTATAAACGGTTTATACAGCGAAAAAAATGTGAATGTTAAATGCAACTGTATATGAAAAATACAGAATCATCAATAATATTCCCAGTGACATATTTCTTAGATTAGTCAATTTTAAGTTTCTTTGCTAAGCCTTTTAAACCAAGAGGTATACAGTGCTGAAAAGAACAAGACCAGAGCTCTCAATCAGGCTATAAACGGTTTATACAGCGAAAAAAATGTGAATGTTAAATGCAACTGTATACGAAAAATACAGAATCATCAATAATATTCCCTGTGACATATTTCTTAGATTAGTCAATTTTAAGTTTCTCTCCTAAGTCTCTTCAAACGAATGGTATACATCGCTGGAAAGAACAAAACTAGAGCTTTCAATCAAGCTATAAACGGTTTATACAGCAAAAAAATTGTGAAAGTTAAATGCAACTGTATATGAAAAATACAGAATCATCAATAATATTCCCAGGAACATATTTCTTAGATTAGTCAATTTTAAGTTTCTTTGCTAAGCCTCTTCAAACGAGAGGTATACATTGCTGGAAAGAACAAGACTAGAGCTCTCAATCAGGCTATAAACGATTTATACAGCGAAAAAAATGTGAATGTTAAATGCAACTATATATGAAAAATACATATTTCTTAGATTAGTCAATTTTAAGTTTCTCTCCTAAGTATCTTCAAACGAGTGGTATACATCGCTGGAAGGAACAAGACTAGAGCTCTTAATCAAGCTATAAACGGTTTATATAGCGAAAAAAATGTGAAAGTTAAATGCAACTGTATATTGAAAATACAGAATCATCAAAAATATTCCCAGTGACATATTTCCTAGATTTGTCAATTTTAATTACATTTCCTAAGCCTCTTCAAACGATAGGTATACATCGCTGGAAAGGACAAGATAAGGGCTCTCAATCGAGCTATAAACGGTTTATACGGCGAAAAAAATATAAAAGTTAAATGCAACTGTATATGAAAAATACAGAATCATCAACAATATTCCCGGTGACATATTTCTTAGATTAGTCAATTTTAAGTTTCTTTCCTAAGCCTTTTAAACCAAGAGGTATACAGTGCTGAAAAGAACAAGACCAGAGCTCTCAATCAGGTTATAAACGGTTTATACAGCGAAAAAAATGTGAATGTTAAAAGCAACTGTATACGAAAAATACAGAATCATCAATAATATTCCCTGTGACATATTTCTTAGATTAGTCAATTTTAAGTTTCTCTCCTAAGTCTCTTCAAACGAATGGTATACATCGCTGGAAAGAACAAGACTAGAGCTCTCAATCAAGCTATAAACGGTTTATACAGCAAAAAAAATGTGAAAGTTAAATGCAACTGTATATGAAAAATACAGAATCATCAATAATATTCCCAGTGACATATTTCTTAGATTAGTCAATTTTAAGTTTCTTTGCTAAGCCTCTTCAAACGAGAGGTATACATTGCTGAAAAGAAAAAGACTAGAGCTCTTAATCAGGCTATAAACGGTTTATACAGCGAAAAAAATGTGAATGTTAAATGCAACTGTATATGAAAATTACAGAATCATCAATAATATTCCCAGTGACATATTTCTTAGATTAGTCAATTTTAAGTTTCTTTGCTAAGCCTCTTCAAACGAGAGGTATACATTGCTGGAAAGAACAGGACTACAGCTTTCAATCAAGCTATAAACGGTTTATACAGCGAAAAAAATATAAAAGTTAAATGCAACTGTATATGAAAAATACAGAATCATCAACAATATTCCCGGTGACATATTTCTTAGATTAGTCAATTTTAAGTTTCTTTCCTAAGCCTTTTAAACCAAGAGGTATACAGTGCTGAAAAGAACAAGACCAGAGCTCTCAATCAGGTTATAAACGGTTTATACAGCGAAAAAAATGTGAATGTTAAATGCAACTGTATACGAAAAATACAGAATCATTAATAATATTCCCTGTGACATATTTCTTAGATTAGTCAATTTTAAGTTTCTCTCCTAAGTCTCTTCAAACGAATGGTATACATCGCTGAAAAGAACAGGACTAGAGCTCTCAATCAAGCTATAAACGGTTTATACAGCAAAAAAAATGTGAAAGTTAAATGCAACTGTATATGAAAAATACAGAATCATCAATAATATTCCCAGTGACATATTTCTTAGATTAGTCAATTTTAAGTTTCTTTGCTAAGCCTCTTCAAACGAAGGTATACATTGCTGGAAAAAACAAGACTAGAGCTCTCAATCAGGCTATAAACGGTTTATACAGCGAAAAAAATGTGAATGTTAAATGCAACTGTATATGAAAATTACAGAATCATCAATAATATTCCCAGTGACATATTTCTTAGATTAGTCAATTTTAAGTTTCTTTGCTAAGCCTTTTAAACCAAGAGGTATACAGTGCTGAAAAGAACAAGACCAGAGCTCTCAATCAGGCTATAAACGGTTTATACAGCGAAAAAAATGTGAATGTTAAATGCAACTGTATACGAAAAATACAGAATCATTAATAATATTCCCTGTGACATATTTCTTAGATTAGTCAATTTTAAGTTTCTTTGCTAAGCCTCTTCAAACGAGAGGTATACATTGCTGGAAAGAACAAGACTACAGCTTTCAATCAAGCTATAAACGGTTTATACAGCGAAAAAAATATAAAAGTTAAATGCAACTGTATATGAAAAATACAGAATCATCAACAATATTCCCGGTGACATATTTCTTAGATTAGTCAATTTTAAGTTTCTTTCCTAAGCCTTTTAAACCAAGAGGTATACAGTGCTGAAAAGAACAAGACCAGAGCTCTCAATCAGGTTATAAACGGTTTATACAGCGAAAAAAATGTGAATGTTAAATGCAACTGTATACGAAAAATACAGAATCATTAATAATATTCCCTGTGACATATTTCTTAGATTAGTCAATTTTAAGTTTCTCTCCTAAGTCTCTTCAAACGAATGGTATACATCGCTGGAAAGAACAAGACTAGAGCTCTCAATCAAGCTATAAACGGTTTATACAGCAAAAAAAAATGTGAAAGTTAAATGCAACTGTATATGAAAAATACAGAATCATCAATAATATTCCCAGTGACATATTTCTTAGATTAGTCAATTTTAAGTTTCTTTGCTAAGCCTCTTCAAACGAAGGTATACATTGCTGGAAAAAACAAGACTAGAGCTCTCAATCAGGCTATAAACGGTTTATACAGCGAAAAAAATGTGAATGTTAAATGCAACTGTATACGAAAATTACAGAATCATCAATAATATTCCCAGTGACATATTTCTTAGATTAGTCAATTTTAAGTTTCTTTGCTAAGCCTTTTAAACCAAGAGGTATACAGTGCTGAAAAGAACAAGACCAGAGCTCTCAATCAGGCTATAAACGGTTTATACAGCGAAAAAAATGTGAATGTTAAATGCAACTGTATACGAAAAATACAGAATCATCAATAATATTCCCTGTGACATATTTCTTAGATTAGTCAATTTTAAGTTTCTCTCCTAAGTCTCTTCAAACGAATGGTATACATCGCTGGAAAGAACAAGACTAGAGCTCTCAATCAAGCTATAAACGGTTTATACAGCAAAAAAAATGTGAAAGTTAAATGCAACTGTATATGAAAAATACAGAATCATCAATAATATTCCCAGTGACATATTTCTTAGATTAGTCAATTTTAAGTTTCTTTGCTAAGCCTCTTCAAACGAGAGGTATACATTGCTGAAAAGAAAAAGACTAGAGCTCTTAATCAGGCTATAAACGGTTTATACAGCGAAAAAAATGTGAATGTTAAATGCAACTGTATATGAAAAATACAGAATCATCAATAATATTCCCAGTGACATATTTCTTAGATTAGTCAATTTTAAGTTTCTTTGCTAAGCCTCTTCAAACGAGAGGTATACATTGCTGGAAAGAACAAGACTACAGCTTTCAATCAAGCTATAAACGGTTTATACAGCGAAAAAAATATAAAAGTTAAATGCAACTGTATATGAAAAATACAGAATCATCAACAATATTCCCGGTGACATATTTCTTAGATTAGTCAATTTTAAGTTTCTTTCCTAAGCCTTTTAAACCAAGAGGTATACAGTGCTGAAAAGAACAAGACCAGAGCTCTTAATCAGGCTATAAACGGTTTATACAGCGAAAAAAATGTGAATGTTAAATGCAACTGTATACGAAAAATACAGAATCATCAATAATATTCCCTGTGACATATTTCTTAGATTAGTCAATTTTAAGTTTCTCTCCTAAGTCTCTTCAAACGAATGGTATACATCGCTGGAAAGAACAAGACCAGAGCTCTCAATCAAACTATAAACGGTTTATACAGCAAAAAAATTGTGAAAGTTAAATGCAACTGTATATGAAAAATACAGAATCATCAATAATATTCCCAGTGACATATTTCTTAGATTAGTCAATTTTAAGTTTCTTTGCTAAGCCTCTTCAAACGAAGGTATACATTGCTGGAAAAAACAAGACTAGAGCTCTCAATCAGGCTATAAACGGTTTATACAGCGAAAAAAATGTGAATGTTAAATGCAACTGTATATGAAAATTACAGAATCATCAATAATATTCCCAGTGACATATTTCTTAGATTAGTCAATTTTAAGTTTCTTTCCTAAGCCTTTTAAACCAAGAGGTATACAGTGCTGAAAAGAACAAGACCAGAGCTCTCAATCAGGCTATAAACGGTTTATACAGCGAAAAAAATGTGAATGTTAAATGCAACTGTATACGAAAAATACAGAATCATCAATAATATTCCCTGTGACATATTTCTTAGATTAGTCAATTTTAAGTTTCTCTCCTAAGTCTCTTCAAACGAATGGTATACATCGCTGGAAAGAACAAAACTAGAGCTTTCAATCAAGCTATAAACGGTTTATACAGCAAAAAAATTGTGAAAGTTAAATGCAACTGTATATGAAAAATACAGAATCATCAATAATATTCCCAGTAACATATTTCTTAGATTAGTCAATTTTAAGTTTCTTTGCTAAGCCTCTTCAAACGAGAGGTATACATTGCTGGAAAGAACAAGACTAGAGCTCTCAATCAGGCTATAAACGATTTATACAGCGAAAAAAATGTGAATGTTAAATGCAACTATATATGAAAAATACATATTTCTTAGATTAGTCAATTTTAAGTTTCTCTCCTAAGTATCTTCAAACGAGTGGTATACATCGCTGGAAGGAACAAGACTAGAGCTCTTAATCAAGCTATAAACGGTTTATATAGCGAAAAAAATGTGAAAGTTAAATGCAACTGTATATTGAAAATACAGAATCATCAAAAATATTCCCAGTGACATATTTCCTAGATTTGTCAATTTTAATTACATTTCCTAAGCCTCTTCAAACGATAGGTATACATCGCTGGAAAGGACAAGATAAGGGCTCTCAATCGAGCTATAAACGGTTTATACGGCGAAAAAAATATAAAAGTTAAATGCAACTGTATATGAAAAATACAGAATCATCAACAATATTCCCGGTGACATATTTCTTAGATTAGTCAATTTTAAGTTTCTTTCCTAAGCCTTTTAAACCAAGAGGTATACAGTGCTGAAAAGAACAAGACCAGAGCTCTCAATCAGGTTATAAACGGTTTATACAGCGAAAAAAATGTGAATGTTAAAAGCAACTGTATACGAAAAATACAGAATCATCAATAATATTCCCTGTGACATATTTCTTAGATTAGTCAATTTTAAGTTTCTCTCCTAAGTCTCTTCAAACGAATGGTATACATCGCTGGAAAGAACAAGACTAGAGCTCTCAATCAAGCTATAAACGGTTTATACAGCAAAAAAAATGTGAAAGTTAAATGCAACTGTATATGAAAAATACAGAATCATCAATAATATTCCCAGTGACATATTTCTTAGATTAGTCAATTTTAAGTTTCTTTGCTAAGCCTCTTCAAACGAGAGGTATACATTGCTGAAAAGAAAAAGACTAGAGCTCTTAATCAGGCTATAAACGGTTTATACAGCGAAAAAAATGTGAATGTTAAATGCAACTGTATATGAAAATTACAGAATCATCAATAATATTCCCAGTGACATATTTCTTAGATTAGTCAATTTTAAGTTTCTTTGCTAAGCCTCTTCAAACGAGAGGTATACATTGCTGGAAAGAACAAGACTACAGCTTTCAATCAAGCTATAAACGGTTTATACAGCGAAAAAAATATAAAAGTTAAATGCAACTGTATATGAAAAATACAGAATCATCAACAATATTCCCGGTGACATATTTCTTAGATTAGTCAATTTTAAGTTTCTTTCCTAAGCCTTTTAAACCAAGAGGTATACAGTGCTGAAAAGAACAAGACCAGAGCTCTCAATCAGGTTATAAACGGTTTATACAGCGATAAAAATGTGAATGTTAAATGCAACTGTATACGAAAAATACAGAATCATTAATAATATTCCCTGTGACATATTTCTTAGATTAGTCAATTTTAAGTTTCTCTCCTAAGTCTCTTCAAACGAATGGTATACATCGCTGGAAAGAACAGGACTAGAGCTCTCAATCAAGCTATAAACGGTTTATACAGCAAAAAAAATGTGAAAGTTAAATGCAACTGTATATGAAAAATACAGAATCATCAATAATATTCCCAGTGACATATTTCTTAGATTAGTCAATTTTAAGTTTCTTTGCTAAGCCTCTTCAAACGAAGGTATACATTGCTGGAAAAAACAAGACTAGAGCTCTCAATCAGGCTATAAACGGTTTATACAGCGAAAAAAATGTGAATGTTAAATGCAACTGTATATGAAAATTACAGAATCATCAATAATATTCCCAGTGACATATTTCTTAGATTAGTCAATTTTAAGTTTCTTTGCTAAGCCTTTTAAACCAAGAGGTATACAGTGCTGAAAAGAACAAGACCAGAGCTCTCAATCAGGCTATAAACGGTTTATACAGCGAAAAAAATGTGAATGTTAAATGCAACTGTATACGAAAAATACAGAATCATCAATAATATTCCCTGTGACATATTTCTTAGATTAGTCAATTTTAAGTTTCTCTCCTAAGTCTCTTCAAACGAATGGTATACATCGCTGGAAAGAACAAGACTAGAGCTCTCAATCAAGCTATAAACGGTTTATACAGCAAAAAAAATGTGAAAGTTAAATGCAACTGTATATGAAAAATACAGAATCATCAATAATATTCCCAGTGACATATTTCTTAGATTAGTCAATTTTAAGTTTCTTTGCTAAGCCTCTTCAAACGAGTGGTATACATTGCTGAAAAGAAAAAGACTAGAGCTCTTAATCAGGCTATAAACGGTTTATACAGCGAAAAAAATGTGAATGTTAAATGCAACTATATATGAAAAATACATATTTCTTAGATTAGTCAATTTTAAGTTTCTCTCCTAAGTATCTTCAAACGAGTGGTATACATCGCTGGAAGGAACAAGACTAGAGCTCTTAATCAAGCTATAAACGGTTTATATAGCGAAAAAAATGTGAAAGTTAAATGCAACTGTATATTGAAAATACAGAATCATCAAAAATATTCCCAGTGACATATTTCCTAGATTTGTCAATTTTAATTACATTTCCTAAGCCTCTTCAAACGATAGGTATACATCGCTGGAAAGGACAAGATAAGGGCCCTCAATCGAGCTATAAACGGTTTATACAGCGAAAAAAATATAAAAGTTAAATGCAACTGTATATGAAAAATACAGAATCATCAACAATATTCCCGGTGACATATTTCTTAGATTAGTCAATTTTAAGTTTCTTTCCTAAGCCTTTTAAACCAAGAGGTATACAGTGCTGAAAAGAACAAGACCAGAGCTCTCAAACAGGTTATAAACGGTTTATACAGCGAAAAAAATGTGAATGTTAAAAGCAACTGTATACGAAAAATACAGAATCATCAATAATATTCCCTGTGACATATTTCTTAGATTAGTCAATTTTAAGTTTCTCTCCTAAGTCTCTTCAAACGAATGGTATACATCGCTGGAAAGAACAAGACTAGAGCTCTCAATCAAGCTATAAACGGTTTATACAGCAAAAAAAATGTGAAAGTTAAATGCAACTGTATATGAAAAATACAGAATCATCAATAATATTCCCAGTGACATATTTCTTAGATTAGTCAATTTTAAGTTTCTTTGCTAAGCCTCTTCAAACGAGAGGTATACATTGCTGAAAAGAAAAAGACTAGAGCTCTTAATCAGGCTATAAACGGTTTATACAGCGAAAAAAATGTGAATGTTAAATGCAACTGTATATGAAAATTACAGAATCATCAAAAATATTCCCAGTGACATATTTCTTAGATTAGTCAATTTTAAGTTTCTTTGCTAAGCCTCTTCAAACGAGAGGTATACATTGCTGGAAAGAACAAGACTACAGCTCTCAATCAAGCTATAAACGGTTTATACAGCGAAAAAAATATAAAAGTTAAATGCAACTGTATATGAAAAATACATATTTCTTAGATTTGTCAATTTTAAGTTTCTCTCCTAAGTATCTTCAAACGAGGGGTATACATGGCTGGAAAGAACAAGACTAAAGCTCTCAATCAAGCTATAAACGGTTTATACAGCGAAAAAAATGTGAATGTTAAATGCAACTGTATATGAAAAATACAGAATCATCAATAATATTCCCAGTGACATATTTCTTAGATTAGTCAATTTTAAGTTTCTTTGCTAAGCCTCTTCAAACGAGAGGTATACATTTCTGGAAAGAACAAGACTAGAGCTCTCAATCAGTTATAAATGGTTTATACAGCGAAAAAAATGTGAATGTTAAATGCAACTGTATATGAAAAATACAGAGTACAGAGACATATTTCTTAGATTAGTCAATTTTAAGTTTCTTTCCTAAGCCTCTTCAAACGAGAGGTATACATTGCTGGAAAGAACAAGACTACAGCTTTCAATCAAGCTACAAACGGTTTATACAGCGAAAAAAATGTGACTGTATATGAAAAATACAGAATCATCAATAATATTCCCAGTGACATATTTCTTAGATTAGTCAATTTTAAGTTTCTTTCCTAAGCCTTTTAAACCAAGGGGTATACAGTGCTGGAAAGAACAAGACCAGAGCTCTCAATCAGGCTATAAACGGTTTATACAGCAAACAGTGACATATTTCTTATATTAGTCAATTTTAAGTTTCTTTCCTAAGCCTCTTCAAACGAGAGGTATACATCGCTGGAAAGAACAAGACTACAGCTTTCAATCAAGCTATAAACGGTTTATACAGCAAAAAAAATGTGAAAGTTAAATCCAACTATATATGAAAAATACATATTTCTTAGATTAGTCAATTTTAAGTTTCTCTCCTAAGTATCTTCAAACGAGTGGTATACATCGCTGGAAGGAACAAGACTAGAGCTCTTAATCAAGCTATAAACGGTTTATATAGCGAAAAAAATGTGAAAGTTAAATGCAACTGTATATTGAAAATACAGAATCATCAATAATATTCCCAGTGACATATTTCCTATATTAGTCAATTTTAATTACATTTCCTAAGCCTCTTCAAACGACAGGTATACATCGCAGGAAAGGAAAAGATAAGGGCACTAAATCAAGCTATAAACGGTTTATACAGCGAAAAAAATATAAAAGTTAAATGCAACTGTATATGAAAAATACAGGATCATCAACAATATTCCCGATGACATATTTTTTAGATTAGTCAATTTTAAGTTTCTTTCCTAAGCCTTTTAAACCAAGAGGTATAGAGTGCTGAAAAGAACAAGACCAGAGCTCTCAATCAGGTTATAAACGGTTTATACAGCGAAAAAAATGTGAATGTTAAATGCAACTGTATACGAAAAATACAGAATCATCAATAATATTCCCTGTGACATATTTCTTAGATTAGTCAATTTTAAGTTTCTCTCCTAAGTCTCTTCAAACGAATAGTATACATCGCTGGAAAGAACAAGACTAGAGCTCTCAATCAAGCTATAAACGGTTTATCAGCAAAAAAAATGTGAAAGTTAAATGCAACTGTATATGAAAAATACAGAATCATCAATAATATTCCCAGTGACATATTTCTTAGATTAGTCAATTTTAAGTTTCTTTGCTAAGCCTCTTCAAACGAAGGTATACATTGCTGGAAAAAACAAGACTAGAGCTCTCAATCAGGCTATAAACGGTTTATACAGCGAAAAAATTGTGAATGTTAAATGCAACTGTATATGAAAATTACAGAATCATCAATAATATTCCCAGTGACATATTTCTTAGATTAGTCAATTTTAAGTTTCTTTGCTAAGCCTTTTAAACCAAGAGGTATACAGTGCTGAAAAGAACAAGACCAGAGCTCTCAATCAGGCTATAAACGGTTTATACAGCGAAAAAAATGTGAATGTTAAATGCAACTGTATACGAAAAATACAGAATCATCAATAATATTCCCTGTGACATATTTCTTAGATTAGTCAATTTTAAGTTTCTCTCCTAAGTCTCTTCAAACGAATGGTATACATCGCTGGAAAGAACAAAACTAGAGCTTTCAATCAAGCTATAAACAGTTTATACAGCAAAAAAATTGTGAAAGTTAAATGCAACTGTATATGAAAAATACAGAATCATCAATAATATTCCCAGTAACATATTTCTTAGATTAGTCAATTTTAAGTTTCTTTGCTAAGCCTCTTCAAACGAGAGGTATACATTGCTGGAAAGAACAAGACTAGAGCTCTCAATCAGGCTATAAACGATTTATACAGCGAAAAAAATGTGAATGTTAAATGCAACTATATATGAAAAATACATATTTCTTAGATTAGTCAATTTTAAGTTTCTCTCCTAAGTATCTTCAAACGAGTGGTATACATCGCTGGAAGGAACAAGACTAGAGCTCTTAATCAGGTTATAAACGGTTTATACAGCGAAAAAAATGTGAATGTTAAATGCAACTGTATACGAAAAATACAGAATCATTAATAATATTCCCTGTGACATATTTCTTAGATTAGTCAATTTTAAGTTTCTCTCCTAAGTCTCTTCAAACGAATGGTATACATCGCTGGAAAGAACAGGACTAGAGCTCTCAATCAAGCTATAAACGGTTTATACAGCAAAAAAAATGTGAAAGTTAAATGCAACTGTATATGAAAAATACAGAATCATCAATAATATTCCCAGTGACATATTTCTTAGATTAGTCAATTTTAAGTTTCTTTGCTAAGCCTCTTCAAACGAAGGTATACATTGCTGGAAAAAACAAGACTAGAGCTCTCAATCAGGCTATAAACGGTTTATACAGCGAAAAAAATGTGAATGTTAAATGCAACTGTATATGAAAATTACAGAATCATCAATAATATTCCCAGTGACATATTTCTTAGATTAGTCAATTTTAAGTTTCTTTGCTAAGCCTTTTAAACCAAGAGGTATACAGTGCTGAAAAGAACAAGACCAGAGCTCTCAATCAGGCTATAAACGGTTTATACAGCGAAAAAAATGTGAATGTTAAATGCAACTGTATACGAAAAATACAGAATCATTAATAATATTCCCTGTGACATATTTCTTAGATTAGTCAATTTTAAGTTTCTTTGCTAAGCCTCTTCAAACGAGAGGTATACATTGCTGGAAAGAACAAGACTACAGCTTTCAATCAAGCTATAAACGGTTTATACAGCGAAAAAAATATAAAAGTTAAATGCAACTGTATATGAAAAATACAGAATCATCAACAATATTCCCGGTGACATATTTCTTAGATTAGTCAATTTTAAGTTTCTTTCCTAAGCCTTTTAAACCAAGAGGTATACAGTGCTGAAAAGAACAAGACCAGAGCTCTCAATCAGGTTATAAACGGTTTATACAGCGAAAAAAATGTGAATGTTAAATGCAACTGTATACGAAAAATACAGAATCATTAATAATATTCCCTGTGACATATTTCTTAGATTAGTCAATTTTAAGTTTCTCTCCTAAGTCTCTTCAAACGAATGGTATACATCGCTGGAAAGAACAGGACTAGAGCTCTCAATCAAGCTATAAACGGTTTATACAGCAAAAAAAAATGTGAAAGTTAAATGCAACTGTATATGAAAAATACAGAATCATCAATAATATTCCCAGTGACATATTTCTTAGATTAGTCAATTTTAAGTTTCTTTGCTAAGCCTCTTCAAACGAAGGTATACATTGCTGGAAAAAACAAGACTAGAGCTCTCAATCAGGCTATAAACGGTTTATACAGCGAAAAAAATGTGAATGTTAAATGCAACTGTATATGAAAATTACAGAATCATCAATAATATTCCCAGTGACATATTTCTTAGATTAGTCAATTTTAAGTTTCTTTGCTAAGCCTTTTAAACCAAGAGGTATACAGTGCTGAAAAGAACAAGACCAGAGCTCTCAATCAGGCTATAAACGGTTTATACAGCGAAAAAAATGTGAATGTTAAATGCAACTGTATATGAAAAATACAGAATCATCAATAATATTCCCTGTGACATATTTCTTAGATTAGTCAATTTTAAGTTTCTCTCCTAAGTCTCTTCAAACGAATGGTATACATCGCTGGAAAGAACAAGACTAGAGCTCTCAATCAAGCTATAAACGGTTTATACAGCAAAAAAAATGTGAAAGTTAAATGCAACTGTATATGAAAAATACAGAATCATCAATAATATTCCCAGTGACATATTTCTTAGATTAGTCAATTTTAAGTTTCTTTGCTAAGCCTCTTCAAACGAGAGGTATACATTGCTGAAAAGAAAAAGACTAGAGCTCTTAATCAGGTTATAAACGGTTTATACAGCGAAAAAAATGTGAATGTTAAATGCAACTGTATATGAAAATTACAGAATCATCAATAATATTCCCAGTGACATATTTCTTAGATTAGTCAATTTTAAGTTTCTTTGCTAAGCCTCTTCAAACGAGAGGTATACATTGCTGGAAAGAACAAGACTACAGCTTTCAATCAAGCTATAAACGGTTTATACAGCGAAAAAAATATAAAAGTTAAATGCAACTGTATATGAAAAATACAGAATCATCAACAATATTCCCGGTGACATATTTCTTAGATTAGTCAATTTTAAGTTTCTTTCCTAAGCCTTTTAAACCAAGAGGTATACAGTGCTGAAAAGAACAAGACCAGAGCTCTTAATCAGGCTATAAACGGTTTATACAGCGAAAAAAATGTGAATGTTAAATGCAACTGTATACGAAAAATACAGAATCATCAATAATATTCCCTGTGACATATTTCTTAGATTAGTCAATTTTAAGTTTCTCTCCTAAGTCTCTTCAAACGAATGGTATACATCGCTGGAAGGAACAAGACTAGAGCTCTTAATCAAGCTATAAACGGTTTATATAGCGAAAAAAATGTGAAAGTTAAATGCAACTGTATATTGAAAATACAGAATCATCAAAAATATTCCCAGTGACATATTTCCTAGATTTGTCAATTTTAATTACATTTCCTAAGCCTTTTAAACCAAGAGGTATACAGTGCTGAAAAGAACAAGACCAGAGCTCTCAATCAGGTTATAAACGGTTTATACAGCGAAAAAAATGTGAATGTTAAAAGCAACTGTATACGAAAAATACAGAATCATCAATAATATTCCCTGTGACATATTTCTTAGATTAGTCAATTTTAAGTTTCTCTCCTAAGTCTCTTCAAACGAATGGTATACATCGCTGGAAAGAACAAGACTAGAGCTCTCAATCAAGCTATAAACGGTTTATACAGCAAAAAAAATGTGAAAGTTAAATGCAACTGTATATGAAAAATACAGAATCATCAATAATATTCCCAGTGACATATTTCTTAGATTAGTCAATTTTAAGTTTCTTTGCTAAGCCTCTTCAAACGAGAGGTATTCATTGCTGAAAAGAAAAAGACTAGAGCTCTTAATCAGGCTATAAACGGTTTATACAGCGAAAAAAATGTGAATGTTAAATGCAACTGTATATGAAAATTACAGAATCATCAATAATATTCCCAGTGACATATTTCTTAGATTAGTCAATTTTAAGTTTCTTTGCTAAGCCTCTTCAAACGAGAGGTATACATTGCTGGAAAGAACAGGACTACAGCTTTCAATCAAGCTATAAACGGTTTATACAGCGAAAAAAATATAAAAGTTAAATGCAACTGTATATGAAAAATACAGAATCATCAACAATATTCCCGGTGACATATTTCTTAGATTAGTCAATTTTAAGTTTCTTTCCTAAGCCTTTTAAACCAAGAGGTATACAGTGCTGAAAAGAACAAGACCAGAGCTCTCAATCAGGTTATAAACGGTTTATACAGCGAAAAAAATGTGAATGTTAAATGCAACTGTATACGAAAAATACAGAATCATTAATAATATTCCCTGTGACATATTTCTTAGATTAGTCAATTTTAAGTTTCTCTCCTAAGTCTCTTCAAACGAATGGTATACATCGCTGGAAAGAACAGGACTAGAGCTCTCAATCAAGCTATAAACGGTTTATACAGCAAAAAAAATGTGAAAGTTAAATGCAACTGTATATGAAAAATACAGAATCATCAATAATATTCCCAGTGACATATTTCTTAGATTAGTCAATTTTAAGTTTCTTTGCTAAGCCTCTTCAAACGAAGGTATACATTGCTGGAAAAAACAAGACTAGAGCTCTCAATCAGGCTATAAACGGTTTATACAGCGAAAAAAATGTGAAAGTTAAATGCAACTGTATATGAAAAATACAGAATCATCAATAATATTCCCAGTGACATATTTCTTAGATTAGTCAATTTTAAGTTTCTTTGCTAAGCCTTTTAAACCAAGAGGTATACAGTGCTGAAAAGAACAAGACCAGAGCTCTCAATCAGGCTATAAACGGTTTATACAGCGAAAAAAATGTGAATGTTAAATGCAACTGTATACGAAAAATACAGAATCATTAATAATATTCCCTGTGACATATTTCTTAGATTAGTCAATTTTAAGTTTCTTTGCTAAGCCTCTTCAAACGAGAGGTATACATTGCTGGAAAGAACAAGACTACAGCTTTCAATCAAGCTATAAACGGTTTATACAGCGAAAAAAATATAAAAGTTAAATGCAACTGTATATGAAAAATACAGAATCATCAACAATATTCCCGGTGACATATTTCTTAGATTAGTCAATTTTAAGTTTCTTTCCTAAGCCTTTTAAACCAAGAGGTATACAGTGCTGAAAAGAACAAGACCAGAGCTCTCAATCAGGTTATAAACGGTTTATACAGCGAAAAAAATGTGAATGTTAAATGCAACTGTATACGAAAAATACAGAATCATTAATAATATTCCCTGTGACATATTTCTTAGATTAGTCAATTTTAAGTTTCTCTCCTAAGTCTCTTCAAACGAATGGTATACATCGCTGGAAAGAACAGGACTAGAGCTCTCAATCAAGCTATAAACGGTTTATACAGCAAAAAAAAATGTGAAAGTTAAATGCAACTGTATATGAAAAATACAGAATCATCAATAATATTCCCAGTGACATATTTCTTAGATTAGTCAATTTTAAGTTTCTTTGCTAAGCCTCTTCAAACGAAGGTATACATTGCTGGAAAAAACAAGACTAGAGCTCTCAATCAGGCTATAAACGGTTTATACAGCGAAAAAAATGTGAATGTTAAATGCAACTGTATATGAAAATTACAGAATCATCAATAATATTCCCAGTGACATATTTCTTAGATTAGTCAATTTTAAGTTTCTTTGCTAAGCCTTTTAAACCAAGAGGTATACAGTGCTGAAAAGAACAAGACCAGAGCTCTCAATCAGGCTATAAACGGTTTATACAGCGAAAAAAATGTGAATGTTAAATGCAACTGTATACGAAAAATACAGAATCATCAATAATATTCCCTGTGACATATTTCTTAGATTAGTCAATTTTAAGTTTCTCTCCTAAGTCTCTTCAAACGAATGGTATACATCGCTGGAAAGAACAAGACTAGAGCTCTCAATCAAGCTATAAACGGTTTATACAGCAAAAAAAATGTGAAAGTTAAATGCAACTGTATATGAAAAATACAGAATCATCAATAATATTCCCAGTGACATATTTCTTAGATTAGTCAATTTTAAGTTTCTTTGCTAAGCCTCTTCAAACGAGAGGTATACATTGCTGAAAAGAAAAAGACTAGAGCTCTTAATCAGGCTATAAACGGTTTATACAGCGAAAAAAATGTGAATGTTAAATGCAACTGTATACGAAAAATACAGAATCATCAATAATATTCCCAGTGACATATTTCTTAGATTAGTCAATTTTAAGTTTCTTTGCTAAGCCTCTTCAAACGAGAGGTATACATTGCTGGAAAGAACAAGACTACAGCTTTCAATCAAGCTATAAACGGTTTATACAGCGAAAAAAATATAAAAGTTAAATGCAACTGTATATGAAAAATACAGAATCATCAACAATATTCCCGGTGACATATTTCTTAGATTAGTCAATTTTAAGTTTCTTTCCTAAGCCTTTTAAACCAAGAGGTATACAGTGCTGAAAAGAACAAGACCAGAGCTCTTAATCAGGCTATAAACGGTTTATACAGCGAAAAAAATGTGAATGTTAAATGCAACTGTATACGAAAAATACAGAATCATCAATAATATTCCCTGTGACATATTTCTTAGATTAGTCAATTTTAAGTTTCTCTCCTAAGTCTCTTCAAACGAATGGTATACATCGCTGGAAAGAACAAGACCAGAGCTCTCAATCAAACTATAAACGGTTTATACAGCAAAAAAATTGTGAAAGTTAAATGCAACTGTATATGAAAAATACAGAATCATCAATAATATTCCCAGTGACATATTTCTTAGATTAGTCAATTTTAAGTTTCTTTGCTAAGCCTCTTCAAACGAAGGTATACATTGCTGGAAAAAACAAGACTAGAGCTCTCAATCAGGCTATAAACGGTTTATACAGCGAAAAAAATGTGAATGTTAAATGCAACTGTATATGAAAATTACAGAATCATCAATAATATTCCCAGTGACATATTTCTTAGATTAGTCAATTTTAAGTTTCTTTGCTAAGCCTTTTAAACCAAGAGGTATACAGTGCTGAAAAGAACAAGACCAGAGCTCTCAATCAGGCTATAAACGGTTTATACAGCGAAAAAAATGTGAATGTTAAATGCAACTGTATACGAAAAATACAGAATCATCAATAATATTCCCTGTGACATATTTCTTAGATTAGTCAATTTTAAGTTTCTCTCCTAAGTCTCTTCAAACGAATGGTATACATCGCTGGAAAGAACAAAACTAGAGCTTTCAATCAAGCTATAAACGGTTTATACAGCAAAAAAATTGTGAAAGTTAAATGCAACTGTATATGAAAAATACAGAATCATCAATAATATTCCCAGTAACATATTTCTTAGATTAGTCAATTTTTAGTTTCTTTGCTAAGCCTCTTCAAACGAGAGGTATACATTGCTGGAAAGAACAAGACTAGAGCTCTCAATCAGGCTATAAACGATTTATACAGCGAAAAAAATGTGAATGTTAAATGCAACTATATATGAAAAATACATATTTCTTAGATTAGTCAATTTTAAGTTTCTCTCCTAAGTATCTTCAAACGAGTGGTATACATCGCTGGAAGGAACAAGACTAGAGCTCTTAATCAAGCTATAAACGGTTTATATAGCGAAAAAAATGTGAAAGTTAAATGCAACTGTATATTGAAAATACAGAATCATCAAAAATATTCCCAGTGACATATTTCCTAGATTTGTCAATTTTAATTACATTTCCTAAGCCTCTTCAAACGATAGGTATACATCGCTGGAAAGGACAAGATAAGGGCTCTCAATCGAGCTATAAACGGTTTATACGGCGAAAAAAATATAAAAGTTAAATGCAACTGTATATGAAAAATACAGAATCATCAACAATATTCCCGGTGACATATTTCTTAGATTAGTCAATTTTAAGTTTCTTTCCTAAGCCTTTTAAACCAAGAGGTATACAGTGCTGAAAAGAACAAGACCAGAGCTCTCAATCAGGTTATAAACGGTTTATACAGCGAAAAAAATGTGAATGTTAAAAGCAACTGTATACGAAAAATACAGAATCATCAATAATATTCCCTGTGACATATTTCTTAGATTAGTCAATTTTAAGTTTCTCTCCTAAGTCTCTTCAAACGAATGGTATACATCGCTGGAAAGAACAAGACTAGAGCTCTCAATCAAGCTATAAACGGTTTATACAGCAAAAAAAATGTGAAAGTTAAATGCAACTGTATATGAAAAATACAGAATCATCAATAATATTCCCAGTGACATATTTCTTAGATTAGTCAATTTTAAGTTTCTTTGCTAAGCCTCTTCAAACGAGAGGTATACATTGCTGAAAAGAAAAAGACTAGAGCTCTTAATCAGGCTATAAACGGTTTATACAGCGAAAAAAATGTGAATGTTAAATGCAACTGTATATGAAAATTACAGAATCATCAATAATATTCCCAGTGACATATTTCTTAGATTAGTCAATTTTAAGTTTCTTTGCTAAGCCTCTTCAAACGAGAGGTATACATTGCTGGAAAGAACAAGACTACAGCTTTCAATCAAGCTATAAACGGTTTATACAGCGAAAAAAATATAAAAGTTAAATGCAACTGTATATGAAAAATACAGAATCATCAACAATATTCCCGGTGACATATTTCTTAGATTAGTCAATTTTAAGTTTCTTTCCTAAGCCTTTTAAACCAAGAGGTATACAGTGCTGAAAAGAACAAGACCAGAGCTCTCAATCAGGTTATAAACGGTTTATACAGCGAAAAAAATGTGAATGTTAAATGCAACTGTATACGAAAAATACAGAATCATTAATAATATTCCCTGTGACATATTTCTTAGATTAGTCAATTTTAAGTTTCTCTCCTAAGTCTCTTCAAACGAATGGTATACATCGCTGGAAAGAACAGGACTAGAGCTCTCAATCAAGCTATAAACGGTTTATACAGCAAAAAAAATGTGAAAGTTAAATGCAACTGTATATGAAAAATACAGAATCATCAATAATATTCCCAGTGACATATTTCTTAGATTAGTCAATTTTAAGTTTCTTTGCTAAGCCTCTTCAAACGAAGGTATACATTGCTGGAAAAAACAAGACTAGAGCTCTCAATCAGGCTATAAACGGTTTATACAGCGAAAAAAATGTGAATGTTAAATGCAACTGTATATGAAAATTACAGAATCATCAATAATATTCCCAGTGACATATTTCTTAGATTAGTCAATTTTAAGTTTCTTTGCTAAGCCTTTTAAACCAAGAGGTATACAGTGCTGAAAAGAACAAGACCAGAGCTCTCAATCAGGCTATAAACGGTTTATACAGCGAAAAAAATGTGAATGTTAAATGCAACTGTATACGAAAAATACAGAATCATCAATAATATTCCCTGTGACATATTTCTTAGATTAGTCAATTTTAAGTTTCTCTCCTAAGTCTCTTCAAACGAATGGTATACATCGCTGGAAAGAACAAGACTAGAGCTCTCAATCAAGCTATAAACGGTTTATACAGCAAAAAAAATGTGAAAGTTAAATGCAACTGTATATGAAAAATACAGAATCATCAATAATATTCCCAGTGACATATTTCTTAGATTAGTCAATTTTAAGTTTCTTTGCTAAGCCTTTTAAACCAAGAGGTATACAGTGCTGAAAAGAACAAGACCAGAGCTCTCAATCAGGCTATAAACGGTTTATACAGCGAAAAAAATGTGAATGTTAAATGCAACTGTATACGAAAAATACAGAATCATCAATAATATTCCCTGTGACATATTTCTTAGATTAGTCAATTTTAAGTTTCTCTCCTAAGTCTCTTCAAACGAATGGTATACATCGCTGGAAAGAACAAGACTAGAGCTCTCAATCAAGCTATAAACGGTTTATACAGCGAAAAAAATATAAAAGTTAAATGCAACTGTATATGAAAAATACAGAATCATCAACAATATTCCCGGTGACATATTTCTTAGATTAGTCAATTTTAAGTTTCTTTCCTAAGCCTTTTAAACCAAGAGGTATACAGTGCTGAAAAGAACAAGACCAGAGCTCTTAATCAGGCTATAAACGGTTTATACAGCGAAAAAAATGTGAATGTTAAATGCAACTGTATACGAAAAATACAGAATCATCAATAATATTCCCTGTGACATATTTCTTAGATTAGTCAATTTTAAGTTTCTCTCCTAAGTCTCTTCAAACGAATGGTATACATCGCTGGAAAGAACAAGACCAGAGCTCTCAATCAAACTATAAACGGTTTATACAGCAAAAAAATTGTGAAAGTTAAATGCAACTGTATATGAAAAATACAGAATCATCAATAATATTCCCAGTAACATATTTCTTAGATTAGTCAATTTTAAGTTTCTTTGCTAAGCCTCTTCAAACGAGAGGTATACATTGCTGGAAAGAACAAGACTAGAGCTCTCAATCAGGCTATAAACAGTTTATACAGCGAAAAAAATGTGAATGTTAAATGCAACTATATATGAAAAATACATATTTCTTAGATTAGTCAATTTTAAGTTTCTCTCCTAAGTCTCTTCAAACGAATGGTATACATCGCTGGAAAGAACAAGACTAGAGCTCTCAATCAAGCTATAAACGGTTTATACAGCAAAAAAAATGTGAAAGTTAAATGCAACTGTATATGAAAAATACAGAATCATCAATAATATTCCAAGTGACATATTTCTTAGATTAGTCAATTTTAAGTTTCTTTGCTAAGCCTCTTCAAACGAGAGGTATACATTGCTGAAAAGAAAAAGACTAGAGCTCTCAATCAGGCTATAAACGGTTTATACAGCGAAAAAAATGTGAATGTTAAATGCAACTGTATATGAAAATTACAGAATCATCAATAATATTCCCAGTGACATATTTCTTAGATTAGTCAATTTTAAGTTTCTTTGCTAAGCCTCTTCAAACGAGAGGTATACATTGCTGGAAAGGACAAGACTACAGCTTTCAATCAAGCTATAAACGGTTTATACAGCGAAAAAAATATAAAAGTTAAATGCAACTGTATATGAAAAATACAGAATCATCAACAATATTCCCGGTGACATATTTCTTAGATTAGTCAATTTTAAGTTTCTTTCCTAAGCCTTTTTAACCAAGAGGTATACAGTGCTGAAAAGAACAAGACCAGAGCTCTCAATCAGGTTATAAACGGTTTATACAGCGAAAAAAATGTGAATGTTAAATGCAACTGTATACGAAAAATACAGAATCATCAATAATATTCCCTGTGACATATTTCTTAGATTAGTCAATTTTAAGTTTCTCTCCTAAGTCTCTTCAAACGAATGGTATACATCGCTGGAAAGAACAAGACTAGAGCTCTCAATCAAGCTATAAACGGTTTATACAGCAAAAAAAATGTGAAAGTTAAATGCAACTGTATATGAAAAATACAGAATCATCAATAATATTCCCAGTGACATATTTCTTAGATTAGTCAATTTTAAGTTTCTTTGCTAAGCCTCTTCAAACGAGAGGTATACATTGCTGAAAAGAAAAAGACTAGAGCTCTCAATCAGGCTATAAACGGTTTATACAGCGAAAAAAATGTGAATGTTAAATGCAACTGTATATGAAAATTACAGAATCATCAATAATATTCCCAGTGACATATTTCTTAGATTAGTCAATTTTAAGTTTCTTTGCTAAGCCTCTTCAAACGAGAGGTATACATTGCTGGAAAGAACAAGACTACAGCTTTCAATCAAGCTATAAACGGTTTATACAGCGAAAAAAATATAAAAGTTAAATGCAACTGTATATGAAAAACACAGAATCATCAATAATATTCCCTGTGACATATTTCTTAGATTAGTCAATTTTAAGTTTCTCTCCTAAGTCTCTTCAAACGAATGGTATACATCGCTGGAAAGAACAAAACTAGAGCTTTCAATCAAGCTATAAACGGTTTATACAGCAAAAAAAATGTGAAAGTTAAATGCAACTGTATATGAAAAATACAGAATCATCAATAATATTCCCAGTAACATATTTCTTAGATTAGTCAATTTTAAGTTTCTTTGCTAAGCCTCTTCAAACGAGAGGTATACATTGCTGGAAAGAACAAGACTAGAGCTCTCAATCAGGCTATAAACGGTTTATACAGCGAAAAAAATGTGAATGTTAAATGCAACTATATATGAAAAATACATATTTCTTAGATTAGTCAATTTTAAGTTTCTCTCCTAAGTATCTTCAAACGAGTGGTATACATCGCTGGAAGGAACAAGACTAGAGCTCTTAATCAAGCTATAAACGGTTTATATAGCGAAAAAAAAGTGAAAGTTAAATGCAACTGTATATTGAAAATACAGAATCATCAAAAATATTCCCAGTGACATATTTCCTAGATTTGTCAATTTTAATTACATTTCCTAAGCCTCTTCAAACGATAGGTATACATCGCTGGAAAGGACAAGATAAGGGCTCTCAATCGAGCTATAAACGGTTTATACAGCGAAAAAAATATAAAAGTTAAATGCAACTGTATATGAAAAATACAGAATCATCAACAATATTCCCGGTGACATATTTCTTAGATTAGTCAATTTTAAGTTTCTTTCCTAAGCCTTTTAAACCAAGAGGTATACAGTGCTGAAAAGAACAAGACCAGAGCTCTCAATCAGGTTATAAACGGTTTATACAGCGAAAAAAATGTGAATGTTAAATGCAACTGTATACGAAAAATACAGAATCATCAATAATATTCCCTGTGACATATTTCTTAGATTAGTCAATTTTAAGTTTCTCTCCTAAGTCTCTTCAAACGAATGGTATACATCGCTGGAAAGAACAAGACTAGAGCTCTCAATCAAGCTATAAACGGTTTATACAGCAAAAAAAATGTGAAAGTTAAATGCAACTGTATATGAAAAATACAGAATCATCAATAATATTCCAAGTGACATATTTCTTAGATTAGTCAATTTTAAGTTTCTTTGCTAAGCCTCTTCAAACGAGAGGTATACATTGCTGAAAAGAAAAAGACTAGAGCTCTCAATCAGGCTATAAACGGTTTATACAGCGAAAAAAATGTGAATGTTAAATGCAACTGTATATGAAAATTACAGAATCATCAATAATATTCCCAGTGACATATTTCTTAGATTAGTCAATTTTAAGTTTCTTTGCTAAGCCTATTCAAACGAGAGGTATACATTGCTGGAAAGGACAAGACTACAGCTTTCAATCAAGCTATAAACGGTTTATACAGCGAAAAAAATATAAAAGTTAAATGCAACTGTATATGAAAAATACAGAATCATCAACAATATTCCCGGTGACATATTTCTTAGATTAGTCAATTTTAAGTTTCTTTCCTAAGCCTTTTTAACCAAGAGGTATACAGTGCTGAAAAGAACAAGACCAGAGCTCTCAATCAGGTTATAAACGGTTTATACAGCGAAAAAAATGTGAATGTTAAATGCAACTGTATACGAAAAATACAGAATCATCAATAATATTCCCTGTGACATATTTCTTAGATTAGTCAATTTTAAGTTTCTCTCCTAAGTCTCTTCAAACGAATGGTATACATCGCTGGAAAGAACAAGACTAGAGCTCTCAATCAAGCTATAAACGGTTTATACAGCAAAAAAAATGTGAAAGTTAAATGCAACTGTATATGAAAAATACAGAATCATCAATAATATTCCCAGTGACATATTTCTTAGATTAGTCAATTTTAAGTTTCTTTGCTAAGCCTCTTCAAACGAGAGGTATACATTGCTGAAAAGAAAAAGACTAGAGCTCTCAATCAGGCTATAAACGGTTTATACAGCGAAAAAAATGTGAATGTTAAATGCAACTGTATATGCAAATTACAGAATCATCAATAATATTCCCAGTGACATATTTCTTAGATTAGTCAATTTTAAGTTTCTTTGCTAAGCCTCTTCAAACGAGAGGTATACATTGCTGGAAAGAACAAGACTACAGCTTTCAATCAAGCTATAAACGGTTTATACAGCGAAAAAAATATAAAAGTTAAATGCAACTGTATATGAAAAATACAGAATCATCAACAATATTCCCGGTGACATATTTCTTAGATTAGTCAATTTTAAGTTTCTTTCCTAAGCCTTTTAAACCAAGAGGTATACAGTGCTCAAAAGAACAAGACCAGAGCTCTCAATCAGGCTATAAACGGTTTATACAGCGAAAAAAATGTGAATGTTAAATGCAACTGTATACGAAAAATACAGAATCATCAATAATATTCCCTGTGACATATTTCTTAGATTAGTCAATTTTAAGTTTCTCTCCTAAGTCTCTTCAAACGAATGGTATACATCGCTGGAAAGAACAAAACTAGAGCTCTCAATCAAGCTATAAACGGTTTATACAGCAAAAAAAATGTGAAAGTTAAATGCAACTGTATATGAAAAATACAGAATCATCAATAATATTCCCAGTGACATATTTCTTAGATTAAACAATTTTAAGTTTCTTTGCTAAGCCTCTTCAAACGAGAGGTATACATTGCTGGAAAGAACAAGACTAGAGCTCTCAATCAGGCTATAAACGGTTTATACAGCGAAAAAAATGTGAATGTTAAATGCAACTGTATATGAAAATTACAGAATCATCAATAATATTCCGAGTGACATATTTCCTAGATTAGTCAATTTTAAGTTTCTTTGCTATGCCTCTTCAAACGAGAGGTATACATTGCTGGAAAGAACAAGACTACAGCTTTCAATCAAGCTATAAACGGTTTATACAGCGAAAAAAATATAAAAGTTAAATGCAACTGTATATGAAAAATACAGAATCATCAACAATATTCCCGGTGACATATTTCTTAGATTAGTCAATTTTAAGTTTCTTTCCTAAGCCTTTTAAACCAAGAGGTATACAGTGCTGAAAAGAACAAGACCAGAGCTCTTAATCAGGCTATAAACGGTTTATACAGCGAAAAAAATGTGAATGTTAAATGCAACTGTATACGAAAAATACAGAATCATCAATAATATTCCCTGTGACATATTTCTTAGATTAGTCAATTTTAAGTTTCTCTCCTAAGTCTCTTCAAACGAATGGTATACATCGCTGGAAAGAACAAGACCAGAGCTCTCAATCAAACTATAAACGGTTTATACAGCAAAAAAATTGTGAAAGTTAAATGCAACTGTATATGAAAAATACAGAATCATCAATAATATTCCCAGTAACATATTTCTTAGATTAGTCAATTTTAAGTTTCTTTGCTAAGCCTCTTCAAACGAGAGGTATACATTGCTGGAAAGAACAAGACTAGAGCTCTCAATCAGGCTATAAACGGTTTATACAGCGAAAAAAATGTGAATGTTAAATGCAACTATATATGAAAAATACATATTTCTTAGATTAGTCAATTTTAAGTTTCTCTCCTAAGTATCTTCAAACGAGTGGTATACATCGCTGGAAGGAACAAGACTAGAGCTCTTAATCAAGCTATAAACGGTTTATATAGCGAAAAAAATGTGAAAGTTAAATGCAACTGTATATTGAAAATACAGAATCATCAAAAATATTCCCAGTGACATATTTCCTAGATTTGTCAATTTTAATTACATTTCCTAAGCCTCTTCAAACGATAGGTATACATCGCTGGAAAGGACAAGATAAGGGCTCTCAATCGAGCTATAAACGGTTTATACAGCGAAAAAAATATAAAAGTTAAATGCAACTGTATATGAAAAATACAGAATCATCAACAATATTCCCGGTGACATATTTCTTAGATTAGTCAATTTTAAGTTTCTTTCCTAAGTCTTTTAAACCAAGAGGTATACAGTGCTGAAAAGAACAAGACCAGAGCTCTCAAACAGGTTATAAACGGTTTATACAGCGAAAAAAATGTGAATGTTAAAAGCAACTGTATACGAAAAATACAGAATCATCAATAATATTCCCTGTGACATATTTCTTAGATTAGTCAATTTTAAGTTTCTCTCCTAAGTCTCTTCAAACGAATGGTATACATCGCTGGAAAGAACAAGACTAGAGCTCTCAATCAAGCTATAAACGGTTTATACAGCAAAAAAAATGTGAAAGTTAAATGCAACTGTATATGAAAAATACAGAATCATCAATAATATTCCCAGTGACATATTTCTTAGATTAGTCAATTTTAAGTTTCTTTGCTAAGCCTCTTCAAACGAGAGGTATACATTGCTGAAAAGAAAAAGACTAGAGCTCTTAATCAGGCTATAAACGGTTTATACAGCGAAAAAAATGTGAATGTTAAATGCAACTGTATATGAAAATTACAGAATCATCAAAAATATTCCCAGTGACATATTTCTTAGATTAGTCAATTTTAAGTTTCTTTGCTAAGCCTCTTCAAACGAGAGGTATACATTGCTGGAAAGAACAAGACTACAGCTTTCAATCAAGCTATTAACGGTTTATACAGCGAAAAAAATATAAAAGTTAAATGCAACTGTATATGAAAAATACATATTTCTTAGATTTGTCAATTTTAAGTTTCTCTCCTAAGTATCTTCAAACGAAGGGTATACATGGCTGGAAAGAGCAAGACTAAAGCTCTCAATCAAGCTATAAACGGTTTATACAGCGAAAAAAATGTGAATGTTAAATGCAACTGTATATGAAAAATACAGAATCATCAATAATATTCCCAGTGACATATTTCTTAGATTAGTCAATTTTAAGTTTCTTTGCTAAGCCTCTTCAAACGAGAGGTATACATTTCTGGAAAGAACAAGACTAGAGCTCTCAATCAGTTATAAATGGTTTATACAGCGAAAAAAATGTGAATGTTAAATGCAACTGTATATGAAAAATACAGAGTACAGAGACATATTTCTTAGATTAGTCAATTTTAAGTTTCTTTCCTAAGCCTCTTCAAACGAGAGGTATACATTGCTGGAAAGAACAAGACTACAGCTTTCAATCAAGCTACAAACGGTTTATACAGCGAAAAAAAATGTGACTGTATATGAAAAATACAGAATCATCAATAATATTCCCAGTGACATATTTCTTAGATTAGTCAATTTTAAGTTTCTTTCCTAAGCCTTTTAAACCAAGAGGTATACAGTGCTGGAAAGAACAAGACCAGAGCTCTCAATCAGGCTATAAACGGTTTATACAGCAAACAGTGACATATTTCTTATATTAGTCAATTTTAAGTTTCTTTCCTAAGCCTCTTCAAACGAGAGGTATACATCGCTGGAAAGAACAAGACTAGAGCTCTCAATCAAGCTATAAACGGTTTATACAGCAAAAAAAAATGTGAAAGTTAAATCCAACTATATATGAAAAATTCATATTTCTTAGATTAGTCAATTTTAAGTTTCTCTCCTAAGTATCTTCAAACGAGTGGTATACATCGCTGGAAGGAACAAGACTAGAGCTCTTAATCAAGCTATAAACGGTTTATATAGCGAAAAAAATGTGAAAGTTAAATGCAACTGTATATTGAAAATACAGAATCATCAATAATATTCCCAGTGACATATTTCCTATATTAGTCAATTTTAATTACATTTCCTAAGCCTCTTCAAACGACAGGTATACATCGCAGGAAAGGAAAAGATAAGGGCACTAAATCAAGCTATAAACGGTTTATACAGCGAAAAAAATATAAAAGTTAAATGCAACTGTATATGAAAAATACAGGATCATCAACAATATTCCCGATGACATATTTTTTAGATTAGTCAATTTTAAGTTTCTTTCCTAAGCCTTTTAAACCAAGAGGTATAGAGTGCTGAAAAGAACAAGACCAGAGCTCTCAATCAGGTTATAAACGGTTTATACAGCGAAAAAAATGTGAATGTTAAATGCAACTGTATACGAAAAATACAGAATCATCAATAATATTCCCTGTGACATATTTCTTAGATTAGTCAATTTTAAGTTTCTCTCCTAAGTCTCTTCAAACGAATAGTATACATCGCTGGAAAGAACAAGACTAGAGCTCTCAATCAAGCTATAAACGGTTTATACAGCAAAAAAAATGTGAAAGTTAAATGCAACTGTATATGAAAAATACAGAATCATCAATAATATTCCCAGTGACATATTTCTTAGATTAGTCAATTTTAAGTTTCTTTGCTAAGCCTCTTCAAACGAAGGTATACATTGCTGGAAAAAACAAGACTAGAGCTCTCAATCAGGCTATAAACGGTTTATACAGCGAAAAAAATGTGAATGTTAAATGCAACTGTATATGAAAATTACAGAATCATCAATAATATTCCCAGTGACATATTTCTTAGATTAGTCAATTTTAAGTTTCTTTGCTAAGCCTTTTAAACCAAGAGGTATACAGTGCTGAAAAGAACAAGACCAGAGCTCTCAATCAGGCTATAAACGGTTTATACAGCGAAAAAAATGTGAATGTTAAATGCAACTGTATACGAAAAATACAGAATCATCAATAATATTCCCTGTGACATATTTCTTAGATTAGTCAATTTTAAGTTTCTCTCCTAAGTCTCTTCAAACGAATGGTATACATCGCTGGAAAGAACAAAACTAGAGCTTTCAATCAAGCTATAAACGGTTTATACAGCAAAAAAATTGTGAAAGTTAAATGCAACTGTATATGAAAAATACAGAATCATCAATAATATTCCCAGTAACATATTTCTTAGATTAGTCAATTTTAAGTTTCTTTGCTAAGCCTCTTCAAACGAGAGGTATACATTGCTGGAAAGAACAAGACTAGAGCTCTCAATCAGGCTATAAACGATTTATACAGCGAAAAAAATGTGAAAGTTAAATGCAACTATATATGAAAAATACATATTTCTTAGATTAGTCAATTTTAAGTTTCTCTCCTAAGTATCTTCAAACGAGTGGTATACATCGCTGGAAGGAACAAGACTAGAGCTCTTAATCAAGCTATAAACGGTTTATATAGCGAAAAAAATGTGAAAGTTAAATGCAACTGTATATTGAAAATACAGAATCATCAAAAATATTCCCAGTGACATATTTCCTAGATTTGTCAATTTTAATTACATTTCCTAAGCCTCTTCAAACGATAGGTATACATCGCTGGAAAGGACAAGATAAGGGCTCTCAATCGAGCTATAAACGGTTTATACGGCGAAAAAAATATAAAAGTTAAATGCAACTGTATATGAAAAATACAGAATCATCAACAATATTCCCGGTGACATATTTCTTAGATTAGTCAATTTTAAGTTTCTTTCCTAAGCCTTTTAAACCAAGAGGTATACAGTGCTGAAAAGAACAAGACCAGAGCTCTCAATCAGGTTATAAACGGTTTATACAGCGAAAAAAATGTGAATGTTAAAAGCAACTGTATACGAAAAATACAGAATCATCAATAATATTCCCTGTGACATATTTCTTAGATTAGTCAATTTTAAGTTTCTCTCCTAAGTCTCTTCAAACGAGTGGTATACATCGCTGGAAAGAACAAGACTAGAGCTCTCAATCAAGCTATAAACGGTTTATACAGCAAAAAAAATGTGAAAGTTAAATGCAACTGTATATGAAAAATACAGAATCATCAATAATATTTCCAGTGACATATTTCTTAGATTAGTCAATTTTAAGTTTCTTTGCTAAGCCTCTTCAAACGAGAGGTATACATTGCTGAAAAGAAAAAGACTAGAGCTCTTAATCAGGCTATAAACGGTTTATACAGCGAAAAAAATGTGAATGTTAAATGCAACTGTATATGAAAATTACAGAATCATCAATAATATTCCCAGTGACATATTTCTTAGATTAGTCAATTTTAAGTTTCTTTGCTAAGCCTCTTCAAACGAGAGGTATACATTGCTGGAAAGAACAAGACTACAGCTTTCAATCAAGCTATAAACGGTTTATACAGCGAAAAAAATATAAAAGTTAAATGCAACTGTATATGAAAAATACAGAATCATCAACAATATTCCCGGTGACATATTTCTTAGATTAGTCAATTTTAAGTTTCTTTCCTAAGCCTTTTAAACCAAGAGGTATACAGTGCTGAAAAGAACAAGACCAGAGCTCTCAATCAGGTTATAAACGGTTTATACAGCGAAAAAAATGTGAATGTTAAACACAACTGTATACGAAAAATACAGAATCGTTAATAATATTCCCTGTGACATATTTCTTAGATTAGTCAATTTTAAGTTTCTCTCCTAAGTCTCTTCAAACGAATGGTATACATCGCTGGAAAGAACATGACTAGAGCTCTCAATCAAGCTATAAACGGTTTATACAGCAAAAAAAATGTGAAAGTTAAATGCAACTGTATATGAAAAATACAGAATCATCAATAATATTCCCAGTGACATATTTCTTAGATTAGTCAATTTTAAGTTTCTTTGCTAAGCCTCTTCAAACGAAGGTATACATTGCTGGAAAAAACAAGACTAGAGCTCTCAATCAGGCTATAAACGGTTTATACAGCGAAAAAAATGTGAATGTTAAATGCAACTGTATATGAAAATTACAGAATCATCAATAATATTCCCAGTGACATATTTCTTAGATTAGTCAATTTTAAGTTTCTTTGCTAAGCCTTTTAAACCAAGAGGTATACAGTGCTGAAAAGAACAAGACCAGAGCTCTCAATCAGGCTATAAACGGTTTATACAGCGAAAAAAATGTGAATGTTAAATGCAACTGTATACGAAAAATACAGAATCATCAATAATATTCCCTGTGACATATTTCTTAGATTAATCAATTTTAAGTTTCTCTCCTAAGTCTCTTCAAACGAATGGTATACATCGCTGGAAAGAACAAGACTAGAGCTCTCAATCAAGCTATAAACGGTTTATACAGCAAAAAAAATGTGAAAGTTAAATGCAACTGTATATGAAAAATACAGAATCATCAATAATATTCCCAGTGACATATTTCTTAGATTAGTCAATTTTAAGTTTCTTTGCTAAGCCTCTTCAAACGAGAGGTATACATTGCTGAAAAGAAAAAGACTAGAGCTCTTAATCAGGCTATAAACGGTTTATACAGCGAAAAAAATGTGAATGTTAAATGCAACTGTATATGAAAATTACAGAATCATCAATAATATTCCCAGTGACATATTTCTTAGATTAGTCAATTTTAAGTTTCTTTGCTAAGCCTCTTCAAACGAGAGGTATACATTGCTGGAAAGAACAAGACTACAGCTTTCAATCAAGCTATAAACGGTTTATACAGCAAAAAAAATGTGAAAGTTAAATGCAACTGTATATGAAAAATACAGAATCATCAATAATATTCCCAGTGACATATTTCTTAGATTAGTCAATTTTAAGTTTCTTTGCTAAGCCTCTTCAAACGAGAGGTATACATTGCTGAAAAGAAAAAGACTAGAGCTCTTAATCAGGCTATAAACGGTTTATACAGCGAAAAAAATGTGAATGTTAAATGCAACTGTATATGAAAATTACAGAATCATCAATAATATTCCCAGTGACATATTTCTTAGATTAGTCAATTTTAAGTTTCTTTGCTAAGCCTCTTCAAACGAGAGGTATACATTGCTGGAAAGAACAAGACTACAGCTTTCAATCAAGCTATAAACGGTTTATACAGCGAAAAAAATATAAAAGTTAAATGCAACTGTATATGAAAAATACAGAATCATCAACAATATTCCCGGTGACATATTTCTTAGATTAGTCAATTTTAAGTTTCTTTCCTAAGCCTTTTAAACCAAGAGGTATACAGTGCTGAAAAGAACAAGACCAGAGCTCTCAATCAGGTTATAAACGGTTTATACAGCGAAAAAAATGTGAATGTTAAATGCAACTGTATACGAAAAATACAGAATCATTAATAATATTCCCTGTGACATATTTCTTAGATTAGTCAATTTTAAGTTTCTCTCCTAAGTCTCTTCAAACGAATGGTATACATCGCTGGAAAGAACAAGACTAGAGCTCTCAATCAAGCTATAAACGGTTTATACAGCAAAAAAAATGTGAAAGTTAAATGCAACTGTATATGAAAAATACAGAATCATCAATAATATTCCCAGTGACATATTTCTTAGATTAGTCAATTTTAAGTTTCTTTGCTAAGCCTCTTCAAACGAAGGTATACATTGCTGGAAAAAACAAGACTAGAGCTCTCAATCAGGCTATAAACGGTTTATACAGCGAAAAAAATGTGAATGTTAAATGCAACTGTATATGAAAATTACAGAATCATCAATAATATTCCCAGTGACATATTTCTTAGATTAGTCAATTTTAAGTTTCTTTGCTAAGCCTTTTAAACCAAGAGGTATACAGTGCTGAAAAGAACAAGACCAGAGCTCTCAATCAGGCTATAAACGGTTTATACAGCGAAAAAAATGTGAATGTTAAATGCAACTGTATACGAAAAATACAGAATCATCAATAATATTCCCTGTGACATATTTCTTAGATTAGTCAATTTTAAGTTTCTCTCCTAAGTCTCTTCAAACGAATGGTATACATCGCTGGAAAGAACAAGACTAGAGCTCTCAATCAAGCTATAAACGGTTTATACAGCAAAAAAAATGTGAAAGTTAAATGCAACTGTATATGAAAAATACAGAATCATCAATAATATTCCCAGTGACATATTTCTTAGATTAGTCAATTTTAAGTTTCTTTGCTAAGCCTCTTCAAACGAGAGGTATACATTGCTGAAAAGAAAAAGACTAGAGCTCTTAATCAGGCTATAAACGGTTTATACAGCGAAAAAAATGTGAATGTTAAATGCAACTGTATATGAAAATTACAGAATCATCAATAATATTCCCAGTGACATATTTCTTAGATTAGTCAATTTTAAGTTTCTTTGCTAAGCCTCTTCAAACGAGAGGTATACATTGCTGGAAAGAACAAGACTACAGCTTTCAATCAAGCTATAAACGGTTTATACAGCGAAAAAAATATAAAAGTTAAATGCAACTGTATATGAAAAATACAGAATCATCAACAATATTCCCGGTGACATATTTCTTAGATTAGTCAATTTTAAGTTTCTTTCCTAAGCCTTTTAAACCAAGAGGTATACAGTGCTGAAAAGAACAAGACCAGAGCTCTCAATCAGGTTATAAACGGTTTATACAGCGAAAAAAATGTGAATGTTAAATGCAACTGTATACGAAAAATACAGAATCATTAATAATATTCCCTGTGACATATTTCTTAGATTAGTCAATTTTAAGTTTCTCTCCTAAGTCTCTTCAAACGAATGGTATACATCGCTGGAAAGAACAGGACTAGAGCTCTCAATCAAGCTATAAACGGTTTATACAGCAAAAAAAATGTGAAAGTTAAATGCAACTGTATATGAAAAATACAGAATCATCAATAATATTCCCAGTGACATATTTCTTAGATTAGTCAATTTTAAGTTTCTTTGCTAAGCCTCTTCAAACGAAGGTATACATTGCTGGAAAAAACAAGACTAGAGCTCTCAATCAGGCTATAAACGGTTTATACAGCGAAAAAAATGTGAATGTTAAATGCAACTGTATATGAAAATTACAGAATCATCAATAATATTCCCAGTGACATATTTCTTAGATTAGTCAATTTTAAGTTTCTTTGCTAAGCCTTTTAAACCAAGAGGTATACAGTGCTGAAAAGAACAAGACCAGAGCTCTCAATCAGGCTATAAACGGTTTATACAGCGAAAAAAATGTGAATGTTAAATGCAACTGTATACGAAAAATACAGAATCATCAATAATATTCCCTGTGACATATTTCTTAGATTAGTCAATTTTAAGTTTCTCTCCTAAGTCTCTTCAAACGAATGGTATACATCGCTGGAAAGAACAAAACTAGAGCTTTCAATCAAGCTATAAACGGTTTATACAGCAAAAAAAATGTGAAAGTTAAATGCAACTGTATATGAAAAATACAGAATCATCAATAATATTCCCAGTAACATATTTCTTAGATTAGTCAATTTTAAGTTTCTTTGCTAAGCCTCTTCAAACTAGAGGTATACATTGCTGTAAAGAACAAGACCAGAGCTCTCAATCAGGCTATAAACGGTTTATACAGCGAAAAAAATGTGAATGTTAAATGCAACTATATATGAAAAATACATATTTCTTAGATTAGTCAATTTTAAGTTTCTCTCCTAAGTATCTTCAAACGAGTGGTATACATCGCTGGAAGGAACAAGACTAGAGCTCTTAATCAAGCTATAAACGGTTTATATAGCGAAAAAAATGTGAAAGTTAAATGCAACTGTATATTGAAAATACAGAATCATCAAAAATATTCCCAGTGACATATTTCCTAGATTTGTCAATTTTAATTACATTTCCTAAGCCTCTTCAAACGATAGGTATACATCGCTGGAAAGGACAAGATAAGGGCTCTCAATCGAGCTATAAACGGTTTATACAGCGAAAAAAATATAAAAGTTAAATGCAACTGTATATGAAAAATACAGAATCATCAACAATATTCCCGGTGACATATTTCTTAGATTAGTCAATTTTAAGTTTCTTTCCTAAGCCTTTTAAACCAAGAGGTATACAGTGCTGGAAAGAACAAGACCAGAGCTCTCAATCAGGCTATAAACGGTTTATACAGCGAAAAAAATGTGAATGTTAAATGCAACTGTATACGAAAAATACAGAATCATCAATAATATTCCCTGTGACATATTTCTTAGATTAGTCAATTTTAAGTTTCTCTCCTAAGTCTCTTCAAACGAATGGTATACATCGCTGGAAAGAACAAGACTAGAGCTCTCAATCAAGCTATAAACGGTTTATACAGCAAAAAAAATGTGAAAGTTAAATGCAACTGTATATGAAAAATACAGAATCATCAATAATATTCCAAGTGACATATTTCTTAGATTAGTCAATTTTAAGTTTCTTTGCTAAGCCTCTTCAAACGAGAGGTATACATTGCTGAAAAGAAAAAGACTAGAGCTCTCAATCAGGCTATAAACGGTTTATACAGCGAAAAAAATGTGAATGTTAAATGCAACTGTATATGAAAATTACAGAATCATCAATAATATTCCCAGTGACATATTTCTTAGATTAGTCAATTTTAAGTTTCTTTGCTAAGCCTCTTCAAACGAGAGGTATACATTGCTGGAAAGAACAAGACTACAGCTTTCAATCAAGCTATAAACGGTTTATACAGCGAAAAAAATATAAAAGTTAAATGCAACTGTATATGAAAAATACAGAATCATCAACAATATTCCCGGTGACATATTTCTTAGATTAGTCAATTTTAAGTTTCTTTCCTAAGCCTTTTTAACCAAGAGGTATACAGTGCTGAAAAGAACAAGACCAGAGCTCTCAATCAGGTTATAAACGGTTTATACAGCGAAAAAAATGTGAATGTTAAATGCAACTGTATACGAAAAATACAGAATCATCAATAATATTCCCTGTGACATATTTCTTAGATTAGTCAATTTTAAGTTTCTCTCCTAAGTCTCTTCAAACGAATGGTATACATCGCTGGAAAGAACAAGACTAGAGCTCTCAATCAAGCTATAAACGGTTTATACAGCAAAAAAAATGTGAAAGTTAAATGCAACTGTATATGAAAAATACAGAATCATCAATAATATTCCCAGTGACATATTTCTTAGATTAGTCAATTTTAAGTTTCTTTGCTAAGCCTCTTCAAACGAGAGGTATACATTGCTGGAAAGAACAAGACTACAGCTTTCAATCAAGCTATAAACGGTTTATACAGCGAAAAAAATATAAAAGTTAAATGCAACTGTATATGAAAAATACAGAATCATCAACAATATTCCCGGTGACATATTTCTTAGATTAGTCAATTTTAAGTTTCTTTCCTAAGCCTTTTAAACCAAGAGGTATACAGTGCTCAAAAGAACAAGACCAGAGCTCTCAATCAGGCTATAAACGGTTTATACAGCGAAAAAAATGTCAATGTTAAATGCAACTGTATACGAAAAATACAGAATCATCAATAATATTCCCAGTGACATATTTCTTAGATTAGTCAATTTTAAGTTTCTCTCCTAAGTCTCTTCAAACGAGTGGTATACATCGCTGGAAAGAACAAAACTAGAGCTCTCAATCAAGCTATAAACGGTTTATACAGCAAAAAAAATGTGAAAGTTAAATGCAACTGTATATGAAAAATACAGAATCATCAATAATATTCCCAGTGACATATTTCTTAGATTAGTCAATTTTAAGTTTCTCTCCTAAGTCTCTTCAAACGAGTGGTATACATCGCTGGAAAGAACAAAACTAGAGCTCTCAATCAAGCTATAAACGGTTTATACAGCAAAAAATATGTGAAAGTTAAATGCAACTCTATATGAAAAATACAGAATCATCAATAATATTCCCAGTGACATATTTCTTAGATTAAACAATTTTAAGTTTCTTTGCTAAGCCTCTTCAAACGAGAGGTATACATTGCTGGAAAGAACAAGACTAGAGCTCTCAATCAGGCTATAAACGGTTTATACAGCGAAAAAAATTTGAATGTTAAATGCAACTGTATATGAAAATTACAGAATCATCAATAATATTCCGAGTGACATATTTCTTAGATTAGTCAATTTTAAGTTTCTTTGCTATGCCTCTTCAAACGAGAGGTATACATTGCTGGAAAGAACAAGACTACAGCTTTCAATCAAGCTATAAACGGTTTATACAGCGAAAAAAATATAAAAGTTAAATGCAACTGTATATGAAAAATACAGAATCATCAACAATATTCCCGGTGACATATTTCTTAGATTAGTCAATTTTAAGTTTCTTTCCTAAGCCTTTTAAACCAAGAGGTATACAGTGCTGAAAAGAACAAGACCAGAGCTCTTAATCAGGCTATAAACGGTTTATACAGCGAAAAAAATGTGAATGTTAAATGCAACTGTATACGAAAAATACAGAATCATCAATAATATTCCCTGTGACATATTTCTTAGATTAGTCAATTTTAAGTTTCTCTCCTAAGTCTCTTCAAACGAATGGTATACATCGCTGGAAAGAACAAGACCAGAGCTCTTAATCAGGCTACAAACGGTTTATACAGCGAAAAAAATGTGAATGTTAAATGCAACTGTATACGAAAAATGCAGAATCATCAATAATATTCCCAGTAACATATTTCGTAGATTAGTCAATTTTAAGTTTCTTTGCTAAGCCTCTTCAAACGAGAGGTATACATTGCTGGAAAGAACAAGACTAGAGCTCTCAATCAGGCTATAAACGGTTTATACAGCGAAAAAAATGTGAATGTTAAATGCAACTATATATGAAAAATACATATTTCTTAGATTAGTCAATTTTAAGTTTCTCTCCTAAGTATCTTCAAACGAGTGGTATACATCGCTGTAAGGAACAAGACTAGAGCTCTCAATCAAGCTATAAACGGTTTATATAGCGAAAAAAATGTGAAAGTTAAATGCAACTGTATATTGAAAATACAGAATCATCAAAAATATTCCCAGTGACATATTTCCTAGATTTGTCAATTTTAATTACATTTCTTAAGCCTCTTCAAACGATAGGTATACATCGCTGGAAAGGACAAGATAAGGGCTCTCAATCGAGCTATAAACGGTTTATACAGCGAAAAAAATATAAAAGTTAAATGCAACTGTATACGAAAAATACAGAATCATTAATAATATTCCCTGTGACATATTTCTTAGATTAGTCAATTTTAAGTTTCTCTCCTAAGTCTCTTCAAACGAATGGTATACATCGCTGGAAAGAACAGGACTAGAGCTCTCAATCAAGCTATAAACGGTTTATACAGCAAAAAAAATGTGAAAGTTAAATGCAACTGTATATGAAAAATACAGAATCATCAATAATATTCCCAGTGACATATTTCTTAGATTAGTCAATTTTAAGTTTCTTTGCTAAGCCTCTTCAAACGAAGGTATACATTGCTGGAAAAAACAAGACTAGAGCTCTCAATCAGGCTATAAACGGTTTATACAGCGAAAAAAATGTGAATGTTAAATGCAACTGTATATGAAAATTACAGAATCATCAATAATATTCCCAGTGACATATTTCTTAGATTAGTCAATTTTAAGTTTCTTTGCTAAGCCTTTTAAACCAAGAGGTATACAGTGCTGAAAAGAACAAGACCAGAGCTCTCAATCAGGCTATAAACGGTTTATACAGCGAAAAAAATGTGAATGTTAAATGCAACTGTATACGAAAAATACAGAATCATCAATAATATTCCCTGTGACATATTTCTTAGATTAGTCAATTTTAAGTTTCTCTCCTAAGTCTCTTCAAACGAATGGTATACATCGCTGGAAAGAACAAAACTAGAGCTTTCAATCAAGCTATAAACGGTTTATACAGCAAAAAAAATGTGAAAGTTAAATGCAACTGTATATGAAAAATACAGAATCATCAATAATATTCCCAGTAACATATTTCTTAGATTAGTCAATTTTAAGTTTCTTTGCTAAGCCTCTTCAAACGAGAGGTATACATTGCTGGAAAGAACAAGACTAGAGCTCTCAATCAGGCTATAAACGGTTTATACAGCGAAAAAAATGTGAATGTTAAATGCAACTATATATGAAAAATACATATTTCTTAGATTAGTCAATTTTAAGTTTCTCTCCTAAGTATCTTCAAACGAGTGGTATACATCGCTGGAAGGAACAAGACTAGAGCTCTTAATCAAGCTATAAACGGTTTATATAGCGAAAAAAATGTGAAAGTTAAATGCAACTGTATATTGAAAATACAGAATCATCAAAAATATTCCCAGTGACATATTTCCTAGATTTGTCAATTTTAATTACATTTCCTAAGCCCCTTCAAACGATAGGTATACATCGCTGGAAAGGACAAGATAAGGGCTCTCAATCGAGCTATAAACGGTTTATACAGCGAAAAAAATATAAAAGTTAAATGCAACTGTATATGAAAAATACAGAATCATCAACAATATTCCCGGTGACATATTTCTTAGATTAGTCAATTTTAAGTTTCTTTCCTAAGCCTTTTAAACCAAGAGGTATACAGTGCTGAAAAGAACAAGACCAGAGCTCTCAATCAGGTTATAAACGGTTTATACAGCGAAAAAAATGTGAATGTTAAATGCAACTGTATACGAAAAATACAGAATCATCAATAATATTCCCTGTGACATATTTCTTAGATTAGTCAATTTTAAGTTTCTCTCCTAAGTCTCTTCAAACGAATGGTATACATCGCTGGAAAGAACAAGACTAGAGCTCTCAATCAAGCTATAAACGGTTTATACAGCAAAAAAAATGTGAAAGTTAAATGCAACTGTATATGAAAAATACAGAATCATCAATAATATTCCAAGTGACATATTTCTTAGATTAGTCAATTTTAAGTTTCTTTGCTAAGCCTCTTCAAACGAGAGGTATACATTGCTGAAGAGAAAAAGACTAGAGCTCTCAATCAGGCTATAAACGGTTTATACAGCGAAAAAAATGTGAATGTTAAATGCAACTGTATATGAAAATTACAGAATCATCAATAATATTCCCAGTGACATATTTCTTAGATTAGTCAATTTTAAGTTTCTTTGCTAAGCCTCTTCAAACGAGAGGTATACATTGCTGGAAAGAACAAGACTACAGCTTTCAATCAAGCTATAAACGGTTTATACAGCGAAAAAAATATAAAAGTTAAATGCAACTGTATATGAAAAATACAGAATCATCAACAATATTCCCGGTGACATATTTCTTAGATTAGTCAATTTTAAGTTTCTTTCCTAAGCCTTTTTAACCAAGAGGTATACAGTGCTGAAAAGAACAAGACCAGAGCTCTCAATCAGGTTATAAACGGTTTATACAGCGAAAAAAATGTGAATGTTAAATGCAACTGTATACGAAAAATACAGAATCATCAATAATATTCCCTGTGACATATTTCTTAGATTAGTCAATTTTAAGTTTCTCTCCTAAGTCTCTTCAAACGAATGGTATACATCGCTGGAAAGAACAAGACTAGAGCTCTCAATCAAGCTATAAACGGTTTATACAGCAAAAAAAATGTGAAAGTTAAATGCAACTGTATATGAAAAATACAGAATCATCAATAATGTTCCCAGTGACATATTTCTTAGATTAGTCAATTTTAAGTTTCTTTGCTAAGCCTCTTCAAACGAGAGGTATACATTGCTGGAAAGAACAAGACTACAGCTTTCAATCAAGCTATAAACGGTTTATACAGCGAAAAAAATATAAAAGTTAAATGCAACTGTATATGAAAAATACAGAATCATCAACAATATTCCCGGTGACATATTTCTTAGATTAGTCAATTTTAAGTTTCTTTCCTAAGCCTTTTAAACCAAGAGGTATACAGTGCTCAAAAGAACAAGACCAGAGCTCTCAATCAGGCTATAAACGGTTTATACAGCGAAAAAAATGTCAATGTTAAATGCAACTGTATACGAAAAATACAGAATCATCAATAATATTCCCAGTGACATATTTCTTAGATTAGTCAATTTTAAGTTTCTCTCCTAAGTCTCTTCAAACGAGTGGTATACATCGCTGGAAAGAACAAAACTAGAGCTCTCAATCAAGCTATAAACGGTTTATACAGCAAAAAAAATGTGAAAGTTAAATGCAACTGTATATGAAAAATACAGAATCATCAATAATATTCCCAGTGACATATTTCTTAGATTAGTCAATTTTAAGTTTCTCTCCTAAGTCTCTTCAAACGAGTGGTATACATCGCTGGAAAGAACAAAACTAGAGCTCTCAATCAAGCTATAAACGGTTTATACAGCAAAAAATATGTGAAAGTTAAATGCAACTCTATATGAAAAATACAGAATCATCAATAATATTCCCAGTGACATATTTCTTAGATTAAACAATTTTAAGTTTCTTTGCTAAGCCTCTTCAAACGAGAGGTATACATTGCTGGAAAGAACAAGACTAGAGCTCTCAATCAGGCTATAAACGGTTTATACAGCGAAAAAAATTTGAATGTTAAATGCAACTGTATATGAAAATTACAGAATCATCAATAATATTCCGAGTGACATATTTCTTAGATTAGTCAATTTTAAGTTTCTTTGCTATGCCTCTTCAAACGAGAGGTATACATTGCTGGAAAGAACAAGACTACAGCTTTCAATCAAGCTATAAACGGTTTATACAGCGAAAAAAATATAAAAGTTAAATGCAACTGTATATGAAAAATACAGAATCATCAACAATATTCCCGGTGACATATTTCTTAGATTAGTCAATTTTAAGTTTCTTTCCTAAGCCTTTTAAACCAAGAGGTATACAGTGCTGAAAAGAACAAGACCAGAGCTCTTAATCAGGCTATAAACGGTTTATACAGCGAAAAAAATGTGAATGTTAAATGCAACTGTATACGAAAAATACAGAATCATCAATAATATTCCCTGTGACATATTTCTTAGATTAGTCAATTTTAAGTTTCTCTCCTAAGTCTCTTCAAACGAATGGTATACATCGAATGGCTACAAACGGTTTATACAGCGAAAAAAATGTGAATGTTAAATGCAACTGTATACGAAAAATGCAGAATCATCAATAATATTCCCAGTAACATATTTCGTAGATTAGTCAATTTTAAGTTTCTTTGCTAAGCCTCTTCAAACGAGAGGTATACATTGCTGGAAAGAACAAGACTAGAGCTCTCAATCAGGCTATAAACGGTTTATACAGCGAAAAAAATGTGAATGTTAAATGCAACTATATATGAAAAATACATATTTCTTAGATTAGTCAATTTTAAGTTTCTCTCCTAAGTATCTTCAAACGAGTGGTATACATCGCTGTAAGGAACAAGACTAGAGCTCTCAATCAAGCTATAAACGGTTTATATAGCGAAAAAAATGTGAAAGTTAAATGCAACTGTATATTGAAAATACAGAATCATCAAAAATATTCCCAGTGACATATTTCCTAGATTTGTCAATTTTAATTACATTTCTTAAGCCTCTTCAAACGATAGGTATACATCGCTGGAAAGGACAAGATAAGGGCTCTCAATCGAGCTATAAACGGTTTATACAGCGAAAAAAATATAAAAGTTAAATGCAACTGTATATGAAAAATACAGAATCATCAACAATATTCCCGGTGACATATTTCTTAGATTAGTCAATTTTAAGTTTCTCTCCTAAGTCTCTTCAAACGAATGGTATACATCGCTGGAAAGAACAAGACTAGAGCTCTCAATCAAGCTATAAACGGTTTATACAGCAAAAAAAATGTGAAAGTTAAATGCAACTGTATATGAAAAATACAGAATCATCAATAATATTCCCAGTGACATATTTCTTAGATTAGTCAATTTTAAGTTTCTTTGCTAAGCCTCTTCAAACGAAGGTATACATTGCTGGAAAAAACAAGACTAGAGCTCTCAATCAGGCTATAAACGGTTTATACAGCGAAAAAAATGTTAATGTTAAATGCAACTGTATATGAAAATTACAGAATCATCAATAATATTCCCAGTGACATATTTCTTAGATTAGTCAATTTTAAGTTTCTTTGCTAAGCCTTTTAAACCAAGAGGTATAAAGTGCTGAAAAGAACAAGACCAGAGCTCTCAATCAGGCTATAAACGGTTTATACAGCGAAAAAAATGTGAATGTTAAATGCAACTGTATACGAAAAATACAGAATCATCAATAATATTCCCTGTGACATATTTCTTAGATTAGTCAATTTTAAGTTTCTCTCCTAAGTCTCTTCAAACGAATGGTATACATCGCTGGAAAGAACAAAACTAGAAATTTCAATCAAGCTATAAACGGTTTATACAGCAAAAAAAAATTTGAAAGTTAAATGCAACTGTATATGAAAAATACAGAATCATCAATAATATTCCCAGTAACATATTTCTTAGATTAGTCAATTTTAAGTTTCTTTGCTAAGCCTCTTCAAACGAGAGGTATACATTGCTGGAAAGAACAAGACTAGAGCTCTCAATCAGGCTATAAACGGTTTATACAGCGAAAAAAATGTGAATGTTAAATGCAACTATATATGAAAAATACATATTTCTTAGATTAGTCAATTTTAAGTTTCTCTCCTAAGTATCTTCAAACGAGTGGTATACATCGCTGGAAGGAACAAGACTAGAGCTCTTAATCAAGCTATAAACGGTTTATATAGCGAAAAAAATGTGAAAGTTAAATGCAACTGTATATTGAAAATACAGAATCATCAAAAATATTCCCAGTGACATATTTCCTAGATTTGTCAATTTTAATTACATTTCCTAAGCCTCTTCAAACGATAGGTATACATCGCTGGAAAGGACAAGATAAGGGCTCTCAATCGAGCTATAAACGGTTTATACAGCGAAAAAAATATAAAAGTTAAATGCAACTGTATATGAAAAATACAGAATCATCAATAATATTCCCGGTGACATATTTCTTAGATTAGTCAATTTTAAGTTTCTTTCCTAAGCCTTTTAAACCAAGAGGTATACAGTGCTGAAAAGAACAAGACCAGAGCTCTCAATCAGGTTATAAACGGTTTATACAGCGAAAAAAATGTGAATGTTAAATGCAACTGTATACGAAAAATACAGAATCATCAATAATATTCCCTGTGACATATTTCTTAGATTAGTCAATTTTAAGTTTCTCTCCTAAGTCTCTTCAAACGAATGGTATACATCGCTGGAAAGAACAAGACTAGAGCTCTCAATCAAGCTATAAACGGTTTATACAGCAAAAAAAATGTGAAAGTTAAATGCAACTGTATATGAAAAATACAGAATCATCAATAATATTCCAAGTGACATATTTCTTAGATTAGTCAATTTTAAGTTTCTTTGCTAAGCCTCTTCAAACGAGAGGTATACATTGCTGAAAAGAACAAGACCAGAGCTCTCAATCAGGCTATAAACGGTTTATACAGCGAAAAAAATGTGAATGTTAAATGCAACTGTATACGAAAAATACAGAATCATCAATAATATTCCCTGTGACATATTTCTTAGATTAGTCAATTTTAAGTTTCTCTCCTAAGTCTCTTCAAACGAATGGTATACATCGCTGGAAAGAACAAAACTAGAAATTTCAATCAAGCTATAAACGGTTTATACAGCAAAAAAAATGTGAAAGTTAAATGCAACTGTATATGAAAAATACAGAATCATCAATAATATTCCCAGTAACATATTTCTTAGATTAGTCAATTTTAAGTTTCTTTGCTAAGCCTCTTCAAACGAGAGGTATACATTGCTGGAAAGAACAAGACTAGAGCTCTCAATCAGGCTATAAACGGTTTATACAGCGAAAAAAATGTGAATGTTAAATGCAACTATATATGAAAAATACATATTTCTTAGATTAGTCAATTTTAAGTTTCTCTCCTAAGTATCTTCAAACGAGTGGTATACATCGCTGGAAGGAACAAGACTAGAGCTCTTAATCAAGCTATAAACGGTTTATATAGCGACAAAAATGTGAAAGTTAAATGCAACTGTATATTGAAAATACAGAATCATCAAAAATATTCCCAGTGACATATTTCCTAGATTTGTCAATTTTAATTACATTTCCTAAGCCTCTTCAAACGATAGGTATACATCGCTGGAAAGGACAAGATAAGGGCTCTCAATCGAGCTATAAACGGTTTATACAGCGAAAAAAATATAAAAGTTAAATGCAACTGTATATGAAAAATACAGAATCATCAACAATATTCCCGGTGACATATTTCTTAGATTAGTCAATTTTAAGTTTCTTTCCTAAGCCTTTTAAACCAAGAGGTATACAGTGCTGAAAAGAACAAGACCAGAGCTCTCAATCAGGTTATAAACGGTTTATACAGCGAAAAAAATGTGAATGTTAAATGCAACTGTATACGAAAAATACAGAATCATCAATAATATTCCCTGTGACATATTTCTTAGATTAGTCAATTTTAAGTTTCTCTCCTAAGTCTCTTCAAACGAATGGTATACATCGCTGGAAAGAACAAGACTAGAGCTCTCAATCAAGCTATAAACGGTTTATACAGCAAAAAAAATGTGAAAGTTAAATGCAACTGTATATGAAAAATACAGAATCATCAATAATATTCCAAGTGACATATTTCTTAGATTAGTCAATTTTAAGTTTCTTTGCTAAGCCTCTTCAAACGAGAGGTATACATTGCTGAAAAGAAAAAGACTAGAGCTCTCAATCAGGCTATAAACGGTTTATACAGCGAAAAAAATGTGAATGTTAAATGCAACTGTATATGAAAATTACAGAATCATCAATAATATTCCCAGTGACATATTTCTTAGATTAGTCAATTTTAAGTTTCTTTGCTAAGCCTCTTCAAACGAGAGGTATACATTGCTGGAAAGAACAAGACTACAGCTTTCAATCAAGCTATAAACGGTTTATACAGCGAAAAAAATGTGAATGTTAAATGCAACTGTATACGAAAAATACAGAATCATCAATAATATTCCCTGTGACATATTTCTTAGATTAGTCAATTTTAAGTTTCTCTCCTAAGTCTCTTCAAACGAATGGTATACATCGCTGGAAAGAACAAAACTAGAGCTCTCAATCAAGCTATAAACGGTTTATACAGCAAAAAAAATGTGAAAGTTAAATGCAACTGTATATGAAAAATACAGAATCATCAATAATATTCCCAGTGACATATTTCTTAGATTAAACAATTTTAAGTTTCTTTGCTAAGCCTCTTCAAACGAGAGGTATACATTGCTGGAAAGAACAAGACTAGAGCTCTCAATCAGGCTATAAACGGTTTATACAGCGAAAAAAATGTGAATGTTAAATGCAACTGTATATGAAAATTACAGAATCATCAATAATATTCCGAGTGACATATTTCTTAGATTAGTCAATTTTAAGTTTCTTTGCTATGGCTCTTCAAACGAGAGGTATACGTTGCTGGAAAGAAAAAGACTACAGCTTTCAATCAAGCTATAAACGGTTTATACAGCGAAAAAAATATAAAAGTTAAATGCAACTGTATATGAAAAATACAGAATCATCAACAATATTCCCGGTGACATATTTCTTAGATTAGTCAATTTTAAGTTTCTTTCCTAAGCCTTTTAAACCAAGAGGTATACAGTGCTGAAAAGAACAAGACCAGAGCTCTTAATCAGGCTATAAACGGTTTATACAGCGAAAAAAATGTGAATGTTAAATGCAACTGTATACGAAAAATACAGAATCATCAATAATATTCCCTGTGACATATTTCTTAGATTAGTCAATTTTAAGTTTCTCTCCTAAGTCTCTTCAAACGAATGGTATACATCGCTGGAAAGAACAAGACCAGAGCTCTCAATCAAGCTATAAACGGTTTATACAGCAAAAAAAATGTGAAAGTTAAATGCAACTGTATATGAAAAATACATATTTCTTAGATTAGTCAATTTTAAGTTTCTTTCCTAAGCCTCTTCAAACGAGACGTATACATCGCTGGAAAGAACAAGACTAGAGCTCTCAATCAAGCTATAAACGGTTTATACAGCGAAAAAAGTGTGAACGTTAAATTCAAGTGTATATGAAAAATACAGAATCATCAATAATATTCCCTGTGACATATTTCTTAGATTAGTCAATTTTAAGTTTCTTACCTAAGCCTCTTCAAACGAGACGTATACATCGCTGGAAAGAACAAGACTAGAGCTCTCAATCAAGCTTTAAACGGTTTATACAGCAAAAAAATGTGAAAGTTAAATGCAACTGTATATTGAAAATACAGAATCATCAAAAATATTCCCAGTGACATATTTCCTAGATTAGTCAATTTTAATTACATTTCCTAAGCCTCTTCAAACGACAGGTATACATCGCTGGAAAGGAAAAGATAAGGGCTCTAAATCAAGCTATAAACGGTTTAAACAGCGAAAAAAATGTGAATGTTAAATGCAACTGTATATGAAAAATACAGAATCATCAATAATATTCCCAGTGACATATTTCTTAGGTTAGTCAATTTTAATTTTCTTTGCTAAGCCTCTTCAAACGAGAGGTATACATTGCTGGAAAGAACAAGACTAGAGCTCTCAATCAGTTATAAACGGTTTATACAGCGAAAAAAATGTGAATGTTAAATGCAACTGTATATGAAAAATACAGAGTACAGAGACATATTTCTTAGATTAGTCAATTTTAAGTTTCTTTCCTAAGCCTCTTCAAACGAGAGGTATACATTGCTGGAAAGAACAAGACCACAGCTTTCAATCAAGCTACAAACGGTTTATACGGCGAAAAAAATGTGACTGTATATGAAAAATACAGAATCATCAATAATATTCCCAGTGACATATTTCTTAGATTAGTCAATTTTAAGTTTCTTTCCTAAGCCTCTTCAAACGAGAGGTATACATCGCTGGAAAGAACAAGACTAGAGCTCTCAATCAAGCAATAAACGGTTTAAACAGCGAAAAAATGTGAATGTTAAATGCAACTGTATATGAAAAATACAGAATCATCAATAATATTCTCAGTGACATATTTCTTAGATTAGTCAATTTTAAGTTTCTTTGCTAAGTCTCTTCAAACGACAGGTATACATCGCTGGAAAGGACAAGACTAGAACTCTCAATCAAGCTATAAACGGTTTATACAGCGAAAAAAAATACAAAAGTTAAATGCAACTGTATATGAAAAATACAGAATCATCAACAATATTCCCGGTGACATATTTCTTAGATTAGTCAATTTTAAGTATCTTTCCTAAGCCTCTTCAAACGAGAGGTATACATCGCTGGAAAGAACAAGACTAGAGCCCTCAATCAAGCTATAAACGGTTTATACAGCAAAAAAAATGTGAAAGTTAAATGCAACTGTATATGAAAAATACAAATTTCTTAGATTAGTCAATTTTAAGTTTCTCTCCTAAGTATCTTCAAACGAGGGGTATACATGGCTGGAAAGAACAAGACTAGAGCTCTCAATCAAGCTATAAACGGTTTATATAGCGAAAAAAATGTGAAAGTTAAATGCAACTGTATATGAAAAATACAGAATCATCAACAATATTCCCAGTGACATATTTCTTATTTTAGTCAATTTTAAGTTTCTTTACTAAGCCTCTTCAAACGAGAGGTATACATCGCTGGAAAGAACAAGACTAGAGCTCTCAACCAAGCTATAAACGGTTTATATAGCGAAAAAAATGTGAAAGTTAAATGCAACTATACATGAAAAATACAGAATCATCAAAAATATTCCCAGTGACATATTTCCTATATTAGTCAATTTTAATTACATTTCCTAAGCCTCTTCAAACGACAGGTACACATCGCAGGAAAGGAAAATATAAGGGCACTAAATCAAGCTATAAACGGTTTATACAGCGAAAAAAATGTGAATGTTAAATGCAACTGTATACGAAAAATACAGAATCATCAATAATATTCCCAGTGACATTTTTCTTAGATTAGTCAATTTTAAGTTTCTTTGCTAAGCCTCTTCAAACGAGAGGTATACATTGCTGTAAAGAACAAGACTAGAGCTCTCAATCAGTTATAAACGGTTTATACAGCGAAAAAAATGTGAATGTTAAATGCAACTGTATATGAAAAATACAGAGTACAGAGACATATTTCTCAGATTAGTCAATTTTAAGTTTCTTTCCTAAGCCTCTTCAAACGAGAGGTATACATTGCTGGAAAGAACAAGACTACAGCTTTCAATCAAGCTACAAACGGTTTATACAGCGAAAAAAATGTGACTGTATATGAAAAATACAGAATCATCAATAATATTCCCAGTGACATATTTCTTAGATTAGTCAATTTTAAGTTTCTTTCCTAAGCCTCTTCAAACGAGAGGTATACATCGCTGGAAAGAACAAGACTAGAGCTCTCAATCAAGCAATAAATATTCCCAGTGACATATTTCTTAGATTAGTCAATTTTAAGTTTCTTTGCTAAGCCTCTTCAAACGACAGGTATACATCGCTGGAGAGGACAAGATAAGGGCTCTCAATCAAGCTATAAACGGTTTATACAGCGAAAAAAAATACAAAAGTTAAATGCAACTGTATATGAAAAATACAGAATCATCAACAATATTCCCTGTGACATATTTCTTAGAGTAGTCAATTTTAAGTTTCTTTCCTAAGCCTTTTAAACCAAGAGGTATACAGTGCTGGAAAGAACAAGACCAGAGCTCTCAATCAGGCTATAAACGGTTTATACAGCGAAAAAATTGTGAATGTTAAATTCAAGTGTATACGAAAAAGACAGAATCATCAATAATATACCCTGTGACATATTTCTTAGATTAGTCAATTTTAAGTTTCTTTCCTAAGCCTCTTCAAACGAGAGGTATACATCGCTGGAAAGAACAAGACTAGAGCTCTCAATCAAGCTATAAACGGTTTATACAGCGAAAAAAATGTGAATGTTAAATTCAACTCTATACGAAAAATACAGAATCATCAATAATATTCCCTGTGACATATTTCTTAGATTAGTCAATTTTAAGTTTCTCTCCTAAGTCTCTTCAAAAGAGGGGTACACATCGCTGGAAAGAACGAGACTAGAGCCCTCAATCAAGCTATAAACGGTTTATACAGCAAAAAAAATGTGAAAGTTAAATGCAACTGTATATGAAAAATACATATTTCTTAGATTAGTCATTTTAAGTTTCTCTCCTAAGTATCTTCAAACGAGGGGTATACATGGCTGGAAAGAACAAGACTAGAGCTCTCAATCAAGCTATAAACGGTTTATATAGCGAAAAAAATGTGAAAGTTAAATGCAACTGTATATGAAAAATACAGAATCATCAACAATATTCCCAGTGACATATTTCTTATTTTAGTCAATTTTAAGTTTCTTTACTAAGCCTCTTCAAACGAGAGGTATACATCGCTGGAAAGAACAAGACTAGAGCTCTCAACCAAGCTATAAACGGTTTATATAGCGAAAAAAATGTGAAAGTTAAATGCAACTGTATATGAAAAATACAGAATCATCAATAATATTCCCTGTGACATATTTCTTAGATTAGTCAATTTTAAGTTTCTCTCCTAAGTCTCTTCAAAAGAGGTGTACACATCGCAGGAAAGAACGAGACTAGAGCCCTCAATCAAGCTATAAACGGTTTATACAGCAAAAAAAATGTGAAAGTTAAATGCAACTATATATGAAAAATACAGAATCATCAAAAATATTCCCAGTGACATATTTCCTATATTAGTCAATTTTAATTACATTTCCTAAGCCTCTTCAATCGACAAGTACACATCGCAGGAAAGGAAAAGATAAGGGCACTAAATCAAGCTATAAATGGTTTATACAGCGAAAAAAAAATACAAAAGTTAAATGCAACTGTATATGAAAAATACAGAATCATCAATAATATTCCCAGTGACATATTTCTTAGATTAGTCAATTTTAAGTTTCTTTGCTAAGTCTCTTCAAAAGAGGGGTATACATCGCTGGAAAGAACAAGACTAGAGCCCTCAATCAAGCTATAAACGGTTTATACAGCAAAAAAAATGTGAAAGTTAAATGCAACTGTATATGAAAAATACATATTTCTTAGTTTAGTCAATTTTAAGTTTCTCTCCTAAGTATCTTCAAACGAGCGGTATACATGCCAGGAAAGAACAAGACTAGAGCTCTCAATCAAGCTATAAACGGTTTATATAGCGAAAAAAATGTGAAAGTTAAATGCAACTGTATATGAAAAATACAGAATCATCAACAATATTCCCAGTGACATATTTCTTATTTTAGTCAATTTTAAGTTTCTTTTCTAAGCCTCTTCAAACGAGAGGTACACATCGCTGGAGAGAACAAGACTAGAGCTCTCAACCAAGCTATAAACGGTTTATATAGCGAAAAAAATGTGAAAGTTAAATGCAACTATATATGAAAAATACAGAATCATCAAAAATATTCCCAGTGACATATTTCCTATATTAGTCAATTATAATTACATTTCCTAAGCCTCTTCAAACGACAGGTACACATCGCAGGAAAGGCAAAGATAAGGGCACTAAATCAAGCTATAAACGGTTTATACTGCGAAAAAAATGTGAATGTTAAATGCAACCGTATATGAAAAATACAGAATCATCAATAATATTCCCAGTGACATATTTCTTAGATTAGTCAATTTTTAGTTTCTTTGCTAAGCCTCTTCAAACGAGAGGTATACATTGCTGGAAAGAACAAGACTAGAACTCTCAATCAGTTATAAACGGTTTATACAGCGAAAAAAATGTGAATGTTAAATGCAACTGTATATGAAAAATACAGAGTACAGAGACATATTTCTTAGATTAGTCAATTTTAAGTTTCTTTCCTAAGCCTCTTCAAACGAGAGGTATACATTGCTGGAAAGAACAAGACTACAGCTTTCAATCAAGCTATAAACGGTTTATACAGCGAAAAAAATGTGACTGTATATGAAAAATACAGAATCATCAATAATATTCCCAGTGACATATTTCTTAGATTAGTCAATTTTAAGTTTCTTTCCTAAGCCTCTTCAAACGAGAGGTATACATCGCTGGAAAGAACAAGACTAGAGCTCTCAATCAAGCAATAAACGGTTTAAACAGCGAAAAAAATGTGAATGTTAAATGCAACTGTATATGAAAAATACAGAATCATCAATAATATTCCCAGTGACATATTTCTTAGATTAGTCAATTTTAAGTTTCTTTGCTAAGCCTCTTCAAACGACAGGTATACATCGCTGGAAAGGACAAGATAAGGGCTCTCAATCAAGCTATAAACGGTTTATACATCGAAAAAAAATACAAAAGTTAAATGCAACTGTATATGAAAAATACAGAATCATCAACAATATTCCCGGTGACATATTTCTTAGAGTAGTCAATTTTAAGTTTCTTTCCTAAGCCTTTTAAACCAAGAGGTATACAGTGCTGGAAAGAACAAGACCAGAGCTCTCACTCAGGCTATAAACGGTTTATACAGCGAAAAAAATGTGAATGTTAAATTCAAGTGTATATGAAAAATACAGAATCATCAACAATATTCCCAGTGACATATTTCTTATTTTAGTCAATTTTAAGTTTCTTTACTAAGCCTCTTCAAACGAGAGGTATACATCGCTGGAAAGAACAAGACTAGAGCTCTCAACCAAGCTATAAACGGTTTATACAGCGAAAAAAATGTGAATGTTAAATGCAACTGTATATGAAAAATACAGAGTACAGAGACATATTTCTTAGATTAGTCAATTTTAAGTTTCTTTCCTAAGCCTCTTCAAACGAGAGGTATACATTGCTGGAAAGAACAAGACTACAGCTTTCAATCAAGCTATAAACGGTTTATACAGCGAAAAAAATGTGACTGTATATGAAAAATACAGAATCATCAACAATATTCCCGGTGACATATTTCTTAGAGTAGTCAATTTTAAGTTTCTTTCCTAAGCCTTTTAAACCAAGAGGTATACAGTGCTGGAAAGAACAAGACCAGAGCTCTCAATCAGGTTATAAACGGTTTATACAGCGAAAAAAATGTGAATGTTAAACTCAAGTGTATATGAAAAATACAGAATCATCAACAATATTCCCAGTGACATATTTCTTATTTTAGTCAATTTTAAGTTTCTTTACTAAGCCTCTTCAAACGAGAGGTATACATCGCTGGAAAGAACAAGACTAGAGCTCTCAACCAAGCTATAAACGGTTTATATAGCGAAAAAAATGTGAAAGTTAAATGCAACTATATATGAAAAATACAGAATCATCAAAAATATTCCCAGTGACATATTTCCTATATTAGTCAATTATAATTACATTTCCTAAGCCTCTTCAAACGACAGATACACATCGCAGGAAAGGCAAAGATAAGGGCACTAAATCAAGCTATAAACGGTTTATACAGCGAAAAAAATGTGAATGTTAAATGCAACTGTATATGAAAAATACAGAATCATCAATAATATTCCCAGTGACATATTTCTTAGATTAGTCAATTTTAAGTTTCTTTGCTAAGCCTCTTCAAACGAGAGGTATACATTGCTGGAAAGAACAAGACTAGAGCTCTCAATCAGTTATAAACGGTTTATACAGCGAAAAAAATGTGAATGTTAAATGCAACTGTATATGAAAAATACAGAGTACAGAGACATATTTCTTAGATTAGTCAATTTTAAGTTTCTTTCCTAAGCCTCTTCAAACGAGAGGTATACATTGCTGGAAAGAACAAGACTACAGCTTTCAATCAAGCTACAAACGGTTTATACAGCGAAAAAAATGTGACTGTATATGAAAAATACAGAATCATCAATAATATTCCCAGTGACATATTTCTTAGATTAGTCAATTTTAAGTTTCTTTCCTAAGCCTCTTCAAACGAGAGGTATACATCGCTGGAAAGAACAAGACTAGAGCTCTCAATCAAGCAGTAAACGGTTTAAACAGCGAAAAAAATGTGAATGTTAAATGCAACTGTATATGAAAAATACAGAATCATCAATAATATTCCCAGTGACATATTTCTTAGATTAGTCAATTTTAAGTTGCTTTGCTAAGCCTCTTCAAACGGCAGGTATACATCGCCGGAAAGGACAAGATAAGGGCTCTCAATCAAGCTATAAACGGTTTATACAGCGAAAAAAAATACAAAAGTTAAATGCAACTGTATATGAAAAATACAGAATCATCAACAATATTCCCTGTGACATATTTCTTAGAGTAGTCAATTTTAAGTTTCTTTCCTAAGCCTTTTAAACCAAGAGGTATACAGTGCTGGAAAGAACAAGACCAGAGCTCTCAATCAGGCTATAAACGGTTTATACAGCGAAAAAAATGTGAATGTTAAATGCAACTATATATGAAAAATACATATTTCTTAGATTAGTCAATTTTAAGTTTCTCTCCTAAGTATCTTCAAACGAGTGGTATACATCGCTGGAAGGAACAAGACTAGAGCTCTTAATCAAGCTATAAACGGTTTATATAGCGAAAAAAATGTGAAAGTTAAATGCAACTGTATATTGAAAATACAGAATCATCAAAAATATTCCCAGTGTCATATTTCCTAGATTTGTCAATTTTAATTACATTTCCTAAGCCTCTTCAAACGATAGGTATACATCGCTGGAAAGGACAAGATAAGGGCTCTCAATCGAGCTATAAACGGTTTATACAGCGAAAAAAATATAAAAGTTAATTGCAACTGTATATGAAAAATACAGAATCATCAACAATATTCCTGGTGACATATTTCTTAGATTAGTCAATTTTAAGTTTCTTTCCTAAGCCTTTTAAACCAAGAGGTATACAGAAAAAAATGTGAATGTTAAAAGCAACTGTATACGAAAAATACAGAATCATCAATAATATTCCCAGTGACATATTTCTTAGATTAGTCAATTTTAAGTTTCTTTGCTAAGCCTCTTCAAACGAAGGTATACATTGCTGGAAAAAACAAGACTAGAGCTCTCAATCAGGCTATAAACGGTTTATACAGCGAAAAAAATGTGAATGTTAAATGCAACTGTATATGAAAATTACAGAATCATCAATAATATTCCCAGTGACATATTTCTTAGATTAGTCAATTTTAAGTTTTTTTGCTAAGCCTTTTAAACCAAGAGGTATACAGTGCTGAAAAGAACAAGACCAGAGCTCTCAATCAGGCTATAAACGGTTTATACAGCGAAAAAAATGTGAATGTTAAATGCAACTGTATACGAAAAATACAGAATCATCAATAATATTCCCTGTGACATATTTCTTAGATTAGTCAATTTTAAGTTTCTCTCCTAAGTCTCTTCAAACGAATGGTATACATCGCTGGAAAGAACAAAACTAGAGCTTTCAATCAAGCTATAAACGGTTTATACAGCAAAAAAAATGTGAAAGTTAAATGCAACTGTATATGAAAAATACAGAATCATCAATAATATTCCCAGTAACATATTTCTTAGATTAGTCAATTTTAAGTTTCTTTGCTAAGCCTTTTCAAACGAGAGGTATACATTGCTGGAAAGAACAAGACTAGAGCTCTCAATCAGGCTATAAACGGTTTATACAGCGAAAAAAATGTGAATGTTAAATGCAACTATATACGAAAAATACATATTTCTTAGATTAGTCAATTTTAAGTTTCTCTCCTAAGTATCTTCAAACGAGTGGTATACATCGCTGGAAGGAACAAGACTAGAGCTCTTAATCAAGCTATAAACGGTTTATATAGCGAAAAAAATGTGAAAGTTAAATGCAACTGTATATTGAAAATACAGAATCATCAAAAATATTCCCAGTGACATATTTCTTAGATTAAACAATTTTAAGTTTCTTTGCTAAGCCTCTTCAAACGAGAGGTATACATTGCTGGAAAGAACAAGACTAGAGCTCTCAATCAGGCTATAAACGGTTTATACAGCGAAAAAAATGTGAATGTTAAATGCAACTGTATATGAAAATTACAGAATCATCAATAATATTCCGAGTGACATATTTCTTAGATTAGTCAATTTTAAGTTTCTTTGCTATGCCTCTTCAAACGAGAGGTATACATTGCTGGAAAGAACAAGACTACAGCTTTCAGTCAAGCTATAAACGGTTTATACAGCGAAAAAAATATAAAAGTTAAATGCAACTGTATATGAAAAATACAGAATCATCTACAATATTCCCGGTGACATATTTCTTAGATTAGTCAATTTTAAGTTTCTTTCCTAAGCCTTTTAAACCAAGAGGTATACAGTGCTGAAAAGAACAAGACCAGAGCTCTCAATCAGGCTATAAACGGTTTATACAGCGAAAAAAATGTGAATGTTAAATGCAACTGTATACGAAAAATACAGAATCATCAATAATATTCCCTGTGACATATTTCTTAGATTAGTCAATTTTAAGTTTCTCTCCTAAGTCTCTTCAAACGAATGGTATACATCGCTGGAAAGAACAAGACCAGAGCTCTCAATCAAGCTATAAACGGTTTATACAGCAAAAAAAATGTGAAAGTTAAATGCAACTTTATATGAAAAATACATATTTCTTAGATTAGTCAATTTTAAGTTTCTTTCCTAAGCCTCTTCAAACGAGACGTATACATCGCTGGAAAGAACAAGACTAGAGCTCTCAATCAAGCTATAAACGGTTTATACAGCGAAAAAAGTGTGAACGTTAAATTCAAGTGTATATGAAAAATACAGAATCATCAATAATATTCCCTGTGACATATTTCTTAGATTAGTCAATTTTAAGTTTCTTACCTAAGCCTCTTCAAACGAGACGTATACATCGCTGGAAAGAACAAGACTAGAGCTCTCAATCAAGCTATAAACGGTTTATACAGCAAAAAAATGTAAAAGTTAAATTCAAGTGTATATGAAAAATACAGAATCATCAATAATATTCCCTGTGACATATTTCTTAGATTAGTCAATTTTAAGTTTCTTTCCTAAGCCTCTTCAAACGAGACGTATACGTCGCTGGAAAGAACAAGACTAGAGCTCTCAATTATGCTATAAACGGTTTATATAGCGAAAAAAATTTGAAAGTTAAATGCAACTGTATATTGAAAATACAGAATCATCAAAAATATTCCCAGTGACATATTTCCTAGATTAGTCAATTTTAATTACATTTCCTAAGCCTCTTCAAACGACAGGTATACATCGCTGGAAAGGAAAAGATAAGGGCTCTAAATCAAGCTATAAACGGTTTAAACAGCGAAAAAAATGTGAATGTTAAATGCAACTGTATATGAAAAATACAGAATCATCAATAATATTCCCTGTGACATATTTCTTAGATTAGTCAATTTTAATTTTCTTTGCTAAGCCTCTTCAAACGAGAGGTATACATTGCTGGAAAGAACAAGACTAGAGCTCTCAATCAGTTATAAACGGTTTATACAGCGAAAAAAATGTGAATGTTAAATGCAACTGTATATGAAAAATACAGAGTACAGAGACATATTTCTTAGATTAGTCAATTTTAAGTTTCTTTCCTAAGCCTCTTCAAACGAGAGGTATACATTGCTGGAAAGAACAAGACTACAGCTTTCAATCAAGCTATAAACGGTTTATACAGCGAAAAAAATGTGACTGTATATGAAAAATACAGAATCATCAATAATATTCCCAGTGACATATTTCTTAGATTAGTCAATTTTAAGTTTCTTTCCTAAGCCTCTTCAAACGAGAGGTATACATCGCTGGAAAGAACAAGACTAGAGCTCTCAATCAAGCAATAAACGGTTTAAACAGCGAAAAAAATGTGAATGTTAAATGCAACTGTATATGAAAAATACAGAATCATCAATAATATTCCCAGTGACATATTTCTTAGATTAGTCAATTTTAAGTTTCTTTGCTAAGCCTCTTCAAACGACAGGTATACATCGCTGGAAAGGACAAGATAAGGGCTCTCAATCAAGCCATAAACGGTTTATACAGCGAAAAAAAATACAAAAGTTAAATGCAACTGTATATGAAAAATACAGAATCATCAACAATATTCCCGGTGACATATTTCTTAGAGTAGTCAATTTTAAGTATCTTTCCTAAGCCTCTTCAAACGAGAGGTATACATCGCTGGAAAGAACAAGACTAGAGCTCTCAATCAAGCTATAAACGGTTTATACAGCGAAAAAAATGTGAATGTTAAATTCAACTCTATACGAAAAATACAGAATCATCAATAATATTCCCTGTGACATATTTCTTAGATTAGTCAATTTTAAGTTTCTCTCCTAAGTCTCTTCAAAAGAGGGGTATACATCGCTGGAAAGAACAAGACTAGAGCCCTCAATCAAGCTATAAACGGTTTATACAGCAAAAAAAATGTGAAAGTTAAATGCAACTGTATATGAAAAATACATATTTCTTAGATTAGTCAATTTTAAGTTTCTCTCCTAAGTATCTTCAAACGAGGGGTATACATGGCTGGAAAGAACAAGACTAAAGCTCTCAATCAAGCTATAAACGGTTTATATAGCGAAAAAAATGTGAAAGTTAAATGCAACTGTATATGAAAAATACAGAATCATCAACAATATTCCCAGTGACATATTTCTTATTTTAGTCAATTTTAAGTTTCTTTACTAAGCCTCTTCAAACGAGAGGTATACATCGCTGGAAAGAACAAGACTAGAGCTCTCAACCAAGCTATAAACGGTTTTTATAGCGAAAAAAATGTGAAAGTTAAATGCAACTATATATGAAAAATACAGAATCATCAAAAATTTTCCCAGTGACATATTTCCTATATTAGTCAATTTTAATTACATTTCCTAAGCCTCTTCAAACGACAGGTACACATCGCAGGAAAGGCAAAGATAAGGGCACTAAATCAAGCTATAAACGGTTTATACAGCGAAAAAAATGTGAATGTTAAATGCAACCGTATATGAAAAATACAGAATCATCAATAATATTCCCAGTGACATATTTCTTAGATTAGTCAATTTTAAGTTTCTTTGCTAAGCCTCTTCAAACGAGAGGTATACATTGCTGGAAAGAACAAGACTAGAACTCTCAATCAGTTATAAACGGCTTATACAGCGAAAAAAATGTGAATGTTAAATGCAACTGTATATGAAAAATACAGAGTACAGAGACATATTTCTTAGATTAGTCAATTTTAAGTTTCTTTCCTAAGCCTCTTCAAACGAGAGGTATACATTGCTGGAAAGAACAAGACTACAGCTTTCAATCAAGCTATAAACGGTTTATACAGCAAAAAAAATGTGAAAGTTAAATGCAACTGTATATGAAAAATACAGAATCATCAATAATATTCCCTGTGACATATTTCTTAGATTAGTCAATTTTAAGTTTCTTACCTAAGCCTCTTCAAACGAGACGTATACATCGCTGGAAAGAACAAGACTAGAGCTCTCAATCAAGCTATAAACGGTTTATACAGCAAAAAAATGTAAAAGTTAAATTCAAGTGTATATGAAAAATACAGAATCATCAATAATATTCCCTGTGACATATTTCTTAGATTAGTCAATTTTAAGTTTCTTTCCTAAGCCTCTTCAAACGAGACGTATACGTCGCTGGAAAGAACAAGACTAGAGCTCTCAATCATGCTATAAACGGTTTATATAGCGAAAAAAAATTGAAAGTTAAATGCAACTGTATATTGAAAATACAGAATCATCAAAAATATTCCCAGTGACATATTTCCTAGATTAGTCAATTTTAATTACATTTCCTAAGCCTCTTCAAACGACAGGTATACATTGCTGGAAAGAACAAGACTAGAGCTCTCAATCAGTTATAAACGGTTTATACAGCGAAAAAAATGTGAATGTTAAATGCAACTGTATATGAAAAATACAGAGTACAGAGACATATTTCTTAGATTAGTCAATTTTAAGTTTCTTTCCTAAGCCTCTTCAAACGAGAGGTATACATTGCTGGAAAGAACAAGACTACAGCTTTCAATCAAGCTATAAACGGTTTATACAGCGAAAAAAATGTGACTGTATATGAAAAATACAGAATCATCAATAATATTCCCAGTGACATATTTCTTAGATTAGTCAATTTTAAGTTTCTTTCCTAAGCCTCTTCAAACGAGAGGTATACATCGCTGGAAAGAACAAGACTAGAGCTCTCAATCAAGCAATAAACGGTTTAAACAGCGAAAAAAATGTGAATGTTAAATGCAACTGTATATGAAAAATACAGAATCATCAATAATATTCCCAGTGACATATTTCTTAGATTAGTCAATTTTAAGTTTCTTTGCTAAGCCTCTTCAAACGACAGGTATACATCGCTGGAAAGGACAAGATAAGGGCTCTCAATCAAGCCATAAACGGTTTATACAGCGAAAAAAAATACAAAAGTTAAATGCAACTGTATATGAAAAATACAGAATCATCAACAATATTCCCGGTGACATATTTCTTAGAGTAGTCAATTTTAAGTATCTTTCCTAAGCCTCTTCAAACGAGAGGTATACATCGCTGGAAAGATCAAGACTAGAGCTCTCAATCAAGCTATAAACGGTTTATACAGCGAAAAAAATGTGAATGTTAAATTCAACTCTATACGAAAAATACAGAATCATCAATAATATTCCCTGTGACATATTTCTTAGATTAGTCAATTTTAAGTTTCTCTCCTAAGTCTCTTCAAAAGAGGGGTATACATCGCTGGAAAGAACAAGACTAGAGCCCTCAATCAAGCTATAAACGGTTTATACAGCAAAAAAAATGTGAAAGTTAAATGCAACTGTATATGAAAAATACATATTTCTTAGATTAGTCAATTTTAAGTTTCTCTCCTAAGTATCTTCAAACGAGGGGTATACATGGCTGGAAAGAACAAGACTAAAGCTCTCAATCAAGCTATAAACGGTTTATATAGCGAAAAAAATGTGAAAGTTAAATGCAACTGTATATGACAAATACAGAATCATCAACAATATTCCCAGTGACATATTTCTTATTTTAGTCAATTTTAAGTTTCTTTACTAAGCCTCTTCAAACGAGAGGTATACATCGCTGGAAAGAACAAGACTAGAGCTCTCAACCAAGCTATAAACGGTTTATATAGCGAAAAAAATGTGAAAGTTAAATGCAACTATATATGAAAAATACAGAATCATCAAAAATATTCCCAGTGACATATTTCCTAGATTAGTCAATTTTAATTACTTTTCCTAAGCCTCTTCAAACGAGAGGTATACATTGCTGGAAAGGACAAGTTAAGGGCACTAAATCAAGCTATAAACGGTTTATACAGCGAAAAAAATGTGAATGTTAAATGCAACCGTATATGAAAAATACAGAATCATCAATAATATTCCCAGTGACATATTTCTTAGATTAGTCAATTTTAAGTTTCTTTGCTAAGCCTCTTCAAACGAGAGGTATACATTGCTGGAAAGAACAAGACTAGAACTCTCAATCAGTTATAAACGGCTTATACAGCGAAAAAAATGTGAATGTTAAATGCAACTGTATATGAAAAATACAGAGTACAGAGACATATTTCTTAGATTAGTCAATTTTAAGTTTCTTTCCTAAGCCTCTTCAAACGAGAGGTATACATTGCTGGAAAGAACAAGACTACAGCTTTCAATCAAGCTATAAACGGTTTATACAGCGAAAAAAATGTGACTGTGTATGAAAAATACAGAATCATCAATAATATTCCCAGTGACATATTTCTTAGATTAGTCAATTTTAAGTTTCTTTCCTAAGCCTTTTAAACCAAGTGGTATACAGTGCTGGAAAGAACAAGACCAGAGCTCTCAATCAGGCTATAAACGGTTTATACAGCGAAAAAAATGTGAATGTTAAATTCAAGTGTATATGAAAAATACAGAATCATCAACAATATTCCCAGTGACATATTTCTTATTTTAGTCAATTTTAAGTTTCTTTACTAAGTCTCTTCAAACGAATGGTATACATCGCTGGAAAGAACAAGACTAGAGCTCTCAATCAAGCTATAAACGGTTTATACAGCAAAAAAAATGTGAAAGTTAAATGCAACTGTATATGAAAAATACAGAATCATCAATAATATTCCCAGTGACATATTTCTTAGATTAGTCAATTTTAAGTTTCTTTGCTAAGCCTCTTCAAACGAGAGGTATACATTGCTGAAAAGAAAAAGACTAGAGCTCTAAATCAGGCTATAAACGGTTTATACAGCGAAAAAAATGTGAATGTTAAACGCAACTGTATATGAAAATTACAGAATCATCAATAATATTCCCAGTGACATATTTCTTAGATTAGTCAATTTTAAGTTTCTTTGCTAAGCCTCTTCAAACGAGAGGTATACATTGCTGGAAAGAACAAGACTACAGCTTTCAATCAAGCTATAAACGGTTTATACAGCGAAAAAAATATAAAAGTTAAATGCAACTGTATATGAAAAATACAGAATTATCAACAATATTCCCGGTGACATATTTCTTAGATTAGTCAATTTTAAGTTTCTTTCCTAAGCCTTTTAAACCAATAGGTATACAGTGCTGAAAAGAACAAGACCAGAGCTCTCAATCAGGTTATAAACGGTTTATACAGCGAAAAAAATGTGAATGTTAAATGCAACTGTATACGAAAAATACAGAATCATCAATAATATTCCCTGTGACATATTTCTTAGATTAGTCAATTTTAAGTTTCTCTCCTAAGTCTCTTCAAACGAATGGTATACATCGCTGGAAAGAACAAGACTAGAGCTCTCAATCAAGCTATAAACGGTTTATACAGCAAAAAAAGTGTGAAAGTTAAATGCAACTGTATATGAAAAATACAGAATCATCAATAATATTCCCAGTGACATATTTCTTAGATTAGTCAATTTTAAGTTTCTTTGCTAAGCCTCTTCAAACGAAGGTATACATTGCTGGAAAAAACAAGACTAGAGCTCTCAATCAGGCTATAAACGGTTTATACAGCGAAAAAAATGTGAATGTTAAATGCAACTATATATGAAAAATACATATTTCTTAGATTAGTCAATTTTAAGTTTCTCTCCTAAGTATCTTCAAACGAGTGGTATACATCGCTGGAAGGAACAAGACTAGAGCTCTTAATCAAGCTATAAACGGTTTATATAGCGAAAAAAATGTGAAAGTTAAATGCAACTGTATATTGAAAATACAGAATCATCAAAAATATTCCCAGTGACATATTTCCTAGATTTGTCAATTTTAATTACATTTCCTAAGCCTCTTCAAACGATAGGTATACATCGCTGGAAAGGACAAGATAAGGGCTCTCAATCGAGCTATAAACGGTTTATACAGCGAAAAAAATATAAAAGTTAAATGCAACTGTATATGAAAAATACAGAATCATCAACAATATTCCCGGTGACATATTTCTTAGATTAGTCAATTTTAAGTTTCTTTCCTAAGCCTTTTAAACCAAGAGGTATACAGTGCTGAAAAGAACAAGACCAGAGCTCTCAATCAGGTTATAAACGGTTTATACAGCGAAAAAAATGTGAATGTTAAATGCAACTGTATACGAAAAATACAGAATCATCAATAATATTCCCTGTGACATATTTCTTAGATTAGTCAATTTTAAGTTTCTCTCCTAAGTCTCTTCAAACGAATGGTATACATCGCTGGAAAGAACAAGACTAGAGCTCTCAATCAAGCTATAAACGGTTTATACAGCAAAAAAAATGTGAAAGTTAAATGCAACTGTATATGAAAAATACAGAATCATCAATAATATTCCCAGTGACATATTTCATCAACAATATTCCCGGTGACATAATTCTTAGATTAGTCAATTTTAAGTTTCTTTCCTAAGCCTTTTAAACCAAGAGGTATACAGTGCTGGAAAGAACAAGACCAGAGCTCTCAATCAGGCTATAAACGGTTTATACAGCGAAAAAAATGTAAATGTTAAATGCAACTGTATACGAAAAATACAGAATCATCAATAATATTCCCTGTGACATATTTCTTAGATTAGTCAATTTTAAGTTTCTCTCCTAAGTCTCTTCAAACGAATAGTATATATCGCTGGAAAGAACAAGACTAGAGCTATCAATCAAGCTATAAACGGTTTATACAGCAAAAAAAAATGTGAAAGTTAAATGCAACTGTATATGAAAAATATATATTTCTTAGATTAGTCAATTATATTTTTCTTTCCTAAGCCTCTTCAAACGAGAGGCATACATCGCTGGAAAGAACAAGACTAGAGCTCTCCATCAAGCTATAAACGGTTTATACAGCGAAAAAAGTGTGAATGTTAAATTCAAGTGTATATGAAAAATACAGAATCATAAATAATATTCCCTGTGCAATATTTCTTAGATTAGTCAATTTTAAGTTTCTTTCCTAAGCCTCTTCAAACGAGACGTATACATCGCTGGAACGAACAAGACTAGAGCTCTCAATCATGCTATAAACGGTTTATATAGCGAAAAAAATGTGAAAGTTAAATGCAACGGTATATTGAAAATACAGAATCATCAAAAATATTCCCAGTGACATATTTCCTAGATTAGTCAATTTTAATTACATTTCCTAAGCCTCTTCAAACGAGAGGTATACATCGCTGGAAAGGACAAGATAAGGGCTCTCAATCAAGCTATAAACGGTTTATACAGCGAAAAAAAATACAAAAGTTAAATGCAACTGTATATGAAAAATACAGAATCATCAACAATATTCCGGGTGACATATTTCTTAGATTAGTCAATTTTAAGTTTCTTTTCTAAGCCTCTTCAAACGACAGGTATACATCGCTGGAAAGGACAAGATAAGGGCTCTCAATCAAGCTATAAACGGTTTATACAGCGAAAAAAAATACAAAAGTTAAATGCAACTGTATATGAAAAATACAGAATCATCAACAATATTCCCGGTGACATATTTCTTAGAGTAGTCAATTTTAAGTTTCTTTCCTAAGCCTTTTAAACCAAGAGGTATACAGTGCTGGAAAGAACAAGACCAGAGCTCTCAATCAGGCTATAAACGGTTTATACAGCGAAAAAAATGTGAATGTTAAATTCAAGTGTATATGAAAAATACAGAATCATCAATAATATTCCCTGTGACATATTTCTTAGATTAGTCAATTTTAAGTTTCTTTCCTAAGCCTCTTCAAACGAGAGGTATAGATCGCTGGAACGAACAAGACTAGAGCCCTCAATCAAGCTATAAACGGTTTATACAGCAAAAAAATTGTGAAAGTTAAATGCAACTGTATATGAAAAATACATATTTCTTAGATTAGTCTATTTTATGTTTCTCTCCTAAGTATCTTCAAACGAGGGGTATACATGGCTGGAAAGAACAAGACTAGAGCTCTCAATCAAGCTATAAACGGTTTATATAGCGAAAAAAATGTGAAAGTTAAATGCAACTGTATATGAAAAATACAGAATCATCAACAATATTCCCAGTGACATATTTCTTATTTTAGTCAATTTTAAGTTTCTTTACTAAGCCTCTTCAAACGAGAGGTATACATCGCCGGAAAGAACAAGACTAGAGCTCTCAACCAAGCTATAAACGGTTTATATAGCGAAAAAAATGTGAAAGTTAAATGCAACTATATATGAAAAATACAGAATCATCAAAAATATTCCCAGTGACATATTTCCTATATTAGTCAATTTTAATTACATTTCCTAAGCCTCTTCAAACGACAGGTACACATCGCAGGAAAGGAAAAGATAAGGGCACTAAATCAAGCTATAAACGGTTTATATAGCGAAAAAAATGTGAATGTTAAATGCAACTGTATATGAAAAATACAGAGTACAGAGACATATTTCTTAGATTAGTCAATTTTAAGTTTCTTTCCTAAGCCTTTTAAACCAAGAGGTATACAGTGCTGGAAAGAACAAGACCAGAGCTCTCAATCAAGCTATAAACGGTTTATACAGCAAAAAAAATGTGAAAGTTAAATGCAACTGTATATGAAAAATACATATTTCTTATATTAGTCAATTTTAAGTTTCTTTCCTAAGCCTCTTCAAACGAGAGGTATACATCGCTGGAAAGAACAAGACTAGAGCTCTCAATCAAGCTATAAACGGTTTATACAGCAAAAAAAATGTGAAAGTTATGTGCAACTATATATGAAAAATACATATTTCTTAGATTAGTCAATTTTAAGTTTCTCTCCTAAGTATCTTCAAATGAGGGGTATACATCGCTGGAAGGAACAAGACTAGAGCTCTTAATCAAGCTATAAACGGTTTAAATAGCGAAAAAAATGTGAAAGTTAAATGCAATTGTATATTGAAAATACAGAATCATCAAAAATATTCCCAGTGACATATTTCCTAGATTTGTCAATTTTAATTACATTTCCTAAGCCTCTTCAAACGAGAGGTATACATCGCTGGAAAGGACAAGATAAGGGCTCTCAATCGAGCTATAAACGGTTTATACAGCGAAAAAAATATAAAAGTTAAATGCAACTGTATATGAAAAATACAGAATCATCAACAATATTCCCGGTGACATAATTCTTAGATTAGTTAATTTTAAGTTTCTTTCCTAAGCCTTTTAAACCAAGAGGTATACAGTGCTGGAAAGAACAAGACCAGAGCTCTCAATCAGGCTATAAACGGTTTATACAGCGAAAAAAATGTGAATGTTAAATGCAACTGTATACGAAAAATACAGAATCATCAATAATATTCCCTGTGACATATTTCTTAGATTAGTCAATTTTAAGTTTCTCTCCTAAGTCTCTTCAAACGAATGGTATACATCGCTGGAAAGAACAAGACTAGAGCTCTCAATCAAGCTATAAACGGTTTATACAGCAAAAAAATGTGAAAGTTAAATGCAACTGTATATGAAAAATACATATTTCTTAGATTAGTCAATTTTAAGTTTCTTTCCTAAGCCTCTTCAAACGAGAGGCATACATCGCTGGAAAGAACAAGACTAGAGCTCTCCATCAAGCTATAAACGGTTTATACAGCAAAAAAAATGTAAAAGTTAAATTCAAGTGTATATGAAAAATACAGAATCATCAATAATATTCCCTGTGACATATTTCTTAGATTAGTCAATTTTAAGTTTCTTACCTAAGCCTCTTCAAACGTGACGTATACATCGCTGGAAAGAACAAGACTAGAGCTCTCAATCAAGCTATAAACGGTTTATACAGCAAAAAAAATGTAAAAGTTAAATTCAAGTGTATATGAAAAATACAGAATCATCAATAATATTCCCTGTGACATATTTCTTAGATTAGTCAATTTTAAGTTTCTTTCCTAAGCCTCTTCAAACGAGAGGTACAAATCGCTGCAAAGAACAAGACTAGAGCCCTCAATCAAGCTATAAACGGTTTATACAGCAAAAAAAATGTGAAAGTTAAATGCAACTGTATATGAAAAATACATATTTCTTAGATTAGTCAATTTTAAGCTTCTCTCCTAAGTATCTTCAAACGAGGGGTATACATGGCTGGAAAGAACAAGACTAGAGCTCTCAATCAAGCTATAAACGGTTTATATAGCGAAAAAAATGTGAAAGTTAAATGCAACTGTATATGAAAAATACAGAATCATCAACAATATTCCCAGTGACATATTTCTTATTTTAGTCAATTTTAAGTTTCTTTACTAAGCCTCTTCAAACGAGAGGTATACATCGCTGGAAAGAACAAGACTAGAGCTCTCAACCAAGCTATAAACGGTTTATATAGCGAAAAAAATGTGAAAGTTAAATGCAACTATATATGAAAAATACAGAAGCATCAAAAATATTCCCAGTGACATATTTCCTATATTAGTCAATTTTAATTACATTTCCTAAGCCTCTTCAAACGACAGGTACACATCGCAGGAAAGGAAAAGATAACGGCACTAAATCAAGCTATAAACGGTTTATACAGCGAAAAAAATGTGAATGTTAAATGCAACTGTATATGAAAAATACAGAATCATCAATAATATTCCCAGTGACATATTTCTTAGATTAGTCAATTTTAAGTTTCTTTGCTAAGCCTCTTCAAACGAGAGGTACACATTGCTGGAAAGAACAAGACTAGAGCTCTCAATCAGTTATAAACGGTTTATACAGCGAAAAAAATGTGAATGTTAAATGCAACTGTATATGAAAAATACAGAGTACAGAGACATATTTCTTAGATTAGTCAATTTTAAGTTTCTTTCCTAAGCCTCTTCAAACGAGAGGTATACATTGCTGGAAAGAACAAGACTACAGCTTTCAATCAAGCTACATACGGTTTATACAGCGAAAAAAATGTGACTGTATATGAAAAATACAGAATCATCAATAATATTCCCAGTGACATATTTCTTAGATTAGTCAATTTTAAGTTTCTTTGCTAAGCCTCTTCAAACGAGAGGTATACATTGCTGGAAAGAACAAGACTACAGCTTTCAATCAAGCTACATACGGTTTATACAGCGAAAAAAATGTGACTGTATATGAAAAATACAGAATCATCAATAATATTCCCAGTGATATATTTCTTAGATTAGTCAATTTTAAGTTTCTTTCCTAAGCCTCTTAAACCAAGAGGTATACAGTGCTGGAAAAAACACGACCACAGCTTTCAATCAAGCCATAAACGGTTTATATAGCGAAAAAAATGTGAAAGTTAAATGCAACTGTATATGAAAAATACAGAATCATCAATAATACTCCCAGTGACATATTTCTTAGATTAGTCAATTTTAAGTTTCTTTGCTAAGCCTCTTCAAACGACAGGTATACATTGCTGGAAAGAACAAGACTACAGCTTTCAATCAAGCTATAAACGGTTTATACAGCGAAAAAAATGTGAATGTTAAATGCAACTGTATATGAAAAATACAGTGTACAGAGACATATTTCTTAGATTAGTCAATTTTAAGTTTCTTTCCTAAGCCTCTTCAAACGAGAGGTATACAGTGTTGGAAAGAACAAGACCACAGCTTTCAATCAAGCTATAAACGGTTTATACAGCGAAAAAAATGTGAATGTTAAATGCAATTGTATATGAAAAATACAGAATCATCAATAATATTCCCAGTGACATATTTCTTAGAGTAGTCAATTTTAAGTTTCTTTCCTAAGCCTCTTCAAACAAGAAAAATACAGAATCATCAATAATACTCCCAGTGACATATTTCTTAGATTAGTCAATTTTAAGTTTCTTTGCTAAGCCTCTTCAAACGACAGGTATACATTGTTGGAAAGAACAAGACCACAGCTTTCAATCAAGCTATAAACGGTTTATACAGCGAAAAAAATGTGAATGTTAAATGCAATTGTATATGAAAAATACAGAATCATCAATAATATTCCCAGTGACATATTTCTTAGAGTAGTCAATTTTAAGTTTCTTTCCTAAGCTTCTTCAAACAAGAGGTATACATCGCTGGAAAGAACAAGACTAGAGCTCTCAATCAAGATATAAACGGTTTATACAGCGAAAAAAATGTGAATGTTAAATTCAAGTCTATATGAAAAATACAGAATCATCAACAATATTCCTATTGACATATTTTCTAGATTAGTCAACTTTAAGCTTCTTTCCTAAGCCTCTTCAAACGACAGGTATACATTGCTGGAAAGAACAAGACTACAGCTTTCAATCAAGCTATAAACGGTTTATACAGCGAAAAAAATGTGAATGTTAAATGAAACTGTATATGAAAAATACAGTGTACAGAGACATATTTCTTAGATTAGTCAATTTTAAGTTTCTTTCCTAAGCCTCTTCAAACAAGAGGTATACATCGCTGGAAAGAACAAGACTAGAGCTCTTAATCAAGATATAAACGGTTTATACAGCGAAAAAAATTTAACATTCACAAAATTCAAGTGTATATGAAAAATACAGAATCATCAATAATATTCCCTGTGACATATTTCTTAGATTAGTCAATTTTAAGTTTCTTTCCTAACCCTCTTCAAACGAGGGGTATACATCGCTAGAACGAACAAGACTAGAGCTCTCTATTAAGCTATAAACGGTTTATACAGCGAAAAAAATGTGAATGTTAAATTCAAGTGTATATGAAAAATACAGAATCATCAATAATATTCCCTGTGACATATTTCTTAGATTAGTCAATTTTAAGTTTCTCTCCTAAGTCTCTTCAAACGAGGGGTATACATCGCTGGAAAGAACAATACTAGAGCTCTCAATCAAGCTATAAACGGTTTATATATCAAAAAAAAGGTGAAAGTTAAATGCAACTGTATATGAAAAATACAGAATCATCAACAATATTCCCAGTGACATATTTCTTAGATTAGTCAATTTTAAGTTTCTCTCCTAAGTCTCTTCAAACGCGGGGTATACATCGCAGGAACAAACAAGACTAGAGCTCTCAATCAAGCTATAAACGGTTTATGCAGCGAAATCAATGTGAAAGTTAAATGCAACTGTCTATGAAAAATACAAAATCATCAACAATATTCCCAGTGACATATTTCCTAGATTAGTCAATTTTAATTACTTTTCCTAAGCCTCTTCAAACGAGAGGTATACATTGCTGGAAAGGACAAGTTAAGGGCTCTCAATCAAGCTATAAACGGTTTATATAGCAAAAAAAAGGTGAAAGTTAAATGCAACTGTATATGAAAAATACAGAATCATCAACAATATTCCCAGTGACATATTTCTTAGATTAGTCAATTTTAAGTTTCTCTCCTAAGTCTCTTTTCAATCCAGCTATAAACGGTTTATATAGCGAAAAAAATGTGAAAGTTAAATGCAACTGTATATGAAAAATACAGAATCATCAATAATACTCCCAGTGACATATTTCTTAGATTAGTCAATTTTAAGTTTCTTTGCTAAGCCTCTTCAAACGACAGGTATACATTGCTGGAAAGAACAAGACTACAGCTTTCAAACAAGCTATAAACGGTTTATACAGCGAAAAAAATGTGAATGTTAAATGCAACTGTATATGAAAAATACAGTGTACAGAGACATATTTCTTAGATTAGTAAATTTTAAGTTTCTTTCCTAAGCCTCTTCAAACGAGAGGTATACAGTGTTGGAAAGAACATGACCACAGCTTTCAATCAAGCTATAATCGGTTTATACAGCGACAAAAATGTGAATGTTAAATGCAATTGTATATGAAAAATACAGAATCATCAATAATATTCCCAGTGACATATTTTTTAGATTAGTCAATTTTAAGTTTCTTTCCTAAGCCTCTTCAAACAAGAGGTATACATCGCTGGAAAGAACAAGACTAGTGCTCTCAATCAAGATATAAACGGTTTATACAGCGAAAAAAATGTGAATGATAAATTCAAGTGTATATGAAAAATACAGAATCATCAATAATATTCCCTGTGACATATTTCTTAGATTAGTCAATTTTAAGTTTCTTTCCTAACCCTCTTCAAACGAGGGGTATACATCGCTAGAACGAACAAGACTAGAGCTCTCAATTAAGCTATAAACGGATTATACAGCGAAAAAAATGTGAATGTTAAATTCAAGTGTATATGAAAAATACAGAATCATCAATAATATTCCCTGTGACATATTTCTTAGATTAGTCAATTTTAAGTTTCTTTCCTAACCCTCTTCAAACGAGGGGTATACATCGCTAGAACAAACAAGACTAGAGCTCTCAATTAAGCTATAAACGGTTTATACAGCGAAAAAAATGTGAATGTTAAATTCAAGTGTATATGAAAAATACAGAATCATCAATAATATTCCCTGTGACATATTTCTTAGATTATTCAATTTTAAGTTTCTCTCCTAAGTCTCTTCAAACGAGGGGTATACATCGCAGGAACGAACAAGACTAGAGCTCTCAATCAAGCTATAAACGGTTTATGCAGCGAAATCAATGTGAAAGTTAAATGCAACTGTCTATGAAAAATACAAAATCATCAACAATATTCCCAGTGACATATTTCCTAGATTAGTCAATTTTAATTACTTTTCCTAAGCCTCTTCAAACGAGAGGTATACATTGCTGGAAAGGACAAGTTAAGGGCTCTCAATCAAGCTATAAACGGTTTATATAGCGAAAAAAATGTGAAAGTTAAATGCAACTGTATATGAAAAATACAGAATCATCAATAATACTCCCAGTGACATATTTCTTAGATTAGTCAATTTTAAGTTTCTTTGCTAAGCCTCTTCAAAGGACAGGTATACATTGCTGGAAAGAACAAGACTACAGCTTTCAATCAAGCTATAAACGGTTTATACAGCGAAAAAAATGTGAATGTTAAATGCAACTGTATATGAAAAATACAGTGTACAGAGACATATTTCTTAGATTAGTCAATTTTAAGTTTCTTTCCTAAGCCTCTTCAAACGAGAGGTATACAGTGTTGGAAAGAACATGACCACAGCTTTCAATCAAGCTATAAACGGTTTATACAGCGAAAAAAATGTGAATGTTAAATGCAATTGTATATGAAAAATACAGAATCATCAATAATATTCCCAGTGACATATTTTTTAGATTAGTCAATTTTAAGTTTCTTTCCTAAGCCTCTTCAAACAAGAGGTATACATCGCTGGAAAGAACAAGACTAGAGCTCTCAATCAAGATATAAACGGTATATACAGCGAAAAAAATGTGAATGATAAATTCAAGTGTATATGAAAAATACAGAATCATCAATAATATTCCCTGTGACATATTTCTTAGATTAGTCAATTTTAAGTTTCTTTCCTAACCCTCTTCAAACGAGGGGTATACATCGCTAGAACGAACAAGACTAGAGCTCTCAATTAAGCTATAAACGGATTATACAGCGAAAAAAATGTGAATGTTAAATTCAAGTGTATATGAAAAATACAGAATCATCAATAATATTCCCTGTGACATATTTCTTAGATTAGTCAATTTTAAGTTTCTTTGCTAAGCCTCTTCAAACGTGGGGTATACATCGCTAGAACGAACAAGACTAGAGCTCTCAATTAAGCTATAAACGGTTTATACAGCGAAAAAAATGTGAATGTTAAATTCAAGTGTATATGAAAAATACAGAATCATCAATAATATTCCCTGTGACATATTTCTTAGATTAGTCAATTTTAAGTTTCTCTCCTAAGTCTCTTCAAACGAGGGGTATACATCGCTGGAAAGAACAATACTAGAGCTCTCAATCAAGCTATAAACGGTTTATATAGCAAAAAAAAGGTGAAAGTTAAATGCAACTGTATATGAAAAATACAGAATCATCAACAATATTCCCAGTGACATATTTCTTAGATTAGTCAATTTTAAGTTTCTCTCCTAAGTCTCTTCAAACGAGGGGTATACATCGCAGGAACGAACAAGACTAGAGCTCTCAATCAAGCTATAAACGGTTTATGCAGCGAAATAAATGTGAAAGTTAAATGCAACTGTCTATGAAAAATACAAAATCATCAACAATATTCCCAGTGACATATTTCCTAGATTAGTCAATTTTAATTACTTTTCCTAAGCCTCTTCAAACGAGAGGTATACATTGCTGGAAAGGACAAGTTAAGGGCTCTCAATCAAGCTATAAACGGTTTATGTAGCGAAAAAAATGTGAAAGTTAAATGCAACTGTATATGAAAAATACAGAATCATCAATAATACTCCCAGTGACATATTTCTTAGACTAGTCAATTTTAAGTTTCTTTGCTAAGCCTCTTCAAAGGACAGGTATACATTGCTGGAAAGAACAAGACTACAGCTTTCAATCAAGCTATAAACGGTTTATACAGCGAAAAAAATGTGAATGTTAAATGCAACTGTATATGAAAAATACAGTGTACAGAGACATATTTCTTAGATTAGTCAATTTTAAGTTTCTTTCCTAAGCCTCTTCAAACGAGAGGTATACAGTGTTGGAAAGAACATGACCACAGCTTTCAATCAAGCTATAAACGGTTTATACAGCGAAAAAAATGTGAATGTTAAATGCAATTGTATATGAAAAATACAGAATCATCAATAATATTCCCAGTGACATATTTTTTAGATTAGTCAATTTTAAGTTTCTTTCCTAAGCCTCTTCAAACAAGAGGTATACATCGCTGGAAAGAACAAGACTAGAGCTCTCAATCAAGATATAAACGGTTTATACAGCGAAAAAAATGTGAATGATAAATTCAAGTGTATATGAAAAATACAGAATCATCAATAATATTCCCTGTGACATATTTCTTAGATTAGTCAATTTTAAGTTTCTTTCCTAACCCTCTTCAAACGAGGGGTATACATCGCTAGAACGAACAAGACTAGAGCTCTCAATTAAGCTATAAACGGATTATACAGCGAAAAAAATGTGAATGTTAAATTCAAGTGTATATGAAAAATACAGAATCATCAATAATATTCCCTGTGACATATTTCTTAGATTAGTCAATTTTAAGTTTCTCTCCTAAGTCTCTTTTCAATCCAGCTATAAACGGTTTATATAGCGAAAAAAATGTGAAAGTTAAATGCAACTGTATATGAAAAATACAGAATCATCAACAATATTCCCAGTGACATATTTCTTAGATTAGTCAATTTTAAGTTTCTCTCCTAAGTCTCTTTTCAATCCAGCTATAAACGGTTTATATAGCGAAAAAAATGTGAAAGTTAAATGCAACTGTATATGAAAAATACAGAATCATCAATAATACTCCCAGTGACATATTTCTTAGATTAGTCAATTTTAAGTTTCTTTGCTAAGCCTCTTCAAACGACAGGTATACATTGCTGGAAAGAACAAGACTACAGCTTTCAAACAAGCTATAAACGGTTTATACAGCGAAAAAAATGTGAATGTTAAATGCAACTGTATATGAAAAATACAGTGTACAGAGACATATTTCTTAGATTAGTAAATTTTAAGTTTCTTTCCTAAGCCTCTTCAAACGAGAGGTATACAGTGTTGGAAAGAACATGACCACAGCTTTCAATCAAGCTATAATCGGTTTATACAGCGACAAAAATGTGAATGTTAAATGCAATTGTATATGAAAAATACAGAATCATCAATAATATTCCCAGTGACATATTTTTTAGATTAGTCAATTTTAAGTTTCTTTCCTAAGCCTCTTCAAACAAGAGGTATACATCGCTGGAAAGAACAAGACTAGTGCTCTCAATCAAGATATAAACGGTTTATACAGCGAAAAAAATGTGAATGATAAATTCAAGTGTATATGAAAAATACAGAATCATCAATAATATTCCCTGTGACATATTTCTTAGATTAGTCAATTTTAAGTTTCTTTCCTAACCCTCTTCAAACGAGGGGTATACATCGCTAGAACGAACAAGACTAGAGCTCTCAATTAAGCTATAAACGGATTATACAGCGAAAAAAATGTGAATGTTAAATTCAAGTGTATATGAAAAATACAGAATCATCAATAATATTCCCTGTGACATATTTCTTAGATTAGTCAATTTTAAGTTTCTTTCCTAACCCTCTTCAAACGAGGGGTATACATCGCTAGAACAAACAAGACTAGAGCTCTCAATTAAGCTATAAACGGTTTATACAGCGAAAAAAATGTGAATGTTAAATTCAAGTGTATATGAAAAATACAGAATCATCAATAATATTCCCTGTGACATATTTCTTAGATTATTCAATTTTAAGTTTCTCTCCTAAGTCTCTTCAAACGAGGGGTATACATCGCAGGAACGAACAAGACTAGAGCTCTCAATCAAGCTATAAACGGTTTATGCAGCGAAATCAATGTGAAAGTTAAATGCAACTGTCTATGAAAAATACAAAATCATCAACAATATTCCCAGTGACATATTTCCTAGATTAGTCAATTTTAATTACTTTTCCTAAGCCTCTTCAAACGAGAGGTATACATTGCTGGAAAGGACAAGTTAAGGGCTCTCAATCAAGCTATAAACGGTTTATATAGCGAAAAAAATGTGAAAGTTAAATGCAACTGTATATGAAAAATACAGAATCATCAATAATACTCCCAGTGACATATTTCTTAGATTAGTCAATTTTAAGTTTCTTTGCTAAGCCTCTTCAAAGGACAGGTATACATTGCTGGAAAGAACAAGACTACAGCTTTCAATCAAGCTATAAACGGTTTATACAGCGAAAAAAATGTGAATGTTAAATGCAACTGTATATGAAAAATACAGTGTACAGAGACATATTTCTTAGATTAGTCAATTTTAAGTTTCTTTCCTAAGCCTCTTCAAACGAGAGGTATACAGTGTTGGAAAGAACATGACCACAGCTTTCAATCAAGCTATAAACGGTTTATACAGCGAAAAAAATGTGAATGTTAAATGCAATTGTATATGAAAAATACAGAATCATCAATAATATTCCCAGTGACATATTTTTTAGATTAGTCAATTTTAAGTTTCTTTCCTAAGCCTCTTCAAACAAGAGGTATACATCGCTGGAAAGAACAAGACTAGAGCTCTCAATCAAGATATAAACGGTTTATACAGCGAAAAAAATGTGAATGATAAATTCAAGTGTATATGAAAAATACAGAATCATCAATAATATTCCCTGTGACATATTTCTTAGATTAGTCAATTTTAAGTTTCTTTCCTAACCCTCTTCAAACGAGGGGTATACATCGCTAGAACGAACAAGACTAGAGCTCTCAATTAAGCTATAAACGGATTATACAGCGAAAAAAATGTGAATGTTAAATTCAAGTGTATATGAAAAATACAGAATCATCAATAATATTCCCTGTGACATATTTCTTAGATTAGTCAATTTTAAGTTTCTTTGCTAAGCCTCTTCAAACGTGGGGTATACATCGCTAGAACGAACAAGACTAGAGCTCTCAATTAAGCTATAAACGGTTTATACAGCGAAAAAAATGTGAATGTTAAATTCAAGTGTATATGAAAAATACAGAATCATCAATAATATTCCCTGTGACATATTTCTTAGATTAGTCAATTTTAAGTTTCTCTCCTAAGTCTCTTCAAACGAGGGGTATACATCGCTGGAAAGAACAATACTAGAGCTCTCAATCAAGCTATAAACGGTTTATATAGCAAAAAAAAGGTGAAAGTTAAATGCAACTGTATATGAAAAATACAGAATCATCAACAATATTCCCAGTGACATATTTCTTAGATTAGTCAATTTTAAGTTTCTCTCCTAAGTCTCTTCAAACGAGGGGTATACATCGCAGGAACGAACAAGACTAGAGCTCTCAATCAAGCTATAAACGGTTTATGCAGCGAAATAAATGTGAAAGTTAAATGCAACTGTCTATGAAAAATACAAAATCATCAACAATATTCCCAGTGACATATTTCCTAGATTAGTCAATTTTAATTACTTTTCCTAAGCCTCTTCAAACGAGAGGTATACATTGCTGGAAAGGACAAGTTAAGGGCTCTCAATCAAGCTATAAACGGTTTATGTAGCGAAAAAAATGTGAAAGTTAAATGCAACTGTATATGAAAAATACAGAATCATCAATAATACTCCCAGTGACATATTTCTTAGACTAGTCAATTTTAAGTTTCTTTGCTAAGCCTCTTCAAAGGACAGGTATACATTGCTGGAAAGAACAAGACTACAGCTTTCAATCAAGCTATAAACGGTTTATACAGCGAAAAAAATGTGAATGTTAAATGCAACTGTATATGAAAAATACAGTGTACAAAGACATATTTCTTAGATTAGTCAATTTTAAGTTTCTTTCCTAAGCCTCTTCAAACGAGAGGTATACAGTGTTGGAAAGAACATGACCACAGCTTTCAATCAAGCTATAAACGGTTTATACAGCGAAAAAAATGTGAATGTTAAATGCAATTGTATATGAAAAATACAGAATCATCAATAATATTCCCAGTGACATATTTTTTAGATTAGTCAATTTTAAGTTTCTTTCCTAAGCCTCTTCAAACAAGAGGTATACATCGCTGGAAAGAACAAGACTAGAGCTCTCAATCAAGATATAAACGGTTTATACAGCGAAAAAAATGTGAATGATAAATTCAAGTGTATATGAAAAATACAGAATCATCAATAATATTCCCTGTGACATATTTCTTAGATTAGTCAATTTTAAGTTTCTTTCCTAACCCTCTTCAAACGAGGGGTATACATCGCTAGAACGAACAAGACTAGAGCTCTCAATTAAGCTATAAACGGATTATACAGCGAAAAAAATGTGAATGTTAAATTCAAGTGTATATGAAAAATACAGAATCATCAATAATATTCCCTGTGACATATTTCTTAGATTAGTCAATTTTAAGTTTCTTTGCTAAGCCTCTTCAAACGTGGGGTATACATCGCTAGAACGAACAAGACTAGAGCTCTCAATTAAGCTATAAACGGTTTATACAGCGAAAAAAATGTGAATGTTAAATTCAAGTGTATATGAAAAATACAGAATCATCAATAATATTCCCCGTGACATATTTCTTAGATTAGTCAATTTTAAGTTTCTCTCCTAAGTCTCTTCAAACGAGGGGTATACATCGCTGGAAAGAACAATACTAGAGCTCTCAATCAAGCTATAAACGGTTTATATAGCAAAAAAAAGGTGAAAGTTAAATGCAACTGTATATGAAAAATACAGAATCATCAACAATATTCCCAGTGACATATTTCTTAGATTAGTCAATTTTAAGTTTCTCTCCTAAGTCTCTTCAAACGAGGGGTATACATCGCAGGAACGAACAAGACTAGAGCTCTCAATCAAGCTATAAACGGTTTATGCAGCGAAATAAATGTGAAAGTTAAATGCAACTGTCTATGAAAAATACAAAATCATCAACAATATTCCCAGTGACATATTTCCTAGATTAGTCAATTTTAATTACTTTTCCTAAGCCTCTTCAAACGAGAGGTATACATTGCTGGAAAGGACAAGTTAAGGGCTCTCAATCAAGCTATAAACGGTTTATGTAGCGAAAAAAATGTGAAAGTTAAATGCAACTGTATATGAAAAATACAGAATCATCAATAATATTCCCTGTTACATATTTCTTAGATTAGTCAATTTTAAGTTTGTCTCCTAAGTCTCTGCAACCGACGGGTATACATCGCTGGAAAGAACAATACTAGAGCTCTCAATCAAGCTATAAACGTTTTATATAGCGAAAAAAATGTGAAAGTTAAATGCAACTGTATATGAAAAATACAGAATCATCAACAATATTCCCAGTGACATATTTCTTAGATTAGTCAATATGAAGTTTCTCTCCTAAGTCTCTTCAAACGCGGGGTATACATCGCTGGAAAGAACAAGATAAGTGCTCTCAATCAAGCTATAAACGGTTTATACAGCGAAAAAAAATGTGAATGTTAAATGCAACTGTATATGAAAAATACAGAGTACAGAGACATATTTCTTAGATTAGTTAATTTTAATTACATTTCCTAAGCCTCTTCAAACGAGGGGTATACATCGCTGCAACGAACAAGACTAGAGTTCTCAGTCTAGCTATAAACGGTTTATACAGCGAAATAAATGTGAAAGTTAAATGCCATTGTCTATGAAAAATACAAAATCATCAACAATATTCCCAGTGACATATTTCCTAGATTAGTCAATTTTAATTACTTTTCCTAAGCCTCTTCAAACGAGAGGTATACATTGCTGGAAAGGACAAGTTAAGGGCTCTCAATCAAGCTATAAACGGTTTATATAGCGAAAAAAATGTGAAAGTTAAATGCAACTGTATATGAAAAATACAGAATCATCAATAATACTCCCAGTGACATATTTCTTAGATTAGTCAATTTTAAGTTTCTTTGCTAAGCCTCTTCAAAGGACAGGTATACATTGCTGGAAAGAACAAGACTACAGCTTTCAATCAAGCTATAAACGGTTTATACAGCGAAAAAAATGTGAATGTTAAATGCAACTGTATATGAAAAATACAGTGTACAGAGACATATTTCTTAGATTAGTCAATTTTAAGTTTCTTTCCTAAGCCTCTTCAAACGAGGGGTATACATCGCTGGAACGAACAAGACTAGAGTTCTCAGTCAAGCTATAAACGGTTTATACAGCGAAATAAATGTGAAAGTTAAATGCAACTGTCTATGAAAAATACAAAATCATCAACAATATTCCCAGTGACATATTTCCTAGATTAGTCAATTTTAATTACATTTCCTAAGCCTCTTCAAACGAGAGGTATACACTGCTGTAAAGAACAAGACAACAGCTTTCAATCAAGCTATAAACGGTTTATACAGCGAAAAAAATGTGAATGTTAAATGCAACTGTATATGAAAAATACAGTGTACAGAGACATATTTCTTAGATTGGTCAATTTTAAGTTTCTTTCCTAAGCCTCTTCAAACGAGAGGTATACAGTGTTGGAAAGAACAAGACCACAGCTTTCAATCAAGCTATAAACGGTTTATACAGCGAAAAAAATGTGAATGTTAAATGCAATTGTATATGAAAAATACAGAATCATCATTAATATTCCCAGTGACATATTTCTTAGATTAGTCAATTTTAAGTTTCTTTCCTAAGCCTCTTCAAACAAGAGGTATACATCGCTGGAAAGAACAAGACTAGAGCTCTCAATCAAGATATAAATGGTTTGTACAGCGAAAAAAATGTGAATGTTAAATTCAAGTGTATATGAAAAATACAGAATCATCAATAATATTCCCTGTGACATATTTCTTAGATTAGTCAATTTTAAGTTTCTTTCCTAACCCTCTTCAAACGAGGATATACATCGCTAGAACGAACAAGACTAGAGCTCTCAATTAAGCTATAAACGATTTATACAGCGAAAAAAATGTGAATGTTAAATTCAAGTGTATATGAAAAATACAGAATCATCAATAATATTCCCTGTTACATATTTCTTAGATTAGTCAATTTTAAGTTTCTCTCCTAAGTCTCTTCAAACGAGGGGTATACATCGCTGGAACGAACAATACTAGAGCTCTCAATCAAGCTATAGACGGTTTATATAGCGAAAAAAATGTGAAAGTTAAATGCAACTGTATATGAAAAATACAGAATCATCAACAATATTCCCAGTGACATATTTCTTAGATTAGTCAATTTGAAGTTTCTCTCCTAAGTCTCTTCAAACGACAGGTATACATTGCTGGAAAGAACAAGACTACAGCTTTCAATCAAGCTATAAACGGTTTATACAGCGAAAAAAATGTGAATGTTAAATGCAACTGTATATGAAAAATACAGTGTACAGAGACATATTTCTTAGATTAGTCAATTTTAAGTTTCTTTCCTAAGCCTCTTCAAACGAGAGGTATACAGTGTTCGAAAGAACAAGACCACAGCTTTCAATCAAGCTATAAACGGTTTATACAGCGAAAAAAATGTGAATGTTAAATGCAATTGTATATGAAAAATACAGAATCATCAATAATATTCCCAGTGACATATTTCTTAGATTAGTCAATTTTAAGTTTCTTTCCTAAGCCTCTTCAAACAAGAGGTATACATCGCTGGAAAGAACAAGACTAGAGCTCTCAATCAAGATATAAACGGTTTATACAGCGAAAAAAATGTGAATGTTAAATTCAAGTGTATATGAAAAATACAGAATCATCAATAATATTCCCTGTGACATATTTCTTAGATTAGTCAATTTTAAGTTTCTTTCCTAACCCTCTTCAAACGAGGGGTATACATCGCTAGAACGAACAAGACTAGAGCTCTCAATTAAGCTATAAACGGTTTATACAGCGAAAAAAATGTGAATGTTAAATTCAAGTGTATATGAAAAATACAGAATCATCAATAATATTCCCTGTGACATATTTCTTAGATTAGTCAATTTTAAGTTTCTCTCCTAAGTCTCTTCAAACGAGGGGTATACATCGCTGGAAAGAACAATACTAGAGCTCTCAATCAAGCTATAAACGGTTTATATAGCAAAAAAAAGGTGAAAGTTAAATGCAACTGTATATGAAAAATACAGAATCATCAACAATATTCCCAGTGACATATTTCTTAGATTAGTCAATTTTAAGTTTCTCTCCTAAGTCTCTTCAAACGCGGGGTATACATCGCAGGAACGAACAAGACTAGAGCTCTCAATCAAGCTATAAACGGTTTATGCAGCGAAATCAATGTGAAAGTTAAATGCAACTGTCTATGAAAAATACAGAATCATCAATAATACTCCCAGTGACATATTTCTTAGATTAGTCAATTTTAAGTTTCTTTGCTAAGCCTCTTCAAAGGACAGGTATACATTGCTGGAAAGAACAAGACTACAGCTTTCAATCAAGCTATAAACGGTTTATACAGCGAAAAAAATGTGAATGTTAAATGCAACTGTATATGAAAAATACAGTGTACAGAGACATATTTCTTAGATTAGTCAATTTTAAGTTTCTTTCCTAAGCCTCTTCAAACGAGAGGTATACAGTGTTGGAAAGAACATGACCACAGCTTTCAATCAAGCTATAAACGGTTTATACAGCGAAAAAAATGTGAATGTTAAATGCAATTGTATATGAAAAATACAGAATCATCAATAATATTCCCATTGACATATTTTTTAGATTAGTCAATTTTAAGTTTCTTTCCTAAGCCTCTTCAAACAAGAGGTATACATCGCTGGAAAGAACAAGACTATAGCTCTCAATCAATATATAAACGGTTTATACAGCGAAAAAAATGTGAATGATAAATTCAAGTGTATATGAAAAATACAGAATCATCAATAATATTCCCTGTGACATATTTCTTAGATTAGTCAATTTTAAGTTTCTTTCCTAACCCTCTTCAAACGAGGGGTATACATCGCTAGAACGAACAAGACTAGAGCTCTCAATTAAGCTATAAACGGATTATACAGCGAAAAAAATGTGAATGTTAAAATCAAGTGTATATGAAAAATACAGAATCATCAATAATATTCCCTGTGACATATTTCTTAGATTAGTCAATTTTAAGTTTCTTTCCTAACCCTCTTCAAACGTGTGGTATACATCGCTAGAACGAACAAGACTAGAGCTCTCAATTAAGCTATAAACGGTTTATACAGCGAAAAAAATGTGAATGTTAAATTCAAGTGTATATGAAAAATACAGAATCATCAATAATATTCCCTGTGACATATTTCTTAGATTAGTCAATTTTAAGTTTCTCTCCTAAGTCTCTTCAAACGAGGGGTATACATCGCAGGAACGAACAAGACTAGAGCTCTCAATCAAGCTATAAACGGTTTATGCAGCGAAATAAATGTGAATGTTAAATGCAACTGTCTATGAAAAATACAAAATCATCAACAATATTCCCAGTGACATATTTCCTAGATTAGTCAATTTTAATTACTTTTCCTAAGCCTCTTAAAACGAGAGGTATACATTGCTGGAAAGGACAAGTTAAGGGCTCTCAATCAAGCTATAAACGGTTTATGTAGCGAAAAAAATGTGAAAGTTAAATGCAACTGTATATGAAAAATACAGAATCATCAATAATACTCCCAGTGACATATTTCTTAGATTAGTCAATTTTAAGTTTCTTTGCTAAGCCTCTTCAAACGACAGGTATACATTGCTGGAAAGAACAAGACTACAACTTTCAATCAAGCTATAAACGGTTTATACAGCAAAAAAAATGTGAATGTTAAATGCAACTGTATATGAAAAATACAGTGTACAGAGACATATTTCTTAGATTAGTCAATTTTAAATTTCTCTCCTAAGCCTCTTCAAACGAGAGGTATACAGTGTTGGAAAGAACATGACCACAGCTTTCAATCAAGCTATAAACGGTTTATACAGCGAAAAAAAATGTGAATGTTAAATGTAATTGTATATGAAAAATACAGAATCATCAATAATATTCCCAGCGACATATTTTTTAGATTAGTCAATTTTAAGTTTCTTTCCTAAGCCTCTTCAAACAAGAGGTATACATCGCTGGAAAGAACAAGACTAGAGCTCTCAATCAAGATATAAACGGTTTATACAGCGAAAAAAATGTGAATGATAAATTCAAGTGTATATGAAAAATACAGAATCATCAATAATATTCCCTGGGACATATTTCTTAGATTAGTCAATTTTAAGTTTCTTTCCTAACCCTCTTCAAACGAGGGGTATACATCGCTAGAACGAACAAGACTAGAGCTCTCAATTAAGCTATAAACGGATTATACAGCGAAAAAAATGTGAATGTTAAATTCAAGTGTATATGAAAAATACAGAATCATCAATAATATTCCCTGTGACATATTTCTTAGATTAGTCAATTTTAAGTTTGTCTCCTAAGTCTCTGCAACCGACGGGTATACATCGCTGGAAAGAACAATACTAGAGCTCTCAATCAAGCTATAAACGTTTTATATAGCGAAAAAAATGTGAAAGTTAAATGCAACTGTATATGAAAAATACAGAATCATCAACAATATTCCCAGTGACATATTTCTTAGATTAGTCAATATGAAGTTTCTCTCCTAAGTCTCTTCAAACGCGGGGTATACATCGCTGGAAAGAACAAGATAAGGGCTCTCAATCAAGCTATAAACGGTTTATACAGCGAAAAAAAATGTGAATGTTAAATGCAACTGTATATGAAAAATACAGAGTACAGAGACATATTTCTTAGATTAGTTAATTTTAATTACATTTCCTAAGCCTCTTCAAACGAGGGGTATACATCGCTGCAACGAACAAGACTAGAGTTCTCAGTCAAGCTATAAACGGTTTATACAGCGAAATAAATGTGAAAGTTAAATGCAATTGTCTATGAAAAATACAAAATCATCAACAATATTCCCAGTGACATATTTCCTAGATTAGTCAATTTTAATTACATTTCCTAAGCCTCTTCAAACGAGAGGTATACACTGCTGTAAAGAACAAGACAACAGCTTTCAATCAAGCTATAAACGGTTTATACAGCGAAAAAAATGTGAAAGTTAAATGCAACTGTATATGAAAAATACATATTTCTTAGATTAGTCAATTTTAAGTTTCTCTCCTAAGTCTCTTCAAACGAGGGGTATAGATCGCTGGAACGAACAATACTAGAGCTCTCAATCAAGCTATAGACGGTTTATATAGCGAAAAAAATGTGAAAGTTAAATGTATATGAAAATACAGTATATGAAAAATACAGAATCATCAACAATATTCCCAGTGACATATTTCTTAGATTAGTCAATTTTAAGTTTCTCTCCTAAGTCTCTTCAAACGAATGGTATACATCGCTGGAACGAACAAGACTAGAGCTCTCAATCAAGCTATAAACGCTTTATGCAGCGTAATAAATGTGAAAGTCTATGAAAATTACAAAATTATCAACAATATTCCCAGTGACATATTCCCTAGATTAGTCAATTTTAATTACATTTTCTAAGCCTATTCAAACGTGAGGTATACATCGCTGGAACGGACAAGTTAAGGGCTATCAATCAAGCTATAAACGGTTTATACAGCGAAAAAAATGTGAAAGTTAAATGTAACTGTATATGAAAAATACAGAATCATCAACAATATTCCCAGTGACATATTTCCTAGATTAGTCAATTTTAATTGCATTTCCTAAGCCTCTTCATACGAGGGGTATACATCGCTGGAACGAACAAGACTAGAGCTGTCAATCAAGCTATAAACGGTTTATACAGCGAAAAAAATGTAAAAGTTAAATGCAACTGTATATGAAAAATACAGAATCATCAACAATATTCCCAGTGATATATTTCTTAGATTAGTCAATTTTAAGTTTCTTTCTTAAGCCTCTTAAACCAAGAGGTATACAGTGCTGGAGAGAACACGACCACAGCTTTCAATCCAGCTATAAACGGTTTATATAGCGAAAAAAATGTGAAAGTTAAATGCAACTGTATATGAAAAATACAGAATCATCAATAATACTCCCAGTGACATATTTCTTAGATTAGTCAATTTTAAGTTTCTTTGCTAAGCCTCTTCAAACGAGGGTATACATCGCTAGAACGAACAAGACTAGAGCTCTCAATTAAGCTATAAACGATTTATACAGCGAAAAAAATGTGAAAGTTAAATGCAACTGTATATGAAAAATACAGAATCATCAACAATATTCCCAGTGACATATTCCCAGTGACATATTAAGAAGATTAGTCAATTTGAAGTTTCTCTCCTAAGTCTCTTCAAACGACAGGTATACATTGCTGGAAAGAACAAGACTACAGCTTTCAATCAAGCTATAAACGGTTTATACAGCGAAAAAAATGTGAATGTTAAATGCAACTGTATATGAAATATACAGTGTACAGAGACATATTTCTTAGATTAGTCAATTTTAAGTTTCTTTCCTAAGCCTCTTCAAACGAGAGGTATACAGTGTTGGAAAGAACAAGACCACAGCTTTCAATCAAGCTATAAACGGTTTATACAGCGAAAAAAATGTGAATGTTAAATGCAATTGTATATGAAATATACAGAATCATCAATAATATTCCCAGTGACATATTTCTTAGATTAGTCAATTTTAAGTTTCTTTCCTAAGCCTCTTCAAACAAGAGGTATACATCGCTGGAAAGAACAAGACTAGAGCTCTCAATCAAGATATAAACGGTTTATACAGCGAAAAAAATGTGAATGTTAAATTCAAGTCTATATGAAAAATACAGAATCATCAACAATATTCCCAGTGACATATTTTCTAGATTAGTCAACTTTAAGCTTCTTTCCTAAGCCTCTTCAAACGACAGGTATACATTGCTGGAAAGAACAAGACTACAGCTTTCAATCAAGCTATAAACGGTTTATACAGCGAAAAAATGTGAATGTTAAATGCAACTGTATATGAAAAACACAGTGTACAGAGACATATTTCTAAGATTAGTCAATTTTAAGTTTCTTTCCTAAGCCTCTTCAAACGAGAGGTATACAGTGTTCGAAAGAACAAGACCACAGCTTTCAATCAAGCTATAAATGGTTTATACAGCGAAAAAAAATGTGAATGTTAAATGCAATTGTATATGAAAAATACAGAATCATCAATAATATTCCCAGTGACATATTTCTTAGATTAGTCAATTTTAAGTTTCTTTCCTAAGCCTCTTCAAACAAGAGGTATACATCGCTGGAAAGAACAAGACTAGAGCTCTCAATCAAGATATAAACGGTATATACAGCGAAAAAAATGTGAATGTTAAATTCAAGTGTATATGAAAAATACAGAATCATCAATAATATTCTCTGTGACATATTTCTTAGATTAGTCAATTTTAAGTTTCTTTCCTAACCCTCTTCAAACGAGGGGTATACATCGCTAGAACGAACAAGACTAGAGCTCTCAATTAAGCTATAAACGGTTTATACAGCGAAAAAAATGTGAATGTTAAATTCAAGTGTATATTAAAAATACAGAATCATCAATAATATTCCCTGTGACATATTTCTTAGATTAGTCAATTTTAAGTTTCTCTCCTAAGTCTCTTCAAACGAGGGGTATACATCGCTGGAAAGAACAATACTAGAGCTCTCAATCAAGCTATAAACGGTTTATATAGCAAAAAAAAGGTGAAAGTTAAATGCAACTGTATATGAAAAATACAGAATCATCAACAATATTCCCAGTGACATATTTCTTAGATTAGTCAATTTTAAGTTTCTCTCCTAAGTCTCTTCAAACGCGGGGTATACATCGCAGGAACGAACAAGACTAGAGCTCTCAATCAAGCTATAAACGATTTATGCAGCGAAAAAAATGTGAATGTTAAATTCAAGTGTATATGAAAAATACAGAATCATCAATAATATTCCCTGTTACATATTTCTTAGATTAGTCAATTTTAAGTTTCTCTCCTAAGTCTCTTCAAACGAGGGGTATACATCGCTGGAACGAACAATACTAGAGCTCTCAATCAAGCTATAGACGGTTTATATAGCGAAAAAAATGTGAAAGTTAAATGCAACTGTATATGAAAAATACAGAATCATCAATAATACTCCCAGTGACATATTTTTAAGGTTAGTCAATTTTAAGTTTCTTTGCTAAGCCTCTTCAAACGAGGGTATACATCGCTAGAACGAACAAGACTAGAGCTCTCAATTAAGCTATAAACGATTTATGCAGCGAAAAAAATGTGAATGTTAAATTCAAGTGTATATGAAAAATACAGAATCATCAATAATATTCCCTGTTACATATTTCTTAGATTAGTCAATTTTAAGTTTCTCTCCTAAGTCTCTTCAAACGAGGGGTATACATCGCTGGAACGAACAATACTAGAGCTCTCAATCAAGCTATAGACGGTTTATATAGCGAAAAAAATGTGAAAGTTAAATGCAACTGTATATGAAAAATACAGAATCATCAATTATACTCCCAGTGACATATTTCTTAGATTAGTCAATTTTAAGTTTCTTTGCTAAGCCTCTTCAAACGACAGGTATACATTGCTGGAAAGAGCAAGACTACAGCTTTCAATCAAGCTATAAACGGTTTATACAGCGAAAAAAATGTGAATGTTAAATGCAACTGTATATGAAAAATACAGTGTACAGAGACATATTTCTTAGATTAGTCAATTTTAAGTTTCTTTCCTAAGCCTCTTCAAACGAGAGGTATACAGTGTTGGAAAGAACATGACCAGAGCTTTCAATCAAGCTATAAACGGTTTATACAGCGAAAAAAATGTGAATGTTAAATGCAATTGTATATGAAAAATACAGAATCATCAATAATATTCCCAGTGACATATTTTTTAGATTAGTCAATTTTAAGTTTCTTTCCTAAGCCTCTTCAAACAAGAGGTATACATCGCTGGAAAGAACAAGACTAGAGCTCTCAATCAAGATATAAACGGTTTATACAGCGAAAAAAATGTGAATGATAAATTCAAGTGTATATGAAAAATACAGAATCATCAATAATATTCCCTGTGACATATTTCTTAGATTAGTCAATTTTAAGTTTCTTTCCTAACCCTCTTCAAACGAGGGGTATACATCGCTAGAACGAACAAGACTAGAGCTCTCAATTAAGCTATAAACGGATTATACAGCGAAAAAAATGTGAATGTTAAATTCAAGTGTATATGAAAAATACAGAATCATCAATAATATTCCCTGTGACATATTTCTTAGATTAGTCAATTTTAAGTTTCTTTCCTAACCCTCTTCAAACGAGGGGTATACATCGCTAGAACGAACAAGACTAGAGCTCTCAATTAAGCTATAAACGGTTTATACAGCGAAAAAAATGTGAATGTTAAATTCAAGTGTATATGAAAAATACAGAATCATCAATAATATTCCCTGTGACATATTTCTTAGATTAGTCAATTTTAAGTTTCTCTCCTAAGTCTCTTCAAACGAGGAGTATACATCGCTGGAAAGAACAATACTAGAGCTCTCAATCAAGCTATAAACGGTTTATATAGCAAAAAAAAGGTGAAAGTTAAATGCAACTGTCTATGAAAAATACAATCATCAACAATATTCCCAGTGACATATTTCCTAGATTAGTCAATTTTAATTACTTTTCCTAAGCCTCTTCAAACGAGAGGTATACATTGCTGGAAAGGTCAAGTTAAGGGCTCTCAATCAAGCTATAAACGGTTTATATAGCGAAAAAAATGTGAAAGTTAAATGCAACTGTATATGAAAAATACAGAATCATCAATAATACTCCCAGTGACATATTTCTTAGATTAGTCAATTTTAAGTTTCTTTGCTAAGCCTCTTCAAACGACAGGTATACATTGCTGGAAAGAGCAAGACTACAGCTTTCAATCAAGCTATAAACGGTTTATACAGCGAAAAAAATGTGAATGTTAAATGCAACTGTATATGAAAAATACAGTGTACAGAGACATATTTCTTAGATTAGTCAATTTTAAGTTTCTTTCCTAAGCCTCTTCAAACGAGAGGTATACAGTGTTGGAAAGAACATGACTAGAGCTCTCAATCAAGATATAAACGGTTTATACAGCGAAAAAAATGTGAATGATAAATTCAAGTGTATATGAAAAATACAGAATCATCAATAATATTCCCTGTGACATATTTCTTAGATTAGTCAATTTTAAGTTTCTTTCCTAACCCTCTTCAAACGAGGGGTATACATCGCTAGAACGAACAAGACTAGAGCTCTCAATTAAGCTATAAACGGATTATACAGCGAAAAAAATGTGAATGTTAAATTCAAGTGTATATGAAAAATACAGAATCATCAATAATATTCCCTGTGACATATTTCTTAGATTAGTCAATTTTAAGTTTCTTTCCTAACCCTCTTCAAACGAGGGGTATACATCGCTAGAACGAACAAGACTAGAGCTCTCAATTAAGCTATAAACGGTTTATACAGCGAAAAAAATGTGAATGTTAAATTCAAGTGTATATGAAAAATACAGAATCATCAATAATATTCCCTGTGACATATTTCTTAGATTAGTCAATTTTAAGTTTCTCTCCTAAGTCTCTTCAAACGAGGAGTATACATCGCTGGAAAGAACAATACTAGAGCTCTCAATCAAGCTATAAACGGTTTATATAGCAAAAAAAAGGTGAAAGTTAAATGCAACTGTATATGAAAAATACAGAATCATCAACAATATTCCCAGTGACATATTTCTTAGATTAGTCAATTTTAAGTTTCTCTCCTAAGTCTCTTTTCAATCCAGCTATAAACGGTTTATATAGCGAAAAAAATGTGAAAGTTAAATGCAACTGTATATGAAAAATACAGAATCATCAATAATACTCCCAGTGACATATTTCTTAGATTAGTCAATTTTAAGTTTCTTTGCTAAGCCTCTTCAAACGACAGGTATACATTGCTGGAAAGAACAAGACTACAGCTTTCAATCAAGCTTAAACGGTTTATACAGCGAAAAAAATGTGAATGTTAAATGCAACTGTATATGAAAAATACAGTGTACAGAGACATATTTCTTAGATTGGTCAATTTTAAGTTTCTTTCCTAAGCCTCTTCAGACGAGAGGTATACAGTGTTGGAAAGAACAAGACCACAGCTTTCAATCAAGCTATAAACGGTTTATACAGCGAAAAAAATGTGAATGTTAAATGCAATTGTATATGAAAAATACAGAATCATCAATAATATTCCCAGTGACATATTTCTTAGATTAGTCAATTTTAAGTTTCTTTCCTAAGCCTCTTCAAACAAGAGGTATACATCGCTGGAAAGAACAAGACTAGAGCTCTCAATCAAGATATAAATGGTTTGTACAGCGAAAAAAATGTGAATGTTAAATTCAAGTGTATATGAAAAATACAGAATCATCAATAATTTTCCCTGTGACATATTTCTTAGATTAGTCAATTTTAAGTTTCTTTCCTAACCCTCTTCAAACGAGGGGTATACATCGCTAGAACGAACAAGACTAGAGCTCTCAATTAAGCTATAAACGATTTATACAGCGAAAAAAATGTGAATGTTAAATTCAAGTGTATATGAAAAATACAGAATCATCAATAATATTCCCTGTTACATATTTCTTAGATTAGTCAATTTTAAGTTTCTCTCCTAAGTCTCTTCAAACGAGGGGTATACTGAAATATCGAGGTTTAAAAATTTTTATGAAAAATGAAATTTTATGCAAAAATCGATTTTTGGTCATATGTAAAAATGATTATTTACTGAAATATCGAATTTTAAAGATTTTTATAAAATTTTCATCCAAAAATCGATTTTTGGACTGATATAAAAGTGGTCATAGATGAAGCTTATTTTCTCAATTAAACGCTCATTTACTGAAAAATCGTGGTTTAAAAATTTGTATAACTATTTCATCAAAAAATCGATTTTTGGTCAGATGAAAAAATGATCACAGAAAAGGCTTGTTTTCTCAATTAAAAGCTTATTTACCGAAATATCGAGGTTTAAAAATTTTTAGAAATTTTTATCCAAAAATCTATTTTTGGTCTGATATAAAAGTGATCATAGAACAAGCTTATTTTCTCATTAAACGCTTATTTACTGAAGAATAGAGGTTTAACGATTTTTTTGAAATTTTCATGCAAAATTCGATTTTTGGTCATATGCAAAAATGATTATTTACTGAAATATCGAATTTTAAAGATTTTTATAAAATTTTCATCAAAAAATCGATTTTTGGTCTGATATAAAAGTGATCACAAATGAAGATTTTTTTCCCAATTAAATACTTATTTGCCGAAATATCGAGGTTTAAAAATTTTTATAAAATTTTCATCCAAAAATTGATTTTTGGTCAGATGTAAAAATGATTACTTACTTAAATATCGAGTTTTAAAATTTTTTACAAAATTTTTATCCAAAAATCGATTTTTGGTCTGATATCAAAGTGAACATAGATGAAGCTTATTTTCTCAATTAAACGCTTATTTACTGAAATATAGAGCTTCAAAAATTTGTATAAAATTTTCATCCAAAATTGATTTTTGGTGAGATATAAAAGTGGTCACAAATGAAGCTTATTTTCTCAATTAAACTCTTATTTACAGAAATATCAAGGTTTAAAAATTTTTAAAAATTTTCATCCAAAAAGTGATTTTTGGTCAGATATAAAAGTGATCATAGATGAAACTTATTTTCTCAATTAAACACTTATTTACCGAAATATCGAGGTTTAAAAAATTTTATGAAATTGTCATCCATTAATCGATTTTTGGTCATATATAAAAGAGATCAGAAATGAAGCTTATTTATATAGGTTAAAAAATTTTTATGAAATTTTCATGCAAAAATCGATTTTTGGTCATATGTAAAAATGATTATTTACAAAATATCGAATTTTAAAGATTTTTGTAAAATTTTCATCCAAAAATCGATTTTTGGTCTGATATAAAAGTGATCATAGATGAAGCTTATTTTCTCATTAAACGCTTATTTACTGAAATATCGAGGTTTAAAAATTTTTGTAAAATTTTCATCCAAAAATAGATTTTTGGACTGATGTAGAAATGTTCACAGGTGAAGCTTATTTTCACAATTAAACGCTTATTTACCAAAATATCGAGGTTCAAAAATTTTTATAAAATTTTAATCCAAAAATTGATTTTTGGTCAGATATAAAAGTGGTCACAAATGAAGCTTATTTTCTCAATTAAACTCTTATTTACAGAAATATCAAGGTTTAAAAATTTTTAAAAATTTTCATCCAAAAAGTGATTTTTGGTCAGATATAAAAGTGATCATAGATGAAACTTATTTTCTCAATTAAACACTTATTTACCGAAATATCGAGGTTTCAAAATTTTTATAAAATTTTCATCCAAATATCGATTTTTGGTCAGATATAAAAGTGATCACAAATGAAGCTTATTTTCTCAATTAAACGCCTATTTACCGAAACATCGAGGTTTAAAAATTTTTATGAAATTTTCATCCATAAATCGATTTTTGGTGAAATATAAAAGAGATCAGAAATGAAGCTTATTTTCTCAATTAAACGCCTATTTACTGAAATATCGAGGTTGAAAAATTTTTATGAAATTTTTATGCAAAAATCGATTTTTGGTCATATGTAAAAATGATTATTTACCGAAATATCGAATTTTAAAGATTTTTATAAAATTTTCATCCAAAAATCGATCTTTGGACTGATATAAAAGTGGTCATAGATGAAGCTTATTTTCTCAATTAAACGCTTAATTACTGAAATATCGTGGTTTACAAATTTGTATAACTATTTCATCAAAAAATCGATTTGTGGTCAGATGAAAAAATGATCACAGAAAAGGCTTGTTTTCTCAATTAAAAGCTTATTTACCGAAATATCGAGAATTAAAAATTTTTAGAAACTTTTTATCCAAAAATCGATTTTTGGTCTGATATCAAAGTGACCATAGATGATGCTTATTTTCTCAATTAAACGCTTATTTATTGAAATATAGAGGTTCAAAAATTTGTATAAAATTTTCATCCAAAATTGATTTTTGGTGAGATATAAAAGTGATCATAAATGAGGCTTATTTTCTCAATTAAACTCTTATTTACTGAAATATCGAGGTTTAAAAATTTTTGTAAAATTTTCATCCAAAAATAGATTTTTGGACTGATGTAGAAATGTTCACAGGTGAAGCTTATTTTCACAATTAAACGCTTATTTACCAAAATATCGAGGTTCAAAAATTTTTATAAAATTTTAATCCAAAAATTGATTTTTGGTCAAATATAAAAGTGGTCACAAATGAAGCTTATTTTCTCATTTAAACTCTTATTTACAGAAATATCAAGGTTTAAAAATTTTTAAAAATTTCCATCCAAAAAGTGATTTTTGGTCAGATATAAAAGTGATCATAGTTGAAACTTATTTTCTCAATTAAACACTTATTTACCGAACTATCGAGGTTTAAAAATTTTTATGAAATTGTCATCCATTAATCGATTTTTGGTCATATATAAAAGAGATCAGAAATGAAGCTTATTTTCTCAATTATACGCTAATTTACTGAAATATAGGTTAAAAAATTTTTATGAAATTTTCATGCAAAAATCGATTTTTGGTCATATGTAAAAATGATTATTTACAAAATATCGAATTTTAAAGATTTTTGTAAAATTTTCATCCAAAAATCGATTTTTGGTCTGATATAAAAGTGATCATAGATGAAGCTTATTTTCTCATTAAACGCTTATTTACTGAAATATCGAGGTTTAAAAATTTTTGTAAAATTTTCATCCAAAAATAGATTTTTGGACTGATGTAGAAATGTTCACAGGTGAAGCTTATTTTCACAATTAAACGCTTATTTACCAAAATATCGAGGTTCAAAAATTTTTATAAAATTTTAATCCAAAATTGATTTTTGGTCAGATATAAAAGTGGTCACAAATGAAGCTTATTTTCTCAATTAAACTCTTATTTACAGAAATATCAAGGTTTAAAAATTTTTAAAAATTTTCATCCAAAAAGTGATTTTTGGTCAGATATAAGAGTGATCATAGATGAAACTTATTTTCTCAATTAAACACTTATTTACCGAAATATCGAGGTTTAAAAATTTTTATAAAATTTTTTTTTTACTGAATCATCGAGGTTTAAAAATTTTTATGAAATTTTCATGCAAAAATCGATTTTTGGTCATATGTAAAAATGATTATTTACTGAAATATCGAATTTTAAACATTTTTATAAAATTTTCATCCATAAACCGATTTTTGGTCAGATATTAAAGTGATCAGAAATGAAGCTTATTTTCTCAATTAAACGCCTATTTACTGAAATATCGAGGTTGAAAAATTTTTATGAAATTTTTATGCAAAAATCGATTTTTGGTCATATGTAAAAATGATTATTTACTGAAATATCGAATTTTAAAGATTTTTATAAAATTTTCATCCAAAAATCGATTTTTGGACTGATATAAAAGTGGTCATAGATGAAGCTTATTTTCTCAATTAAACGCTTAACTGAAATATCGTGGTTTAAAAATTTTTAAAAATTTTCATCCAAAAAGTGATTTTTGGTCAGATATAAGAGTGATCATAGATGAAACTTATTTTCTCAATTAAACACTTATTTACCGAAATATCGAGGTTTAAAAATTTTTATAAAATTTTCATCCAAATATCGATTTTTGGACTGATATAAAAGTGGTCACAAATGAAGCTTATTTTCTCAATTAAACTCTTATTTACAGAAATATCAAGGTTTAAAAATTTTTAAAAATTTTCATCCAAAAAGTGATTTTTGGTCAGATATAAGAGTGATCATAGATGAAACTTATTTTCTCAATTAAACACTTATTTACCGAAATATCGAGGTTTAAAAATTTTTATAAAATTTTCATCCAAATATCGATTTTTGGTCAGATATAAAAGTGATCACAAATGAAGCTTATTTTCTCAATTAAACGCCTATTTACCGAAACATCGAGGTTTAAAAATTTTTATGAAATTTTCATCCATAAATCGATTTTTGGTGAAATATAAAAGAGATCAGAAATGAAGCTTATTTTATCAATTAAACGCTTATTTACTCAAATATCGAGGTTTAAAAATTTTTATGAAATTTTCATCAATAAATCAATTTTTGGTCAGATATTAAAGTGATCAGAAATGAAGCTTATTTTCTCAATTAAACGCTTATTTACTGAAACATCGAGGTTTAAAAATTTTTATGAAATTTTCATGCAAAAATCGATTTTTTGTCATATGTAAAAATGATTATTTACTGAAATATCGAATTTTAAAAATTTTTATAAAATTTTCATCCATAAACCGATTTTTGGTCAGATATTAAAGTGATCAGAAATGAAGCTTATTTTCTCAATTTAACGGTTATTTACTCAAATATCAAGGTTTAAAAATTTTTATGAAATTTTCATCAATAAATCAATTTTTAGTCAGATATTAAAGTGATCAGAAATGAAGCTTATTTTATCAATTAAACGCTTATTTACTCAAATATCGAGGTTTAAAAATTTTTATGAAATTTTCATCAATAAATCAATTTTTGGTCAGATATTAAAGTGATCAGAAATGAAGCTTATTTTCTCAATTAAACGGTTATTTACTGAATCATCGAGGTTTAAAAATTTTTATGAAATTTTCATGCAAAAATCGATTTTTGGTCATATGTAAAAATGATTATTTACTGAAATATCGAATTTTAAACATTTTTATAAAATTTTCATCCATAAACCGATTTTTGGTCAGATATTAAAGTGATCAGAAATGAAGCTTATTTTCTCAATTTAACGGTTATTTACTCAAATATCAAGGTTTAAAAATTTTTATGAAATTTTCATCAATAAATCAATTTTTAGTCAGATATTAAAGTGATCACAGATGAAGCTTATTTTCTCAATTACACGCTTATTTACCGAAATATCGAGGTTTAAAGATTTTTACAAAATTTTCATCCAGAAATCGATTTTTTTTCATATATAAAAGTTTTCGCAAATGAAGCTTATTTTCTCAATTAAACGCCTATTTACTGAAATATCGAGGTTAAAAATTTTTATGAAATTTTTATGCAAAAATCGATTTTTGGTCATATGTAAAAATGATTATTTACTGAAATATCGAATTTTAAAGATTTTTATAAAATTTTCATCCAAAAATCGATTTTTGGACTGATATAAAAGTGGTCATAGATGAAGCTTATTTTCTCAATTAAACGCTTAATTACTGAAATATCGTGGTTTAAAATTTTTTATGAAATTTTCATGCAAAAATCGTTTTTTGGTCATATGTAAAAATGATTATTTACTGAAATATCGAATTTTAAAGATTTTTATAAAATTTTCATCAAAAAATCGATTTTTGGTCTGATATAAAAGTGATCATAGATGAAGCTTATTTTCTCATTAAACGCTTATTTACTGAAATGTCGAGGTTTAAAGATTTTTATAAAATTTTCATCAAAAAATTGATTTTTGGTCAGATGTAAAAATGATTACTTACTTAAATATCGAGTTTTAAAATTTTTTACAAAATTTTTATCCAAAAATCGATTTTTGGTCTGATATCAAAGTGACCATAGATGATGCTTATTTTCTCAATTAAACACTTATTTACTGAAATATAGAGGTTCAAAAATTTGTATAAAATTTTCATCCAAAATTGATTTTTGGTGAGATATAAAAATGATCATAAATGAGGCTTATTTTCTCAATTAAACTCTTATTTACTGAAATATCGAGGTTTAAAAATTTTTGTAAAATTTTCATCCAAAAATAGATTTTTGGACTGATGTAGAAATGTTCACAGGTGAAGCTTATTTTCACAATTAAACGCTTATTTACCAAAATATCGAGGTTCAAAAATTTTTATAAAATTTTAATCCAAAAATTGATTTTTGGTCAAATATAAAAGTGGTCACAAATGAAGCTTATTTTCTCATTTAAACTCTTATTTACAGAAATATCAAGGTTTAAAAATTTTTAAAAATTTTCATCCAAAAAGTGATTTTTGGTCAGATATAAAAGTGATCATAGTTGAAACTTATTTTCTCAATTAAACACTTATTTACCGAAATATCGAGGTTTAAAAATTTTTATGAAATTGTCATCCATTAATCGATTTTTGGTCATATATAAAAGAGATCAGAAATGAAGCTTATTTTCTCAATTATACGCTTATTTACTGAAATATAGGTTAAAAAATTTTTATGAAATTTTCATGCAAAAATCGATTTTTGGTCATATGTAAAAATGATTATTTACAAAATATCGAATTTTAAAGATTTTTGTAAAATTTTCATCCAAAAATCGATTTTTGGTCTGATATAAAAGTGGTCACAAATGAAGCTTATTTTCTCAATTAAACTCTTATTTACAGAAATATCAAGGTTTAAAAATTTTTAAAAATTTTCATCCAAAAAGTGATTTTTGGTCAGATATAAAAGTGATCATAGATGAAACTTATTTTCTCAATTAAACACTTATTTACCGAAATATCGAGGTTTAAAAATTTTTATAAAATTTTCATCCAAATATCGATTTTTGGTCAGATATAAAAGTGATCACAAATGAAGCTTATTTTCTCAATTAAACGCCTATTTACCGAAACATCGAGGTTTAAAAATTTTTATGAAATTTTCATCCATAAATCGATTTTTGGTCTGATATAAAAGTGATCATAGATGAAGCTTATTTTCTCATTAAACGCTTATTTACTGAAATATCGAGGTTTAAAGATTTTTTTGAAATTTTCATGCAAAAATCGATTTTTGGTCATATGCAAAAATGATTATTTACTGAAATATCGAATTTTAAAGATTTTTATATAATTTTCATCCAAAAATCGATTTTTGGTCTGATATAAAAGTGATCATAGATGAAGCTTATTTTCTCATTAAACGCTTATTTACTGAAATATCGAGGTTTAAAGATTTTTTTTAAATTTTCATCCAAAAATTGTTTTTGGTCAGATATAAAAGTGATCATAGATGAAGATTATTTTCCCAATTAAATGCTTATTTGCCGAAATATCGAGGTTTAAAAATTTTTACAAAATTTTTATCCAAAAATCGATTTTTTTTTCAGATATAAAAGTTTTCGCAAATGAAGCTTATTTTCTCAATTAAACGCTAATTAACTGAAATATCGAGGTTTATACATTTTTATAAAATTTTCATCCATAAACCGATTTTCGGTCAGATATAAAAGTGATCAGAAATGAACCTTATTTTCTTAATTAAACGCTTATTTACTCAAATATCGAGGTTTAAAAATTTTTATGAAATTTTCATCAATAAATCAATTTTTGGTCAGATATTAAAGTGATCAGAAATGAAGCTTATTTTCTCAATTAAACGCTTATTTACTGAAACATCGAGGTTTAAAAATTTTTATGAAATTTTCATGCAAAAATCGATTTTTTGTCATATGTAAAAATGATTATTTACTGAAATATCGAATTTTAAAAATTTTTATAAAATTTTCATCCATAAACCGATTTTTGGTCAGATATTAAAGTGATCAGAAATGAAGCTTATTTTCTCAATTTAACGGTTATTTACTCAAATATCAAGGTTTAAAAATTTTTATGAAATTTTCATCAATAAATCAATTTTTAGTCAGATATTAAAGTGATCAGAAATGAAGCTTATTTTCTCAATTAAATGGTTATTTACTGAATCATCGAGGTTTAAAAATTTTTATGAAATTTTCATGCAAAAATCGATTTTTGGTCATATGTAAAAATGATTATTTACTGAAATATCGAATTTTAAACATTTTTATAAAATTTTCATCCATAAACCGATTTTTGGTCAGATATTAAAGTGATCAGAAATGAAGCTTATTTTCTCAATTTAACGGTTATTTACTCAAATATCAAGGTTTAAAAATTTTTATGAAATTTTCATCAATAAATCAATTTTTAGTCAGATATTAAAGTGATCACAGATGAAGCTTATTTTCTCAATTACACGCTTATTTACCGAAATATCGAGGTTTAAAGATTTTTACAAAATTTTCATCCAGAAATCGATTTTTTTTCATATATAAAAGTTTTCGCAAATGAAGCTTATTTTCTCAATTAAACGCCTATTTACTGAAATATCGAGGTTAAAAATTTTTATGAAATTTTTATGCAAAAATCGATTTTTGGTCATATGTAAAAATGATTATTTACTGAAATATCGAATTTTGAAGATTTTTATAAAATTTTCATCCAAAAATCGATTTTTGGACTGATATAAAAGTGGTCATAGATGAAGCTTATTTTCTCAATTAAAAGCTTATTTACCGAAATATCGAGGTTTAAAAATTTTTAGAAACTTTTTATCCAAAAATCTATTTTTGGTCTGATATAAAAGTGATCATAGAAGAAGCTTATTTTCTCATTAAACGCTTATTTACTGAAGAATAGATGTTTAAAGATTTGTTTGCAATTTTCATGCAAAATTCGATTTTTGGTCATATGCAAAAATGATTATTTACTGAAATATCGAATTTTAAAGATTTTTATAAAATTTTCATCAAAAAATCGATTTTTGGTCTGATATAAAAGTGATCATAGATGAAGCTTATTTTCTCATTAAACGCTTATTTACTGAAATATCGAGGTTTAAAGATTTTTATAAAATTTTCATCCAAAAATTGTATTTTGGTGAGATGTAAAAATGATTACTTACTTAAATATCGAGTTTTAAAATTTTTTACAAAATTTTTATCCAAAAATCGATTTTTGGTCTGATATCAAAGTGACCATAGATGATGCTTATTTTCTCAATTACACGCTTATTTACTGAAATATAGAGGTTCCAAAATTTGTATAAAATTTTCATCCAAAATTGATTTTTGGTGAGATATAAAAGTGATCATAAATGAGGCTTATTTTCTCAATTAAACTCTTATTTACTGAAATATCGAGGTTTAAAAATTTTTGTAAAATTTTCATCCAAAAATAGATTTTTGGACTGATGTAGAAATGTTCACAGGTGAAGCTTATTTTCACAATTAAACGCTTATTTACCAAAATATCGAGGTTCAAAAATTTTTATAAAATTTTAATCCAAAAATTGATTTTTGGTCAAATATAAAAGTGGTCACAAATGAAGCTTATTTTCTCATTTAAACTCTTATTTACAGAAATATCAAGTTTTAAAAATTTATAAAAATTTTCATCCAAAAAGTGATTTTTGGTCAGATATAAAAGTGATCATAGATGACTCTTATTTTCTCAATTAAACACTTATTTACCGAAATATCGAGGTTTAAAGATTTTTTTGAAATTTTCATGCAAAAATCGATTTTTGGTCATATGCAAAAATGATTATATACTGAAATATCGAATTTTAAAGATTTTTATAAAATTTTCATCAAAAAATCGATTTTTGGTCTGATATAAAAGTTATCATAGATTTATAGCTTGAGTGAAAGCTCTAAACTGGTTCCTTCCAGCGATGTAAACTCTCGTTGAAAGAGGTTTAGGAAAGGAACTTAAAATTGACTCATCTAGGAAATATGTCACTGGGAATATTGTTGATGATTTTGCATTTTTCATATACAGTTGCATTTAACTTTCACATTTCTTTTGTTGCATAAACCATTTATTTACTGGTTGAAAGCTCTTAGACTGTTCTTTCGAACGATCTATAACTCTCATTGATAGAGGCTTAGGAAAGGAACTTAAAATTGACTCTTCTAGGAAATATGCCACTGGGAATATTGTTGATGAATCTGTATTTTTCATATACAATTGCATATAAATTTCACATTTCTTTTGTTGCATAAATCTTTTATAGCTTGATTGAAAGCTCTTAGACCGTTCTTTCGAACGCTTTATAACTCTCGTTGCTAGAGGCTTAGGGAAGGAACTTATAATTGACTCACGTAGGAAATATGTCACTGGGAATATTGTTGATGATTTTGTATTTTTGATATACAGTTGTATTTAACTCTCACATTTCTTTCGTTGCATAAACCATTTATAGCTTGATTGAAAGCTCTTAGACTGTTCTTTCCAACGATGAATAACTCTCGTTGATAGAGGCTTAGGGAAGGAACTTATAATTGACTCACTTAGGAAATATGTCACTGGCAATATTGTTGTTGATTTTATATTTTTCATGTACAGTTGCATTTAACTTTCACATTTTTTTCGCTGCATAAAACATTTATAGCGTGATTGACAGCCCTTAGCTTTTTCTTTCCAACGATGTATAACTCTCCTTGATAAAGGCTTAGGAAAGGAACTTAAAATTGACTGATCTCGGAATTATGTCACGAGGAATATTGTTGATGACTCTGTATTTTTCATATACAGTTGTATTCAACTTTCACATTTTTTTCGCTGTATAAACCGTTTGAAGCTTGATTGAGAGCTCTTATCTTGTTCTTTCCAGCTATGTATACCTCTCGTTTGAAGAGGTTTAGGAAAGGAACTACAAATTGACTCATCTAGGAAATATGTCACTGGCAATATTGTTGATGAATCTGTAATTTTCATATACAGTTGCATTTAACTTTCACATTTCTTTTGCTGCATAAACCATTTATAGCTTGGTTGAAAGCTCTTAGATTGTTCTTTCCAACGACGTATAACTCTCATTGATAGAGGCTTAGGGAAGGAACTTAAAATTGACTCATCTAGGAAATATGTCAACCAAGCTATAAACGGTTTATACAGCAAAAAAAAAAAAAAATTAAAAGTTAAAGGCAACTGTATATGAAAAATACATATTTCTTAGATTAGTCAATTTTAAGTTTCTCTCCTAAGTATCTTCAAACGAGGGGTATACATCGCTGGAGAGAACAAGACTAAAGCTCTCAATCAAGCTACAAACGGTTTATATAGCGAAAAAATGTGAAAGTTAAATGCAACTATATATGAAAAATACAGAATCATCAAAAATATTCCCAGTGACATATTTCCTATATTAGTCAATTTTAATTACATTTCCTAAGCCTCTTCAAACGACAGGTATACATCGCAGGAAAGGAAAAGATAAGGGCACTAAATCAAGCTATAAACGGTTTATACAGCGAAAAAAATGTAAAAGTTAAATGCAACTGTATATGAAAAATACAGAATCATCAACAATATTCCCAGTGACATATTTCTTAGATTAGTCAATTTTAAGTTTCTTTCCTAAGCCTCTTAAACCAAGAGGTATACAGTGCTGGAAAGAACACGACTACAGCTTTCAATCAAGCTATAAACGGTTTATACAGCAAAAAAAATGTGAATGTTAAATGCAACTGTATATGAAAAATACAGAATCATCAATAATATTCCCAGTGACATATTTCTTAGATTAGTCAATTTTAAGTTTCTTTGCTAAGCCTCTTCAAACGAGAGGTATACATTGCTGGAAAGAACAAGATTAGAGCTCTCAATCAAGTTATAAACGGTTTATACAGCAAAAAAAATGTGTAAGTTAAATGCAACTGTATATGAAAAATACATATTTCTTAGATTAGTCAATTTTAAGTTTCTTTCCTAAGCCTCTTCAAACGAGAGGCATACATCGCTGGAAAGAACAAGACTAGAGCTCTCAATCAAGCTATAAACGGTTTATATAGCGAAAAAAATGTAAAAGTTAAATGCAACTATATATGAAAAATACAGAATCATCAAAAATATTCCCAGTGACATATTTCCTATATTAGTCAATTTTAATTACATTTCCTAAGCCTCTTCAAACGACAGGTATACATCGCAGGAAAGGAAAAGATAAGGGCACTAAATCAAGCTGTAAACGGTTTATATAGCGAAAAAAATGTAAAAGTTAAATGCAACTGTATATGAAAAATACAGAATCATCAACAATATTCCCAGTGACATATTTCTTAGATTAGTCAATTTTAAGTTTCTTTCCTAAGCCTCTTAAACCAAGAGGTATACAGTGCTGGAAAGAACACGACCACAGCTTTCAATCAAGCTATAAACGGTTTATACAGCAAAAAAAAAAAATGTGAATGTTAAATGCAACTGTATATGAAAAATAGAGAATCATCAATAATATTCCCAGTGACATATTTCTTAGATTAGTCAATTTTAAGTTTCTTTCCTAAGCCTCTTCAAACGAGAGTTATACATTGCTGGAAAGAACAAGACTACAGCTTTCAATCAAGCTACAAACGGTTTATACAGCGAAAAAAATGTGACTGTATATGAAAAATACAGAATCATCAATAATATTCCCAGTGACATATTTCTTAGATTAGTCAATTTTAAGTTTCTTTGCTAAGTCTCTTCAAACGAGAGGTATACATTGCTGGAAAGACCAAGACTAGAGCTCTCAATCAAGTTATAAACGGTTTATACACCGAAAAAAATGTGAATGTTAAATGCAACTGTATATGAAAAATACAGAGTACAGAGACATATTTCTTAGATTAGTCAATTTTAAGTTTCTTTCCTAAGCCCCTTCAAACGAGAGTTATACATTGCTGGAAAGAACAAGTCTACAGCTTTCAATCAAGCTACAAACGATTTATACAGCGAAAAAAATGTGAATGTTAAATTCAAGTGTATATGAAAAATACAGAATCATCAATAATATTCCCTGTGACATATTTCTTAGATTAGTCAATTTTAAGTTTCTTTCCTAAGCCTCTTCAAACGAGAGGTATACATCGCTGGAAAGAACAAGACTAGAGCTCTCAATCAAGCTATAACCGGTTTATACAGCGATAAAAATGTGAATGTTAAATGCAGCTGTATACGAAAAATACAGAATCATCAATAATATTCCCTGTGACATATTTCTTAGATTAGTCAATTTCATCAACAATATTCCCGGTGACATATTTCTTAGATTAGTCAATTTTAAGTTTCTTTCCTAAGCCTTTTAAACCAAGAGGTATACAGTGCTGGAAAGAACAAGACCAGAGCTCTCAATCAGGCTATAAACGGTTTATAGAGCGAAAAAAGTGTGAATGTTAAATGCAACTGTATACGAAAAATACAGAATCATCAAAAATATTACCAGTGACATATTTCCTAGATTAGTCAATTTTAATTACATTTCCTAAGCCTCTTCAAACGAGAGGTATACATCGCTGGAAAGGACAAGATAAGGGCTCTCAATCAAGCTATAAACGCTTTATAAAGCGAAAAAAATACAAAAGTTAAATGCAACTGTATATGAAAAATACAAAATCATCAGCAATATTCCCGGTGACATATTTCTTAGATTAGTCAATTTTAAGTTTCTTTCCTAAGCCTTTTAAACCAAGAATGTTAAATGTGAATGTGAATGTTAAATTCAAGTGTATATGAAAAATACAGAATCATCAATAATATTCCCTGTGACATATTTCTTAGATTAGTCAATTTTAAGTTTCTCTCCTAAGTCTCTTCAAACGAGGGGTATACATCGCTGGAAAGAACAAGACTAGAGCTCTCAATCAAGCTATAAACGGTTTATACAGCAAAAAAAATGTGAAAGTTAAATGCAACTGTATATGAAAAATACATATTTCTTAGATTAGTCAATTTTAAGTTTCTCTCCTAAGTATCTTCAAACGAGGGGTATACATGGCTGGAAAGAACAAGACTAGAGCTCTCAATCAAGCTATAAACGGTTTATACAGCAAAAAAAATGTGAATGTTAAATGCAACTGTATATGAAAAATACAGAATCATCAATAATATTCCCAGTGACATATTTCTTAGATTAGTCAATTTTAAGTTTCTTTGCTAAGCCTCTTCAAACGAGAGGTATACATTGCTGGAAAGAACAAGACTAGAGCTCTCAATCAAGTTATAAACGGTTTATACAGCAAAAAAAATGTGAAAGTTAAATGCAACTGTATATGAAAAATACATATTTCTTAGATTAGTCAATTTTAAGTTTCTTTCCTAAGCCTCTTCAAACGAGAGGCATACATCGCTGGAAAGAACAAGACTAGAGCTCTCCATCAAGCTATAAACGGTTTATACAGCGAAAAAAGTGTGAATGTTAAATTCAAGTGTATATGAAAAATACAAAATCATCAATAATATTCCCTGTGACATATTTCTTAGATTAGTCAATTTTAAGTTTCTTACCTAAGCCTCTTCAAACGAGACGTATACATCGCTGGAAAGAACAAGACTAGAGCTCTCAATCAAGCTATAAACGGTTTATACAGCAAAAAAAATGTAAAAGTTAAATTCAAGTGTATATGAAAAATACAGAATCATCAACAATATTCCCGGTGACATATTTCTTAGATTAGTCAATTTTAAGTTTCTTTCCTAAGCCTTTTAAACCAAGAGGTATACAGTGCTGGAAAGAACAAGACCAGAGCTCTCAATCAGGCTATAAACGGTTTATACAGCGAAAAAAGTGTGAATGTTAAATGCAACTGTATACGAAAAATACAGAATCATCAAAAATATTACCAGTGACATATTTCCTAGATTAGTCAATTTTAATTACATTTCCTAAGCCTCTTCAAACGAGAGGTATACATCGCTGGAAAGGACAAGATAAGGGCTCTCAATCAAGCTATAAACGCTTTATAAAGCGAAAAAAATACAAAAGTTAAATGCAACTGTATATGAAAAATACAAAATCATCAGCAATATTCCCGGTGACATATTTCTTAGATTAGTCAATTTTAAGTTTCTTTCCTAAGCCTTTTAAACCAAGAATGTTAAATGTGAATGTGAATGTTAAATTCAAGTGTATATGAAAAATACAGAATCATCAATAATATTCCCTGTGACATATTTCTTAGATTAGTCAATTTTAAGTTTCTCTCCTAAGTCTCTTCAAACGAGGGGTATACATCGCTGGAAAGAACAAGACTAGAGCCCTCAATCAAGCTATAAACGGTTTATACAGCAAAAAAAATGTGAAAGTTAAATGCAACTGTATATGAAAAATACATATTTCTTAGATTAGTCAATTTTAAGTTTCTCTCCTAAGTATCTTCAAACGAGGGGTATACATGGCTGGAAAGAACAAGACTAGAGCTCTCAATCAAGCTATAAACGGTTTATACAGCAAAAAAAATGTGAATGTTAAATGCAACTGTATATGAAAAATACAGAATCATCAATAATATTCCCAGTGACATATTTCTTAGATTAGTCAATTTTAAGTTTCTTTGCTAAGCCTCTTCAAACGAGAGGTATACATTGCTGGAAAGAACAAGACTAGAGCTCTCAATCAAGTTATAAACGGTTTATACAGCAAAAAAAATGTGAAAGTTAAATGCAACTGTATATGAAAAATACATATTTCTTAGATTAGTCAATTTTAAGTTTCTTTCCTAAGCCTCTTCAAACGAGAGGCATACATCGCTGGAAAGAACAAGACTAGAGCTCTCCATCAAGCTATAAACGGTTTATACAGCGAAAAAAGTGTGAATGTTAAATTCAAGTGTATATGAAAAATACAAAATCATCAATAATATTCCCTGTGACATATTTCTTAGATTAGTCAATTTTAAGTTTCTTACCTAAGCCTCTTCAAACGAGACGTATACATCGCTGGAGAGAACAAGACTAGAGCTCTCAATCAAGCTATAAACGGTTTATACAGCAAAAAAAATGTAAAAGTTAAATTCAAGTGTATATGAAAAATACAGAATCATCAAAAATATTCCCGGTGACATATTTCTTAGATTAGTCAATTTTAAGTTTCTTTCCTAAGCCTTTTAAACCAAGAGGTATACAGTGCTGGAAAGAACAAGACCAGAGCTCTCAATCAGGCTATAAACGGTTTATACAGCGAAAAAAGTGTGAATGTTAAATGCAACTGTATACGAAAAATACAGAATCATCAAAAATATTACCAGTGACATATTTCCTAGATTAGTCAATTTTAATTACATTTCCTAAGCCTCTTCAAACGAGAGGTATACATCGCTGGAAAGGACAAGATAAGGGCTCTCAATCAAGCTATAAACGCTTTATAAAGCGAAAAAAATACAAAAGTTAAATGCAACTGTATATGAAAAATACAAAATCATCAGCAATATTCCCGGTGACATATTTCTTAGATTAGTCAATTTTAAGTTTCTTTCCTAAGCCTTTTAAACCAAGAATGTTAAATGTGAATGTGAATGTTAAATTCAAGTGTATATGAAAAATACAGAATCATCAATAATATTCCCTGTGACATATTTCTTAGATTAGTCAATTTTAAGTTTCTCTCCTAAGTCTCTTCAAACGAGGGGTATACATCGCTGGAAAGAACAAGACTAGAGCCCTCAATCAAGCTATAAACGGTTTATACAGCAAAAAAAATGTGAAAGTTAAATGCAACTGTATATGAAAAATACATATTTCTTAGATTAGTCAATTTTAAGTTTCTCTCCTAAGTATCTTCAAACGAGGGGTATACATGGCTGGAAAGAACAAGACTAGAGCTCTCAATCAAGCTATAAACGGTTTATATAGCGACAAAAATGTGAAAGTTAAATGCAACTGTATATGAAAAATACAGAATCATCAAAAATATTCCCAGTGACATATTTCCTATATTAGTCAATTTTATTTACATTTCCTAAGCCTCTTCAAACGACAGGTATACATCGCAGGAAAGGAAAAGAAAAGGGCACTATATCAAGCTTAAACGGTTTATACAGCAAAAAAAATGTGAAAGTTAAATGCAACTGTATATGAAAAATACATATTTCTTAGATTAGTCAATTTTAAGTTTCTCTCCTAAGTATCTTCAAACGAGGGGTATACATGGCTGGAAAGAACAAGACTAGAGCTCTCAATCAAGCTATAAACGGTTTATATAGCGACAAAAATGTGAAAGTTAAATGCAACTGTATATGAAAAATACAGAATCATCAATAATATTCCCAGTGACATATTTCTTAGATTAGTCAATTTTAAGTTTCTTTCCTAAGCCTCTTCAAACGAGAGGTATACATCGCTGGAAAGAACAAGACTAGAGCTCTCAATCAAGCTATAACCGGTTTATAAAGCGAAAAAAATGTGACTGTATATGAAAAATACAGAATCATCAATAATATTCCCAGTGACATATTTCTTAGATTAGTCAATTTTAAATTTCTTTCCTAAGCCTCTTCAAACGAGAGGTATACATCGCTGGAAAGAACAAGACTAGAGCTCTCAATCAAGCTATAAACGGTTTATATAGCGAGAAAAATGTGAAAGTTAAATGCAACTGTATATGAAAAATACAGAATCATCAAAAATATTCCCAGTGACATATTTCTTAGATTAGTCAATTTTAAGTTTCTTTCCTAAGCCTCTTCAAACGAGAGGTATACATCGCTGGAAAGAACAAGACTAGAGCTCTCAATCAAGCTATAATCGGTTTATACAGCGAAAAAAATGTGAATGTTAAATGTAGCTGTATACGAAAAATACAGAATCATCAATAATATTCCCTGTGACATATTTCTTAGATTAGTCAATTTTAAGTTTCTCTCCTAAGTCTCTTCAAACGAGGGGTATACATCGCTGGAAAGAAAAGACTAGAGCTCTCAATCAAGCTATAAACGGTTTATGCAGCAAAAAAAATGTGAAAGTTAAATGCAACTGTATATGAAAAATACAGAATCATCAACAATATTCCCAGTGACATATTTCTTAGATTAGTCAATTTTAAGTTTTTTTTCTAAGCCTCTTCAAACGAGAGGTATACATCGCTGGAAAGAACAAGACTAGAGCACTCAACCAAACTATAAACGGTTTATACAGCAAAAAAAAAAAATTAAAAGTTAAAGGCAACTGTATATGAAAAATACATATTTCTTAGAATAGTCAATTTTAAGTTTCTCTCCTAAGAATCTTCAAACGAGGGGTATACATCGCTGGAGAGAACAAGACTAAAGCTCTCTATCAAGCTATAAACGGTTTATATAGCGAAAAAATGTGAAAGTTAAATGCAACTATATATGAAAAATACAGAATCATCAAAAATATTCCCAGTGACATATTTCCTATATTAGTCAATTTTAATTACATTTCCTAAGCCTCTTCAAACGACAGGTATACATCGCAGGAAAGGAAAAGAAAAGGGCACTATATCAAGCTATAAACGGTTTATACAGCGAAAAAAATGTGAATGTTAAATGCAACTGTATATGAAAAATACAGAATCATCAACAATATTCCCAGTGACATATTTCTTAGATTAGTCAATTTTAAGTTTCTTTCCTAAGCCTCTTAAACCAAGAGGTATACAGTGCTGGAAAGAACACGACCACAGCTTTCAATTAAGCTATAAACGGTTTATACAGCAAAAAAAATGTGAATGTTAAATGCAACTGTATATGAAAAATACAGAATCATCAATAATATTCCCAGTGACATATTTCCTAGATTAGTCAATTTTAAGTTTCTTTGCTAAGCCTCTTCAAACGAGAGGTATACATCGCTGGAAAGAACAAGACTAGAGCCTCAATCAAGCTATAAACGGTTTATATAGCGACAAAAATGTGAAAGTTAAATGCAACTGTATATGAAAAATACAGAATCATCAAAAATATTCCCAGTGACATATTTCTTATATTAGTCAATTTTAAATTTCTTTCCTAAGCCTCTTCAAACGAGAGGTATACATCGCTGGAAGGAACAAGACTAGAGCTCTCAATCAAGCTATAACCGGTTTATACAGCGAAAAAAATGTGACTGTATATGAAAAATACAGAATCATCAAAAATATTCCCAGTGACATATTTCTTAGATTAGTCAATTTTAAGTTTCTTTCCTAAGCCTCTTCAAACGAGAGGTATACATCGCTGGAAAGAACAAGACTAGAGCTCTCAATCAAGCTATAAACGGTTTATATAGCGAGAAAAATGTGAAAGTTAAATGCAACTGTACATGAAAAATACAGAATCATCAAAAATATTCCCAGTGACATATTTCTTAGATTAGTCAATTTTAAGTTTCTTTCCTAAGCCTCTTCAAACGAGAGGTATACATCGCTGGAAAGAACAAGACTAGAGCACTCAACCAAACTATAAACGGTTTATACAGCAAAAAAAAAAAAAATTAAAAGTTAAAGGCAACTGTATATGAAAAATACATATTTCTTAGAATAGTCAATTTTAAGTTTCTCTCCTAAGAATCTTCAAACGAGGGGTATACATCGCTGGAGAGAACAAGACTAAAGCTCTCTATCAAGCTATAAACGGTTTATATAGCGAAAAAATGTGAAAGTTAAATGCAACTATATATGAAAAATACAGAATCATCAAAAATATTCCCAGTGACATATTTCCTATATTAGTCAATTTTAATTACATTTCCTAAGCCTCTTCAAACGACAGGTATACATCGCAGGAAAGGAAAAGAAAAGGGCACTATATCAAGCTATAAACGGTTTATACAGCGAAAAAAATGTGAATGTTAAATGCAACTGTATATGAAAAATGCAGAGTACAGAGACATATTTCTTAGATTAGTCAATTTTAAGTTTCTTTGCTAAGCCTCTTTAAACGAGAGGTATACATTGCTGGAAAGAACAAGACTACAGCTTTCAATCAAGCTACAAACGGTTTATACAGCGAAAAAAATGTGACTGTATATGAAAAATACAGAATCATCAATAATATTCCCAGTGACATATTTCTTAGATTAGTCAATTTTAAATTTCTTTCCTAAGCCTCTTCAAACGAGAGGTATACATCGCTGGAAAGAACAAGACTAGAACTCTCAATCAAGCTATAAACGGTTTATATAGCGAGAAAAATGTGAAAGTTAAATGCAACTGTATATGAAAAATACAGAATCATCAAAGATATTCCCAGTGACATATTTCTTAGATTAGTCAATTTTAAGTTTCTTTCCTAAGCCTCTTCAAACGAGAGGTATACATCGCTGGAAAGAACAAGACTAGAGCTCTCAATCAAGCTATAACCGGTTTATACAGCGAAAAAAATGTGAATGTTAAATGCAGCTGTATACGAAAAATACAGAATCATCAATAATATTCCCTGTGACAAATTTCTTAGATTAGTCAATTTTAAGTTTCTCTCCTAAGTCTCTTCAAACGAGGGGTATACATCGCTGGAAAGAACAAGACTAGAGCTCTCAATCAAGCTATAAACGGTTTATGCAGCAAAAAAAATGTGAAAGTTAAATGCAACTGTATATGAAAAATACAGAATCATCAACAATATTCCCAGTGACATATTTCTTAGATTAGTCAATTTTAAGTTTTTTTCCTAAGCCTCTTCAAACGAGAGGTATACATCGCTGGAAAGAACAAGACTAGAGCACTCAACCAAGCTATAAACGGTTTATACAGCAAAAAAAATTAAAAGTTAAAGGCAACTGTATATGAAAAATACATATTTCTTAGATTAGTCAATTATAACTTTCTCTCCTAAGTATCTTCAAACGAGGGGTATACATCGCTGGAGAGAACAAGACTAAAGCTCTCAATCAAGCTATAAACGGTTTATATAGCGAAAAAATGTGAAAGTTAAATGCAACTATATATGAAAAAATACAGAATCATCAAAAATATTCCCAGTGACATATTTCCTATATTAGTCAATTTTAATTACATTTCCTAAGCCTCTTCAAACGACAGGTATACATCGCAGGAAAGGAAAACATAAGGGCACTATATCAAGCTATAAACGGTTTATACAGCGAAAAAAATGTAAAAGTTAAATGCAACTGTATATGAAAAATACAGAATCATCAACAATATTCCCAGTGACATATTTCTTAGATTAGTCAATTTTAAGTTTCTTTCCTAAGCCTCTTAAACCAAGAGGTATACAGTGCTGGAAAGAACACGACCACAGCTTTCAATCAAGCTATAAACGGTTTATACAGCAAAAAAAATGTGAATGTTAAATGCAACTGTATATGAAAAATACAGAATCATCAAAAATATTCCCAGTGACATATTTCTTAGATTAGTCAATTTTAAGTTTCTTTCCTAAGCCTCTTCAAACGAGAGGTATACATCGCTGGAAAGAACAAGACTAGAGCTCTCAATCAAGCTATAACCGGTTTATACAGCGAAAAAAATGTGACTGTATATGAAAAATACAGAATCATCAATAATATTCCCAGCGACATATTTCTTAGATTAGTCAATTTTAAATTTCTTTCCTAAGCCTCTTCAAACGCGAGGTATACATCGCTGGAAAGAACAAGACAAGAGCTCTCAATCAAGCTATAAACGGTTTATATAGCGAGAAAAATGTGAAAGTTAAATGCAACTGTATATGAAAAATACAGAATCATCAAAAATATTCCCAGTGACATATTTCTTAGATTAGTCAATTTTAAGTTTCTTTCCTAAGCCTCTTCAAACGAGAGGTATACATCGCTGGAAAGAACAAGACTAGAGCTCTCAATCAAGCTATAACCGGTTTATACAGCGAAAAAAATGTGAATGTTAAATGTAGCTGTATACGAAAAATACAGAATCATCAATAATATTCCCTGTGACATATTTCTTAGATTAGTCAATTTTAAGTTTCTCTCCTAAGTCTCTTCAAACGAGGGGTATACATCGCTGGAAAGAACAAGACTAGAGCTCTCAATCAAGCTATAAACGGTTTATGCAGCAAAAAAAATGTGAAAGTTAAATGCAACTGTATATGAAAAATACAGAATCATCAACAATATTCCCAGTGACATATTTCTTAGATTAGTCAATTTTAAGTTTTTTTTCTAAGCCTCTTCAAACGAGAGGTATACATCGCTGGAAAGAACAAGACTAGAGCACTCAACCAAGCTATAAACGGTTTATACAGCAAAAAAAAAAAAATTAAAAGTTAAAGGCAACTGTATATGAAAAATACATATTTCTTAGAATAGTCAATTTTAAGTTTCTCTCCTAAGTATCTTCAAACGAGGGGTATACATCGCTGGAGAGAACAAGACTAAAGCTCTCTATCAAGCTATAAACGGTTTATATAGCGAAAAAATGTGAAAGTTAAATGCAACTATATATGAAAAATACAGAATCATCAAAAATATTCCCAGTGACATATTTCCTATATTAGTCAATTTTAATTACATTTCCTAAGCCTCTTCAAACGACAGGTATACATCGCAGGAAAGGAAAAGAAAAGGGCACTATATCAAGCTATAAACGGTTTATATAGCGAAAAAATGTGAATGTTAAATGCAACTGTATATGAAAAATGCAGAGTACAGAGACATATTTCTTAGATTAGTCAATTTTAAGTTTCTTTGCTAAGCGTCTTTAAACGAGAGGTATACATTGCTGGAAAGAACAAGACTACAGCATTCAATCAAGCTACAAACGGTTTATACAGCGAAAAAAATGTGACTGTATATGAAAAATACAGAATCATCAATAATATTCCCAGTGACATATTTCTTAGATTAGTCAATTTTAAATTTCTTTCCCAAGCCTCTTCAAACGAGAGGTATACATCGCTGGAAAGAACAAGACTAGAGCTCTCAATCAAGCTATAAACGGTTTATATAGCGAGAAAAAAGTGAAAGTTAAATGCAACTGTATATGAAAAATACAGAATCATCAAAAATATTCCCAGTGACATATTTCTTAGATTAGTCAATTTTAAGTTTCTTTCCTAAGCCTCTTCAAACGAGAGGTATACATCGCTGGAAAGAACAAGACTAGAGCTCTCAATCAAGCTATAACCGGTTTATACAGCGAAAAAAATGTGAATGTTAAATGCAGCTGTATACGAAAAATACAGAATCATCAATAATATTCCCTGTGACATATTTCTTAGATTAGTCAATTTTAAGTTTCTCTCCTAAGTCTCTTCAAACGAGGGGTATACATCGCTGGAAAGAACAAGACTAGAGCTCTCAATCAAGCTATAAACGGTTTATGCAGCAAAAAAAAATGTGAAAGTTAAATGCAACTGTATATGAAAAATACAGAATCATCAACAATATTCCCAGTGACATATTTCTTAGATTAGTCAATTTTAAGTTTTTTTCCTAAGCCTCTTCAAACGAGAGGTATACATCGCTGGAAAGAACAAGACTAGAGCACTCAACCAAGCTATAAACGGTTTATACAGAAAAAAAAAAAAAATTAAAAGTTAAAGGCAACTGTATATGAAAAATACATATTTCTTAGATTAGTCAATTTTAAGTTTCTCTCCTAAGTATCTTCAAACGAGGGGTATACATCGCTGGAGAGAACAAGACTAAAGCTCTCAATCAAGCTATAAACGGTTTATATAGCGAAAAAATGTGAAAGTTAAATGCAACTATATATGAAAAATACAGAATCATCAAAAATATTCCCAGTGACATATTTCCTATATTAGTCAATTTTAATTACATTTCCTAAGCCTCTTCAAACGACAGGTATACATCGCAGGAAAGGAAAACATAAGGGCACTATATCAAGCTATAAACGGTTTATACAGCGAAAAAAATGTAAAAGTTAAATGCAACTGTATATGAAAAATACAGAATCATCAACAATATTCCCAGTGACATATTTCTTAGATTAGTCAATTTTAAGTTTCTTTCCTAAGCCTCTTAAACCAAGAGGTATACAGTGCTGGAAAGAACACGACCACAGCTTTCAATTAAGCTATAAACGGTTTATACAGCAAAAAAAATGTGAATGTTAAATACAACTGTATATGAAAAATACAGAATCATCAATAATATTCCCAGTGACATATTTCTTAGATTAGTCAATTTTAAGTTTCTTTGCTAAGCCTCTTCAAACGAGAGGTATACATCGCTGGAAAGAACAAGACTAGAGCTCTCAATCAAGCTATAAACGGTTTATATAGCGTGAAAAATGTGAAAGTTAAATGCAACTGTATATGAAAAATACAGAATCATCAAAAATATTCCCAGTGACATATTTCTTAGATTAGTCAATTTTAAATTTCTTTCCTAAGCCTCTTCAAACGAGAGGTATACATCGCTGGAAAGAACAAGACTAGAGCTCTCAATCAAGCTATAAACGGTTTATATAGCGAGAAAAATGTGAAAGTTAAATGCAACTGTATATGAAAAATACAGAATCATCAAAAATATTCCCAGTGACATATTTCTTAGATTAGTCAATTTTAAGTTTCTTTCCTAAGCCTCTTCAAACGAGAAGTATACATCGCTGGAAAGAACAAGACTAGAGCTCTCAATCAAGCTATAAACGGTTTATATAGCGAGAAAAATGTGAAAGTTAAATGCAACTGTATATGAAAAATACAGAATCATCAAAAATATTCCCAGTGACATATTTCTTAGATTAGTCAATTTTAAGTTTCTTTCCTAAGCCTCTTCAAACGAGAGGTATACATCGCTGGAAAGAACAAGACTAGAGCTCTCAATCAAGCTATAACCGGTTTATACAGCGAAAAAAATGTGACTGTATATGTAAAATACAGAATCATCAAAAATATTCCCAGTGACATATTTCTTAGATTAGTCAATTTTAAGTTTCTTTCCTAAGCCTCTTCAAACGAGAGGTATACATCGCTGGAAAGAACAAGACTAGAACTCTCAATCAAGCTATAAACGGTTTATATAGCGAGAAAAATGTGAAAGTTAAATGCAACTGTAATGAAAAATACAGAATCATCAAAAATATTCCCAGTGACATATTTCTTAGATTAGTCAATTTTAAGTTTCTTTCCTAAGCCTCTTCAAACGAGAGGTATACATCGCTGGAAAGAACAAGACTAGAGCACTCAACCAAACTATAAACGGTTTATACAGCAAAAAAAAAAAGTAAATGTTAAAGGCAACTGTATATGAAAAATACATATTTCTTAGAATAGTCAATTTTAAGTTTCTCTCCTAAGAATCTTCAAACGAGGGGTATACATCGCTGGAGAGAACAAGACTAAAGCTCTCTATCAAGCTATAAACGGTTTATATAGCGAAAAAATGTGAAAGTTAAATGCAACTGTATACGAAAAATACAGAATCATCAAAAATATTACCAGTGACATATTTCCTAGATTAGTCAATTTTAATTACATTTCCTAAGCCTCTTCAAACGAGAGGTATACATCGCTGGAAAGGACAAGATAAGGGCTCTCAATCAAGCTATAAACGCTTTATAAAGCGAAAAAAATACAAAAGTTAAATGCAACTGTATATGAAAAATACAGAATCATCAACAATAATCCCGGTGACATATTTCTTATATTAGTCAATTGTAAGTTTCTTTCCTAAGCCTTTTAAACCAAGAATGTTAAATGTGAATGTGAATGTTAAATTCAAGTGTATATGAAAAATACAGAATCATCAATAATATTCCCTGTGACATATTTCTTAGATTAGTCAATTTTAAGTTTCTCTCCTAAGTCTCTTCAAACGAGGGGTATACATCGCTGGAAAGAACAAGACTAGAGCCCTCAATCAAGCTATAAACGGTTTATACAGCAAAAAAAATGTGAAAGTTAAATGCAACTGTATATGAAAAATACATATTTCTTAGATTAGTCAATTTTAAGTTTCTCTCCTAAGTATCTTCAAACGAGGGGTATACATGGCTGGAAAGAACAAGACTAGAGCTCTCAATCAAGCTATAGACGGTTTATATAGCGACAAAAATGTGAAAGTTAAATGCAACTGTATATGAAAAATACAGAATCATCAAAAATATTCCCAGTGACATATTTCTTAGATTAGTCAATTTTAAGTTTCTTTCCTAAGCCTCTTCAAACGAGAGGTATACATCGCTGGAAAGAACAAGACTAGAGCTCTCAATCAAGCTATAACCGGTTTATACAGCGAAAAAAATGTGACTGTATATGAAAAATACAGAATCATCAATAATATTCCCAGTGACATATTTCTTAGATTAGTCAATTTTAAATTTCTTTCCTAAGCCTCTTCAAACGAGAGGTATACATCGCTGGAAAGAACAAGACTAGAGCTCTCAATCAAGCTATAACCGGTTTATACAGCGAAAAAAATGTGAATGTTAAATGCAACTGTATATGAAAAATACAGAATCATCAAAAATATTCCCAGTGACATATTTCTTAGATTAGTCAATTTTAAGTTTCTTTCCTAAGCCTCTTCAAACGAGAGGTATACATCGCTGGAAAGAACAAGACTAGAGCTCTCAATCAAGCTATAACCGGTTTATACAGCGAAAAAAATGTGAATGTTAAATGTAGCTGTATACGAAAAATACAGAATCATCAATAATATTCTTTCCTAAGCCTCTTAAACCAAGAGGTATACAGTGCTGGAAAGAACACGACCACAGCTTTCAATCAAGCTATAAACGGTTTATACAGCAAAAAAAAATGTGAATGTTAAATGCAACTGTATATGAAAAATACAGAATCATCAATAATATTCCCAGTGACATATTTCTTAGATTAGTCAATTTTAAGTTTCTTTGCTAAGCCTCATCAAACGAGAGGTATACATTGCTGGAAAGAACAAGACTAGAGCTCTCAATCAAGTTATAAACGGTTTATACAGCAAAAAAAATGTGAAAGTTAAATGCAACTGTATATGAAAAATACATATTTCTTAGATTAGTCAATTTTAAGTTTCTTTCCTAAGCCTCTTCAAACGAGAGGCATACATCGCTGGAAAGAACAACACTAGAGCTCTCCATCAAGCTATAAACGGTTTATACAGCGAAAAAAGTGTGAATGTTAAATTCAAGTGTATATGAAAAATACAAAATCATCAATAATATTCCCTGTGACATATTACTTAGATTAGTCAATTTTAAGTTTCTTACCTAAGCCTCTTCAAACGAGACGTATACATCGCTGGAAAGAACAAGACTAGAGCTCTCAATCAAGCTATAAACGGTTTATACAGCAAAAAAAATGTAAAAGTTAAATTCAAGTGTATATGAAAAATACAGAATCATCAACAATATTCCCGGTGACATATTTCTTAGATTAGTCAATTTTAAGTTTCTTTCCTAAGCCTTTTAAACCAAGAGGTATACAGTGCTGGAAAGAACAAGACCAGAGCTCTCAATCAGGCTATAAACGGTTTATAGAGCGAAAAAAGTGTGAATGTTAAATGCAACTGTATACGAAAAATACAGAATCATCAAAAATATTACCAGTGACATATTTCCTAGATTAGTCAATTTTAATTACATTTCCTAAGCCTCTTCAAACGAGAGGTATACATCGCTGGAAAGGACAAGATAAGGGCTCTCAATCAAGCTATAAACGCTTTATAAAGCGAAAAAAATACAAAAGTTAAATGCAACTGTATATGAAAAATACAAAATCATCAGCAATATTCCCGGTGACATATTTCTTAGATTAGTCAATTTTAAGTTTCTTTCCTAAGCCTTTTAAACCAAGAATGTTAAATGTGAATGTGAATGTTAAATTCAAGTGTATATGAAAAATACAGAATCATCAATAATATTCCCTGTGACATATTTCTTAGATTAGTCAATTTTAAGTTTCTCTCCTAAGTCTCTTCAAACGAGGGGTATACATCGCTGGAAAGAACAAGACTAGAGCCCTCAATCAAGCTATAAACGGTTTATACAGCAAAAAAAATGTGAAAGTTAAATGCAACTGTATATGAAAAATACATATTTCTTAGATTAGTCAATTTTAAGTTTCTCTCCTAAGTATCTTCAAACGAGGGGTATACATGGCTGGAAAGAACAAGACTAGAGCTCTCAATCAAGCTATAAACGGTTTATACAGCAAAAAAAATGTGAATGTTAAATGCAACTGTATATGAAAAATACAGAATCATCAATAATATTCCCAGTGACATATTTCTTAGATTAGTCAATTTTAAGTTTCTTTGCTAAGCCTCTTCAAACGAGAGGTATACATTGCTGGAAAGAACAAGACTAGAGCTCTCAATCAAGTTATAAACGGTTTATACAGCAAAAAAAATGTGAAAGTTAAATGCAACTGTATATGAAAAATACATATTTCTTAGATTAGTCAATTTTAAGTTTCTTTCCTAAGCCTCTTCAAACGAGAGGCATACATCGCTGGAAAGAACAAGACTAGAGCTCTCCATCAAGCTATAAACGGTTTATACAGCGAAAAAAGTGTGAATGTTAAATTCAAGTGTATATGAAAAATACAAAATCATCAATAATATTCCCTGTGACATATTTCTTAGATTAGTCAATTTTAAGTTTCTTACCTAAGCCTCTTCAAACGAGACGTATACATCGCTGGAAAGAACAAGACTAGAGCTCTCAATCAAGCTATAAACGGTTTATACAGCAAAAAAAATGTAAAAGTTAAATTCAAGTGTATATGAAAAATACAGAATCATCAACAATATTCCCGGTGACATATTTCTTAGATTAGTCAATTTTAAGTTTCTTTCCTAAGCCTTTTAAACCAAGAGGTATACAGTGCTGGAAAGAACAAGACCAGAGCTCTCAATCAGGCTATAAACGGTTTATAGAGCGAAAAAAGTGTGAATGTTAAATGCAACTGTATACGAAAAATACAGAATCATCAAAAATATTACCAGTGACATATTTCCTAGATTAGTCAATTTTAATTACATTTCCTAAGCCTCTTCAAACGAGAGGTATACATCGCTGGAAAGGACAAGATAAGGGCTCTCAATCAAGCTATAAACGCTTTATAAAGCGAAAAAAATACAAAAGTTAAATGCAACTGTATATGAAAAATACAAAATCATCAGCAATATTCCCGGTGACATATTTCTTAGATTAGTCAATTTTAAGTTTCTTTCCTAAGCCTTTTAAACCAAGAATGTTAAATGTGAATGTGAATGTTAAATTCAAGTGTATATGAAAAATACAGAATCATCAATAATATTCCCTGTGACATATTTCTTAGATTAGTCAATTTTAAGTTTCTCTCCTAAGTCTCTTCAAACGAGGGGTATACATCGCTGGAAAGAGCCCTCAATCAAGCTATAAACGGTTTATACAGCAAAAAAAAATGTGAAAGTTAAATTCAACTGTATATGAAAAATACATATTTCTTAGATTAGTCAATTTTAAGTTTCTCTCCTAAGTATCTTCAAACGAGGGGTATACATGGCTGGAAAGAACAAGACTAGAGCTCTCAATCAAGCTATAAACGGTTTATACAGCAAAAAAAATGTGAATGTTAAATGCAACTGTATATGAAAAATACAGAATCATCAATAATATTCCCAGTGACATATTTCTTAGATTAGTCAATTTTAAGTTTCTTTGCTAAGCCTCTTCAAACGAGAGGTATACATTGCTGGAAAGAACAAGACTAGAGCTCTCAATCAAGTTATAAACGGTTTATACAGCAAAAAAAATGTGAAAGTTAAATGCAACTGTATATGAAAAATACATATTTCTTAGATTAGTCAATTTTAAGTTTCTTTCCTAAGCCTCTTCAAACGAGAGGCATACATCGCTGGAAAGAACAAGACTAGAGCTCTCCATCAAGCTATAAACGGTTTATACAGCGAAAAAAGTGTGAATGTTAAATTCAAGTGTATATGAAAAATACAAAATCATCAATAATATTCCCTGTGACATATTTCTTAGATTAGTCAATTTTAAGTTTCTTACCTAAGCCTCTTCAAACGAGACGTATACATCGCTGGAAAGAACAAGACTAGAGCTCTCAATCAAGCTATAAACGGTTTATACAGCAAAAAAAATGTAAAAGTTAAATTCAAGTGTATATGAAAAATACAGAATCATCAACAATATTCCCGGTGACATATTTCTTAGATTAGTCAATTTTAAGTTTCTTTCCTAAGCCTTTTAAACCAAGAGGTATACAGTGCTGGAAAGAACAAGACCAGAGCTCTCAATCAGGCTATAAACGGTTTATACAGCGAAAAAAGTGTGAATGTTAAATGCAACTGTATACGAAAAATACAGAATCATCAAAAATATTACCAGTGACATATTTCCTAGATTAGTCAATTTTAATTACATTTCCTAAGCCTCTTCAAACGAGAGGTATACATCGCTGGAAAGGACAAGATAAGGGCTCTCAATCAAGCTATAAACGCTTTATAAAGCGAAAAAAATACAAAAGTTAAATGCAACTGTATATGAAAAATACAAAATCATCAGCAATATTCCCGGTGACATATTTCTTAGATTAGTCAATTTTAAGTTTCTTTCCTAAGCCTTTTAAACCAAGAATGTTAAATGTGAATGTGAATGTTAAATTCAAGTGTATATGAAAAATACAGAATCATCAATAATATTCCCTGTGACATATTTCTTAGATTAGTCAATTTTAAGTTTCTCTCCTAAGTCTCTTCAAACGAGGGGTATACATCGCTGGAAAGAACAAGACTAGAGCCCTCAATCAAGCTATAAACGGTTTATACAGCAAAAAAAATGTGAAAGTTAAATGCAACTGTATATGAAAAATACATATTTCTTAGATTAGTCAATTTTAAGTTTCTCTCCTAAGTATCTTCAAACCAGGGGTATACATGGCTGGAAAGAACAAGACTAGAGCTCTCAATCAAGCTATAAACGGTTTATACAGCAAAAAAAATGTGAATGTTAAATGCAACTGTATATGAAAAATACAGAATCATCAATAATATTCCCAGTGACATATTTCTTAGATTAGTCAATTTTAAGTTTCTTTGCTAAGCCTCTTCAAACGAGAGGTATACATTGCTGGAAAGAACAAGACTAGAGCTCTCAATCAAGTTATAAACGGTTTATACAGCAAAAAAAATGTGAAAGTTAAATGCAACTGTATATGAAAAATACATATTTCTTAGATTAGTCAATTTTAAGTTTCTTTCCTAAGCCTCTTCAAACGAGAGGCATACATCGCTGGAAAGAATAAGACTAGAGCTCTCCATCAAGCTATAAACGGTTTATACAGCGAAAAAAGTGTGAATGTTAAATTCAAGTGTATATGAAAAATACAAAATCATCAATAATATTCCCTGTGACATATTTCTTAGATTAGTCAATTTTAAGTTTCTTACCTAAGCCTCTTCAAACGAGACGTATACATCGCTGGAAAGAACAAGACTAGAGCTCTCAATCAAGCTATAAACGGTTTATACAGCAAAAAAAATGTAAAAGTTAAATTCAAGTGTATATGAAAAATACAGAATCATCAACAATATTCCCGGTGACATATTTCTTAGATTAGTCAATTTTAAGTTTCTTTCCTAAGCCTTTTAAACCAAGAGGTATACAGTGCTGGAAAGAACAAGACCAGAGCTCTCAATCAGGCTATAAACGGTTTATACAGCGAAAAAAGTGTGAATGTTAAATGCAACTGTATACGAAAAATACAGAATCATCAAAAATATTACCAGTGACATATTTCCTAGATTAGTCAATTTTAATTACATTTCCTAAGCCTCTTCAAACGAGAGGTATACATCGCTGGAAAGGACAAGATAAGGGCTCTCAATCAAGCTATAAACGCTTTATAAAGCGAAAAAAATACAAAAGTTAAATGCAACTGTATATGAAAAATACAAAATCATCAGCAATATTCCCGGTGACATATTTCTTAGATTAGTCAATTTTAAGTTTCTTTCCTAAGCCTTTTAAACCAAGAATGTTAAATGTGAATGTGAATGTTAAATTCAAGTGTATATGAAAAATACAGAATCATCAATAATATTCCCTGTGACATATTTCTTAGATTAGTCAATTTTAAGTTTCTCTCCTAAGTCTCTTCAAACGAGGGGTATACATCGCTGGAAAGAACAAGACTAGAGCCCTCAATCAAGCTATAAACGGTTTATACAGCAAAAAAAATGTGAAAGTTAAATGCAACTGTATATGAAAAATACATATTTCTTAGATTAGTCAATTTTAAGTTTCTCTCCTAAGTATCTTCAAACGAGGGGTATACATGGCTGGAAAGAACAAGACTAGAGCTCTCAATCAAGCTATAAACGGTTTATATAGCGACAAAAATGTGAAAGTTAAATGCAACTGTATATGAAAAATACAGAATCATCAAAAATATTCCCAGTGACATATTTCCTATATTAGTCAATTTTATTTACATTTCCTAAGCCTCTTCAAACGACAGGTATACATCGCAGGAAAGGAAAAGAAAAGGGCACTATATCAAGCTATAAACGGTTTATACAGCGAAAAAAATGTGAATGTTAAATGCAACTGTATATGAAAAATGCAGAGTACAGAGACATATTTCTTAGATTAGTCAATTTTAAGTTTCTTTGCTAAGCCTCTTTAAACGAGAGGTATACATTGCTGGAAAGAACAAGACTACAGCTTTCAATCAAGCTACAAACGGTTTATACAGCGAAAAAAATGTGACTGTATATGAAAAATACAGAATCATCAATAATATTCCCAGTGACATATTTCTTAGATTAGTCAATTTTAAATTTCTTTCCTAAGCCTCTTCAAACGAGAGGTATACATCGCTGGAAAGAACAAGACTAGAGCTCTCAATCAAGCTATAAACGGTTTATATAGCGAGAAACCAAGAATGTTAAATGTGAATGTGAATGTTAAATTCAAGTGTATATGAAAAATACAGAATCATCAATAATATTCCCTGTGACATATTTCTTAGATTAGTCAATTTTAAGTTTCTCTCCTAAGTCTCTTCAAACGAGGGGTATACATCGCTGGAAAGAACAAGACTAGAGCCCTCAATCAAGCTATAAACGGTTTATACAGCAAAAAAAATGTGAAAGTTAAATGCAACTGTATATGAAAAATACATATTTCTTAGATTAGTCAATTTTAAGTTTCTCTCCTAAGTATCTTCAAACGAGGGGTATACATGGCTGGAAAGAACAAGACTAGAGCTCTCAATCAAGCTATAAACGGTTTATATAGCGACAAAAATGTGAAAGTTAAATGCAACTGTATATGAAAAATACAGAATCATCAAAAATATTCCCAGTGACATATTTCTTAGATTAGTCAATTTTAAGTTTCTTTCCTAAGCCTCTTCAAACGAGAGGTATACATCGCTGGAAAGAACAAGACTAGAGCTCTCAATCAAGCTATAACCGGTTTATACAGCGAAAAAAATGTGACTGTATATGAAAAATACAGAATCATCAATAATATTCCCAGTGACATATTTCTTAGATTAGTCAATTTTAAGTTTCTTTGCTAAGCCTCTTCAAACGAGAGGTATACATCGCTGGAAAGAACAAGACTAGAGCTCTCAATCAAGCTATAAACGGTTTATATAGCGAGAAAAATGTGAAAGTTAAATGCAACTGTATATGAAAAATACAGAATCATCAAAAATATTCCCAGTGACATATTTCTTAGATTAGTCAATTTTAAGTTTCTTTCCTAAGCCTCTTCAAACGAGAGGTATACATCGCTGGAAAGAACAAGACTAGAGCTCTCAATCAAGCTATAACCGGTTTATACAGCGAAAAAAATGTGAATGTTAAATGTAGCTGTATACGAAAAATACAGAATCATCAATAATATTCCCTGTGACATATTTCTTAGATTAGTCAATTTTAAGTTTCTCTCCTAAGTCTCTTCAAACGAGGGGTATACATCGCTGGAAAGAAAAGACTAGAGCTCTCAATCAAGCTATAAACGGTTTATGCAGCAAAAAAAATGTGAAAGTTAAATGCAACTGTATATGAAAAATACAGAATCATCAACAATATTCCCAGTGACATATTTCTTAGATTAGTCAATTTTAAGTTTTTTTTCTAAGCCTCTTCAAACGAGAGGTATACATCGCTGGAAAGAACAAGACTAGAGCACTCAACCAAACTATAAACGGTTTATACAGCAAAAAAAAAAAAATTAAAAGTTAAAGGCAACTGTATATGAAAAATACATATTTCTTAAAATAGTCAATTTTAAGTTTCTCTCCTAAGAATCTTCAAACGAGGGGTATACATCGCTGGAGAGAACAAGACTAAAGCTCTCTATCAAGCTATAAACGGTTTATATAGCGAAAAAATGTGAAAGTTAAATGCAACTATATATGAAAAATACAGAATCATCAAAAATATTCCCAGTGACATATTTCCTATATTAGTCAATTTTAATTACATTTCCTAAGCCTCTTCAAACGACAGGTATACATCGCAGGAAAGGAAAAGAAAAGGGCACTATATCAAGCTATAAACGGTTTATACAGCGAAAAAAATGTGAATGTTAAATGCAACTGTATATGAAAAATACAGAATCATCAACAATATTCCCAGTGACATATTTCTTAGATTAGTCAATTTTAAGTTTCTTTCCTAAGCCTCTTAAACCAAGAGGTATACAGTGCTGGAAAGAACACGACCACAGCTTTCAATTAAGCTATAAACGGTTTATACAGCAAAAAAAATGTGAATGTTAAAGGCAACTGTATATGAAAAATACAGAATCATCAATAATATTCCCAGTGACATATTTCCTAGATTAGTCAATTTTAAGTTTCTTTGCTAAGCCTCTTCAAACGTGAGGTATACATCGCTGGAAAGAACAAGACTAGAGCTCTCAATCAAGCTATAAACGGTTTATATAGCGACAAAAATGTGAAAGTTAAATGCAACTGTATATGAAAAATACAGAATCATCAAAAATATTCCCAGTGACATATTTCTTAGATTAGTCAATTTTAAGTTTCTTTCCTAAGCCTCTTCAAACGAGAGGTATACATCGCTGAAAATAACAAGACTAGAGCTCTCAATCAAGCTATAAACGGTTTATATAGCGTGAAAAATGTGAAAGTTAAATGCAACTGTATATGAAAAATACAGAATCATCAAAAATATTCCCAGTGACATATTACTTAGATTAGTCAATTTTAAATTTCTTTCCTAAGCCTCTTCAAACGAGAGGTATACATCGCTGGAAAGAACAAGACTAGAGCTCTCAATCAAGCTATAAACGGTTTATATAGCGAGAAAAATGTGAAAGTTAAATGCAACTGTATATGAAAAATACAGAATCATCAAAAATATTCCCAGTGACATATTTCTTAGATTAGTCAATTTTAAGTTTCTTTCCTAAGCCTCTTCAAACGAGAAGTATACATCGCTGGAAAGAACAAGACTAGAGCTCTCAATCAAGCTATAAACGGTTTATATAGCGAGAAAAATGTGAAAGTTAAATGCAACTGTATATGAAAAATACAGAATCATCAAAAATATTCCCAGTGACATATTTCTTAGATTAGTCAATTTTAAGTTTCTTTCCTAAGCCTCTTCAAACGAGAGGTATACATCGCTGGAAAGAACAAGACTAGAGCTCTCAATCAAGCTATAACCGGTTTATACAGCGAAAAAAATGTGACTGTATATGTAAAATACAGAATCATCAAAAATATTCCCAGTGACATATTTCTTAGATTAGTCAATTTTAAGTTTCTTTCCTAAGCCTCTTCAAACGAGAGGTATACATCGCTGGAAAGAACAAGACTAGAGCTCTCAATCAAGCTATAACCGGTTTATACAGCGAAAAAAATGTGACTGTATATGAAAAATACAGAATCATCAAAAATATTCCCAGTGACATATTTCTTAGATTAGTCAATTTTAAGTTTCTTTCCTAAGCCTCTTCAAACGAGAGGTATACATCGCTGGAAAGAACAAGACTAGAGCTCTCAATCAAGCTATAAACGGTTTATATAGCGAGAAAAATGTGAAAGTTAAATGCAACTGTACATGAAAAATACAGAATCATCAAAAATATTCCCAGTGACATATTTCTTAGATTAGTCAATTTTAAGTTTCTTTCCTAAGCCTCTTCAAACGAGAGGTATACATCGCTGGAAAGAACAAGACTAGAGCACTCAACCAAACTATAAACGGTTTATACAGCAAAAAAAAAAAAATAAAAGTTAAAGGCAACTGTATATGAAAAATACATATTTCTTAGAATAGTCAATTTTAAGTTTCTCTCCTAAGAATCTTCAAACGAGGGGTATACATCGCTGGAGAGAACAAGACTAAAGCTCTCTATCAAGCTATAAACGGTTTATATAGCGAAAAAATGTGAAAGTTAAATGCAACTATATATGAAAAATACAGAATCATCAAAAATATTCCCAGTGACATATTTCCTATATTAGTCAATTTTAATTACATTTCCTAAGCCTCTTCAAACGACAGGTATACATCGCAGGAAAGGAAAAGAAAAGGGCACTATATCAAGCTATAAACGGTTTATACAGCGAAAAAAATGTGAATGTTAAATGCAACTGTATATGAAAAATGCAGAGTACAGAGACATATTTCTTAGATTAGTCAATTTTAAGTTTCTTTGCTAAGCCTCTTTAAACGAGAGGTATACATTGCTGGAAAGAACAAGACTACAGCTTTCAATCAAGCTACAAACGGTTTATACAGCGAAAAAAATGTGACTGTATATGAAAAATACAGAATCATCAATAATATTCCCAGTGACATATTTCTTAGATTAGTCAATTTTAAATTTCTTTCCTAAGCCTCTTCAAACGAGAGGTATACATCGCTGGAAAGAACAAGACTAGAACTCTCAATCAAGCTATAAACGGTTTATATAGCGAGAAAAATGTGAAAGTTAAATGCAACTGTATATGAAAAATACAGAATCATCAAAAATATTCCCAGTGACATATTTCTTAGATTAGTCAATTTTAAGTTTCTTTCCTAAGCCTCTTCAAACGAGAGGTATACATCGCTGGAAAGAACAAGACTAGAGCTCTCAATCAAGCTATAACCGGTTTATACAGCGAAAAAAATGTGAATGTTAAATGCAGCTGTATACGAAAAATACAGAATCATCAATAATATTCCCTGTGACAAATTTCTTAGATTAGTCAATTTTAAGTTTCTCTCCTAAGTCTCTTCAAACGAGGGGTATACATCGCTGGAAAGAACAAGACTAGAGCTCTCAATCAAGCTATAAACGGTTTATGCAGCAAAAAAAATGTGAAAGTTAAATGCAACTGTATATGAAAAATACAGAATCATCAACAATATTCCCAGTGACATATTTCTTAGATTAGTCAATTTTAAGTTTTTTTCCTAAGCCTCTTCAAACGAGAGGTATACATCGCTGGAAAGAACAAGACTAGAGCACTCAACCAAGCTATAAACGGTTTATACAGCAAAAAAAATTAAAAGTTAAAGGCAACTGTATATGAAAAATACATATTTCTTAGATTAGTCAATTATAACTTTCTCTCCTAAGTATCTTCAAACGAGGGGTATACATCGCTGGAGAGAACAAGACTAAAGCTCTCAATCAAGCTATAAACGGTTTATATAGCGAAAAAATGTGAAAGTTAAATGCAACTATATATGAAAAATACAGAATCACCAAAAATATTCCCAGTGACATATTTCCTATATTAGTCAATTTTAATTACATTTCCTAAGCCTCTTCAAACGACAGGTATACATCGCAGGAAAGGAAAACATAAGGGCACTATATCAAGCTATAAACGGTTTATACAGCGAAAAAAATGTAAAAGTTAAATGCAACTGTATATGAAAAATACAGAATCATCAACAATATTCCCAGTGACATATTTCTTAGATTAGTCAATTTTAAGTTTCTTTCCTAAGCCTCTTAAACCAAGAGGTATACAGTGCTGGAAAGAACACGACCACAGCTTTCAATCAAGCTATAAACGGTTTATATAGCGAGAAAAATGTGAAAGTTAAATGCAACTGTATATGAAAAATACAGAATCATCAACAATATTCCCAGTGACATATTTCTTAGATTAGTCAATTTTAAGTTTTTTTCCTAAGCCTCTTCAAACGAGAGGTATACATCGCTGGAAAGAACAAGACTAGAGCACTCAACCAAGCTATAAACGGTTTATACAGCAAAAAAAATTAAAAGTTAAAGGCAACTGTATATGAAAAATACATATTTCTTAGATTAGTCAATTATAACTTTCTCTCCTAAGTATCTTCAAACGAGGGGTATACATCGCTGGAGAGAACAAGACTAAAGCTCTCAATCAAGCTATAAACGGTTTATATAGCGAAAAAATGTGAAAGTTAAATGCAACTATATATGAAAAATACAGAATCATCAAAAATATTCCCAGTGACATATTTCCTATATTAGTCAATTTTAATTACATTTCCTAAGCCTCTTCAAACGACAGGTATACATCGCAGGAAAGGAAAAGAAAAGGGCACTATATCAAGCTATAAACGGTTTATACAGCGAAAAAAATGTGAATGTTAAATGCAACTGTATATGAAAAATGCAGAGTACAGAGACATATTTCTTAGATTAGTCAATTTTAAGTTTCTTTGCTAAGCCTCTTTAAACGAGAGGTATACATTGCTGGAAAGAACAAGACTACAGCTTTCAATCAAGCTACAAACGGTTTATACAGCGAAAAAAATGTGACTGTATATGAAAAATACAGAATCATCAATAATATTCCCAGTGACATATTTCTTAGATTAGTCAATTTTAAATTTCTTTCCTAAGCCTCTTCAAACGAGAGGTATACATCGCTGGAAAGAACAAGACTAGAACTCTCAATCAAGCTATAAACGGTTTATATAGCGAGAAAAATGTGAAAGTTAAATGCAACTGTATATGAAAAATACAGAATCATCAAAAATATTCCCAGTGACATATTTCTTAGATTAGTCAATTTTAAGTTTCTTTCCTAAGCCTCTTCAAACGAGAGGTATACATCGCTGGAAAGAACAAGACTAGAGCTCTCAATCAAGCTATAACCGGTTTATACAGCGAAAAAAATGTGAATGTTAAATGCAGCTGTATACGAAAAATACAGAATCATCAATAATATTCCCTGTGACAAATTTCTTAGATTAGTCAATTTTAAGTTTCTCTCCTAAGTCTCTTCAAACGAGGGGTATACATCGCTGGAAAGAACAAGACGAGAGCTCTCAATCAAGCTATAAACGGTTTATGCAGCAAAAAAAATGTGAAAGTTAAATGCAACTGTATATGAAAAATACAGAATCATCAACAATATTCCCAGTGACATATTTCTTAGATTAGTCAATTTTAAGTTTTTTTCCTAAGCCTCTTCAAACGAGAGGTATACATCGCTGGAAAGAACAAGACTAGAGCACTCAACCAAGCTATAAACGGTTTATACAGCAAAAAAAATTAAAAGTTAAAGGCAACTGTATATGAAAAATACATATTTCTTAGATTAGTCAATTATAACTTTCTCTCCTAAGTATCTTCAAACGAGGGGTATACATCGCTGGAGAGAACAAGACTAAAGCTCTCAATCAAGCTATAAACGGTTTATATAGCGAAAAAATGTGAAAGTTAAATGCAACTATATATGAAAAATACAGAATCACCAAAAATATTCCCAGTGACATATTTCCTATATTAGTCAATTTTAATTACATTTCCTAAGCCTCTTCAAACGACAGGTATACATCGCAGGAAAGGAAAACATAAGGGCACTATATCAAGCTATAAACGGTTTATACAGCGAAAAAAATGTAAAAGTTAAATGCAACTGTATATGAAAAATACAGAATCATCAACAATATTCCCAGTGACATATTTCTTAGATTAGTCAATTTTAAGTTTCTTTCCTAAGCCTCTTAAACCAAGAGGTATACAGTGCTGGAAAGAACACGACCACAGCTTTCAATCAAGCTATAAACGGTTTATATAGCGAGAAAAATGTGAAAGTTAAATGCAACTGTATATGAAAAATACAGAATCATCAACAATATTCCCAGTGACATATTTCTTAGATTAGTCAATTTTAAGTTTTTTTCCTAAGCCTCTTCAAACGAGAGGTATACATCGCTGGAAAGAACAAGACTAGAGCACTCAACCAAGCTATAAACGGTTTATACAGCAAAAAAAATTAAAAGTTAAAGGCAACTGTATATGAAAAATACATATTTCTTAGATTAGTCAATTATAACTTTCTCTCCTAAGTATCTTCAAACGAGGGGTATACATCGCTGGAGAGAACAAGACTAAAGCTCTCAATCAAGCTATAAACGGTTTATATAGCGAAAAAATGTGAAAGTTAAATGCAACTATATATGAAAAATACAGAATCATCAAAAATATTCCCAGTGACATATTTCCTATATTAGTCAATTTTAATTACATTTCCTAAGCCTCTTCAAACGACAGGTATACATCGCAGGAAAGGAAAACATAAGGGCACTATATCAAGCTATAAACGGTTTATACAGCGAAAAAAATGTAAAAGTTAAATGCAACTGTATATGAAAAATACAGAATCATCAACAATATTCCCAGTGACATATTTCTTAGATTAGTCAATTTTAAGTTTCTTTCCTAAGCCTCTTAAACCAAGAGGTATACAGTGCTGGAAAGAACACGACCACAGCTTTCAATCAAGCTATAAACGGTTTATACAGCAAAAAAAATGTGAATGTTAAATGCAACTGTATATGAAAAATACAGAATCATCAAAAATATTCCCAGTGACATATTTCTTAGATTAGTCAATTTTAAGTTTCTTTCCTAAGCCTCTTCAAACGAGAGGTATACATCGCTGGAAAGAACAAGACTAGAGCTCTCAATCAAGCTATAACCGGTTAATACAGCGAAAAAAATGTGACTGTATATGAAAAATACAGAATCATCAATAATATTCCCAGCGACATATTTCTTAGATTAGTCAATTTTAAATTTCTTTCCTAAGCCTCTTCAAACGCGAGGTATACATCGCTGGAAAGAACAAGACTAGAGCTCTCAATCAAGCTATAAACGGTTTATATAGCGAGAAAAATGTGAAAGTTAAATGCAACTGTATATGAAAAATACAGAATCATCAAAAATATTCCCAGTGACATATTTCTTAGATTAGTCAATTTTAAGTTTCTTTCCTAAGCCTCTTCAAACGAGAGGTATACATCGCTGGAAAGAACAAGACTAGAGCTCTCAATCAAGCTATAACCGGTTTATACAGCGAAAAAAATGTGAATGTTAAATGTAGCTGTATACGAAAAATACAGAATCATCAATAATATTCCCTGTGACATATTTCTTAGATTAGTCAATTTTAAGTTTCTCTCCTAAGTCTCTTCAAACGAGGGGTATACATCGCTGGAAAGAACAAGACTAGAGCTCTCAATCAAGCTATAAACGGTTTATATAGCGAAAAAATGTGAAAGTTAAATGCAACTATATATGAAAAATACAGAATCATCAAAAATATTCCCAGTGACATATTTCCTATATTAGTCAATTTTAATTACATTTCCTAAGCCTCTTCAAACGACAGGTATACATCGCAGGAAAGGAAAAGAAAAGGGCACTATATCAAGCTATAAACGGTTTATATAGCGAAAAAAATGTGAATGTTAAATGCAACTGTATATGAAAAATGCAGAGTACAGAGACATATTTCTTAGATTAGTCAATTTTAAGTTTCTTTGCTAAGCCTCTTTAAACGAGAGGTATACATTGCTGGAAAGAACAAGACTACAGCATTCAATCAAGCTACAAACGGTTTATACAGCGAAAAAAATGTGACTGTATATGAAAAATACAGAATCATCAATAATATTCCCAGTGACATATTTCTTAGATTAGTCAATTTTAAATTTCTTTCCTAAGCCTCTTCAAACGAGAGGTATACATCGCTGGAAAGAACAAGACTAGAGCACTCAATCAAGCTATAAACGGTTTATATAGCGAGAAAAATGTGAAAGTTAAATGCAACTGTATATGAAAAATACAGAATCATCAAAAATATTCCCAGTGACATATTTCTTAGATTAGTCAATTTTAAGTTTCTTTCCTAAGCCTCTTCAAACGAGAGGTATACATCGCTGGAAAGAACAAGACTAGAGCTCTCAATCAAGCTATAACCGGTTTATACAGCGAAAAAAATGTGAATGTTAAATGCAGCTGTATACGAAAAATACAGAATCATCAATAATATTCCCTGTGACATATTTCTTAGATTAGTCAATTTTAAGTTTCTCTCCTAAGTCTCTTCAAACGAGGGGTATACATCGCTGGAAAGAACAAGACTAGAGCTCTCAATCAAGCTATAAACGGTTTATGCAGCAAAAAAAAATGTGAAAGTTAAATGCAACTGTATATGAAAAATACAGAATCATCAACAATATTCCCAGTGACATATTTCTTAGATTAGTCAATTTTAAGTTTTTTTCCTAAGCCTCTTCAAACGAGAGGTATACATCGCTGGAAAGAACAAGACTAGAGCACTCAACCAAGCTATAAACGGTTTATACAGAAAAAAAAAAAAAATTAAAAGTTAAAGGCAACTGTATATGAAAAATACATATTTCTTAGATTAGTCAATTTTAAGTTTCTCTCCTAAGTATCTTCAAACGAGGGGTATACATCGCTGGAGAGAACAAGACTAAAGCTCTCAATCAAGCTATAAACGGTTTATATAGCGAAAAAATGTGAAAGTTAAATGCAACTATATATGAAAAATACAGAATCATCAAAAATATTTCCAGTGACATATTTCCTATATCAGTCAATTTTAATTACATTTCCTAAGCCTCTTCAAACGACAGGTATACATCGCAGGAAAGGAAAACATAAGGGCACTATATCAAGCTATAAACGGTTTATACAGCGAAAAAAATGTAAAAGTTAAATGCAACTGTATATGAAAAATACAGAATCATCAACAATATTCCCAGTGACATATTTCTTAGATTAGTCAATTTTAAGTTTCTTTCCTAAGCCTCTTAAACCAAGAGGTATACAGTGCTGGAAAGAACACGACCACAGCTTTCAATTAAGCTATAAACGGTTTATACAGCAAAAAAAATGTGAATGTTAAATGCAACTGTATATGAAAAATACAGAATCATCAATAATATTCCCAGTGACATATTTCTTAGATTAGTCAATTTTAAGTTTCTTTGCTAAGCCTCTTCAAACGAGAGGTATACATCGCTGGAAAGAACAAGACTAGAGCTCTCAATCAAGCTATAAACGGTTTATATAGCGTGAAAAATGTGAAAGTTAAATGCAACTGTATATGAAAAATACAGAATCATCAAAAATATTCCCAGTGACATATTACTTAGATTAGTCAATTTTAAATTTCTTTCCTAAGCCTCTTCAAACGAGAGGTATACATCGCTGGAAAGAACAAGACTAGAGCTCTCAATCAAGCTATAAACGGTTTATATAGCGAGAAAAATGTGAAAGTTAAATGCAACTGTATATGAAAAATACAGAATCATCAAAAATATTCCCAGTGACATATTTCTTAGATTAGTCAATTTTAAGTTTCTTTCCTAAGCCTCTTCAAACGAGAAGTATACATCGCTGGAAAGAACAAGACTAGAGCTCTCAATCAAGCTATAAACGGTTTATATAGCGAGAAAAATGTGAAAGTTAAATGCAACTGTATATGAAAAATACAGAATCATCAAAAATATTCCCAGTGACATATTTCTTAGATTAGTCAATTTTAAGTTTCTTTCCTAAGCCTCTTCAAACGAGAGGTATACATCGCTGGAAAGAACAAGACTAGAGCTCTCAATCAAGCTATAACCGGTTTATACAGCGAAAAAAATGTGACTGTATATGTAAAATACAGAATCATCAAAAATATTCCCAGTGACATATTTCTTAGATTAGTCAATTTTAAGTTTCTTTCCTAAGCCTCTTCAAACGAGAGGTATACATCGCTGGAAAGAACAAGACTAGAACTCTCAATCAAGCTATAAACGGTTTATATAGCGAGAAAAATGTGAAAGTTAAATGCAACTGTAATGAAAAATACAGAATCATCAAAAATATTCCCAGTGACATATTTCTTAGATTAGTCAATTTTAAGTTTCTTTCCTAAGCCTCTTCAAACGAGAGGTATACATCGCTGGAAAGAACAAGACTAGAGCACTCAACCAAACTATAAACGGTTTATACAGCAAAAAAAAAAAGTAAATGTTAAAGGCAACTGTATATGAAAAATACATATTTCTTAGAATAGTCAATTTTAAGTTTCTCTCCTAAGAATCTTCAAACGAGGGGTATACATCGCTGGAGAGAACAAGACTAAAGCTCTCTATCAAGCTATAAACGGTTTATATAGCGAAAAAATGTGAAAGTTAAATGCAACTATATATGAAAAATACAGAATCATCAAAAATATTCCCAGTGACATATTTCCTATATTAGTCAATTTTAATTACATTTCCTAAGCCTCTTCAAACGACAGGTATACATCGCAGGAAAGGAAAAGAAAAGGGCACTATATCAAGCTATAAACGGTTTATACAGCGAAAAAAATGTGAATGTTAAATGCAACTGTATATGAAAAATGCAGAGTACAGAGACATATTTCTTAGATTAGTCAATTTTAAGTTTCTTTGCTAAGCCTCTTTAAACGAGAGGTATACATTGCTGGAAAGAACAAGACTACAGCTTTCAATCAAGCTACAAACGGTTTATACAGCGAAAAAAATGTGACTGTATATGAAAAATACAGAATCATCAATAATATTCCCAGTGACATATTTCTTAGATTAGTCAATTTTAAATTTCTTTCCTAAGCCTCTTCAAACGAGAGGTATACATCGCTGGAAAGAACAAGACTAGAGCTCTCAATCAAGCTATAAACGGTTTATATAGCGAGAAAAATGTGAAAGTTAAATGCAACTGTATATGAAAAATACAGAATCATCAAAAATATTCCCAGTGACATATTTCTTAGATTAGTCAATTTTAAGTTTCTTTCCTAAGCCTCTTCAAATGAGAGGTATACATCGCTGGAAAGAACAAGACTAGAGCTCTCAATCAAGCTATAACCGGTTTATACAGCGAAAAAAATGTGAATGTTAAATGCAGCTGTATACGAAAAATACAGAATCATCAATAATATTCCCTGTGACATATTTCTTAGATTAGTCAATTTTAAGTTTCTCTCCTAAGTCTCTTCAAACGAGGGGTATACATCGCTGGAAAGAACAAGACTAGAGCTCTCAATCAAGCTATAAACGGTTTATGCAGCAAAAAAAATGTGAAAGTTAAATGCAACTGTATATGAAAAATACAGAATCATCAAAAATATTCCCAGTGACATATTTCTTAGATTAGTCAATTTTAAGTTTTTTTCCTAAGCCTCTTCAAACGAGAGGTATACATCGCTGGAAAGAACAAGACTAGAGCACTCAACCAAGCTATAAACGGTTTATACAGCAAAAAAAAAAAAATTAAAAGTTAAAGGCAACTGTATATGAAAAATACATATTTCTTAGATTAGTCAATTTTAAGTTTCTCTCCTAAGTATCTTCAAACGAGGGGTATACATCGCTGGAGAGAACAAGACTAAAGCTCTCAATCAAGCTATAAACGGTTTATATAGCGAAAAAATGTGAAAGTTAAATGCAACTATATATGAAAAATACAGAATCATCAAAAATATTCCCAGTGACATATTTCCTATATTAGTCAATTTTAATTACATTTCCTAAGCCTCTTCAAACGACAGGTATACATCGCAGGAAAGGAAAACATAAGGGCACTATATCAAGCTATAAACGGTTTATACAGCGAAAAAAATGTAAAAGTTAAATGCAACTGTATATGAAAAATACAGAATCATCAACAATATTCCCAGTGACATATTTCTTAGATTAGTCAATTTTAAGTTTCTTTCCTAAGCCTCTTAAACCAAGAGGTATACAGTGCTGGAAAGAACACGACCACAGCTTTCAATCAAGCTATAAACGGTTTATACAGCAAAAAAAATGTGAATGTTAAATGCAACTGTATATGAAAAATACAGAATCATCAATAATATTCCCAGTGACATATTTCTTAGATTAGTCAATTTTAAGTTTCTTTGCTAAGCCTCTTCAAACGAGAGGTATACATCGCTGGAAAGAACAAGACTAGAGCTCTCAATCAAGCTATAAACGGTTTATATAGCGAGAAAAATGTGAAAGTTAAATGCAACTGTATATGAAAAATACAGAATCATCAAAAATATTCCCAGTGACATATTTCTTAGATTAGTCAATTTTAAATTTCTTTCCTAAGCCTCTTCAAACGAGAGGTATACATCGCTGGAAAGAACAAGACTAGAGCTCTCAATCAAGCTATAAACGGTTTATATAGCGAGAAAAATGTGAAAGTTAAATGCAACTGTATATGAAAAATACAGAATCATCAAAAATATTCCCAGTGACATATTTCTTAGATTAGTCAATTTTAAGTTTCTTTCCTAAGCCTCTTCAAACGAGAGGTATACATCGCTGAAAATAACAAGACTAGAGCTCTCAATCAAGCTATAAACGGTTTATATAGCGTGAAAAATGTGAAAGTTAAATGCAACTGTATATGAAAAATACAGAATCATCAAAAATATTCCCAGTGACATATTACTTAGATTAGTCAATTTTAAATTTCTTTCCTAAGCCTCTTCAAACGAGAGGTATACATCGCTGGAAAGAACAAGACTAGAGCTCTCAATCAAGCTATAAACGGTTTATATAGCGAGAAAAATGTGAAAGTTAAATGCAACTGTATATGAAAAATACAGAATCATCAAAAATATTCCCAGTGACATATTTCTTAGATTAGTCAATTTTAAGTTTCTTTCCTAAGCCTCTTCAAACGAGAAGTATACATCGCTGGAAAGAACAAGACTAGAGCTCTCAATCAAGCTATAAACGGTTTATATAGCGAGAAAAATGTGAAAGTTAAATGCAACTGTATATGAAAAATACAGAATCATCAAAAATATTCCCAGTGACATATTTCTTAGATTAGTCAATTTTAAGTTTCTTTCCTAAGCCTCTTCAAACGAGAGGTATACATCGCTGGAAAGAACAAGACTAGAGCTCTCAATCAAGCTATAACCGGTTTATACAGCGAAAAAAATGTGACTGTATATGTAAAATACAGAATCATCAAAAATATTCCCAGTGACATATTTCTTAGATTAGTCAATTTTAAGTTTCTTTCCTAAGCCTCTTCAAACGAGAGGTATACATCGCTGGAAAGAACAAGACTAGAACTCTCAATCAAGCTATAAACGGTTTATATAGCGAGAAAAATGTGAAAGTTAAATGCAACTGTAATGAAAAATACAGAATCATCAAAAATATTCCCAGTGACATATTTCTTAGATTAGTCAATTTTAAGTTTCTTTCCTAAGCCTCTTCAAACGAGAGGTATACATCGCTGGAAAGAACAAGACTAGAGCACTCAACCAAACTATAAACGGTTTATACAGCAAAAAAAAAAAAGTAAATGTTAAAGGCAACTGTATATGAAAAATACATATTTCTTAGAATAGTCAATTTTAAGTTTCTCTCCTAAGAATCTTCAAACGAGGGGTATACATCGCTGGAGAGAACAAGACTAAAGCTCTCTATCAAGCTATAAACGGTTTATATAGCGAAAAAATGTGAAAGTTAAATGCAACTATATATGAAAAATACAGAATCATCAAAAATATTCCCAGTGACATATTTCCTATATTAGTCAATTTTAATTACATTTCCTAAGCCTCTTCAAACGACAGGTATACATCGCAGGAAAGGAAAAGAAAAGGGCACTATATCAAGCTATAAACGGTTTATACAGCGAAAAAAATGTGAATGTTAAATGCAACTGTATATGAAAAATGCAGAGTACAGAGACATATTTCTTAGATTAGTCAATTTTAAGTTTCTTTGCTAAGCCTCTTTAAACGAGAGGTATACATTGCTGGAAAGAACAAGACTACAGCTTTCAATCAAGCTACAAACGGTTTATACAGCGAAAAAAATGTGACTGTATATGAAAAATACAGAATCATCAATAATATTCCCAGTGACATATTTCTTAGATTAGTCAATTTTAAATTTCTTTCCTAAGCCTCTTCAAACGAGAGGTATACATCGCTGGAAAGAACAAGACTAGAGCTCTCAATCAAGCTATAAACGGTTTATATAGCGAGAAAAATGTGAAAGTTAAATGCAACTGTATATGAAAAATACAGAATCATCAAAAATATTCCCAGTGACATATTTCTTAGATTAGTCAATTTTAAGTTTCTTTCCTAAGCCTCTTCAAATGAGAGGTATACATCGCTGGAAAGAACAAGACTAGAGCTCTCAATCAAGCTATAACCGGTTTATACAGCGAAAAAAATGTGAATGTTAAATGCAGCTGTATACGAAAAATACAGAATCATCAATAATATTCCCTGTGACATATTTCTTAGATTAGTCAATTTTAAGTTTCTCTCCTAAGTCTCTTCAAACGAGGGGTATACATCGCTGGAAAGAACAAGACTAGAGCTCTCAATCAAGCTATAAACGGTTTATGCAGCAAAAAAAATGTGAAAGTTAAATGCAACTGTATATGAAAAATACAGAATCATCAAAAATATTCCCAGTGACATATTTCTTAGATTAGTCAATTTTAAGTTTTTTTCCTAAGCCTCTTCAAACGAGAGGTATACATCGCTGGAAAGAACAAGACTAGAGCACTCAACCAAGCTATAAACGGTTTATACAGCAAAAAAAAAAAAATTAAAAGTTAAAGGCAACTGTATATGAAAAATACATATTTCTTAGATTAGTCAATTTTAAGTTTCTCTCCTAAGTATCTTCAAACGAGGGGTATACATCGCTGGAGAGAACAAGACTAAAGCTCTCAATCAAGCTATAAACGGTTTATATAGCGAAAAAATGTGAAAGTTAAATGCAACTATATATGAAAAATACAGAATCATCAAAAATATTCCCAGTGACATATTTCCTATATTAGTCAATTTTAATTACATTTCCTAAGCCTCTTCAAACGACAGGTATACATCGCAGGAAAGGAAAACATAAGGGCACTATATCAAGCTATAAACGGTTTATACAGCGAAAAAAATGTAAAAGTTAAATGCAACTGTATATGAAAAATACAGAATCATCAACAATATTCCCAGTGACATATTTCTTAGATTAGTCAATTTTAAGTTTCTTTCCTAAGCCTCTTAAACCAAGAGGTATACAGTGCTGGAAAGAACACGACCACAGCTTTCAATCAAGCTATAAACGGTTTATACAGCAAAAAAAATGTGAATGTTAAATGCAACTGTATATGAAAAATACAGAATCATCAATAATATTCCCAGTGACATATTTCTTAGATTAGTCAATTTTAAGTTTCTTTGCTAAGCCTCTTCAAACGAGAGGTATACATCGCTGGAAAGAACAAGACTAGAGCTCTCAATCAAGCTATAAACGGTTTATATAGCGAGAAAAATGTGAAAGTTAAATGCAACTGTATATGAAAAATACAGAATCATCAAAAATATTCCCAGTGACATATTTCTTAGATTAGTCAATTTTAAATTTCTTTCCTAAGCCTCTTCAAACGAGAGGTATACATCGCTGGAAAGAACAAGACTAGAGCTCTCAATCAAGCTATAAACGGTTTATATAGCGAGAAAAATGTGAAAGTTAAATGCAACTGTATATGAAAAATACAGAATCATCAAAAATATTCCCAGTGACATATTTCTTAGATTAGTCAATTTTAAGTTTCTTTCCTAAGCCTCTTCAAACGAGAGGTATACATCGCTGAAAATAACAAGACTAGAGCTCTCAATCAAGCTATAACCGGTTTATACAGCGAAAAAAATGTGACTGTATATGAAAAATACAGAATCATCAATAATATTCCCAGTGACATATTTCTTAGATTAGTCAATTTTAAATTTCTTTCCTAAGCCTCTTCAAACGAGAGGTATACATCGCTGGAAAGAACAAGACTAGAGCTCTCAATCAAGCTATAAACGGTTTATATAGCGAGAAAAATGTGAAAGTTAAATGCAACTTTATATGAAAAATACAGAATCATCAAAAATATTCCCAGTGACATATTTCTTAGATTAGTCAATTTTAAGTTTCTTTCCTAAGCCTCTTCAAACGAGAGGTATACATCGCTGGAAAGAACAAGACTAGAGCTCTCAATCAAGCTATAACCGGTTTATACAGCGAAAAAAATGTGAATGTTAAATGCAGCTGTATACGAAAAATACAGAATCATCAATAATATTCCCTGTGACATATTTCTTAGATTAGTCAATTTTAAGTTTCTCTCCTAAGTCTCTTCAAACGAGGGGTATACATCGCTGGAAAGAACAAGACTAGAGCTCTCAATCAAGCTATAAACGGTTTATGCAGCAAAAAAAATGTGAAAGTTAAATGCAACTGTATATGAAAAATACAGAATCATCAATAATATTCCCTGTGACATATTTCTTAGATTAGTCAATTTTAAGTTTCTCTCCTAAGTCTCTTCAAACGAGGGGTATACATCGCTGGAAAGAACAAGACTAGAGCTCTCAATCAAGCTATAACCGGTTTATACAGCGAAAAAAATGTGACTGTATATGAAAAATACAGAATCATCAATAATATTCCCAGTGACATATTTCTTAGATTAGTCAATTTTAAATTTCTTTCCTAAGCCTCTTCAAACGAGAGGTATACATCGCTGGAAAGAACAAGACTAGAGCACTCTACCAAGCTATAAACGGTTTATACAGCAAAAAAAAAAAAAAATTAAAAGTTAAAGGCAACTGTATATGAAAAATACATATTTCTTAGATTAGTCAATTTTAAGTTTCTCTCCTAAGTATCTTCAAACGAGGGGTATACATCGCTGGAGAGAACAAGACTAAAGCTCTCAATCAAGCTATAAACGGTTTATATAGCGAAAAAATGTGAAAGTTAAATGCAACTATATATGAAAAATACAGAATCATCAAAAATATTCCCAGTGACATATTTCCTATATTAGTCAATTTTAATTACATTTCCTAAGCCTCTTCAAACGACATGTATACATCGCAGGAAAGGAAAACATAAGGGCACTATATCAAGCTATAAACGGTTTATACAGCGAAAAAAATGTGAAAGTTAAATGCAACTATATATGAAAAATACAGAATCATCAAAAATATTCCCAGTGACATATTTCCTATATTAGTCAATTTTAATTACATTTCCTAAGCCTCTTCAAACGACAGGTATACATCGCAGGAAAGGAAAAGATAAGGGCACTAAATCAAGCTATAAACGGTTTATATAGAGAAAAAAATGTAAAAGTTAAATGCAACTGTATATGAAAAATACAAAATCATCAACAATATTCCCAGTGACATATTTCTTAGATTAGTCAATTTTAAGTTTCTTTGCTAAGCCTCTTCAAACGAGATTTATACATCGCTGGAAAGAACAAGACTAGAGCTCTCAATCAAGCTATAAACGGTTTATATAGCGTGAAAAATGTGAAAGTTAAATGCAACTGTATATGAAAAATACAGAATCATCAAAAATATTCCCAGTGACATATTTCTTAGATTAGTCAATTTTAAATTTCTTTCCTAAGCCTCTTCAAACGAGAGGTATACATCGCTGGAAAGAACAAGACTAGAGCTCTCAATCAAGCTATAAACGGTTTATATAGCGAGAAAAATGTGAAAGTTAAATGCAACTGTATATGAAAAATACAGAATCATCAAAAATATTCCCAGTGACATATTTCTTAGATTAGTCAATTTTAAGTTTCTTTCCTAAGCCTCTTCAAACGAGAAGTATACATCGCTGGAAAGAACAAGACTAGAGCTCTCAATCAAGCTATAAACGGTTTATATAGCGAGAAAAATGTGAAAGTTAAATGCAACTGTATATGAAAAATACAGAATCATCAAAAATATTCCCAGTGACATATTTCTTAGATTAGTCAATTTTAAGTTTCTTTCCTAAGCCTCTTCAAACGAGAGGTATACATCGCTGGAAAGAACAAGACTAGAGCTCTCAATCAAGCTATAACCGGTTTATACAGCGAAAAAAATGTGACTGTATATGTAAAATACAGAATCATCAAAAATATTCCCAGTGACATATTTCTTAGATTAGTCAATTTTAAGTTTCTTTCCTAAGCCTCTTCAAACGAGAGGTATACATCGCTGGAAAGAACAAGACTAGAACTCTCAATCAAGCTATAAACGGTTTATATAGCGAGAAAAATGTGAAAGTTAAATGCAACTGTAATGAAAAATACAGAATCATCAAAAATATTCCCAGTGACATATTTCTTAGATTAGTCAATTTTAAGTTTCTTTCCTAAGCCTCTTCAAACGAGAGGTATACATCGCTGGAAAGAACAAGACTAGAGCACTCAACCAAACTATAAACGGTTTATACAGCAAAAAAAAAAAGTAAATGTTAAAGGCAACTGTATATGAAAAATACATATTTCTTAGAATAGTCAATTTTAAGTTTCTCTCCTAAGAATCTTCAAACGAGGGGTATACATCGCTGGAGAGAACAAGACTAAAGCTCTCTATCAAGCTATAAACGGTTTATATAGCGAAAAAATGTGAAAGTTAAATGCAACTATATATGAAAAATACAGAATCATCAAAAATATTCCCAGTGACATATTTCCTATATTAGTCAATTTTAATTACATTTCCTAAGCCTCTTCAAACGACAGGTATACATCGCAGGAAAGGAAAAGAAAAGGGCACTATATCAAGCTATAAACGGTTTATACAGCGAAAAAAATGTAAAAGTTAAATTCAAGTGTATATGAAAAATACAGAATCATCAACAATATTCCCGGTGACATATTTCTTAGATTAGTCAATTTTAAGTTTCTTTCCTAAGCCTCTTCAAACGAGAGGTATACATCGCTGGAAAGGACAAGATAAGGGCTCTCAATCAAGCTATAAACGGTTTATACAGCAAAAAAAATGTGAATGTTAAATGCAACTGTATATGAAAAATACAGAATCATCAATAATATTCCCAGTGACATATTTCTTAGATTAGTCAATTTTAAGTTTCTTTGCTAAGCCTCTTCAAACGAGAGGTATACATCGCTGGAAAGAACAAGACTAGAGCTCTCAATCAAGCTATAAACGGTTTATATAGCGAGAAAAATGTGAAAGTTAAATGCAACTGTATATGAAAAATACAGAATCATCAAAAATATTCCCAGTGACATATTTCTTAGATTAGTCAATTTTAAATTTCTTTCCTAAGCCTCTTCAAACGAGAGGTATACATCGCTGGAAAGAACAAGACTAGAGCTCTCAATCAAGCTATAAACGGTTTATATAGCGAGAAAAATGTGAAAGTTAAATGCAACTGTATATGAAAAATACAGAATCATCAAAAATATTCCCAGTGACATATTTCTTAGATTAGTCAATTTTAAGTTTCTTTCCTAAGCCTCTTCAAACGAGAGGTATACATCGCTGAAAATAACAAGACTAGAGCTCTCAATCAAGCTATAACCGGTTTATACAGCGAAAAAAATGTGACTGTATATGAAAAATACAGAATCATCAAAAATATTCCCAGTGACATATTTCTTAGATTAGTCAATTTTAAGTTTCTTTCCTAAGCCTCTTCAAACGAGAGGTATACATCGCTGAAAATAACAAGACTAGAGCTCTCAATCAAGCTATAACCGGTTTATACAGCGAAAAAAATGTGACTGTATATGTAAAATACAGAATCATCAAAAATATTCCCAGTGACATATTTCTTAGATTAGTCAATTTTAAGTTTCTTTCCTAAGCCTCTTCAAACGAGAGGTATACATCGCTGGAAAGAACAAGACTAGAACTCTCAATCAAGCTATAAACGGTTTATATAGCGAGAAAAATGTGAAAGTTAAATGCAACTGTAATGAAAAATACAGAATCATCAAAAATATTCCCAGTGACATATTTCTTAGATTAGTCAATTTTAAGTTTCTTTCCTAAGCCTCTTCAAACGAGAGGTATACATCGCTGGAAAGAACAAGACTAGAGCACTCAACCAAACTATAAACGGTTTATACAGCAAAAAAAAAAAGTAAATGTTAAAGGCAACTGTATATGAAAAATACATATTTCTTAGAATAGTCAATTTTAAGTTTCTCTCCTAAGAATCTTCAAACGAGGGGTATACATCGCTGGAGAGAACAAGACTAAAGCTCTCTATCAAGCTATAAACGGTTTATATAGCGAAAAAATGTGAAAGTTAAATGCAACTATATATGAAAAATACAGAATCATCAAAAATATTCCCAGTGACATATTTCCTATATTAGTCAATTTTAATTACATTTCCTAAGCCTCTTCAAACGACAGGTATACATCGCAGGAAAGGAAAAGAAAAGGGCACTATATCAAGCTATAAACGGTTTATACAGCGAAAAAAATGTAAAAGTTAAATTCAAGTGTATATGAAAAATACAGAATCATCAACAATATTCCCGGTGACATATTTCTTAGATTAGTCAATTTTAAGTTTCTTTCCTAAGCCTCTTCAAACGAGAGGTATACATCGCTGGAAAGGACAAGATAAGGGCTCTCAATCAAGCTATAAACGGTTTATACAGCAAAAAAAATGTGAATGTTAAATGCAACTGTATATGAAAAATACAGAATCATCAATAATATTCCCAGTGACATATTTCTTAGATTAGTCAATTTTAAGTTTCTTTGCTAAGCCTCTTCAAACGAGAGGTATACATCGCTGGAAAGAACAAGACTAGAGCTCTCAATCAAGCTATAAACGGTTTATATAGCGAGAAAAATGTGAAAGTTAAATGCAACTGTATATGAAAAATACAGAATCATCAAAAATATTCCCAGTGACATATTTCTTAGATTAGTCAATTTTAAATTTCTTTCCTAAGCCTCTTCAAACGAGAGGTATACATCGCTGGAAAGAACAAGACTAGAGCTCTCAATCAAGCTATAAACGGTTTATATAGCGAGAAAAATGTGAAAGTTAAATGCAACTGTATATGAAAAATACAGAATCATCAAAAATATTCCCAGTGACATATTTCTTAGATTAGTCAATTTTAAGTTTCTTTCCTAAGCCTCTTCAAACGAGAGGTATACATCGCTGAAAATAACAAGACTAGAGCTCTCAATCAAGCTATAACCGGTTTATACAGCGAAAAAAATGTGACTGTATATGAAAAATACAGAATCATCAATAATATTCCCAGTGACATATTTCTTAGATTAGTCAATTTTAAATTTCTTTCCTAAGCCTCTTCAAACGAGAGGTATACATCGCTGGAAAGAACAAGACTAGAGCTCTCAATCAAGCTATAAACGGTTTATATAGCGAGAAAAATGTGAAAGTTAAATGCAACTTTATATGAAAAATACAGAATCATCAAAAATATTCCCAGTGACATATTTCTTAGATTAGTCAATTTTAAGTTTCTTTCCTAAGCCTCTTCAAACGAGAGGTATACATCGCTGGAAAGAACAAGACTAGAGCTCTCAATCAAGCTATAACCGGTTTATACAGCGAAAAAAATGTGAATGTTAAATGCAGCTGTATACGAAAAATACAGAATCATCAATAATATTCCCTGTGACATATTTCTTAGATTAGTCAATTTTAAGTTTCTCTCCTAAGTCTCTTCAAACGAGGGGTATACATCGCTGGAAAGAACAAGACTAGAGCTCTCAATCAAGCTATAAACGGTTTATACAGCAAAAAAAATGTGAAAGTTAAATGCAACTGTATATGAAAAATACAGAATCATCAATAATATTCCCTGTGACATATTTCTTAGATTAGTCAATTTTAAGTTTCTCTCCTAAGTCTCTTCAAACGAGGGGTATACATCGCTGGAAAGAACAAGACTAGAGCTCTCAATCAAGCTATAACCGGTTTATACAGCGAAAAAAATGTGACTGTATATGAAAAATACAGAATCATCAATAATATTCCCAGTGACATATTTCTTAGATTAGTCAATTTTAAATTTCTTTCCTAAGCCTCTTCAAACGAGAGGTATACATCGCTGGAAAGAACAAGACTAGAGCACTCTACCAAGCTATAAACGGTTTATACAGCAAAAAAAAAAAAAAAATTAAAAGTTAAAGGCAACTGTATATGAAAAATACATATTTCTTAGATTAGTCAATTTTAAGTTTCTCTCCTAAGTATCTTCAAACGAGGGGTATACATCGCTGGAGAGAACAAGACTAAAGCTCTCAATCAAGCTATAAACGGTTTATATAGCGAAAAAATGTGAAAGTTAAATGCAACTATATATGAAAAATACAGAATCATCAAAAATATTCCCAGTGACATATTTCCTATATTAGTCAATTTTAATTACATTTCCTAAGCCTCTTCAAACGACATGTATACATCGCAGGAAAGGAAAACATAAGGGCACTATATCAAGCTATAAACGGTTTATACAGCGAAAAAAATGTGAAAGTTAAATGCAACTATATATGAAAAATACAGAATCATCAAAAATATTCCCAGTGACATATTTCCTATATTAGTCAATTTTAATTACATTTCCTAAGCCTCTTCAAACGACAGGTATACATCGCAGGAAAGGAAAAGATAAGGGCACTAAATCAAGCTATAAACGGTTTATATAGAGAAAAAAATGTAAAAGTTAAATGCAACTGTATATGAAAAATACAAAATCATCAACAATATTCCCAGTGACATATTTCTTAGATTAGTCAATTTTAAGTTTCTTTGCTAAGCCTCTTCAAACGAGATTTATACATCGCTGGAAAGAACAAGACTAGAGCTCTCAATCAAGCTATAAACGGTTTATATAGCGTGAAAAATGTGAAAGTTAAATGCAACTGTATATGAAAAATACAGAATCATCAAAAATATTCCCAGTGACATATTTCTTAGATTAGTCAATTTTAAATTTCTTTCCTAAGCCTCTTCAAACGAGAGGTATACATCGCTGGAAAGAACAAGACTAGAGCTCTCAATCAAGCTATAAACGGTTTATATAGCGAGAAAAATGTGAAAGTTAAATGCAACTGTATATGAAAAATACAGAATCATCAAAAATATTCCCAGTGACATATTTCTTAGATTAGTCAATTTTAAGTTTCTTTCCTAAGCCTCTTCAAACGAGAAGTATACATCGCTGGAAAGAACAAGACTAGAGCTCTCAATCAAGCTATAAACGGTTTATATAGCGAGAAAAATGTGAAAGTTAAATGCAACTGTATATGAAAAATACAGAATCATCAAAAATATTCCCAGTGACATATTTCTTAGATTAGTCAATTTTAAGTTTCTTTCCTAAGCCTCTTCAAACGAGAGGTATACATCGCTGGAAAGAACAAGACTAGAGCTCTCAATCAAGCTATAACCGGTTTATACAGCGAAAAAAATGTGACTGTATATGTAAAATACAGAATCATCAAAAATATTCCCAGTGACATATTTCTTAGATTAGTCAATTTTAAGTTTCTTTCCTAAGCCTCTTCAAACGAGAGGTATACATCGCTGGAAAGAACAAGACTAGAACTCTCAATCAAGCTATAAACGGTTTATATAGCGAGAAAAATGTGAAAGTTAAATGCAACTGTAATGAAAAATACAGAATCATCAAAAATATTCCCAGTGACATATTTCTTAGATTAGTCAATTTTAAGTTTCTTTCCTAAGCCTCTTCAAACGAGAGGTATACATCGCTGGAAAGAACAAGACTAGAGCACTCAACCAAACTATAAACGGTTTATACAGCAAAAAAAAAAAGTAAATGTTAAAGGCAACTGTATATGAAAAATACATATTTCTTAGAATAGTCAATTTTAAGTTTCTCTCCTAAGAATCTTCAAACGAGGGGTATACATCGCTGGAGAGAACAAGACTAAAGCTCTCTATCAAGCTATAAACGGTTTATATAGCGAAAAAATGTGAAAGTTAAATGCAACTATATATGAAAAATACAGAATCATCAAAAATATTCCCAGTGACATATTTCCTATATTAGTCAATTTTAATTACATTTCCTAAGCCTCTTCAAACGACAGGTATACATCGCAGGAAAGGAAAAGAAAAGGGCACTATATCAAGCTATAAACGGTTTATACAGCGAAAAAAATGTAAAAGTTAAATTCAAGTGTATATGAAAAATACAGAATCATCAACAATATTCCCAGTGACATATTTCTTAGATTAGTCAATTTTAAGTTTCTTTCCTAAGCCTCTTCAAACGAGAGGTATACATCGCTGGAAAGGACAAGATAAGGGCTCTCAATCAAGCTATAAACGGTTTATACAGCGAAAAAAATGTGAATGTTAAATGCAACTGTATATGAAAAATACAGAATCATCAATAATATTCCCAGTGACATATTTCTTAGATTAGTCAATTTTAAGTTTCTTTGCTAAGCCTCTTCAAACGAGAGGTATACATCGCTGGAAAGAACAAGACTAGAGCTCTCAATCAAGCTATAAACGGTTTATATAGCGAGAAAAATGTGAAAGTTAAATGCAACTGTATATGAAAAATACAGAATCATCAAAAATATTCCCAGTGACATATTTCTTAGATTAGTCAATTTTAAATTTCTTTCCTAAGCCTCTTCAAACGAGAGGTATACATCGCTGGAAAGAACAAGACTAGAGCTCTCAATCAAGCTATAAACGGTTTATATAGCGAGAAAAATGTGAAAGTTAAATGCAACTGTATATGAAAAATACAGAATCATCAAAAATATTCCCAGTGACATATTTCTTAGATTAGTCAATTTTAAGTTTCTTTCCTAAGCCTCTTCAAACGAGAGGTATACATCGCTGAAAATAACAAGACTAGAGCTCTCAATCAAGCTATAACCGGTTTATACAGCGAAAAAAATGTGACTGTATATGAAAAATACAGAATCATCAATAATATTCCCAGTGACATATTTCTTATATTAGTCAATTGTAAATTTCTTTCCTAAGCCTCTTCAAACGAGAGGTATACATCGCTGGAAAGAACAAGACTAGAGCTCTCAATCAAGCTATAAACGGTTTATATAGCGAGAAAAATGTGAAAGTTAAATGCAACTTTATATGAAAAATACAGAATCATCAAAAATATTCCCAGTGACATATTTCTTAGATTAGTCAATTTTAAGTTTCTTTCCTAAGCCTCTTCAAACGAGAGGTATACATCGCTGGAAAGAACAAGACTAGAGCTCTCAATCAAGCTATAACCGGTTTATACAGCGAAAAAAATGTGAATGTTAAATGCAGCTGTATACGAAAAATACAGAATCATCAATAATATTCCCTGTGACATATTTCTTAGATTAGTCAATTTTAAGTTTCTCTCCTAAGTCTCTTCAAACGAGGGGTATACATCGCTGGAAAGAACAAGACTAGAGCTCTCAATCAAGCTATAAACGGTTTATGCAGCAAAAAAAATGTGAAAGTTAAATGCAACTGTATATGAAAAATACAGAATCATCAACAATATTCCCAGTGACATATTTCTTAGATTAGTCAATTTTAAGTTTTTTTCCTAAGCCTCTTCAAACGAGAGGTATACATCGCTGGAAAGAACAAGACTAGAGCACTCTACCAAGCTATAAACGGTTTATACAGCAAAAAAAAAAAAAAAAATTAAAAGTTAAAGGCAACTGTATATGAAAAATACATATTTCTTAGATTAGTCAATTTTAAGTTTCTCTCCTAAGTATCTTCAAACGAGGGGTATACATCGCTGGAGAGAACAAGACTAAAGCTCTCAATCAAGCTATAAACGGTTTATATAGCGAAAAAATGTGAAAGTTAAATGCAACTATATATGAAAAATACAGAATCATCAAAAATATTCCCAGTGACATATTTCCTATATTAGTCAATTTTAATTACATTTCCTAAGCCTCTTCAAACGACAGGTATACATCGCAGGAAAGGAAAACATAAGGGCACTATATCAAGCTATAAACGGTTTATACAGCGAAAAAAATGTGAAAGTTAAATGCAACTATATATGAAAAATACAGAATCATCAAAAATATTCCCAGTGACATATTTCCTATATTAGTCAATTTTAATTACATTTCCTAAGCCTCTTCAAACGACAGGTATACATCGCAGGAAAGGAAAAGATAAGGGCACTAAATCAAGCTATAAACGGTTTATATAGAGAAAAAAATGTAAAAGTTAAATGCAACTGTATATGAAAAATACAAAATCATCAACAATATTCCCAGTGACATATTTCTTAGATTAGTCAATTTTAAGTTTCTTTCCTAAGCCTCTTAAACCAAGAGGTATACAGTGCTGGAAAGAACACGACCACAGCTTTCAATCAAGATATAAACGGTTTATACAGCAAAAAAAATGTGAATGTTAAATGCAACTGTATATGAAAAATACAGAATCATCAATAATATTCCCAGTGACATATTTCTTAGATTAGTCAATTTTAAGTTTCTTTGCTAAGCCTCTTCAAACGAGAGGTATACATTGCTGGAAAGAACAAGACTAGAGCTCTCAATCAAGTTATAAACGGTTTATACAGCAAAAAAAATGTGAAAGTTAAATGCAACTGTATATGAAAAATACATATTTCTTAGATTAGTCAATTTTAAGTTTCTTTCCTAAGCCTCTTCAAACGAGAGGCATACATCGCTGGAAAGAACAAGACTAGAGCTCTCAATCAAGCTATAAACGGTTTATATAGCGAAAAAAATGTGAAAGTTAAATGCAACTATATATGAAAAATACAGAATCATCAAAAATATTCCCAGTGACATATTTCCTATATTAGTCAATTTTAATTACATTTCCTAAGCCTCTTCAAACGACAGGTATACATCGCAGGAAAGGAAAAGATAAGGGCACTAAATCAAGCTATAAACGGTTTATATAGCGAAAAAAATGTAAAAGTTAAATGCAACTGTATATGAAAAATACAAAATCATCAACAATATTCCCAGTGACATATTTCTTAGATTAGTCAATTTTAAGTTTCTTTCCTAAGCCTCTTAAACCAAGAGGTATACAGTGCTGGAAAGAACACGACCACTGCTTTCAATCAAGCTATAAACGGTTTATACAGCGAGAAAAATGTGAAAGTTAAATGCAACTGTATATGAAAAATACAGAATCATCAAAAATATTCCCAGTGACATATTTCTTAGATTAGTCAATTTTAAGTTTCTTTCCTAAGCCTCTTCAAACGAGAGGTATACATCGCTGGAAAGAACAAGACTAGAGCACTCAACCAAACTATAAACGGTTTATACAGCAAAAAAAATGTGAAAGTTAAATGCAACTGTATATGAAAAATACATATTTCTTAGATTAGTCAATTTTAAGTTTCTTTCCTAAGCCTCTTCAAACGAGAGGCATACATCGCTGGAAAGAACAAGACTAGAGCTCTCCATCAAGCTATAAACGGTTTATACAGCGAAAAAAGTGTGAATGTTAAATTCAAGTGTATATGAAAAATACAAAATCATCAATAATATTCCCTGTGACATATTTCTTAGATTAGTCAATTTTAAGTTTCTTACCTAAGCCTCTTCAAACGAGACGTATACATCGCTGGAAAGAACAAGACTAGAGCTCTCAATCAAGCTATAAACGGTTTATACAGCAAAAAAAATGTAAAAGTTAAATTCAAGTGTATATGAAAAATACAGAATCATCAACAATATTCCCGGTGACATATTTCTTAGATTAGTCAATTTTAAGTTTCTTTCCTAAGCCTTTTAAACCAAGAGGTATACAGTGCTGGAAAGAACAAGACCAGAGCTCTCAATAAGGCTGTAAACGGTTTATACAGCGAAAAAAGTGTGAATGTTAAATGCAACTGTATACGAAAAATACAGAATCATCAAAAATATTACCAGTGACATATTTCCTAGATTAGTCAATTTTAATTACATTTCCTAAGCCTCTTCAAACGAGAGGTATACATCGCTGGAAAGGACAAGATAAGGGCTCTCAATCAAGCTATAAACGGTTTATACAGCGAAAAAAATACAAAAGTTAAATGCAACTGTATATGAAAAATACAGAATCATCAACAATATTCCCGGTGACATATTTCTTAGATTAGTCAATTTTAAGTTTCTTTCCTAAGTCTTTTAAACCAAGAATGTTAAATGTGAATGTGAATGTTAAATTCAAGTGTATATGAAAAATACAGAATCATGAATAATATTCCCTGTGACATATTTCTTAGATTAGTCAATTTTAAGTTTCTCTCCTAAGTCTCTTCAAACGAGGGGTATATATCGCTGGAAAGAACAAGACTAGAGCCCTCAATCAAGCTATAAACGGTTTATACAGCAAAAAAAAAATGTGAAAGTTAAATGCAACTGTATATGAAAAATACATATTTCTTAGATTAGTCAATTTTAAGTTTCTCTCCTAAGTATCTTCAAACGAGGGGTATACATGGCTGGAAAGAACAAGACTAGAGCTCTCAATTAAGCTATAAACGATTTATACAGCGAAAAAAATGTGAATGTTAAATTCAAGTGTATATGAAAAATACAGAATCATCAAAAATATTCCCAGTGACATATTTCTTAGATTAGTCAATTTTAAGTTTCTTTCCTAAGCCTCTTCAAACGAGAGGTATACATCGCTGGAAAGAACAAGACTAGAGCTCTCAATCAAGCTATAACCGGTTTATACAGCGAAAAAAATGTGACTGTATATGAAAAATACAGAATCATCAATAATATTCCCAGTGACATATTTCTTAGATTAGTCAATTTTAAATTTCTTTCCTAAGCCTCTTCAAACGAGAGGTATACATCGCTGGAAAGAACAAGACTAGAGCTCTCAATCAAGCTATAAACGGTTTTTTATAGCGAGAAAAATGTGAAAGTTAAATGCAACTGTATATGAAAAATACAGAATCATCAAAAATATTCCCAGTGACATATTTCTTAGATTAGTCAATTTTAAGTTTCTTTCCTAAGCCTCTTCAAACGAGAGGTATACATCGCTGGAAAGAACAAGACTAGAGCTCTCAATCAAGCTATAACCGGTTTATACAGCGAAAAAAATGTGAATGTTAAATGCAGCTGTATACGAAAAATACAGAATCATCAATAATATTCCCTGTGACATATTTCTTAGATTAGTCAATTTTAAGTTTCTCTCCTAAGTCTCTTCAAACGAGGGGTATACATCGCTGGAAAGAACAAGACTAGAGCTCTCAATCAAGCTATAAACGGTTTATGCAGCAAAAAAAATGTGAAAGTTAAATGCACCTGTATATGAAAAATACAGAATCATCAACAATATTCCCACTGACATATTTCTTAGATTAGTCAATTTTAAGTTTTTTTCCTAAGCCTCTTCAAACGAGAGGTATACATTGCTGGAAAGAACAAGACTAGAGCACTCAACCAAGTTATAAACGGTTTATACAGCAAAAAAAATGTGAAAGTTAAATGCAACTGTATATGAAAAATACATATTTCTTAGATTAGTCAATTTTAAGTTTCTTTCCTAAGCCTCTTCAAACGAGAGGCATACATCGCTGGAAAGAACAAGACTAGAGCTCTCAATCAAGCTATAAACGGTTTATATAGCGAAAAAAATGTGAAAGTTAAATGCAACTATATATGAAAAATACAGAATCATCAAAAATATTCCCAGTGACATATTTCCTATATTAGTCAATTTTAATTACATTTCCTAAGCCTCTTCAAACGACAGGTATACATCGCAGGAAAGGAAAAGATAAGGGCACTAAATCAAGCTATAAACGGTTTATATAGCGAAAAAAATGTAAAAGTTAAATGCAACTGTATATGAAAAATGCAAAATCATCAACAATATTCCCAGTGACATATTTCTTAGATTAGTCAATTTTAAGTTTCTTTCCTAAGCCTCTTAAACCAAGAGGTATACAGTGCTGGAAAGAACACGACCACAGCTTTCAATCAAGCTATAAACGGTTTATACAGCAAAAAAAATGTGAATGTTAAATGCAACTGTATATGAAAAATCAGAATCATCAATAATATTCCCAGTGACATATTTCTTAGATTAGTCAATTTTAAGTTTCTTTGCTAAGCCTCTTCAAACGAGAGGTATACATTGCTGGAAAGAACAAGACTAGAGCTCTCAATCAAGTTATAAACGGTTTATACAGCAAAAAAAATGTGAAAGTTAAATGCAACTGTATATGAAAAATACATATTTCTTAGATTAGTCAATTTTAAGTTTCTTTCCTAAGCCTCTTCAAACGAGAGGCATAAATCGCTGGAAAGAACAAGACTAGAGCTCTCCATCAAGCTATAAACGGTTTATACAGCGAAAAAAGTGTGAATGTTAAATTCAAGTGTATATGAAAAATACAAAATCATCAATAATATTCCCTGTGACATATTTCTTAGCTTAGTCAATTTTAAGTTTCTTACCTAAGCCTCTTCAAACGAGACGTATACATCGCTGGAAAGAACAAGACTAGAGCTCTCAATCAAGCTATAAACGGTTTATACAGCAAAAAAAATGTAAAAGTTAAATTCAAGTGTATATGAAAAATACAGAATCATCAACAATATTCCCGGTGACATATTTCTTAGATTAGTCAATTTTAAGTTTCTTTCCTAAGCCTTTTAAACCAAGAGGTATACAGTGCTGGAAAGAACAAGACCAGAGCTCTCAATCAGGCTATAAACGGTTTATAGAGCGAAAAAAGTGTGAATGTTAAATGCAACTGTATACGAAAAATACAGAATCATCAAAAATATTACCAGTGACATATTTCCTAGATTAGTCAATTTTAATTACATTTCCTAAGCCTCTTCAAACGAGAGGTATACATCGCTGGAAAGGACAAGATAAGGGCTCTCAATCAAGCTATAAACGCTTTATAAAGCGAAAAAAATACAAAAGTTAAATGCAACTGTATATGAAAAATACAGAATCATCAACAATATTCCCGGTGACATATTTCTTAGATTAGTCAATTTTAAGTTTCTTTCCTAAGCCTTTTAAACCAAGAATGTTAAATGTGAATGTGAATGTTAAATTCAAGTGTATATGAAAAATACAGAATCATGAATAATATTCCCTGTGACATATTTCTTAGATTAGTCAATTTTAAGTTTCTCTCCTAAGTCTCTTCAAACGAGGGGTATACATCGCTGGAAAGAACAAGACTAGAGCCCTCAATCAAGCTATAAACGGTTTATACAGCAAAAAAAAAATGTGAAAGTTAAATGCAACTGTATATGAAAAATACATATTTCTTAGATTAGTCAATTTTAAGTTTCTCTCCTAAGTATCTTCAAACGAGGGGTATACATGGCTGGAAAGAACAAGACTAGAGCTCTCAATTAAGCTATAAACGATTTATACAGCGAAAAAAATGTGAATGCTAAATTCAAGTGTATATGAAAAATACAGAATCATCAAAAATATTCCCAGTGACATATTTCTTAGATTAGTCAATTTTAAGTTTCTTTCCTAAGCCTCTTCAAACGAGAGGTATACATCGCTGGAAAGAACAAGACTAGAGCTCTCAATCAAGCTATAACCGGTTTATACAGCGAAAAAAATGTGACTGTATATGAAAAATACAGAATCATCAATAATATTCCCAGTGACATAATTCTTAGATTAGTCAATTTTAAGTTTCTTTCCTAAGCCTCTTCAAACGAGAGGTATACATCGCTGGAAAGAACAAGACTAGAGCTCTCAATCAAGCTATAACCGGTTTATACAGCGAAAAAAATGTGAATGTTAAATGCAGCTGTATACGAAAAATACAGAATCATCAATAATATTCCCTGTGACATATTTCTTAGATTAGTCAATTTTAAGTTTCTCTCCTAAGCCTCTTCAAACGAGAGGTATACATTGCTGGAAAGAACAAGACTAGAGCTCTCAATCAAGTTATAAACGGTTTATACAGCAAAAAAAATGTGAAAGTTAAATGCAACTGTATATGAAAAATACATATTTCTTAGATTAGTCAATTTTAAGTTTCTTTCCTAAGCCTCTTCAAACGAGAGGTATACATCGCTGGAAAGAACAAGACTAGAGCTCTCAATCAAGCTATAACCGGTTTATACAGCGAAAAAAATGTGACTGTATATGAAAAATACAGAATCATCAATAATATTCCCAGTGACATATTTCTTAGATTAGTCAATTTTAAATTTCTTTCCTAAGCCTCTTCAAACGAGAGGTATACATCGCTGGAAAGAACAAGACTAGAGCTCTCAATCAAGCTATAACCGGTTTATACAGCGAAAAAAATGTGACTGTATATGAAAAATACAGAATCATCAATAATATTCCCAGTGACATATTTCTTAGATTAGTCAATTTTAAATTTCTTTCCTAAGCCTCTTCAAACGAGAGGTATACATCGCTGGAAAGAACAAGACTAGAGCTCTCAATCAAGCTATAAACGGTTTTTTATAGCGAGAAAAATGTGAAAGTTAAATGCAACTGTATATGAAAAATACAGAATCATCAAAAATATTCCCAGTGACATAATTCTTAGATTAGTCAATTTTAATTACATTTCCTAAGCCTCTTAAACCAAGAGGTATACAGTGCTGGAAAGAACACGACCACAGCTTTCAATCAAGCTATAAACGGTTTATACAGCAAAAAAAATGTGAATGTTAAATGCAACTGTATATGAAAAATACAGAATCATCAATAATATTCCCAGTGACATATTTCTTAGATTAGTCAATTTTAAGTTTCGTTGCTAAGCCTCTTCAAACGAGAGGTATACATTGCTGGAAAGAACAAGACTAGAGCTCTCAATCAAGTTATAAACGGTTTATACAGCAAAAAAAATGTGAAAGTTAAATGCAACTGTATATGAAAAATACATATTTCTTTGATTAGTCAATTTTAAGTTTCTTTCCTAAGCCTCTTCAAACGAGAGGCATACATCGCTGGAAAGAACAAGACTAGAGCTCTCAATCAAGCTATAAACGGTTTATATAGCGAAAAAAATGTGAAAGTTAAATGCAACTATATATGAAAAATACAGAATCATCAAAAATATTCCCAGTGACATATTTCCTATATTAGTCAATTTTAATTACATTTCCTAAGCCTCTTCAAACGACAGGTATACATCGCAGGAAAGGAAAAGATAAGGGCACTAAATCAAGCTATAAACGGTTTATACAGCGAAAAAAATGTAAAAGTTAAATGCAACTGTATATGAAAAATACAGAATCATCAACAATATTCCCAGTGACATATTTCATAGATTAGTCAATTTTAAGTTTCTTTCCTAAGCCTCTTAAACCAAGAGGCATACAGTGCTGGAGAGAACACGACCACAGCTTTCAATCAAGCTATAAACGGTTTATACAGCAAAAAAAATGTGAATGTTAAATGCAACTGTATATGAAAAATACAGAATCATCAATAATATTCCCAGTGACATATTTCTTAGATTAGTCAATTTTAAGTTTCTTTGCTAAGCCTCTTCAAACGAGAGGTATACATTGCTGGAAAGAACAAGACTAGAGCTCTCAATCAAGTTATAAACGGTTTATACAGCAAAAAAAATGTGAAAGTTAAATGCAACTGTATATGAAAAATACATATTTCTTAGATTAGTCAATTTTAAGTTTCTTTCCTAAGCCTCTTCAAACGAGAGGCATACATCGCTGGAAAGAACAAGACTAGAGCTCTCCATCAAGCTATAAACGGTTTATACAGCGAAAAAAGTGTGAATGTTAAATTCAAGTGTATATGAAAATTACAAAATCATCAATAATATTCCCTGTGACATATTTCTTAGATTAGTCAATTTTAAGTTTCTTACCTAAGCCTCTTCAAACGAGACGTATACATCGCTGGAAAGAACAAGACTAGAGCTCTCAATCAAGCTATAAACGGTTTATACTGCAAAAAAAATGTAAAAGTTAAATTCAAGTATATATGAAAAATACAGAATCATCAACAATATTCCCGGTGACATATTTCTTAGATTAGTCAATTTTAAGTTTCTTACCTAAGCCTCTTCAAACGAGACGTATACATCGCTGGAAAGAACAAGACTAGAGCTCTCAATCAAGCTATAAACGGTTTATACTGCAAAAAAAAATGTAAAAGTTAAATTCAAGTATATATGAAAAATACAGAATCATCAATAATATTCCCAGTGACATATTTCTTAGATTAGTCAATTTTAAGTTTCTTTCCTAAGACTTTTAAACCAAGAATGTTAAATGTGAATGTTAAATGCAACTGTATACGAAAAATACAGAATCATCAAAAATATTCCCAGTGACATATTTCCTAGATTAGTCAATTTTAATTACATTTCCTAAGCCTTTTCAAACGAGAGGTATACATCGCTGGAAAGGACAAGATAAGCGCTCTCAATCAAGCTATAAACGGTTTATATAGCGAAAAAAATGTGAAAGTTAAATGCAACTGTATATGAAAAATACAGAATCATCAATAATATTCCCAGTGACATATTTCTTAGATTAGTCAATTTTAAGTTTCTTTCCTAAGACTTTTAAACCAAGAATGTTAAATGTGAATGTGAATGTTAAATGCAACTGTATACGAAAAATACAGAATCATCAAAAATATTCCCAGTGACATATTTCCTAGATTAGTCAATTTTAATTACATTTCCTAAGCCTCTTCAAACGAGAGGCATACATCGCTGGAAAGAACAAGACTAGAGCTCTCCATCAAGCTATAAACGGTTTATACAGCGAAAAAAGTGTGAATGTTAAATTCAAGTGTATATGAAAAATACAAAATCATCAATAATATTCCCTGTGACATATTTCTTAGATTAGTCAATTTTAAGTTTCTTACCTAAGCCTCTTCAAACGAGACGTATACATCGCTGGAAAGAACAAGACTAGAGCTCTCAATCAAGCTATAAACGGTTTATACTGCAAAAAAAATGTAAAAGTTAAATTCAAGTATATATGAAAAATACAGAATCATCAACAATATTCCCGGTGACATATTTCTTAGATTAGTCAATTTTAAGTTTCTTACCTAAGCCTCTTCAAACGAGACGTATACATCGCTGGAAAGAACAAGACTAGAGCTCTCAATCAAGCTATAAACGGTTTATACTGCAAAAAAAATGTAAAAGTTAAATTCAAGTATATATGAAAAATACAGAATCATCAATAATATTCCCAGTGACATATTTCTTAGATTAGTCAATTTTAAGTTTCTTTCCTAAGACTTTTAAACCAAGAATGTTAAATGTGAATGTGAATGTTAAATGCAACTGTATACGAAAAATACAGAATCATCAAAAATATTCCCAGTGACATATTTCCTAGATTAGTCAATTTTAATTACATTTCCTAAGCCTTTTCAAACGAGAGGTATACATCGCTGGAAAGGACAAGATAAGCGCTCTCAATCAAGCTATAAACGGTTTATATAGCGAAAAAAATGTGAAAGTTAAATGCAACTGTATATGAAAAATACAGAATCATCAATAATATTCCCAGTGACATATTTCTTAGATTAGTCAATTTTAAGTTTCTTTCCTAAGACTTTTAAACCAAGAATGTTAAATGTGAATGTGAATGTTAAATGCAACTGTATACGAAAAATACAGAATCATCAAAAATATTCCCAGTGACATATTTCCTAGATTAGTCAATTTTAATTACATTTCCTAAGCCTTTTCAAACGAGAGGTATACGTCGCTGGAAAGGGCAAGATAAGCGCTCTCAATCAAGCTATAAACGGTTTATATAGCGAAAAAAATGTGAAAGTTAAATGCAACTGTATATGAAAAATACAGAATCATCAACAATATTCCCAGTGACATATTTCTTAGATTAGTTTATTTTAAGTTTCTTTCCTAAGACTTCTAAACCAAGAATGTTAAATGTGAATGTGAATGTTAAATTCAAGTGTATATGAAAAATACAGAATCATCAATAATATTCCCTGTGACATATTTCTTAGATTAGTCAATTTTAAGTTTCTCTCCTAAGTCTCTTCAAACGAGGGGTATACATCGCTGGAAAGAACAAGACTAGAGCCCTCAATCAAGCTATAAACGGTTTATACAGCAAAAAAAATGTGAAAGTTAAATGCAACTGTATATGAAAAATACATATTTCTTAGATTAGTCAATTTTAAGTTTCTCTCCTAAGTATCTTCAAACGAGGGGTATACATGGCTGGAAAGAACAAGACTAGAGCTCTCAATCAAGCTATAAACGGTTTATATAGCGACAAAAATGTGAAAGTTAAATGCAACTGTATATGAAAAATACAGAATCATCAACAATATTCCCAGTGACATAATTCTTAGATTAGTCAATTTTAAGTTTCTTTCCTAAGCCTCTTCAAGCGAGAGGTATACATCGCTGGAAAGAACAAGACTAGAGCTCTCAACCAAGCTATAAACGGTTTATACAGCAAAAAAAATTTAAAAGTTAAATGCAACTGTACATGAAAAATACATATTTCTTTGATTAGTCAATTTTAAGTTTCTTTCCTAAGCCTCTTCAAACGAGAGGCATACATCGCTGGAAAGAACAAGACTAGAGCTCTCAATCAAGCTATAAACGGTTTATATAGCGAAAAAAATGTGAAAGTTAAATGCAACTATATATGAAAAATACAGAATCATCAAAAATATTCCCAGTGACATATTTCCTATATTAGTCAATTTTAATTACATTTCCTAAGCCTCTTCAAACGACAGGTATACATCGCAGGAAAGGAAAAGAAAAGGGCACTAAATCAAGCTATAAACGGTTTATACAGCGAAAAAAATGTAAAAGTTAAATGCAACTGTATATGAAAAATACAGAATCATCAACAATATTCCCAGTGACATATTTCTTAGATTAGTCAATTTTAAGTTTCTTTCCTAAGCCTCTTCAAACGAGAGGTATACATCGCTGGAAAGAACAAGACTAGAGCTCTCAATCAAGCTATAACCGGTTTATACAGCGAAAAAAATGTGAATGTTAAATGCAGCTGTATACGAAAAATACAGAATCATCAATAATATTCCCTGTGACATATTTCTTAGATTAGTCAATTTTAAGTTTCTCTCCTAAGTCTCTTCAAACGAGGGGTATACATCGCTGGAGAGAACAAGACTAAAGCTCTCAATCAAGCTATAAACGGTTTATATAGCGAAAAAATGTGAAAGTTAAATGCAACTATATATGAAAAATACTGAATCATCAATAATATTCCCTGTGACATATTTCTTAGATTAGTCAATTTTAAGTTTCTCTCCTAAGTCTCTTCAAACGAGGGGTATACATCGCTGGAAAGAACAAGACTAGAGCCCTCAATCAAGCTATAAACGGTTTATACAGCAAAAAAAATGTGAAAGTTAAATGCAACTGTATATGAAAAATACATATTTCTTAGATTAGTCAATTTTAAGTTTCTCTCCTAAGTATCTTCAAACGAGGGGTATACATGGCTGGAAAGAACAAGACTAGAGCTCTCAATCAAGCTATAAACGGTTTATATAGCGACAAAAATGTGAAAGTTAAATGCAACTGTATATGAAAAATACAGAATCATCAAAAATATTCCCAGTGACATATTTCTTAGATTAGTCAATTTTAAGTTTCTTTCCTAAGCCTCTTCAAACGAGAGGTATACATCGCTGGAAAGAACAAGACTAGAGCTCTCAGTCAAGCTATAACCGGTTTATACAGCGAAAAAAATGTGACTGTATATGAAAAATACAGAATCATCAATAATATTCCCAGTGACATATTTCTTAGATTAGTCAATTTTAAATTTCTTTCCTAAGCCTCTTCAAACGAGAGGTATACATCGCTGGAAAGAACAAGACTAGAGCTCTCAATCAAGCTATAAACGGTTTATATAGCGAGAAAAATGTGAAAGTTAAATGCAACTGTATATGAAAAATACAGAATCATCAAAAATATTCCCAGTGACATATTTCTTAGATTAGTCAATTTTAAGTTTCTTTCCTAAGCCTCTTCAAACGAGAGGTATACATCGCTGGAAAGAACAAGACTAGAGCTCTCAATCAAGCTATAACCGGTTTATACAGCGAAAAAAATGTGAATGTTAAATGCAGCTGTATACGAAAAATACAGAATCATCAATAATATTCCCTGTGACATATTTCTTAGATTAGTCAATTTTAAGTTTCTCTCCTAAGTCTCTTCAAACGAGGGGTATACATCGCTGGAAAGAACAAGACTAGAGCTCTCAATCAAGCTATAAACGGTTTATGCAGCAAAAAAAATGTGAAAGTTAAATGCAACTGTATATGAAAAATACAGAATCATCAACAATATTCCCAGTGACATATTTCTTAGATTAGTCAATTTTAAGTTTTTTTCCTAAGCCTCTTCAAACGAGAGGTATACATCGCTGGAAAGAACAAGACTAGAGCACTCAACCAAGCTATAAACGGTTTATACAGCAAAAAAAAAAATTAAAAGTTAAAGGCAACTGTATATGAAAAATACATATTTCTTAGAATAGTCAATTTTAAGTTTCTCTCCTAAGTATCTTCAAACGAGGGGTATACATCGCTGGAGAGAACAAGACTAAAGCTCTCAATCAAGCTATAAACGGTTTATATAGCGAAAAAATGTGAAAGTTAAATGCAACTATATATGAAAAATACAGAATCATCAAAAATATTCCCAGTGACATATTTCTTAGATTAGTCAATTTTAAGTTTCTTTCCTAAGCCTCTTAAACCAAGAGGTATACAGTGCTGGAAAGAACACGACCACAGCTTTCAATCAAGCTATAAACGGTTTATACAGCAAAAAAAATGTGAATGTTAAATGCAACTGTATATGAAAAATACAGAATCATCAATAATATTCCCAGTGACATATTTCTTAGATTAGTCAATTTTAAGTTTCTTTGCTAAGCCTCTTCAAACGAGAGGTATACATTGCTGGAAAGAACAAGACTAGAGCTCTCAATCAAGTTATAAACGGTTTATACAGCAAAAAAAATGTGAAAGTTAAATGCAACTGTATATGAAAAATACATATTTCTTTGATTAGTCAATTTTAAGTTTCTTTCCTAAGCCTCTTCAAACGAGAGGCATACATCGCTGGAAAGAACAAGACTAGAGCTCTCAATCAAGCTATAAACAGTTTATATAGCGAAAAAAATGTGAAAGTTAAATGCAACTATATATGAAAAATACAGAATCATCAAAAATATTCCCAGTGACATATTTCCTATATTAGTCAATTTTAATTACATTTCCTAAGCCTCTTCAAACGACAGGTATACATCGCAGGAAAGGAAAAGATAAGGGCACTAAATCAAGCTATAAACGGTTTATACAGCGAAAAAAATGTAAAAGTTAAATGCAACTGTATATGAAAAATACAGAATCATCAACAATATTCCCAGTGACATATTTCATAGATTAGTCAATTTTAAGTTTCTTTCCTAAGCCTCTTAAACCAAGAGGCATACAGTGCTGGAGAGAACACGACCACAGCTTTCAATCAAGCTATAAACGGTTTATACAGCAAAAAAAATGTGAATGTTATGCAACTGTATATGAAAAATACAGAATCATCAATAATATTCCCAGTGACATATTTCTTAGATTAGTCAATTTTAAGTTTCTTTGCTAAGCCTCTTCAAACGAGGGGTATACATTGCTGGAAAGAACAAGACTAGAGCTCTCAATCAAGTTATAAACGGTTTATACAGCAAAAAAAATGTGAAAGTTAAATGCAACTGTATATGAAAAATACATATTTCTTAGATTAGTCAATTTTAAGTTTCTTTCCTAAGCCTCTTCAAACGAGAGGCATACATCGCTGGAAAGAACAAGACTAGAGCTCTCCATCAAGCTATAAACGGTTTATACAGCGAAAAAAGTGTGAATGTTAAATTCAAGTATGTATGAAAAATACAAAATCATCAATAATATTCCCTGTGACATATTTCTTAGATTAGTCAATTTTAAGTTTCTTACCTAAGCCTCTTCAAACGAGACGTATACATCGCTGGAAAGAACAAGACTAGAGCTCTCAATCAAGCTATAAACGGTTTATACTGCAAAAAAAATGTAAAAGTTAAATTCAAGTATGTATGAAAAATACAGAATCATCAATAATATTCCCAGTGACATATTTCTTAGATTAGTCAATTTTAAGTTTCTTTCCTAAGACTTTTAAACCAAGAATGTTAAATGTGAATGTGAATGTTAAATGCAACTGTATACGAAAAATACAGAATCATCAAAAATATTCCCAGTGACATATTTCCTAGATTAGTCAATTTTAATTACATTTCCTAAGCCTTTTCAAACGAGAGGTATACATCGCTGGAAAGGACAAGATAAGCGCTCTCAATCAAGCTATAAACGGTTTATATAGCGAAAAAAATGTGAAAGTTAAATGCAACTGTATATGAAAAATACAGAATCATCAATAATATTCCCAGTGACATATTTCTTAGATTAGTCAATTTTAAGTTTCTTTCCTAAGACTTTTAAACCAAGAATGTTAAATGTGAATGTGAATGTTAAATGCAACTGTATACGAAAAATACAGAATCATCAAAAATATTCCCAGTGACATATTTCCTAGATTAGTCAATTTTAATTACATTTCCTAAGCCTCTTCAAACGAGAGGCATACATCGCTGGAAAGAACAAGACTAGAGCTCTCCATCAAGCTATAAACGGTTTATACAGCGAAAAAAGTGTGAATGTTAAATTCAAGTGTATGACATATTTCTTAGATTAGTCAATTTTAAGTTTCTTACCTAAGCCTCTTCAAACGAGACGTATACATCGCTGGAAAGAACAAGACTAGAGCTCTCAATCAAGCTATAAACGGTTTATACTGCAAAAAAAATGTAAAAGTTAAATTCAAGTATATATGAAAAATACAGAATCATCAACAATATTCCCGGTGACATATTTCTTAGATTAGTCAATTTTAAGTTTCTTACCTAAGCCTCTTCAAACGAGACGTATACATCGCTGGAAAGAACAAGACTAGAGCTCTCAATCAAGCTATAAACGGTTTATACTGCAAAAAAAATGTAAAAGTTAAATTCAAGTATATATGAAAAATACAGAATCATCAATAATATTCCCAGTGACATATTTCTTAGATTAGTCAATTTTAAGTTTCTTTCCTAAGACTTTTAAACCAAGAATGTTAAATGTGAATGTGAATGTTAAATGCAACTGTATACGAAAAATACAGAATCATCAAAAATATTCCCAGTGACATATTTCCTAGATTAGTCAATTTTAATTACATTTCCTAAGCCTTTTCAAACGAGAGGTATACATCGCTGGAAAGGACAAGATAAGCGCTCTCAATCAAGCTATAAACGGTTTATATAGCGAAAAAAATGTGAAAGTTAAATGCAACTGTATATGAAAAATACAGAATCATCAATAATATTCCCAGTGACATATTTCTTAGATTAGTCAATTTTAAGTTTCTTTCCTAAGACTTTTAAACCAAGAATGTTAAATGTGAATGTGAATGTTAAATGCAACTGTATACGAAAAATACAGAATCATCAAAAATATTCCCAGTGACATATTTCCTAGATTAGTCAATTTTAATTACATTTCCTAAGCCTTTTCAAACGAGAGGTATACATCGCTGGAAAGGACAAGATAAGCGCTCTCAATCAAGCTATAAACGGTTTATATAGCGAAAAAAATGTGAAAGTTAAATGCAACTGTATATGAAAAATACAGAATCATCAACAATATTCCCAGTGACATATTTCTTAGATTAGTCAATTTTAAGTTTCTTTCCTAAGACTTTTAAACCAAGAATGTTAAATGTGAATGTGAATGTTAAATTCAAGTGTATATGAAAAATACAGAATCATCAATAATATTCCCTGTGACATATTTCTTAGATTAGTCAATTTTAAGTTTCTCTCCTAAGTCTCTTCAAACGAGGGGTATACATCGCTGGAAAGAACAAGACTAGAGCCCTCAATCAAGCTATAAACGGTTTATACAGCAAAAAAAATGTGAAAGTTAAATGCAACTGTATATGAAAAATACATATTTCTTAGATTAGTCAATTTTAAGTTTCTCTCCTAAGTATCTTCAAACGAGGGGTATACATGGCTGGAAAGAACAAGACTAGAGCTCTCAATCAAGCTATAAACGGTTTATATAGCGACAAAAATGTGAAAGTTAAATGCAACTGTATATGAAAAATACAGAATCATCAACAATATTCCCAGTGACATAATTCTTAGATTAGTCAATTTTAAGTTTCTTTCCTAAGCCTCTTCAAACGAGAGGTATACATCGCTGGAAAGAACAAGACTAGAGCTCTCAACCAAGCTATAAACGGTTTATACAGCAAAAAAAATTTAAAAGTTAAATGCAACTGTACATGAAAAATACGTATTTCTTTGATTAGTCAATTTTAAGTTTCTTTCCTAAGCCTCTTCAAACGAGAGGCATACATCGCTGGAAAGAACAAGACTAGAGCTCTCAATCAAGCTATAAACGGTTTATATAGCGAAAAAAATGTGAAAGTTAAATGCAACTATATATGAAAAATACAGAATCATCAAAAATATTCCCAGTGACATATTTCCTATATTAGTCAATTTTAATTACATTTCCTAAGCCTCTTCAAACGAAAGGTATACATCGCAGGAAAGGAAAAGAAAAGGGCACTAAATCAAGCTATAAACGGTTTATACAGCGAAAAAAATGTAAAAGTTAAATGCAACTGTATATGAAAAATACAGAATCATCAACAATATTCCCAGTGACATATTTCTTAGATTAGTCAATTTTAAGTTTCTTTCCTAAGCCTCTTCAAACGAGAGGTATACATCGCTGGAAAGAACAAGACTAGAGCTCTCAATCAAGCTATAACCGGTTTATACAGCGAAAAAAATGTGAATGTTAAATGCAGCTGTATACGAAAAATACAGAATCATCAATAATATTCCCTGTGACATATTTCTTAGATTAGTCAATTTTAAGTTTCTCTCCTAAGTCTCTTCAAACGAGGGGTATACATCGCTGGAAAGAACAAGACTAGAGCTCTCAATCAAGCTATAAACGGTTTATGCAGCAAAAAAAATGTGAAAGTTAAATGCAACTGTATATGAAAAATACAGAATCATCAATAATATTCCCAGTGACATATTTCTTAGATTAGTCAATTTTAAGTTTCTTTGCTAAGTCTCTTCAAACGAGAGGTATACATTGCTGGAAAGACCAAGACTAGAGCTCTCAATCAAGTTATAAACGGTTTATACACCGAAAAAAATGTGAATGTTAAATGCAACTGTATATGAAAAATACAGAGTACAGAGACATATTTCTTAGATTAGTCAATTTTAAGTTTCTTTCCTAAGCCTCTTCAAACGAGAGTTATACATTGCTGGAAAGAACAAGTCTACAGCTTTCAATCAAGGTACAAACGATTTATACAGCGAAAAAAATGTGAATGTTAAATTCAAGTGTATATGAAAAATACAGAATCATCAATAATATTCCTTGTGACATATTTCTTAGATTAGTCAATTTTAAGTTTCTTTCCTAAGCCTCTTCAAACGAGAGGTATACATTGCTGGAAAGAACAAGACTACAGCTTTCAATCAAGCTACAAACGGTTTATACAGCGAAAAAAATGTGACTGTATATGAAAAATACAGAATCATCAATAATATTCCCAGTGACATATTTCTTAGAATAGTCAATTTTAAGTTTCTTTCCTAAGCCTCTTAAACCAAGAGGTATACAGTGCTGGAAAGAACACGACCACTGCTTTCAATCAAGCTATAAACGGTTTATACAGCGAAAAGAATGTAAAAGTTAAATGCAACTGTATATGAAAAATACAGAATCATCAACAATATTCCCAGTGACATATTTCTTAGATTAGTCAATTTTAAGTTTCTTTCCTAAGCCTCTTAAACCAAGAGGTATACAGTGCTGGAGAGAACACGACCACAGCTTTCAATCAAGCTATAAACGGTTTATACAGCAACAAAAATGTGAATGTTAAATGCAACTGTAATGAAAAATACATATTTCTTAGATTAGTCAATTTTAAGTTTCTTTCCTAAGCCTCTTCAAACGAGAGGCATACATCGCTGGAAAGAACAAGACTAGAGCTCTCCATCAAGCTATAAACGGTTTATACAGCGAAAAAAGTGTGAATGTTAAATTCAAGTGTATATGAAAAATACATATTTCTTAGATTAGTCAATTTTAAGTTTCTTTCCTAAGCCTCTTCAAACGAGAGGCATACATCGCTGGAAAGAACAAGACTAGAGCTCTCCATCAAGCTATAAACGGTTTATACAGCGAAAAAAGTGTGAATGTTAAATTCAAGTGTATATGAAAAATACAAAATCATCAATAATATTCCCTGTGACATATTTCTTAGATTAGTCAATTTTAAGTTTCTTACCTAAGCCTCTTCAAACGAGACGTATACATCGCTGGAAAGAACAAGACTAGAGCTCTCAATCAAGCTATAAACGGTTTATACAGCGAAAAAAGTGTGAATGTTAAATGCAACTGTATACGAAAAATACAGAATCATCAAAAATATTCCCAGTGACATATTTCCTAGATTAGTCAATTTTAATTACATTTCCTAAGCCTCTTCAAACGAGAGGTATACATCGCTGGAAAGGACAAGATAAGCGCTCTCAATCAAGCTATAAACGGTTTATACAGCGAAAAAAAATACAAAAGTTAAATGCAACTGTATATGAAAAATACAGAATCATCAACAATATTCCCGGTGACATATTTCTTAGATTAGTCAATTTTAAGTTTCTTTCCTAAGACTTTTAAACCAAGAATGTTAAATGTGAATGTGAATGTTAAATTCAAGTGTATATGAAAAATACAGAATCATCAATAATATTCCCTGTGACATATTTCTTAGATTAGTCAATTTTAAGTTTCTCTCCTAAGTCTCTTCAAACAAGGGGTATACATCGCTGGAAAGAACAAGACTAGAGCCCTCAATCAAGCTATAAACGGTTTATACAGCAAAAAAAATGTGAAAGTTAAATGCAACTGTATATGAAAAATACATATTTCTTAGATTAGTCAATTTTAAGTTTCTCTCCTAAGTATCTTCAAACGAGGGGTATACATGGCTGGAAGGAACAAGACTAGAGCTCTCAATCAAGCTATAAACGGTTTATATAGCGACAAAAATGTGAAAGTTAAATGCAACTGTATATGAAAAATACAGAATCATCAACAATATTCCCAGTGACATAATTCTTAGATTAGTCAATTTTAAGTTTCTTTCCTAAGCCTCTTCAAACGAGAGGTATACATCGCTGGAAAGAACAAGACTAGAGCTCTCAACCAAGCTATAAACGGTTTATACAGCAAAAAAAAATTAAAAGTTAAATGCAACTGTATATGAAAAATACATATTTCTTAGATTAGTCAATTTTAAGTTTCTCTCCTAAGTATCTTCAAACGAAGGGTATACATCGCTGGAAAGAACAAGACTAGAGCTCTCAATCAAGCTATAAACGGTTTATATAGCGAAAAAAATGTGAAAGTTAAATGCAGCTATATATGAAAAATACAGAATCATCAAAAATATTCCCAGTGACATATTTCCTATATTAGTCAATTTTAATTACATTTCCTACGCCTCTTCAAACGACAGGTATACATCGCAGGAAAGGAAAAGATAAGGGCACTAAATCAAGCTATAAACGGTTTATACAGCGAAAAAAATGTAAAAGTTAAATGCAACTGTATATGAAAAATACAGAATCATCAACAATATTCCCAGTGACATATTTCTTAGATTAGTCAATTTTAAGTTTCTTTCCTAAGCCTCTTAAACCAAGAGGTATACAGTGCTGGAAAGAACACGACCACCGCTTTCAATCACGCTATAAACGGTTTATACAGCGAAAAAAATGTGAATGTTAAATGCAACTGTATATGAAAAATACAGAATCATCAATAATATTCCCAGTGACATATTTCTTAGATTAGTCAATTTTAAGTTTCTTTGCTAAGCCTATTCAAACGAGAGGTATACATTGCTGGAAAGAACAAGACTAGAGCTCTCAATCAAGTTATAAACGGTTTATACAGCGAAAAAAATGTGAATGTTAAATGCAACTGTATATGAAAAATACAGAGTACAGAGACATATTTCTTAGATTAGTCAATTTTAAGTTTCTTTCCTAAGCCTCTTCAAACGAGAGGTATACATTGCTGGAAAGAACAAGACTACAGCTTTCAATCAAGCTACAAACGGTTTATACAGCGAAAAAAATGTGACTGTATATGAAAAATACAGTATCATCAATAATATTCCCAGTGACATATTTCTTAGATTAGTCAATTTTAAGTTTCTTTGCTAAGTCTCTTCAAACGAGAGGTATACATTGCTGGAAAGACCAAGACTAGAGCTCTCAATCAAGTTATAAACGGTTTATACACCGAAAAAAATGTGAATGTTAAATGCAACTGTATATGAAAAATACAGAGTACAGAGACATATTTCTTAGATTAGTCAATTTTAAGTTTCTTTCCTAAGCCTCTTCAAACGAGAGTTATACATTGCTGGAAAGAACAAGTCTACAGCTTTCAATCAAGGTACAAACGATTTATACAGCGAAAAAAATGTGAATGTTAAATTCAAGTGTATATGAAAAATACAGAATCATCAATAATATTCCTTGTGACATATTTCTTAGATTAGTCAATTTTAAGTTTCTTTCCTAAGCCTCTTCAAACGAGAGGTATACATTGCTGGAAAGAACAAGACTACAGCTTTCAATCAAGCTACAAACGGTTTATACAGCGAAAAAAATGTGACTGTATATGAAAAATACAGAATCATCAATAATATTCCCAGTGACATATTTCTTAGAATAGTCAATTTTAAGTTTCTTTCCTAAGCCTCTTAAACCAAGAGGTATACAGTGCTGGAAAGAACACGACCACTGCTTTCAATCAAGCTATAAACGGTTTATACAGCGAAAAGAATGTAAAAGTTAAATGCAACTGTATATGAAAAATACAGAATCATCAACAATATTCATATTTCTGACATATTTCTTAGATTAGTCAATTTTAAGTTTCTTTCCTAAGCCTCTTAAACCAAGAGGTATACTGTGCTGGAGAGAACACGACCACAGCTTTCAATCAAGCTATAAACGGTTTATACAGCAACAAAAATGTGAATGTTAAATGCAACTGTAATGAAAAATACATATTTCTTAGATTAGTCAATTTTAAGTTTCTTTCCTAAGCCTCTTCAAACGAGAGGCATACATCGCTGGAAAGAACAAGACTAGAGCTCTCCATCAAGCTATAAACGGTTTATACAGCGAAAAAAGTGTGAATGTTAAATTCAAGTGTATATGAAAAATACATATTTCTTAGATTAGTCAATTTTAAGTTTCTTTCCTAAGCCTCTTCAAACGAGAGGCATACATCGCTGGAAAGAACAAGACTAGAGCTCTCCATCAAGCTATAAACGGTTTATACAGCGAAAAAAGTGTGAATGTTAAATTCAAGTGTATATGAAAAATACAAAATCATCAATAATATTCCCTGTGACATATTTCTTAGATTAGTCAATTTTAAGTTTCTTACCTAAGCCTCTTCAAACGAGACGTATACATCGCTGGAAAGAACAAGACTAGAGCTCTCAATGAAGCTATAAACGGTTTATACAGCGAAAAAAGTGTGAATGTTAAATGCAACTGTATACGAAAAATACAGAATCATCAAAAATATTCCCAGTGACATATTTCCTAGATTAGTCAATTTTAATTACAATTCCTAAGCCTCTTCAAACGAGAGGTATACATCGCTGGAAAGGACAAGATAAGCGCTCTCAATCAAGCTATAAACTGTTTATACAGCGAAAAAAAATACAAAAGTTAAATGCAACTGTATATGAAAAATACAGAATCATCAACAATATTCCCGGTGACATATTTCTTAGATTAGTCAATTTTAAGTTTCTTTCCTAAGACTTTTAAACCAAGAATGTTAAATGTGAATGTGAATGTTAAATTCAAGTGTATATGAAAAATACAGAATCATCAATAATATTCCCTGTGACATATTTCTTAGATTAGTCAATTTTAAGTTTCTCTCCTAAGTCTCTTCAAACAAGGGGTATACATCGCTGGAAAGAACAAGACTAGAGCCCTCAATCAAGCTATAAACGGTTTATACAGCAAAAAAAATGTGAAAGTTAAATGCAACTGTATATGAAAAATACATATTTCTTAGATTAGTCAATTTTAAGTTTCTTTCCTAAGACTTTTAAACCAAGAATGTTAAATGTGAATGTGAATGTTAAATTCAAGTGTATATGAAAAATACAGAATCATCAATAATATTCCCTGTGACATATTTCTTAGATTAGTCAATTTTAAGTTTCTTTCCTAAGCCTCTTCAAACGAGAGGTATACATCGCTGGAAAGAACAAGACTAGAGCTCTCAATCAAGCTATAAACGGTTTATACAGCGAAAAAAATGTGAATGTTAAATGCAACTGTATACGAAAAATACAGAATCATCAATAATATTCCCTGTGACATATTTCTTAGATTAGTCAATTTTAGGTTTCTCTCCTAAGTCTCTTCAAACGAGGGGTATACATCGCTGGAAAGAACAAGACTAGAGCTCTCAATCAAGCTATAAACGGTTTATACAGCAAAAAAAAATGTTAAAGTTAAATGCAACTGTATATGAAAAATACATATTTCTTAGATTAGTCAATTTTAAGTTTCTCTCCTAAGTATCTTCAAACGAGGGGTATACATGGCTGGAAGGAACAAGACTAGAGCTCTCAATCAAGCTATAAACGGTTTATATAGCGACAAAAATGTGAAAGTTAAATGCAACTGTATATGAAAAATACAGAATCATCAACAATATTCCCAGTGACATAATTCTTAGATTAGTCAATTTTAAGTTTCTTTCCTAAGCCTCTTCAAACGAGAGGTATACATCGCTGGAAAGAACAAGACTAGAGCTCTCAACCAAGCTATAAACGGTTTATACAGCAAAAAAAAATTAAAAGTTAAATGCAACTGTATATGAAAAATACATATTTCTTAGATTAGTCAATTTTAAGTTTCTCTCCTAAGTATCTTCAAACGAAGGGTATACATCGCTGGAAAGAACAAGACTAGAGCTCTCAATCAAGCTATAAACGGTTTATATAGCGAAAAAAATGTGAAAGTTAAATGCAGCTATATATGAAAAATACAGAATCATCAAAAATATTCCCAGTGACATATTTCCTATATTAGTCAATTTTAATTACATTTCCTACGCCTCTTCAAACGACAGGTATACATCGCAGGAAAGGAAAAGATAAGGGCACTAAATCAAGCTATAAACGGTTTATACAGCGAAAAAAATGTAAAAGTTAAATGCAACTGTATATGAAAAATACAGAATCATCAACAATATTCCCAGTGACATATTTCTTAGATTAGTCAATTTTAAGTTTCTTTCCTAAGCCTCTTAAACCAAGAGGTATACAGTGCTGGAAAGAACACGACCACCGCTTTCAATCACGCTATAAACGGTTTATACAGCGAAAAAAATGTGAATGTTAAATGCAACTGTATATGAAAAATACAGAATCATCAATAATATTCCCAGTGACATATTTCTTAGATTAGTCAATTTTAAGTTTCTTTGCTAAGCCTATTCAAACGAGAGGTATACATTGCTGGAAAGAACAAGACTAGAGCTCTCAATCAAGTTATAAACGGTTTATACAGCGAAAAAAATGTGAATGTTAAATGCAACTGTATATGAAAAATACAGAGTACAGAGACATATTTCTTAGATTAGTCAAATTTAAGTTTCTTTCCTAAGCCTCTTCAAACGAGAGTTATACATTGCTGGAAAGAACAAGACTACAGCTTTCAATCAAGCTACAAACGGTTTATACAGCGAAAAAAATGTGACTGTATATGAAAAATACAGAATCATCAATAATATTCCCAGTGACATATTTCTTAGATTAGTCAATTTTAAGTTTCTTTGCTAAGTCTCTTCAAACGAGAGGTATACATTGCTGGAAAGACCAAGACTAGAGCTCTCAATCAAGTTATAAACGGTTTATACACCGAAAAAAATGTGAATGTTAAATGCAACTGTATATGAAAAATACAGAGTACAGAGACATATTTCTTAGATTAGTCAATTTTAAGTTTCTTTCCTAAGCCTCTTCAAACGAGAGTTATACATTGCTGGAAAGAACAAGTCTACAGCTTTCAATCAAGGTACAAACGATTTATACAGCGAAAAAAATGTGAATGTTAAATTCAAGTGTATATGAAAAATACAGAATCATCAATAATATTCCTTGTGACATATTTCTTAGATTAGTCAATTTTAAGTTTCTTTGCTAAGTCTCTTCAAACGAGAGTTATACATTGCTGGAAAGAACAAGTCTACAGCTTTCAATCAAGCTACAAGCGATTTATACAGCGAAAAAAATGTGAATGTTAAATTCAAGTGTATATGAAAAATACAGAATCATCAATAATATTCCCTGTGACATATTTCTTAGATTAGTCAATTTTAAGTTTCTTTCCTAAGCCTCTTCAAACGAGAGGTATACATCGCTGGAAAGAACAAGACTAGAGCTCTCAATCAAGCTATAACCGGTTTATACAGCGAAAAAAATGTGAATGTTAAATGCAGCTGTATACGAAAAATACAGAATCATCAATAATATTCCCTGTGACATATTTCTTAGGTTAGTCAATTTTAAGTTTCTCTCCTAAGTATCTTCAAACGAGGGGTATACATCGCTGGAGAGAACAAGACTAAAGCTCTCAATCAAGCTATAAACGGTTTATATAGCGAAAAAATGTGAAAGTTAAATGCAACTATATATGAAAAATACAGAATCATCAAAAATATTCCCAGTGACATATTTCCTATATTAGTCAATTTTAATTACATTTCTTAATTACATTTCCTAAGCCTAAGAACAAGACTAGAGCTCTCAATCAAGCTATAAACGGTTTATACAGCGAAAAAATGTGAATGTTAAATGCAACTGTATACGAAAAATACAGAATCATCAATAATATTCCCTGTGACATATTTCTTAGATTAGTCAATTTTAGGTATCTCTCCTAAGTCTCTTCAAACGAGGGGTATACATCGCTGGAAAGAACAAGACTAGAGCTCTCAATCAAGCTATAAACGGTTTATACAGCAAAAAAAATGTTAAAGTTAAATGCAACTGTATATGAAAAATACATATTTCTTAGATTAGTCAATTTTAAGTTTCTCTCCTAAGTATCTTCAAACGAGGGGTATACATGGCTGGAAAGAATAAGACTAGAGCTCTCAATCAAGCTATAAACGGTTTATATAGCGAAAAAAATGTGAAAGTTAAATGCAACTGTATATGAAAAATACAGAATCATCAACAATATTCCCAGTGACATATTTCTTAGATTAGTCAATTTTAAGTTTCTTTCCTAAGCCTCTTCAAACGAGAGGTATACATCACTGGAAAGAACAAGACTAGAGCACTCAACCAAGCTATAAACGGTTTATACAGCAAAAAAAAAAATTAAAAGTTAAATGCAACTGTATATGAAAAATACATATTTATTAGATTAGTCAATTTTAATTACATTTCCTAAGCCTCTTCAAACGACAGGTATACATCGCTGGAAAGGAAAAGGTAAGGGCTCTAAATCAAGCTATAAACGGTTTAAACAGCGAAAAAAAATGTGAATGTTAAACGCAACTGTATATGAAAAATACAGAATCATCAATAATATTCCCAGTGACATATTTCTTAGATTAGTCAATTTTAAGTTTCTTTGCTAAGCCTCTTCAAACGAGAGGTATATATTGCTGGAAAGAACAAGACTAGAGCTCTCAATCAGTTATAAACGGTTTATACAGCGAAAAAAATGTGAATGTTAAATGCAACTGTATATGAAAAATACAGAGTACAGAGACATATTTCTTAGATTAGGCAATTTTAAGTTTCTTTCCTAAGCCTCTTCAAACGAGAGGTATACATTGCTGAAAAGAACAAGACTACAGCTTTCAATCAAGCTACAAACGGTTTATACAGCGAAAAAAATGTGACTGTATATGAAAAATACAGAATCATCAATAATATTCCCAGTGACATATTTCTTAGATTAGTCAATTTTAAGTTTCTTTCCTAAGCCTCTTCAAACGACAGGTATACATGGCTGGAAAGGACAAGATAAGGGCTCTCAATCAAGCTATAAACGGTTTATACAGCGAAAAAAATACAAAAGTTAAATGCAACTGTATATGAAAAATATAGAATCATCAACAATATTCCCAGTGACATATTTCTTATTTTAGTCAATTTTAAGTTTCTTTACTAAGCCTCTTCAAACGAGAGGTATACATCGCTGGAAAGGACAAGATAAGGGCTCTCAATCAAGCTATAAACGGTTTATACAGCGAAAAAAAAAATACAAAAGTTAAATGCAACTGTATATGAAAAATACAGAATCATCAACAATATTCCCTGTGACATAATTCTTAGATTAGTCAATTTTAAATTTCTTTCCTAAGCCTCTTCAAACGAGAGGTATACATCGCTGGAAAGAACAAGACTAGAACTCTCAATCAAGCTATAAACGGTTTATATAGCGAGAAAAATGTGAAAGTTAAATGCAACTGTATATGAAAAATACAGAATCATCAAAAATATTCCCAGTGACATATTTCTTAGATTAGTCAATTTTAAGTTTCTTTCCTAAGCCTCTTCAAACGACAGGTATACATCGGGCTCTCAATCAAGCTATAAACGGTTTATACAGCGAAAAAAAATACAAAAGTTAAATGCAACTGTATATGAAAAATACAGAATCATCAACAATATTCCCGGTGACATATTTCTTAGATTAGTAAATTTTAAGTTTCTTTCCTAAGCCTCTTCAAACGACAGGTATACATCGCTGGAAAGACCAAGACTAGAGCTCTCAATCAAGTTATAAACGGTTTATACACCGAAAAAAAATGTGAATGTTAAATGCAACTGTATATGAAAAATACAGAGTACAGAGACATATTTCTTAGATTAGTCAATTTTAAGTTTCTTTCCTAAGCCTCTTCAAACGAGAGTTATACATTGCTGGAAAGAACAAGACAACAGCTTTCAATCAAGCTACAAACGGTTTATACAGCAAAAAAAATGTGAATGTTAAATTCAAGTGTATATGAAAAATACAGAATCATCAATAATATTCCCTGTGACATATTTCTTAGATTAGTCAATTTTAAGTTTCTTTCCTAAGCCTCTTCAAACGAGAGGTATACATCGCTGGAAAGAACAAGACTAGAGCTCTCAATCAAGCTATAAACGGTTTATACAGCGAAAAAAATGTGAATGTTAAATGCAACTGTATACGAAAAATACAGAATCATCAATAATATTCCCTGTGACATATTTCTTAGATTAGTCAATTTTAGGTTTCTCTCCTAAGTCTCTTCAAACGAGAGGTATACATCGCTGGAAAGGACAAGATAAGGGCTCTCAATCAAGCTATAAACGGTTTATACAGCGAAAAAAAAATACAAAAGTTAAATACAACTGTATATGAAAAATACAGAATCATCAACAATATTCCCTGTGACATAATTCTTAGATTAGTCAATTTTAAATTTCTTTCCTAAGCCTCTTCAAACGAGAGGTATACATCGCTGGAAAGAACAAGACTAGAACTCTCAATCAAGCTATAAACGGTTTATATAGCGAGAAAAATGTGAAAGTTAAATGCAACTGTATATGAAAAATACAGAATCATCAAAAATATTCCCAGTGACATATTTCTTAGATTAGTCAATTTTAAGTTTCTTTCCTAAGCCTCTTCAAACGACAGGTATACATCGCTGGAAAGGACAATATAAGGGCTCTCAATCAAGCTATAAACGGTTTATACAGCGAAAAAAAATACAAAAGTTAAATGCAACTGTATATGAAAAATACAGAATCATCAACAATATTCCCGGTGACATATTTCTTAGATTAGTAAATTTTAAGTTTCTTTCCTAAGCCTCTTCAAACGACAGGTATACATCGCTGGAAAGACCAAGACTAGAGCTCTCAATCAAGTTATAAACGGTTTATACACCGAAAAAAAATGTGAATGTTAAATGCAACTGTATATGAAAAATACAGAGTACAGAGACATATTTCTTAGATTAGTCAATTTTAAGTTTCTTTCCTAAGCCTCTTCAAACGAGAGTTATACATTGCTGGAAAGAACAAGACTACAGCTTTCAATCAAGCTACAAACGGTTTATACAGCAAAAAAAATGTGAATGTTAAATTCAAGTGTATATGAAAAATACAGAATCATCAATAATATTCCCTGTGACATATTTCTTAGATTAGTCAATTTTAAGTTTCTTTCCTAAGCCTCTTCAAACGAGAGGTATACATCGCTGGAAAGAACAAGACTAGAGCTCTCAATCAAGCTATAAACGGTTTATACAGCGAAAAAAATGTGAATGTTAAATGCAACTGTATACGAAAAATACAGAATCATCAATAATATTCCCTGTGACATATTTCTTAGATTAGTCAATTTTAGGTTTCTCTCCTAAGTCTCTTCAAACGAGGGGTATACATCGCTGGAAAGAACAAGACTAGAGCTCTCAATCAAGCTATAAACGGTTTATACAGCAAAAAAAATGTTAAAGTTAAATGCAACTGTATATGAAAAATACATATTTCTTAGATTAGTCAATTTTAAGTTTCTCTCCTAAGTATCTTCAAACGAGGGGTATACATGGCTGGAAAGAACAAGACTAGAGCTCTCAATCAAGCTATAAGCGGTTTATATAGCGAAAAAAATGTGAAAGTTAAATGCAACTGTATATGAAAAATACAGAATCATCAACAATATTCCCAGTGACATATTTCTTAGATTAGTCAATTTTAAGTTTCTTTCCTAAGCCTCTTCAAACGAGAGGTATACATCGCTGGAAAGAACAAGACTAGAGCACTCAACCAAGCTATAAACGGTTTATACAGCAAAAAAAAAAATTAAAAGTTAAATGCAACTGTATATGAAAAATACATATTTATTAGATTAGTCAATTTTAATTACATTTCCTAAGCCTCTTCAAACGACAGGTATACATCGCTGGAAAGGAAAAGGTAAGGGCTCTAGATCAAGCTATAAACGGTTTAAACAGCGAAAAAAAATGTGAATGTTAAATGCAACTATATACGAAAAATACAGAATCATCAAAAATATTCCCAGTGACATATTTCCTAGATTAGTCAATTTTAATTACATTTCCTAAGCCTCTTCAAACGACAGGTGTACATCGCTGGAAAGGAAAAGGTAAGGGCTCTCAATCAAGCTATAAACGGTTTAAACAGCGAAAAAAAATGTGAATGTTAAACGCAACTGTATATGAAAAATACAGAATCATCAATAATATTCCCAGTGACATATTTCTTAGATTAGTCAATTTTAAGTTTCTTTGCTAAGCCTCTTCAAACGAGAGGTATACATTGCTGGAAAGAACAAGACTAGAGCTCTCAATCAGTTATAAACGGTTTATACAGCGAAAAAAATGTGAATGTTAAATGCAACTGTATATGAAAAATACAGAGTACAGAGACATATTTCTTAGATTAGTCAATTTTAAGTTTCTTTCCTAAGCCTCTTCAAACGAGAGGTATACATTGCTGGAAAGAACAAGACTACAGCTTTCAATCAAGCTACAAACGGTTTATACAGCGAAAAAAATGTGACTGTATATGAAAAATACAGAATCATCAATAATATTCCCAGTGACATATTTCTTAGATTAGTCAATTTTAAGTTTCTTTCCTAAGCCTCTTCAAACGACAGGTATACATTGCTGGAAAGGACAAGATAAGGGCTCTCAATCAAGCTATAAACGGTTTATACAGCGAAAAAAAATACAAAAGTTAAATGCAACTGTATATGAAAAATACAGAATCATCAACAATATTCCCGGTGACATATTTCTTAGAGTAGTCAATTTTAAGTTTCTTTCCTAAGCCTTTTAAACCAAGAGGTATACAGTGCTGGAAAGAACAAGACCAGAGCTCTCAATCAGGCAATAAACGGTTTATACAGCGAAAAAAATGTGAATGTTAAATTCAAGTGTATATGAAAAATACAGAATCATCAATAATATTCCCTGTGACATATTTCTTAGATTAGTCAATTTTAAGTTTCTTTCCTAAGCCTCTTCAAACGAGAGGTATACATCGCTGGAAAGAACAAGACTAGAGCCCTTAATCAAGCTATAAACGGTTTATACAGCAAAAAAAATGTGAAAGTTAAATGCACCTGTATATGAAAAATACAGAATCATCAACAATATTCCCAGTGACATATTTCATATTTTAGTCAATTTTAAGTTTCTTTACTAAGCCTCTTCAAACGAGAGGTATACATCGCTGGAAAGGACAAGATAAGGGCTCTCAATCAAGCTATAAACGGTTTATACAGCGAAAAAAAATACAAAAGTTAAATGCAACTGTATATGAAAAATACAGAATCATCAACAATATTCCCGGTGACATATTTCTTAGAGTAGTCAATTTTAAGTTTCTTTCCTAAGCCTTTTAAACCAAGAGGTATACAGTGCTGGAAAGAACAAGACCAGAGCTCTCAATCAGGCTATAAACGGTTTATATAGCGAAAAAAATGTGAAAGTTAAATGCAACTGTATATGAAAAATACAGAATCATCAACAATATTCCCAGTGACATATTTCTTAGATTAGTCAATTTTAAGTTTCTTTCCTAAGCCTCTTCAAACGAGAGGTATACAATCAGGCTATAAACGGTTTATACAGCGAAAAAAATGTGAATGTTAAATTCAAGTGTATATGAAAAATACAGAATCATCAATAATATTCCCTGTGACATATTTCTTAGATTAGTCAATTTTAAGTTTCTCTCCTAAGTATCTTCAAACGAGGGGTATACATGGCTGGAAAGAACAAGACTAGAGCTCTCAATCAAGCTATAAACGGTTTATATAGCGAAAAAAATGTGAAAGTTAAATGCAACTGTATATGAAAAATACAGAATCATCAACAATATTCCCAGTGACATATTTCTTCTTTTAGTCAATTTTAAGTTTCTTTACTAAGCCTCTTCAAACGAGAGGTATACATCGCTGGAAAGGACAAGATTAGGGCTCTCAATCAAGCTATAAACGTGTTATACAGCGAAAAAGAAATACAAAAGTTAAATGCAACTGTATATGAAAAAAACAGAATCATCAACAATATTCCCTGTGTCATAATTCTTAGATTAGTCAATTTTAAATTTCTTTCCTATGCCTCTTCAAACGAGAGGTATACATCGCTGGAAAGAACAAGACTAGAACTCTCAATCAAGCTATAAACGGTTTATATAGCGAGAAAAATGTGAAAGTTAAATGCAACTGTATATGAAAAATACAGAATCATCAAAAATATTCCCAGTGACATATTTCTTAGATTAGTCAATTTTAAGTTTCTTTCCTAAGCCTCTTCAAACGACAGGTATACATCGCTGGAAAGGACAATATAAGGGCTCTCAATCAAGCTATAAACGGTTTATACAGCGAAAAAAAATACAAAAGTTAAATGCAACTGTATATGAAAAATACAGAATCATCAACGATATTCCCGGTGACATATTTCTTAGATTAGTAAATTTTAAGTTTCTTTCCTAAGCCTCTTCAAACGACAGGTATACATCGCTGGAAAGAACAAGACTAGAGCTCTCAATCAAGCTATAAACGGTTTATATAGCGAGAAAAATGTGAAAGTTAAATGCAACTGTATATGAAAAATACAGAATCATCAACAATATTCCCAGTGACATATTTCTGATTAGTCAATTTTAAGTTTTTTTCCTAAGCCTCTTCAAACGAGAGGTATACATCGCTGGAAAGAACAAGACTAGAGCACTCAACCAAGCTATAAACGGTTTATACAGCAAAAAAAAAAATTAAAAGTTAAATGCAACTGTATATGAAAAATACATATTTCTTAGATTAGTCAATTTTAAGTTTCTCTCCTAAGTATCTTCAAACGAGGGGTATACATCGCTGGAGAGAACAAGACTAAAGCTCTCAATCAAGCTATAAACGGTTTATATAGCGAAAAAATGTGAAAGTTAAATGCAACTATATATGAAAAATACAGAATCATCAAAAATATTCCCAGTGACATATTTCCTATATTAGTCAATTTTAATTACATTTCCTAAGCCTCTTCAAACGACAGGTATACATCGCAGGAAAGGAAAAGATAAGGGCACTAAATCAAGCTATAAACGGTTTATACAGCGAAAAAAATTTAAAAGTTAAATGCAACTGTATATGAAAAATACAGAATCATCAACAATATTCCCAGTGACATATTTCTTAGATTAGTCAATTTTAAGTTTCTTTCCTAAGCCTCTTATACCAAGAGGTATACAGTGCTGGAAAGAACACGACCACAGCTCTCAATCAAGCTATAAACGGTTTATATAGCGAAAAAAATGTGAAAGTTAAATGCAACTGTATATGAAAAATATAGAATTATCAACAATATTCCCAGTGACATATTTCTTATTTTAGTCAATTTTAAGTTTCTTTACTAAGCCTCTTCAAACGAGAGGTATACATCGCTGGAAAGGACAAGATAAGGGCTCTCAATCAAGCTATAAACGGTCTATACAGCGAAAAAAAATACAAAAGTTAAATGCAACTGTATATGAAAAATACAGAATCATCAACAATATTCCCGGTGACATATTTCTTAGAGTAGTCAATTTTAAGTTTCTTTCCTAAGCCTTTTAAACCAAGAGGTATACAGTGCTGGAAAGAACAAGACCAGAGCTCTCAATCAAGCTATAAACGGTTTATACAGCGAAAAAAATGTGAATGTTAAATTCAAGTGTATATGAAAAATACAGAATCATCAATAATATTCCCTGTGACATATTTCTTAGATTAGTCAATTTTAAGTTTCTCTCCTAAGTATCTTCAAACGAGGGGTATACATGGCTGGAAAGAACAAGACTAGAGCTCTCAATCAAGCTATAAACGGTTTATATAGCGAAAAAAATGTGAAAGTTAAATGCAACTGTATATGAAAAATACAGAATCATCAACAATATTCCCAGTGACATATTTCTTATTTTAGTCAATTTTAAGTTTCTTTACTAAGCCTCTACAAACGAGAGGTATACATCGCTGGAAAGGACAAGATAAGGGCTCTCAATCAAGCTATAAACGGGTTATACAGCGAAAAAGAAATACAAAAGTTAAATGCAACTGTATATGAAAAAAACAGAATCATCAACAATATACCCTGTGACATAATTCTTAGATTAGTCAATTTTAAATTTCTTTCCTAAGCCTCTTCAAACGAGAGTTATACATCGCTGGAAAGAACAAGACTAGAACTCTCAATCAAGCTATAAACGGTTTATATAGCGAGAAAAATGTGAAAGTTAAATGCAACTGTATATGAAAAATACAGAATCATCAAAAATATTCCCAGTGACATATTTCTTAGATTAGTCAATTTTAAGTTTCTTTCCTAAGCCTCTTCAAACGACAGGTATACATCGCTGGAAAGGACAATATAAGGGCTCTCAATCAAGCTATAAACGGTTTATACAGCGAAAAAAAATACAAAAGTTAAATGCAACTGTATATGAAAAATACAGAATCATCAACAATATTCCCGGTGACATATTTCTTAGATTAGTAAATTTTAAGTTTCTTTCCTAAGCCTCTTCAAACGACAGGTATACATCGCTGGAAAGGACAAGATAAGGGCTCTCAATCAAGCTATAAACGGTTTATACAGCGAAAATAAATACAAAAGTTAAATGCAACTGTATATGAAAAATACAGAATCATCAACAATATTCCCAGTGACATATTTCTGATTAGTCAATTTTAAGTTTTTTTCCTAAGCCTCTTCAAACGAGAGGTATACATCGCTGGAAAGAACAAGACTAGAGCACTCAACCAAGCTATAAACGGTTTATACAGCAAAAAAAAAAAATTAAAAGTTAAATGCAACTGTATATGAAAAATACATATTTCTTAGATTAGTCAATTTTAAGTTTCTCTCCTAAGTATCTTCAAACGAGGGGTATACATCGCTGGAGAGAACAAGACTAAAGCTCTCAATCAAGCTATAAACGGTTTATATAGCGAAAAAATGTGAAAGTTAAATGCAACTATATATGAAAAATAAGAATCATCAAAAATATTCCCAGTGACATATTTCCTATATTAGTCAATTTTAATTACATTTCCTAAGCCTCTTCAAACGACAGGTATACATCGCAGGAAAGGAAAAGATAAGGGCACTAAATCAAGCTATAAACGGTTTATACAGCGAAAAAAATGTAAAAGTTAAATGCAACTGTATATGAAAAATACAGAATCATCAACAATATTCCCAGTGACATATTTCTTAGATTAGTCAATTTTAAGTTTCTTTCCTAAGCCTCTTATACCAAGAGGTATACAGTGCTGGAAAGAACACGACCACAGCTTTCAATCAAGCTATAAACGGTTTATACAGCAAAAAAATGTGAATGTTAAATGCAACTGTATATGAAAAATACAGAATCATCAATAATATTCCCAGTGACATATTTCTTAGATTAGTCAATTTTAAGTTTCTTTGCTAAGCCTCTTCAAACGAGAGGTATACATTGCTGGAAAGAACAAGACTAGAGCTCTCAATCAAGTTATAAACGGTTTATACAGCGAAAAAAATGTGAATGTTAAATGCAACTGTATATGAAAAATACAGAGTACAGAGACATATTTCTTAGATTAGTCAAATTTAAGTTTCTTTCCTAAGCCTCTTCAAACGAGAGGTATACATTGCTGGAAAGAACAAGACTACAGCTTTCAATCAAGCATCAAACGGTTTATACAGCGAAAAAAATGTGACTGTATATGAAAAATACAGAATCATCAATAATATTCCCAGTGACATATTTCTTAGATTAGTCAATTTTAAGTTTCTTTGCTAAGCCTCCTCAAACGAGAGGTATACATTGCTGGAAAGACCAAGACTAGAGCTCTCAATCAAGTTATAAACGGTTTATACACCGAAAAAAAATGTGAATGTTAAATGCAACTGTATATGAAAAATACAGAGTACACAGACATATTTCTTAGATTAGTCAATTTTAAGTTTCTTTCCTAAGCCTCTTCAAACGAGAGTTATACACTGCTGGAAAGAACAAGACTACAGCTTTCAATCAAGCTACAAACGGTTTATACAGCAAAAAAAATGTGAATGTTAAATTCAAGTGTATATGAAAAATACAGAATCATCAATAATATTCCCTGTGATATATTTCTTAGATTAGTCAATTTTAAGTTTCTTTCCTAAGCCTCTTCAAACGAGAGGTATACATCGCTGGAAAGAACAAGACTAGAGCTCTCAATCAAGCTATAAACGGTTTATACAGCGAAAAAAATGTGAATGTTAAATGCAACTGTATACGAAAAATACAGAATCATCAATAATATTCCCTGTGACATATTTCTTAGATTAGTCAATTTTAGGTTTCTCTCCTAAGTCTCTTCAAACGAGGGGTATACATCGCTGGAAAGAACAAGACTAGAGCTCTCAATCAAGCTATAAACGGTTTATACAGCAAAAAAAATGTTAAAGTTAAATGCAACTGTATATGAAAAATACATATTTCTTAGATTAGTCAATTTTAAGTTTCTCTCCTAAGTATCTTCAAACGAGCGGTATACATGGCTGGAAAGAACAAGACTAGAGCTCTCAATCAAGCTATAAACGGTTTATATAGCGAAAAAATGTGAAAGTTAAATGCAACTGTATATGAAAAATACAGAATCATCAACAATATTCCCAGTGACATATTTCTTAGATTAGTCAATTTTAAGTTTCTTTCCTAAGCCTCTTCAAACGAGAGGTATACATCGCTGGAAAGAACAAGACTAGAGCACTCAACCAAGCTATAAACGGTTTATACAGCAAAAAAAAAAAATTAAAAGTTAAATGCAACTGTATATGAAAAATACATATTTATTAGATTAGTCAATTTTAATTACATTTCCTAAGCCTCTTCAAACGACAGGTATACATCGCTGGAAAGGAAAAGGTAAGGGCTCTAAATCAAGCTATAAACGGTTTAAACAGCGAAAAAAAATGTGAATGTTAAATGCAACTATATACGAAAAATACAGAATCATCAAAAATATTCCCAGTGACATATTTCCTAGATTAGTCAATTTTAATTACATTTCCTAAGCCTCTTCAAACGACAGGTATACATCGCTGGAAAGGAAAAGGTAAGGGCTCTAAATCAAGCTATAAACGGTTTAAACAGCGAAAAAAAATGTGAATGTTAAACGCAACTTTATATGAAAAATACAGAATCATCAATAATATTCCCAGTGACATATTTCTTAGATTAGTCAATTTCCTTTCCTAAGCCTCTATCAAGGAGAGTTATACATCGTTGGAAAGAACAAGCTAGGAGCTTTCAACCAAGCTGTTAATGATTTATGCAGCAAAAGAAATGTGAAAGTTAAATGCAACTGTATATGAAAATTACAGATTCATCAACAATATTGCCAGTGACATATTTCCTAGATGAGTCAATTTTAAGTTCGTTTCCTAAACCTCTTTAAACCTGAGTTTTACATCGTTGGAGAGAGCAAGCTAAGAGCTTTCAATTAAGCTATAAACGGTTTATGCAGCAAAACAAATGTGAAAGTTAAATGTAATTGTATATGAAAAATACAGTATCATCAACAATATTCCCAGTGACATATTTCCTAGATTAGTCAATTTTATGTTCCTTACCTAAGCCTCTATCAGCGAGGGTTATCTTCGTTGGAAAGAACAAAATAAGGGATTTCAACTAAGCTATACACGGTATATGCAGCGGAAAAAATGTGAGAGTTAAATACAACTGTATATGAAAAATACAGAGTCATCAACAATATTCCTCGTGACATAATTCCGAGATCCGTCAATTTTAAGTTCCTTTCCTAAGCTTCTATCAACCACAGTTATACATCGTTGGAAAGAACAAAATAAGGGCTTTCAATCACATTATAAATAGTTTTTGCAGCAAAAGAAATGTGAAAGTTAAATGCAACTGTATATGAAAAATACATTTTCATCAACAATATTCCCAGTGACATATTTCCCAGGTGAGTCAATTTTAAGTTCCTTTCCTAAGCCTCTATCAAGGAGAGTTATACATCGTTGGAAAGAACAAGCTAGGAGCTTTCAACCAAGCTGTTAATGATTTATGCAGCAAAAGAAATGTGAAAGTTAAATGCAACTGTACATGAAAAATACAAAATCATCAACAATATTCCCAATGACATATTTCCTAAGTGAGTCAATTATAAGTTCCTTCCCTAAGCCTTTATCAACGAGGGTTATACAGCGTTGGAAAGAACAAGCTAAGGGCTTTCAATCAAGCTATAAACGTTTTATGCAGCAAAAGAAATGTGAAAGATAAATGCAACTGTACATGAAAAATACAAAATCATCAACAATATTCCCAGTGTCATATTTCCTAGATGAGTCAATTTTAAGTTCGTTTCCTAAACCTCTTTAAACCTGAGTTTTACATCGTTGGAGAGAGCAAGCTAAGAGATTTCAATTAAGCTATAAACGGTTTATGCAGCAAAACAAATGTGAAAGTTAAATGTAATTGTATATGAAAAATACAGTATCATCAAGAATATTCCCAGTGACATATTTCCTAGATGAGTCAATTTTAAGTTCCTTTCCTAAGCCTTTATTAGCGAGGGTTATCTTCGTTGGAAAGAACAAAATAAGGGATTTCAACTAAGCTATACACGGTATATGCAGCGGAAAAAATGTGAGAGTAAAATATAACTGTATATGAAAAATACAGAGTCATCAACAATATTCCTCGTGACATAATTCCGAGATCCGTCAATTTTAAGTTCCTTTCCTAAGCTTCTATCAACCACAGTTATACATCGTTGGAAAGAACAAAGTAAGGGCTTTCAATCACAATATAAATAGTTTTTCCAGCAGAAGAAATGTGAAAGTTAAACGCAACTGTATATGAAAAATACAGAATCATCAACAATATTCCCAGGTACATATTTCCTAACTGTGTCAATTATAAGTTCCTTCCCTAAGCCTCTAACAATGAGGGTATACATCGTTGGAAAGAACGAGCTAGGAGCTTTCAATCGAGCTATAAATGATTTATGCAACAAAAGAAATGTGAAAGTTAAATGCAACTGTATATGAAAAACACAAAATCATCAACAATATTGCCAGTGACATATTTCCTAAGTGTGTCAATTATAAGTTCCTTCCCTAAGCCTCTATCAATGAGAGTTATACATCGTTAGAAAGAACAAGCTATGAGCTTTCGACCAAGCTATAAATGATTTATGCAACAAAAGAAATGTGAAGGTTAAATGCAACTGTATATGAAAAATACAAAATCATCAACAATATTGCCAGTAATATATTTCCTAGATGAGTCAATTTTAAGTTCCTTTCCTAAGCCTCTATCAATGAGAGTTATACATCGCTGGAAAGAACTAGCTAAGAGCTTTCAATCAAGCTATAAAAGATTTATGCAACAAAAGAAATGTGAAAGTTAAATGCAACTGTATATGAAAATTACAGATTCATCAACAATATTGCCAGTGACATATTTCCTAAATGAGTCAATTTTAAGTTCCTTTCCTAAGCCTCTAGCAATGAGAGTTATACGTCGTACGAAAGAACAAGGTAAGAGCTTTCAACCAAGCTGTAAGTCGTTTATGCGTCAAAAGAAATGTGAAAGTTAAATGCAACTGTATATGAAAAATACAAAATCATCAACAATATTCCCAGTGACATATTTCCCAGGTGAGTCAATTTTAAGTTCCTTTCCTAAGCCTCTATCAAGGAGAGTTATACATCGTTGGAAAGAACAAGCTAAGGGCTTTCAACCAAGCTATAAACGGTTTATGCAACAAAACAAATGTGAAAGTTAAATGCAACTGTACATGAAAAATACAAAATCATCAACAATATTCCCAATGACATATTTCCTAAGTGAGTCAATTATAAGTTCCTTCCCTATGCCTTTATCAACGAGGGTTAACATCGTTGGAAAGAACAAGCTAAGAGCTTTCAATCAAGCTATAAACGTTTTATGCAACAAAAGAAATGTGAAAGATAAATGCAACTGTACATGAAAAATACAAAATCATCAACAATATTCCCAGTGTCATATTTCCTAGATGAGTCAATTTTAAGTTCGTTTCCTAAACCTCTTTAAACCTGAGTTTTACATCGTTGGAGAGAGCAAGCTAAGAGATTTCAATTAAGCTATAAACGGTTTATGCAGCAAAATAAATGTGAAAGTTAAATGTAATTGTATATGAAAAATACAGTATCATCAAGAATATTCCCAGTGACATATTTCCTAGATTAGTCAATTTTAAGTTCCTTTCCTAAGCCTTTATTAGCGAGGGTTATCTTCGTTGGAAAGAACAAAATAAGGGATTTCAACTAAGCTATACACGGTATATGCAGCGGAAAAAATGTGAGAGTTAAATACAACTGTATATGAAAAATACAGAGTCATCAACAATATTCCTCGTGAAATAATTCCGAGATCCGTCAATTTTAAGTTCCTTTCCTAAGCTTCTATCAACCACAGTTATACATCGTTGGAAAGAACAAAGTAAGGGCTTTCAATCACAATATAAATAGTTTTTCCAGCAAAAGAAATGTGAAAGTTAAACGCAACTGTATATAAAAAATACAGAATAATCAACAATATTCCCAGTGACATATTTCCCAGGTGAGTCAATTTTAAGTTCCGTTCCTAAGTCTCTATCAAGGAGAGTTATACATCGTTGGAAAGAATAAGCTAAGGGCTTTCAATCAAGCTATAAACGTTTTATGCAAAAAAAGAAATGTGAAAGATAAATGCAACTGTACATGAAGAATACAAAATCATCAACAATATTCCCAGTGACATATTTCCTAAGTCAGTCAATTATAACTTCCTTCCCTAAGCCTCTATCAACGAAAGTTATACATCGTTCGAAAGAAGAGTCTAAAAGCTTTCAATCAAGCTATAAATGGTTTCTGCAACAATAGAAATGTGAAAGTTAGGTGCAACTGTATATGAAAAATACTAAATCATCAACAATATTCCCAGTGACATATTTCCTAGATGAGTCCATTTTAAGTTCCTTTCCTAAGCCTCTAGCAATGGGAGTTATACGTCGTACGAAAGAACAAGCTAGGGGCTTTCGACCAAGCTATAAACGATTTATGCAACAAAAGAAATGTGAAGGTTAAATGCAACTGTATATGAAAAATACAAAATCATCAACAATATTGCCAGTAACATATTTCCTAGATGAGTCAATTTTAAGTTCCTTTCCTAAGCCTCTGTCAATGAGAGTTATACATCGCTGGAAAGAACTAGCTAAGAGCTTTCAATCAAGCTATAAAAGATTTATGCAACAAAAGAAATGTGAAAGTTAAATGCAACTGTATATGAAAATTACAGATTCATCAACAATATTGCCAGTGACATATTTCCTAAATGAGTCAATTTTAAGTTCCTTTCCTAAGCCTCTAGCAATGAGAGTTATACGTCGTACGAAAGAACAAGCTAAGAGCTTTCAACCAAGCCGTAAGTCGTTTACGCGGCAAAAGAAATGTGAAAGTTAAATGCAACTGTATATGAAAAATACAAAATCATCAACAATATTCCCAGTGTCATATTTCCTAGATGAGTCAATTTTAAGTTCGTTTCCTAAACCTCTTTAAACCTGAGTTTTACATCGTTGGAGAGAGCAAGCTAAGAGATTTCAATTAAGCTATAAACGCTTTATGCAGCAAAATAAATGTGAAAGTTAAATATAATTGTATATGAAAAATACAGTATCATCAAGAATATTCCCAGTGACATATTTCCTAGATTAGTCAATTTTAAGTTCCTTTCCTAAGCCTTTATTAGCGAGGGTTATCTTCGTTGGAAAGAACAAAATAAGGGATTTCAACTAAGCTATACACGGTATATGCAGCGGAAAAAATGTGAGAGTTGAATACAACTGTATATGAAAAATACAGAGTCATCAACAATATTCCTCGTGACATAATTCCGAGATCCGTCAATTTTAAGTTCCTTTCCTAAGCTTCTATCAACCACAGTTATACATCGTTGGAAAGAACAAAGTAAGGGCTTTCAATCACAATATAAATAGTTTTTCCAGCAAAAGAAATGTGAAAGTTAAACGCAACTGTATATAAAAAATACAGAATCATCAACAATATTCCCAGTGACATATTTCCCAGGTGAGTCAATTTTAAGTTCCGTTCCTAAGTCTCTATCAAGGAGAGTTATACATCGTTGGAAAGAATAAGCTAAGGGCTTTCAATCAAGCTATAAACGTTTTATGCAACAAAAGAAATGTGAAAGATAAATGCAACTGTACATGAAGAATACAAAATCATCAACAATATTCCCAGTGACATATTTCCTAAGTCAGTCAATTATAACTTCCTTCCCTAAGCCTCTATCAACGAAAGTTATACATCGTTCGAAAGAAGAGTCTAAAAGCTTTCAATCAAGCTATAAATGGTTTCTGCAACAATAGAAATGTGAAAGTTAGGTGCAACTGTATATGAAAAATACTAAATCATCAACAATATTCCCAGTGACATATTTCCTAGATGAGTCCATTTTAAGTTCCTTTCCTAAGCCTCTAGCAATGGGAGTTATACGTCGTACGAAAGAACAAGCTAAGAGCTTTCCACCAAGCTGTAAGTCGTTTATGCAGCAAAAGAAATGTGAAAGTTAAATGCAACTGTATATGAAAATTACAGATTCATCAACAATATTCCCAGTGACATATTTCCCAGGTGAGTCAATTTTAAGTTCCTTTCCTAAGCCTCTATCAAGGAGAGTTATACATCGTTGGAAAGAACAAGCTAGGAGATTTCAACCAAGCTATAAACGTTTCACGCAGCAAAAGAAATGTGAAAGATAAATGCAACTGTACATGAAAAATACAAAATCATCAACAATATTCCCAGTGTCATATTTCCTAGATGAGTCAATTTTAAGTTCGTTTCCTAAACCTCTTTAAACCTGAGTTTTACATCGTTGGAGAGAGCAAGCTAAGAGCTTTCAATTAAACTATAAACGGTTTATGCAGCAAAACAAATGTGAAAGTTAAATGTAATTGTATATGAAAAATACAGTATCATCAACAATATTCCCAGTGACATATCTCCTAGATTAGTCAATTTTAAGTTCCTTTCCTAAGCCTCTATTAGCGAGGGTTATCTTCGTTGGAAAGAACAAAATAAGGGATTTCAACTAAGCTATACACGGTATATGCAGCGGAAAAAATGTGAGAGTTAAATACAACTGTATACGAAACATACAGAGTCATCAACAATATTCCTCGTGACATAATTCCGAGATCCGTCAATTTAAAGTTCCTTTCCTAAGCTTCTATCAACCACTGTTATACATCGTTGGAAAGAACAAAGTAAGGGCTTTCAATCACAATATAAATAGTTTTTCCAGCAAAAGAAATGTGAAAGTTAAACGCAACTGTATACGAAAAATACAGAATCATCAACAATATTCCCAGTGACATATTTCCTAAGTGTGTCAATTATAAGTTCCTTCCCTAAGCCTCTAACAATGAGGGTTATACATCGTTGGAAAGAACGAGCTAGGAGCTTTCAATCAAGCTATAAATGATTTATGCAACAAAAGAAATGTGAAAGTTAAATGCAACTGTATATGAAAAACACAAAATCATCAACAATATTGCCAGTGACATATTTCCTAAGTGTGTCAATTATAAGTTCCTTCTCTAAGCCTCTATCAATGAGAGTTATACATCGTTAGAAAGAACAAGCTAGGGGCTTTCGACCAAGCTATAAATGATTTATGCAACAAAAGAAATGTGAAGGTTAAATGCAACTGTATATGAAAAATACAAAATCATCAACAATATTGCCAGTAACATATTTCCTAGATGAGTCAATTTTAAGTTCCTTTCCTAAGCCTCTGTCAATGAGAGTTATACATCGCTGGAAAGAACTAGCTAAGAGCTTTCAATCAAGCTATAAAAGATTTATGCAACAAAAGAAATGTGAAAGTTAAATGCAACTGTATATGAAAATTACAGATTCATCAACAATATTGCCAGTGACATATTTCCTAAATGATTCAATTTTAAGTTCCTTTCCTAAGCCTCTAGCAATGAGAGTTATACGTCGTACGAAAGAACAAGCTAAGAGCTTTCAACCAAGCTGTAAGTCGTTTACGTGGCAAAAGAAATGTGAAAGTTAAATGCAACTGTATATGAAAAATACAAAATCATCAACAATATTCCCAGTGACATATTTCCCTGGTGAGTCAATTTTAAGTTCCTTTCCTAAGCCTCTATCAAGGAAAGTTATACATCGTTGGAAAGAACAAGCTAAGAGCTTTCAACCAAGCTATAAACGGTTTATGCAGCAAGAGAAATGTGAAAGTTAAATGCAACTGTACATGAAAAATACAAAATCATCAACAATATTCCCAATGACATATTTCCTAAGTGAGTCAATTATAAGTTCCTTCCCTAAGCCTTTATCAACGAGGGTTATACATCGTTGGAAAGAACAAGCTAAGGGCTTTCAATCAAGCTATAAACGTTTTATGCAACAAAAGAAATGTGAAAGATAAATGCAACTGTACATGAAAAATACAAAATCATCAACAATATTTCCAGTGTCATATTTCCTAGATGAGTCAATTTTAAGTTCGTTTCCTAAACCTCTTTAAACCTGAGTTTTACATCGTTGGAGAGAGCAAGCTAAGAGCTTTCAATTAAGCTATAAACGGTTTATGCAGCAAAACAAATGTGAAAGTTAAATGTAATTGTATATGAAAAATACAGTACCATCAACAATATTCCCAGTGACATATTTCCTAGATTAGTCAATTTTAAGTTCCTTTTCTAAGCCTCTATCAGCGAGGGTTATCTTCGTTGGAAAGAACAAAGTAAGGGCTTTCAATCACAATATAAATAGTTTTTCCAGCAAAAGGAATGTGAAAGTTAAACGCAACTGTATATGAAAAATACAGAATCATCAAAAATATTCCCAGTGACATATTTCCTAAGTGTGTCAATTATAAGTTCCTTCCCTAAGCCTCTAACAATGAAGGTTATACATCGTTGGAAAGAACGAGCTAGGAGCTCTCAATCGAGCTATAAATGATTTATGCAACAAAAGAAATGTGAAAGCTAAATGCAAATGTATATGAAAATTACAGATTCATCAACAATATTGCCAGTGACATATTTCCTAAATGAGTCAATTTTAAGTTCCTTTCCTAAGCCTCTAGCAATGAGAGTTATACGTCGTACAAAAGAACAAGCTAAGAGCTTTCAACCAAGCTGTAAGTCGTTTATGCGGCAAAAGAAATGTGAAAGTTAAATGCAACTGTATATGAAAAATACAAAATCATCAACAATATTCCCAGTGACATATTTCGCAGGTGAGTCAATTTTAAGTTCCTTTCCTAAGCCTCTATCAAGGAGAGTTATACATCGTTGGAAAGAACAAGCTAAGGGCTTTCAACCAAGCTATAAACGGTTTATGCAACAATAGAAATGTGAAAGTTAACTGCAACTGTACATGAAAAATACAAAATCATCAACAATATTCCCAATGACATATTTCCTAAGTGAGTCAATTATAAGTTCCTTCCCTAAGCCTTTATCAACGAGGGTTATACATCGTTGGAAAGAACAAGCTGAGGGCTTTCAACCAAGCTATAAACGGTTTATGCAGCAAAAGAAATGTGAAAGATAAATGCAACTGTACATGAAAAATACAAAATCATCAACAATATTCCCAGTGTCATATTTCCTAGATGAGTCAATTTTAAGTTCGTTTCCTAAACCTCTTTAAACCTGAGTTTTACATCGTTGGAGAGAACAAGCTAAGGGCTTTCAACCAAGCTATAAACGGTTTATGCAACAATAGAAATGTGAAAGTTAACTGCAACTGTACATGAAAAATACAAAATCATCAACAATATTCCTAGTGACATATTTCCCAGGTGAGTCAATTTTAAGTTCCGTTCCTAAGTCTCTATCAAGGAGAGTTATACATCGTTGGAAAGAACAAGCTAAGGGCTTTCAATCGAGCTCTAAACGGTTTATGCAGCAAAACAAATGTGAAAGTTAAATGTAATTGTATATGAAAAATACAGTATCATCAACAATATTCCCAGTGACATATTTCCTAGATTAGTCAATTTTAAGTTCCTTTCCTAAGCCTCTATCAGCGAGGGTTATCTTCGTTGGAAAGAACAAAATAAGGGATTTCAACTAAGCTATACACGGTATATGCAGCGGAAAAAATGTGAGAGTTATATTCAACTGTATATGAAAAATACAGAGTCATCAACAATATTCCTCGTGACATAATTCCGAGATCCGTCAATTTTAAGTTCCTTTTCTAAGCTTCTATCAACCACAGTTATACATCGTTGGAAAGAACAAAGTAAGGGCTTTCAATCACAATATAAATAGTTTTTCCAGCAAAAGAAATGTGAAAGTTAAACGCAACTGTATATGAAAAATACAGAATCATCAACAATATTCCCAGTGACATATTTCCTAAGTGTGTCAATTATAAGTTCCTTCCCTAAGCCTCTCACAATGAGGGTTATACATCGTTGGAAAGAACGAGCTAGGAGCTTTCAAGCTATAAATGATTTATGCAACAAAAGAAATGTGAAAGTTAAATGCAACTGTATATGAAAAACACAAAATCATCAACAATATTGCCAGTAACATATTTCCTAGATGAGTCAATTTTAAGTTCCTTTCCTAAGTCTCTATCAATGAGGGTTATACATCGTTGGAAAGAACGAGCTAGGAGCTTTCAAGCTATAAATGATTTATGCAACAAAAGAAATGTGATAGTTAAATGCAACTGTATATGAAAATTACAGATTCATCAACAATATTGCCAGTGACATATTTCCTAGATGAGTCAATTTTAAGTTCCTTTCCTAAACCTCTTTAAACCTGAGATTTACATCAATAGAGAGAGCAAGCTAAGAGCTTTCAACCAAGCTGTAAGTCGTTTATGCGGCAAAAGAAATGTGAAAGTTAAATGCAACTGCATATGAAAAATACAACATCATCAACAATATTCCCAGTGACATATTTCGCAGGTGAGTCAATTTTAAGTTCCTTTCCTAAGCCTCTATCAAGGAGAGTTATACATCGTTGGAAAGAACAAGCTAAGGGCTTTCAACCAAGCTATAAGCGGTTTATGCAACAATAGAAATGTGAAAGTTAAATGCAACTGTACATGAAAAATACAAAATCATCAACAATATTTCCAGTGTCATATTTCCTAGATGAGTCAATTTTAAGTTCGTTTCCTAAACCTCTTTAAACCTGAGTTTTACATCGTTGGAGAGAGCAAGCTAAGAGCTTTCAATTAAGCTATAAACGGTTTATGCAGCAAAACAAATGTGAAAGTTAAATGTAATTGTATATGAAAAATACAGTATCATCAACAATATTCCCAGTGACATATTTCCTAGATTAGTCAATTTTAAGTTCCTTTTCTAAGCCTCTATCAGCGAGGGTTATCTTCGTTGGAAAGAACAAAGTAAGGGCTTTCAATCACAATATAAATAGTTTTTCCAGCAAAAGGAATGTGAAAGTTAAACGCAACTGTATATGAAAAATACAGAATCATCAACAATATTCCCAGTGACATATTTCCTAAGTGTGTCAATTATAAGTTCCTTCCCTAAGCCTCTAACAATGAAGGTTATACATCGTTGGAAAGAACGAGCTAGGAGCTCTCAATCGAGCTATAAATGATTTATGCAACAAAAGAAATGTGAAAGCTAAATGCAAATGTATATGAAAATTACAGATTCATCAACAATATTGCCAGTGACATATTTCCTAAATGAGTCAATTTTAAGTTCCTTTCCTAAGCCTCTAGCAATGAGAGTTATACGTCGTACAAAAGAACAAGCTAAGAGCTTTCAACCAAGCTGTAAGTCGTTTATGCGGCAAAAGAAATGTGAAAGTTAAATGCAACTGTATATGAAAAATACAAAATCATCAACAATATTCCCAGTGACATATTTCGCAGGTGAGTCAATTTTAAGTTCCTTTCCTAAGCCTCTATCAAGGAGAGTTATACATCGTTGGAAAGAACAAGCTAAGGGCTTTCAACCAAGCTATAAACGGTTTATGCAACAATAGAAATGTGAAAGTTAACTGCAACTGTACATGAAAAATACAAAATCATCAACAATATTCCCAATGACATATTTCCTAAGTGAGTCAATTATAAGTTCCTTCCCTAAGCCTTTATCAACGAGGGTTATACATCGTTGGAAAGAACAAGCTAAGGGCTTTCAACCAAGCTACAAACGGTTTATGCAGCAAAAGAAATGTGAAAGATAAATGCAACTGTACATGAAAAATACAAAATCATCAACAATATTCCCAGTGTCATATTTCCTAGATGAGTCAATTTTAAGTTCGTTTCCTAAACCTCTTTAAACCTGAGTTTTACATCGTTGGAGAGAGCAAGCTAAGAGCTTTCAATTAAGCTATAAACGGTTTATGCAGCAAAACAAATGTGAAAGTTAAATGTAATTGTATATGAAAAATACAGTATCATCAACAATATTCCCAGTGACATATTTCCTAGATTAGTCAATTTTAAGTTCCTTTCCTAAGCCTCTATCAGCGAGGGTTATCTTCGTTGGAAAGAACAAAATAAGGGATTTCAACTAAGCTATACACGGTATATGCAGCGGAAAAAATGTGAGAGTTATATACAACTGTATATGAAAAATACAGAGTCATCAACAATATTCCTCGTGACATAATTCCGAGATCCGTCAATTTTAAGTTCCTTTTCTAAGCTTCTATCAACCACAGTTATACATCGTTGGAAAGAACAAAGTAAGGGCTTTCAATCACAATATAAATAGTTTTTCCAGCAAAAGAAATGTGAAAGTTAAACGCAACTGTATATGAAAAATACAGATTCATCAACAATATTCCCAGTGACATATTTCCTAAGTGTGTCAATTATAAGTTCCTTCCCTAAGCCTCTAACAATGAGGGTTATACATCGCTGGAAAGAACTAGCTAAGAGCTTTCAATCAAACTATAAAAAATTTATGCAACAATAGAAATGTGAAAGTTAACTGCAACTGTACATGAAAAATACAAAATCATCAACAATATTCCCAATGACATATTTCCTAAGTGTGTCAATTATAAGTTCCTTCCCTAAGCCTCTAACAATGAGGGTTATACATCGTTGGAAAGAACGAGCTAGGAGCTTTCAATCGAGCTATAAATGATTTATGCAACAAAAGAAATGTGAAAGTTAAATGCAACTGTATATGAAAAACACAAAATCATCAACAATATTGCCAGTGACATATTTCCTAAGTGTGTCAATTATAAGTTCCTTCCCTAAGCCTCTATCAATGAGAGTTATACATCGTTAGAAAGAACAAGCTAGGGGCTTTCGACCAAGCTATAAACGATTTATGCAACAAAAGAAATGTGAAGGTTAAATGCAACTGTATATGAAAAATACAAAATCATCAACAATATTGCCAGTAACATATTTCCTAGATGAGTCAATTTTAAGTTCCTTTCCTAAGCCTCTGTCAATGAGAGTTATACATCGCTGGAAAGAACTAGCTAAGAGCTTTCAATAAAGCTATAAAAGATTTATGCAACAAAAGAAATGTGAAAGTTAAATGCAACTGTATATGAAAATTACAGATTCATCAACAATATTGCCAGTGACATATTTCCTAAATGAGTCAATTTTAAGTTCCTTTCCTAAGCCTCTAGCAATGAGAGTTATACGTCGTACGAAAGAACAAGCTAAGAGCTTTCAACCAAGCTGTAAGTCGTTTACGCGGCAAAAGAAATGTGAAAGTTAAATGCAACTGTATATGAAAAATACAAAATCATCAACAATATTCCCAGTGTCATATTTCCTAGATGAGTCAATTTTAAGTTCGTTTCCTAAACCTCTTTAAACCTGAGTTTTACATCGTTGGAGAGAGCAAGCTAAGAGATTTCAATTAAGCTATAAACGCTTTATGCAGCAAAATAAATGTGAAAGTTAAATATAATTGTATATGAAAAATACAGTATCATCAAGAATATTCCCAGTGACATATTTCCTAGATTAGTCAATTTTAAGTTCCTTTCCTAAGCCTTTATTAGCGAGGGTTATCTTCGTTGGAAAGAACAAAATAAGGGATTTCAACTAAGCTATACACGGTATATGCAGCGGAAAAAATGTGAGAGTTAAATACAACTGTATATGAAAAATACAGAGTCATCAACAATATTCCTCGTGACATAATTCCGAGATCCGTCAATTTTAAGTTCCTTTCCTAAGCTTCTATCAACCACAGTTATACATCGTTGGAAAGAACAAAGTAAGGGCTTTCAATCACAATATAAATAGTTTTTCCAGCAAAAGAAATGTGAAAGTTAAACGCAACTGTATATAAAAAATACAGAATCATCAACAATATTCCCAGTGACATATTTCCCAGGTGAGTCAATTTTAAGTTCCGTTCCTAAGTCTCTATCAAGGAGAGTTATACATCGTTGGAAAGAATAAGCTAAGGGCTTTCAATCAAGCTATAAACGTTTTATGCAACAAAAGAAATGTGAAAGATAAATGCAACTGTACATGAAGAATACAAAATCATCAACAATATTCCCAGTGACATATTTCCTAAGTCAGTCAATTATAACTTCCTTCCCTAAGCCTCTATCAACGAAAGTTATACATCGTTCGAAAGAAGAGTCTAAAAGCTTTCAATCAAGCTATAAATGGTTTCTGCAACAATAGAAATGTGAAAGTTAGGTGCAACTGTATATGAAAAATACTAAATCATCAACAATATTTCCAGTGACATATTTCTTAGATGAGTCCATTTTAAGTTCCTTTCCTAAGCCTCTAGCAATGGGAGTTATACGTCGTACGAAAGAACAAGCTAAGAGCTTTCAACCAAGCTGTAAGTCGTTTATGCAGCAAAAGAAATGTGAAAGTTAAATGCAACTGTATATGAAAATTACAGATTCATCAACAATATTCCCAGTGACATATTTCCCAGGTGAGTCAATTTTAAGTTCCTTTCCTAAGCCTCTATCAAGGAGAGTTATACATCGTTGGAAAGAACAAGCTAGGAGCTTTCAACCAAGCTATAAACGTTTCACGCAACAAAAGAAATGTGAAAGATAAATGCAACTGTACATGAAAAATACAAAATCATCAACAATATTCCCAGTGTCATATTTCCTAGATGAGTCAATTTTAAGTTCGTTTCCTAAACCTCTTTAAACCTGAGTTTTACATCGTTGGAGAGAGCAAGCTAAGAGCTTTCAATTAAACTATAAACGGTTTATGCAGCAAAACAAATGTGAAAGTTAAATGTAATTGTATATGAAAAATACAGTATCATCAACAATATTCCCAGTGACATATCTCCTAGATTAGTCAATTTTAAGTTCCTTTCCTAAGCCTCTATCAGCGAGGGTTATTTTCGTTGGAAAGAACAAAATAAGGGATTTCAACTAAGCTATACACGGTATATGCAGCGGAAAAAATGTGAGAGTTAAATACAACTGTATACGAAACATACAGAGTCATCAACAATATTCCTCGTGACATAATTCCGAGATCCGTCAATTTAAAGTTCCTTTCCTAAGCTTCTATCAACCACTGTTATACATCGTTGGAAAGAACAAAGTAAGGGCTTTCAATCACAATATAAATAGTTTTTCCAGCAAAAGAAATGTGAAAGTTAAACGCAACTGTATACGAAAAATACAGAATCATCAACAATATTCCCAGTGACATATTTCCTAAGTGTGTCAATTATAAGTTCCTTCTCTAAGCCTCTATCAATGAGAGTTATACATCGTTAGAAAGAACAAGCTAGGGGCTTTCGACCAAGCTATAAATGATTTATGCAACAAAAGAAATGTGAAGGTTAAATGCAACTGTATATGAAAAATACAAAATCATCAACAATATTGCCAGTAACATATTTCCTAGATGAGTCAATTTTAAGTTCCTTTCCTAAGCCTCTGTCAATGAGAGTTATACAACGCTGGAAAGAACTAGCTAAGAGCTTTCAATCAAGCTATAAAAGATTTATGCAACAAAAGAAATGTGAAAGTTAAATGCAACTGTATATGAAAATTACAGATTCATCAACAATATTGCCAGTGACATATTTCCTAAATGATTCAATTTTAAGTTCCTTTCCTAAGCCTCTAGCAATGAGAGTTATACGTCGTACGAAAGAACAAGCTAAGAGCTTTCAACCAAGCTGTAAGTCGTTTACGCGGCAAAAGAAATGTGAAAGTTAAGTGCAACTGTATATGAAAAATAAAAAATCATCAACAATATTCCCAGTGACATATTTCCCTGGTGAGTCAATTTTAAGTTCCTTTCCTAAGCCTCTATCAAGGAAAGTTATACATCGTTGGAAAGAACAAGCTAAGAGCTTTCAACCAAGCTATAAACGGTTTATGCAGCAAGAGAAATGTGAAAGTTAAATGCAACTGTACATGAAAAATACAAAATCATCAACAATATTCCCAATGACATATTTCCTAAGTGAGTCAATTATAAGTTCCTTCCCTAAGCCTTTATCAACGAGGGTTATACATCGTTGGAAAGAACAAGCTAAGGGCTTTCAATCAAGCTATAAACGTTTTATGCAACAAAAGAAATGTGAAAGATAAATGCAACTGTACATGAAAAATACAAAATCATCAACAATATTTCCAGTGTCATATTTCCCTGGTGAGTCAATTTTAAGTTCGTTTCCTAAACCTCTTTAAACCTGAGTTTTACATCGTTGGAGAGAGCAAGCTAAGAGCTTTCAATTAAGCTATAAACGGTTTATGCAGCAAAACAAATGTGAAAGTTAAATGTAATTGTATATGAAAAATACAGTATCATCAACAATATTCCCAGTGACATATTTCCTAGATTAGTCAATTTTAAGTTCCTTTTCTAAGCCTCTATCAGCGAGGGTTATCTTCGTTGGAAAGAACAAAGTAAGGGCTTTCAATCACAATATAAATAGTTTTTCCAGCAAAAGGAATGTGAAAGTTAAACGCAACTGTATATGAAAAATACAGAATCATCAACAATATTCCCAGTGACATATTTCCTAAGTGTGTCAATTATAAGTTCCTTCCCTAAGCCTCTAACAATGAAGGTTATACATCGTTGGAAAGAACGAGCTAGGAGCTCTCAATCGAGCTATAAATGATTTATGCAACAAAAGAAATGTGAAAGCTAAATGCAAATGTATATGAAAATTACAGATTCATCAACAATATTGCCAGTGACATATTTCCTAAATGAGTCAATTTTAAGTTCCTTTCCTAAGCCTCTAGCAATGAGAGTTATACGTCGTACAAAAGAACAAGCTAAGAGCTTTCAACCAAGCTGTAAGTCGTTTATGCGGCAAAAGAAATGTGAAAGTTAAATGCAACTGTATATGAAAAATACAAAATCATCAACAATATTCCCAGTGACATATTTCGCAGGTGAGTCAATTTTAAGTTCCTTTCCTAAGCCTCTATCAAGGAGAGTTATACATCGTTGGAAAGAACAAGCTAAGGGCTTTCAACCAAGCTATAAACGGTTTATGCAACAATAGAAATGTGAAAGTTAACTGCAACTGTACATGAAAAATACAAAATCATCAACAATATTCCCAATGACATATTTCCTAAGTGAGTCAATTATAAGTTCCTTCCCTAAGCCTTTATCAACGAGGGTTATACATCGTTGGAAAGAACAAGCTAAGGGCTTTCAACCAAGCTATAAACGGTTTATGCAGCAAAAGAAATGTGAAAGATAAATGCAACTGTACATGAAAAATACAAAATCATCAACAATATTCCCAGTGTCATATTTCCTAGATGAGTCAATTTTAAGTTCGTTTCCTAAACCTCTTTAAACCTGAGTTTTACATCGTTGGAGAGAACAAGCTAAGGGCTTTCAACCAAGCTATAAACGGTTTATGCAACAATAGAAATGTGAAAGTTAACTGCAACTGTACATGAAAAATACAAAATCATCAACAATATTCCTAGTGACATATTTCCCAGGTGAGTCAATTTTAAGTTCCGTTCCTAAGTCTCTATCAAGGAGAGTTATACATCGTTGGAAAGAACAAGCTAAGGGCTTTCAATCGAGCTCTAAACGGTTTATGCAGCAAAACAAATGTGAAAGTTAAATGTAATTGTATATGAAAAATACAGTATCATCAACAATATTCCCAGTGACATATTTCCTAGATTAGTCAATTTTAAGTTCCTTTCCTAAGCCTCTATCAGCGAGGGTTATCTTCGTTGGAAAGAACAAAATAAGGGATTTCAACTAAGCTATACACGGTATATGCAGCGGAAAAAATGTGAGAGTTATATTCAACTGTATATGAAAAATACAGAGTCATCAACAATATTCCTCGTGACATAATTCCGAGATCCGTCAATTTTAAGTTCCTTTTCTAAGCTTCTATCAACCACAGTTATACATCGTTGGAAAGAACAAAGTAAGGGCTTTCAATCACAATATAAATAGTTTTTCCAGCAAAAGAAATGTGAAAGTTAAACGCAACTGTATATGAAAAATACAGAATCATCAACAATATTCCCAGTGACATATTTCCTAAGTGTGTCAATTATAAGTTCCTTCCCTAAGCCTCTAACAATGAGGGTTATACATCGTTGGAAAGAACGAGCTAGGAGCTTTCAAGCTATAAATGATTTATGCAACAAAAGAAATGTGAAAGTTAAATGCAACTGTATATGAAAAACACAAAATCATCAACAATATTGCCAGTAACATATTTCCTAGATGAGTCAATTTTAAGTTCCTTTCCTAAGTCTCTATCAATGAGGGTTATACATCGTTGGAAAGAACGAGCTAGGAGCTTTCAAGCTATAAATGATTTATGCAACAAAAGAAATGTGATAGTTAAATGCAACTGTATATGAAAATTACAGATTCATCAACAATATTGCCAGTGACATATTTCCTAGATGAGTCAATTTTAAGTTCCTTTCCTAAACCTCTTTAAACCTGAGATTTACATCAATAGAGAGAGCAAGCTAAGAGCTTTCAACCAAGCTGTAAGTCGTTTATGCGGCAAAAGAAATGTGAAAGTTAAATGCAACTGCATATGAAAAATACAACATCATCAACAATATTCCCAATGACATATTTCCTAAGTGAGTCAATTATAAGTTCCTTCCCTAAGCCTTTATCAACGAGGGTTATACATCGTTGGAAAGAACAAGCTAAGGGCTTTCAACCAAGCTATAAACGGTTTATGCAACAATAGAAATGTGAAAGTTAACTGCAACTGTACATGAAAAATACAAAATCATCAACAATATTCCCAATGACATATTTCCTAAGTGAGTCAATTATAAGTTCCTTCCCTAAGCCTTTATCAACGAGGGTTATACATCGTTGGAAAGAACAAGCTAAGGGCTTTCAACCAAGCTACAAACGGTTTATGCAGCAAAAGAAATGTGAAAGATAAATGCAACTGTACATGAAAAATACAAAATCATCAACAATATTCCCAGTGTCATATTTCCTAGATGAGTCAATTTTAAGTTCGTTTCCTAAACCTCTTTAAACCTGAGTTTTACATCGTTGGAGAGAGCAAGCTATGAGCTTTCAATTAAGCTATAAACGGTTTATGCAGCAAAACAAATGTGAAAGTTAAATGTAATTGTATATGAAAAATACAGTATCATCAACAATATTCCCAGTGACATATTTCCTAGATTAGTCAATTTTAAGTTCCTTTCCTAAGCCTCTATCAGCGAGGGTTATCTTCGTTGGAAAGAACAAAATAAGGGATTTCAACTAAGCTATACACGGTATATGCAGCGGAAAAAATGTGAGAGTTATATACAACTGTATATGAAAAATACAGAGTCATCAACAATATTCCTCGTGACATAATTCCGAGATCCGTCAATTTTAAGTTCCTTTTCTAAGCTTCTATCAACCACAGTTATACATCGTTGGAAAGAACAAAGTAAGGGCTTTCAATCACAATATAAATAGTTTTTCCAGCAAAAGAAATGTGAAAGTTAAACGCAACTGTATATGAAAAATACAGATTCATCAACAATATTCCCAGTGACATATTTCCTAAGTGTGTCAATTATAAGTTCCTTCCCTAAGCCTCTAACAATGAGGGTTATACATCGCTGGAAAAAACTAGCTAAGAGCTTTCAATCTAACTATAAAAAATTTATGCAACAAAAGAAATGTGATAGTTAAATGCAACTGTATATGAAAATTACAGATTCATCAACAATATTGCCAGTGACATATTTCCTAGATGAGTCAATTTTAAGTTCCTTTCCTAAACCTCTTTAAACCTGAGATTTACATCATTGGAGAGAGCAAGCTAAGAGCTTTCAATTAAGCTATAAACGGTTTATGCAGCAAAACAAATGTGAAAGTTAAATGTAATTGTATATGAAAAATACAGTATCATCAACAATCTTCCCAGTGATATATTTCCTAGATTAGTAAATTTTAAGTTCCTTTCCTAAGCCTCTATCAGTGAGGGTTATCTTCGTTGGAAAGAAAAAAATAAGGGATTTCAACTAAGCTATACACGGTATATGCAGCGGAAAAAATGTGAGAGTTAAATACAACTGTATATGAAAAATACAGAGTCATCAACAATATTCCTCGTGACATAATTCCGAGATCCGTCAATTTTAAGTTCCTTTCCTAAGCTTCTATCAACCACAGTTATACATCGATGGAAAGAACAAAGTAAGGGCTTTCAGTCACAATATAACTAGTTTTTCCAGCAAAAGAAATGTGAAAGTTAAACGCAACTGTATATGAAAAATACAGAATCATCGACAATATTCCCAGTGACATATTTCCTAAGTGTGTCAATTATAAGTTCCCTCCCTAAGCCTCTAACAATGAGGGTTATACATCGTTGGAAAGAACGAGCTAGGAGCTTCAATCGAGCTATAAATGATTTATGCAACAAAAGAAATGTGAAAGTTAAATGCAACTGTATATGAAAAACACAAAATCATCAACAATATTGCCAGTGACATATTTCCTAAGTGTGTCAATTATAAGTTCCTTCCCTAAGCCTCTAACAATGAGGGCTATACATCGTTTTAAAGAACGAGCTAGGAGCTTTCAATCGAGCTATAAATGATTTATGCAACAAAAGAAATGCGAAAGTTAAATGCAACTGTACATGAAAAACACAAAATCATCAACAATATTGCCAGTGACATATTTCCTAAGTGTGTCAATTATAAGTTCCTTCCCTAAGCCTCTATCAATGAGAGTTATACATCGTTAGAAAGAACAAGCTAGGAGCTTTCGACCAAGCTATAAATGATTTATGCAACAAAAGAAATGTGAAGGTTTAATGCAACTGTATATGAAAAATACAAAATCATCAACAATATTGCCAGTAACATATTTCCTAGATGAGTCAATTTTAAGTTCCTTTCCTAAGCCTCTATCAATGAGAGTTATACATCGCTGGAAAGAACTAGCTAAGAGCTTTCAATCAAGCTATAAAAGATTTATGCAGCAAAAGAAATGTGAAAGTTAAATGCAACTGTATATGAAAAATACAAAATCATCAACAATATTGCCAGTAACATATTTCCTAGATGAGTCAATTTTAAGTTCCTTTCTTAACCTCTTTCAACGAGAGCTTTACATAGCTGAAAAGAACAAGCAAAGAGCTTTCAATGAAGCTATAAATGATTTATGCAGCAAAATAAATGTGAAAGTTAAATGCAACTGTACATGAAAAACACAAAATCATCAACAATATTGCCAGTGACATATTTCCTAAGTGTGTCAATTATAAGTTCCTTCCCTAAGCCTCTATCAATGAGAGTTATACATCGTTAGAAAGAACAAGCTAGGAGCTTTCGACCAAGCTATAAATGATTTATGCAACAAAAGAAATGTGAAGGTTTAATGCAACTGTATATGAAAAATACAAAATCATCAACAATATTGCCAGTAACATATTTCCTAGATGAGTCAATTTTAAGTTCCTTTCCTAAGCCTCTATCAATGAGAGTTATACATCGCTGGAAAGAACTAGCTAAGAGCTTTCAATCAAGCTATAAAAGATTTATGCAGCAAAAGAAATGTGAAAGTTAAATGCAACTGTATATGAAAAATACAAAATCATCAACAATATTGCCAGTAACATATTTCCTAGATGAGTCAATTTTAAGTTCCTTTCCTAAACCTCTTTAAACCTGCGTTTTACGTCGTTGGAGAGAGCAAGCTAAGAGCTTTCAACTAAGCTATAAACGGTTTATGCAGCAAAACAAATGTGAAAGTTAAATGTAATTGTATATGAAAAATACAGTATCATTAACAATATTCCCAGTGACATATTTCCTAGATTAGTCAATTTTAAGTTCCTTTCCTAAGCCTCTATCAGCGAGGGTTATCTTCGTTGGAAAGAAAAAAATAAGGGATTTCAACTAAGCTATACACGGTATATGCAGCGGAAAAAATGTGAGAGTTAAATACAACTGTATATGAAAAATACAGAGTCATCAACAATATTCCTCGTGACATAATTCCGAGATCCGTCAATTTTAAGTTCCTTTTCTAAGCTTCTATCAACCACAGTTATACATCGTTGGAAAGAACAAAGTAAGGGCTTTCAATCACAATATAAATAGTTTTTCCAGCAAAAGAAATGTGAAAGTTAAACGCAACTGTATATGAAAAATACAGAAACATCAACAATATTCCCAGTGACATATTTCCTAAGTGTGTCAATTATAAGTTCCTTCCCTAAGCCTCTAACAATGAGGGCTATACATCGTTTTAAAGAACGAGCTAGGAGCTTTCAATCGAGCTATAAATGATTTATGCAACAAAAGAAATGTGAAAGTTAAATGCAACTGTACATGAAAAACACAAAATCGTCAACAATATTGCCAGTGACATATTTCCTAAGTGTGTCAATTATAAGTTCCTTCCCTAAGCCTCTATCAATGAGAGTTATACATCGTTAGAAAGAACAAGCTAGGAGCTTTCGACCAAGCTATAAATGATTTATGCAACAAAAGAAATGTGAAGGTTTAATGCAACTGTATATGAAAAATACAAAATCATCAACAATATTGCCAGTAACATATTTCCTAGATGAGTCAATTTTAAGTTCCTTTCCTAAGCCTCTATCAATGAGAGTTATACATCGCTGGAAAGAACTAGCTAAGAGCTTTCAATCAAGCTATAAAAGATTTATGCAGCAAAAGAAATGTGAAAGTTAAATGCAACTGTATATGAAAATTACATATTCATCAACAATATTCCCAGTGACATATTTCCTAAGTGTGTCAATTATAAGTTCCTTCCCTAAGCCTCTAACAATGAGGGTTATACATCGTTGGAAAGAACGAGCTAGGAGCTTTCAATCGAGCTATAAATGATTTATGCAACAAAAGAAATGTGAAAGTTAAATGCAACTGTATATGAAAAACACAAAATCATCAACAATATTGCCAGTAACATATTTCCTAGATGAGTCAATTTTAAGTTCCTTTCCTAAGCCTCTATCAATGAGAGTTATACATCGCTGGAAAGAACTAGCTAAGGGCTTTCAATCAAGCTATAAAAGATTTTTGCAACAAAAGAAATGTGAAAGTTAAATGCAACTGTATATGAAAATTACAGATTCATCAACAATATTGCCAGTGATATATTTCCTAAATGAGTCAATTTTAAGTTCCTTTCCTAAACCTCTTTAAACCTGAGTTTTACATCGTTGGAGAGAGCAAGCTAAGAGCTTTCAATTAAGCTATAAACGGTTTATGCAGCGAAACAAATGTGAAAGTTAAATGTAATTGCATATGAAAAATACAGTATCATCAACAATATTCCCAGTGACATATTTCCTAGATTAGTCAATTTTAAGTTCCTTTCCTAAGCCTCTATCAGCGAGGGTTATCTTCGTTGGAAAGAAAAAAATAAAGGATATCAACTAAGCTATACGCGGTATATGCAGCGGAAAAAATGTGAGAGTTAAATACAACTGTATATGAAAAATACAGAGTCATCAACAATATTCCTCGTGACATAATTCCGAGATCCGTCAATTTTAAGTTCCTTTCCTAAGCTTCTATCAACCACAGTTATACATCGTTGGAAAGAACAAAGTAAGGGCTTTCAATCACAATATAAATAGTTTTTCCAGCAAAAGAAATGTGAAAGTTAAACGCAACTGTATATGAAAAATACAGAAACATCAACAATATTCCCAGTGACATATTTCCTAAGTGTGTCAATTATAAGTTCCTTCCCTAAGCCTCTAACAATGAGGGCTATACATCGTTTTAAAGAACGAGCTAGGAGCTTTCAATCGAGCTATAAATGATTTATGCAACAAAAGAAATGTGAAAGTTAAATGCAACTGTACATGAAAAACACAAAATCATCAACAATATTGCCAGTGACATATTTCCTAAGTGTGTCAATTATAAGTTCCTTCCCTAAGCCTCTATCAATGAGAGTTATACATCGTTGGAAAGAACAAGCTAGGAGCTTTCAACCAAGCTATAAGTGATTTATGCAACAAAAGAAATGTGAAAGTTAAATGCAACTGTATATGAAAAATACAAAATCATCAACAATATTGCCAGTGACATATTTCCTGAAAGAGTCAATTTTAAGTTCCTCCCCTAAGCCTCTATCAATGAGAGTTATACGTCGTTGGAAAGAACAAGCTAAGAGCTTCCAATCAAGCTGTAAGTCGTTTATGCAGCAAAAGAAATATGAAAGTTAAATGCAACTGTATATGAAAAATACAAAATCATCAACAATATTCCCAGTGACATATTTCCCAGGGGAGTCAATTTTAAGTTCCGTTCATAAGTCTCTATCAAGGAGAGTTATACATCGTTGGAAAGAAAAAGCTAAGGGCTTTCAATCAAGCTATAAACGGTTTATGCAGCAAAAGAAATGTGAAAGATAAATGCAACTGTACATGAAAAATACAAAATCATCAACAATATTGCCAGTGACATATTTCCTGAAAGAGTCAATTTTAAGTTCCTTCCCTAAGACTCTATCAGTGAGAGTTATACATCGTTGGAAAGAACAAGCTAGGAGCTTTCAACCATGCTATAAATGATTTATGCAACAAAAGAAATGTGAAAGTTAAATGCAACTGTATATGAAAAATACAAAATCATCAACAATATTGCCAGTAACATATTTCCTAGATGAGTCAATTTTAAGTTCCTTTCCTAAACCTCTTTCAACGAGAGCTTTACATAGCTGAAAAGAACAAGCAAAGAGCTTTCAATGAAGCTATAAATGATTTATGCAGCAAAATAAATGTGAAAGTTAAATGCAACTGTATATGAAAAATACAAAATCATCAACAATATTGCCAGTGACATATTTCCTAGATGAGTCAATTTTAAGTTCATTTCCTAAGCCTCTATCAATGAGAGTTATACGTCGTACGAAAGAACAGGCTAAGAGCTTTCAACCAAGCTATAAACGGTTTATGCAGCAAAAGAAATGTGAAAGTTAAATGCAACTGTATATGAAAAATACATTTTCATCAACAATATTCCCAGTGACATATTTCCCAGGTGAGTCAATTTTAAGTTCCTTTCCTAAGCCTCTATCAAGGAGAGTTATACATCGTTGGAAAGAACTAGCTAAGGGCTTTCAACCAAGCTATAAACGGTTTATGCAACAAAAGAAATGTGAAAGATAAATGCAACTGTACATGAAAAATACAAATTCATCAACAATATTGCCAGTGACATATTTCCTGAAAGAGTCAATTTTAAGTTCCTTCCCTAAGACTCTATCAGTGAGACTTATACATCGTTGGAAAGAACAAGCTAGGAGCTTTCAACCATGCTATAAATGATTTATGCAACAAAAGAAATGTGAAAGTTAAATGCAACTGTATATGAAAAATACAAAATCATCAACAATATTCCCAGTGACATATTTCCTAAGTGTGTCAACTATAAGTTCCTTCCCTAAGCCTCTATCAATGAGAGTTATACATCGTTGGAAAGAACAAGCAAAGAGCTTTCAACCAAGCTATAACTGATTTATGCAGTAAAAGAAATGTTAAAGTTAAATGCAACTGTATATGAAAAATAAAAAATCATCAACAATATTGCCAGTGACATATTTCCTGAAAGAGTCAATTTTAAGTTCCTTTCCTAAGCCTCTATCAATGAGAGTTATACATCGTTGGAAAGAACAAGCTAAGAGCTTCCAATCAAGCTATAACTGATTTATGCAATAAAAGAAATGTGAAAGTTAAATGCAACTGTATATGAAAAATAAAAAATCATCAACAATATTGCCAGTGACATATTTCCTGGAAGAGTCAATTTTAAGTTCCTTCCCTAAGACTCTATCAGTGAGAGTTATACATCGTTGGAAAGAACAAGCTAGGAGCTTTCAACCAAGCTATAAATGATTTATGCAACAAGAGAAATGTGAAAGATAAATGCAACTGTATATGAAAAATACAAAATCATCAACAATATTCCTAGTGACATATTTCCCAGGTGAGTCAATTTTAAGTTCCGTTCCTAAGTCTCTATCAAGGAGAGTTATACATCGTTGGAAAGAACAAGCTAAGGGCTTTCAAGCAAGCTATAAACGTTTTATGCAACAAAAGAAATGTGAAAGATAAATGCAACTGTACATGAAAAATACAAATTCATCAACAATATTGCCAGTGACATATTTCCTGAAAGAGTCAATTTTAAGTTCCTTCCCTAAGACTCTATCAGTGAGACTTATATACATCGTTGGAAAGAACAAGCTAAGAGCTTCCAAACAAGCTATAACTGATTTATGCAATAAAAGAAAAGTGAAAGTTAAATGCAACTGTATATGAAAAATACAAAATCATCAACAACATTGCCAGTGACATATTTCTTAGATGAGTCAATTTTAAGTTCCTTTCCTAAGCCTCTATCAATGAGAGTTATACGTCGTACGAAAGAACAAGCTAAGAGCTTTCAACGAAGCTGTAAGTCGTTTATGCAGCAAAACAAATGTGAAAGTTAAATGCAACTGTATATGAAAAATACATTTTCATCAACAATATTCCCAGTGACATATATCCCAGGTAAGTCAATTTTAAGTTCCGTTCCTAAGCCTCTATCAAGGAGAGTTATACATCGTTGGAAAGAACAAGCTAGGAGCTTTCAACCATGCTATAAATGATTTATGCAACAAAAGGAATGTGAAAGTTAAATGCAACTGTATATGAAAAATACAAAATCATCAACAATATTGCCAGTAACATATTTCCTAGATGAGTCAATTTTAAGTTCCTTACCTAAATGTCTTTCAACGAGAGCTTTACATAGCTGGAAAGAACAAGCAAAGAGCTTTCAACCAAGCTATAAATGGTTTATGCAACAAAAGAAATGTGAAAGTTAAATGCAACTGTATATGAAAAATAAAAAATCATCAACAATATTCAGAGTGACATATTTCCCAGGTGAGTCAATTTTAAGTTCCTTTCCTAAGCCTCTATCAAGGAGAGTTATACATCGTTGGAAAGAACTAGCTAAGGGCTTTCAACCAAGCTATAAACGGTTTATGCAACAAAAGAAATGTGAAAGATAAATGCAACTGTATATGAAAATTACATATTCATCAACAATATTCCCAGTGACATATTTCCTGAAAGAGTCAATTTTAAGTTCCTTCCCTAAGACTCTATCAGTGAGACTTATACATCGTTGGAAAGAACGAGCTAGGAGCTTTCAATCGAGCTATAAATGATTTATGCAACAAAAGAAATGTGAAAGTTAAATGCAACTGTACATGAAAAACACAAAATCATCAACAATATTGCCAGTGACATATTTCCTAAGTGTGTCAATTATAAGTTCCTTCCCTAAGCCTCTATCAATGAGAGTTATACATCGTTAGAAAGAACAAGCTAGGAGCTTTCGACCAAGCTATAAATGATTTATGCAACAAAAGAAATGTGAAGGTTTAATGCAACTGTATATGAAAAATACAAAATCATCAACAATATTGCCAGTAACATATTTCCTAGATGAGTCAATTTTAAGTTCCTTTCCTAAGCCTCTATCAATGAGAGTTATACATCGCTGGAAAGAACTAGCTAAGAGCTTTCAATCAAGCTATAAAAGATTTATGCAGCAAAAGAAATGTGAAAGTTAAATGCAACTGTATATGAAAATTACATATTCATCAACAATATTCCCAGTGACATATTTCCTAAGTGTGTCAATTCTTTCCAACGATGTATAACTCTCACTGATAGAGTCTTAGGGAAGGAACTTAAAATTGACTCTTTCAGGAAATATCTCACTGGCAATATTGTTGATGATTTTGTATTTTTCATGTACAGTTGCATTTAACTTTCACATTTCTTATGTTGCATAAATCAGTTATAGCTTGGTTGAAAGCTCTTTGCTTGTTCTTTCCAGCTATGTAAAGCCCTCGTTGAAAGAGGTTTAGGAAAGGAACTTAAAATTGACTCATCTAGGAAATATGTTACTGGCAATATTGTTGATGATTTTGTATTTTTCATGTACAGTTGCATTTAACTTTCACATTTCTTATGTTGCATAAATCATTTATAGCTTGGTTGAAAGCTCTTTGCTTGTTCTTTCCAGCTATGTAAAGCTCTCGTTGAAAGAGGCTTAGGAAAGGAACTTAAAATTGACTCTTTCAGGAAATATGTCACTGGGAATATTGTTGATGATTTTGTATTTTTCATATACAGTTGCATTTAACTTTCACATTTCTTTTGTTGCATAAATCATTTATAGCATGGTTGAAAGCTCCTAGCTTGTTCTTTCCAACGATGTATAACTCTCATTTATAGAGGCTTAGGGAAGGAACTTAAAATTGACTCTTCCAGGAAATATGTCACTGGCAATATTGTTGATGATTTTGTATTCTTCATGTACAGTTGCATTTATCTTTCACATTTCTTTTGTTGCATAAAACGTTTATAGCTTGATTGAAAGCCCTTAGCTTGTTCTTTCCAACGATGTATAACTCTCCTTGATAGAGGTTTAGGAAAGGAACTTAAAATTGACTCATCTAGGAAGTATGTTACTGGCAATATTGTTGATGATTTTGTATTTTTCATGTACAGTTGCATTTAACTTTCACATTTCTTATGTTGCATAAATCGTTTACAGCTTGGTTGAAAGCTCTTTGCTTGTTCTTTCCAGCTATGTAAAGCTCTCGTTGAAAGAGGCTTAGGAAAGGAACTTAAAATTGACTCTTCCAGGAAATATGTCACTGGCAATATTGTTGATGATTTTGTATTCTTCATGTACAGTTGCATTTACCTTTCACATTTTTTTTGTTGCATAAAACGTTTATAGCTTGATTGAAAGCCCTTAGCTTGTTCTTTCCAACGATGTATAACTCTCCTTGATAGAGACTTAGGAACGGAACTTAAAATTGACTCACCTGGGAAATATGTCACTGGGAATATTGTTGATGATTTTGTATTTTTCATATACAGTTGCATTTATCTTTCACATTTCTTTTGTTGCATAAATCATTTATAGCTTGGTTGAAAGCTTCTAGCTTGTTCTTTCCAACGATGTATAACTCTCACTGATAGAGTCTTAGGGAAGGAACTTAAAATTGACTCTTTCAGGAAATATGTCACTGGCAATATTGTTGATGATTTTGTATTTTTCATGTACAGTTGCATTTAACTTTCACATTTCTTTTGTTGCATAAATCATTTGTAGCTTGATTGGAAGCTCTTAGCTTGTTCTTTCCAACGATGTATAACTCTCATTGATAGAGGCTTAGGAAAGGAACTTAAAATTGACTCTTCCAGGAAATATATCACTGGCAATATTGCTGATGATTTTGTATTCTTCATGTACAGTTGCATTTATCTTTCACATTTCTTTTGTTGCATAAATTATTTATAGCTTGGTTGAAAGCTCCTAGCTTGTTCTTTCCAACGATGTATAACCCTCATTGATAGAGTCTTAGGGAAGGAACTTAAAATTGACTCTTCCAGGAAATATGTCACTGGCAATATTGTTGATGATTTTGTATTTTTCATATACAGTTGCATTTAACTTTCACATTTCTTTTGTTGCATAAATCATTTATAGCTTGGTTGAAAGCTCCTAGCTTGTTCTTTCCAACGATGTATAACTCTCATTGATAGAGTCTTAGGGAAGGAACTTAAAATTGACTCTTCCAGGAAATATGTCACTGGCAATATTGTTGATGATTTTGTATTCTTCATGTACAGTTGCATTTATCTTTCACATTTCTTTTGTTGCATAAAACGTTTATAGCTTGATTGAAAGCCCTTAGCTTGTTCTTTCCAACGATGTATAACTCTCCTTGATAGAGACTTAGGAACGGAACTTAAAATTGACTCACCTGGGAAATATGTCACTAGGAATATTGTTGATGATTTTGTATTTTTCATATACAGTTGCATTTATCTTTCACATTTCTCTTGTTGCATAAATCATTTATAGCTTAGTTGAAAGCTCCTAGCTTGTTCTTTCCAACGATGTATAACTCTCACTGATAGAGTCTTAGGGAAGGAACTTAAAATTGACTCTTTCAGGAAATATGTCACTGGCAATATTGTTGATGATTTTGTATTTTTCATGTACAGTTGCATTTAACTTTCACATTTCTTATGTTGCATAAATCATTTATAGCTTGGTTGAAAGCTCTTTGCTTGTTCTTTCCAGCTATGTAAAGCTCTCGTTGAAAGGGGTTTAGGAAAGGAACTTAAAATTGACTCATCTAGGAAATATGTTACTGGCAATATTGTTGATGATTTTGTATTTTTCATGTACAGTTGCATTTAACTTTCACATTTCTTTTGTTGCATAAATCATTTATAGCTTGATTGAAAGCTCTTTGCTTGTTCTTTCCAACGATGTATAACTCTCATTGATAGAGGCTTAGTGAAGGAACTTATAGTTGACACACTTAGGAAATATGTCACTGGGAATATTGTTGATGATTTTGTATTTTTCATGTACAGTTGCATTTATCTTTCACATTTCTTTTGTTGCATAAACCGTTTATAGCTTGATTGAAAGCCCTTAGCTTTTTCTTTCCAACGATGTATAACTCTCCTTGATAGAGACTTAGGAACGGAACTTAAAATTGACTCCCCTGGGAAATATGTCACTGGGAATATTGTTGATGATTTTGTATTTTTCATATACAGTTGCACTTAACTTTCACATTTCTTTTGCTGCATCAACGACTTACAGCTTGATTGGAAGCTCTTAGCTTTTTCTTTCCAACGATGTATAACTCTCATTGATAGAGGCTTAGGAAAGGAACTTAAAATTGACTCTTCCAGGAAATATGTCACTGGCAATATTGTTGATGATTTTGTATTCTTCATGTACAGTTGCATTTATCTTTCACATTTCTTTTGTTGCATAAATCATTTATAGCTTGGTTGAAAGCTCCTAGCTTGTTCTTTCCAACGATGTATAACTCTCATTGATAGAGTCTTAGGGAAGGAACTTAAAATTGACTCTTCCAGGAAATATGTCACTGGCAATATTGTTGATGATTTTTTATTTTTCATATACAGTTGCATTTAACTTTCACATTTCTTTTATTGCATAAATCAGTTATAGCTTGAGTGGAAGCTCTTAGCTTGTTCTTTCCAACGATGTATAACTCTCATTGATAGAGGCTTAGGAAAGGAACTTAAAAGTGACTCTTTCAGGAAATATGTCACTGGAAATATTGTTGATGATTTTGTATTTTTCATATACAGTTGCATTTAACTTTCACATTTCTTTTGTTGCATAAATCATTTATAGCTTGGTTGAAAGCTCCTAGCATGTTCTTTCCAACGATGTATAACTCTCATTGATAGAGTCTTAGGGAAGGAACTTAAAATTGACTCTTCCAGGAAATATGTCACTGGCAATATTGTTGATGATTTTGTATTCTTCATGTACAGTTGCATTTATCTTTCACATTTCTTTTGTTGCATAAAACGTTTATAGCTTGATTGAAAGCCCTTAGCTTGTTCTTTCCAACGATGTATAACTCTCCTTGATAGAGACTTAGGAACGGAACTTAAAATTGACTCACATGGGAAATATGTCACTAGTAATATTGTTGATGATTTTGTATTTTTCATATACAGTTGCATTTATCTTTCACATTTCTTTTGTTGCATAAATCATTTATAGCTTAGTTGAAAGATCCTAGCTTGTTCTTTCCAACGATGTATAACTCTCACTGATAGAGTCTTAGGGAAGGAACTTAAAATTGACTCTTTCAGGAAATATGTCACTGGCAATATTGTTGATGATTTTGTATTCTTCATGTACAGTTGCATTTATCTTTCACATTTCTTTTGTGGCATAAAACGTTTATAGCTTGATTGAAAGCCCTTAGCTTGTTATTTCCAACGATGTATAACTCTCATTGATAGAGTCTTAGGGAAGGAACTTAAAATTGACTCTTCCAGGAAATATGTCACTGGCAATATTGTTGATGATTTTTTATTTTTCATGTACAGTTGCATTTAACTTTCACATTTCTTATGTTGCATAAATCATTTATAGCTTGGTTGAAAGCTCTTTGCTTGTTCTTTCCAGCTATGTAAAGCTCTCGTTGAAAGAGGTTTAGGAAAGGAACTTAAAATTGACTCATCTAGGAAATATGTTACTGGCAATATTGTTGATGATTTTGTATTTTTCATGTACAGTTGCATTTAACTTTCACATTTCTTATGTTGCATAAATCATTTATAGCTTGGTTGAAAGCTCTTTGCTTGTTCTTTCCAACGATGTATAACTCTCCTTGATAGAGACTTAGGAACGGAACTTAAAATTGACTCCCCTGGGAAATATGTCACTGGGAATATTGTTGATGATTTTGTATTTTTCATGTACAGTTGCATTTATCTTTCACATTTCTTTTGTTGCATAAACCGTTTATAGCTTGATTGAAAGCCCTTAGCTTTTTCTTTCCAACGATGTATAACTCTCCTTGATAGAGACTTAGGAACGGAACTTAAAATTGACTCCCCTGGGAAATATGTCACTGGGAATATTGTTGATGATTTTGTATTTTTCATATACAGTTGCACTTAACTTTCACATTTCTTTTGCTGCATGAACGTCTCACAGCTTGATTGAAAGCTTTTAGCTTGTTCTTTCCAACGATGTATAACTCTCATTGGTAGAGGCTTAGGAAAGGAACTTAAAATTGACTCTTCCAGGAAATATGTCACTGGCAATATTGTTGGTGATTTTGTATTCTTCATGTACAGTTGCATTTATCTTTCACATTTCTTTTGTTGCATAAATCATTTATAGCTTGGTTGAAAGCTCCTAGCTTGTTCTTTCCAACGATGTATAACTCTCATTGATAGAGTCTTAGGGAAGGAACTTAAAATTGACTCTTCCAGGAAATATGTCACTGGCAATATTGTTGATGATTTTTTATTTTTCATATACAGTTGCATTTAACTTTCACATTTCTTTTGTTGCATAAAACGTTTATAGCTTGATTGAAAGCCCTTAGCTTGTTCTTTCCAACGATGTATAACTCTCCTTGATAGAGACTTAGGAACGGAACTTAAAATTGACTCACCTGGGAAATATGTCACTAGGAATATTGTTGATGATTTTGTATTTTTCATATACAGTTGCATTTATCTTTCACATTTCTTTTGTTGCATAAATCATTTATAGCTTAGTTGAAAGCTCCTAGCTTGTTCTTTCCAACGATGTATAACTCTCACTGATAGAGTCTTAGGGAAGGAACTTAAAATTGACTCTTTCAGGAAATATGTCACTGGCAATATTGTTGATGATTTTGTATTCTTCATGTACAGTTGCATTTATCTTTCACATTTCTTTTGTTGCATAAAACGCTTATAGCTTGATTGAAAGCCCTTAGCTTGTTCTTTCCAACGATGTATAACTCTCCTTGATAGAGACTTAGGAACGGAACTTAAAATTGACTCACCTGGGAAATATGTCACTAGGAATATTGTTGATGATTTTGTATTTTTCATATACAGTTGCATTTATCTTTCACATTTCTCTTGTTGCATAAATCAGTTATAGCTTGGTTGAAAGCTCCTAGCTTGTTCTTTCCAACGATGTATAACTCTCACTGATAGAGTCTTAGGGAAGGAACTTAAAATTGACTCTTTCAGGAAATATGTCACTGGCAATATTGTTGATGATTTTGTATTTTTCATGTACAGTTGCATTTAACTTTCACATTTCTTATGTTGCATAAATCATTTATAGCTTGGTTGAAAGCTCTTTGCTTGTTCTTTCCAGCTATGTAAAGCTCTCGTTGAAAGAGGTTTAGGAAAGGAACTTAAAATTGACTCATCTAGGAAATATGTCACTGGCAATATTGTTGATGATTTTGTATTTTTCATGTACAGTTGCATTTAACTTTCACATTTCTTATGTTGCATAAATCATTTATAGCTTGGTTGAAAGCTCTTTGCTTGTTCTTTCCAACGATGTATAACTCTCATTGATAGAGGCTTAGTGAAGGAACTTATAGTTGACACACTTAGGAAATATGTCACTGGGAATATTGTTGATGATTTTGTATTTTTCATGTACAGTTGCATTTATCTTTCACATTTCTTTTGTTGCATAAACCGTTTATAGCTTGATTGAAAGCCCTTAGCTTTTTCTTTCCAACGATGTATAACTCTCCTTGATAGAGACTTAGGAACGGAACTTAAAATTGACTCCCCTGGGAAATATGTCACTGGGAATATTGTTGATGATTTTGTATTTTTCATATACAGTTGCACTTAACTTTCACATTTCTTTTGCTGCATCAACGACTTACAGCTTGATTGGAAGCTCTTAGCTTGTTCTTTCCAACGATGTATAACTCTCATTGATAGAGGCTTAGGAAAGGAACTTAAAATTGACTCTTCCAGGAAATATGTCACTGGCAATATTGTTGGTGATTTTGTATTCTTCATGTACAGTTGCATTTATCTTTCACATTTCTTTTGTTGCATAAATTATTTATAGCTTGGTTGAAAGCTCCTAGCTTGTTCCTTCCAACGATGTATAACTCTCATTGATAGAGTCTTAGGGAAGGAACTTAAAATTGACTCTTCCAGGAAATATGTCACTGGCAATATTGTTGATGATTTTTTATTTTTCATAAACAGTTGCATTTAACTTTCACATTTCTTTTATTGCATAAATCAGTTATAGCTTGAGTGGAAGCTCTTAGCTTGTTCTTTCCAACGATGTATAACTCTCATTGATAGAGGCTTAGGAAAGGAACTTAAAATTGACTCTTTCAGGAAATATGTCACTGGCAATATTGTTGATGATTTTGTATTTTTCATATACAGTTGCATTTAACTTTCACATTTCTTTTGTTGCATAAATCATTTATAGCTTGGTTGAAAGCTCCTAGCTTGTTCTTTCCAACGATGTATAACTCTCATTGATAGAGTCTTAGGGAAGGAACTTAAAATTGACTCTTCCAGGAAATATGTCACTGGCAATATTGTTGATGATTTTGTATTCTTCATGTACAGTTGCATTTATCTTTCACATTTCTTTTGTTGCATAAAACGTTTATAGCTTGATTGAAAGCCCTTACCTTGTTCTTTCCAACGATGTATAACTCTCCTTGATAGAGACTTAGGAACGGAACTTAAAATTGAGTCACCTGGGAAATATGTCACTAGGAATATTGTTGATGATTTTGCATTTTTCATATACAGTTGCATTTATCTTTCACATTTCTTTTGTTGCATAAATCACTTATAGCTTAGTTGAAAGCTCCTAGCTTGTTCTTTCCAACGATGTATAACTCTCACTGATAGAGTCTTAGGGAAGGAACTTAAAATTGACTCTTTCAGGAAATATGTCACTGGCAATATTGTTGATGATTTTGTATTCTTCATGTACAGTTGCATTTATCTTTCACATTTCTTTTGTTGCATTAAACGTTTATAGCTTGATTGAAAGCCCTTAGCTTGTTCTTTCCAACGATGTACAACTCTCCTTGATAGAGACTTAGGAACGGAACTTAAAATTGACTCACCTGGGAAATATGTCACTAGGAATATTGTTGATGATTTTGTATTTTTCATATACAGTTGCATTTATCTTTCACATTTCTCTTGTTGCATAAATCATTTATAGCTTGGTTGAAAGCTCCTAGCTTGTTCTTTCCAACGATGTATAACTCTCACTGATAGAGTCTTAGGGAAGGAACTTAAAATTGACTCTTTCAGGAAATATGTCACTGGCAATATTGTTTATGATTTTGTATTTTTCATGTACAGTTGCATTTAACTTTCACATTTCTTATGTTGCATAAATCATTTATAGCTTGGTTGAAAGCTCTTTGCTGGTTCTTTCCAGCTATGTAAAGCTCTCGTTGAAAGAGGTTTAGGAAAGGAACTTAAATTTGACTCATCTAGGAAATATGTTACTGGCAATATTGTTGATGATTTTGTATTTTTCATGTACAGTTGCATTTAACTTTCACATTTCTTACGTTGCATAAATCATTTATAGCTTGGTTGAAAGCTCTTTGCTTGTTCTTTCCAACGATGTATAACTCTCATTGATAGAGGCTTAGTGAAGGAACTTATAGTTGACACACTTAGGAAATATGTCACTGGGAATATTGTTGATGATTTTGTATTTTTCATGTACAGTTGCATTTATCTTTCACATTTCTTTTGTTGCATAAACCGTTTATAGCTTGATTGAAAGCCCTTAGCTTTTTCTTTCCAACGATGTATAACTCTCCTTGATAGAGACTTAGGAACGGAACTTAAAATTGACTCCCCTGGGAAATATGTCACTGGGAATATTGTTGATGATTTTGTATTTTTCATATACAGTTGCACTTAACTTTCACATTTCTTATGTTGCATAAATCATTTATAGCTTGGTTGAAAGCTCTTTGCTGGTTCTTTCCAGCTATGTAAAGCTCTCGTTGAAAGAGGTTTAGGAAAGGAACTTAAATTTGACTCATCTAGGAAATATGTTACTGGCAATATTGTTGATGATTTTGTATTTTTCATGTACAGTTGCATTTAACTTTCACATTTCTTACGTTGCATAAATCATTTATAGCTTGGTTGAAAGCTCTTTGCTTGTTCTTTCCAACGATGTATAACTCTCATTGATAGAGGCTTAGTGAAGGAACTTATAGTTGACACACTTAGGAAATATGTTACTGGCAATATTGTTGATGATTTTGTATTTTTCATGTACAGTTGCATTTAACTTTCACATTTCTTATGTTGTATAAATCATTTATAGCTTGGTTGAAAGCTCTTTGCTTGTTCTTTCCAACGATGTATAACTCTCCTTGATAGAGACTTAGGAACGGAACTTAAAATTGACTCCCCTGGGAAATATGTCACTGGGAATATTGTTGATGATTTTGTATTTTTCATGTACAGTTGCATTTATCTTTCACATTTCTTTTGTTGCATAAACCGTTTATAGCTTGATTGAAAGCCCTTAGCTTTTTCTTTCCAACGATGTATAACTCTCCTTGATAGAGAGTTAGGAACGGAACTTAAAATTGACTCCCCTGGGAAATATGTCACTGGGAATATTGTTGATGATTTTGTATTTTTCATATACAGTTGCACTTAACTTTCACATTTCTTTTGCTGCATCAACGACTTACAGCTTGATTGGAAGCTCTTAGCTTGTTCTTTCCAACGATGTATAACTCTCATTGATAGAGGCTTAGGAAAGGAACTTAAAATTGACTCTTCCAGGAAATATGTCACTGGCAATATTGTTGGTGATTTTGTATTCTTCATGTACAGTTGCATTTATCTTTCACATTTCTTTTGTTGCATAAATTAGTTATAGCTTGGTTGAAAGCTCCTAGCTTGTTCTTTCCAACGATGTATAACTCTCACTGATAGAGTCTTAGGGAAGGAACTTAAAATTGACTCTTTCAGGAAATATGTCACTGGCAATATTGTTGATGATTTTGTATTTTTCATATACAGTTGCATTTATCTTTCACATTTCTTTTGTTGCATAAATCATTTATAGCTTGGTTGAAAGCTCCTAGCTTGTTCTTTCCAACGATGTATAACTCTCATTGATAGAGTCTTAGGGAAGGAACTTAAAATTGACTCTTCCAGGAAATATGTCACTGGCAATATTGTTGATGATTTTTTATTTTTCATATACAGTTGCATTTAACTTTCACATTTCTTTTGTTGCATAAAACGTTTATAGCTTGATTGAAAGCCATTAGCTTGTTCTTTCCAACGATGTATAACTCTCCTTGATAGAGACTTAGGAACGGAACTTAAAATTGACTCACCTGGGAAATATGTCACTAGGAATATTGTTGATGATTTTGTATTTTTCATATACAGTTGCATTTATCTTTCACATTTCTTTTGTTGCATAAATCATTTATAGCTTAGTTGAAAGCTCCTAGCTTGTTCTTTCCAACGATGTATAACTCTCACTGATAGAGTCTTAGGGAAGGAACTTAAAATTGACTCTTTCAGGAAATATGTCACTGGCAATATTGTTGATGATTTTGTATTCTTCATGTACAGTTGCATTTATCTTTCACATTTCTTATGTTGCATAAAACGCTTATAGCTTGATTGAAAGCCCTTAGCTTGTTCTTTCCAACGATGTATAACTCTCCTTGATAGAGACTTAGGAACGGAACTTAAAATTGACTCACCTGGGAAATATGTCACTAGGAATATTGTTGATGATTTTGTATTTTTCATATACAGTTGCATTTATCTTTCACATTTCTCTTGTTGCATAAATCATTTATAGCTTGGTTGAAAGCTCCTAGCTTGTTCTTTCCAACGATGTATAACTCTCACTGATAGAGTCTTAGGGAAGGAACTTAAAATTGACTCTTTCAGGAAATATGTCACTGGCAATATTGTTGATGATTTTGTATTTTTCATGTACAGTTGCATTTAACTTTCACATTTCTTATGTTGCATAAATCATTTATAGCTTGGTTGAAAGCTCTTTGCTTGTTCTTTCCAGCTATGTAAAGCTCTCGTTGAAAGAGGTTTAGGAAAGGAACTTAAAATTGACTCATCTAGGAAATATGTTACTGGCAATATTGTTGATGATTTTGTATTTTTCATGTACAGTTGCATTTAACTTTCACATTTCTTATGTTGCATAAATCATTTGTAGCTTGGTTGAAAGCTCTTTGCTTGTTCTTTCCAACGATGTATAACTCTCATTGATAGAGGCTTAGTGAAGGAACTTATAGTTGACACACTTAGGAAATATGTCACTGGGAATATTGTTGATGATTTTGTATTTTTCATGTACAGTTGCATTTATCTTTCACATTTCTTTTGTTGCATAAACCGTTTATAGCTTGATTGAAAGCCCTTAGCTTTTTCTTTCCAACGATGTATAACTCTCCTTGATAGAGACTTAGGAACGGAACTTAAAATTGACTCCCCTGGGAAATATGTCACTGGGAATATTGTTGATGATTTTGTATTTTTCATATACAGTTGCACTTAACTTTCACATTTCTATTGCTGCATCAACGACTTACAGCTGGATTGGAAGCTCTTAGCTTGTTCTTTCCAACGATGTATAACTCTCATTGATAGAGGCTTAGGAAAGGAACTTAAAATTGACTCTTCCAGGAAATATGTCACTGGCAATATTGTTGGTGATTTTGTATTCTTCATGTACAGTTGCATTTATCTTTCACATTTCTTTTGTTGCATAAATTATTTATAGCATGGTTGAAAGCTCCTAGCTTGTTCCTTCCAACGATGTATAACTCTCATTGATAGAGTCTTAGGGAAGGAACTTAAAATTGACTCTTCCAGGAAATATGTCACTGGCAATATTGTTGATGATTTTTTATTTTTCATAAACAGTTGCATTTAACTTTCACATTTCTTTTATTGCATAAATCAGTTATAGCTTGAGTGGAAGCTCTTAGCTTGTTCTTTCCAACGATGTATAACTCTCATTGATAGAGGCTTAGGAAAGGAACTTAAAATTGACTCTTTCAGGAAATATGTCACTGGCAATATTGTTGATGATTTTGTATTTTTCATATACAGTTGCATTTAACTTTCACATTTCTTTTGTTGCATAAATCATTTATAGCTTGGTTGAAAGCTCCTAGCTTGTTCTTTCCAACGATGTATAACTCTCATTGATAGAGTCTTAGGGAAGGAACTTAAAATTGACTCTTCCAGGAAATATGTCACTGGCAATATTGTTGATGATTTTGTATTCTTCATGTACAGTTGCATTTATCTTTCACATTTCTTTTGTTGCATAAAACGTTTATAGCTTGATTGAAAGCCCTTACCTTGTTCTTTACAACGATGTATAACTCTCCTTGATAGAGACTTAGGAACGGAACTTAAAATTGAGTCACCTGGGAAATATGTCACTAGGAATATTGTTGATGATTTTGCATTTTTCATATACAGTTGCATTTATCTTTCACATTTCTTTTGTTGCATAAATCACTTATAGCTTAGTTGAAAGCTCCTAGCTTGTTCTTTCCAACGATGTATAACTCTCACTGATAGAGTCTTAGGGAAGGAACTTAAAATTGACTCTTTCAGGAAATATGTCACTGGCAATATTGTTGATGATTTTGTATTCTTCATGTACAGTTGCATTTATCTTTCACATTTCTTTTGTTGCATAAAACGTTTATAGCTTGATTGAAAGCCCTTAGCTTGTTCTTTCCAACGATGTATAACTCTCCTTGATAGAGACTTAGGAACGGAACTTAAAATTGACTCACCTGGGAAATATGTCACTAGGAATATTGTTGATGATTTTGTATTTTTCATATACAGTTGCATTTATCTTTCACATTTCTCTTGTTGCATAAATCATTTATAGCTTGGTTGAAAGCTCCTAGCTTGTTCTTTCCAACGATGTATAACTCTCACTGATAGAGTCTTAGGGAAGGAACTTAAAATTGACTCTTTCAGGAAATATGTCACTGGCAATATTGTTTATGATTTTGTATTTTTCATGTACAGTTGCATTTAACTTTCACATTTCTTATGTTGCATAAATCATTTATAGCTTGGTTGAAAGCTCTTTGCTGGTTCTTTCCAGCTATGTAAAGCTCTCGTTGAAAGAGGTTTAGGAAAGGAACTTAAATTTGACTCATCTAGGAAATATGTTACTGGCAATATTGTTGATGATTTTGTATTTTTCATGTACAGTTGCATTTAACTTTCACATTTCTTACGTTGCATAAATCATTTATAGCTTGGTTGAAAGCTCTTTGCTTGTTCTTTCCAACGATGTATAACTCTCATTGATAGAGGCTTAGTGAAGGAACTTATAGTTGACACACTTAGGAAATATGTCACTGGGAATATTGTTGATGATTTTGTATTTTTCATGTACAGTTGCATTTATCTTTCACATTTCTTTTGTTGCATAAACCGTTTATAGCTTGATTGAAAGCCCTTAGCCTTTTCTTTCCAATGATGTATAACTCTCCTTGATAGAGACTTAGGAACGGAACTTAAAATTGACTCCCCTGGGAAATATGTCACTGGGAATATTGTTGATGATTTTGTATTCTTCATATACAGTTGCACTTAACTTTCACATTTCTTTTGCTGCATCAACGACTTACAGCTTGATTGGAAGCTCTTAGCTTGTTCTTTCCAACGATGTATAACTCTCATTGATAGAGGCTTAGGAAAGGAACTTAAAATTGACTCTTCCAGGAAATATGTCACTGGCAATATTGTTGATGATTTTGTATTCTTCATGTACAGTTGCATTTATATTTCACATTTCTTTTGTTGCATAAATTATTTATAGCTTGGTTGAAAGCTCCTAGCTTGTTCTTTCCAACGATGTATAACTCTCATTGATAGAGTCTTAGGGAAGGAACTTAAAATTGACTCTTCCAGGAAATATGTCACTGGCAATATTGTTGATGATTTTTTATTTTTCATAAACAGTTGCATTTAACTTTCACATTTCTTTTATTGCATAAATCAGTTATAGCTTGAGTGGAAGCTCTTAGCTTGTTCTTTCCAACGATGTATAACTCTCATTGATAGAGGCTTAGGAAAGGAACTTAAAATTGACTCTTTCAGGAAATATGTCACTGGCAATATTGTTGATGATTTTGTATTTTTCATATACAGTTGCATTTAACTTTCACATTTCTTTTGTTGCATAAATCATTTATAGCTTGGTTGAAAGCTCCTAGCTTGTTCTTTCCAACGATGTATAACTCTCATTGATAGAGTCTTAGGGAAGGAACTTAAAATTGACTCTTCCAGGAAATATGTCACTGGCAATATTGTTGATGATTTTGTATTCTTCATGTACAGTTGCATTTATCTTTCACATTTCTTTTGTTGCATAAAACGTTTATAGCTTGATTGAAAGCCCTTACCTTGTTCTTTCCAACGATGTATAACTCTCCTTGATAGAGACTTAGGAACGGAACTTAAAATTGAGTCACCTGGGAAATATGTCACTAGGAATATTGTTGATGATTTTGCATTTTTCATATACAGTTGCATTTATCTTTCACATTTCTTTTGTTGCATAAATCACTTATAGCTTAGTTGAAAGCTCCTAGCTTGTTCTTTCCAACGATGTATAACTCTCACTGATAGAGCTTAGGGAAGGAACTTAAAATTGACTCTTTCAGGAAATATGTCACTGGCAATATTGTTGATGATTTTGTATTCTTCATGTACAGTTGCATTTATCTTTCACATTTCTTTTGTTGCATAAAACGTTTATAGCTTGATTGAAAGCCCTTAGCTTGTTCTTTCCAACGATGTATAACTCTCCTTGATAGAGACTTAGGAACGGAACTTAAAATTGACTCACCTGGGAAATATGTCACTAGGAATATTGTTGATGATTTTGTATTTTTCATATACAGTTGCATTTATCTTTCACATTTCTCTTGTTGCATAAATCATTTATAGCTTGGTTGAAAGCTCCTAGCTTGTTCTTTCCAACGATGTATAACTCTCACTGATAGAGTCTTAGGGAAGGAACTTAAAATTGACTCTTTCAGGAAATATGTCACTGGCAATATTGTTTATGATTTTGTATTTTTCATGTACAGTTGCATTTAACTTTCACATTTCTTATGTTGCATAAATCATTTATAGCTTGGTTGAAAGCTCTTTGCTGGTTCTTTCCAGCTATGTAAAGCTCTCGTTGAAAGAGGTTTAGGAAAGGAACTTAAATTTGACTCATCTAGGAAATATGTTACTGGCAATATTGTTGATGATTTTGTATTTTTCATGTACAGTTGCATTTAACTTTCACATTTCTTACGTTGCATAAATCATTTATAGCTTGGTTGAAAGCTCTTTGCTTGTTCTTTCCAACGATGTATAACTCTCATTGATAGAGGCTTAGTGAAGGAACTTATAGTTGACACACTTAGGAAATATGTCACTGGGAATATTGTTGATGATTTTGTATTTTTCATGTACAGTTGCATTTATCTTTCACATTTCTTTTGTTGCATAAACCGTTTATAGCTTGATTGAAAGCCCTTAGCTTTTTCTTTCCAACGATGTATAACTCTCCTTGATAGAGACTTAGGAACGGAACTTAAAATTGACTCCCCTGGGAAATATGTCACTGGGAATATTGTTGATGATTTTGTATTTTTCATATACAGTTGCACTTAACTTTCACATTTCTTTTGCTGCATCAACGACTTACAGCTTGATTGGAAGCTCTTAGCTTGTTCTTTCCAACGATGTATAACTCTCATTGATAGAGGCTTAGGAAAGGAACTTAAAATTGACTCTTCCAGGAAATATGTCACTGGCAATATTGTTGATGATTTTGTATTCTTCATGTACAGTTGCATTTATCTTTCACATTTCTTTTGTTGCATAAATTATTTATAGCTTGGTTGAAAGCTCCTAGCTTGTTCTTTCCAACGATGTATAACTCTCATTGATAGAGTCTTAGGGAAGGAACTTAAAATTGACTCTTCCAGGAAATATGTCACTGGCAATATTGTTGATGATTTTGTATTCTTCATGTACAGTTGCATTTATCTTTCACACTTCTTTTGTTGCATAAAACGCTTATAGCTTGATTGAAAGCCCTTAGCGTGTTCTTTCCAACGATGTATAACTCTCCTTGATAGAGACTTAGGAACGGAACTTAACATTGACTCACCTGGGAAATATGTCACTAGGAATATTGTTGATGATTTTGTATTTTTCATATACAGTTGCATTTATCTTTCACATTTCTTTTGTTGCATAAATCATTTATAGCTTAGTTGAAAGCTCCTAGCTTGTTCTTTCCAACGATGTATAACTCTCACTGATAGAGTCTTAGGGAAGGAACTTAAAATTGACTCTTTCAGGAAATATGTCACTGGCAATATTGTTGATGATTTTGTATTTTTCATGTACAGTTGCATTTAACTTTCACATTTCTTATGTTGCATAAATCATTTATAGCTTGGTTGAAAGCTCTTTGCTTGTTCTTTCCAGCTATGTGAAGCTCTCGTTGAAAGAGGTTTAGGAAAGGAACTTAAAATTGACTCATCTAGGAAATATGTAACTGGCAATATTGTTGATGATTTTGTATTTTTCATGTACAGTTGCATTTAACTTTCACATTTCTTATGTTGCATAAATCATTTATAGCTTGGTTGAAAGCTCTTTGCTTGTTCTTTCCAACGATGTATAACTCTCATTGATAGAGGCTTAGTGAAGGAACTTATAGTTGACACACTTAGGAAATATGTCACTGGGAATATTGTTGATGATTTTGTATTTTTCATGTACAGTTGCATTTATCTTTCACATTTCTTTTGTTGCATAAACCGTTTATAGCTTGATTGAAAGCCCTTAGCTTTTTCTTTCCAACGATGTATAACTCTCCTTGATAGAGACTTAGGAACGGAACTTAAAATTGACTCCCCTGGGAAATATGTCACTGGGAATATTGTTGATGATTTTGTATTTTTCATATACAGTTGCACTTAACTTTCACATTTCTTTTGCTGCATCAACGACTTACAGCTTGATTGGAAGCTCTTAGCTTGTTCTTTCCAACGATGTATAACTCTCATTGATAGAGGCTTAGGAAAGGAACTTAAAATTGACTCTTCCAGGAAATATGTCACTGGCAATATTGTTGATGATTTTGTATTCTTCATGTACAGTTGCATTTATCTTTCACATTTCTTCTGTTGCATAAATTATTTATAGCTTGGTTGAAAGCTCCTAGCTTGTTCTTTCCAACGATGTATAACTCTCATTGATAGAGTCTTAGGGAAGGAACTTAAAATTGACTCTTCCAGGAAATATGTCACTGGCAATATTGTTGATGATTTTTTATTTTTCATATACAGTTGCATTTAACTTTCACATTTCTTTTGTTGCATAAATTATTTATAGCTTGGTTGAAAGCTCCTAGCTTGTTCTTTCCAACGATGTATAACTCTCATTGATAGAGTCTTAGGGAAGGAACTTAAAATTGACTCTTCCAGGAAATATGTCACTGGCAATATTGTTGATGATTTTTTATTTTTCATATACAGTTGCATTTAACTTTCACATTTCTTTTATTGCATAAATCAGTTATAGCTTGAGTGGAAGCTCCTAGCTTGTTCTTTCCAACGATGTATAACTCTCATTGATAGAATCTTAGGGAAGGAACTTAAAATTGACTCTTCCAGGAAATATGTCACTGGCAATATTGTTGATGATTTTTTATTTTTCATATACAGTTGCATTTAACTTTCACATTTCTTTTATTGCATAAATCAGTTATAGCTTGAGTGGAAGCTCCTAGCTTGTTCTTTCCAACGATGTATAACCCTCCTTGATAGAGACTTACGAACGGAACTTAAAATTGACTCACCTGGGAAATATGTCACTAGGAATATTGTTGATGATTTTGTATTTTTCATATACAGTTGCATTTATCTTTCACATTTCTTTTGTTGCATAAATCATTTATAGCTTAGTTGAAAGCTCCTAGCTTGTTCTTTCCAACGATGTATAACTCTCACTGATAGAGTCTTAGGGAAGGAACTTAAAATTGACTCTTTCAGGAAATATGTCACTGGCAATATTGTTGATGATTTTGTATTTTTCATGTACAGTTGCATTTAACTTTCACATTTCTTATGTTGCATAAATCATTTATAGCTTGGTTGAAAGCTCTTTGCTTGTTCTTTCCAGCTATGTAAAGCTCTCGTTGAAAGAGGTTTAGGAAAGGAACTTAAAATTGACTCATCTAGGAAATATGTTACTGGCAATATTGTTGATGATTTTGTATTTTTCATGTACAGTTGCATTTAACTTTCACATTTCTTATGTTGCATAAATCATTTATAGCTTGGTTGAAAGCTCTTCGCTTGTTCTTTCCAACGATGTATAACTCTCATTGATAGAGGCTTAGTGAAGGAACTTATAGTTGACACACTTAGGAAATATGTCACTGGGAATATTGTTGATGATTTTGTATTTTTCATGTACAGTTGCATTTATCTTTCACATTTCTTTTGTTGCATAAACCGTTTATAGCTTGATTGAAAGCCCTTAGCTTTTTCTTTCCAACGATGTATAACTCTCCTTGATAGAGACTTAGGAACGGAACTTAAAATTGACTCCCCTGGGAAATATGTCACTGGGAATATTGTTGATGATTTTGTATTTTTCATATACAGTTGCACTTAACTTTCACATTTCTTTTGCTGCATCAACGACTTACAGCTTGATTGGAAGCTCTTAGCTTGTTCTTTCCAACGATGTATAACTCTCATTGATAGAGGCTTAGGGAAGGAACTTAAAATTGACTCTTCCAGGAAATATGTCACTGGCAATATTGTTGATGATTTTGTATTCTTCATGTACAGTTGCATTTATCTTTCACATTTCTTCTGTTGCATAAATTATTTATAGCTTGGTTGAAAGCTCCTAGCTTGTTCTTTCCAACGATGTATAACTCTCATTGATAGAGTCTTAGGGAAGGAACTTAAAATTGACTCTTCCAGGAAATATGTCACTGGCAATATTGTTGATGATTTTTTATTTTTCATATACAGTTGCATTTAACTTTCACATTTCTTTTATTGCATAAATCAGTTATAGCTTGAGTGGAAGCTCTTAGCTTGTTCTTTCCAACGATGTATAACTCTCATTGATAGAGGCTTAGGAAAGGAACTTAAAATTGACTCTTTCAGGAAATATGTCACTGGCAATATTGTTGATGATTTTGTATTTTTCATATACAGTTGCATTTAACTTTCACATTTCTTTTGTTGCATAAATCATTTATAGCTCGGTTGAAAGCTCCTAGCTTGTTCTTTCCAACGATGTATAACTCTCATTGATAGAGTCTTAGGGAAGGAACTTAAAATTGACTCTTCCAGGAAATATGTCACTGGCAATATTGTTGATGATTTTGTATTCTTCATGTACAGTTGCATTTATCTTTCACATTTCTTTTGTTGCATAAAACGTTTATAGCTTGATTGAAAGCCCTTAGCTTGTTCTTTCCAACGATGTATAACTCTCCTTGATAGAGACTTAGGAACGGAACTTAAAATTGACTCACCTGGGAAATATGTCACTAGGAATATTGTTGATGATTTTGTATTTTTCATATACAGTTGCATTTATCTTTCACATTTCTTTTGTTGCATAAATCATTTATAGCTTAGTTGAAAGCTCCTAGCTTGTTCTTTCCAACGATGTATAACTCTCACTGATAGAGTCTTAGGGAAGCAACTTAAAATTGACTCTTTCAGGAAATATGTCACTGGCAATATTGTTGATGATTTTGTATTTTTCATGTACAGTTGCATTTAACTTTCACATTTCTTATGTTGCATAAATCATTTATAGCTTGGTTGAAAGCTCTTTGCTTGTTCTTTCCAGCTATGTAAAGCTCTCGTTGAAAGAGGCTTAGGAAAGGAACTTAAAATTGACTCTTTCAGGAAATATGTCACTGGGAATATTGTTGATGATTTTGTATTTTTCATATACAGTTGCATTTAACTTTCACATTTCTTTTGTTGCATAAATCATTTATAGCTTGGTTGAAAGCTCCTAGCTTGTTCTTTCCAACGATGTATAACTCTCATTGATAGAGGCTTAGGGAAGGAACTTATAGTTGACACACTTAGGAAATATGTCACTGGGAATATTGTTGATGATTTTATATTTTTCATATACAGTTGCATTTATCTTTCACATTTTTACAGCTTGATTGAAAGCCCTTAGCTTTTTCTTTCCAACGATGTATAACTCTCCTTGATAGAGACTTAGGAACGGAACTTAAAATTGACTCCCCTGGGAAATATGTCACTGGGAATATTGTTGATGATTTTGTATTTTTCATATACAGTTGCACTTAACTTTCACATTTCTTTTGCTGTATCAACGACCTACAGCTTGATTGGAAGCTCTTAGCTTGTTCTTTCCAACGATGTATAACTCTCATTGATAGAGGCTTAGGAAAGCAACTTAAAATTGACTCTTCCAGGAAATATGTCACTGGAAATATTGTTGATGATTTTGTATTCTTCATGTACAGTTGCATTTATCTTTCACATTTCTTTTGTTGCATAAATTATTTATAGCTTGGTTGAAAGCTCCTAGCTTGTTCTTTCCAAAGATGTATAACTCTCATTGATAGAGGCTTAGTGAAGGAACTTATACTTGACTCTTCCAGTAAATATGTCACTGGCAATATTGTTGATGATTTTTTATTTTTCATATACAGTTGCATTTAACTTTCACATTTCTTTTATTGCATAAATCAGTTATAGCTTGAGTGGAAGCTCTTAGCTTGTTCTTTCCAACGATGTATAACTCTCATTGATAGAGGGTTAGGAAAGGAACTTAAAATTGACTCTTTCAGGAAATATGTCACTGGCAATATTGTTGATGATTTTGTATTTTTCATATACAGTTGCATTTAACTTTCACATTTCTTTTGTTGCATAAATCATTTATAGCTTGGTTGAAAGCTCCTAGCTTGTTCTTTCCAACGATGTATAACTCTCATTGATAGAGTCTTAGGGAAGGAACTTAAAATTGACTCTTCCAGGAAATATGTCACTGGCAATATTGTTGATGATTTTGTATTCTTCATGTACAGTTGCATTTAACTTTCACATTTCTTTTGTTGCATAAATCATTTGTAGCTTGATTGGAAGCCCTTAGCTTGTTCTTTAAAACGATGTATAACTCTCCTTGATAGAGACTTAGGAAGGAACTTAAAATTGACTCACCTGGGAAATATGTCACTGGGAATATTGTTGATGATTTTGTATTTTTCATATACAGTTGCATTTATCTTTCACATTTCTTTTGTTGCATAAATCACTTATAGCTTGGTTGAAAGCTCCTAGCTTGTTCTTTCCAACGATGTATAACTCTCACTGATAGAGTCTTAGGGAAGGAACTTAAAATTGACTCTTTCAGGAAATATGTCACTGGCAATATTGTTAATGATTTTGTATTTTTCATGTACAGTTGCATTTAACTTTCACATTTCTTATGTTGCATAAATCATTTGTAGCTTGGTTGAAAGCTCTTTGCTTGTTCTTTCCAGCTATGTAAAGTTCTCGTTGAAAGAGGTTTAGGAAAGGAACTTAAAATTGACTCTTTCAGGAAATATGTCACTGGGAATATTGTTGATGATTTTGTATTTTTCATATACAGTTGCATTTAACTTTCACATTTCTTTTGTCGCATAAATCATTTATAGCATGGTTGAAAGCTCCTAGCTTGTTCTTTCCAACGATGTATAACTCTCATTGATAGAGGCTTAGGGAAGGAACTTATAGTTGACACACTTAGGAAATATGTCACTGGGAATATTGTTGATGATTTTATATTTTTCATATACAGTTGCATTTATCTTTCACATTTCTTTTGTTGCATAAACCGTTTACAGCTTGATTGAAAGCCCTTAGCTTTTTCTTTCCAACGATGTATAACTCTCCTTGATTGAGACTTAGGAACGGAACTTAAAATTGACTCCCCTGGGAAATATGTCACTGGGAATATTGTTGATGATTTTGTATTTTTCATATACAGTTGCACTTAGCTTTCACATTTCTTTTGCTGTATCAACGACTTACAGCTTGATTGGAAGCTCTTAGCTTGTTCTTTCCAACGATGGATAACTCTCATTGATAGAGGCTTAGGAAAGCAACTTAAAATTGACTCTTCCAGGAAATATGTCACTGGCAATATTGTTGATGATTTTGTATTCTTCATGTACAGTTGCATTTATCTTTCACATTTCTTTTGTTGCATAAATTATTTATAGCTTGGTTGAAAGCTCCTAGCTTGTTCTTTCCAACGATGTATAACTCTCATTGATAGAGTCTTAGGGAAGGAACTTAAAATTGACTCTTCCAGGAAATATGTCACTGGCAATATTGTTGATGATTTTTTATTTTTCATATACAGTTGCATTTAACTTTCACATTTCTTTTATTGCATAAATCAGTTATAGCTTGAGTGGAAGCTCTTAGCTTGTTCTTTCCAACGATGTATAACTCTCATTGATAGAGGCTTAGGAAAGGAACTTAAAATTGACTCTTTCAGGAAATATGTCACTGGCAATATTGTTGATGATTTTGTGTTTTTCATATACAGTTGCATTTAACTTTCACATTTCTTTTGTTGCATAAATCATTTATAGCTTGGTTGAAAGCTCCTAGCTTGTTCTTTCCAACGATGTATAACTCTCATTGATAGAGTCTTAGGGAAGGAGCTTAAAATTGACTCTTCCAGGAAATATGTCACTGGCAATATTGTTGATGATTTTGTATTCTTCATGTACAGTTGCATTTATCTTTCACATTTCTTTTGTTGCATAAAACGTTTATAGCTTGATTGCAAGCCCTTAGCTTGTTCTTTCCAACGATGTATAACTCTCCTTGATAGAGACTTAGGAACGGAACTTAAAATTGACTCACCTGGGAAATATGTCACTGGGAATATTGTTGATGATTCTGTATTTTTTATATACAGTTGCGTTTAACTTTCACATTTCTTTTGCTGGAAAAACTATTTATATTGTGATTGAAAGCCCTTACTTTGTTCTTTCCAACGATGTATAACTGTGGTTGATAGAAGCTTAGGAAAGGAACTTAAAATTGACGGATCTCGGAATTATGTCACGAGGAATATTGTTGATGACTCTGTATTTTTCATATACAGTTGTATTTAACTCTCACATTTTTTCCGCTGCATATACCGTGTATAGCTTAGTGACATATTTCCCAGGGGAGTCAATTTTAAGTTCCTTTCCTAAGCCTCTTTCAACGAGAGCTTTACATAGCTGGAAAGAACAAGCAAAGAGCTTTCAACCAAGCTATAAATGATTTATGCAACATAAGAAATGTGAAAGTTAAATGCAACTGTACATGAAAAATACAAAATCATCAACAATATTCGCAGTGACATATTTCCTGGAAGAGTCAATTTTAAGTTCCTTTCCTAAGCCTCTATCAATGAGAGTTATACATCGTTGGAAAGAAAAAGCTAAGAGCTTCCAATCAAGCTGTAAGTCGTTGATGCAGCAAAAGAAATGTGAAAGTTAAGTGCAACTGTATATGAAAAATACAAAATCATCAACAATATTCCCAGTGACATATTTCCCAGGGGAGTCAATTTTAAGTTCCGTTCCTAAGTCTCTATCAAGGAGAGTTATACATCGTTGGAAAGAAAAAGCTAAGGGCTTTCAATCAAGCTATAAACGGTTTATGCAACAAAAGAAATGTGAAAGATAAATGCAACTGTACATGAAAAATACAAAATCATCAACAATATTCCCAGTGACATATTTCCTAAGTGTGTCAACTATAAGTTCCTTCACTAAGCCTCTATCAATGAGAGTTATACATCGTTGGAAAGAACAAGCAAAGAGCTTTCAACCAAGCTATAAATGATTTATGCAACGTAAGAAATGTGAAAGTTAAATGCAACTGTACATGAAAAATACAAAATCATCAACAATATTGCCAGTAACATATTTCCTAGATGAGTCAAATTTAAGTTCCTTTCCTAAACCTCTTTCAACGAGAGCTTTACATAGCTGGAAAGAACCAGCAAAGAGCTTTCAACCAAGCTATAAATGATTTATGCAACATAAGAAATGTGAAAGTTAAATGCAACTGTACATGAAAAATACAAAATCATAAACAATATTGCCAGTGACATATTTCCTGAAAGAGTCAATTTTAAGTTCCTTCCCTAAGACTCTATCAGTGAGAGTTATACATCGTTGGAAAGAACAAGCTAGGAGCTTTCAACCAAGCTATAAATGATTTATGCAACAAGAGAAATGTGAAAGATAAATGCAACTGTATATGAAAAATACAAAATCATCAACAATATTCCTAGTGACATATTTCCCAGGTGAGTCAATTTTAAGTTCCGTTCCTAAGTCTCTATCAAGGAGAGTTATACATCGTTGGAAAGAACAAGCTAAGGGCTTTCAATCAAGCTATAAACGTTTTATGCAACAAAAGAAATGTGAAAGATAAATGCAACTGTACATGAAGAATACAAAATCATCAACAATATTGCCAGTGACATATTTCCTGAAAGAGTCAATTTTAAGTTCCTTCCCTAAGACTCTATCAGTGAGAGTTATACATCGTTGGAAAGAACAAGCTAGGAGCTTTCAACTAAGCTATAAGTGATTTATGCAACAAAAGAAATGTGAAAGATAAATGCAACTGTATATGAAAAATGCAAAATCATCAACAATATTCCCAGTGACATATTTCCCAGGTGAGTCAATTTTAAGTTCCTTTCCTAAGCCTCTATCAATGAGATTTATACATCGTTGGAAAGAAAAAGCTAAGAGCTTTCAACCAAGCTATAAATGGTTTATGCAGCAAAAGAAATGTGAAAGTTAAATGCAACTGCATATGGAAAATACATAATCATAGGTATATGAAAATTACAGATTCACCAACAATATTGCCAGTGACATATTTCCTAGATGAGTTAATTTTAAGTTCCTTTCCTAAGCCTCTATCAATGAGATTTATACATCGTTGGAAAGAAAAAGCTAAGAGCTTTCAACCAAGCTATAAATGGTTTATGCAGCAAAAGAAATGTTAAAGTTAAATGCAACTGTATATGAAAAATACTCAATCATCAACAATATTCCTAGTGACATATTTCCCAGGTGAGTCAATTTTAAGTTCCTTTCCTAAGCCTCTATCAATGAGAGTTATACATCGTTGGAAAGAACAAGCTAAGAGCTTCCAATCAAGCTATAACTGATTTATGCAATAAAAGAAATGTGAAAGTTAAATGCAACTGTATATGAAAAATAAAAAATCATCAACAATATTGCCAGTGACATATTTCCTGGAAGAGTCAATTTTAAGTTCCTTCCCTAAGACTCTATCAATGAGAGTTATACATCGTTGGAAAGAACAAGCTAGGAGCTTTCAACAGCTATAAATAATTTATGCAACAAAAGAAATGTGAAAGATAAATGCAACTGTACATGAAGAATACAAAATCATCAACAATATTGCCAGTGACATATTTCCTGGAAGAGTCAATTTTAAGTTGCTTTCCTAAGCCTCTATCAATGAGAGTTATCCATCGTTGGAAAGAACAAGCTAAGAGCTTCCAATCAAGCTGTAAGTCGTTGATACAGCAAAAGAAATGTGAAAGCTAAGTGCAACTGTATATGAAAAATACAAAATCATCAACAATATTCCCAGTGACATATTTCCCAGGGGAGTCAATTTTAAGTTCCGTTCCTAAGTCTCAATCAAGGAGAGTTATACATCGTTGGAAAGAAAAAGCTAAGGGCTTTCAATCAAGCTGTAAACGGTTTATGCAACAAAAGAAATGTGAAAGATAAATGCAACTGTATATGAAAAATATAAAATCATCAACAATATTCCCAGTGACATATTTCCTAAGTGTGTCAACTATAAGTTCCTTCCCTAAGCCTCTATCAATGAGAGTTATACATCGTTGGAAAGAACAAGCTAGGAGCTTTCAACCATGCTATAAATGATTTATGCGACAAAAGAAATGTGAAAGTTAAATGCAACTGTATATGAAAAATACAAAATCATCAACAATATTCCCAGTGACATATTTCCTGAAAGAGTCAATTTTAAGTTCCTTTCCTATACCTCTTTCAACGAGAACTTTACATAGCTGGAAAGAACAAGCAAAGAGCTTTCAACCAAGCTACAAATGATTTATGCAACATAAGAAATGTGAAAGTTAAATGCAACTGTACATGAAAAATACAAAATCATTAACAATATTGCCAGTGACATATTTCCTGAAAGAGTCAATTTTAAGTTCCTTCCCTAAGACTCTATCAGTGAGAGTTATACATCGTTGGAAAGAAGAAGCTAGGAGCTTTCAACCAAGCTATAAGTGATTTATGCAACAAAAGAAATGTGAAAGATAAATGCAACTGTATATGAAAAATACAAAATCATCAACAATATTCCCAGTGACATATTTCCCAGGTGAGTCAATTTTAAGTTCCGTTCCTAAGTCTCTATCAAGGAGAGTTATACATCGTTTTAAAGAACAAGCTAAGGGCTTCCAATCAAGCTACAAATGATTTATGCAACAAAAGAAATGTGAAAGTTAAATGCAACTGTACATGAAGAATACAAAATCATCAACAATATTGCCAGTGACATATTTCCTGGAAGAGTCAATTTTAAGTTCCTTCCCTAAGACTCTATCAATGAGAGTTATACATCGTTGGAAAGAACAAGCTAGGAGCTTTCAACCAAGCTATAAATGATTTATGCAACAAAAGAAATGTGAAAGTTAAATGCAACTGTATATGAAAAATACAAAATCATCAACAATATTGCCAGTGACATATTTCCTGAAAGAGTCAATTTTAAGTTCCTTTCCTAACCCTCTATCAATGAGAGTTATACATCGTTGGAAAGAACAAGCTAAGAGCTTCCACTCAAGCTATAACTGATTTATGCAATAAAAGAAATGTGAAAGTTAAATGCAACTGTATATGAAAAATAAAAAATCATCAACAATATTGCCAGTGACATATTTACTGGAAGAGTCAACTATAAGTTCCTTCACTAAGCCTCTATCAATGAGAGTTATACATCTTTGGAAAGAACAAGCTAGGAGCTTTCAACCAAGCTATAAATAATTTATGCAACAAAAGAAATGTGAAAGATAAATGCAACTGTACATGAAGAATACAAAATCATCAACAATATTTCCAGTGACATATTTCCTGGAAGAGTCAATTTTAAGTTGCTTTCCTAAGCCTCTATCAATGAGAGTTATACATCGTTGGAAAGAACAAGCTAAGAGCTTCCAATCAAGCTGTAGGTCGTTGATACAGCAAAAGAAATGTGAAAGTTAAGTGCAACTGTATATGAAAAATACAAAATCATCAACAATATTCCCAGTGACATATTTCCCAGGGGAGTCAATTTTAAGTTCCGTTCCTAAGTCTCTATCAAGGAGAGTTATACATCGTTGGAAAGAAAAAGCTAAGGGCTTTCAATCAAGCTGTAAAAATGTGAAAGATAAATGCAACTGTATATGAAAAATATAAAATCATCAACAATATTCCCAGTGACATATTTCCTAAGTGTGTCAACTATAAGTTCCTTCCCTAAGCCTCTATCAATGAGAGTTATACATCGTTGGAAAGAACAAGCTAGGAGCTTTCAACCATGCTATAAATGATTTATGCAACAAAAGAAATGTGAAAGTTAAATGCAACTGTATATGAAAAATACAAAATCATCAACAATATTCCCAGTGACATATTTCCTGAAAGAGTCAATTTTAAGTTCCTTTCCTAAGCCTCTTTCAACGAGAGCTTTACATAGCTGGAAAGAACAAGCAAAGAGCTTTCAACCAAGCTATAAATGATTTATGCAACATAAGAAATGTGAAAGTTAAATGCAACTGTATATGAAAAATACAAAATCATCAACAATATTGCCAGTGACATATTTCCTGAAAGAGTCAATTTTAAGTTGCTTCCCTAAGACTCTATCAGTGAGAGTTATACATCGTTGGAAAGAACAAGCTAGGAGCTTTCAACTAAGCTATAAATGATTTATGCAACAAAAGAAATGTGAAAGATAAATGCAACTGTATATGAAAAATACAAAATCATCAACAATATTCCTAGTGACATATTTCCCAGGTGAGTCAATTTTAAGTTCCGTTCCTAAGTCTCTATCAAGGAGAGTTATACATCGTTGGAAAGAACAAGCTAAGGGCTTTCAATCAAGCTATAAGCGTTTTATGCAACAAAAGAAATGTGAAAGATAAATGCAACTGTACATGAAGAATACAAAATCATCAACAATATTGCCAGTGACATATTTCCTGGAAGAGTCAATTTTAAGTTCCTTCCCTAAGACTCTATCAATGAGAGTTATACATCGTTGGAAAGAACAAGCTAGGAGCTTTCAACCAAGCTATAAATAATTTATGCAACAAAAGAAATGTGAAAGATAAATGCAACTGTACATGAAGAATACAAAATCATCAACAATATTGCCAGTGACATATTTCCTGGAAGAGTCAATTTTAAGTTCCTTCCCTAAGACTCTATCAATGAGAGTTATACATCGTTGGAAAGAACAAGCTAGGAGCTTTCAACCGAGCTATAAATGATTTATGCAACAAAAGAAATGTGAAAGTTAAATGCAACTGTATATGAAAAATACAAAATCATCAACAATATTGCCAGTGACATATTTCCTGAAAGAGTCAATTTTAAGTTCCTTTCCTAAGCCTCTATCAATGAGAGTTATACATCGTTGGAAAGAACAAGCTAAGAGCTTCCACTCAAGCTATAACTGATTTATGCAATAAAAGAAATGTGAAAGTTAAATGCAACTGTATATGAAAAATAAAAAATCATCAACAATATTGCCAGTGACATATTTCCTGGAAGAGTCAATTTTAAGTTCCTTCCCTAAGACTCTATCAATGAGAGTTATACATCGTTGGAAAGAACAAGCTAGGAGCTTTCAACCAAGCTATAAATAATTTATGCAACAGAAGAAATGTGAAAGATAAATGCAACTGTACATGAAGAATACAAAATCATCAACAATATTGCCAGTGACATATTTCCTGGAAGAGTCAATTTTAAGTTCCTTCCCTAAGACTCTATCAATGAGAGTTATACATCGTTGGAAAGAACAAGCTAGGAGCTTTCAACCAAGCTATAAATGATTTATGCAACAAAAGAAATGTGAAAGTTAAATGCAACTGTATATGAAAAATACAAAATCATCAACAATATTGCCAGTGACATATTTCCTGAAAGAGTCAATTTTAAGTTCCTTTCCTAACCCTCTATCAATGAGAGTTATACATCGTTGGAAAGAACAAGCTAAGAGCTTCCACTCAAGCTATAACTGATTTATGCAATAAAAGAAATGTGAAAGTTAAATGCAACTGTATATGAAAAATAAAAAATCATCAACAATATTGCCAGTGACATATTTACTGGAAGAGTCAACTATAAGTTCCTTCACTAAGCCTCTATCAATGAGAGTTATACATCTTTGGAAAGAACAAGCTAGGAGCTTTCAACCAAGCTATAAATAATTTATGCAACAAAAGAAATGTGAAAGATAAATGCAACTGTACATGAAGAATACAAAATCATCAACAATATTTCCAGTGACATATTTCCTGGAAGAGTCAATTTTAAGTTGCTTTCCTAAGCCTCTATCAATGAGAGTTATACATCGTTGGAAAGAACAAGCTAAGAGCTTCCAATCAAGCTGTAGGTCGTTGATACAGCAAAAGAAATGTGAAAGTTAAGTGCAACTGTATATGAAAAATACAAAATCATCAACAATATTCCCAGTGACATATTTCCCAGGGGAGTCAATTTTAAGTTCCGTTCCTAAGTCTCTATCAAGGAGAGTTATACATCGTTGGAAAGAAAAAGCTAAGGGCTTTCAATCAAGCTGTAAAAATGTGAAAGATAAATGCAACTGTATATGAAAAATATAAAATCATCAACAATATTCCCAGTGACATATTTCCTAAGTGTGTCAACTATAAGTTCCTTCCCTAAGCCTCTATCAATGAGAGTTATACATCGTTGGAAAGAACAAGCTAGGAGCTTTCAACCATGCTATAAATGATTTATGCAACAAAAGAAATGTGAAAGTTAAATGCAACTGTATATGAAAAATACAAAATCATCAACAATATTCCCAGTGACATATTTCCTGAAAGAGTCAATTTTAAGTTCCTTCCCTAAGACTCTATCAATGAGAGTTATACATCGTTGGAAAGAACAAGCTAGGAGCTTTCAACTAAGCTATAAATGATTTATGCAACAAAAGAAATGTGAAAGATAAATGCAACTGTATATGAAAAATACAAAATCATCAACAATATTCCTAGTGACATATTTCCCAGGTGAGTCAATTTTAAGTTCCGTTCCTAAGTCTCTATCAAGGAGAGTTATACATCGTTGGAAAGAACAAGCTAAGGGCTTTCAATCAAGCTATAAGCGTTTTATGCAACAAAAGAAATGTGAAAGATAAATGCAACTGTACATGAAGAATACAAAATCATCAACAATATTGCCAGTGACATATTTCCTGGAAGAGTCAATTTTAAGTTCCTTCCCTAAGACTCTATCAATGAGAGTTATACATCGTTGGAAAGAACAAGCTAGGAGCTTTCAACCAAGCTATAAATAATTTATGCAACAAAAGAAATGTGAAAGATAAATGCAACTGTACATGAAGAATACAAAATCATCAACAATATTGCCAGTGACATATTTCCTGGAAGAGTCAATTTTAAGTTCCTTCCCTAAGACTCTATCAATGAGAGTTATACATCGTTGGAAAGAACAAGCTAGGAGCTTTCAACCGAGCTATAAATGATTTATGCAACAAAAGAAATGTGAAAGTTAAATGCAACTGTATATGAAAAATACAAAATCATCAACAATATTGCCAGTGACATATTTCCTGAAAGAGTCAATTTTAAGTTCCTTTCCTAAGCCTCTATCAATGAGAGTTATACATCGTTGGAAAGAACAAGCTAAGAGCTTCCACTCAACCTATAACTGATTTATGCAATAAAAGAAATGTGAAAGTTAAATGCAACTGTATATGAAAAATAAAAAATCATCAACAATATTGCCAGTGACATATTTCCTGGAAGAGTCAATTTTAATTTCCTTCCCTAAGACTCTATCAATGAGAGTTATACATCGTTGGAAAGAACAAGCTAGGAGCTTTCAACCAAGCTATAAATAATTTATGCAACAGAAGAAATGTGAAAGATAAATGCAACTGTACATGAAGAATACAAAATCATCAACAATATTGCCAGTGACATATTTCCTGGAAGAGTCAATTTTAAGTTCCTTTCCTAAGCCTCTATCAATGAGAGTTATACATCGTTGGAAAGAACAAGCTAAGAGCTTCCAATCAAGCTGTAAGTCGTTGATGCAGCAAAAGAAATGTGAAAGTTAAGTGCAACTGTATATGAAAAATACAAAATCATCAACAATATTCCCAGTGACATATTTCCCAGGGGAGTCAATTTTAAGTTCCGTTCCTAAGTCTCTATCAAGGAGAGTTATACATCGTTGGAAAGAAAAAGCTAAGGGCTTTCAATCAAGCTATAAACGGTTTATGCAACAAAAGAAATGTGAAAGATAAATGCAACTGTACATGAAAAATACAAAATCATCAACAATATTCCCAGTGACATATTTCCTAAGTGTGTCAACTATAAGTTCCTTCACTAAGCCTCTATCAATGAGAGTTATACATCGTTGGAAAGAACAAGCAAAGAGCTTTCAACCAAGCTATAAATGATTTATGCAACATAAGAAATGTGAAAGTTAAATGCAACTGTACATGAAAAATACAAAATCATCAACAATATTGCCAGTAACATATTTCCTAGATGAGTCAATTTTAAGTTCCTTTCCTAAACCTCTTTCAACGAGAGCTTTACATAGCTGGAAAGAACAAGCAAAGAGCTTTCAACCAAGCTATAAATGATTTATGCAACATAAGAAATGTGAAAGTTAAATGCAACTGTACATGAAAAATACAAAATCATCAACAATATTGCCAGTGACATATTTCCTGAAAGAGTCAATTTTAAGTTCCTTCCCTAAGACTCTATCAGTGAGAGTTATACATCGTTGGAAAGAACAAGCTAGGAGCTTTCAACTAAGCTATAAATGATTTATGCAACAAAAGAAATGTGAAAGATAAATGCAACTGTATATGAAAAATACAAAATCATCAACAATATTCCTAGTGACATATTTCCCAGGTGAGTCAATTTTAAGTTCCGTTCGTAAGTCTCTATCAAGGAGAGTTATACATCGCTGGAAAGAACAAGCTAAGGGCTTTCAATCAAGCTATAAACGTTTTATGCAACAAAAGAAATGTGAAAGATAAATGCAACTGTACATGAAGAATACAAAATCATCAACAATATTGCCAGTGACATATTTCCTGGAAGAGTCAATTTTAAGTTCCTTCCCTAAGATTCTATCAATGAGAGTTATACATCGTTGGAAAGAACAAGCTAGGAGCTTCCACTCAAGCTATAACTGATTTATGCAATAAAAGAAATGTGAAAGTTAAATGCAACTGTATATGAAAAATAAAAAATCATCAACAATATTGCCAGTGACATATTTCCTGGAAGAGTCAATTTTAAGTTCCTTCCCTAAGACTCTATCAATGAGAGTTATACATCGTTGGAAAGAACAAGCTAGGAGCTTTCAACCAAGCTATAAATAATTTATGCAACAAAAGAAATGTGAAAGTTAAATGCAACTGTATATGAAAAATAAAAAATCATCAACAATATTGCCAGTGACATATTTCCTGGAAGAGTCAATTTTAAGTTCCTTCCCTAAGACTCTATCAATGAGGGTTATACATCGTTGGAAAGAACAAGCTAGGAGCTTTCAACCAAGCTATAAATAATTTATGCAACAGAAGAAATGTGAAAGATAAATGCAACTGTACATGAAGAATACAAAATCATCAACAATATTGCCAGTGACATATTTCCTGGAAGAGTCAATTTTAAGTTCCTTTCCTAAGCCTCTATCAATGAGAGTTATACATCGTTGGAAAGAACAAGCTAAGAGCTTCCAATCAAGCTGTAAGTCGTTGATGCAGCAAAAGAAATGTGAAAGTTAAGTGCAACTGTATATGAAAAATACAAAATCATCAACAATATTCCCAGTGACATATTTCCCAGGGGAGTCAATTTTAAGTTCCGTTCCTAAGTCTCTATCAAGGAGAGTTATACATCGTTGGAAAGAAAAAGCTAAGGGCTTTCAATCAAGCTATAAACGGTTTATGCAACAAAAGAAATGTGAAAGATAAATGCAACTGTACATGAAAAATACAAAATCATCAACAATATTCCCAGTGACATATTTCCTAAGTGTGTCAACTATAAGTTCCTTCACTAAGCCTCTATCAATGAGAGTTATACATCGTTGGAAAGAACCAGCAAAGGGCTTTCAACCAAGCTATAAATGATTTATGCAACATAAGAAATGTGAAAGTTAAATGCAACTGTACATGAAAAATACAAAATCATCAACAATATTGCCAGTAACATATTTCCTAGATGAGTCAATTTTAAGTTCCTTTCCTAAACCTCTTTCAACGAGAGCTTTACATAGCTGGAAAGAACAAGCAAAGAGCTTTCAACCAAGCTATAAATGATTTATGCAACATAAGAAATGTGAAAGTTAAATGCAACTGTACATGAAAAATACAAAATCATCAACAATATTGCCAGTGACATATTTCCTGAAAGAGTCAATTTTAAGTTCCTTCCCTAAGACTCTATCAGTGAGAGTTATACATCGTTGGAAAGAACAAGCTAGGAGCTTTCAACTAAGCTATAAATGATTTATGCAACAAAAGAAATGTGAAAGATAAATGCAACTGTATATGAAAAATACAAAATCATCAACAATATTCCTAGTGACATATTTCCCAGGTGAGTCAATTTTAAGTTCCGTTCGTAAGTCTCTATCAAGGAGAGTTATACATCGTTGGAAAGAACAAGCTAAGGGCTTTCAATCAAGCTATAAACGTTTTATGCAACAAAAGAAATGTGAAAGATAAATGCAACTGTACATGAAGAATACAAAATCATCAACAATATTGCCAGTGACATATTTCCTGGAAGAGTCAATTTTAAGTTCCTTCCCTAAGATTCTATCAATGAGAGTTATACATCGTTGGAAAGAACAAGCTAGGAGCTTCCACTCAAGCTATAACTGATTTATGCAATAAAAGAAATGTGAAAGTTAAATGCAACTGTATATGAAAAATAAAAAATCATCAACAATATTGCCAGTGACATATTTCCTGGAAGAGTCAATTTTAAGTTCCTTCCCTAAGACTCTATCAATGAGAGTTATACATCGTTGGAAAGAACAAGCTAGGAGCTTTCAACCAAGCTATAAATAATTTATGCAACAAAAGAAATGTGAAATATAAATGCAACTGTACATGAAGAATACAAAATCATCAACAATATTGCCAGTGACATATTTCCTGGAAGAGTCAATTTTAAGTTCCTTTCCTAAGCCTCTATCAATGAGAGTTATACATCGTTGGAAAGAACAAGCTAAGAGCTTCCAATCAAGCTGTAAGTCGTTGATGCAGCAAAAGAAATGTGAAAGTTAAGTGCAACTGTATATGAAGAATACAAAATCATCAACAATATTCCCAGTGACATATTTCCCAGGGGAGTCAATTTTAAGTTCCGTTCCTAAGTCTCTATCAAGGAGAGTTATACATCATTGGAAAGAAAAGGCTAAGGGCTTTCAATCAAGCTATAAACGGTTTATGCAACAAAAGAAATGTGAAAGATAAATGCAACTGTACATGAAAAATACAAAATCATCAACAATATTCCCAGTGACATATTTCCCAGGGGAGTCAATTTTAAGTTCCGTTCCTAAGTCTCTATCAAGGAGAGTTATACATCATTGGAAAGAAAAGGCTAAGGGCTTTCAATCAAGCTATAAACGGTTTATGCAACAAAAGAAATGTGAAAGATAAATGCAACTGTACATGAAAAATACAAAATCATCAACAATATTCCCAGTGACATATTTCCTAAGTGTGTCAACTATAAGTTCCTTCACTAAGCCTCTATCAATGAGAGTTATACATCGTTGGAAAGAACTAGCAAAGAGCTTTCAACCAAGCTATAAATGATTTATGCAACATAAGAAATGTGAAAGTTAAATGCAACTGTACATGAAAAATACAAAATCATCAACAATATTGCCAGTAACATATTTCCTAGATGAGTCAATTTTAAGTTCCTTTCCTAAACCTCTTTCAACGAGAGCTTTACATAGCTGGAAAGAACAAGCAAAGAGCTTTCAACCAAGCTATAAATGATTTATGCAACATAAGAAATGTGAAAGTTAAATGCAACTGTACATGAAAAATACAAAATCATCAACAATATTGCCAGTGACATATTTCCTGAAAGAGTCAATTTTAAGTTCCTTCCCTAAGACTCTATCAGTGAGAGTTATACATCGTTGGAGAGAACAAGCTAGGAGCTTTCAACTAAGCTATAAATGATTTATGCAACAAAAGAAATGTGAAAGATAAATGCAACTGTATATGAAAAATACAAAATCATCAACAATATTCCTAGTGACATATTTCCCAGGTGAGTCAATGTTAAGTTCCGTTCCTAAGTCTCTATCAAGGAGAGTTATACATCGTTGGAAAGAACAAGCTAAGGGCTTTCAATCAAGCTATAAGCGTTTTATGCAACAAAAGAAATGTGAAAGATAAATGCAACTGTACATGAAGAATACAAAATCATCAACAATATTGCCAGTGACATATTTCCTGGAAGAGTCAATTTTAAGTTCCTTCCCTAAGACTCTATCAATGAGAGTTATACATCGTTGGAAAGAACAAGCTAGGAGCTTTCAACCAAGCTATAAATAATTTATGCAACAAAAGAAATGTGAAAGATAAATGCAACTGTACATGAAGAATACAAAATCATCAACAATATTGCCAGTGACATATTTCCTGGAAGAGTCAATTTTAAGTTCCTTTCCTAAGCCTCTATCAATGAGAGTTATACATCGTTGGAAAGAACAAGCTAAGAGCTTCCAATCAAGCTGTAAGTCGTTGATGCAGCAAAAGAAATGTGAAAGTTAAGTGCAACTGTATATGAAAAATACAAAATCATCAACAATATTCCCAGTGACATATTTCCCAGGGGAGTCAATTTTAAGTTCCGTTCCTAAGTCTCTATCGAGGAGAGTTATACATCGTTGGAAAGAAAAAGCTAAGGGCTTTCAATCAAGCTATAAACGGTTTATGCAACAAAAGAAATGTGAAAGATAAATGCAACTGTACATGAAAAATACAAAATCATCAACAATATTCCCAGTGACATATTTCCTAAGTGTGTCAACTATAAGTTCCTTCACTAAGCCTCTATCAATGAGAGTTATACATCGTTGGAAAGAACAAGCAAAGAGCTTTCAACCAAGCTATAAATGATTTATGCAACGTAAGAAATGTGAAAGTTAAATGCAACTGTACATGAAAAATACAAAATCATCAACAATATTGCCAGTAACATATTTCCTAGATGAGTCAAATTTAAGTTCCTTTCCTAAACCTCTTTCAACGAGAGCTTTACATAGCTGGAAAGAACCAGCAAAGAGCTTTCAACCAAGCTATAAATGATTTATGCAACATAAGAAATGTGAAAGTTAAATGCAACTGTACATGAAAAATACAAAATCATAAACAATATTGCCAGTGACATATTTCCTGAAAGAGTCAATTTTAAGTTCCTTCCCTAAGACTCTATCAGTGAGAGTTATACATCGTTGGAAAGAACAAGCTAGGAGCTTTCAACCAAGCTATAAATGATTTATGCAACAAGAGAAATGTGAAAGATAAATGCAACTGTATATGAAAAATACAAAATCATCAACAATATTCCTAGTGACATATTTCCCAGGTGAGTCAATTTTAAGTTCCGTTCCTAAGTCTCTATCAAGGAGAGTTATACATCGTTGGAAAGAACAAGCTAAGGGCTTTCAATCAAGCTATAAACGTTTTATGCAACAAAAGAAATGTGAAAGATAAATGCAACTGTACATGAAGAATACAAAATCATCAACAATATTGCCAGTGACATATTTCCTGAAAGAGTCAATTTTAAGTTCCTTCCCTAAGACTCTATCAGTGAGAGTTATACATCGTTGGAAAGAACAAGCTAGGAGCTTTCAACTAAGCTATAAGTGATTTATGCAACAAAAGAAATGTGAAAGATAAATGCAACTGTATATGAAAAATGCAAAATCATCAACAATATTCCTAGTGACATATTTCCCAGGTGACTCAATTTTAAGTTCCGTTCCTAAGTCTCTATCAAGGAGAGTTATACATCGTTGGAAAGAACAAGGTAAGGGCTTTCAATCAAGCTATAAACGTTTTATGCAACAAAAGAAATGTGAAAGATAAATGCAACTGTACATGAAGAATACAAAATCATCAACAATATTGCCAGTGACATATTTCCTGGAAGAGTCAATTTTAAGTTCCTTCCCTAAGACTCTATCAATGAGAGTTATACATCGTTGGAAAGAACAAGCTAGGAGCTTTCAACCAAGCTATAAATGATTTATGCAACAAAAGAAATGTGAAAGTTAAATGCAACTGTATATGAAAAATACAAAATCATCAACAATATTGCCAGTGACATATTTCCTGAAAGAGTCAATTTTAAGTTCCTTTCCTAAGCCTCTATCAATGAGAGTTATACATCGTTGGAAAGAACAAGCTAAGAGCTTCCACTCAAGCTATAACTGATTTATGCAATAAAAGAAATGTGAAAGTTAAATGCAACTGTTTATGAAAAATAAAAAATCATCAACAATATTGCCAGTGACATATTTCCTGGAAGAGTCAATTTTAAGTTCCTTCCCTAAGACTCTATCAATGAGAGTTATACATCGTTGGAAGGAACAAGCTAGGAGCTTTCAACCAAGCTATAAATAATTTATGCAACAAAAGAAATGTGAAAGATAAATGCAACTGTACATGAAGAATACAAAATCACCAACAATATTGCCAGTGACATATTTCCTGGAAGAGTCAATTTTAAGTTCCTTTCCTAAGCCTCTATCAATGAGAGTTATACATCGTTGGAAAGAACAAGCTAAGAGCTTCCAATCAAGCTGTAAGTCGTTGATGCAGCAAAAGAAATGTGAAAGTTAAGTGCAACTGTATATGAAAAATACAAAATCATCAACAATATTCCCAGTGACATATTTCCCAGGGGAGTCAATTTTAAGTTCCGTTCCTAAGTCTCTATCAAGGAGAGTTATACATCGTTGGAAAGAAAAGCTAAGGGCTTTCAATCAAGCTATAAACGGTTTATGCAACAAAAGAAATGTGAAAGATAAATGCAACTGTACATGAAAAATACAAAATCATCAACAATATTCCTAGTGACATATTTCCCAGGTGAGTCAATTTTAAGTTCCGTTCCTAAGTCTCTATCAAGGAGAGTTATACATCGTTGGAAAGAACAAGCTAAGGGCTTTCAATCAAGCTATAAGCGTTTTATGCAACAAAAGAAATGTGAAAGATAAATGCAACTGTACATGAAGAATACAAAATCATCAACAATATTGCCAGTGACATATTTCCTGGAAGAGTCAATTTTAAGTTCCTTCCCTAAGACTCTATCAATGAGAGTTATACATCGTTGGAAAGAACAAGCTAGGAGCTTTCAACCAAGCTATAAATAATTTATGCAACAAAAGAAATGTGAAAGATAAATGCAACTGTACATGAAGAATACAAAATCATCAACAATATTGCCAGTGACATATTTCCTGGAAGAGTCAATTTTAAGTTCCTTTCCTAAGCCTCTATCAATGAGAGTTATACATCGTTGGAAAGAACAAGCTAAGAGCTTCCAATCAAGCTGTAAGTCGTTGATGCAGCAAAAGAAATGTGAAAGCTAAGTGCAACTGTATATGAAAAATACAAAATCATCAACAATATTCCCAGTGACATATTTCCCAGGGGAGTCAATTTTAAGTTCCGTTCCTAAGTCTCTATCAAGGAGAGTTATACATCGTTGGAAAGAAAAAGCTAAGGGCTTTCAATCAAGCTATAAACGGTTTATGCAACAAAAGAAATGTGAAAGATAAATGCAACTGTACATGAAAAATACAAAATCATCAACAATATTCCCAGTGACATATTTCCTAAGTGTGTCAACTATAAGTTCCTTCACTAAGCCTCTATCAATGAGAGTTATACATCGTTGGAAAGAACAAGCAAAGAGCTTTCAACCAAGCTATAAATGATTTATGCAACGTAAGAAATGTGAAAGTTAAATGCAACTGTACATGAAAAATACAAAATCATCAACAATATTGCCAGTAACATATTTCCTAGATGAGTCAAATTTAAGTTCCTTTCCTAAACCTCTTTCAACGAGAGCTTTACATAGCTGGAAAGAACCAGCAAAGAGCTTTCAACCAAGCTATAAATGATTTATGCAACATAAGAAATGTGAAAGTTAAATGCAACTGTACATGAAAAATACAAAATCATAAACAATATTGCCAGTGACATATTTCCTGAAAGAGTCAATTTTAAGTTCCTTCCCTAAGACTCTATCAGTGAGAGTTATACATCGTTGGAAAGAACAAGCTAGGAGCTTTCAACCAAGCTATAAATGATTTATGCAACAAGAGAAATGTGAAAGATAAATGCAACTGTATATGAAAAATACAAAATCATCAACAATATTCCTAGTGACATATTTCCCAGGTGAGTCAATTTTAAGTTCCGTTCCTAAGTCTCTATCAAGGAGAGTTATACATCGTTGGAAAGAACAAGGTAAGGGCTTTCAATCAAGCTATAAACGTTTTATGCAACAAAAGAAATGTGAAAGATAAATGCAACTGTACATGAAGAATACAAAATCATCAACAATATTGCCAGTGACATATTTCCTGGAAGAGTCAATTTTAAGTTCCTTCCCTAAGACTCTATCAATGAGAGTTATACATCGTTGGAAAGAACAAGCTAGGAGCTTTCAACCAAGCTATAAATGATTTATGCAACAAAAGAAATGTGAAAGTTAAATGCAACTGTATATGAAAAATACAAAATCATCAACAATATTGCCAGTGACATATTTCCTGAAAGAGTCAATTTTAAGTTCCTTTCCTAAGTCTCTATCAATGAGAGTTATACATCGTTGGAAAGAACAAGCTAAGAGCTTCCACTCAAGCTATAACTGATTTATGCAATAAAAGAAATGTGAAAGTTAAATGCAACTGTTTATGAAAAATAAAAAATCATCAACAATATTGCCAGTGACATATTTCCTGGAAGAGTCAATTTTAAGTTCCTTCCCTAAGACTCTATCAATGAGAGTTATACATCGTTGGAAGGAACAAGCTAGGAGCTTTCAACCAAGCTATAAATAATTTATGCAACAAAAGAAATGTGAAAGATAAATGCAACTGTACATGAAGAATACAAAATCACCAACAATATTGCCAGTGACATATTTCCTGGAAGAGTCAATTTTAAGTTCCTTTCCTAAGCCTCTATCAATGAGAGTTATACATCGTTGGAAAGAACAAGCTAAGAGCTTCCAATCAAGCTGTAAGTCGTTGATGCAGCAAAAGAAATGTGAAAGTTAAGTGCAACTGTATATGAAAAATACAAAATCATCAACAATATTCCCAGTGACATATTTCCCAGGGGAGTCAATTTTAAGTTCCGTTCCTAAGTCTCTATCAAGGACAGTTATACATCGTTGGAAAGAAAAAGCTAAGGGCTTTCAATCAAGCTATAAACGGTTTATGCAACAAAAGAAATGTGAAAGATAAATGCAACTGTACATGAAAAATACAAAATCATCAACAATATTCCCAGTGACATATTTCCTAAGTGTGTCAACTATATGTTCCTTCACTAAGCCTCTATCAATGAGAGTTATACATCGTTGGAAAGAACAAGCAAAGAGCTTTCAACCAAGCTATAAATGATTTATGCAACATAAGAAATGTGAAAGTTAAATGCAACTGTACATGAAAAATACAAAATCATCAACAATATTGCCAGTAACATATTTCCTAGATGAGTCAATTTTAAGTTCCTTTCCTAAACCTCTTTCAACGAGAGCTTTACATAGCTGGAAAGAACAAGCAAAGAGCTTTCAACCAAGCTATAAATGATTTATGCAACATAAGAAATGTGAAAGTTAAATGCAACTGTACATGAAAAATACAAAATCATCAACAATATTGCCAGTGACATATTTCCTGAAAGAGTCAATTTTAAGTTCCTTCCCTAAGACTCTATCAGTGAGAGTTATACATCGTTGGAAAGAACAAGCTAGGAGCTTTCAACCAAGCTATAAATGATTTATGCAACAAGAGAAATGTGAAAGATAAATGCAACTGTATATGAAAAATACAAAATCATCAACAATATTCCTAGTGACATATTTCCCAGGTGAGTCAATTTTAAGTTCCGTTCCTAAGTCTCTATCAAGGAGAGTTATACATCGTTGGAAAGAACAAGCTAAGGGCTTTCAATCAAGCTATAAGCGTTTTATGCAACAAAAGAAATGTGAAAGATAAATGCAACTGTACATGAAGAATACAAAATCATCAACAATATTGCCAGTGACATATTTCCTGAAAGAGTCAATTTTAAGTTCCTTCCCTAAGACTCTATCAGTGAGAGTTATACATCGTTGGAAAGAACAAGCTAGGAGCTTTCAACTAAGCTATAAATGATTTATGCAACAAAAGAAATGTGAAAGATAAATGCAACTGTATATGAAAAATACAAAATCATCAACAATATTCCTAGTGACATATTTCCCAGGTGAGTCAATTTTAAGTTCCGTTCCTAAGTCTCTATCAAGGAGAGTTATACATCGTTGGAAAGAACAAGCTAAGGGCTTTCAATCAAGCTATAAACGTTTTATGCAACAAAAGAAATGTGAAAGTTAAATGCAACTGTATATGAAAAATAAAAAATCATCAACAATATTGCCAGTGACATATTTCCTGGAAGAGTCAATTTTAAGTTCCTTCCCTAAGACTCTATCAATGAGAGTTATACATCGTTGGAAAGAACAAGCTAGGAGCTTTCAACCAAGCTATAAATGATTTATGCAACAAAAGAAATGTGAAAGATAAATGCAACTGTATATGAAAAATACAAAATCATCAACAATATTGCCAGTGACATATTTCCTGAAAGAGTCAATTTTAAGTTCCTTCCCTAAGACTCTATCAATGAGAGTTATACATCGTTGGAAAGAACAAGCTAGGAGCTTTCAACCAAGCTATAACTAATTTATGCAACAAAAGAAATGTGAAAGATAAATGCAACTGTACATGAAGAATACAAAATCACCAACAATATTGCCAGTGACATATTTCCTGGAAGAGTCAATTTTAAGTTCCTTTCCTAAGCCTCTATCAATGAGAGTTATACATCGTTGGAAAGAACAAGCTAAGAGCTTCCAATCAAGCTGTAAGTCGTTGATGCAGCAAAAGAAATGTGAAAGTTAAGTGCAACTGTATATGAAAAATACAAAATCATCAACAATATTCCCAGTGACATATTTCCCAGGGGAGTCAATTTTAAGTTCCGTTCCTAAGTCTCTATCAAGGAGAGTTATACATCGTTGGAAAGAAAAAGCTAAGGGCTTTCAATCAAGCTATAAACGGTTTATGCAACAAAAGAAATGTGAAAGATAAATGCAACTGTACATGAAAAATACAAAATCATCAACAATATTCCCAGTGACATATTTCCCAGGGGAGTCAATTTTAAGTTCCGTTCCTAAGTCTCTATCAAGGAGAGTTATACATCGTTGGAAAGAACAAGCAAAGAGCTTTCAACCAAGCTATAAATGATTTATGCAACATAAGAAATGTGAAAGTTAAATGCAACTGTACATGAAAAATACAAAATCATCAACAATATTGCCAGTAACATATTTCCTAAGTGTGTCAACTATAAGTTCCTTCACTAAGCCTCTATCAATGAGAGTTATACATCGTTGGAAAGAACAAGCAAAGAGCTTTCAACCAAGCTATAAATGATTTATGCAACGTAAGAAATGTGAAAGTTAAATGCAACTGTACATGAAAAATACAAAATCATCAACAATATTGCCAGTAACATATTTCCTAGATGAGTCAAATTTAAGTTCCTTTCCTAAACCTCTTTCAACGAGAGCTTTACATAGCTGGAAAGAACCAGCAAAGAGCTTTCAACCAAGCTATAAATGATTTATGCAACATAAGAAATGTGAAAGTTAAGTGCAACTGTATATGAAAAATACAAAATCATCAACAATATTCCCAGTGACATATTTCCCAGGGGAGTCAATTTTAAGTTCCGTTCCTAAGTCTCTATCAAGGAGAGTTATACATCGTTGGAAAGAAAAAGCTAAGGGCTTTCAATCAAGCTATAAACGGTTTATGCAACAAAAGAAATGTGAAAGATAAATGCAACTGTACATGAAAAATACAAAATCATCAACAATATTCCCAGTGACATATTTCCTAAGTGTGTCAACTATAAGTTCCTTCACTAAGCCTCTATCAATGAGAGTTATACATCGTTGGAAAGAACAAGCAAGGAGCTTTCAACCAAGCTATAAATGATTTATGCAACGTAAGAAATGTGAAAGTTAAATGCAACTGTACATGAAAAATACAAAATCATCAACAATATTGCCAGTAACATATTTCCTAGATGAGTCAAATTTAAGTTCCTTTCCTAAACCTCTTTCAACGAGAGCTTTACATAGCTGGAAAGAACCAGCAAAGAGCTTTCAACCAAGCTATAAATGATTTATGCAACATAAGAAATGTGAAAGTTAAATGCAACTGTACATGAAAAATACAAAATCATAAACAATATTGCCAGTGACATATTTCCTGAAAGAGTCAATTTTAAGTTCCTTCCCTAAGACTCTATCAGTGAGAGTTATACATCGTTGGAAAGAACAAGCTAGGAGCTTTCAACCAAGCTATAAATGATTTATGCAACAAGAGAAATGTGAAAGATAAATGCAACTGTATATGAAAAATACAAAATCATCAACAATATTCCTAGTGACATATTTCCCAGGTGAGTCAATTTTAAGTTCCGTTCCTAAGTCTCTATCAAGGAGAGTTGTACATCGTTGGAAAGAACAAGCTAAGGGCTTTCAATCAAGCTATAAACGTTTTATGCAGCAAAAGAAATGTGAAAGATAAATGCAACTGTACATGAAGAATACAAAATCATCAACAATATTGCCAGTGACATATTTCCTGAAAGAGTCAATTTTAAGTTCCTTCCCTAAGACTCTATCAGTGAGAGTTATACATCGTTGGAAAGAACAAGCTAGGAGCTTTCAACTAAGCTATAAGTGATTTATGCAACAAAAGAAATGTGAAAGATAAATGCAACTGTATATGAAAAATGCAAAATCATCAACAATATTCCTAGTGACATATTTCCCAGGTGACTCAATTTTAAGTTCCGTTCCTAAGTCTCTATCAAGGAGAGTTATACATCGTTGGAAAGAACAAGGTAAGGGCTTTCAATCAAGCTATAAACGTTTTATGCAACAAAAGAAATGTGAAAGGTAAATGCAACTGTACATGAAGAATACAAAATCATCAACAATATTGCCAGTGACATATTTCCTGGAAGAGTCAATTTTAAGTTCCTTCCCTAAGACTCTATCAATGAGAGTTATACATCGTTGGAAAGAACAAGCTAGGAGCTTTCAACCAAGCTATAAATGATTTATGCAACAAAAGAAATGTGAAAGTTAAATGCAACTGTATATGAAAAATACAAAATCATCAACAATATTGCCAGTGACATATTTCCTGAAAGAGTCAATTTTAAGTTCCTTTCCTAAGCCTCTATCAATGAGAGTTATACATCGTTGGAAAGAACAAGCTAAGAGCTTCCACTCAAGCTATAACTGATTTATGCAATAAAAGAAATGTGAAAGTTAAATGCAACTGTTTATGAAAAATAAAAAATCATCAACAATATTGCCAGTGACATATTTCCTGGAAGAGTCAATTTTAAGTTCCTTCCCTAAGACTCTATCAATGAGAGTTATACATCGTTGGAAGGAACAAGCTAGGAGCTTTCAACCAAGCTATAAATAATTTATGCAACAAAAGAAATGTGAAAGATAAATGCAACTGTACATGAAGAATACAAAATTACCAACAATATTGCCAGTGACATATTTCCTGGAAGAGTCAATTTTAAGTTCCTTTCCTAAGCCTCTATCAATGAGAGTTATACATCGTTGGAAAGAACAAGCTAAGAGCTTCCAATCAAGCTGTAAGTCGTTGATGCAGCAAAAGAAATGTGAAAGTTAAGTGCAACTGTATATGAAAAATACAAAATCATCAACAATATTCCCAGTGACATATTTCCCAGGGGAGTCAATTTTAAGTTCCGTTCCTAAGTCTCTATCAAGGAGAGTTATACATCGTTGGAAAGAAAAAGCTAAGGGCTTTCAATCAAGCTATAAACGGTTTATGCAACAAAAGAAATGTGAAAGATAAATGCAACTGTACATGAAAAATACAAAATCATCAACAATATTCCCAGTGACATATTTCCTAAGTGTGTCAACTATAAGTTCCTTCACTAAGCCTCTATCAATGAGAGTTATACATCGTTGGAAAGAACAAGCAAAGAGCTTTCAACCAAGCTATAAATGATTTATGCAACATAAGAAATGTGAAAGTTAAATGCAACTGTACATGAAAAATACAAAATCATCAACAATATTGCCAGTAACATATTTCCTAGATGAGTCAATTTTAAGTTCCTTTCCTAAACCTCTTTCAACGAGAGCTTTCCATAGCTGGAAAGAACAAGCAAAGAGCTTTCAACCAAGCTATAAATGATTTATGCAACATAAGAAATGTGAAAGTTAAATGCAACTGTACATGAAAAATACAAAATCATCAACAATATTGCCAGTGACATATTTCCTGAAAGAGTCAATTTTAAGTTCCTTCCCTAAGACTTTATCAGTGAGAGTTATACATCGCTGGAAAGAACAAGCTAGGAGCTTTCAACCAAGCTATAAATGATTTATGCAACAAGAGAAATGTGAAAGATAAATGCAACTGTATATGAAAAATACAAAATCATCAACAATATTCCTAGTGACATATTTCCCAGGTGAGTCAATTTTAAGTTCCGTTCCTAAGTCTCTATCAAGGAGAGTTATACATCGTTGGAAAGAACAAGCTAAGGGCTTTCAATCAAGCTATAAGCGTTTTATGCAACAAAAGAAATGTGAAAGATAAATGCAACTGTACATGAAGAATACAAAATCATCAACAATATTGCCAGTGACATATTTCCTGAAAGAGTCAATTTTAAGTTCCTTCCCTAAGACTCTATCAGTGAGAGTTATACATCGTTGGAAAGAACAAGCTAGGACCTTTCAACTAAGCTATAAATGATTTATGCAACAAAAGAAATGTGAAAGATAAATGCAACTGTATATGAAAAATACAAAATCATCAACAATATTCCTAGTGACATATTTCCCAGGTGAGTCAATTTTAAGTTCCGTTCCTAAGTCTCTATCAAGGAGAGTTATACATCGTTGGAAAGAACAAGCTAAGGGCTTTCAATCAAGCTATAAACGTTTTATGCAACAAAAGAAATGTGAAAGTTAAATGCAACTGTATATGAAAAATAAAAAATCATCAACAATATTGCCAGTGACATATTTCCTGGAAGAGTCAATTTTAAGTTCCTTCCCTAAGACTCTATCAATGAGAGTTATACATCGTTGGAAAGAACAAGCTAGGAGCTTTCAACCAAGCTATAAATGATTTATGCAACAAAAGAAATGTGAAAAATAAATGCAACTGTATATGAAAAATACAAAATCATCAACAATATTGCCAGTGACATATTTCCTGAAAGAGTCAATTTTAAGTTCCTTCCCTAAGACTCTATCAATGAGAGTTATACATCGTTGGAAAGAACAAGCTAGGAGCTTTCAACCAAGCTATAACTAATTTATGCAACAAAAGAAATGTGAAAGATAAATGCAACTGTACATGAAGAATACAAAATCACCAACAATATTGCCAGTGACATATTTCCTGGAAGAGTCAATTTTAAGTTCCTTTCCTAAGCCTCTATCAATGAGAGTTATACATCGTTGGAAAGAACAAGCTAAGAGCTTCCAATCAAGCTGTAAGTCGTTGATGCAGCAAAAGAAATGTGAAAGTTAAGTGCAACTGTATATGAAAAATACAAAATCATCAACAATATTCCCAGTGACATATTTCCCAGGGGAGTCAATTTTAAGTTCCGTTCCTAAGTCTCTATCAAGGAGAGTTATACATCGTTGGAAAGAAAAAGCTAAGGGCTTTCAATCAAGCTATAAACGGTTTATGCAACAAAAGAAATGTGAAAGATAAATGCAACTGTACATGAAAAATACAAAATCATCAACAATATTCCCAGTGACATATTTCCCAGGGGAGTCAATTTTAAGTTCCGTTCCTAAGTCTCTATCAAGGAGAGTTATACATCGTTGGAAAGAACAAGCAAAGAGCTTTCAACCAAGCTATAAATGATTTATGCAACATAAGAAATGTGAAAGTTAAATGCAACTGTACATGAAAAATACAAAATCATCAACAATATTGCCAGTAACATATTTCCTAGATGAGTCAATTTTAAGTTCCTTTCCTAAACCTCTTTCAACGAGAGCTTTACATAGCTGGAAAGAACAAGCAAAGAGCTTTCAACCAAGCTATAAATGATTTATGCAACATAAGAAATGTGAAAGTTAAATGCAACTGTACATGAAAAATAAAAAATCATCAACAATATTGCCAGTGACATATTTCCTGGAAGAGTCAATTTTAAGTTCCTTCCCTAAGACTCTATCAATGAGAGTTATACATCGTTGGAAATAACAAGCTAAGGGCTTTCAATCAAGCTATAAACGTTTTATGCCACAAAAGAAATGTGAAAGATAAATGCAACTGTACATGAAGAATACAAAATCATCAACAATATTGCCAGTGACATATTTCCTGAAAGAGTCAATTTTAAGTTCCTTCCCTAAGACTCTATCAGTGAGAGTTATACATCGTTGGAAAGAACAAGCTAGGATCTTTCAACTAAGCTATAAATGATTTATGCAACAAAAGAAATGTGAAAGATAAATGCAACTGTATATGAAAAATACAAAATCATCAACAATATTCCTAGTGACATATTTCCCATGTGAGTCAATTTTAAGTTCCGTTCCTAAGTCTCTATCAAGGAGAGTTATACATCGTTGGAAAGAACAAGCTAAGGGCTTTCAATCAAGCTATAAACGTTTTATGCAACAAAAGAAATGTGAAAGATAAATGCAACTGTACATGAAGAATACAAAATCATCAACAATATTGCCAGTGACATATTTCCTGGAAGAGTCAATTTTAAGTTCCTTCCCTAAGACTCTATCAATGAGAGTTATACATCGTTGGAAAGAACATGCTAGGAGCTTTCAACCAAGCTATAAATGATTTATGCAACAAAAGAAATGTGAAAGTTAAATGCAACTGTATATGAAAAATACAAAATCATCAACAATATTGCCAGTGACATATTTCCTGAAAGAGTCACTTTTAAGTTCCTTTCCTAAGCCTCTATCAATGAGAGTTATACATCGTTGGAAAGAACAAGCTAAGAGCTTCCACTCAAGCTATAACTGATTTATGCAGTAAAAGAAATGTGAAAGTTAAATGCAACTGTATATGAAAAATAAAAAATCATCAACAATATTGCCAGTGACATATTTCCTGGAAGAGTCAATTTTAAGTTCCTTCCCTAAGACTCTGTCAATGAGAGTTATACATCGTTGGAAAGAACAAGCTAGGAGCTTTCAACCAAGCTATAAATGATTTATGCAACAAAAGAAATGTGAAAGATAAATGCAACTGAAGAATACAAAATCATCAACAATATTGCCAGTGACATATTTCCTGGAAGAGTCAATTTTAAGTTCCTTTCCTAAGCCTCTATCAATGAGAGTTATACATCGTTGGAAAGAAAAAGCTAAGAGCTTCCAATCAAGCTGTAAGTCGTTGATGCAGCAAAAGAAATGTGAAAGTTAAGTGCAACTGTATATGAAAAATACAAAATCATCAACAATATTCCCAGTGACATATTTCCCAGGGGAGTCAATTTTAAGTTCCGTTCCTAAGTCTCTATCAAGGAGAGTTATACATCGTTGGAAAGAAAAAGCTAAGGGCTTTCAATCAAGCTATAAACGGTTTATGCAACAAAAGAAATGTGAAAGATAAATGCAACTGTACATGAAAAATACAAAATCATCAACAATATTCCCAGTGACATATTTCCTAAGTGTGTCAACTATAAGTTCCTTCACTAAGCCTCTATCAATGAGAGTTATACATCGTTGGAAAGAACAAGCAAAGAGCTTTCAATCAAGCTATAAATGATTTATGCAACATAAGAAATGTGAAAGTTAAATGCAACTGTACATGAAAAATACAAAATCATCAACAATATTGCCAGTAACATATTTCCTAGATGAGTCAATTTTAAGTTCCTTTCCTAAACCCCTTTCAACGAGAGCTTTACATAGCTGGAAAGAACAAGCAAAGAGCTTTCAACCAAGCTATAAATGATTTATGCAACATAAGAAATGTGAAAGTTAAATGCAACTGTACATGAAAAATACAAAATCATCAACAATATTGCCAGTGACATATTTCCTGAAAGAGTCAATTTTAAGTTCCTTCCCTAAGACTCTATCAATGAGAGTTATACATCGTTGGAAAGAACAAGCTAGGAGCTTTCAACCAAGCTATAAATGATTTATGCAACAAAAGAAATGTGAAAGTTAAATGCAACTGTATATGAAAAATACAAAATCATCAACAATATTGCCAGTGACATATTTCCTGGAAGAGTCAATTTTAAGTTCCTTCCCTAAGACTCTATCAATGAGGGTTATACATCATTGGAAAGAACAAGCTAGGAGCTTTCAACCAAGCTATAAATAATTTATGCAACAAAAGAAATGTGAAAGATAAATGCAACTGTACATGAAGAATACAAAATCATCAGCAATATTGCCAGTGATATATTTCCTGGAAGAGTCAATTTTAAGTTCCTTTCCTAAGCCTCTATCAATGAGAGTTATACATCGTTGGAAAGAACAAGCTAAGAGCTTCCAATCAAGCTACAAATGATTTATGCAACAAAAGAAATGTGAAAGTTAAATGCAACTGTACATGAAAAATACAAAATCATCAACAATATTGCCAGTGACATATTTCCTGAAAGAGTCAATTTTAAGTTCCTTCCCTAAGACTCTATCAGTGAGAGTTATACATCGTTGGAAAGAACAAGCTAGAAGCTTTCAACCAAGCTATAAATGATTTATGCAACAAAAGAAATGTGAAAGATAAATGCAACTGTATACGAAAAATACAAAATCATCAACAATATTCCCAGTGACATATTTCCCAGGTGAGTCAATTTTAAGTTCCGTTCCTAAGTCTCTATCAAGGAGAGTTATACATCGTTGGAAAGAACAAGCTAAGGGCTTTCAATCAAGCTATAAACGTTTTATGCAACAAAAAAAAAATGTGAAAGGTAAATGCAACTGTACATGAAGAATACAAAATCATCAACAATATTGCCAGTGACATATTTCCTGGAAGAGTCAATTTTAAGTTCCTTCCCTAAGCCTCTATAAATGAGAGTTATACATCGTTGGAAAGAACAAGCTAGGAGCTTTCAACCATGCTATAAATGATTTATGCAACAAAAGAAATGTGAAAGTTAAATGCAACTGTATATGAAAAATACAAAATCATCAACAATATTCCCAGTGACATATTTCCTGAAAGAGTCAATTTTAAGTTCCTTTCCTAAGCCTCTTTCAACGAGAGCTTTACATAGCTGGAAAGAACAAGCAAAGAGCTTTCAACCAAGCTATAAATGATTTATGCAACATAAGAAATGTGAAAGTTAAATGCAACTGTATATGAAAAATACAAAATCATCAACAATATTGCCAGTAACATATTTCCTAGATGAGTCAATTTTAAGTTCCTTTCCTAAACCTCTTTCAACGAGGGCTTTACATAGCTGGAAAGAACAAGCAAAGAACTTTCAACCAAGCTATAACTGATTAATGCAACATAAGAAATGTGAAAGTTAAATGCAACTGTACATGAAAAATACAAAATCATCAACAATATTGCCAGTGAGATATTTCCTGAAAGAGTCAATTTTAAGTTCCTTCCCTAAGACTCTATCAGTGAGAGTTATACATCGTTGGAAAGAACAAGCTAGGAGCTTTCAACTAAGCTATAAATGGTTTATGCAACAAAAGAAATGTGAAAGATAAATGCAACTGTATATGAAAAATACAAAATCATCAACAATATTCCTAGTGACATATTTCCCAGGTGAGTCAATTTTAAGTTCCTTTCCTAAGCCTCTTTCAACGAGAGCTTTACATAGCTGGAAAGAACAAGCAAAGAGCTTTCAACCAAGCTGTAAACGATTTATGCAACATAAGAAATGTGAAAGTTAAATGCAACTGTACATGAAAAATACAAAATCATCAACAATATTGCCAGTAACATATTTCCTAGATGAGTCAATTTTAAGTTCCTTTCCTAAACCTCTATCAAGGAGAGTTATACATCGTTGGAAAGAACAAGCTAAGGGCTTTCAATCAAGCTATAAACGTTTTATGCAACAAAAGAAATGTGAAAGATAAATGCAACTGTACATGAAGAATACAAAATCATCAACAATATTGCCAGTGACATATTTCCTGGAAGAGTCAATTTTAAGTTCCTTCCCTAAGCCTCTATAAATGAGAGTTATACATCGTTGGAAAGAACAAGCTAGGAGCTTTCAACCATGCTATAAATGATTTATGCAACAAAAGAAATGTGAAAGTTAAATGCAACTGTATATGAAAAATACAAAATCATCAACAATATTCCCAGTGACATATTTCCTGAAAGAGTCAATTTTAAGTTCCTTTCCTAAGCCTCTTTCAACGAGAGCTTTACATAGCTGGAAAGAACAAGCAAAGAACTTTCAACCAAGCTATAACTGATTAATGCAACATAAGAAATGTGAAAGTTAAATGCAACTGTATATGAAAAATACAAAATCATCAACAATATTGCCAGTAACATATTTCCTAGATGAGTCAATTTTAAGTTCCTTTCCTAAACCTCTTTCAACGAGGGCTTTACATAGCTGGAAAGAACAAGCAAAGAACTTTCAACCAAGCTATAACTGATTAATGCAACATAAGAAATGTGAAAGTTAAATGCAACTGTACATGAAAAATACAAAATCATCAACAATATTGCCAGTGAGATATTTCCTGAAAGAGTCAATTTTAAGTTCCTTCCCTAAGACTCTATCAGTGAGAGTTATACATCGTTGGAAAGAACAAGCTAGGAGCTTTCAACTAAGCTATAAATGGTTTATGCAACAAAAGAAATGTGAAAGATAAATGCAACTGTATATGAAAAATACAAAATCATCAACAATATTCCTAGTGACATATTTCCCAGGTGAGTCAATTTTAAGTTCCGTTCCTAAGTCTCTATCAATGAGAGTTATACATCGTTGGAAAGAACAAGCTAGAAGCTCTCAACCAAGCTATAAATGATTTATGCAACAAAAGAAATGTGAAAGATAAATGCAACTGTATATGAAAAATACAAAATCATCAACAATATTCCCAGTGACATATTTCCCAGGTGAGTCAATTTTAAGTTCCGTTCCTAAGTCTCTATCAAGGAGAGTTATACATCGTTGGAAAGAACAAGCTAAGGGCTTTCAATCAAGCTATAAACGTTTTATGCAACAAAAAAAATGTGAAAGGTAAATGCAACTGTACATGAAGAATACAAAATCATCAACAATATTGCCAGTGACATATTTCCTGGAAGAGTCAATTTTAAGTTCCTTTCCTAAGCCTCTTTCAACGAGAGCTTTACATAGCTGGAAAGACCAAGCAAAGAGCTTTCAACCAAGCTGTAAACGATTTATGCAACATAAGAAATGTGAAAGTTAAATGCAACTGTACATGAAAAATACAAAATCATCAACAATATTCCCAGTGACATATTTCCTGAAAGAGTCAATTTTAAGTTCCTTTCCTAAGCCTCTTTCAACGAGAGCTTTACATAGCTGGAAAGAACAAGCAAAGAGCTTTCAACCAAGCTATAAATGATTTATGCAACATAAGAAATGTGAAAGTTAAATGCAACTGTACATGAAAAATACAAAATCATCAACAATATTGCCAGTAACATATTTCCTAGATGAGTCAATTTTAAGTTCCTTTCCTAAACCTCTTTCAACGAGGGCTTTACATAGCTGGAAAGAACAAGCAAAGAGCTTTCAACCAAGCTATAAATGATTTATGCAACATAAGAAATGTGAAAGTTAAATGCAACTGTACATGAAAAATACAAAATCATCAACAATATTGCCAGTGACATATTTCCTGAAAGAGTCAATTTTAAGTTCCTTCCCTAAGACTCTATCAGTGAGAGTTATACATCGTTGGAAAGAACAAGCTAGGAGCTTTCAACCAAGCTATAAATGATTTATGCAACAAAAGAAATGTGAAAGATAAATGCAACTGTATATGAAAAATACAAAATCATCAACAATATTCCTAGTGACATATTTCCCAGGTGAGTCAATTTTAAGTTCCGTTCCTAAGTCTCTATCAAGGAGAGTTATACATCGTTGGAAAGAACAAGCTAAGGGCTTTCAATCAAGCTATAAACGTTTTATGCAACATAAGAAATGTGAAAGATAAATGCAACTGTACATGAAGAATACAAAATCATCAACAATATTGCCAGTGACATATTTCCTGGAAGAGTCAATTTTAAGTTCCTTCCCTAAGCCTCTATAAATGAGAGTTATACATCGTTGGAAAGAACAAGCTAGGAGCTTTCAACCATGCTATAAATGATTTATGCAACAAAAGAAATGTGAAAGTTAAATGCAACTGTATATGAAAAATACAAAATCATCAACAATATTCCCAGTGACATATTTCCTGAAAGAGTCAATTTTAAGTTCCTTTCCTAAGCCTATTTCAACGAGAGCTTTACATAGCTGGAAAGAACAAGCAAAGAGCTTTCAACCAAGCTATAAATGATTTATGCAACATAAGAAATGTGAAAGTTAAATGCAACTGTACATGAAAAATACAAAATCATCAACAATATTGCCAGTAACATATTTCCTAGATGAGTCAATTTTAAGTTCCTTTCCTAAACCTCTTTCAACGAGAGCTTTACATAGCTGGAAAGAACAAGCAAAGAGCTTTCAACCAAGCTATAACTGATTTATGCAACATAAGAAATGTGAAAGTTAAATGCAACTGTACATGAAAAATACAAAATCATCAACAATATTGCCAGTGACATATTTCCTGAAAGAGTCAATTTTAAGTTCCTTCCCTAAGACTCTATCAGTGAGAGTTATACATCGTTGGAAAGAAAAAGCTAGGAGCTTTCAACTAAGCTATAAATGATTTATGCAACAAAAGAAATGTGAAAGATAAATGCAACTGTATATGAAAAATACAAAATCATCAACAATATTCCTAGTGACATATTTCCCAGGTGAGTCAATTTTAAGTTCCGTTCCTAAGTCTCTATCAAGGAGAGTTATACATCGTTGGAAAGAACAAGCTAAGGGCTTTCAATCGAGCTCTAAACGTTTTATGCAGCAAAAGAAATGTGAAAGATAAATGCAACTGTACATGAAGAATACAAAATCATCAACAATATTGCCAGTGACATATTTCCTGGAAGAGTCAATTTTAAGTTCCTTCCCTAAGACTCTATCAATGAGAGTTATACATCGTTGGAAAGAACAAGCTAGGAGCTTTCAACTAAGCTATAAATGGTTTATGCAACAAAAGAAATGTGAAAGATAAATGCAACTGTATATGAAAAATACAAAATCATCAACAATATTCCTAGTGACATATTTCCCAGGTGAGTCAATTTTAAGTTCCTTTCCTAAGCCTCTTTCAACGAGAGCTTTACATAGCTGGAAAGAACAAGCAAAGAGCTTTCAACCAAGCTGTAAACGATTTATGCAACATAAGAAATGTGAAAGTTAAATGCAACTGTACATGAAAAATACAAAATCATCAACAATATTGCCAGTGAGATATTTCCTGAAAGAGTCAATTTTAAGTTCCTTCCCTAAGACTCTATCAGTGAGAGTTATACATCGTTGGAAAGAACAAGCTAGGAGCTTTCAACTAAGCTATAAATGGTTTATGCAACAAAAGAAATGTGAAAGATAAATGCAACTGTATATGAAAAATACAAAATCATCAACAATATTCCTAGTGACATATTTCCCAGGTGAGTCAATTTTAAGTTCCTTTCCTAAGCCTCTTTCAACGAGGGCTTTACATAGCTGGAAAGAACAAGCAAAGAACTTTCAACCAAGCTATAACTGATTAATGCAACATAAGAAATGTGAAAGTTAAATGCAACTGTACATGAAAAATACAAAATCATCAACAATATTGCCAGTGAGATATTTCCTGAAAGAGTCAATTTTAAGTTCCTTCCCTAAGACTCTATCAGTGAGAGTTATACATCGTTGGAAAGAACAAGCTAGGAGCTTTCAACTAAGCTATAAATGGTTTATGCAACAAAAGAAATGTGAAAGATAAATGCAACTGTATATGAAAAATACAAAATCATCAACAATATTCCTAGTGACATATTTCCCAGGTGAGTCAATTTTAAGTTCCGTTCCTAAGTCTCTATCAATGAGAGTTATACATCGTTGGAAAGAACAAGCTAGAAGCTCTCAACCAAGCTATAAATGATTTATGCAACAAAAGAAATGTGAAAGATAAATGCAACTGTATATGAAAAATACAAAATCATCAACAATATTCCCAGTGACATATTTCCCAGGTGAGTCAATTTTAAGTTCCGTTCCTAAGTCTCTATCAAGGAGAGTTATACATCGTTGGAAAGAACAAGCTAAGGGCTTTCAATCAAGCTATAAACGTTTTATGCAACAAAAAAAATGTGAAAGGTAAATGCAACTGTACATGAAGAATACAAAATCATCAACAATATTGCCAGTGACATATTTCCTGGAAGAGTCAATTTTAAGTTCCTTTCCTAAGCCTCTTTCAACGAGAGCTTTACATAGCTGGAAAGACCAAGCAAAGAGCTTTCAACCAAGCTGTAAACGATTTATGCAACATAAGAAATGTGAAAGTTAAATGCAACTGTACATGAAAAATACAAAATCATCAACAATATTCCCAGTGACATATTTCCTGAAAGAGTCAATTTTAAGTTCCTTTCCTAAGCCTCTTTCAACGAGAGCTTTACATAGCTGGAAAGAACAAGCAAAGAGCTTTCAACCAAGCTATAAATGATTTATGCAACATAAGAAATGTGAAAGTTAAATGCAACTGTACATGAAAAATACAAAATCATCAACAATATTGCCAGTGAGATATTTCCTGAAAGAGTCAATTTTAAGTTCCTTCCCTAAGACTCTATCAGTGAGAGTTATACATCGTTGGAAAGAACAAGCTAGGAGCTTTCAACTAAGCTATAAATGGTTTATGCAACAAAAGAAATGTGAAAGATAAATGCAACTGTATATGAAAAATACAAAATCATCAACAATATTCCTAGTGACATATTTCCCAGGTGAGTCAATTTTAAGTTCCTTTCCTAAGCCTCTTTCAACGAGAGCTTTACATAGCTGGAAAGAACAAGCAAAGAGCTTTCAACCAAGCTGTAAACGATTTATGCAACATAAGAAATGTGAAAGTTAAATGCAACTGTACATGAAAAATACAAAATCATCAACAATATTGCCAGTAACATATTTCCTAGATGAGTCAATTTTAAGTTCCTTTCCTAAACCTCTATCAAGGAGAGTTATACATCGTTGGAAAGAACAAGCTAAGGGCTTTCAATCAAGCTATAAACGTTTTATGCAACAAAAGAAATGTGAAAGATAAATGCAACTGTACATGAAGAATACAAAATCATCAACAATATTGCCAGTGACATATTTCCTGGAAGAGTCAATTTTAAGTTCCTTCCCTAAGCCTCTATAAATGAGAGTTATACATCGTTGGAAAGAACAAGCTAGGAGCTTTCAACCATGCTATAAATGATTTATGCAACAAAAGAAATGTGAAAGTTAAATGCAACTGTATATGAAAAATACAAAATCATCAACAATATTCCCAGTGACATATTTCCTGAAAGAGTCAATTTTAAGTTCCTTTCCTAAGCCTCTTTCAACGAGAGCTTTACATGGCTGGAAAGAACAAGCAAAGAGCTTTCAACCAAGCTATAAATGATTTATGCAACATAAGAAATGTGAAAGTTAAATGCAACTGTATATGAAAAATACAAAATCATCAACAATATTGCCAGTAACATATTTCCTAGATGAGTCAATTTTAAGTTCCTTTCCTAAACCTCTTTCAACGAGGGCTTTACATAGCTGGAAAGAACAAGCAAAGAACTTTCAACCAAGCTATAACTGATTAATGCAACATAAGAAATGTGAAAGTTAAATGCAACTGTACATGAAAAATACAAAATCATCAACAATATTGCCAGTGAGATATTTCCTGAAAGAGTCAATTTTAAGTTCCTTCCCTAAGACTCTATCAGTGAGAGTTATACATCGTTGGAAAGAACAAGCTAGGAGCTTTCAACTAAGCTATAAATGGTTTATGCAACAAAAGAAATGTGAAAGATAAATGCAACTGTATATGAAAAATACAAAATCATCAACAATATTCCTAGTGACATATTTCCCAGGTGAGTCAATTTTAAGTTCCGTTCCTAAGTCTCTATCAATGAGAGTTATACATCGTTGGAAAGAACAAGCTAGAAGCTCTCAACCAAGCTATAAATGATTTATGCAACAAAAGAAATGTGAAAGATAAATGCAACTGTATATGAAAAATACAAAATCATCAACAATATTCCCAGTGACATATTTCCCAGGTGAGTCAATTTTAAGTTCCGTTCCTAAGTCTCTATCAAGGAGAGTTATACATCGTTGGAAAGAACAAGCTAAGGGCTTTCAATCAAGCTATAAACGTTTTATGCAACAAAAAAAATGTGAAAGGTAAATGCAACTGTACATGAAGAATACAAAATCATCAACAATATTGCCAGTGACATATTTCCTGGAAGAGTCAATTTTAAGTTCCTTTCCTAAGCCTCTTTCAACGAGAGCTTTACATAGCTGGAAAGACCAAGCAAAGAGCTTTCAACCAAGCTGTAAACGATTTATGCAACATAAGAAATGTGAAAGTTAAATGCAACTGTACATGAAAAATACAAAATCATCAACAATATTCCCAGTGACATATTTCCTGAAAGAGTCAATTTTAAGTTCCTTTCCTAAGCCTCTTTCAACGAGAGCTTTACATAGCTGGAAAGAACAAGCAAAGAGCTTTCAACCAAGCTATAAATGATTTATGCAACATAAGAAATGTGAAAGTTAAATGCAACTGTACATGAAAAATACAAAATCATCAACAATATTGCCAGTAACATATTTCCTAGATGAGTCAATTTTAAGTTCCTTTCCTAAACCTCTTTCAACGAGGGCTTTACATAGCTGGAAAGAACAAGCAAAGAGCTTTCAACCAAGCTATAAATGATTTATGCAACATAAGAAATGTGAAAGTTAAATGCAACTGTACATGAAAAATACAAAATCATCAACAATATTGCCAGTGACATATTTCCTGAAAGAGTCAATTTTAAGTTCCTTCCCTAAGACTCTATCAGTGAGAGTTATACATCGTTGGAAAGAACAAGCTAGGAGCTTTCAACCAAGCTATAAATGATTTATGCAACAAAAGAAATGTGAAAGATAAATGCAACTGTATATGAAAAATACAAAATCATCAACAATATTCCTAGTGACATATTTCCCAGGTGAGTCAATTTTAAGTTCCGTTCCTAAGTCTCTATCAAGGAGAGTTATACATCGTTGGAAAGAACAAGCTAAGGGCTTTCAATCAAGCTATAAACGTTTTATGCAACATAAGAAATGTGAAAGATAAATGCAACTGTACATGAAGAATACAAAATCATCAACAATATTGCCAGTGACATATTTCCTGGAAGAGTCAATTTTAAGTTCCTTCCCTAAGCCTCTATAAATGAGAGTTATACATCGTTGGAAAGAACAAGCTAGGAGCTTTCAACCATGCTATAAATGATTTATGCAACAAAAGAAATGTGAAAGTTAAATGCAACTGTATATGAAAAATACAAAATCATCAACAATATTCCCAGTGACATATTTCCTGAAAGAGTCAATTTTAAGTTCCTTTCCTAAGCCTATTTCAACGAGAGCTTTACATAGCTGGAAAGAACAAGCAAAGAGCTTTCAACCAAGCTATAAATGATTTATGCAACATAAGAAATGTGAAAGTTAAATGCAACTGTACATGAAAAATACAAAATCATCAACAATATTGCCAGTAACATATTTCCTAGATGAGTCAATTTTAAGTTCCTTTCCTAAACCTCTTTCAACGAGAGCTTTACATAGCTGGAAAGAACAAGCAAAGAGCTTTCAACCAAGCTATAACTGATTTATGCAACATAAGAAATGTGAAAGTTAAATGCAACTGTACATGAAAAATACAAAATCATCAACAATATTGCCAGTGACATATTTCCTGAAAGAGTCAATTTTAAGTTCCTTCCCTAAGACTTTATCAGTGAGAGTTATACATCGCTGGAAAGAACAAGCTAGGAGCTTTCAACCAAGCTATAAATGATTTATGCAACAAGAGAAATGTGAAAGATAAATGCAACTGTATATGAAAAATACAAAATCATCAACAATATTCCTAGTGACATATTTCCCAGGTGAGTCAATTTTAAGTTCCGTTCCTAAGTCTCTATCAAGGAGAGTTATACATCGTTGGAAAGAACAAGCTAAGGGCTTTCAATCGAGCTCTAAACGTTTTATGCAGCAAAAGAAATGTGAAAGATAAATGCAACTGTACATGAAGAATACAAAATCATCAACAATATTGCCAGTGACATATTTCCTGGAAGAGTCAATTTTAAGTTCCTTCCCTAAGACTCTATCAATGAGAGTTATACATCGTTGGAAAGAACAAGCTAGGAGCTTTCAACCAAGCTATAAATGATTTATGCAACAAAAGAAATGTGAAAGTTAAATGCAACTGTATATGAAAAATACAAAATCATCAACAATATTGCCAGTGACATATTTCCTGAAAGAGTCAATTTTAAGTTCCTTCCCTAAGACTCTATCAGTGAGAGTTATACATCGTTGGAAAGAACAAGCTAGGAGCTTTCAACTAAGCTATAAATGGTTTATGCAACAAGAGAAATGTGAAAGATAAATGCAACTGTATATGAAAAATACAAAATCATCAACAATATTCCTAGTGACATATTTCCCAGGTGAGTCAATTTTAAGTTCCGTTCCTAAGTCTCTATCAAGGAGAGTTATACATCGTTGGAAAGAACAAGCTAAGGGCTTTCAATCAAGCTATAAACGTTTTATGCAACAAAAGAAATGTGAAAGATAAATGCAACTGTACATGAAGAATACAAAATCATCAACAATATTGCCAGTGACATATTTCCTGGAAGAGTCAATTTTAAGTTCCTTCCCTAAGACTCTATCAACGAGAGTTATACATCGTAGGAAAGAACAAGCTAGGAGCTTTCAACCAAGCTATAAATGATTTATGCAACAAAAGAAATGTGAAAGTTAAATGCAACTGTATATGAAAAATACAAAATCATCAACAATATTGCCAGTGACATATTTCCTGAAAGAGTCAATTTTAAGTTCCTTTCCTAAGCCTCTATCAATGAGAGTTATACATCGTTGGAAAGAACAAGCTAAGAGCTTCCACTCAAGCTATAACTGATTTATGCAACGTAAGAAATGTGAAAGTTAAATGCAACTGTACATGAAAAATACAAAATCATCAACAATATTGCCAGTAACATATTTCCTAGATGAGTCAATTTTAAGTTCCTTTCCTAAACCTCTTTCAAAGAGGGCTTTACATAGCTGGAAAGAACAAGCAAAGAGCTTTCAACCAAGCTATAAATGATTTATGCAACATAAGAAATGTGAAAGTTAAATGCAACTGTACATGAAAAATACAAAATCATCAACAATATTGCCAGTGACATATTTCCTGAAAGAGTCAATTTTAAGTTCCTTCCCTAAGACTCTATCAGTGAGAGTTATACATCGTTGGAAAGAAAAAGCTAGGAGCTTTCAACTAAGCTATAAATGATTTATGCAACAAAAGAAATGTGAAAGATAAATGCAACTGTATATGAAAAATACAAAATCATCAACAATATTCCTAGTGACATATTTCCCAGGTGAGTCAATTTTAAGTTCCGTTCCTAAGTCTCTATCAAGGAGAGTTATACATCGTTGGAAAGAACAAGCTAAGGGCTTTCAATCGAGCTCTAAACGTTTTATGCAACAAAAGAAATGTGAAAGATAAATGCAACTGTACATGAAGAATACAAAATCATCAACAATATTGCCAGTGACATATTTCCTGGAAGAGTCAATTTTAAGTTCCTTCCCTAAGACTCTATCAATGAGAGTTATACATCGTTGGAAAGAACAAGCTAGGAGCTTTCAACCAAGCTATAAATGATTTATGCAACAAAAGAAATGTGAAAGTTAAATGCAACTGTATATGAAAAATACAAAATCATCAACAATATTGCCAGTGACATATTTCCTGAAAGAGTCAATTTTAAGTTCCTTCCCTAAGACTCTATCAGTGAGAGTTATACATCGTTGGAAAGAACAAGCTAGGAGCTTTCAACTAAGCTATAAATGGTTTATGCAACAAGAGAAATGTGAAAGATAAATGCAACTGTATATGAAAAATACAAAATCATCAACAATATTCCTAGTGACATATTTCCCAGGTGAGTCAATTTTAAGTTCCGTTCCTAAGTCTCTATCAAGGAGAGTTATACATCGTTGGAAAGAACAAGCTAAGGGCTTTCAATCAAGCTATAAACGTTTTATGCAACAAAAGAAATGTGAAAGATAAATGCAACTGTACATGAAGAATACAAAATCATCAACAATATTGCCAGTGACATATTTCCTGGAAGAGTCAATTTTAAGTTCCTTCCCTAAGACTCTATCAACGAGAGTTATACATCGTTGGAAAGAACAAGCTAGGAGCTTTCAACCAAGCTATAAATGATTTATGCAACAAAAGAAATGTGAAAGTTAAATGCAACTGTATATGAAAAATACAAAATCATCAACAATATTGCCAGTGACATATTTCCTGAAAGAGTCAATTTTAAGTTCCTTTCCTAAGCCTCTATCAATGAGAGTTATACATCGTTGGAAAGAACAAGCTAAGAGCTTCCACTCAAGCTATAACTGATTTATGCAACGTAAGAAATGTGAAAGTTAAATGCAACTGTACATGAAAAATACAAAATCATCAACAATATTGCCAGTAACATATTTCCTAGATGAGTCAATTTTAAGTTCCTTTCCTAAACCTCTTTCAAAGAGGGCTTTACATAGCTGGAAAGAACAAGCAAAGAGCTTTCAACCAAGCTATAAATGATTTATGCAACATAAGAAATGTGAAAGTTAAATGCAACTGTACATGAAAAATACAAAATCATCAACAATATTCCTAGTGACATATTTCCCAGGTGAGTCAATTTTAAGTTCCGTTCCTAAGTCTCTATCAAGGAGAGTTATACATCGTTGGAAAGAACAAGCTAAGGGCTTGCAATCAAGCTATAAACATGAAGAATACATGAAGAATACAAAATCATCAACAATATTGCCAGTGACATATTTCCTGGAAGAGTCAATTTTAAGCTCCTTCCCTAAGACTCTATCAATGAGAGTTATACATCGTTGGAAAGAACAAGCTAGGAGCTTTCAACCAAGCTATAAATGATTTATGCAACAAAAGAAATGTGAAAGATAAATGCAACTGTATATGAAAAATACACAATCATCAACAATATTCCTAGTGACATATTTCCCAGGTGAGTCAATTTTAAGTTCCGTTCCTAAGTCTCTATCAAGGAGAGTTATACATCGTTGGAAAGAACAAGCTAAGGGCTTTCAATCAAGCTATAAACGTTTTATGCAACAAAAGAAATGTGAAAGATAAATGCAACTGTACATGAAGAATACAAAATCATCAACAATATTGCCAGTGACATATTTCCTGGAAGAGTCAATTTTAAGTTCCTTCCCCAAGACTCTATCAACGAGAGTTATACATCGTTGGAAAGAACAAGCTAGGAGCTTTCAACCAAGCTAAAAATGATTTATGCAACAAAAGAAATGTGAAAGTTAAATGCAACTGTATATGAAAAATACAAAATCATCAACAATATTGCCAGTGACATATTTCCTGAAAGAGTCAATTTTAAGTTCCTTTCCTAAGCCTCTATCAATGAGAGTTATACATCGTTGGAAAGAACAAGCTAAGAGCTTCCACTCAAGCTATAACTGATTTATGCAACGTAAGAAATGTGAAAGTTAAATGCAACTGTACATGAAAAATACAAAATCATCAACAATATTGCCAGTAACATATTTCCTAGATGAGTCAATTTTAAGTTCCTTTCCTAAACCTCTTTCAAAGAGGGCTTTACATAGCTGGAAAGAACAAGCAAAGAGCTTTCAACCAAGCTATAAATGATTTATGCAACATAAGAAATGTGAAAGTTAAATGCAACTGTACATGAAAAATACAAAATCATCAACAATATTCCTAGTGACATATTTCCCAGGTGAGTCAATTTTAAGTTCCGTTCCTAAGTCTCTATCAAGGAGAGTTATACATCGTTGGAAAGAACAAGCTAAGGGCTTGCAATCAAGCTATAAACGTTTTATGCAACAAAAGAAATGTGAAAGATAAATGCAACTGTACATGAAGAATACAAAATCATCAACAATATTGCCAGTGACATATTTCCTGGAAGAGTCAATTTTAAGCTCCTTCCCTAAGACTCTATCAATGAGAGTTATACATCGTTGGAAAGAACAAGCTAGGAGCTTTCAACCAAGCTATAAATGATTTATGCAACAAAAGAAATGTGAAAGTTAAATGCAACTGTATATGAAAAACACAAAATCATCAACAATATTGCCAGTGACATATTTCCTGAAAGAGTCAATTTTAAGTTCCTTTCCTAAGCCTCTATCAATGAGAGTTATACATCGTTGGAAAGAACAAGCTAAGAGCTTCCACTCAAGCTATAACTGATTTATGCAATAAAAGAAATGTGAAAGTTAAATGCAACTGTATATGAAAAATAAAAAATCATCAACAATATTGCCAGTGACATATTTCCTGGAAGAGTCAATTTTAAGTTCCTTCCCTAAGACTCTATCAATGAGAGTTATACATCGTTGGAAAGAACAAGCTAGAAGCTTTCAACCAAGCTATAAATAATTTATGCAACAAAAGAAATGTGAAAGATAAATGCAACTGTACATGAAGAATACAAAATCATCAACAATATTGCCAGTGACATATTTCCTGGAAGAGTCAATTTTAAGTTCCTTTCCTAAGCCTCTATCAATGAGAGTTATACATCGTTGGAAAGAACAAGCTAAGAGCTTCCAACCAAGCTGTAAGTCGTTGATGCAGCAAAAGAAATGTGAAAGTTAAGTGCAACTGTATATGAAAAATACAAAATCATGAACAATATTGCCAGTGACATATTTCCTGAAAGAGTCAATTTTAAGTTCCTTTCCTAAGCCTCTATCAATGAGAGTTATACATCGTTGGAAAGAACAAGCTAAGAGCTTCCACTCAAGCTATAATTGATTTATGCAACGTAAGAAATGTGAAAGTTAAATGCAACTGTACATGAAAAATACAAAATCATCAACAATATTGCCAGTAACATATTTCCTAGATGAGTCAATTTTAAGTTCCTTTCCTAAACCTCTTTCAAAGAGGGCTTTACATAGCTGGAAAGAACAAGCAAAGAGCTTTCAACCAAGCTATAAATGATTTATGCAACATAAGAAATGTGAAAGTTAAATGCAACTGTACATGAAAAATAAAAAATCATCAACAATATTGCCAGTGACATATTTCCTGGAAGAGTCAATTTTAAGTTCCTTCCCTAAGACTCTATCAATGAGAGTTATACATCGTTGGAAATAACAAGCTAAGGGCTTTCAATCAAGCTATAAACGTTTTATGCAACAAAAGAAATGTGAAAGTTAAATGCAACTGTATATGAAAAATAAAAAATCATCAACAATATTGCCAGTGACATATTTCCTGGAAGAGTCAATTTTAAGTTCCTTCCCTAAGACTCTATCAATGAGAGTTATACATCGTTGGAAAGAACAAGCTAGGAGCTTTCAACCAAGCTATAAATGATTTATGCAACAAAAGAAATGTGAAAGATAAATGCAACTGTATATGAAAAATACAAAATCATCAACAATATTGCCAGTGACATATTTCCTGAAAGAGTCAATTTTAAGTTCCTTCCCTAAGACTCTATCAATGAGAGTTATACATCGTTGGAAAGAACAAGCTAGGAGCTTTCAACCAAGCTATAACTAATTTATGCAACAAAAGAAATGTGAAAGATAAATGCAACTGTACATGAAGAATACAAAATCACCAACAATATTGCCAGTGACATATTTCCTGGAAGAGTCAATTTTAAGTTCCTTTCCTAAGCCTCTATCAATGAGAGTTATACATCGTTGGAAAGAACAAGCTAAGAGCTTCCAATCAAGCTATAAGTCGTTGATGCAGCAAAAGAAATGTGAAAGTTAAGTGCAACTGTATATGAAAAATACAAAATCATCAACAATATTCCCAGTGACATATTTCCCAGGGGAGTCAATTTTAAGTTCCGTTCCTAAGTCTCTATCAAGGAGAGTTATACATCGTTGGAAAGAAAAAGCTAAGGGCTTTCAATCAAGCTATAAACGGTTTATGCAACAAAAGAAATGTGAAAGATAAATGCAACTGTACATGAAAAATACAAAATCATCAACAATATTCCCAGTGACATATTTCCCAGGGGAGTCAATTTTAAGTTCCGTTCCTAAGTCTCTATCAAGGAGAGTTATACATCGTTGGAAAGAACAAGCAAAGAGCTTTCAACCAAGCAATAAATGATTTATGCAACATAAGAAATGTGAAAGTTAAATGCAACTGTACATGAAAAATACAAAATCATCAACAATATTGCCAGTAACATATTTCCTAAGTGTGTCAACTATAAGTTCCTTCACTAAGCCTCTATCAATGAGAGTTATACATCGTTGGAAAGAACAAGCAAAGAGCTTTCAACCAAGCTATAAATGATTTATGCAACGTAAGAAATGTGAAAGTTAAATGCAACTGTACATGAAAAATACAAAATCATCAACAATATTGCCAGTAACATATTTCCTAGATGAGTCAAATTTAAGTTCCTTTCCTAAACCTCTTTCAACGAGAGCTTTACATAGCTGGAAAGAACCAGCAAAGAGCTTTCAACCAAGCTATAAATGATTTATGCAACATAAGAAATGTGAAAGTTAAGTGCAACTGTATATGAAAAATACAAAATCATCAACAATATTCCCAGTGACATATTTCCCAGGGGAGTCAATTTTAAGTTCCGTTCCTAAGTCTCTATCAAGGAGAGTTATACATCGTTGGAAAGAAAAAGCTAAGGGCTTTCAATCAAGCTATAAACGGTTTATGCAACAAAAGAAATGTGAAAGATAAATGCAACTGTACATGAAAAATACAAAATCATCAACAATATTCCCAGTGACATATTTCCTAAGTGTGTCAACTATAAGTTCCTTCACTAAGCCTCTGTCAATGAGAGTTATACATCGTTGGAAAGAACAAGCAAAGAGCTTTCAACCAAGCTATAAATGATTTATGCAACGTAAGAAATGTGAAAGTTAAATGCAACTGTACATGAAAAATACAAAATCATCAACAATATTGCCAGTAACATATTTCCTAGATGAGTCAAATTTAAGTTCCTTTCCTAAACCTCTTTCAACGAGAGCTTTACATAGCTGGAAAGAACCAGCAAAGAGCTTTCAACCAAGCTATAAATGATTTATGCAACATAAGAAATGTGAAAGTTAAATGCAACTGTACATGAAAAATACAAAATCATAAACAATATTGCCAGTGACATATTTCCTGAAAGAGTCAATTTTAAGTTCCTTCCCTAAGACTCTATCAGTGAGAGTTATACATCGTTGGAAAGAACAAGCTAGGAGCTTTCAACCAAGCTATAAATGATTTATGCAACAAGAGAAATGTGAAAGATAAATGCAACTGTATATGAAAAATACAAAATCATCAACAATATTCCTAGTGACATATTTCCCAGGTGAGTCAATTTTAAGTTCCGTTCCTAAGTCTCTATCAAGGAGAGTTGTACATCGTTGGAAAGAACAAGCTAAGGGCTTTCAATCAAGCTATAAGCGTTTTATGCAACAAAAGAAATGTGAAAGATAAATGCAACTGTACATGAAGAATACAAAATCATCAACAATATTGCCAGTGACATATTTCCTGAAAGAGTCAATTTTAAGTTCCTTCCCTAAGACTCTATCAGTGAGAGTTATACATCGTTGGAAAGAACAAGCTAGGAGCTTTCAACTAAGCTATAAGTGATTTATGCAACAAAAGAAATGTGAAAGATAAATGCAACTGTATATGAAAAATGCAAAATCATCAACAATATTCCTAGTGACATATTTCCCAGGTGACTCAATTTTAAGTTCCGTTCCTAAGTCTCTATCAAGGAGAGTTATACATCGTTGGAAAGAACAAGGTAAGGGCTTTCAATCAAGCTATAAACGTTTTATGCAACAAAAGAAATGTGAAAGATAAATGCAACTGTACATGAAGAATACAAAATCATCAACAATATTGCCAGTGACATATTTCCTGGAAGAGTCAATTTTAAGTTCCTTCCCTAAGACTCTATCAATGAGAGTTATACATCGTTGGAAAGAACAAGCTAGGAGCTTTCAACCAAGCTATAAATGATTTATGCAACAAAAGAAATGTGAAAGTTAAATGCAACTGTATATGAAAAATACAAAATCATCAACAATATTGCCAGTGACATATTTCCTGAAAGAGTCAATTTTAAGTTCCTTTCCTAAGCCTCTATCAATGAGAGTTATACATCGTTGGAAAGAACAAGCTAAGAGCTTCCACTCAAGCTATAACTGATTTATGCAATAAAAGAAATGTGAAAGTTAAATGCAACTGTTTATGAAAAATAAAAAATTATCAACAATATTGCCAGTGACATATTTCCTGGAAGAGTCAATTTTAAGTTCCTTCCCTAAGACTCTATCAATGAGAGTTATACATCGTTGGAAGGAACAAGCTAGGAGCTTTCAACCAAGCTATAAATAATTTATGCAACAAAAGAAATGTGAAAGATAAATGCAACTGTACATGAAGAATACAAAATCACCAACAATATTGCCAGTGACATATTTCCTGGAAGAGTCAATTTTAAGTTCCTTTCCTAAGCCTCTATCAATGAGAGTTATACATCGTTGGAAAGAACAAGCTAAGAGCTTCCAATCAAGCTGTAAGTCGTTGATGCAGCAAAAGAAATGTGAAAGTTAAGTGCAACTGTATATGAAAAATACAAAATCATCAACAATATTCCCAGTGACATATTTCCCAGGGGAGTCAATTTTAAGTTCCGTTCCTAAGTCTCTATCAAGGAGAGTTATACATCGTTGGAAAGAAAAAGCTAAGGGCTTTCAATCAAGCTATAAACGGTTTATGCAACAAAAGAAATGTGAAAGATAAATGCAACTGTACATGAAAAATACAAAATCATCAACAATATTCCCAGTGACATATTTCCCAGGGGAGTCAATTTTAAGTTCCGTTCCTAAGTCTCTATCAAGGAGAGTTATACATCGTCGGAAAGAACAAGCAAAGAGCTTTCAACCAAGCAATAAATGATTTATGCAACATAAGAAATGTGAAAGTTAAATGCAACTGTACATGAAAAATACAAAATCATCAACAATATTGCCAGTAACATATTTCCTAAGTGTGTCAACTATAAGTTCCTTCACTAAGCCTCTATCAATGAGAGTTATACATCGTTGGAAAGAACAAGCAAAGAGCTTTCAACCAAGCTATAAATGATTTATGCAACGTAAGAAATGTGAAAGTTAAATGCAACTGTACATGAAAAATACAAAATCATCAACAATATTGCCAGTAACATATTTCCTAGATGAGTCAAATTTAAGTTCCTTTCCTAAACCTCTTTCAACGAGAGATTTACATAGCTGGAAAGAACCAGCAAAGAGCTTTCAACCAAGCTATAAATGATTTATGCAACATAAGAAATGTGAAAGTTAAGTGCAACTGTATATGAAAAATACAAAATCATCAACAATATTCCCAGTGACATATTTCCCAGGGGAGTCAATTTTAAGTTCCGTTCCTAAGTCTCTATCAAGGAGAGTTATACATCGTTGGAAAGAAAAAGCTAAGGGCTTTCAATCAAGCTATAAACGGTTTATGCAACAAAAGAAATGTGAAAGATAAATGCAACTGTACATGAAAAATACAAAATCATCAACAATATTCCCAGTGACATATTTCCTAAGTGTGTCAACTATAAGTTCCTTCACTAAGCCTCTGTCAATGAGAGTTATACATCGTTGGAAAGAACAAGCAAAGAGCTTTCAACCAAGCTATAAATGATTTATGCAACGTAAGAAATGTGAAAGTTAAATGCAACTGTACATGAAAAATACAAAATCATCAACAATATTGCCAGTAACATATTTCCTAGATGAGTCAAATTTAAGTTCCTTTCCTAAACCTCTTTCAACGAGAGCTTTACATAGCTGGAAAGAACCAGCAAAGAGCTTTCAACCAAGCTATAAATGATTTATGCAACATAAGAAATGTGAAAGTTAAATGCAACTGTACATGAAAAATACAAAATCATAAACAATATTGCCAGTGACATATTTCCTGAAAGAGTCAATTTTAAGTTCCTTCCCTAAGACTCTATCAGTGAGAGTTATACATCGTTGGAAAGAACAAGCTAGGAGCTTTCAACCAAGCTATAAATGATTTATGCAACAAGAGAAATGTGAAAGATAAATGCAACTGTATATGAAAAATACAAAATCATCAACAATATTCCTAGTGACATATTTCCCAGGTGAGTCAATTTTAAGTTCCGTTCCTAAGTCTCTATCAAGGAGAGTTGTACATCGTTGGAAAGAACAAGCTAAGGGCTTTCAATCAAGCTATAAACGTTTTATGCAACAAAAGAAATGTGAAAGATAAATGCAACTGTACATGAAGAATACAAAATCATCAACAATATTGCCAGTGACATATTTCCTGAAAGAGTCAATTTTAAGTTCCTTCCCTAAGACTCTATCAGTGAGAGTTATACATCGTTGGAAAGAACAAGCTAGGAGCTTTCAACTAAGCTATAAGTGATTTATGCAACAAAAGAAATGTGAAAGATAAATGCAACTGTATATGAAAAATGCAAAATCATCAACAATATTCCTAGTGACATATTTCCCAGGTGACTCAATTTTAAGTTCCGTTCCTAAGTCTCTATCAAGGAGAGTTATACATCGTTGGAAAGAACAAGGTAAGGGCTTTCAATCAAGCTATAAACGTTTTATGCAACAAAAGAAATGTGAAAGATAAATGCAACTGTACATGAAGAATACAAAATCATCAACAATATTGCCAGTGACATATTTCCTGGAAGAGTCAATTTTAAGTTCCTTCCCTAAGACTCTATCAATGAGAGTTATACATCGTTGGAAAGAACAAGCTAGGAGCTTTCAACCAAGCTATAAATGATTTATGCAACAAAAGAAATGTGAAAGTTAAATGCAACTGTATATGAAAAATACAAAATCATCAACAATATTGCCAGTGACATATTTCCTGAAAGAGTCAATTTTAAGTTCCTTTCCTAAGCCTCTATCAATGAGAGTTATACATCGTTGGAAAGAACAAGCTAAGAGCTTCCACTCAAGCTATAACTGATTTATGCAATAAAAGAAATGTGAAAGTTAAATGCAACTGTTTATGAAAAATAAAAAATCATCAACAATATTGCCAGTGACATATTTCCTGGAAGAGTCAATTTTAAGTTCCTTCCCTAAGACTCTATCAATGAGGGTTATACATCATTGGAAAGAACAAGCTAGGAGCTTTCAACCAAGCTATAAATAATTTATGCAACAAAAGAAATGTGAAAGATAAATGCAACTGTACATGAAGAATACAAAATCATCAGCAATATTGCCAGTGATATATTTCCTGGAAGAGTCAATTTTAAGTTCCTTTCCTAAGCCTCTATCAATGAGAGTTATACATCGTTGGAAAGAACAAGCTAAGAGCTTCCAATCAAGCTACAAATGATTTATGCAACAAAAGAAATGTGAAAGTTAAATGCAACTGTACATGAAAAATACAAAATCATCAACAATATTGCCAGTGACATATTTCCTGAAAGAGTCAATTTTAAGTTCCTTCCCTAAGACTCTATCAGTGAGAGTTATACATCGTTGGAAAGAACAAGCTAGAAGCTTTCAACCAAGCTATAAATGATTTATGCAACAAAAGAAATGTGAAAGATAAATGCAACTGTATACGAAAAATACAAAATCATCAACAATATTCCCAGTGACATATTTCCCAGGTGAGTCAATTTTAAGTTCCGTTCCTAAGTCTCTATCAAGGAGAGTTATACATCGTTGGAAAGAACAAGCTAAGGGCTTTCAATCAAGCTATAAACGTTTTATGCAACAAAAAAAAAATGTGAAAGGTAAATGCAACTGTACATGAAGAATACAAAATCATCAACAATATTGCCAGTGACATATTTCCTGGAAGAGTCAATTTTAAGTTCCTTCCCTAAGCCTCTATAAATGAGAGTTATACATCGTTGGAAAGAACAAGCTAGGAGCTTTCAACCATGCTATAAATGATTTATGCAACAAAAGAAATGTGAAAGTTAAATGCAACTGTATATGAAAAATAAAAAATCATCAACAATATTCCCAGTGACATATTTCCTAAGTGTGTCAACTATAAGTTCCTTCACTAAGCCTCTGTCAATGAGAGTTATACATCGTTGGAAAGAACAAGCAAAGAGCTTTCAACCAAGCTATAAATGATTTATGCAACGTAAGAAATGTGAAAGTTAAATGCAACTGTACATGAAAAATACAAAATCATCAACAATATTGCCAGTAACATATTTCCTAGATGAGTCAAATTTAAGTTCCTTTCCTAAACCTCTTTCAACGAGAGCTTTACATAGCTGGAAAGAACCAGCAAAGAGCTTTCAACCAAGCTATAAATGATTTATGCAACATAAGAAATGTGAAAGTTAAATGCAACTGTACATGAAAAATACAAAATCATAAACAATATTGCCAGTGACATATTTCCTGAAAGAGTCAATTTTAAGTTCCTTCCCTAAGACTCTATCAGTGAGAGTTATACATCGTTGGAAAGAACAAGCTAGGAGCTTTCAACCAAGCTATAAATGATTTATGCAACAAGAGAAATGTGAAAGATAAATGCAACTGTATATGAAAAATACAAAATCATCAACAATATTCCTAGTGACATATTTCCCAGGTGAGTCAATTTTAAGTTCCGTTCCTAAGTCTCTATCAAGGAGAGTTGTACATCGTTGGAAAGAACAAGCTAAGGGCTTTCAATCAAGCTATAAACGTTTTATGCAACAAAAGAAATGTGAAAGATAAATGCAACTGTACATGAAGAATACAAAATCATCAACAATATTGCCAGTGACATATTTCCTGAAAGAGTCAATTTTAAGTTCCTTCCCTAAGACTCTATCAGTGAGAGTTATACATCGTTGGAAAGAACAAGCTAGGAGCTTTCAACTAAGCTATAAGTGATTTATGCAACAAAAGAAATGTGAAAGATAAATGCAACTGTATATGAAAAATGCAAAATCATCAACAATATTCCTAGTGACATATTTCCCAGGTGACTCAATTTTAAGTTCCGTTCCTAAGTCTCTATCAAGGAGAGTTATACATCGTTGGAAAGAACAAGGTAAGGGCTTTCAATCAAGCTATAAACGTTTTATGCAACAAAAGAAATGTGAAAGATAAATGCAACTGTACATGAAGAATACAAAATCATCAACAATATTGCCAGTGACATATTTCCTGGAAGAGTCAATTTTAAGTTCCTTCCCTAAGACTCTATCAATGAGAGTTATACATCGTTGGAAAGAACAAGCTAGGAGCTTTCAACCAAGCTATAAATGATTTATGCAACAAAAGAAATGTGAAAGTTAAATGCAACTGTATATGAAAAATACAAAATCATCAACAATATTGCCAGTGACATATTTCCTGAAAGAGTCAATTTTAAGTTCCTTTCCTAAGCCTCTATCAATGAGAGTTATACATCGTTGGAAAGAACAAGCTAAGAGCTTCCACTCAAGCTATAACTGATTTATGCAATAAAAGAAATGTGAAAGTTAAATGCAACTGTTTATGAAAAATAAAAAATCATCAACAATATTGCCAGTGACATATTTCCTGGAAGAGTCAATTTTAAGTTCCTTCCCTAAGACTCTATCAATGAGAGTTATACATCGTTGGAAGGAACAAGCTAGGAGCTTTCAACCAAGCTATAAATAATTTATGCAACAAAAGAAATGTGAAAGATAAATGCAACTGTACATGAAGAATACAAAATCACCAACAATATTGCCAGTGACATATTTCCTGGAAGAGTCAATTTTAAGTTCCTTTCCTAAGCCTCTATCAATGAGAGTTATACATCGTTGGAAAGAACAAGCTAAGAGCTTCCAATCAAGCTGTAAGTCGTTGATGCAGCAAAAGAAATGTGAAAGTTAAGTGCAACTGTATATGAAAAATACAAAATCATCAACAATATTCCCAGTGACATATTTCCCAGGGGAGTCAATTTTAAGTTCCGTTCCTAAGTCTCTATCAAGGAGAGTTATACATCGTTGGAAAGAAAAAGCTAAGGGCTTTCAATCAAGCTATAAACGGTTTATGCAACAAAAGAAATGTGAAAGATAAATGCAACTGTACATGAAAAATACAAAATCATCAACAATATTCCCAGTGACATATTTCCTAAGTGTGTCAACTATAAGTTCCTTCACTAAGCCTCTATCAATGAGAGTTATACATCGTTGGAAAGAACAAGCAAAGAGCTTTCAACCAAGCTATAAATGATTTATGCAACATAAGAAATGTGAAAGTTAAATGCAACTGTACATGAAAAATACAAAATCATCAACAATATTGCCAGTAACATATTTCCTAGATGAGTCAATTTTAAGTTCCTTTCCTAAACCTCTTTCAACGAGAGCTTTACATAGCTGGAAAGAACAAGCAAAGAGCTTTCAACCAAGCTATAAATGATTTATGCAACAAAAGAAATGTGAAAGATAAATGCAACTGTACATGAAAAATACAAAATCATCAACAATATTCCCAGTGACATATTTCCTAAGTGTGTCAACTATAAGTTCCTTCACTAAGCCTCTATCAATGAGAGTTATACATCGTTGGAAAAAACAAGCTAAGGGCTTTCAATCAAGCTATAAGCGTTTTATGCAACAAAAGAAATGTGAAAGATAAATGCAACTGTACATGAAGAATACAAAATCATCAACAATATTGCCAGTGACATATTTCCTGAAAGAGTCAATTTTAAGTTCCTTCCCTAAGACTCTATCAGTGAGAGTTATACATCGTTGGAAAGAACAAGCTAGGAGCTTTCAACTAAGCTATAAACGATTTATGCAACAAAAGAAATGTGAAAGATAAATGCAACTGTATATGAAAAATACAAAATCATCAACAATATTCCTAGTGACATATTTCCCAGGTGAGTCAATTTTAAGTTCCGTTCCTAAGTCTCTATCAAGGAGAGTTATACATCGTTGGAAAGAACAAGCTAAGGGCTTTCAATCAAGCTATAAACGTTTTATGCAACAAAAGAAATGTGAAAGTTAAATGCAACTGTATATGAAAAATAAAAAATCATCAACAATATTGCCAGTGACATATTTCCTGGAAGAGTCAATTTTAAGTTCCTTCCCTAAGACTCTATCAATGAGAGTTATACATCGTTGGAAAGAACAAGCTAGGAGCTTTCAACCAAGCTATAAATGATTTATGCAACAAAAGAAATGTGAAAGATAAATGCAACTGTATATGAAAAATACAAAATCATCAACAATATTGCCAGTGACATATTTCCTGAAAGAGTCAATTTTAAGTTCCTTCCCTAAGACTCTATCAATGAGAGTTATACATCGTTGGAAAGAACAAGCTAGGAGCTTTCAACCAAGCTATAACTAATTTATGCAACAAAAGAAATGTGAAAGATAAATGCAACTGTACATGAAGAATACAAAATCACCAACAATATTGCCAGTGACATATTTCCTGGAAGAGTCAATTTTAAGTTCCTTTCCTAAGCCTCTATCAATGAGAGTTATACATCGTTGGAAAGAACAAGCTAAGAGCTTCCAATCAAGCTGTAAGTCGTTGATGCAGCAAAAGAAATGTGAAAGTTAAGTGCAACTGTATATGAAAAATACAAAATCATCAACAATATTCCCAGTGACATATTTCCCAGGGGAGTCAATTTTAAGTTCCGTTCCTAAGTCTCTATCAAGGAGAGTTATACATCGTTGGAAAGAAAAAGCTAAGGGCTTTCAATCAAGCTATAAACGGTTTATGCAACAAAAGAAATGTGAAAGATAAATGCAACTGTACATGAAAAATACAAAATCATCAACAATATTCCCAGTGACATATTTCCCAGGGGAGTCAATTTTAAGCTCCGTTCCTAAGTCTCTATCAAGGAGAGTTATACATCGTTGGAAAGAACAAGCAAAGAGCTTTCAACCAAGCTATAAACGATTTATGCAACATAAGAAATGTGAAAGTTAAATGCAACTGTACATGAAAAATACAAAATCATCAACAATATTGCCAGTAACATATTTCCTAGATGAGTCAATTTTAAGTTCCTTTCCTAAACCTCTTTCAACGAGAGCTTTACATAGCTGGAAAGAACAAGCAAAGAGCTTTCAACCAAGCTATAAATGATTTATGCAACATAAGAAATGTGAAAGTTAAATGCAACTGTACATGAAAAATAAAAAATCATCAACAATATTGCCAGTGACATATTTCCTGGAAGAGTCAATTTTAAGTTCCTTCCCTAAGACTCTATCAATGAGAGTTATACATCGTTGGAAATAACAAGCTAAGGGCTTTCAATCAAGCTATAAACGTTTTATGCCACAAAAGAAATGTGAAAGATAAATGCAACTGTACATGAAGAATACAAAATCATCAACAATATTGCCAGTGACATATTTCCTGAAAGAGTCAATTTTAAGTTCCTTCCCTAAGACTCTATCAGTGAGAGTTATACATCGTTGGAAAGAACAAGCTAGGATCTTTCAACTAAGCTATAAATGATTTATGCAACAAAAGAAATGTGAAAGATAAATGCAACTGTATATGAAAAATACAAAATCATCAACAATATTCCTAGTGACATATTTCCCATGTGAGTCAATTTTAAGTTCCGTTCCTAAGTCTCTATCAAGGAGAGTTATACATCGTTGGAAAGAACAAGCTAAGGGCTTTCAATCAAGCTATAAACGTTTTATGCAACAAAAGAAATGTGAAAGATAAATGCAACTGTACATGAAGAATACAAAATCATCAACAATATTGCCAGTGACATATTTCCTGGAAGAGTCAATTTTAAGTTCCTTCCCTAAGACTCTATCAATGAGAGTTATACATCGTTGGAAAGAACATGCTAGGAGCTTTCAACCAAGCTATAAATGATTTATGCAACAAAAGAAATGTGAAAGTTAAATGCAACTGTATATGAAAAATACAAAATCATCAACAATATTGCCAGTGACATATTTCCTGAAAGAGTCAATTTTAAGTTCCTTCCCTAAGACTCTATCAGTGAGAGTTATACATCGTTGGAAAGAACAAGCTAGGAGCTTTCAACTAAGCTATAAGTGATTTATGCAACAAAAGAAATGTGAAAGATAAATGCAACTGTATATGAAAAATGCAAAATCATCAACAATATTCCTAGTGACATATTTCCCAGGTGACTCAATTTTAAGTTCCGTTCCTAAGTCTCTATCAAGGAGAGTTATACATCGTTGGAAAGAACAAGGTAAGGGCTTTCAATCAAGCTATAAACGTTTTATGCAACAAAAGAAATGTGAAAGATAAATGCAACTGTACATGAAGAATACAAAATCATCAACAATATTGCCAGTGACATATTTCCTGGAAGAGTCAATTTTAAGTTCCTTCCCTAAGACTCTATCAATGAGAGTTATACATCGTTGGAAAGAACAAGCTAGGAGCTTTCAACCAAGCTATAAATGATTTATGCAACAAAAGAAATGTGAAAGTTAAATGCAACTGTATATGAAAAATACAAAATCATCAACAATATTGCCAGTGACATATTTCCTGAAAGAGTCAATTTTAAGTTCCTTTCCTAAGCCTCTATCAATGAGAGTTATACATCGTTGGAAAGAACAAGCTAAGAGCTTCCACTCAAGCTATAACTGATTTATGCAATAAAAGAAATGTGAAAGTTAAATGCAACTGTTTATGAAAAATAAAAAATCATCAACAATATTGCCAGTGACATATTTCCTGGAAGAGTCAATTTTAAGTTCCTTCCCTAAGACTCTATCAATGAGAGTTATACATCGTTGGAAGGAACAAGCTAGGAGCTTTCAACCAAGCTATAAATAATTTATGCAACAAAAGAAATGTGAAAGATAAATGCAACTGTACATGAAGAATACAAAATCACCAACAATATTGCCAGTGACATATTTCCTGGAAGAGTCAATTTTAAGTTCCTTTCCTAAGACTCTATCAATGAGAGTTATACATCGTTGGAAAGAACAAGCTAAGAGCTTCCAATCAAGCTGTAAGTCGTTGATGCAGCAAAAGAAATGTGAAAGTTAAGTGCAACTGTATATGAAAAATACAAAATCATCAACAATATTCCCAGTGACATATTTCCCAGGGGAGTCAATTTTAAGTTCCGTTCCTAAGTCTCTATCAAGGAGAGTTATACATCGTTGGAAAGAAAAAGCTAAGGGCTTTCAATCAAGCTATAAACGGTTTATGCAACAAAAGAAATGTGAAAGATAAATGCAACTGTACATGAAAAATACAAAATCATCAACAATATTCCCAGTGACATATTTCCTAAGTGTGTCAACTATAAGTTCCTTCACTAAGCCTCTATCAATGAGAGTTATACATCGTTGGAAAGAACAAGCAAAGAGCTTTCAACCAAGCTATAAATGATTTATGCAACATAAGAAATGTGAAAGTTAAATGCAACTGTACATGAAAAATACAAAATCATCAACAATATTGCCAGTAACATATTTCCTAGATGAGTCAATTTTAAGTTCCTTTCCTAAACCTCTTTCAACGAGAGCTTTACATAGCTGGAAAGAACAAGCAAAGAGCTTTCAACCAAGCTATAAATGATTTATGCAACATAAGAAATGTGAAAGTTAAATGCAACTGTACATGAAAAATACAAAATCATCAACAATATTGCCAGTGACATATTTCCTGAAAGAGTCAATTTTAAGTTCCTTCCCTAAGACTCTATCAGTGAGAGTTATACATCGTTGGAAAGAACAAGCTAGGAGCTTTCAACCAAGCTATAAATGATTTATGCAACAAGAGAAATGTGAAAGATAAATGCAACTGTATATGAAAAATACAAAATCATCAACAATATTCCTAGTGACATATTTCCCAGGTGAGTCAATTTTAAGTTCCGTTCCTAAGTCTCTATCAAGGAGAGTTATACATCGTTGGAAAAAACAAGCTAAGGGCTTTCAATCAAGCTATAAGCGTTTTATGCAACAAAAGAAATGTGAAAGATAAATGCAACTGTACATGAAGAATACAAAATCATCAACAATATTGCCAGTGACATATTTCCTGAAAGAGTCAATTTTAAGTTCCTTCCCTAAGACTCTATCAGTGAGAGTTATACATCGTTGGAAAGAACAAGCTAGGAGCTTTCAACTAAGCTATAAACGATTTATGCAACAAAAGAAATGTGAAAGATAAATGCAACTGTATATGAAAAATACAAAATCATCAACAATATTCCTAGTGACATATTTCCCAGGTGAGTCAATTTTAAGTTCCGTTCCTAAGTCTCTATCAAGGAGAGTTATACATCGTTGGAAAGAACAAGCTAAGGGCTTTCAATCAAGCTATAAACGTTTTATGCAACAAAAGAAATGTGAAAGTTAAATGCAACTGTACATGAAAAATAAAAAATCATCAACAATATTGCCAGTGACATATTTCCTGGAAGAGTCAATTTTAAGTTCCTTCCCTAAGACTCTATCAATGAGAGTTATACATCGTTGGAAAGAACAAGCTAGGAGCTTTCAACCAAGCTATAAATGATTTATGCAACAAAAGAAATGTGAAAGATAAATGCAACTGTATATGAAAAATACAAAATCATCAACAATATTGCCAGTGACATATTTCCTGAAAGAGTCAATTTTAAGTTCCTTCCCTAAGACTCTATCAATGAGAGTTATACATCGTTGGAAAGAACAAGCTAGGAGCTTTCAACCAAGCTATAACTAATTTATGCAACAAAAGAAATGTGAAAGATAAATGCAACTGTACATGAAGAATACAAAATCACCAACAATATTGCCAGTGACATATTTCCTGGAAGAGTCAATTTTAAGTTCCTTTCCTAAGCCTCTATCAATGAGAGTTATACATCGTTGGAAAGAACAAGCTAAGAGCTTCCAATCAAGCTGTAAGTCGTTGATGCAGCAAAAGAAATGTGAAAGTTAAGTGCAACTGTATATGAAAAATACAAAATCATCAACAATATTCCCAGTGACATATTTCCCAGGGGAGTCAATTTTAAGTTCCGTTCCTAAGTCTCTATCAAGGAGAGTTATACATCGTTGGAAAGAAAAAGCTAAGGGCTTTCAATCAAGCTATAAACGGTTTATGCAACAAAAGAAATGTGAAAGATAAATGCAACTGTACATGAAAAATACAAAATCATCAACAATATTCCCAGTGACATATTTCCCAGGGGAGTCAATTTTAAGCTCCGTTCCTAAGTCTCTATCAAGGAGAGTTATACATCGTTGGAAAGAACAAGCAAAGAGCTTTCAACCAAGCTATAAACGATTTATGCAACATAAGAAATGTGAAAGTTAAATGCAACTGTACATGAAAAATACAAAATCATCAACAATATTGCCAGTAACATATTTCCTAGATGAGTCAATTTTAAGTTCCTTTCCTAAACCTCTTTCAACGAGAGCTTTACATAGCTGGAAAGAACAAGCAAAGAGCTTTCAACCAAGCTATAAATGATTTATGCAACATAAGAAATGTGAAAGTTAAATGCAACTGTACATGAAAAATAAAAAATCATCAACAATATTGCCAGTGACATATTTCCTGGAAGAGTCAATTTTAAGTTCCTTCCCTAAGACTCTATCAATGAGAGTTATACATCGTTGGAAATAACAAGCTAAGGGCTTTCAATCAAGCTATAAACGTTTTATGCCACAAAAGAAATGTGAAAGATAAATGCAACTGTACATGAAGAATACAAAATCATCAACAATATTGCCAGTGACATATTTCCTGAAAGAGTCAATTTTAAGTTCCTTCCCTAAGACTCTATCAGTGAGAGTTATACATCGTTGGAAAGAACAAGCTAGGATCTTTCAACTAAGCTATAAATGATTTATGCAACAAAAGAAATGTGAAAGATAAATGCAACTGTATATGAAAAATACAAAATCATCAACAATATTCCTAGTGACATATTTCCCATGTGAGTCAATTTTAAGTTCCGTTCCTAAGTCTCTATCAAGGAGAGTTATACATCGTTGGAAAGAACAAGCTAAGGGCTTTCAATCAAGCTATAAACGTTTTATGCAACAAAAGAAATGTGAAAGATAAATGCAACTGTACATGAAGAATACAAAATCATCAACAATATTGCCAGTGACATATTTCCTGGAAGAGTCAATTTTAAGTTCCTTCCCTAAGACTCTATCAATGAGAGTTATACATCGTTGGAAAGAACATGCTAGGAGCTTTCAACCAAGCTATAAATGATTTATGCAACAAAAGAAATGTGAAAGTTAAATGCAACTGTATATGAAAAATACAAAATCATCAACAATATTGCCAGTGACATATTTCCTGAAAGAGTCACTTTTAAGTTCCTTTCCTAAGCCTCTATCAATGAGAGTTATACATCGTTGGAAAGAACAAGCTAAGAGCTTCCACTCAAGCTATAACTGATTTATGCAATAAAAGAAATGTGAAAGTTAAATGCAACTGTATATGAAAAATAAAAAATCATCAACAATATTGCCAGTGACATATTTCCTGGAAGAGTCAATTTTAAGTTCCTTCCCTAAGACTCTATCAATGAGAGTTATACATCGTTGGAAAGAACAAGCTAGGAGCTTTCAACCAAGCTATAAATGATTTATGCAACAAAAGAAATGTGAAAGATAAATGCAACTGTACATGAAGAATACAAAATCATCAACAATATTGCCAGTGACATATTTCCTGGAAGAGTCAATTTTAAGTTCCTTTCCTAAGCCTCTATCAATGAGAGTTATACATCGTTGGAAAGAAAAAGCTAAGAGCTTCCAATCAAGCTGTAAGTCGTTGATGCAGCAAAAGAAATGTGAAAGTTAAGTGCATCTGTATATGAAAAATACAAAATCATCAACAATATTCCCAGTGACATATTTCCCAGGGGAGTCAATTTTAAGTTCCGTTTCTAAGTCTCTATCAAGGAGAGTTATACATCGTTGGAAAGAAAAAGCTAAGGGCTTTCAATCAAGCTATAAACGGTTTATGCAACAAAAGAAATGTGAAAGATAAATGCAACTGTACATGAAAAATACAAAATCATCAACAATATTCCCAGTGACATATTTCCTAAGTGTGTCAACTATAAGTTCCTTCACTAAGCCTCTATCAATGAGAGTTATACATCGTTGGAAAGAACAAGCTAGGAGCTTTCAACTAAGCTATAAATGATTTATGCAACAAGAGAAATGTGAAAGATAAATGCAACTGTATATGAAAAATACAAAATCATCAACAATATTCCTAGTGACATATTTCCCAGGTGAGTCAATTTTAAGTTCCGTTCCTAAGTCTCTATCAAGGAGAGTTATACATCGTTGGAAAGAACAAGCTAAGGGCTTTCAATCAAGCTATAAACGTTTTATGCAACAAAAGAAATGTGAAAGATAAATGCAACTGTACATGAAGAATACAAAATCATCAACAATATTGCCAGTGACATATTTCCTGGAAGAGTCAATTTTAAGTTCCTTCCCTAAGACTCTATCAATGAGAGTTATACATCGTTGGAAAGAACAAGCTAGGAGCTTTCAACCAAGCTATAAATGATTTATGCAACAAAAGAAATGTGAAAGTTAAATGCAACTGTATATGAAAAATACAAAATCATCAACAATATTGCCAGTGACATATTTCCTGGAAGAGTCAATTTTAAGTTCCTTCCCTAAGACTCTATCAATGAGAGTTATACATCGTTGGAAAGAACAAGCTAGGATCTTTCAATCAAGCTATAAATGATTTATGCAACATAAGAAATGTGAAAGTTAAATGCAACTGTACATGAAAAATACAAAATCATCAACAATATTGCCAGTAACATATTTCCTAGATGAGTCAATTTTAAGTTCCTTTCCTAAACCCCTTTCAACGAGAGCTTTACATAGCTGGAAAGAACAAGCAAAGAGCTTTCAACCAAGCTATAAATGATTTATGCAACATAAGAAATGTGAAAGTTAAATGCAACTGTACATGAAAAATACAAAATCATCAACAATATTGCCAGTGACATATTTCCTGAAAGAGTCAATTTTAAGTTCCTTCCCTAAGACTCTATCAGTGAGAGTTATACATCGTTGGAAAGAACAAGCTAGGAGCTTTCAACTAAGCTATAAATGATTTATGCAACAAGAGAAATGTGAAAGATAAATGCAACTGTATATGAAAAATACAAAATCATCAACAATATTCCTAGTGACATATTTCCCAGGTGAGTCAATTTTAAGTTCCTTTCCTAAGTCTCTATCAAGGAGAGTTATACATCGTTGGAAAGAACAAGCTAAGGGCTTTCAATCAAGCTATAAACGTTTTATGCAACAAAAGAAATGTGAAAGATAAATGCAACTGTACATGAAGAATACAAAATCATCAACAATATTGCCAGTGACATATTTCCTGGAAGAGTCAATTTTAAGTTCCTTCCCTAAGACTCTATCAATGAGAGTTATACATCGTTGGAAAGAACAAGCTAGGAGCTTTCAACCAAGCTATAAATGATTTATGCAACAAAAGAAATGTGAAAGTTAAATGCAACTGTATATGAAAAATACAAAATCATCAACAATATTGCCAGTGACATATTTCCTGGAAGAGTCAATTTTAAGTTCCTTCCCTAAGACTCTATCAGTGAGAGTTATACATCGTTGGAAAGAACAAGCTAGGAGCTTTCAACCAAGCTATAAATGATTTATGCAACAAGAGAAATGTGAAAGATAAATGCAACTGTATATGAAAAATACAAAATCATCAACAATATTCCTAGTGACATATTTCCCAGGTGAGTCAATTTTAAGTTCCGTTCCTAAGTCTCTATCAAGGAGAGTTATACATCGTTGGAAAGAACAAGCTAAGGGCTTTCAATCAAGCTATAAGCGTTTTATGCAACAAAAGAAATGTGAAAGATAAATGCAACTGTACATGAAGAATACAAAATCATCAACAATATTGCCAGTGACATATTTCCTGAAAGAGTCAATTTTAAGTTCCTTCCCTAAGACTCTATCAGTGAGAGTTATACATCGTTGGAAAGAACAAGCTAGGAGCTTTCAACTAAGCTATAAATGATTTATGCAACAAAAGAAATGTGAAAGATAAATGCAACTGTATATGAAAAATACAAAATCATCAACAATATTCCTAGTGACATATTTCCCAGGTGAGTCAATTTTAAGTTCCGTTCCTAAGTCTCTATCAAGGAGAGTTATACATCGTTGGAAAGAACAAGCTAAGGGCTTTCAATCAAGCTATAAACGTTTTATGCAACAAAAGAAATGTGAAAGTTAAATGCAACTGTATATGAAAAATAAAAAATCATCAACAATATTGCCAGTGACATATTTCCTGGAAGAGTCAATTTTAAGTTCCTTCCCTAAGACTCTATCAATGAGAGTTATACATCGTTGGAAAGAACAAGCTAGGAGCTTTCAACCAAGCTATAAATGATTTATGCTACAAAAGAAATGTGAAAGATAAATGCAACTGTATATGAAAAATAAAAAATCATCAACAATATTGCCAGTGACATATTTCCTGGAAGAGTCAATTTTAAGTTCCTTCCCTAAGACTCTATCAATGAGAGTTATACATCGTTGGAAAGAACAAGCTAGGAGCTTTCAACCAAGCTATAACTAATTTATTCAGCAAAAGAAATGTGAAAGATAAATGCAACTGTACATGAAGAATACAAAATCACCAACAATATTGCCAGTGACATATTTCCTGGAAGAGTCAATTTTAAGTTCCTTTCCTAAGCCTGTATCAATGAGAGTTATACATCGTTGGAAAGAACAAGCTAAGAGCTTCCAATCAAGCTGTAAGTCGTTGATGCAGCAAAAGAAATGTGAAAGTTAAGTGCAACTGTATATGAAAAATACAAAATCATCAACAATATTCCCAGTGACATATTTCCCAGGGGAGTCAATTTTAAGTTCCGTTCCTAAGTCTCTATCAAGGAGAGTTATACATCGTTGGAAAGAAAAAGCTAAGGGCTTTCAATCAAGCTATAAACGGTTTATGCAACAAAAGAAATGTGAAAGATAAATGCAACTGTACATGAAAAATACAAAATCATCAACAATATTCCCAGTGACATATTTCCCAGGGGAGTCAATTTTAAGTTCCGTTCCTAAGTCTCTATCAAGGAGAGTTATACATCGTTGGAAAGAACAAGCAAAGAGCTTTCAACCAAGCTATAAATGATTTATGCAACATAAGAAATGTGAAAGTTAAATGCAACTGTACATGAAAAATAAAAAATCATCAACAATATTGCCAGTGACATATTTCCTGGAAGAGTCAATTTTAAGTTCCTTCCCTAAGACTCTATCAATGAGAGTTATACATCGTTGGAAATAACAAGCTAAGGGCTTTCAATCAAGCTATAAACGTTTTATGCCACAAAAGAAATGTGAAAGATAAATGCAACTGTACATGAAGAATACAAAATCATCAACAATATTGCCAGTGACATATTTCCTGAAAGAGTCAATTTTAAGTTCCTTCCCTAAGACTCTATCAGTGAGAGTTATACATCGTTGGAAAGAACAAGCTAGGATCTTTCAACTAAGCTATAAACGATTTATGCAACAAAAGAAATGTGAAAGATAAATGCAACTGTATATGAAAAATACAAAATCATCAACAATATTCCTAGTGACATATTTCCCATGTGAGTCAATTTTAAGTTCCGTTCCTAAGTCTCTATCAAGGAGAGTTATACATCGTTGGAAAGAACAAGCTAAGGGCTTTCAATCAAGCTATAAGCGTTTTATGCAACAAAAGAAATGTGAAAGATAAATGCAACTGTACATGAAGAATACAAAATCATCAACAATATTGCCAGTGACATATTTCCTGGAAGAGTCAATTTTAAGTTCCTTCCCTAAGACTCTATCAATGAGAGTTATACATCGTTGGAAAGAACATGCTAGGAGCTTTCAACCAAGCTATAAATGATTTATGCAACAAAAGAAATGTGAAAGTTAAATGCAACTGTATATGAAAAATACAAAATCATCAACAATATTGCCAGTGACATATTTCCTGAAAGAGTCACTTTTAAGTTCCTTTCCTAAGCCTCTATCAATGAGAGTTATACATCGTTGGAAAGAACAAGCTAAGAGCTTCCACTCAAGCTATAACTGATTTATGCAATAAAAGAAATGTGAAAGTTAAATGCAACTGTATATGAAAAATAAAAAATCATCAACAATATTGCCAGTGACATATTTCCTGGAAGAGTCAATTTTAAGTTCCTTCCCTAAGACTCTATCAATGAGAGTTATACATCGTTGGAAAGAACAAGCTAGGAGCTTTCAACCAAGCTATAAATGATTTATGCAACAAAAGAAATGTGAAAGATAAATGCAACTGTACATGAAGAATACAAAATCATCAACAATATTGCCAGTGACATATTTCCTGGAAGAGTCAATTTTAAGTTCCTTTCCTAAGCCTCTATCAATGAGAGTTATACATCGTTGGAAAGAAAAAGCTAAGAGCTTCCAATCAAGCTGTAAGTCGTTGATGCAGCAAAAGAAATGTGAAAGTTAAGTGCAACTGTATATGAAAAATACAAAATCATCAACAATATTCCCAGTGACATATTTCCCAGGGGAGTCAATTTTAAGTTCCGTTCCTAAGTCTCTATCAAGGAGAGTTATACATCGTTGGAAAGAAAAAGCTAAGGGCTTTCAATCAAGCTATAAACGGTTTATGCAACAAAAGAAATGTGAAAGATAAATGCAACTGTACATGAAAAATACAAAATCATCAACAATATTCCCAGTGACATATTTCCTAAGTGTGTCAACTATAAGTTCCTTCACTAAGCCTCTATCAATGAGAGTTATACATCGTTGGAAAGAACAAGCAAAGAGCTTTCAATCAAGCTATAAATGATTTATGCAACATAAGAAATGTGAAAGTTAAATGCAACTGTACATGAAAAATACAAAATCATCAACAATATTGCCAGTAACATATTTCCTAGATGAGTCAATTTTAAGTTCCTTTCCTAAACCCCTTTCAACGAGAGCTTTACATAGCTGGAAAGAACAAGCAAAGAGCTTTCAACCAAGCTATAAATGATTTATGCAACATAAGAAATGTGAAAGTTAAATGCAACTGTACATGAAAAATACAAAATCATCAACAATATTCCTAGTGACATATTTCCCAGGTGAGTCAATTTTAAGTTCCGTTCCTAAGTCTCTATCAAGGAGAGTTATACATCGTTGGAAAGAACAAGCTAAGGGCTTTCAATCAAGCTATAAACGTTTTATGCAACAAAAGAAATGTGAAAGATAAATGCAACTGTACATGAAGAATACAAAATCATCAACAATATTGCCAGTGACATATTTCCTGGAAGAGTCAATTTTAAGTTCCTTCCCTAAGACTCTATCAATGAGAGTTATACATCGTTGGAAAGAACAAGCTAGGAGCTTTCAACCAAGCTATAAATGATTTATGCAACAAAAGAAATATGAAAGTTAAATGCAACTGTATATGAAAAATACAAAATCATCAACAATATTGCCAGTGACATATTTCCTGGAAGAGTCAATTTTAAGTTCCTTCCCTAAGACTCTATCAGTGAGAGTTATACATCGTTGGAAAGAACAAGCTAGGAGCTTTCAACCAAGCTATAAATGATTTATGCAACAAGAGAAATGTGAAAGATAAATGCAACTGTATATGAAAAATACAAAATCATCAACAATATTCCTAGTGACATATTTCCCAGGTGAGTCAATTTTAAGTTCCGTTCCTAAGTCTCTATCAAGGAGAGTTATACATCGTTGGAAAGAACAAGCTAAGGGCTTTCAATCAAGCTATAAGCGTTTTATGCAACAAAAGAAATGTGAAAGATAAATGCAACTGTACATGAAGAATACAAAATCATCAACAATATTGCCAGTGACATATTTCCTGAAAGAGTCAATTTTAAGTTCCTTCCCTAAGACTCTATCAGTGAGAGTTATACATCGTTGGAAAGAACAAGCTAGGAGCTTTCAACTAAGCTATAAATGATTTATGCAACAAAAGAAATGTGAAAGATAAATGCAACTGTATATGAAAAATACAAAATCATCAACAATATTCCTAGTGACATATTTCCCATGTGAGTCAATTTTAAGTTCCGTTCCTAAGTCTCTATCAAGGAGAGTTATACATCGTTGGAAAGAACAAGCTAAGGGCTTTCAATCAAGCTATAAGCGTTTTATGCAACAAAAGAAATGTGAAAGATAAATGCAACTGTACATGAAGAATACAAAATCATCAACAATATTGCCAGTGACATATTTCCTGGAAGAGTCAATTTTAAGTTCCTTCCCTAAGACTCTATCAATGAGAGTTATACATCGTTGGAAAGAACATGCTAGGAGCTTTCAACCAAGCTATAAATGATTTATGCAACAAAAGAAATGTGAAAGTTAAATGAAACTGTATATGAAAAATACAAAATCATCAACAATATTGCCAGTGACATATTTCCTGAAAGAGTCACTTTTAAGTTCCTTTCCTAAGCCTCTATCAATGAGAGTTATACATCGTTGGAAAGAACAAGCTAAGAGCTTCCACTCAAGCTATAACTGATTTATGCAATAAAAGAAATGTGAAAGTTAAATGCAACTGTATATGAAAAATAAAAAATCATCAACAATATTGCCAGTGACATATTTCCTGGAAGAGTCAATTTTAAGTTCCTTCCCTAACACTCTATCAATGAGAGTTATACATCGTTGGAAAGAACAAGCTAGGAGCTTTCAACCAAGCTATAAATGATTTATGCAACAAAAGAAATGTGAAAGATAAATGCAACTGTACATGAAGAATACAAAATCATCAACAATATTGCCAGTGACATATTTCCTGGAAGAGTCAATTTTAAGTTCCTTTCCTAAGCCTCTATCAATGAGAGTTATACATCGTTGGAAAGAAAAAGCTAAGAGCTTCCAATCAAGCTGTAAGTCGTTGATGCAGCAAAAGAAATGTGAAAGTTAAGTGCAACTGTATATGAAAAATACAAAATCATCAACAATATTCCCAGTGACATATTTCCCAGGGGAGTCAATTTTAAGTTCCGTTTCTAAGTCTCTATCAAGGAGAGTTATACATCGTTGGAAAGAAAAAGCTAAGGGCTTTCAATCAAGCTATAAACGGTTTATGCAACAAAAGAAATGTGAAAGATAAATGCAACTGTACATGAAAAATACAAAATCATCAACAATATTCCCAGTGACATATTTCCTAAGTGTGTCAACTATAAGTTCCTTCACTAAGCCTCTATCAATGAGAGTTATACATCGTTGGAAAGAACAAGCAAAGAGCTTTCAATCAAGCTATAAATGATTTATGCAACATAAGAAATGTGAAAGTTAAATGCAACTGTACATGAAAAATACAAAATCATCAACAATATTGCCAGTAACATATTTCCTAGATGAGTCAATTTTAAGTTCCTTTCCTAAACCCCTTTCAACGAGAGCTTTACATAGCTGGAAAGAACAAGCAAAGAGCTTTCAACCAAGCTATAAATGATTTATGCAACATAAGAAATGTGAAAGTTAAATGCAACTGTACATGAAAAATACAAAATCATCAACAATATTGCCAGTGACATATTTCCTGAAAGAGTCAATTTTAAGTTCCTTCCCTAAGACTCTATCAGTGAGAGTTATACATCGTTGGAAAGAACAAGCTAGGAGCTTTCAACTAAGCTATAAATGATTTATGCAACAAGAGAAATGTGAAAGATAAATGCAACTGTATATGAAAAATACAAAATCATCAACAATATTCCTAGTGACATATTTCCCAGGTGAGTCAATTTTAAGTTCCGTTCCTAAGTCTCTATCAAGGAGAGTTATACATCGTTGGAAAGAACAAGCTAAGGGCTTTCAATCAAGCTATAAACGTTTTATGCAACAAAAGAAATGTGAAAGATAAATGCAACTGTACATGAAGAATACAAAATCATCAACAATATTGCCAGTGACATATTTCCTGGAAGAGTCAATTTTAAGTTCCTTCCCTAAGACTCTATCAATGAGAGTTATACATCGTTGGAAAGAACAAGCTAGGAGCTTTCAACCAAGCTATAAATGATTTATGCAACAAAAGAAATGTGAAAGTTAAATGCAACTGTATATGAAAAATACAAAATCATCAACAATATTGCCAGTGACATATTTCCTGGAAGAGTCAATTTTAAGTTCCTTCCCTAAGACTCTATCAGTGAGAGTTATACATCGTTGGAAAGAACAAGCTAGGAGCTTTCAACCAAGCTATAAATGATTTATGCAACAAGAGAAATGTGAAAGATAAATGCAACTGTATATGAAAAATACAAAATCATCAACAATATTCCTAGTGACATATTTCCCAGGTGAGTCAATTTTAAGTTCCGTTCCTAAGTCTCTATCAAGGAGAGTTATACATCGTTGGAAAGAACAAGCTAAGGGCTTTCAATCAAGCTATAAGCGTTTTATGCAACAAAAGAAATGTGAAAGATAAATGCAACTGTACATGAAGAATACAAAATCATCAACAATATTGCCAGTGACATATTTCCTGAAAGAGTCAATTTTAAGTTCCTTCCCTAAGACTCTATCAGTGAGAGTTATACATCGTTGGAAAGAACAAGCTAGGAGCTTTCAACTAAGCTATAAATGATTTATGCAACAAAAGAAATGTGAAAGATAAATGCAACTGTATATGAAAAATACAAAATCATCAACAATATTCCTAGTGACATATTTCCCAGGTGAGTCAATTTTAAGTTCCGTTCCTAAGTCTCTATCAAGGAGAGTTATACATCGTTGGAAAGAACAAGCTAAGGGCTTTCAATCAAGCTATAAACGTTTTATGCAACAAAAGAAATGTGAAAGTTAAATGCAACTGTATATGAAAAATAAAAAATCATCAACAATATTGCCAGTGACATATTTCCTGGAAGAGTCAATTTTAAGTTCCTTCCCTAAGACTCTATCAATGAGAGTTATACATCGTTGGAAAGAACAAGCTAGGAGCTTTCAACCAAGCTATAAATGATTTATGCTACAAAAGAAATGTGAAAGATAAATGCAACTGTATATGAAAAATAAAAAATCATCAACAATATTGCCAGTGACATATTTCCTGGAAGAGTCAATTTTAAGTTCCTTCCCTAAGACTCTATCAATGAGAGTTATACATCGTTGGAAAGAACAAGCTAGGAGCTTTCAACCAAGCTATAACTAATTTATTCAGCAAAAGAAATGTGAAAGATAAATGCAACTGTACATGAAGAATACAAAATCACCAACAATATTGCCAGTGACATATTTCCTGGAAGAGTCAATTTTAAGTTCCTTTCCTAAGCCTGTATCAATGAGAGTTATACATCGTTGGAAAGAACAAGCTAAGAGCTTCCAATCAAGCTGTAAGTCGTTGATGCAGCAAAAGAAATGTGAAAGTTAAGTGCAACTGTATATGAAAAATACAAAATCATCAACAATATTCCCAGTGACATATTTCCCAGGGGAGTCAATTTTAAGTTCCGTTCCTAAGTCTCTATCAAGGAGAGTTATACATCGTTGGAAAGAAAAAGCTAAGGGCTTTCAATCAAGCTATAAACGGTTTATGCAACAAAAGAAATGTGAAAGATAAATGCAACTGTACATGAAAAATACAAAATCATCAACAATATTCCCAGTGACATATTTCCCAGGGGAGTCAATTTTAAGTTCCGTTCCTAAGTCTCTATCAAGGAGAGTTATACATCGTTGGAAAGAACAAGCAAAGAGCTTTCAACCAAGCTATAAATGATTTATGCAACATAAGAAATGTGAAAGTTAAATGCAACTGTATATGAAAAATAAAAAATCATCAACAATATTGCCAGTGACATATTTCCTGGAAGAGTCAATTTTAAGTTCCTTCCCTAAGACTCTATCAATGAGAGTTATACATCGTTGGAAATAACAAGCTAAGGGCTTTCAATCAAGCTATAAACGTTTTATGCCACAAAAGAAATGTGAAAGATAAATGCAACTGTACATGAAGAATACAAAATCATCAACAATATTGCCAGTGACATATTTCCTGAAAGAGTCAATTTTAAGTTCCTTCCCTAAGACTCTATCAGTGAGAGTTATACATCGTTGGAAAGAACAAGCTAGGATCTTTCAACTAAGCTATAAATGATTTATGCAACAAAAGAAATGTGAAAGATAAATGCAACTGTATATGAAAAATACAAAATCATCAACAATATTCCTAGTGACATATTTCCCATGTGAGTCAATTTTAAGTTCCGTTCCTAAGTCTCTATCAAGGAGAGTTATACATCGTTGGAAAGAACAAGCTAAGGGCTTTCAATCAAGCTATAAGCGTTTTATGCAACAAAAGAAATGTGAAAGATAAATGCAACTGTACATGAAGAATACAAAATCATCAACAATATTGCCAGTGACATATTTCCTGGAAGAGTCAATTTTAAGTTCCTTCCCTAAGACTCTATCAATGAGAGTTATACATCGTTGGAAAGAACATGCTAGGAGCTTTCAACCAAGCTATAAATGATTTATGCAACAAAAGAAATGTGAAAGTTAAATGCAACTGTATATGAAAAATACAAAATCATCAACAATATTGCCAGTGACATATTTCCTGAAAGAGTCACTTTTAAGTTCCTTTCCTAAGCCTCTATCAATGAGAGTTATACATCGTTGGAAAGAACAAGCTAAGAGCTTCCACTCAAGCTATAACTGATTTATGCAATAAAAGAAATGTGAAAGTTAAATGCAACTGTATATGAAAAATAAAAAATCATCAACAATATTGCCAGTGACATATTTCCTGGAAGAGTCAATTTTAAGTTCCTTCCCTAAGACTCTATCAATGAGAGTTATACATCGTTGGAAAGAACAAGCTAGGAGCTTTCAACCAAGCTATAAATGAATATTGCCAGTGACATATTTCCTGGAAGAGTCAATTTTAAGTTCCTTCCCTAAGACTCTATCAATGAGAGTTATACATCGTTGGAAAGAACAAGCTAGGAGCTTTCAACCAAGCTATAAATGATTTATGCAACAAAAGAAATGTGAAAGATAAATGCAACTGTACATGAAGAATACAAAATCATCAACAATATTGCCAGTGACATATTTCCTGGAAGAGTCAATTTTAAGTTCCTTTCCTAAGCCTCTATCAATGAGAGTTATACATCGTTGGAAAGAAAAAGCTAAGAGCTTCCAATCAAGCTGTAAGTCGTTGATGCAGCAAAAGAAATGTGAAAGTTAAGTGCAACTGTATATGAAAAATACAAAATCATCAACAATATTCCCAGTGACATATTTCCCAGGTGAGTCAATTTTAAGTTCCGTTCCTAAGTCTCTATCAAGGAGAGTTATACATCGTTGGAAAGAAAAAGCTAAGGGCTTTCAATCAAGCTATAAACGGTTTATGCAACAAAAGAAATGTGAAAGATAAATGCAACTGTACATGAAAAATACAAAATCATCAACAATATTCCCAGTGACATATTTCCTAAGTGTGTCAACTATAAGTTCCTTCACTAAGCCTCTATCAATGAGAGTTATACATCGTTGGAAAGAACAAGCAAAGAGCTTTCAATCAAGCTATAAATGATTTATGCAACATAAGAAATGTGAAAGTTAAATGCAACTGTACATGAAAAATACAAAATCATCAACAATATTGCCAGTAACATATTTCCTAGATGAGTCAATTTTAAGTTCCTTTCCTAAACCCCTTTCAACGAGAGCTTTACATAGCTGGAAAGAACAAGCAAAGAGCTTTCAACCAAGCTATAAATGATTTATGCAACATAAGAAATGTGAAAGTTAAATGCAACTGTACATGAAAAATACAAAATCATCAACAATATTGCCAGTGACATATTTCCTGAAAGAGTCAATTTTAAGTTCCTTCCCTAAGACTCTATCAGTGAGAGTTATACATCGTTGGAAAGAACAAGCTAGGAGCTTTCAACTAAGCTATAAATGATTTATGCAACAAGAGAAATGTGAAAGATAAATGCAACTGTATATGAAAAATACAAAATCATCAACAATATTCCTAGTGACATATTTCCCAGGTGAGTCAATTTTAAGTTCCGTTCCTAACTCTCTATCAAGGAGAGTTATACATCGTTGGAAAGAACAAGCTAAGGGCTTTCAATCAAGCTATAAACGTTTTATGCAACAAAAGAAATGTGAAAGATAAATGCAACTGTACATGAAGAATACAAAATCATCAACAATATTGCCAGTGACATATTTCCTGGAAGAGTCAATTTTAAGTTCCTTCCCTAAGACTCTATCAATGAGAGTTATACATCGTTGGAAAGAACAAGCTAGGAGCTTTCAACCAAGCTATAAATGATTTATGCAACAAAAGAAATGTGAAAGTTAAATGCAACTGTATATGAAAAATACAAAATCATCAACAATATTGCCAGTGACATATTTCCTGGAAGAGTCAATTTTAAGTTCCTTCCCTAAGACTCTATCAATGAGGGTTATACATCGTTGGAAAGAACAAGCTAGGAGCTTTCAACCAAGCTATAAATAATTTATGCAACAAAAGAAATGTGAAAGATAAATGCAACTGTACATGAAGAATACAAAATCATCAGCAATATTGCCAGTGATATATTTCCTGGAAGAGTCAATTTTAAGTTCCTTTCCTAAGCCTCTATCAATGAGAGTTATACATCGTTGGAAAGAACAAGCTAAGAGCTTCCAATCAAGCTACAAATGATTTATGCAGCAAAAGAAATGTGAAAGTTAAATGCAACTGTACATGAAAAATACAAAATCATCAACAATATTGCCAGTGACATATTTCCTGAAAGAGTCAATTTTAAGTTCCTTCCCTAAGACTCTATCAGTGAGAGTTATACATCGTTGGAAAGAACAAGCTAGAAGCTTTCAACCAAGCTATAAATGATTTATGCAACAAAAGAAATGTGAAAGATAAATGCAACTGTATACGAAAAATACAAAATCATCAACAATATTCCCAGTGACATATTTCCCAGGTGAGTCAATTTTAAGTTCCGTTCCTAAGTCTCTATCAAGGAGAGTTATACATCGTTGGAAAGAACAAGCTAAGGGCTTTCAATCAAGCTATAAACGTTTTATGCAACAAAAAAAAAATGTGAAAGGTAAATGCAACTGTACATGAAGAATACAAAATCATCAACAATATTGCCAGTGACATATTTCCTGGAAGAGTCAATTTTAAGTTCCTTTCCTAAGCCTCTTTCAACGAGAGCTTTACATAGCTGGAAAGAACAAGCAAAGAGCTTTCAACCAAGCTGTAAACGATTTATGCAACATAAGAAATGTGAAAGTTAAATGCAACTGTACATGAAAAATACAAAATCATCAACAATATTGCCAGTAACATATTTCCCAGATGAGTCAATTTTAAGTTCCTTTCCTAAACCTCTATCAAGGAGAGTTATACATCGTTGGAAAGAACAAGCTAAGGGCTTTCAATCAAGCTATAAACGTTTTATGCAACAAAAGAAATGTGAAAGATAAATGCAACTGTACATGAAGAATACAAAATCATCAACAATATTGCCAGTGACATATTTCCTGGAAGAGTCAATTTTAAGTTCCTTCCCTAAGCCTCTATAAATGAGAGTTATACATCGTTGGAAAGAACAAGCTAGGAGCTTTCAACCATGCTATAAATGATTTATGCAACAAAAGAAATGTGAAAGTTAAATGCAACTGTATATGAAAAATACAAAATCATCAACAATATTCCCAGTGACATATTTCCTGAAAGAGTCAATTTTAAGTTCCTTTCCTAAGCCTCTTTCAACGAGAGCTTTACATAGCTGGAAAGAACAAGCAAAGAGCTTTCAACCAAGCTATAAATGATTTATGCAACATAAGAAATGTGAAAGTTAAATGCAACTGTACATGAAAAATACAAAATCATCAACAATATTGCCAGTAACATATTTCCTAGATGAGTCAATTTTAAGTTACTTTCCTAAACCTCTTTCAACGAGGGCTTTACATAGCTGGAAAGAACAAGCAAAGAGCTTTCAACCAAGCTATAACTGATTTATGCAACATAAGAAATGTGAAAGTTAAATGCAACTGTACATGAAAAATACAAAATCATCAACAATATTGCCAGTGAGATATTTCCTGAAAGAGTCAATTTTAAGTTCCTTCCCTAAGACTCTATCAGTGAGAGTTATACATCGTTGGAAAGAACAAGCTAGGAGCTTTCAACTAAGCTATAAATGGTTTATGCAACAAAAGAAATGTGAAAGATAAATGCAACTGTATATGAAAAATACAAAATCATCAACAATATTCCTAGTGACATATTTCCCAGGTGAGTCAATTTTAAGTTCCGTTCCTAAGTCTCTATCAATGAGAGTTATACATCGTTGGAAAGAACAAGCTAGAAGCTCTCAACCAAGCTATAAATGATTTATGCAACAAAAGAAATGTGAAAGATAAATGCAACTGTACATGAAAAATACAAAATCATCAACAATATTCCCAGTGACATATTTCCCAGGTGAGTCAATTTTAAGTTCCGTTCCTAAGTCTCTATCAAGGAGAGTTATACATCGTTGGAAAGAACAAGATAAGGGCTTTCAATCAAGCTATAAACGTTTTATGCACCAAAAAATATGTGAAAGGTAAATGCAACTGTACATGAAGAATACAAAATCATCAACAATATTGCCAGTGACATATTTCCTGGAAGAGTCAATTTTAAGTTCCTTTCCTAAGCCTCTTTCAACGAGAGCTTTACATAGGTGGAAAGACCAAGCAAAGAGCTTTCAACCAAGCTGTAAACGATTTATGCAACATAAGAAATGTGAAAGTTAAATGCAACTGTACATGAAAAATACAAAATCATCAACAATATTCCCAGTGACATATTTCCTGAAAGAGTCAATTTTAAGTTCCTTTCCTAAGCCTCTTTCAACGAGAGCTTTACATAGCTGGAAAGAACAAGCAAAGAGCTTTCAACCAAGCTATAAATGATTTATGCAACATAAGAAATGTGAAAGTTAAATGCAACTGTACATGAAAAATACAAAATCATCAACAATATTCCCAGTGACATATTTCCTGGAAGAGTCAATTTTAAGTTCCTTTCCTAAGCCTCTATCAATGAGAGTTATACATCGTTGGAAAGAAAAAGCTAAGAGCTTCCAATCAAGCTGTAAGTCGTTGATGCAGCAAAAGAAATGTGAAAGTTAAGTGCAACTGTATATGAAAAATACAAAATCATCAACAATATTCCCAGTGACATATTTCCCAGGGGAGTCAATTTTAAGTTCCGTTCCTAAGTCTCTATCAAGGAGAGTTATACATCGTTGGAAAGAAAAAGCTAAGGGCTTTCAATCAAGCTATAAACGGTTTATGCAACAAAAGAAATGTGAAAGATAAATGCAACTGTACATGAAAAATACAAAATCATCAACAATATTCCCAGTGACATATTTCCTAAGTGTGTCAACTATAAGTTCCTTCACTAAGCCTCTATCAATGAGAGTTATACATCGTTGGAAAGAACAAGCAAAGAGCTTTCAATCAAGCTATAAATGATTTATGCAACATAAGAAATGTGAAAGTTAAATGCAACTGTACATGAAAAATACAAAATCATCAACAATATTGCCAGTAACATATTTCCTAGATGAGTCAATTTTAAGTTCCTTTCCTAAACCCCTTTCAACGAGAGCTTTACATAGCTGGAAAGAACAACCAAAGAGCTTTCAACCAAGCTATAAATGATTTATGCAACATAAGAAATGTGAAAGTTAAATGCAACTGTACATGAAAAATACAAAATCATCAACAATATTGCCAGTGACATATTTCCTGAAAGAGTCAATTTTAAGTTCCTTCCCTAAGACTCTATCAGTGAGAGTTATACATCGTTGGAAAGAACAAGCTAGGAGCTTTCAACCAAGCTATAAATGATTTATGCAACAAAAGAAATGTGAAAGATAAATGCAACTGTATATGAAAAATACAAAATCATCAACAATATTCCTAGTGACATATTTCCCAGGTGAGTCAATTTTAAGTTCCGTTCCTAAGTCTCTATCAAGGAGAGTTATACATCGTTGGAAAGAACAAGCTAAGGGCTTTCAATCAAGCTATAAACGTTTTATGCAACATAAGAAATGTGAAAGATAAATGCAACTGTACATGAAGAATACAAAATCATCAACAATATTGCCAGTGACATATTTCCTGGAAGAGTCAATTTTAAGTTCCTTCCCTAAGCCTCTATAAATGAGAGTTATACATCGTTGGAAAGAACAAGCTAGGAGCTTTCAACCATGCTATAAATGATTTATGCAACAAAAGAAATGTGAAAGTTAAATGCAACTGTATATGAAAAATACAAAATCATCAACAATATTCCCAGTGACATATTTCCTGAAAGAGTCAATTTTAAGTTCCTTTCCTAAGCCTCTTTCAACGAGAGCTTTACATAGCTGGAAAGAACAAGCAAAGAGCTTTCAACCAAGCTATAAATGATTTATGCAACATAAGAAATGTGAAAGTTAAATGCAACTGTACATGAAAAATACAAAATCATCAACAATATTGCCAGTAACATATTTCCTAGATGAGTCAATTTTAAGTTCCTTTCCTAAACCTCTTTCAACGAGAGCTTTACATAGCTGGAAAGAACAAGCAAAGAGCTTTCAACCAAGCTATAACTGATTTATGCAACATAAGAAATGTGAAAGTTAAATGCAACTGTACATGAAAAATACAAAATCATCAACAATATTGCCAGTGAGATATTTCCTGAAAGAGTCAATTTTAAGTTCCTTCCCTAAGACTCTATCAGTGAGAGTTATACATCGTTGGAAAGAACAAGCTAGGAGCTTTCAACTAAGCTATAAATGGTTTATGCAACAAAAGAAATGTGAAAGATAAATGCAACTGTATATGAAAAATACAAAATCATCAACAATATTCCTAGTGACATATTTCCCAGGTGAGTCAATTTTAAGTTCCGTTCCTAAGTCTCTATCAATGAGAGTTATACATCGTTGGAAAGAACAAGCTAGAAGCTCTCAACCAAGCTATAAATGATTTATGCAACAAAAGAAATGTGAAAGATAAATGCAACTGTACATGAAAAATACAAAATCATCAACAATATTCCCAGTGACATATTTCCCAGGTGAGTCAATTTTAAGTTCCGTTCCTAAGTCTCTATCAAGGAGAGTTATACATCGTTGGAAAGAACAAGCTAAGGGCTTTCAATCAAGCTATAAACGTTTTATGCACCAAAAAAAATGTGAAAGGTAAATGCAACTGTACATGAAGAATACAAAATCATCAACAATATTGCCAGTGACATATTTCCTGGAAGAGTCAATTTTAAGTTCCTTTCCTAAGCCTCTTTCAACGAGAGCTTTACATAGGTGGAAAGACCAAGCAAAGAGCTTTCAACCAAGCTGTAAACGATTTATGCAACATAAGAAATGTGAAAGTTAAATGCAACTGTACATGAAAAATACAAAATCATCAACAATATTCCCAGTGACATATTTCCTGAAAGAGTCAATTTTAAGTTCCTTTCCTAAGCCTCTTTCAACGAGAGCTTTACATAGCTGGAAAGAACAAGCAAAGAGCTTTCAACCAAGCTATAAATGATTTATGCAACATAAGAAATGTGAAAGTTAAATGCAACTGTACATGAAAAATACAAAATCATCAACAATATTCCCAGTGACATATTTCCTGGAAGAGTCAATTTTAAGTTCCTTTCCTAAGCCTCTATCAATGAGAGTTATACATCGTTGGAAAGAAAAAGCTAAGAGCTTCCAATCAAGCTGTAAGTCGTTGATGCAGCAAAAGAAATGTGAAAGTTAAGTGCAACTGTATATGAAAAATACAAAATCATCAACAATATTCCCAGTGACATATTTCCCAGGGGAGTCAATTTTAAGTTCCGTTCCTAAGTCTCTATCAAGGAGAGTTATACATCGTTGGAAAGAAAAAGCTAAGGGCTTTCAATCAAGCTATAAACGGTTTATGCAACAAAAGAAATGTGAAAGATAAATGCAACTGTACATGAAAAATACAAAATCATCAACAATATTCCCAGTGACATATTTCCTAAGTGTGTCAACTATAAGTTCCTTCACTAAGCCTCTATCAATGAGAGTTATACATCGTTGGAAAGAACAAGCAAAGAGCTTTCAATCAAGCTATAAATGATTTATGCAACATAAGAAATGTGAAAGTTAAATGCAACTGTACATGAAAAATACAAAATCATCAACAATATTGCCAGTAACATATTTCCTAGATGAGTCAATTTTAAGTTCCTTTCCTAAACCCCTTTCAACGAGAGCTTTACATAGCTGGAAAGAACAACCAAAGAGCTTTCAACCAAGCTATAAATGATTTATGCAACATAAGAAATGTGAAAGTTAAATGCAACTGTACATGAAAAATACAAAATCATCAACAATATTGCCAGTGACATATTTCCTGAAAGAGTCAATTTTAAGTTCCTTCCCTAAGACTCTATCAGTGAGAGTTATACATCGTTGGAAAGAACAAGCTAGGAGCTTTCAACCAAGCTATAAATGATTTATGCAACAAAAGAAATGTGAAAGATAAATGCAACTGTATATGAAAAATACAAAATCATCAACAATATTCCTAGTGACATATTTCCCAGGTGAGTCAATTTTAAGTTCCGTTCCTAAGTCTCTATCAAGGAGAGTTATACATCGTTGGAAAGAACAAGCTAAGGGCTTTCAATCAAGCTATAAACGTTTTATGCAACATAAGAAATGTGAAAGATAAATGCAACTGTATATGAAAAATACAAAATCATCAACAATATTCCCAGTGACATATTTCCTGAAAGAGTCAATTTTAAGTTCCTTTCCTAAGCCTCTTTCAACGAGAGCTTTACATAGCTGGAAAGAACAAGCAAAGAGCTTTCAACCAAGCTATAAATGATTTATGCAACATAAGAAATGTGAAAGTTAAATGCAACTGTACATGAAAAATACAAAATCATCAACAATATTGCCAGTAACATATTTCCTAGATGAGTCAATTTTAAGTTCCTTTCCTAAACCTCTTTCAACGAGAGCTTTACATAGCTGGAAAGAACAAGCAAAGAGCTTTCAACCAAGCTATAACTGATTTATGCAACATAAGAAATGTGAAAGTTAAATGCAACTGTACATGAAAAATACAAAATCATCAACAATATTGCCAGTGACATATTTCCTGAAAGAGTCAATTTTAAGTTCCTTCCCTAAGACTCTATCAGTGAGAGTTATACATCGTTGGAAAGAAAAAGCTAGGAGCTTTCAACTAAGCTATAAATGATTTATGCAACAAAAGAAATGTGAAAGATAAATGCAACTGTATATGAAAAATACAAAATCATCAACAATATTCCTAGTGACATATTTCCCAGGTGAGTCAATTTTAAGTTCCGTTCCTAAGTCTCTATCAAGGAGAGTTATACATCGTTGGAAAGAACAAGCTAAGGGCTTTCAATCGAGCTCTAAACGTTTTATGCAACAAAAGAAATGTGAAAGATAAATGCAACTGTACATGAAGAATACAAAATCATCAACAATATTGCCAGTGACATATTTCCTGGAAGAGTCAATTTTAAGTTCCTTCCCTAAGACTCTATCAATGAGAGTTATACATCGTTGGAAAGAACAAGCTAGGAGCTTTCAACCAAGCTATAAATAATTTATGCAACAAAAGAAATGTGAAAGTTAAATGCAACTGTATATGAAAAATACAAAATCATCAACAATATTGCCAGTGACATATTTCCTGAAAGAGTCAATTTTAAGTTCCTTCCCTAAGACTCTATCAGCGAGAGTTATACATCGTTGGAAAGAACAAGCTAGGAGCTTTCAACTAAGCTATAAATGGTTTATGCAACAAGAGAAATGTGAAAGATAAATGCAACTGTATATGAAAAATACAAAATCATCAACAATATTCCTAGTGACATATTTCCCAGGTGAGTCAATTTTAAGTTCCGTTCCTAAGTCTCTATCAAGGAGAGTTATACATCGTTGGAAAGAACAAGCTAAGGGCTTTCAATCAAGCTATAAACGTTTTATGCAAAAAAAGAAATGTGAAAGATAAATGCAACTGTACATGAAGAATACAAAATCATCAACAATATTGCCAGTGACATATTTCCTGGAAGAGTCAATTTTAAGTTCCTTCCCTAAGACTCTATCAACGAGAGTTATACATCGTTGGAAAGAACAAGCTAGGAGCTTTCAACCAAGCTATAAATGATTTATGCAACAAAAGAAATGTGAAAGTTAAATGCAACTGTATATGAAAAATACAAAATCATCAACAATATTGCCAGTGACATATTTCCTGAAAGAGTCAATTTTAAGTTCCTTTCCTAAGCCTCTATCAATGAGAGTTATACATCGTTGGAAAGAACAAGCTAAGAGCTTCCACTCAAGCTATAACTGATTTATGCAACGTAAGAAATGTGAAAGTTAAATGCAACTGTACATGAAAAATACAAAATCATCAACAATATTGCCAGTAACATATTTCCTAGATGAGTCAATTTTAAGTTCCTTTCCTAAACCTCTTTCAAAGAGGGCTTTACATAGCTGGAAAGAACAAGCAAAGAGCTTTCAACCCAGCTATAAATGATTTATGCAACATAAGAAATGTGAAAGTTAAATGCAACTGTACATGAAAAATACAAAATCATCAACAATATTCCTAGTGACATATTTCCCAGGTGAGTCAATTTTAAGTTCCGTTCCTAAGTCTCTATCAAGGAGAGTTATACATCGTTGGAAAGAACAAGCTAAGGGCTTGCAATCAAGCTATAAACGTTTTATGCAACAAAAGAAATGTGAAAGATAAATGCAACTGTACATGAAGAATACAAAATCATCAACAATATTGCCAGTGACATATTTCCTGGAAGAGTCAATTTTAAGCTCCTTCCCTAAGACTCTATCAATGAGAGTTATACATCGTTGGAAAGAACAAGCTAGGAGCTTTCAACCAAGCTATAAATGATTTATGCAACAAAAGAAATGTGAAAGATAAATGCAACTGTATATGAAAAATACAAAATCATCAACAATATTCCTAGTGACATATTTCCCAGGTGAGTCAATTTTAAGTGCCGTTCCTAAGTCTCTATCAAGGAGAGTTATACATCGTTGGAAAGAACAAGCTAAGGGCTTTCAATCAAGCTATAAACGTTTTATGCAACAAAAGAAATGTGAAAGATAAATGCAACTGTACATGAAGAATACAAAATCATCAACAATATTGCCAGTGACATATTTCCTGGAAGAGTCAATTTTAAGTTCCTTCCCTAAGACTCTATCAACGAGAGTTATACATCGTTGGAAAGAACAAGCTAGGAGCTTTCAACCAAGCTATAAATGATTTATGCAACAAAAGAAATGTGAAAGTTAAATGCAACTGTATATGAAAAATACAAAATCATCAACAATATTGCCAGTGACATATTTCCTGAAAGAGTCAATTTTAAGTTCCTTTCCTAAGCCTCTATCAATGAGAGTTATACATCGTTGGAAAGAACAAGCTAAGAGCTTCCACTCAAGCTATAACTGATTTATGCAACGTAAGAAATGTGAAAGTTAAATGCAACTGTACATGAAAAATACAAAATCATCAACAATATTGCCAGTAACATATTTCCTAGATGAGTCAATTTTAAGTTCCTTTCCTAAACCTCTTTCAAAGAGGGCTTTACATAGCTGGAAAGAACAAGCAAAGAGCTTTCAACCAAGGTATAAATGATTTATGCAACATAAGAAATGTGAAAGTTAAATGCAACTGTACATGAAAAATACAAAATCATCAACAATATTCCTAGTGACATATTTCCCAGGTGAGTCAATTTTAAGTTCCGTTCCTAAGTCTCTATCAAGGAGAGTTATACATCGTTGGAAAGAACAAGCTAAGGGCTTGCAATCAAGCTATAAACGTTTTATGCAACAAAAGAAATGTGAAAGATAAATGCAACTGTACATGAAGAATACAAAATCATCAACAATATTGCCAGTGACATATTTCCTGGAAGAGTCAATTTTAAGCTCCTTCCCTAAGACTCTATCAATGAGAGTTATACATCGTTGGAAAGAACAAGCTAGGAGCTTTCAACCAAGCTATAAATGATTTATGCAACAAAAGAAATGTGAAAGATAAATGCAACTGTATATGAAAAATACAAAATCATCAACAATATTCCTAGTGACATATTTCCCAGGTGAGTCAATTTTAAGTGCCGTTCCTAAGTCTCTATCAAGGAGAGTTATACATCGTTGGAAAGAACAAGCTAAGGGCTTTCAATCAAGCTATAAACGTTTTATGCAACAAAAGAAATGTGAAAGATAAATGCAACTGTACATGAAGAATACAAAATCATCAACAATATTGCCAGTGACATATTTCCTGGAAGAGTCAATTTTAAGTTCCTTCCCTAAGACTCTATCAACGAGAGTTATACATCGTTGGAAAGAACAAGCTAGGAGCTTTCAACCAAGCTATAAATGATTTATGCAACAAAAGAAATGTGAAAGTTAAATGCAACTGTATATGAAAAATACAAAATCATCAACAATATTGCCAGTGACATATTTCCTGAAAGAGTCAATTTTAAGTTCCTTTCCTAAGCCTCTATCAATGAGAGTTATACATCGTTGGAAAGAACAAGCTAAGAGCTTCCACTCAAGCTATAACTGATTTATGCAACGTAAGAAATGTGAAAGTTAAATGCAACTGTACATGAAAAATACAAAATCATCAACAATATTGCCAGTGACATATTTCCTAGATGAGTCAATTTTAAGTTCCTTTCCTAAACCTCTTTCAAAGAGGGCTTTACATAGCTGGAAAGAACAAGCAAAGAGCTTTCAACCAAGCTATAAATGATTTATGCAACATAAGAAATGTGAAAGTTAAATGCAACTGTACATGAAAAATACAAAATCATCAACAATATTGCCAGTGACATATTTCCTGAAAGAGTCAATTTTAAGTTCCTTCCCTAAGACTCTATCAGTGAGAGTTATACATCGTTGGAAAGAAAAAGCTAGGAGCTTTCAACTAAGCTATAAATGATTTATGCAACAAAAGAAATGTGAAAGATAAATGCAACTGTATATGAAAAATACAAAATCATCAACAATATTCCTAGTGACATATTTCCCAGGTGAGTCAATTTTAAGTTCCGTTCCTAAGTCTCTATCAAGGAGAGTTATACATCGTTGGAAAAAACAAGCTAAGGGCTTTCAATCGAGCTCTAAACGTTTTATGCAACAAAAGAAATGTGAAAGATAAATGCAACTGTACATGAAGAATACAAAATCATCAACAATATTGCCAGTGACATATTTCCTGGAAGAGTCAATTTTAAGTTCCTTCCCTAAGACTCTATCAATGAGAGTTATACATCGTTGGAAAGAACAAGCTAGGAGCTTTCAACCAAGCTATAAATGCTTTATGCAACAAAAGAAATGTGAAAGTTAAATGCAACTGTATATGAAAAATACAAAATCATCAACAATATTGCCAGTGACATATTTCCTGAAAGAGTCAATTTTAAGTTCCTTCCCTAAGACTCTATCAGTGAGAGTTATACATCGTTGGAAAGAACAAGCTAGGAGCTTTCAACTAAGCTATAAATGGTTTATGCAACAAGAGAAATGTGAAAGATAAATGCAACTGTATATGAAAAATACAAAATCATCAACAATATTCCTAGTGACATATTTCCCAGGTGAGTCAATTTTAAGTTCCGTTCCTAAGTCTCTATCAAGGAGAGTTATACATCGTTGGAAAGAACAAGCTAAGGGCTTTCAATCAAGCTATAAGCGTTTTATGCAACAAAAGAAATGTGAAAGATAAATGCAACTGTACATGAAGAATACAAAATCATCAACAATATTGCCAGTGACATATTTCCTGGAAGAGTCAATTTTAAGTTCCTTCCCTAAGACTCTATCAACGAGAGTTATACATCGTTGGAAAGAACAAGCTAGGAGCTTTCAACCAAGCTATAAATGATTTATGCAACAAAAGAAATGTGAAAGTTAAATGCAACTGTATATGAAAAATACAAAATCATCAACAATATTGCCAGTGACATATTTCCTGAAAGAGTCAATTTTAAGTTCCTTTCCTAAGCCTCTATCAATGAGAGTTATACATCGTTGGAAAGAACAAGCTAAGAGCTTCCACTCAAGCTATAACTGATTTATGCAACTTAAGAAATGTGAAAGTTAAATGCAACTGTACATGAAAAATACAAAATCATCAACAATATTGCCAGTAACATATTTCCTAGATGAGTCAATTTTAAGTTCCTTTCCTAAACCTCTTTCAAAGAGGGCTTTACATAGCTGGAAAGAACAAGCAAAGAGCTTTCAACCAAGCTATAAATGATTTATGCAACATAAGAAATGTGAAAGTTAAATGCAACTGTACATGAAAAATACAAAATCATCAACAATATTCCTAGTGACATATTTCCCAGGTGAGTCAATTTTAAGTTCCGTTCCTAAGTCTCTATCAAGGAGAGTTATACATCGTTGGAAAGAACAAGCTAAGGGCTTGCAATCAAGCTATAAACGTTTTATGCAACAAAAGAAATGTGAAAGATAAATGCAACTGTACATGAAGAATACAAAATCATCAACAATATTGCCAGTGACATATTTCCTGGAAGAGTCAATTTTAAGCTCCTTCCCTAAGACTCTATCAATGAGAGTTATACATCGTTGGAAAGAACAAGCTAGGAGCTTTCAACCAAGCTATAAATGATTTATGCAACAAAAGAAATGTGAAAGATAAATGCAACTGTATATGAAAAATACAAAATCATCAACAATATTCCTAGTGACATATTTCCCAGGTGAGTCAATTTTAAGTTCCGTTCCTAAGTCTCTATCAAGGAGAGTTATACATCGTTGGAAAGAACAAGCTAAGGGCTTTCAATCAAGCTATAAACGTTTTATGCAACAAAAGAAATGTGAAAGATAAATGCAACTGTACATGAAGAATACAAAATCATCAACAATATTGCCAGTGACATATTTCCTGGAAGAGTCAATTTTAAGTTCCTTCCCCAAGACTCTATCAACGAGAGTTATACATCGTTGGAAAGAACAAGCTAGGAGCTTTCAACCAAGCTATAAATGATTTATGCAACAAAAGAAATGTGAAAGTTAAATGCAACTGTATATGAAAAATACAAAATCATCAACAATATTGCCAGTGACATATTTCCTGAAAGAGTCAATTTTAAGTTCCTTTCCTAAGCCTCTATCAATGAGAGTTATACATCGTTGGAAAGAACAAGCTAAGAGTTTCCACTCAAGCTATAACTGATTTATGCAACGTAAGAAATGTGGAAGTTAAATGCAACTGTACATGAAAAATACAAAATCATCAACAATATTGCCAGTAACATATTTCCTAGATGAGTCAATTTTAAGTTCCTTTCCTAAACCTCTTTCAAAGAGGGCTTTACATAGCTGGAAAGAACAAGCAAAGAGCTTTCAACCAAGCTATAAATGATTTATGCAACATAAGAAATGTGAAAGTTAAATGCAACTGTACATGAAAAATACAAAATCATCAACAATATTCCTAGTGACATATTTCCCAGGTGAGTCAATTTTAAGTTCCGTTCCTAAGTCTCTATCAAGGAGAGTTATACATCGTTGGAAAGAACAAGCTAAGGGCTTGCAATCAAGCTATAAACGTTTTATGCAACAAAAGAAATGTGAAAGATAAATGCAACTGTACATGAAGAATACAAAATCATCAACAATATTGCCAGTGACATATTTCCTGGAAGAGTCAATTTTAAGCTCCTTCCCTAAGACTCTATCAATGAGAGTTATACATCGTTGGAAAGAACAAGCTAGGAGCTTTCAACCAAGCTATAAATGATTTATGCAACAAAAGAAATGTGAAAGTTAAATGCAACTGTATATGAAAAACACAAAATCATCAACAATATTGCCAGTGACATATTTCCTGAAAGAGTCAATTTTAAGTTCCTTTCCTAAGCCTCTATCAATGAGAGTTATACATCGTTGGAAAGAACAAGCTAAGAGCTTCCACTCAAGCTATAACTGATTTATGCAATAAAAGAAATGTGAAAGTTAAATGCATCTGTATATGAAAAATAAAAAATCATCAACAATATTGCCAGTGACATATTTCCTGGAAGAGTCAATTTTAAGTTCCTTCCCTAAGACTCTATCAATGAGAGTTATACATCGTTGGAAAGAACAAGCTAGGAGCTTTCAACCAAGCTATAAATAATTTATGCAACAAAAGAAATGTGAAAGATAAATGCAACTGTACATGAAGAATACAAAATCATCAACAATATTGCCAGTGACATATTTCCTGGAAGAGTCAATTTTAAGTTCCTTTCCTAAGCCTCTATCAATGAGAGTTATACATCGTTGGAAAGAACAAGCTAAGAGCTTCCAACCAAGCTGTAAGTCGTTGATGCAGCAAAAGAAATGTGAAAGTTAAGTGCAACTGTATATGAAAAATACAAAATCATCAACAATATTGCCAGTGACATATTTCCTGAAAGAGTCAATTTTAAGTTCCTTTCCTAAGCCTCTATCAATGAGAGTTATACATCGTTGGAAAGAACAAGCTAAGAGCTTCCACTCAAGCTATAACTGATTTATGCAACTTAAGAAATGTGAAAGTTAAATGCAACTGTACATGAAAAATACAAAATCATCAACAATATTGCCAGTAACATATTTCCTAGATGAGTCAATTTTAAGTTCCTTTCCTAAACCTCTTTCAAAGAGGGCTTTACATAGCTGGAAAGAACAAGCAAAGAGCTTTCAACCAAGCTATAAATGATTTATGCAACATAAGAAATGTGAAAGTTAAATGCAACTGTACATGAAAAATACAAAATCATCAACAATATTCCTAGTGACATATTTCCCAGGTGAGTCAATTTTAAGTTCCGTTCCTAAGTCTCTATCAAGGAGAGTTATACATCGTTGGAAAGAACAAGCTAAGGGCTTTCAATCAAGCTATAAACGTTTTATGCAACAAAAGAAATGTGAAAGATAAATGCAACTGTACATGAAGAATACAAAATCATCAACAATATTGCCAGTGACATATTTCCTGGAAGAGTCAATTTTAAGCTCCTTCCCTAAGACTCTATCAATGAGAGTTATACATCGTTGGAAAGAACAAGCTAGGAGCTTTCAACAAAGCTATAAATGATTTATGCAACAAAAGAAATGTGAAAGATAAATGCAACTGTATATGAAAAATACAAAATCATCAACAATATTCCTAGTGACATATTTCCCAGGTGAGTCAATTTTAAGTTCCGTTCCTAAGTCTCTATCAAGGAGAGTTATACATCATTGGAAAGAACAAGCTAAGGGCTTTCAATCAAGCTATAAACGTTTTATGCAACAAAAGAAATGTGAAAGATAAATGCAACTGTACATGAAGAATACAAAATCATCAACAATATTGCCAGTGACATATTTCCTGGAAGAGTCAATTTTAAGTTCCTTCCCCAAGACTCTATCAACGAGAGTTATACATCGTTGGAAAGAACAAGCTAGGAGCTTTCAACCAAGCTATAAATGATTTATGCAACAAAAGAAATGTGAAAGTTAAATGCAACTGTATATGAAAAATACAAAATCATCAACAATATTGCCAGTGACATATTTCCTGAAAGAGTCAATTTTAAGTTCCTTTCCTAAGCCTCTATCAATGAGAGTTATACATCGTTGGAAAGAACAAGCTAAGAGCTTCCACTCAAGCTATAACTGATTTATGCAACGTAAGAAATGTGAAAGTTAAATGCAACTGTACATGAAAAATACAAAATCATCAACAATATTGCCAGTAACATATTTCCTAGATGAGTCAATTTTAAGTTCCTTTCCTAAACCTCTTTCAAAGAGGGCTTTACATAGCTGGAAAGAACAAGCAAAGAGCTTTCAACCAAGCTATAAATGATTTATGCAACATAAGAAATGTGAAAGTTAAATGCAACTGTACATGAAAAATACAAAATCATCAACAATATTCCTAGTGACATATTTCCCAGGTGAGTCAATTTTAAGTTCCGTTCCTAAGTCTCTATCAAGGAGAGTTATACATCGTTGGAAAGAACAAGCTAAGGGCTTGCAATCAAGCTATAAACGTTTTATGCAACAAAAGAAATGTGAAAGATAAATGCAACTGTACATGAAGAATACAAAATCATCAACAATATTGCCAGTGACATATTTCCTGGAAGAGTCAATTTTAAGCTCCTTCCCTAAGACTCTATCAATGAGAGTTATACATCGTTGGAAAGAACAAGCTAGGAGCTTTCAACCAAGCTATAAATGATTTATGCAACAAAAGAAATGTGAAAGTTAAATGCAACTGTATATGAAAAACACAAAATCATCAACAATATTGCCAGTGACATATTTCCTGAAAGAGTCAATTTTAAGTTCCTTTCCTAAGCCTCTATCAATGAGAGTTATACATCGTTGGAAAGAACAAGCTAAGAGCTTCCACTCAAGCTATAACTGATTTATGCAATAAAAGAAATGTGAAAGTTAAATGCAACTGTATATGAAAAATAAAAAATCATCAACAATATTGCCAGTGACATATTTCCTGGAAGAGTCAATTTTAAGTTCCTTCCCTAAGACTCTATCAATGAGAGTTATACATCGTTGGAAAGAACAAGCTAGGAGCTTTCAACCAAGCTATAAATAATTTATGCAACAAAAGAAATGTGAAAGATAAATGCAACTGTACATGAAGAATACAAAATCATCAACAATATTGCCAGTGACATATTTCCTGGAAGAGTCAATTTTAAGTTCCTTTCCTAAGCCTCTATCAATGAGAGTTATACATCGTTGGAAAGAACAAGCTAAGAGCTTCCAACCAAGCTGTAAGTCGTTGATGCAGCAAAAGAAATGTGAAAGTTAAGTGCAACTGTATATGAAAAATACAAAATCATCAACAATATTGCCAGTGACATATTTCCTGAAAGAGTCAATTTTAAGTTCCTTTCCTAAGCCTCTATCAATGAGAGTTATACATCGTTGGAAAGAACAAGCTAAGAGCTTCCACTCAAGCTATAACTGATTTATGCAACGTAAGAAATGTGAAAGTTAAATGCAACTGTACATGAAAAATACAAAATCATCAACAATATTGCCAGTAACATATTTCCTAGATGAGTCAATTTTAAGTTCCTTTCCTAAACCTCTTTCAAAGAGGGCTTTACATAGCTGGAAAGAACAAGCAAAGAGCTTTCAACCAAGCTATAAATGATTTATGCAACATAAGAAATGTGAAAGTTAAATGCAACTGTACATGAAAAATACAAAATCATCAACAATATTCCTAGTGACATATTTCCCAGGTGAGTCAATTTTAAGTTCCGTTCCTAAGTCTCTATCAAGGAGAGTTATACATCGTTGGAAAGAACAAGCTAAGGGCTTTCAATCAAGCTATAAACGTTTTATGCAACAAAAGAAATGTGAAAGATAAATGCAACTGTACATGAAGAATACAAAATCATCAACAATATTGCCAGTGACATATTTCCTGGAAGAGTCAATTTTAAGCTCCTTCCCTAAGACTCTATCAATGAGAGTTATACATCGTTGGAAAGAACAAGCTAGGAGCTTTCAACCAAGCTATAAATGATTTATGCAACAAAAGAAATGTGAAAGATAAATGCAACTGTATATGAAAAATACAAAATCATCAACAATATTCCTAGTGACATATTTCCCAGGTGAGTCAATTTTAAGTTCCGTTCCTAAGTCTCTATCAAGGAGAGTTATACATCGTTGGAAAGAACAAGCTAAGGGCTTTCAATCAAGCTATAAACGTTTTATGCAACAAAAGAAATGTGAAAGATAAATGCAACTGTACATGAAGAATACAAAATCATCAACAATATTGCCAGTGACATATTTCCTGGAAGAGTCAATTTTAAGTTCCTTCCCCAAGACTCTATCAACGAGAGTTATACATCGTTGGAAAGAACAAGCTAGGAGCTTTCAACCAAGCTATAAATGATTTATGCAACAAAAGAAATGTGAAAGTTAAATGCAACTGTATATGAAAAATACAAAATCATCAACAATATTGCCAGTGACATATTTCCTGAAAGAGTCAATTTTAAGTTCCTTTCCTAAGCCTCTATCAATGAGAGTTATACATCGTTGGAAAGAACAAGCTAAGAGCTTCCACTCAAGCTATAACTGATTTATGCAACGTAAGAAATGTGAAAGTTAAATGCAACTGTACATGAAAAATACAAAATCATCAACAATATTGCCAGTAACATATTTCCTAGATGAGTCAATTTTAAGTTCCTTTCCTAAACCTCTTTCAAAGAGGGCTTTACATAGCTGGAAAGAACAAGCAAAGAGCTTTCAACCAAGCTATAAATGATTTATGCAACATAAGAAATGTGAAAGTTAAATGCAACTGTACATGAAAAATACAAAATCATCAACAATATTCCTAGTGACATATTTCCCAGGTGAGTCAATTTTAAGTTCCGTTCCTAAGTCTCTATCAAGGAGAGTTATACATCGTTGGAAAGAACAAGCTAAGGGCTTGCAATCAAGCTATAAACGTTTTATGCAACAAAAGAAATGTGAAAGATAAATGCAACTGTACATGAAGAATACAAAATCATCAACAATATTGCCAGTGACATATTTCCTGGAAGAGTCAATTTTAAGCTCCTTCCCTAAGACTCTATCAATGAGAGTTATACATCGTTGGAAAGAACAAGCTAGGAGCTTTCAACCAAGCTATAAATGATTTATGCAACAAAAGAAATGTGAAAGTTAAATGCAACTGTATATGAAAAACACAAAATCATCAACAATATTGCCAGTGACATATTTCCTGAAAGAGTCAATTTTAAGTTCCTTTCCTAAGCCTCTATCAATGAGAGTTATACATCGTTGGAAAGAACAAGCTAAGAGCTTCCACTCAAGCTATAACTGATTTATGCAATAAAAGAAATGTGAAAGTTAAATGCAACTGTATATGAAAAATAAAAAATCATCAACAATATTGCCAGTGACATATTTCCTGGAAGAGTCAATTTTAAGTTCCTTCCCTAAGACTCTATCAATGAGAGTTATACATCGTTGGAAAGAACAAGCTAGGAGCTTTCAACCAAGCTATAAATAATTTATGCAACAAAAGAAATGTGAAAGATAAATGCAACTGTACATGAAGAATACAAAATCATCAACAATATTGCCAGTGACATATTTCCTGGAAGAGTCAATTTTAAGTTCCTTTCCTAAGCCTCTATCAATGAAAGTTATACATCGTTGGAAAGAACAAGCTAAGAGCTTCCAACCAAGCTGTAAGTCGTTGATGCAGCAAAAGAAATGTGAAAGTTAAGTGCAACTGTATATGAAAAATACAAAATCATCAACAATATTGCCAGTGACATATTTCCTGAAAGAGTCAATTTTAAGTTCCTTTCCTAAGCCTCTATCAATGAGAGTTATACATCGTTGGAAAGAACAAGCTAAGAGCTTCCACTCAAGCTATAACTGATTTATGCAACGTAAGAAATGTGAAAGTTAAATGCAACTGTACATGAAAAATACAAAATCATCAACAATATTGCCAGTAACATATTTCCTAGATGAGTCAATTTTAAGTTCCTTTCCTAAACCTCTTTCAAAGAGGGCTTTACATAGCTGGAAAGAACAAGCAAAGAGCTTTCAACCAAGCTATAAATGATTTATGCAACATAAGAAATGTGAAAGTTAAATGCAACTGTACATGAAAAATACAAAATCATCAACAATATTCCTAGTGACATATTTCCCAGGTGAGTCAATTTTAAGTTCCGTTCCTAAGTCTCTATCAAGGAGAGTTATACATCGTTGGAAAGAACAAGCTAAGGGCTTTCAATCAAGCTATAAACGTTTTATGCAACAAAAGAAATGTGAAAGATAAATGCAACTGTACATGAAGAATACAAAATCATCAACAATATTGCCAGTGACATATTTCCTGGAAGAGTCAATTTTAAGTTCCTTCCCTAAGACTCTATCAATGAGAGTTATACATCGTTGGAAAGAACATGCTAGGAGCTTTCAACCAAGCTATAAATGATTTATGCAACAAAAGAAATGTGAAAGTTAAATGCAACTGTATATGAAAAATACAAAATCATCAACAATATTGCCAGTGACATATTTCCTGAAAGAGTCACTTTTAAGTTCCTTTCCTAAGCCTCTATCAATGAGAGTTATACATCGTTGGAAAGAACAAGCTAAGAGCTTCCACTCAAGCTATAACTGATTTATGCAATAAAAGAAATGTGAAAGTTAAATGCAACTGTATATGAAAAATAAAAAATCATCAACAATATTGCCAGTGACATATTTCCTGGAAGAGTCAATTTTAAGTTCCTTCCCTAAGACTCTATCAATGAGAGTTATACATCGTTGGAAAGAACAAGCTAGGAGCTTTCAACCAAGCTATAAATGATTTATGCAACAAAAGAAATGTGAAAGATAAATGCAACTGTACACGAAGAATACAAAATCATCAACAATATTGCCAGTGACATATTTCCTGGAAGAGTCAATTTTAAGTTCCTTTCCTAAGCCTCTATCAATGAGAGTTATACATCGTTGGAAAGAAAAAGCTAAGAGCTTCCAATCAAGCTGTAAGTCGTTGATGCAGCAAAAGAAATGTGAAAGTTAAGTGCAACTGTATATGAAAAATACAAAATCATCAACAATATTCCCAGTGACATATTTCCCCGGGGAGTCAATTTTAAGTTCCGTTTCTAAGTCTCTATCAAGGAGAGTTATACATCGTTGGAAAGAAAAAGCTAAGGGCTTTCAATCAAGCTATAAACGGTTTATGCAACAAAAGAAATGTGAAAGATAAATGCAACTGTAGATGAAAAATACAAAATCATCAACAATATTCCCAGTGACATATTTCCTAAGTGTGTCAACTATAAGTTCCTTCACTAAGCCTCTATCAATGAGAGTTATACATCGTTGGAAAGAACAAGCAAAGAGCTTTCAATCAAGCTATAAATGATTTATGCAACATAAGAAATGTGAATGTTAAATGCAACTGTACATGAAAAATACAAAATCATCAACAATATTGCCAGTAACATATTTCCTAGATGAGTCAATTTTAAGTTCCTTTCCTAAACCCCTTTCAACAAGAGCTTTACATAGCTGGAAAGAACAAGCAAAGAGCTTTCAACCAAGCTATAAATGATTTATGCAACATAAGAAATGTGAAAGTTAAATGCAACTGTACATGAAAAATACAAAATCATCAACAATATTGCCAGTGACATATTTCCTGAAAGAGTCAATTTTAAGTTCCTTCCCTAAGACTCTATCAGTGAGAGTTATACATCGTTGGAAAGAACAAGCTAGGAGCTTTCAACTAAGCTATAAATGATTTATGCAACAAGAGAAATGTGAAAGATAAATGCAACTGTATATGAAAAATACAAAATCATCAACAATATTCCTAGTGACATATTTCCCAGGTGAGTCAATTTTAAGTTCCGTTCCTAAGTCTCTATCAAGGAGAGTTATACATCGTTGGAAAGAACAAGCTAAGGGCTTTCAATCAAGCTATAAACGTTTTATGCAACAAAAGAAATGTGAAAGATAAATGCAACTGTACATGAAGAATACAAAATCATCAACAATATTGCCAGTAACATATTTCCTGGAAGAGTCAATTTTAAGTTCCTTCCCTAAGACTCTATCAATGAGAGTTATACATCGTTGGAAAGAACAAGCTAGGAGCTTTCAACCAAGCTATAAATGATTTATGCAACAAAAGAAATGTGAAAGTTAAATGCAACTGTATATGAAAAATACAAAATCATCAACAATATTGCCAGTGACATATTTCCTGGAAGAGTCAATTTTAAGTTCCTTCCCTAAGACTCTATCAGTGAGAGTTATACATCGTTGGAAAGAACAAGCTAGGAGCTTTCAACCAAGCTATAAATGATTTATGCAACAAGAGAAATGTGAAAGATAAATGCAACTGTATATGAAAAATACAAAATCATCAACAATATTCCTAGTGACATATTTCCCAGGTGAGTCAATTTTAAGTTCCGTTCCTAAGTCTCTATCAAGGAGAGTTATACATCGTTGGAAAGAACAAGCTAAGGGCTTTCAATCAAGCTATAAGCGTTTTATGCAACAAAAGAAATGTGAAAGATAAATGCAACTGTACATGAAGAATACAAAATCATCAACAATATTGCCAGTGACATATTTCCTGAAAGAGTCAATTTTAAGTTCCTTCCCTAAGACTCTATCAGTGAGAGTTATACATCGTTGGAAAGAACAAGCTAGGAGCTTTCAACTAAGCTATAAATGATTTATGCAACAAAAGAAATGTGAAAGATAAATGCAACTGTATATGAAAAATACAAAATCATCAACAATATTCCTAGTGACATATTTCCCAGGTGAGTCAATTTTAAGTTCCGTTCCTAAGTCTCTATCAAGGAGAGTTATACATCGTTGGAAAGAACAAGCTAAGGGCTTTCAATCAAGCTATAAACGTTTTATGCAACAAAAGAAATGTGAAAGTTAAATGCAACTGTATATGAAAAATAAAAAATCATCAACAATATTGCCAGTGACATATTTCCTGGAAGAGTCAATTTTAAGTTCCTTCCCTAAGACTCTATCAATGAGAGTTATACATCGTTGGAAAGAACAAGCTAGGAGCTTTCAACCAAGCTATAAATGATTTATGCTACAAAAGAAATGTGAAAGATAAATGCAACTGTATATGAAAAATACAAAATCATCAACAATATTGCCAGTGACATATTTCCTGAAAGAGTCAATTTTAAGTTCCTTCCCTAAGACTCTATCAATGAGAGTTATACATCGTTGGAAAGAACAAGCTAGGAGCTTTCAACCAAGCTATAACTAATTTATGCAACAAAAGAAATGTGAAAGATAAATGCAACTGTACATGAAGAATACAAAATCACCAACAATATTGCCAGTGACATATTTCCTGGAAGAGTCAATTTTAAGTTCCTTTCCTAAGCCTCTATCAATGAGAGTTATACATCGTTGGAAAGAACAAGCTAAGAGCTTCCAATCAAGCTGTAAGTCGTTGATGCAGCAAAAGAAATGTGAAAGTTAAGTGCAACTGTATATGAAAAATACAAAATCATCAACAATATTCCCAGTGACATATTTCCCAGGGGAGTCAATTTTAAGTTCCGTTCCTAAGTCTCTATCAAGGAGAGTTATACATCGTTGGAAAGAAAAAGCTAAGGGCTTTCAATCAAGCTATAAACGGTTTATGCAACAAAAGAAATGTGAAAGATAAATGCAACTGTACATGAAAAATACAAAATCATCAACAATATTCCCAGTGACATATTTCCCAGGGGAGTCAATTTTAAGTTCCGTTCCTAAGTCTCTATCAAGGAGAGTTATACATCGTTGGAAAGAACAAGCAAAGAGCTTTCAACCAAGCTATAAATGATTTATGCAACATAAGAAATGTGAAAGTTAAATGCAACTGTACATGAAAAATAAAAAATCATCAACAATATTGCCAGTGACATATTTCCTGAAAGAGTCAATTTTAAGTTCCTTCCCTAAGACTCTATCAATGAGAGTTATACATCGTTGGAAATAACAAGCTAAGGGCTTTCAATCAAGCTATAAACGTTTTATGCCACAAAAGAAATGTGAAAGATAAATGCAACTGTACATGAAGAATACAAAATCATCAACAATATTGCCAGTGACATATTTCCTGAAAGAGTCAATTTTAAGTTCCTTCCCTAAGACTCTATCAGTGAGAGTTATACATCGTTGGAAAGAACAAGCTAGGATCTTTCAACTAAGCTATAAATGATTTATGCAACAAAAGAAATGTGAAAGATAAATGCAACTGTATATGAAAAATACAAAATCATCAACAATATTCCTAGTGACATATTTCCCATGTGAGTCAATTTTAAGTTCCGTTCCTAAGTCTCTATCAAGGAGAGTTATACATCGTTGGAAAGAACAAGCTAAGGGCTTTCAATCAAGCTATAAACGTTTTATGCAACAAAAGAAATGTGAAAGATAAATGCAACTGTACATGAAGAATACAAAATCATCAACAATATTGCCAGTGACATATTTCCTGAAAGAGTCACTTTTAAGTTCCTTTCCTAAGCCTCTATCAATGAGAGTTATACATCGTTGGAAAGAACAAGCTAAGAGCTTCCACTCAAGCTATAACTGATTTATGCAATAAAAGAAATGTGAAAGTTAAATGCAACTGTATATGAAAAATAAAAAATCATCAACAATATTGCCAGTGACATATTTCCTGGAAGAGTCAATTTTAAGTTCCTTCCCTAAGACTCTATCAATGAGAGTTATACATCGTTGGAAAGAACAAGCTAGGAGCTTTCAACCAAGCTATAAATGATTTATGCAACAAAAGAAATGTGAAAGATAAATGCAACTGTACATGAAGAATACAAAATCATCAACAATATTGCCAGTGACATATTTCCTGGAAGAGTCAATTTTAAGTTCCTTTCCTAAGCCTCTATCAATGAGAGTTATACATCGTTGGAAAGAAAAAGCTAAGAGCTTCCAATCAAGCTGTAAGTCGTTGATGCAGCAAAAGAAATGTGAAAGTTAAGTGCAACTGTATATGAAAAATACAAAATCATCAACAATATTCCCAGTGACATATTTCCCAGGGGAGTCAATTTTAAGTTCCGTTCCTAAGTCTCTATCAAGGAGAGTTATACATCGTTGGAAAGAAAAAGCTAAGGGCTTTCAATCAAGCTATAAACGGTTTATGCAACAAAAGAAATGTGAAAGATAAATGCAACTGTACATGAAAAATACAAAATCATCAACAATATTCCCAGTGACATATTTCCTAAGTGTGTCAACTATAAGTTCCTTCACTAAGCCTCTATCAATGAGAGTTATACATCGTTGGAAAGAACAAGCAAAGAGCTTTCAATCAAGCTATAAATGATTTATGCAACATAAGAAATGTGAAAGTTAAATGCAACTGTACATGAAAAATACAAAATCATCAACAATATTGCCAGTAACATATTTCCTAGATGAGTCAATTTTAAGTTCCTTTCCTAAACCCCTTTCAACGAGAGCTTTACATAGCTGGAAAGAACAAGCAAAGAGCTTTCAACCAAGCTATAAATGATTTATGCAACATAAGAAATGTGAAAGTTAAATGCAACTGTACATGAAAAATACAAAATCATCAACAATATTGCCAGTGACATATTTCCTGAAAGAGTCAATTTTAAGTTCCTTCCCTAAGACTCTATCAGTGAGAGTTATACATCGTTGGAAAGAACAAGCTAGGAGCTTTCAACTAAGCTATAAATGATTTATGCAACAAGAGAAATGTGAAAGATAAATGCAACTGTATATGAAAAATACAAAATCATCAACAATATTCCTAGTGACATATTTCCCAGGTGAGTCAATTTTAAGATCCGTTCCTAAGTCTCTATCAAGGAGAGTTATACATCGTTGGAAAGAACAAGCTAAGGGCTTTCAATCAAGCTATAAACGTTTTATGCAACAAAAGAAATGTGAAAGATAAATGCAACTGTACATGAAGAATACAAAATCATCAACAATATTGCCAGTGACATATTTCCTGGAAGAGTCAATTTTAAGTTCCTTCCCTAAGACTCTATCAATGAGAGTTATACATCGTTGGAAAGAACAAGCTAGGAGCTTTCAACCAAGCTATAAATGATTTATGCAACAAAAGAAATGTGAAAGTTAAATGCAACTGTATATGAAAAATACAAAATCATCAACAATATTGCCAGTGACATATTTCCTGGAAGAGTCAATTTTAAGTTCCTTCCCTAAGACTCTATCAATGAGGGTTATACATCGTTGGAAAGAACAAGCTAGGAGCTTTCAACCAAGCTATAAATAATTTATGCAACAAAAGAAATGTGAAAGATAAATGCAACTGTACATGAAGAATACAAAATCATCAGCAATATTGCCAGTGATATATTTCCTGGAAGAGTCAATTTTAAGTTCCTTTCCTAAGCCTCTATCAATGAGAGTTATACATCGTTGGAAAGAACAAGCTAAGAGCTTCCAATCAAGCTACAAATGATTTATGCAACAAAAGAAATGTGAAAGTTAAATGCAACTGTACATGAAAAATACAAAATCATCAACAATATTGCCAGTGACATATTTCCTGAAAGAGTCAATTTTAAGTTCCTTCCCTAAGACTCTATCAGTGAGAGTTATACATCGTTGGAAAGAACAAGCTAGAAGCTTTCAACCAAACTATAAATGATTTATGCAACAAAAGAAATGTGAAAGATAAATGCAACTGTATACGAAAAATACAAAATCATCAACAATATTCCCAGTGACATATTTCCCAGGTGAGTCAATTTTAAGTTCCGTTCCTAAGTCTCTATCAAGGAGAGTTATACATCGTTGGAAAGAACAAGCTAAGGGCTTTCAATCAAGCTATAAACGTTTTATGCAACAAAAAAAAAATGTGAAAGGTAAATGCAACTGTACATGAAGAATACAAAATCATCAACAATATTGCCAGTGACATATTTCCTGGAAGAGTCAATTTTAAGTTCCTTTCCTAAGCCTCTTTCAACGAGAGCTTTACATAGCTGGAAAGAACAAGCAAAGAGCTTTCAACCAAGCTGTAAACGATTTATGCAACATAAGAAATGTGAAAGTTAAATGCAACTGTACATGAAAAATACAAAATCATCAACAATATTGCCAGTAACATATTTCCTAGATGAGTCAATTTTAAGTTCCTTTCCTAAACCTCTATCAAGGAGAGTTATACATCGTTGGAAAGAACAAGCTAAGGGCTTTCAATCAAGCTATAAACGTTTTATGCAACAAAAGAAATGTGAAAGATAAATGCAACTGTACATGAAGAATACAAAATCATCAACAATATTGCCAGTGACATATTTCCTGGAAGAGTCAATTTTAAGTTCCTTCCCTAAGCCTCTATAAATGAGAGTTATACATCGTTGGAAAGAACAAGCTAGGAGCTTTCAACCATGCTATAAATGATTTATGCAACAAAAGAAATGTGAAAGTTAAATGCAACTGTATATGAAAAATACAAAATCATCAACAATATTCCCAGTGACATATTTCCTGAAAGAGTCAATTTTAAGTTCCTTTCCTAAGCCTCTTTCAACGAGAGCTTTACATAGCTGGAAAGAACAAGCAAAGAGCTTTCAACCAAGCTATAAATGATTTATGCAACATAAGAAATGTGAAAGTTAAATGCAACTGTACATGAAAAATACAAAATCATCAACAATATTGCCAGTAACATATTTCCTAGATGAGTCAATTTTAAGTTACTTTCCTAAACCTCTTTCAACGAGGGCTTTACATAGCTGGAAAGAACAAGCAAAGAGCTTTCAACCAAGCTATAACTGATTTATGCAACATAAGAAATGTGAAAGTTAAATGCAACTGTACATGAAAAATACAAAATCATCAACAATATTGCCAGTGAGATATTTCCTGAAAGAGTCAATTTTAAGTTCCTTCCCTAAGACTCTATCAGTGAGAGTTATACATCGTTGGAAAGAACAAGCTAGGAGCTTTCAACTAAGCTATAAATGGTTTATGCAACAAAAGAAATGTGAAAGATAAATGCAACTGTATATGAAAAATACAAAATCATCAACAATATTCCTAGTGACATATTTCCCAGGTGAGTCAATTTTAAGTTCCGTTCCTAAGTCTCTATCAATGAGAGTTATACATCGTTGGAAAGAACAAGCTAGAAGCTCTCAACCAAGCTATAAATGATTTATGCAACAAAAGAAATGTGAAAGATAAATGCAACTGTATATGAAAAATACAAAATCATCAACAATATTCCCAGTGACATATTTCCCAGGTGAGTCAATTTTAAGTTCCGTTCCTAAGTCTCTATCAAGGAGAGTTAGACATCGTTGGAAAGAACAAGCTAAGGGCTTTCAATCTAGCTATAAACGTTTTATGCAACAAAAAAAATGTGAAAGGTAAATGCAACTGTACATGAAGAATACAAAATCATCAACAATATTGCCAGTGACATATTTCCTGGAAGAGTCAATTTTAAGTTCCTTTCCTAAGCCTCTTTCAACGAGAGCTTTACATAGGTGGAAAGACCAAGCAAAGAGCTTTCAACCAAGCTGTAAACGATTTATGCAACATAAGAAATGTGAAAGTTAAATGCAACTGTACATGAAAAATACAAAATCATCAACAATATTCCCAGTGACATATTTCCTGAAAGAGTCAATTTTAAGTTCCTTTCCTAAGCCTCTTTCAACGAGAGCTTTACATAGCTGGAAAGAACAAGCAAAGAGCTTTCAACCAAGCTATAAATGATTTATGCAACATAAGAAATGTGAAAGTTAAATGCAACTGTACATGAAAAATACAAAATCATCAACAATATTGCCAGCAACATATTTCCTAGATGAGTCAATTTTAAGTTCCTTTCGTAAACCTCTTTCAACGAGGGCTTTACATAGCTGGAAAGACCAAGCAAAGAGCTTTCAACCAAGCTGTAAACGATTTATGCAACATAAGAAATGTGAAAGTTAAATGCAACTGTACATGAAAAATACAAAATCATCAACAATATTCCCAGTGACATATTTCCTGAAAGAGTCAATTTTAAGTTCCTTTCCTAAGCCTCTTTCAACGAGAGCTTTACATAGCTGGAAAGAACAAGCAAAGAGCTTTCAACCAAGCTATAAATGATTTATGCAACATAAGAAATGTGAAAGATAAATGCAACTGTACATGAAGAATACAAAATCATCAACAATATTGCCAGTGACATATTTCCTGGAAGAGTCAATTTTAAGTTCCTTCCCTAAGCCTCTATAAATGAGAGTTATACATCGTTGGAAAGAACAAGCTAGGAGCTTTCAACCATGCTATAAATGATTTATGCAACAAAAGAAATGTGAAAGTTAAATGCAACTGTATATGAAAAATACAAAATCATCAACAATATTCCCAGTGACATATTTCCTGAAAGAGTCAATTTTAAGTTCCTTTCCTAAGCCTCTTTCAACGAGAGCTTTACATAGCTGGAAAGAACAAGCAAAGAGCTTTCAACCAAGCTATAAATGATTTATGCAACATAAGAAATGTGAAAGTTAAATGCAACTGTACATGAAAAATACAAAATCATCAACAATATTGCCAGTAACATATTTCCTAGATGAGTCAATTTTAAGTTCCTTTCCTAAACCTCTTTCAACGAGAGCTTTACATAGCTGGAAAGAACAAGCAAAGAGCTTTCAACCAAGCTATAACTGATTTATGCAACATAAGAAATGTGAAAGTTAAATGCAACTGTACATGAAAAATACAAAATCATCAACAATATTGCCAGTGACATATTTCCTGAAAGAGTCAATTTTAAGTTCCTTCCCTAAGACTCTATCAGTGAGAGTTATACATCGTTGGAAAGAAAAAGCTAGGAGCTTTCAACTAAGCTATAAATGATTTATGCAACAAAAGAAATGTGAAAGATAAATGCAACTGTATATGAAAAATACAAAATCATCAACAATATTCCTAGTGACATATTTCCCAGGTGAGTCAATTTTAAGTTCCGTTCCTAAGTCTCTATCAAGGAGAGTTATACATCGTTGGAAAGAACAAGCTAAGGGCTTTCAATCGAGCTCTAAACGTTTTATGCAACAAAAGAAATGTGAAAGATAAATGCAACTGTACATGAAGAATACAAAATCATCAACAATATTGCCAGTGACATATTTCCTGGAAGAGTCAATTTTAAGTTCCTTCCCTAAGACTCTATCAATGAGAGTTATACATCGTTGGAAAGAACAAGCTAGGAGCTTTCAACCAAGCTATAAATGATTTATGCAACAAAAGAAATGTGAAAGTTAAATGCAACTGTATATGAAAAATACAAAATCATCAACAATATTGCCAGTGACATATTTCCTGAAAGAGTCAATTTTAAGTTCCTTCCCTAAGACTCTATCAGTGAGAGTTATACATCGTTGGAAAGAACAAGCTAGGAGCTTTCAACTAAGCTATAAATGGTTTATGCAACAAGAGAAATGTGAAAGATAAATGCAACTGTATATGAAAAATACAAAATCATCAACAATATTCCTAGTGACATATTTCCCAGGTGAGTCAATTTTAAGTTCCGTTCCTAAGTCTCTATCAAGGAGAGTTATACATCGTTGGAAAGAACAAGCTAAGGGCTTTCAATCAAGCTATAAACGTTTTATGCAACAAAAGAAATGTGAAAGATAAATGCAACTGTACATGAAGAATACAAAATCATCAACAATATTGCCAGTGACATATTTCCTGAAAGAGTCAATTTTAAGTTCCTTTCCTAAGCCTCTATCAATGAGAGTTATACATCGTTGGAAAGAACAAGCTAAGAGCTTCCACTCAAGCTATAACTGATTTATGCAACGTAAGAAATGTGAAAGTTAAATGCAACTGTACATGAAAAATACAAAATCATCAACAATATTGCCAGTAACATATTTCCTAGATGAGTCAATTTTAAGTTCCTTTCCTAAACCTCTTTCAAAGAGGGCTTTACATAGCTGGAAAGAACAAGCAAAGAGCTTTCAACCAAGCTATAAATGATTTATGCAACATAAGAAATGTGAAAGTTAAATGCAACTGTACATGAAAAATACAAAATCATCAACAATATTCCTAGTGACATATTTCCCAGGTGAGTCAATTTTAAGTTCCGTTCCTAAGTCTCTATCAAGGAGAGTTATACATCGTTGGAAAGAACAAGCTAAGGGCTTGCAATCAAGCTATAAACGTTTTATGCAACAAAAGAAATGTGAAAGATAAATGCAACTGTACATGAAGAATACAAAATCATCAACAATATTGCCAGTGACATATTTCCTGGAAGAGTCAATTTTAAGCTCCTTCCCTAAGACTCTATCAATGAGAGTTATACATCGTTGGAAAGAACAAGCTAGGAGCTTTCAACCAAGCTATAAATGATTTATGCAACAAAAGAAATGTGAAAGATAAATGCAACTGTATATGAAAAATACAAAATCATCAACAATATTCCTAGTGACATATTTCCCAGGTGAGTCAATTTTAAGTGCCGTTCCTAAGTCTCTATCAAGGAGAGTTATACATCGTTGGAAAGAACAAGCTAAGGGCTTTCAATCAAGCTATAAACGTTTTATGCAACAAAAGAAATGTGAAAGATAAATGCAACTGTACATGAAGAATACAAAATCATCAACAATATTGCCAGTGACATATTTCCTGGAAGAGTCAATTTTAAGTTCCTTCCCTAAGACTCTATCAACGAGAGTTATACATCGTTGGAAAGAACAAGCTAGGAGCTTTCAACCAAGCTATAAATGATTTATGCAACAAAAGAAATGTGAAAGTTAAATGCAACTGTATATGAAAAATACAAAATCATCAACAATATTGCCAGTGACATATTTCCTGAAAGAGTCAATTTTAAGTTCCTTTCCTAAGCCTCTATCAATGAGAGTTATACATCGTTGGAAAGAACAAGCTAAGAGCTTCCACTCAAGCTATAATTGATTTATGCAACGTAAGAAATGTGAAAGTTAAATGCAACTGTACATGAAAAATACAAAATCATCAACAATATTGCCAGTAACATATTTCCTAGATGAGTCAATTTTAAGTTCCTTTCCTAAACCTCTTTCAAAGAGGGCTTTACATAGCTGGAAAGAACAAGCAAAGAGCTTTCAACCAAGCTATAAATGATTTATGCAACATAAGAAATGTGAAAGTTAAATGCAACTGTACATGAAAAATACAAAATCATCAACAATATTGCCAGTGACATATTTCCTGAAAGAGTCAATTTTAAGTTCCTTCCCTAAGACTCTATCAGTGAGAGTTATACATCGTTGGAAAGAAAAAGCTAGGAGCTTTCAACTAAGCTATAAATGATTTATGCAACAAAAGAAATGTGAAAGATAAATGCAACTGTATATGAAAAATACAAAATCATCAACAATATTCCTAGTGACATATTTCCCAGGTGAGTCAATTTTAAGTTCCGTTCCTAAGTCTCTATCAAGGAGAGTTATACATCGTTGGAAAGAACAAGCTAAGGGCTTTCAATCAAGCTATAAACGTTTTATGCAACAAAAGAAATGTGAAAGATAAATGCAACTGTACATGAAGAATACAAAATCATCAACAATATTGCCAGTGACATATTTCCTGGAAGAGTCAATTTTAAGTTCCTTCCCTAAGACTCTATCAACGAGAGTTATACATCGTTGGAAAGAACAAGCTAGGAGCTTTCAACCAAGCTATAAATGATTTATGCAACAAAAGAAATGTGAAAGTTAAATGCAACTGTATATGAAAAATACAAAATCATCAACAATATTGCCAGTGACATATTTCCTGAAAGAGTCAATTTTAAGTTCCTTTCCTAAGCCTCTATCAATGAGAGTTATACATCGTTGGAAAGAACAAGCTAAGAGCTTCCACTCAAGCTATAACTGATTTATGCAACGTAAGAAATGTGAAAGTTAAATGCAACTGTACATGAAAAATACAAAATCATCAACAATATTCCTAGTGACATATTTCCCAGGTGAGTCAATTTTAAGTTCCGTTCCTAAGTCTCTATCAAGGAGAGTTATACATCGTTGGAAAGAACAAGCTAAGGGCTTGCAATCAAGCTATAAACGTTTTATGCAACAAAAGAAATGTGAAAGATAAATGCAACTGTACATGAAGAATACAAAATCATCAACAATATTGCCAGTGACATATTTCCTGGAAGAGTCAATTTTAAGCTCCTTCCCTAAGACTCTATCAATGAGAGTTATACATCGTTGGAAAGAACAAGCTAGGAGCTTTCAACCAAGCTATAAATGATTTATGCAACAAAAGAAATGTGAAAGATAAATGCAACTGTATATGAAAAATACAAAATCATCAACAATATTCCTAGTGACATATTTCCCAGGTGAGTCAATTTTAAGTTCCGTTCCTAAGTCTCTATCAAGGAGAGTTATACATCGTTGGAAAGAACAAGCTAAGGGCTTTCAATCAAGCTATAAACGTTTTATGCAACAAAAGAAATGTGAAAGATAAATGCAACTGTACATGAAGAATACAAAATCATCAACAATATTGCCAGTGACATATTTCCTGGAAGAGTCAATTTTAAGTTCCTTCCCCAAGACTCTATCAACGAGAGTTATACATCGTTGGAAAGAACAAGCTAGGAGCTTTCAACCAAGCTATAAATGATTTATGCAACAAAAGAAATGTGAAAGTTAAATGCAACTGTATATGAAAAATACAAAATCATCAACAATATTGCCAGTGACATATTTCCTGAAAGAGTCAATTTTAAGTTCCTTTCCTAAGCCTCTATCAATGAGAGTTATACATCGTTGGAAAGAACAAGCTAAGAGCTTCCACTCAAGCTATAACTGATTTATGCAACGTAAGAAATGTGAAAGTTAAATGCAACTGTACATGAAAAATACAAAATCATCAACAATATTGCCAGTAACATATTTCCTAGATGAGTCAATTTTAAGTTCCTTTCCTAAACCTCTTTCAAAGAGGGCTTTACATAGCTGGAAAGAAAAAGCAAAGAGCTTTCAACCAAGCTATAAATGATTTATGCAACATAAGAAATGTGAAAGTTAAATGCAACTGTACATGAAAAATACAAAATCATCAACAATATTCCTAGTGACATATTTCCCAGGTGAGTCAATTTTAAGTTCCGTTCCTAAGTCTCTATCAAGGAGAGTTATACATCGTTGGAAAGAACAAGCTAAGGGCTTGCAATCAAGCTATAAACGTTTTATGCAACAAAAGAAATGTGAAAGATAAATGCAACTGTACATGAAGAATACAAAATCATCAACAATATTGCCAGTGACATATTTCCTGGAAGAGTCAATTTTAAGCTCCTTCCCTAAGACTCTATCAATGAGAGTTATACATCGTTGGAAAGAACAAGCTAGGAGCTTTCAACCAAGCTATAAATGATTTATGCAACAAAAGAAATGTGAAAGTTAAATGCAACTGTATATGAAAAACACAAAATCATCAACAATATTGCCAGTGACATATTTCCTGAAAGAGTCAATTTTAAGTTCCTTTCCTAAGCCTCTATCAATGAGAGTTATACATCGTTGGAAAGAACAAGCTAAGAGCTTCCACTCAAGCTATAACTGATTTATGCAATAAAAGAAATGTGAAAGTTAAATGCATCTGTATATGAAAAATAAAAAATCATCAACAATATTGCCAGTGACATATTTCCTGGAAGAGTCAATTTTAAGTTCCTTCCCTAAGACTCTATCAATGAGAGTTATACATCGTTGGAAAGAACAAGCTAGGAGCTTTCAACCAAGCTATAAATAATTTATGCAACAAAAGAAATGTGAAAGATAAATGCAACTGTACATGAAGAATACAAAATCATCAACAATATTGCCAGTAACATATTTCCTAGATGAGTCAATTTTAAGTTCCTTTCCTAAACCTCTTTCAAAGAGGGCTTTACATAGCTGGAAAGAACAAGCAAAGAGCTTTCAACCAAGCTTTAAATGATTTATGCAACATAAGAAATGTGAAAGTTAAATGCAACTGTACATGAAAAATACAAAATCATCAACAATATTCCTAGTGACATATTTCCCAGGTGAGTCAATTTTAAGTTCCGTTCCTAAGTCTCTATCAAGGAGAGTTATACATCGTTGGAAAGAACAAGCTAAGGGCTTTCAATCAAGCTATAAACGTTTTATGCAACAAAAGAAATGTGAAAGATAAATGCAACTGTACATGAAGAATACAAAATCATCAACAATATTGCCAGTGACATATTTCCTGGAAGAGTCAATTTTAAGCTCCTTCCCTAAGACTCTATCAATGAGAGTTATACATCGTTGGAAAGAACAAGCTAAGAGCTTCCACTCAAGCTATAACTGATTTATGCAACGTAAGAAATGTGAAAGTTAAATGCAACTGTACATGAAAAATACAAAATCATCAACAATATTGCCAGTAACATATTTCCTAGATGAGTCAATTTTAAGTTCCTTTCCTAAACCTCTTTCAAAGAGGGCTTTACATAGCTGGAAAGAACAAGCAAAGAGCTTTCAACCAAGCTTTAAATGATTTATGCAACATAAGAAATGTGAAAGTTAAATGCAACTGTACATGAAAAATACAAAATCATCAACAATATTCCTAGTGACATATTTCCCAGGTGAGTCAATTTTAAGTTCCGTTCCTAAGTCTCTATCAAGGAGAGTTATACATCGTTGGAAAGAACAAGCTAAGGGCTTTCAATCAAGCTATAAACGTTTTATGCAACAAAAGAAATGTGAAAGATAAATGCAACTGTACATGAAGAATACAAAATCATCAACAATATTGCCAGTGACATATTTCCTGGACGAGTCAATTTTAAGCTCCTTCCCTAAGACTCTATCAATGAGAGTTATACATCGTTGGAAAGAACAAGCTAGGAGCTTTCAACCAAGCTATAAATGATTTATGCAACAAAAGAAATGTGAAAGATAAATGCAACTGTATATGAAAAATACAAAATCATCAACAATATTCCTAGTGACATATTTCCCAGGTGAGTCAATTTTAAGTTCCGTTCCTAAGTCTCTATCAAGGAGAGTTATACATCGTTGGAAAGAACAAGCTAAGGGCTTTCAATCAAGCTATAAACGTTTTATGCAACAAAAGAAATGTGAAAGATAAATGCAACTGTACATGAAGAATACAAAATCATCAACAATATTGCCAGTGACATATTTCCTGGAAGAGTCAATTTTAAGTTCCTTCCCCAAGACTCTATCAACGAGAGTTATACATCGTTGGAAAGAACAAGCTAGGAGCTTTCAACCAAGCTATAAATGATTTATGCAACAAAAGAAATGTGAAAGTTAAATGCAACTGTATATGAAAAATACAAAATCATCAACAATATTGCCAGTGACATATTTCCTGAAAGAGTCAATTTTAAGTTCCTTTCCTAAGCCTCTATCAATGAGAGTTATACATCGTTGGAAAGAACAAGCTAAGAGCTTCCACTCAAGCTATAACTGATTTATGCAACGTAAGAAATGTGAAAGTTAAATGCAACTGTACATGAAAAATACAAAATCATCAACAATATTGCCAGTAACATATTTCCTAGATGAGTCAATTTTAAGTTCCTTTCCTAAACCTCTTTCAAAGAGGGCTTTACATAGCTGGAAAGAACAAGCAAAGAGCTTTCAACCAAGCTATAAATGATTTATGCAACATAAGAAATGTGAAAGTTAAATGCAACTGTACATGAAAAATACAAAATCATCAACAATATTCCTAGTGACATATTTCCCAGGTGAGTCAATTTTAAGTTCCGTTCCTAAGTCTCTATCAAGGAGAGTTATACATCGTTGGAAAGAACAAGCTAAGGGCTTGCAATCAAGCTATAAACGTTTTATGCAACAAAAGAAATGTGAAAGATAAATGCAACTGTACATGAAGAATACAAAATCATCAACAATATTGCCAGTGACATATTTCCTGGAAGAGTCAATTTTAAGCTCCTTCCCTAAGACTCTATCAATGAGAGTTATACATCGTTGGAAAGAACAAGCTAGGAGCTTTCAACCAAGCTATAAATGATTTATGCAACAAAAGAAATGTGAAAGTTAAATGCAACTGTATATGAAAAACACAAAATCATCAACAATATTGCCAGTGACATATTTCCTGAAAGAGTCAATTTTAAGTTCCTTTCCTAAGCCTCTATCAATGAGAGTTATACATCGTTGGAAAGAACAAGCTAAGAGCTTCCACTCAAGCTATAACTGATTTATGCAATAAAAGAAATGTGAAAGTTAAATGCAACTGTATATGAAAAATAAAAAATCATCAACAATATTGCCAGTGACATATTTCCTGGAAGAGTCAATTTTAAGTTCCTTCCCTAAGACTCTATCAATGAGAGTTATACATCGTTGGAAAGAACAAGCTAGGAGCTTTCAACCAAGCTATAAATAATTTATGCAACAAAAGAAATGTGAAAGATAAATGCAACTGTACATGAAGAATACAAAATCATCAACAATATTGCCAGTGACATATTTCCTGGAAGAGTCAATTTTAAGTTCCTTTCCTAAGCCTCTATCAATGAGAGTTATACATCGTTGGAAAGAACAAGCTAAGAGCTTCCAACCAAGCTGTAAGTCGTTGATGCAGCAAAAGAAATGTGAAAGTTAAGTGCAACTGTATATGAAAAATACAAAATCATCAACAATATTGCCAGTGACATATTTCCTGAAAGAGTCAATTTTAAGTTCCTTTCCTAAGCCTCTATCAATGAGAGTTATACATCGTTGGAAAGAACAAGCTAAGAGCTTCCACTCAAGCTATAATTGATTTATGCAACGTAAGAAATGTGAAAGTTAAATGCAACTGTACATGAAAAATACAAAATCATCAACAATATTGCCAGTAACATATTTCCTAGATGAGTCAATTTTAAGTTCCTTTCCTAAACCTCTTTCAAAGAGGGCTTTACATAGCTGGAAAGAACAAGCAAAGAGCTTTCAACCAAGCTATAAATGATTTATGCAACATAAGAAATGTGAAAGTTAAATGCAACTGTACATGAAAAATACAAAATCATCAACAATATTCCTAGTGACATATTTCCCAGGTGAGTCAATTTTAAGTTCCGTTCCTAAGTCTCTATCAAGGAGAGTTATACATCGTTGGAAAGAACAAGCTAAGGGCTTTCAATCAAGCTATAAACGTTTTATGCAACAAAAGAAATGTGAAAGATAAATGCAACTGTACATGAAGAATACAAAATCATCAACAATATTGCCAGTGACATATTTCCTGGAAGAGTCAATTTTAAGCTCCTTCCCTAAGACTCTATCAATGAGAGTTATACATCGTTGGAAAGAACAAGCTAGGAGCTTTCAACCAAGCTATAAATGATTTATGCAACAAAAGAAATGTGAAAGATAAATGCAACTGTATATGAAAAATACAAAATCATCAACAATATTCCCAGTGACATATTTCCCAGGTGAGTCAATTTTAAGTTCCGTTCCTAAGTCTCTATCAAGGAGAGTTATACATCGTTGGAAAGAACAAGCTAAGGGCTTTCAATCAAGCTATAAACGTTTTATGCAACAAAAGAAATGTGAAAGATAAATGCAACTGTACATGAAGAATACAAAATCATCAACAATATTGCCAGTGACATATTTCCTGGAAGAGTCAATTTTAAGTTCCTTCCCCAAGACTCTATCAACGAGAGTTATACATCGTTGGAAAGAACAAGCTAGGAGCTTTCAACCAAGCTATAAATGATTTATGCAACAAAAGAAATGTGAAAGTTAAATGCAACTGTATATGAAAAATACAAAATCATCAACAATATTGCCAGTGACATATTTCCTGAAAGAGTCAATTTTAAGTTCCTTTCCTAAGCCTCTATCAATGAGAGTTATACATCGTTGGAAAGAACAAGCTAAGAGCTTCCACTCAAGCTATAACTGATTTATGCAACGTAAGAAATGTGAAAGTTAAATGCAACTGTACATGAAAAATACAAAATCATCAACAATATTGCCAGTAACATATTTCCTAGATGAGTCAATTTTAAGTTCCTTTCCTAAACCTCTTTCAAAGAGGGCTTTACATAGCTGGAAAGAACAAGCAAAGAGCTTTCAACCAAGCTATAAATGATTTATGCAGCATAAGAAATGTGAAAGTTAAATGCAACTGTACATGAAAAATACAAAATCATCAACAATATTCCTAGTGACATATTTCCCAGGTGAGTCAATTTTAAGTTCCGTTCCTAAGTCTCTATCAAGGAGAGTTATACATCGTTGGAAAGAACAAGCTAAGGGCTTGCAATCAAGCTATAAACGTTTTATGCAACAAAAGAAATGTGAAAGATAAATGCAACTGTACATGAAGAGTACAAAATCATCAACAATATTGCCAGTGACATATTTCCTGGAAGAGTCAATTTTAAGCTCCTTCCCTAAGACTCTATCAATGAGAGTTATACATCGTTGGAAAGAACAAGCTAGGAGCTTTCAACCAAGCTATAAATGATTTATGCAACAAAAGAAATGTGAAAGTTAAATGCAACTGTATATGAAAAACACAAAATCATCAACAATATTGCCAGTGACATATTTCCTGAAAGAGTCAATTTTAAGTTCCTTTCCTAAGCCTCTATCAATGAGAGTTATACATCGTTGGAAAGAACAAGCTAAGAGCTTCCACTCAAGCTATAACTGATTTATGCAATAAAAGAAATGTGAAAGTTAAATGCAACTGTATATGAAAAATAAAAAATCATCAACAATATTGCCAGTGACATATTTCCTGGAAGAGTCAATTTTAAGTTCCTTCCCTAAGACTCTATCAATGAGAGTTATACATCGTTGGAAAGAACAAGCTAGGAGCTTTCAACCAAGCTATAAATAATTTATGCAACAAAAGAAATGTGAAAGATAAATGCAACTGTACATGAAGAATACAAAATCATCAACAATATTGCCAGTGACATATTTCCTGGAAGAGTCAATTTTAAGTTCCTTTCCTAAGCCTCTATCAATGAGAGTTATACATCGTTGGAAAGAACAAGCTAAGAGCTTCCAACCAAGCTGTAAGTCGTTGATGCAGCAAAAGAAATGTGAAAGTTAAGTGCAACTGTATATGAAAAATACAAAATCATCAACAATATTGCCAGTGACATATTTCCTGAAAGAGTCAATTTTAAGTTCCTTTCCGAAGCCTCTATCAATGAGAGTTATACATCGTTGGAAAGAACAAGCTAAGAGCTTCCACTCAAGCTATAATTGATTTATGCAACGTAAGAAATGTGAAAGTTAAATGCAACTGTACATGAAAAATACAAAATCATCAACAATATTGCCAGTAACATATTTCCTAGATGAGTCAATTTTAAGTTCCTTTCCTAAACCTCTTTCAAAGAGGGCTTTACATAGCTGGAAAGAACAAGCAAAGAGCTTTCAACCAAGCTATAAATGATTTATGCAACATAAGAAATGTGAAAGTTAAATGCAACTGTACATGAAAAATACAAAATCATCAACAATATTCCTAGTGACATATTTCCCAGGTGAGTCAATTTTAAGTTCCGTTCCTAAGTCTCTATCAAGGAGAGTTATACATCGTTGGAAAGAACAAGCTAAGGGCTTTCAATCAAGCTATAAACGTTTTATGCAACAAAAGAAATGTGAAAGATAAATGCAACTGTACATGAAGAATACAAAATCATCAACAATATTGCCAGTGACATATTTCCTGGAAGAGTCAATTTTAAGCTCCTTCCCTAAGACTCTATCAATGAGAGTTATACATCGTTGGAAAGAACAAGCTAGGAGCTTTCAACCAAGCTATAAATGATTTATGCAACAAAAGAAATGTGAAAGATAAATGCAACTGTATATGAAAAATACAAAATCATCAACAATATTCCTAGTGACATATTTCCCAGGTGAGTCAATTTTAAGTTCCGTTCCTAAGTCTCTATCAAGGAGAGTTATACATCGTTGGAAAGAACAAGCTAAGGGTTTTCAATCAAGCTATAAACGTTTTATGCAACAAAAGAAATGTGAAAGATAAATGCAACTGTACATGAAGAATACAAAATCATCAACAATATTGCCAGTGACATATTTCCTGGAAGAGTCAATTTTAAGTTCCTCTATCAACGAGAGTTATACATCGTTGGAAAGAACAAGCTAGGAGCTTTCAACCAAGCTATAAATGATTTATGCAACAAAAGAAATGTGAAAGTTAAATGCAACTGTATATGAAAAATACAAAATCATCAACAATATTGCCAGTGACATATTTCCTGAAAGAGTCAATTTTAAGTTCCTTTCCTAAGCCTCTATCAATGAGAGTTATACATCGTTGGAAAGAACAAGCTAAGAGCTTCTACTCAAGCTATAACTGATTTATGCAACGTAAGAAATGTGAAAGTTAAATGCAACTGTACATGAAAAATACAAAATCATCAACAATATTGCCAGTAACATATTTCCGAGATGAGTCAATTTTAAGTTCCTTTCCTAAACCTCTTTCAAAGAGGGCTTTACATAGCTGGAAAGAACAAGCAAAGAGCTTTCAACCAAGCTATAAATGATTTATGCAACATAAGAAATGTGAAAGTTAAATGCAACTGTACATGAAAAATACAAAATCATCAACAATATTCCTAGTGACATATTTCCCAGGTGAGTCAATTTTAAGTTCCGTTCCTAAGTCTCTATCAAGGAGAGTTATACATCGTTGGAAAGAACAAGCTAAGGGCTTGCAATCAAGCTATAAACGTTTTATGCAACAAAAGAAATGTGAAAGATAAATGCAACTGTACATGAAGAATACAAAATCATCAACAATATTGCCAGTGACATATTTCCTGGAAGAGTCAATTTTAAGCTCCTTCCCTAAGACTCTATCAATGAGAGTTATACATCGTTGGAAAGAACAAGCTAGGAGCTTTCAACCAAGCTATAAATGATTTATGCAACAAAAGAAATGTGAAAGTTAAATGCAACTGTATATGAAAAACACAAAATCATCAACAATATTGCCAGTGACATATTTCCTGAAAGAGTCAATTTTAAGTTCCTTTCCTAAGCCTCTATCAATGAGAGTTATACATCGTTGGAAAGAACAAGCTAAGAGCTTCCACTCAAGCTATAACTGATTTATGCAATAAAAGAAATGTGAAAGTTAAATGCAACTGTATATGAAAAATAAAAAATCATCAACAATATTGCCAGTGACATATTTCCTGGAAGAGTCAATTTTAAGTTCCTTCCCTAAGACTCTATCAATGAGAGTTATACATCGTTGGAAAGAACAAGCTAGGAGCTTTCAACCAAGCTATAAATAATTTATGCAACAAAAGAAATGTGAAAGATAAATGCAACTGTACATGAAGAATACAAAATCATCAACAATATTGCCAGTGACATATTTCCTGGAAGAGTCAATTTTAAGTTCCTTTCCTAAGCCTCTATCAATGAAAGTTATACATCGTTGGAAAGAACAAGCTAAGAGCTTCCAACCAAGCTGTAAGTCGTTGATGCAGCAAAAGAAATGTGAAAGTTAAGTGCAACTGTATATGAAAAATACAAAATCATCAACAATATTGCCAGTGACATATTTCCTGAAAGAGTCAATTTTAAGTTCCTTTCCTAAGCCTCTATCAATGAGAGTTATACATCGTTGGAAAGAACAAGCTAAGAGCTTCCACTCAAGCTATAATTGATTTATGCAACGTAAGAAATGTGAAAGTTAAATGCAACTGTACATGAAAAATACAAAATCATCAACAATATTGACAGTAACATATTTCCTAGATGAGTCAATTTTAAGTTCCTTTCCTAAACCTCTTTCAAAGAGGGCTTTACATAGCTGGAAAGAACAAGCAAAGAGCTTTCAACCAAGCTATAAATGATTTATGCAACATAAGAAATGTGAAAGTTAAATGCAACTGTACATGAAAAATACAAAATCATCAACAATATTCCTAGTGACATATTTCCCAGGTGAGTCAATTTTAAGTTCCGTTCCTAAGTCTCTATCAAGGAGAGTTATACATCGTTGGAAAGAACGAGCTAAGGGCTTTCAATCAAGCTATAAACGTTTTATGCAACAAAAGAAATGTGAAAGATAAATGCAACTGTACATGAAGAATACAAAATCATCAACAATATTGCCAGTGACATATTTCCTGGAAGAGTCAATTTTAAGCTCCTTCCCTAAGACTCTATCAATGAGAGTTATACATCGTTGGAAAGAACAAGCTAGGAGCTTTCAACCAAGCTATAAATGATTTATGCAACAAAAGAAATGTGAAATTTAAATGCAACTGTATATGAAAAACACAAAATCATCAACAATATTGCCAGTGACATATTTCCTGAAAGAGTCAATTTTAAGTTCCTTTGCTAAGCCTCTATCAGTGAGAGTTATACGTCGTTGGAAACAACAAGCTAAGAGCATTCAATCAAGCAATAAGTCGTTTATGCAGCAAAAGAAAAGTGAAAGTTAAATGCAACTGTATATGAAAAATATAAAATCATCTACAATATTCCCAGTGACATATTTCCCAGGTGAGTCAATCTTAAGTTCCTTCCCTAAGACTCTATCAATGAGAGTTATACATCGTTGGAAAGAACAAGCTAGGAGCTTTCAACCAAGCTATAAATAATTTATGCAACAAAAGAAATGTGAAAGATAAATGCAACTGTACATGAAGAATACAAAATCATCAACAATATTGCCAGTGACATATTTCCTGGAAGAGTCAATTTTAAGTTCCTTTCCTAAGCCTCTATCAATGAGAGTTATACATCGTTGGAAAGAACAAGCTAAGAGCTTCCAACCAAGCTGTAAGTCGTTGATGCAGCAAAAGAAATGTGAAAGTTAAATGCAACTGTATATGAAAAATATAAAATCATCTACAATATTCCCAGTGACATATTTCCCAGGTGAGTCAATCTTAAGTTCCTTCCCTAAGACTCTATCAATGAGAGTTATACATCGTTGGAAAGAACAAGCTAGGAGCTTTCAACCAAGCTATAAACGATTTATGCAACAAAAGAAATGTGAAAGTTAAATGCAACTGTATATGAAAAATATAAAATCATCAACAATATTGCCAGTGACATATTTCCTGAAAGAGTCAATTTTAAGTTCCTTTCCTAAGCCTCTATCAATGAGAGTTATACATCGTTGGAAAGAACAAGCTAAGAGCTTCCACTCAAGCTATAACTGATTTATGCAACGTAAGAAATGTGAAAGTTAAATGCAACTGTACATGAAAAATACAAAATCATCAACAATATTGCCAGTAACATATTTCCTAGATGAGTCAATTTTAAGTTCCTTTCCTAAACCTCTTTCAAAGAGGGCTTTACATAGCTGGAAAGAACAAGCAAAGAGCTTTCAACCAAGCTATAAATGATTTATGCAACATAAGAAATGTGAAAGTTAAATGCAACTGTACATGAAAAATACAAAATCATCAACAATATTCCTAGTGACATATTTCCCAGGTGAGTCAATCTTAAGTTCCTTCCCTAAGACTCTATCAATGAGAGTTATACATCGTTGGAAAGAACAAGCTAGGAGCTTTCAACCAAGCTATAAACGATTTATGCAACAAAAGAAATGTGAAAGTTAAATGCAACTGTATATGAAAAATATAAAATCATCAACAATATTGCCAGTGACATATTTCCTGAAAGAGTCAATTTTAAGTTCCTTTCCTAAGCCTCTATCAATGAGAGTTATACATCGTTGGAAAGAACAAGCTAAGAGCTTCCACTCAAGCTATAACTGATTTATGCAACGTAAGAAATGTGAAAGTTAAATGCAACTGTACATGAAGAATACAAAATCATCAACAATATTGCCAGTGACATATTTCCTGGAAGAGTCAATTTTAAGCTCCTTCCCTAAGACTCTATCAATGAGAGTTATACATCGTTGGAAAGAACAAGCTAGGAGCTTTCAACCAAGCTATAAATGATTTATGCAGCAAAAGAAATGTGAAAGTTAAATGCAACTGTATATGAAAAATACAAAATCATCAACAATATTGCCAGTGACATATTTCCTGAAAGAGTCAATTTTAAGTTCCTTCCCTAAGACTCTATCAGTGAGAGTTATACATCGTTGGAAAGAACAAGCTAGGAGCTTTCAACTAAGCTATAAATGGTTTATGCAACAAGAGAAATGTGAAAGATAAATGCAACTGTATATGAAAAATACAAAATCATCAACAATATTCCTAGTGACATATTTCCCAGGTGAGTCAATTTTAAGTTCCGTTCCTAAGTCTCTATCAAGGAGAGTTATACATCGTTGGAAAGAACAAGCTAAGGGCTTTCAATCAAGCTATAAACGTTTTATGCAACAAAAGAAATGTGAAAGATAAATGCAACTGTACATGAAGAATACAAAATCATCAACAATATTGCCAGTGACATATTTCCTGGAAGAGTCAATTTTAAGTTCCTTCCCTAAGACTCTATCAACGAGAGTTATACATCGTTGGAAAGAACAAGCTAGGAGCTTTCAACCAAGCTATAAATGATTTATGCAACAAAAGAAATGTGAAAGTTAAATGCAACTGTATATGAAAAATACAAAATCATCAACAATATTGCCAGTGATATATTTCCTGAAAGAGTCAATTTTAAGTTCCTTTCCTAAGCCTCTATCAATGAGAGTTATACATCGTTGGAAAGAACAAGCTAAGAGCTTCCACTCAAGCTATAACTGATTTATGCAACGTAAGAAATGTGAAAGTTAAATGCAACTGTACATGAAAAATACAAAATCATCAACAATATTGCCAGTAACATATTTCCTAGATGAGTCAATTTTAAGTTCCTTTCCTAAACCTCTTTCAAAGAGGGCTTTACATAGCTGGAAAGAACAAGCAAAGAGCTTTCAACCAAGCTATAAATGATTTATGCAACATAAGAAATGTGAAAGTTAAATGCAACTGTACATGAAAAATACAAAATCATCAACAATATTCCTAGTGACATATTTCCCAGGTGAGTCAATTTTAAGTTCCGTTCCTAAGTCTCTATCAAGGAGAGTTATACATCGTTGGAAAGAACAAGCTAAGGGCTTGCAATCAAGCTATAAACGTTTTATGCAACAAAAGAAATGTGAAAGATAAATGCAACTGTACATGAAGAATACAAAATCATCAACAATATTGCCAGTGACATATTTCCTGGAAGAGTCAATTTTAAGTTCCTTCCCTAAGACTCTATCAATGAGAGTTATACATCGTTGGAAAGAACAAGCTAGGAGCTTTCAACCAAGCTATAAATGATTTATGCAACAAAAGAAATGTGAAAGTTAAATGCAACTGTATATGAAAAACACAAAATCATCAACAATATTGCCAGTGACATATTTCCTGAAAGAGTCAATTTTAAGTTCCTTTCCTAAGCCTCTATCAATGAGAGTTATACATCGTTGGAAAGAACAAGCTAAGAGCTTCCACTCAAGCTATAACTGATTTATGCAATAAAAGAAATGTGAAAGTTAAATGCAACTGTATATGAAAAATAAAAAATCATCAACAATATTGCCAGTGACATATTTCCTGGAAGAGTCAATTTTAAGTTCCTTCCCTAAGACTCTATCAATGAGAGTTATACATCGTTGGAAAGAACAAGCTAGGAGCTTTCAACCAAGCTATAAATAATTTATGCAACAAAAGAAATGTGAAAGATAAATGCAACTGTACATGAAGAATACAAAATCATCAACAATATTGCCAGTGACATATTTCCTGGAAGAGTCAATTTTAAGTTCCTTTCCTAAGCCTCTATCAATGAGAGTTATACATCGTTGGAAAGAACAAGCTAAGAGCTTCCAACCAAGCTGTAAGTCGTTGATGCAGCAAAAGAAATGTGAAAGTTAAGTGCAACTGTATATGAAAAATACAAAATCATCAACAATATTGCCAGTGACATATTTCCTGAAAGAGTCAATTTTAAGTTCCTTTCCTAAGCCTCTATCAATGAGAGTTATACATCGTTGGAAAGAACAAGCTAAGAGCTTCCACTCAAGCTATAATTGATTTATGCAACGTAAGAAATGTGAAAGTTAAATGCAACTGTACATGAAAAATACAAAATCATCAACAATATTGCCAGTAACATATTTCCTAGATGAGTCAATTTTAAGTTCCTTTCCTAAACCTCTTTCAAAGAGGGCTTTACATAGCTGGAAAGAACAAGCAAAGAGCTTTCAACCAAGCTATAAATGATTTATGCAACATAAGAAATGTGAAAGTTAAATGCAACTGTACATGAAAAATACAAAATCATCAACAATATTCCTAGTGACATATTTCCCAGGTGAGTCAATTTTAAGTTCCGTTCCTAAGTCTCTATCAAGGAGAGTTATACATCGTTGGAAAGAACAAGCTAAGGGCTTTCAATCAAGCTATAAACGTTTTATGCAACAAAAGAAATGTGAAAGATAAATGCAACTGTACATGAAGAATACAAAATCATCAACAATATTGCCAGTGACATATTTCCTGGAAGAGTCAATTTTAAGCTCCTTCCCTAAGACTCTATCAATGAGAGTTATACATCGTTGGAAAGAACAAGCTAGGAGCTTTCAACCAAGCTATAAATGATTTATGCAACAAAAGAAATGTGAAATTTAAATGCAACTGTATATGAAAAACACAAAATCATCAACAATATTGCCAGTGACATATTTCCTGAAAGAGTCAATTTTAAGTTCCTTTGCTAAGCCTCTATCAATGAGAGTTATACGTCGTTGGAAACAACAAGCTAAGAGCATTCAATCAAGCAATAAGTCGTTTATGCAGCAAAAGAAAAGTGAAAGTTAAATGCAACTGTATATGAAAAATATAAAATCATCTACAATATTCCCAGTGACATATTTCCCAGGTGAGTCAATCTTAAGTTCCTTCCCTAAGACTCTATCAATGAGAGTTATACATCGTTGGAAAGAAAAAGCTAAGGGCTTTCAATCAAGATGTAAACGGTTTATGCAACAAAAGAAATGTGAAAGATAAATGCAACTGTATATGAAAAATATAAAATCATCAACAATATTTCCAGTGACATATTTCCTAAGTGTGTCAACTATAAGTTCCTTCCCTAAGCCTCTATCAATGAGAGTTATACATCGTTGAAAAGAACAAGCTAAGAGCTTCCAATCAAGCTACAAATGATTTATGCAACAAAAGAAATGTGAAAGTTAAATGCAACTGTACATGAAAAATACAAAATCATCAACAATATTGCCAGTGACATATTTCCTGAAAGAGTCAATTTTAAGTTCCTTCCCTAAGACTCTATCAGTGAGAGTTATACATCGTTGGAAAGAACAAGCTAGGAGCTTTCAACCAAGCTATAAATGATTTATGCAACAAAAGAAATGTGAAAGATAAATGCAACTGTATATGAAAAATACAAAATCATCAACAATATTCCCAGTGACATATTTCCCAGGTGAGTCAATTTTAAGTTCCGTTCCTAAGTCTCTATCAAGGAGAGTTATACATCGTTGGAAAGAACAAGCTAAGGGCTTTCAATCAAGCTATAAACGTTTTATGCAACAAAAGAAATGTGAAAGATAAATGCAACTGTACATGAAGAATACAAAATCATCAACAATATTGCCAGTGACATATTTCCTGGAAGAGTCAATTTTAAGTTCCTTCCCTAAGACTCTATCAATGAGAGTTATACATCGTTGGAAAGAACAAGCAAAGAGCTTTCAACCAAGCTATAAATGATTTATGCAACAAAAGAAATGTGAAAGATAAATGCAACTGTACATGAAGAATACAAAATCATCAACAATATTGCCAGTGACATATTTCCTGGAAGAGTCAATTTTAAGTTCCTTTCCTAAGCCTCTATCAATGAGAGTTATACATCGTTGGAGAGAACAAGCTAAGAGCTTCCAATCAAGCTGTAAGTCGTTGATGCAGCAAAAGAAATGTGAAAGTTAAGTGCAACTGTATATGAAAAATACAAAATCATCAACAATATTCCCAGTGACATATTTCCCAGGGGAGTCAATTTTAAGTTCCGTTCCGAAGTCTCTATCAAGGAGAGTTATACATCGTTGGAAAGAAAAAGCTAAGGGCTTTCAATCAAGCTATAAACGGTTTATGCAACAAAAGAAATGTGAAAGATAAATGCAACTGTACATGAAAAATACAAAATCATCAACAATATTCCCAGTGACATATTTCCTAAGTGTGTCAACTATAAGTTCCTTCACTAAGCCTCTATCAATGAGAGTTATACATCGTTGGAAAGAACAAGCAAAGAGCTTTCAACCAAGCTATAAATGATTTATGCAACATAAGAAATGTGAAAGTTAAATGCAACTGTACATGAAAAATACAAAATCATCAACAATATTGCCAGTAACATATTTCATAGATGAGTCAACTTTAAGTTCCTTTCCTAAACCTCTTTCAACGAGAGTTTTACATAGCTGGAAAGAACAAGCAAAGAGCTTTCAACCAAGCTATAAATGATTTATGCAACATAAGAAATGTGAAAGTTAAATGCAACTGTACATGAAGAATACAAAATCATCAACAATATTGCCAGTGACATATTTCCTGGAAGAGTCAATTTTAAGTTCCTTCCCTAAGACTCTATCAACGAGAGTTATACATCGTTGGAAAGAACAAGCTAGGAGCTTTCAACCAAGCTATAAATGATTTATGCAACAAAAGAAATGTGAAAGTTAAATGCAACTGTATATGAAAAATACAAAATCATCAACAATATTGCCAGTGACATATTTCCTGGAAGAGTCAATTTTAAGTTCCTTCCCTAAGACTCTATCAATGAGGGTTATACATCGTTGGAAAGAACAAGCTAGGAGCTTTCAACCAAGCTATAAATAATTTATGCAGCAAAAGAAATGTGAAAGATAAATGCAACTGTACATGAAGAATACAAAATCATCAACAATATTGCCAGTGACATATTTCCTGGAAGAGTCAATTTTAAGTTCCTTTCCTAAGCCTCTATCAATGAGAGTTATACATCGTTGGAAAGAACAAGCTAGGAGCTTTCAACCAAGCTATAAATGATTTATGCAACAAAAGAAATGTGAAAGATAAATGCAACTGTATATGAAAAACACAAAATCATCAACAATATTCCCAGTGACATATATCCCAGGTGAGTCAATTTTAAGTTCCGTTCCTAAGTCTCTATCAAGGAGAGTTATACATCGTTGGAAAGAACAAGCTAAGGGCTTTCAATCGAGCTATAAACGTTTTATGCAACAAAAGAAATGTGAAAGATAAATGCAACTGTACATGAAGAATACAAAATCATCATCAATATTGCCAGTGACATATTTCCTGGAAGAGTCAATTTTAAGTTCCTTCCCTAAGACTCTATCAATGAGACTTATACATCGTTGGAAAAAACAAGCTAGGAGCTTTCAACCAAGCTATAAATGATTTATGCAACAAAAGAAATGTGAAAGTTAAATGCAACTGTATATGAAAAATACAAAATCATCAACAATATTGCCAGTGACATATTTCCTGAAAGATTCAATTTTAAGTTCCTTCCCTAAGACTTTATCAATGAGAGTTATACATCGTTGGAAAGAACAAGCTAGGAGCTTTCAACCAAGCTATAAATGATTTATGCAACAAAAGAAATGTGAAAGATAAATGCAACTGTACATGAAGAATACAAAATCATCAACAATATTGCCAGTGACATATTTCCTGGAAGAGTCAATTTTAAGTTCCTTCCCTAAGACTCTATCAATGAGGGTTATACATCGTTGGAAAGAACAAGCTAGGAGCTTTCAACCAAGCTATAAATAATTTATGCAGCAAAAGAAATGTGAAAGATAAATGCAACTGTACATGAAGAATACAAAATCATCAACAATATTGCCAGTGACATATTTCCAGGAAGAGTCAATTTTAAGTTCCTTTCCTAAGCCTCTATCAATGAGAGTTATATATCGTTGAAAAGAACAAGCTAAGAGCTTCCAATCAAGCTACAAATGATTTATGCAACAAAAGAAATGTGAAAGTTAAATGCAACTGTACATGAAAAATACAAAATCATCAACAATATTGCCAGTGACATATTTCCTGAAAGAGTCAATTTTAAGTTCCTTCCCTAAGACTCTATCAGTGAGAGTTATACATCGTTGGAAAGAACAAGCTAGGAGCTTTCAACCAAGCTATAAATGATTTATGCAACAAAAGAAATGTGAAAGATAAATGCAACTGTATATGAAAAACACAAAATCATCAACAATATTCCCAGTGACATATATCCCAGGTGAGTCAATTTTAAGTTCCGTTCCTAAGTCTCTATCAAGGAGAGTTATACATCGTTGGAAAGAACAAGCTAAGGGCTTTCAATCGAGCTATAAACGTTTTATGCAACAAAAGAAATGTGAAAGATAACTGCAACTGTACATGAAGAATACAAAATCATCATCAATATTGCCAGTGACATATTTCCTGGAAGAGTCAATTTTAAGTTCCTTCCCTAAGACTCTATCAATGAGGGTTATACATCGCTGGAAAGAACAAGCAAAGAGCTTTCAACCAAGCTATAAATGATTTATGCAACATAAGAAATGTGAAAGTTAAATGCAACTGTACATGAAAAATACAAAATCATCAACAATATTGCCAGTAACATATTTCATAGATGAGTCAACTTTAAGTTCCTTTCCTAAACCTCTTTCAACGAGAGCTTTACATAGCTGGAAAGAACAAGCAAAGAGCTTTCAACCAAGCTATAAATGATTTATGCAACATAAGAAATGTGAAAGTTAAATGCAACTGTACATGAAAAATACAAAATCATCAACAATATTGCCAGTGACATATTTCCTGAAAGAGTCAATTTTAAGTTCCTTCCCTAAGACTCTATCAGTGAGAGTTATACATCGTTGGAAAGAACAAGCTAAGGGCTTTCAATCAAGCTATAAACGTTTTATGCAACAAAAGAAATGTGAAAGATAAATGCAACTGTACATGAAGAATACAAAATCATCAACAATATTGCCAGTGACATATTTCCTGGAAGAGTCAATTTTAAGTTCCTTCCCTAAGACTCTATCAACGAGAGTTATACATCGTTGGAAAGAACAAGCTAGGAGGTTTCAACCAAGCTATAAATGATTTATGCAACAAAAGAAATGTGAAAGTTAAATGCAACTGTATATGAAAAATACAAAATCATCAACAATATTGCCAGTGACATATTTCCTGGAAGAGTCAATTTTAAGTTCCTTCCCTAAGACTCTATCAATGAGGGTTATACATCGTTGGAAAGAACAAGCTAGGAGCTTTCAACCAAGCTATAAATAATTTATGCAACATAAGAAATGTGAAAGTTAAATGCAACTGTACATGAAAAATACAAAATCATCAACAATATTGCCAGTAACATATTTCATAGATGAGTCAACTTTAAGTTCCTTTCCTAAACCTCTTTCAACGAGAGCTTTACATAGCTGGAAAGAACAAGCAAAGAGCTTTCAACCAAGCTATAAATGATTTATGCAACATAAGAAATGTGAAAGTTAAATGCAACTGTACATGAAAAATACAAAATCACAACAATATTGCCAGTGACATATTTCCTGAAAGAGTCAATTTTAAGTTCCTTCCCTAAGACTCTATCAGTGAGAGTTATACATCGTTGGAAAGAACAAGCTAAGGGCTTTCAATCAAGCTATAAACGTTTTATGCAACAAAAGAAATGTGAAAGATAAATGCAACTGCACATGAAGAATACAAAATCATCAACAATATTGCCAGTGACATATTTCCTGGAAGAGTCAATTTTAAGTTCCTTCCCTAAGACTCTATCAACGAGAGTTATACATCGTTGGAAAGAACAAGCTAGGAGCTTTCAACCAAGCTATAAATGATTTATGCAACAAAAGAAATGTGAAAGTTAAATGCAACTGTATATGAAAAATACAAAATCATCAACAATATTGCCAGTGACATATTTCCTGGAAGAGTCAATTTTAAGTTCCTTCCCTAAGACTCTATCAATGAGGGTTATACATCGTTGGAAAGAACAAGCTAGGAGCTTTCAACCAAGCTATAAATAATTTATGCAGCAAAAGAAATGTGAAAGATAAATGCAACTGTACATGAAGAATACAAAATCATCAACAATATTGCCAGTGACATATTTCCTGGAAGAGTCAATTTTAAGTTCCTTTCCTAAGCCTCTATCAATGAGAGTTATATATCGTTGAAAAGAACAAGCTAAGAGCTTCCAATCAAGCTACAAATGATTTATGCAACAAAAGAAATGTGAAAGTTAAATGCAACTGTACATGAAAAATACAAAATCATCAACAATATTGCCAGTGACATATTTCCTGAAAGAGTCAATTTTAAGTTCCTTCCCTAAGACTCTATCAGTGAGAGTTATACATCGTTGGAAAGAACAAGCTAGGAGCTTTCAACCAAGCTATAAATGATTTATGCAACAAAAGAAATGTGAAAGATAAATGCAACTGTATATGAAAAACACAAAATCATCAACAATATTCCCAGTGACATATATCCCAGGTGAGTCAATTTTAAGTTCCGTTCCTAAGTCTCTATCAAGGAGAGTTATACATCGTTGGAAAGAACAAGCTAAGGGCTTTCAATCGAGCTATAAACGTTTTATGCAACAAAAGAAATGTGAAAGATAAATGCAACTGTACATGAAGAATACAAAATCATCATCAATATTGCCAGTGACATATTTCCTGGAAGAGTCAATTTTAAGTTCCTTCCCTAAGACTCTATCAATGAGAGTTATACATCGTTGGAAAAAACAAGCTAGGAGCTTTCAACCAAGCTATAAATGATTTATGCAACAAAAGAAATGTGAAAGTTAAATGCAACTGTATATGAAAAATACAAAATCATCAACAATATTGCCAGTGACATATTTCCTGAAAGATTCAATTTTAAGTTCCTTCCCTAAGACTTTATCAATGAGAGTTATACATCGTTGGAAAGAACAAGCTAGGAGCTTTCAACCAAGCTATAAATGATTTATGCAACAAAAGAAATGTGAAAGATAAATGCAACTGTACATGAAGAATACAAAATCATCAACAATATTGCCAGTGACATATTTCCTGGAAGAGTCAATTTTAAGTTCCTTCCCTAAGACTCTATCAATGAGAGTTATACATCGTTGGAAAGAACAAGCTAGGAGCTTTCAACCAAGCTATAAATGATTTATGCAACAAAAGAAATGTGAAAGTTAAATGCAACTGTACATGAAAAATACAAAATCATCAACAATATTGCCAGTGACATATTTCCTGAAAGAGTCAATTTTAAGTTCCTTCCCTAAGACTCTATCAGTGAGAGTTATACATCGTTGGAAAGAACAAGCTAAGAGCTTCCAATCAAGCTGTAAGTCGTTGATGCAGCAAAAGAAATGTGAAAGTTAAGTGCAACTGTATATGAAAAATACAAAATCATCAACAATATTCCCAGTGACATATTTCCCAGGGGAGTCAATTTTAAGTTCCGTTCCTAAGTCTCTATCAAGGAGAGTTATACATCGTTGGAAAGAAAAAGCTAAGGGCTTTCAATCAAGCTGTAAACGGTTTATGCAACAAAAGAAATGTGAAAGATAAATGCAACTGTATATGAAAAATATAAAATCATCAACAATATTCCCAGTGACATATTTCCTAAGTGTGTCAACTATAAGTTCCTTCCATAAGCCTCTATCAATGAGAGTTATACATCGTTGAAAAGAACAAGCTAAGAGCTTCCAATCAAGCTACAAATGATTTATGCAACAAAAGAAATGTGAAAGTTAAATGCAACTGTACATGAAAAATACAAAATCATCAACAATATTGCCAGTGACATATTTCCTGAAAGAGTCAATTTTAAGTTCCTTCCCTAAGACTCTATCAGTGAGAGTTATACATCGTTGGAAAGAACAAGCTAGGAGCTTTCAACCAACCTATAAATGATTTATGCAACAAAAGAAATGTGAAAGATAAATGCAACTGTATATGAAAAATACAAAATCATCAACAATATTCCCAGTGACATATTTCCCAGGTGAGTCAATTTTAAGTTCCGTTCCTAAGTCTCTATCAAGGAGAGTTATACATCGTTGGAAAGAACAAGCTAAGGGCTTTCAATCAAGCTATAAACGTTTTATGCAACAAAAGAAATGTGAAAGATAAATGCAACTGTACATGAAGAATACAAAATCATCAACAATATTGCCAGTGACATATTTCCTGGAAGAGTCAATTTTAAGTTCCTTCCCTAAGACTCTATCAATGAGAGTTATACATCGTTGGAAAGAACAAGCTAGGAGCTTTCAACCAAGCTATAAATGATTTATGCAACAAAAGAAATGTGAAAGTTAAATGCAACTGTATATGAAAAATACAAAATCATCAACAATATTGCCAGTGACATATTTCCTGAAAGAGTCAATTTTAATTTCCTTTCCTAAGCCTCTATCAATGAGAGTTATACATCGTTGGAAAGAACAAGCTAAGAGCTTCCAATCAAGCTATAACTGATTTATGCAATAAAAGAAATGTGAAAGTTAAATGCAACTGTATATGAAAAATAAAAAATCATCAACAATATTGCCAGTGACATATTTCCTGGAAGAGTCAATTTTAAGTTCCTTCCCTAAGACTCTATCAATGAGAGTTATACATCGTTGGAAAGAACAAGCTAGGAGCTTTCAACCAAGCTATAAATAATTTATGCAACAAAAGAAATGTGAAAGATAAATGCAACTGTACATGAAGAATACAAAATCATCAACAATATTGCCAGTGACATATTTCCTGGAAGAGTCAATTTTAAGTTGCTTTCCTAAGCCTCTATCAATGAGAGTTATACATCGTTGGAAAGAACAAGCTAAGAGCTTCCAATCAAGCTGTAAGTCGTTGATACAGCAAAAGAAATGTGAAAGTTAAGTGCAACTGTATATGAAAAATACAAAATCATCAACAATATTCCCAGTGACATATTTCCCAGGGGAGTCAATTTTAAGTTCCGTTCCTAAGTCTCTATCTAGGAGAGTTATACATCGTTGGAAAGAAAAAGCTAAGGGCTTTCAATCAAGCTGTAAACGGTTTATGCAACAAAAGAAATGTGAAAGATAAATGCAACTGTATATGAAAAATATAAAATCATCAACAATATTCCCAGTGACATATTTCCTAAGTTTGTCAACTATAAGTTCCTTCCCTAAGCCTCTATCAATGAGAGTTATACATCGTTGGAAAGAACAAGCAAAGAGCTTTCAACCAAGCTATAAATGATTTATGCAACAAAAGAAATGTGAAAGTTAAATGCAACTGTACATGAAAAATACAAAATCATCAACAATATTGCCAGTAACATATTTCCTAGATGAGTCAATTTTAAGTTCCTTTCCTAAACCTCTTTCAACGAGAGCTTTACATAGCTGGAAAGAACAAGCAAAGACCTTTCAACCAAGCTATAAATGATTTATGCAACATAAGAAATGTGAAAGTTAAATGCAACTGTACATGAAAAATACAAAATCATCAACAATATTGCCAGTGACATATTTCCTGAAAGAGTCAATTTTAAGTTCCTTCCCTAAGACTCTATCAGTGAGAGTTATACATCGTTGGAAAGAACAAGCTAAGGGCTTTCAATCAAGCTATAAACGTTTTATGCAACAAAAGAAATGTGAAAGATAAATGCAACTGTACATGAAGAATACAAAATCATCAACAATATTACCAGTGACATATTTCCTGGAAGAGTCAATTTTAAGTTCCTTCCCTAAGACTCTATCAATGAGAGTTATACATCGTTGGAAAGAACAAGCTAGGAGCTTTCAACCAAGCTATAAATGATTTATGCAACAAAAGAAATGTGAAAGTTAAATGCAACTGTATATGAAAAATACAAAATCATCAACAATATTGCCAGTGACATATTTCCTGGAAGAGTCAATTTTAAGTTCCTTCCCTAAGACTCTATCAATGAGGGTTATACATCGTTGGAAAGAACAAGCTAGGAGCTTTCAACCAAGCTATAAATAATTTATGCAACAAAAGAAATGTGAAAGATAAATGCAACTGTACATGAAGAATACAAAATCATCAACAATATTGCCAGTGACATATTTCCTGGAAGAGTCAATTTTAAGTTCCTTTCCTAAGCCTCTATCAATGAGAGTTATACATCGTTGAAAAGAACAAGCTAAGAGCTTCCAATCAAGCTACAAATGATTTATGCAACAAAAGAAATGTGAAAGTTAAATGCAACTGTACATGAAAAATACAAAATCATCAACAATATTGCCAGTGACATATTTCCTGAAAGAGTCAATTTTAAGTTCCTTCCCTAAGACTCTATCAGTGAGAGTTATACATCGTTGGAAAGAACAAGCTAGGAGCTTTCAACCAAGCTATAAATGATTTATGCAGCAAAAGAAATGTGAAAGATAAATGCAACTGTATATGAAAAATACAAAATCATCAACAATATTCCCAGTGACATACTTCCCAGGTGAGTCAATTTTAAGTTCCGTTCCTAAGTCTCTATCAAGAAGAGTTATACATCGTTGAAAAGAACACGCTAAGAGCTTCCAATCAAGCTACAAATGATTTACGCAACAAAAGAAATGTGAAAGTTAAATGCAACTGTACATGAAAAATACAAAATCATCAACAATATTGCCAGTGACATATTTCCTGGAAGAGTCAATTTTAAGTTCCTTCCCTAAGACTCTATCAATGAGGGTTATACATCGTTGGAAAGAACAAGCTAGGAGCTTTCAACCAAGCTATAAATAATTTATGCAACAAAAGAAATGTGAAAGATAAATGCAACTGTACATGAAAAATAAAAAATCATCAACAATATTGCCAGTGACATATTTCCTGGAAGAGTCAATTTTAAGTTCCTTCCCTAAGACTCTATCAATGAGAGTTATACATCGTTGGAAAGAACAAGCTAGGAGCTTTCAACCAAGCTATAAATAATTTATGCAACAAAAGAAATGTGAAAGATAAATGCAACTGTACATGAAGAATACAAAATCATCAACAATATTGCCAGTGACATATTTCCTGGAAGAGTCAATTTTAAGTTCCTTTCCTAAGCCTCTATCAATGAGAGTTATACATCGTTGAAAAGAACAAGCTAAGAGCTTCCAATCAAGCTACAAATGATTTACGCAACAAAAGAAATGTGAAAGTTAAATGCAACTGTACATGAAAAATACAAAATCATCAACAATATTGCCAGTGACATATTTCCTGAAAGAGTCAATTTTAAGTTCCTTCCCTAAGACTCTATCAGTGAGAGTTATACATCGTTGGAAAGAACAAGCTAGGAGCTTTCAACCAAGCTATAAATGATTTATGCAACAAAAGAAATGTGAAAGATAAATGCAACTGTATATGAAAAATACAAAATCATCAACAATATTCCCAGTGACATATTTCCCAGGTGAGTCAATTTTAAGTTCCGTTCCTAAGTCTCTATCAAGAAGAGTTATACATCGTTGGAAAGAACAAGCTAAGGGCTTTCAATCAAGCTATAAACGTTTTATGCAACAAAAGAAATGTGAAAGATAAATGCAACTGTACATGAAGAATACAAAATCATCAACAATATTGCCAGTGACATATTTCCTGGAAGAGTCAATTTTAAGTTCCTTCCCTAAGACTCTATCAATGAGAGTTATACATCGTTGGAAAGAACAAGCTAGGAGCTTTCAACCAAGCTATAAATGATTTATGCAACAAAAGAAATGTGAAAGTTAAATGCAACTGTATATGAAAAATACAAAATCATCAACAATATTGCCAGTGACATATTTCCTGAAAGAGTCAATTTTAAGTTCCTTTCCTAAGCCTCTATCAATGAGAGTTATACATCGTTGGAAAGAACAAGCTAAGAGCTTCCAATCAAGCTATAACTGATTTATGCAACAAAAGAAATGTGGAAGTTAAATGCAACTGTACATGAAAAATACAAAATCATCAACAATATTGCCAGTGACATATTTCCTGAAAGAGTCAACTTTAAGTTCCTTCCCTAAGACTCTATCAGTGAGAGTTATACATCGTTGGAAAGAACAAGCTAGGAGCTTTCAACCAAGCTATAAATGATTTATGCAACAAAAGAAATGTGAAAGATAAATGCAACTGTACAACTGTATATGAAAAATACAAAATCATCAACAATATTCCCAGTGACATATTTCCCAGGTGAGTCAATTTTAAGTTCCGTTCCTAAGTCTCTATCAAGGAGAGTTATACATCGTTGGAAAGAACAAGCTAAGGGCTTTCAATCGAGCTATAAACGTTTTATGCAACAAAAGAAATGTGAAAGATAAATGCAACTGTACATGAAGAATACAAAATCATCAACAATATTGCCAGTGACATATTTCCTGGAAGAGTCAATTTTAAGTACCTTCCCTAAGACTCTATCAATGAGAGTTATACATCGTTGGAAAGAACAAGCTAGGAGCTTTCAACCAAGCTATAAACGATTTATGCAACAAAAGAAATGTGAAAGTTAAATGCAACTGTATATGAAAAATACAAAATCATCAACAATATTGCCAGTGACATATTTCCTGAAAGAGTCAATTTTAAGTTCCTTTCCTAAGCCTCTATCAATGAGAGTTATACATCGTTGGAAAGAACAAGCTCAAGCTATAACTGATTTATGCAATAAAAGAAATGTGAAAGTTAAATGCAACTGTATATGAAAAATAAAAAATCATCAACAATATTGCCAGTGACATATTTCCTGGAAGAGTCAATTTTAAGTTCCTTCCCTAAGACTCTATCAGTGAGAGTTATACATCGTTGGAAAGAACAAGCTAGGAGCTTTCAACCAAGCTATAAACGTTTTATGCAACAAAAGAAATGTGAAAGATAAATGCAACTGTACATGAAGAATACAAAATCATCAACAATATTACCAGTGACATATTTCCTGGAAGAGTCAATTTTAAGTTCCTTCCCTAAGACTCTATCAATGAGAGTTATACATCGTTGGAAAGAACAAGCTAGGAGCTTTCAACCACGCTATAAATGATTTATGCAACAAAAGAAATGTGAAAGTTAAATGCAACTGTATATGAAAAATACAAAATCATCAACAATATTGCCAGTGACATATTTCCTGGAAGAGTCAATTTTAAGTTCCTTCCCTAAGACTCTATCAATGAGGGTTATACATCGTTGGAAAGAACAAGCTAGGAGCTTTCAACCAAGCTATAAATAATTTATGCAACAAAAGAAATGTGAAAGATAAATGCAACTGTACATGAAGAATACAAAATCATCAACAATATTGCCAGTGACATATTTCCTGGAAGAGTCAATTTTAAGTTCCTTTCCTAAGCCTCTATCAATGAGAGTTATACATCGTTGAAAAGAACAAGCTAAGAGCTTCCAATCAAGCTACAAATGATTTATGCAACAAAAGAAATGTGAAAGTTAAATGCAACTGTACATGAAAAATACAAAATCATCAACAATATTGCCAGTGACATATTTCCTGAAAGAGTCAATTTTAAGTTCCTTCCCTAAGACTCTATCAGTGAGAGTTATACATCGTTGGAAAGAACAAGCTAGGAGCTTTCAACCAAGCTATAAATGATTTATGCAACAAAAGAAATGTGAAAGATAAATGCAACTGTATATGAAAAATACAAAATCATCAACAATATTCCCAGTGACATATTTCCCAGGTGAGTCAATTTTAAGTTCCGTTCCTAAGTCTCTATCAAGGAGAGTTATACATCGTTGGAAAGAACAAGCTAAGGGCTTTCAATCGAGCTATAAACGTTTTGTGCAACAAAAGAAATGTGAAAGATAAATGCAACTGTACATGAAGAATACAAAATCATCAACAATATTGCCAGTGACATATTTCCTGGAAGAGTCAATTTTAAGTTCCTTTCCTAAGCCTCTATCAATGAGGGTTATACATCGTTGAAAAGAACAAGCTAAGAGCTTCCAATCAAGCTACAAATGATTTACGCAACAAAAGAAATGTGAAAGTTAAATGCAACCGTACATGAAAAATACAAAATCATCAACAATATTGCCAGTGACATATTTCCTGAAAGAGTCAATTTTAAGTTCCTTCCCTAAGACTCTATCAGTGAGAGTTATACATCGTTGGAAAGAACAAGCTAGGAGCTTTCAACCAAGCTATAAATGATTTATGCAACAAAAGAAATGTGAAAGATAAATGCAACTGTATATGAAAAATACAAAATCATCAACAATATTCCCAGTGACATATTTCCCAGGTGAGTCAATTTTAAGTTCCGTTCCTAAGTCTCTATCAAGAAGAGTTATACATCGTTGGAAAGAACAAGCTAAGGGCTTTCAATCAAGCTATAAACGTTTTATGCAACAAAAGAAATGTGAAAGATAAATGCAACTGTACATGAAGAATACAAAATCATCAACAATATTGCCAGTGACATATTTCCTGGAAGAGTCAATTTTGAGTTCCTTCCCTAAGACTCTATCAATGAGAGTTATACATCGTTGGAAAGAACAAGCTAGGAGCTTTCAACCAAGCTATAAATGATTTATGCAACAAAAGAAATGTGAAAGTTAAATGCAACTGTATATGAAAAATACAAAATCATCAACAATATTGCCAGTGACATATTTCCTGAAAGAGTCAATTTTAAGTTCCTTTCCTAAGCCTCTATCAATGAGAGTTATACATCGTTGGAAAGAACAAGCTAAGAGCTTCCAATCAAGCTATAACTGATTTATGCAATAAAAGAAATGTGAAAGATAAATGCAACTGTACATGAAGAATACAAAATCATCAACAATATTGCCAGTGACATATTTCCTGGAAGAGTCAATTTTAAGTTCCTTCCCTAAGACTCTATCAGTGAGAGTTATACATCGTTGGAAAGAACAAGCTAGGAGCTTTCAACCAAGCTATAAGTGATTTATGCAACAAAAGAAATGTGAAAGATAAATGCAACTGTATATGAAAAATACAAAATCATCAACAATATTCCCAGTGACATATTTCCCAGGTGAGTCAATTTTAAGTTCCGTTCCTAAGTCTCTATCAAGGAGAGTTATACATCGTTTGAAAGAACAAGCTAAGGGCTTTCAATCGAGCTATAAACGTTTTATGCAACAAAAGAAATGTGAAAGATAAATGCAACTGTACATGAAGAATACAAAATCATCAACAATATTGCCAGTGACATATTTCCTGGAAGAGTCAATTTTAAGTACCTTCCCTAAGACTCTATCAATGAGAGTTATACATCGTTGGAAAGAACAAGCTAGGAGCTTTCAACCAAGCTATAAATGATTTATGCAACAAAAGAAATGTGAAAGTTAAATGCAACTGTATATGAAAAATACAAAATCATCAACAATATTGCCAGTGACATATTTCCTGAAAGAGTCAATTTTAAGTTCCTTTCCTAAGCCTCTATCAATGAGAGTTATACATCGTTGGAAAGAACAAGCTCAAGCTATAACTGATTTATGCAATAAAAGAAATGTGAAAGTTAAATGCAACTGTATATGAAAAATAAAAAATCATCAACAATATTGCCAGTGACATATTTCCTGGAAGAGTCAATTTTAAGTTCCTTCCCTAAGACTCTATCAGTGAGAGTTATACATCGTTGGAAAGAACAAGCTAGGAGCTTTCAACCAAGCTATAAATGATTTATGCAACAAAAGAAATGTGAAAGATAAATGCAACTGTATATGAAAAATACAAAATCATCAACAATATTCCCAGTGACATATTTCCCAGGTGAGTCAATTTTAAGTTCCGTTCCTAAGTCTCTATCAAGAAGAGTTATACATCGTTGGAAAGAACAAGCTAAGGGCTTTCAATCAAGCTATAAACGTTTTATGCAACAAAAGAAATGTGAAAGATAAATGCAACTGTACATGAAGAATACAAAATCATCAACAATATTGCCAGTGACATATTTCCTGGAAGAGTCAATTTTGAGTTCCTTCCCTAAGACTCTATCAATGAGAGTTATACATCGTTGGAAAGAACAAGCTAGGAGCTTTCAACCAAGCTATAAATGATTTATGAAACAAAAGAAATGTGAAAGTTAAATGCAACTGTATATGAAAAATACAAAATCATCAACAATATTGCCAGTGACATATTTCCTGAAAGAGTCAATTTTAAGTTCCTTTCCTAAGCCTCTATCAATGAGAGTTATACATCGTTGGAAAGAACAAGCTAAGAGCTTCCAATCAAGCTATAACTGATTTATGCAATAAAAGAAATGTGAAAGATAAATGCAACTGTACATGAAGAATACAAAATCATCAACAATATTGCCAGTGACATATTTCCTGGAAGAGTCAATTTTAAGTTCCTTCCCTAAGACTCTATCAGTGAGAGTTATACATCGTTGGAAAGAACAAGCTAGGAGCTTTCAACCAAGCTATAAGTGATTTATGCAACAAAAGAAATGTGAAAGATAAATGCAACTGTATATGAAAAATACAAAATCATCAACAATATTCCCAGTGACATATTTCCCAGGTGAGTCAATTTTAAGTTCCGTTCCTAAGTCTCTATCAAGGAGAGTTATACATCGTTGGAAAGAACAAGCTAAGGGCTTTCAATCGAACTATAAACGTTTTATGCAACAAAAGAAATGTGAAAGATAAATGCAATTGTACATGAAGAATACAAAATCATCAACAATATTGCCAGTGACATATTTCCTGGAAGAGTCAATTTTAAGTACCTTCCCTAAGACTCTATCAATGAGAGTTATACATCGTTGGAAAGAACAAGCTAGGAGCTTTCAACCAAGCTATAAATGATTTATGCAACAAAAGAAATGTGAAAGTTAAATGCAACTGTATATGAAAAATACAAAATCATCAACAATATTGCCAGTGACATATTTCCTGAAAGAGTCAATTTTAAGTTCCTTTCCTAAGCCTCTATCAATGAGAGTTATACATCGTTGGAAAGAACAAGCTCAAGCTATAACTGATTTATGCAATAAAAGAAATGTGAAAGTTAAATGCAACTGTACATGAAGAATACAAAATCATCAACAATATTGCCAGTGACATATTTCCTGGAAGAGTCAATTTTAAGTTCCTTCCCTAAGACTCTATCAATGAGGGTTATACATCGTTGGAAAGAACAAGCTAGGAGCTTTCAACCAAGCTATAAATAATTTATGCAACAAAAGAAATGTGAAAGATAAATGCAACTGTACATGAAGAATACAAAATCATCAACAATATTGCCAGTGACATATTTCCTGGAAGAGTCAATTTTAAGTTCCTTTCCTAAGCCTCTATCAATGAGAGTTATACATCGTTGAAAAGAACAAGCTAAGAGCTTCCAATCAAGCTACAAATGATTTATGCAACAAAAGAAATGTGAAAGTTAAATGCAACTGTACATGAAAAATACAAAATCATCAACAATATTGCCAGTGACATATTTCCTGAAAGAGTCAATTTTAAGTTCCTTCCCTAAGACTCTATCAGTGAGAGTTATACATCGTTGGAAAGAACAAGCTAGGAGCTTTCAACCAAGCTATAAATGATTTATGCAACAAAAGAAATGTGAAAGATAAATGCAACTGTATATGAAAAATACAAAATCATCAACAATATTCCCAGTGACATATTTCCCAGGTGAGTCAATTTTAAGTTCCGTTCCTAAGTCTCTATCAAGGAGAGTTATACATCGTTGGAAAGAACAAGCTAAGGGCTTTCAATCGAGCTATAAACGTTTTATGCAACAAAAGAAATGTGAAAGATAAATGCAACTGTACATGAAGAATACAAAATCATCAACAATATTGCCAGTGACATATTTCCTGGAAGAGTCAATTTTAAGTTCCTTTCCTAAGCCTCTATCAATGAGAGTTATACATCGTTGAAAAGAACAAGCTAAGAGCTTCCAATCAAGCTACAAATGATTTACGCAACAAAAGAAATGTGAAAGTTAAATGCAACCGTACATGAAAAATACAAAATCATCAACAATATTGCCAGTGACATATTTCCTGAAAGAGTCAATTTTAAGTTCCTTCCCTAAGACTCTATCAGTGAGAGTTATACATCGTTGGAAAGAACAAGCTAGGAGCTTTCAACCAAGCTATAAATGATTTATGCAACAAAAGAAATGTGAAAGATAAATGCAACTGTATATGAAAAATACAAAATCATCAACAATATTCCCAGTGACATATTTCCCAGGTGAGTCAATTTTAAGTTCCGTTCCTAAGTCTCTATCAAGAAGAGTTATACATCGTTGGAAAGAACAAGCTAAGGGCTTTCAATCAAGCTATAAACGTTTTATGCAACAAAAGAAATGTGAAAGATAAATGCAACTGTACATGAAGAATACAAAATCATCAACAATATTGCCAGTGACATATTTCCTGGAAGAGTCAATTTTAAGTTCCTTCCCTAAGACTCTATCAATGAGAGTTATACATCGTTGGAAAGAACAAGCTAGGAGCTTTCAACCAAGCTATAAATGATTTATGCAACGAAAGAAATGTGAAAGTTAAATGCAACTGTATATGAAAAATACAAAATCATCAACAATATTGCCAGTGACATATTTCCTGAAAGAGTCAATTTTAAGTTCCTTTCCTAAGCCTCTATCAATGAGAGTTATACATCGTTGGAAAGAACAAGCTAAGAGCTTCCAATCAAGCTATAACTGATTTATGCAATAAAAGAAATGTGAAAGTTAAATGCAACTGTATATGAAAAATAAAAAATCATCAACAATATTGCCAGTGACATATTTCCTGGAAGAGTCAATTTTAAGTTCCTTCCCTAAGACTCTATCAATGAAAGTTATACATCGTTGGAAAGAACAAGCTAGGAGCTTTCAACCAAGCTATAAATAATTTATGCAACAAAAGAAATGTGAAAGATAAATGCAACTGTACATGAAGAATACAAAATCATCAACAATATTGCCAGTAACATATTTCCTAGATGAGTCAATTTTAAGTTCCTTTCCTAAACCTCTTTCAACGAGAGCTTTACATAGCTGGAAAGAACAAGCAAAGAGCTTTCAACCAAGCTATAAATGATTTATGCAACATAAGAAATGTGAAAGTTAAATGCAACTGTACATGAAAAATACAAAATCATCAACAATATTGCCAGTGACATATTTCCTGAAAGAGTCAATTTTAAGTACCTTCCCTAAGACTCTATCAGTGAGAGTTATACATCGTTGGAAAGAACAAGCTAAGGGCTTTCAATCAAGCTATAAACGTTTTATGCAACAAAAGAAATGTGAAAGATAAATGCAACTGTACATGAAGAATACAAAATCATCAACAATATTGCCAGTGACATATTTCCTGGAAGAGTCAATTTTAAGTTCCTTCCCTAAGACTCTATCAATGAGAGTTATACATCGTTGGAAAGAACAAGCTAGGAGCTTTAAACCAAGCTATAAATGATTTATGCAACAAAAGAAATGTGAAAGTTAAATGCAACTGTACATGAAAAATACAAAATCATCAACAATATTGCCAGTGACATATTTCCTGAAAGAGTCAATTTTAAGTTCCTTCCCTAAGACTCTATCAGTGAGAGTTATACATCGTTGGAAAGAACAAGCTAGGAGCTTTCAACCAAGATATAAATGATTTATGCAACAAAAGAAATGTGAAAGATAAATGCAACTGTATGTGAAAAATACAAAATCATCAACAATATTCCCAGTGACATATTTCCCAGGTGAGTCAATTTTAAGTTCCGTTCCTAAGTCTCTATCAAGGAGAGTTATACATCGTTGGAAAGAACAAGCTAAGGGCTTTCAATCGAGCTATAAACGTTTTATGCAACAAAAGAAATGTGAAAGATAAATGCAACTGTACATGAAGAATACAAAATCATCAACAATATTGCCAGTGACATATTTCCTGGAAGAGTCAATTTTAAGTTCCTTCCCTAAGACTCTATCAATGAGAGTTATACATCGTTGGAAAGAACAAGCTAGGAGCTTTCAACCAAGCTATAAATGATTTATGCAACAAAAGAAATGTGAAAGTTAAATGCAACTGTATATGAAAAATACAAAATCATCAACAATATTGCCAGTTACATATTTCCTGAAAGAGTCAATTTTAAGTTCCTTTCCTAAGCCTCTATCAATGAGAGTTATACATCGTTGGAAAGAACAAGCTTAAGCTATAACTGATTTATGCAATAAAAGAAATGTGAAAGTTAAATGCAACTGTATATGAAAAATAAAAAATCATCAACAATATTGCCAGTGACATATCTCCTGGAAGAGTCAATTTTAAGTTCCTTCCCTAAGACTCTATCAGTGAGAGTTATACATCGTTGGAAAGAACAAGCTAGGAGCTTTCAACCAAGCTATAAATGGTTTATGCAACAAAAGAAATGTGAAAGATAAATGCAACTGTACATGAAGAATACAAAATCATCAACAATATTGCCAGTGACATATTTCCTGGAAGAGTCAATTTTAAGTTCCTTTCCTAAGCCTCTATCAATGAGAGTTATACATCGTTGAAAAGAACAAGCTAAGAGCTTCCAATCAAGCTACAAATGATTTACGCAACAAAAGAAATGTGAAAGTTAAATGCAACTGTACATGAAAAATACAAAATCATCAACAATATTGCCAGTGACATATTTCCTGAAAGAGTCAATTTTAAGTTCCTTCCCTAAGACTCTATCAGTGAGAGTTATACATCGTTGGAAAGAACAAGCTAAGAGCTTTCAAACAAGCTATAAATGATTTATGCAACAAAAGAAATGTGAAAGATAAATGCAACTGTATATGAAAAATACAAAATCATCAACAATATTCCCAGTGACATATTTCCCAGGTGAGTCAATTTTAAGTTCCGTTCCTAAGTCTCTATCAAGAAGAGTTATACATCGTTGGAAAGAACAAGCTAAGGGCTTTCAATCAAGCTATAAACGTTTTATGCAACAAAAGAAATGTGAAAGATAAATGCAACTGTACATGAAGAATACAAAATCATCAACAATATTGCCAGTGACATATTTCCTGGAAGAGTCAATTTTAAGTTCCTTCCCTAAGACTCTATCAGTGAGAGTTATACATCGTTGGAAAGAACAAGCTAGGAGCTTTCAACCAAGCTATAAATGATTTATGCAACAAAAGAAATGTGAAAGATAAATGCAACTGTATATGAAAAATACAAAATCATCAACAATATTCCCAGTGACATATTTCCCAGGTGAGTCAATTTTAAGTTCCGTTCCTAAGTCTCTATCAAGGAGAGTTATACATCGTTGGAAAGAACAAGCTAAGGGCTTTCAATCGAGCTATAAACGTTTTATGCAACAAAAGAAATGTGAAAGATAAATGCAACTGTACATGAAGAATACAAAATCATCAACAATATTGCCAGTGACATATTTCCTGGAAGAGTCAATTTTAAGTACCTTCCCTAAGACTCTATCAATGAGAGTTATACATCGTTGGAAAGAACAAGCTAGGAGCTTTCAACCAAGCTATAAATGATTTATGCAACAAAAGAAATGTGAAAGTTAAATGCAACTGTATATGAAAAATGCAAAATCATCAACAATATTGCCAGTGACATATTTCCTGAAAGAGTCAATTTTAAGTTCCTTTCCTAAGCCTCTATCAATGAGAGTTATACATCGTTGGAAAGAACAAGCTCAAGCTATAACTGATTTATGCAATAAAAGAAATGTGAAAGTTAAATGCAACTGTATATGAAAAATAAAAAATCATCAACAATATTGCCAGTGACATATTTCCTGGAAGAGTCAATTTTAAGTTCCTTCCCTAAGACTCTATCAGTGAGAGTTATACATCGTTGGAAAGAACAAGCTAGGAGCTTTCAACCAAGCTATAAATGATTTATGCAACAAAAGAAATGTGAAAGATAAATGCAACTGTACATGAAGAATACAAAATCATCAACAATATTGCCAGTGACATATTTCCTGGAAGAGTCAATTTTAAGTTCCTTTTCTAAGCCTCTATCAATGAGAGTTATACATCGTTGAAAAGAACAAGCTAAGAGCTTCCAATCAAGCTACAAATGATTTACGCAACAAATGAAATGTGAAAGTTAAATGCAACTGTACATGAAAAATACAAAATCATCAACAATATTGCCAGTGACATATTTCCTGAAAGAGTCAATTTTAAGTTCCTTCCCTAAGACTCTATCAGTGAGAGTTATACATCGTTGGAAAGAACAAGCTAGGAGCTTTCAACCAAGCTATAAATAATTTATGCAACAAAAGAAATGTGAAAGATAAATGCAACTGTATATGAAAAATACAAAATCATCAACAATATTCCCAGTGACATATTTCCCAGGTGAGTCAATTTTAAGTTCCGTTCCTAAGTCTCTATCAAGAAGAGTTATACATCGTTGGAAAGAACAAGCTAAGGGCTTTCAATCAAGCTATAAACGTTTTATGCAACAAAAGAAATGTGAAAGATAAATGCAACTGTACATGAAGAATACAAAATCATCAACAATATTGCCAGTGACATATTTCCTGGAAGAGTCAATTTTAAGTTCCTTCCCTAAGACTCTATCAATGAGAGTTATACATCGTTGGAAAGAACAAGCTAGGAGCTTTCAACCAAGCTATAAATGATTTATGCAACAAAAGAAATGTGAAAGTTAAATGCAACTGTATATGAAAAATACAAAATCATCAACAATATTGCCAGTTACATATTTCCTGAAAGAGTCAATTTTAAGTTCCTTTCCTAAGCCTCTATCAATGAGAGTTATACATCGTTGGAAAGAACAAGCTTAAGCTATAACTGATTTATGCAATAAAAGAAATGTGAAAGTTAAATGCAACTGTATATGAAAAATAAAAAATCATCAACAATATTGCCAGTGACATATCTCCTGGAAGAGTCAATTTTAAGTTCCTTCCCTAAGACTCTATCAGTGAGAGTTATACATCGTTGGAAAGAACAAGCTAGGAGCTTTCAACCAAGCTATAAATGATTTATGCAACAAAAGAAATGTGAAAGATAAATGCAACTGTACATGAAGAATACAAAATCATCAACAATATTGCCAGTGACATATTTCCTGGAAGAGTCAATTTTAAGTTCCTTTCCTAAGCCTCTATCAATGAGAGTTATACATCGTTGAAAAGAACAAGCTAAGAGCTTCCAATCAAGCTACAAATGATTTACGCAACAAAAGAAATGTGAAAGTTAAATGCAACTGTACATGAAAAATACAAAATCATCAACAATATTGCCAGTGACATATTTCCTGAAAGAGTCAATTTTAAGTTCCTTCCCTAAGTCTCTATCAGTGAGAGTTATACATCGTTGGAAAGAACAAGCTAGGAGCTTTCAACCAAGCTATAAATGATTTATGCAACAAAAGAAATGTGAAAGATAAATGCAACTGTATATGAAAAATACAAAATCATCAACAATATTCCCAGTGACATATTTCCCAGGTGAGTCAATTTTAAGTTCCGTTCCTAAGTCTCTATCAAGAAGAGTTATACATCGTTGGAAAGAACAAGCTAAGGGCTTTCAATCAAGCTATAAACGTTTTATGCAACAAAAGAAATGTGAAAGATAAATGCAACTGTACATGAAGAATACAAAATCATCAACAATATTGCCAGTGACATATTTCCTGGAAGAGTCAATTTTAAGTTCCTTCCCTAAGACTCTATCAGTGAGAGTTATACATCGTTGGAAAGAACAAGCTAGGAGCTTTCAACCAAGCTATAAATGATTTATGCAACAAAAGAAATGTGAAAGATAAATGCAACTGTATATGAAAAATACAAAATCATCAACAATATTCCCAGTGACATATTTCCCAGGTGAGTCAATTTTAAGTTCCGTTCCTAAGTCTCTATCAAGGAGAGTTATACATCGTTGGAAAGAACAAGCTAAGGGCTTTCAATCGAGCTATAAACGTTTTATGCAACAAAAGAAATGTGAAAGATAAATGCAACTGTACATGAAGAATACAAAATCATCAACAATATTGCCAGTGACATATTTCCTGGAAGAGTCAATTTTAAGTTCCTTTTCTAAGCCTCTATCAATGAGAGTTATACATCGTTGAAAAGAACAAGCTAAGAGCTTCCAATCAAGCTACAAATGATTTACGCAACAAATGAAATGTGAAAGTTAAATGCAACTGTACATGAAAAATACAAAATCATCAACAATATTGCCAGTGACATATTTCCTGAAAGAGTCAATTTTAAGTTCCTTCCCTAAGACTCTATCAGTGAGAGTTATACATCGTTGGAAAGAACAAGCTAGGAGCTTTCAACCAAGCTATAAATAATTTATGCAACAAAAGAAATGTGAAAGATAAATGCAACTGTATATGAAAAATACAAAATCATCAACAATATTCCCAGTGACATATTTCCCAGGTGAGTCAATTTTAAGTTCCGTTCCTAAGTCTCTATCAAGAAGAGTTATACATCGTTGGAAAGAACAAGCTAAGGGCTTTCAATCAAGCTATAAACGTTTTATGCAACAAAAGAAATGTGAAAGATAAATGCAACTGTACATGAAGAATACAAAATCATCAACAATATTGCCAGTGACATATTTCCTGGAAGAGTCAATTTTAAGTTCCTTCCCTAAGACTCTATCAATGAGAGTTATACATCGTTGGAAAGAACAAGCTAGGAGCTTTCAACCAAGCTATAAATGATTTATGCAACAAAAGAAATGTGAAAGTTAAATGCAACTGTATATGAAAAATACAAAATCATCAACAATATTGCCAGTTACATATTTCCTGAAAGAGTCAATTTTAAGTTCCTTTCCTAAGCCTCTATCAATGAGAGTTATACATCGTTGGAAAGAACAAGCTTAAGCTATAACTGATTTATGCAATAAAAGAAATGTGAAAGTTAAATGCAACTGTATATGAAAAATAAAAAATCATCAACAATATTGCCAGTGACATATCTCCTGGAAGAGTCAATTTTAAGTTCCTTCCCTAAGACTCTATCAGTGAGAGTTATACATCGTTGGAAAGAACAAGCTAGGAGCTTTCAACCAAGCTATAAATGATTTATGCAACAAAAGAAATGTGAAAGATAAATGCAACTGTACATGAAGAATACAAAATCATCAACAATATTGCCAGTGACATATTTCCTGGAAGAGTCAATTTTAAGTTCCTTTCCTAAGCCTCTATCAATGAGAGTTATACATCGTTGAAAAGAACAAGCTAAGAGCTTCCAATCAAGCTACAAATGATTTACGCAACAAAAGAAATGTGAAAGTTAAATGCAACTGTACATGAAAAATACAAAATCATCAACAATATTGCCAGTGACATATTTCCTGAAAGAGTCAATTTTAAGTTCCTTCCCTAAGACTCTATCAGTGAGAGTTATACATCGTTGGAAAGAACAAGCTAGGAGCTTTCAACCAAGCTATAAATGATTTATGCAACAAAAGAAATGTGAAAGATAAATGCAACTGTATATGAAAAATACAAAATCATCAACAATATTCCCAGTGACATATTTCCCAGGTGAGTCAATTTTAAGTTCCGTTCCTAAGTCTCTATCAAGAAGAGTTATACATCGTTGGAAAGAACAAGCTAAGGGCTTTCAATCAAGCTATAAACGTTTTATGCAACAAAAGAAATGTGAAAGATAAATGCAACTGTACATGAAGAATACAAAATCATCAACAATATTGCCAGTGACATATTTCCTGGAAGAGTCAATTTTAAGTACCTTCCCTAAGACTCTATCAATGAGAGTTATACATCGTTGGAAAGAACAAGCTAGGAGCTTTCAACCAAGCTATAAATGATTTATGCAACAAAAGAAATGTGAAAGATAAATGCAACTGTATATGAAAAATACAAAATCATCAACAATATTCCCAGTGACATATTTCCCAGGTGAGTCAATTTTAAGTTCCGTTCCTAAGTCTCTATCAAGGAGAGTTATACATCGTTGGAAAGAACAAGCTAAGGGCTTTCAATCGAGCTATAAACGTTTTATGCAACAAAAGAAATGTGAAAGATAAATGCAACTGTACATGAAGAATACAAAATCATCAACAATATTGCCAGTGACATATTTCCTGGAAGAGTCAATTTTAAGTACCTTCCCTAAGACTCTATCAATGAGAGTTATACATCGTTGGAAAGAACAAGCTAGGAGCTTTCAACCAAGCTATAAATGATTTATGCAACAAAAGAAATGTGAAAGTTAAATGCAACTGTATATGAAAAATACAAAATCATCAACAATATTGCCAGTGACATATTTCCTGAAAGAGTCAATTTTAAGTTCCTTTCCTAAGCCTCTATCAATGAGAGTTATACATCGTTGGAAAGAACAAGCTCAAGCTATAACTGATTTATGCAATAAAAGAAATGTGAAAGTTAAATGCAACTGTATATGAAAAATAAAAAATCATCAACAATATTGCCAGTGACATATTTCCTGGAAGAGTCAATTTTAAGTTCCTTCCCTAAGACTCTATCAGTGAGAGTTATACATCGTTGGAAAGAACAAGCTAGGAGCTTTCAACCAAGCTATAAATGATTTATGCAACAAAAGAAATGTGAAAGATAAATGCAACTGTACATGAAGAATACAAAATCATCAACAATATTGCCAGTGACATATTTCCTGGAAGAGTCAATTTTAAGTTCCTTTTCTAAGCCTCTATCAATGAGAGTTATACATCGTTGAAAAGAACAAGCTAAGAGCTTCCAATCAAGCTACAAATGATTTACGCAACAAATGAAATGTGAAAGTTAAATGCAACTGTACATGAAAAATACAAAATCATCAACAATATTGCCAGTGACATATTTCCTGAAAGAGTCAATTTTAAGTTCCTTCCCTAAGACTCTATCAGTGAGAGTTATACATCGTTGGAAAGAACAAGCTAGGAGCTTTCAACCAAGGTATAAATAATTTATGCAACAAAAGAAATGTGAAAGATAAATGCAACTGTATATGAAAAATACAAAATCATCAACAATATTCCCAGTGACATATTTCCCAGGTGAGTCAATTTTAAGTTCCGTTCCTAAGTCTCTATCAAGAAGAGTTATACATCGTTGGAAAGAACAAGCTAAGGGCTTTCAATCAAGCTATAAACGTTTTATGCAACAAAAGAAATGTGAAAGATAAATGCAACTGTACATGAAGAATACAAAATCATCAACAATATTGCCAGTGACATATTTCCTGGAAGAGTCAATTTTAAGTTCCTTCCCTAAGACTCTATCAATGAGAGTTATACATCGTTGGAAAGAACAAGCTAGGAGCTTTCAACCAAGCTATAAATGATTTATGCAACAAAAGAAATGTGAAAGTTAAATGCAACTGTATATGAAAAATACAAAATCATCAACAATATTGCCAGTGACATATTTCCTGAAAGAGTCAATTTTAAGTTCCTTTCCTAAGCCTCTATCAATGAGAGTTATACATCGTTGGAAAGAACAAGCTAAGAGCTTCCAATCAAGCTATAACTGATTTATGCAGTAAAAGAAATGTGAAATGAAATGTGAAAAAATGTGAATAAAAAATCATCAACAATATTGCCAGTGACATATTTCCTGGAAGAGTCAATTTTAAGTTCCTTCCCTAAGACTCTATCAATGAGAGTTATACATCGTTGGAAAGAACAAGCTAGGAGCTTTCAACCAAGCTATAAATAATTTATGCAACAAAAGAAATGTGAAAGATAAATGCAACTGTACATGAAGAATACAAAATCATCAACAATATTGCCAGTGACATATTTCCTGGAAGAGTCAATTTTAATTTGCTTTCCTAAGCCTCTATCAATGAGAGTTATACATCGTTGGAAAGAACAAGCTAAGAGCTTCCAATCAAGCTGTAAGTCGTTGATACAGCAAAAGAAATGTGAAAGTTAAGTGCAACTGTATATGAAAAATACAAAATCATCAACAATATTCCCAGTGACATATTTCCCAGGGGAGTCAATTTTAAGTTCCGTTCCTAAGTCTCTATCAAGGAGAGTTATACATCGTTGGAAAGAAAAAGCTAAGGGCTTTCAATCAAGCTGTAAACGGTTTATGCAACAAAAGAAATGTGAAAGATAAATGCAACTGTATATGAAAAATATAAAATCATCAACAATATTCCCAGTGACATATTTCCTAAGTGTGTCAACTATAAGTTCCTTCCCTAAGCCTCTATCAATGAGAGTTATACATCGTTGGAAAGAACAAGCTAGGAGCTATCAACCATGCTATAAATGATTTATGCAGCAAAAGAAATGTGAAAGTTAAATGCAACTGTATATGAAAAATACAAAATCATCAACAATATTCCCAGTGACATATTTCCTGAAAGAGTCAATTTTAAGTTCCTTTCCTAAGCCTCTTTCAACGAGAGCTTTACATAGCTGGAAAGAACAAGCAAAGAGCTTTCAACCAAGCTATAAATGATTTATGCAACATAAGAAATGTGAAAGTTAAATGCAACTGTACATGAAAAATACAAAATCATCAACAATATTGCCAGTAACATATTTCCTAGATGAGTCAATTTTAAGTTCATTTCCTAAACCTCTTTCAACGAGAGCTTTACATAGCTGGAAAGAACAAGCAAAGGGCTTTCAACCAAGCTATAAATGATTTACGCAACATAAGAAATGTGAAAGTTAAATGCAACTGTACATGAAAAATACAAAATCATCAACAATATTGCCAGTGACATATTTCCTGAAAGAGTCAATTTTAAGTTCCTTCCCTAAGACTCTATCAGTGAGAGTTATATTTCGTTGGAAAGAACAAGCTAGGAGCTTTCAACTAAGCTATAAATGATTTATGCAACAAAAGAAATGTGAAAGATAAATGCAACTGTATATGAAAAATACAAAATCATCAACAATATTCCTAGTGACATATTTCCCAGGTGAGTCAATTTTAAGTTCCGTTCCTAAGTCTCTATCAAGGAGAGTTATACATCGTTGGAAAGAACAAGCTAAGGGCTTTCAATCAAGCTATAAACGTTTTATGCAACAAAAGAAATGTGAAAGATAAATGCAACTGTACATGAAGAATACAAAATCATCAACAATATTGCCAGTGACATATTTCCTGGAAGAGTCAATTTTAAGTTCCTTCCCTAAGACTCTATCAATGAGAGTTATACATCGTTGGAAAGAACAAGCTAGGAGCTTTCAACCAAGCTATAAATGATTTATGCAACAAAAGAAATGTGAAAGTTAAATGCAACTGTATATGAAAAATACAAAATCATCAACAATATTGCCAGTGACATATTTCCTGAAAGAGTCTATTTTAAGTTCCTTTCCTAAGCCTCTATCAATGAGAGTTATACATCGTTGGAAAGAACAAGCTAAGATCTTCCACTCAAGCTAGAACTGATTTATGCAATAAAAGATATGTGAAAGTTAAATGCAACTGTATATGAAAAATAAAAAATCATCAACAATATTGCCAGTGACATATTTCCTGGAAGAGTCAATTTTAAGTTCCTTCCCTAAGACTCTATCAATGAGGGTTATACATCGTTGGAAAGAACAAGCTAGGAGCTTTCAACCAAGCTATAAATAATTTATGCAACAAAAGAAATGTGAAAGATAAATGCAACTGTACATGAAGAATACAAAATCATCAACAATATTGCCAGTAACATATTTCCTGGAAGAGTCAATTTTAAGTTCCTTTCCTAAGCCTCTATCAATGAGAGTTATACATCGTTGGAAAGAACAAGCTAAGAGCTTCCAATCAAGCTGTAAGTCGTTGATGCAGCAAAAGAAATGTGAATGTTAAGTGTAACTGTATATGAAAAATACAAAATCATCAACAATATTCCCAGTGACATATTTCCCAGGGGAGTCAATTTTAAGTTCCGTTCCTAAGTCTCTATCAAGGAGAGTTATACATCGTTGGAAAGAAAAAGCTAAGGGCTTTCAATCAAGCTATAAACGGTTTATGCAACAAAAGAAATGTGAAAGATAAATGCAACTGTACATGAAAAATACAAAATCATCAACAATATTCCCAGTGACATATTTCCTAAGTGTGTCAACTATAAGTTCCTTCACTAAGCCTCTATCAATGAGAGTTATACATCGTTGGAAAGAACAAGCTAGGAGCTTTCAACCATGCTATAAATGATTTATGCAACAAAAGAAATGTGAAAGTTAAATGCAACTGTATATGAAAAATAAAAAATCATCAACAATATTGCCAGTGACATATTTCCTCGATGAGTCAATTTTAAGTTCCTTCCCTAAGACTCTATCAATGAGAATTATACATCGTTGGAAAGAACAAGCTAGGAGCTTTCAACCAAGCTATAAATGATTTATGCAACAAAAGAAATGTGCAAGTTAAATGCAACTGTATATGAAAAATACAAAATCATCAACAATATTGCCAGTGACATATTTCCTGAAAGAGTCAATTTTAAGTTCCTTTCCTAAGCTTCTATCAATGAGAGTTATACATCGTTGGAAAGAACAAGCTAAGAGCTTCCAATCAAGCTATAACTGATTTATGCAATAAAAGAAATGTGAAAGTTAAATGCAACTGTATATGAAAAATAAAAAATCATCAACAATATTGCCAGTGACATATTTCCTGGAAGAGTCAATTTTAAGTTCCTTCCCTAAGACACTATCAATGAGAGTTATACATCGTTGGAGAGAACAAGCTAAGACCTTCCAATCAAACTATAACTGATTTATGCAATAAAAGAAATGTGAAAGTTAAATGCAACTGTATATGAAAATTACAAAATCATCAACAATATTGCCAGTGACATATTTCCTAGATGAGTCAATTTTAAGTTCCTTTCCTAAGCCTCTATCAATGAGAGTTAGACGTCGTACGAAAGAACAAGCTAAGAGCTTTCAACCAAGCTGTAAGTCGTTTATGCAGCAAAACAAATGTGAAAGTTAAATGCAACTGTATATGAAAAATACATTTTCATCAACAATATTCCCAGTGACATATATCCCAGGTGAGTCAATTTTAAGTTCCGTTCCTAAGCCTCTATCAAGGAGAGTTATACATCGTTGGAAAGATCAAGCTAGGGGCTTTCAACCAAGCTATAAACGGTTTATGCAACAAAAGAAATGTGAAAGATAAATGCAACTGTACATGAAAAATAAAAAATCATCAACAATATTCCCAGTGACATATTTCCTAAGTGTGTCAACTATAAGTTCCTTCCCTAAGCCTCTATCAATGAGAGTTATACATCGTTGGAAAGAACAAGCTAGGAGCTATCAACCATGCTATAAATGATTTATGCAGCAAAAGAAATGTGAAAGTTAAATGCAACTGTATATGAAAAATACAAAATCATCAACAATATTCCCAGTGACATATTTCCTGAAAGAGTCAATTTTAAGTTCCTTTCCTAAGCCTCTTTCAACGAGAGCTTTACATAGCTGGAAAGAACAAGCAAAGAGCTTTCAACCAAGATATAAATGATTTATGCAACATAAGAAATGTGAAAGTTAAATGCAACTGTACATGAAAAATACAAAATCATCAACAATATTGCCAGTAACATATTTCCTAGATGAGTCAATTTTAAGTTCATTTCCTAAACCTCTTTCAACGAGAGCTTTACATAGCTATAAAGAACAAGCAAAGGGCTTTCAACCAAGCTATAAATGATTTACGCAACATAAGAAATGTGAAAGTTAAATGCAACTGTACATGAAAAATACAAAATCATCAACAATATTGCCAGTGACATATTTCCTGAAAGAGTCAATTTTAAGTTCCTTCCCTAAGACTCTATCAGTGAGAGTTATACATCGTTGGAAAGAACAAGCTAGGAGCTTTCAACTAAGCTATAAACGATTTATGCAACAAAAGAAATGTGAAAGATAAATGCAACTGTATATGAAAAATACAAAATCATCAACAATATTCCTAGTGACATATTTCCCAGGTGAGTCAATTTTAAGTTCCGTTCCTAAGTCTCTATCAAGGAGAGTTATACATCGTTGGAAAGAACAAGCTAAGGGCTTTCAATCAAGCTATAAGCGTTTTATGCAACAAAAGAAATGTGAAAGATAAATGCAACTGTACATGAAGAATACAAAATCATCAACAATATTGCCAGTGACATATTTCCTGGAAGAGTCAATTTTAAGTTCCTTCCCTAAGACTCTATCAATGAGAGTTATACATCGTTGGAAAGAACAAGCTAGGAGCTTTCAACCAAGCTATAAATGATTTATGCAACAAAAGAAATGTGAAAGTTAAATGCAACTGTATATGAAAAATACAAAATCATCAACAATATTGCCAGTGACATATTTCCTGAAAGAGTCTATTTTAAGTTCCTTTCCTAAGCCTCTATCAATGAGAGTTATACATCGTTGGAAAGAACAAGCTAAGATCTTCCACTCAAGCTAGAACTGATTTATGCAATAAAAGATATGTGAAAGTTAAATGCAACTGTATATGAAAAATAAAAAATCATCAACAATATTGCCAGTGACATATTTCCTGGAAGAGTCAATTTTAAGTTCCTTCCCTAAGACTCTATCAATGACAGTTATACATCGTTGGAAAGAACAAGCTAGGAGCTTTCAACCAAGCTATAAATAATTTATGCAATAAAAGAAATGTGAAAGATAAATGCAACTGTACATGAAGAATACAAAATCATCAACAATATTGCCAGTGACATATTTCCTGGAAGAGTCAATTTTAAGTTCCTTTCCTAAGCCTCTATCAATGAGAGTTATACATCGTTGGAAAGAACAAGCTAAGAGCTTCCAATCAAGCTGTAAGTCGTTGATGCAGCAAAAGAAATGTGAAAGTTAAGTGCAACTGTATATGAAAAATACAAAATCATCAACAATATTCCCAGTGACATATTTCCCAGGGGAGTCAATTTTAAGTTCCGTTCCTAAGTCTCTATCAAGGAGAGTTATACATCGTTGGAAAGAAAAAGCTAAGGGCTTTCAACCAAGCTATAAACGGTTTATGCAACAAAAGAAATGTGAAAGATAAATGCAACTGTACATGAAAAATACAAAATCATCAACAATATTCCCAGTGACATATTTCCTAAGTGTGTCAACTATAAGTTCCTTCACTAAGCCTCTATCAATGAGAGTTATACATCGTTGGAAAGAACAAGCTAGGAGCTTTCAACCATGCTATAAATGATTTATGCAACAAAAGAAATGTGAAAGTTAAATGCAACTGTATATGAAAAATAAAAAATCATCAACAATATTGCCAGTGACATATTTCCTGGAAGAGTCAATTTTAAGTTCCTTCCCTAAGACTCTATCAATGAGAATTATACATCGTTGGAAAGAACAAGCTAGGAGCTTTCAACCAAGCTATAAATGATTTATGCAACAAAAGAAATGTGAAAGTTAAATGCAACTGTATATGAAAAATACAAAATCATCAACAATATTGCCAGTGACATATTTCCTGAAAGAGTCAATTTTAAGTTCCTTTCCTAAGCTTCTATCAATGAGAGTTATACATCGTTGGAAAGAACAAGCTAAGAGCTTCCAATCAAGCTATAACTGATTTATGCAATAAAAGAAATGTGAAAGTTAAATGCAACTGTATATGAAAAATAAAAAATCATCAACAATATTGCCAGTGACATATTTCCTGGAAGAGTCAATTTTAAGTTCCTTCCCTAAGACACTATCAATGAGAGTTATACATCGTTGGAAAGAACAATATAAGACCTTCCAATCAAACTATAACTGATTTATGCAATAAAAGAAATGTGAAAGTTAAATGCAACTGTATATGAAAAATACAAAATCATCAACAATATTGCCAGTGACATATTTCCTAGATGAGTCAATTTTAAGTTCCTTTCCTAAGCCTCTATCAATGAGAGTTAGACGTCGTACGAAAGAACAAGCTAAGAGCTTTCAACCAAGCTGTAAGTCGTTTATGCAGCAAAACAAATGTGAAAGTTAAATGCAACTGTATATGAAAAATACATTTTCATCAACAATATTCCCAGTGACATATATCCCAGGTGAGTCAATTTTAAGTTCCGTTCCTAAGCCTCTATCAAGGAGAGTTATACATCGTTGGAAAGATCAAGCTAGGGGCTTTCAACCAAGCTATAAACGGTTTATGCAACAAAAGAAATGTGAAAGATAAATGCAACTGTACATGAAAAATAAAAAATCATCAACAATATTCCCAGTGACATATTTCCTAAGTGTGTCAACTATAAGTTCCTTCCCTAAGCCTCTATCAATGAGAGTTATACATCGTTGGAAAGAACAAGCTAGGAGCTTTCAACCATGCTATAAATGATTTATGCAACAAATGAAATGTGAAAGTTAAATGCAACTGTATATGAAAAATACAAAATCATCAACAATATTGCCAGTGACATATTTCCTGAAAGAGTCAATTTTAAGTTCCTTCCCTAAGACTCTATCAGTGAGAGTTATACATCGTTGGAAAGAACAAGCTAGGAGCTTTCAACCAAGCTATAAATGATTTATGCAGCAAAAGAAATGTGAAAGTTAAATGCAACTGTATATGAAAAATACAAAATCATCAACAATATTGCCAGTGACATATTTCCTGAAAGAGTCAATTTTTAATTTCCTTCCCTAAGACTCTATCAGTGAGAGTTATACATCGTTGGAAAGAACAAGCTAGGAGCTTTCAACCAAGCTATAAATGATTTATGCAACAAAAGAAATGTGAAAGATAAATTCAACTGTATATGAAAAATACAAAATCATCAACAATATTCCCAGTGACATATTTCCCAGGTGAGTCAATTTTAAGTTCCGTTCCTAAGTCTCTATCAAGGAGAGTTATACATCGTTGGAAAGAACAAGCTAAGGGCTTTCAATCAAGCTATAAACGTTTTATGCAAAAAAAGAAATGTGAAAGATAAATGCAACTGTACATGAAGAATACAAAATCATCAACAATATTGCCAATGACATATTTCCTGGAAGAGTCAATTTTAAGTTCCTTCCCTAAGACTCTATCAATGAGAGTTACACATCGTTGGAAAGAACAAGCTAGGAGCTTTCGACCAAGCTATAAATGATTTATGCAACAAAAGTAATGTGAAAGTTAAATGCAACTGTATATGAAAAATACAAAATCATCAACAATATTGCCAGTGACATATTTCCTGAAAGAGTCAATTTTAAGTTCCTTTCCTAAGACTCTATCAATGAGAGTTATACATCGTTGGAAAGAACAAGCTAAGAGCTTCCACTCAAGCTATAACTGATTTATGCAATAAAAGAAATGTGAAAGTTAAATGCAACTGTATATGAAAAATAAAAAATCATCAACAATATTGCCAGTGACATATTTCCTGGAAGAGTCAATTTTAAGTTCCTTCCCTAAGACTCTATCAATGAGAGTTATACATCGTTGGAAAGAACAAGCTAGGAGCTTTCAACCAAGCTATAAACGTTTTATGCAACAAAAGAAATGTGAAAGATAAATGCAACTGTACATGAAGAATACAAAATCATCAACAATATTGCCAGTGACATATTTCCTGAAAGAGTCTATTTTAAGTTCCTTTCCTAAGCCTCTATCAATGAGAGTTATACATCGTTGGAAAGAACAAGCTAAGATCTTCCACTCAAGCTAGAACTGATTTATGCAATAAAAGATATGTGAAAGTTAAATGCAACTGTATATGAAAAATAAAAAATCATCAACAATATTGCCAGTGACATATTTCCTGGAAGAGTCAATTTTAAGTTCCTTCCCTAAGACTCTATCAATGACAGTTATACATCGTTGGAAAGAACAAGCTAGGAGCTTTCAACCAAGCTATAAATAATTTATGCAATAAAAGAAATGTGAAAGATAAATGCAACTGTACATGAAGAATACAAAATCATCAACAATATTGCCAGTGACATATTTCCTGGAAGAGTCAATTTTAAGTTCCTTTCCTAAGCCTCTATCAATGAGAGTTATACATCGTTGGAAAGAACAAGCTAAGAGCTTCCAATCAAGCTGTAAGTCGTTGATGCAGCAAAAGAAATGTGAAAGTTAAGTGCAACTGTATATGAAAAATACAAAATCATCAACAATATTCCCAGTGACATATTTCCCAGGGGAGTCAATTTTAAGTTCCGTTCCTAAGTCTCTATCAAGGAGAGTTATACATCGTTGGAAAGAAAAAGCTAAGGGCTTTCAACCAAGCTATAAACGGTTTATGCAACAAAAGAAATGTGAAAGATAAATGCAACTGTACATGAAAAATACAAAATCATCAACAATATTCCCAGTGACATATTTCCTAAGTGTGTCAACTATAAGTTCCTTCACTAAGCCTCTATCAATGAGAGTTATACATCGTTGGAAAGAACAAGCTAGGAGCTTTCAACCATGCTATAAATGATTTATGCAACAAAAGAAATGTGAAAGTTAAATGCAACTGTATATGAAAAATAAAAAATCATCAACAATATTGCCAGTGACATATTTCCTGGAAGAGTCAATTTTAAGTTCCTTCCCTAAGACTCTATCAATGAGAATTATACATCGTTGGAAAGAACAAGCTAGGAGCTTTCAACCAAGCTATAAATGATTTATGCAACAAAAGAAATGTGAAAGTTAAATGCAACTGTATATGAAAAATACAAAATCATCAACAATATTGCCAGTGACATATTTCCTGAAAGAGTCAATTTTAAGTTCCTTTCCTAAGCTTCTATCAATGAGAGTTATACATCGTTGGAAAGAACAAGCTAAGAGCTTCCAATCAAGCTATAACTGATTTATGCAATAAAAGAAATGTGAAAGTTAAATGCAACTGTATATGAAAAATAAAAAATCATCAACAATATTGCCAGTGACATATTTCCTGGAAGAGTCAATTTTAAGTTCCTTCCCTAAGACACTATCAATGAGAGTTATACATCGTTGGAAAGAACAAGCTAAGACCTTCCAATCAAACTATAACTGATTTATGCAATAAAAGAAATGTGAAAGTTAAATGCAACTGTATATGAAAAATACAAAATCATCAACAATATTGCCAGTGACATATTTCCTAGATGAGTCAATTTTAAGTTCCTTTCCTAAGCCTCTATCAATGAGAGTTAGACGTCGTACGAAAGAACAAGCTAAGAGCTTTCAACCAAGCTGTAAGTCGTTTATGCAGCAAAACAAATGTGAAAGTTAAATGCAACTGTATATGAAAAATACATTTTCATCAACAATATTCCCAGTGACATATATCCCAGGTGAGTCAATTTTAAGTTCCGTTCCTAAGCCTCTATCAAGGAGAGTTATACATCGTTGGAAAGATCAAGCTAGGGGCTTTCAACCAAGCTATAAACGGTTTATGCAACAAAAGAAATGTGAAAGATAAATGCAACTGTACATGAAAAATAAAAAATCATCAACAATATTCCCAGTGACATATTTCCTAAGTGTGTCAACTATAAGTTCCTTCCCTAAGCCTCTATCAATGAGAGTTATACATCGTTGGAAAGAACAAGCTAGGAGCTTTCAACCATGCTATAAATGATTTATGCAACAAATGAAATGTGAAAGTTAAATGCAACTGTATATGAAAAATACAAAATCATCAACAATATTGCCAGTGACATATTTCCTGAAAGAGTCAATTTTAAGTTCCTTCCCTAAGACTCTATCAGTGAGAGTTATACATCGTTGGAAAGAACAAGCTAGGAGCTTTCAACCAAGCTATAAATGATTTATGCAGCAAAAGAAATGTGAAAGTTAAATGCAACTGTATATGAAAAATACAAAATCATCAACAATATTGCCAGTGACATATTTCCTGAAAGAGTCAATTTTTAATTTCCTTCCCTAAGACTCTATCAGTGAGAGTTATACATCGTTGGAAAGAACAAGCTAGGAGCTTTCAACCAAGCTATAAATGATTTATGCAACAAAAGAAATGTGAAAGATAAATTCAACTGTATATGAAAAATACAAAATCATCAACAATATTCCCAGTGACATATTTCCCAGGTGAGTCAATTTTAAGTTCCGTTCCTAAGTCTCTATCAAGGAGAGTTATACATCGTTGGAAAGAACAAGCTAAGGGCTTTCAATCAAGCTATAAACGTTTTATGCAAAAAAAGAAATGTGAAAGATAAATGCAACTGTACATGAAGAATACAAAATCATCAACAATATTGCCAATGACATATTTCCTGGAAGAGTCAATTTTAAGTTCCTTCCCTAAGACTCTATCAATGAGAGTTACACATCGTTGGAAAGAACAAGCTAGGAGCTTTCGACCAAGCTATAAATGATTTATGCAACAAAAGTAATGTGAAAGTTAAATGCAACTGTATATGAAAAATACAAAATCATCAACAATATTGCCAGTGACATATTTCCTGAAAGAGTCAATTTTAAGTTCCTTTCCTAAGACTCTATCAATGAGAGTTATACATCGTTGGAAAGAACAAGCTAAGAGCTTCCACTCAAGCTATAACTGATTTATGCAATAAAAGAAATGTGAAAGTTAAATGCAACTGTATATGAAAAATAAAAAATCATCAACAATATTGCCAGTGACATATTTCCTGGAAGAGTCAACTTTAAGTTCCTTCCCTAAGACTCTATCAATGAGAGTTATACATCGTTGGAAAGAACAAGCTAGGAGCTTTCAACCAAGCTATAAACGTTTTATGCAACAAAAGAAATGTGAAAGATAAATGCAACTGTACATGAAGAATACAAAATCATCAACAATATTGCCAGTGACATATTTCCTGAAAGAGTCAATTTTAAGTTCCTTCCCTAAGACTCTATCAGTGAGAGTTATACATCGTTGGAAAGAACAAGCTAAGGGCTTTCAATCAAGCTATAAACGTTTTATGCAACAAAAGAAATGTGAAAGATAAATGCAACTGTACATGAAGAATACAAAATCATCAACAATATTGCCAGTGACATATTTCCTGGAAGAGTCAATTTTAAGTTCCTTCCCTAAGACTCTATCAATGAGAGTTATACATCGTTGGAAAGAACAAGCTAGGAGCTTTCAACCAAGCTATAAATGATTTATGCAACAAAAGAAATGTGAAAGTTAAATGCAACTGTATATGAAAAATACAAAATCATCAACAATATTGCCAGTGACATATTTCCTGGAAGAGTCAATTTTAAGTTCCTTCCCTAAGACTCTATCAATGAGGGTTATACATCGTTGGAAAGAACAAGCTAGGAGCTTTCAACCAAGCTATAAATAATTTATGCAACAAAAGAAATGTGAAAGATAAATGCAACTGTACATGAAGAATACAAAATCATCAACAATATTGCCAGTGACATATTTCCTGGAAGAGTCAATTTTAAGTTCCTTTCCTAAGCCTCTATCAATGAGAGTTATACATCGTTGAAAAGAACAAGCTAAGAGCTTCCAATCAAGCTACAAATGATTTATGCAACAAAAGAAATGTGAAAGTTAAATGCAACTGTACATGAAAAATACAAAATCATCAACAATATTGCCAGTGACATATTTCCTGTAAGAGTCAATTTTAAGTTCCTTCCCTAAGACTCTATCAGTGAGAGTTATACATCGTTGGAAAGAACAAGCTAAGGGCTTTCAATCAAGCTATAAACGTTTTATGCAACAAAAGAAATGTGAAAGATAAATGCAACTGTACATGAAGAATACAAAATCATCAACAATATTGCCAGTGACATATTTCCTGGAAGAGTCAATTTTAAGTTCCTTCCCTAAGACTCTATCAATGAGAGTTATACATCGTTGGAAAGAACAAGCTAGGAGCTTTCAACCATGCTATAAATGATTTATGCAACAAAAGAAATGTGAAAGTTAAATGCAACTGTATATGAAAAATACAAAATCATCAACAATATTGCCAGTGACATATTTCCTGGAAGAGTCAATTTTAAGTTCCTTCCCTAAGACTCTATCAATGAGGGTTATACATCGTTGGAAAGAACAAGCTAGGAGCTTTCAACCAAGCTATAAATAATTTATGCAACAAAAGAAATGTGAAAGATAAATGCAACTGTACATGAAGAATACAAAATCATCAACAATATTGCCAGTGACATATTTCCTGGAAGAATCAATTTTAAGTTCCTTTCCTAAGCCTCTATCAATGAGAGTTATACATCGTTGAAAAGAACAAGCTAAGAGCTTCCAATCAAGCTACAAATGATTTATGCAACAAAAGAAATGTGAAAGTTAAATGCAACTGTACATGAAAAATACAAAATCATCAACAATATTGCCAGTGACATATTTCCTGAAAGAGTCAATTTTAAGTTCCTTCCCTAAGACTCTATCAGTGAGAGTTATACATCGTTGGAAAGAACAAGCTAGGAGCTTTCAACCAAGCTATAATTGATTTATGCAACAAAAGAAATGTGAAAGATAAATGCAACTGTATATGAAAAATACAAAATCATCAACAATATTCCCAGTGACATATTTCCCAGGTGAGTCAATTTTAAGTTCCGTTCCTAAGTCTCTATCAAGGAGAGTTATACATCGTTGGAAAGAACAAGCTAAGGGCTTTCAATCGAGCTATAAACGTTTTATGCAACAAAAGAAATGTGAAAGATAAATGCAACTGTACATGAAGAATACAAAATCATCAACAATATTGCCAGTGACATATTTCCTGGAAGAGTCAATTTTAAGTTCCTTCCCTAAGACTCTATCAATGAGAGTTATACATCGTTGGAAAGAACAAGCTAGGAGCTTTCAACCAAGCTATAAATGATTTATGCAACAAAAGAAATGTGAAAGTTAAATGCAACTGTATATGAAAAATACAAAATCATCAACAATATTGCCAGTGACATATTTCCTGAAATAGTCAATTTTAAGTTCCTTTCCTAAGCCTCTATCAATGAGAGTTATACATCGTTGGAAAGAACAAGCTAAGAGCTTCCAATCAAGCTATAACTGATTTATGCAATAAAAGAAATGTGAAAGTTAAATGCAACTGTATATGAAAAATAAAAAATCATCAACAATATTGCCAGTGACATATTTCCTGGAAGAGTCAATTTTAAGTTCCTTCCCTAAGACTCTATCAATGAGAGTTATACATCGTTGGAAAGAACAAGCTAGGAGCTTTCAACAAAGCTATAAATAATTTATGCAACAAAAGAAATGTGAAAGATAAATGCAACTGTACATGAAGAATACAAAATCATCAACAATATTGCCAGTGACATATTTCCTGGAAGAGTCAATTTTAAGTTCCTTTCCTAAGCCTCTATCAATGAGAGTTATAAATCGTTGAAAAGAACAAGCTAAGAGCTTCCAATCAAGCTACAAATGATTTATGCAACAAAAGAAATGTGAAAGTTAAATGCAACTGTACATGAAAAATACAAAATCATCAACAATATTGCCAGTGACATATTTCCTGAAAGAGTCAATTTTAAGTTCCTTCCCTAAGACTCTATCAGTGAGAGTTATACATCGTTGGAAAGAACAAGCTAGGAGCTTTCAACCAAGCTATAAATGATTTATGCAACAAAAGAAATGTGAAAGATAAATGCAACTGTATATGAAAAATACAAAATCATCAACAATATTCCCAGTGACATATTTCCCAGGTGAGTCAATTTTAAGTTCCGTTCCTAAATCTCTATCAAGAAGAGTTATACATCGTTGGAAAGAACAAGCTAAGGGCTTTCAATCAAGCTATAAACGTTTTATGCAACAAAAGAAATGTGAAAGATAAATGCAACTGTACATGAAGAATACAAAATCATCAACAATATTGCCAGTGACATATTTCCTGGAAGAGTCAATTTTAAGTTCCTTCCCTAAGACTCTATCAATGAGAGTTATACATCGTTGGAAAGAACAAGCTAGGAGCTTTCAACCAAGCTATAAATGATTTATGCAACAAAAGAAATGTGAAAGTTAAAGGCAACTGTATATGAAAAATACAAAATCATCAACAATATTGCCAGTGACATATTTCCTGAAAGAGTCAATTTTAAGTTCCTTCCCTAAGACTCTATCAATGAGAGTTATACATCGTTGGAAAGAACAAGCTAGGAGCTTTCAACCATGCTATAAATGATTTATGCAACAAAAGAAATGTGAAAGTTAAATGCAACTGTATATGAAAAATAAAAAATCATCAACAATATTGCCAGTGACATATTTCCTGGAAGAGTCAATTTTAAGTTCCTTCCCTAAGACTCTATCAATGAGAATTATACATCGTTGGAAAGAACAAGCTAGGAGCTTTCAACCAAGCTATAAATGATTTATGCAACAAAAGAAATGTGAAAGTTAAATGCAACTGTATATGAAAAATACAAAATCATCAACAATATTGCCAGTGACATATTTCCTGAAAGAGTCAATTTTAAGTTCCTTTCCTAAGCTTCTATCAATGAGAGTTATACATCGTTGGAAAGAACAAGCTATGAGCTTCCAATCAAGCTATAACTGATTTATGCAATAAAAGAAATGTGAAAGTTAAATGCAACTGTATATGAAAAATAAAAAATCATCAACAATATTGCCAGTGACATATTTCCTGGAAGAGTCAATTTTAAGTTCCTTCCCTAAGACACTATCAATGAGAGTTATACATCGTTGGAAAGAACAAGCTAAGACCTTCCAATCAAACTATAACTGATTTATGCAATAAAAGAAATGTGAAAGTTAAATGCAACTGTATATGAAAAATACAAAATCATCAACAATATTGCCAGTGACATATTTCCTAGATGAGTCAATTTTAAGTTCCTTTCCTAAGCCTCTATCAATGAGAGTTAGACGTCGTACGAAAGAACAAGCTAAGAGCTTTCAACCAAGCTGTAAGTCGTTTATGCAGCAAAACAAATGTGAAAGTTAAATGCAACTGTATATGAAAAATACATTTTCATCAACAATATTCCCAGTGACATATATCCCAGGTGAGTCAATTTTAAGTTCCGTTCCTAAGCCTCTATCAAGGAGAGTTATACATCGTTGGAAAGAACAAGCTATGAGCTTCCAATCAAGCTATAACTGATTTATGCAATAAAAGAAATGTGAAAGTTAAATGCAACTGTATATGAAAAATAAAAAATCATCAACAATATTGCCAGTGACATATTTCCTGGAAGAGTCAATTTTAAGTTCCTTCCCTAAGACTCTATCAATGAGAATTATACATCGTTGGAAAGAACAAGCTAGGGGCTTTCAACCAAGCTATAAACGGTTTATGCAACAAAAGAAATGTGAAAGATAAATGCAACTGTACATGAAAAATAAAAAATCATCAACAATATTCCCAGTGACATATTTCCTAAGTGTGTCAACTATAAGTTCCTTCCCTAAGCCTCTATCAATGAGAGTTATACATCGTTGGAAAGAACAAGCTAGGAGCTTTCAACCATGCTATAAATGATTTATGCAACAAATGAAATGTGAAAGTTAAATGCAACTGTATATGAAAAATACAAAATCATCAACAATATTGCCAGTGACATATTTCCTGAAAGAGTCAATTTTAAGTTCCTTCCCTAAGACTCTATCAGTGAGAGTTATACATCGTTGGAAAGAACAAGCTAGGAGCTTTCAACCAAGCTATAAATGATTTATGCAGCAAAAGAAATGTGAAAGTTAAATGCAACTGTATATGAAAAATACAAAATCATCAACAATATTGCCAGTGACATATTTCCTGAAAGAGTCAATTTTTAATTTCCTTCCCTAAGACTCTATCAGTGAGAGTTATACATCGTTGGAAAGAACAAGCTAGGAGCTTTCAACCAAGCTATAAATGATTTATGCAACAAAAGAAATGTGAAAGATAAATTCAACTGTATATGAAAAATACAAAATCATCAACAATATTCCCAGTGACATATTTCCCAGGTGAGTCAATTTTAAGTTCCGTTCCTAAGTCTCTATCAAGGAGAGTTATACATCGTTGGAAAGAACAAGCTAAGGGCTTTCAATCAAGCTATAAACGTTTTATGCAAAAAAAGAAATGTGAAAGATAAATGCAACTGTACATGAAGAATACAAAATCATCAACAATATTGCCAATGACATATTTCCTGGAAGAGTCAATTTTAAGTTCCTTCCCTAAGACTCTATCAATGAGAGTTACACATCGTTGGAAAGAACAAGCTAGGAGCTTTCGACCAAGCTATAAATGATTTATGCAACAAAAGAAATGTGAAAGTTAAATGCAACTGTATATGAAAAATACAAAATCATCAACAATATTGCCAGTGACATATTTCCTGAAAGAGTCAATTTTAAGTTCCTTTCCTAAGACTCTATCAATGAGAGTTATACATCGTTGGAAAGAACAAGCTAAGAGCTTCCACTCAAGCTATAACTGATTTATGCAATAAAAGAAATGTGAAAGTTAAATGCAACTGTATATGAAAAATAAAAAATCATCAACAATATTGCCAGTGACATATTTCCTGGAAGAGTCAATTTTAAGTTCCTTCCCTAAGACTCTATCAATGAGAGTTATACATCGTTGGAAAGAACAAGCTAGGAGCTTTCAACCAAGCTATAAACGTTTTATGCAACAAAAGAAATGTGAAAGATAAATGCAACTGTACATGAAGAATACAAAATCATCAACAATATTGCCAGTGACATATTTCCTGAAAGAGTCAATTTTAAGTTCCTTCCCTAAGACTCTATCAGTGAGAGTTATACATCGTTGGAAAGAACAAGCTAAGGGCTTTCAATCAAGCTATAAACGTTTTATGCAACAAAAGAAATGTGAAAGATAAATGCAACTGTACATGAAGAATACAAAATCATCAACAATATTGCCAGTGACATATTTCCTGGAAGAGTCAATTTTAAGTTCCTTCCCTAAGACTCTATCAATGAGAGTTATACATCGTTGGAAAGAACAAGCTAGGAGCTTTCAACCAAGCTATAAATGATTTATGCAACAAAAGAAATGTGAAAGTTAAATGCAACTGTATATGAAAAATACAAAATCATCAACAATATTGCCAGTGACATATTTCCTGGAAGAGTCAATTTTAAGTTCCTTCCCTAAGACTCTATCAATGAGGGTTATACATCGTTGGAAAGAACAAGCTAGGAGCTTTCAACCAAGCTATAAATAATTTATGCAACAAAAGAAATGTGAAAGATAAATGCAACTGTACATGAAGAATACAAAATCATCAACAATATTGCCAGTGACATATTTCCTGGAAGAGTCAATTTTAAGTTCCTTTCCTAAGCCTCTATCAATGAGAGTTATACATCGTTGAAAAGAGCAAGCTAAGAGCTTCCAATCAAGCTACAAATGATTTATGCAACAAAAGAAATGTGAAAGTTAAATGCAACTGTACATGAAAAATACAAAATCATCAACAATATTGCCAGTGACATATTTCCTGAAAGAGTCAATTTTAAGTTCCTTCCCTAAGACTCTATCAGTGAGAGTTATACATCGTTGGAAAGAACAAGCTAAGGGCTTTCAATCAAGCTATAAACGTTTTATGCAACAAAAGAAATGTGAAAGATAAATGCAACTGTACATGAAGAATACAAAATCATCAACAATATTGCCAGTGACATATTTCCTGGAAGAGTCAATTTTAAGTTCCTTCCCTAAGACTCTATCAATGAGAGTTATACATCGTTGGAAAGAACAAGCTAGGAGCTTTCAACCATGCTATAAATGATTTATGCAACAAAAGAAATGTGAAAGTTAAATGCAACTGTATATGAAAAATACAAAATCATCAACAATATTGCCAGTGACATATTTCCTGGAAGAGTCAATTTTAAGTTCCTTCCCTAAGACTCTATCAATGAGGGTTATACATCGTTGGAAAGAACAAGCTAGGAGCTTTCAACCAAGCTATAAATAATTTATGCAACAAAAGAAATGTGAAAGATAAATGCAACTGTACATGAAGAATACAAAATCATCAACAATATTGCCAGTGACATATTTCCTGGAAGAATCAATTTTAAGTTCCTTTCCTAAGCCTCTATCAATGAGAGTTATACATCGTTGAAAAGAACAAGCTAAGAGCTTCCAATCAAGCTACAAATGATTTATGCAACAAAAGAAATGTGAAAGTTAAATGCAACTGTACATGAAAAATACAAAATCATCAACAATATTGCCAGTGACATATTTCCTGAAAGAGTCAATTTTAAGTTCCTTCCCTAAGACTCTATCAGTGAGAGTTATACATCGTTGGAAAGAACAAGCTAGGAGCTTTCAACCAAGCTATAATTGATTTATGCAACAAAAGAAATGTGAAAGATAAATGCAACTGTATATGAAAAATACAAAATCATCAACAATATTCCCAGTGACATATTTCCCAGGTGAGTCAATTTTAAGTTCCGTTCCTAAGTCTCTATCAAGGAGAGTTATACATCGTTGGAAAGAACAAGCTAAGGGCTTTCAATCGAGCTATAAACGTTTTATGCAACAAAAGAAATGTGAAAGATAAATGCAACTGTACATGAAGAATACAAAATCATCAACAATATTGCCAGTGACATATTTCCTGGAAGAGTCAATTTTAAGTTCCTTCCCTAAGACTCTATCAATGAGAGTTATACATCGTTGGAAAGAACAAGCTAGGAGCTTTCAACCAAGCTATAAATGATTTATGCAACAAAAGAAATGTGAAAGTTAAATGCAACTGTATATGAAAAATACAAAATCATCAACAATATTGCCAGTGACATATTTCCTGAAAGAGTCAATTTTAAGTTCCTTTCCTAAGCCTCTATCAATGAGAGTTATACATCGTTGGAAAGAACAAGCTAAGAGCTTCCAATCAAGCTATAACTGATTTATGCAATAAAAGAAATGTGAAAGTTAAATGCAACTGTATATGAAAAATAAAAAATCATCAACAATATTGCCAGTGACATATTTCCTGGCAGAGTCAATTTTAAGTTCCTTCCCTAAGACTCTATCAATGAGAGTTATACATCGTTGGAAAGAACAAGCTAGGAGCTTTCAACAAAGCTATAAATAATTTATGCAACAAAAGAAATGTGAAAGATAAATGCAACTGTACATGAAGAATACAAAATCATCAACAATATTGCCAGTGACATATTTCCTGGAAGAGTCAATTTTAAGTTCCTTTCCTAAGCCTCTATCAATGAGAGTTATAAATCGTTGAAAAGAACAAGCTAAGAGCTTCCAATCAAGCTACAAATGATTTATGCAACAAAAGAAATGTGAAAGTTAAATGCAACTGTACATGAAAAATACAAAATCATCAACAATATTGCCAGTGACATATTTCCTGAAAGAGTCAATTTTAAGTTCCTTCCCTAAGACTCTATCAGTGAGAGTTATACATCGTTGGAAAGAACAAGCTAGGAGCTTTCAACCAAGCTATAAATGATTTATGCAACAAAAGAAATGTGAAAGATAAATGCAACTGTATATGAAAAATACAAAATCATCAACAATATTCCCAGTGACATATTTCCCAGGTGAGTCAATTTTAAGTTCCGTTCCTAAATCTCTATCAAGAAGAGTTATACATCGTTGGAAAGAACAAGCTAAGGGCTTTCAATCAAGCTATAAACGTTTTATGCAACAAAAGAAATGTGAAAGATAAATGCAACTGTACATGAAGAATACAAAATCATCAACAATATTGCCAGTGACATATTTCCTGGAAGAGTCAATTTTAAGTTCCTTCCCTAAGACTCTATCAATGAGAGTTATACATCGTTGGAAAGAACAAGCTAGGAGCTTTCAACCAAGCTATAAATGATTTATGCAACAAAAGAAATGTGAAAGTTAAATGCAAATGTATATGAAAAATACAAAATCATCAACAATATTGCCAGTGACATATTTCCTGAAAGAGTCAATTTTAAGTTCCTTTCCTAAGCCTCTATCAATGAGAGTTATACATCGTTGGAAAGAACAAGCTAGGAGCTTTCAACCAAGCTATAAATAATTTATGCAACAAAAGAAATGTGAAAGATAAATGCAACTGTACATGAAGAATACAAAATCATCAACAATATTGCCAGTGACATATTTCCTGAAAGAGTCAATTTTAAGTTCCTTTCCTAAGCCTCTATCAATGAGAGTTATACATCGTTGGAAAGAACAAGCTAGGAGCTTTCAACCAAGCTATAAATGATTTATGCAGCAAAAGAAATGTGAAAGTTAAATGCAACTGTATATGAAAAATACAAAATCATCAACAATATTGCCAGTGACATATTTCCTGAAAGAGTCAATTTTAAGTTCCTTCCCTAAGACTCTATCAGTGAGAGTTATACATCGTTGGAAAGAACAAGCTAGGAGCTTTCAACCAAGCTATAAATGATTTATGCAACAAAAGAAATGTGAAAGTTAAATGCAACTGTATATGAAAAATACATTTTCATCAACAATATTCCCAGTGACATATATCCCAGGTGAGTCAATTTTAAGTTCCGTTCCTAAGCCTCTATCAAGGAGAGTTATACATCGTTGGAAAGATCAAGCTAGGGGCTTTCAACCAAGCTATAAACGGTTTATGCAACAAAAGAAATGTGAAAGATAAATGCAACTGTATATGAAAAATACAAAATCATCAACAATATTGCCAGTGACATATTTCCTGAAAGAGTCAATTTTAAGTTCCTTCCCTAAGACTCTATCAGTGAGAGTTATACATCGTTGGAAAGAACAAGCTAGGAGCTTTCAACCAAGCTATAAATGATTTATGCAGCAAAAGAAATGTGAAAGTTAAATGCAACTGTATATGAAAAATACAAAATCATCAACAATATTGCCAGTGACATATTTCCTGAAAGAGTCAATTTTTAATTTCCTTCCCTAAGACTCTATCAGTGAGAGTTATACATCGTTGGAAAGAACAAGCTAGGAGCTTTCAACCAAGCTATAAATGATTTATGCAACAAAAGAAATGTGAAAGATAAATTCAACTGTATATGAAAAATACAAAATCATCAACAATATTCCCAGTGACATATTTCCCAGGTGAGTCAATTTTAAGTTCCGTTCCTAAGTCTCTATCAAGGAGAGTTATACATCGTTGGAAAGAACAAGCTAAGGGCTTTCAATCAAGCTATAAACGTTTTATGCAAAAAAAGAAATGTGAAAGATAAATGCAACTGTACATGAAGAATACAAAATCATCAACAATATTGCCAGTGACATATTTCCTGGAAGAGTCAATTTTAAGTTCCTTCCTTAAGACTCTATCAATGAGAGTTACACATCGTTGGAAAGAACAAGCTAGGAGCTTTCGACCAAGCTATAAATGATTTATGCAACAAAAGTAATGTGAAAGTTAAATGCAACTGTATATGAAAAATAAAAAATCATCAACAATATTGCCAGTGACATATTTCCTGGAAGAGTCAATTTTAAGTTCCTTCCCTAAGACTCTATCAATGAGAGTTATACATCGTTGGAAAGAACAAGCTAGGAGCTTTCAACCAAGCTATAAACGTTTTATGCAACAAAAGAAATGTGAAAGATAAATGCAACTGTACATGAAGAATACAAAATCATCAACAATATTGCCAGTGACATATTTCCTGAAAGAGTCAATTTTAAGTTCCTTCCCTAAGACTCTATCAGTGAGAGTTATACATCGTTGGAAAGAACAAGCTAAGGGCTTTCAATCAAGCTATAAACGTTTTATGCAACAAAAGAAATGTGAAAGATAAATGCAACTGTACATGAAGAATACAAAATCATCAACAATATTGCCAGTGACATATTTCCTGGAAGAGTCAATTTTAAGTTCCTTCCCTAAGACTCTATCAATGAGAGTTATACATCGTTGGAAAGAACAAGCTAGGAGCTTTCAACCAAGCTATAAATGATTTATGCAACAAAAGAAATGTGAAAGTTAAATGCAACTGTATATGAAAATACAAAATCATCAACAATATTGCCAGTGACATATTTCCTGGAAGAGTCAATTTTAAGTTCCTTCCCTAAGACTCTATCAACGAGGGTTATACATCGTTGGAAAGAACAAGCTAGGAGCTTTCAACCAAGCTGTAAATAATTTATGCAACAAAAGAAATGTGAAAGATAAATGCAACTGTACATGAAGAATACAAAATCATCAACAATATTGCCAGTGACATATTTCCTGGAAGAATCAATTTTAAGTTCCTTTCCTAAGCCTCTATCAATGAGAGTTATACATCGTTGAAAAGAACAAGCTAAGAGCTTCCAATCAAGCTACAAATTATTTATGCAACAAAAGAAATGTGAAAGTTAAATGCAACTGTACATGAAAAATACAAAATCATCAACAATATTGCCAGTGACATATTTCCTGAAAGAGTCAATTTTAAGTTCCTTCCCTAAGACTCTATCAGTGAGAGTTATACATCGTTGGAAAGAAAAAGCTAGGAGCTTTCAACCAAGCTATAAATGATTTATGCAACAAAAGAAATGTGAAAGATAAATGCAACTGTATATGAAAAATACAAAATCATCAACAATATTCCCAGTGACATATTTCCCAGGTGAGTCAATTTTAAGTTCCGTTCCTAAGTCTCTATCAAGGAGAGTTATACATCGTTGGAAAGAACAAGCTAAGGGCTTTCAATCGAGCTATAAACGTTTTATGCAACAAAAGAAATGTGAAAGATAAATGCAACTGTACATGAAGAATACAAAATCATCAACAATATTGCCAGTGACATATTTCCTGGAAGAGTCAATTTTAAGTTCCTTCCGTAAGACTCTATCAATGAGAGTTATACATCGTTGGAAAGAACAAGCTAGGAGCTTTCAACCAAGCTATAAATGATTTATGCAACAAAAGAAATGTGAAAGTTAAATGCAACTGTATATGAAAAATACAAAATCATCAACAATATTGCCAGTGACATATTTCCTGAAAGAGTCAATTTTAAGTTCCTTTCCTAAGCCTCTATCAATGAGAGTTATACATCGTTGGAAAGAACAAGCTAAGAGCTTCCAATCAAGCTATAACTGATTTATGCAATAAAAGAAATGTGAAAGTTAAATGCAACTGTATATGAAAAATAAAAAATCATCAACAATATTGCCAGTGACATATTTCCTGGAAGAGTCAATTTTAAGTTCCTTCCCTAAGACTCTATCAATGAGAGTTATACATCGTTGGAAAGAACAAGCTAGGAGCTTTCAACCAAGCTATAAACGTTTTATGCAATAAAAGAAATGTGAAAGATAAATGCAACTGTACATGAAGAATACAAAATCATCAACAATATTGCCAGTGACATATTTCCTGAAAGAGTCAATTTTAAGTTCCTTCCCTAAGACTCTATCAGTGAGAGTTATACATCGTTGGAAAGAACAAGCTAAGGGCTTTCAATCAAGCTATAAACGTTTTATGCAACAGAAGAAATGTGAAAGATAAATGCAACTGTACATGAAGAATACAAAATCATCAACAATATTGCCAGTGACATATTTCCTGGAAGAGTCAATTTTAAGTTCCTTCCCTAAGACTCTATCAATGAGAGTTATACATCGTTGGAAAGAACAAGCTAGGAGCTTTCAACCAAGCTATAAATGATTTATGCAACAAAAGAAATGTGAAAGTTAAATGCAACTGTATATGAAAAATACAAAATCATCAACAATATTGCCAGTGACATATTTCCTGGAAGAGTCAATTTTAAGTTCCTTCCCTAAGACTCTATCAATGAGGGTTATACATCGTTGGAAAGAACAAGCTAGGAGCTTTCAACCAAGCTATAAATAATTTATGCAACAAAAGAAATGTGAAAGATAAATGCAACTGTACATGAAGAATACAAAATCATCAACAATATTGCCAGTGACATATTTCCTGGAAGAGTCAATTTTAAGTTCCTTTCCTAAGCCTCTATCAATGAGAGGTATACATCGTTGAAAAGAACAAGCTAAGAGCTTCCAATCAAGCTACAAATGATTTATGCAACAAAAGAAATGTGAAAGTTAAATGCAACTGTACATGAAAAATACAAAATCATCAACAATATTGCCAGTGACATATTTCCTGAAAGAGTCAATTTTAAGTTCCTTCCCTAAGACTCTATCAGTGAGAGTTATACATCGTTGGAAAGAACAAGCTAAGGGCTTTCAATCAAGCTATAAACGTTTTATGCAACAAAAGAAATGCGAAAGATAAATGCAACTGTACATGAAGAATACAAAATCATCAACAATATTGCCAGTGACATATTTCCTGGAAGAGTCAATTTTAAGTTCCTTCCCTAAGACTCTATCAATGAGAGTTATACATCGTTGGAAAGAACAAGCTAGGAGCTTTCAACCAAGCTATAAATGATTTATGCAACAAAAGAAATGTGAAAGTTAAATGCAACTGTATATGAAAAATACAAAATCATCAACAATATTGCCAGTGACATATTTCCTGGAAGAGTCAATTTTAAGTTCCTTCCCTAAGACTCTATCAATGAGGGTTATACATCGTTGGAAAGAACAAGCTAGGAGCTTTCAACCAAGCTATAAATAATTTATGCAACAAAAGAAATGTGAAAGATAAATGCAACTGTACATGAAGAATACAAAATCATCAACAATATTGCCAGTGACATATTTCCTGGAAGAATCAATTTTAAGTTCCTTTCCTAAGCCTCTATCAATGAGAGTTATACATCGTTGAAAAGAACAAGCTAAGAGCTTCCAATCAAGCTACAAATGATTTATGCAACAAAAGAAATGTGAAAGTTAAATGCAACTGTACATGAAAAATACAAAATCATCAACAATATTGCCAGTGACATATTTCCTGAAAGAGTCAATTTTAAGTTCCTTCCCTAAGACTCTATCAGTGAGAGTTATACATCGTTGGAAAGAACAAGCTAGGAGCTTTCAACCAAGCTATAAATGATTTATGCAACAAAAGAAATGTGAAAGATAAATGCAACTGTATATGAAAAATACAAAATCATCAACAATATTCCCAGTGACATATTTCCCAGTTGAGTCAATTTTAAGTTCCGTTCCTAAGTCTCTATCAAGGAGAGTTATACATCGTTGGAAAGAACAAGCTAAGGGCTTTCAATCGAGCTATAAACGTTTTATGCAACAAAAGAAATGTGAAAGATAAACGCAACTGTACATGAAGAATACAAAATCATCAACAATATTGCCAGTGACATATTTCCTGGAAGAGTCAATTTTAAGTTCCTTCCCTAAGACTCTATCAATGAGAGTTATACATCGTTGGAAAGAACAAGCTAGGAGCTTTCAACCAAGCTATAAATGATTTATGCAACAAAAGAAATGTGAAAGTTAAATGCAACTGTATATGAAAAATACAAAATCATCAACAATATTGCCAGTGACATATTTCCTGAAAGAGTCAATTTTAAGTTCCTTTCCTAAGCCTCTATCAATGAGAGTTATACATCGTTGGAAAGAACAAGCTAAGAGCTTCCAATCAAGCTATAACTGATTTATGCAATAAAAGAAATGTGAAAGTTAAATGCAACTGTATATGAAAAATAAAAAATCATCAACAATATTGCCAGTGACATATTTCCTGGAAGAGTCAATTTTAAGTTCCTTCCCTAAGACTCTATCAATGAGAGTTATACATCGTTGGAAAGAACAAGCTAGGAGCTTTCAACAAAGCTATAAATAATTTATGCAACAAAAGAAATGTGAAAGATAAATGCAACTGTACATGAAGAATACAAAATCATCAACAATATTGCCAGTGACATATTTCCTGGAAGAGTCAATTTTAAGTTCCTTTCCTAAGCCTCTATCAATGAGAGTTATACATCGTTGAAAAGAACAAGCTAAGAGCTTCCAATTAAGCTACAAATGATTTATGCAACAAAAGAAATGTGAAAGTTAAATGCAACTGTATATGAAAAATAAAAAATCATCAACAATATTGCCAGTGACATATTTCCTGGAAGAGTCAATTTTAAGTTCCTTCCCTAAGACTCTATCAATGAGAGTTATACATCGTTGGAAAGAACAAGCTAGGAGCTTTCAACAAAGCTATAAATAATTTATGCAACAAAAGAAATGTGAAAGATAAATGCAACTGTACATGAAGAATACAAAATCATCAACAATATTGCCAGTGACATATTTCCTGGAAGAGTCAATTTTAAGTTCCTTTCCTAAGCCTCTATCAATGAGAGTTATACATCGTTGAAAAGAACAAGCTAAGAGCTTCCAATCAAGCTACAAATGATTTATGCAACAAAAGAAATGTGAAAGTTAAATGCAACTGTACATGAAAAATACAAAATCATCAACAATATTGCCAGTGACATATTTCCTGAAAGAGTCAATTTTAAGTTCCTTCCCTAAGACTCTATCAGTGAGAGTTATACATCGTTGGAAAGAACAAGCTAGGAGCTTTCAACCAAGCTATAAATGATTTATGCAACAAAAGAAATGTGAAAGATAAATGCAACTGTATATGAAAAATACAAAATCATCAACAATATTCCCAGTGACATATTTCCCAGGTGAGTCAATTTTAAGTTCCGTTCCTAAATCTCTATCAAGAAGAGTTATACATCGTTGGAAAGAACAAGCTAAGGGCTTTCAATCAAGCTATAAACGTTTTATGCAACAAAAGAAATGTGAAAGATAAATGCAACTGTACATGAAGAATACAAAATCATCAACAATATTGCCAGTGACATATTTCCTGGAAGAGTCAATTTTAAGTTCCTTCCCTAAGACTCTATCAATGAGAGTTATACATCGTTGGAGAGAACAAGCTAGGAGCTTTCAACCAAGCTATAAATGATTTATGCAACAAAAGAAATGTGAAAGTTAAATGCAAATGTACATGAAGAATACAAAATCATCAACAATATTGCCAGTGACATATTTCCTGGAAGAGTCAATTTTAAGTTCCTTCCCTAAGACTCTATCAATGAGAGTTATACATCGTTGGAAAGAACAAGCTAGGAGCTTTCAACCAAGCTATAAATAATTTATGCAACAAAAGAAATGTGAAAGATAAATGCAACTGTACATGAAGAATACAAAATCATCAACAATATTGCCAGTGACATATTTCCTGAAAGAGTCAATTTTAAGTTCCTTCCCTAAGACTCTATCAGTGAGAGTTATACATCGTTGGAAAGAACAAGCTAGGAGCTTTCAACCAAGCTATAAATGATTTATGCAACAAAAGAAATGTGAAAGATAAATTCAACTGTATATGAAAAATACAAAATCATCAACAATATTCCCAGTGACATATTTCCCAGGTGAGTCAATTTTAAGTTCCGTTCCTAAGTCTCTATCAAGGAGAGTTATACATCGTTGGAAAGAACAAGCTAAGGGCTTTCAATCAAGCTATAAACGTTTTATGCAAAAAAAGAAATGTGAAAGATAAATGCAACTGTACATGAAGAATACAAAATCATCAACAATATTGAAAGTGACATATTTCCTGGAAGAGTCAATTTTAAGTTCCTTCCCTAAGACTCTATCAATGAGAGTTACACATCGTTGGAAAGAACAAGCTAGGAGCTTTCGACCAAGCTATAAATGATTTATGCAACAAAAGTAATGTGAAAGTTAAATGCAACTGTATATGAAAAATACAAAATCATCAACAATATTGCCAGTGACATATTTCCTGAAAGAGTCAATTTTAAGTTCCTTTCCTAAGCCTCTATCAATGAGAGTTATACATCGTTGGAAAGAACAAGCTAAGAGCTTCCACTCAAGCTATAACTGATTTATGCAATAAAAGAAATGTGAAAGTTAAATGCAACTGTATATGAAAAATAAAAAATCATCAACAATATTGCCAGTGACATATTTCCTGGAAGAGTCAATTTTAAGTTCCTTCCCTAAGACTCTATCAATGAGAGTTATACATCGTTGGAAAGAACAAGCTAGGAGCTTTCAACCAAGCTATAAACGTTTTATGCAACAAAAGAAATGTGAAAGATAAATGCAACTGTACATGAAGAATACAAAATCATCAACAATATTGCCAGTGACATATTTCCTGAAAGAGTCAATTTTAAGTTCCTTCCCTAAGACTCTATCAGTGAGAGTTATACATCGTTGGAAAGAACAAGCTAAGGGCTTTCAATCAAGCTATAAACGTTTTATGCAACAAAAGAAATGTGAAAGATAAATGCAACTGTACATGAAGAATACAAAATCATCAACAATATTGCCAGTGACATATTTCCTGGAAGAGTCAATTTTAAGTTCCTTCCCTAAGACTCTATCAATGAGAGTTATACATCGTTGGAAAGAACAAGCTAGGAGCTTTCAACCAAGCTATAAATGATTTATGCAACAAAAGAAATGTGAAAGTTAAATGCAACTGTATATGAAAAATAAAAAATCATCAACAATATTGCCAGTGACATATTTCCTGGAAGAGTCAATTTTAAGTTCCTTCCCTAAGACTCTATCAATGAGAGTTATACATCGTTGGAAAGAACAAGCTAGGAGCTTTCAACAAAGCTATAAATAATTTATGCAACAAAAGAAATGTGAAAGATAAATGCAACTGTACATGAAGAATACAAAATCATCAACAATATTGCCAGTGACATATTTCCTGGAAGAGTCAATTTTAAGTTCCTTTCCTAAGCCTCTATCAATGAGAGTTATACATCGTTGAAAAGAACAAGCTAAGAGCTTCCAATCAAGCTACAAATGATTTACGCAACAAAAGAAATGTGAAAGTTAAATGCAACTGTACATGAAAAATACAAAATCATCAACAATATTGCCAGTGACATATTTCCTGAAAGAGTCAATTTTAAGTTCCTTCCCTAAGACTCTATCAGTGAGAGTTATACATCGTTGGAAAGAACAAGCTAGGAGCTTTCAACCAAGCTATAAATGATTTATGCAACAAAAGAAATGTGAAAGATAAATGCAACTGTATATGAAAAATACAAAATCATCAACAATATTCCCAGTGACATATTTCCCAGGTGAGTCAATTTTAAGTTCCGTTCCTAAATCTCTATCAAGAAGAGTTATACATCGTTGGAAAGAACAAGCTAAGGGCTTTCAATCAAGCTATAAACGTTTTATGCAACAAAAGAAATGTGAAAGATAAATGCAACTGTACATGAAGAATACAAAATCATCAACAATATTGCCAGTGACATATTTCCTGGAAGAGTCAATTTTAAGTTCCTTCCCTAAGACTCTATCAATGAGAGTTATACATCGTTGGAGAGAACAAGCTAGGAGCTTTCAACCAAGCTATAAATGATTTATGCAACAAAAGAAATGTGAAAGTTAAATGCAAATGTACATGAAGAATACAAAATCATCAACAATATTGCCAGTGACATATTTCCTGGAAGAGTCAATTTTAAGTTCCTTCCCTAAGACTCTATCAATGAGAGTTATACATCGTTGGAAAGAACAAGCTAGGAGCTTTCAACCAAGCTATAAATAATTTATGCAACAAAAGAAATGTGAAAGATAAATGCAACTGTACATGAAGAATACAAAATCATCAACAATATTGCCAGTGACATATTTCCTGAAAGAGTCAATTTTAAGTTCCTTCCCTAAGACTCTATCAGTGAGAGTTATACATCGTTGGAAAGAACAAGCTAGGAGCTTTCAACCAAGCTATAAATGATTTATGCAACAAAAGAAATGTGAAAGATAAATTCAACTGTATATGAAAAATACAAAATCATCAACAATATTCCCAGTGACATATTTCCCAGGTGAGTCAATTTTAAGTTCCGTTCCTAAGTCTCTATCAAGGAGAGTTATACATCGTTGGAAAGAACAAGCTAAGGGCTTTCAATCAAGCTATAAACGTTTTATGCAAAAAAAGAAATGTGAAAGATAAATGCAACTGTACATGAAGAATACAAAATCATCAACAATATTGAAAGTGACATATTTCCTGGAAGAGTCAATTTTAAGTTCCTTCCCTAAGACTCTATCAATGAGAGTTACACATCGTTGGAAAGAACAAGCTAGGAGCTTTCGACCAAGCTATAAATGATTTATGCAACAAAAGTAATGTGAAAGTTAAATGCAACTGTATATGAAAAATACAAAATCATCAACAATATTGCCAGTGACATATTTCCTGAAAGAGTCAATTTTAAGTTCCTTTCCTAAGCCTCTATCAATGAGAGTTATACATCGTTGGAAAGAACAAGCTAAGAGCTTCCACTCAAGCTATAACTGATTTATGCAATAAAAGAAATGTGAAAGTTAAATGCAACTGTATATGAAAAATAAAAAATCATCAACAATATTGCCAGTGACATATTTCCTGGAAGAGTCAATTTTAAGTTCCTTCCCTAAGACTCTATCAATGAGAGTTATACATCGTTGGAAAGAACAAGCTAGGAGCTTTCAACCAAGCTATAAACGTTTTATGCAACAAAAGAAATGTGAAAGATAAATGCAACTGTACATGAAGAATACAAAATCATCAACAATATTGCCAGTGACATATTTCCTGAAAGAGTCAATTTTAAGTTCCTTCCCTAAGACTCTATCAGTGAGAGTTATACATCGTTGGAAAGAACAAGCTAAGGGCTTTCAATCAAGCTATAAACGTTTTATGCAACAAAAGAAATGTGAAAGATAAATGCAACTGTACATGAAGAATACAAAATCATCAACAATATTGCCAGTGACATATTTCCTGGAAGAGTCAATTTTAAGTTCCTTCCCTAAGACTCTATCAATGAGAGTTATACATCGTTGGAAAGAACAAGCTAGGAGCTTTCAACCAAGCTATAAATGATTTATGCAACAAAAGAAATGTGAAAGTTAAATGCAACTGTATATGAAAAATACAAAATCATCAACAATATTGCCAGTGACATATTTCCTGGAAGAGTCAATTTTAAGTTCCTTCCCTAAGACTCTATCAATGAGGGTTATACATCGTTGGAAAGAACAAGCTAGGAGCTTTCAACCAAGCTATAAATAATTTATGCAACAAAAGAAATGTGAAAGATAAATGCAACTGTACATGAAGAATACAAAATCATCAACAATATTGCCAGTGACATATTTCCTGGAAGAGTCAATTTTAAGTTCCTTTCCTAAGCCTCTATCAATGAGAGTTATACATCGTTGAAAAGAACAAGCTAAGAGCTTCCAATCAAGCTACAAATGATTTATGCAACAAAAGAAATGTGAAAGTTAAATGCAACTGTACATGAAAAATACAAAATCATCAACAATATTGCCAGTGACATATTTCCTGAAAGAGTCAATTTTAAGTTCCTTCCCTAAGACTCTATCAGTGAGAGTTATACATCGTTGGAAAGAACAAGCTAAGGGCTTTCAATCAAGCTATAAACGTTTTATGCAACAAAAGAAATGTGAAAGATAAATGCAACTGTACATGAAGAATACAAAATCATCAACAATATTGCCAGTGACATATTTCCTGGAAGAGTCAATTTTAAGTTCCTTCCCTAAGACTCTATCAATGAGAGTTATACATCGTTGGAAAGAACAAGCTAGGAGCTTTCAACCAAGCTATAAATGATTTATGCAACAAAAGAAATGTGAAAGTTAAATGCAACTGTATATGAAAAATACAAAATCATCAACAATATTGCCAGTGACATATTTCCTGGAAGAGTCAATTTTAAGTTCCTTCCCTAAGACTCTATCAATGAGGGTTATACATCGTTGGAAAGAACAAGCTAGGAGCTTTCAACCAAGCTATAAATGATTTATGCAACAAAAGAAATGTGAAAGATAAATGCAACTGTATATGAAAAATACAAAATCATCAACAATATTCCCAGTGACATATTTCCCAGGTGAGTCAATTTTAAGTTCCGTTCCTAAGTCTCTATCAAGGAGAGTTATACATCGTTGGAAAGAACAAGCTAAGGGATTTCAATCGAGCTATAAACGTTTTATGCAACAAAAGAAATGTGAAAGATAAATGCAACTGTACATGAAGAATACAAAATCATCAACAATATTGCCAGTGACATATTTCCTGGAAGAGTCAATTTTAAGTTCCTTCCCTAAGACTCTATCAATGAGAGTTATACATCGTTGGAAAGAACAAGCTAGGAGCTTTCAACCAAGCTATAAATGATTTATGCAACAAAAGAAATGTGAAAGTTAAATGCAACTGTATATGAAAAATACAAAATCATCAACAATATTGCCAGTGACATATTTCCTGAAAGAGTCAATTTTAAGTTCCTTTCCTAAGCCTCTATCAATGAGAGTTATACATCGTTGGAAAGAACAAGCTAAGAGCTTCCAATCAAGCTATAACTGATTTATGCAATAAAAGAAATGTGAAAGTTAAATGCAACTGTATATGAAAAATAAAAAATCATCAACAATATTGCCAGTGACATATTTCCTGGAAGAGTCAATTTTAAGTTCCTTCCCTAAGACTCTATCAATGAGAGTTATACATCGTTGGAAAGAACAAGCTAGGAGCTTTCAACAAAGCTATAAATAATTTATGCAACAAAAGAAATGTGAAAGATAAATGCAACTGTACATGAAGAATACAAAATCATCAACAATATTGCCAGTGACATATTTCCTGGAAGAGTCAATTTTAAGTTCCTTTCCTAAGCCTCTATCAATGAGAGTTATACATCGTTGAAAAGAACAAGCTAAGAGCTTCCAATCAAGCTACAAATGATTTATGCAACAAAAGAAATGTGAAAGTTAAATGCAACTGTACATGAAAAATACAAAATCATCAACAATATTGCCAGTGACATATTTCCTGAAAGAGTCAATTTTAAGTTCCTTCCCTAAGACTCTATCAGTGAGAGTTATACATCGTTGGAAAGAACAAGCTAGGAGCTTTCAACCATGCTATAAATGATTTATGCAACAAAAGAAATGTGAAAGATAAATGCAACTGTATATGAAAAATACAAAATCATCAACAATATTCCCAGTGACATATTTCCCAGGTGAGTCAATTTTAAGTTCCGTTCCTAAATCTCTATCAAGAAGAGTTATACATCGTTGGAAAGAACAAGCTAAGGGCTTTCAATCAAGCTATAAACGTTTTATGCAACAAAAGAAATGTGAAAGATAAATGCAACTGTACATGAAGAATACAAAATCATCAACAATATTCCCAGTGACATATTTCCTGGAAGAGTCAATTTTAAGTTCCTTCCCTAAGACTCTATCAATGAGAGTTATACATCGTTGGAAAGAACAAGCTAGGGGCTTTCAACCAAGCTATAAATGATTTATGCAACAAAAGAAATGTGAAAGTTAAATGCAAATGTATATGAAAAATGCAAAATCATCAACAATATTGCCAGTGACATATTTCCTGAAAGAGTAAATTTTAAGTTCCTTTCCTAAGCCTCTATCAATGAGAGTTATACATCGTTGGAAAGAACAAGCTAAGAGCTTCCAATCAAGCTATAACTGATTTATGCAATAAAAGAAATGTGAAAGTTAAATGCAACTGTATATGAAAAATAAAAAATCATCAACAATATTGCCAGTGACATATTTCCTGGAAGAGTCAATTTTAAGTTCCTTCCCTAAGACTCTATCAATGAGAGTTATACATCGTTGGAAAGAACAAGCTAGGAGCTTTCAACCAAGCTATAAATGATTTATGCAACAAAAGAAATGTGAAAGATAAATGCAACTGTACATGAAGAATACAAAATCATCAACAATATTGCCAGTGACATATTTCCTGGAAGAGTCAATTTTAAGTTCCTTTCCTAAGCCTCTATCAATGAGAGTTATACATCGTTGAAAAGAACAAGCTAAGAGCTTCCAATCAAGCTACAAATGATTTATGCAACAAAAGAAATGTGAAAGTTAAATGCAACTGTACATGAAAAATACAAAATCATCAACAATATTGCCAGTGACATATTTCCTGAAAGAGTCAATTTTAAGTTCCTTCCCTAAGACTCTATCAGTGAGAGTTATACATCGTTGGAAAGAACAAGCTAGGAGCTTTCAACCAAGCTATAAATGATTTATGCAACAAAAGAAATGTGAAAGATAAATGCAACTGTATATGAAAAATACAAAATCATCAACAATATTCCCAGTGACATATTTCCCAGGTGAGTCAATTTTAAGTTCCGTTCCTAAATCTCTATCAAGAAGAGTTATACATCGTTGGAAAGAACAAGCTAAGGGCTTTCAATCAAGCTATAAACGTTTTATGCAACAAAAGAAATGTGAAAGATAAATGCAACTGTACATGAAGAATACAAAATCATCAACAATATTCCCAGTGACATATTTCCTGGAAGAGTCAATTTTAAGTTCCTTCCCTAAGACTCTATCAATGAGAGTTATACATCGTTGGAAAGAACAAGCTAGGGGCTTTCAACCAAGCTATAAATGATTTATGCAACAAAAGAAATGTGAAAGTTAAATGCAAATGTATATGAAAAATGCAAATTCATCAACAATATTGCCAGTGACATATTTCCTGAAAGAGTAAATTTTAAGTTCCTTTCCTAAGCCTCTATCAATGAGAGTTATACATCGTTGGAAAGAACAAGCTAGGAGCTTTCAACCAAGCTATAAATAATTTATGCAACAAAAGAAATGTGAAAGATAAATGCAACTGTACATGAAGAATACAAAATCATCAACAATATTGCCAGTGACATATTTCCTGGAAGAGTCAATTTTAAGTTCCTTCCCTAAGACTCTATCAATGAGAGTTATACATCGCTGGAAAGAACAAGCTAGGAGCTTTCAACCAAGCTATAAATAATTTATGCAACAAAAGAAATGTGAAAGATAAATGCAACTGTACATGAAGAATACAAAATCATCAACAATATTGCCAGTGACATATTTCCTGGAAGAGTCAATTTTAATTTGCTTTCCTAAGCCTCTATCAATGAGAGTTATACATCGTTGGAAAGAACAAGCTAAGAGCTTCCAATCAAGCTGTAAGTCGTTGATACAGCAAAAGAAATGTGAAAGTTAAGTGCAACTGTATATGAAAAATACAAAATCATCAACAATATTCCCAGTGACATATTTCCCGGGGGAGTCAATTTTAAGTTCCGTTCCTAAGTCTCTATCAAGGAGAGTTATACATCGTTGGAAAGAAAAAGCTAAGGGCTTTCAATGAAGCTGTAAACGGTTTATGCAACAAAAGAAATGTGAAAGATAAATGCAACTGTATATGAAAAATACAAAATCATCAACAATATTCCCAGTGACATATTTCCCGGGGGAGTCAATTTTAAGTTCCTTCCCTAAGACTCTATCAGTGAGAGTTATACATCGTTGGAAAGAACAAGCTAAGGGCTTTCAATCAAGCTATAAACGTTTTATGCAACAAAAGAAATGTGAAAGATAAATGCAACTGTACATGAAGAATACAAAATCATCAACAATATTGCCAGTGACATATTTCCTGGAAGAGTCAATTTTAAGTTCCTTCCCTAAGACTCTATCAATGAGAGTTATACATCGTTGGAAAGAACAAGCTAGGAGCTTTCAACCAAGCTATAAATGATTTATGCAACAAAAGAAATGTGAAAGTTAAATGCAACTGTATATGAAAAATACAAAATCATCAACAATATTGCCAGTGACATATTTCCTGGAAGAGTCAATTTTAAGTTCCTTCCCTAAGACTCTATCAATGAGGGTTATACATCGTTGGAAAGAACAAGCTAGGAGCTTTCAATCAAGCTATAAACGTTTTATGCAACAAAAGAAATGTGAAAGATAAATGCAACTGTACATGAAGAATACAAAATCATCAACAATATTGCCAGTGACATATTTCCTGGAAGAGTCAATTTTAAGTTCCTTCCCTAAGACTCTATCAATGAGAGTTATACATCGTTGGAAAGAACAAGCTAGGAGCTTTCAACCAAGCTATAAATGATTTATGCAACAAAAGAAATGTGAAAGTTAAATGAAACTGTATATGAAAAATACAAAATCATCAACAATATTGCCAGTGACATATTTCCTGGAAGAGTCAATTTTAAGTTCCTTCCCTAAGACTCTATCAATGGGGGTTATACATCGTTGGAAAGAACAAGCTAGGAGCTTTCAACCAAGCTATAAATAATTTATGCAACAAAAGAAATGTGAAAGATAAATGCAACTGTACATGAAGAATACAAAATCATCAACAATATTGCCAGTGACATATTTCCTGGAAGAATCAATTTTAAGTTCCTTTCCTAAGCCTCTATCAATGAGAGTTATACATCGTTGAAAAGAACAAGCTAAGAGCTTCCAATCAAGCTACAAATGATTTATGCAACAAAAGAAATGTGAAAGTTAAATGCAACTGTACATGAAAAATACAAAATCATCAACAATATTGCCAGTGACATATTTCCTGAAAGAGTCAATTTTAAGTTCCTTCCCTAAGACTCTATCAGTGAGAGTTATACATCGTTGGAAAGAACAAGCTAGGAGCTTTCAACCAAGCTATAAATGATTTATGCAACAAAAGAAATGTGAAAGATAAATGCAACTGTATATGAAAAATACAAAATCATCAACAATATTCCCAGTGACATATTTCCCAGGTGAGTCAATTTTAAGTTCCGTTCCTAAGTCTCTATCAAGGAGAGTTATACATCGTTGGAAAGAACAAGCTAAGGGATTTCAATCGAGCTATAAACGTTTTATGCAACAAAAGAAATGTGAAAGATAAATGCAACTGTACATGAAGAATACAAAATCATCAACAATATTGCCAGTGACATATTTCCTGGAAGAGTCAATTTTAAGTTCCTTCCCTAAGACTCTATCAATGAGAGTTATACATCGTTGGAAAGAACAAGCTAGGAGCTTTCAACCAAGCTATAAATGATTTATGCAACAAAAGAAATGTGAAAGTTAAATGCAACTGTATATGAAAAATACAAAATCATCAACAATATTGCCAGTGACATATTTCCTGAAAGAGTCAATTTTAAGTTCCTTTCCTAAGCCTCTATCAATGAGAGTTATACATCGTTGGAAAGAACAAGCTAAGAGCTTCCAATCAAGCTATAACTGATTTATGCAATAAAAGAAATGTGAAAGTTAAATGCAACTGTATATGAAAAATAAAAAATCATCAACAATATTGCCAGTGACATATTTCCTGGAAGAGTCAATTTTAAGTTCCTTCCCTAAGACTCTATCAATGAGAGTTATACATCGTTGGAAAGAACAAGCTAGGAGCTTTCAACAAAGCTATAAATAATTTATGCAACAAAAGAAATGTGAAAGATAAATGCAACTGTACATGAAGAATACAAAATCATCAACAATATTGCCAGTGACATATTTCCTGGAAGAGTCAATTTTAAGTTCCTTCCCTAAGACTCTATCAATGAGAGTTATACATCGTTGGAAAGAACAAGCTAGGAGCTTTCAACCAAGCTATAAATGATTTATGCAACAAAAGAAATGTGAAAGTTAAATGCAACTGTATATGAAAAATACAAAATCATCAACAATATTGCCAGTGACATATTTCCTGAAAGAGTCAATTTTAAGTTCCTTTCCTAAGCCTCTATCAATGAGAGTTATACATCGTTGGAAAGAACAAGCTAAGAGCTTCCAATCAAGCTATAACTGATTTATGCAATAAAAGAAATGTGAAAGTTAAATGCAACTGTATATGAAAAATAAAAAATCATCAACAATATTGCCAGTGACATATTTCCTGGAAGAGTCAATTTTAAGTTCCTTCCCTAAGACTCTATCAATGAGAGTTATACATCGTTGGAAAGAACAAGCTAGGAGCTTTCAACAAAGCTATAAATAATTTATGCAACAAAAGAAATGTGAAAGATAAATGCAACTGTACATGAAGAATACAAAATCATCAACAATATTGCCAGTGACATATTTCCTGGAAGAGTCAATTTTAAGTTCCTTTCCTAAGCCTCTATCAATGAGAGTTATACATCGTTGAAAAGAACAAGCTAAGAGCTTCCAATCAAGCTACAAATGATTTATGCAACAAAAGAAATGTGAAAGTTAAATGCAACTGTACATGAAAAATACAAAATCATCAACAATATTGCCAGTGACATATTTCCTGAAAGAGTCAATTTTAAGTTCCTTCCCTAAGACTCTATCAGTGAGAGTTATACATCGTTGGAAAGAACAAGCTAGGAGCTTTCAACCAAGCTATAAATGATTTATGCAACAAAAGAAATGTGAAAGATAAATGCAACTGTATATGAAAAATACAAAATCATCAACAATATTCCCAGTGACATATTTCCCAGGTGAGTCAATTTTAAGTTCCGTTCCTAAATCTCTATCAAGAAGAGTTATACATCGTTGGAAAGAACAAGCTAAGGGCTTTCAATCAAGCTATAAACGTTTTATGCAACAAAAGAAATGTGAAAGATAAATGCAACTGTACATGAAGAATACAAAATCATCAACAATATTCCGAGTGACATATTTCCTGGAAGAGTCAATTTTAAGTTCCTTCCCTAAGACTCTATCAATGAGAGTTATACATCTTTGGAAAGAACAAGCTAGGAGCTTTCAACCAAGCTATAAATGATTTATGCAACAAAAGAAATGTGAAAGTTAAATGCAAATGTATATGAAAAATACAAAATCATCAACAATATTGCCAGTGACATATTTCCTGAAAGAGTAAATTTTAAGTTCCTTTCCTAAGCCTCTATCAATGAGAGTTATACATCTTTGGAAAGAACAAGCTAGGAGCTTTCAACCAAGCTATAAATAATTTATGCAACAAAAGAAATGTGAAAGATAAATGCAACTGTACATGAAGAATACAAAATCATCAACAATATTGCCAGTGACATATTTCCTGGAAGAGTCAATTTTAAGTTCCGTTCCTAAGTCTCTATCAAGGAGAGTTATACATCGTTGGAAAGAAAAAGCTAAGGGCTTTCAATCAAGCTGTAAACGGTTTATGCAGCAAAAGAAATGTGAAAGATAAATGCAACTGTATATGAAAAATATAAAATCATCAACAATATTCCCAGTGACATATTTCCTAAGTGTGTCAACTATAAGTTCCTTCCCTAAGCCTCTATCAATGAGAGTTATACATCGTTGGAAAGAACAAGCTAGGAGCTATCAACCATGCTATAAATGATTTATGCAACAAAAGAAATGTGAAAGTTAAATGCAACTGTATATGAAAAATACAAAATCATCAACAATATTCCCAGTGACATATTTCCTGAAAGAGTCAATTTTAAGTTCCTTTCCTAAGCCTCTTTCAACGAGAGCTTTACATAGCTGGAAAGAACAAGCAAAGAGCTTTCAACCAAGCTATAAATGATTTATGCAACATAAGAAATGTGAAAGTTAAATGCAACTGTACATGAAAAATACAAAATCATCAACAATATTGCCAGTAACATATTTCCTAGATGAGTCAATTTTAAGTTCCTTTCCTAAACCTCTTTCAACGAGAGCTTTACATAGCTGGAAAGAACAAGCAAAGGGCTTTCAACCAAGCTATAAATGATTTACGCAACATAAGAAATGTGAAAGTTAAATGCAACTGTACATGAAAAATACAAAATCATCAACAATATTGCCAGTGACATATTTCCTGAAAGAGTCAATTTTAAGTTCCTTCCCTAAGACTCTATCAGTGAGAGTTATACATCGTTGGAAAGAACAAGCTAGGAGCTTTCAACTAAGCTATAAATGATTTATGCAACAAAAGAAATGTGAAAGATAAATGCAACTGTATATGAAAAATACAAAATCATCAACAATATTCCTAGTGACATATTTCCCAGGTGAGTCAATTTTAAGTTCCGTTCCTAAGTCTCTATCAAGGAGAGTTATACATCGTTGGAAAGATCAAGCTAAGGGCTTTCAACCAAGCTATAAACGGTTTATGCAACAAAAGAAATGTGAAAGATAAATGCAACTGTACATGAAAAATACAAAATCATCAACAATATTCCTAGTGACATATTTCCCAGGTGAGTCAATTTTAAGTTCCTTTCCTAAGCCTCTTTCAACGAGAGCTTTACATAGCTGGAAAGAACAAGCAAAGAGCTTTCAACCAAGCTATAAATGATTTATGCAACATAAGAAATGTGAAAGTTAAATGCAACTGTACATGAAAAATACAAAATCATCAACAATATTGCCAGTAACATATTTCCTAGATGAGTCAATTTTAAGTTCCTTTCCTAAACCTCTTTCAACGAGAGCTTTACATAGCTGGAAAGAACAAGCAAAGGGCTTTCAACCAAGCTATAAATGATTTACGCAACATAAGAAATGTGAAAGTTAAATGCAACTGTACATGAAAAATACAAAATCATCAACAATATTGCCAGTGACATATTTCCTGAAAGAGTCAATTTTAAGTTCCTTCCCTAAGACTCTATCAGTGAGAGTTATACATCGTTGGAAAGAACAAGCTAGGAGCTTTCAACTAAGCTATAAATGATTTATGCAACAAAAGAAATGTGAAAGATAAATGCAACTGTATATGAAAAATACAAAATCATCAACAATATTCCTAGTGACATATTTCCCAGGTGAGTCAATTTTAAGTTCCGTTCCTAAGTCTCTATCAAGGAGAGTTATACATCGTTGGAAAGATCAAGCTAAGGGCTTTCAACCAAGCTATAAACGGTTTATGCAACAAAAGAAATGTGAAAGATAAATGCAACTGTACATGAAAAATACAAAATCATCAACAATATTGCCAGTGACATATTTCCTGAAAGAGTCAATTTTAAGTTCCTTTCATAAGCCTCTTTCAACGAGAGCTTTACATAGCTGGAAAGAACAAGCAAAGAGCTTTCAACCAAGCTATAAATGATTTATGCAACATAAGAAATGTGAAAGTTAAATGCAACTGTACATGAAAAATACAAAATCATCAACAATATTGCCAGTAACATATTTCCTAGATGAGTCAATTTTAAGTTCCTTTCCTAAACCTCTTTCAACGAGAGCTTTACATAGCTGGAAAGAACAAGCAAAGGGCTTTCAACCAAGCTATAAATGATTTATGCAACAAAAGAAATGTGAAAGTTAAATGCAACTGTACATGAAAAATACAAAATCATCAACAATATTGCCAGTGACATATTTCCTGAAAGAGTCAATTTTAAGTTCCTTCCCTAAGACTCTATCAGTGAGAGTTATACATCGTTGGAAAGAACAAGCTAGGAGCTTTCAACTAAGCTATAAATGATTTACGCAACATAAGAAATGTGAAAGTTAAATGCAACTGTACATGAAAAATACAAAATCATCAACAATATTGCCAGTGACATATTTCCTGAAAGAGTCAATTTTAAGTTCCTTCCCTAAGACTCTATCAGTGAGAGTTATACATCGTTGGAAAGAACAAGCTAGGAGCTTTCAACCAAGCTATAAATAATTTATGCAACAAAAGAAATGTGAAAGATAAATGCAACTGTACATGAAAAATACAAAATCATCAACAATATTGCCAGTGACATATTTCCTGAAAGAGTCAATTTTAAGTTCCTTCCCTAAGACTCTATCAGTGAGAGTTATACATCGTTGGAAAGAACAAGCTAAGGGCTTTCAATCAAGCTATAAACGTTTTGTGCAACAAAAGAAATGTGAAAGATAAATGCTACTGTACATGAAGAATACAAAATCATCAACAATATTGCCAGTGACATATTTCCTGGAAGAGTCAATTTTAAGTTCCTTCCCTAAGACTCTATCAATGAGAGTTATACATCGTTGGAAAGAACAAGCTAGGAGCTTTCAACCAAACTATAAATGATTTATGCAACAAAAGAAATGTGAAAGTTAAATGCAACTGTATATGAAAAATACAAAATCATCAACAATATTGCCAGTGACATATTTCCTGAAAGAGTCTATTTTAAGTTCCTTTCCTAAGCATCTATCAATGAGAGTTATACATCGTTGGAAAGAACAAGCTAAGATCTTCCACTCAAGCTAGAACTGATTTATGCAATAAAAGATATGTGAAAGTTAAATGCAACTGCATATGAAAAATAAAAAATCATCAACAATATTGCCAGTGACATATTTCCTGGAAGATTCAATTTTAAGTTCCTTCCCTAAGACTCTATCAATGAGAGTTATACATCGTTGGAAAGAACAAGCTAGGAGCTTTTAACCAAGCTATAAATAATTTATGCAACAAAAGAAATGTGAAAGATAAATGCAACTGTACATGAAGAATACAAAATCATCAACAATATTGCCAGTGACATATTTCCTGGAAGAGTCAATTTTAAGTTCCTTTCCTAAGCCTCTATCAATGAGAGTTATACATCGTTGGAAAGAACAAGCTAAGAGCTTCCAATCAAGCTGTAAGTCGTTGATGCAGCAAAAGAAATGTGAAAGTTAAGTGCAACTGTATATGAAAAATACAAAATCATCAACAATATTCCCAGTGACATATTTCCCAGGGGAGTCAATTTTAAGTTCCGTTCCTAAGTCTCTATCAAGGAGAGTTATACATTGTTGGAAAGAAAAAGCTAAGGGCTTTCAATCAAGCTATAAACGGTTTATGCAACAAAAGAAATGTGAAAGATAAATGCAACTGTACATGAAAAATACAAAATCATCAACAATATTCCCAGTGACATATTTCCTAAGTGTGTCAACTATAAGTTCCTTCGCTAAGCCTCTATCAATGAGAGTTATACATCTTTGGAAAGAACAAGCTAGGAGCTTTCAACCATGCTATAAATGATTTATGCAACAAAAGAAATGTGAAAGTTAAATGCAACTGTATATGAAAAATAAAAAATCATCAACAATATTGCCAGTGACATATTTCCTGGAAGAGTCAATTTTAAGTTCCCTCCCTAAGACTCTATCAATGAGAGTTATACATCGTTGGAGAGAACAAGCTAGGAGCTTTCAACCAAGCTATAAATGATTTATGCAAAAAAAGAAATGTGAAAGTTAAATGCAACTGTATATGAAAAATACAAAATCATCAACAATATTGCCAGTGACATATTTCCTGAAAGGGTCAATTTTAAGTTCCTTCCCTAAGACACTATCAATGAGAGTTATACATCGTTGGAAAGAACAAGCTAAGAGCTTCCAATCAAGCTATAACTGATTTATGCAATAAAAGAAATGTGAATGTTAAATGCAACTGTATATGAAAAATACAAAATCATCAACAATATTGCCAGTGACATATTTCCTAGATGAGTCAATTTTAAGTTCCTTTCCTAAGCCTCTATCAATGAGAGTTAGACGTCGTACGAAAGAACAAGCTAAGAGCTTTCAATCAAGCTGTAAGTCGTTTATGCAGCAAAACAAATGTGAAAGTTAAATGCAACTGTATATGAAAAATACATTTTCATCAACAATATTCCCAGTGACATATATCCCACGTGAGTCAATTTTAAGTTCCGTTCCTAAGCCTCTATCAAGGAGAGTTATACATCGTTGGAAAGATCAAGCTAAGGGCTTTCAACCAAGCTATAAACGGTTTATGCAACAAAAGAAATGTGAAAGATAAATGCAACTGTACATGAAAAATAAAAAATCATCAACAATATTGCCAGTGACATATTTCCTAAGTGTGTCAACTATAATTTCCTTCCCTAAGCCTCTATCAATGAGAGTTATACATCGTTGGAAAGAACAAGCTAGGAGCTTTCAACCATGCTATAAATGATTTATGCAACAAAAGAAATGTGAAAGTTAAATGCAACTGTATATGAAAAATACAAAATCATCAACAATATTGCCAGTAACATATTTCCTAGATGAGTCAATTTTAAGTTCCTTTCCTAAACTTCTTTCAACGAGAGCTTTACATAGCTGGAAAGAACAAGCAAAGAGCTTTCAACCAAGCTATAAATGGTTTATGCAACAAAAGAAATGTGAAAGTTAAATGCAACTGTATATGAAAAATACAAAATCATCAACAATATTCCCAGTGACATATTTCCCAGGTGAGTCAATTTTAAGTTCCGTTCCTAAGTCTCTATCAAGGAGCGTTATACATCGTTGGAAAGAATAAGCTAAGGGCTTTCAATCAAGCTATAAACGTTTTATGCAACAAAAGAAATGTGAAAGATAAATGCAACTGTACATGAAGAATACAAAATCATCAACAATATTCGCAGTGACATATTTCCTAAGTGAGTAAATTATAACTTACTTCCCTAAGCCTCTATCAACGAAAGTTATACATCGTTCGCAAGAACAGTCTAAGAGCTTGCAATCAAGCTATAAATGGTTTATGCAACAATAGAAATGTGAAAGTTAGGTGCAACTGTACTGTATATTTCCTAGATTAGTCAATTTTGAGTTTCTTTCCTAAGCCTCTATCAGCGAGGGTTATCTTCGTTGGAAAGAACAAAATAAGGGATTTCAACTAAGCTATACACGGTATATTTAGCGAAAAAATGTGAGAGTTAAATACAACTGTATATGAAAAATACAGGGTCATCAACAATATTCCTCGTGACATAATTCCGAGATCCGTCAATTTTAAGTTCCTTTCCTAAGCTTCTATCAACCACAGTTATACATCGTTGGAAAGAACAAAATAAGGGCTTTCAATCACACTATAAATAGTTTTTGCAGCAAAAGAAATGTGAAAGTTAAATGCAACTGTATAAGAAAAATACAGAATCATCAACAATATTCCCAGTGACATATTTCCCAGGTGAGTCAATTTTAAGTTCCGTTCCTAAGTCTCTATCAATGAGAGTTATACATCGTTGGAAAGAACAAGCTAGGAGCTTTCAACCAAGCTATAAATTATTTATGCAGCAAAAGAAATGTGAAAGTTAAATGCAACTGTATATGAAAAATACAAAATCATCAACAATATTGCCAGTGACATATTTCCTGAAAGAGTCAATTTTAAGTTCCTTCCCTAAGACTCTATCAGTGAGAGTTATACATCGTTGGAAAGAACAAGCTAGGAGCTTTCAACCAAGCTATAAATGATTTATGCAACAAAAGAAATGTGAAAGATAAATGCAACTGTATATGAAAAATACAAAATCATCAACAATATTCCCAGTGACATATTTCCCAGGTGAGTCAATTTTAAGTTCCGTTCCTAAGTCTCTATCAAGGAGAGTTATACATCGTTGGAAAGAACAAGCTAAGGGCTTTCAATCAAGCTATAAACGTTTTATGCAACAAAAGAAATGTGAAAGATAAATGCAACTGTACATGAAGAATACAAAATCATCAACAATATTGCCAGTGACATATTTCCTGGAAGAGTCAATTTTAATTTGCTTTCCTAAGCCTCTATCAATGAGAGTTATACATCGTTGGAAAGAACAAGCTAAGAGCTTCCAATCAAGCTGTAATTCGTTGATACAGCAAAAGAAATGTGAAAGTTAAGTGCAACTGTATATGAAAAATACAAAATCATCAACAATATTCCCAGTGACATATTTCCCGGGGGAGTCAATTTTAAGTTCCGTTCCTAAGTCTCTATCAAGGAGAGTTATACATCGTTGGAAAGAAAAAGCTAAGGGCTTTCAATCAAGCTGTAAACGGTTTATGCAACAAAAGAAATGTGAAAGATAAATGCAACTGTATATGAAAAATATAAAATCATCAACAATATTCCCAGTGACATATTTCCTAAGTGTGTCAACTATAAGTTCCTTCCCTAAGCCTCTATCAATGAGAGTTATACATCGTTGGAAAGAACAAGCTAGGAGCTATCAACCATGCTATAAATGATTTATGCAACAAAAGAAATGTGAAAGTTAAATGCAACTGTATATGAAAAATACAAAATCATCAACAATATTCCCAGTGACATATTTCCTGAAAGAGTCAATTTTAAGTTCCTTTCCTAAGCCTCTTTCAACGAGAGCTTTACATAGCTGGAAAGAACAAGCAAAGAGCTTTCAACCAAGCTATAAATGATTTATGCAACATAAGAAATGTGAAAGTTAAATGCAACTGTACATGAAAAATACAAAATCATCAACAATATTGCCAGTAACATATTTCCTAGATGAGTCAATTTTAAGTTCCTTTCCTAAACCTCTTTCAACGAGAGCTTTACATAGCTGGAAAGAACAAGCAAAGGGCTTTCAACCAAGCTATAAATGATTTACGCAACATAAGAAATGTGAAAGTTAAATGCAACTGTACATGAAAAATACAAAATCATCAACAATATTGCCAGTGACATATTTCCTGAAAGAGTCAATTTTAAGTTCCTTTCCTAAGCCTCTATCAATGAGAGTTATACATCGTTGGAAAGAACAGGCTAGGAGCTTTCAACCAAGCTATAAATAATTTATGCAACAAAAGAAATGTGAAAGATAAATGCAACTGTACATGAAGAATACAAAATCATCAACAATATTGCCAGTGACATATTTCCTGAAAGAGTCAATTTTAAGTTCCTTTCCTAAGCCTCTATCAATGAGAGTTATACATCGTTGGAAAGAACAAGCTAGGAGCTTTCAACCATGCTATAAATGATTTATGCAACAAAAGAAATGTGAAAGTTAAATGCAACTGTATATGAAAAATACAAAATCATCAACAATATTGCCAGTAACATATTTCCTAGATGAGTCAATTTTAAGTTCCTTTCCTAAACTTCTTTCAACGAGAGCTTTACATAGCTGGAAAGAACAAGCAAAGAGCTTTCAACCAAGCTATAAATGGTTTATGCAACAAAAGAAATGTGAAAGTTAAATGCAACTGTATATGAAAAATACAAAATCATCAACAATATTCCCAGTGACATATTTCCCAGGTGAGTCAATTTTAAGTTCCGTTCCTAAGTCTCTATCAAGGAGCGTTATACATCGTTGGAAAGAATAAGCTAAGGGCTTTCAATCAAGCTATAAACGTTTTATGCAACAAAAGAAATGTGAAAGATAAATGCAACTGTACATGAAGAATACAAAATCATCAACAATATTCGCAGTGACATATTTCCTAAGTGAGTAAATTATAACTTACTTCCCTAAGCCTCTATCAACGAAAGTTATACATCGTTCGCAAGAACAGTCTAAGAGCTTGCAATCAAGCTATAAATGGTTTATGCAACAATAGAAATGTGAAAGTTAGGTGCAACTGTACTGTATATTTCCTAGATTAGTCAATTTTGAGTTTCTTTCCTAAGCCTCTATCAGCGAGGGTTATCTTCGTTGGAAAGAACAAAATAAGGGATTTCAACTAAGCTATACACGGTACATGCAGCGAAAAAATGTGAGAGTTAAATACAACTGTATATGAAAAATACAGGGTCATCAACAATATTCCTCGTGACATAATTCCGAGATCCGTCAATTTTAAGTTCCTTTCCTAAGCTTCTATCAACCACAGTTATACATCGTTGGAAAGAACAAAATAAGGGCTTTCAATCACACTATAAATAGTTTTTGCAGCAAAAGAAATGTGAAAGTTAAATGCAACTGTATAAGAAAAATACAGAATCATCAACAATATTCCCAGTGACATATTTCCCAGGTGAGTCAATTTTAAGTTCCGTTCCTAAGTCTCTATCAATGAGAGTTATACATCGTTGGAAAGAACAAGCTAGGAGCTTTCAACCAAGCTATAAATTATTTATGCAGCAAAAGAAATGTGAAAGTTAAATGCAACTGTATATGAAAAATACAAAATCATCAACAATATTGCCAGTGACATATTTCCTGAAAGAGTCAATTTTAAGTTCCTTCCCTAAGACTCTATCAGTGAGGGTTATACATCGTTGGAAAGAACAAGCTAGGAGCTTTCAACCAAGCTATAAATGATTTATGCAACAAAAGAAATGTGAAAGATAAATGCAACTGTATATGAAAAATACAAAATCATCAACAATATTCCCAGTGACATATTTCCCAGGTGAGTCAATTTTAAGTTCCGTTCCTAAGTCTCTATCAAGGAGAGTTATACATCGTTGGAAAGAACAAGCTAAGGGCTTTCAATCAAGCTATAAACGTTTTATGCAACAAAAGAAATGTGAAAGATAAATGCAACTGTACATGAAGAATACAAAATCATCAACAATATTGCCAGTGACATATTTCCTGGAAGAGTCAATTTTAAGTTCCTTCCCTAAGACTCTATCAATGAGAGTTACACATCGTTGGAAAGAACAAGCTAGGAGCTTTCGACCAAGCTATAAATAATTTATGCAACAAAAGAAATGTGAAAGTTAAATGCAACTGTATATGAAAAATACAAAATCATCAACAATATTGCCAGTGACATATTTCCTGAAAGTGTCAATTTTAAGTTCGTTTCCTAAGCCTCTATCAATGAGAGTTATACATCGTTGGAAAGAACAAGCTAAGAGCTTCCACTCAAGCTATAACTGATTTATGCAATAAAAGAAATGTGAAAGTTAAATGCAACTGTATATGAAAAATAAAAAATCATCAACAATATTGCCAGTGACATATTTCCTGGAAGAGTCAATTTTAAGTTCCTTCCCTAAGACTCTATCAATGAGAGTTATACATCGTTGGAAAGAACAAGCTAGGAGCTTTCAACCAAGCTATAAATAATTTATGCAACAAAAGAATTATGAAAGATAAATGCAACTGTACATGAAGAATACAAAATCATCAACAATATTGCCAGTGACATATTTCCTGGAAGAGTCAATTTTAAGTTCCTTTCCTAAGCCTCTATCAATGAGAGTTATACATCGTTGGAAAGAAAAAGCTAAGGGCTTTCAATCAAGCTATAAACCGTTTATGCAACAAAAGAAATGTGAAAGACAAATACAACTGTACATGAAAAATACAAAATCATCAACAATATTCCCAGTGACATATTTCCTGAAAGTGTCAATTTTAAGTTCGTTTCCTAAGCCTCTATCAATGAGAGTTATACATCGTTGGAAAGAACAAGCTAAGAGCTTCCACTCAAGCTATAACTGATTTATGCAATAAAAGAAATGTGAAAGTTAAATGCAACTGTATATGAAAAATAAAAAATCATCAACAATATTGCCAGTGACATATTTCCTGGAAGAGTCAATTTTAAGTTCCTTCCCTAAGACTCTATCAATGAGAGTTATACATCGTTGGAAAGAACAAGCTAGGAGCTTTCAACCAAGCTATAAATAATTTATGCAACAAAAGAAATGTGAAAGTTAAATGCAACTGTATATGAAAAATACAAAATCATCAACAATATTGCCAGTGACATATTTCCTGAAAGTGTCAATTTTAAGTTCCTTCCCTAAGCCTCTATCAATGAGAGTTATACATCGTTGGAAAGAACAAGCTAGGAGCTTTCAACCAAGCTATAAATGATTTATGCAACAAAAGAAATGTGAAAGTTAAATGCAACTGTATATGAAAAATAAAAAATCATCAACAATATTGCCAGTGACATATTTCCTGGAAGAGTCAATTTTAAGTTCCTTCCCTAAGACTCTATCAATGAGAGTTATACATCGTTGGAAAGAACAAGCTAGGAGCTTTCAACCAAGCTATAAATGATTTATGCAACAAAAGAAATGTGAAAGTTAAATGCAACTGTATATGAAAAATACAAAATCATCAACAATATTGCCAGTGACATATTTCCTGGAAGAGTCAATTTTAAGTTCCTTCCCTAAGACTCTATCAATGAGAGTTATACATCGTTGGAAAGAACAAGCTAAGAGCTTCCAATCAAGCTATAACTGATTTATGCAATAAAAGAAATGTGAAAGTTAAATGCAACTGTATATGAAAAATACAAAATCATCAACAATATTGCCAGTGACATATTTCCTGAAAGAGTCAATTTTAAGTTCCTTCCCTAACACTCTATCAATGAGAGTTATACATCGTTGGAAAGAACAAGCTAGGAGCTTTCAACCAAGTATAAGTGATTTATGCAACAAAAGAAATGTGAAAGTTAAATGCAACTGTATATGAAAAATACAGAATCATCAACAATATTGCCAGTGACATATTTCCTGGAAGAGTCAATTTTAAGTTCCTTCCCTAAGACTCTATCAATGAGAGTTATACATCGTTGGAAAGAACAAGCTAGGAGCTTTCAACCAAGCTATAAATGATTTATGCAACAAAAGAAATGTGAAAGTTAAATGCAACTGTATATGAAAAATACAAAATCATCAACAATATTGCCAGTGACATATTTCCTGAAAGAGTCAATTTAAAGTTCCTTCCCTAAGACTCTATCAGTGAGTGTTATACATCGTTGGAAAGAACAAGCTAGGAGCTTTCAACCAAGCTATAAATGATTTATGCAACAAAAGAAATGTGAAAGATAAATGCAACTGTACATGAAAAATACAAAATCATCAACAATATTCCCAGTGACATATTTCCCAGTTGAGTCAATTTTAAGTTCCGTTCCTAAGTCTCTATCAAGGAGAGTTATACATCGTTGGAAAGAACAAGCTAAGGGCTTCCAATCATGCTGTAAGTCGTTGATGCAGCAAAAGAAATGTGAAAGTTAAGTGCAACTGTATATGAAAAATACAAAATCATCAACAATATTCCCAGTGACATATTTCCCAGGGGAGTCAATTTTAAGTTCCGTTCCTAAGTCTCTATCACGGAGAGTTATACATCGTTGGAAAGAAAAAGCTAAGGGCTTTCAATCAAGCTATAAACCGTTTATGCAACAAAAGAAATGTGAAAGACAAATGCAACTGTACATGAAAAATACAAAATCATCAACAATATTCCCAGTGACATATTTCCTAAGTGTGTCAACTATAAGTTCCTTCCCTAAGCCTCTATCAATGAGAGTTATACATCGTTGGAAAGAACAAGCTAGGAGCTTTCAACCAAGCTATAAATGATTTATGCAACAAAAGAAATGTGAAAGTTAAATGCAACTGTATATGAAAAATAAAAAATCATCAACAATATTGCCAGTGACATATTTCCTGGAAGAGTCAATTTTAAGTTCCTTCCCTAAGACTCTATCAATGAGAGTTATACATCGTTGGAAAGAACAAGCTAGGAGCTTTCAACCAAGCTATAAATGATTTATGCAACAAAAGAAATGTGAAAGTTAAATGCAACTGTATATGAAAAATACAAAATCATCAACAATATTGCCAGTGACATATTTCCTGGAAGAGTCAATTTTAAGTTCCTTCCCTAAGACTCTATCAATGAGAGTTATACATCGTTGGAAAGAACAAGCTAAGAGCTTCCAATCAAGCTATAACTGATTTATGCAATAAAAGAAATGTGAAAGTTAAATGCAACTGTATATGAAAAATACAAAATCATCAACAATATTGCCAGTGACATATTTCCTGAAAGAGTCAATTTTAAGTTCCTTCCCTAACACTCTATCAATGAGAGTTATACATCGTTGGAAAGAACAAGCTAGGAGCTTTCAACCAAGTATAAGTGATTTATGCAACAAAAGAAATGTGAAAGTTAAATGCAACTGTATATGAAAAATACAGAATCATCAACAATATTGCCAGTGACATATTTCCTGGAAGAGTCAATTTTAAGTTCCTTCCCTAAGACTCTATCAATGAGAGTTATACATCGTTGGAAAGAACAAGCTAGGAGCTTTCAACCAAGCTATAAATGATTTATGCAACAAAAGAAATGTGAAAGTTAAATGCAACTGTATATGAAAAATACAAAATCATCAACAATATTGCCAGTGACATATTTCCTGAAAGAGTCAATTTAAAGTTCCTTCCCTAAGACTCTATCAGTGAGTGTTATACATCGTTGGAAAGAACAAGCTAGGAGCTTTCAACCAAGCTATAAATGATTTATGCAACAAAAGAAATGTGAAAGATAAATGCAACTGTACATGAAAAATACAAAATCATCAACAATATTCCCAGTGACATATTTCCCAGGTGAGTCAATTTTAAGTTCCGTTCCTAAGTCTCTATCAAGGAGAGTTATACATCGTTGGAAAGAACAAGCTAAGGGCTTTCAATCAAGCTATAAACGTTTTATGCAACAAAAGAAATGTGAAAGATAAATGCAACTGTACATGAAGAATACAAAATCATCAACAATATTGCCAGTGACATATTTCCTGGAAGAGTCAATTTTAAGTTCCTTCCCTAAGACTCTATCAATGAGAGTTATACATCGTTGGAAAGAACAAGCTAAGAGCTTCCAATCAAGCTGTAAGTCGTTGATGCAGCAAAAGAAATGTGAAAGTTAAGTGCAACTGTATATGAAAAATACAAAATCATCAACAATATTCCCAGTGACATATTTCCCAGGGGAGTCAATTTTAAGTTCCGTTCCTAAGTCTCTATCAAGGAGAGTTATACATCGTTGGAAAGAAAAAGCTAAGGGCTTTCAATCAAGCTATAAACGGTTTATGCAACAAAAGAAATGTGAAAGATAAATGCAACTGTACATGAAAAATAAAAAATCATCAACAATATTCCCAGTGACATATTTCCTAAGTGTGTCGACTATAATTTCCTTCCCTAAGCCTCTATCAATGAGAGTTATACATCGTTGGAAAGAACAAGCTAGGAGCTTTCAACCATGCTATAAATGATTTATGCAACAAAAGAAATGTGAAAGTTAAATGCAACTGTATATGAAAAATACAAAATCATCAACAATATTGCCAGTAACATATTTCCTAGATGAGTCAATTTTAAGTTCCTTTCCTAAACTTCTTTCAACGAGAGCTTTACATAGCTGGAAAGAACAAGCAAAGAGCTTTCAACCAAGCTATAAATGGTTTATGCAACAAAAGAAATGTGAAAGTTAAATGCAACTGTATATGAAAAATACAAAATCATCAACAATATTCCCAGTGACATATTTCCCAGGTGAGTCAATTTTAAGTTCCGTTCCTAAGTCTCTATCAAGGAGCGTTATACATCGTTGGAAAGAATAAGCTAAGGGATTTCAATCAAGCTATAAACGTTTTATGCAACAAAAGAAATGTGAAAGATAAATGCAACTGTACATGAAGAATACAAAATCATCAACAATATTCCCAGTGACATATTTCCTAAGTGAGTAAATTATAACTTACTTCCCTAAGCCTCTATCAACGAAAGTTATACATCGTTCGCAAGAACAGTCTAAGAGCTTACAATCAAGCTATAAATGGTTTATGCAACAATAGAAATGTGAAAGTTAGGTGCAACTGTACTGTATATTTCCTAGATTAGTCAATTTTGAGTTTCTTTCCTAAGCCTCTATCAGCGAGGGTTATCTTCGTTGGAAAGAACAAAATAAGGGATTTCAACTAAGCTATACACGGTATATGCAGCAGGTCATCAACAATATTCCTCGTGACATAATTCCGAGATCCGTCAATTTTAAGTTCCTTTCCTAAGCTTCTATCAACCACAGTTATACATCGTTGGAAAGAACAAAATAAGGGCTTTCAATCACACTATAAATAGTTTTTGCAGCAAAAGAAATGTGAAAGTTAAATGCAACTGTATATGAAAAATACAGAATCATCAACAATATTCCCAGTGACATATTTCCCAGGTGAGTCAATTTTAAGTTCCGTTCTAAGTCTCTATCAATGAGAGTTATACATCGTTGGAAAGAACAAGCTAGGAGCTTTCAACCAAGCTATAAATTATATATGCAGCAAAAGAAATGTGAAAGTTAAATGCAACTGTATATGAAAAATACAGAATCATCAACAATATTGCCAGTGACATATTTCCTGGAAGAGTCAATTTTAAGTTCCTTCCCTAAGACTCTATCAATGAGAGTTATACATCGTTGGAAAGAACAAGCTAGGAGCTTTCAACCAAGCTATAAACGATTTATGCAACAAAAGAAATGTGAAAGATAAATGCAACTGTACATGAAAAATACAAAATCATCAACAATATTCCCAGTGACATATTTCCCAGGTGAGTCAATTTTAAGTTCCGTTCCTAAGTCTCTATCAAGGAGAGTTATACATCGTTGGAAAGAACAAGCTAAGGGCTTTCAATCAAGCTATAAACGTTTTATGCAACAAAAGAAATGTGAAAGATAAATGCAACTGTACATGAAGAATACAAAATCATCAACAATATTGCCAGTGACATATTTCCTGGAAGAGTCAATTGTAAGTTCCTTCCCTAAGACTCTATCACTGAGAGTTATACATCGTTGGAAAGAACAAGCTAAGGGCTTCCAATCAAGCTGTAAGTCGTTGATGCAGCAAAAGAAATGTGAAAGTTAAGTGCAACTGTATATGAAAAATACAAAATCATCAACAATATTGCCAGTGACATATTTCCTGGAAGAGTCAATTTTAAGTTCCTTCCCTAAGACTCTATCAATGAGAGTTATACATCGTTGGAAAGAACAAGCTAGGAGCTTTCAACCAAGCTATAAACGATTTATGCAACAAAAGAAATGTGAAAGATAAATGCAACTGTACATGAAAAATACAAAATCATCAACAATATTCCCAGTGACATATTTCCCAGGTGAGTCAATTTTAAGTTCCGTTCCTAAGTCTCTATCAAGGAGAGTTATACATCGTTGGAAAGAACAAGCTAAGGGCTTTCAATCAAGCTATAAACGGTTTATGCAACAAAAGAAATGTGAAAGATAAATGCAACTGTACATGAAAAATAAAAAATCATCAACAATATTCCCAGTGACATATTTCCTAAGTGTGTCAACTATAATTTCCTTCCCTAAGCCTCTATCAATGAGAGTTATACATCGTTGGAAAGAACAAGCTAGGAGCTTTCAACCATGCTATAAATGATTTATGCAACAAAAGAAATGTGAAAGTTAAATGCAACTGTATATGAAAAATACAAAATCATCAACAATATTGCCAGTAACATATTTCGTAGATGAGTCAATTTTAAGTTCCTTTCCTAAACTTCTTTCAACGAGAGCTTTACATAGCTGGAAAGAACAAGCAAAGAGCTTTCAACCAAGCTATAAATGGTTTAGGCAACAAAAGAAATGTGAAAGTTAAATGCAACTGTATATGAAAAATACAAAATCATCAACAATATTCCCAGTGACATATTTCCCAGGTGAGTCAATTTTAAGTTCCGTTCCTAAGTCTCTATCAAGGAGCGTTATACATCGTTGGAAAGAATAAGCTAAGGGCTTTCAATCAAGCTATAAACATTTTATGCAACAAAAGAAATGTGAAAGATAAATGCAACTGTACATGAAGAATACAAAATCATCAACAATATTCCCAGTGACATATTTCCTAAGTGAGTAAATTATAACTTACTTCCCTAAGCCTCTATCAACGAAAGTTATACATCGTTCGCAAGAACAGTCTAAGAGCTTGCAATCAAGCTATAAATGGTTTATGCAACAATAGAAATGTGAAAGTTAGGTGCAACTGTACTGTATATTTCCTAGATTAGTCAATTTTGAGTTTCTTTCCTAAGCCTCTATCAGCGAGGGTTATCTTCGTTGGAAAGAACAAAATAAGGGATTTCAACTAAGCTATACACGGTATATGCAGCGAAAAAATGTGAGAGTTAAATACAACTGTATATGAAAAATACAGGGTCATCAACAATATTCCTCGTGACATAATTCCGAGATCCGTCAATTTTAAGTTCCTTTCCTAAGCTTCTATCAACCACAGTTATACATCGTTGGAAAGAACAAAATAAGGGCTTTCAATCACACTATAAATAGTTGTTGCAGCAAAAGAAATGTGAAAGTTAAATGCAACTGTATATGAAAAATACAGAATCATCAACAATATTCCCAGTGACATATTTCCCAGGTGAGTCAATTTTAAGTTCCGTTCCTAAGTCTCTATCAAGGAGAGTTATACATCGTTGGAAAGAACAAGCTAGGAGCTTTCAACCAAGCTATAAATTATTTATGCAGCAAAAGAAATGTGAAAGTTAAATGCAACTGTATATGAAAAATACAAAATCATCAACAATATTGCCAGTGACATATTTCCTGAAAGAGTCAATTTTAAGTTCCTTCCCTAAGACTCTATCAGTGAGAGTTATACATCGTTGGAAAGAACAAGCTAGGAGCTTTCAACCAAGCTATAAATGATTTATGCAACAAAAGAAATGTGAAAGATAAATGCAACTGTATATGAAAAATACAAAATCATCAACAATATTCCCAGTGACATATTTCCCAGGTGAGTCAATTTTAAGTTCCGTTCCTAAGTCTCTATCAAGGAGAGTTATACATCGTTGGAAAGAACAAGCTAAGGGCTTTCAATCAAGCTATAAACGTTTTATGCAACAAAAGAAATGTGAAAGATAAATGCAACTGTACATGAAGAATACAAAATCATCAACAATATTGCCAGTGACATATTTCCTGGAAGAGTCAATTTTAAGTTCCTTCCCTAAGACTCTATCAACGAGAGTTACACATCGTTGGAAAGAACAAGCTAGGAGCTTTCGACCAAGCTATAAATGATTTATGCAACAAAAGAAATGTGAAAGTTAAATGCAACTGTATATGAAAAATACAAAATCATCAACAATATTGCAAGTGACATATTTCCTGAAAGTGTCAATTTTAAGTTCGTTTCCTAAGCCTCTATCAATGAGAGTTATACATCGTTGGAAAGAACAAGCTAAGAGCTTCCACTCAAGCTATAACTGATTTATGCAATAAAAGAAATGTGAAAGTTAAATGCAACTGTATATGAAAAATAAAAAATCATCAACAATATTGCCAGTGACATATTTCCTGGAAGAGTCAATTTTAAGTTCCTTCCCTAAGACTCTATCAATGAGAGTTATACATCGTTGGAAAGAACAAGCTAGGAGCTTTCAACCAAGCTATAAATAATTTATGCAACAAAAGAAATATGAAAGATAAATGCAACTGTACATGAAGAATACAAAATCATCAACAATATTGCCAGTGACATATTTCCTGGAAGAGTCAATTTTAAGTTCCTTTCCTAAGCCTCTATCAATGAGAGTATTACATCGTTGGAAAGAACAAGCTAAGAGCTTCCAATCATGCTGTAAGTCGTTGATGCAGCAAAAGAAATGTGAAAGTTAAGTGCAACTGTATATGAAAAATACAAAATCATCAACAATATTCCCAGTGACATATTTCCCAGGGGAGTCAATTTTAAGTTCCGTTCCTAAGTCTCTATCAAGGAGAGTTATACATCGTTGGAAAGAAAAAGCTAAGGGCTTTCAATCAAGCTATAAACCGTTTATGCAACACAAGAAATGTGAAAGATAAATGCAACTGTACATGAAAAATACAAAATCATCAACAATATTCCCAGTGACATATTTCCTAAGTGTGTCAACTATAAGTTCCTTCCCTAAGCCTCTATCAATGAGAGTTATACATCGTTGGAAAGAACAAGCTAGGAGCTTTCAACCAAGCTATAAATGATTTATGCAACAAAAGAAATGTGAAAGATAAATGCAACTGTATATGAAAAATACAAAATCATCAACAATATTCCCAGTGACATATTTCCCAGGTGAGTCAATTTTAAGTTCCGTTCCTAAGTCTCTATCAAGGAGAGTTATACATCGTTAGAAAGAACAAGCTAAGGGCTTTCAATCAAGCTATAAACGTTTTATGCAACAAAAGAAATGTGAAAGATAAATGCAACTGTACATGAAGAATACAAAATCATCAACAATATTGCCAGTGACATATTTCCTGGAAGAGTCAATTTTAAGTTCCTTCCCTAAGACTCTATCAATGAGAGTTACACATCGTTGGAAAGAACAAGCTAGGAGCTTTCGACCAAGCTATAAATGATTTATGCAACAAAAGAAATGTGAAAGTTAAATGCAACTGTATATGAAAAATACAAAATCATCAACAATATTGCAAGTGACATATTTCCTGAAAGTGTCAATTTTAAGTTCGTTTCCTAAGCCTCTATCAATGAGAGTTATACATCGTTGGAAAGAACAAGCTAAGAGCTTCCACTCAAGCTATAACTGATTTATGCAATAAAAGAAATGTGAAAGTTAAATGCAACTGTATATGAAAAATAAAAAATCATCAACAATATTGCCAGTGACATATTTCCTGGAAGAGTCAATTTTAAGTTCCTTCCCTAAGACTCTATCAATGAGAGTTATACATCGTTGGAAAGAACAAGCTAGGAGCTTTCAACCAAGCTATAAATAATTTATGCAACAAAAGAAATATGAAAGATAAATGCAACTGTACATGAAGAATACAAAATCATCAACAATATTGCCAGTGACATATTTCCTGGAAGAGTCAATTTTAAGTTCCTTTCCTAAGCCTCTATCAATGAGAGTATTACATCGTTGGAAAGAACAAGCTAAGAGCTTCCAATCATGCTGTAAGTCGTTGATGCAGCAAAAGAAATGTGAAAGTTAAGTGCAACTGTATATGAAAAATACAAAATCATCAACAATATTCCCAGTGACATATTTCCCAGGGGAGTCAATTTTAAGTTCCGTTCCTAAGTCTCTATCAAGGAGAGTTATACATCGTTGGAAAGAAAAAGCTAAGGGCTTTCAATCAAGCTATAAACCGTTTATGCAACAAAAGAAATGTGAAAGATAAATGCAACTGTACATGAAAAATACAAAATCATCAACAATATTCCCAGTGACATATTTCCTAAGTGTGTCAACTATAAGTTCCTTCCCTAAGCCTCTATCAATGAGAGTTATACATCGTTGGAAAGAACAAGCTAGGAGCTTTCAACCAAGCTATAAATGATTTATGCAACAAAAGAAATGTGAAAGTTAAATGCAACTGTATATGAAAAATAAAAAATCATCAACAATATTGCCAGTGACATATTTCCTGGAAGAGTCAATTTTAAGTTCCTTCCCTAAGACTCTATCAATGAGAGTTATACATCGTTGGAAAGAACAAGCTAGGAGCTTTCAACCAAGCTATAAATGATTTATGCAACAAAAGAAATGTGAAAGTTAAATGCAACTGTATATGAAAAATACAAAATCATCAACAATATTGCCAGTAACATATTTCCTAGATGAGTCAATTTTAAGTTCCTTTCCTAAGCCTCTATCAATGAGAGTTATACATCGTTGGAAAGAACAAGCTAAGAGCTTCCAATCAAGCTATAACTGATTTATGCAATAAAAGAAATGTGAAAGTTAAATGCAACTGTATATGAAAAATAAAAAATCATCAACAATATTGCCAGTGACATATTTCCTGGAAGAGTCAAATTTAAGTTCCTTCCCTAAGACACTATCAATGAGAGTTATACATCGTTGGAAAGAACAAGCTAAGAGCTTCCAATCAAGCTATAACTGATTTATGCAATAAAAGAAATGTGAAAGTTAAATGCAACTGTATATGAAAAATACAAAATCATCAACAATATTGCCAGTGACATATTTCCTGAAAGAGTCAATTTTAAGTTCCTTCCCTAACACTCTATCAATGAGAGTTATACATCGTTGGAAAGAACAAGCTAGGAGCTTTCAACCAAGTATAAGTGATTTATGCAACAAAAGAAATGTGAAAGTTAAATGCAACTGTATATGAAAAATACAGAATCATCAACAATATTGCCAGTGACATATTTCCTGGAAGAGTCAATTTTAAGTTCCTTCCCTAAGACTCTATCAATGAGAGTTATACATCGCTGGAAAGAACAAGCTAGGAGCTTTCAACCAAGCTATAAATGATTTATGCAACAAAAGAAATGTGAAAGTTAAATGCAACTGTATATGAAAAATACAAAATCATCAACAATATTGCCAGTGACATATTTCCTGAAAGAGTCAATTTAAAGTTCCTTCCCTAAGACTCTATCAGTGAGTGTTATACATCGTTGGAAAGAACAAGCTAGGAGCTTTCAACCAAGCTATAAATGATTTATGCAACAAAAGAAATGTGAAAGATAAATGCAACTGTACATGAAAAATACAAAATCATCAACAATATTCCCAGTGACATATTTCCCAGGTGAGTCAATTTTAAGTTCCGTTCCTAAGTCTCTATCAAGGAGAGTTATACATCGTTGGAAAGAACAAGCTAAGGGCTTTCAATCAAGCTATAAACGTTTTATGCAACAAAAGAAATGTGAAAGATAAATGCAACTGTACATGAAGAATACAAAATCATCAACAATATTGCCAGTGACATATTTCCTGGAAGAGTCAATTTTAAGTTCCTTCCCTAAGACTCTATCAATGAGAGTTATACATCGTTGGAAAGAACAAGCTAGGAGCTTTCAACCAAGCTATAAATGATTTATGCAGCAAAAGAAATGTGAAAGTTAAACGCAACTGTATATGAAAAATACAAAATCATCAACAATATTGCCAGTGACATATTTCCTGAAAGAGTCAATTTTAAGTTCCTTTCCTAAGACTCTATCAATGAGAGTTATACATCGTTGGAAAGAACAAGCTAAGAGCTTCCAATCAAGCTATAACTGATTTATCCAATAAAAGAAATGTGAAAGTTAAATGCAACTGTATATGAAAAATAAAAAATCATCAACAATATTGCCAGTAACATATTTCCTGGAAGAGTCAATTTTAAGTTCCTTCCCTAAGACACTATCAATGAGAGTTATACATCGTTGGAAAGAACAAGCTAAGAGCTTCCAATCAAGCTATAACTGATTTATGAAATAAAAGAAATGTGAAAGTTAAATGCAACTGTATATGAAAAATACAAAATCATCAACAACATTGCCAGTGACATATTTCTTAGATGAGTCAATTTTAAGTTCCTTTCCTAAGCCTCTATCAATGAGAGTTATACGTCGTACGAAAGAACAAGCTAAGAGCTTTCAACGAAGCTGTAAGTCGTTTATGCAGCAAAACAAATGTGAAAGTTAAATGCAACTGTATATGAAAAATACATTTTCATCAACAATATTCCCAGTGACATATATCCCAGGTGAGTCAATTTTAAGTTCCGTTCCTAAGCCTCTATCAAGGAGAGTTATACATCGTTGGAAAGAACAAGCTAAGGGCTTTCAACCATGCTATAAATGATTTATGCAACAAAAGAAATGTGAAAGATAAATGCAACTGTACTTGAAAAATACAAAATCATCAACAATATTCCCAGTGACATATTTCCTAAGTGTGTCAACTATAAGTTCCTTCCCTAAGCCTCTATCAATGAGAGTTATACATCGTTGGAAAGAACAAGCTAGGAGCTTTCAACCATGCTATAAATGATTTATGCAACAAAAGAAATGTGAAAGTTAAATGCAACTGTATATGAAAAATACAAAATCATCAACAATATTGCCAGTAACATATTTCCTAGATGAGTCAATTTTAAGTTCCTTACCTAAATGTCTTTCAACGAGAGCTTTACATAGCTGGAAAGAACAAGCAAAGAGCTTTCAATGAAGCTGTAAATGATTTATGCAGCAAAAGAAATGTGAAAGTTAAATGCAACTGTATATGAAAAATACAAAATCATCAACAATATTGCCAGTGACATATTTCCTGAAAGAGTCAATTTTAAGTTCCTTTCCTAAACTTCTTTCAACGAGAGCTTTACATAGCTGGAAAGAACAAGCAAAGAGCTTTCAACCAAGCTATAAATGGTTTATGCAACAAAAGAAATGTGAAAGTTAAATGCAACTGTATATGAAAAATAAAAAATCATCAACAATATTCCCAGTGACATATTTCCCAGGTGAGTCAATTTTAAGTTCCGTTCCTAAGTCTCTATCAAGGAGAGTTATACATCGTTGGAAAGAACAAGCTAAGGGCTTTCAATCAAGCTATAAACGTTTTATGCAACAAAAGAAATGTGAAAGATAAATGCAACTGTACATGAAGAATACAAAATCATCAACAATATTGCCAGTGACATATTTCCTGGAAGAGTCAATTTTAAGTTCCTTCCCTAAGACTCTATCAATGAGAGTTACACATCGTTGGAAAGAACAAGCTAGGAGCTTTCAACCAAGCTATAAATGATTTATACAACAAAAGAAATGTGAAAGTTAAATGCAACTGTATATGAAAAATACAAAATCATCAACAATATTGCCAGTGACATATTTCCTGAAAGAGTCAATTTTAAGTTCCTTTCCTAAGCCTCTATCAATGAGAGTTATACATCGTTGGAAAGAACAAGCTAAGAGCTTCCACTCAAGCTATAACTGATTTATGCAATAAAAGAAATGTGAAAGTTAAATGCAACTGTATATGAAAAATAAAAAATCATCAACAATATTGCCAGTGACATATTTCCTGGAAGAGTCAATTTTAAGTTCCTTCCCTAAGACTCTATCAATGAGAGTTATACATCGTTGGAAAGAACAAGCTAGGAGCTTTCAACCAAGCTATAAATAATTTATGCAACAAAAGAAATGTGAAAGATAAATGAAACTGTACATGAAGAATACAAAATCATCAACAATATTGCCAGTGACATATTTCCTGGAAGAGTCAATTTTAAGTTCCTTTCCTAAGCCTCTATCAATGAGAGTTATACATCGTTGGAAAGAACAAGCTAAGAGCTTCCAATCATGCTGTAAGTCGTTGATGCAGCAAAAGAAATGTGAAAGTTAAGTGCAACTGTATATGAAAAATACAAAATCATCAACAATATTCCCAGTGACATATTTCCCAGGGGAGTCAATTTTAAGTTCCGTTCCTAAGTCTCTATCAAGGAGAGTTATACATCGTTGGAAAGAAAAAGCTAAGGGCTTTCAATCAAGCTATAAACCGTTTATGCAACAAAAGAAATGTGAAAGATAAATGCAACTGTACATGAAAAATACAAACTCATCAACAATATTCCCAGTGACATATTTCCTAAGTGTGTCAACTATAAGGTCCTTCCCTAAGCCTCTATCAATGAGAGTTATACATCGTTGGAAAGAACAAGCTAGGAGCTTCCAATCAAGCTATAAATGATTTATGCAACAAAAGAAATGTGAAAGTTAAATGCAACTGTATATGAAAAATACAAAATCATCAACAATATTGCCAGTAACATATTTCCTGGAAGAGTCAATTTTAAGTTCCTTCCCTAAGACTCTATCAATGAGAGTTATACATCGTTGGAAAGAACAAGCTAGGAGCTTTCAACCAAGCTATAAATGATTTATGCTACAAAAGAAATGTGAATGTTAAATGCAACTGTATATGAAAAATACAAAATCATCAACAATATTGCCAGTAACATATTTCCTAGATGAGTCAATTTTAAGTTCCTTTCCTAAGCCTCTATCAATGAGAGTTATACATCGTTGGAAAGAACAAGCTAAGAGCTTCCAATCAAGCTATAACTGATTTATGCAATAAAAGAAATGTGAAAGTTAAATGCAACTGTATATGAAAAATAAAAAATCATCAACAATATTGCCAGTGACATATTTCCTGGAAGAGTCAATTTTAAGTTCCTTCCCTAAGACACTATCAATGAGAGTTATACATCGTTGGAAAGAACAAGCTAAGAGCTTCCAATCAAGCTATAACTGATTTATGCAATAAAAGAAATGTGAAAGTTAAATGCAACTGTATATGAAAAATACAAAATCATCAACAATATTGCCAGTGACATATTTCCTGAAAGAGTCAATTTTAAGTTCCTTCCCTAAGACTCTATCAATGAGAGTTATACATCGTTGGAAAGAACAAGCTAGGAGCTTTCAACCAAGCTATAAATGATTTATGCAACAAAAGAAATGTGAAAGTTAAATGCAACTGTATATGAAAAATACAAAATCATCAACAATATTGCCAGTGACATATTTCCTGAAAGAGTCAATTTAAAGTTCCTTCCCTAAGACTCTATCAGTGAGTGTTATACATCGTTGGAAAGAACAAGCTAGGAGCTTTCAACCAAGCTATAAATGATTTATTAAACAAAAGAAATGTGAAAGATAAATGCAACTGTACATGAAAAATACAAAATCATCAACAATATTCGCAGTGACATATTTCCCAGGTTAGTCAATTTTAAGTTCCGTTCCTAAGTCTCTATCAAGGAGAGTTATACATCGTTGGAAAGAACAAGCTAAGGGCTTTCAATCAAGCTATAAACGTTTTATGCAACAAAAGAAATGTGAAAGATAAATGCAACTGTACATGAAGAATACAAAATCATCAACAATATTGCCAGTGACATATTTCCTGGAAGAGTCAATTTTAAGTTCCTTCCCTAAGACTCTATCAATGAGAGTTATACATCGTTGGAAAGAACAAGCTAAGAGCTTCCAATCAAGCTGTAAGTCGTTGATGCAGCAAAAGAAATGTGAAAGTTAAGTGCAACTGTATATGAAAAATACAAAATCATCAACAATATTCCCAGTGACATATTTCCCAGGGGAGTCAATTTTAAGTTCCGTTCCTAGGTCTGTATCAAGGAGAGTTATACATCGTTGGAAAGAAAAAGCTAAGGGCTTTCAATCAAGCTATAAACGGTTTATGCAACAAAAGAAATGTGAAAGATAAATGCAACTGTACATGAAAAATACAAAATCATCAACAATATTCCCAGTGACATATTTCCTAAGTGTGTCAACTATAAGTTCCTTCCCTAAGCCTCTATCAATGAGAGTTATACATCGTTGGAAAGAACAAGCTAGGTGCTTTCAACCATGCAATAAATGATTTATGCAACAAAAGAAATGTGAAAGTTAAATGCAACTGTATATGAAAAATAAAAAATCATCAACAATATTGCCAGTGACATATTTCCTGGAAGAGTCAATTTTAAGTTCCTTCCCTAAGACTCTATCAATGAGAGTTATACATCGTTGGAAAGAACAAGCTAGGAGCTTTCAACCAAGCTATAAATGATTTATGCAGCAAAAGAAATGTGAAAGTTAAACGCAACTGTATATGAAAAATACAAAATCATCAACAATATTGCCAGTGACATATTTCCTGAAAGAGTCAATTTTAAGTTCCTTTCCTAAGCCTCTATCAATGAGAGTTATACATCGTTGGAAAGAACAAGCTAAGAGCTTCCAATCAAGCTATAACTGATTTATGCAATAAAAGAAATGTGAAAGTTAAATGCAACTGTATATGAAAAATAAAAAATCATCAACAATATTGCCAGTGACATATTTCCTGGAAGAGTCAATTTTAAGTTCCTTCCCTAAGACACTATCAATGAGAGTTATACATCGTTGGAAAGAACAAGCTAAGAGCTTCCAATCAAGCTATAACTGATTTATGCAATAAAAGAAATGTGAAAGTTAAATGCAACTGTATATGAAAAATACAAAATCATCAACAATATTGCCAGTGACATATTTCTTAGATGAGTCAATTTTAAGTTCCTTTCCTAAGCCTCTATCAATGAGAGTTATACGTCGTACGAAAGAACAAGCTAAGAGCTTTCAACGAAGCTGTAAGCCGTTTATGCAACAAAACAAATGTGAAAGTTAAATGCAACTGTATATGAAAAATACATTTTCATCAACAATATTCCCAGTGACATATATCCCAGGTGAGTCAATTTTAAGTTCCGTTCCTAAGACACTATCAATGAGAGTTATACATCGTTGGAAAGAACAAGCTAAGAGCTTCCAATCAAGCTATAACTGATTTATGAAATAAAAGAAATGTGAAAGTTAAATGCAACTGTATATGAAAAATACAAAATCATCAACAACATTGCCAGTGACATATTTCTTAGATGAGTCAATTTTAAGTTCCTTTCCTAAGCCTCTATCAATGAGAGTTATACGTCGTACGAAAGAACAAGCTAAGAGCTTTCAACGAAGCTGTAAGTCGTTTATGCAGCAAAACAAATGTGAAAGTTAAATGCAACTGTATATGAAAAATACATTTTCATCAACAATATTCCCAGTGACATATATCCCAGGTGAGTCAATTTTAAGTTCCGTTCCTAAGCCTCTATCAAGGAGAGTTATACATCGTTGGAAAGAACAAGCTAAGGGCTTTCAACCATGCTATAAATGATTTATGCAACAAAAGAAATGTGAAAGATAAATGCAACTGTACTTGAAAAATACAAAATCATCAACAATATTCCCAGTGACATATTTCCTAAGTGTGTCAACTATAAGTTCCTTCCCTAAGCCTCTATCAATGAGAGTTATACATCGTTGGAAAGAACAAGCTAGGAGCTTTCAACCATGCTATAAATGATTTATGCAACAAAAGAAATGTGAAAGTTAAATGCAACTGTATATGAAAAATACAAAATCATCAACAATATTGCCAGTAACATATTTCCTAGATGAGTCAATTTTAAGTTCCTTACCTAAATGTCTTTCAACGAGAGCTTTACATAGCTGGAAAGAACAAGCAAAGAGCTTTCAATGAAGCTGTAAATGATTTATGCAGCAAAAGAAATGTGAAAGTTAAATGCAACTGTATATGAAAAATACAAAATCATCAACAATATTGCCAGTGACATATTTCCTGAAAGAGTCAATTTTAAGTTCCTTTCCTAAACTTCTTTCAACGAGAGCTTTACATAGCTGGAAAGAACAAGCAAAGAGCTTTCAACCAAGCTATAAATGGTTTATGCAACAAAAGAAATGTGAAAGTTAAATGCAACTGTATATGAAAAATAAAAAATCATCAACAATATTCCCAGTGACATATTTCCCAGGTGAGTCAATTTTAAGTTCCGTTCCTAAGTCTCTATCAAGGAGAGTTATACATCGTTGGAAAGAACAAGCTAAGGGCTTTCAATCAAGCTATAAACGTTTTATGCAACAAAAGAAATGTGAAAGATAAATGCAACTGTACATGAAGAATACAAAATCATCAACAATATTGCCAGTGACATATTTCCTGGAAGAGTCAATTTTAAGTTCCTTCCCTAAGACTCTATCAATGAGAGTTACACATCGTTGGAAAGAACAAGCTAGGAGCTTTCAACCAAGCTATAAATGATTTATACAACAAAAGAAATGTGAAAGTTGAATGCAACTGTATATGAAAAATACAAAATCATCAACAATATTGCCAGTGACATATTTCCTGAAAGAGTCAATTTTAAGTTCCTTTCCTAAGCCTCTATCAATGAGAGTTATACATCGTTGGAAAGAACAAGCTAAGAGCTTCCACTCAAGCTATAACTGATTTATGCAATAAAAGAAATGTGAAAGTTAAATGCAACTGTATATGAAAAATAAAAAATCATCAACAATATTGCCAGTGACATATTTCCTGGAAGAGTCAATTTTAAGTTCCTTCCCTAAGACTCTATCAATGAGAGTTATACATCGTTGGAAAGAACAAGCTAGGAGCTTTCAACCAAGCTATAAATAATTTATGCAACAAAAGAAATGTGAAAGATAAATGAAACTGTACATGAAGAATACAAAATCATCAACAATATTGCCAGTGACATATTTCCTGGAAGAGTCAATTTTAAGTTCCTTTCCTAAGCCTCTATCAATGAGAGTTATACATCGTTGGAAAGAACAAGCTAAGAGCTTCCAATCATGCTGTAAGTCGTTGATGCAGCAAAAGAAATGTGAAAGTTAAGTGCAACTGTATATGAAAAATACAAAATCATCAACAATATTCCCAGTGACATATTTCCCAGGGGAGTCAATTTTAAGTTCCGTTCCTAAGTCTCTATCAAGGAGAGTTATACATCGTTGGAAAGAAAAAGCTAAGGGCTTTCAATCAAGCTATAAACCGTTTATGCAACAAAAGAAATGTGAAAGATAAATGCAACTGTACATGAAAAATACAAACTCATCAACAATATTCCCAGTGACATATTTCCTAAGTGTGTCAACTATAAGTTCCTTTCCTAAGCCTCTATCAATGAGAGTTATACATCGTTGGAAAGAACAAGCTAAGAGCTTCCAATCAAGCTATAACTGATTTATGCAATAAAAGAAATGTGAAAGTTAAATGCAACTGTATATGAAAAATAAAAAATCATCAACAATATTGCCAGTGACATATTTCCTGGAAGAGTCAATTTTAAGTTCCTTCCCTAAGACACTATCAATGAGAGTTATACATCGTTGGAAAGAACAAGCTAAGAGCTTCCAATCAAGCTATAACTGATTTATGCAATAAAAGAAATGTGAAAGTTAAATGCAACTGTATATGAAAAATACAAAATCATCAACAATATTGCCAGTGACATATTTCCTGAAAGAGTCAATTTTAAGTTCCTTCCCTAAGACTCTATCAATGAGAGTTATACATCGTTGGAAAGAACAAGCTAGGAGCTTTCAACCAAGCTATAAATGATTTATGCAACAAAAGAAATGTGAAAGTTAAATGCAACTGTATATGAAAAATACAAAATCATCAACAATATTGCCAGTGACATATTTCCTGAAAGAGTCAATTTAAAGTTCCTTCCCTAAGACTCTATCAGTGAGTGTTATACATCGTTGGAAAGAACAAGCTAGGAGCTTTCAACCAAGCTATAAATGATTTATTAAACAAAAGAAATGTGAAAGATAAATGCAACTGTACATGAAAAATACAAAATCATCAACAATATTCGCAGTGACATATTTCCCAGGTTAGTCAATTTTAAGTTCCGTTCCTAAGTCTCTATCAAGGAGAGTTATACATCGTTGGAAAGAACAAGCTAAGGGCTTTCAATCAAGCTATAAACGTTTTATGCAACAAAAGAAATGTGAAAGATAAATGCAACTGTACATGAAGAATACAAAATCATCAACAATATTGCCAGTGACATATTTCCTGGAAGAGTCAATTTTAAGTTCCTTCCCTAAGACTCTATCAATGAGAGTTATACATCGTTGGAAAGAACAAGCTAAGAGCTTCCAATCAAGCTGTAAGTCGTTGATGCAGCAAAAGAAATGTGAAAGTTAAGTGCAACTGTATATGAAAAATACAAAATCATCAACAATATTCCCAGTGACATATTTCCCAGGGGAGTCAATTTTAAGTTCCGTTCCTAGGTCTGTATCAAGGAGAGTTATACATCGTTGGAAAGAAAAAGCTAAGGGCTTTCAATCAAGCTATAAACGGTTTATGCAACAAAAGAAATGTGAAAGATAAATGCAACTGTACATGAAAAATACAAAATCATCAACAATATTCCCAGTGACATATTTCCTAAGTGTGTCAACTATAAGTTCCTTCCCTAAGCCTCTATCAATGAGAGTTATACATCGTTGGAAAGAACAAGCTAGGTGCTTTCAACCATGCAATAAATGATTTATGCAACAAAAGAAATGTGAAAGTTAAATGCAACTGTATATGAAAAATAAAAAATCATCAACAATATTGCCAGTGACATATTTCCTGGAAGAGTCAATTTTAAGTTCCTTCCCTAAGACTCTATCAATGAGAGTTATACATCGTTGGAAAGAACAAGCTAGGAGCTTTCAACCAAGCTATAAATGATTTATGCAGCAAAAGAAATGTGAAAGTTAAACGCAACTGTATATGAAAAATACAAAATCATCAACAATATTGCCAGTGACATATTTCCTGAAAGAGTCAATTTTAAGTTCCTTTCCTAAGCCTCTATCAATGAGAGTTATACATCGTTGGAAAGAACAAGCTAAGAGCTTCCAATCAAGCTATAACTGATTTATGCAATAAAAGAAATGTGAAAGTTAAATGCAACTGTATATGAAAAATAAAAAATCATCAACAATATTGCCAGTGACATATTTCCTGGAAGAGTCAATTTTAAGTTCCTTCCCTAAGACACTATCAATGAGAGTTATACATCGTTGGAAAGAACAAGCTAAGAGCTTCCAATCAAGCTATAACTGATTTATGCAATAAAAGAAATGTGAAAGTTAAATGCAACTGTATATGAAAAATACAAAATCATCAACAATATTGCCAGTGACATATTTCTTAGATGAGTCAATTTTAAGTTCCTTTCCTAAGCCTCTATCAATGAGAGTTATACGTCGTACGAAAGAACAAGCTAAGAGCTTTCAACGAAGCTGTAAGCCGTTTATGCAACAAAACAAATGTGAAAGTTAAATGCAACTGTATATGAAAAATACATTTTCATCAACAATATTCCCAGTGACATATATCCCAGGTGAGTCAATTTTAAGTTCCGTTCCTAAGCCTCTATCAAGGAGAGTTATACATCGTTGGAAAGAACAAGCTAAGGGCTTTCAACCAAGCTATAAACGGTTTATGCAACAAAAGAAATGTGAAAGATAAATGCAACTGTACATGAAAAATACAAAATCATCAACAATATTCCCAGTGACATATTTCCTAAGTGTGTCAACTATAAGTTCCTTCCCTAAGCCTCTATCAATGAGAGTTATACATCGTTGGAAAGAACAAGCTAGGAGCTTTCAACCATGCTATAAATGATTTATGCAACAAAAGAAATGTGAAAGTTAAATGCAACTGTATATGAAAAATACAAAATCATCAACAATATTGCCAGTAACATATTTCCTAGATGAGTCAATTTTAAGTTCCTTACCTAAATCTCTTTCAACGAGAGCTTTACATAGCTGGAAAGAACAAGCAAAGAGCTTTCAATGAAGCTATAAATGATTTATGCAGCAAAAGAAATGTGAAAGTTAAACGCAACTGTATATGAAAAATAAAAAATCATCAACAATATTGCCAGTAACATATTTCCTAGATGAGTCAATTTTAAGTTCCTTTCCTAAACTTCTTTCAACGAGAGCTTTACATAGCTGGAAAGAACAAGCAAAGAGCTTTCAACCAAGCTATAAATGGTTTATGAAACAAAAGAAATGTGAAAGTTAAATGCAACTGTATGTGAAAAATACAGAATCATCAACAATATTGCCAGTGACATATTTCCTGGAAGAGTCAATTTTAAGTTCCTTCCCTAAGACTCTATCAATGAGAGTTATACATCGTTGGAAAGAACAAGCAAGGAGCTTTCAACCAAGCTATAAATGATTTACGCAACAAAAGAAATGTGAAAGTTAAATGCAACTGTATATGAAAAATACAAAATTATCAACAATATTGCCAGTGACATATTTCCTGAAAGAGTCAATTTTAAGTTCCTTCTCTAAGACTGTATCAGTGAGAGTTATACATCGTTGGAAAGAACAAGCTAGGAGCTTTCAACCAAGCTATAAATGATTTATGCAACAAAAGAAATGTGAAAGATAAATGCAACTGTATATGAAAAATACAAAATCATCAACAATATTCCCAGTGACATATTTCCCAGGTGAGTCAATTTTAAGTTCCGTTCCTAAGCCTCTATCAATGAGAGTTATACATCGTTGGAAAGAACAAGCTAAGGGCTTTCAATCAAGCTATAAACGTTTTATGCAACAAAAGAAATGTGAAAGATAAATGCAACTGTACATGAAGAATACAAAATCATCAACAATATTGCCAGTGACATATTTCCTGGAAGAGTCAATTTTAAGTTCCTTCCCTAAGACTCTATCAATGAGAGTTATACATCGTTGGAAAGAACAAGCTAGGAGCTTTCAACCAAGCTATAAATGATTTATGCAACAAAAGAAATGTGAAAGTTAAATGCAACTGTATATGAAAAATACAAAATCATCAACAATATTGCCAGTGACATATTTCCTGAAAGAGTCAATTTTAAGTTCCTTTCCTAAGCCTCTATCAATGAGAGTTATACATCGTTGGAAAGAACAAGCTAAGAGCTTCCAGTCAAGCTATAAATGATTTATGCAGTAAAAGAAATGTGAAAGTTAAATGCAACTGTATATGAAAAATAAAAAATCATCAACAATATTGCCAGTGACATATTTCCTGGAAGAGTCAATTTTAAGTTCCTTCCCTAAGACTCTATCAATGAGAGTTATACATCGTTGGAAAGAACAAGCTAAGAGCTTTCAACCAAGCTATAAATAATTTCTGCAACAAAAGAAATGTGAAAGATAAATGCAACTGTACATGAAGAATACAAAATATCAACAGTATTGCCAGTGACATATTTCCTGGAAGAGTCAATTTTAAGTTCCTTTCCTAAGCCTCTATCAATGAGAGTTATACATCGTTGGAAAGAACAAGCTAAGAGCTTCCAATCAAGCTGTAAGTCGTTGATGCAGCAAAAGAAATGTGAAAGTTAAGTGCAACTGTATATGAAAAATACAAAATCATCAACAATATTCCCAGTGACATATTTCCCAGGGGAGTCAATTTTAAGTTCCGTTCCTAAGTCTCTATCAAGGAGAGTTATACATCGTTGGAAAGAAAAAGCTAAGGGCTTTCAATCAAGCTATAAACGGTTTATGCAACAAAAGAAATGTGAAAGTTAAATGCAACTGTATATGAAAAATACATTTTCATCAACAATATTCCCAGTGACATATATCCCAGGTGAGTCAATTTTAAGTTCCGTTCCTAAGCCTCTATCAAGGAGAGTTATACATCGTTGGAAAGAACAAGCTAAGGGCTTTCAACCAAGCTATAAACGGTTTATGCAACAAAAGAAATGTGAAAGATAAATGCAACTGTACATGAAAAATACAGAATCATCAACAATATTGCCAGTGACATATTTCCTGAAAGAGTCAATTTTAAGTTCCTTCCCTAAGACTCTATCAATGAGAGTTATACATCGTTGGAAAGAACAAGCTAGGAGCTTTCAACCAAGCTATAAATGATTTATGCAACAAAAGAAATGTGAAAGTTAAATGCAACTGTATGTGAAAAATACAGAATCATCAACAGTATTGCCAGTGACATATTTCCTGGAAGAGTCAATTTTAAGTTCCTTTCCTAAGCCTCTATCAATGAGAGTTATACATCGTTGGAAAGAACAAGCTAAGAGCTTCCAATCAAGCTGTAAGTCGTTGATGCAGCAAAAGAAATGTGAAAGTTAAGTGCAACTGTACATGAAAAATACAAAATCATCAACAATATTCCCAGTGACATATTTCCTATGTGTGTCAACTATAAGTTCCTTCCCTAAGCCTCTATCAATGAGAGTTATACATCGTTGGAAAGAACAAGCTAGGAGCTTTCAACCATGCTATAAATGATTTATGCAGCAAAAGAAATGTGAAAGTTAAATGCAACTGTATATGAAAAATAAAAAATCATCAACAATATTGCCAGTGACATATTTCCTGGAAGAGTAAATTTTAAGTTCCTTCCCTAAGACTCTATCAATGAGAGTTATACATCGTTGGAAAGAACAAGCTAGGAGCTTTCAACCAAGCTATAAGTGATTTATGAAACAAAAGAAATGTGAAAGTTAAATGCAACTGTATGTGAAAAATACAGAATCATCAACAATATTGCCAGTGACATATTTCCTGGAAGAGTCAATTTTAAGTTCCTTCCCTAAGACTCTATCAATGAGAGTTATACATCGTTGGAAAGAACAAGCTAGGAGCTTTCAACCAAGCTATAAATGATTTATGCAACAAAAGAAATGTGAAAGTTAAATGCAACTGTATATGAAAAATACAAAATCATCAACAATATTGCCAGTGACATATTTCCTGAAAGAGTCAATTTTAAGTTCCTTCCCTAAGACTCTATCAGTGAGAGTTGTACATCGTTGGAAAGAACAAGCTAGGAGCTTTCAACCAAGCTATAAATGATTTATGCAACAAAAGAAATGTGAAAGATAAATGCAACTGTATATGAAAAATACAAAATCATCAACAATATTGCCAGTGACATATTTCCTGAAAGAGTCAATTTTAAGTTCCTTCCCTAAGACTCTATCAATGAGAGTTATACATCGTTGGAAAGAACAAGCTAGGAGCTTACAACCAAGCTATAACTGATTTATGCAATAAAAGAAATGTGAAAGTTAAATGCAACTGTATATGAAAAATAAAAAATCATCAACAATATTGCCAGTGACATATTTCCTGGAAGAGTCAATTTTAAGTTCCTTCCCTAAGACACTATCAATGAGAGTTATACATCGTTGGAAAGAACAAGCTAAGAGCTTCCAATCAAGCTATAACTGATTTATGCAATAAAAGAAATGTGAAAGTTAAATGCAACTGTATATGAAAAATACAAAATCATCAACAATATTGCCAGTGACATATTTCTTAGATGAGTCAATTTTAAGTTCCTTTCCTAAGCCTCTATCAATGAGAGTTATACGTCGTTGGAAAGAACAAGCTAAGAGCTTTCAACGAAGCTGTAAGCCGTTTATGCAGCAAAACAAATGTGAAAGTTAAATGCAACTGTATATGAAAAATACATTTTCATCAACAATATTCCCAGTGACATATATCCCAGGTGAGTCAATTTTAAGTTCCGTTCCTAAGCCTCTATCAAGGAGAGTTATACATCGTTGGAAAGAACAAGCTAAGGGCTTTCAACCAAGCTATAAACGGTTTATGCAACAAAAGAAATGTGAAAGATAAATGCAACTGTACATGAAAAATACAAAATCATCAACAATATTCCCAGTGACATATTTCCTAAGTGTGTCAACTATAAGTTCCTTCCCTAAGCCTCTATCAATGAGAGTTATACATCGTTGGAAAGAACAAGCTAGGAGCTTTCAACCATGCTATAAATGATTTATGCAACAAAAGAAATGTGAAAGTTAAATGCAACTGTATATGAAAAATACAAAATCATCAACAATATTGCCAGTAACATATTTCCTAGATGAGTCAATTTTAAGTTCCTTACCTAAATCTCTTTCAACGAGAGCTTTACATAGCTGGAGAGAACAAGCAAAGAGCTTTCAATGAAGCTATAAATGATTTATGCAGCAAAAGAAATGTGAAAGTTAAATGCAACTGTATATGAAAAATAAAAAATCATCAACAATATTGCCAGTAACATATTTCCTAGATGAGTCAATTTTAAGTTCCTTTCCTAAACTTCTTTCAACGAGAGCTTTACATAGCTGGAAAGAACAAGCAAAGAGCTTTCAACCAAGCTATAAATGGTTTATGCAACAAAAGAAATGTGAAAGTTAAATGCAACTGTATATGAAAAATAAAAAATCATCAACAATATTGCCAGTGACATATTTCCTGGAAGAGTCAATTTTAAGTTCCTTCCCTAAGACACTATCAATGAGAGTTATACATCGTTGGAAAGAACAAGCTAAGAGCTTCCAATCAAGCTATAACTGATTTATGCAGTAAAAGAAATGTGAAAGTTAAATGCAACTGTATATGAAAAATACAAAATCATCAACAATATTGCCAGTGACATATTTCCTGAAAGAGTCAATTTTAAGTTCCTTCCCTAAGACTCTATCAGTGAGAGTTATACATCGTTGGAAAGAACAAGCTAGGAGCTTTCAACCAAGCTATAAGTGATTTATGAAACAAAAGAAATGTGAAAGTTAAATGCAACTGTATGTGAAAAATACAGAATCATCAACAATATTGCCAGTGACATATTTCCTGGAAGAGTCAATTTTAAGTTCCTTCCCTAAGACTCTATCAATGAGAGTTATACATCGTTGGAAAGAACAAGCTAGGAGCTTTCAACCAAGCTATAAATGATTTATGCAACAAAAGAAATGTGAAAGTTAAATGCAACTGTATATGAAAAATACAAAATTATCAACAATATTGCCAGTGACATATTTCCTGAAAGAGTCAATTTTAAGTTCCTTCCCTAAGACTCTATCAGTGAGAGTTATACATCGTTGGAAAGAACAAGCTAAGAGCTTTCAACCAAGCTATAAATGATTTATGCAACAAAAGAAATGTGAAAGATAAATGCAACTGTATATGAAAAATACAAAATCATCAACAATATTCCCAGTGACATATTTCCCAGGTGAGTCAATTTTAAGTTCCGTTCCTAAGTCTCTATCAAGGAGAGTTATACATCGTTGGAAAGAACAAGCTAAGGGCTTTCAATCAAGCTATAAACGTTTATGCAACAAAAGAAATGTGAAAGTTAAATGCAACTGTATATGAAAAATAAAAAATCATCAACAATATTGCCAGTGACATATTTCCTGGAAGAGTCAATTTTAAGTTCCTTCCCTAAGACTCTATCAATGAGAGTTATACATCGTTGGAAAGAACAAGCTAAGAGCTTCCAATCAAGCTATAACTGATTTATGCAATAAAAGAAATGTGAAAGTTAAATGCAACTGTATATGAAAAATACAAAATCATCAACAATATTGCCAGTGACATATTTCTTAGATGAGTCAATTTTAAGTTCCTTTCCTAAGCCTCTATCAATGAGAGTTATACGTCGTTGGAAAGAACAAGCTAAGAGCTTTCAACGATGCTGTAAGCCGTTTATGCAGCAAAACAAATGTGAAAGTTAAATGCAACTGTATATGAAAAATACATTTTCATCAACAATATTCCCAGTGACATATATCCCAGGTGAGTCAATTTTAAGTTCCGTTCCTAAGCCTCTATCAAGGAGAGTTATACATCGTTGGAAAGAACAAGCTAAGGGCTTTCAACCAAGCTATAAACGGTTTATGCAACAAAAGAAATGTGAAAGATAAATGCAACTGTACATGAAAAATACAAAATCATCAACAATATTCCCAGTGACATATTTCCTAAGTGTGTCAACTATAAGTTCCTTCCCTAAGCCTCTATCAATGAGAGTTATACATCGTTGGAAAGAACAAGCTAGGAGCTTTCAACCATGCTATAAATGATTTATGCAACAAAAGAAATGTGAAAGTTAAATGCAACTGTATATGAAAAATACAAAATCATCAACAATATTGCCAGTAACATATTTCCTAGATGAGTCAATTTTAAGTTCCTTACCTAAATCTCTTTCAACGAGAGCTTTACATAGCTGGAGAGAACAAGCAAAGAGCTTTCAATGAAGCTATAAATGATTTATGCAGCAAAAGAAATGTGAAAGTTAAATGCAACTGTATATGAAAAATAAAAAATCATCAACAATATTGCCAGTAACATATTTCCTAGATGAGTCAATTTTAAGTTCCTTACCTAAATCTCTTTCAACGAGAGCTTTACATAGCTGGAGAGAACAAGCAAAGAGCTTTCAATGAAGCTATAAATGATTTATGCAGCAAAAGAAATGTGAAAGTTAAATGCAACTGTATATGAAAAATACAAAATCGTCAACAATATTGCCAGTGACATATTTCCTGAAAGAGTCAATTTTAAGTTCCTTTCCTAAGCCTCTATCAATGAGAGTTATACATCGTTGGAAAGAACAAGCTAAGAGCTTCCAGTCAAGCTATAAATGATTTATGCAATAAAAGAAATGTGAAAGTTAAATGCAACTGTATATGAAAAATAAAAAATCATCAACAATATTGCCAGTGACATATTTCCTGGAAGAGTCAATTTTGAGTTCCTTCCCTAAGACTCTATCAATGAGAGTTATACATCGTTGGAAAGAACAAGCTAAGAGCTTTCAACCAAGCTATAAATAATTTATGCAACAAAAGAAATGTGAAAGATAAATGCAACTGTACATGAAGAATACAAAATATCAACAGTATTGCCAGTGACATATTTCCTGGAAGAGTCAATTTTAAGTTCCTTTCCTAAGCCTCTATCAATGAGAGTTATACATCGTTGGAAAGAACAAGCTAAGAGCTTCCAATCAAGCTGTAAGTCGTTGATGCAGCAAAAGAAATGTGAAAGTTAAGTGCAACTGTATATGAAAAATACAAAATCATCAACAATATTCCCAGTGACATATTTCCCAGGGGAGTCAATTTTAAGTTCCGTTCCTAAGTCTCTATCAAGGAGAGTTATACATCGTTGGAAAGAAAAAGCTAAGGGCTTTCAATCAAGCTATAAACGGTTTATGCAACAAAAGAAATGTGAAAGTTAAATGCAACTGTACATGAAAAATACAAAATCATCAACAATATTCCCAGTGACATATTTCCTATGTGTGTCAACTATAAGTTCCTTCCCTAAGCCTCTATCAATGAGAGTTATACATCGTTGGAAAGAACAAGCTAGGAGCTTTCAACCATGCTATAAATGATTTATGCAGCAAAAGAAATGTGAAAGTTAAATGCAACTGTATATGAAAAATAAAAAATCATCAACAATATTGCCAGTGACATATTTCCTGGAAGAGTCAATTTTGAGTTCCTTCCCTAAGACTCTATCAATGAGAGTTATACATCGTTGGAAAGAACAAGCTAGGAGCTTTCAACCAAGCTATAAGTGATTTATGAAACAAAAGAAATGTGAAAGTTAAATGCAACTGTATGTGAAAAATACAGAATCATCAACAATATTGCCAGTGACATATTTCCTGGAAGAGTCAATTTTAAGTTCCTTCCCTAAGACTCTATCAATGAGAGTTATACATCGTTGGAAAGAACAAGCTAGGAGCTTTCAACCAAGCTATAAACGATTTATGCAACAAAAGAAATGTGAAAGTTAAATGCAACTGTATATGAAAAATACAAAATCATCAACAATATTGCCAGTGACATATTTCCTGAAAGAGTCAATTTTAAGTTCCTTCCCTAAGACTCTATCAGTGAGAGTTATACATCGTTGGAAAGAACAAGCTAGGAGCTTTCAACCAAGCTATAAATGATTTATGCAACAAAAGAAATGTGAAAGACAAATGCAACTGTATATGAAAAATACAAAATCATCAACAATATTCCCAGTGACATATTTCCCAGGTGAGTCAATTTTAAGTTCCGTTCCTAAGTCTCTATCAAGGAGAGTTATACACCGTTGGAAAGAACAAGCTAAGGGCTTTCAATCAAGCTATAAACGTTTTATGCAACAAAAGAAATGTGAAAGATAAATGCAACTGTACATGAAGAATACAAAATCATCAACAATATTGCCAGTGACATATTTCCTGGAAGAGTCAACTTTAAGTTCCTTCCCTAAGACTCTATCAATGAGAGTTATACATCGTTGGAAAGAACAAGCTAGGAGCTTTCAACCAAGCTATAAATGATTTATGCAACAAAAGAAATGTGAAAGTTAAATGCAACTGTATATGAAAAATAAAAAATCATCAACAATATTGCCAGTGACATATTTCCTGAAAGAGTCAATTTTAAGTTCCTTTCCTAAGCCTCTATCAATGAGAGTTATACATCGTTGGAAAGAACAAGCTAAGAGCTTCCAATCAAGCTGTAAGTCGTTGATGCAGCAAAAGAAATGTGAAAGTTAAGTGCAACTGTATGTGAAAAATACAGAATCATCAACAGTATTGCCAGTGACATATTTCCTGGAAGAGTCAATTTTAAGTTCCTTTCCTAAGCCTCTATCAATGAGAGTTATACATCGTTGGAAAGAACAAGCTAAGAGCTTCCAATCAAGCTGTAAGTCGTTGATGCAGCAAAAGAAATGTGAAAGTTAAGTGCAACTGTACATGAAAAATACAAAATCATCAACAATATTCCCAGTGACATATTTCCTATGTGTGTCAACTATAAGTTCCTTCCCTAAGCCTCTATCAATGAGAGTTATACATCGTTGGAAAGAACAAGCTAGGAGCTTTCAACCATGCTATAAATGATTTATGCAGCAAAAGAAATGTGAAAGTTAAATGCAACTGTATATGAAAAATAAAAAATCATCAACAATATTGCCAGTGACATATTTTCTGGAAGAGTCAATTTTAAGTTCCTTCCCTAAGACACTATCAATGAGAGTTATACATCGTTGGAAAGAACAAGCTAGGAGCTTTCAACCAAGCTATAAATGATTTATGCAACAAAAGAAATGTGAAAGTTAAATGCAACTGTATATGAAAAATACAAAATTATCAACAATATTGCCAGTGACATATTTCCTGAAAGAGTCAATTTTAAGTTCCTTCCCTAAGACTCTATCAGTGAGAGTTATACATCGTTGGAAAAACAAGCTAGGAGCTTTCAACCAAGCTATAAATGATTTATGCAACAAAAGAAATGTGAAAGATAAATGCAACTGTATATGAAAAATACAAAATCATCAACAATATTCCCAGTGACATATTTCCCAGGTGAGTCAATTTTAAGTTCCGTTCCTAAGTCTCTATCAAGGAGAGTTATACATCGTTGGAAAGAACAAGCTAAGGGCTTTCAATCAAGCTATAAACGTTTATGCAACAAAAGAAATGTGAAAGATAAATGCAACTGTACATGAAGAATACAAAATCATCAACAATATTGCCAGTGACATATTTCCTGGAAGAGTCAATTTTAAGTTCCTTCCCTAAGACTCTATCAATGAGAGTTATACATCGTTGGAAAGAACAAGCTAGGAGCTTTCAACCAAGCTATAAATGATTTATGCAACAAAAGAAATGTGAAAGTTAAATGCAACTGTATATGAAAAATACAAAATCGTCAACAATATTGCCAGTGACATATTTCCTGAAAGAGTCAATTTTAAGTTCCTTTCCTAAGCCTCTATCAATGAGAGTTATACATCGTTGGAAAGAACAAGCTAAGAGCTTCCAGTCAAGCTATAAATGATTTATGCAATAAAAGAAATGTGAAAGTTAAATGCAACTGTATATGAAAAATAAAAAATCATCAACAATATTGCCAGTGACATATTTCCTGGAAGAGTCAATTTTAAGTTCCTTCCCTAAGACTCTATCAATGAGAGTTATACATCGTTGGAAAGAACAAGCTAAGAGCTTTCAACCAAGCTATAAATAATTTATGCAACAAAAGAAATGTGAAAGATAAATGCAACTGTACATGAAGAATACAAAATATCAACAGTATTGCCAGTGACATATTTCCTGGAAGAGTCAATTTTAAGTTCCTTTCCTAAGCCTCTATCAATGAGAGTTATACATCGTTGGAAAGAACAAGCTAAGAGCTTCCAATCAAGCTGTAAGTCGTTGATGCAGCAAAAGAAATGTGAAAGTTAAGTGCAACTGTATATGAAAAATACCAAATCATCAACAATATTCCCAATGACATATTTCCCAGGGGAGTCAATTTTAAGTTCCGTTCCTAAGTCTCTATCAAGGAGAGTTATACATCGTTGGAAAGAAAAAGCTAAGGGCTTTCAATCAAGCTATAAACGGTTTATGCAACAAAAGAAATGTGAAAGTTAAATGCAACTGTACATGAAAAATACAAAATCATCAACAATATTCCCAGTGACATATTTCCTATGTGTGTCAACTATAAGTTCCTTCCCTAAGCCTCTATCAATGAGAGTTATACATCGTTGGAAAGAACAAGCTAGGAGCTTTCAACCATGCTATAAATGATTTATGCAGCAAAAGAAATGTGAAAGTTAAATGCAACTGTATATGAAAAATAAAAAATCATCAACAATATTGCCAGTGACATATTTCCTGGAAGAGTCAATTTTGAGTTCCTTCCCTAAGACTCTATCAATGAGAGTTATACATCGTTGGAAAGAACAAGCTAGGAGCTTTCAACCAAGCTATAAGTGATTTATGAAACAAAAGAAATGTGAAAGTTAAATGCAACTGTATGTGAAAAATACAGAATCATCAACAATATTGCCAGTGACATATTTCCTGGAAGAGTCAATTTTAAGTTCCTTCCCTAAGACTCTATCAATGAGAGTTATACATCGTTGGAAAGAACAAGCTAGGAGCTTTCAACCAAGCTATAAATGATTTATGCAACAAAAGAAATGTGAAAGTTAAATGCAACTGTATATGAAAAATACAAAATCATCAACAATATTGCCAGTGACATATTTCCTGAAAGAGTCAATTTTAAGTTCCTTCCCTAAGACTCTATCAGTGAGAGTTATACATCGTTGGAAAGAACAAGCTAGGAGCTTTCAACCAAGCTATAAATGATTTATGCAACAAAAGAAATGTGAAAGACAAATGCAACTGTATATGAAAAATACAAAATCATCAACAATATTCCCAGTGACATATTTCCCAGGTGAGTCAATTTTAAGTTCCGTTCCTAAGTCTCTATCAAGGAGAGTTATACACCGTTGGAAAGAACAAGCTAAGGGCTTTCAATCAAGCTATAAACGTTTTATGCAACAAAAGAAATGTGAAAGATAAATGCAACTGTACATGAAGAATACAAAATCATCAACAATATTGCCAGTGACATATTTCCTGGAAGAGTCAACTTTAAGTTCCTTCCCTAAGACTCTATCAATGAGAGTTATACATCGTTGGAAAGAACAAGCTAGGAGCTTTCAACCAAGCTATAAATGATTTATGCAACAAAAGAAATGTGAAAGTTAAATGCAACTGTATATGAAAAATAAAAAATCATCAACAATATTGCCAGTGACATATTTCCTGAAAGAGTCAATTTTAAGTTCCTTTCCTAAGCCTCTATCAATGAGAGTTATACATCGTTGGAAAGAACAAGCTAAGAGCTTCCAATCAAGCTGTAAGTCGTTGATGCAGCAAAAGAAATGTGAAAGTTAAGTGCAACTGTATGTGAAAAATACAGAATCATCAACAGTATTGCCAGTGACATATTTCCTGGAAGAGTCAATTTTAAGTTCCTTTCCTAAGCCTCTATCAATGAGAGTTATACATCGTTGGAAAGAACAAGCTAAGAGCTTCCAATCAAGCTGTAAGTCGTTGATGCAGCAAAAGAAATGTGAAAGTTAAGTGCAACTGTACATGAAAAATACAAAATCATCAACAATATTCCCAGTGACATATTTCCTATGTGTGTCAACTATAAGTTCCTTCCCTAAGCCTCTATCAATGAGAGTTATACATCGTTGGAAAGAACAAGCTAGGAGCTTTCAACCATGCTATAAATGATTTATGCAGCAAAAGAAATGTGAAAGTTAAATGCAACTGTATATGAAAAATAAAAAATCATCAACAATATTGCCAGTGACATATTTCCTGGAAGAGTCAATTTTAAGTTCCTTCCCTAAGACTCTATCAATGAGAGTTATACATCGTTGGAAAGAACAAGCTAAGAGCTTTCAACCAAGCTATAAATAATTTATGCAACAAAAGAAATGTGAAAGATAAATGCAACTGTACATGAAGAATACAAAATCATCAACAATATTGCCAGTGACATATTTCCTGGAAGAGTCAATTTTAAGTTCCTTTCCTAAGCCTCTATCAATGAGAGTTATACATCGTTGGAAAGAACAAGCTAGGAGCTTTCAACCAAGCTATAAGTGATTTATGAAACAAAAGAAATGTGAAAGTTAAATGCAACTGTATGTGAAAAATACAGAATCATCAACAATATTGCCAGTGACATATTTCCTGGAAGAGTCAATTTTAAGTTCCTTCCCTAAGACTCTATCAATGAGAGTTATACATCGTTGGAAAGAACAAGCTAGGAGCTTTCAACCAAGCTATAAATGATTTATGCAACAAAAGAAATGTGAAAGTTAAATGCAACTGTATATGAAAAATACAAAATCATCAACAATATTGCCAGTGACATATTTCCTGAAAGAGTCAATTTTAAGTTCCTTCCCTAAGACTCTATCAGTGAGAGTTGTACATCGTTGGAAAGAACAAGCTAGGAGCTTTCAACCAAGCTATAAATGATTTATGCAACAAAAGAAATGTGAAAGATAAATGCAACTGTATATGAAAAATACAAAATCATCAACAATATTCCCAGTGACATATTTCCCAGGTGAGTCAATTTTAAGTTCCGTTTCTAAGTCTCTATCAATGAGAGTTATACATCGTTGGAAAGAACAAGCTAAGAGCTTCCAATCAAGCTATAACTGATTTATGCAATAAAAGAAATGTGAAAGTTAAATGCAACTGTATATGAAAAATAAAAAATCATCAACAATATTGCCAGTGACATATTTCCTGGAAGAGTCAATTTTAAGTTCCTTCCCTAAGACTCTATCAATGAGAGTTATACATCGTTGGAAAGAACAAGCTAAGAGCTTCCAATCAAGCTATAACTGATTTATGCAATAAAAGAAATGTGAAAGTTAAATGCAACTGTATATGAAAAATACAAAATCATCAACAATATTGCCAGTGACATATTTCTTAGATGAGTCAATTTTAAGTTCCTTTCCTAAGCCTCTATCAATGAGAGTTATACGTCGTTGGAAAGAACAAGCTAAGAGCTTTCAACGAAGCTGTAAGCCGTTTATGCAGCAAAACAAATGTGAAAGTTAAATGCAACTGTATATGAAAAATACATTTTCATCAACAATATTCCCAGTGACATATATCCCAGGTGAGTCAATTTTAAGTTCCGTTCCTAAGCCTCTATCAAGGAGAGTTATACATCGTTGGAAAGAACAAGCTAAGGGCTTTCAACCAAGCTATAAACGGTTTATGCAACAAAAGAAATGTGAAAGATAAATGCAACTGTACATGAAAAATACAAAATCATCAACAATATTCCCAGTGACATATTTCTTAAGTGTGTCAACTATAAGTTCCTTCCCTAAGCCTCTATCAATGAGAGTTATACATCGTTGGAAAGAACAAGCTAGGAGCTTTCAATCAAGCTATAAATGATTTATGCAACAAAAGAAATGTGAAAGTTAAATGCAACTGTATATGAAAAATACAAAATCATCAACAATATTGCCAGTAACATATTTCCTAGATGAGTCAATTTTAAGTTCCTTACCTAAATCTCTTTCAACGAGAGCTTTACATAGCTGGAGAGAACAAGGAAAGAGCTTTCAATGAAGCTATAAATGATTTATGCAGCAAAAGAAATGTGAAAGTTAAATGCAACTGTATATGAAAAATAAAAAATCATCAACAATATTGCCAGTAACATATTTCCTAGATGAGTCAATTTTAAGTTCCTTTCCTAAACTTCTTTCAACGAGAGCTTTACATAGCTGGAAAGAACAAGCAAAGAGCTTTCAACCAAGCTATAAATGGTTTATGCAACAAAAGAAATGTGAAAGTTAAATGCAACTGTATATGAAAAATAAAAAATCATCAACAATATTGCCAGTGACATATTTCCTGGAAGAGTCAATTTTAAGTTCCTTCCCTAAGACACTATCAATGAGAGTTATACATCGTTGGAAAGAACAAGCTAAGAGCTTCCAATCAAGCTATAACTGATTTATGCAATAAAAGAAATGTGAAAGTTAAATGCAACTGTATATGAAAAATACAAAATCATCAACAATATTGCCAGTGACATATTTCCTGAAAGAGTCAATTTTAAGTTCCTTCCCTAAGACTCTATCAGTGAGAGTTATACATCGTTGGAAAGAACAAGCTAGGAGCTTTCAACCAAGCTATAAGTGATTTATGAAACAAAAGAAATGTGAAAGTTAAATGCAACTGTATGTGAAAAATACAGAATCATCAACAATATTGCCAGTGACATATTTCCTGGAAGAGTCAATTTTAAGTTCCTTCCCTAAGACTCTATCAATGAGAGTTATACATCGTTGGAAAGAACAAGCTAGGAGCTTTCAACCAAGCTATAAATGATTTATGCAACAAAAGAAATGTGAAAGTTAAATGCAACTGTATATGAAAAATACAAAATCATCAACAATATTGCCAGTGACATATTTCCTGAAAGAGTCAATTTTAAGTTCCTTCCCTAAGACTCTATCAGTGAGAGTTATACATCGTTGGAAAGAACAAGCTAGGAGCTTTCAACCAAGCTATAAATGATTTATGCAACAAAAGAAATGTGAAAGATAAATGCAACTGTATATGAAAAATACAAAATCATCAACAATATTCCCAGTGACATATTTCCCAGGTGAGTCAATTTTAAGTTCCGTTCCTAAGTCTCTATCAAGGAGAGTTATACATCGTTGGAAAGAACAAGCTAAGGGCTTTCAATCAAGCTATAAACGTTTATGCAACAAAAGAAATGTGAAAGATAAATGCAACTGTACATGAAGAATACAAAATCATCAACAATATTGCCAGTGACATATTTCCTGGAAGAGTCAATTTTAAGTTCCTTCCCTAAGACTCTATCAATGAGAGTTATACATCGTTGGAAAGAACAAGCTAGGAGCTTTCAACCAAGCTATAAATGATTTATGCAACAAAAGAAATGTGAAAGTTAAATGCAACTGTATATGAAAAATACAAAATCGTCAACAATATTGCCAGTGACATATTTCCTGAAAGAGTCAATTTTAAGTTCCTTCCCTAAGCCTCTATCAATGAGAGTTATACATCGTTGGAAAGAACAAGCTAAGAGCTTCCAATCAAGCTGTAAGTCGTTGATGCAGCAAAAGAAATGTGAAAGTTAAGTGCAACTGTATATGAAAAATACAAAATCATCAACAATATTCCCAGTGACATATTTCCCAGGGGAGTCAATTTTAAGTTCCGTTCCTAAGTCTCTATCAAGGAGAGTTATACATCGTTGGAAAGAAAAAGCTAAGGGCTTTCAATCAAGCTATAAACGGTTTATGCAACAAAAGAAATGTGAAAGTTAAATGCAACTGTACATGAAAAATACAAAATCATCAACAATATTCCCAGTGACATATTTCCTATGTGTGTCAACTATAAGTTCCTTCCCTAAGCCTCTATCAATGAGAGTTATACATCGTTGGAAAGAACAAGCTAGGAGCTTTCAACCATGCTATAAATGATTTATGCAGCAAAAGAAATGTGAAAGTTAAATGCAACTGTATATGAAAAATAAAAAATCATCAACAATATTGCCAGTGACATATTTCCTGGAAGAGTCAATTTTAAGTTCCTTCCCTAAGACTCTATCAATGAGAGTTATACATCGTTGGAAAGAACAAGCTAAGAGCTTTCAACCAAGCTATAAATAATTTATGCAACAAAAGAAATGTGAAAGATAAATGCAACTGTACATGAAGAATACAAAATCATCAACAATATTGCCAGTGACATATTTCCTGGAAGAGTCAATTTTAAGTTCCTTTCCTAAGCCTCTATCAATGAGAGTTATACATCGTTGGAAAGAACAAGCTAAGAGCTTCCAATCAAGCTGTAAGTCGTTGATGCAGCAAAAGAAATGTGAAAGTTAAGTGCAACTGTATATGAAAAATACAAAATCATCAACAATATTCCCAGTGACATATTTCCCAGGGGAGTCAATTTTAAGTTCCGTTCCTAAGCCTCTATCAAGGAGAGTTATACATCGTTGGAAAGAAAAAGCTAAGGGCTTTCAATCAAGCTATAAACGGTTTATGCAACAAAAGAAATGTGAAAGTTAAATGCAACTGTACATGAAAAATACAAAATCATCAACAATATTCCCAGTGACATATTTCCTATGTGTGTCAACTATAAGTTCCTTCCCTAAGCCTCTATCAATGAGAGTTATACATCGTTGGAAAGAACAAGGTAGGAGCTTTCAACCATGCTATAAATGATTTATGCAACAAAAGAAATGTGAAAGTTAAATGCAACTGTATATGAAAAATAAAAAATCATCAACAATATTGCCAGTGACATATTTCCTGGAAGAGTCAATTTTAAGTTCCTTCCCTAAGACTCTATCAATGAGAGTTATACATCGTTGGAAAGAACGAGCTAGGAGCTTTCAACCAAGCTATAAATGATTTATGCAACAAAAGAAATGTGAAAGTTAAACGCAACTGTATATGCAAAATACAAAATCATCAACAATATTGCCAGTGACATATTTCCTGAAAGAGTCAATTTTAAGTTCCTTTCCTAAGCCTCTATCAATGAGAGTTATACATCGTTGGAAAGAACAAGCTAGGAGCTTTCAACCAAGCTATAAATGATTTATGCAACAAAAGAAATGTGAAAGATAAATGCAACTGTATATGAAAAATACAAAATCATCAACAATATTCCCAGTGATATATTTCCCAGGTGAGTCAATTTTAAGTTCCGTTCCTAAGACTCTATCAATGAGAGTTATACATCGTTGGAAAGAACAAGCTAAGGGCTTTCAATCAAGCTATAAACGTTTTATGCAACAAAAGAAATGTGAAAGATAAATGCAACTGTACATGAAGAATACAAAATCATCAACAATATTGCCAGTGACATATTTCCTGGAAGAGTCAATTTTAGGTTCCTTCCCTAAGACTCTATCAACGAGAGTTATACATCGTTGGAAAGAACAAGCTAGGAGCTTTCAACCAAGCTATAAATGATTTATGCAACAAAAGAAATGTGAAAGTTAAATGCAACTGTATATGAAAAATACAAAATCATCAACAATATTGCCAGTGACATATTTCCTGAAAGAGTCAATTTTAAGTTCCTTTCCTAAGCCTCTATCAAGGAGAGTTATACATCGTTGGAAAGAACAAGCTAAGAGCTTCCACCCAAGCTATAAATGATTTATGCAATAAATGAAATGTGAAAGTTAAATGCAACTGTATATGAAAAATAAAAAATCATCAACAATATTGCCAGTGACATATTTCCTGGAAGAGTCAATTTTAAGTTCCTTCCCTAAGACTCTATCAATGAGAGTTATACATCGTTGGAAAGAACAAGCTAGGAGCTTTCAACCAAGCTATAAATAATTTATGCAACAAAAGAAATGTGAAAGATAAATGCAACTGTACATGAAGAATACAAAATCATCAACAATATTGCCAGTGACATATTTCCTGGAAGAGTCAATTTTAAGTTCCTTTCCTAAGCCTCTATCAATGAGAGTTATACATCGTTGGAAAGAACAAGCTAAGAGCTTCCAATCAAGCTGTAAGTCGTTGATGCAGCAAAAGAAATGTGAAAGTTAAGTGCAACTGTATATGAAAAATACAAAATCATCAACAATATTCCCAGTGACATATTTCCCAGGGGAGTCAATTTTAAGTTCCGTTCCTAAGTCTCTATAAAGGAGAGTTATACATCGTTGGAAAGAAAAAGCTAAGGGCTTTCAATCAAGCTATAAACGGTTTATGCAACAAAAGAAATGTGAAAGATAAATGCAACTGTACATGAAAAATACAAAATCATCAACAATGTTCCCAGTGACATATTTCCTAAGTGTGTCAACTATAAGTTCCTTCCCTAAGCCTCTATCAATGAGAGTTATACATCGTTGGAAAGAACAAGCTAGGAGCTTTCAACCATGCTATAAATGATTTATGCAACAAAAGAAATGTGAAAGTTAAATGCAACTGTATATGAAAAATACAAAATCATCAACAATATTGCCAGTAACATATTTCCTAGATGAGTCAATTTTAAGTTCCTTACCTAAATCTCTTTCAACGAGAACTTTACATAGCTGGAAAAAACAAGCAAAGAGCTTTCAATGAAGCTATAAATGATTTATGCAGCAAAAGAAATGTGAAAGTTAAATGCAACTGTATATGAAAAATAAAAAATCATCAACAATATTGCCAGTAGCATATTTCCTAGATGAGTCAATTTTAAGTTCCTTTCCTAAACTTCTTTCAACGAGAGCTTTACATAGCTGGAAAGAACAAGCAAAGAGCTTTCAACCAAGCTATAAATGGTTTATGCAACAAAAGAAATGTGAAAGTTAAATGCAACTGTATATGAAAAATAAAAAATCATCAACAATATTGCCCGTGACATATTTCCTGGAAGAGTCAATTTTAAGTTCCTTCCCTAAGACACTATCAATGAGAGTTAAACATCGTTGGAAAGAACAAGCTAAGAGCTTCCAATCAAGCTATAACTGATTTATGCAATAAAAGAAATGTGAAAGTTAAATGCAACTGTATATGAAAAATACAAAATCATCAACAATATTGCCAGTGACATATTTCCTGAAAGAGTCAATTTTAAGTTCCTTCCCTAAGACTCTATCAACGAGAGTTATACATCGTTGGAAAGAACAAGCTAGGAGCTTTCAACCAAGCTATAAGTGATTTATGAAACAAAAGAAATGTGAAAGTTAAATGCAACTGTATGTGAAAAATACAGAATCATCAACAATATTGCCAGTGACATATTTCCTGGAAGAGTCAATTTTAAGTTCCTTCCCTAAGACTCTATCAATGAGAGTTATACATCGTTGGAAAGAACAAGCTAGGAGCTTTCAACCAAGCTATAAATGATTTATGCAACAAAAGAAATGTGAAAGTTAAATGCAACTGTATATGAAAAATAAAAATTATCAACAATATTGCCAGTGACATATTTCCTGAAAGAGTCAATTTTAAGTTCCTTCCCTAAGACTCTATCAGTGAGAGTTATACATCGTTGGAAAGAACAAGCTAGGAGCTTTCAACCAAGCTATAAATGATTTATGCAACAAAAGAAATGTGAAAGATAAATGCAACTGTATATGAAAAATACAAAATCATCAACAATATTCCCAGTGACATATTTCCCAGGTGAGTCAATTTTAAGTTCCGTTCCTAAGTCTCTATCAAGGAGAGTTATACATCGTTGGAAAGAAAAAGCTAAGGGCTTTCAATCAAGCTATAAACGGTTTATGCAACAAAAGAAATGTGAAAGTTAAATGCAACTGTACATGAAAAAGTACAAAATCATCAACAATATTCCCAGTGACATATTTCCTATGTGTGTCAACTATAAGTTCCTTCCCTAAGCCTCTATCAATGAGAGTTATACATCGTTGGAAAGAACAAGCTAGGAGCTTTCAACCATGCTATAAATGATTTATGCAGCAAAAGAAATGTGAAAGTTAAATGCAACTGTATATGAAAAATAAAAAATCATCAACAATATTGCCAGTGACATATTTCCTGGAAGAGTCAATTTTGAGTTCCTTCCCTAAGACTCTATCAATGAGAGTTATACATCGTTGGAAAGAACAAGCTAGGAGCTCTCAACCAAGCTATAAGTGATTTATGAAACAAAAGAAATGTGAAAGTTAAATGCAACTGTATGTGAAAAATACAGAGTCATCAACAATATTGCCAGTGACATATTTCCTGGAAGAGTCAATTTTAAGTTCCTTCCCTAAGACTCTATCAATGAGAGTTATACATCGTTGGAAAGAACAAGCTAGGAGCTTTCAACCAAGCTATAAATGATTTATGCAACAAAAGAAATGTGAAAGTTAAATGCAACTGTATATGAAAAATACAAAATCATCAACAATATTGCCAGTGACATATTTCCTGAAAGAGTCAATTTTAAGTTCCTTCCCTAAGACTCTATCAGTGAGAGTTATACATCGTTGGAAAGAACAAGCTAGGAGCTTTCAACCAAGCTATAAATGATTTATGCAACAAAAGAAATGTGAAAGACAAATGCAACTGTATATGAAAAATACAAAATCATCAACAATATTCCCAGTGACATATTTCCCAGGTGAGTCAATTTTAAGTTCCGTTCCTAAGTCTCTATCAAGGAGAGTTATAAACCGTTGGAAAGAACAAGCTAAGGGCTTTCAATCAAGCTATAAACGTTTTATGCAACAAAAGAAATGTGAAAGATAAATGCAACTGTACATGAAGAATACAAAATCATCAACAATATTGCCAGTGACATATTTCCTGGAAGAGTCAACTTTAAGTTCCTTCCCTAAGACTCTATCAATGAGAGTTATACATCGTTGGAAAGAACAAGCTAGGAGCTTTCAACCAAGCTATAAATGATTTATGCAACAAAAGAAATGTGAAAGTTAAATGCAACTGTATATGAAAAATAAAAAATCATCAACAATATTGCCAGTGACATATTTCCTGAAAGAGTCAATTTTAAGTTCCTTTCCTAAGCCTCTATCAATGAGAGTTATACATCGTTGGAAAGAACAAGCTAAGAGCTTCCAGTCAAGCTATAAATGATTTATGCAATAAAAGAAATGTGAAAGTTAAATGCAACTGTATATGAAAAATTAAAAATCATCAACAATATTGCCAGTGACATATTTCCTGGAAGAGTCAATTTTAAGTTCCTTCCCTAAGACTCTATCAATGAGAGTTATACATCGTTGGAAAGAACAAGCTAAGAGCTTTCAACCAAGCTATAAATAATTTATGCAACAAAAGAAATGTGAAAGATAAATGCAACTGTACATGAAGAATACAAAATCATCAACAATATTGCCAGTGACATATTTCCTGGAAGAGTCAATTTTAAGTTCCTTTCCTAAGCCTCTATCAATGAGAGTTATACATCGTTGGAAAGAACAAGCTAAGAGCTTCCAATCAAGCTGTAAGTCGTTGATGCAGCAAAAGAAATGTGAAAGTTAAGTGCAACTGTATATGAAAAATACAAAATCATCAACAATATTCCCAGTGACATATTTCCCAGGGGAGTCAATTTTAAGTTCCGTTCCTAAGCCTCTATCAAGGAGAGTTATACATCGTTGGAAAGAAAAAGCTAAGGGCTTTCAATCAAGCTATAAACGGTTTATGCAACAAAAGAAATGTGAAAGTTAAATGCAACTGTACATGAAAAATACAAAATCATCAACAATATTCCCAGTGACATATTTCCTATGTGTGTCAACTATAAGTTCCTTCCCTAAGCCTCTATCAATGAGAGTTATACATCGTTGGAAAGAACAAGCTAGGAGCTTTCAACCAAGCTATAAATGATTTATGCAACAAAAGAAATGTGAAAGTTAAACGCAACTGTATATGCAAAATACAAAATCATCAACAATATTGCCAGTGACATATTTCCTGAAAGAGTCAATTTTAAGTTCCTTTCCTAAGCCTCTATCAATGAGAGTTATACATCGTTGGAAAGAACAAGCTAGGAGCTTTCAACCAAGCTATAAATGATTTATGCAACAAAAGAAATGTGAAAGATAAATGCAACTGTATATGAAAAATACAAAATCATCAACAATATTCCCAGTGATATATTTCCCAGGTGAGTCAATTTTAAGTTCTGTTCCTAAGTCTCTATCAAGGAGAGTTATACATCGTTGGAAGGAACAAGCTAAGGGCTTTCAATCAAGCTATAAACGTTTATTCAGCAAAAGAAATGTGAAAGATAAATGCAACTGTACATGAAGAATACAAAATCATCAACAATATTGCCAGTGACATATTTCCTGGAAGAGTCAATTTTAAGTTCCTTCCCTAAGACTCTATCAACGAGAGTTATACATCGTTGGAAAGAACAAGCTAGGAGCTTTCAACCAAGCTATAAATGATTTATGCAACAAAAGAAATGTGAAAGTTAAATGCAACTGTATATGAAAAATACAAAATCATCAACAATATTGCCAGTGACATATTTCCTGAAAGAGTCAATTTTAAGTTCCTTTCCTAAGCCTCTATCAAGGAGAGTTATACATCGTTGGAAAGAACAAGCTAAGAGCTTCCACCCAAGCTATAAATGATTTATGCAATAAATGAAATGTGAAAGTTAAATGCAACTGTATATGAAAAATAAAAAATCATCAACAATATTGCCAGTGACATATTTCCTGGAAGAGTCAATTTTAAGTTCCTTCCCTAAGACTCTATCAATGAGAGTTATACATCGTTGGAAAGAACAAGCTAGGAGCTTTCAACCAAGCTATAAATAATTTATGCAACAAAAGAAATGTGAAAGATAAATGCAACTGTACATGAAGAATACAAAATCATCAACAATATTGCCAGTGACATATTTCCTGGAAGAGTCAATTTTAAGTTCCTTTCCTAAGCCTCTATCAATGAGAGTTATACATCGTTGGAAAGAACAAGCTAAGAGCTTCCAATCAAGCTGTAAGTCGTTGATGCAGCAAAAGAAATGTGAAAGTTAAGTGCAACTGTATATGAAAAATACAAAATCATCAACAATATTCCCAGTGACATATTTCCCAGGGGAGTCAATTTTAAGTTCCGTTCCTAGGTCTCTATCAAGGAGAGTTATACATCGTTGGAAAGAAAAAGCTAAGGGCTTTCAATCAAGCTATAAACGGTTTATGCAACAAAAGAAATGTGAAAGATAAATGCAACTGTACATGAAAAATACAAAATCATCAACAATGTTCCCAGTGACATATTTCCTAAGTGTGTCAACTATAAGTTCCTTCCCTAAGCCTCTATCAATGAGAGTTATACATCGTTGGAAAGAACAAGCTAGGAGCTTTCAACCATGCTATAAATGATTTATGCAACAAAAGAAATGTGAAAGTTAAATGCAACTGTATATGAAAAATACAAAATCATCAACAATATTGCCAGTAACATATTTCCTAGATGAGTCAATTTTAAGTTCCTTACCTAAATCTCTTTCAACGAGAACTTTACATAGCTGGAAAGAACAAGCAAAGAGCTTTCAATGAAGCTATAAATGATTTATGCAGCAAAAGAAATGTGAAAGTTAAATGCAACTGTATATGAAAAATAAAAAATCATCAACAATATTGCCCGTAGCATATTTCCTAGATGAGTCAATTTTAAGTTCCTTTCCTAAACTTCTTTCAACGAGAGCTTTACATAGCTGGAAAGAACAAGCAAAGAGCTTTCAACCAAGCTATAAATGGTTTATGCAACAAAAGAAATGTGAAAGTTAAATGCAACTGTATATGAAAAATAAAAAATCATCAACAATATTGCCCGTGACATATTTCCTGGAAGAGTCAATTTTAAGTTCCTTCCCTAAGACACTATCAATGAGAGTTAAACATCGTTGGAAAGAACAAGCTAAGAGCTTCCAATCAAGCTATAACTGATTTATGCAATAAAAGAAATGTGAAAGTTAAATGCAACTGTATATGAAAAATACAAAATCATCAACAATATTGCCAGTGACATATTTCCTGAAAGAGTCAATTTTAAGTTCCTTCCCTAAGACTCTATCAATGAGAGTTATACATCGTTGGAAAGAACAAGCTAGGAGCTTTCAACCAAGCTATAAGTGATTTATGAAACAAAAGAAATGTGAAAGTTAAATGCAACTGTATGTGAAAAATACAGAATCATCAACAATATTGCCAGTGACATATTTCCTGGAAGAGTCAATTTTAAGTTCCTTCCCTAAGACTCTATCAATGAGAGTTATACATCGTTGGAAAGAACAAGCTAGGAGCTTTCAACCAAGCTATAAATGATTTATGCAACAAAAGAAATGTGAAAGTTAAATGCAACTGTATATGAAAAATAAAAATTATCAACAATATTGCCAGTGACATATTTCCTGAAAGAGTCAATTTTAAGTTCCTTCCCTAAGACTCTATCAGTGAGAGTTATACATCGTTGGAAAGAACAAGCTAGGAGCTTTCAACCAAGCTATAAATGATTTATGCAACAAAAGAAATGTGAAAGATAAATGCAACTGTATATGAAAAATACAAAATCATCAACAATATTCCCAGTGACATATTTCCCAGGTGAGTCAATTTTAAGTTCCGTTCCTAAGTCTATATCAAGGAGAGTTATACATCGCTGGAAAGAACAAGCTAAGGGCTTTCAATCAAGCTATAAACGTTTTATGCAACAAAAGAAATGTGAAAGATAAATGCAACTGTACATGAAGAATACAAAATCATCAACAATATTGCCAGTGACATATTTCCTGGAAGAGTCAATTTTAAGTTCCTTCCCTAAGACTCTATCAATGAGAGTTATACATCGTTGGAAAGAACAAGCTAGGAGCTTTCAACCAAGCTATAAATGATTTATGCAACAAAAGAAATGTGAAAGTTAAATGCAACTGTATATGAAAAATACAAAATCATCAACAATATTGCCAGTGACATATTTCCTGAAAGAGTCAATTTTAAGTTCCTTTCCTAAGCCTCTATCAATGCGAGTTATACATCGTTGGAAAGAACAAGCTAAGAGCTTTCAACCAAGCTATAAATAATTTATGCAACAAAAGAAATGTGAAAGATAAATGCAACTGTACATGAAGAATACAAAATATCAACAATATTGCCAGTGACATATTTCCTGGAAGAGTCAATTTTAAGTTCCTTTCCTAAGCCTCTATCAATGAGAGTTATACATCGTTGGAAAGAACAAGCTAAGAGCTTCCAATCAAGCTGTAAGTCGTTGATGCAGCAAAAGAAATGTGAAAGTTAAGTGCAACTGTATATGAAAAATACAAAATCATCAACAATATTCCCAGTGACATATTTCCCAGGGGAGTCAATTTTAAGTTCCGTTCCTAAGTCTCTATCAAGGAGAGTTATACATCGTTGGAAAGAAAAAGCTAAGGGCTTTCAATCAAGCTATAAACGGTTTATGCAACAAAAGAAATGTGAAAGTTAAATGCAACTGTACATGAAAAATACAAAATCATCAACAATATTGCCAGTGACATATTTCCTATGTGTGTCAACTATAAGTTCCTTCCCTAAGCCTCTATCAATGAGAGTTATACATCGTTGGAAAGAACAAGCTAGGAGCTTTCAACCATGCCATAAATGATTTATGCAGCAAAAGAAATGTGAAAGTTAAATGCAACTGTATATGAAAAATAAAAAATCATCAACAATATTGCCAGTGACATATTTCCTGGAAGAGTCAATTTTAAGTTCCTTCCCTAAGACTCTATCAATGAGAGTTATACATCGTTGGAAAGAACAAGCTAGGAGCTTTCAACCAAGCTATAAGTGATTTATGAAACAAAAGAAATGTGAAAGTTAAATGCAACTGTATGTGAAAAATACAGAATCATCAACAATATTGCCAGTGACATATTTCCTGGAAGAGTCAATTTTAAGTTCCTTCCCTAAGACTCTGTCAATGAGAGTTATACATCGTTGGAAAGAACAAGCTAGGAGCTTTCAACCAAGCTATAAATGATTTATGCAACAAAAGAAATGTGAAAGTTAAATGCAACTGTATATGAAAAATACAAAATCATCAACAATATTGCCAGTGACATATTTCCTGAAAGAGTCAATTTTAAGTTCCTTCCCTAAGACTCTATCAGTGAGAGTTATACATCGTTGGAAAGAACAAGCTAGGAGCTTTCAACCAAGCTATAAATGATTTATGCAACAAAAGAAATGTGAAAGATAAATGCAACTGTATATGAAAAATACAAAATCATCAACAATATTCCCAGTGACATATTTCCCAGGTGAGTCAATTTTAAGTTCCGTTCCTAAGTCTCTATCAAGGAGAGTTACACACCGTTGGAAAGAAAAAGCTAAGGGCTTTCAATCAAGCTATAAACGTTTTATGCAACAAAAGAAATGTGAAAGATAAATGCAACTGTACATGAAGAATACAAAATCATCAACAATATTGCCAGTGACATATTTCCTGGAAGAGTCAATTTTAAGTTCCTTCCCTAAGACTCTATCAATGAGAGTTATACATCGTTGGAAAGAACAAGCTAGGAGCTTTCAACCAAGCTATAAATGATTTATGCAACAAAAGAAATGTGAAAGTTAAATGCAACTGTATATGAAAAATAAAAATTATCAACAATATTGCCAGTGACATATTTCCTGAAAGAGTCAATTTTAAGTTCCTTCCCTAAGACTCTATCAGTGAGAGTTATACATCGTTGGAAAGAACAAGCTAGGAGCTTTCAACCAAGCTATAAATGATTTATGCAACAAAAGAAATGTGAAAGATAAATGCAACTGTATATGAAAAATACAAAATCATCAACAATATTCCCAGTGACATATTTCCCAGGTGAGTCAATTTTAAGTTCCGTTCCTAAGTCTATATCAAGGAGAGTTATACATCGCTGGAAAGAACAAGCTAAGGGCTTTCAATCAAGCTATAAACGTTTTATGCAACAAAAGAAATGTGAAAGATAAATGCAACTGTACATGAAGAATACAAAATCATCAACAATATTGCCAGTGACATATTTCCTGGAAGAGTCAATTTTAAGTTCCTTCCCTAAGACTCTATCAATGAGAGTTATACATCGTTGGAAAGAACAAGCTAGGAGCTTTCAACCAAGCTATAAATGATTTATGCAACAAAAGAAATGTGAAAGTTAAATGCAACTGTATATGAAAAATACAAAATCATCAACAATATTGCCAGTGACATATTTCCTGAAAGAGTCAATTTTAAGTTCCTTTCCTAAGCCTCTATCAATGCGAGTTATACATCGTTGGAAAGAACAAGCTAAGAGCTTTCAACCAAGCTATAAATAATTTATGCAACAAAAGAAATGTGAAAGATAAATGCAACTGTACATGAAGAATACAAAATATCAACAATATTGCCAGTGACATATTTCCTGGAAGAGTCAATTTTAAGTTCCTTTCCTAAGCCTCTATCAATGAGAGTTATACATCGTTGGAAAGAACAAGCTAAGAGCTTCCAATCAAGCTGTAAGTCGTTGATGCAGCAAAAGAAATGTGAAAGTTAAGTGCAACTGTATATGAAAAATACAAAATCATCAACAATATTCCCAGTGACATATTTCCCAGGGGAGTCAATTTTAAGTTCCGTTCCTAAGTCTCTATCAAGGAGAGTTATACATCGTTGGAAAGAAAAAGCTAAGGGCTTTCAATCAAGCTATAAACGGTTTATGCAACAAAAGAAATGTGAAAGTTAAATGCAACTGTACATGAAAAATACAAAATCATCAACAATATTGCCAGTGACATATTTCCTATGTGTGTCAACTATAAGTTCCTTCCCTAAGCCTCTATCAATGAGAGTTATACATCGTTGGAAAGAACAAGCTAGGAGCTTTCAACCATGCTATAAATGATTTATGCAGCAAAAGAAATGTGAAAGTTAAATGCAACTGTATATGAAAAATAAAAAATCATCAACAATATTGCCAGTGACATATTTCCTGGAAGAGTCAATTTTAAGTTCCTTCCCTAAGACTCTATCAATGAGAGTTATACATCGTTGGAAAGAACAAGCTAGGAGCTTTCAACCAAGCTATAAGTGATTTATGAAACAAAAGAAATGTGAAAGTTAAATGCAACTGTATGTGAAAAATACAGAATCATCAACAATATTGCCAGTGACATATTTCCTGGAAGAGTCAATTTTAAGTTCCTTCCCTAAGACTCTGTCAATGAGAGTTATACATCGTTGGAAAGAACAAGCTAGGAGCTTTCAACCAAGCTATAAATGATTTATGCAACAAAAGAAATGTGAAAGTTAAATGCAACTGTATATGAAAAATACAAAATCATCAACAATATTGCCAGTGACATATTTCCTGAAAGAGTCAATTTTAAGTTCCTTCCCTAAGACTCTATCAGTGAGAGTTATACATCGTTGGAAAGAACAAGCTAGGAGCTTTCAACCAAGCTATAAATGATTTATGCAACAAAAGAAATGTGAAAGATAAATGCAACTGTATATGAAAAATACAAAATCATCAACAATATTCCCAGTGACATATTTCCCAGGTGAGTCAATTTTAAGTTCCGTTCCTAAGTCTCTATCAAGGAGAGTTACACACCGTTGGAAAGAAAAAGCTAAGGGCTTTCAATCAAGCTATAAACGTTTTATGCAACAAAAGAAATGTGAAAGATAAATGCAACTGTACATGAAGAATACAAAATCATCAACAATATTGCCAGTGACATATTTCCTGGAAGAGTCAATTTTAAGTTCCTTCCCTAAGACTCTATCAATGAGGGTTATACATCGTTGGAAAGAACAAGCTAGGAGCTTTCAACCAAGCTATAAATGATTTATGCAACAAAAGAAATGTGAAAGTTAAATGCAACTGTATATGAAAAATACAAAATCATCAACAATATTGCCAGTGACATATTTCCTGAAAGAGTCAATTTTAAGTTCCTTTCCTAAGCCTCTATCAATGAGAGTTATACATCGTTGGAAAGAACAAGCTAAGAGCTTCCAGTCAAGCTATAAATGATCTATGCAATAAAAGAAATGTGAAAGTTAAATGCAACTGTATATGAAAAATAAAAAATCATCAACAATATTGCCAGTGACATATTTCCTGGAAGAGTCAATTTTAAGTTCCTTCCCTAAGACTCTATCAATGAGAGTTATACATCGTTGGAAAGAACAAGCTAGGAGCTTTCAACCAAGCTATAAGTGATTTATGAAACAAAAGAAATGTGAAAGTTAAATGCAACTGTATGTGAAAAATACAGAATCATCAACAATATTGCCAGTGACATATTTCCTGGAAGAGTCAATTTTAAGTTCCTTCCCTAAGACTCTATCAATGAGAGTTATACATCGTTGGAAAGAACAAGCTAGGAGCTTTCAACCAAGCTATAAATGATTTATGCAACAAAAGAAATGTGAAAGTTAAATGCAACTGTATATGAAAAATACAAAATCATCAACAATATTGCCAGTGACATATTTCCTGAAAGAGTCAATTTTAAGTTCCTTCCCTAAGACTCTATCAGTGAGAGTTATACATCGTTGGAAAGAACAAGCTAGGAGCTTTCAACCAAGCTATAAATGATTTATGCAACAAAATAAATGTGAAAGATAAATGCAACTGTATATGAAAAATACAAAATCATCAACAATATTCCCAGTGACATATTTCCCAGGTTAGTCAATTTTAAGTTCCGTTCCTAAGTCTCTATCAAGGAGAGTTATACACCGTTGGAAAGAACAAGCTAAGGGCTTTCAATCAAGCTATAAACGTTTTATGCAACAAAAGAAATGTGAAAGATAAATGCAACTGTACATGAAGAATACAAAATCATCAACAATATTGCCAGTGACATATTTCCTGGAAGAGTCAATTTTAAGTTCCTTCCCTAAGACTCTATCAATGAGAGTTATACATCGTTGGAAAGAACAAGCTAGGAGCTTTCAACCAAGCTATAAATGATTTATGCAACAAAAGAAATGTGAAAGTTAAATGCAACTGTATATGAAAAATACAAAATCATCAACAATATTGCCAGTGACATATTTCCTGAAAGAGTCAATTTTAAGTTCCTTTCCTAAGCCTCTATCAATGAGAGTTATACATCGTTGGAAAGAACAAGCTAAGAGCTTCCAGTCAAGCTATAAATGATTTATGCAATAAAAGAAATGTGAAAGTTAAATGCAACTGTATATGAAAAATAAAAAATCATCAACAATATTGCCAGTGACATATTTCCTGGAAGAGTCAATTTTAAGTTCCTTCCCTAAGACTCTATCAATGAGAGTTATACATCGTTGGAAAGAACAAGCTAAGAGCTTTCAACCAAGCTATAAATAATTTATGCAACAAAAGAAATGTGAAAGATAAATGCAACTGTACATGAAGAATACAAAATCATCAACAATATTGCCAGTGACATATTTCCTGGAAGAGTCAATTTTAAGTTCCTTTCCTAAGCCTCTATCAATGAGAGTTATACATCGTTGGAAAGAACAAGCTAAGAGCTTCCAATCAAGCTGTAAGTCGTTGATGCAGCGAAAGAAATGTGAAAGTTAAGTGCAACTGTATATGAAAAATACAAAATCATCAACAATATTCCCGGTGACATATTTCCCAGGGGAGTCAATTTTAAGTTCCGTTCCTAAGCCTCTATCAAGGAGAGTTATACATCGTTGGAAAGAAAAAGCTAAGGGCTTTCAATCAAGCTATAAACGGTTTATGCAACAAAAGAAATGTGAAAGTTAAATGCAACTGTACATGAAAAATACAAAATCATCAACAATATTCCCAGTGACATATTTCCTATGTGTGTCAACTATAAGTTCCTTCCCTAAGCCTCTATCAATGAGAGTTATACATCGTTGGAAAGAACAAGCTAGGAGCTTTCAACCATGCTATAAATGATTTATGCAACAAAAAAAATGTGAAAGTTAAATGCAACTGTATATGAAAAATAAAAAATCATCAACAATATTGCCAGTGACATATTTCCTGGACGAGTCAATTTTAAGTTCCTTCCCTAAGACTCTATCAATGAGAGTTATACATCGTTGGAAAGAACAAGCTAGGAGCTTTCAACCAAGCTATAAATGATTTATGCAACAAAAGAAATGTGAAAGATAAATGCAACTGTATATGAAAAATACAAAATCATCAACAATATTCCCAGTGATATATTTCCCAGGTGAGTCAATTTTAAGTTCCGTTCCTAAGTCTCTATCAAGGAGAGTTATACATCGTTGGAAAGAACAAGCTAAGGGCTTTCAATCAAGCTATAAACGTTTTATGCAACAAAAGAAATGTGAAAGATAAATGCAACTGTACATGAAGAATACAAAATCATCAACAATATTGCCAGTGACATATTTCCTGGAAGAGTCAATTTTAAGTTCCTTCCCTAAGACTCTATCAATGAGAGTTATACATCGTTGGAAAGAACAAGCTAGGAGCTTTCAACCAAGCTATAAATGATTTATGCAACAAAAGAAATGTGAAAGTTAAATGCAACTGTATATGAAAAATACAAAATCATCAACAATATTGCCAGTGACATATTTCCTGAAAGAGTCAATTTTAAGTTCCTTTCCTAAGCCTCTATCAATGAGAGTTATACATCGTTGGAAAGAACAAGCTAAGAGCTTCCAGTCAAGCTATAAATGATTTATGCAATAAAAGAAATGTGAAAGTTAAATGCAACTGTATATGAAAAATAAAAAATCATCAACAATATTGCCAGTGACATATTTCCTGGAAGAGTCAATTTTCAGTTCCTTCCCTAAGACTCTGTCAATGAGAGTTATACATCTTTGGAAAGAACAAGCTAAGAGCTTTCAACCAAGCTATAAATAATTTATGCAACAAAAGAAATGTGAAAGATAAATGCAACTGTACATGAAGAATACAAAATATCAACAATATTGCCAGTGACATATTTCCTGGAAGAGTCAATTTTAAGTTCCTTTCCTAAGCCTCTATCAATGAGAGTTATACATCGTTGGAAAGAACAAGCTAAGAGCTTCCAATCAAGCTGTAAGTCGTTGATGCAGCAAAAGAAATGTGAAAGTTAAGTGCAACTGTATATGAAAAATACAAAATCATCAACAATATTCCCAGTGACATATTTCCCAGGGGAGTCAATTTTAAGTTCCGTTCCTAAGTCTCTATCAAGGAGAGTTATACATCGTTGGAAAGAAAAAGCTAAGGGCTTTCAATCAAGCTATAAACGGTTTATGCAACAAAAGAAATGTGAAAGTTAAATGCAACTGTACATGAAAAATACAAAATCATCAACAATATTCCCAGTGACATATTTCCTATGTGTGTCAACTATAAGTTCCTTCCCTAAGCCTCTATCAATGAGAGTTATACATCGTTGGAAAGAACAAGCTAGGAGCTTTCAACCATGCTATAAATGATTTATGCAGCAAAAGAAATGTGAAAGTTAAATGCAACTGTATATGAAAAATAAAAAATCATCAACAATATTGCCAGTGACATATTTCCTGGAAGAGTCAATTTTAAGTTCCTTCCCTAAGACTCAATCAATGAGAGTTATACATCGTTGGAAAGAACAAGCTAGGAGCTTTCAACCAAGCTATAAGTGATTTATGAAACAAAAGAAATGTGAAAGTTAAATGCAACTGTATGTGAAAAATACAGAATCATCAACAATATTGCCAGTGACATATTTCCTGGAAGAGTCAATTTTAAGTTCCTTCCCTAAGACTCTATCAATGAGAGTTATACATCGTTGGAAAGAACAAGCTAGGAGCTTTCAACCAAGCTATAAATGATTTATGCAGCAAAAGAAATGTGAAAGTTAAATGCAACTGTATATGAAAAATACAAAATCATCAACAATATTGCCAGTGACATATTTCCTGAAAGAGTCAATTTTAAGTTCCTTTCCTAAGCCTCTATCAATGAGAGTTATACATCGTTGGAAAGAACAAGCTAAGAGCTTCCAGTCAAGCTATAAATGATTTATGCAATAAAAGAAATGTGAAAGTTAAATGCAACTGTATATGAAAAATAAAAAATCATCAACAATATTGCCAGTGACATATTTCCTGGAAGAGTCAATTTTAAGTTCCTTCCCTAAGACTCTATCAATGAGAGTTATACATCGTTGGAAAGAACAAGCTAGGGGCTTTCAACCAAGCTATAAGTGATTTATGAAACAAAAGAAATGTGAAAGTTAAATGCAACTGTATGTGAAAAATACAGAATCATCAACAATATTGCCAGTGACATATTTCCTGGAAGAGTCAATTTTAAGTTCCTTCCCTAAGACTCTATCAATGAGAGTTATACATCGTTGGAAAGAACAAGCTAGGAGCTTTCAAACAAGCTATAAATGATTTATGCAACAAAAGAAATGTGAAAGTTAAATGCAACTGTATATGAAAAATACAAAATCATCAACAATATTGCCAGTGACATATATCCTGAAAGAGTCAATTTTAAGTTCCTTCCCTAAGACTCTATCAGTGAGAGTTATACATCGTTGGAAAGAACAAGCTAGGAGCTTTCAACCAAGCTATAAATGATTTATGCAACAAAAGAAATGTGAAAGATAAATGCAACTGTATATGAAAAATACAAAATCATCAACAATATTCCCAGTGACATATTTCCCAGGTGAGTCAATTTTAAGTTCCGTTCCTAAGTCTCTATCAAGGAGAGTTATACACCGTTGGAAAGAACAAGCTAAGGGCTTTCAATCAAGCTATAAACGTTTTATGCAACAAAAGAAATGTGAAAGATAAATGCAACTGTACATGAAGAATACAAAATCATCAACAATATTGCCAGTGACATATTTCCTGGAAGAGTCAATTTTAAGTTCCTTTCCTAAGCCTCTATCAAGGAGAGTTATACATCGTTGGAAAGAACAAGCTAGGAGCTTTCAACCAAGCTATAAATGATTTATGCAACAAAAGAAATGTGAAAGTTAAATGCAACTGTATATGAAAAATACAAAATCATCAACAATATTGCCAGTGACATATTTCCTGAAAGAGTCAATTTTAATTTCCTTTCCTAAGCCTCTATCAATGAGAGTTATACATCGTTGGAAAGAACAAGGTAAGAGCTTCCAGTCAAGCTATAAATGATTTATGCAATAAAAGAAATGTGAGAGTTAAATGCAACTGTATATGAAAAATAAAAAATCATCAACAATATTGCCAGTGACATATTTCCTGGAAGAGTCAATTTTAAGTTCCTTCCCTAAGACTCTATCAATGAGAGTTATACATCGTTGGAAAGAACAAGCTAAGAGCTTTCAACCAAGCTATAAATAATTTATGCAACAAAAGAAATGTGAAAGATAAATGCATCTGTACATGAAGAATACAAAATCATCAACAATATTGCCAGTGACATATTTCCTATGTGTGTCAACTATAAGTTCCTTCCCTAAGCCTCTATCAATGAGAGTTATACATCGTTGGAAAGAACAAGCTAGGAGCTTTCAACCAAGCTATAAGTGATTTATGAAACAAAAGAAATGTGAAAGTTAAATGCAACTGTATGTGAAAAATACAGAATCATCAACAATATTGCCAGTGACATATTTCCTGGAAGAGTCAATTTTAAGTTCCTTCCCTAAGACTCTATCAATGAGAGTTATACATCGTTGGAAAGAACAAGCTAGGAGCTTTCAACCAAGCTATAAATGATTTATGCAGCAAAAGAAATGTGAAAGTTAAATGCAACTGTATATGAAAAATACAAAATCATCAACAATATTGCCAGTGACATATTTCCTGAAAGAGTCAATTTTAAGTTCCTTTCCTAAGCCTCTATCAATGAGAGTTATACATCGTTGGAAAGAACAAGCTAAGAGCTTCCAGTCAAGCTATAAATGATTTATGCAATAAAAGAAATGTGAAAGTTAAATGCAACTGTATATGAAAAATAAAAAATCATCAACAATATTGCCAGTGACATATTTCCTGGAAGAGTCAATTTTAAGTTCCTTCCCTAAGACTCTATCAATGAGAGTTATACATCGTTGGAAAGAACAAGCTAGGGGCTTTCAACCAAGCTATAAGTGATTTATGAAACAAAAGAAATGTGAAAGTTAAATGCAACTGTATGTGAAAAATACAGAATCATCAACAATATTGCCAGTGACATATTTCCTGGAAGAGTCAATTTTAAGTTCCTTCCCTAAGACTCTATCAATGAGAGTTATACATCGTTGGAAAGAACAAGCTAGGAGCTTTCAAACAAGCTATAAATGATTTATGCAGCAAAAGAAATGTGAAAGTTAAATGCAACTGTATATGAAAAATACAAAATCATCAACAATATTGCCAGTGACATATATCCTGAAAGAGTCAATTTTAAGTTCCTTCCCTAAGACTCTATCAGTGAGAGTTATACATCGTTGGAAAGAACAAGCTAGGAGCTTTCAACCAAGCTATAAATGATTTATGCAACAAAAGAAATGTGAAAGATAAATGCAACTGTATATGAAAAATACAAAATCATCAACAATATTCCCAGTGACATATTTCCCAGGTGAGTCAATTTTAAGTTCCGTTCCTAAGTCTCTATCAAGGAGAGTTATACACCGTTGGAAAGAACAAGCTAAGGGCTTTCAATCAAGCTATAAACGTTTTATGCAACAAAAGAAATGTGAAAGATAAATGCAACTGTACATGAAGAATACAAAATCATCAACAATATTGCCAGTGACATATTTCCTGGAAGAGTCAATTTTAAGTTCCTTTCCTAAGCCTCTATCAAGGAGAGTTATACATCGTTGGAAAGAACAAGCTAGGAGCTTTCAACCAAGCTATAAATGATTTATGCAACAAAAGAAATGTGAAAGTTAAATGCAACTGTATATGAAAAATACAAAATCATCAACAATATTGCCAGTGACATATTTCCTGAAAGAGTCAATTTTAAGTTCCTTTCCTAAGCCTCTATCAATGAGAGTTATACATCGTTGGAAAGAACAAGCTAAGAGCTTCCAGTCAAGCTATAAATGATTTATGCAATAAAAGAAATGTGAAAGTTAAATGCAACTGTATATGAAAAATAAAAAATCATCAACAATATTGCCAGTGACATATTTCCTGGAAGAGTCAATTTTAAGTTCCTTCCCTAAGACTCTGTCAATGAGAGTTATACATCGTTGGAAAGAACAAGCTAAGAGCTTTCAACCAAGCTATAAATAATTTATGCAACAAAAGAAATGTGAAAGATAAATGCATCTGTACATGAAGAATACAAAATCATCAACAATATTGCCAGTGACATATTTCCTGGAAGAGTCAATTTTAAGTTCCTTTCCTAAGCCTCTATCAATGAGAGTTATACATCGTTGGAAAGAACAAGCTAAGAGCTTCCAATCAAGCTGTAAGTCGTTGATGCAGCAGAAGAAATGTGAAAGTTAAGTGCAACTGTATATGAAAAATACAAAATCATCAACAATATTCCCAGTGACATATTTCCCAGGGGAGTCAATTTTAAGTTCCGTTCCTAAGCCTCTGTCAAGGAGAGTTATACATCGTTGGAAAGAAAAAGCTAAGGGCTTTCAATGAAGCTATAAACGGTTTATGCAACAAAAGAAATGTGAAAGTTAAATGCAACTGTACATGAAAAATACAAAATCATCAACAATATTTCCAGTGACATATTTCCTATGTGTGTCAACTATAAGTTCCTTCCCTAAGCCTCTATCAATGAGAGTTATACATCGTTGGAAAGAACAAGCTAGGAGCTTTCAACCATGCTATAAATGATTTATGCAGCAAAAGAAATGTGAAAGTTAAATGCAACTGTATATGAAAAATAAAAAATCATCAACAATATTGCCAGTGACATATTTCCTGGAAGAGTAAATTTTAAGTTCCTTCCCTAAGACTCTATCAATGAGAGTTATACATCGTTGGAAAGAACAAGCTAGGAGCTTTCAACCAAGCTATAAATGATTTATGCAACAAAAGAAATGTGAAAGTTAAACGCAACTGTATATGAAAAATACAAAATCATCAACAATATTGCCAGTGACATATTTCCTGAAAGAGTCAATTTTAAGTTCCTTTCCTAAGCCTCTATCAATGAGAGTTATACATCGTTGGAAAGAACAAGCTAGGAGCTTTCAACCAAGCTATAAATGATTTATGCAACAAAAGAAATGTGAAAGATAAATGCAACTGTATATGAAAAATACAAAATCATCAACAATATTCCCAGTGATATATTTCCCAGGTGAGTCAATTTTAAGTTCCGTTTCTAAGTCTCTATCAAGGAGAGTTATACATCGTTGGAAAGAACAAGCTAAGGGCTTTCAATCAAGCTATAAACGTTTTATGCAACAAAAGAAATGTGAAAGATAAATGCAACTGTACATGAAGAATACAAAATCATCAACAATATTGCCAGTGACATATTTCCTGGAAGAGTCAATTTTAAGTTCCTTCCCTAAGACTCTATCAATGAGAGTTATACATCGTTGGAAAGAACAAGCTAGGAGCTTTCAACCAAGCTATAAATGATTTATGCAACAAAAGAAATGTGAAAGTTAAATGCAACTGTATATGAAAAATACAAAATCATCAACAATATTCCCAGTGACATATTTCCTGAAAGAGTCAATTTTAAGTTCCTTTCCTAAGCCTCTATCAAGGAGAGTTATACATCGTTGGAAAGAACAAGCTAAGAGCTTCCACTCAAGCTATAAATGATTTATGCAATAAATGAAATGTGAAAGTTAAATGCAACTGTATATGAAAAATAAAAAATCATCAACAATATTGCCAGTGACATATTTCCTGGAAGAGTCAATTTTAAGTTCCTTCCCTAAGACTCTATCAATGAGAGTTATACATCGTTGGAAAGAACAAGCTAGGAGCTTTCAACCAAGCTATAAATAATTTATGCAACAAAAGAAATGTGAAAGATAAATGCAACTGTACATGAAGAATACAAAATCATCAACAATATTGCCAGTGACATATTTCCTGGAAGAGTCAATTTTAAGTTCCTTTCCTAAGCCTCTATCAATGAGAGTTATACATCGTTGGAAAGAACAAGCTAAGAGCTTCCAATCAAGCTGTAAGTCGTTGATGCAGCAAAAGAAATGTGAAAGTTAAGTGCAACTGTATATGAAAAATACAAAATCATCAACAATATTCCCAGTGACATATTTCCCAGGGGAGTCAATTTTAAGTTCCGTTCCTAAGTCTCTATCAAGGAGAGTTATACATCGTTGGAAAGAAAAAGCTAAGGGCTTTCAATCAAGCTATAAATGATTTATGCAACAAAAGAAATGTGAAAGTTAAACGCAACTGTATATGAAAAATACAAAATCATCAACAATATTGCCAGTGACATATTTCCTGAAAGAGTCAATTTTAAGTTCCTTTCCTAAGCCTTTATCAATGAGAGTTATACATCGTTGGAAAGAACAAGCTAAGAGCTTCCAATCAAGCTATAACTGATTTATGCAATAAAAGAAATGTGAAAGTTAAATGCAACTGTATATGAAAAATACAAAATCATCAACAATATTGCCAGTGACATATTTCCTGAAAGAGTCAATTTTAAGTTCCTTCCCTAAGACTCTATCAATGAGAGTTATACATCGTTGGAAAGAACAAGCTAAGAGCTTTCAACCAAGCTATAAATAATTTATGCAACAAAAGAAATGTGAAAGATAAATGCAACTGTACATGAAGAATACAAAATATCAACAGTATTGCCAGTGACATATTTCCTGGAAGAGTCAATTTTAAGTTCCTTTCCTAAGCCTCTATCAATGAGAGTTACACATCGTTGGAAAGAACAAGCTAAGAGCTTCCAATCAAGCTGTAAGTCGTTGATGCAGCAAAAGAAATGTGAAAGTTAAGTGCAACTGTATATGAAAAATACAAAATCATCAACAATATTCCCAGTGACATATTTCCCAGGGGAGTCAATTTTAAGTTCCGTTCCTAAGTCTCTATCAAGGAGAGTTATACATCGTTGGAAAGAAAAAGCTAAGGGCTTTCAATCAAGCTATAAACGGTTTATGCAACAAAAGAAATGTGAAAGTTAAATGCAACTGTATGTGAAAAATACAGAATCATCAACAATATTGCCAGTGACATATTTCCTGGAAGAGTCAATTTTAAGTTCCTTTCCTAAGCCTCTATCAATGAGAGTTACACATCGTTGGAAAGAACAAGCTAAGAGCTTCCAATCAAGCTGTAAGTCGTTGATGCAGCAAAAGAAATGTGAAAGTTAAGTGCAACTGTACATGAAAAATACAAAATCATCAACAATATTCCCAGTGACATATTTCCTATGTGTGTCAACTATAAGTTCCTTCCCTAAGCCTCTATCAATGAGAGTTATACATCGTTGGAAAGAACAAGCTAGGAGCTTTCAACCATGCTATAAATGATTTATGCAGCAAAAGAAATGTGAAAGTTAAATGCAACTGTATATGAAAAATAAAAAATCATCAACAATATTGCCAGTGACATATTTCCTGGAAGAGTCAATTTTAAGTTCCTTCCCTAAGACTCTATCAGTGAGAGTTGTACATCGTTGGAAAGAACAAGCTAGGAGCTTTCAACCAAGCTATAAATGATTTATGCAACAAAAGAAATGTGAAAGATAAATGCAACTGTATATGAAAAATACAAAATCATCAACAATATTCCCAGTGACATATTTCCCAGGTGAGTCAATTTTAAGTTCCGTTCCTAAGTCTCTATCAATGAGAGTTATACATCGTTGGAAAGAACAAGCTAAGAGCTTCCAATCAAGCTATAACTGATTTATGCAATAAAAGAAATGTGAAAGTTAAATGTAACTGTATATGAAAAATAAAAAATCATCAACAATATTGCCAGTGACATATTTCTTAGATGAGTCAATTTTAAGTTCCTTTCCTAAGCCTCTATCAATGAGAGTTATACGTCGTTGGAAAGAACAAGCTAAGAGCTTTCAACAAAGCTGTAAGCCGTTTATGCAGCAAAACAAATGTGAAAGTTAAATGCAACTGTATATGAAAAATACATTTTCATCAACAATATTCCCAGTGACATATATCCCAGGTGAGTCAATTTTAAGTTCCGTTCCTAAGCCTCTATCAAGGAGAGTTATACATCGTTGGAAAGAACAAGCTAAGGGCTTTCAACCAAGCTATAAACGGTTTATGCAACAAAAGAAATGTGAAAGATAAATGCAACTGTACATGAAAAATACAAAATCATCAACAATATTCCCAGTGACATATTTCCTAAGTGTGTCAACTATAAGTTCCTTCCCTAAGCCTCTATCAATGAGAGTTATACATCGTTGGAAAGAACAAGCTAGGAGCTTTCAACCATGCTATAAATGATTTATGCAACAAAAGAAATGTGAAAGTTAAATGCAACTGTATATGAAAAATACAAAATCATCAACAATATTGCCAGTAACATATTTCCTAGATGAGTCAATTTTAAGTTCCTTACCTAAATCTCTTTCAACGAGAGCTTTACATAGCTGGAGAGAACAAGCAAAGAGCTTTCAATGAAGCTATAAATGATTTATGCAGCAAAAGAAATGTGAAAGTTAAATGCAACTGTATATGAAAAATAAAAAATCATCAACAATATTGCCAGTAACATATTTCCTAGATGAGTCAATTTTAAGTTCCTTTCCTAAACTTCTTTCAACGAGAGCTTTACATAGCTGGAAAGAACAAGCAAAGAGCTTTCAACCAAGCTATAAATGGTTTATGCAACAAAAGAAATGTGAAAGTTAAATGCAACTGTATATGAAAAATAAAAAATCATCAACAATATTGCCAGTGACATATTTCCTGGAAGAGTCAATTTTAAGTTCCTTCCCTAAGACACTATCAATGAGAGTTATACATCGTTGGAAAGAACAAGCTAAGAGCTTCCAATCAAGCTATAACTGATTTATGAAACAAAAGAAATGTGAAAGTTAAATGCAACTGTATGTGAAAAATACAGAATCATCAACAATATTGCCAGTGACATATTTCCTGGAAGAGTCAATTTTAAGTTCCTTCCCTAAGACTCTATCAATGAGAGTTATACATCGTTGGAAAGAACAAGCTAGGAGCTTTCAACCAAGCTATAAATGATTTATGCAACAAAAGAAATGTGAAAGTTAAATGCAACTGTATATGAAAAATACAAAATCATCAACAATATTGCCAGTGACATATTTCCTGAAAGAGTCAATTTTAAGTTCCTTCCCTAAGACTCTATCAGTGAGAGTTGTACATCGTTGGAAAGAACAAGCTAGGAGCTTTCAACCAAGCTATAAATGATTTATGCAGCAAAAGAAATGTGAAAGTTAAATGCAACTGTATGTGAAAAATACAGAATCATCAACAGTATTGCCAGTGACATATTTCCTGGAAGAGTCAATTTTAAGTTCCTTTCCTAAGCCTCTATCAATGAGAGTTATACATCGTTGGAAAGAACAAGCTAAGAGCTTCCAATCAAGCTGTAAGTCGTTGATGCAGCAAAAGAAATGTGAAAGTTAAGTGCAACTGTACATGAAAAATACAAAATCATCAACAATATTCCCAGTGACATATTTCCTATGTGTGTCAACTATAAGTTCCTTCCCTAAACCTCTATCAATGAGAGTTATACATCGTTGGAAAGAACAAGCTAGGAGCTTTCAACCATGCTATAAATGATTTATGCAGCAAAAGAAATGTGAAAGTTAAATGCAACTGTATATGAAAAATAAAAAATCATCAACAATATTGCCAGTGACATATTTCCTGGAAGAGTCAATTTTAAGTTCCTTCCCTAAGACTCTATCAATGAGAGTTATACATCGTTGGAAAGAACAAGCTAGGAGCTTTCAACCAAGCTATAAGTGATTTATGAAACAAAAGAAATGTGAAAGTTAAATGCAACTGTATGTGAAAAATACAGAATCATCAACAATATTGCCAGTGACATATTTCCTGGAAGAGTCAATTTTAAGTTCCTTCCCTAAGACTCTATCAATGAGAGTTATACATCGTTGGAAAGAACAAGCTAGGAGCTTTCAACCAAGCTATAAATGATTTATGCAACAAAAGAAATGTGAAAGTTAAATGCAACTGTATATGAAAAATACAAAATCATCAACAATATTGCCAGTGACATATTTCCTGAAAGAGTCAATTTTAAGTTCCTTCCCTAAGACTCTATCAGTGAGAGTTGTACATCGTTGGAAAGAACAAGCTAGGAGCTTTCAACCAAGCTATAAATGATTTATGCAACAAAAGAAATGTGAAAGATAAATGCAACTGTATATGAAAAATACAAAATCATCAACAATATTCCCAGTGACATATTTCCCAGGTGAGTCAATTTTAAGTTCCTTCCCTAAGCCTCTATCAATGAGAGTTATACATCGTTGGAAAGAACAAGCTAGGAGCTTTCAACCATGCTATAAATGATTTATGCAACAAAAGAAATGTGAAAGTTAAATGCAACTGTATATGAAAAATACAAAATCATCAACAATATTGCCAGTGACATATTTCCTGAAAGAGTCAATTTTAAGTTCCTTCCCTAAGACTCTATCAGTGAGAGTTATACATCGTTGGAAAGAACAAGCTAGGAGCTTTCAACCAAGCTATAAATGGTTTATGCAACAAAAGAAATGTGAAAGTTAAATGCAACTGTATATGAAAAATAAAAAATCATCAACAATATTGCCAGTGACATATTTCCTGGAAGAGTCAATTTTAAGTTCCTTCCCTAAGACACTATCAATGAGAGTTATACATCGTTGGAAAGAACAAGCTAAGAGCTTCCAATCAAGCTATAACTGATTTATGCAATAAAAGAAATGTGAAAGTTAAATGCAACTGTATATGAAAAATACAAAATCATCAACAATATTGCCAGTGACATATTTCCTGAAAGAGTCAATTTTAAGTTCCTTCCCTAAGACTCTATCAGTGAGAGTTATACATCGTTGGAAAGAACAAGCTAGGAGCTTTCAACCAAGCTATAAGTGATTTATGAAACAAAAGAAATGTGAAAGTTAAATGCAACTGTATGTGAAAAATACAGAATCATCAACAATATTGCCAGTGACATATTTCCTGGAAGAGTCAATTTTAAGTTCCTTCCCTAAGACTCTATCAATGAGAGTTATACATCGTTGGAAAGAACAAGCTAGGAGCTTTCAACCAAGCTATAAATGATTTATGCAACAAAAGAAATGTGAAAGTTAAATGCAACTGTATATGAAAAATACAAAATTATCAACAATATTGCCAGTGACATATTTCCTGAAAGAGTCAATTTTAAGTTCCTTCCCTAAGACTCTATCAGTGAGAGTTATACATCGTTGGAAAGAACAAGCTAGGAGCTTTCAACCAAGCTATAAATGATTTATGCAACAAAAGAAATGTGAAAGATAAATGCAACTGTATATGAAAAATACAAAATCATCAACAATATTCCCAGTGACATATTTCCCAGGTGAGTCAATTTTAAGTTCCGTTCCTAAGTCTCTATCAAGGAGAGTTATACATCGTTGGAAAGAACAAGCTAAGGGCTTTCAATCAAGCTATAAACGTTTATGCAACAAAAGAAATGTGAAAGATAAATGCAACTGTACATGAAGAATACAAAATCATCAACAATATTGCCAGTGACATATTTCCTGAAAGAGTCAATTTTAAGTTCCTTCCCTAAGACTCTATCAATGAGAGTTATACATCGTTGGAAAGAACAAGCTAGGAGCTTTCAACCAAGCTATAAATGATTTATGCAACAAAAGAAATGTGAAAGTTAAATGCAACTGTATGTGAAAAATACAGAATCATCAACAGTATTGCCAGTGACATATTTCCTGGAAGAGTCAATTTTAAGTTCCTTTCCTAAGCCTCTATCAATGAGAGTTACACATCGTTGGAAAGAACAAGCTAAGAGCTTCCAATCAAGCTGTAAGTCGTTGATGCAGCAAAAGAAATGTGAAAGTTAAGTGCAACTGTACATGAAAAATACAAAATCATCAACAATATTCCCAGTGACATATTTCCTATGTGTGTCAACTATAAGTTCCTTCCCTAAGCCTCTATCAATGAGAGTTATACATCGTTGGAAAGAACAAGCTAGGAGCTTTCAACCATGCTATAAATGATTTATGCAGCAAAAGAAATGTGAAAGTTAAATGCAACTGTATATGAAAAATAAAAAATCATCAACAATATTGCCAGTGACATATTTCCTGGAAGAGTCAATTTTAAGTTCCTTCCCTAAGACTCTATCAGTGAGAGTTGTACATCGTTGGAAAGAACAAGCTAGGAGCTTTCAACCAAGCTATAAATGATTTATGCAACAAAAGAAATGTGAAAGATAAATGCAACTGTATATGAAAAATACAAAATCATCAACAATATTCCCAGTGACATATTTCCCAGGTGAGTCAATTTTAAGTTCCGTTCCTAAGTCTCTATCAATGAGAGTTATACATCGTTGGAAAGAACAAGCTAAGAGCTTCCAATCAAGCTATAACTGATTTATGCAATAAAAGAAATGTGAAAGTTAAATGTAACTGTATATGAAAAATAAAAAATCATCAACAATATTGCCAGTGACATATTTCTTAGATGAGTCAATTTTAAGTTCCTTTCCTAAGCCTCTATCAATGAGAGTTATACGTCGTTGGAAAGAACAAGCTAAGAGCTTTCAACGAAGCTGTAAGCCGTTTATGCAGCAAAACAAATGTGAAAGTTAAATGCAACTGTATATGAAAAATACATTTTCATCAACAATATTCCCAGTGACATATATCCCAGGTGAGTCAATTTTAAGTTCCGTTCCTAAGCCTCTATCAAGGAGAGTTATACATCGTTGGAAAGAACAAGCTAAGGGCTTTCAACCAAGCTATAAACGGTTTATGCAACAAAAGAAATGTGAAAGATAAATGCAACTGTACATGAAAAATACAAAATCATCAACAATATTCCCAGTGACATATTTCCTAAGTGTGTCAACTATAAGTTCCTTCCCTAAGCCTCTATCAATGAGAGTTATACATCGTTGGAAAGAACAAGCTAGGAGCTTTCAACCATGCTATAAATGATTTATGCAACAAAAGAAATGTGAAAGTTAAATGCAACTGTATATGAAAAATACAAAATCATCAACAATATTGCCAGTAACATATTTCCTAGATGAGTCAATTTTAAGTTCCTTACCTAAATCTCTTTCAACGAGAGCTTTACATAGCTGGAGAGAACAAGCAAAGAGCTTTCAATGAAGCTATAAATGATTTATGCAGCAAAAGAAATGTGAAAGTTAAATGCAACTGTATATGAAAAATAAAAAATCATCAACAATATTGCCAGTAACATATTTCCTAGATGAGTCAATTTTAAGTTCCTTTCCTAAACTTCTTTCAACGAGAGCTTTACATAGCTGGAAAGAACAAGCAAAGAGCTTTCAACCAAGCTATAAATGGTTTATGCAACAAAAGAAATGTGAAAGTTAAATGCAACTGTATATGAAAAATAAAAAATCATCAACAATATTGCCAGTGACATATTTCCTGGAAGAGTCAATTTTAAGTTCCTTCCCTAAGACACTATCAATGAGAGTTATACATCGTTGGAAAGAACAAGCTAAGAGCTTCCAATCAAGCTATAACTGATTTATGAAACAAAAGAAATGTGAAAGTTAAATGCAACTGTATGTGAAAAATACAGAATCATCAACAATATTGCCAGTGACATATTTCCTGGAAGAGTCAATTTTAAGTTCCTTCCCTAAGACTCTATCAATGAGAGTTATACATCGTTGGAAAGAACAAGCTAGGAGCTTTCAACCAAGCTATAAATGATTTATGCAACAAAAGAAATGTGAAAGTTAAATGCAACTGTATATGAAAAATACAAAATCATCAACAATATTGCCAGTGACATATTTCCTGAAAGAGTCAATTTTAAGTTCCTTCCCTAAGACTCTATCAGTGAGAGTTGTACATCGTTGGAAAGAACAAGCTAGGAGCTTTCAACCAAGCTATAAATGATTTATGCAGCAAAAGAAATGTGAAAGTTAAATGCAACTGTATGTGAAAAATACAGAATCATCAACAGTATTGCCAGTGACATATTTCCTGGAAGAGTCAATTTTAAGTTCCTTTCCTAAGCCTCTATCAATGAGAGTTATACATCGTTGGAAAGAACAAGCTAAGAGCTTCCAATCAAGCTGTAAGTCGTTGATGCAGCAAAAGAAATGTGAAAGTTAAGTGCAACTGTACATGAAAAATACAAAATCATCAACAATATTCCCAGTGACATATTTCCTATGTGTGTCAACTATAAGTTCCTTCCCTAAGCCTCTATCAATGAGAGTTATACATCGTTGGAAAGAACAAGCTAGGAGCTTTCAACCATGCTATAAATGATTTATGCAGCAAAAGAAATGTGAAAGTTAAATGCAACTGTATATGAAAAATAAAAAATCATCAACAATATTGCCAGTGACATATTTCCTGGAAGAGTCAATTTTAAGTTCCTTCCCTAAGACTCTATCAATGAGAGTTATACATCGTTGGAAAGAACAAGCTAGGAGCTTTCAACCAAGCTATAAGTGATTTATGAAACAAAAGAAATGTGAAAGTTAAATGCAACTGTATGTGAAAAATACAGAATCATCAACAATATTGCCAGTGACATATTTCCTGGAAGAGTCAATTTTAAGTTCCTTCCCTAAGACTCTATCAATGAGAGTTATACATCGTTGGAAAGAACAAGCTAGGAGCTTTCAACCAAGCTATAAATGATTTATGCAACAAAAGAAATGTGAAAGTTAAATGCAACTGTATATGAAAAATACAAAATCATCAACAATATTGCCAGTGACATATTTCCTGAAAGAGTCAATTTTAAGTTCCTTCCCTAAGACTCTATCAGTGAGAGTTGTACATCGTTGGAAAGAACAAGCTAGGAGCTTTCAACCAAGCTATAAATGATTTATGCAACAAAAGAAATGTGAAAGATAAATGCAACTGTATATGAAAAATACAAAATCATCAACAATATTCCCAGTGACATATTTCCCAGGTGAGTCAATTTTAAGTTCCTTCCCTAAGCCTCTATCAATGAGAGTTATACATCGTTGGAAAGAACAAGCTAGGAGCTTTCAACCATGCTATAAATGATTTATGCAACAAAAGAAATGTGAAAGTTAAATGCAACTGTATATGAAAAATACAAAATCATCAACAATATTGCCAGTGACATATTTCCTGAAAGAGTCAATTTTAAGTTCCTTCCCTAAGACTCTATCAGTGAGAGTTATACATCGTTGGAAAGAACAAGCTAGGAGCTTTCAACCAAGCTATAAATGGTTTATGCAACAAAAGAAATGTGAAAGTTAAATGCAACTGTATATGAAAAATAAAAAATCATCAACAATATTGCCAGTGACATATTTCCTGGAAGAGTCAATTTTAAGTTCCTTCCCTAAGACACTATCAATGAGAGTTATACATCGTTGGAAAGAACAAGCTAAGAGCTTCCAATCAAGCTATAACTGATTTATGCAATAAAAGAAATGTGAAAGTTAAATGCAACTGTATATGAAAAATACAAAATCATCAACAATATTGCCAGTGACATATTTCCTGAAAGAGTCAATTTTAAGTTCCTTCCCTAAGACTCTATCAGTGAGAGTTATACATCGTTGGAAAGAACAAGCTAGGAGCTTTCAACCAAGCTATAAATGATTTATGAAACAAAAGAAATGTGAAAGTTAAATGCAACTGTATGTGAAAAATACAGAATCATCAACAATATTGCCAGTGACATATTTCCTGGAAGAGTCAATTTTAAGTTCCTTCCCTAAGACTCTATCAATGAGAGTTATACATCGTTGGAAAGAACAAGCTAGGAGCTTTCAACCAAGCTATAAATGATTTATGCAACAAAAGAAATGTGAAAGTTAAATGCAACTGTATATGAAAAATACAAAATTATCAACAATATTGCCAGTGACATATTTCCTGAAAGAGTCAATTTTAAGTTCCTTCCCTAAGACTCTATCAGTGAGAGTTATACATCGTTGGAAAGAACAAGCTAGGAGCTTTCAACCAAGCTATAAATGATTTATGCAACAAAAGAAATGTGAAAGATAAATGCAACTGTATATGAAAAATACAAAATCATCAACAATATTCCCAGTGACATATTTCCCAGGTGAGTCAATTTTAAGTTCCGTTCCTAAGTCTCTATCAAGGAGAGTTATACATCGTTGGAAAGAACAAGCTAAGGGCTTTCAATCAAGCTATAAACGTTTATGCAACAAAAGAAATGTGAAAGATAAATGCAACTGTACATGAAGAATACAAAATCATCAACAATATTGCCAGTGACATATTTCCTGGAAGAGTCAATTTTAAGTTCCTTCCCTAAGACTCTATCAATGAGAGTTATACATCGTTGGAAAGAACAAGCTAGGAGCTTTCAACCAAGCTATAAATGATTTATGCAACAAAAGAAATGTGAAAGTTAAATGCAACTGTATATGAAAAATACAAAATCGTCAACAATATTGCCAGTGACATATTTCCTGAAAGAGTCAATTTTAAGTTCCTTTCCTAAGCCTCTATCAATGAGAGTTATACATCGTTGGAAAGAACAAGCTAAGAGCTTCCAGTCAAGCTATAAATGATTTATGCAATAAAAGAAATGTGAAAGTTAAATGCAACTGTATATGAAAAATAAAAAATCATCAACAATATTGCCAGTGACATATTTCCTGGAAGAGTCAATTTTAAGTTCCTTACCTAAGACTCTATCAATGAGAGTTATACATCGTTGGAAAGAACAAGCTAAGAGCTTTCAACCAAGCTATAAATAATTTATGCAACAAAAGAAATGTGAAAGATAAATGCAACTGTACATGAAGAATACAAAATATCAACAGTATTGCCAGTGACATATTTCCTGGAAGAGTCAATTTTAAGTTCCTTTCCTAAGCCTCTATCAATGAGAGTTATACATCGTTGGAAAGAACAAGCTAAGAGCTTCCAATCAAGCTGTAAGTCGTTGATGCAGCAAAAGAAATTTGAAAGTTAAGTGCAACTGTATATGAAAAATACAAAATCATCAACAATATTCCCAGTGACATATTTCCCAGGGGAGTCAATTTTAAGTTCCGTTCCTAAGTCTCTATCAAGGAGAGTTATACATCGTTGGAAAGAAAAAGCTAAGGGCTTTCAATCAAGCTATAAACGGTTTATGCAACAAAAGAAATGTGAAAGTTAAATGCAACTGTACATGAAAAATACAAAATCATCAACAATATTCCCAGTGACATATTTCCTATGTGTGTCAACTATAAGTTCCTTCCCTAAGCCTCTATCAATGAGAGTTATACATCGCTGGAAAGAACAAGTTAGGAGCTTTCAACCATGCTATAAATGATTTATGCAGCAAAAGAAATGTGAAAGTTAAATGCAACTGTATATGAAAAATAAAAAATCATCAACAATATTGCCAGTGACATATTTCCTGGAAGAGTCAACTATAAGTTCCTTCCCTAAGCCTCTATCAATGAGAGTTATACATCGTTGGAAAGAACAAGCTGGGAGCTTTCAACCATGCTATAAATGATTTATGCAACAAAAGAAATGTGAAAGTTAAATGCAACTGTATATGAAAAATACAAAATCATCAACAATATTGCCAGTAACATATTTCCTAGATGAGTCAATTTTAAGTTCCTTACCTAAATCTCTTTCAACGAGAGCTTTACATAGCTGGAGAGAACAAGCAAAGAGCTTTCAATGAAGCTATAAATGATTTATGCAGCAAAAGAAATGTGAAAGTTAAATGCAACTGTATATGAAAAATAAAAAATCATCAACAATATTGCCAGTAACATATTTCCTAGATGAGTCAATTTTAAGTTCCTTTCCTAAACTTCTTTCAACGAGAGCTTTACATAGCTGGAAAGAACAAGCAAAGAGCTTTCAACCAAGCTATAAATGGTTTATGCAACAAAAGAAATGTGAAAGTTAAATGCAACTGTATATGAAAAATAAAAAATCATCAACAATATTGCCAGTGACATATTTCCTGGAAGAGTCAATTTTAAGTTCCTTCCCTAAGACACTATCAATGAGAGTTATACATCGTTGGAGAGAACAAGCTAAGAGCTTCCAATCAAGCTATAACTGATTTATGCAATAAAAGAAATGTGAAAGTTAAATGCAACTGTATATGAAAAATACAAAATCATCAACAATATTGCCAGTGACATATTTCCTGAAAGAGTCAATTTTAAGTTCCTTCCCTAAGACTCTATCAGTGAGAGTTATACATCGTTGGAAAGAACAAGCTAGGAGCTTTCAACCAAGCTATAAGTGATTTATGAAACAAAAGAAATGTGAAAGTTAAATGCAACTGTATGTGAAAAATACAGAATCATCAACAATATTGCCAGTGACATATTTCCTGGAAGAGTCAATTTTAAGTTCCTTCCCTAAGACTCTATCAATGAGAGTTATACATCGTTGGAAAGAACAAGCTAGGAGCTTTCAACCAAGCTATAAATGATTTATGCAACAAAAGAAATGTGAAAGTTAAATGCAACTGTATATGAAAAATACAAAATTATCAACAATATTGCCAGTGACATATTTCCTGAAAGAGTCAATTTTAAGTTCCTTCCCTAAGACTCTATCAGTGAGAGTTATACATCGTTGGAAAGAACAAGCTAGGAGCTTTCAACCAAGCTATAAATGATTTATGCAACAAAAGAAATGTGAAAGATAAATGCAACTGTATATGAAAAATACAAAATCATCAACAATATTCCCAGTGACATATTTCCCAGGTGAGTCAATTTTAAGTTCCGTTCCTAAGTCTCTATCAAGGAGAGTTATACATCGTTGGAAAGAACAAGCTAAGGGCTTTCAATCAAGCTATAAACGTTTATGCAACAAAAGAAATGTGAAAGATAAATGCAACTGTACATGAAGAATACAAAATCATCAACAATATTGCCAGTGACATATTTCCTGGAAGAGTCAATTTTAAGTTCCTTCCCTAAGACTCTATCAATGAGAGTTATACATCGTTGGAAAGAACAAGCTAGGAGCTTTCAACCAAGCTATAAATGATTTATGCAACAAAAGAAATGTGAAAGTTAAATGCAACTGTATATGAAAAATACAAAATCGTCAACAATATTGCCAGTGACATATTTCCTGAAAGAGTCAATTTTAAGTTCCTTTCCTAAGCCTCTATCAATGAGAGTTATACATCGTTGGAAAGAACAAGCTAAGAGCTTCCAGTCAAGCTATAAATGATTTATGCAATAAAAGAAATGTGAAAGTTAAATGCAACTGTATATGAAAAATAAAAAATCATCAACAATATTGCCAGTGACATATTTCCTGGAAGAGTCAATTTTAAGTTCCTTCCCTAAGACTCTATCAATGAGAGTTATACATCGTTGGAAAGAACAAGCTAAGAGCTTTCAACCAAGCTATAAATAATTTATGCAACAAAAGAAATGTGAAAGATAAATGCAACTGTACATGAAGAATACAAAATATCAACAGTATTGCCAGTGACATATTTCCTGGAAGAGTCAATTTTAAGTTCCTTTCCTAAGCCTCTATCAATGAGAGTTATACATCGTTGGAAAGAACAAGCTAAGAGCTTCCAATCAAGCTGTAAGTCGTTGATGCAGCAAAAGAAATTTGAAAGTTAAGTGCAACTGTATATGAAAAATACAAAATCATCAACAATATTCCCAGTGACATATTTCCCAGGGGAGTCAATTTTAAGTTCCGTTCCTAAGTCTCTATCAAGGAGAGTTGTACATCGTTGGAAAGAAAAAGCTAAGGGCTTTCAATCAAGCTATAAACGGTTTATGCAACAAAAGAAATGTGAAAGTTAAATGCAACTGTACATGAAAAATACAAAATCATCAACAATATTCCCAGTGACATATTTCCTATGTGTGTCAACTATAAGTTCCTTCCCTAAGCCTCTATCAATGAGAGTTATACATCGCTGGAAAGAACAAGCTAGGAGCTTTCAACCATGCTATAAATGATTTATGCAGCAAAAGAAATGTGAAAGTTAAATGCAACTGTATATGAAAAATAAAAAATCATCAACAATATTGCCAGTGACATATTTCCTGGAAGAGTCAATTTTGAGTTCCTTCCCTAAGACTCTATCAATGAGAGTTATACATCGTTGGAAAGAACAAGCTAGGAGCTTTCAACCAAGCTATAAGTGATTTATGAAACAAAAGAAATGTGAAAGTTAAATGCAACTGTATGTGAAAAATACAGAATCATCAACAATATTGCCAGTGACATATTTCCTGGAAGAGTCAATTTTAAGTTCCTTCCCTAAGACTCTATCAATGAGAGTTATACATCGTTGGAAAGAACAAGCTAGGAGCTTTCAACCAAGCTATAAATGATTTATGCAACAAAAGAAATGTGAAAGTTAAATGCAACTGTATATGAAAAATACAAAATCATCAACAATATTGCCAGTGACATATTTCCTGAAAGAGTCAATTTTAAGTTCCTTCCCTAAGATTCTATCAGTGAGAGTTATACATCGTTGGAAAGAACAAGCTAGGAGCTTTCAACCAAGCTATAAATGATTTATGCAACAAAAGAAATGTGAAAGACAAATGCAACTGTATATGAAAAATACAAAATCATCAACAGTATTCCCAGTGACATATTTCCCAGGTGAGTCAATTTTAAGTTCCGTTCCTAAGTCTCTATCAAGGAGAGTTATACACCGTTGGAAAGAACAAGCTAAGGGCTTTCAACCAAGCTATAAACGTTTTATGCAACAAAAGAAATGTGAAAGATAAATGCAACTGTACATGAAGAATACAAAATCATCAACAATATTGCCAGTGACATATTTCCTGGAAGAGTCAATTTTAAGTTCCTTCCCTAAGACTCTATCAATGAGAGTTATACATCGTTGGAAAGAACAAGCTAGGAGCTTTCAACCAAGCTATAAATGATTTATGCAACAAAAGAAATGTGAAAGTTAAATGCAACTGTATATGAAAAATACAAAATCATCAACAATATTGCCAGTGACATATTTCCTGAAAGAGTCAATTTTAAGTTCCTTTCCTAAGCCTCTATCAATGAGAGTTATACATCGTTGGAAAGAACAAGCTAAGAGCTTCCAGTCAAGCTATAAATGATTTATGCAATAAAAGAAATGTGAAAGTTAAATGCAACTGTATATGAAAAATAAAAAATCATCAACAATATTGCCAGTGACATATTTCCTGGAAGAGTCAATTTTAAGTTCCTTCCCTAAGACTCTATCAATGAGAGTTATACATCGTTGGAAAGAACAAGCTAAGAGCTTTCAACCAAGCTATAAATAATTTATGCAACAAAAGAAATGTGAAAGATAAATGCAACTGTACATGAAGAATACAAAATCATCAACAATATTGCCAGTGACATATTTCCTGGAAGAGTCAATTTTAAGTTCCTTTCCTAAGCCTCTATCAATGAGAGTTATACATCGTTGGAAAGAACAAGCTAAGAGCTTCCAATCAAGCTGTAAGTCGTTGATGCAGCAAAAGAAATGTGAAAGTTAAGTGCAACTGTATATGAAAAATACAAAATCATCAACAATATTCCCAGTGACATATTTCCCAGGGGAGTCAATTTTAAGTTCCGTTCCTAAGCCTCTATCAAGGAGAGTTATACATCGTTGGAAAGAAAAAGCTAAGGGCTTTCAATCAAGCTATAAACGGTTTATGCAACAAAAGAAATGTGAAAGTTAAATGCAACTGTACATGAAAAATACAAAATCATCAACAATATTCCCAGTGACATATTTCCTATGTGGAAAGAACAAGCTAGGAGCTTTCAACCAAGCTATAAATGATTTATGCAGCAAAAGAAATGTGAAAGTTAAATGCAACTGTATATGAAAAATAAAAAATCATCAACAATATTGCCAGTGACATATTTCCTGGAAGAGTCAACTATAAGTTCCTTCCCTAAGCCTCTATCAATGAGAGTTATACATCGTTGGAAAGAACAAGCTAGGAGCTTTCAACCATGCTATAAATGATTTATGCAACAAAAGAAATGTGAAAGTTAAATGCAACTGTATATGAAAAATACAAAATCATCAACAATATTGCCAGTAACATATTTCCTAGATGAGTCAATTTTAAGTTCCTTACCTAAATCTCTTTCAACGAGAGCTTTACATAGCTGGAGAGAACAAGCAAAGAGCTTTCAATGAAGCTATAAATGATTTATGCAGCAAAAGAAATGTGAAAGTTAAATGCAACTGTATATGAAAAATAAAAAATCATCAACAATATTGCCAGTAACATATTTCCTAGATGAGTCAATTTTAAGTTCCTTTCCTAAACTTCTTTCAACGAGAGCTTTACATAGCTGGAAAGAACAAGCAAAGAGCTTTCAACCAAGCTATAAATGGTTTATGCAACAAAAGAAATGTGAAAGTTAAATGCAACTGTATATGAAAAATACAAAATCATCAACAATATTGCCAGTGACATATTTCCTGGAAGAGTCAATTTTAAGTTCCTTCCCTAAGACACTATCAATGAGAGTTATACATCGTTGGAAAGAACAAGCTAAGAGCTTCCAATCAAGCTATAACTGATTTATGCAATAAAAGAAATGTGAAAGTTAAATGCAACTGTATATGAAAAATACAAAATCATCAACAATATTGCCAGTGACATATTTCCTGAAAGAGTCAATTTTAAGTTCCTTCCCTAAGACTCTATCAGTGAGAGTTATACATCGTTGGAAAGAACAAGCTAGGAGCTTTCAACCAAGCTATAAGTGATTTATGAAACAAAAGAAATGTGAAAGTTAAATGCAACTGTATGTGAAAAATACAGAATCATCAACAATATTGCCAGTGACATATTTCCTGGAAGAGTCAATTTTAAGTTCCTTCCCTAAGACTCTATCAATGAGAGTTATACATCGTTGGAAAGAACAAGCTAGGAGCTTTCAACCAAGCTATAAATGATTTATGCAACAAAAGAAATGTGAAAGTTAAATGCAACTGTATATGAAAAATACAAAATTATCAACAATATTGCCAGTGACATATTTCCTGAAAGAGTCAATTTTAAGTTCCTTCCCTAAGACTCTATCAGTGAGAGTTATACATCGTTGGAAAGAACAAGCTAGGAGCTTTCAACCAAGCTATAAATGATTTATGCAACAAAAGAAATGTGAAAGATAAATGCAACTGTATATGAAAAATACAAAATCATCAACAATATTCCCAGTGACATATTTCCCAGGTGAGTCAATTTTAAGTTCCGTTCCTAAGTCTCTATCAAGGAGAGTTATACATCGTTGGAAAGAACAAGCTAAGGGCTTTCAATCAAGCTATAAACGTTTATGCAACAAAAGAAATGTGAAAGATAAATGCAACTGTACATGAAGAATACAAAATCATCAACAATATTGCCAGTGACATATTTCCTGGAAGAGTCAATTTTAAGTTCCTTCCCTAAGACTCTATCAATGAGAGTTATACATCGTTGGAAAGAACAAGCTAGGAGCTTTCAACCAAGCTATAAATGATTTATGCAACAAAAGAAATGTGAAAGTTAAATGCAACTGTATATGAAAAATACAAAATCGTCAACAATATTGCCAGTGACATATTTCCTGAAAGAGTCAATTTTAAGTTCCTTTCCTAAGCCTCTATCAATGAGAGTTATACATCGTTGGAAAGAACAAGCTAAGAGCTTCCAGTCAAGCTATAAATGATTTATGCAATAAAAGAAATGTGAAAGTTAAATGCAACTGTATATGAAAAATAAAAAATCATCAACAATATTGCCAGTGACATATTTCCTGGAAGAGTCAATTTTAAGTTCCTTCCCTAAGACTCTATCAATGAGAGTTATACATCGTTGGAAAGAACAAGCTAAGAGCTTTCAACCAAGCTATAAATAATTTATGCAACAAAAGAAATGTGAAAGATAAATGCAACTGTACATGAAGAATACAAAATATCAACAGTATTGCCAGTGACATATTTCCTGGAAGAGTCAATTTTAAGTTCCTTCCCTAAGACTCTATCAATGAGAGTTATACATCGTTGGAAAGAACAAGCTAAGAGCTTTCAACCAAGCTGTAAGTCGTTGATGCAGCAAAAGAAATTTGAAAGTTAAGTGCAACTGTATATGAAAAATACAAAATCATCAACAATATTCCCAGTGACATATTTCCCAGGGGAGTCAATTTTAAGTTCCGTTCCTAAGTCTCTATCAAGGAGAGTTATACATCGTTGGAAAGAAAAAGCTAAGGGCTTTCAATCAAGCTATAAACGGTTTATGCAACAAAAGAAATGTGAAAGTTAAATGCAACTGTACATGAAAAATACAAAATCATCAACAATATTCCCAGTGACATATTTCCTATGTGTGTCAACTATAAGTTCCTTCCCTAAGCCTCTATCAATGAGAGTTATACATCGCTGGAAAGAACAAGCTAGGAGCTTTCAAACATGCTATAAATGATTTATGCAGCAAAAGAAATGTGAAAGTTAAATGCAACTGTATATGAAAAATAAAAAATCATCAACAATATTGCCAGTGACATATTTCCTGGAAGAGTCAATTTTGAGTTCCTTCCCTAAGACTCTATCAATGAGAGTTATACATCGTTGGAAAGAACAAGCTAGGAGCTTTCAACCAAGCTATAAGCGATTTATGAAACAAAAGAAATGTGAAAGTTAAATGCAACTGTATGTGAAAAATACAGAATCATCAACAATATTGCCAGTGACATATTTCCTGGAAGAGTCAATTTTAAGTTCCTTCCCTAAGACTCTATCAATGAGAGTTATACATCGTTGGAAAGAACAAGCTAGGAGCTTTCAACCAAGCTATAAATGATTTATGCAACAAAAGAAATGTGAAAGTTAAATGCAACTGTATATGAAAAATACAAAATCATCAACAATATTGCCAGTGACATATTTCCTGAAAGAGTCAATTTTAAGTTCCTTCCCTAAGATTCTATCAGTGAGAGTTATACATCGTTGGAAAGAACAAGCTAGGAGCTTTCAACCAAGCTATAAATGATTTATGCAACAAAAGAAATGTGAAAGACAAATGCAACTGTATATGAAAAATACAAAATCATCAACAGTATTCCCAGTGACATATTTCCCAGGTGAGTCAATTTTAAGTTCCGTTCCTAAGTCTCTATCAAGGAGAGTTATACACCGTTGGAAAGAACAAGCTAAGGGCTTTCAATCAAGCTATAAACGTTTTATGCAACAAAAGAAATGTGAAAGATAAATGCAACTGTACATGAAGAATACAAAATCATCAACAATATTGCCAGTGACATATTTCCTGGAAGAGTCAATTTTAAGTTCCTTCCCTAAGACTCTATCAATGAGAGTTATACATCGTTGGAAAGAACAAGCTAGGAGCTTTCAACCAAGCTATAAATGATTTATGCAACAAAAGAAATGTGAAAGTTAAATGCAACTGTATATGAAAAATACAAAATCATCAACAATATTGCCAGTGACATATTTCCTGAAAGAGTCAATTTTAAGTTCCTTTCCTAAGCCTCTATCAATGAGAGTTATACATCGTTGGAAAGAACAAGCTAAGAGCTTCCAGTCAAGCTATAAATGATTTATGCAATAAAAGAAATGTGAAAGTTAAATGCAACTGTATATGAAAAATAAAAAATCATCAACAATATTGCCAGTGACATATTTCCTGGAAGAGTCAATTTTAAGTTCCTTCCCTAAGACTCTATCAATGAGAGTTATACATCGTTGGAAAGAACAAGCTAAGAGCTTTCAACCAAGCTATAAATAATTTATGCAACAAAAGAAATGTGAAAGATAAATGCAACTGTACATGAAGAATACAAAATCATCAACAATATTGCCAGTGACATATTTCCTGGAAGAGTCAATTTTAAGTTCCTTTCCTAAGCCTCTATCAATGAGAGTTATACATCGTTGGAAAGAACAAGCTAAGAGCTTCCAATCAAGCTGTAAGTCGTTGATGCAGCAAAAGAAATGTGAAAGTTAAGTGCAACTGTATATGAAAAATACAAAATCATCAACAATATTCCCAGTGACATATTTCCCAGGGGAGTCAATTTTAAGTTCCGTTCCTAAGCCTCTATCAAGGAGAGTTATACATCGTTGGAAAGAAAAAGCTAAGGGCTTTCAATCAAGCTATAAACGGTTTATGCAACAAAAGAAATGTGAAAGTTAAATGCAACTGTACATGAAAAATACAATATCATCAACAATATTCCCAGTGACATATTTCCTATGTGTGTCAACTATAAGTTCCTTCCCTAAGCCTCTATCAATGAGAGTTATACATCGTTGGAAAGAACAAGCTAGGAGCTTTCAACCATGCTATAAATGATTTATGCAGCAAAAGAAATGTGAAAGTTAAATGCAACTGTATATGAAAAATAAAAAATCATCAACAATATTGCCAGTGACATATTTCCTGGAAGAGTCAATTTTGAGTTCCTTCCCTAAGACTCTATCAATGAGAGTTATACATCGTTGGAAAGAACAAGCTAGGAGCTTTCAACCAAGCTATAAGTGATTTATGAAACAAAAGAAATGTGAAAGTTAAATGCAACTGTATGTGAAAAATACAGAATCATCAACAATATTGCCAGTGACATATTTCCTGGAAGAGTCAATTTTAAGTTCCTTCCCTAAGACTCTATCAATGAGAGTTATACATCGTTGGAAAGAACAAGCTAGGAGCTTTCAACCAAGCTATAAATGATTTATGCAACAAAAGAAATGTGAAAGTTAAATGCAACTGTATATGAAAAATAAAAAATCATCAACAATATTGCCAGTAACATATTTCCTAGATGAGTCAATTTTAAGTTCCTTTCCTAAACTTCTTTCAACGAGAGCTTTACATAGCTGGAAAGAACAAGCAAAGAGCTTTCAACCAAGCTATAAATGGTTTATGCAACAAAAGAAATGTGAAAGTTAAATGCAACTGTATATGAAAAATACAAAATCATCAACAATATTGCCAGTGACATATTTCCTGAAAGAGTCAATTTTAAGTTCCTTTCCTAAGCCTCTATCAATGAGAGTTATACATCGTTGGAAAGAACAAGCTAAGAGCTTCCAATCAAGCTATAACTGATTTATGCAATAAAAGAAATGTGAAAGTTAAATGCAACTGTATATGAAAAATACAAAATCATCAACAATATTGCCAGTGACATATTTCCTGAAAGAGTCAATTTTAAGTTCCTTCCCTAAGACTCTATCAATGAGAGTTATACATCGTTGGAAAGAACAAGCTAGGAGCTTTCAACCAAGCTATAAATGATTTATGCAACAAAAGCAATGTGAAAGTTAAATGCAACTGTATATGAAAAATACAAAATCATCAACAATATTGCCAGTGACATATTTCCTGAAAGAGTCAATTTTAAGTTCCTTTCCTAAGCCTCTATCAATGAGAGTTATGCATCGTTGGAAAGAACAAGCTAAGAGCTTCCAATCAAGCCATAACTGATTTATGCAATAAAAGAAATGTGAAAGTTAAATGCAACTGTATATGAAAAATACAAAATCATCAACAATATTGCCAGTGACATATTTCCTGAAAGAGTCAATTTTAAGTTCCTTCCCTAAGACTCTATCAGTGAGAGTTATACATCGTTGGAAAGAACAAGCTAGGAGCTTTCAACCAAGCTATAAGTGATTTATGAAACAAAAGAAATGTGAAAGTTAAATGCAACTGTATGTGAAAAATACAGAATCATCAACAATATTGCCAGTGACATATTTCCTGGAAGAGTCAATTTTAAGTTCCTTCCCTAAGACTCTATCAATGAGAGTTATACATCGTTGGAAAGAACAAGCTAGGAGCTTTCAACCAAGCTATAAATGATTTATGCATCAAAAAAAAAGTGAAAGTTAAATGCAACTGTATATGAAAAATACAAAATTATCAACAATATTGCCAGTGACATATTTCCTGAAAGAGTCAATTTTAAGTTCCTTCCCTAAGACTCTATCAGTGAGAGTTATACATCGTTGGAAAGAACAAGCTAGGAGCTTTCAACCAAGCTATAAATGATTTATGCAACAAAAGAAATGTGAAAGATAAATGCAACTGTATATGAAAAATACAAAATCATCAACAATATTCCCAGTGACATATTTCCCAGGTGAGTCAATTTTAAGTTCCGTTCCTAAGTCTCTATCAAGGAGAGTTATACATCGTTGGAAAGAACAAGCTAAGGGCTTTCAATCAAGCTATAAACGTTTATGCAACAAAAGAAATGTGAAAGATAAATGCAACTGTACATGAAGAATACAAAATCATCAACAATATTGCCAGTGACATATTTCCTGGAAGAGTCAATTTTAAGTTCCTTCCCTAAGACTCTATCAATGAGAGTTATACATCGTTGGAAAGAACAAGCTAGGAGCTTTCAACCAAGCTATAAATGATTTATGCAACAAAAGAAATGTGAAAGTTAAATGCAACTGTATATGAAAAATACAAAATCGTCAACAATATTGCCAGTGACATATTTCCTGAAAGAGTCAATTTTAAGTTCCTTTCCTAAGCCTCTATCAATGAGAGTTATACATCGTTGGAAAGAACAAGCTAAGAGCTTCCAGTCAAGCTATAAATAATTTATGCAATAAAAGAAATGTGAAAGTTAAATGCAACTGTATATGAAAAATAAAAAATCATCAACAATATTGCCAGTGACATATTTCCTGGAAGAGTCAATTTTAAGTTCCTTCCCTAAGACTCTATCAATGAGAGTTATACATCGTTGGAAAGAACAAGCTAAGAGCTTTCAACCAAGCTATAAATAATTTATGCAACAAAAGAAATGTGAAAGATAAATGCAACTGTACATGAAGAATACAAAATATCAACAGTATTGCCAGTGACATATTTCCTGGAAGAGTCAATTTTAAGTTCCTTTCCTAAGCCTCTATCAATGAGAGTTATACATCGTTGGAAAGAACAAGCTAAGAGCTTCCAATCAAGCTGTAAGTCGTTGATGCAGCAAAAGAAATTTGAAAGTTAAGTGCAACTGTATATGAAAAATACAAAATCATCAACAATATTCCCAGTGACATATTTCCCAGGGGAGTCAATTTTAAGTTCCGTTCCTAAGTCTCTATCAAGGAGAGTTATACATCGTTGGAAAGAAAAAGCTAAGGGCTTTCAATCAAGCTATAAACGGTTTATGCAACAAAAGAAATGTGAAAGTTAAATGCAACTGTACATGAAAAATACAAAATCATCAACAATATTCCCAGTGACATATTTCCTATGTGTGTCAACTATAAGTTCCTTCCCTAAGCCTCTATCAATGAGAGTTATACATCGTTGGAAAGAACAAGCTAGGAGCTTTCAACCATGCTATAAATGATTTATGCAGCAAAAGAAATGTGAAAGTTAAATGCAACTGTATATGAAAAATAAAAAATCATCAACAATATTGCCAGTGACATATTTCCTGGAAGAGTCAATTTTGAGTTCCTTCCCTAAGACTCTATCAATGAGAGTTATACATCGTTGGAAAGAACAAGCTAGGAGCTTTCAACCAAGCTATAAGTGATTTATGAAACAAAAGAAATGTGAAAGTTAAATGCAACTGTATGTGAAAAATACAGAATCATCAACAATATTGCCAGTGACATATTTCCTGGAAGAGTCAATTTTAAGTTCCTTCCCTAAGACTCTATCAGTGAGAGTTATACATCGTTGGAAAGAACAAGCTAGGAGCTTTCAACCAAGCTATAAATGATTTATGCAACAAAAGAAATGTGAAAGTTAAATGCAACTGTACATGAAAAATACAAAATCATCAACAATATTCCCAGTGACATATTGCCTATGTGTGTCAACTATAAGTTCCTTCCCTAAGCCTCTATCAATGAGAGTTATACATCGTTGGAAAGAACAAGCTAGGAGCTTTCAACCATGCTATAAATGATTTATGCAGCAAAAGAAATGTGAAAGTTAAATGCAACTGTATATGAAAAATAAAAAATCATCAACAATATTGCCAGTGACATATTTCCTGGAAGAGTCAATTTTGAGTTCCTTCCCTAAGACTCTATCAATGAGAGTTATACATCGTTGGAAAGAACAAGCTAGGAGCTTTCAACCAAGCTATAAGTGATTTATGAAACAAAAGAAATGTGAAAGTTAAATGCAACTGTATGTGAAAAATACAGAATCATCAACAATATTGCCAGTGACATATTTCCTGGAAGAGTCAATTTTAAGTTCCTTCTCTAAGACTCTATCAATGAGAGTTATACATCGTTGGAAAGAACAAGCTAGGAGCTTTCAACCAGGCTATAAATGATTTATGCAACAAAAGAAATGTGAAAGTTAAATGCAACTGTATATGAAAAATACAAAATCATCAACAATATTGCCAGTGACATATTTCCTGAAAGAGTCAATTTTAAGTTCCTTCCCTAAGACTCTATCAGTGAGAGTTATACATCGTTGGAAAGAACAAGCTAGGAGCTTTCAACCAAGCTATAAATGATTTATGCAACAAAAGAAATGTGAAAGACAAATGCAACTGTATATGAAAAATACAAAATCATCAACAGTATTCCCAGTGACATATTTCCCAGGTGAGTCAATTTTAAGTTCCGTTCCTAAGTCTCTATCAAGGAGAGTTATACACCGTTGGAAAGAACAAGCTAAGGGCTTTCAATCAAGCTATAAACGTTTTATGCAACAAAAGAAATGTGAAAGATAAATGCAACTGTACATGAAGAATACAAAATCATCAACAATATTGCCAGTAACATATTTCCTGAAAGAGTCAATTTTAAGTTCCTTTCCTAAGCCTCTATCAATGAGAGTTATACATCGTTGGAAAGAACAAGCTAAGAGCTTCCAGTCAAGCTATAAATGATTTATGCAATAAAAGAAATGTGAAAGTTAAATGCAACTGTATATGAAAAATAAAAAATCATCAACAATATTGCCAGTGACATATTTCCTGGAAGAGTCAATTTTAAGTTCCTTCCCTAAGACTCTATCAATGAGAGTTATACATCGTTGGAAAGAACAAGCTAAGAGCTTTCAACCAAGCTATAAATAATTTATGCAACAAAAGAAATGTGAAAGATAAATGCAACTGTACATGAAGAATACAAAATCATCAACAATATTGCCAGTGACATATTTCCTGGAAGAGTCAATTTTAAGTTCCTTTCCTAAGCCTCTATCAATGAGAGTTATACATCGTTGGAAAGAACAAGCTAAGAGCTTCCAATCAAGCTGTAAGTCGTTGATGCAGCAAAAGAAATGTGAAAGTTAAGTGCAACTGTATATGAAAAATACAAAATCATCAACAATATTCCCAGTGACATATTTCCCAGGGGAGTCAATTTTAAGTTCCGTTCCTAAGCCTCTATCAAGGAGAGTTATACATCGTTGGAAAGAAAAAGCTAAGGGCTTTCAATCAAGCTATAAACGGTTTATGCAACAAAAGAAATGTGAAAGTTAAATGCAACTGTACATGAAAAATACAAAATCATCAACAATATTCCCAGTGACATATTTCCTATGTGTGTCAACTATAAGTTCCTTCCCTAAGCCTCTATCAATGAGAGTTATACATCGTTGGAAAGAACAAGCTAGGAGCTTTCAACCATGCTATAAATGATTTATGCAACAAAAGAAATGTGAAAGTTAAATGCAACTGTATATGAAAAATAAAAAATCATCAACAATATTCCCAGTGACATATTTCCCAGGGGAGTCAATTTTAAGTTCCGTTCCTAAGTCTCTATCAAGGAGAGTTATACATCGTTGGAAAGAAAAAGCTAAGGGCTTTCAATCAAGCTATAAACGGTTTATGCAACAAAAGAAATGTGAAAGTTAAATGCAACTGTACATGAAAAATACAAAATCATCAACAATATTCCCAGTGACATATTTCCTATGTGTGTCAACTATAAGTTCCTTCCCTAAGCCTCTATCAATGAGAGTTATACATCGTTGGAAAGAACAAGCTAGGAGCTTTCAACCATGCTATAAATGATTTATGCAGCAAAAGAAATGTGAAAGTTAAATGCAACTGTATATGAAAAATAAAAAATCATCAACAATATTGCCAGTGACATATTTCCTGGAAGAGTCAATTTTGAGTTCCTTCCCTAAGACTCTATCAATGAGAGTTATACATCGTTGGAAAGAACAAGCTAGGAGCTTTCAACCAAGCTATAAGTGATTTATGAAACAAAAGAAATGTGAAAGTTAAATGCAACTGTATGTGAAAAATACAGAATCATCAACAATATTGCCAGTGACATATTTCCTGGAAGAGTCAATTTTAAGTTCCTTCCCTAAGACTCTATCAATGAGAGTTATACATCGTTGGAAAGAACAAGCTAGGAGCTTTCAACCAAGCTATAAATGATTTATGCAACAAAAGAAATGTGAAAGATAAATGCAACTGTATATGAAAAATACAAAATCATCAACAATATTGCCAGTGACATATTTCCTGAAAGAGTCAATTTTAAGTTCCTTCCCTAAGACTCTATCAGTGAGAGTTATACATCGTTGGAAAGAACAAGCTAGGAGCTTTCAACCAAGCTATAAATGATTTATGCAACAAAAGAAATGTGAAAGACAAATGCAACTGTATATGAAAAATACAAAATCATCAACAGTATTCCCAGTGACATATTTCCCAGGTGAGTCAATTTTAAGTTCCGTTCCTAAGTCTCTATCAAGGAGAGTTATACACCGTTGGAAAGAACAAGCTAAGGGCTTTCAATCAAGCTATAAACGTTTTATGCAACAAAAGAAATGTGAAAGATAAATGCAACTGTACATGAAGAATACAAAATCATCAACAATATTGCCAGTGACATATTTCCTGGAAGAGTCAATTTTAAGTTCCTTCCCTAAGACTCTATCAATGAGAGTTATACATCGTTGGAAAGAACAAGCTAGGAGCTTTCAACCAAGCTATAAATGATTTATGCAACAAAAGAAATGTGAAAGTTAAATGCAACTGTATATGAAAAATACAAAATCTTCAACAATATTGCCAGTGACATATTTCCTGAAAGAGTCAATTTTAAGTTCCTTTCCTAAGCCTCTATCAATGAGAGTTATACATCGTTGGAAAGAACAAGCTAAGAGCTTCCAGTCAAGCTATAAATGATTTATGCAATAAAAGAAATGTGAAAGTTAAATGCAACTGTATATGAAAAATAAAAAATCATCAACAATATTGCCAGTGACATATTTCCTGGAAGAGTCAATTTTAAGTTCCTTCCCTAAGACTCTATCAATGAGAGTTATACATCGTTGGAAAGAACAAGCTAAGAGCTTTCAACCAAGCTATAAATAATTTATGCAACAAAAGAAATGTGAAAGATAAATGCAACTGTACATGAAGAATACAAAATCATCAACAATATTGCCAGTGACATATTTCCTGGAAGAGTCAATTTTAAGTTCCTTTCCTAAGCCTCTATCAATGAGAGTTATACATCGTTGGAAAGAACAAGCTAAGAGCTTCCAATCAAGCTGTAAGTCGTTGATGCAGCAAAAGAAATGTGAAAGTTAAGTGCAACTGTATATGAAAAATACAAAATCATCAACAATATTCCCAGTGACATATTTCCCAGGGGAGTCAATTTTAAGTTCCGTTCCTAAGCCTCTATCAAGGAGAGTTATACATCGTTGGAAAGAAAAAGCTAAGGGCTTTCAATCAAGCTATAAACGGTTTATGCAACAAAAGAAATGTGAAAGTTAAATGCAACTGTACATGAAAAATACAAAATCATCAACAATATTCCCAGTGACATATTTCCTATGTGTGTCAACTATAAGTTCCTTCCCTAAGCCTCTATCAATGAGAGTTATACATCGTTGGAAAGAACAAGCTAGGAGCTTTCAACCATGCTATAAATGATTTATGCAACAAAAGAAATGTGAAAGTTAAATGCAACTGTATATGAAAAATAAAAAATCATCAACAATATTGCCAGTGACATATTTCCTGGAAGAGTAAATTTTAAGTTCCTTCCCTAAGACTCTATCAATGAGAGTTATACATCGTTGGAAAGAACAAGCTAGGAGCTTTCAACCAAGCTATAAATGATTTATGCAACAAAAGAAATGTGAAAGTTAAACGCAACTGTATATGCAAAATACAAAATCATCAACAATATTGCCAGTGACATATTTCCTGAAAGAGTCAATTTTAAGTTCCTTTCCTAAGCCTCTATCAATGAGAGTTATACATCGTTGGAAAGAACAAGCTAGGAGCTTTCAACCAAGCTATAAATGATTTATGCAACAAAAGAAATGTGAAAGATAAATGCAACTGTATATGAAAAATACAAAATCATCAACAATATTCCCAGTGATATATTTCCCAGGTGAGTCAATTTTAAGTTCCGTTCCTAAGTCTCTATCAAGGAGAGTTATACATCGTTGGAAAGAACAAGCTAAGGGCTTTCAATCAAGCTATAAGCGTTTTATGCAACAAAAGAAATGTGAAAGATAAATGCAACTGTACATGAAGAATACAAAATCATCAACAATATTGCCAGTGACATATTTCCTGGAAGAGTCAATTTTAAGTTCCTTCCCTAAGACTCTATCAACGAGAGTTATACATCGTTGGAAAGAACAAGCTAGGAGCTTTCAACCAAGCTATAAATGATTTATGCAACAAAAGAAATGTGAAAGTTAAATGCAACTGTATATGAAAAATACAAAATCATCAACAATATTGCCAGTGACATATTTCCTGAAAGAGTCAATTTTAAGTTCCTTTCCTAAGCCTCTATCAAGGAGAGTTATACATCGTTGGAAAGAACAAGCTAAGAGCTTCCACCCAAGCTATAAATGATTTATGCAGTAAATGAAATGTGAAAGTTAAATGCAGCTGTATATGAAAAATAAAAAATCATCAACAATATTGCCAGTGACATATTTCCTGGAAGAGTCAATTTTAAGTTCCTTCCCTAAGACTCTATCAATGAGAGTTATACATCGTTGGAAAGAACAAGCTAGGAGCTTTCAACCAAGCTATAAATAATTTATGCAGCAAAAGAAATGTGAAAGATAAATGCAACTGTACATGAAGAATACAAAATCATCAACAATATTGCCAGTGACATATTTCCTGGAAGAGTCAATTTTAAGTTCCTTTCCTAAGCCTCTATCAATGAGAGTTATACATCGTTGGAAAGAACAAGCTAAGAGCTTCCAATCAAGCTGTAAGTCGTTGATGCAGCAAAAGAAATGTGAAAGTTAAGTGCAACTGTATATGAAAAATACAAAATCATCAACAATATTCCCAGTGACATATTTCCCAGGGGAGTCAATTTTAAGTTCCGTTCCTAAGTCTCTATCAAGGAGAGTTATACATCGTTGGAAAGAAAAAGCTAAGGGCTTTCAATCAAGCTATAAACGGTTTATGCAACAAATGAAATGTGAAAGATAAATGCAACTGTACATAAAAAATACAAAATCATCAACAATGTTCCCAGTGACATATTTCCTATGTGTGTCAACTATAAGTTCCTTCCCTAAGCCTCTATCAATGAGAGTTATACATCGTTGGAAAGAACAAGCTAGGAGCTTTCAACCATGCTATAAATGATTTATGCAACAAAAGAAATGTGAAAGTTAAATGCAACTGTATATGAAAAATACAAAATCATCAACAATATTGCCAGTAACATATTTCCTAGATGAGTCAATTTTAAGTTCCTTACCTAAATCTCTTTCAACGAGAACTTTACATAGCTGGAAAGAACAAGCAAAGAGCTTTCAATGAAGCTATAAATGATTTATGCAGCAAAAGAAATGTGAAAGTTAAATGCAACTGTATATGAAAAATAAAAAATCATCAACAATATTGCCAGTAGCATATTTCCTAGATGAGTCAATTTTAAGTTCCTTTCCTAAACTTCTTTCAACGAGAGCTTTACATAGCTGGAAAGAACAAGCAAAGAGCTTTCAACCAAGCTATAAATGGTTTACGCAACAAAAGAAATGTGAAAGTTAAATGCAACTGTATATGAAAAATAAAAAATCATCAACAATATTGCCAGTGACATATTTCCTGGAAGAGTCAATTTTAAGTTCCTTCCCTAAGACACTATCAATGAGAGTTAAACATCGTTGGAAAGAACAAGCTAAGAGCTTCCAATCAAGCTATAACTGATTTATGCAATAAAAGAAATGTGAAAGTTAAATGCAACTGTATATGAAAAATAAAAAATCATCAACAATATTGCCAGTGACATATTTCCTGGAAGAGTCAATTTTAAGTTCCTTCCCTAAGACTCTATCAATGAGAGTTATACATCGTTGGAAAGAACAAGCTAGGAGCTTTCAACCAAGCTATAAATGATTTATGCAACAAAAGAAATGTGAAAGTTAAATGCAACTGTATATGAAAAATACAAAATCATCAACAATATTGCCAGTAACATATTTCCTAGATGAGTCAATTTTAAGTTCCTTTCCTAAGCCTCTATCAATGAGAGTTATACATCGTTGGAAAGAACAAGCTAAGAGCTTCCAATCAAGCTATAACTGATTTATGCAATAAAAGAAATGTGAAAGTTAAATGCAACTGTATATGAAAAATAAAAAATCATCAACAATATTGCCAGTGACATATTTCCTGGAAGAGTCAAATTTAAGTTCCTTCCCTAAGACACTATCAATGAGAGTTATACATCGTTGGAAAGAACAAGCTAAGAGCTTCCAATCAAGCTATAACTGATTTATGAAACAAAAGAAATGTGAAAGTTAAATGCAACTGTATGTGAAAAATACAGAATCATCAACAATATTGCCAGTGACATATTTCCTGGAAGAGTCAATTTTAAGTTCCTTCCCTAAGACTCTATCAATGAGAGTTATACATCGTTGGAAAGAACAAGCTAGGAGCTTTCAACCAAGCTATAAATGATTTATGCAACAAAAGAAATGTGAAAGTTAAATGCAACTGTATATGAAAAATAAAAATTATCAACAATATTGCCAGTGACATATTTCCTGAAAGAGTCAATTTTAAGTTCCTTCCCTAAGACTCTATCAGTGAGAGTTATACATCGTTGGAAAGAACAAGCTAGGAGCTTTCAACCAAGCTATAAATGATTTATGCAACAAAAGAAATGTGAAAGATAAATGCAACTGTATATGAAAAATACAAAATCATCAACAATATTCCCAGTGACATATTTCCCAGGTGAGTCAATTTTAAGTTCCGTTCCTAAGTCTATATCAAGGAGAGTTATACATCGCTGGAAAGAACAAGCTAAGGGCTTTCAATCAAGCTATAAACGTTTTATGCAACAAAAGAAATGTGAAAGATAAATGCAACTGTACATGAAGAATACAAAATCATCAACAATATTGCCAGTGACATATTTCCTGGAACAGTCAATTTTAAGTTCCTTCCCTAAGACTCTATCAATGAGAGTTATACATCGTTGGAAAGAACAAGCTAGGAGCTTTCAACCAAGCTATAAATGATTTATGCAACAAAAGAAATGTGAAAGTTAAATGCAACTGTATATGAAAAATACAAAATCATCAACAATATTGCCAGTGACATATTTCCTGAAAGAGTCAATTTTAAGTTCCTTTCCTAAGCCTCTATCAAAGAGAGTTATACATCGTTGGAAAGAACAAGCTAAGAGCTTCCAGTCAAGCTATAAATGATTTATGCAATAAAAGAAATGTGAAATCTAAATGCAACTGTATATGAAAAATAAAAAATCATCAACAATATTGCCAGTGACATATTTCCTGGAAGAGTCAATTTTAAGTTCCTTCCCTAAGACTCTATCAATGCGAGTTATACATCGTTGGAAAGAACAAGCTAAGAGCTTTCAACCAAGCTATAAATAATTTATGCAACATAAGAAATGTGAAAGATAAATGCAACTGTACATGAAGAATACAAAATATCAACAATATTGCCAGTGACATATTTCCTGGAAGAGTCAATTTTAAGTTCCTTTCCTAAGCCTCTATCAATGAGAGTTATACATCGTTGGAAAGAGCAAGCTAAGAGCTTCCAATCAAGCTGTAAGTCGTTGATGCAGCAAAAGAAATGTGAAAGTTAAGTGCAACTGTATATGAAAAATACAAAATCATCAACAATATTCCCAGTGACATATTTCCCAGGGGAGTCAATTTTAAGTTCCGTTCCTAAGTCTCTATCAAGGAGAGTTATACATCGTTGGAAAGAAAAAGCTAAGGGCTTTCAATCAAGCTATAAACGGTTTATGCAACAAAAGAAATGTGAAAGTTAAATGCAACTGTACATGAAAAATACAAAATCATCAACAATATTCCCAGTGACATATTTCCTATGTGTGTCAACTATAAGTTCCTTCCCTAAGCCTCTATCAATGAGAGTTATACATCGTTGGAAAGAACAAGCTAGGAGCTTTCAACCATGCTATAAATGATTTATGCAGCAAAAGAAATGTGAAAGTTAAATGCAACTGTATATGAAAAATAAAAAATCATCAACAATATTGCCAGTGACATATTTCCTGGAAGAGTCAATTTTAAGTTCCTTCCCTAAGACTCTATCAATGAGAGTTATACATCGTTGGAAAGAACAAGCTAGGAGCTTTCAACCAAGCTATAAGTGATTTATGAAACAAAAGAAATGTGAAAGTTAAATGCAACTGTATGTGAAAAATACAGAATCATCAACAATATTGCCAGTGACATATTTCCTGGAAGAGTCAATTTTAAGTTCCTTCCCTAAGACTCTGTCAATGAGAGTTATACATCGTTGGAAAGAACAAGCTAGGAGCTTTCAACCAAGCTATAAATGATTTATGCAACAAAAGAAATGTGAAAGTTAAATGCAACTGTATATGAAAAATACAAAATCATCAACAATATTGCCAGTGACATATTTCCTGAAAGAGTCAATTTTAAGTTCCTTCCCTAAGACTCTATCAGTGAGAGTTATACATCGTTGGAAAGAACAAGCTAGGAGGTTTCAACCAAGCTATAAATGATTTATGCAACAAAAGAAATGTGAAAGATAAATGCAACTGTATATGAAAAATACAAAATCATCAACAATATTCCCAGTGACATATTTCCCAGGTGAGTCAATTTTAAGTTCCGTTCCTAAGTCTCTATCAAGGAGAGTTATACACCGTTGGAAAGAACAAGCTAAGGGCTTTCAATCAAGCTATAAACGTTTTATGCAACAAAAGAAATGTGAAAGATAAATGCAACTGTACATGAAGAATACAAAATCATCAACAATATTGCCAGTGACATATTTCCTGGAAGAGTCAATTTTAAGTTCCTTCCCTAAGACTCTATCAATGAGAGTTATACATCGTTGGAAAGAACAAGCTAGGAGCTTTCAACCAAGCTATAAATGATTTATGCAACAAAAGAAATGTGAAAGTTAAATGCAACTGTATATGAAAAATACAAAATCATCAACAATATTGCCAGTGACATATTTCCTGAAAGAGTCAATTTTAAGTTCCTTTCCTAAGCCTCTATCAATGAGAGTTATACATCGTTGGAAAGAACAAGCTAAGAGCTTCCAGTCAAGCTATAAATGATCTATGCAATAAAAGAAATGTGAAAGTTAAATGCAACTGTATATGAAAAATAAAAAATCATCAACAATATTGCCAGTGACATATTTCCTGGAAGAGTCAATTTTAAGTTCCTTCCCTAAGACTCTATCAATGAGAGTTATACATCGTTGGAAAGAACAAGCTAGGAGCTTTCAACCAAGCTATAACTGATTTATGAAACAAAAGAAATGTGAAAGTTAAATGCAACTGTATATGAAAAATACAGAATCATCAACAATATTGCCAGTGACATATTTCCTGGAAGAGTCAATTTTAAGTTCCTTCCCTAAGACTCTATCAATGAGAGTTATACATCGTTGGAAAGAACAAGCTAGGAGCTTTCAACCAAGCTATAAATGATTTATGCAACAAAAGAAATGTGAAAGTTAAATGCAACTGTATATGAAAAATACAAAATCATCAACAATATTGCCAGTGACATATTTCCTGAAAGAGTCAATTTTAAGTTCCTTCCCTAAGACTCTATCAGTGAGAGTTATACATCGTTGGAAAGAACAAGCTAGGAGCTTTCAACCAAGCTATAAATGATTTATGCAACAAAATAAATGTGAAAGATAAATGCAACTGTATATGAAAAATACAAAATCATCAACAATATTCCCAGTGACATATTTCCCAGGTTAGTCAATTTTAAGTTCCGTTCCTAAGTCTCTATCAAGGAGAGTTATACACCGTTGGAAAGAACAAGCTAAGGGCTTTCAATCAAGCTATAAACGTTTTATGCAACAAAAGAAATGTGAAAGATAAATGCAACTGTACATGAAGAATACAAAATCATCAACAATATTGCCAGTGACATATTTCCTGGAAGAGTCAATTTTAAGTTCCTTCCCTAAGACTCTATCAATGAGAGTTATACATCGTTGGAAAGAACAAGCTAGGAGCTTTCAACCAAGCTATAAATTATTTATGCAACAAAAGAAATGTGAAAGTTAAATGCAACTGTATATGAAAAATACAAAATCATCAACAATATTGCCAGTGACATATTTCCTGAAAGAGTCAATTTTAAGTTCCTTTCCTAAGCCTCTATCAATGAGAGTTATACATCGTTGGAAAGAACAAGCTAAGAGCTTCCAGTCAAGCTATAAATGATTTATGCAATAAAAGAAATGTGAAAGTTAAATGCAACTGTATATGAAAAATAAAAAATCATCAACAATATTGCCAGTGACATATTTCCTGGAAGAGTCAATTTTAAGTTCCTTCCCTAAGACTCTATCAATGAGAGTTATACATCGTTGGAAAGAACAAGCTAAGAGCTTTCAACCAAGCTATAAATAATTTATGCAGCAAAAGAAATGTGAAAGATAAATGCAACTGTACATGAAGAATACAAAATCATCAACAATATTGCCAGTGACATATTTCCTGGAAGAGTCAATTTTAAGTTCCTTTCCTAAGCCTCTATCAATGAGAGTTATACATCGTTGGAAAGAACAAGCTAAGAGCTTCCAATCAAGCTGTAAGTCGTTAATGCAGCGAAAGAAATGTGAAAGTTAAGTGCAACTGTATTTGAAAAATACAAAATCATCAACAATATTCCCAGTGACATATTTCCCAGGAGAGTCAATTTTAAGTTCCGTTCCTAAGCCTCTATCAAGGAGAGTTATACATCGTTGGAAAGAAAAAGCTAAGGGCTTTCAATCAAGCTATAAACGGTTTATGCAACAAAAGAAATGTGAAAGTTAAATGCAACTGTACATGAAAAATACAAAATCATCAACAATATTCCCAGTGACATATTTCCTATGTGTGTCAACTATAAGTTCCTTCCCTAAGCCTCTATCAATGAGAGTTATACATCGTTGGAAAGAACAAGCTAGGAGCTTTCAACCATGCTATAAATGATTTATGCAACAAAAAAAATGTAAAAGTTAAATGCAACTGTATATGAAAAATACAAAATCATCAACAATATTGCCAGTGACATATTTCCTGAAAGAGTCAATTTTAAGTTCCTTTCCTAAGCCTCTATCAATGAGAGTTATACATCGTTGGAAAGAACAAGCTAGGAGCTTTCAACCAAGCTATAAATGATTTATGCAACAAAAGAAATGTGAAAGATAAATGCAACTGTATATGAAAAATACAAAATCATCAACAATATTCCCAGTGATATATTTCCCAGGTGAGTCAATTTTAAGTTCCGTTCCTAAGTCTCTATCAAGGAGAGTTATACATCGTTGGAAAGAACAAGCTAAGGGCTTTCAATCAAGCTATAAACGTTTTATGCAACAAAAGAAATGTGAAAGATAAATGCAACTGTACATGAAGAATACAAAATCATCAACAATATTGCCAGTGACATATTTCCTGGAAGAGTCAATTTTAAGTTCCTTCCCTAAGACTCTATCAATGAGAGTTATACATCGTTGGAAAGAACAAGCTAGGAGCTTTCAACCAAGCTATAAATGATTTATGCAACAAAAGAAATGTGAAAGTTAAATGCAACTGTATATGAAAAATACAAAATCATCAACAATATTGCCAGTGACATATTTCCTGAAAGAGTCAATTTTAAGTTCCTTTCCTAAGCCTCTATCAATGAGAGTTATACATCGTTGGAAAGAACAAGCTAAGAGCTTCCAGTCAAGCTATAAATGATTTATGCAATAAAAGAAATGTGAAAGTTAAATGCAACTGTATATGAAAAATAAAAAATCATCAACAATATTGCCAGTGACATATTTCCTGGAAGAGTCAATTTTCAGTTCCTTCCCTAAGACTCTATCAATGAGAGTTATACATCTTTGGAAAGAACAAGCTAAGAGCTTTCAACCAAGCTATAAATAATTTATGCAACAAAAGAAATGTGAAAGATAAATGCAACTGTACATGAAGAATACAAAATATCAACAATATTGCCAGTGACATATTTCCTGGAAGAGTCAATTTTAAGTTCCTTTCCTAAGCCTCTATCAATGAGAGTTATACATCGTTGGAAAGAACAAGCTAAGAGCTTCCAATCAAGCTGTAATTCGTTGATGCAGCAAAAGAAATGTGAAAGTTAAGTGCAACTGTATATGAAAAATACAAAATCATCAACAATATTCCCAGTGACATATTTCCCAGGGGAGTCAATTTTAAGTTCCGTTCCTAAGTCTCTATCAAGGAGAGTTATACATCGTTGGAAAGAAAAAGCTAAGGGCTTTCAATCAAGCTATAAACGGTTTATGCAACAAAAGAAATGTGAAAGTTAAATGCAACTGTACATGAAAAATACAAAATCATCAACAATATTCCCAGTGACATATTTCCTATGTGTGTCAACTATAAGTTCCTTCCCTAAGCCTCTATCAATGAGAGTTATACATCGTTGGAAAGAACAAGCTAGGAGCTTTCAACCATGCTATAAATGATTTATGCAGCAAAAGAAATGTGAAAGTTAAATGCAACTGTATATGAAAAATAAAAAATCATCATCAATATTGCCAGTGACATATTTCCTGGAAGAGTCAATTTTAAGTTCCTTCCCTAAGACTCTATCAATGAGAGTTATACATCGTTGGAAAGAACAAGCTAGGAGCTTTCAACCAAGCTATAAGTGATTTATGAAACAAAAGAAATGTGAAAGTTAAATGCAACTGTATGTGAAAAATACAGAATCATCAACAATATTGCCAGTGACATATTTCCTGGAAGAGTCAATTTTAAGTTCCTTCCCTAAGACTCTATCAATGAGAGTTATACATCGTTGGAAAGAACAAGCTAGGAGCTTTCAACCAAGCTATAAATGATTTATGCAGCAAAAGAAATGTGAAAGTTAAATGCAACTGTATATGAAAAATACAAAATCATCAACAATATTGCCAGTGACATATTTCCTGAAAGAGTCAATTTTAAGTTCCTTCCCTAAGACTCTATCAGTGAGAGTTATACATCGTTGGAAAGAACAAGCTAGGAGCTTTCAACCAAGCTGTAAATGATTTATGCAACAAAAGAAATGTGAAAGATAAATGCAACTGTATATGAAAAATACAAAATCATCAACAATATTCCCAGTGACATATTTCCCAGGTGAGTCAATTTTAAGTTCCGTTCCTAAGTCTCTATCAAGGAGAGTTATACACCGTTGGAAAGAACAAGCTAAGGGCTTTCAATCAAGCTATAAACGTTTTATGCAACAAAAGAAATGTGAAAGATAAATGCAACTGTACATGAAGAATACAAAATCATCAACAATATTGCCAGTGACATATTTCCTGGAAGAGTCAATTTTAAGTTCCTTCCCTAAGACTCTATCAATGAGAGTTATACATCGTTGGAAAGAACAAGCTAGGAGCTTTCAACCAAGCTATAAATGATTTATGCAGCAACAGAAATGTGAAAGTTAAATGCAACTGTATATGAAAAATACAAAATCATCAACAATATTGCCAGTGACATATTTCCTGAAAGAGTCAATTTTAAGTTCCTTTCCTAAGCCTCTATCAATGAGAGTTATACATCGTTGGAAAGAACAAGCTAAGAGCTTCCAGTCAAGCTATAAATGATTTATGCAATAAAAGAAATGTGAAAGTTAAATGCAACTGTATATGAAAAATACAAAATCATCAACAATATTGCCAGTGACATATTTCCTGGAAGAGTCAATTTTAAGTTCCTTCCCTAAGACTCTATCAATGAGAGTTATACATCGTTGGAAAGAACAAGCTAGGAGCTTTCAACCAAGCTATAAGTGATTTATGAAACAAAAGAAATGTGAAAGTTAAATGCAACTGTATGTGAAAAATACAGAATCATCAACAATATTGCCAGTGACATATTTCCTGGAAGAGTCAATTTTAAGTTCCTTCCCTAAGACTCTATCAATGAGAGTTATACATCGTTGGAAAGAACAAGCTAGGAGCTTTCAACCAAGCTATAAATGATTTATGCAACAAAAGAAATGTGAAAGTTAAATGCAACTGTATATGAAAAATACAAAATCATCAACAATATTGCCAGTGACATATTTCCTGAAAGAGTCAATTTTAAGTTCCTGCCCTAAGACTCTATCAGTGAGAGTTATACATCGTTGGAAAGAACAAGCTAGGAGCTTTCAACCAAGCTATAAATGATTTATGCAACAAAAGAAATGTGAAAGATAAATGCAACTGTATATGAAAAATACAAAATCATCAACAATATTCCCAGTGACATATTTCCCAGGTGAGTCAATTTTAAGTTCCGTTCCTAAGTCTCTATCAAGGAGAGTTATACACCGTTGGAAAGAACAAGCTAAGGGCTTTCAATCAAGCTATAAACGTTTTATGCAACAAAAGAAATGTGAAAGATAAATGCAACTGTACATGAAGAATACAAAATCATCAACAATATTGCCAGTGACATATTTCCTGGAAGAGTCAATTTTAAGTTCCTTTCCTAAGCCTCTATCAAGGAGAGTTATACATCGTTGGAAAGAACAAGCTAGGAGCTTTCAACCAAGCTATAAATGATTTATGCAACAAAAGAAATGTGAAAGTTAAATGCAACTGTATATGAAAAATACAAAATCATCAACAATATTGCCAGTGACATATTTCCTGAAAGAGTCAATTTTAAGTTCCTTTCCTAAGCCTCTATCAATGAGAGTTATACATCGTTGGAAAGAACAAGCTAAGAGCTTCCAGTCAAGCTATAAATGATTTATGCAATAAAAGAAATGTGAAAGTTAAATGCAACTGTATATGAAAAATAAAAAATCATCAACAATATTGCCAGTGACATATTTCCTGGAAGAGTCAATTTTAAGTTCCTTCCCTAAGACTCTATCAGTGAGAGTTATACATCGTTGGAAAGAACAAGCTAAGAGCTTTCAACCAAGCTATAAATAATTTATGCAACAAAAGAAATGTGAAAGATAAATGCAACTGTACATGAAGAATACAAAATCATCAACAATATTGCCAGTGACATATTTCCTGGAAGAGTCAATTTTAAGTTCCTTTCCTAAGCCTCTATCAATGAGAGTTATACATCGTTGGAAAGAACAAGCTAAGAGCTTCCAATCAAGCTGTAAGTCGTTGATGCAGCAAAAGAAATGTGAAAGTTAAATGCAACTGTATATGAAAAATACAAAATCATCAACAATATTCCCAGTGACATATTTCCCAGGGGAGTCAATTTTAAGTTCCGTTCCTAAGCCTCTATCAAGGAGAGTTATACATCGTTGGAAAGAAAAAGCTAAGGGCTTTCAATCAAGCTATAAACGGTTTATGCAACAAAAGAAATGTGAAAGTTAAATGCAACTGTACATGAAAAATACAAAATCATCAACAATATTCCCAGTGACATATTTCCTATGTGTGTCAACTATAAGTTCCTTCCCTAAGCCTCTATCAATGAGAGTTATACATCGTTGGAAAGAACAAGCTAGGAGCTTTCAACCATGCTATAAATGATTTATGCAGCAAAAGAAATGTGAAAGTTAAATGCAACTGTATATGAAAAATAAAAAATCATCAACAATATTGCCAGTGACATATTTCCTGGAAGAGTAAATTTTAAGTTCCTTCTCTAAGACTCTATCAATGAGAGTTATACATCGTTGGAAAGAACAAGCTAGGAGCTTTCAACCAAGCCATAAATGATTTACGCAACAAAAGAAATGTGAAAGTTAAACGCAACTGTATATGAAAAATACAAAATCATCAACAATATTGCCAGTGACATATTTCCTGAAAGAGTCAATTTTAAGTTCCTTTCCTAAGCCTCTATCAATGAGAGTTATACATCGTTGGAAAGAGCAAGCTAGGAGCTTTCAACCAAGCTATAAATGATTTATGCAACAAAAGAAATGTGAAAGATAAAGGCAACTGTATATGAAAAATACAAAATCATCAACAATATTCCCAGTGATATATTTCCCAGGTGAGTCAATTTTAAGTTCGGTTCCTAAGTCTCTATCAAGGAGAGTTATACATCGTTGGAAAGAACAAGCTAAGGGCTTTCAATCAAGCTATAAACGTTTTATGCAACAAAAGAAATGTGAAAGATAAATGCAACTGTACATGAAGAATACAAAATCATCAACAATATTGCCAGTGACATATTTCCTGGAAGAGTCAATTTTAAGTTCCTTCCCTAAGACTCTATCAATGAGAGTTATACATCGTTGGAAAGAACAAGCTAGGAGCTTTCAACCAAGCTATAAATGATTTATGCAACAAAAGAAATGTGAAAGTTAAATGCAACTGTATATGAAAAATACAAAATCATCAACAATATTGCCAGTGACATATTTCCTGAAAGAGTCAATTTTAAGTTCCTTTCCTAAGCCTCTATTAAGGAGAGTTATACATCGTTGGAAAGAACAAGCTAAGAGCTTCCACTCAAGCTATAAATGATTTATGCAATAAATGAAATGTGAAAGTTAAATGCAACTGTATATGAAAAATAAAAAATCATCAACAATATTGCCAGTGACATATTTCCTGGAAAAGTCAATTTTAAGTTCCTTCCCTAAGACTCTATCAATGAGAGTTATACATCGTTGGAAAGAACAAGCTAGGAGCTTTCAACCAAGCTATAAATAATTTATGCAACAAAAGAAATGTGAAAGATAAATGCAACTGTACATGAAGAATACAAAATCATCAACAATATTGCCAGTGACATATTTCCTGGAAGAGTCAATTTTAAGTTCCTTTCCTAAGCCTCTATCAATGAGAGTTATACATCGTTGGAAAGAACAAGCTAAGAGCTTCCAATCAAGCTGTAAGTCGTTGATGCAGCAAAAGAAATGTGAAAGTTAAGTGCAACTGTATATGAAAAATACAAAATCATCAACAATATTCCCAGTGACATATTTCCCAGGGGAGTCAATTTTAAGTTCCGTTCCTAAGTCCCTATCAAGGAGAGTTATACATCGTTGGAAAGAAAAAGCTAAGGGCTTTCAATCAAGCTATAAATGATTTATGCAACAAAAGAAATGTGAAAGTTAAACGCAACTGTATATGAAAAATACAAAATCATCAACAATATTGCCAGTGACATATTTCCTGAAAGAGTCAATTTTAAGTTCCTTTCCTAAGCCTCTATCAATGAGAGTTATACATCGTTGGAAAGAACAAGCTAAGAGCTTCCAATCAAGCTATAACTGATTTATGCAATAAAAGAAATGTGAAAGTTAAATGCAACTGTATATGAAAAATAAAAAATCATCAACAATATTGCCAGTGACATATTTCCTGGAAGAGTCAATTTTAAGTTCCTTCCCTAAGACACTATCAATGAGAGTTATACATCGTTGGAAAGAACAAGCTAAAAGCTTGTGAAAGTTAAATGCAACTGTATATGAAAAATACAAAATCATCAACAATATTGCCAGTGACATATTTCCTAGATGAGTCAATTTTAAGTTCCTTTCCTAAGCCTCTATCAATGAGAGTTATACGTCGTACGAAAGAACAAGCTAAGAGCTTTCAACGAAGCTGTAAGTCGTTTATGCAGCAAAACAAATGTGAAAGTTAAATGCAACTGTATATGAAAAATACATTTTCATCAACAATATTCCCAGTGACATATATCCCAGGTGAGTCAATTTTAAGTTCCGTTCCTAAGCCTCTATCAAGGAGAGTTATACATCGTTGGAAAGAACAAGCTAAGGGCTTTCAACCAAGCTAAGGGCTTTCAATCAAGCTATAAACGTTTTATGCAACAAAAGAAATGTGAAAGATAAGTGCAACTGTATATGAAAAATACAAAATCATCAACAATATTCCCAGTGACATGTTTCCCAGGGGAGTCAATTTTAAGTTCCGTTCCTAAGTCTCTATCAAGGAGAGTTATACATCGTTGGAAAGAAAAAGCTAAGGGCTTTCAATCAAGCTATAAATGATTTATGCAACAAAAGAAATGTGAAAGTTAAACGCAACTGTATATGAAATATACAAAATCATCAACAATATTGCCAGTGACATATTTCCTGAAAGAGTCAATTTTAAGTTCCTTTCCTAAGCCTCTATCAATGAGAGTTATACATCGTTGGAAAGAACAAGCTAAGAGCTTCCAATCAAGCTATAACTGATTTATGCAATAAAAGAAATGTGAAAGTTAAATGCAACTGTATATGAAAAATAAAAAATCATCAACAATATTGCCAGTGACATATTTCCTGGAAGAGTCAATTTTAAGTTCCTTCCCTAAGACACTATCAATGAGAGTTATACATCGTTGGAAAGAACAAGCTAAAAGCTTGTGAAAGTTAAATGCAACTGTATATGAAAAATACAAAATCATCAACAATATTGCCAGTGACATATTTCCTAGATGAGTCAATTTTAAGTTCCTTTCCTAAGCCTCTATCAATGAGAGTTATACGTCGTACGAAAGAACAAGCTAAGAGCTTTCAACGAAGCTGTAAGTCGTTTATGCAGCAGAACAAATGTGAAAGTTAAATGCAACTGTATATGAAAAATACATTTTCATCAACAATATTCCCAGTGACATATATCCCAGGTGAGTCAATTTTAAGTTCCGTTCCTAAGCCTCTATCAAGGAGAGTTATACATCGTTGGAAAGAACAAGCTAAGGGCTTTCAACCAAGCTATAAACGGTTTATGCAACAAAAGAAATGTGAAAGATAAATGCAACTGTACATGAAAAATACAAAATCATCAACAATATTCCCAGTGACATATTTCCTAAGTGTGTCAACTATAAGTTCCTTCCCTAAGCCTCTATCAATGAGAGTTATACATCGTTGGAAATAACAAGCTAGGAGCTTTCAACCATGCTGTAAATGATTTATGCAACAAAAGAAATGTGAAAGTTAAATGCAACTGTATATGAAAAATACAAAATCATCAACAATATTCCCAGTGACATATTTCCCAGGTGAGTCAATTTTAAGTTCCGTTCCTAAGTCTCTATCAAGGAGAGTTATACATCGTTGGAAAGAACAAGCTAAGGGCTTTCAATCAAGCTATAAACGTTTTATGCAACAAAAGAAATGTGAAAGATAAATGCAACTGTACATGAAGAATACAAAATCATCAACAATATTGCCAGTGACATATTTCCTGGAAGAGTCAATTTTAAGTTCCTTCCCTAAGACTCTATCAATGAGAGTTATACATCGTTGGAAAGAACAAGCTAGGAGCTTTCAATCAAACTATAAATGATTTATGCAACAAAAGAAATGTGAAAGTTAAATGCAACTGTATATGAAAAATACAAAATCATGAACAATATTGCCAGTGACATATTTCCTGAAAGAGTCAATTTTAAGTTCCTTTCCTAAGCCTCTATCAATGAGAGTTATACATCGTTGGAAAGAACAAGCTAAGAGCTTCCAGTCAAGCTATAAATGATTTATGCAATAAAAGAAATGTGAAAGTTAAATGCAACTGTATATGAAAAATAAAAAATCATCAACAATATTGCCAGTGACATATTTCCTGGAAGAGTCAATTTTAAGTTCCTTCCCTAAGACTTTATCAATGAGAGTTATACATCGTTGGAAAGAACAAGCTAAGAGCTTTCAACCAAGCTATAAATAATTTATGCAACAAAAGAAATGTGAAAGATAAATGCAACTGTACATGAAGAATACAAAATATCAACAATATTGCCAGTGACATATTTCCTGGAAGAGTCAATTTTAAGTTCCTTTCCTAAGCCTCTATCAATGAGAGTTATACATCGTTGGAAAGAACAAGCTAAGAGCTTCCAATCAAGCTGTAAGTCGTTGATGCAGCAAAAGAAATGTGAAAGTTAAGTGCAACTGTATATGAAAAATACAAAATCATCAACAATATTCCCAGTGACATATTTCCCAGGGGAGTCAATTTTAAGTTCCGTTCCTAAGTCTCTATCAAGGAGAGTTATACATCGTTGGAAAGAAAAAGCTAAGGGCTTTCAATCAAGCTATAAACGGTTTATGCAACAAAAGAAATGTGAAAGTTAAATGCAACTGTACATGAAAAATACAAAATCATCAACAATATTCCCAGTGACATATTTCCTATGTGTGTCAACTATAAGTTCCTTCCCTAAGCCTCTATGAATGAGAGTTATACATCGTTGGAAAGAACAAGCTAGGAGCTTTCAACCATGCTATAAATGATTTATGCAGCAAAAGAAATGTGAAAGTTAAATGCAACTGTATATGAAAAATAAAAAATCATCAACAATATTGCCAGTGACATATTTCCTGGAAGAGTCAATTTTAAGTTCCTTCCCTAAGACTCTATCAATGAGAGTTATACATCGTTGGAAATAACAAGCTAGGAGCTTTCAACCAAGCTATAAGTGATTTATGAAACAAAAGAAATGTGAAAGTTAAATGCAACTGTATGTGAAAAATACAGAATCATCAACAATATTGCCAGTGACATATTTCCTGGAAGAGTCAATTTTAAGTTCCTTCCCTAAGACTCTATCAATGAGAGTTATACATCGTTGGAAAGAACAAGCTAGGAGCTTTCAACCAAGCTATAAATGATTTATGCAACAAAAGAAATGTGAAAGTTAAATGCAACTGTATATGAAAAATACAAAATCATCAACAATATTGCCAGTGACATATTTCCTGAAAGAGTCAATTTTAAGTTCCTTTCCTAAGCCTCTATCAATGAGAGTTATACATCGTTGGAAAGAACAAGCTAAGAGCTTCCAATCAAGCTGTAAGTCGTTGATGCAGCAAAAGAAATGTGAAAGTTAAGTGCAACTGTATATGAAAAATACAAAATCATCAACAATATTCCCAGTGACATATTTCCCAGGGGAGTCAATTTTAAGTTCCGTTCCTAAGTCTCTATCAAGGAGAGTTATACATCGTTGGAAAGAAAAAGCTAGGAGCTTTCAACCATGCTATAAATGATTTATGCAGCAAAAGAAATGTGAAAGTTAAATGCAACTGTATATGAAAAATAAAAAATCATCAACAATATTGCCAGTGACATATTTCCTGGAAGAGTCAATTTTAAGTTCCTTCCCTAAGACTCTATCAATGAGAGTTATACATCGCTGGAAAGAACAAGCTAGGAGCTTTCAACCAAGCTATAAGTGATTTATGAAACAAAAGAAATGTGAAAGTTAAATGCAACTGTATGTGAAAAATACAGAATCATCAACAATATTGCCAGTGACATATTTCCTGGAAGAGTCAATTTTAAGTTCCTTCCCTAAGACTCTATCAATGAGAGTTATACATCGTTGGAAAGAACAAGCTAGGAGCTTTCAACCAAGCTATAAATGATTTATGCAACAAAAGAAATGTGAAAGTTAAATGCAACTGTATATGAAAAATACAAAATCATCAACAATATTGCCAGTGACATATTTCCTGAAAGAGTCAATTTTAAGTTCCTTTCCTAAGCCTCTATCAATGAGAGTTATACATCGTTGGAAAGAACAAGCTAAGAGCTTCCAATCAAGCTGTAAGTCGTTGATGCAGCAAAAGAAATGTGAAAGTTAAGTGCAACTGTATATGAAAAATACAAAATCATCAACAATATTCCCAGTGACATATTTCCCAGGGGAGTCAATTTTAAGTTCCGTTCCTAAGTCTCTATCAAGGAGAGTTATACATCGTTGGAAAGAAAAAGCCAAGGGCTTTCAATCAAGCTATAAATGATTTATGCAACAAAAGAAATGTGAAAGTTAAACGCAACTGTATATGAAAAATACAAAATCATCAACAATATTCCCAGTGACATATTTCCTAAGTGTGTCAACTATAAGTTCCTTCCCTAAGCCTCTATCAATGAGAGTTATACATCGTTGGAAATAACAAGCTAGGAGCTTTCAACCATGCTGTAAATGATTTATGCAACAAAAGAAATGTGAAAGTTAAATGCAACTGTATATGAAAAATACAAAATCATCAACAATATTCTCAGTGACATATTTCCCAGGTGAGTCAATTTTAAGTTCCGTTCCTAAGTCTCTATCAAGGAGAGTTATACATCGTTGGAAAGAACAAGCTAAGGGCTTTCAATAAAGCTATAAACGTTTTATGCAACAAAAGAAATGTGAAAGATAAATGCAACTGTACATGAAGAATACAAAATCATCAACAATATTGCCAGTGACATATTTCCTGGAAGAGTCAATTTTAAGTTCCTTCCCTAAGACTCTATCAATGAGAGTTATACATCGTTGGAAAGAACAAGCTAGGAGCTTTCAACCAAGCTATAAATGATTTATGCAACAAAAGAAATGTGAAAGTTAAATGCAACTGTATATGAAAAATACAAAATCATGAACAACATTGCCAGTGACATATTTCCTGAAAGAGTCAATTTTAAGTTCCTTTCCTAAGCCTCTATCAATGAGAGTTATACATCGTTGGAAAGAACAAGCTAGGAGCTTTCAACCAAGCTATAAATGATTTATGCAACAAAAGAAATGTGAAAGATAAATGCAACTGTATATGAAAAATACAAAATCATCAACAATATTCCCAGTGATATATTTCCCAGGTGAGTCAATTTTAAGTTCCGTTCCTAAGTCTCTATCAAGGAGAGTTATACATCGTTGGAAAGAACAAGCTAAGGGCTTTCAATCAAGCTATAAACGTTTTATGCAACAAAAGAAATGTGAAAGATAAATGCAACTGTACATGAAGAATACAAAATCATCAACAATATTGCCAGTGACATATTTCCTGGAAGAGTCAATTTTAAGTTCCTTCCCTAAGACTCTATCAATGAGAGTTATACATCGTTGGAAAGAACAAGCTAGGAGCTTTCAACCAAGCTATAAATGATTTATGCAACAAAAGAAATGTGAAAGTTAAATGCAACTGTATATGAAAAATACAAAATCATCAACAATATTGCCAGTGACATATTTGCTGAAAGAGTCAATTTTAAGTTCCTTTCCTAAGCCTCTATCAAGGAGAGTTATACATCGTTGGAAAGAACAAGCTAAGAGCTTCCACTCAAGCTATAAATGATTTATGCAATAAATGAAATGTGAAAGTTAAATGCAACTGTATGTGAAAAATAAAAAATCATCAACAATATTGCCAGTGACATATTTCCTGGAAGAGTCAATTTTAAGTTCCTTCCCTAAGACTCTATCAATGAGAGTTATACATCGTTGGAAAGAACAAGCTAGGAGCTTTCAACCAAGCTATAAATAATTTATGCAACAAAAGAAATGTGAAAGATAAATGCAACTGTACATGAAGAATACAAAATCATCAACAATATTGCCAGTGACATATTTCCTGGAAGAGTCAATTTTAAGTTCCTTTCCTAAGCCTCTATCAATGAGAGTTATACATCGTTGGAAAGAACAAGCTAAGAGCTTCCAATCAAGCTGTAAGTCGTTGATGCAGCAAAAGAAATGTGAAAGTTAAGTGCAACTGTATATGAAAAATACAAAATCATCAACAATATTCCCAGTGACATATTTCCTGGAAGAGTCAATTTTAAGTTCCTTCCCTAAGACACTATCAATGAGAGTTATACATCGTTGGAAAGAACAAGCTAAAAGCTTGTGAAAGTTAAATGCAACTGTATATGAAAAATACAAAATCATCAACAATATTGCCAGTGACATATTTCCTAGATGAGTCAATTTTAAGTTCCTTTCCTAAGCCTCTATCAATGAGAGTTATACGTCGTACGAAAGAACAAGCTAAGAGCTTTCAACGAAGCTGTAAGTCGTTTATGCAGCAAAACAAATGTGAAAGTTAAATGCAACTGTATATGAAAAATACATTTTCATCAACAATATTCCCAGTGACATATATCCCAGGTGAGTCAATTTTAAGTTCCGTTCCTAAGCCTCTATCAAGGAGAGTTATACATCGTTGGAAAGAACAAGCTAAGGGCTTTCAACCAAGCTATAAACGGTTTATGCAACAAAAGAAATGTGAAAGATAAATGCAACTGTACATGAAAAATACAAAATCATCAACAATATTCCCAGTGACATATTTCCTAAGTGTGTCAACTATAAGTTCCTTCCCTAAGCCTCTATCAATGAGAGTTATACATCGTTGGAAATAACAAGCTAGGAGCTTTCAACCATGCTGTAAATGATTTATGCAACAAAAGAAATGTGAAAGTTAAATGCAACTGTATATGAAAAATACAAAATCATCAACAATATTCCCAGTGACATATTTCCCAGGTGAGTCAATTTTAAGTTCCGTTCCTAAGTCTCTATCAAGGAGAGTTATACATCGTTGGAAAGAACAAGCTAAGGGCTTTCAATCAAGCTATAAACGTTTTATGCAACAAAAGAAATGTGAAAGATAAATGCAACTGTACATGAAGAATACAAAATCATCAACAATATTGCCAGTGACATATTTCCTGGAAGAGTCAATTTTAAGTTCCTTCCCTAAGACTCTATCAATGAGAGTTATACATCGTTGGAAAGAACAAGCTAGGAGCTTTCAACCAAGCTATAAATGATTTATGCAACAAAAGAAATGTGAAAGTTAAATGCAACTGTATATGAAAAATACAAAATCATGAACAATATTGCCAGTGACATATTTCCTGAAAGAGTCAATTTTAAGTTCCTTTCCTAAGCCTCTATCAATGAGAGTTATACATCGTTGGAAAGAACAAGCTAAGAGCTTCCAGTCAAGCTATAAATGATTTATGCAATAAAAGAAATGTGAAAGTTAAATGCAACTGTATATGAAAAATAAAAAATCATCAACAATATTGCCAGTGACATATTTCCTGGAAGAGTCAATTTTAAGTTCCTTCCCTAAGACTCTATCAATGAGAGTTATACATCGTTGGAAAGAACAAGCTAAGAGCTTTCAACCAAGCTATAAATAATTTATGCAACAAAAGAAATGTGAAAGATAAATGCAACTGTACATGAAGAATACAAAATATCAACAATATTGCCAGTGACATATTTCCGGGAAGAGTCAATTTTAAGTTCCTTTCCTAAGCCTCTATCAATGAGAGTTATACATCGTTGGAAAGAACAAGCTAAGAGCTTCCAATCAAGCTGTAAGTCGTTGATGCAGCAAAAGAAATGTGAAAGTTAAGTGCAACTGTATATGAAAAATACAAAATCATCAACAATATTCCCAGTGACATATTTCCCAGGGGAGTCAATTTTAAGTTCCGTTCCTAAGTCTCTATCAAGGAGAGTTATACATCGTTGGAAAGAAAAAGCTAAGGGCTTTCAATCAAGCTATTATGCAACAAAAGAAATGTGAAAGTTAAATGCAACTGTACATGAAAAATACAAAATCATCAACAATATTCCCAGTGACATATTTCCTATGTGTGTCAACTATAAGTTCCTTCCCTAAGCCTCTATGAATGAGAGTTATACATCGCTGGAAAGAACAAGCTAGGAGCTTTCAACCAAGCTATAAGTGATTTATGAAACAAAAGAAATGTGAAAGTTAAATGCAACTGTATGTGAAAAATACAGAATCATCAACAATATTGCCAGTGACATATTTCCTGGAAGAGTCAATTTTAAGTTCCTTCCCTAAGACTCTATCAATGAGAGTTATACATAGTTGGAAAGAACAAGCTAAGAGCTTTCAACCAAGCTATAAATAATTTATGCAGCAAAAGAAATGTGAAAGATAAATGCAACTGTACATGAAGACTACAAAATCATCAACAATATTGCCAGTGACATATTTCCTGAAAGAGTCAATTTTAAGTTCCTTCCCTAAGACTCTATCAACGAGAGTTATACATCGTTGGAAAGAACAAGCTAAGAGCTTCCAATCAAGCTGTAAGTCGTTGATGCAGCAAAAGAAATGTGAAAGTTAAGTGCAACTGTATATGAAAAATACAAAATCATCAACAATATTCCCAGTGAAATATTTCCCAGGGGAGTCAATTTTAAGTTCCGTTCCTAAGCCTCTATCAAGGAGAGTTATACATCGTTGGAAAGAAAAAGCTAAGGGCTTTCAATCAAGCTATAAACGGTTTATGCAACAAAAGAAATGTGAAAGTTAAATGCAACTGTACATGAAAAATACAAAATCATCAACAATATTCCCAGTGACATATTTCCTATGTGTGTCAACTATAAGTTCCTTCCCTAAGACTCTATCAATGAGAGTTATACATCGTTGGAAAGAACAAGCTAGGAGCTTTCAACCAAGCTATAAATGATTTATGCAACAAAAGAAATGTGAAAGTTAAACGCAACTGTATATGAAAAATACAAAATCATCAACAATATTGCCAGTGACATATTTCCTGAAAGAGTCAATTTTAAGTTCCTTTCCTAAGCCTCTATCAATGAGAGTTATACATCGTTGGAAAGAACAAGCTAGGAGCTTTCAACCAAGCTATAAATGATTTATGCAACAAAAGAAATGTGAAAGATAAATGCAACTGTATATGAAAAATACAAAATCATCAACAATATTCCCAGTGATATATTTCCCAGGTGAGTCAATTTTAAGTTCCGTTCCTAAGCCTCTATCAATGAGAGTTATACATCGTTGGAAAGAACAAGCTAGGAGCTTTCAATCAAGCTATAAACGTTTTATGCAACAAAAGAAATGTGAAAGATAAATGCAACTGAAATGTGAATGTGAAAGTTAAATGCAACTGTATATGAAGAATACAAAATCATCAACAATATTGCCAGTGACATATTTCCTGGAAGAGTCAATTTTAAGTTCCTTCCCTAAGACTCTATCAATGAGAGTTATACATCGTTGGAAAGAACAAGCTAGGAGCTTTCAACCAAGCTATAAATGATTTATGCAACAAAAGAAATGTGAAAGTTAAATGCAACTGTATATGAAAAATACAAAATCATCAACAATATTGCCAGTGACATATTTCCTGAAAGAGTCAATTTTAAGTTCCTTTCCTAAGCCTCTATCAAGGAGAGTTATACATCGTTGGAAAGAACAAGCTAAGAGCTTCCACTCAAGCTATAAATGATTTATGCAATAAATGAAATGTGAAAGTTAAATGCAACTGTATATGAAAAATAAAAAATCATCAACAATATTGCCAGTGACATATTTCCTGGAAGAGTCAATTTTAAGTTCCTTCCCTAAGACTCTATCAATGAGAGTTATACATCGTTGGAAAGAACAAGCTAGGAGCTTTCAACCAAGCTATAAATAATTTATGCAACAAAAGAAATGTGAAAGATAAATGCAACTGTACATGAAGAATACAAAATCATCAACAATATTGCCAGTGACATATTTCCTGGAAGAGTCAATTTTAAGTTCCTTTCCTAAGCCTCTATCAATGAGAGTTATACATCGTTGGAAAGAACAAGCTAAGAGCTTCCAATCAAGCTGTAAGTCGTTGATGCAGCAAAAGAAATGTGAAAGTTAAGTGCAACTGTATATGAAAAATACAAAATCATCAACAATATTCCCAGTGACATATTTCCCAGGGGAGTCAATTTTAAGTTCCGTTCCTAAGTCTCTATCAAGGAGAGTTATACATCGTTGGAAAGAAAAAGCTAAGGGCTTTCAATCAAGCTATAAACGGTTTATGCAACAAAAGAAATGTGAAAGTTAAATGCAACTGTACATGAAAAATACAAAATCATCAACAATATTCCCAGTGACATATTTCCTAAGTGTGTCAACTATAAGTTCCTTCCCTAAGCCTCTATCAATGAGAGTTATACATCGTTGGAAAGAACAAGCTAGGAGCTTTCAACCATGCTATAAATGATTTATGCAACAAAAGAAATGTGAAAGTTAAATGCAACTGTATATGAAAAATAAAAAATCATCAACAATATTGCCAGTGACATATTTCCTGGAAGAGTCAATTTTAAGTTCCTTCCCTAAGACTCTATCAATGAGAGCTATACATCGTTGGAAAGAACAAGCTAGGAGCTTTCAACCAAGCTATAAATGATTTATGCAACAAAACAAATGTGAAAGTTAAACGCAACTGTATATGAAAAATACAAAATCATCAACAATATTGCCAGTGACATATTTCCTGAAAGAGTCAATTTTAAGTTCCTTTCCTAAGCCTCTATCAATGAGAGTTATACATCGTTGGAAAGAACAAGCTAAGAGCTTCCAATCAAGCTATAACTGATTTATGCAATAAAAGAAATGTGAAAGTTAAATGCAACTGTATATGAAAAATAAAAAATCATCAACAATATTGCCAGTGACATATTTCCTGGAAGAGTCAATTTTAAGTTCCTTCCCTAAGACACTATCAATGAGAGTTATACATCGTTGGAAAGAACAAGCTAAAAGCTTCCAATCAAGCTATAACTGATTTATGCAATAAAAGAAATGTGAAAGTTAAATGCAACTGTATATGAAAAATACAAAATCATCAACAATATTGCCAGTGACATATTTCCTATATGAGTCAATTTTAAGTTACTTTCCTAAGCCTCTATCAATGAGAGTTATACGTCGTACGAAAGAAAAAGCTAAGAGCTTTCAACGAAGCTGTAAGTCGTTTATGCAGCAAAACAAATGTGAAAGTTAAATGCAACTGTATATGAAAAATACATTTTCATCAACAATATTCCCAGTGACATATATCCCAGGTGAGTCAATTTTAAGTTCCGTTCCTAAGCCTCTATCAAGGAGAGTTATACATCGTTGGAAAGAACAAGCTAGGAGCTTTCAACCATGCTGTAAATGATTTATGCAACAAAAGAAATGTGAAAGTTAAATGCAACTGTATATGAAAAATACAAAATCATCAACAATATTGCCAGTAACATATTTCCTAGATGAGTCAAGTTTAAGTTCCTTACCTAAATCTCTTTCAACGAGAGCTTTACATAGCTGGAAAGAACAGGCAAAGAGCTTTCAATGAAGCTATAAATGATTTATGCAGCAAAAGGAATGTGAAAGTTAAATGCAACTGTATATGAAAAATACAAAATCATCAACAATATTGCCAGTAACATATTTCCTAGATGAGTCAAGTTTAAGTTCCTTACCTAAATCTCTTTCAACGAGAGCTTTACATAGCTGGAAAGAACAGGCAAAGAGCTTTCAATGAAGCTATAAATGATTTATGCAGCAAAAGGAATGTGAAAGTTAAATGCAACTGTATATGAAAAATACAAAATCATCAACAATATTCCCAGTGACATATTTCCCAGGTGAGTCAATTTTAAGTTCCGTTCCTAAGCCTCTATCAACGATACTTATACATCGTTCGCAAGAACAGTCTAAGAGCTTTCAATCAAGCTATAAATGGTTTATGCAACAATAGAAATGTGAAAGTTAAGTGCAACTGTATATGAAAAATACTAAATCATCAACAATATTCCCAGTGACATATTTCCTAGATTAGTCAATTTTCAGTTTCTTTCCTAAGCCTCTATCAGCGAGGGTTATCTTCGTTGGAAAGAACAAAATAAGGGATTTCAACTAAGCTATACACGGTATATGCAGCGAAAAAATGTGAGAGTTAAATACAACTGTATATGAAAAATACAGGGTCATCAACAATATTCCTCGTGACATAATTCCGAGATCCGTCAATTTTAAGTTCCTTTCCTAAGCTTCTATCAACCACAGTTATACATCGTTGGAAAGAACAAAATAAGGGTTTTCAATCACACTATAAATAGTTTTTGCAGCAAAAGAAATGTGAAAGCTAAATGCAACTGTATATGAAAAATACAGAATCATCAACAATATTCCCAGTGACATATTTCCTAAGTGTGTCAATTATAAGTTCCTTCCCTAAGCCTCTATCAATTAGAGTTATACATCTTTAGAAAGAACAAGCTAGGAGCTTTCAACCAAGCTATAAATGATTTATGCAGCAAAAGAAATGTGAAAGTTAAATGCAACTGTATATGAAAAATACAAAATCATCAACAATATTGCCAGTAACATATTACCTAGATGAGTCAATTTTAAGTTCCTTTCCTAAGCCTCTATCAGTGAGAGTTATACATCGTTGGAAAGAAAAAGCTAGGAGCTTTCAATCAAGCTATAACTGATTTATGCAGTAAAAGAAATGTGAAAGTTAAATGCAACTGTATATGAAAAATAAAAAATCATCAACAATATTGCCAGTGACATATTTCCTGGAAGAGTCAATTTTAAGTTCCTTTCCTAAGCTTCTATCACTGAGAGTTATACGTCGTTGGAAAGAACAAGCTAAGAGCTTTCAATCAAGCTATAAAAGATTTATGCAACAAAAGAAATGTGAAAGTTAAATGCAACTGTATATGAAAATTACAGATTCATCAACAATATTGCCAGTGACATATTTCCTAGATGAGTCAATTTTAAGTTCCTTTCCTAAGCCTCTAGCAATGAGAGTTATACGTCGTACGAAAGAACAAGCTAAGAGCTTTCAACCAAGCTGTAAGTCGTTTATGCAGCAAAAGAAATGTGAAAGTTAAATGCAACTGTATATGAAAAATACAAAATCATCAACAATATTCCCAGTGACATATTTCCCAGGTGAGTCAATTTTAAGTTCCTTTCCTAAGCCTCTATCAATGAGGGTTATACATCGTTTGAAAGAACATGCTAAGGGCTTTCAACTAAGCTATAAACGGTTTATGCAGCAAAAGAAATGTGAAAGTTAAATGCAACTGTACATGAAAAATACAAAATCATCAACAATATTCCCAATGACATATTTTCTAAGTGAGTCAATTATAAGTTCCTTCCCTAAGACTTTATCAACGAGGGTTATACATCGTTGGAAAGAACAAGCTAAGGGCTTTCAATCAAGCTATGAACGGTTTATGCAACAAAAGAAATGTGAAAGATAAATGCAACTGTACATGAAAAATACAAAATCATCAACAATATTCCCAGTGACATATTTCCTAAGTGAGTCAATTATATGATCCTTCCCTAAGCCTCTATCAACGAGAGTTATACATCGTTCGAAAGAACAAAATAAGAGCTTCCAATCACGTTATAGAAGGTATATGCAGCGAAAAAAAGTTGAAAATTAAATACAAGTGTATATACGTCGTTGGAAAGAACAAGCTAAGAGCTTTCAATCAAGCTATAAAAGATTTATGCAACAAAAGAAATGTGAAAGTTAAATGCAACTGTATATGAAAATTACAGATTCATCAACAATATTGCCAGTGACATATTTCCTAGATGAGTCAATTTTAAGTTCCTTTCCTAAACCTCTTTAAACCTGAGTTTTACATCATTGGAGAGAGCAAGCTAAGAGCTTTCAAATAAGCTATAAACGGTTTATGCAGCAAAACAAAAGTGAAAGTTAAATGTAATTGTATATGAAAAATACAAAATCATCAACAATATTCCCAGTGACATATTTCCTAGATTAGTCAATTTTAAGTTCCTTTCCTAAGCCTCTATCAGCGAGGGTTATCTTCGTTGGAAAGAACAAAATAAGGGATTTCAACTAAGCTATACACGGTATATGCAGCGGAAAAAATGTGAGAGTTAAATACAACTGCATATGAAAAATACAGAGTCATCAACAATATTCCTCGTGACATAATTCCGAGATCCGTCAATTTTAAGTTCCTTTCCTAAGCTTCTATCAACCACAGTTATACATCGTTGGAAAGAACAAAGTAAGGGCTTTCAATCACAATATAAATAGTTTTTCCAGCAAAAGAAATGTGAAAGTTAAACGCAACTGTATATGAAAAATACAGAATCATCAACAATATTCCCAGTGACATATTTCCTAAGTTTGTCAATTATAAGTTCCTTCCCTAAGCCTCTAACAATGAGGGTTATACATCGTTGGAAAGAACGAGCTAGGAGTTTTCAATCGAGCTATAAATGATTTATGCAACAAAAGAAATGTGAAAGTTAAATGCAACTGTATATGAAAAACACAAAATCATCAACAATATTGCCAGTGACATATTTCCTAAGTGTGTCAATTATAAGTTCCTTCCCTAAGCCTCTATCAATGAGAGTTATACATCGTTAGAAAGAACAAGCTAGGAGCTTTCGACCAAGCTATAAATGATTTATGCAACAAAAGAAATGTGAAGGTTAAATGCAACTGTATATGAAAAATACAAAATCATCAACAATATTGCCAGTGACATATTTTCCAGGTGAGTCAATTTTAAGTTCCTTTCCTAAGCCTCTATCAATGAGAGTTATACATCGCTGGAGAGGACAAGCTAAGAGCTTTCAATCAAGCTGTAAGTCGTTTATGCGGCAAAAGAAATGTGAAAGTTAAATGCAACTGTACAGGAAAAATACAAAATCATCAACAATATTGCCAGTGACATATTTCCTAAGTGTGTCGATTATAAGTTCCTTCCCTAAGCCTCTATGAAGGAGAGTTATACATCGTTGGAAAGAACAAGCTAAGAGCTTTCAACCAAGCTATAAATGATTTATGCAGCAAAAGAAATGTGCAAGTTAAATGCAACTGTATATGAAAAACACAAAATCATCAACAATATTGCCAGTGACATATTTCCTAAGTGTGTCAATTATAAGTTCCTTCCATAAGCCTCTATCAATGAGAGTTATACATCGCTGAAAAGAACAAGCTAAGAGATATAAAGCAAGCTATAAACAGTTTATGCAGCGAAAAAAATGTGAAAGTTAAATAAAACTGTATATGAAAAATACAGATTCATCAACAGTATTCCCAGTGACATATTTCCTAGATGAGTCAATTTTAAGTTCCTTTCCTAAGCCTCTTTCAACGAGAGTTTTACATCGTTGGAAAGAATAAGGTAAGAGCTTTCAATCAAGCTGTAAATAGTTTATGCAGAGAAAAAATGTGAAAATTAAATGCAACTGTATATGAAAAATACAGAATCATCAACAATATTCCCAGAGACTTGTTTCCTAGATCAGGCAATTTTAAGTTGCTTTTTCTAAGCATCTATCTACGAGAATTGTATATCGTTGGAAAGAACGAAATAAGAGCTTTCAATCACGTTACAAATGGTTTATGCACCAAAAGAAATGTGAAAGTTAAATGCAACTGTATATGAAAATTACAGATTCATCAACAATATTCCCGTTGATAATATTCCTAGATTAGTCACTTTTAAATTCCTTTCCTAAGCCTCTATCAACGAGAGTTATACGTCGTTGGAAAGACCAGTCTAAGAGCTTTCAACCAAACGATAAATGGTTTATGCACGAAAAGAAATGTGAAAGTTAAATTCAACTGCATATGGAAAATACATAATCATAGGTATATGAAAATTACAGATTAACCAACAATATATATGACATATTTCCTAGATGAGTCAATTTTAAGTTCCTTTCCTAAGCTTCTATCAATGAGATTTGTACATCGTTGGAAAGCAAATATAAATGCTTTCGATCACGCTATAAACGGTTTATGCAGCAAAAAAATGTGAAAGTTAAATGCAATTGTATATGAAAAATACAGAATCAACAACAATATTCCCAGTGACATATTTCCTAGATTTTAAGTTCCCTTTCTAAACCTCTTTCAACCTGAGTTTTACATCGTTGGAAATACCAAGCTAAGAGTTTTCAATTAAGCTATAAACGGTTTATGCAACAAAACAAATGTGAAAAATACAGTATCATCAAAAATATTGCCAGTGACATATCTCCTAAGTGTGTCAATTATAAGTTCCTTCCCTAAGCCTCTATCAATGAGAGTTATACATAGTTGGAAAGAACAAGCTAGGAGCTTTCAACCAAGCTATAAATGATCTATGCAACAAAAGAAATGTGAAAGTTAAATGCAACTGTATATGAAAATTACAGATTCATCAACAATATTGCCAGTGACATATTTCCGAGATCGGTCAATTTTAAGTTCCTTTCCTAAGCCTCTATCAACCAGAGTTATACATCGTTGGAAAGAACAAAATAAGTGCTTACGATCACGCTATAAACGGCAAAAGAAATGTGAAAGTTAAATGAAATTGTGTATGAAAAATACAGAATCACCAACAATATTCCCAGTGACATATTTCCTAGATTTTAAGTTCCCTTTCTAAACCTCTTTCAACCTGAGTTTTACATCGTTGGAAATACCAAGCTAAGAGTTTTCAATTAAGCTATAAACGGTTTATGCAACAAAACAAATGTGAAAAATACAGTATCATCAAAAATATTGCCAGTGACATATCTCCTAAGTGTGTCAATTATAAGTTCCTTCCCTAAGCCTCTATCAATGAGAGTTATACATAGTTGGAAAGAACAAGCTAGGAGCTTTCAACCAAGCTATAAATGATCTATGCAACAAAAGAAATGTGAAAGTTAAATGCAACTGTATATGAAAATTACAGATTCATCAACAATATTGCCAGTGACATATTTCCTAGATGAGTCAATTTTAAGTTCCTTTCCTAAGCCTCTAGCAATGAGAGTTATACATCGTTGGAAAGAACAAGCTAAGAGCTTTCAACCAAGCTGTAAATGGTTTCTGCAGCAAAAGAAATGTGAGAGTTAAATGCAACTGTATATGAAAAATACAGAATCACCAACAATATTGTCAGTGACATATTTCCTAGATGAATCAATTTTAAGTTCCGTTCCTAAGTCTCTACCAACGAGATTTATACATCGTTGGAAAGACAAGGCTAAGATCTTTCAACCAAGCTATAAATGATTTATGCAGCAAAAGAAATGTGAAAGTTAAATGCAACTGTACAGGAAAAATACAAAATAATCAACAATATTGCCAGTGACATATTTCCTAAGTGTGTCGATTATAAGTTCCTTCCCTAAGCCTCTATCAATGAGATTTATACATCGTTGGAAAGAACGAGCTAGGAGCTTTCAACCAAGCTGTAAATGATTTATGCAACGAAAGAAATGTGCAAGTTAAATGCAACTGTATATGAAAAATACAGAATCATCAACAATATTCCCAGTGACATATTTCCTAAGTGTGTCAATTATAAGTTCCTTCCCTAAGCCTCTAACAATGAGAGTTATACATCATTGGAAAGAACAAGCTAGGAGCTTTCATTCAAGCTATAAATTATTTATGCAACAAAAAAAATGTGAAAGTTAAATGCAACTGTATATGAAAAACACAAAATCATCTACAATATTGCCAGTGACATATTTCCTAAGTGTGTCAATTATAAGTTCCTTCCCTAAGCTTCTATCAATGAGAGTTATACATAGTTGGAAAGAACAAGCTAGGAGCTTTCATTCAAGCTATAAATGATCTATGCAGCAAAAGAAATGTGAAAGTTAAATGCAACTGTATATGAAAAATACAGAATCATCAACAATATTCCCAGTGACATATTTCCTAAGTTTGTCAATTATAAGTTCCTTCCCTAAGCCTCTATCAATGAGAGTTATACATCGCTGAAAAGAACAAGCTAAGAGATTTAAAGCAAGCTATAAACAGTTTATGCAGCGAAAAAAATGTGAAACTTAAATAAAACTGTATATGAAAAATACAGATTCATCAACAGTATTCCCAGTGACATATTTCCTATATGAGTCAATTTTAAGTTCCTTCCCTAAGCCTCTATCAATGAAAGTTATACATCGCTGAAAAGAACAAGCTAAGAGATTTAAAGCAAGCTATAAACAGTTTATGCAGAGAAAAAATGTGAAAATTAAATGCAACTGTATATGAAAAATACAGAATCATCAACAATATTCCCAGAGACTTGTTTCCTAGATCAGGCAATTTTAAGTTCCTTCCCTAAGCCTCTATCAATGAAAGTTATACATCGTTGGAAAGAACAACCTAAGACCTTTCAATTAAACTATAAACGGTTTATGCAACAAAACAAATGTGAAAGCTGAATGCAACTGTATATGAAAAATACAGAATCACCAACAATATTGTCAGTGACATATTTCCTAGATGAATCAATTTTAAGTTCCGTTCCTAAGTCTCTACCAACGAGATTTATACATCGTTGGAAAGACCAAGCTAAGATCTTTCACCAAGCTATAAACGGTTTATGCAGCAAAAGAAATGTGAAAGTTAAATGCAACTGTACATGAAAAATACAAAATCATCAACAATATTCCCAGTAACATAATTCCTAAGTGAGTCAATTATAAGTTCCTTCCCTAAGCTTCTATCAACGAGAGTTATACATCGTTGGAAAGACCAGTCTAATAGCTTTCAACCAAACTATAAATGGTTTATGCAGGAAAAGAAATGTGAAAGTTAAATGCAACTGCATATGGAAAATACATAATCATAGGTATATGAAAATTACAGATTCACCAACAATATTGCCAGTGACATATTTCCTAGATGAGTCAATTTTAAGTTCCTTTCATAAGCCTCTATCAATGAGATTTATACATCGTTGGAAAGAACAAGCTAAGAGTTTTCAACCAAGCTATAAATGGTTTATGCAGCAAAAGAAATGTGAAAGATAAATGCAACTGTATATGAAAAATACACAATCATCAACAATACTCCCAGTGACATATTTCCCAGGTTAGTCAATTTTAAGTTCCTTTCCTAAGCCTCTATGAAGGAGAGTTATACATCGTTGGAAAGAACAAGCTAAGAGCTTTCAACCAAGCTGTAAATGGTTTCTGCAGCAAAAGAAATGTGCAAGTTAAATGCAACTGTATATGAAAAACACAAAATCATCAACAATATTGCCAGTGACATATTTCCTAAGTGTGTCAATTATAATTTCCTTTCCTAAGCCTATTTCAACGAGAGTTTTACATCGTTGGAAAGAATAAGCTAAGAGCTTTCAATCAAGCTGTAAATAGTTTATGCAGAGAAAAAATGTGAAAATTAAATGCAACTGTATATGAAAAATACAGATTCATCAAAAATATTCCCGGAGACTTGTTTCCTAGATCAGGCAATTTTAAGTTGCTTTCCTAAGCATCTATCTACGAGAGTTGTATATCGTTGGAAAGAACGAAATAAGAGCTTTCAATCACGTTACAAATGGTTTATGCACCAAAAGAAATGTGAAATTTAAATGCAACTGTATATGGAAATTACAGATTCATCAAAAATATTCCTAGTAACATATTTCCTAGATGAGTCAATTTTAAGTTCCTTTCCTAAACCTTTTTAAACCTTAGCTTTACATCGTTGGAGAGAGCAAGCTAAGAGCATTCAATTAAGCTATAAACGGTTTATGCAACAAAACAAATGTGAAAGTTAAATGTAACTGTATATGAAAAATACAGAGTCATCAACAATATTCCTCGTGACATAATTCCGAGATCCGTCAATTTTAAGTTCCTTTCCTAAGCTTCTATCAACCACAGTTATACATCGTTGGAAAGAACAAAATAAGGGCTTTCAATCACACTATAAATAGTTTTTGCAGCAAAAGAAATGTGAAAGTTAAATGCAACTGTATATGAAAATTACAGAATCATCAACAATATTCCCAGTGACATATTTCCTAAGTGTGTCAATTATAAGTTCCTTCCCTAAGCTTCTAACAATGAGAGTTATACATCTTTGGAAAGAACAAGCTAGGAGCTTTCATTCAAGCTATAAATTATTTATGCAACAAAAGAACTGTGAAAGTTAAATGCAACTGTATATGAAAAACACATAAATGCAGCTGTATATGAAAAATACAGAATCACCAACAATATTGTCAGTGACATATTTCCTAGATGAATCAATTTTATGTTCCGTTCCTAAGTCTCTACCAACGAGATTTATACATCGTTGGAAAGACCAAGCTAAGATCTTTCAACCAATCAATAAATGGTTTATGCAGCAAGAAAAAAATGTGAAAGTTATATGCCACTGTATATGAAAAATACAGATTCATCAACAGTATTCCCAGTGACATATTTCCTATAGGAGTCAATTTTAAGTTTCTTTCCTAAGCCTCTATCAATGAGCGTTATACATCGTTGGAGAGAACAAGCTAAAAGCTTTCAACCAAGCTATAAATGGTTTATGCAGCAAAAGAAATGTGAAAGTTAAATGCAACTGTACATGAAAAATACAAAATCATCAACAATATTGCCAGTGACATATTTCCTAAGTGTGTCGATTATAAGTTCCTTCCCTAATCCTCTATCAATGAGAGTTATGCATCGTTGGAAAGAACACGCTAGGAGCTTTCATCCAAGCTATAAATGATTTACGCAACAAAAGAAATGTGCAAGTTAAATGCAACTGTATATGAAAAACACAAAATCATCAACAATATTGCCAGTGACATATTTCCTAAGTGTGTCAATTATAATTTCCTTCCCTAAGCCTCTATCAATGAGAGTTATACATCGCTGAAGAGAACAAGCTAAGAGATTTAAAGCAAGCTATAAACAGTTTATGCAGCGAAAAAAATGTGAAAGTTAAATAAAACTGTATATGAAAAATACAGATTCATCAACAGTATTCCCAGTGACATATTTCCTAGATGAGTCAATTTTAAGTTCCTTTTCTAAGCCTCTTTCAACGAGAGTTTTACATCGTTGGAAAGAATAAGATAAGCGCTTTCAATCAAGCTGTAAATAGCTTATGCAGAGAAAAAATGTGAAAATTAAATGCAACTGTATATGAAAAATTCAGAATCATCAACAATATTCCCGGAGACTTGTTTCGTAGATCAGGCAATTTTAAGTTGCTTTCCTAAGCATTTATCTACGAGAGTTGTATATCGTTGGAAAGAACGAAATAAGAGCTTTCAATCACGTTACAAATGGTTTATGCACCAAAAGAAATGTGAAATTTAAATGCAACTGTATATGGAAATTACAGATTCATCAACAATATTCCCGTTGATAATATTCCTAGATCAGCCACTTTTAAATTCCTTTCCTAAGCTTCTATCAATGAGATTTGTACATCGTTGGAAAGTAAAAAATAAATGCTTTCGATCACGCTATAAACAGTTTATGCAGCAAAAAAATGTGAAAGTTAAATGCAATTGTATATGAAAAATACGGAATCAACAACAATATTCCTGGTAACATATTTCCAAGATCGGTCAATTTTAAGTTCCTTTCCTAAGCCTCTATCAACCAGAGTTATACATTGTTGGAAAGAACAAAATAAGTGCTTTCGATCACGCTATAAACGCCAAAAGAAATGTGAAAGTTAAATGCAATAGTATATGAAAAATACAGAATCACCAACAATATTCCCAGTGACATATTTCCTAGATTTTAAGTTCCCTTTCTAAACCCCTTTCAACCTGAGTTTTACATCGTTGGAAATAACAAGCTAAGAGTTTTCAATTAAGCTATAAACGGTTTATGCAACAAAACAAATGTGAAAAATACAGTATCATCAACAATATTCCCAGTGTCATATTTCCTAGATGAGTCAATTTTAAGTTCCTTTCCTAAAGCTCTTTCAACCTAAGTTTTACATCGTTGGAAGGAACAACCTAAGACCTTTCAATTAAACTATAAACGGTTTATGCAACAAAACAAATGTGAAAGCTAAATGCAACTGTATATGAAAAATACAGAATCATCAACAATATTCCTAGTAACATATTTCCTAGATGAGTCAATTTTAAGTTCCTTTCCTAAACCTCTTTAAACCTTAGCTTTACATCGTTGGAGAGAGCAAGCTAAGAGCTTTCAATTAAGCTATAAACGGTTTATGCGACAAAACAAATGTGAAAGTTAAATGTAACTGTATATGAAAAATACAGAGTCATCAACAATATTCCTCGTGACATAATTCCGAGTTCCGTCAATTTTAAGTTCCTTTCCTAAGCTTCTATCAACCACAGTTATACATCGTTGGAAAGAACAAAATAAGGGCTTTCAATCACACTATAAATAGTTTTTGCAGCAAAAGAAATGTGAAAGTTAAATGCAACTGTATATGAAAAATACAGAATCATCAACAATATTCCCAGTGACATATTTCCTAAGTGTGTCGATTATAAGTTCCTTCCCTAAGCGTCTATCAATGAGAGTTATACATCGTTGGAAAGAACAAGCTAGGAGCTTTCAATCAAGCTATAAATTATTTATGCAAAAAAAGAAATATGAAAGTTAAATGCAACTGTATATGAAAAACACAAAATCATCAACAATATTGCCAGTGACATATTTCCTAAGTGTGTCAACTATAAGTTCCTTCCCTAAGCCTCTATCAATGAGAGTTATACATAGTTGGAAAGAACAAGCTAGGACCTTTCAACCAAGCTATAAATGATCTATGCAACAAAAGGAATGTGAAAGTTAAATGCAACTGTATATGAAAAATAAAAAATCATCAACAATATTGCCAGTGACATATTTCCTGGAAGAGTCAATTTTAGGTTCCTTTCCTAAGCTTCTATCAATGAGAGTTATACATCGCTGGAAAGAACAAGCTAAGAGCTTTCAACCAAGCTATAAACGATTTATGCAACAAAAGAAATGTGAAAGCTAAATGCAACTGTATATGAAAAATACAGAATCATCAAAAATATTCCTAGTAACATATCTCCTAGATGAGTCTTTTTAAAGTTCCTTTCCTAAACCTCTTTAAACCTTAGCTTTACATCGTTGGAGAGAGCAAGCTAAGAGCATTCAATTAAGCTATAAACGGTTTATGCAACAAAACAAATGTAAAAAATACAGTATCATCAACAATATTCCCAGTGTCATATTGCCTAGATGAGTCAATTTTAAGTTCCTTTCCTAAAGCTCTTTGAACCTAAGTTTTACATCGTTGGAAAGAACAACCTAAGACCTTTCAATTAAACTATAAACGGTTTATGCAACAAAACAAATGTGAAAGCTAAATGCAACTGTATATGAAAAATACAGAATCATCAAAAATATTCCTAGTAACATATTTCCTAGATGAGTCAATTTTAAGTTCCTTTCCTAAACCTCTTTAAACCTTAACTTTACATCGTTGGAGAGAGCAAGCTAAGAGCATTCAATTAAGCTATAAACGGTTTATGCAACAAAACAAATGTGAAAGTTAAATGTAACTGTATATGAAAAATACAGAGTTATCAACAATATTCCTCGTGACATAATTCCAAGATCCGTCAATTTTAAGTTTATTTCCTAAGCTTCTATCAACCACAGTTATACATCGTTGGAAAGAACAAAATAAGGGCTTTCAATCACACTATAAATAGTTTTTGCAGCAAAAGAAATGTGAAAGTTAAATGCAACTGTATATGAAGAATACAGAATCATCAACAATATTCCCAGTGACATATTTCCTAAGTGTGTCAATTATAAGTTCCTTCCCTAAGCCTCTAACAATGACAGTTATACATCGTTGGAAAGAACAAGCTAGGAGCTTTCATTCAAGCTATAAATGATTTATGCAACAAAAGAAATGTGAAAGTTAAATGCAACTGTATATGAAAAACACAAAATCATCTACAATATTGCCAGTGACATATTTCCTAAGTGTGTCAATTATAAGTTCCTTCCCTAAGCTTCTATCAATGAGAGTTATACATAGTTGGAAAGAACAAGCTAGGAGCTTTCATTCAAGCTATAAATGATCTATGCAACAAAAGTAATGTGAAAGTTATATGCCACTGTATATGAAAAATACAGATTCATCAACAGTATTCCCAGTGACATATTTCCTATAGGAGTCAATTTTAAGTTTCTTTCCTAAGCCTCTATCAATGAGCGTTATACATCGTTGGAGAGAACAAGCTAAAAGCTTTCAACCAAGCTATAAATGGTTTATGCAGCAAAAGAAATGTGAAAGTTAAATGCAACTGTACATGAAAAATACAAAATCATCAACAATATTGCCAGTGACATATTTCCTAAGTGTGTCGATTATAAGTTCCTTCCCTAAGCCTCTATCAATGAGATTTATACATCGTTGGAAAGAACAAGCTAAGAGTTTCAACCAAGCTATAAATGGTTTATGCAGCAAAAGAAATGTGAAAGTTAAATGCAACTGCATATGAAAAATACACAATCATCAACAATACTCCCAGTGATATATTTCTCAGGTGAGTCAATTTTAAGTTCCTGTCCTAAGCCTCTATGAAGGAGAGTTGTACATCGTTGGAAAGAACAAGCTAAGAGCTTTCAACCAAGCTATAAATGGTTTCTGAAGCAAAAGAAATGTGAAAGTTAAATGCAGCTGTATATGAAAAATACAGAATCACCAACAGTATTGTCAGTGACATATTTCCTAGATGAATCAATTTTAAGTTCCGTTCCTAAGTCTCTACCAACGAGATTTATACATCGTTGGAAAGACCAAGCTAAGATCTTTCAACCAATCAATAAATGGTTTATGCAGCAAGAAAAAAATGTGAAAGTTATATGCCACTGTATATGAAAAATACAGATTCATCAACAGTATTCCCAGTGACATATTTCCTATAGGAGTCAATTTTAAGTTTCTTTCCTAAGCCTCTATCAATGAGCGTTATACATCGTTGGAGAGAACAAGCTAAAAGCTTTCAACCAAGCTATAAATGGTTTATGCAGCAAAAGAAATGTGAAAGTTAAATGCAACTGTACATGAAAAATACAAAATCATCAACAATATTGCCAGTGACATATTTCCTAAGTGTGTCGATTATAAGTTTCTTCCCTAATCCTCTATCAATGAGAGTTATACATCGTTGGAAAGAACACGCTAGGAGCTTTCATCCAAGCTATAAATGATTTACGCAACAAAAGAAATGTGCAAGTTAAATGCAACTGTATATGAAAAACACAAAATCATCAACAATATTGCCAGTGACATATTTCCTAAGTGTGTCAATTATAATTTCCTTCCCTAAGCCTCTATCAATGAGAGTTATACATCGCTGAAGAGAACAAGCTAAGAGATTTAAAGCAAGCTATAAACAGTTTATGCAGCGAAAAAAATGTGAAAGTTAAATAAAACTGTATATGAAAAATACAGATTCATCAACAGTATTCCCAGTGACATATTTCCTAGATGCGTCAATTTTAAGTTCCTTTCCTAAGCCTCTTTCAACGAGAGTTTTACATCGTTGGAAAGAATAAGATAAGCGCTTTCAATCAAGCTGTAAATAGCTTATGCAGAGAAAAAATGTGAAAATTAAATGCAACTGTATATGAAAAATACAGAATCATCAACAATATTCCCGGAGACTTGTTTCGTAGATCAGGCAATTTTAAGTTGCTTTCCTAAGCATCTATTTACGAGAGTTGTATATCGTTGGAAAGAACGAAATAAGAGCTTTCAATCACGTTACAAATGGTTTATGCACCAAAAGAAATGTGAAATTTAAATGCAACTGTATATGGAAATTACAGATTCATCAACAATATTCCCGTTGATAATATTCCTAGATCAGCCACTTTTAAATTCCTTTCCTAAGCTTCTTCAATGAGATTTGTACATCGTTGGAAAGCAAAAAATAAATGCTTTCGATCACGCTATAAACAGTTTATGCAGCAAAAAAATGTGAAAGTTAAATGCAATTGTATATGAAAAATACGGAATCAACAACAATATTCCTGGTAACATATTTCCAAGATCGGTCAATTTTAAGTTCCTTTCCTAAGCCTCTATCAACCAGAGTTATACATTGTTGGAAAGAACAAAATAAGTGCTTTCGATCACGCTATAAACGGCAAAAGAAATGTGAAAGTTAAATGCAATAGTATATGAAAAATACAGAATCACCAACAATATTCCCAGTGACATGTTTCCTAGATTTTAAGTTCCCTTTCTAAACCTCTTTCAACCTGAGTTTTACATCGTTGGAAATAACAAGCTAAGAGTTTTCAATTAAGCTATAAACGGTTTATGCAACAAAACAAATGTGAAAAATACAGTATCATCAACAATATTCCCAGTGTCATATTTCCTAGATGAGTCAATTTTAAGTTCCTTTCCTAAAGCTCTTTCAACCTAAGTTTTACATCGTTGGAAGGAACAACCTAAGACCTTTCAATTAAACTATAAACGGTTTATGCAACAAAACAAATGTGAAAGCTAAATGCAACTGTATATGAAAAATACAGAATCATCAACAATATTCCTAGTAACATATTTCCTAGATGAGTCAATTTTAAGTTCCTTTCCTAAACCTCTTTAAACCTTAGCTTTACATCGTTGGAGAGAGCAAGCTAAGAGCTTTCAATTAAGCTATAAACGGTTTATGCAACAAAACAAATGTGAAAGTTAAATGTAACTGTATATGAAAAATACAGAGTCATCAACAATATTCCTCGTGACATAATTCCGAGTTCCGTCAATTTTAAGTTCCTTTCCTAAGCTTCTATCAACCACAGTTATACATCGTTGGAAAGAACAAAATAAGGGCTTTCAATCACACTATAAATAGTTTTTGCAGCAAAAGAAATGTGAAATTTAAATGCAACTGTATATGAAAAATACAGAATCATCAACAATATTCCCAGTGACATATTTCCTAAGTGTGTCAATTATAAGTTCCTTCCCTAAGCAGATTCATCAACAATATTGCCAGCGACATATTTCCTAGATGAGTCAATTTTAAGTTTCTTTCCTAAGCCTCTAGCAATGAGAGTTATACATCGTTGGAAAGAACAAGCTAAGGGCTTTCAACCAAGCTATAAACAGTTTATGCATCAAAAGAAATGTGAAAGTTAAATGCAACTGTACATGAAAAATACAAAATCATCAACAATATTCCCAGTGACATATTTCCTAAGTGACTCAATTAAAAGTTCCTTCCCTAAGCCTCTATCAACGAGAGTTATACATCGTTGGAAAGACCAGTCTAAGAGCTTTCAACTGCATATGGAAAATACATAATCATAGGTATATGAAAATTACAGATTCACCAACAATATTGCCAGTGACATATTTCCTAGATGAGCCAATTTTAAGTTCCTTTCCTAAGCCTCTATCAATGAGATTTATACATCGTTGGAAAGAACAAGCTAAAAGTTTCAACCAAGCTATAAATGGTTTATGCAGCAAAAGAAATGTGAAAGTTAAATGCAACTGCATATGAAAAATACACAATCATCAACAATACTCCCAGTGATATATTTCCCAGGTGAGTCAATTTTAAGTTCCTTTCCTAAGCCTCTATGAAGGAGAGTTATACATCGTTGGAAAGAACAAGCTAAGAGCTTTCAACCAAGCTATAAATGGTTTCTGCAGCAAAAGAAATGTGAAAGTTAAATGCAGCTGTATATGAAAAATACAGAATCACCAACAGTATTGTCAGTGACATATTTCCTAGATTAATCAATTTTAAGTTCCGTTCCTAAGTCTCTACCAACGAGATTTATACATCGTTGGAAAGACCAAGCTAAGATCTTTCAACCAATCAATAAATGGTTTATGCAGCAAGAAAAAAATGTGAAAGTTATATGCCACTGTATATGAAAAATACAGATTCATCAACAGTATTCCCAGTGACATATTTCCTAGAGGAGTCAATTTTAAGTTTCTTTCCTAAGCCTCTATCAATGAGCGTTATACATCGTTGGAGAGAACAAGCTAAAAGCTTTCAACCAAGCTATAAATGGTTTATGCAGCAAAAGAAATGTGAAAGTTAAATGCAACTGTACATGAAAAATACAAAATCATCAACAATATTGCCAGTGACATATTTCCTAAGTGTGTCGATTATAAGTTCCTTCCCTAATCCTCTATCAATGAGAGTTATACATCGTTGGAAAGAACACGCTAGGAGCTTTCATCCAAGCAATAAATGATTTACGCAACAAAAGAAATGTGCAAGTTAAATGCAACTGTATATGAAAAACACAAAATCATCAACAATATTGCCAGTTACATATTTCCTAAGTGTGTCAATTATAATTTCCTTCCCTAAGCCTCTATCAATGAGAGTTATACATCGCTGAAGAGAACAAGCTAAGAGATTTAAAGCAAGCTATAAACAGTTTATGCAGCGAAAAAAATGTGAAAGATAAATAAAACTGTATATGAAAAATACAGATTCATCAACAGTATTCCCAGTGACATATTTCCTAGATGAGTCAATTTTAAGTTCCTTTCCTAAGCCTCTTTCAACGAGAGTTTTACATCGTTGGAAAGAATAAGATAAGCGCTTTCAATCAAGCTGTAAATAGCTTATGCAGAGAAAAAATGTGAAAATTAAATGCAACTGTATATGAAAAATACAGAATCATCAACAATATTCCCGGAGACTTGTTTCGTAGATCAGGCAATTTTAAGTTGCTTTCCTAAGCATCTATCTACGAGAGTTGTATATCGTTGGAAAGAACGAAATAAGAGCTTTCAATCACGTTACAAATGGTTTATGCAACAAAAGAAATGTGAAATTTAAATGCAACTGTATATGGAAATTACAGATTCATCAACAATATTCCCGTTGATAATATTCCTAGATCAGCCACTTTTAAATTCCTTTCCTAAGCTTCTATCAATGAGATTTGTACATCGTTGGGAAGCAAAAATAAATGCTTTCGATCACGCTATAAACAGTTTATGCAGCAAAAAAATGTGAAAGTTAAATGCAATTGTATATGAAAAATACGGAATCGACAACAATATTCCTGGTAACATATTTCCGAGATCGGTCAATTTTAAGTTCCTTTCCTAAGCCTCTATCAACCAGAGTTATACATTGTTGGAAAGAACAAAATAAGTGCTTTCGATCACGCTATAAACGGCAAAAGAAATGTGAAAGTTAAATGCAATAGTATATGAAAAATACAGAATCACCAACAATATTCCCAGTGACATATTTCCTAGATTTTAAGTTCCCTTTCTAAACCTCTTTCAACCTGAGTTTTACATCGTTGGAAATAACAAGCTAAGAGCTTTCAATTAAGCTATAAACGGTTTATGCAACAAAACAAATGTGAAAAATACAGTATCATCAACAATATTCCCAGTGTCATATTTCCTAGATGAGTCAATTTTAAGTTCCTTTCCTAAAGCTCTTTCAACCTAAGTTTTACATCGTTGGAAGGAACAACCTAAGACCTTTCAATTAAACTATAAACGGTTTATGCAACAAAACAAATGTGAAAGCTAAATGCAACTGTATATGAAAAATACAGAATCATCAACAATATTCCTAGTAACATATTTCCTAGATGAGTCAATTTTAAGTTCCTTTCCTAAACCTCTTTAAACCTTAGCTTTACATCGTTGGAGAGAGCAAGCTAAGAGCTTTCAACTAAGCTATAAACGATTTATGCAACAAAACAAATGTGAAAGTTAAATGTAACTGTATATGAAAAATACAGAGTCATCAACAATATTCCTCGTGACATAATTCCGAGTTCCGTCAATTTTAAGTTCCTTTCCTAAGCTTCTATCAACCACAGTTATACATCGTTGGAAAGAACAAAATAAGGGCTTTCAATCACACTATAAATAGTTTTAGCAGCAAAAGAAATGTGAAAGTAAAATGCAACTGTATATGAAAAATACAGAATCATCAACAATATTCCCAGTGACATATTTCCTAAGTGTGTCAATTATAAGTTCCTTCCCTAAGCCTCTATCAATGAGAGTTATACATCGTTGGAAAGAACAAGCTAAGAGATTTAAAGCAAGCTATAAACAGTTTATGCAGCGAAAAAAAAGTGAAAGTTAAATGCAACTGTATATGAAAAACACAAAATCATCAACAATATTGCCAGTGACATATTTCCTAGTTGAGTCAATTTTAAGTTCCTTTCCTAAGCCTCTATCAAGGAGAGTTATACATCGTTGGAAAGAAAAAGCTAAGGGCTTTCAACCAAGCTATAAACGGTTTATGCAACGAAAGAAATGTGAAAGTTAAATGCAACTGTATATGAAACACACAAAATCATCAACAATATTCCCAGTGACATATTTCCTAAGTGAGTCAATTATAAGTTCCTTCCCTAAGCCTCTATCAACGAGAGTTATACATCGTTGGAAAGACCAGTCTAAGAGCTTTCAACCAAACTATAAATGGTTTATGCAGGAAAAGAAATGTGAAAGTGAAATGCAACTGCATATGGAAAATACATTATCATAGGTATATGAAAATTACAGATTCACCAACAATATTGCCAGTGACATATTTCCTAGATGAGTTAATTTTAAGTTCCTTTCCTAAGCCTCTATCAATGAGATTTATACATCGTTGGAAAGAAAAAGCTAAGAGCTTTCAATCAAGCTATAAATGGTTTATGCAGCAAAAGAAATGTGAAAGTTAAATGCAACTGTATATGAAAAATACTCAATCATCAACAATACTCCCAGTGACATATTTCCCAGGTGAGTCAATTTTAAGTTCCTTTCCTAAGCCTCTATGAAGGAGAGTTATACATCGTTGGAAAGAACAAGCTAAGAGCTTTCAACCAAACTGTAAATGGTTTCTGCAGCAAAAGAAATGTGAAAGTTAAATGCAACTGTATATGAAAAATACAGAATCACCAACAATATTGTCAGTGACATATTTCCTAGATGAATCAATTTTAAGTTCCGTTCCTAAGTCTCTACCAACGAGGTTTATACATCGTTGGAAAGACGAAGCTAAGATCTTTCCACCAATCAATAAATGGTTTATGCAGCAAAAAAAATGTGAAAGTTATATGCCACTGTATATGAAAAATACAGATTCATCAACAATATACCCAGTGACATATTTCCTAGAGGAGTCAATTTTAAGTTTCTTGCCTAAGCCTCTTTCAACGAGAGTTGTATATCGTTGGAGAGAACATGCTAAGAACTTTCAACCAAACTATAAATGGTTTATGCAGCAAAAGAAATGTGAAAGTTAAATGCAACTGCACATGAAAAATACAAAATCATCAACAATATTGCCAGTGACATATTTCCTAAGTGTGTCGATTATAAGTTCCTTCCCTAAGCCTCTATCAATAGGAGTTATACATCGTTGGAAAGAACAAGCTAGGAGCTTTCAACCAAGCTATAAATGATTTATGCAACAAAAGAAATGTGCAAGTTAAATGCAACTGTATATGAAAAACACAAAATCATCAACAATATTGCCAGTGACATATTTCCTAAGTGTGTCAATTTTAAGTTCCTTTCCTAAGCCTCTTTCAACGAGAGTTTTACGTCGTTGGCAAGAATAAGCTAAGAGCTTTCAATCAAGCTGTAAATAGTTTATGCAGAGAAAAAATGTGAAAGTTAAATGCAACTGTATATGAAAAATACAGAATCATCAACAATATTCCCAGAGACTTGTTTCCTAGATCAGGCAAATTTAAGTTGCTTTCCTAAGCCTCTATCTACGAGAGTTGTATATCGTTGGAAAGAATGAAATAAGAGCTTTCAATCACGTTACAAATGGTTTATGCACCAAAAGAAATGTGAAAGTTAAATGCAACTGTATATGAAAATTACAGATTCATCAACAATATTCCTGGTAACATATTTCCGAGATCGGTCAATTTTAAGTTCCTTTCCTAAGCCTCCATCAACCAGAGTTATACATCGTTGGAAAGAACAAAATAAGTACTTTCAATCACGCTATAAACGGCAAAAGAAATGTGAAAGTTAAATGCAATTGTATATGAAAAATACAGAATCACCAACAATATTCCCAGTGACATATTTCCTAGATTTTAAGTTCCCTTTCTAAACCTCTTTCAACCTGAGTTTTACATCGTTGGAAATAACAAGCTAAGAGTTTCCAATTAAGCTATAAACGGTTTATGCAACAAAACAAATATGAAAAATACGGTATCATCAACAATATTTCTAGTGTCATATTTCCTAGATGAGTCAATTTTAAGTTCCTTTCCTAAAGCTCTTTCAACCTAAGTTTTACATCGTTGGAAAGAACAAACTAAGACCTTTCAATTAAACTATAAACGTTTTATGCAACAAAACAAATGTGAAAGCTAAATGCAACTGTATATGAAGAATACAGAATCATCAAAAATATTCCTAGTAACATATTTCCTAGATGAGTCAATTTTAAGTTCCTTTCCTAAACCCCTTTAAACCTTAGCTTTACATCGTTGTAGAGAGCAAGCTAAGAGCTTTCAATTAAGCTATAAACAGTTTATGCAACAAAACAAATGTGAAAGTTAAATGCAACTGTATATGAAAAACACAAAATCATCAACAATATTGCCAGTGACATATTTCCTAAGTGTGTCAATTATAAGTTCCTTCCCTAAGCCTCTATCAATGAGAGTTATACATCGCTGAAAAGAACAAGCTAAGAGATTTCAATCAAGCTATAAACAGTTTATGCAACAATAGAAATGTGAAAGTTAGGTGCAACTGTATATGAAAAATACTAAACCATCAACAATATTCCCAGTGACATATTTCCTAGATTAGTCAATTTTAAGTTCATTTCCTAAGCCTCTATCAGCGAGGGTTATCTTCGTTGGAAAGAACAAAATAAGGGATTTGAACTAAGCTATATACGGTATATGCAGAGGAAAAAATGTGAGAGTTAAATACAACTGTATATGAAAAATACAGAGTCATCAACAATATTCCTCGTGACATAATTCCGAGATCCGTCAATTTTAAGTTCCTTTCCTAAGCTTCTATCAACCACAGTTATACATCGTTGGAAAGAACAAAATAAGGGCTTTCAATCACACTATAGTTTTTGCAGCAAAAGAAATGTGAAAGTTAAATGCAACTGTATATGAAAAATACAGAATCATCAACAATATTCCCAGTGACATATTTCCTAAGTGTGTCAATTATAAGTTCCTTCCCTAAGCCTCTATCAATGAGAATTATACATCGTTGGAAAGAACAAGTTAGGAGCTTTCAATCAAGCTGTAAGTCGTTTATGCAGCAAAAGAAATGTGAAAGTTAAATGCAACTGTATATGAAAAATACAAAATCATCAACAATATTCCCAGTGACATATTTCCCAGGTGAGTCAATTTTAAGATCCTTTCCTAAGCCTCTATCAAGGAGAGTTATACATCGTTGGAAAGAACAAGTTAAGAGCTTTCAACCAAGCTGTAAATGGTTTCTGCAGCAAAACAAATGTGAAAGTTAAATGCAACTGTATATGAAAAATACAAAATCATCAACAATATTGCCAGTGACATATTTCCTAGATGAGTCAGTTTGAAGTTCCTTTCCTAAGCCTCTATCAATGAGAGTTATACATCGTTGGAAAGAACAAGCTAAAAGCTTTCAACCAAGCTATAAACGATTTATGCAACAAAAGAAATGTTAAAGTTAAATGCAACTGTATATGAAAACTACAGATTCATCAACAATATTGCCAGTGACATATTTCCTAGATGAGTCAATTTTAAGATCCTTTCCTAAGCCTCTAGCAATGAGAGTTATACGTCGTTTGAAAGAACAAGCTAAGAGCTTTCAATCAAGCTGTAAGTCGTTTATGCAGCAAAAGAAATGTGAAAGTTAAATTCAACTGTATATGAAAAATACAAAATCATCAACAATATTGTCAGTGACATAATTCCTAGATGAATCAATTTTAAGTTCCGTTCCTAAGTGTCTTCCAACGAGATTTATACATCGTTGGAAAGATCAAGCTAAGATCTTTCAACCAATCAATAAATGGTTTATGCAGCAAAAGAAATGTGCAAATTATATGCCACTGTATATGAAAAATACAGATTCATCAACAATATTCCCAGTGACATATTTCCTAGAGGAGTCAATTTTAAGTTTCTTTCCTAAGCCTCTATCGATGAGAGTTATACATCATTGGAGAGAACAAGCTAAGGGCTTTCAACCAAGCTATAAATGGTTTATGCAGCAAAAGAAATGTGAAAGTTAAATGCAACTGTACATGAAAAATACAAAATCATCAACAATATTCCCATTGACATATTTCCTAAGTGAGTCAATTATAAGTTCCTTCCCTAAGCCTCTATCAACGAGAGTTATACATCGTTCGCAAGAACAGTCTAAGAGCTTTCAATCAAGCAATAAATGGCCTATGCAACAATAGAAATGTGAAAGTTAGGTGCAACTGTATATGAAAAATACTAAATCATCAACAATATTGCCAGTGACATATTTCCTGGAAGAGTCAATTTTAAGTTCCTTTCCTAAGCTTCTATCAATGAGGGTTATACATCGCTGGAAAGAACAAGCTAAGAGCTTTCAATCAAGCTGCAAGTCGTTTATGCAGCAAAAGAAATGTGAAAGTTAAATGCAACTGTATATGAAAAATACAAAATCATCAACAATATTCCCAGTGACATATTTCCCAGGTGAGTCAATTTTAAGTAACTTTCCTAAGCCTCTATCAAGGAGAGTTATACATCGTTGGAAAGAACAAGTTAAGAGCTTTCAAACAAGCTGTAATTGGTTTCTGCAGCAAAAGAAATGTGAAAGTTAAATTCAACTGTATATGAAAAATACAAAATCATCAACAATATTGCCAGTGACATATTTCCTGGAAGAGTCAATTTTAAGTACTTTCCTAAGCTTCTATCAATGAGAGTTATACATCGCTGGAAAGAACAAGCTAAGAGCTTTCAATCAAGCTATAAACGATTTATGCAACAAAAAAAATGTTAAAGTTAAATGCAACTGTATATGAAAATTACAGATTCATCAACAATATTGCCAGTGACATATATCCTAGATGAGTCAATTTTAAGATCCTTTCCTAAGCCTCTAGCAATGAGAGTTATACGTCGTTTGAAAGAACAAGCTAAGAGCTTTCAATCAAGCTGTAAGTCGTTTATGCAGCAAAAGAAATGTGAAAGTTAAATGCAACTGTATGTGAAAAATACAAAATCATCAACAATATTGCCAGTAACATATATCCCAGGTGAGTCAATTTTAAGTTCCTTTCATAAGCCTCTATCAGGGAGAGTTATACATCGTTGGAAAGAACAAGTTAAGAGCTTTCAACCAAGCTGTAAATGGTTTCTGCAGCAAAAGAAATGTGAAAGTTAAATGCAACTGTATATGAAAAATACAAAATCATCAACAATATTGCCAGTAACATATTTCCTAGTTGAGTCAATTTTAAGTTCCTTTCCTAAGCCTCTATCAAGGAGAGTTATACATCGTTGGAAAGAAAAAGCTAAGGGCTTTCAACCAAGCTATAAACGGTTTATGCAACAAAAGAAATGTGAAAGTTAAATGCAACTGTATATGAAACACACAAAATCATCAACAATATTCCCAGTGACATATTTCCTAAGTGAGTCAATTATAAGTTCCTTCCCTAAGCCTCTATCAACGAGAGTTATACATCGTTGGAAAGACCAGTCTAAGAGCTTTCAACCCAATTATAAATGGTTTATGCAGGAAAAGAAATGTGAAAGTGAAATGCAACTGCATATGGAAAATACATAATCATAGGTATATGAAAATTACAGATTCACCAACAATATTGCCAGTGACATATTTCCTAGATGAGTTAATTTTAAGTTCCTTTCCTAAGCCTCTATCAAGGAGAGTTATACATCGTTGGAAAGAAAAAGCTAAGAGCTTTCAACCAAGCTATAAATGGTTTATGCGGCAAAAGAAATGTGAAAGTTAAACGCAACTGTATATGAAAAATACTCAATCATCAACAATACTCCCAGTGACATATTTGCCAGGTGAGTCAATTTTAAGTTCCTTTCCTAAGCCTCTATGAAGTAGAGTTATACATCGTTGGAAAGAACAAGCTAAGAGCTTTCAACCAAGCTTTAAATGGTTTCTGCAGCAAAAGAAATGTGAAAGTTAAATGCAACTGTATATGAAAAATACAGAATCACCAACAGTATTGTCAGTGACATATTTCCTAGATGAATCAATTTAAAGTTCCGTTCCTAAGTCTCTTCCAACGAGATTTATACATCGTTGGAAAGATCAAGCTAAGATCTTTCAACCAATCAATAAATGGTTTATGCAGCAAAAGAAATGTGCAAATTATATGCCACTGTATATGAAAAATACAGATTCATCAACAATATTGTCAGTGACATAATTCCTAGATGAATCAATTTTAAGTTCCGTTCCTAAGTCTCTTCCAACAAGATTTATACATCGTTGGAAAGATCAAGCTAAGATCTTTCAACCAATCAATAAATGGTTTATGCAGCAAAAGAAATGTGCAAATTATATGCCACTGTATATGAAAAATACAGATTCATCAACAATATTCCCAGTGACATATTTCCTAGAGGAGTCAATTTTAAGTTCCTTCCCTAAGCCTCTATCAACGAGAGTTATACATCGTTCGAAAGAACAGTCTAAGAGCTTTCAATCAAGCTATAAATGGCCTATGCAACAATAGAAATGTGAAAGTTAGGTGCAACTGTATATGAAAAATACTAAATCATCAACAATATTGCCAGTGACATATTTCCTGGAAGAGTCAATTTTAAGTTCCTTTCCTAAGCTTCTATCAATGAGGGTTATACATCGCTGGAAAGAACAAGCTAAGAGCTTTCAATCAAGCTGTAAGTCGTTTATGCAGCAAAAGAAATGTGAAAGTTAAATGCAACTGTATATGAAAAATACAAAATCATCAACAATATTCCCAGTGACATACTTCCCAGGTGAGTCAATTTTAAGTAACTTTCCTAAGCCTCTATCAAGGAGAGTTATACATCGTTGGAAAGAACAAGTTAAGAGCTTTCAAACAAGCTGTAATTGGTTTCTGCAGCAAAAGAAATGTGAAAGTTAAATTCAACTGTATATGAAAAATACAAAATCATCAACAATATTGCCAGTGACATATTTCCTGGAAGAGTCAATTTTAAGTTCCTTTCCTAAGCTTCTATCAATGAGAGTTATACATCGCTGGAAAGAACAAGCTAAGAGCTTTCAATCAAGCTATAAACGATTTATGCAACAAAAAAAAATGTTAAAGTTAAATGCAACTGTATATGAAAATTACAGATTCATCAACAATATTGCCAGTGACATATATCCTAGATGAGTCAATTTTAAGATCCTTTCCTAAGCCTCTATTAATGAGAGTTATACATCGCTGGAAAGAACAAGCTAAGAGCTTTCAATCAAGCTGTAAGTCGTTTATGCAGCAAAAGAAATGTGAAAGTTAAATGCAACTGTATGTGAAAAATACAAAATCATCAACAATATTGCCAGTAACATATATCCTAGGTGAGTCAATTTTAAGTTCCTTTCCTAAGCCTCTATCAGGGAGAGTTATACATCGTTGGAAAGAACAAGTTAAGAGCTTTCAACCAAGCTGTAAATGGTTTCTGCAGCAAAAGAAATGTGAAAGTTAAATGCAACTGTATATGAAAAATACAAAATCATCAACAATATTGCCAGTAACATATTTCCTAGTTGAGTCAATTTTAAGTTCCTTTCCTAAGCCTCTATCAAGGAGAGTTATACATCGTTGGAAAGAAAAAGCTAAGGGCTTTCAACCAAGCTATAAACGGTTTATGCAATCAATAAATGGTTTATGCAGCAAAAAAATGTGAAAGTTATATGCCACTGTATATGAAAAATACAGATTCATCAACAATATACCCAGTGCCATATTTCCTAGAGGAGTCAATTTTAAGTTTCTTTCCTAAGCCTCTTTCAACGAGAGTTTTACATCGTTGGAGAGAACATGCTAAGAACTTTCAACCAAACTATAAATGGTTTATGCAGCAAAAGAAATGTGAAAGTTAAATGCAACTGTACATGAAAAATACAAAATCATCAACAATATTGCCAGTGACATATTTCCTAAGTGTGTCGATTATAAGTTCCTTCCCTAAGCCTCTATCAATGAGAGTTATACATCGTTGGAAAGAACCAGCTAGGGGCTTTCAACCAAGCTATAAATGATTTATGCAGCAAAAGAAATGTGCAAGTTAAATGCAACTGTATATGAAAAACACAAAATCATCAACAGTATTGCCAGTGACATATTTCCTAAGTGTGTCAATTTTAAGTTCCTTTCCTAAGCCTCTTTCAACGAGACTTTTACGTCGTTGGAAAGAATAAGCTAAGAGCTTTCAATCAAGCTGTAAATAGTTTATGCAGAGAAAAAATGTGAAAGTTAAATGCAACTGTATATGAAAAATACAGAATCATCAACAATATTCCCAGAGACTTGTTTCCTAGATCAGGCAACTTTAAGTTGCTTTCCTAAGCCTCTATCTACGAGAGTTGTATATCGTTGGAAAGAACGAAATAAGAGCTTTCAATCACGTTACAAATGGTTTATGCACCAAAAGAAATGTGAAAGTTAAATGCATATGTATATGAAAATTACAGATTCATCAACAATATTCCTGGTAACATATTTCCGAGATCGGTCAATTTTAAGTTCCTTTCCTAAACCTCCATCAACCAGAGTTATACATCGTTGGAAAGAACAAAATAAGTGCTTTCGATCACGCTATAAACGGCAAAAGAAATGTGAAAGTTAAATGCAATTGTATATGAAAAATACAGAATCACCAACAATATTCCCAGTGACATATTTCCTAGATTTTAAGTTCCCTTCTAAACCTCTTTCAACCTGAGTTTTACATCGTTGGAAATAACAAGCTAAGAGTTTCCAATTAAGCTATAAACGGTTTATGCAACAAAACAAATATGAAAAATACGGTATCATCAACAGTATTTCTGGTGTCATATTTCCTAGATGAGTCAATTTTAAGTTCCTTTCCTAAAGCTCTTTCAACCTAAGTTTTACATCGTTGGAAAGAACAAACTAAGACCTTTCAATTAAACTATAAACGGTTTATGCAACAAAACAAATGTGAAAGCTAAATGCAACTGTATATGAAAAATACAGAATCATCAACAATATTCCTAGTAACATATTTCCTAGATGAGTCAATTTTAAGTTCCTTTCCTAAACCTCTTTAAACCTTAGCTTTACATCGTTGTAGAGAGCAACCTAAGAGCTTTCAATTAAGCTATAAACGGTTTATGCAACAAAACAAATGTGAAAGTTAAATGCAACTGTATATGAAAAACACAAAATCATCAACAATATTGCCAGTGACATATTTCCTAAGTATGTCAATTATAAGTTCCTTCCCTAAGCCTCTATCAATGAGAGTTATACATCGCTGAAAAGAACAAGCTAAGAGATTTCAATCAAGCTATAAACAGTTTATGCAACAATAGAAATGTGAAAGTTAGGTGCAACTTTATATGAAAAATACTCAATCATCAACAATACTCCCAGTGACATATTTGCCAGGTGAGTCAATTTTAAGTTCCTTTCCTAAGCCTCTATGAAGGAGAGTTATACATCGTTGGAAAGAACAAGCTAAGAGCTTTCAACCAAGCTGTAAATGGTTTCTGCAGCAAAAGAAATGTGAAAGTTAAATGCAACTGTATATGAAAAATACAGAATCACCAACAGTATTGTCAGTGACATATTTCCTAGATGAATCAATTTTAAGTTCCGTTCCTAAATCTCTACCAACGAGGTTTATACATCGTTGGAAAGAACAAACTAAGACCTTTCAACTAAACTATAAACGGTTTATGCAGCAAAACAAATGTGAAAGTTAAATGTAATTGTATATGAAAAATACAGTATCATCAACAATATACCCAGTGACATATTTCCTAGATTAGTAAATTTTAAGTTCCTTTCCTAAGCCTCTATCAGCGAGGGTTATCTTCGTTGGAAAGAACAAAATAAGGGATTTGAACTAAGTTATATACGGTATATGCAGAGGAAAAAATGTGAGAGTTAAATACAACTGTATATGAAAAATACAGAGTCATCAACAATATATATGAAAAACACAAAATCATCAACAGTATTGCCAGTGACATATTTCCTAAGTGTGTCAATTTTAAGTTCCTTTCCTAAGCCTCTTTCAACGAGACTTTTACGTCGTTGGAAAGAATAAGCTAAGAGCTTTCAATCAAGCTGTAAATAGTTTATGCAGAGAAAAAATGTGAAAGTTAAATGCAACTGTATATGAAAAATACAGAATCATCAACAATATTCCCAGAGACTTGTTTCCTAGATCAGGCAACTTTAAGTTGCTTTCCTAAGCCTCTATCTACGAGAGTTGTATATCGTTGGAAAGAACGAAATAAGAGCTTTCAATCACGTTACAAATGGTTTATGCACCAAAAGAAATGTGAAAGTTAAATGCATATGTATATGAAAATTACAGATTCATCAACAATATTCCTGGTAACATATTTCCGAGATCGGTCAATTTTAAGTTCCTTTCCTAAACCTCCATCAACCAGAGTTATACATCGTTGGAAAGAACAAAATAAGTGCTTTCGATCACGCTATAAACGGCAAAAGAAATGTGAAAGTTAAATGCAATTGTATATGAAAAATACAGAATCACCAACAATATTCCCAGTGACATATTTCCTAGATTTTAAGTTCCCTTCTAAACCTCTTTCAACCTGAGTTTTACATCGTTGGAAATAACAAGCTAAGAGTTTCCAATTAAGCTATAAACGGTTTATGCAACAAAACAAATATGAAAAATACGGTATCATCAACAGTATTTCTGGTGTCATATTTCCTAGATGAGTCAATTTTAAGTTCCTTTCCTAAAGCTCTTTCAACCTAAGTTTTACATCGTTGGAAAGAACAAACTAAGACCTTTCAATTAAACTATAAACGGTTTATGCAACAAAACAAATGTGAAAGCTAAATGCAACTGTATATGAAAAATACAGAATCATCAACAATATTCCTAGTAACATATTTCCTAGATGAGTCAATTTTAAGTTCCTTTCCTAAACCTCTTTAAACCTTAGCTTTACATCGTTGTAGAGAGCAACCTAAGAGCTTTCAATTAAGCTATAAACGGTTTATGCAACAAAACAAATGTGAAAGTTAAATGCAACTGTATATGAAAAACACAAAATCATCAACAATATTGCCAGTGACATATTTCCTAAGTATGTCAATTATAAGTTCCTTCCCTAAGCCTCTATCAATGAGAGTTATACATCGCTGAAAAGAACAAGCTAAGAGATTTCAATCAAGCTATAAACAGTTTATGCAACAATAGAAATGTGAAAGTTAGGTGCAACTTTATATGAAAAATACTCAATCATCAACAATACTCCCAGTGACATATTTGCCAGGTGAGTCAATTTTAAGTTCCTTTCCTAAGCCTCTATGAAGGAGAGTTATACATCGTTGGAAAGAACAAGCTAAGAGCTTTCAACCAAGCTGTAAATGGTTTCTGCAGCAAAAGAAATGTGAAAGTTAAATGCAACTGTATATGAAAAATACAGAATCACCAACAGTATTGTCAGTGACATATTTCCTAGATGAATCAATTTTAAGTTCCGTTCCTAAATCTCTACCAACGAGGTTTATACATCGTTGGAAAGAACAAACTAAGACCTTTCAACTAAACTATAAACGGTTTATGCAGCAAAACAAATGTGAAAGTTAAATGTAATTGTATATGAAAAATACAGTATCATCAACAATATACCCAGTGACATATTTCCTAGATTAGTAAATTTTAAGTTCCTTTCCTAAGCCTCTATCAGCGAGGGTTATCTTCGTTGGAAAGAACAAAATAAGGGATTTGAACTAAGTTATATACGGTATATGCAGAGGAAAAAATGTGAGAGTTAAATACAACTGTATATGAAAAATACAGAGTCATCAACAATATTCCTCGTGACATAATTCCGAGATCCGTCAATTTTAAGTTCCTTTCCTAAGCTTCTATCAACCACAGTTATACATCGTTGGAAAGAACAAAATAAGGGCTTTCAATCACACTGTAGTTTTTGCAGCAAAAGAAATGTGAAAGTTAAATGCAACTGTATATGAAAAATACAGAATCATCAACAAAATTCCCAGTGACATATTTCCTAAGTGTGTCAATTATAAGTTCCTTCCCTAAGCCTCTATCAATGAGAATTATACATCGTTGGAAAGAACAAGCTAGGAGCTTTCAATCAAGCTGTAAGTCGTTTATGCAGGAAAAGAAATGTGAAAGTTAAATGCAACTTTACATGAAAAATACAGATTCATCAACAATATTCCAATTGACATATTTCCTAGAGGAGTCAATTTTAAGTTCCTTTCCTAAGCCTCTATCAAGGAGAGTTATACATCGTTGGAAAGAACAAGCTAGGAGCTTTCAATCAATTTATAACTGAGTTATGCAACAAAAGAAATGTGAAAGTTAAATGCAACTGTATATGAAAAACACAAAATCATCAACAATATTTCCAGTGACATATTTCCTAAGTGTGTCAATTATAAGCTCCTTCCCTAAGCCTCTATCAATGAGAATTATACATCGTTGGAAAGAACAAGCTAGGAGCTTTCAATCAAGCTGTAAGTCGTTTATGCAGCAAAAGAAATGTGAAAGTTAAATGCAACTGTATATGAAAAATACAAAATCATCAACAATATTCCCAGTGACATATTTCCCAGGTGAGTCAATTTTAAGTTCCTTTCCTAAGCCTCTATCAAGGAAAGTTATACATCGTTGGAAAGAACAAGTTAAGAGCTTTCAACCAAGCTGTAAATGGTTTCTGCGGCAAAAGAAATGTGAAAGTTAAATGCAACTGTATATGAAAAATACAAAATCATCAACAATATTGCCAGTGACATATTTCCTGGAATAGTCAATTTTAAGTTCCTTTCCTAAGCCTCTATCAAGGAGAGTTATACATCTTTGGAAAGAACAAGCTAAGGACTTTCAAGCAACCTCTAAACGGTTTATGCAACAAAAGAAATGTGAAAGTTAAATGCAACTGTACATGAAAAATACAAAATCATCAACAATATTCCCAGTAACATATCTCCTAAGTGAGTCAATTATAAGTTCCTTCCCTAAGCCTCTATCAACGAGAGTTATACATCGTTGGAAAGACCAGTCTAAGAGCTTTCAACCAAACTATAAATGATTTATGCAGGAAAAGAAATGTGAAAGTTAAATGCAACTGCATATGGAAAATACATAATCATAGGTATATGAAAATTACAGATTCACCAACAATATTGCCAGTGACATATTTCCTAGATGAGTCAATTTGAAGTTCCTTTCCTAAGCCTCTATCAATGAGAGTTATACATCGTTGAAAAGAACAAGCTAAAAGCTTTCAACCAAGCTATAAATGGTTTATGCAGCAAAAGAAATGTGAAAGTTAAATGCAACTGCACATGAAAAATACAAAATCATCAACAATATTCCCATTGACATATTTCCTAAGTGAGTCAATTTTAAGTTTCTTTCCTAAGCCTCTATCAATGAGAGTTATGCATCGTTGTAGAGAACAAGCTAAGGGCTTTCAACCAAGCTATAAATGGTTTATGCAGCAAAATAAATGTGAAAGTTAAATGCAACTGCATATGGAAAATACATAATCATAGGTATATGAAAATTACAGATTCACCAACAATATTGCCAGTGACATATTTCCTAGATGAGTCAATTTGAAGTTCCTTTCCTAAGCCTCTATCAATGAGAGTTATACATCGTTGAAAAGAACAAGCTAAAAGCTTTCAACCAAGCTATAAATGGTTTATGCAGCAAAAGAAATGTGAAAGTTAAATGCAACTGCACATGAAAAATACAAAATCATCAACAATATTCCCATTGACATATTTCCTAAGTGAGTCAATTTTAAGTTTCTTTCCTAAGCCTCTATCAATGAGAGTTATGCATCGTTGTAGAGAACAAGCTAAGGGCTTTCAACCAAGCTATAAATGGTTTATGCAGCAAAATAAATGTGAAAGTTAAATGCAACTGCACATGAAAAATACAAAATCATCAACAATATTCCCATTGACATATTTCCTAAGTGAGTCAATTATAAGTTCCTTCCCTAAGCCTCTATCAACGAGAGTTATACATCGTTCGTAAGAACAGTCTAAGAGCTTTCAATCAAGCTATAAATGGCTTATGCAACAATAGAAATGTGAAAGTTAGGTGCAACTGTATATGAAAAATACTAAATCATCAACAATATTGCCAGTGACATATTTCCTGGAAGAGTCAATTTTAAGTTCCTTACCTAAGCTTCTATCAATGAGGGTTATACATCGCTGGAAAGAACAAGCTAAGAGCTTTCAATCAAGCTGTAAGTCGTTTATGCAGCAAAAGAAATGTGAAAGTTAAATGCAACTGTATATGAAAAATACAAAATCATCAACAATATTCCCAGTGACATATTTCCCAGGTGAGTCAATTTTAAGTTCCTTTCCTAAGCCTCTATCAAGGAAAGTTATACATCGTCGGAAAGAACAAGTTAAGAGCTTTCAACCAAGCTGTAAATGGTTTCTGCGGCAAAAGAAATGTGAAAGTTAAATGCAACTGTATATGAAAAATACAAAATCATCAACAATATTGCCAGTGACATATTTCCTGGAAGAGTCAATTTTAAGTTCCTTTCCTAAGCTTCTATCAATGAGAGTTATACAGCGCTGGAAAGAACAAGCTAAGAGCTTTCAACCAAGCTGTAAGTCGTTTATGCAGCAAAAGAAATGTGAAAGTTAAATGCAACTGTATATGAAAAATACAAAATCATCAACAATATTCCCAGTGACATATTTCCCAGGTGAGTCAATTTTAAGTTCCTTTCCTAAGCCTCTATCAAGGAGAGTTATACATCGCTGGAAAGAACAAGTTAAGAGCTTTCAATCCAGCTGTAAATGGTTTCTGCAACAAAAGAAATGTGAAAGTTAAATGCAACTGTATATGAAAAATACAAAATCATCAACAATATTGCCAGTGACATATTTCCTGGAAGAGTCAATTTTTAGTTCCTTTCCTAAGCCTCTATCAAGGAGAGTTATACATCTTTGGAAAGAACAAGCTAAGGACTTTCAACCAACCTATAAACGGTTTATGCAACAAAAGAAATGTGAAAGTTAAATGCAACTGTACATGAAAAATACAAAATCATCAACAATATTCCCAGTAACATATTTCCTAAGTGAGTCAATTATAAGTTTCTTTCCTAAGCCTCTATCAAGGAGAGTTATACATCGTTGGAAGGACCAGTCTAAGAGCTTTCAACCAAACTATAAATGATTTATGCAGGAAAAGAAATGTGAAAGTTAAATGCAACTGCATATGGAAAATACAAAATCATCAACAATATTCCCATTGCCATATTTCCTAAGTGAGTCAATTTTAAGTTTCTTTCCTAAGCCTCTATCAATGAGAGTTATGCATCGTTGTAGAGAACAAGCTAAGGGCTTTCAACTAAGCTATAAATGGTTTATGCAGCAAAATAAATGTGAAAGTTAAATGCAACTGCACATGAAAAATACAAAATCATCAACAATATTCCCATTGACATATTTCCTAAGTGAGTCAATTATAAGTTCCTTCCCTAAGCCTCTATCAACGAGAGTTATGCATCGTTGTAGAGAACAAGCTAAGGGCTTTCAACTAAGCTATAAATGGTTTATGCAGCAAAATAAATGTGAAAGTTAAATGCAACTGCACATGAAAAATACAAAATCATCAACAATATTCCCATTGACATATTTCCTAAGTGAGTCAATTTTAAGTTTCTTTCCTAAGCCTCTATCAATGAGAGTTATGCATCGTTGTAGAGAACAAGCTAAGGGCTTTCAACTAAGCTATAAATGGTTTATGCAGCAAAATAAATGTGAAAGTTAAATGCAACTGCACATGAAAAATACAAAATCATCAACAATATTCCCATTGACATATTTCCTAAGTGAGTCAATTATAAGTTCCTTCCCTAAGCCTCTATCAACGAGAGTTATACATCGTTCGAAAGAACAGTCTAAGAGCTTTCAATCAAGCTATAAATGGCTTATGCAACAATAGAAATGTGAAAGTTAGGTGCAACTGTATATGAAAAATACTAAATCATCAACAATATTGCCAGTGACATATTTCCTGGAAGAGTCAATTTTAAGTTCCTTTCCTAAGCCTCTATCAAGGAGAGTTATACATCGTTGGAAAGAACAAGTTAAGAGCTTTCAATCAAGCTGTAAATGGTTTATGCAGCAAAATAAATGTGAAAGTTAAATGCAACTGCACATGAAAAATACAAAATCATCAACAATATTCCCATTGCCATATTTCCTAAGTGAGTCAATTTTAAGTTTCTTTCCTAAGCCTCTATCAATGAGAGTTATGCATCGTTGTAGAGAACAAGCTAAGGGCTTTCAACTAAGCTATAAATATTTTATGTAGCAAAATAAATGTGAAAGTTAAATGCAACTGCACATGAAAAATACAAAATCATCAACAATATTCCCATTGACATATTTCCTAAGTGAGTCAATTATAAGTTCCTTCCCTAAGCCTCTATCAACGAGAGTTATACATCGTTCGAAAGAACAGTCTAAGAGCTTTCAATCAAGCTATAAATGGCTTATGCAACAATAGAAATGTGAAAGTTAGGTGCAACTGTATATGAAAAATACTAAATCATCAACAATATTGCCAGTGACATATTTCCTGGAAGAGTCAATTTTAAGTTCCTTTCCTAAGCCTCTATCAAGGAGAGTTATACATCGTTGGAAAGAACAAGTTAAGAGCTTTCAATCAAGCTGTAAATGGTTTCTGCAACAAAAGAAATGTGAAAGTTAAATGCAACTGTATATGAAAAATACTAAATCATCAACAATATTGCCAGTGACATATTTCCTGGAAGAGTCAATTTTAAGTTCCTTACCTAAGCTTCTATCAATGAGGGTTATACATCGCTAGAAAGAACAAGCTAAGAGCTTTCAATCAAGCTGTAAGTCGTTTATGCAGCAAAAGAAATGTGAAAGTTAAATGCAACTGTATATGAAAAATACAAAATCATCAACAATATTCCCAGTGACATATTTCCCAGGTGAGTCAATTTTAAGTTCCTTTCCTAAGCCTCTATCAAGGAAAGTTATACATCGTTGGAAGGAACAAGTTAAGAGCTTTCAACCAAGCTACAAATGGTTTCTGCGGCAAAAGAAATGTGAAAGTTAAATGCAACTGTATATGAAAAATACAAAATCATCAACAATATTGCCAGTGACATATTTCCTGGAAGAGTCAATTTTAAGTTCCTTTCCTAAGCTTCTATCAATGAGAGTTATACAGCGCTGGAAAGAACAAGCTAAGAGCTTTCAATCAAGCTATAAATGGCTTATGCAACAATAGAAATGTGAAAGTTAGGTGCAACTGTATATGAAAAATACTAAATCATCAACAATATTGCCAGTGACATATTTCCTGGAAGAGTCAATTTTAAGTTCCTTACCTAAGCTTCTATCAATGAGGGTTATACATCGCTGGAAAGAACAAGCTAAGAGCTTTCAATCAAGCTATAAGTCGTTTATGCAGCAAAAGAAATGTGAAAGTTAAATGCAACTGTATATGAAAAATACAAAATCATCAACAATATTCCCAGTAACATATTTCCTAGATGAGTCAATTTTAAGTTCCTTTCCTAAGCCTCTATCAAGGAGAGTTATACATCGTTGGAAAGAACAAGTTAAGAGCTTTCAACCAAGCTATAACCGGTTTATGCAACAAAAGAAATGTGAAAGTTAAATGCAACTGTACATGAAAAATACAGATTCATCAACAATATTCCCAGTGACATATTTCCCAGGTGAGTCAATTATAAGTTCCTTCCCTAAGCCTCTATCAACGAGAGTTATACATCGTTGGAAAGACCAGTCTAAGAGCTTTCAACCAAACTATAAACGGTTTATGCAGGAAAAGAAATGTGAAAGTTAAATGCAACTGTATATGAAAATTACAGATTCATCAACAATATTCCCAGTGACATATTTCCCAGGTGAGTCAATTATAAGTTCCTTCCCTAAGCCTCTATCAACGAGAGTTATACATCGTTGGAAAGACCAGTCTAAGAGCTTTCAACCAAACTATAAACGGTTTATGCAGGAAAAGAAATGTGAAAGTTAAATGCAACTGCATATGGAAAATACATAATCATAGGTATATGAAAATTACAGATTCACAAAATCATCAACAATATTCCTATTGACATATTTCCTGGAAGAGTCAATTATAAGTTCCTTCCCTAAGCCTCTATCAACGAGAGTTATACATCGTTCGAAAGAACAGTCTAAGAGCTTTCAATCAAGCTATAAGTGGCTTATGCAACAATAGAAATGTGTAAGTTAGGTGCAACTGTATATGAAAAATACTAAATCATCAACAATTTGCCAGTGACATATTTCCTGGAAGAGTCAATTTTAAGTTCCTTACCTAAGCTTCTATCAATGAGCGTTATACATCGCTGGAAAGAACAAGCTAAGAGCTTTCAATCAAGCTGTAAGCCGTTTATGCAGCAAAAGAAATGTGAAAGTTAAATGCAACTGTATATGCAAAATACAAAATCATCAACAATATTCCCAGTGACATATTTCCCAGGTGAGTCGATTTTAAGTAACTTTCCTAAGCCTCTATCAAGGAGAGTTATACATCGTTGGAAAGAACAAGTTAAGAGCTTTCAACCAAGCTGTAATTGGTTGCTGCAGCAAAAGAAATGTGAAAGTTAAATGCAACTGTATATGAAAAATACAAAGTCATCAACAATATTGCCAGTAACATATTTCCTAGATGAGTCAATTTTAAGTTCCTTTCCTAAGCCTCTATCAAGGAGAGTTATACATCGTTGGAAAGAACAAGCTAAGGACTTTCAACCAAGCTATAACCGGTTTATGCAACAAAAGAAATGTAAAAGTTAAATGCAACTGTACATGAAAAATACAAAATCATCAACAATATTCCCAGTAACATATTTCTTAAGTGAGTCAATTATAAGTTCCTTCCCTAAGCCTCTATCAACAAGAGTTATACATCGTTGGAAAGACCAGTCTAAGAGCTTTCAACCAAACTATAAACGGTTTATGCAGGAAAAGAAATGTGAAAGTTAAATGCAACTGCATATGGAAAATACATAATCATAGGTATATGAAAATTACAGATTCACCAACAATATTGCCAGTGACATATTTCCTAGATGAGTCAATTTGAAGTTCCTTTCCTAAGCCTCTATCAATGAGAGTTATACATCGTTGAAAAGAACAAGCTAAAAGCTTTCAACCAAGCTGTAAATGGTTTCTGCAGCAAAAGAAATGTGAAAGTTAAATGCAACTGTATATGAAAAATACACAATCATTAACAATATTGTCAGTGACATAATTCCTAGATGAATCAATTTTAAGTTCCGTTCCTAAGTCCCTACCAACGAGATATATACATCGTTGGAAAGACCAAGCTAAGATCTTTCAACCAATCAATAAATGGTTTATGCAGCAAAAGAATTGTGAAAATTATATGCCACTGTATATGAAAAATACAGATTCATCAACAATATTCCCAGTGACATATTTCCTAGAGGAGTCAATTTTAAGTTTCTTTCCTAAGCCTCTATCAATAAGAGTTATACATCGTTGGAGGGAACAAGCTAAGGGCTTTCAACCAAGCTACAAATGGTTTATGCAGCAAAACAAATGTGAAAGTTAAACGTAACTGTACATGAAAAATACAAAATCATCAACAATATTCCCATTGACATATTTCCTAAGTGAGTCAATTATAAGATCCTTCTCTAAGCCTCTATCAACGAGAGTTATACATCGTTCGAAAGAACAGTCTAAGAGCTTTCAATCAAGCTATAAATGGCTTATGCAACAATAGAAATGTGAAAGTTAGGTGCAACTGTATATGAAAAATACTAAATCACCAACAATATTGCCAGTGACATATTTCCTGGAAGAGTCAATTTTAAGTTCCTTTCCTAAGCTTCTATCAATGAGAGTTATACATCGCTGGAAAGAACAAGCTAAGAGCTTTTAATCAAGCTGTAAGTCGTTTATGCAATAAAACAAATGTGAAAGTTAAATGTAACTGTACATGAAAGATACAAAATCATCAACAATATTCCCATTGACATATTTCCTAAGTGAGTCAATTATAAGTTCCTTCTCTAAGCCTCTATCAACGAGAGTTATACATCGTTCGAAAGAACAGTCTAAGAGCTTTCAATCAAGCTATAAATGGCTTATGCAACAATAGAAATGTGAAAGTTAGGTGCAACTGTATATGGAAAATACTAAATCACCAACAATATTCCCGGTGACATATTTCCTAAATTGGTCAATTTTAAGTTCCTTTCCTAAGCCTCTATCAGCGAGGGTTATCTTCGTTGGAATATAAGGGATTTCAACTAAGCTATATACGGTATATACGGTATATAAATACAACTGTATATGAAAAATACAGACTCATCAACAATATTCCTCGTGGCATAATTCCGAGATCCGTCAATTTTAAGTTCCTTTCCTAAGCTTCTATCAACCACAGTAATACATCGTTGGAAAGAACAAAATAAGGGCTTTCAATCACACTATAAATAGTTTTTGCAGCAAAAGAAATGTGAAAGTTAAATGCAACTGTACATGAAAAATACAAAATCATCAACAATATTCCCATTGACATATTTCCTAAGTGAGTCAATTATAAGTTCCTTCTCTAAGCCTCTATCAACGAGAGTTATACATCGTTCGAAAGAACAGTCTAAGAGCTTTCAATCAAGCTATAAATGGCTTATGCAACAATAGAAATGTGAAAGTTAGGTGCAACTGTATATGGAAAATACTAAATCACCAACAATATTCCCGGTGACATATTTCCTAAATTGGTCAATTTTAAGTTCCTTTCCTAAGCTTCTATCAACCACAGTAATACATCGTTGGAAAGAACAAAATAAGGGCTTTCAATCACACTATAAATAGTTTTTGCAGCAAAAGAAATGTGAAAGTTAAATGCAACTGTACATGAAAAATACAAAATCATCAACAATATTCCCATTGACATATTTCCTAAGTGAGTCAATTATAAGTTCCTTCCCTAAGCCTCTATCAACGAGAGTTATACATCGTTGGAAAGACCAGTCTAAGAGCTTTCAACCAAACTATAAACGGTTTATGCAGGAAAAGAAATGTGAAAGTTAAATGCAACTGTATATGAAAATTACAGATTCATCAACAATATTCCCAGTGACATATTTCCCAGGTGAGTCAATTATAAGTTCCTTCCCTAAGCCTCTATCAACGAGAGTTATACATCGTTGGAAAGACCAGTCTAAGAGCTTTCAACCAAACTATAAACGGTTTATGCAGGAAAAGAAATGTGAAAGTTAAATGCAACTGCATATGGAAAATACATAATCATAGGTATATGAAAATTACAGATTCACAAAATCATCAACAATATTCCTATTGACATATTTCCTGGAAGAGTCAATTATAAGTTCCTTCCCTAAGCCTCTATCAACGAGAGTTATACATCGTTCGAAAGAACAGTCTAAGAGCTTTCAATCAAGCTATAAGTGGCTTATGCAACAATAGAAATGTGTAAGTTAGGTGCAACTGTATATGAAAAATACTAAATCATCAACAATTTGCCAGTGACATATTTCCTGGAAGAGTCAATTTTAAGTTCCTTACCTAAGCTTCTATCAATGAGCGTTATACATCGCTGGAAAGAACAAGCTAAGAGCTTTCAATCAAGCTGTAAGCCGTTTATGCAGCAAAAGAAATGTGAAAGTTAAATGCAACTGTATATGCAAAATACAAAATCATCAACAATATTCCCAGTGACATATTTCCCAGGTGAGTCGATTTTAAGTAACTTTCCTAAGCCTCTATCAAGGAGAGTTATACATCGTTGGAAAGAACAAGTTAAGAGCTTTCAACCAAGCTGTAATTGGTTGCTGCAGCAAAAGAAATGTGAAAGTTAAATGCAACTGTATATGAAAAATACAAAGTCATCAACAATATTGCCAGTAACATATTTCCTAGATGAGTCAATTTTAAGTTCCTTTCCTAAGCCTCTATCAAGGAGAGTTATACATCGTTGGAAAGAACAAGCTAAGGACTTTCAACCAAGCTATAACCGGTTTATGCAACAAAAGAAATGTAAAAGTTAAATGCAACTGTACATGAAAAATACAAAATCATCAACAATATTCCCAGTAACATATTTCTTAAGTGAGTCAATTATAAGTTCCTTCCCTAAGCCTCTATCAACGAGAGTTATACATCGTTGGAAAGACCAGTCTAAGAGCTTTCAACCAAACTATAAACGGTTTATGCAGGAAAAGAAATGTGAAAGTTAAATGCAACTGCATATGGAAAATACATAATCATAGGTATATGAAAATTACAGATTCACCAACAATATTGCCAGTGACATATTTCCTAGATGAGTCAATTTGAAGTTCCTTTCCTAAGCCTCTATCAATGAGAGTTATACATCGTTGAAAAGAACAAGCTAAAAGCTTTCAACCAAGCTGTAAATGGTTTCTGCAGCAAAAGAAATGTGAAAGTTAAATGCAACTGTATATGAAAAATACACAATCATTAACAATATTGTCAGTGACATAATTCCTAGATGAATCAATTTTAAGTTCCGTTCCTAAGTCCCTACCAACGAGATATATACATCGTTGGAAAGACCAAGCTAAGATCTTTCAACCAATCAATAAATGGTTTATGCAGCAAAAGAATTGTGAAAATTATATGCCACTGTATATGAAAAATACAGATTCATCAACAATATTCCCAGTGACATATTTCCTAGAGGAGTCAATTTTAAGTTTCTTTCCTAAGCCTCTATCAATAAGAGTTATACATCGTTGGAGGGAACAAGCTAAGGGCTTTCAACCAAGCTACAAATGGTTTATGCAGCAAAACAAATGTGAAAGTTAAATGTAACTGTACATGAAAAATACAAAATCATCAACAATATTCCCATTGACATATTTCCTAAGTGAGTCAATTATAAGATCCTTCTCTAAGCCTCTATCAACGAGAGTTATACATCGTTCGAAAGAACAGTCTAAGAGCTTTCAATCAAGCTATAAATGGCTTATGCAACAATAGAAATGTGAAAGTTAGGTGCAACTGTATATGAAAAATACTAAATCACCAACAATATTGCCAGTGACATATTTCCTGGAAGAGTCAATTTTAAGTTCCTTTCCTAAGCTTCTATCAATGAGAGTTATACATCGCTGGAAAGAACAAGCTAAGAGCTTTCAATCAAGCTGTAAGTCGTTTATGCAATAAAACAAATGTGAAAGTTAAATGTAACTGTACATGAAAGATACAAAATCATCAACAATATTCCCATTGACATATTTCCTAAGTGAGTCAATTATAAGTTCCTTCTCTAAGCCTCTATCAACGAGAGTTATACATCGTTCGAAAGAACAGTCTAAGAGCTTTCAATCAAGCTATAAATGGCTTATGCAACAATAGAAATGTGAAAGTTAGGTGCAACTGTATATGGAAAATACTAAATCACCAACAATATTCCCGGTGACATATTTCCTAAATTGGTCAATTTTAAGTTCCTTTCCTAAGCCTCTATCAGCGAGGGTTATCTTCGTTGGAATATAAGGGATTTCAACTAAGCTATATACGGTATATACGGTATATAAATACAACTGTATATGAAAAATACAGACTCATCAACAATATTCCTCGTGGCATAATTCCGAGATCCGTCAATTTTAAGTTCCTTTCCTAAGCTTCTATCAACCACAGTAATACATCGTTGGAAAGAACAAAATAAGGGCTTTCAATCACACTATAAATAGTTTTTGCAGCAAAAGAAATGTGAAAGTTAAATGCAACTGTACATGAAAAATACAAAATCATCAACAATATTCCCATTGACATATTTCCTAAGTGAGTCAATTATAAGTTCCTTCTCTAAGCCTCTATCAACGAGAGTTATACATCGTTCGAAAGAACAGTCTAAGAGCTTTCAATAAAGCTATAAGTGGCTTATGCAACAATAGAAATGTGAAAGTTAGGTGCAACTGTATATGAAAAATACTAAATCACCAACAATATTGCCAGTGACATATTTCCTGGATGAGTCAATTTTAAGTTCCTTTCCTAAGCCTCTATCAAGGAGAGTTATACATCGTTGGAAAGAACAAGCTAAGGACTTTCAACCAAGCTGTAGCCGGTTTATGCAACAAAAGAAATGTGAAAGTTAAATGCAACTGTACATGAAAAATACAAAATCATCAACAATATTCCCAGTAACATATTTCCTAAGTGAGTCAATTATAAGTTCCTTCCATAAGCCTCTATCAACGAGAGTTATACATCGTTGCAAAGACCAGTCTAAGAGCTTTCAACCAAACTATAAATGGTTTATGCAGGAAAAGAAATGTGAAAGTTAAATGCAACTGCATATGGAAAATACATAATCATAGGTATATGAAAATTACAGATTCACCAACAATATTGCCAGTGACATATTTCCTAGATGAGTCAATTTGAAGTTCCTTTCCTAAGCCTCTATCAATGAGAGTTATACATCGTTGAAAAGAACAAGCTAAAAGCTTTCAACCAAGCTGTAAATGGTTTCTGCAGCAAAAGAAATGTGAAAGCTAAATGCAACTGTATATGAAAAATACACAATCATTAACAATATTGTCAGTGACATAATTCCTAGATGAATCAATTTTAAGTTCCGTTCCTAAGTCTCTACCAACGAGATTTATACATCGTTGGAAAGATCAAGCTAAGATCTTTCAACCAATCAATAAGTGGTTTCTGCAGCAAAAGAAATGTGAAAGTTAAATGCCACTGTATATGAAAAATACAGATTCATCAACAATATTCCCAGTGACATATTTCCTAGAGGAGTCAATTTTAAGTTTCTTTCCTAAGCCTCTATCAATGAGAGTTATACATCGTTGGAGAGAACAAGCTAAGAGCTTTCAACCAAGCTACAAATGGTTTATGCACCAAAAGAAATGTGAAAGCCAAATGCAACTGTACATGAAAAATACAAAATCATCAACAATATTCCCATTGACATATTTCCTAAGTGAGTCAATTATAAGTTCCTTCCCTAAGCCTCTATCAACGAGCGTTATACATCGTTCGAAAGAACAGTCTAAGAGCTTTCAATCAAGTTATAAATGGCTTATGCAACAATAGAAATGTGAAAGTTAGGTGCAACTGTATATGAAAAATAGTAAATCACCAACAATATTGCCAGTGACATATTTCCTGGAAGAGTCAATTTTAAGTTCCTTTCCTAAGCCTCTATCAATGAGAGTTATACATCGCTGGAAAGAACAAGCTAAGAGCTTTCAATCAAGCTATAAATGGCTTATGCAACAATAGAAATGTGAAAGTTAGGTGCAACTGTATATGGAAAATACTAAATTACCAACAATATTCCCGGTGACATATTTCCTAAATTGGTCAATTTTAAGTTCCTTTCCTAAGCCTCTATCAGCGAGGGTTATCTTCGTTGGAATATAAGGGATTTCAACTAAGCTATATACGGTATATACGGTTTATAAATACAACTGTATATGAAAAATACAGACTCATCAACAATATTCCTCGTGGCATAATTCCGAGATCCGTCAATTTTAAGTTCCTTTCCTAAGCTTCTATCAACCACAGTAATACATCGTTGGAAAGAACAAAATAAGGGCTTTCAATCACACTATAAATAGTTTTTGCAGCAAAAGAAATGTGAAAGTTAAATGCAACTGTACATGAAAAATACAAAATCATCAACAATATTCCCATTGACATATTTCCTAAGTGAGTCAATTATAAGTTCCTTCTCTAAGCCTCTATCAACGAGAGTTATACATCGTTCGAAAGAACAGTCTAAGAGCTTTCAATAAAGCTATAAGTGGCTTATGCAACAATAGAAATGTGAAAGTTAGGTGCAACTGTATATGAAAAATACTAAATCACCAACAATATTGCCAGTGACATATTTCCTGGATGAGTCAATTTTAAGTTCCTTTCCTAAGCCTCTATCAAGGAGAGTTATACATCGTTGGAAAGAACAAGCTAAGGACTTTCAACCAAGCTATAACCGGTTTATGGAACAAAAGAAATGTGAAAGTTAAATGCAACTGTACATGAAAAATACAAAATCATCAACAATATTCCCAGTAACATATTTCCTAAGTGAGTCAATTATAAGTTCCTTCCATAAGCCTCTATCAACGAGAGTTATACATCGTTGCAAAGACCAGTCTAAGAGCTTTCAACCAAACTATAAATGGTTTATGCAGGAAAAGAAATGTGAAAGTTAAATGCAACTGCATATGGAAAATACATAATCATAGGTATATGAAAATTACAGATTCACCAACAATATTGCCAGTGACATATTTCCTAGATGAGTCAATTTGAAGTTCCTTTCCTAAGCCTCTATCAATGAGAGTTATACATCGTTGAAAAGAACAAGCTAAAAGCTTTCAACCAAGCTGTAAATGGTTTCTGCAGCAAAAGAAATGTGAAAGTTAAATGCAACTGTATATGAAAAATACACAATCATTAACAATATTGTCAGTGACATAATTCCTAGATGAATCAATTTTAAGTTCTGTTCCTAAGTCTCTACCAACGAGATTTATACATCGTTGGAAAGATCAAGCTAAGATCTTTCAACCAATCAATAAGTGGTTTATGCAGCAAAAGAATTGTGAAAATTATATGCCACTGTATATGAAAAATACAGATTCATCAACAATATTCCCAGTGACATATTTCCTAGAGGAGTCAATTTTAAGTTTCTTTCCTAAGCCTCTATCAATGAGAGTTATAAATCGTTGGAGAGAACAAGCTAAGGGCTTTCAACCAAGCTACAAATGGTTTATGCAGCAAAAGAAATGTGAAAGTTAAATGCAACTGTACATGAAAAATACAAAATCATCAACAATATTCCCATTGACATATTTCCTAAGTGAGTCAATTATAAGTTCCTTCCCTAAGCCTCTATCAACGAGAGTTATACATCGTTCGAAAGAACAGTCTAAGAGCTTTCAATAAAGCTATAAGTGGCTTATGCAACAATAGAAATGTGAAAGTTAGGTGCAACTGTATATGAAAAATACTAAATCACCAACAATATTGCCAGTGACATATTTCCTGGATGAGTCAATTTTAAGTTCCTTTCCTAAGCGTCTATCAAGGAGAGTTATACATCGTTGGAAAGAACAAGCTAAGGACTTTCAACCAAGCTGTAGCCGGTTTATGCAACAAAAGAAATGTGAAAGTTAAATGCAACTGTACATGAAAAATACAAAATCATCAACAATATTCCCAGTAACATATTTCCTAAGTGAGTCAATTATAAGTTCCTTCCATAAGCCTCTATCAACGAGAGTTATACATCGTTGCAAAGACCAGTCTAAGAGCTTTCAACCAAACTATAAATGGTTTATGCAGGAAAAGAAATGTGAAAGTTAAATGCAACTGCATATGGAAAATACATAATCATAGGTATATGAAAATTACAGATTCACCAACAATATTGCCAGTGACATATTTCCTAGATGAGTCAATTTGAAGTTCCTTTCCTAAGCCTCTATCAATGAGAGTTATACATCGTTGAAAAGAACAAGCTAAAAGCTTTCAACCAAGCTGTAAATGGTTTCTGCAGCAAAAGAAATGTGAAAGCTAAATGCAACTGTATATGAAAAATACACAATCATTAACAATATTGTCAGTGACATAATTCCTAGATGAATCAATTTTAAGTTCCGTTCCTAAGTCTCTACCAACGAGATTTATACATCGTTGGAAAGATCAAGCTAAGATCTTTCAACCAATCAATAAGTGGTTTCTGCAGCAAAAGAAATGTGAAAGTTAAATGCCACTGTATATGAAAAATACAGATTCATCAACAATATTCCCAGTGACATATTTCCTAGAGGAGTCAATTTTAAGTTCCTTTCCTAAGTCTCTACCAACGAGATTTATACATCGTTGGAGAAAACAAGCTAAGAGCTTTCAACCAAGCTACAAATGGTTTATGCACCAAAAGAAATGTGAAAGCCAAATGCAACTGTACATGAAAAATACAAAATCATCAACAATATTCCCATTGACATATTTCCTAAGTGAGTCAATTATAAGTTCCTTCCCTAAGCCTCTATCAACGAGCGTTATACATCGTTCGAAAGAACAGTCTAAGAGCTTTCAATCAAGTTATAAATGGCTTATGCAACAATAGAAATGTGAAAGTTAGGTGCAACTGTATATGAAAAATAGTAAATCACCAACAATATTGCCAGTGACATATTTCCTGGAAGAGTCAATTTTAAGTTCCTTTCCTAAGCTTCTATCAATGAGAGTTATACATCGCTGGAAAGAACAAGCTAAGAGCTTTCAATCAAGCTATAAATGGCTTATGCAACAATAGAAATGTGAAAGTTAGGTGCAACTGTATATGGAAAATACTAAATTACCAACAATATTCCCGGTGACATATTTCCTAAATTGGTCAATTTTAAGTTCCTTTCCTAAGCCTCTATCAGCGAGGGTTATCTTCGTTGGAATATAAGGGATTTCAACTAAGCTATATACGGTATATACGGTTTATAAATACAACTGTATATGAAAAATACAGACTCATCAACAATATTCCTCGTGGCATAATTCCGAGATCCGTCAATTTTAAGTTCCTTTCCTAAGCTTCTATCAACCACAGTAATACATCGTTGGAAAGAACAAAATAAGGGCTTTCAATCACACTATAAATAGTTTTTGCAGCAAAAGAAATGTGAAAGTTAAATGCAACTGTACATGAAAAATACAAAATCATCAACAATATTCCCATTGACATATTTCCTAAGTGAGTCAATTATAAGTTCCTTCTCTAAGCCTCTATCAACGAGAGTTATACATCGTTCGAAAGAACAGTCTAAGAGCTTTCAATAAAGCTATAAGTGGCTTATGCAACAATAGAAATGTGAAAGTTAGGTGCAACTGTATATGAAAAATACTAAATCACCAACAATATTGCCAGTGACATATTTCCTGGATGAGTCAATTTTAAGTTCCTTTCCTAAGCCTCTATCAAGGAGAGTTATACATCGTTGGAAAGAACAAGCTAAGGACTTTCAACCAAGCTATAACCGGTTTATGGAACAAAAGAAATGTGAAAGTTAAATGCAACTGTACATGAAAAATACAAAATCATCAACAATATTCCCAGTAACATATTTCCTAAGTGAGTCAATTATAAGTTCCTTCCATAAGCCTCTATCAACGAGAGTTATACATCGTTGCAAAGACCAGTCTAAGAGCTTTCAACCAAACTATAAATGGTTTATGCAGGAAAAGAAATGTGAAAGTTAAATGCAACTGCATATGGAAAATACATAATCATAGGTATATGAAAATTACAGATTCACCAACAATATTGCCAGTGACATATTTCCTAGATGAGTCAATTTGAAGTTCCTTTCCTAAGCCTCTATCAATGAGAGTTATACATCGTTGAAAAGAACAAGCTAAAAGCTTTCAACCAAGCTGTAAATGGTTTCTGCAGCAAAAGAAATGTGAAAGTTAAATGCAACTGTATATGAAAAATACACAATCATTAACAATATTGTCAGTGACATAATTCCTAGATGAATCAATTTTAAGTTCCGTTCCTAAGTCTCTACCAACGAGATTTATACATCGTTGGAAAGATCAAGCTAAGATCTTTCAACCAATCAATAAGTGGTTTCTGCAGCAAAAGAAATGTGAAAGTTAAATGCCACTGTATATGAAAAATACAGATTCATCAACAATATTCCCAGTGACATATTTCCTAGAGGAGTCAATTTTAAGTTTCTTTCCTAAGCCTCTATCAATGAGAGTTATACATCGTTGGAGAGAACAAGCTAATGGCTTTCAACCAAGCTACAAATGGTTTATGCAGCAAAAGAAATGTGAAAGTTAAATGCAACTGTACATGAAAAATACAAAATCATCAACAATATTCCCATTGACATATTTCCTAAGTGAGTCAATTATAAGTTCCTTCCCTAAGCCTCTATCAACGAGCGTTATACATCGTTCGAAAGAACAGTCTAAGAGCTTTCATTCAAGTTATAAATGGCTTATGCAACAATAGAAATGTGAAAGTTAGGTGCAACTGTATATGAAAAATAGTAAATCACCAACAATATTGCCAGTGACATATTTCCTGGAAGAGTCAATTTTAAGTTCCTTTCCTAAGCTTCTATCAATGAGAGTTATACATCGCTGGAAAGAACAAGCTAAGAGCTTTCAATCAAGCTATAAATGGCTTATGCAACAATAGAAATGTGAAAGTTAGGTGCAACTGTATATGGAAAATACTAAATTACCAACAATATTCCCGGTGACATATTTCCTAAATTGGTCAATTTTAAGTTCCTTTCCTAAGCCTCTATCAGCGAGGGTTATCTTCGTTGGAATATAAGGGATTTCAACTAAGCTATATACGGTATATACGGTTTATAAATACAACTGTATATGAAAAATACAGACTCATCAACAATATTCCTCGTGGCATAATTCCGAGATCCGTCAATTTTAAGTTCCTTTCCTAAGCTTCTATCAACCACAGTAATACATCGTTGGAAAGAACAAAATAAGGGCTTTCAATCACACTATAAATAGTTTTTGCAGCAAAAGAAATGTGAAAGTTAAATGCAACTGTACATGAAAAATACAAAATCATCAACAATATTCCCATTGACATATTTCCTAAGTGAGTCAATTATAAGTTCCTTCTCTAAGCCTCTATCAACGAGAGTTATACATCGTTCGAAAGAACAGTCTAAGAGCTTTCAATAAAGCTATAAGTGGCTTATGCAACAATAGAAATGTGAAAGTTAGGTGCAACTGTATATGAAAAATACTAAATCACCAACAATATTGCCAGTGACATATTTCCTGGATGAGTCAATTTTAAGTTCCTTTCCTAAGCCTCTATCAAGGAGAGTTATACATCGTTGGAAAGAACAAGCTAAGGACTTTCAACCAAGCTATAACCGGTTTATGGAACAAAAGAAATGTGAAAGTTAAATGCAACTGTACATGAAAAATACAAAATCATCAACAATATTCCCAGTAACATATTTCCTAAGTGAGTCAATTATAAGTTCCTTCCATAAGCCTCTATCAACGAGAGTTATACATCGTTGCAAAGACCAGTCTAAGAGCTTTCAACCAAACTATAAATGGTTTATGCAGGAAAAGAAATGTGAAAGTTAAATGCAACTGCATATGGAAAATACATAATCATAGGTATATGAAAATTACAGATTCACCAACAATATTGCCAGTGACATATTTCCTAGATGAGTCAATTTCAAGTTCCTTTCCTAAGCCTCTATCAATGAGAGTTATACATCGTTGAAAAGAACAAGCTAAAAGCTTTCAACCAAGCTGTAAATGGTTTCTGCAGCAAAAGAAATGTGAAAGTTAAATGCAACTGTATATGAAAAATACACAATCATTAACAATATTGTCAGTGACATAATTCCTAGATGAATCAATTTTAAGTTCTGTTCCTAAGTCTCTACCAACGAGATTTATACATCGTTGGAAAGATCAAGCTAAGATCTTTCAACCAATCAATAAGTGGTTTATGCAGCAAAAGAATTGTGAAAATTATATGCCACTGTATATGAAAAATACAGATTCATCAACAATATTCCCAGTGACATATTTCCTAGAGGAGTCAATTTTAAGTTTCTTTCCTAAGCCTCTATCAATGAGAGTTATAAATCGTTGGAGAGAACAAGCTAAGGGCTTTCAACCAAGCTACAAATGGTTTATGCAGCAAAAGAAATGTGAAAGTTAAATGCAACTGTACATGAAAAATACAAAATCATCAACAATATTCCCATTGACATATTTCCTAAGTGAGTCAATTATAAGTTCCTTCCCTAAGCCTATATCAACGAGAGTTATACATCGTTCGAAAGAACAGTCTAAGAGCTTTCAATAAAGCTATAAGTGGCTTATGCAACAATAGAAATGTGAAAGTTAGGTGCAACTGTATATGAAAAATACTAAATCACCAACAATATTGCCAGTGACATATTTCCTGGATGAGTCAATTTTAAGTTCCTTTCCTAAGCCTCTATCAAGGAGAGTTATACATCGTTGGAAAGAACAAGCTAAGGACTTTCAACCAAGCTGTAGCCGGTTTATGCAACAAAAGAAATGTGAAAGTTAAATGCAACTGTACATGAAAAATACAAAATCATCAACAATATTCCCAGTAACATATTTCCTAAGTGAGTCAATTATAAGTTCCTTCCATAAGCCTCTATCAACGAGAGTTATACATCGTTGCAAAGACCAGTCTAAGAGCTTTCAACCAAACTATAAATGGTTTATGCAGGAAAAGAAATGTGAAAGTTAAATGCAACTGCATATGGAAAATACATAATCATAGGTATATGAAAATTACAGATTCACCAACAATATTGCCAGTGACATATTTCCTAGATGAGTCAATTTGAAGTTCCTTTCCTAAGCCTCTATCAATGAGAGTTATACATCGTTGAAAAGAACAAGCTAAAAGCTTTCAACCAAGCTGTAAATGGTTTCTGCAGCAAAAGAAATGTGAAGCTAAATGCAACTGTATATGAAAAATACACAATCATTAACAATATTGTCAGTGACATAATTCCTAGATGAATCAATTTTAAGTTCCGTTCCTAAGTCTCTACCAACGAGATTTATACATCGTTGGAAAGATCAAGCTAAGATCTTTCAACCAATCAATAAGTGGTTTCTGCAGCAAAAGAAATGTGAAAGTTAAATGCAACTGTATATGAAAAATACAGATTCATCAACAATATTCCCAGTGACATATTTCCTAGATGAGTCAATTTTAAGTTCCTTTCCTAAGCCTCTACCAACGAGAGTTATACATCGTTGGAGAAAACAAGCTAAGAGCTTTCAACCAAGCTACAAATGGTTTATGCACCAAAAGAAATGTGAAAGCCAAATGCAACTGTACATGAAAAATACAAAATCATCAACAATATTCCCAGTGACATATATCCTGGGTGAGTCAATTATAAGTTCCTTCCCTAAGCCTCTATCAACGAGCGTTATACATCGTTCGAAAGAACAGTCTAAGAGCTTTCAATCAAGTTATAAATGGCTTATGCAACAATAGAAATGTGAAAGTTAGGTGCAACTGTATATGAAAAATAGTAAATCACCAACAATATTGCCAGTGACATATTTCCTGGAAGAGTCAATTTTAAGTTCCTTTCCTAAGCTTCTATCAATGAGAGTTATACATCGCTGGAAAGAACAAGCTAAGAGCTTTCAATCAAGCTATAAATGGCTTATGCAACAATAGAAATGTGAAAGTTAGGTGCAACTGTATATGGAAAATACTAAATTACCAACAATATTCCCGGTGACATATTTCCTAAATTGGTCAATTTTAAGTTCCTTTCCTAAGCCTCTATCAGCGAGGGTTATCTTCGTTGGAATATAAGGGATTTCAGCTAAGCTATATACGGTATATACGGTTTATAAATACAACTGTATATGAAAAATACAGACTCATCAACAATATTCCTCGTGGCATAATTCCGAGATCCGTCAATTTTAAGTTCCTTTCCTAAGCTTCTATCAACCACAGTAATACATCGTTGGAAAGAACAAAATAAGGGCTTTCAATCACACTATAAATAGTTTTTGCAGCAAAAGAAATGTGAAAGTTAAATGCAACTGTACATGAAAAATACAAAATCATCAACAATATTCCCATTGACATATTTCCTAAGTGAGTCAATTATAAGTTCCTTCTCTAAGCCTCTATCAACGAGAGTTATACATCGTTCGAAAGAACAGTCTAAGAGCTTTCAATAAAGCTATAAGTGGCTTATGCAACAATAGAAATGTGAAAGTTAGGTGCAACTGTATATGAAAAATACTAAATCACCAACAATATTGCCAGTGACATATTTCCTGGATGAGTCAATTTTAAGTTCCTTTCCTAAGCCTCTATCAAGGAGAGTTATACATCGTTGGAAAGAACAAGCTAAGGACTTTCAACCAAGCTATAACCGGTTTATGGAACAAAAGAAATGTGAAAGTTAAATGCAACTGTACATGAAAAATACAAAATCATCAACAATATTCCCAGTAACATATTTCCTAAGTGAGTCAATTATAAGTTCCTTCCATAAGCCTCTATCAACGAGAGTTATACATCGTTGCAAAGACCAGTCTAAGAGCTTTCAACCAAACTATAAATGGTTTATGCAGGAAAAGAAATGTGAAAGTTAAATGCAACTGCATATGGAAAATACATAATCATAGGTATATGAAAATTACAGATTCACCAACAATATTGCCAGTGACATATTTCCTAGATGAGTCAATTTGAAGTTCCTTTCCTAAGCCTCTATCAATGAGAGTTATACATCGTTGAAAAGAACAAGCTAAAAGCTTTCAACCAAGCTGTAAATGGTTTCTGCAGCAAAAGAAATGTGAAAGTTAAATGCAACTGTATATGAAAAATACACAATCATTAACAATATTGTCAGTGACATAATTCCTAGATGAATCAATTTTAAGTTCTGTTCCTAAGTCTCTACCAACGAGATTTATACATCGTTGGAAAGATCAAGCTAAGATCTTTCAACCAATCAATAAGTGGTTTATGCAGCAAAAGAATTGTGAAAATTATATGCCACTGTATATGAAAAATACAGATTCATCAACAATATTCCCAGTGACATATTTCCTAGAGGAGTCAATTTTAAGTTTCTTTCCTAAGCCTCTATCAATGAGAGTTATAAATCGTTGGAGAGAACAAGCTAAGGGCTTTCAACCAAGCTACAAATGGTTTATGCAGCAAAAGAAATGTGAAAGTTAAATGCAACTGTACATGAAAAATACAAAATCATCAACAATATTCCCATTGACATATTTCCTAAGTGAGTCAATTATAAGTTCCTTCCCTAAGCCTCTATCAACGAGAGTTATACATCGTTCGAAAGAACAGTCTAAGAGCTTTCAATCAAGCTATAAATGGCTTATGCAACAATAGAAATGTGAAAGTTAGGTGCAACTGTATATGAAAAATAGTAAATCACCAACAATATTGCCAGTGACATATTTCCTGGAAGAGTCAATTTTAAGTTCCTTTCCTAAGCTTCTATCAATGAGAGTTATACATCGCTGGAAAGAACAAGCTAAGAGCTTTCAATCAAGCTGTAAGTCGTTTATGCAACGAAACAAATGTGAAAGTTAAATGTAACTGTACATGAAAAATACAAAATCATCAACAATATTCCCATTGACATATTTCCTAAGTGAGTCAATTATAAGTTCCTTCTCTAAGCCTCTGTCAACGAGAGTTATACATCGTTCGAAAGAATAGTCTAAGAGCTTTCAATCAAGCTATAAATGGCTTATGCAACAATAGAAATGTGAAAGTTAGGTGCAACTGTATATGGAAAATACTAAATCACCAACAATATTCCCGGTGACATATTTCCTAAATTAGTCAATTTTAAGTTCCTTTCCTAAGCCTCTATCAGCGAGGGTTATCTTCGTTGGAATATAAGGGATTTCAACTAAGCTATATACGGTATATGCAGCGAAAAAAATGTGAGAGTTAAATACAACTGTATATGAAAAATACAGACTCATCAACAATATTCCTCGTGGCATAATTCCGAGATCCGTCAATTTTAAGTTCCTTTCCTAAGCTTCTATCAACCACAGTTATACATCATTGGAAAGAACAAAATAAGGGCTTTCAATCACACTATAAATAGTTTTTGCAGCAAAAGAAATGTGAAAGTTAAATGCAACTGTACATGAAAAATACAAAATCATCAACAATATTCCTATTGACATATTTCCTAATTGAGTCAATTATAAATCCCTTCTCTAAGCCTCTATCAACGAGAGTTATACATCGTTCGAAAGAACGATCTAAGAGCTTTCAATAAAGCTATAAATGGCTTATGCAACAATAGAAATGTGAAAGTTAGGTGCAACTGTATATTGAAAATACTAAATCACCAACAATATTGCCAGTGACATATTTCCCAGGTGAGTCAATTTTAAGTACCTTTCCTAAGCCTCTATCAAGGAGAGTTATACATCGCTGGAAAGAATAAGCTAAGAGCTTTCAATCAAGCTATAAATGATTTATGCAACAAAAGAAATGTGAAAGTTAAATGCAACTGTATATGAAAATTACAGATTCATCAACAATATTGCCAGTGACATATTTCCTAGATGAATCAATTTTAAGTTCCTTTCCTAAGCCTCTAGCAATGAGAGTTATACGTCGTTTGAAAGAACAATCTAAGACCTTTCAATCAAGCTGTAAGTCGTTTATGCAGCAAAAGAAATGTGAAAGTTAAATGCAACTGTATATGAAAAATACAAAATCATCAACAATATTGCCAGTAACATATATCCCAGGTGAGTCAATTTTAAGTTGCTTTCCTAAGCCTCTATCAAGGAGAGTTATACATCGTTGGAAAGAAAAAGCTAAGGACTTTCAACCAAGCTATAACCGGTTTATGGAACAAAAGAAATGTGAAAGTTAAATGCAACTGTACATGAAAAATACAAAATCATCAACAATATTCCCATTGACATATTTCCTAAGTGAGTCAATTATAAGTTCCTTCCCTAAGCCTCTATCAACGAGCGTTATACATCGTTCGAAAGAACAGTCTAAGAGCTTTCAATCAAGTTATAAATGGCTTATGCAACAATAGAAATGTGAAAGTTAGGTGCAACTGTATATGAAAAATAGTAAATCACCAACAATATTGCCAGTGACATATTTCCTGGAAGAGTCAATTTTAAGTTCCTTTCCTAAGCTTCTATCAATGAGAGTTATACATCGCTGGAAAGAACAAGCTAAGAGCTTTCAATCAAGCTATAAATGGCTTATGCAACAATAGAAATGTGAAAGTTAGGTGCAACTGTATATGGAAAATACTAAATTACCAACAATATTCCCGGTGACATATTTCCTAAATTGGTCAATTTTAAGTTCCTTTCCTAAGCCTCTATCAGCGAGGGTTATCTTCGTTGGAATATAAGGGATTTCAACTAAGCTATATACGGTATATACGGTATATAAATACAACTGTATATGAAAAATACAGACTCATCAACAATATTCCTCGTGGCATAATTCCGAGATCCGTCAATTTTAAGTTCCTTTCCTAAGCTTCTATCAACCACAGTAATACATCGTTGGAAAGAACAAAATAAGGGCTTTCAATCACACTATAAATAGTTTTTGCAGCAAAAGAAATGTGAAAGTTAAATGCAACTGTACATGAAAAATACAAAATCATCAACAATATTCCCATTGACATATTTCCTAAGTGAGTCAATTATAAGTTCCTTCTCTAAGCCTCTATCAACGAGAGTTATACATCGTTCGAAAGAACAGTCTAAGAGCTTTCAATAAAGCTATAAGTGGCTTATGCAACAATAGAAATGTGAAAGTTAGGTGCAACTGTATATGAAAAATACTAAATCACCAACAATATTGCCAGTGACATATTTCCTGGATGAGTCAATTTTAAGTTCCTTTCCTAAGCCTCTATCAAGGAGAGTTATACATCGTTGGAAAGAACAAGCTAAGGACTTTCAACCAAGCTATAACCGGTTTATGGAACAAAAGAAATGTGAAAGTTAAATGCAACTGTACATGAAAAATACAAAATCATCAACAATATTCCCAGTAACATATTTCCTAAGTGAGTCAATTATAAGTTCCTTCCATAAGCCTCTATCAACGAGAGTTATACATCGTTGCAAAGACCAGTCTAAGAGCTTTCAACCAAACTATAAATGGTTTATGCAGGAAAAGAAATGTGAAAGTTAAATGCAACTGCATATGGAAAATACATAATCATAGGTATATGAAAATTACAGATTCACCAACAATATTGCCAGTGACATATTTCCTAGATGAGTCAATTTGAAGTTCCTTTCCTAAGCCTCTATCAATGAGAGTTATACATCGTTGAAAAGAACAAGCTAAAAGCTTTCAACCAAGCTGTAAATGGTTTCTGCAGCAAAAGAAATGTGAAAGTTAAATGCAACTGTATATGAAAAATACACAATCATTAACAATATTGTCAGTGACATAATTCCTAGATGAATCAATTTTAAGTTCTGTTCCTAAGTCTCTACCAACGAGATTTATACATCGTTGGAAAGATCAAGCTAAGATCTTTCAACCAATCAATAAGTGGTTTATGCAGCAAAAGAATTGTGAAAATTATATGCCACTGTATATGAAAAATACAGATTCATCAACAATATTCCCAGTGACATATTTCCTAGAGGAGTCAATTTTAAGTTTCTTTCCTAAGCCTCTATCAATGAGAGTTATAAATCGTTGGAGAAAACAAGCTAAGAGCTTTCAACCAAGCTACAAATGGTTTATGCACCAAAAGAAATGTGAAAGCCAAATGCAACTGTACATGAAAAATACAAAATCATCAACAATATTCCCAGTGACATATTTCCTAAGTGAGTCAATTATAAGTTCCTTCCCTAAGCCTCTATCAACGAGAGTTATACATCGTTCGAAAGAACAGTCTAAGAGCTTTCAATCAAGCTATAAATGGCTTATGCAACAATAGAAATGTGAAAGTTAGGTGCAACTGTATATGAAAAATAGTAAATCACCAACAATATTGCCAGTGACATATTTCCTGGAAGAGTCAATTTTAAGTTCCTTTCCTAAGCTTCTATCAATGAGAGTTATACATCGCTGGAAAGAACAAGCTAAGAGCTTTCAATCAAGCTGTAAGTCGTTTATGCAACGAAACAAATGTGAAAGTTAAATGTAACTGTACATGAAAAATACAATATCATCAACAATATTCCCATTGACATATTTCCTAAGTGAGTCAATTATAAGTTCCTTCTCTAAGCCTCTGTCAACGAGAGTTATACATCGTTCGAAAGAACAGTCTAAGAGCTTTCAATCAAGCTATAAATGGCTTATGCAACAATAGAAATGTGAAAGTTAGGTGCAACTGTATATGGAAAATACTAAATCACCAACAATATTCCCGGTGACATATTTCCTAAATTAGTCAATTTTAAGTTCCTTTCCTAAGCCTCTATCAGCGAGGGTTATCTTCGTTGGAATATAAGGGATTTCAACTAAGCTATATACGGTATATGCAGCGAAAAAAATGTGAGAGTTAAATACAACTGTATATGAAAAATACAGACTCATCAACAATATTCCTCGTGGCATAATTCCGAGATCCGTCAATTTTAAGTTCCTTTCCTAAGCTTCTATCAACCACAGTTATACATCATTGGAAAGAACAAAATAAGGGCTTTCAATCACACTATAAATAGTTTTTGCAGCAAAAGAAATGTGAAAGTTAAATGCAACTGTACATGAAAAATACAAAATCATCAACAATATTCCCATTGACATATTTCCTAATTGAGTCAATTATAAATCCCTTCTCTAAGCCTCTATCAACGAGAGTTATACATCGTTCGAAAGAACGATCTAAGAGCTTTCAATAAAGCTATAAATGGCTTATGCAACAATAGAAATGTGAAAGTTAGGTGCAACTGTATATTGAAAATACTAAATCACCAACAATATTGCCAGTGACATATTTCCCAGGTGAGTCAATTTTAAGTACCTTTCCTAAGCCTCTATCAAGGAGAGTTATACATCGCTGGAAAGAATAAGCTAAGAGCTTTCAATCAAGCTATAAATGATTTATGCAACAAAAGAAATGTGAAAGTTAAATGCAACTGTATATGAAAATTACAGATTCATCAACAATATTGCCAGTGACATATTTCCTAGATGAATCAATTTTAAGTTCCTTTCCTAAGCCTCTAGCAATGAGAGTTATACGTCGTTTGAAAGAACAATCTAAGACCTTTCAATCAAGCTGTAAGTCGTTTATGCAGCAAAAGAAATGTGAAAGTTAAATGCAACTGTATATGAAAAATACAAAATCATCAACAATATTGCCAGTAACATATATCCCAGGTGAGTCAATTTTAAGTTGCTTTCCTAAGCCTCTATCAAGGAGAGTTATACATCGTTGGAAAGAAAAAGCTAAGGGCTTTCAACCAAGCTATAAATGGCTTATGCAGCGAAAGAAATGTGAAAGTTAAATGCAACTGTATATGAAAAATACAAAATCATCAACAATATTGGCAGTAACATATTTCCTAGTTGAGTCAATTTTAAGTTCCTCTCCTAAGCCTCTATCAAGGAGAGTTATACATCGTTGGAAAGAAAAAGCTTAGAGCTTTCAACCAAGCTATAAATGGCTTATGCAGCAAAAGAAATGTGAAAGTTAAATGCAACTGTATATGAAACACACAAAATCATCAACAATATTCCCAGTGACATATTTCCTAAGTGAGTCAATTATAACTTCCTTCCCTAAGCCTCTATCAACGAGAGTTATACATCGTTGGAAAGAACAAGCTAGGAGCTTTCAACCAAGCTGTAAATGATTTATACAACAATACAAATGTGCCAGTTAAATGCAACTGTATATGAAAAACACAAAATCATCAACAATATTGCCAGTGACATATTTCCTAAGTGTGTCAATTATAAGTTCCTTCCCTAAGCCTCTATCAATGAGATTTATACATCGCTGAAAAGAACAAGCTAAGAGATTTAAAGCAAGCTTTAAACAGTTTATGCAGCGAAAAAAATGTGAAAGTTAGGTGCAACTGTATATGAAAAATACTAAATCACCAACAATATTGCCAGTGACATATTTCCTGGATGAGTCAATTTTAAGTTCCTCTCCTAAGCTTCTATCAATGAGAGTTATACATCGCTGGAAAGAACAAGCTAAGAGCTTTCAATCAAGCTGTAAGTCGTTTATGCAGCAAAAGAAATGTGAAAGTTAAATGTAACTGTATATGAAAAATACAAAATCATCAACAATATTCCCAGTGATATATTTCCCAGGTGAGTCAATTTTAAGTTCCTTTCCTAAGCCTCTATCAAGGAGAGTTATACATCGCTGGAAAGAACAAGCTAAGAGCTTTCAATCAAGCTATAAACGATTTATGCAACAAAAGAAATGTGAAAGTTAAATGCAACTGTATATGAAAATTACAGTTTCATCAACAATATTGCCAGTGTCATATTTCCTAGATGAGTCAATTTGAAGTTCCTTTCCTAAGCCTCTATCAATGAGAGTTATACATCGTTGAAAAGAACAAGCTAAGAGCTTTCAATCAAGCTGTAAGTCGTTTATGCAGCAAAAGAAATGTGAAAGTTAAATGCAACTGTCTATGAAAAATACAAAATCATCAACAATATTGCCAGTAACATATATCCCAGGTGAGTCAATTATAAGTTCCTTCCCTAAGCCTCTATCAACGAGAGTTATACATCGTTGGAAAGAAAAAGCTTAGAGCTTTCAACCAAGCTATAAATGGCTTATGCAGCAAAAGAAATGTGAAAGTTAAATGCAACTGTATATGAAACACACAAAATCATCAACAATATTCCCAGTGACATATTTCCTAAGTGAGTCAATTATAAGTTCCTTCCCTAAGCCTCTATCAACGAGAGTTATACATCGTTGGAAAGAACAAGCTAGGAGCTTTCAACCAAGCTGTAAATGATTTATGCAACAAAAGAAATGTGCCAGTTAAATGCAACTGTATATGAAAAACACAAAATCATCAACAATATTGCCAGTGACATATTTCCTAAGTGTGTCAATTATAAGTTCCTTCCCTAAGCCTCTATCAATGAGATTTATACATCGCTGAAAAGAACAAGCTGAGAGATTTAAAGCAAGCTTTAAACAGTTTATGCAGCGAAAAAAATGTGAAAGTTAAATGCAACTGTATATGAAAAATACAAAATCATCAACAATATTGCCAGTGACATATTTCCTGGAAGAGTCAATTTTAAGTTCCTTTCCTAAGCTTCTATCAATGAGGGTTATACATCGCTGGAAAGAACAAGCTAAGAGCTTTCAACCAAGCTGTAAGTCGTTTATGCAGCAAAAGAAATGTGAAAGTTAAATGCAACTGTATATGAAAAATACAAAATCATCAACAATATTCCCAGTGACGTATTTCCTATGTGAGTCAATTTTAAGTTTCTTTCCTAAGCCTCTGTCAAGGAGAGTTATACATCGTTGGAAAGAACAAGCTAAGAGCTTTCAACCAAGCTGTAAATGGTTTCTGCAGCAAAAGAAATGTGAAAGTTAAATGCAACTGTATATGAAAAATACAAAATCATCAACAATATTGCCAGTGACATAATTCCTGGAAGAGTCAATTTTAAGTTCCTTTCCTAAGCCTCTATCAAGGAGAGTTATACATCGTTGGAAAGAACAAGCTAAGGACTTTCAACCAAGCTATAAACGGTTTATGCAGCAAAAGAAATGTGAAAGTTAAATGCAACTGTACATGAAAAATACAAAATCATCAACAATATTCCCAGTAACATATTTCCTAAGTGAGTCAATTATAAGTTCCTTCCCTAAGCCTCTATCAACGAGAGTTATACATCGTTGGAAAGACCAGTCTAAGAGCTTTCAACCAAACTATAAATGGTTTATACAGCAAAAGAAATGTGAAAGTTAAATGCAACTGCATATGGAAAATACATAATCATAGATATATGAAAATTACGGATTCAACAACAATATTGCCAGTGACATATTTCCTAGATGAGTCAATTTGAAGTTCCTTTCCTAAGCCTCTATCAATGAGAGTTATACATCGTTGGAAAGAACAAGCTAAAAGCTTTCAACCAAGCTGTAAGTGGTTTCTGCAGCAAAAGAAATGTGAAAGTTAAATGCAACTGTATATGAAAAATACACAATCATTAACAATATTGTCAGTGACATAATTCCTAGATGAATCAATTTTAAGTTCCGTTCCTAAGTGTCTACCAACGAGATTTATACATCGTTGGAAAGACCAAGCTAAGATCTTTCAACCAATCAATAAATGGTTTATGCAGCAAAAGAAATGTGAAAATTATATGCCACTGTATATGAAAAACACAGATTCATCAACAATATTCCCAGTGTCATATATTCTAGAGGAGTCAATTTTAAGTTTCTTTCCTAAGCCTCTATCATTGAGAGTTATACATCGTGGGAGAGAACAAGCTAAGGGCTTTCAACCAAGCTACAAATGGTTTATGCAGCAAAAGAAATGTGAAAGTTAAATGCAACTGTACATGAAAAATACAAAATCATCAACAATATTCCCATTGACATATTTCCTAAGTGAGTCAATTATAAGTTCCTTCCCTAAGCCTCTATCAACGAGAGTTATACATCGTTCGAAAGAACAGTCTAAGAGCTTTCAATCAAGCTATAAATGGCTTATGCAACAATAGAAATGTGAAAGTTAGGTGCAACTGTATATGAAAAATACTAAATCACCAAAAATATTGCCAGTGACATATTTCCTGGAAAGGTCAATTTTAAGTTCCTTTCCTAAGCGTCTATCAATGAGAGTTATACATCGCTGGAAAGAACAAGCTAAGAGCTTTCAATCAAGCTATAAATGATTTATGCAACAAAACAAATGTGAAAGTTAAATGTAACTGTACATGAAAAATACAAAATCATCAACAATATTCCCATTGACATATTTCCTAAGTGAGTCAATTATAAGTTCCTTCTCTAAGCCTCTATCAACGAGAGTTATACATCGTTCGAAAGAACAGTCTAAGAGCTTTCAATCAAGCTATAAACGGCTTATGCAACAGTAGAAATGTGAAAGTTAGGTGCAACTGTATATGAAAAATACTAAATCACCAACAATATTCCCGGTGACATATTTCCTAGATTAGTCAATTTTAAGTTCCTTTCCTAAGCCTCTATCAGCGAGGGTTATCTTCGTTGGCATATAAGGGATTTCAACTAAGCTATATACGGTATATGCAGCGAAAAAAATGTGAGAGTTAAATACAACTGTATATGAAAAATACAGACTCATCAACAATATTCCTCGTGGCATAATTCCGAGATCCGTCAATTTTAAGTTCCTTTCCTAAGGCTCTATCAATGAGAGTTATACATCGTTGGAAAGAACAAAATAAGGGCTTTCAATCACACTATAAATAGTTTTTGCGGCAAATGAAATGTGAAAGTTAAATGCAGCTGTACATGAAAAATACAAAATCATCAACAATATTCCCATTGACATATTTCCTAAGTGAGTCAATTATAAGTTCCTTCCCTAAGCCTCTATCAACGAGAGTTATACATCGTTCGAAAGAACAGTCTAAGAGCTTTCAATCAAGCTATAAATGGCTTATGCAACAATAGAAATGTGAAAGTTAGGTGCAACTGTATATGAAAAATACTAAATCACCAACAATATTGCCAGTGACATATTTCCTGGATGAGTCAATTTTAAGTTCCTTCCCTAAGCCTCTATTAATGAGAGTTATACATCGCTGGAAAGAACAAGCTAAGAGCTTTCTATAAATCTGTAAGTCGTTTATGCAACAAAACAAATGTGAAAGTTAAATGTAACTGTATATGAAAAATACAAAATCATCAACAATATTCCCAGTGACATATTTCAAAGGTGAGTCAATTATAAGTTCCTTTCCTAAGCCTCTGTCAACGAGAGTTATACATCGTTCGAAAGAACAGTTTGAGAGCTTTCAATCAAGCTATAAATGGCTTATGCAACAATAGAAATGTGAAAGTTAGGTGCAACTGTATATGGAAAATACTAAATCACCAACAATACTCCCGGTGACATATTTCCTAAATTAGTCAATTTTAAGTTCCTTTCCTAAGCCTCTATCAGCGAGGGTTATCTTCGTTGGAATATAAGGGATTTCAACTAAGCTATATACGGTATATGCAGCGAAAAAAATGTGAGAGTTAAATACAACTGTATATGAAAAATACAGACTCATCAACAATATTCCTCGTGGCATAATTCCGAGATCCGTCAATTTTAAGTTCCTTTCCTAAGCTTCTATCAACCACAGTTATACATCATTGGAAAGAACAAAATAAGGGCTTTCAATCACACTATAAATAGTTTTTGCAGCAAAAGAAATGTGAAAGTTAAATGCAACTGTACATGAAAAATACAAAATCATCAACAATATTCCCATTGACATATTTCCTAATTGAGTCAATTATAAATCCCTTCTCTAAGCCTCTATCAACGAGAGTTATACATCGTTCGAAAGACCAATCTAAGAGCTTTCAATAAAGCTATAAATGGCTTATGCAACAATAGAAATGTGAAAGTTAGGTGCAACTGTATATTGAAAATACTAAATCACCAACAATATTGCCAGTGACATATTTCCTGGAAGAGTCAATTTTAAGTTCCTTTCCTAAGCTTCTATCAATGAGGGTTATACATCGCTGGAAAGAACAAGCTAAGAGCTTTCAACCAAGCTGTAAGTCGTTTATGCAGCAAAAGAAATGTGAAAGTTAAATGCAACTGTATATGAAAAATACAAAATCATCAACAATATTCCCAGTGACATATTTCCCAGGTGAGTCAATTTTAAGTTTCTTTCCTAAGCCTCTATCAAGGAGAGTTATACATCGTTGGAAAGAACAAGTTAAGAGCTTTCAACCAAGCTGTAAATGGTTTCTGCAGCAAAAGAAATGTGAAAGTTAAATGCAACTGTATATGAAAAATACAAAATCATCAACAATATTGCCAGTGACATAATTCCTGGAAGAGTCAATTTTAAGTTCCTTTCCTAAGCCTCTATCAAGGAGAGTTATACATCGTTGGAAAGAACAAGCTAAGGACTTTCAACCAAGCTATAAACGGTTTATGCAGCAAAAGAAATGTGAAAGTTAAATGCAACTGTACATGAAAAATACAAAATCATCAACAATATTCCCAGTAACATATTTCCTAAGTGAGTCAATTATAAGTTCCTTCCCTAAGCCTCTATCAACGAGAGTTATACATCGTTGGAAAGACCAGTCTAAGAGCTTTCAACCAAACTATAAATGGTTTATACAGCAAAAGAAATGTGAAAGTTAAATGCAACTGCATATGGAAAATACATAATCATAGATATATGAAAATTACGGATTCAACAACAATATTGCCAGTGACATATTTCCTAGATGAGTCAATTTGAAGTTCCTTTCCTAAGCCTCTATCAATGAGAGTTATACATCGTTGGAAAGAACAAGCTAAAAGCTTTCAACCAAGCTGTAAGTGGTTTCTGCAGCAAAAGAAATGTGAAAGTTAAATGCAACTGTATATGAAAAATACACAATCATTAACAATATTGTCAGTGACATAATTCCTAGATGAATCAATTTTAAGTTCCGTTCCTAAGTGTCTACCAACGAGATTTATACATCGTTGGAAAGACCAAGCTAAGATCTTTCAACCAATCAATAAATGGTTTATGCAGCAAAAGAAATGTGAAAATTATATGCCACTGTATATGAAAAACACAGATTCATCAACAATATTCCCAGTGTCATATATTCTAGAGGAGTCAATTTTAAGTTTCTTTCCTAAGCCTCTATCATTGAGAGTTATACATCGTGGGAGAGAACAAGCTAAGGGCTTTCAACCAAGCTACAAATGGTTTATGCAGCAAAAGAAATGTGAAAGTTAAATGCAACTGTACATGAAAAATACAAAATCATCAACAATATTCCCATTGACATATTTCCTAAGTGAGTCAATTATAAGTTCCTTCCCTAAGCCTCTATCAACGAGAGTTATACATCGTTCGAAAGAACAGTCTAAGAGCTTTCAATCAAGCTATAAATGGCTTATGCAACAATAGAAATGTGAAAGTTAGGTGCAACTGTATATGAAAAATACTAAATCACCAAAAATATTGCCAGTGACATATTTCCTGGAAAGGTCAATTTTAAGTTCCTTTCCTAAGCGTCTATCAATGAGAGTTATACATCGTTGGAAAGAAAAAGCTAAGAGCTTTCAATCAAGCTATAAATGATTTATGCAACAAAAGAAATGTGAAAGTTAATGTAACTGTACATGAAAAATACAAAATCATCAACAATATTCCCATTGACATATTTCCTAAGTGAGTCAATTATAAGTTCCTTCTCTAAGCCTCTATCAACGAGAGTTATACATCGTTCGAAAGAACAGTCTAAGAGCTTTCAATCAAGCTATAAACGGCTTATGCAACAGTAGAAATGTGAAAGTTAGGTGCAACTGTATATGAAAAATACTAAATCACCAACAATATTCCCGGTGACATATTTCCTAGATTAGTCAATTTTAAGTTCCTTTCCTAAGCCTCTATCAGCGAGGGTTATCTTCGTTGGCATATAAGGGATTTCAACTAAGCTATATACGGTATATGCAGCGAAAAAAATGTGAGAGTTAAATACAACTGTATATGAAAAATACAGACTCATCAACAATATTCCTCGTGGCATAATTCCGAGATCCGTCAATTTTAAGTTCCTTTCCTAAGGCTCTATCAATGAGAGTTATACATCGTTGGAAAGAACAAAATAAGGGCTTTCAATCACACTATAAATAGTTTTTGCGGCAAATGAAATGTGAAAGTTAAATGCAGCTGTACATGAAAAATACAAAATCATCAACAATATTCCCATTGACATATTTCCTAAGTGAGTCAATTATAAGTTCCTTCCCTAAGCCTCTATCAACGAGAGTTATACATCGTTCGAAAGAACAGTCTAAGAGCTTTCAATCAAGCTATAAATGGCTTATGCAACAATAGAAATGTGAAAGTTAGGTGCAACTGTATATGAAAAATACTAAATCACCAACAATATTGCCAGTGACATATTTCCTGGATGAGTCAATTTTAAGTTCCTTCCCTAAGCCTCTATTAATGAGAGTTATACATCGCTGGAAAGAACAAGCTAAGAGCTTTCTATAAATCTGTAAGTCGTTTATGCAACAAAACAAATGTGAAAGTTAAATGTAACTGTATATGAAAAATACAAAATCATCAACAATATTCCCAGTGACATATTTCAAAGGTGAGTCAATTATAAGTTCCTTTCCTAAGCCTCTGTCAACGAGAGTTATACATCGTTCGAAAGAACAGTTTGAGAGCTTTCAATCAAGCTATAAATGGCTTATGCAACAATAGAAATGTGAAAGTTAGGTGCAACTGTATATGGAAAATACTAAATCACCAACAATACTCCCGGTGACATATTTCCTAAATTAGTCAATTTTAAGTTCCTTTCCTAAGCCTCTATCAGCGAGGGTTATCTTCGTTGGAATATAAGGGATTTCAACTAAGCTATATACGGTATATGCAGCGAAAAAAATGTGAGAGTTAAATACAACTGTATATGAAAAATACAGACTCATCAACAATATTCCTCGTGGCATAATTCCGAGATCCGTCAATTTTAAGTTCCTTTCCTAAGCTTCTATCAACCACAGTTATACATCATTGGAAAGAACAAAATAAGGGCTTTCAATCACACTATAAATAGTTTTTGCAGCAAAAGAAATGTGAAAGTTAAATGCAACTGTACATGAAAAATACAAAATCATCAACAATATTCCCATTGACATATTTCCTAATTGAGTCAATTATAAATCCCTTCTCTAAGCCTCTATCAACGAGAGTTATACATCGTTCGAAAGACCAATCTAAGAGCTTTCAATAAAGCTATAAATGGCTTATGCAACAATAGAAATGTGAAAGTTAGGTGCAACTGTATATTGAAAATACTAAATCACCAACAATATTGCCAGTGACATATTTCCTGGATGCGTCAATTTTAAGTTCCTTTCCTAAGCTTCTATCAATGAGAGTTATACATCGCTGGAAAGAACAAGCTAAGAGCTTTCAATCAAGCTGTAAGTCGTTTATGCAACAAAACAAATGTGAAAGTTAAATGTAACTGTATATGAAAAATACAAAATCATCAACAATATTCCCAGTGACATATTTCCCAGGTGAGTCAATTTTAAGTACCTTTCCTAAGCCTCTATCAAGGAGAGTTATACATCGCTGGAAAGAATAAGCTAAGAGCTTTCAATCAAGCTATAAATGATTTATGCAACAAAAGAAATGTGAAAGTTAAATGCAACTGTATATGAAAATTACAGATTCATCAACAATATTGCCAGTGACATATTTCCTAGATGAATCAATTTTAACTTCCTTTCCTAAGCCTCTAGCAATGAGAGTTATACGTCGTTTGAAAGAACAATCTAAGACCTTTCAATCAAGCTGTAAGTCGTTTATGCAGCAAAAGAAATGTGAAAGTTAAATGCAACTGTATATGAAAAATACAAAATCATCAACAATATTGCCAGTAACATATATCCCAGGTGAGTCAATTTTAAGTTGCTTTCCTAAGCCTCTATCAAGGAGAGTTATACATCGTTGGAAAGAAAAAGCTAAGGGCTTTCAACCAAGCTATAAATGGCTTATGCAGCAAAAGAAATGTGAAAGTTAAATGCAACTGTATATGAAAAATACAAAATCATCAACAATATTGGCAGTAACATATTTCCTAGTTGAGTCAATTTTAAGTTCCTCTCCTAAGCCTCTATCAAGGAGAGTTATACATCGTTGGAAAGAAAAAGCTTAGAGCTTTCAACCAAGCTATAAATGGCTTATGCAGCAAAAGAAATGTGAAAGTTAAATGCAACTGTATATGAAACACACAAAATCATCAACAATATTCCCAGTGACATATTTCCTAAGTGAGTCAATTATAACTTCCTTCCCTAAGCCTCTATCAACGAGAGTTATACATCTTTGGAAAGAACAAGCTAGGAGCTTTCAACCAAGCTGTAAATGATTTATACAACAAAACAAATGTGCCAGTTAAATGCAACTGTATATGAAAAACACAAAATCATCAACAATATTGCCAGTGACATATTTCCTAAGTGTGTCAATTATAAGTTCCTTCCCTAAGCCTCTATCAATGAGATTTATACATCGCTGAAAAGAACAAGCTAAGAGATTTAAAGCAAGCTTTAAACAGTTTATGCAGCGAAAAAAATGTGAAAGTTAGGTGCAACTGTATATGAAAAATACTAAATCACCAACAATATTGCCAGTGACATATTTCCTGGATGAGTCAATTTTAAGTTCCTCTCCTAAGCTTCTATCAATGAGAGTTATACATCGCTGGAAAGAACAAGCTAAGAGCTTTCAATCAAGCTATAAACAATTTATGCAACAAAAGAAATGTGAAAGTTAAATGCAACTGTATATGAAAATTACAGTTTCATCAACAATATTGCCAGTGTCATATTTCCTAGATGAGTCAATTTGAAGTTCCTTTCCTAAGCCTCTATCAATGAGAGTTATACATCGTTGAAAAGAACAAGCTAAGAGCTTTCAATCAAGCTGTAAGTCGTTTATGCAGCAAAAGAAATGTGAAAGTTAAATGCAACTGTCTATGAAAAATACAAAATCATCAACAATATTGCCAGTAACATATATCCCAGGTGAGTCAATTATAAGTTCCTTCCCTAAGCCTCTATCAACGAGAGTTATACATCGCTGGAAAGAATAAGCTAAGAGCTTTCAATCAAGCTATAAATGATTTATGCAACAAAAGAAATGTGAAAGTTAAATGCAACTGTATATGAAAATTACAGATTCATCAACAATATTGCCAGTGACATATTTCCTAGATGAATCAATTTTAACTTCCTTTCCTAAGCCTCTAGCAATGAGAGTTATACGTCGTTTGAAAGAACAATCTAAGACCTTTCAATCAAGCTGTAAGTCGTTTATGCAGCAAAAGAAATGTGAAAGTTAAATGCAACTGTATATGAAAAATACAAAATCATCAACAATATTGCCAGTAACATATATCCCAGGTGAGTCAATTTTAAGTTGCTTTCCTAAGCCTCTATCAAGGAGAGTTATACATCGTTGGAAAGAAAAAGCTAAGGGCTTTCAACCAAGCTATAAATGGCTTATGCAGCAAAAGAAATGTGAAAGTTAAATGCAACTGTATATGAAAAATACAAAATCATCAACAATATTGGCAGTAACATATTTCCTAGTTGAGTCAATTTTAAGTTCCTCTCCTAAGCCTCTATCAAGGAGAGTTATACATCGTTGGAAAGAAAAAGCTTAGAGCTTTCAACCAAGCTATAAATGGCTTATGCAGCAAAAGAAATGTGAAAGTTAAATGCAACTGTATATGAAACACACAAAATCATCAACAATATTCCCAGTGACATATTTCCTAAGTGAGTCAATTATAACTTCCTTCCCTAAGCCTCTATCAACGAGAGTTATACATCTTTGGAAAGAACAAGCTAGGAGCTTTCAACCAAGCTGTAAATGATTTATACAACAAAACAAATGTGCCAGTTAAATGCAACTGTATATGAAAAACACAAAATCATCAACAATATTGCCAGTGACATATTTCCTAAGTGTGTCAATTATAAGTTCCTTCCCTAAGCCTCTATCAATGAGATTTATACATCGCTGAAAAGAACAAGCTAAGAGATTTAAAGCAAGCTTTAAACAGTTTATGCAGCGAAAAAAATGTGAAAGTTAGGTGCAACTGTATATGAAAAATACTAAATCACCAACAATATTGCCAGTGACATATTTCCTGGATGAGTCAATTTTAAGTTCCTCTCCTAAGCTTCTATCAATGAGAGTTATACATCGCTGGAAAGAACAAGCTAAGAGCTTTCAATCAAGCTATAAACAATTTATGCAACAAAAGAAATGTGAAAGTTAAATGCAACTGTATATGAAAATTACAGTTTCATCAACAATATTGCCAGTGTCATATTTCCTAGATGAGTCAATTTGAAGTTCCTTTCCTAAGCCTCTATCAATGAGAGTTATACATCGTTGAAAAGAACAAGCTAAGAGCTTTCAATCAAGCTGTAAGTCGTTTATGCAGCAAAAGAAATGTGAAAGTTAAATGCAACTGTCTATGAAAAATACAAAATCATCAACAATATTGCCAGTAACATATATCCCAGGTGAGTCAATTATAAGTTCCTTCCCTAAGCCTCTATCAACGAGAGTTATACATCGTTGGAAAGAACAAGTTAAGAGCTTTCAACCAAGCTATAAACGGTTTATGCAACAAAAGAAATGTGAAAGTTAAATGCAACTGTATATGAAACACACAAAATCATCAACAATATTCCCAGTGACATATTTCCTAAGTGAGTCAATTATAAGTTCCTTCCCTAAGCCTCTATCAACGAGAGTTATACATCGTTGGAAAGAACAAGCTAGGAGCTTTCAACCAAGCTGTAAATGATTTATGCAACAAAAGAAATGTGCCAGTTAAATGCAACTGTATATGAAAAACACAAAATCATCAACAATATTGCCAGTGACATATTTCCTAAGTGTGTCAATTATAAGTTCCTTCCCTAAGCCTCTATCAATGAGATTTATACATCGCTGAAAAGAACAAGCTGAGAGATTTAAAGCAAGCTTTAAACAGTTTATGCAGCGAAAAAAATGTGAAAGTTAAATGCAACTGTATATGAAAAATACAAAATCATCAACAATATTGCCAGTGACATATTTCCTGGAAGAGTCAATTTTAAGTTCCTTTCCTAAGCTTCTATCAATGAGGGTTATACATCGCTGGAAAGAACAAGCTAAGAGCTTTCAACCAAGCTGTAAGTCGTTTATGCAGCAAAAGAAATGTGAAAGTTAAATGCAACTGTATATGAAAAATACAAAATCATCAACAATATTCCCAGTGACATATTTCCCAGGTGAGTCAATTTTAAGTTTCTTTCCTAAGCCTCTATCAAGGAGAGTTATACATCGTTGGAAAGAACAAGTTAAGAGCTTTCAACCAAGCTGTAAATGGTTTCTGCAGCAAAAGAAATGTGAAAGTTAAATGCAACTGTATATGAAAAATACAAAATCATCAACAATATTGCCAGTGACATAATTCCTGCAAGAGTCAATTTTAAGTTCCTTTCCTAAGCCTCTGTCAACGAGAGTTATACATCGTTCGAAAGAACAGTCTGAGAGCTTTCAATCAAGCTATAAATGGCTTATGCAACAATAGAAAGTGAAAGTTAGGTGCAACTGTATATGGAAAATACTAAATCACCAACAATATTCCCGGTGACATATTTCCTAAATTAGTCAATTTTAAGTTCCTTTCCTAAGCCTCTATCAGCGAGGGTTATCTTCGTTGGAATATAAGGGATTTCAACTAAGCTATATACGGTATATGCAGCGAAAAAAATGTGAGAGTTAAATACAACTGTATATGAAAAATACAGACTCATCAACAATATTCCTCGTGGCATAATTCCGAGATCCGTCAATTTTAAGTTCCTTTCCTAAGCTTCTATCAACCACAGTTATACATCATTGGAAAGAACAAAATAAGGGCTTTCAATCACACTATAAATAGTTTTTGCAGCAAAAGAAATGTGAAAGTTAAATGCAACTGTACATGAAAAATACAAAATCATCAACAATATTCCCATTGACATATTTCCTAATTTAGTCAATTATAAATCCCTTCTCTAAGCCTCTATCAACGAGAGTTATACATCGTTCGAAAGAACGATCTAAGAGCTTTCAATAAAGCTATAAATGGCTTATGCAACAATAGAAATGTGAAAGTTAGGTGCAACTGTATATTGAAAATACTAAATCACCAACAATATTGCCAGTGACATATTTCCTGGATGCGTCAATTTTAAGTTCCTTTCCTAAGCTTCTATCAATGAGAGTTATACATCGCTGGAAAGAACAAGCTAAGAGCTTTCAATCAAGCTGTAAGTCGTTTATGCAACAAAACAAATGTGAAAGTTAAATGTAACTGTATATGAAAAATACAAAATCATCAACAATATTCCCAGTGACATATTTCCCAGGTGAATCAATTTTAAGTACCTTTCCTAAGCCTCTATCAAGGAGAGTTATACATCGCTGGAAAGAATAAGCTAAGAGCTTTCAATCAAGCTATAAATGATTTATGCAACAAAAGAAATGTGAAAGTTAAATGCAACTGTATATGAAAATTACAGATTCATCAACAATATTGCCAGTGACATATTTCCTAGATGAATCAATTTTAAGTTCCTTTCCTAAGCCTCTAGCAATGAGAGTTATACGTCGTTAGAAAGAAAAATCTAAGACCTTTCAATCCAGCTGTAAGTCGTTTATGCAGCAAAAGAAATGTGAAAGTTAAATGCAACTGTATATGAAAAATACAAAATCATCAACAATATTGCCAGTAACATATATCCCAGGTGAGTCAATTTTAAGTTGCTTTCCTAAGCCTCTATCAAGGAGAGTTATACATCGTTGGAAAGAAAAAGCTAAGGGCTTTCAACCAAGCTATAAATGGCTTATGCAGCAAAAGAAATGTGAAAGTTAAATGCAACTGTATATGAAAAATACAAAATCATCAACAATATTGGCAGTAACATATTTCCTAGTTGAGTCAATTTTAAGTTCCTCTCCTAAGCCTCTATCAAGGAGAGTTATACATCGTTGGAAAGAAAAAGCTTAGAGCTTTCAACCAAGCTATAAATGGCTTATGCAGCAAAAGAAATGTGAAAGTTAAATGCAACTGTATATGAAACACACAAAATCATCAACAATATTCCCAGTGACATATTTCCTAAGTGAGTCAATTATAACTTCCTTCCCTAAGCCTCTATCAACGAGAGTTATACATCGTTGGAAAGAACAAGCTAGGAGCTTTCAACCAAGCTGTAAATGATTTATACAACAAAACAAATGTGCCAGTTAAATGCAACTGTATATGAAAAACACAAAATCATCAACAATATTGCCAGTGACATATTTCCTAAGTGTGTCAATTATAAGTTCCTTCCCTAAGCCTCTATCAATGAGATTTATACATCGCTGAAAAGAACAAGCTAAGAGATTTAAAGCAAGCTTTAAACAGTTTATGCAGCGAAAAAAATGTGAAAGTTAGGTGCAACTGTATATGAAAAATACTAAATCACCAACAATATTGCCAGTGACATATTTCCTGGATGAGTCAATTTTAAGTTCCTCTCCTAAGCTTCTATCAATGAGAGTTATACATCGCTGGAAAGAACAAGCTAAGAGCTTTCAATCAAGCTGTAAGTCGTTTACGCAGCAAAAGAAATGTGAAAGTTAAATGTAACTGTATATGAAAAATACAAAATCATCAACAATATTCCCAGTGATATATTTCCCAGGTGAGTCAATTTTAAGTTCCTTTCCTAAGCCTCTATCAAGGAGAGTTATACATCGCTGGAAAGAACAAGCTAAGAGCTTTCAATCAAGCTATAAACGATTTATGCAACAAAAGAAATGTGAAAGTTAAATGCAACTGTATATGAAAATTACAGTTTCATCAACAATATTGCCAGTGTCATATTTCCTAGATGAGTCAATTTGAAGTTCCTTTCCTAAGCCTCTATCAATGAGAGTTATACATCGTTGAAAAGAACAAGCTAAGAGCTTTCAATCAAGCTGTAAGTCGTTTATGCAGCAAAAGAAATGTGAAAGTTAAATGCAACTGTCTATGAAAAATACAAAATCATCAACAATATTGCCAGTAACATATATCCCAGGTGAGTCAATTATAAGTTCCTTCCCTAAGCCTCTATCAACGAGAGTTATACATCGTTGGAAAGAACAAGTTAAGAGCTTTCAACCAAGCTATAAACGGTTTATGCAACAAAAGAAATGTGAAAGTTAAATGCAACTGTATATGAAACACACAAAATCATCAACAATATTCCCAGTGACATATTTCCTAAGTGAGTCAATTATAAGTTCCTTCCCTAAGCCTCTATCAACGAGAGTTATACATCGTTGGAAAGAACAAGCTAGGAGCTTTCAACCAAGCTGTAAATGATTTATGCAACAAAAGAAATGTGCCAGTTAAATGCAACTGTATATGAAAAACACAAAATCATCAACAATATTGCCAGTGACATATTTCCTAAGTGTGTCAATTATAAGTTCCTTCCCTAAGCCTCTATCAATGAGATTTATACATCGCTGAAAAGAACAAGCTGAGAGATTTAAAGCAAGCTTTAAACAGTTTATGCAGCGAAAAAAATGTGAAAGTTAAATGCAACTGTATATGAAAAATACAAAATCATCAACAATATTGCCAGTGACATATTTCCTGGAAGAGTCAATTTTAAGTTCCTTTCCTAAGCTTCTATCAATGAGGGTTATACATCGCTGGAAAGAACAAGCTAAGAGCTTTCAACCAAGCTGTAAGTCGTTTATGCAGCAAAAGAAATGTGAAAGTTAAATGCAACTGTATATGAAAAATACAAAATCATCAACAATATTCCCAGTGACATATTTCCCAGGTGAGTCAATTTTAAGTTTCTTTCCTAAGCCTCTATCAAGGAGAGTTATACATCGTTGGAAAGAACAAGTTAAGAGCTTTCAACCAAGCTGTAAATGGTTTCTGCAGCAAAAGAAATGTGAAAGTTAAATGCAACTGTATATGAAAAATACAAAATCATCAACAATATTGCCAGTGACATAATTCCTGGAAGAGTCAATTTTAAGTTCCTTTCCTAAGCCTCTATCAAGGAGAGTTATACATCGTTGGAAAGAATAAGCTAAGGACTTTCAACCAAGCTATAAACGGTTTATGCAGCAAAAGAAATGTGAAAGTTAAATGCAACTGTACATGAAAAATACAAAATCATCAACAATATTCCCAGTAACATATTTCCTAAGTGAGTCAATTATAAGTTCCTTCCCTAAGCCTCTATCAACGAGAGTTATACATCGTTGGAAAGACCAGTCTAAGAGCTTTCAACCAAACTATAAATGGTTTATACAGCAAAAGAAATGTGAAAGTTAAATGCAACTGCATATGGAAAATACATAATCATAGATATATGAAAATTACGGTTTCAACAACAATATTGCCAGTGACATATTTCCTAGATGAGTCAATTTGAAGTTCCTTTCCTAAGCCTCTATCAATGAGAGTTATACATCGTTGGAAAGAACAAGCTAAAAGCTTTTAACCAAGCTGTAAGTGGTTTCTGCAGCAAAAGAAATGTGAAAGTTAAATGCAACTGTATATGAAAAATACACAATCATTAACAATATTGTCAGTGACATAATTCCTAGATGAATCAATTTTAAGTTCCGTTCCTAAGTGTCTACCAACGAGATTTATACATCGTTGGAAAGACCAAGCTAAGATCTTTCAACCAATCAATAAATGGTTTATGCAGCAAAAGAAATGTGAAAATTATATGCCACTGTATATGAAAAATACAGATTCATCAACAATATTCCCAGTGTCATATATTCTAGAGGAGTCAATTTTAAGTTTCTTTCCTAAGCCTCTATCATTGAGAGTTATACATCGTGGGAGAGAACAAGCTAAGGGCTTTCAACCAAGCTACAAATGGTTTATGCAGCAAAAGAAATGTGAAAGTTAAATGCAACTGTACATGAAAAATACAAAATCATCAACAATATTCCCATTGACATATTTCCTAAGTGAGTCAATTATAAGTTCCTTCCCTAAGCCTCTATCAACGAGAGTTATACATCGTTCGAAAGAACAGTCTAAGAGCTTTCAATCAAGCTATAAATGGCTTATGCAACAATATAAATGTGAAAGTTAGGTGCAACTGTATATGAAAAATACTAAATCACCAAAAATATTGCCAGTGACATATTTCCTGGAAAGGTCAATTTTAAGTTCCTTTCCTAAGCGTCTATCAATGAGAGTTATACATCGCTGGAAAGAACAAGCTAAGAGCTTTCAATCAAGCTATAAATGATTTATGCAACAAAACAAATGTGAAAGTTAAATGTAACTGTACATGAAAAATACAAAATCATCAACAATATTCCCATTGACATATTTCCTAAGTGAGTCAATTATAAGTTCCTTCTCTAAGCCTCTATCAACGAGAGTTATACATCGTTCGAAAGAACAGTCTAAGAGCTTTCAATCAAGCTATAAACGGCTTATGCAGCAATAGAAATGTGAAAGTTAGGTGCAACTGTATATGAAAAATACTAAATCACCAACAATATTCCCGGTGACATATTTCCTAGATTAGTCAATTTTAAGTTCCTTTCCTAAGCCTCTATCAGCGAGGGTTATCTTCGTTGGCATATAAGGGATTTCAACTAAGCTATATACGGTATATGCAGCGAAAAAAATGTCAGAGTTAAATACAACTGTATATGAAAAATACAGACTCATCAACAATATTCCTCGTGGCATAATTCCGAGATCCGTCAATTTTAAGTTCCTTTCCTAAGGCTCTATCAATGAGAGTTATACATCGTTGGAAAGAACAAAATAAGGGCTTTCAATCACACTATAAATAGTTTTTGCGGCAAATGAAATGTGAAAGTTAAATGCAGCTGTACATGAAAAATACAAAATCATCAACAATATTCCCATTGACATATTTCCTAAGTGAGTCAATTATAAGTTCCTTCCCTAAGCCTCTATCAACGAGAGTTATACATCGCTCGAAAGAACAGTCTAAGAGCTTTCAATCAAGCTATAAATGGCTTATGCAACAATAGAAATGTGAAAGTTAGGTGCAACTGTATATGAAAAATACTAAATCACCAACAATATTGCCAGTGACATATTTCCTGGATGAGTCAATTTTAAGTTCCTTTCCTAAGCCTCTATTAATGAGAGTTATACATCGCTGGAAAGAACAAGCTAAGAGCTTTCTATAAATCTGTAAGTCGTTTATGCAACAAAACAAATGTGAAAGTTAAATGTAACTGTATATGAAAAATACAAAATCATCAACAATATTCCCAGTGACATATTTCAAAGGTGAGTCAATTTTAAGTTCCTTTCCTAAGCCTCTATCAAGGAGAGTTATACATCGCTGGAAAGAACAAGCTAAGAGCTTTCAATCAAGCTATAAATGATTTATGCAACAAAAGAAATGTGAAAGTTAAATGCAACGGTATATGAAAATTACAGATTCATCAACAATATTGCCAGTGACATATTTCCTAGATGAGTCAATTTTAAGTTCCTTTCCTAAGCTTCTAGCAATGAGAGTTATACGTCGTTCGAAAGAACAGTCTAAGGGCTTTCAATCAAGCTATAAATGGCTTATGCAACAATAGAAATGTGAAAGTTAAATGCAACTGTATATGAAAAATACAAAATCATCAACAATATTGCCAGTAACATATATCCCAGGTGAGTCAATTTTAAGTTCCTTTCCTAAGCCTCTATCAGGGAGGATTATACATCGTTCTAAAGAACAGTCTAAGAGCTTTCAATCAAGCTATAAATGGCTTATGCAACAATAGAAATGTGAAAGTTAGGTGCAACTGTATATGAAAAATACTAAATCACCAACAATATTCCCGGAGACATATTTCCTAGATTAGTCAATTTTAAGTTCCTTTCCTAAGCCTCTATCAGCGAGGGTTATCTTCGCTGGAATATAAGGGATTTCAACTAAGCTATATACGGTATATGCAGCGAAAAAAATGTGAGAGTTAAATACAACTGTATATGAAAAATACAGACTCATCAACAATATTCCTCGTGGCATAATTCCGAGATCCGTCAATTTTAAGTTCCTTTCCTAAGGCTCTATCAATGAGAGTTATACATCGTTGGAAAGAACAAAATAAGGGCTTTCAATCACACTATAAATAGTTTTTGCAGCAAAAGAAATGTGAAAGTTAAATGCAACTGTACATGAAAAATACACAATCATCAACAATATTCCCATTGACATATTTCCTAAGTGAGTCAATTATAAGTTCCTAGCATCTAGCAACGAGAGTTATACATCGTTCGAAAGAACAGTCTAAGAGCTTTCAATCAAGCTATAAATGGCTAATGCAACAATAGAAATGTGAAAGTTAGGTGCAACTGTATATGAAAAATACTAAATCACCAACAATATTGCCAGTGACATATTTCCTGGATGAGTCAATTTTAAGTTCCTTTCCTAAGCCTCTATCAATGAGAGTTATACATCGTTGGAAAGAACAAAATAAGGGCTTTCAATCACACTATAAATAGTTTTTGCGGCAAATGAAATGTGAAAGTTAAATGCAGCTGTACATGAAAAATACAAAATCATCAACAATATTCCCATTGACATATTTCCTAAGTGAGTCAATTATAAGTTCCTTCCCTAAGCCTCTATCAACGAGAGTTATACATCGCTCGAAAGAACAGTCTAAGAGCTTTCAATCAAGCTATAAATGGCTTATGCAACAATAGAAATGTGAAAGTTAGGTGCAACTGTATATGAAAAATACTAAATCACCAACAATATTGCCAGTGACATATTTCCTGGATGAGTCAATTTTAAGTTCCTTTCCTAAGCCTCTATTAATGAGAGTTATACATCGCTGGAAAGAACAAGCTAAGAGCTTTCTATAAATCTGTAAGTCGTTTATGCAACAAAACAAATGTGAAAGTTAAATGTAACTGTATATGAAAAATACAAAATCATCAACAATATTCCCAGTGACATATTTCAAAGGTGAGTCAATTTTAAGTTCCTTTCCTAAGCCTCTATCAAGGAGAGTTATACATCGCTGGAAAGAACAAGCTAAGAGCTTTCAATCAAGCTATAAATGATTTATGCAACAAAAGAAATGTGAAAGTTAAATGCAACGGTATATGAAAATTACAGATTCATCAACAATATTGCCAGTGACATATTTCCTAGATGAGTCAATTTTAAGTTCCTTTCCTAAGCTTCTAGCAATGAGAGTTATACGTCGTTCGAAAGAACAGTCTAAGGGCTTTCAATCAAGCTATAAATGGCTTATGCAACAATAGAAATGTGAAAGTTAAATGCAACTGTATATGAAAAATACAAAATCATCAACAATATTGCCAGTAACATATATCCCAGGTGAGTCAATTTTAAGTTCCTTTCCTAAGCCTCTATCAGGGAGGATTATACATCGTTCTAAAGAACAGTCTAAGAGCTTTCAATCAAGCTATAAATGGCTTATGCAACAATAGAAATGTGAAAGTTAGGTGCAACTGTATATGAAAAATACTAAATCACCAACAATATTCCCGGAGACATATTTCCTAGATTAGTCAATTTTAAGTTCCTTTCCTAAGCCTCTATCAGCGAGGGTTATCTTCGCTGGAATATAAGGGATTTCAACTAAGCTATATACGGTATATGCAGCGAAAAAAATGTGAGAGTTAAATACAACTGTATATGAAAAATACAGACTCATCAACAATATTCCTCGTGGCATAATTCCGAGATCCGTCAATTTTAAGTTCCTTTCCTAAGGCTCTATCAATGAGAGTTATACATCGTTGGAAAGAACAAAATAAGGGCTTTCAATCACACTATAAATAGTTTTTGCAGCAAAAGAAATGTGAAAGTTAAATGCAACTGTACATGAAAAATACACAATCATCAACAATATTCCCATTGACATATTTCCTAAGTGAGTCAATTATAAGTTCCTAGCATCTAGCAACGAGAGTTATACATCGTTCGAAAGAACAGTCTAAGAGCTTTCAATCAAGCTATAAATGGCTAATGCAACAATAGAAATGTGAAAGTTAGGTGCAACTGTATATGAAAAATACTAAATCACCAACAATATTGCCAGTGACATATTTCCTGGATGAGTCAATTTTAAGTTCCTTTCCTAAGCCTCTATCAATGAGAGTTATACATCGCTGGAAAGAACAAGCTAAGAGCTTTCAATCAAGCTGTAAGTCGTTTATGCAACAAAACAAATGTGAAAGTTAAATGTAACTGTATATGAAAAATACAAAATCATCAACAATATTTCCAGTGACATATTTCCCAGGTGAGTCAATTTTAAGTTCCTTTCCTAAGCCTCTATCAAGGAGAGTTATACATCGCTGGAAAGAACAAGCTAAGAGCTTTCAATCAAGCTATAAATGATTTATGCAACAAAAGAAATGTGAAAGTTAAATGCAACTGTATATGAAAATTACAGATTCATCATCAATATTGGCAGTGACATATTTCCTAGATGAGTCAATTTTAAGTTCCTTTCCTAAGCCCCTAGCAATGAGAGTTATACGTCGTTTGAAAGAACAAGCCAAGAGCTTTCAGCCAAGCTGTAAATGGTTTCTGCAGCAAAAGAAATGTGAAAGTTAAATGCAACTGTATATGAAAAACACAAAATCATCAACAATATTGCCAGTAACATATTTCCTAGTTGAGTCAATTTTAAGTTCCTTTCCTAAGGCTCTATCAAGGAGAGTTATACATTGTTGGAAAGAAAAAGCTAAGGGCTTTCTACCAAGCTATAAACGGTTTATGCAACAAAAGAAATGTGAAAGTTAAATGCAACTGTATATGAAACACACAAAATCATCAACAATATTCCCAGTGACATATTTCCTAAGTGAGTCAATTATAAGTTCCTTCCCTAAGCCTCTATCAACGAGAGTTATACATCGTTGGAAAGAACAAGCTAGGAGCTTTCAACCAAGCTGTAAATGATTTATGCAACAAAAGAAATGTGCCAGTTAAATGCAACTGTATATGAAAAACACAAAATCATCAACAATATTGCCAGTGACATATTTCCTAAGTGTGTCAATTATAAGTTCCTACTCTAAGCCTCTATCAATGAGAGTTATACATCGATGAAAAGAACAAGCTAAGAGATTTAAAGCAAGCTTTAAACAGTTTATGCAGCGAAAAAAATGTGAAAGTTAAATGCAACTGTATATGAAAAATACAAAATCATCAACAATATTCCCAGTGACATATTTCCCAGGTGAGTCAATTTTAAGTTCCTTTCCTAAGCCTCTATCAAGGAGAGTTATACATCGTTGGAAAGCACAAGTTAAGAGCTTTTAACCGAGCTGTAAATGGTTTCTGCAGCAAAAGAAATGTGAAAGTTAAATGCAACTGTATATGAAAAATACAAAATCATCAACAATATTGCCAGTGACATATTTCCTGGAAGAGTCAATTTTAAGTTCCTTTCCTAAGCCTCTATCAAGGAGAGTTATACATCGTTGGAAAGAACAAGCTAAGGACTTTCAACCAAGCTATAAACGGTTTATGCAACAAAAGAAATGTGAAAGTTAAATGCAACTGTACATGAAAAATACAAAATCATCAACAATATTCCCATTGACATATTTCCTAAGTGAGTCAATTATAAGTTCCTTCCCTAAGCCTCTATCAACGAGAGTTATACATCGTTGGAAAGACCAGTCTAAGAGCTTTCAACCAAGCTGTAAATGGTTTCTGCAGCAAAAGAAATGTGAAAGTTAAATGCAACTGCATATGGAAAATACATAATCATAGATATATGAAAATTACGGATTCACCAACAATATTGCCAGTGACATATTTCCTAGATGAGTCAATTTGAAGTTCCTTTCCTAAGCCTCTATTAATGAGAGTTATACATCGTTGGAAAGAACAAGCTGGAAGCTTTCAACCAAGATGTAAATGGTTTCTGCAGCAAAAGAAATGTGAAAGTTAAATGCAACTGTATATGAAAAATACAAAATCATCAACAATATTGCCAGTGACATATTTCCTAGTTGAGTCAATTTTAAGTTCCTTTCCTAAGCCTCTATCAAGGAGAGTTATACATCGTTGGAAAGAAAAAGCTAAGGGCTTTCAACCAAACTATAAATGGTTTATGCAGGAAAAGAAATGTGAAAGTGAAATGCAACTGCATATGGAAAACACATAATCATAGGTATATGAAAATTACAGATTCACCAACAATATTGCCAGTGACATATTTCCTAGATGAGTTAATTTTAAGTTCCTTTCCTAAGCCTCTATCAATGAGATTTATACATCGTTGGAAAAAAAAAGCTAAGAGCTTTCAACCAAGCTATAAATGGTTTATGCAGCAAAAGAAATGTGAAAGTTAAATGCAACTGTATATGAAAAATACTCAATCATCAACAATACTCCCAGTGACATATTTCCCAGGTGAGTCAATTTTAAGTTCCTTTCCTAAGCCTCTATGAAGGAGAGTTATACATCGTTGGAAAGAACAAGCTAAGAGCTTTCAAGCAAGCTGTAAATGGTTTCTGCAGCAAAAGAAATGTGAAAGTTAAATGCAACTGTATATGAAAAATACAAAATCATCAACAATATTGCCAGTGACATATTTCCTAGTTGAGTCAATTTTAAGTTCCTTTCCTAAGCCTCTATCAAGGAGAGTTATACATCGTTGGAAAGAAAAAGCTAAGGGCTTTCAACCAAACTATAAATGGTTTATGCAGGAAAAGAAATGTGAAAATGAAATGCAACTGCATATGGAAAATACAAAATCATAGGTATATGAAAATAACAGATTCATCAACAATATTGCCAGTGACATATTTCCTAGATGAGTCAATTTTAAGTTCCTTTCCTAAGCCTCTAGCAATGAGAGTTATACGTCGTTTGAAAGAACAAGCTAAGAGCTTTCAATCAAGCTGTAAGTCGTTTATGCAGCAAAAGAAATGTGAAAGTTAAATGCAACTGTATATGAAAAATACTAAATCACCAACAATATTCCCGGAGACATATTTCCTAGATTAGTCAATTTTAAGTTCCTTTCCTAAGCCTCTATCAGCGAGGGTTATCTTCGTTGGAATATAAGGGATTTCAACTAAGCTATATACGGTATATGCAGCGAAAAAAATGTGAGAGTTAAATACAACTGTATATGAAATATACAGACTCATCAACAATATTCCTCGTGGCATAATTCCGAGATCCGTCAATTTTAAGTTCCTTTCCTAAGGCTCTATCAATGAGAGTTATACATCGTTGGAAAGAACAAAATAAGGGCTTTCAATCACACTATAAATAGTTTTTGCAGCAAAAGAAATGTGAAAGTTAAATGCAACTGTACATGAAAAATACACAATCATCAACAATATTCCCATTGACATATTTCCTAAGTGAGTCAATTATAAGTTCCTAGCCTCTAGCAACGAGAGTTATACATCGTTCGAAAGAACAGTCTAAGAGCTTTCAATCAAGCTATAAATGGCTTATGCAACAGTAGAAATGTGAAAGTTAGGTGCAACTGTATATGAAAAATACTAAATCACCAACAATATTGCCAGTGACATATTTCCTGGATGAGTCAATTTTAAGTTCCTTTCCTAAGCCTCTATCAATGAGAGTTATACATCGCTGGAAAGAACAAGCTAAGAGCTTTCAATCAAGCTGTAAGTCGTTTATGCAACAAAACAAATGTGAAAGTTAAATGTAACTGTATATGAAAAATACAAAATCATCAACAATATTTCCAGTGACATATTTCCCAGGTGAGTCAATTTTAAGTTCCTTTCCTAAGCCTCTATCAAGGAAAGTTATACATCGCTGGAAAGAACAAGCTAAGAGCTTTCAATCAAGCTATAAATGATTGATGCAACAAAAGAAATGTGAAAGTTAAATGCAACTGTATATGAAAATTACAGATTCATCATCAATATTGCCAGTGACATATTTCCTAGATGAGTCAATTTTAAGTTCCTTTCCTAAGCCTCTAGCAATGAGAGTTATACGTCGTTTGAAAGAACAATCTAAGAGCTTTCAACCAAGCTGTAAGCCGTTTATGCAGCAAAAGAAATGTGAAAGTTAAATGCAACTGTATATGAAAAATACAAAATCATCAACAATATTGCCAGTAACATATATCCCAGGTGAGTCAATTTTAAGTTCCTTTCCTAAGCCTCTATCAGGGAGAGTTATACATCGTTGGAAAGAACAAGTTAAGAGCTTTCAACCAAGCTGTAAGTCGTTTATGCAGCAAAAGAAATGTGAAAGTTAAATGCAACTGTATATGAAAAATACTAAATCACCAACAATATTCCCGGAGACATATTTCCTAGATTAGTCAATTTTAAGTTCCTTTCCTAAGCCTCTATCAGCGAGGGTTATCTTCGTTGGAATATAAGGGATTTCAACTAAGCTATATACGGTATATGCAGCGAAAAAAATGTGAGAGTTAAATACAACTGTATATGAAAAATACAGACTCATCAACAATATTCCTCGTGGCATAATTCCGAGATCCGTCAATTTTAAGTACCTTTCCTAAGGCTCTATCAATGAGAGTTATACATCGTTGGAAAGAACAAAATAAGGGCTTTCAATCACACTATAAATAGTTTTTGCAGCAAAAGAAATGTGAAAGTTAAATGCAACTGTACATGAAAAATACAAAATCATCAACAATATTCCCATTGACATATTTCCTAAGTGAGTCAATTATAAGTTCCTAGCCTCTAGCAACGAGAGTTATACATCGTTCGAAAGAACAGTCTAAGAGCTTTCAATCAAGCTATAAATGGCTTATGCAACAATAGAAATGTGAAAGTTAGGTGCAACTGTATATGAAAAATACTAAATCACCAACAATATTGCCAGTGACATATTTCCTGGATGAGTCAATTTTAAGTTCCTTTCCTAAGCCTCTATCAATGAGAGTTATACATCGCTGGAAAGAACAAGCTAAGAGCTTTCAATCAAGCTGTAAGTCGTTTATGCAACAAAACAAATGTGAAAGTTAAATGTAACTGTATATGAAAAATACAAAATCATCAACAATATTTCCAGTGACATATTTCCCAGGTGAGTCAATTTTAAGTTCCTTTCCTAAGCCTCTATCAAGGAGAGTTATACATCGCTGGAAAGAACAAGCTAAGAGCTTTCAACCAAGCTATAAATGATTTATGCAACAAAAGAAATGTGAAAGTTAAATGCAACTGTATATGAAAATTACAGATTCATCATCAATATTGCCAGTGACATATTTCCTAGATGAGTCAATTTTAAGTTCCTTTCCTAAGCCTCTAGCAATGAGAGTTATACGTCGTTTGAAAGAACAATCTAAGAGCTTTCAACCAAGCTATAAGTCGTTTATGCAGCAAAAGAAATGTGAAAGTTAAATGCAACTGTATATGAAAAATACAAAATCATCAACAATATTGCCAGTAACATATATCCCAGGTGAGTCAATTTTAAGTTCCTTTCCTAAGCCTCTATCAGGGAGAGTTATACATCGTTGGAAAGAACAAGTTAAGAGCTTTCAACCAAGCTGTAAATGGTTTCTGCAGCAAAAGAAATGTGAAAGTTAAATGCAACTGTATATGAAAAACACAAAATCATCAACAATATTGCCAGTAACATATTTCCTAGTTGAGTCAATTTTAAGTTCCTTTCCTAAGCCTCTATCAAGGAGAGTTATACATTGTTGGAAAGAAAAAGCTAAGGGCTTTCAATCAAGCTATAAACGGTTTATGCAACAAAAGAAATGTGAAAGTTAAATGCAACTGTATATGAAACACACAAAATCATCAACAATATTCCCAGTGATATATTTCCTAAGTGAGTCAATTATAAGTTCCTTCCCTAAGCCTCTATCAACGAGAGTTATACATCGTTGGAAAGAACAAGCTAGGAGCTTTCAACCAAGCTGTAAATGATTTATGCAACAAAAGAAATGTGCCAGTTAAATGCAACTGTATATGAAAAACACAAAATCATCAACAATATTGCCAGTGACATATTTCCTAAGTGTGTCAATTATAAGTTCCTACTCTAAGCCTCTATCAATGAGAGTTATACATCGATGAAAAGAACAAGCTAAGAGATTTAAAGCAAGCTTTAAACAGTTTATGCAGCGAAAAAAATGTGAAAGTTAAATGCAACTGTATATGAAAAATACAAAATCATCAACAATATTGCCAGTGACATATTTCCTGGAAGAGTCAATTTTAAGTTCCTTTCCTAAGCTTCTTTCAATGAGAGTTATACATCGCTGGAAAGAACAAGCTAAGAGCTTTAATCAAGCTGTAAGTCGTTTATGCAGCAAAAGAAATGTGAAAGTTAAATGCAACTGTATATGAAAAATACAAAATCATCAAAAATATTCCCAGTGACATATTTCCCAGGTGAGTCAATTTCAAGTTCCTTTCCTAAGCCTCTATCAAGGAGAGTTATACATCGTTGGAAAGCACAAGTTAAGAGCTTTCAACCGAGCTGTAAATGGTTTCTGCAGCAAAAGAAATGTGAAAGTTAAATGCAACTGTATATGAAAAATACAAAATCATCAACAATATTGCCAGTGACATATTTCCTGGAAGTGTCAATTTTAAGTTCCTTTCCTAAGCCTCTATCAAGGAGAGTTATACATCGTTGGAAAGAACAAGCTAAGGACTTTCAACCAAGCTATAAACGGTTTATGCAACAAAAGAAATGTGAAAGTTAAATGCAACTGTACATGAAAAATACAAAATCATCAACAATATTCCCAGTAACATATATCCCAGGTGAGTCAATTTTAAGTTCCCTTCCTAAGCCTCTATCAGGGAGGATTATACATCGTTCGAAAGAACAGTCTAAGAGCTTTCAACCAAGCTATAAATGGCTTATGCAACAATAGAAATGTGAAAGTTAGGTGCAACTGTATATGAAAAATACTAAATCACCAACAATATTCCCGGAGACATATTTCCTAGATTAGTCAATTTTAAGTTCCTTTCCTAAGCCTCTATCAGCGAGGGTTATCTTCGCTGGAATATAAGGGATTTCAACTAAGCTATATACGGTATATGCAGCGAAAAAAATGTGAGAGTTAAATACAACTGTATATGAAAAATACAGACTCATCAACAATATTCCTCGTGGCATAATTCTGAGATCCGTCAATTTTAAGTTCCTTTCCTAAGGCTCTATCAATGAGAGTTATACATCGTTGGAAAGAACAAAATAAGGGCTTTCAATCACACTATAAATAGTTTTTGCAGCAAAAGAAATGTGAAAGTTAAATGCAACTGTACATGAAAAATACAAAATCATCAACAATATTCCCATTGACATATTTCCTAAGTGAGTCAATTATAAGTTCCTTCCCTAAGCCTCTAGCAACGAGAGTTATACATCGTTCGAAAGAACAGTCTAAGAGCTTTCAATCAAGCTATAAATGGCTTATGCAACAATAGAAATGTGAAAGTTAGGTGCAACTGTATATGAAAAATACTAAATCACCAACAATATTGCCAGTGACATATTTCCTGGATGAGTCAATTTTAAGTTCCTTTCCTAAGCCTCTATCAATGAGAGTTATACATCGCTGGAAAGAACAAGCTAAGAGCTTTCAATCAAGCTGTAAGTCGTTTATGCAACAAAACAAATGTGAAAGTTAAATGTAACTGTATATGAAAAATACAAAATCATCAACAATATTTCCAGTGACATATTTCCCAGGTGAGTCAATTTTAAGTTCCTTTCCTAAGCCTCTATCAAGGAGAGTTATACATCGCTGGAAAGAACAAGCTAAGAGCTTTCAATCAAGCTATAAATGATTTATGCAACAAAAGAAATGTGAAAGTTAAATGCAACTGTATATGAAAATTACAGATTCATCATCAATATTGCCAGTGACATATTTCCTAGATGAGTCAATTTTAAGTTCTTTTCCTAAGCCTCTAGCAATAAGAGTTATACGTCGTTTGAAAGAACAAGCTAAGAGCTTTCAATCAAGCTGTAAGTCGTTTATGCAGCAAAAGAAATGTGAAAGTTAAATGCAACTGTATATGAAAAATACTCAATCATCAACAATACTCCCAGTGACATATTTCCCAGGTGAGTCAATTTTAAGTTCCTTTCCTAAGCCTCTATGAAGGAGAGTTATACATCGTTGGAAAGAACAAGCTAAGAGCTTTCAACCAAGCTGTAAATGGTTTCTGCAGCAAAAGAAATGTGAAAGTTAAATGCAACTGTATATGAAAAATACAAAATCATCAACAATATTGCCAGTGACATATTTCCTAGTTGAGTCAATTTTAAGTTCCTTTCCTAAGCCTCTATCAAGGACAGTTATACATCGTTGGAAAGAAAAAGCTAAGGGCTTTCAACCAAACTATAAATGGTTTATGCAGGAAAAGAAATGTGAAAATGAAATGCAACTGCATATGGAAAATACAAAATCATAGGTATATGAAAATAACAGATTCATCAACAATATTGCCAGTGACATATTTCCTAGATGAGTCAATTTTAAGTTCCTTTCCTAAGCCTCTATGAAGGAGAGTTATACATCGTTGGAAAGAACAAGCTAAGAGCTTTCAACCAAGCTGTAAATGGTTTCTGCAGCAAAAGAAATGTGAAAGTTAAATGCAACTGTATATGAAAAATACAAAATCATCAACAATATTGCCAGTGACATATTTCCTAGTTGAGTCAATTTTAAGTTCCTTTCCTAAGCCTCTATCAAGGACAGTTATACGTCGTTTGAAAGAACAAGCTAAGAGCTTTCAATCAAGCTGTAAGTCGTTTATGCAGCAAAAGAAATGTGAAAGTTAAATGCAACTGTATATGAAAAATACTCAATCATCAACAATACTCCCAGTGACATATTTCCCAGGTGAGTCAATTTTAAGTTCCTTTCCTAAGCCTCTATGAAGGAGAGTTATACATCGTTGGAAAGAACAAGCTAAGAGCTTTCAACCAAGCTGTAAATGGTTTCTGCAGCAAAAGAAATGTGAAAGTTAAATGCAACTGTATATGAAAAATACAAAATCATCAACAATATTGCCAGTGACATATTTCCTAGTTGAGTCAATTTTAAGTTCCTTTCCTAAGCCTCTATCAAGGACAGTTATACGTCGTTTGAAAGAACAAGCTAAGAGCTTTCAATCAAGCTGTAAGTCGTTTATGCAGCAAAAGAAATGTGAAAGTTAAATGCAACTGTATATGAAAAATACTAAATCACCAACAATATTCCCGGAGACATATTTCCTAGATTAGTCAATTTTAAGTTCCTTTCCTAAGCCTCTATCAGCGAGGGTTATCTTCGTTGGAATATAAGGGATTTCAACTAAGCTATATACGGTATATGCAGCGAAAAAAATGTGAGAGTTAAATACAACTGTATATGAAAAATAAAGACTCATCAACAATATTCCTCGTGGCATAATTCCGAGATCCGTCAATTTTAAGTTCCTTTCCTAAGGCTCTATCAATGAGAGTTATACATCGTTGGAAAGAACAAAATAAGGGCTTTCAATCACAATATAAATAGTTTTTGCAGCAAAAGAAATGTGAAAGTTAAATGCAACTGTACATGAAAAATACAAAATCATCAACAATATTCCCATTGACATATTTCCTAAGTGAGTCAATTATAAGTTCCTTCCCTAAGCCTGTAGCAACGAGAGTTATACATCGTTCGAAAGAACAGTCTAAGAGCTTTCAATCAAGCTATAAATGGCTTATGCAACAATAGAAATGTGAAAGTTAGGTGCAACTGTATATGAAAAATACTAAATCACCAACAATATTGCCAGTGACATATTTCCTGGATGAGTCAATTTTAAGTTCCTTTCCTAAGCCTCTATCAATGAGAGTTATACATCGCTGGAAAGAACAAGCTAAGAGCTTTCAATCAAGCTGTAAGTCGTTTATGCAACAAAACAAATGTGAAAGTTAAATGTAACTGTATATGAAAAATACAAAATCATCAACAATATTTCCAGTGACATATTTCCCAGGTGAGTCAATTTTAAGTTCCTTTCCTAAGTCTCTATCAAGGAGAGTTATACATCGCTGGAAAGAACAAGCTAAGAGCTTTCAATCAAGCTATAAATGATTTATGCAACAAAAGAAATGTGAAAGTTAAATGCAACTGTATATGAAAATTACAGATTCATCATCAATATTGCCAGTGACATATTTCCTAGATGAGTCAATTTTAAGTTCCTTTCCTAAGCCTCTAGCAATGAGAGTTATACGTCGTTTGAAAGAACAATCTAAGAGCTTTCATCCAAGCTGTAAGTCGTTTATGCAGCAAAAGAAATATGAAAGTTAAATGCAACTGTATATGAAAAATACAAAATCATCAACAATATTGCCAGTAACATATATCCCAGGTGAGTCAATTTTAAGTTCCTTTCCTAAGCCTCTATCAGGGAGAGTTATACATCGTTGGAAAGAACAAGTTAAGAGCTTTCAACCAAGCTATAAATGGTTTCTGCAGCAAAAGAAATGTGAAAGTTAAATGCAACTGTATATGAAAAACACAAAATCATCAACAATATTGCCAGTAACATATTTCCTAGTTGAGTCAATTTTAAGTTCCTTTCCTAAGCCTCTATCAAGGAAAGTTATACATTGTTGGAAAGAAAAAGCTAAGGGCTTTCAACCAAGCTATAAACGGTTTATGCAACAAAAGAAATGTGAAAGTTAAATGCAACTGTATATGAAACACACAAAATCATCAACAATATTCCCAGTGATATATTTCCTAAGTGAGTCAATTATAAGTTCCTTCCCTAAGCCTCTATCAACGAGAGTTATACATCGTTGGAAAGAACAAGCTAGGAGCTTTCAACCAAGCTGTAAATGATTTATGCAACAAAAGAAATGTGCCAGTTAAATGCAACTGTATATGAAAAACACAAAATCATCAACAATATTGCCAGTGACATATTTCCTAAGTGTGTCAATTATAAGTTCCTACTCTAAGCCTCTATCAATGAGAGTTATACATCGATGAAAAGAACAAGCTAAGAGATTTAAAGCAAGCTTTAAACAGTTTATGCAGCGAAAAAAATGTGAAAGTTAAATGCAACTGTATATGAAAAATACAAAATCATCAACAATATTGCCAGTGACATATATCCTGGAAGAGTCAATTTTAAGTTCCTTTCCTAAGCTTCTTTCAATGAGAGTTATACATCGCTGGAAAGAACAAGCTAAGAGCTTTAATCAAGCTGTAAGTCGTTTATGCAGCAAAAGAAATGTGAAAGTTAAATGCAACTGTATATGAAAAATACAAAATCATCAAAAATATTCCCAGTGACATATTTCCCAGGTGAGTCAATTTCAAGTTCCTTTCCTAAGCCTCTATCAAGGAGAGTTATACATCGTTGGAAAGCACAAGTTAAGAGCTTTCAACCGAGTTGTAAATGGTTTCTGCAGCAAAAGAAATGTGAAAGTTAAATGCAACTGTATATGAAAAATACAAAATCATCAACAATATTGCCAGTGACATATTTCCTGGAAGAGTCAATTTTAAGTTCCTTTCCTAAGCCTCTATCAAGGAGACTTATACATCGTTGGAAAGAACAAGCTAAGGACTTTCAACCAAGCTATAAACGGTTTATGCAACAAAAGAAATGTGAAAGTTAAATGCAACTGTACATGAAAAATACAAAATCATCAACAATATTCCCAGTAACATATATCCCAGGTGATCAATTTTAAGTTCCTTTCCTAAGCCTCAATCAGGGAGGATTATACATCGTTCGAAAGAACAGTCTAAGAGCTTTCAATCAAGCTATAAATGGCTTATGCAACAATAGAAATGTGAAAGTTAGGTGCAACTGTATATGAAAAATACTAAATCACCAACAATATTCCCGGAGACATATTTCCTAGATTAGTCAATTTTAAGTTCCTTTCCTAAGCCTCTATCAGCGAGGGTTATCTTCGTTGGAATATAAGGGATTTCAACTAAGCTATATACGGTATATGCAGCGAAAAAAATGTGAGAGTTAAATACAACTGTATATGAAAAATAAAGACTCATCAACAATATTCCTCGTGGCATAATTCCGAGATCCGTCAATTTTAAGTTCCTTTCCTAAGGCTCTATCAATGAGAGTTATACATCGTTGGAAAGAACAAAATAAGGGCTTTCAATCACACTATAAATAGTTTTTGCAGCAAAAGAAATGTGAAAGTTAAATGCAACTGTACATGAAAAATACAAAATCATCAACAATATTCCCATTGACATATTTCCTAAGTGAGTCAATTATAAGTTCCTTCCCTAAGCCTCTAGCAACGAGAGTTATACATCGTTCGAAAGAACAGTCTAAGAGCTTTCAATCAAGCTATAAATGGCTTATGCAACAATAGAAATGTGAAAGTTAGGTGCAACTGTATATGAAAAATACTAAATCACCAACAATATTGCCAGTGACATATTTCCTGGATGAGTCAATTTTAAGTTCCTTTCCTAAGCCTCTATCAATGAGAGTTATACATCGCTGGAAAGAACAAGCTAAGAGCTTTCAATCAAGCTGTAAGTCGTTTATGCAACAAAACAAATGTGAAAGTTAAATGTAACTGTATATGAAAAATACAAAATCATCAACAATATTTCCAGTGACATATTTCCCAGGTGAGTCAATTTTAAGTTCCTTTCCTAAGCCTCTATCAAGGAGAGTTATACATCGCTGGAAAGAACAAGCTAAGAGCTTTCAATCAAGCTATAAATGATTTATGCAACAAAAGAAATGTGAAAGTTAAATGCAACTGTATATGAAAATTACAGATTCATCATCAATATTGCCAGTGACATATTTCCTAGATGAGTCAATTTTAAGTTCCTTTCCTAAGCCTCTAGCAATGAGAGTTATACGTCGTTTGAAAGAACAATCTAAGAGCTTTCATCCAAGCTGTAAGTCGTTTATGCAGCAAAAGAAATATGAAAGTTAAATGCAACTGTATATGAAAAATACAAAATCATCAACAATATTGCCAGTAACATATATCCCAGGTGAGTCAATTTTAAGTTCCTTTCCTAAGCCTCTATCAGGGAGAGTTATACATCGTTGGAAAGAACAAGTTAAGGGCTTTCAACCAAGCTATAAATGGTTTCTGCAGCAAAAGAAATGTGAAAGTTAAATGCAACTGTATATGAAAAACACAAAATCATCAACAATATTGCCAGTAACATATTTCCTAGTTGAGTCAATTTTAAGTTCCTTTCCTAAGCCTCTATCAAGGAAAGTTATACATTGTTGGAAAGAAAAAGCTAAGGGCTTTCAACCAAGCTATAAACGGTTTATGCAACAAAAGAAATGTGAAAGTTAAATGCAACTGTATATGAAACACACAAAATCATCAACAATATTCCCAGTGATATATTTCCTAAGTGAGTCAATTATAAGTTCCTTCCCTAAGCCTCTATCAACGAGAGTTATACATCGTTGGAAAGAACAAGCTAGGAGCTTTCAACCAAGCTGTAAATGATTTATGCAACAAAAGAAATGTGCCAGTTAAATGCAACTGTATATGAAAAACACAAAATCATCAACAATATTGCCAGTGACATATTTCCTAAGTGTGTCAATTATAAGTTCCTACTCTAAGCCTCTATCAATGAGAGTTATACATCGATGAAAAGAACAAGCTAAGAGATTTAAAGCAAGCTTTAAACAGTTTATGCAGCGAAAAAAATGTGAAAGTTAAATGCAACTGTATATGAAAAATACAAAATCATCAACAATATTGCCAGTGACATATTTCCTGGAAGAGTCAATTTTAAGTTCCTTTCCTAAGCTTCTTTCAATGAGAGTTATACATCGCTGGAAAGAACAAGCTAAGAGCTTTAATCAAGCTGTAAGTCGTTTATGCAGCAAAAGAAATGTGAAAGTTAAATGCAACTGTATATGAAAAATACAAAATCATCAAAAATATTCCCAGTGACATATTTCCCAGGTGAGTCAATTTCAAGTTCCTTTCCTAAGCCTCTATCAAGGAGAGTTATACATCGTTGGAAAGCACAAGTTAAGAGCTTTCAACCGAGCTGTAAATGGTTTCTGCAGCAAAAGAAATGTGAAAGTTAAATGCAACTGTATATGAAAAATACAAAATCATCAACAATATTGCCAGTGACATATTTCCTGGAAGAGTCAATTTTAAGTTCCTTTCCTAAGCCTCTATCAAGGAGACTTATACATCGTTGGAAAGAACAAGCTAAGGACTTTCAACCAAGCTATAAACGGTTTATGCAACAAAAGAAATGTGAAAGTTAAATGCAACTGTACATGAAAAATACAAAATCATCAACAATATTCCCAGTAACATATATCCCAGGTGAGTCAATTTTAAGTTCCTTTCCTAAGCCTCAATCAGGGAGGATTATACATCGTTCGAAAGAACAGTCTAAGAGCTTTCAATCAAGCTATAAATGGCTTATGCAACAATAGAAATGTGAAAGTTAGGTGCAACTGTATATGAAAAATACTAAATCACCAACAATATTCCCGGAGACATATTTCCTAGATTAGTCAATTTTAAGTTCCTTTCCTAAGCCTCTATCAGCGAGGGTTATCTTCGCTGGAATATAAGGGATTTCAACTAAGCTATATACGGTATATGCAGCGAAAAAAATGTGAGAGTTAAATACAACTGTATATGAAAAATACAGACTCATCAACAATATTCCTCGTGGCATAATTGCGAGATCCGTCAATTTTAAGTTCCTTTCCTAAGGCTCTATCAATGAGAGTTATACATCGTTGGAAAGAACAAAATAAGGGCTTTCAATCACACTATAAATAGTTTTTGCAGCAAAAGAAATGTGAAAGTTAAATGCATTGTACATGAAAAATACAAAATCATCAACAATATTCCCATTGACATATTTCCTAAGTGAGTCAATTATAAGTTCCTTCCCTAAGCCTCTAGCAACGAGAGTTATACATCGTTCGAAAGAACAGTCTAAGAGCTTTCAATCAAGCTATAAATGGCTTATGCAACAATAGAAATGTGAAAGTTAGGTGCAACTGTATATGAAAAATACTAAATCACCAACAATATTGCCAGTGACATATTTCCTGGATGAGTCAATTTTAAGTTCCTTTCCTAAGCCTCTATCAATGAGAGTTATACATCGCTGGAAAGAACAAGCTAAGAGCTTTCAATCAAGCTGTAAGTCGTTTATGCAACAAAACAAATGTGGAAGTTAAATGTAACTGTATATGAAAAATACAAAATCATCAACAATATTTCCAGTGACATATTTCCCAGGTGAGTCAATTTTAAGTTCCTTTCCTAAGCCTCTATCAAGGAGAGTTATACATCGCTGGAAAGAACAAGCTAAGAGCTTTCAATCAAGCTATAAATGATTTATGCAACAAAAGAAATGTGAAAGTTAAATGCAACTGTATATGAAAATTACAGATTCATCATCAATATTGCCAGTGACATATTTCCTAGATGAGTCAATTTTAAGTTCCTTTCCTAAGCCTCTAGCAATGAGAGTTATACGTCGTTTGAAAGAACAAGCTAAGAGCTTTCAATCAAGCTGTAAGTCGTTTATGCAGCAAAAGAAATGTGAAAGTTAAATGCAACTGTATATGAAAAATACAAAATCATCAACAATATTGCCAGTAACATATATCCCAGGTGAGTCAATTTTAAGTTCCTTTCCTAAGCCTCTATCAGGGAGAGTTATACATCGTTGGAAAGAACAAGTTAAGAGCTTTCAACCAAGCTGTAAATGGTTTCTGTAGCAAAAGAAATGTGAAAGTTAAATGCAACGGTATATGAAAAACACAAAATCATCAACAATATTGCCAGTAACATATTTCCTAGTTGAGTCAATTTTAAGTTCCTTTCCTAAGGCTCTATCAAGGAGAGTTATACATTGTTGGAAAGAAAAAGCTAAGGGCTTTCAACCAAGCTATAAACGGTTTATGCAACAAAAGAAATGTGAAAGTTAAATGCAACTGTATATGAAACACACAAAATCATCAACAATATTCCCAGTGACATATTTCCTAAGTGAGTCAATTATAAGTTCCTTCCCTAAGCCTCTATCAGCGAGGGTTATCTTCGTTGGAATATAAGGGATTTCAGCTAAGCTATATACGGTATATGCAGCGAAAAAAATGTGAGAGTTAAATACAACTGTATATGAAAAATACAGACTCATCAACAATATTCCTCGTGGCATAATTCCGAGATCCGTCAATTTTAAGTTCCTTTCCTAAGGCTCTATCAATGAGAGTTATACATCGTTGGAAATAACAAAATAAGGGCTTTCAATCACACTATAAATAGTTTTTGCAGCAAAAGAAATGTGAAAGTTAAATGCAACTGTACATGAAAAATACAAAATCATCAACAATATTCCCATTGACATATTTCCTAAGTGAGTCAATTATAAGTTCCTTCCCTAAGCCTCTAGCAACGAGAGTTATACATCGTTCGAAAGAACAGTCTAAGAGCTTTCAATCAAGCTTTAAATGGCTTATGCAACAATAGAAATGTGAAAGTTAGGTGCAACTGTATATGAAAAATACTAAATCACCAACAATATTGCCAGTGACATATTTCCTGGATGAGTCAATTTTAAGTTCCTTTCCTAAGCCTCTATCAATGAGAGTTATACATCGCTGGAAAGAACAAGCTAAGAGCTTTCAATCAAGCTGTAAGTCGTTTATGCAACAAAACAAATGTGAAAGTTAAATGTAACTGTATATGAAAAATACAAAATCATCAACAATATTTCCAGTGACATATTTCCCAGGTGAGTCAATTTTAAGTTCCTTTCCTAAGCCTCTATCAAGGAGAGTTATACATCGCTGGAAAGAACAAGCTAAGAGCTTTCAATCAAGCTATAAATGATTTATGCAACAAAAGAAATGTGAAAGTTAAATGCAACTGTATATGAAAATTACAGATTCATCATCAATATTGCCAGTGACATATTTCCTAGATGAGTCAATTTTAAGTTCCTTTCCTAAGCCTCTAGCAATGAGAGTTATACGTCGTTTGAAAGAACAAGCTAAGAGCTTTCAACCAAGCTGTAAATGGTTTCTGCAGCAAAAGAAATGTGAAAGTTAAATGCAACTGTATATGAAAAACACAAAATCATCAACAATATTGCCAGTAATATATTTCCTAGTTGAGTCAATTTTAAGTTCCTTCCCTAAGGCTCTATCAAGGAGAGTTATACATTGTTGGAAAGAAAAAGCTAAGGGCTTTCAACCAAGCTATAAACGGTTTATGCAACAAAAGAAATGTGAAAGTTAAATGCAACTGTATATGAAACACACAAAATCATCAACAATATTCCCAGTGACATATTTCCTAAGTGAGTCAATTATAAGTTCCTTCCCTAAGCCTCTATCAACGAGAGTTATACATCGTTGGAAAGAACAAGCTAGGAGCTTTCAACCAAGCTGTAAATGATTTATGCAACAAAAGAAATGTGCCAGTTAAATGCAACTGTATATGAAAAACACAAAATCATCAACAATATTGCCAGTGACATATTTCCTAAGTGTGTCAATTATAAGTTCCTACTCTAAGCCTCTATCAATGAGAGTTATACATCGATGAAAAGAACAAGCTAAGAGATTTAAAGCAAGCTTTAAACAGTTTATGCAGCGTAAAAAATGTGAAAGTTAAATGCAACTGTATATGAAAAATACAAAATCATCAACAATATTGCCAGTGACATATTTCCTGGAAGAGTCAATTTTAAGTTCCTTTCCTAAGCTTCTTTCAATGAGAGTTATACATCGCTGGAAAGAACAAGCTAAGAGCTTTAATCAAGCTGTAAGTCGTTTATGCAGCAAAAGAAATGTGAAAGTTAAATGCAACTGTATATGAAAAATACAAAATCATCAACAATATTCCCAGTGACATATTTCCCAGGTGAGTCAATTTTAAGTTCCTTTCCTAAGCTTCTATCAAGGAGAGTTATACATCGTTGGAAAGCACAAGTTAAGAGCTTTTAACCGAGCTGTAAATGGTTTCTGCAGCAAAAGAAATGTGAAAGTTAAATGCAACTGTATATGAAAAATACAAAATCATCAACAATATTGCCAGTGACATATTTCCTGGAAGAGTCAATTTTAAGTTCCTTTCCTAAGCCTCTATCAAGGAGAGTTATACATCGTTGGAAAGAACAAGCTAAGGACTTTCAACCAAGCAATAAACGGTTTATGCAACAAAATAAATGTGAAAGTTAAATGCAAGTGTACATGAAAAATACAAAATCATCAACAATATTCCCATTGACATATTTCCTAAGTGAGTCAATTATAAGTTCCTTCCCTAAGCCTCTATCAACGAGAGTTATACATCGTTGGAAAGACCAGTCTAAGAGCTTTCAACCAAGCTGTAAATGGTTTCTGCAGCAAAAGAAATGTGAAAGTTAAATGCAACTGCATATGGAAAATACATAATCATAGATATATGAAAATTACGGATTCACCAACAATATTGCCAGTGACATATTTCATAGATGAGTCAATTTGAAGTTCCTTTCCTAAGCCTCTATCAATGAGAGTTATACATCGTTGGAAGGAACAAGCTGAAAGCTTTCAACCAAGATGTAAATGGTTTCTGCAGCAAAAGAAATGTGAAAGTTAAATGCAACTGTATATGAAAAATACAAAATCATCAACAATATTGCCAGTGACATATTTCCTAGTTGAGTCAATTTTAAGTTCCTTTCCTAAGCCTCTATCAAGGAGAGTTATACATCGTTGGAAAGAAAAAGCTAAGGGCTTTCAACCAAACTATAAATGGTTTATGCAGGAAAAGAAATGTGAAAGTGAAATGCAACTGCATATGGTAAACACATAATCATAGGTATATGAAAATTACAGATTCACCAACAATATTGCCAGTGACATATTTCCTAGATGAGTTAATTTTAAGTTCCTTTCCTAAGCCTCTATCAATGAGATTTATACATCGTTGGAAAAAAAAAGCTAAGAGCTTTCAACCAAGCTATAAATGGTTTATGCAGCAAAAGAAATGTGAAAGTTAAATGCAACTGTATATGAAAAATACTCAATCATCAACAATACTCCCAGTGACATATTTCCCAGGTGAGTTAATTTTAAGTTCCTTTCCTAAGCCTCTATGAAGGAGAGTTATACATCGTTGGAAAGAACAAGCTAAGAGCTTTCAAGCAAGCTGTAAATGGTTTCTGCAGCAAAAGAAATGTGAAAGTTAAATGCAACTGTATATGAAAAATACAAAATCATCAACAATATTGCCAGTGACATATTTCCTAGTTGAGTCAATTTTAAGTTCCTTTCCTAAGCCTCTATCAAGGAGAGTTATACATCGTTGGAAAGAAAAAGCTAAGGGCTTTCAACCAAACTATAAATGGTTTATGCAGGAAAAGAAATGTGAAAATGAAATGCAACTGCATATGGAAAATACAAAATCATAGGTATATGAAAATAACAGATTCATCAACAATATTGCCAGTGACATATTTCCTAGATGAGTCAATTATAAGTTCCTTTCCTAAGCCTCTAGCAATGAGAGTTATACGTCGTTTGAAAGAACAAGCTAAGAGCTTTCAATCAAGCTGTAAGTCGTTTATGCAGCAAAAGAAATGTGAAAGTTAAATGCAACTGTATATGAAAAATACTAAATCACCAACAATATTCCCGGAGACATATTTCCTAGATTAGTCAATTTTAAGTTCCTTTCCTAAGCCTCTATCAGCGAGGGTTATCTTCGTTGGAATATAAGGGATTTCAACTAAGCTATATACGGTATATGCAGCGAAAAAAATGTGAGAGTTAAATACAACTGTATATGAAAAATACAGACTCATCAACAATATTCCTCGTGGCATAATTCCGAGATCCGTCAATTTTAAGTTCCTTTCCTAAGGCTCTATCAATGAGAGTTATACATCGTTGGAAAGAACAAAATAAGGGCTTTCAATCACACTATAAATAGTTTTTGCAGCAAAAGAAATGTGAAAGTTAAATGCAACTGTACATGAAAAATACAAAATCATCAACAATATTCCCATTGACATATTTCCTGGATGAGTCAATTTTAAGTTCCTTTCCTAAGCCTCTATCAATGAGAGTTATACATCGCTGGAAAGAACAAGCTAAGAGCTTTCAATCAAGCTGTAAGTCGTTTATGCAACAAAACAAATGTGAAAGTTAAATGTAACTGTATATGAAAAATACAAAATCATCAACAATATTTCCAGTGACATATTTCCCAGGTGAGTCAATTTTAAGTTCCTTTCCTAAGCCTCTATCAAGGAGAGTTATACATCGCTGGAAAGAACAAGCTAAGAGCTTTCAATCAAGCTATAAATGATTTATGCAACAAAAGAAATGTGAAAGTTAAATGCAACTGTATATGAAAATTACAGATTCATCATCAATATTGCCAGTGACATATTTCCTAGATGAGTCAATTTTAAGTTCCTTTCCTAAGCCTCTAGCAATGAGAGTTATACGTCGTTTGAAAGAACAATCTAAGAGCTTTCAACCAAGCTGTAAGTCGTTTATGCAGCAAAAGAAATGTGAAAGTTAAATGCACCTGTATATGAAAAATACATTTTCATCAACAATATTCCCAGTGACATATTTCCCAGGTGAGTCAATTTTAAGTTCCTTTCCTAAGCGTCTATCAAGGCGTGTTATACATCGTTGGAAAGAACAAGCTAGGAGCTTTCAACCAAGCTATAAATGATTTATGCAACAAAAGAAATGTGAAAGTTAAATGCAACTGTACATGAAAATTACAAAATCATCAACAATATTGCCAGTGACATATATCCCAGGTGAGTCAATTTTAAGTTCCTTTCCTAAGCCTCTATCAGGGAGAGTTATACGTCGTTTGAAAGAACAAGCTAAGAGCTTTCAATCAAGCTGTAAGTCGTTTATGCAGCAAAAGAAATGTGAAAGTTAAATGCAACTGTATATGAAAAATACTAAATCACCAACAATATTCCCGGAGACATATTTCCTAGATTAGTCAATTTTAAGTTCCTTTCCTAAGCCTCTATCAGCGAGGGTTATCTTCGTTGGAATATAAGGGATTTCAACTAAGCTATATACGGTATATGCAGCGAAAAAAATGTGAGAGTTAAATACAACTGTATATGAAAAATACAGACTCATCAACAATATTCCTCGTGGCATAATTCCGAGATCCGTCAATTTTAAGTTCCTTTCCTAAGGCTCTATCAATGAGAGTTATACATCGTTGGAAAGAACAAGTTAAGAGCTTTCAACCAAGCTATAAATAGTTTTTGCAGCAAAAGAAATGTGAAAGTTAAATGCAACTGTACATGAAAAATACAAAATCATCAACAATATTCCCATTGACATATTTCCTGGATGAGTCAATTTTAAGTTCCTTTCCTAAGCCTCTATCAATGAGAGTTATACATCGCTGGAAAGAACAAGCTAAGAGCTTTCAATCAAGCTGTAAGTCGTTTATGCAACAAAACAAATGTGAAAGTTAAATGTAACTGTATATGAAAAATACAAAATCATCAACAATATTTCCAGTGACATATTTCCCAGGTGAGTCAATTTTAAGTTCCTTTCCTAAGCCTCTATCAAGGAGAGTTATACATCGCTGGAAAGAACAAGCTAAGAGCTTTCAATCAAGCTATAAATGATTTATGCAACAAAAGAAATGTGAAAGTTAAATGCAACTGTATATGAAAATTACAGATTCATCATCAATATTGCCAGTGACATATTTCCTAGATGAGTCAATTTTAAGTTCCTTTCCTAAGCCTCTAGCAATGAGAGTTATACGTCGTTTGAAAGAACAATCTAAGAGCTTTCAACCAAGCTGTAAGTCGTTTATGCAGCAAAAGAAATGTGAAAGTTAAATGCACCTGTATATGAAAAATACATTTTCATCAACAATATTGCCAGTGACATATTTCCTAGATGAGTCAATTATAAGTTCCTTTCCTAAGCCTCTAGCAATGAGAGTTATACGTCGTTTGAAAGAACAAGCTAAGAGCTTTCAATCAAGCTGTAAGTCGTTTATGCAGCAAAAGAAATGTGAAAGTTAAATGCAACTGTATATGAAAAATACTAAATCACCAACAATATTCCCGGAGACATATTTCCTAGATTAGTCAATTTTAAGTTCCTTTCCTAAGCCTCTATCAGCGAGGATTATCTTCGTTGGAATATAAGGGATTTCAACTAAGCTATATACGGTATATGCAGCGAAAAAAATGTGAGAGTTAAATACAACTGTATATGAAAAATACAGACTCATCAACAATATTCCTCGTGGCATAATTCCGAGATCCGTCAATTTTAAGTTCCTTTCCTAAGGCTCTATCAATGAGAGTTATACATCGTTGGAAAGAACAAAATAAGGGCTTTCAATCACACTATAAATAGTTTTTGCAGCAAAAGAAATGTGAAAGTTAAATGCAACTGTACATGAAAAATACAAAATCATCAACAATATTCCCATTGACATATTTCCTGGATGAGTCAATTTTAAGTTCCTTTCCTAAGCCTCTATCAACCAGAGTTATACATCGCTGGAAAGAACAAGCTAAGAGCTTTCAATCAAGCTGTAAGTCGTTTATGCAACAAAACAAATGTGAAAGTTAAATGTAACTGTATATGAAAAATACAAAATCATCAACAATATTTCCAGTGACATATTTCCCAGGTGAGTCAATTTTAAGTTCCTTTCCTAAGCCTCTATCAAGGAGAGTTATACATCGCTGGAAAGAACAAGCTAAGAGCTTTCAATCAAGCTATAAATGATTTATGCAACAAAAGAAATGTGAAAGTTAAATGCAACTGTATATGAAAATTACAGATTCATCATCAATATTGCCAGTGACATATTTCCTAGATGAGTCAATTTTAAGTTCCTTTCCTAAGCCTCTAGCAATGAGAGTTATACGTCGTTTGAAAGAACAATCTAAGAGCTTTCAACCAAGCTGTAAGTCGTTTATGCAGCAAAAGAAATGTGAAAGTTAAATGCACCTGTATATGAAAAATACATTTTCATCAACAATATTCCCAGTGACATATTTCCCAGGTGAGTCAATTTTAAGTTCCTTTCCTAAGCGTCTATCAAGGCGTGTTATACATCGTTGGAAAGAACAAGCTAGGAGCTTTCAACCAAGCTATAAATGATTTATGCAACAAAAGAAATGTGAAAGTTAAATGCAACTGTACATGAAAATTACAAAATCATCAACAATATTGCCAGTGACATATATCCCAGGTGAGTCAATTTTAAGTTCCTTTCCTAAGCCTCTATCAGGGAGAGTTATACATCGTTGGAAAGAACAAGTTAAGAGCTTTCAACCAAGCTGTAAATGGTTTCTGCAGCAAAAGAAATGTGAAAGTTCAATGCAACTGTATATGAAAAACACAAAATCATCAACAATATTGCCAGTAACATATTTCCTAGTTGAGTCAATTTTAAGTTCCTTTCCTAAGCCTCTATCAAGGAGAGTTATACATTGTTGGAAAGAAAAAGCTGAGGGCTTTCAACCAAGCTATAAACGGTTTATGCAACAAAAGAAATGTGAAAGTTAAATGCAACTGTATATGAAACACACAAAATCATCAACAATATTCCCAGTGATATATTTCCTAAGTGAGTCAATTATAAGTTCCTTCCCTAAGCCTCTATCAACGAGAGTTATACATCGTTGGAAAGAACAAGCTAGGAGCTTTCAACCAAGCTGTAAATTATTTATGCAACAAAAGAAATGTGCCAGTTAAATGCAACTGTATATGAAAAACACAAAATCATCAACAATATTGCCAGTGACATATTTCCTAAGTGTGTCAATTATAAGTTCCTACTCTAAGCCTCTATCAATGAGAGTTATACATCGATGAAAAGAACAAGCTAAGAGATTTAAAGCAAGCTTTAAACAGTTTATGCAGCGAAAAAAATGTGAAAGTTAAATGCAACTGTATATGAAAAATACAAAATCATCAACAATATTGCCAGTGACATATTTCCTGGAAGAGTCAATTTTAAGTTCCTTTCCTAAGCTTCTTTCAATGAGAGTTATACATCGCTGGAAAGAACAAGCTAAGAGCTTCAATCAAGCTGTAAGTCGTTTATGCAGCAAAAGAAATGTGAAAGTTAAATGCAACTGTATATGAAAAATACAAAATCATCAAAAATATTCCCAGTGACATATTTCCCAGGTGAGTCAATTTCAAGTTCCTTTCCTAAGCCTCTATCAAGGAGAGTTATACATCGTTGGAAAGCACAAGTTAAGAGCTTTCAACCGAGCTGTAAATGGTTTCTGCAGCAAAAGAAATGTGAAAGTTAAATGCAACTGTATATGAAAAATACAAAATCATCAACAATATTGCCAGTGACATATCTCCTGGAAGAGTCAATTTTAAGATCCTTTCCTAAGCCTCTTTCAAGGAGAGTTATACATCGTTGGAAAGAACAAGCTAAGGACTTTCAACCAAGCTATAAACGGTTTATGCAACAAAAGAAATGTGAAAGTTAAATGCAACTGTACATGAAAAATACAAAATCATCAACAATATTCGCAGTAACACATTTCCTAAGTGAGTCAATTCTAAGTTCCTTCCCTAAGCCTCTATCAACGAGAGTTATACATCGTTGGAAAGACCAGTCTAAGAGCTTTCAACCAAGCTGTATTTTTCACATACAATTACATTTAACTTTCACATTTGTTTTGCTGCATAAACCGTTTATAGCTTAATTGAAAGCTCTTAGCTTGCTCTCTCCAACGATGTAAAACTCAGGTTTAAAGAGGTTTAGGAAACGAACTTAAAATTGACTCATCTAGGAAATATGACACTGAGAATATTGTTGATGATTTTGTATTTTTCATGTACAGTTGCATTTATCTTTCACATTTCTTTTGTTGCATAAATCATTTATAGCTTGGTTGAAAGCTCCTAGCTTGTTCTTTGCAACGATGTATAACACTCCTTGATAGAGGCTTAGGAAAGGAACTTAAAATTGACTCACCTGGGAAATATATCTAACGATGTATAACTCTAGTTGATAGAGGCTTAGGGAAGGAACTTATAATTGACACACTTAGAAAATATGTCACTGGCAATATTGTTGATGATTTTGTGTTTTTCATATACAGTTGCATTTAACTTTCTCATTTCTTTTGTTGCATAAATCATTTATAGCTTGATTGAAAGCTCCTAGCTTTTTATTTCCAACGATGTATAACCCTCATTGTTAGAGGCTTAGGGAAGGAACTTATAATTGACAAACTTAGGAAATATGTCACCGGGAATATTGTTGATGATTCTGTATTTTTCATATACAGTTGCATTTAACTTTCATATTTCTTTTAGTGCAAAAACTATTTATAGTGTGATTGAAAGCCCTTATTTTGTTCTTTCCAACGATGTATAACTGTGGTTGATAGAAGCTTAGGAAAGGAACTTAAAATTGACGGATCTCGGAATTATGTCACGAGGAATATTGTTGATGACTCTGTATTTTTCATATACAGTTGTATTTAACTCTCACATTTTTTCCGCTGCATATACCGTGTATAGCTTAGTTGAAATCCCTTATTTTGTTCTTTCCAACGAAGATAACCCTCGCTGATAGAGGCTTAGGAAAGAAACTTAAAATTGACTAATCTAGGAAATATGTCACTGGGAATATTGTTGATGATTTAGTATTTTTCATATGCAGTTGCACCTAACTTTCACATTTCTATTGTTGCATAAACCATTTATAGCTTGATTGAAAGCTCTTAGACTCTTCTTTCGAACGATGTATAACCTTCGTTGATAGAGGCTTAGGGAAGGAAGTTATAATTGACTGACTTAGGAAATATGTCACTGGGAATATTGTTGATGATTTTGTATTCTTCATGTACAGTTGCATTTATCTTTCACATTTCTTTTGTTGCATAAAACGTTTATAGCTTGGTTGAAAGCCCTTAGCTTATTCTTTCCAACGATGTATAACTCTCCTTGATAGAGACTTAGGAAAGGAACTTAAAATTGACTCATCTAGGAAATATGTCACTGGCAATATTGTTGATGATTTTGTATTTTCCATGTACAGTTGCATTTAACTTTCACATTTCTTTTGTTGCATAAATCATTTATAGCTTGGTTGAAAGCTCCTAGCTTGTTCTTTCCAACGATGTATAACACGCCTTGATAGACGCTTAGGAAAGGAACTTAAAATTGACTCACCTGGGAAATATGTCACTGGGAATATTGTTGATGAAAATGTATTTTTCATATACAGGTGCATTTAACTTTCACATTTCTTTTGCTGCATAAACGACTTACAGCTTGGTTGAAAGCTTTTAGCTCGTTCTTTCGCACGACGTATAACTCTTATTGCTAGAGGCTTAGAAAAGGAACTTAAAATTGACTCATCTAGGAAATATGTCACTGGCAATATTGTTGATGAATCTGTAATTTTCATATACAGTTGCATTTAACTTTCACATTTCTTTTGTTGCATAAATAATTTATAGCTTGATTGAAAGCTCTTAGTTTGTTCTTTCCAACGACGTATAACTGTCAGTGATAGAAGCTTAGAAAAGGTACTTAAAATTGACTCTTCCAGGAAATATGACACTGGGAATATTGTTGATGATTTTGTATTTTTCATGTACAGTTGCATTTATCTTTCACATTTCTTTTGTTGCATGAAACGTTTATAGCTTGGTTGAAAGCTCCTAGCTTGTTCTTTCCAACGATGTATAACTCAGGTTTAAAGAGGTTTAGGAAACGAACTTAAAATTGACTCATCTAGGAAATATGACACTGGGAATATTGTTGATGATTTTGTATTTTTCATGTACAGTTGCATTTATCTTTCACATTTCTTTTGTTGCATGAGACGTTTATAGCTTGGTTGAAAGGTCCTAGCTTGTTCTTTCCAACGATGTATAACTCTCCTTGATAGAGGCTTAGGAAAGGAACTTAAAATTGACTCACCTGGGAAATATGTCACTGGGAATGTTGTTGATGAATCTGTAATTTTCATATACAGTTGCATTTAACTTTCACATTTCTTTTGCTGCATAAACGACTTACAGCTTGGTTGAAAGCTCTTAGATTGTCCTTTCGTACGACGTATAACTCTCATTGCTAGAGGCTTAGAAAAGGAACTTAAAATTGACTCATCTAGGAAATATGTCACTGGCAATATTGTTGATGAATCTGTAATTTTCATATACAGTTGCATTTAACTTTCACATTTCTTTTGTTGCATAAATCATTTATAGCTTGATTGAAAGCTCTTAGTTTGTTCTTTCCAACGACGTATAACTGTCAGTGATAGAAGCTTAGGAAAGGTACTTAAAATTGACTCTTCCAGGAAATATGACACTGCGAATATTGTTGAATATTTTGTATTTTTCATGTACAGTTGCATTTATCTTTCACATTTCTTTTGTTGCATGAAACGTTTATAGCTTGGTTGAAACCTCCTAGCTTGTTTTTTCGTACGACGTATAACTCTCATTGCTAGAGGCTTAGGAAAGGAACTTAAAATTGACTCACCTGGGAAATATGTCACTGGGAATATTGTTGATGATTTTTTATTTTTCATGTACAGTTGCATTTAACTTTCACATTTCTTTTGTTGCATAAACGACTTACAGCTTGGTTGAAAGCTCTTAGCTTGTTCTTTCGTACGACGTATAACCCTCATTGCTAGAGGCTTAGAAAAGGAACTTAAAATTGACTCATCTAGGAAATATGACACTGGGAATATTGTTGATGATTTTGTATTTTTCATGTACTGTTGCATTTATCTTTCACATTTCTTTTGTTGCATGAAACGTTTATACCTTGGTTGAAAGCTCCTAGCTTGTTCTTTCCAACGATGTATAACTCTCCTTGATAGAGGCTTAGGAAAGGAACTTAAAATTGACTCACCTGGGAAATATGTCACTGGGAATATTGTTGATGAATCTGTAATTTTGCATATACAGTTGCATTTAACTTTCACATTTCTTTTGCTGCATAAACGACTTACAGCTTGGTGAAAGCTCTTAGCTTGTTCTTTCGTACGACGTATAACTCTCATTGCTAGAGGCTTAGGAAAGGATATTAAAATTGACTCATCTAGGAAATATGTCACTGGCAATATTGTTGATGAATCTGTAATTTTCATATACAGTTGCATTTAACTTTCACATTTCTTTTGTTGCATAAATCATTTGTAGCTTGATTGAAAGCTCTTAGTTTGTTCTTTCCAACGACGTATAACTGTCAGTGATAGAAGCTTAGGAAAGGTACTTAAAATTGACTCACCTGGGAAATATGTCACTGGGAATATTGTTGATGAAAATGTATTTTTCATATACAGTTGCATTTAACTTTCACATTTCTTTTGCTGCATAAACGACTTACAGCTTGGTTGAAAGCTCTTAGCTTGTTCTTTCGAACGACGTATAACTCTCATTGCTAGAGGCTTAGAAAAGGAACTTAAAATTGACTCATCTAGGAAATATGTCACTGGCAATATTGTTGATGAATCTGTAATTTTCATATACAGTTGCATTTAACTTTCACATTTCTTTTGTTGCATAAATCATTTGTAGCTTGATTGAAAGCTCTTAGTTTGTTCTTTCCAACGACGTATAACTGTCAGTGATAGAAGCTTAGGAAAGGTACTTAAAATTGACTCTTCCAGGAAATATGTCACTGGCAATATTGTTGATGATTTTTTATTTTTCATATACAGTTGCATTTAACTTTCACATTTCTTTTACTGCATAAATCAGTTATAGCTTGATTGAAAGCTCCTAGCTTTTTCTTTCCAACGGTGTATAACTCTCATTGATAGAGGCGTAGGAAAGGAACTTAAAATTGACTCATCTAGGAAATATGTTACTGGCAATATTGTTGATGATTTTGTATTTTTCATATACAGTTGCATTTAACTTTCACATTTCTTTTGTTGCATAAATCATTTATAGCTTGGTTGAAAGCTCCTAGCTTGTTCTTTCTAACGATGTATAACTCTAATTGATAGAGGTTTAGGGAAGGAACTTATAATTGACACACTTAGGAAATATGTCACTGGCAATATTGTTGATGATTTTGTGTTTTTCCTATACAGTTGCATTTAACTTTCATATTTCTTTTGTTGCATAAATCATTTATAGCTTGATTGAAAGCTCCTAGCTTTTTCTTTCCAACGATGTATAACCCTCATTGTTAGAGGCTTAGGGAAGGAACTTATAATTGACAAACTTAGGAAATATGTCACTGGGAATATTGTTGATGATTCTGTATTTTTCATATACAGTTGCGTTTAACTTTCACATTTCTTTTGCTGGAAAAACTATTTATATTGTGATTGAAAGTCCTTATTTTGTTATTTCCAACGATGTTTAACTGTGGTTGATAGAAGCTTAGGAAAGGAACTTAAAATTGACGGATCTCGGAATTATGTCACGAGGAATATTGTTGATGACTCTGTATTTTTCATATACAGTTGTATTTAACTCTCATATTTTTTCCGCTGCATATACCGTGTATAGGTTAGTTGAAATCCCTTATTTTGTTCTTTCCAACGAAGATAACCCTCGCTGATAGAGGCTTAGGAAAGAAACTTAAAATTGGCTAATCTAGGAAATATGTCACTGGGAATATTGTTGATGATTTAGTATTTTTCATATACAGTTGCACCTAACTTTCACATTTCTATTGTTGCATAAACCATTTATAGCTTGGTTGAAAGCTCTTAGACTCTTCTTTCGAACGATGTATAACTTTCGTTGATAGAGGCTTAAGGAAGGAAGTTATAATTGACTGACTTAGGAAATATGTCACTGGGAATATTGTTGATGATTTTGTATTCTTCATGTACAGTTGCATTTATCTTTCACATTTCTTTTGTTGCATAAAACGTTTATAGCTTGATTGAAAGCCCTTAGCTTATTCTTTCCAACGATGTATAACTCTCCTTGATAGATACTTAGGAAAGGAACTTAAAATTGACTCATCTAGGAAATATGTCACTGGCAATATTGTTGATGATTTTGTATTTTTCATGTACAGTTGCATTTAACTTTCACATTTCTTTTGTTGCATAAATCCTTTATAGCTTGGTTGATAGCTCCTAGCTTGTTCTTTCCAACGATGTATAACACTCCTTGATAGAGGCTTAGGAAAGGAACTTAAAATTGACTCACCTGGGAAATATGTCACTGGGAATATTGTTGATGAAAATGTATTTTTCATATACAGTTGCATTTAACTTTCACATTTCTTTTGCTGCATAAACGACTTACAGCTTGGTTGAAAGCTCTTAGCTTGTTCTTTCGCACGACGTATAACTCTCATTGCTAGAGGCTTAGAAAAGGAACTTAAAATTGACTCATCTAGGAAATATGTCACTGGCAATATTGTTGATGAATCTGTAATTTTCATATACAGTTGCATTTAACTTTCACATTTCTTTTGTTGCGTAAATCATTTATAGCTTGATTGAATGCTCTTAGTTTGTTCTTTCCAACGACGTATAACTGTCAGTGATAGAAGCTTAGGAAAGGTACTTAAAATTGACTCTTCCAGGAAATATGTCACTGGCAATATTGTTGATGATTTTTTATTTTTCATATACAGTTGCATTTAACTTTCACATTTCTTTTACTGCATAAATCAGTTATAGCTTGATTGAAAGCTCCTAGCTTTTTCTTTCCAACGGTGTATAACTCTCATTGATAGAGGCGTAGGAAATGAACTTAAAATTGACTCACCTGGGAAATATGTCACTGGGAATATTGTTGATGAAAATGTATTTTTCATATACAGTTGCATTTAACTTTCACATTTCTTTTGCTGCATAAACGACTTACAGCTTGGTTGAAAGCTCTTAGCTTGTTCTTTCGCACGACGTATAACTCTCATTGCTAGAGGCTTAGAAAAGGAACTTAAAATTGACTCATCTAGGAAATATGTCACTGGCAATGTTGTTGATGAATCTGTAATTTTCATATACAGTTGCATTTAACTTTCACATTTCTTTTGTTGCATAAATCATTTATAGCTTGATTGAATGCTCTTAGTTTGTTCTTTCCAACGACGTATAACTGTCAGTGATAGAAGCTTAGGAAAGGTACTTAAAATTGACTCTTCCAGGAAATATGTCACTGGCAATATTGTTGATGATTTTTTATTTTTCATATACAGTTGCATTTAACTTTCACATTTCTTTTGCTGCATAAACGACTTACAGCTTGGTTGAAAGCTCTTAGCTTGTTCTTTCGTACGACGTATAACTCTCATTGCTAGAGGCTTAGGAAAGGAACTTAAAATTGACTCATCTAGGAAATATTTCACTGGCAATATTGTTGATGAATCTGTAATTTTCATATACAGTTGCATTTAACTTTCACATTTCTTTTGTTGCATAAATCATTTATAGCTTGAATTAAAGCTCATAGCTTGTTCTTTCCAACGATGTATAACTGTCCTTGATAGAGGCTTAGGAAAGGAACTTAAAATTGACTCACCTGGGAAATATGTCACTGGGAATATTGTTGATGAAAATGTATTTTTCATATACAGTTGCATTTAACTTTCACATTTCTTTTGCTGCATAAACGACTTACAGCTTGGTTGAAAGCTCTTAGCTTGTTCTTTCGCACGACGTATAACTCTCATTGCTAGAGGCTTAGAAAAGGAACTTAAAATTGACTCATCTAGGAAATATGTCACTGGCAATATTGTTGATGAATCTGTAATTTTCATATACAGTTGCATTTAACTTTCACATTTCTTTTGTTGCATAAATCATTTATAGCTTGATTGAATGCTCTTAGTTTGTTCTTTCCAACGACGTATAACTGTCAGTGATAGAAGCTTAGGAAAGGTACTTAAAATTGACTCTTCCAGGAAATATGTCACTGGCAATATTGTTGATGATTTTTTATTTTTCATATACAGTTGCATTTAACTTTCACATTTCTTTTACTGCATAAATCAGTTATAGCTTGATTGAAAGCTCCTAGCTTTTTCTTTCCAACGGTGTATAACTCTCATTGATACAGGCGTAGGAAAGGAACTTAAAATTGACTCATCTAGGAAATATGTCACTGGCAATATTGTTGATGAATCTGTAATTTTCATATACAGTTGCATTTAACTTTCACATTTCTTTTGTTGCATAAATCATTTATAGCTTGGTTTAAAGCTCCTAGCTTGTTCTTTCCAACGATGTATAACTGTCCTTGATAGAGGCTTAGGAAAGGAACTTAAAATTGACTCACCTGGGAAATATGTCACTGGGAATATTGTTGATGAAAATGTATTTTTCATATACAGTTGCATTTAACTTTCACATTTCTTTTGCTGCATAAACGACTTACAGCTTGGTTGAAAGCTCTTAGCTTGTTCTTTCGCACGACGTATAACTCTCATTGCTAGAGGCTTAGAAAAGGAACTTAAAATTGACTCATCTAGGAAATATGTCACTGGCAATATTGTTGATGAATCTGTAATTTTCATATACAGTTGCATTTAACTTTCACATTTCTTTTGTTGCATAAATCATTTATAGCTTGATTGAATGCTCTTAGTTTGTTCTTTCCAACGACGTATAACTGTCAGTGATAGAAGATTAGGAAAGGTACTTAAAATTGACTCTTCCAGGAAATATGTCACTGGCAATATTGTTGATGATTTTTTATTTTTCATATACAGTTGCATTTAACTTTCACATTTCTTTTACTGCATAAATCAGTTATAGCTTGATTGAAAGCTCCTAGCTTTTTCTTTCCAACGATGTATAACCCTCATTGTTAGAGGCTTAGGGAAGGAAGTTATAATTGACTGACTTAGGAAATATGTCACTGGCAATATTGTTGATGAATCTGTAATTTTCATATACAGTTGCATTTAACTTTCACATTTCTTTTGTTGCATAAATCATTTATAGCTTGGTTTAAAGCTCCTAGCTTGTTCTTTCCAACGATGTATAACCCTCGTTAATAAAGGCTTAGGGAAGGAACTTATAATTGACTCACTTAGGAAATATGTCATTGGGAATATTGTTGATGATTTTGTATTTTTCATGTACAGTTGCATTTAACTTTCACATTTCTTTTGCTGCATAAATCATTAACAGCTTGTTTGAAAGCTCCTAGCTTGTTCTTTCCAACGATGTATAACTCTCCTTGATAGAGGCTTAGGAAAGGAACTTAAAATTGACTCACCTGGGAAATATGTCACTGGGAATATTGTTGATGAAAATGTATTTTTCATATACAGTTGCATTTAACTTTCACATTTCTTTTGCTGCAAAAACTATTTATAATGTGATTGAAAGCCCTTATTTTGTTCTTTCCAACGATGTATAACTGTGGTTGATAGAAGCTTAGGAAAGGAACTTAAAATTGACGGATCTCGGAATTATGTCACGAGGAATATTGTTGATGACTCTGTATTTTTCATATACAGTTGTATTTAACTCTCACATTTTTTCCGCTGCATATACCGTGTATAGCTTAGTTGAAATCCCTTATTTTGTTCTTTCCAACGAAGATAACCCTCGCTGATAGAGGCTTAGGAAAGGAACTTAAAATTGACTAATCTAGGAAATATGTCACTGGGAATATTGTTGATGATACTGTATTTTTCATATACAATTACATTTAACTTTCACATTTGTTTTGCTGCATAAACCGTTTATAGCTTAATTGAAAGCTCTTAGCTTGCTCTCTCCAACGATGTAAAACTCAGGTTTAAAGAGGTTTAGGAAAGGTACTTAAAATTGACTCTTCCAGGAAATATGTCACTGGCAATATTGTTGATGATTTTTTATTTTTCATATACAGTTGCATTTAACTTTCACATTTCTTTTACTGCATAAATCAGTTATAGCTTGATTGAAAGCTCCTAGCTTTTTCTTTCCAACGGTGTATAACTCTCATTGATAGAGGTGTAGGAAAGGAACTTAAAATTGACTCATCTAGGAAATATGTTACTGGCAATATTGTTGATGAATCTGTAATTTTCATATACAGTTGCATTTAACTTTCACATTTCTTTTGTTGCATAAATCATTTATAGCTTGGTTTAAAGCTCCTAGCTTGTTCTTTCCAACGATGTATAACTGTCCTTGATAGAGGCTTAGGAAAGGAACTTAAAATTGACTCACCTGGGAAATATGTCACTGGGAATATTGTTGATGAAAATGTATTTTTCATATACAGTTGCATTTAACTTTCACATTTCTTTTGCTGCATAAACGACTTACAGCTTGGTTGAAAGCTCTTAGCTTGTTCTTTCGCACGACGTATAACTCTCATTGCTAGAGGCTTAGAAAAGGAACTTAAAATTGACTCATCTAGGAAATATGTCACTGGCAATATTGTTGATGAATCTGTAATTTTCATATACAGTTGCATTTAACTTTCACATTTCTTTTGTTGCATAAATCATTTATAGCTTGATTGAATGCTCTTAGTTTGTTCTTTCCAACGACGTATAACTGTCAGTGATAGAAGCTTAGGAAAGGTACTTAAAATTGACTCTTCCAGGAAATATGTCACTGGCAATATTGTTGATGATTTTTTATTTTTCATATACAGTTGCATTTAACTTTCACATTTCTTTTACTGCATAAATCAGTTATAGCTTGATTGAAAGCTCCTAGCTTTTTCTTTCCAACGGTGTATAACTCTCATTGATAAAGGCGTAGGAAAGGAACTTAAAATTGACTCATCTAGGAAATATGTTACTGGCAATATTGTTGATGATTTTGTATTTTTCATATACAGTTGCATCTAACTTTCACATTTCTTTTGCTGCATAAATCATTTATAGCTTGGTTGAAAGCTCCTAGCTTGTTCTTTCTAACGATGTATAACTCTAATTGATAGAGGCTTAGGGAAGGAACTTATAATTGACACACTTAGGAAATATGTCACTGGCAATATTGTTGATGATTTTGTGTTTTTCATATACAGTTGCATTTAACTTTCATATTTCTTTTGTTGCATAAATCATTTATAGCTTGATTGAAAGCTCCTAGCTTTTTCTTTCCAACGATGTATAACCCTCATTGTTAGAGGCTTAGGGAAGGAAGTTATAATTGACTGACTTAGGAAATATGTCACTGGGAATATTGTTGATGATTTTGTATTTTTCATGTACAGTTGCATTTAACTTTCACATTTCTTTTGCTGCAAAAACTATTTATAGTGTGATTGAAAGCCCTTATTTTGTTCTTTCCAACGATGTATAACTGTGGTTGATAGAAGCTTAGGAAAGGAACTTAAAATTGACGGATCCCGGAATTATGTCACGAGGAATATTGTTGATGACTCTGTATTTTTCATATACAGTTGTATTTAACTCTCACATTTTTCCCGCTGCATATACCGTGTATAGCTTAGTTGAAATCCCTTATTTTGTTCTTTCCAACGAAGATAACCCTCGCTGATAGAGGCTTAGGAAAGGAACTTAAAATTGACTAATCTAGGAAATATGTCACTGGCAATATTGTTGATGAATCTGTAATTTTCATATACAGTTGCATTTAACTTTCACATTTCTTTTGTTGCATAAATCATTTATAGCTTGATTGAATGCTCTTAGTTTGTTCTTTCCAACGACGTATAACTGTCAGTGATAGAAGCTTAGGAAAGGTACTTAAAATTGACTCTTCCAGGAAATATGTCACTGGCAATATTGTTGATGATTTTTTATTTTTCATATACAGTTGCATTTAACTTTCACATTTCTTTTACTGCATAAATCAGTTATAGCTTGATTGAAAGCTCCTAGCTTTTTCTTTCCAACGGTGTATAACTCTCATTGATAGAGGCGTAGGAAAGGAACTTAAAATTGACTCACCTGGGAAATATGTCACTGGGAATATTGTTGATGAAAATGTATTTTTCATATACAGTTGCATTTAACTTTCACATTTCTTTTGCTGCATAAACGACTTACAGCTTGGTTGAAAGCTCTTAGCTTGTTCTTTCGCACGACGTATAACTCTCATTGCTAGAGGCTTAGAAAAGGAACTTAAAATTGACTCATCTAGGAAATATGTCACTGGCAATATTGTTGATGAATCTGTAATTTTCATATACAGTTGCATTTAACTTTCACATTTCTTTTGTTGCATAAATCATTTATAGCTTGATTGAATGCTCTTAGTTTGTTCTTTCCAACGACGTATAACTGTCAGTGATAGAAGCTTAGGAAAGGTACTTAAAATTGACTCTTCCAGGAAATATGTCACTGGCAATATTGTTGATGATTTTTTATTTTTCATATACAGTTGCATTTAACTTTCACATTTCTTTTGCTGCATAAACGACTTACAGCTTGGTTGAAAGCTCTTAGCTTGTTCTTTCGTACGACGTATAACTCTCATTGCTAGAGGCTTAGGAAAGGAACTTAAAATTGACTCATCTAGGAAATATGTCACTGGCAATATTGTTGATGAATCTGTAATTTTCATATACAGTTGCATTTAACTTTCACATTTCTTTTGTTGCATAAATCATTTATAGCTTGGTTTAAAGCTCCTAGCTTGTTCTTTCCAACGATGTATAACTGTCCTTGATAGAGGCTTAGGAAAGGAACTTAAAATTGACTCACCTGGGAAATATGTCACTGGGAATATTGTTGATGAAAATGTATTTTTCATATACAGTTGCATTTAACTTTCACATTTCTTTTGCTGCATAAACGACTTGCAGCTTGGTTGAAAGCTCTTAGTTTCTTCTTTCGCACGACGTATAACTCTCATTGCTAGAGGCTTAGAAAAGGAACTTAAAATTGACTCATCTAGGAAATATGTCACTGGCAATATTGTTGATGAATCTGTAATTTTCATATACAGTTGCATTTAACTTTCACATTTCTTTTGTTGCATAAATCATTTATAGCTTGATTGAATGCTCTTAGTTTGTTCTTTCCAACGACGTATAACTGTCAGTGATAGAAGCTTAGGAAAGGTACTTAAAATTGACTCTTCCAGGAAATATGTCACTGGCAATATTGTTGATGATTTTTTATTTTTCATATAAAGTTGCATTTAACTTTCACATTTCTTTTACTGCATAAATCAGTTATAGCTTGATTGAAAGCTCCTAGCTTTTTCTTTCCAACGGTGTATAACTCTCATTGATACAGGCGTAGGAAAGGAACTTAAAATTGACTCATCTAGGAAATATGTCACTGGCAATATTGTTGATGAATCTGTAATTTTCATATACAGTTGCATTTAACTTTCACATTTCTTTTGTTGCATAAATCATTTATAGCTTGGTTTAAAGCTCCTAGCTTGTTCTTTCCAACGATGTATAACTGTCCTTGATAGAGGCTTAGGAAAGGAACTTAAAATTGACTCACCTGGGAAATATGTCACTGGGAATATTGTTGATGAAAATGTATTTTTCATATACAGTTGCATTTAACTTTCACATTTCTTTTGCTGCATAAACGACTTACAGCTTGGTTGAAAGCTCTTAGCATGTTCTTTCGCACGACGTATAACTCTCATTGCTAGAGGCTTAGAAAAGGAACTTAAAATTGACTCATCTAAGAAATATGTCACTGGCAATATTGTTGATGAATCTGTAATTTTCATATACAGTTGCATTTAACTTTCACATTTCTTTTGTTGCATAAATCATTTATAGCTTGATTGAATGCTCTTAGTTTGTTCTTTCCAACGACGTATAACTGTCAGTGATAGAAGCTTAGGAAAGGTACTTAAAATTGACTCTTCCAGGAAATATGTCACTGGCAATATTGTTGATGATTTTTTATTTTTCATATACAGTTGTATTTAACTTTCACATTTCTTTTACTGCATAAATCAGTTATAGCTTGATTGAAAGCTCCTAGCTTTTTCTTTCCAACGATGTATAACCCTCATTGTTAGAGGCTTAGGGAAGGAAGTTATAATTGACTGACTTAGGAAATATGTCACTGGGAATATTGTTGATGATTTTGTATTTTTCATGTACAGTTGCATTTAACTTTCACATTTCTTTTGCTGCAAAAACTATTTATAGTGTGATTGAAAGCCCTTATTTTGTTCTTTCCAACGATGTATAACTGTGGTTGATAGAAGCTTAGGAAAGGAACTTAAAATTGACGGATCCCGGAATTATGTCACGAGGAATATTGTTGATGACTCTGTATTTTTCATATACAGTTGTATTTAACTCTCACATTTTTCCCGCTGCATATACCGTGTATAGCTTAGTTGAAATCCCTTATTTTGTTCTTTCCAACGAAGATAACCCTCGCTGATAGAGGCTTAGGAAAGGAACTTAAAATTGACTAATCTAGGAAATATGTCACTGGGAATATTGTTGATGATACTGTATTTTTCAGATACAATTACATTTAACTTTCACATTTGTTTTGCTGCATAAACCGTTTATAGCTTAATTGAAAGCTCTTAGCTTGCTCTCTCCAACGATGTAAAAGTCAGGTTTAAAGAGGTTTAGGAAACGAACTTAAAATTGACTCATCTAGGAAATATGACACTGGGAATATTGTTGATGATTTTGTATTTTTCATGTACAGTTGCATTTATCTTTCACATTTCTTTTGTTGCATAAAACGTTTATAGCTTGATTGAAAGCCCTTAGCTTGTTCTTTCCAACGATGTATAACCCTCGTTAATAAAGGCTTAGGGAAGGAACTTATAATTGACTCACTTAGGAAATATGTCATTGGGAATATTGTTGATGATTTTGTATTTTTCATGTACCGTTGCATTTAACTTTCACATTTCTTTTGCTGCATAAATCATTAACAGCTTGTTTGAAAGCTCCTAGCTTGTTCTTTCCAACGATGTATAACTCTCCTTGATAGAGGCTTAGGAAAGGAACTTAAAATTGACTCACCTGGGAAATATGTCACTGGGAATATTGTTGATGAAAATGTATTTTTCATATACAGTTGCATTTAACTTTCACATTTCTTTTGCTGCAAAAACTATTTATAATGTGATTGAAAGCCCTTATTTTGTTCTTTCCAACGATGTATAACTGTGGTTGATAGAAGCTTAGGAAAGGAACTTAAAATTGACGGATCTCGGAATTATGTCACGAGGAATATTGTTGATGACTCTGTATTTTTCATATACAGTTGTATTTAACTCTCACATTTTTTCCGCTGCATATACCGTGTATAGCTTAGTTGAAATCCCTTATTTTGTTCTTTCCAACGAAGATAACCCTCGCTGATAGAGGCTTAGGAAAGGAACTTAAAATTGACTAATCTAGGAAATATGTCACTGGGAATATTGTTGATGATACTGTATTTTTCATATACAATTACATTTAACTTTCACATTTGTTTTGCTGCATAAACCGTTTATAGCTTAATTGAAAGCTCTTAGCTTGCTCTCTCCAACGATGTAAAAATCAGGTTTAAAGAGGTTTAGGAAAGGTACTTAAAATTGACTCTTCCAGGAAATATGTCACTGGCAATATTGTTGATGATTTTTTATTTTTCATATACAGTTGCATTTAACTTTCACATTTCTTTTACTGCATAAATCAGTTATAGCTTGATTGAAAGCTCCTAGCTTTTTCTTTCCAACGGTGTATAACTCTCATTGATAGAGGCGTAGGAAAGGAACTTAAAATTGACTCATCTAGGAAATATGTTACTGGCAATATTGTTGATGAATCTGTAATTTTCATATACAGTTGCATTTAACTTTCACATTTCTTTTGTTGCATAAATCATTTATAGCTTGGTTTAAAGCTCCTAGCTTGTTCTTTCCAACGATGTATAACTGTCCTTGATAGAGGCTTAGGAAAGGAACTTAAAATTGACTCACCTGGGAAATATGTCACTGGGAATATTGTTGATGAAAATGTATTTTTCATATACAGTTGCATTTAACTTTCACATTTCTTTTGCTGCATAAACGACTTACAGCTTGGTTGAAAGCTCTTAGCTTGTTCTTTCGCACGACGTATAACTCTCATTGCTAGAGGCTTAGAAAAGGAACTTAAAATTGACTCATCTAGGAAATATGTCACTGGCAATATTGTTGATGAATCTGTAATTTTCATATACAGTTGCATTTAACTTTCACATTTCTTTTGTTGCATAAATCATTTATAGCTTGATTGAATGCTCTTAGTTTGTTCTTTCCAACGACGTATAACTGTCAGTGATAGAAGCTTAGGAAAGGTACTTAAAATTGACTCTTCCAGGAAATATGTCACTGGCAATATTGTTGATGATTTTTTATTTTTCATATACAGTTGCATTTAACTTTCACATTTCTTTTACTGCATAAATCAGTTATAGCTTGATTGAAAGCTCCTAGCTTTTTCTTTCCAACGGTGTATAACTCTCATTGATAGAGGCGTAGGAAAGGAACTTAAAATTGACTCATCTAGGAAATATGTTACTGGCAATATTGTTGATGATTTTGTATTTTTCATATACAGTTGCATCTAACTTTCACATTTCTTTCGCTGCATAAATCATTTATAGCTTGGTTGAAAGCTCCTAGCTTGTTCTTTCTAACGATGTATAACTCTAATTGATAGAGGCTTAGGGAAGGAACTTATAATTGACACACTTAGGAAATATGTCACTGGCAATATTGTTGATGATTTTGTGTTTTTCATATACAGTTGCATTTAACTTTCATATTTCTTTTGTTGCATAAATCATTTATAGCTTGATTGAAAGCTCCTAGCTTTTTCTTTCCAACGATGTATAACCCTCATTGTTAGAGGCTTAGGGAAGGAAGTTATAATTGACTGACTTAGGAAATATGTCACTGGGAATATTGTTGATGATTTTGTATTTTTCATGTACAGTTGCATTTAACTTTCACATTTCTTTTGCTGCAAAAACTATTTATAGTGTGATTGAAAGCCCTTATTTTGTTCTTTCCAACGATGTATAACTGTGGTTGATAGAAGCTTAGGAAAGGAACTTAAAATTGACGGATCCCGGAATTATGTCACGAGGAATATTGTTGATGACTCTGTATTATTCATATACAGTTGTATTTAACTCTCACATTTTTCCCGCTGCATATACCGTGTATAGCTTAGTTGAAATCCGTTATTTTGTTCTTTCCAACGAAGATAACCCTCGCTGATAGAGGCTTAGGAAGGGAACTTAAAATTGACTAATCTAGGAAATATGTCACTGGGAATATTGTTGATGATACTGTATTTTTCATATACAATTACATTTAACTTTCACATTTGTTTTGCTGCATAAACCGTTTATAGCTTAATTGAAAGCTCTTAGCTTGCTCTCTCCAACGATGTAAAACTCAGGTTTAAAGAGGTTTAGGAAACGAACTTAAAATTGACTCATCTAGGAAATATGACACTGGGAATATTGTTGATGATTTTGTATTTTTCATGTACAGTTGCATTTATCTTTCACATTTCTTTTGTTGCATAAAACGTTTATAGCTTGATTGAAAGCCCTTAGCTTGTTCTTTCCAACGATGTATAACCCTCGTTAATAAAGGCTTAGGGAAGGAACTTATAATTGACTCACTTAGGAAATATGTCATTGGGAATATTGTTGATGATTTTGTATTTTTCATGTACAGTTGCATTTAACTTTCACATTTCTTTTGCTGCATAAATCATTAACAGCTTGTTTGAAAGCTCCTAGCTTGTTCTTTCCAACGATGTATAACTCTCCTTGATAGAGGCTTAGGAAAGGAACTTAAAATTGACTCACCTGGGAAATATGTCACTGGGAATATTGTTGATGAAAATGTATTTTTCATATACAGTTGCATTTAACTTTCACATTTCTTTTGCTGCAAAAACTATTTATAATGTGATTGAAAGCCCTTAAATATGTTCTTTCCAACGATGTATAACTGTGGTTGATAGAAGCTTAGGAAAGGAACTTAAAATTGACGGATCTCGGAATTATGTCACGAGGAATATTGTTGATGACTCTGTATTTTTCATATACAGTTGTATTTAACTCTCACATTTTTTCCGCTGCATATACCGTGTATAGCTTAGTATACAGTTGCATTTAACTTTCACATTTCTTTTGTTGCATAAATCATTTATAGCTTGGTTTAAAGCTCCTAGCTTGTTCTTTCCAACGATGTATAACTGTCCTTGATAGAGGCTTAGGAAAGGAACTTAAAATTGACTCACCTGGGAAATATGTCACTGGGAATATTGTTGATGAAAATGTATTTTTCATATACAGTTGCATTTAACTTTCACATTTCTTTTGCTGCATAAACGACTTACAGCTTGGTTGAAAGCTCTTAGCTTGTTCTTTCGCACGACGTATAACTCTCATTGCTAGAGGCTTAGAAAAGGAACTTAAAATTGACTCATCTAGGAAATATGTCACTGGCAATATTGTTGATGAATCTGTAATTTTCATATACAGTTGCATTTAACTTTCACATTTCTTTTGTTGCATAAATCATTTATAGCTTGATTGAATGCTCTTAGTTTGTTCTTTCCAACGACGTATAACTGTCAGTGATAGAAGCTTAGGAAAGGTACTTAAAATTGACTCTTCCAGGAAATATGTCACTGGCAATATTGTTGATGATTTTTTATTTTTCATATACAGTTGCATTTAACTTTCACATTTCTTTTACTGCATAAATCAGTTATAGCTTGATTGAAAGCTCCTAGCTTTTTCTTTCCAACGGTGTATAACTCTCATTGATAGAGGCGTAGGAAAGGAACTTAAAATTGACTCATCTAGGAAATATGTTACTGGCAATATTGTTGATGATTTTGTATTTTTCATATACAGTTGCATCTAACTTTCACATTTCTTTCGCTGCATAAATCATTTATAGCTTGGTTGAAAGCTCCTAGCTTGTTCTTTCTAACGATGTATAACTCTAATTGATAGAGGCTTAGGGAAGGAACTTATAATTGACACACTTAGGAAATATGTCACTGGCAATATTGTTGATGATTTTGTGTTTTTCATATACAGTTGCATTTAACTTTCATATTTCTTTTGTTGCATAAATCATTTATAGCTTGATTGAAAGCTCCTAGCTTTTTCTTTCCAACGATGTATAACCCTCATTGTTAGAGGCTTAGGGAAGGAAGTTATAATTGACTGACTTAGGAAATATGTCACTGGGAATATTGTTGATGATTTTGTATTTTTCATGTACAGTTGCATTTAACTTTCACATTTCTTTTGCTGCAAAAACTATTTATAGTGTGATTGAAAGCCCTTATTTTGTTCTTTCCAACGATGTATAACTGTGGTTGATAGAAGCTTAGGAAAGGAACTTAAAATTGACGGATCCCGGAATTATGTCACGAGGAATATTGTTGATGACTCTGTATTATTCATATACAGTTGTATTTAACTCTCACATTTTTCCCGCTGCATATACCGTGTATAGCTTAGTTGAAATCCGTTATTTTGTTCTTTCCAACGAAGATAACCCTCGCTGAGGGAAATATGTCACTGGGAATATTGTTGATGAAAATGTATTTTTCATATACAGTTGCATTTAACTTTCACATTTCTTTTGCTGCAAAAACTATTTATAATGTGATTGAAAGCCCTTAAATATGTTCTTTCCAACGATGTATAACTGTGGTTGATAGAAGCGTAGGAAAGGAACTTAAAATTGACGGATCTCGGAATTATGTCACGAGGAATATTGTTGATGACTCTGTATTTTTCATATACAGTTGTATTTAACTCTCACATTTTTTCCGCTGCATATACCGTGTATAGCTTAGTTGAAATCCGTTATTTTGTTCTTTCCAACGAAGATAACCCTCGCTGATAGAGGCTTAGGAAGGGAACTTAAAATTGACTAATCTAGGAAATATGTCACTGGGAATATTGTTGATGATACTGTATTTTTCATATACAATTACATTTAACTTTCACATTTGTTTTGCTGCATAAACCGTTTATAGCTTAATTGAAAGCTCTTAGCTTGCTCTCTCCAACGATGTAAAACTCAGGTTTAAAGAGGTTTAGGAAACGAACTTAAAATTGACTCATCTAGGAAATATGACACTGGGAATATTGTTGATGATTTTGTATTTTTCATGTACAGTTGCATTTATCTTTCACATTTCTTTTGTTGCATAAAACGTTTATAGCTTGATTGAAAGCCTTTAGCTTGTTCTTTCCAACGATGTATAACCCTCGTTGATAAAGGCTTAGGGAAGGAACTTATAATTGACTCACTTAGGAAATATGTCATTGGGAATATTGTTGATGATTTTGTATTTTTCATGTACAGTTGCATTTAACTTTCACATTTCTTTTGCTGCATAAACAACTTACAGCTTGGTTGAAAGCTCTTAGCTTGTTCTTTCGTACGACGTATAACTCTCATTGCTAGAGGCTTAGGAAAGGAACTTAAAATTGACTCATCTAGGAAATATGTCACTGGCAATATTGTTGATGAATCTGTAATTTTCATATACAGTTGCATCTAACTTTCACATTTCTTTTGTTGCATAAATCATTTATAGCTTGGTTGAAAGCTCCTAGCTTGTTCTTTCCAACGATGTATAACTCTCCTTGATAGAGGCTTAGGAAAGGAACTTAAAATTGACTCACCTGGGAAATATGTCACTGGGAATATTGTTGATGAAAATGTATTTTTCATATACAGTTGCATTTAAATTGCACATTTCTTTTGCTGCATAAACGACTTACAGCTTGGTTGAAAGCTCTTAGCTTGTTCTTTCGTACGACGTATAACTCTCATTGCTAGAGGCTTAGAAAAGGAACTTAAAATTGACTCATATAGGAAATATGTCACTGGCAATATTGTTGATGAATCTGTAATTTTCATATACAGTTGCATTTAACTTTAACATTTCTTTTGTTGCATAAATCATTTATAGCTTGATTGAAAGCTCTTAGCTTGTTCTTTCCAACGAAGTATAACTCTCAGTGATAGAAGCTTAGGAAAGGAACTTAAAATTGACTCTTCCAGGAAATATGTCACTGGCAATATTGTTGATGATTTTTTATTTTTCATATACAGTTGCATTTAACTTTCACATTTCTTTTACTGCATAAATCAGTTATAGCTTGATTGAAAGCTCCTAGCTTTTTCTTTCCAACGGTGTATAACTCTCATTGATAGAGGCTTAGGAAAGGAACTTAAAATTGACTCATCTAGGAAATATGTTACTGGCAATATTGTTGATGATTTTGTATTTTTCATATACAGTTGCATTTAACTTTCACATTTCTTTTGTTGCATAAATCATTTATAGCTTGGTTGAAAGCTCCTAGCTTTTTCTTTCTAACGATGTATAACTCTAATTGATAGAGGCTTAGGGAAGGAACTTATAATTGACACACTTAGGAAATATGTCACTGGCAATATTGTTGATGATTTTGTGTTTCTCATATACAGTTGCATTTAACTTTCACATTTCTTTCGATGCATAAATCATTTATAGCTTGATTGAAAGGTCCTAGCTTTTTCTTTCCAACGATGTATAACCCTCATTGTTAGAGGCTTAGGGAAGGAACTTATAATTGACAAACTTAGGAAATATGTCACTGGGAATATTGTTGATGATTCTGTATTTTTCATATACAGTTGCATTTAACTTTCACATTTCTTTTGCTGCAAAAACTATTTATAGTGTGATTGAAAGCCCTTATTTTGTTCTTTCCAACGATGTATAACTGTGGTTGATAGAAGCTTAGGAAAGGAACTTAAAATTGACGGATCTCGGAATTATGTCACGAGGAATATTGTTGATGACTCTGTATTTTTCATATACAGTTGTATTTAACTCTCACATTTTTCCCGCTGCATATACCGTGTATAGCTTAGTTGAAATCCCTTATTTTGTTCTTTCCAACGAAGATAACCCTCGCTGATAGAGGCTTAGGAAAGGAACTTAAAATTGACTAATCTAGGAAATATGTCACTGGGAATATTGTTGATGATACTGTATTTTTCATATACAATTACATTTAACTTTCACATTTGTTTTGCTGCATAAACCGTTTATAGCTTAATTGAAAGCTCTTAGCTTGCTCTCTCCAACCATGTAAAAGTCAGGTTTAAAGAGGTTTAGGAAACGAACTTAAAATTGACTCATCTAGGAAATATGACACTGGGAATATTGTTGATGATTTTGTATTTTTCATGTACAGTTGCATTTATCTTTCACATTTCTTTTGTTGCATAAAACGTTTATAGCTTGATTGAAAGCCCTTAGCTTGTTCTTTCCAACGATGTATAACCCTCGTTAATAAAGGCTTAGGGAAGGAACTTATAATTGACTCACTTAGGAAATATGTCATTGGGAATATTGTTGATGATTTTGTATTTTTCATGTACAGTTGCATTTAACTTTCACATTTCTTTTGCTGCATAAATCATTAACAGCTTGTTTGAAAGCTCCTAGCTTGTTCTTTCCAACGATGTATAACTCTCCTTGATAGAGGCTTAGGAAAGGAACTTAAAATTGACTCACCTGGGAAATATGTCACTGGGAATATTGTTGATGAAAATGTATTTTTCATATACAGTTGCATTTAACTTTCACATTTCTTTTGCTGCAAAAACTATTTATAATGTGATTGAAAGCCCTTAAATATGTTCTTTCCAACGATGTATAACTGTGGTTGATAGAAGCTTAGGAAAGGAACTTAAAATTGACGGATCTCGGAATTATGTCACGAGGAATATTGTTGATGACTCTGTATTTTTCATATACAGTTGTATTTAACTCTCACATTTTTTCCGCTGCATATACCGTGTATAGCTTAGTTGAAATCCGTTATTTTGTTCTTTCCAACGAAGATAACCCTCGCTGATAGAGGCTTAGGAAAGGAACTTAAAATTGACTAATCTAGGAAATATGTCACTGGGAATATTGTTGATGATACTGTATTTTTCATATACAATTACATTTAACTTTCACATTTTTTTTGCTGCATAAACCGTTTATAGCTTAATTGAAAGCTCTTAGCTTGCTCTCTCCAACGATGTAAAACTCAGGTTTAAAGAGGTTTAGGAAACGAACTTAAAATTGACTCATCTAGGAAATATGACACTGGGAATATTGTTGATGATTTTGTATTTTTCATGTACAGTTGCATTTATCTTTCACATTTCTTTTGTTGCATAAAACGTTTATAGCTTGATTGAAAGCCTTTAGCTTGTTCTTTCCAACGATGTATAACCCTCGTTGATAAAGGCTTAGGGAAGGAACTTATAATTGACTCACTTAGGAAATATGTCATTGGGAATATTGTTGATGATTTTGTATTTTTCATGTACAGTTGCATTTAACTTTCACATTTCTTTTGTTGCATAAAACGTTTATACCTTGATTGAAAGCCCTTAGCTTGTTCTTTCCAACGATGTATAACTCTCCTTGATAGAGGCTTAGGAAAGGAACTTAAAATTGACTCACCTGGGAAATATGTCACTGGGAATATTGTTGATGAAAATGTATTTTTCATATACAGTTGCATTTAACTTTCACATTTCTTTTGCTGCATAAACAACTTACAGCTTGGTTGAAAGCTCTTAGCTTGTTCTTTCGTACGACGTATAAGTCTCATTGCTAGAGGCTTAGGAAAGGAACTTAAAATTGACTCATCTAGGAAATATGTCACTGGCAATATTGTTGATGAATCTGTAATTTTCATATACAGTTGCATCTAACTTTCACATTTCTTTTGTTGCATAAATCATTTATAGCTTGGTTGAAAGCTCCTAGCTTGTTCTTTCCAACGATGTATAACTCTCCTTGATAGAGGCTTAGGAAAGGAACTTAAAATTGACTCACCTGGGAAATATGTCACTGGGAATATTGTTGATGAAAATGTATTTTTCATATACAGTTGCATTTAACTTGCACATTTCTTTTGCTGCATAAACGACTTACAGCTTGGATGAAAGCTCTTAGCTTGTTCTTTCGCACGACGTATAACTCTCATTGCTACAGGTTTAGGAAAGGAACTTAAAATTGACTCATATAGGAAATATGTCACTGGCAATATTGTTGATGAATCTGTAATTTTCATATACAGTTGCATTTAACTTTCACATTTCTTTTGTTGCATAAATCATTTATAGCTTGATTGAAAGCTCTTAGCTTGTTCTTTCCAACGACGTATAACTCTCAGTGATAGAAGCTTAGGAAAGGAACTTAAAATTGACTCTTCCAGGAAATATGTCACTGGCAATATTGTTGATGATTTTTTATTTTTCATATACAGTTGCATTTAACTTTCACATTTCTTTTACTGCATAAATCAGTTATAGCTTGATTGAAAGCTCCTAGCTTTTTCTTTCCAACGGTGTATAACTCTCATTGATAGAGGCTTAGGAAAGGAACTTAAAATTGACTCATCTAGGAAATATGTTACTGGCAATATTGTTGATGATTTTGTATTTTTCATATACAGTTGCATTTAACTTTCACATTTCTTTTGTTGCATAAATCATTTATAGCTTGGTTGAAAGCTCCTAGCTTTTTCTTTCTAACGATGTATAACTCTAATTGATAGAGGCTTAGGGAAGGAACTTATAATTGACACACTTAGGAAATATGTCACTGGCAATATTGTTGATGATTTTGTGTTTCTCATATACAGTTGCATTTAACTTTCACATTTCTTTCGATGCATAAATCATTTATAGCTTGATTGAAAGGTCCTAGCTTTTTCTTTCCAACGATGTATAACCCTCATTGTTAGAGGCTTAGGGAAGGAACTTATAATTGACAAACTTAGGAAATATGTCACTGGGAATATTGTTGATGATTCTGTATTTTTCATATACAGTTGCATTTAACTTTCACATTTCTTTTGCTGCAAAAACTATTTATAGTGTGATTGAAAGCCCTTATTTTGTTCTTTCCAACGATGTATAACTGTGGTTGATAGAAGCTTAGGAAAGGAACTTAAAATTGACGGATCTCGGAATTATGTCACGAGGAATATTGTTGATGACTCTGTATTTTTCATATACAGTTGTATTTAACTCTCACATTTTTTCCGCTGCATATACCGTGTATAGCTTAGTTGAAATCCCTTATTTTGTTCTTTCCAACGAAGATAACCCTCGCTGATAGAGGCTTAGGAAAGAAACTTAAAATTGACTAATCTAGGAAATATGTCACTGGGAATATTGTTGATAATTTAGTATTTTTCATATACAGTTGCACCTAACTTTCACATTTTTATTGTTGTATAAACCATTTATAGCTTGGTTGAAAGCTCTTAGACTCTTCTTTCGAACTATGTATAACTTTCGTTGATAGAGGCTTAGGGAAGGAAGTTATAATTGACTGACTTAGGAAATATGTCACTGGGAATATTGTTGATGATTTTGTATTCTTCATGTACAGTTGCATTTATCTTTCACATTTCTTTTGTTGCATAAAACGTTTATAGCTTGATTGAAAGCCCTTAGCTTATTCTTTCCAACGATGTATAACTCTCCTTGATAGAGACTTAGGAAAGGAACTTAAAATTGACGGATCTCGGAATTATGTCACGAGGAATATTGTTAATGATTTTGTATTTTTCATATACAGTTGCATTTAACTTTCACATTTCTTTTGTTGCATAAATCATTTATAGGTTGGTTGAAAGCTCCTAGCTTGTTCTTTCTAACGATGTATAACTCTAATTGATAGAGGCTTAGGGAAGGAACTTATAATTGACAAACTTAGGAAATATGTCACTGGCAATATTGTTGATGATTTTGTGTTTTTCATATACAGTTGCATTTAACTTTCACATTTCTTTTGCTGCATAAATCGTTTATAGCTTGATTGAAAGCTCCTAGCTTTTTCTTTCCAACGATGTATAACCCTCATTGTTAGAGGCTTAGGGAAGGAACTTATAATTGACAAACTTAGGAAATATGTCACTGGGAATATTGTTGATGATTCTGTATTTTGCATATACAGTTGCATTTAACTTTCACATTTCTTTTGCTGCAAAAACTATTTATAGTGTGATTGAAAGCCCTTATTTTGTCCTTTCCAACGATGTATAACTGTGGTTGATAGAAGCTTAGGAAAGGAACTTAAAATTGACGGATCTCGGAATTATGTCACGAGGAATATTGTTGATGACTCTGTATTTTTCATATACAGTTGTATTTAACTCTCACATTTTTTCCGCTGCATATACCGTGTATAGCTTAGTTGAAATCCCTTATTTTGTTCTTTCCAACGAAGATAACCCTCGCTGATAGAGGCTTAGGAAAGAAACTTAAAATTGACTAATCTAGGAAATATGTCACTGGGAATATTGTTGATAATTTAGTATTTTTCATATACAGTTGCATTTAACTTTTACATTTCTTTTGTTGCATAAATCATTTATAGCTTGGTCGAAAGCTCCTAGCTTGTTCTTTCTAACGATGTATAACTCTCATTGTTAGAGGCTTAGGGAAGGAACTTATAATTGACACACTTAGGAAATATGTCACTGGGAATATTGTTGATGATTTTGTATTCTTCATGTACAGTTGCATTTATCTTTCACATTTCTTTTGTTGCATAAAACGTTTATAGCTTGATTGAAAGCCCTTAGCTTGTTCTTTCCAACGATGTATAACTCTCCTTAATAGAGGCTTAGGAAAGGAACTTAAAATTGACTTACGTGGGAAATATGTCACTGGGAATATTGTTGATGATTTTGTATTTTTCATATACAGTTGCGTTTAACTTTCACACTTCTTTTGCTGGAAAAACTATTTATATTGTGATTGAAAGCCCTTACTTTGTTCTTTCCAACGATGTATAACTGTGGTTGATAGAAGCTTAGGAAAGGAACTTAAAATTGACGGATCTCGGAATTATGTCACGAGGAATATTGTTGATGACTCTGTATTTTTCATATACAGTTGTATTTAACTCTCACATTTTTTCCGCTGCATATACCGTGTATAGCTTAGTTGAAATCCCTTATTCTGTTCTTTCCAACGAAGATAACCCTCGCTAATAGATGCTTAGGAAAGGAACTTAAAATTGACTAATCTAGGAAATATGTCACTGGGAATATTGTTGATGATACTGTATTTTTCATATACAATTACATTTAACTTTCACATTTGTTTTGCTGCCTAAACCGTTTATAGCTTAATTGAAATCTCTTAGCTTGCTCTCTCCAACGATGTAAAACTCAGGTTTAAAGAGGTTTAGGAAACGAACTTAAAATAGACTCATCTAGGAAATATGACACTGGGAATATTGTTGATGATTTTGTATTTTTCATATACAGTTGCATTTAACTTTCACATTTCTTTTGCTGCATAAAACGTTTATAGCTTGATTGAAAGCTCCTAGCTTGTTCTTTCTAACGATGTATAACTCTAATTGATAGAGGCTTAGGGAAGGAACTTATAATTGACACACTTAGGAAATATGTCACTGGCAATATTGTTGATGATTTTGTGTTTTTCATATACAGTTGCATTTAACTTTCACATTTCTTTTGTTGCATAAATCATTTATAGCTTGATTGAAAGCTCCTAGCTTTTTCTTTCCAACGATGTATAACCCTCATTGTTAGAGGCTTAGGGAAGGAACTTATAATTGACAAACTTAGGAAATATGTCACTGGGAATATTGTTGATGATTCTGTATTTTTCATATACAGTTGCATTTAACTTTCACATTTCTTTTGCTGCAAAAACTATTTATAGTGTGATTGAAAGCCCTTATTTTATTCTTTCCAACGATGTATAACTGTGGTTGATAGAAGCTTAGGAAAGGAACTTAAAATTGACGGATCCCGGAATTATGTCACGAGGAATATTGTTGATGACTCTGTATTTTTCATATACAGTTGTATTTAACTCTCACATTTTTCCCGCTGCATATACCGTGTATAGCTTAGTTGAAATCCCTTGTTCTTTCCAACGAAGATAACCCTCGTTGATAGAGTCTTAGGAAAGGAACTTAAAATTGACTAATCTAGGAAATATGTCACTGGGAATATTGTTGATGATACTGTATTTTTCATATACAATTACATTTAACTTTCACATTTGTTTTGCTGCATAAACCGTTTATAGCTTAATTGAAAGCTCTTAGCTTGCTCTCTCCAACGATGTAAAAGTCAGGTTTAAAGAGGTTTAGGAAACGAACTTAAAATTGACTCATCTAGGAAATATAAAACTGGGAATATTGTTGATGATTTTGTATTTTTCATGTACAGTTGCATTTATCTTTCACATTTCTTTTGTTGCATAAAACGTTTATAGCTTGATTGAAAGCCCTTAGCTTGTTCTTTCCAACGATGTATAACCCTCGTTGATAAAGGCTTAGGGAAGGAACTTAAAATTGACTCATCTAGGAAATATGTCATTGGGAATATTGTTGATGATTTTGTATTTTTCATGTACAGTTGCATTTAACTTTCACATTTCTTTTGTTGCATAAATCATTTATAGCTTGGTTGAAAGCTCCTAGCTTGTTCTTTCCAACGATGTATAACTCTCCTTGATAGAGGCTTAGGAAAGGAACTTAAAATTGACTCACCTGGAAAATATGTCACTGGGAATATTGTTGATGAAAATGTATTTTTCATATACAGTTGCATTTAACTTTCACATTTCTTTTGCTAATTTTTCATGTACAGTTGCATTTATCTTTCACATTTCTTTTGTTGCATAAAACGTTTATAGCTTGATTGAAAGCCCTTAGCTTGTTCTTTCCAACGATGTATAACTATGGTTGATAAAGGCTTAGGGAAGGAACTTATAATTGACCCACTTAGGAAATATGTCACTGGGAATATTGTTGATGATTTTGTATTTTTCATATACAGTTGCATTTAACTTTCACATTTCTTTTGCCGACTTACTTAAACGACTTACAGCTTGGTTGAAAGCTCTTAGCTTGTTCTTTCGTACGACGTATAACTCTCATTGCTAGAGGCTTAGGAAAGGAACTTAAAATTGACTCACCTGGGAAATATGTCACTGGGAATATTGTTGATGAATCTGTAATTTTCATATACAGTTGCATTTAACTTTCACATTTCTTTTGTTGCATAAATCTTTTATAGCTTGGTTGAAAGCTCTTAGCTAGTTCTTTCCAGCGATGTATAACTCTCATTGATAGAGGCTTAGGAAAGGAACTTAAAATTGACTCATCTAGGAAATATGTTACTGGCAATATTGTTGATGATTTTGTATTTTTCATATACAGTTGCATTTAACTTTCACATTTCTTTTGTTGCATAAATCATTTATAGCTTGGTCGAAAGCTCCTAGCTTGTTCTTTCTAACGATGTATAACCCTCATTGTTAGAGGCTTAGGGAAGGAACTTATAATTGACACACTTAGGAAATATGTCACTGGGAATATTGTTGATGATTCTGTATTTTTCATATACAGTTGCGTTTAACTTTCACATTTCTTTTGCTGGAAAAACTATTTATATTGTGATTGAAAGACCTTACTTTGTTCTTTCCAACGATGTATAACCCTCGTTGATAAAGGCTTAGGGAAGGAACTTAAAATTGACTCATCTAGGAAATATGTCATTGGGAATATTGTTGATGATTTTGTATTTTTCATGTACAGTTGCATTTAACTTTCACATTTCTTTTGTTGCATAAATCATTTATAGCTTGGTTGAAAGCTCCTAGCTTGTTCTTTCCAACGATGTATAACTCTCCTTGATAGAGGCTTAGGAAAGGAACTTAAAATTGACTCACCTGGAAAATATGTCACTGGGAATATTGTTGATGAAAATGTATTTTTCATATACAGTTGCATTTAACTTTCACATTTCTTTTGCTAATTTTTCATGTACAGTTGCATTTATCTTTCACATTTCTTTTGTTGCATAAAACGTTTATAGCTTGATTGAAAGCCCTTAGCTTGTTCTTTCCAACGATGTATAACTATGGTTGATAAAGGCTTAGGGAAGGAACTTATAATTGACCCACTTAGGAAATATGTCACTGGGAATATTGTTGATGATTTTGTATTTTTCATATACAGTTGCATTTAACTTTCACATTTCTTTTGCCGACTTACTTAAACGACTTACAGCTTGGTTGAAAGCTCTTAGCTTGTTCTTTCGTACGACGTATAACTCTCATTGCTAGAGGCTTAGGAAAGGAACTTAAAATTGACTCACCTGGGAAATATGTCACTGGGAATATTGTTGATGAATCTGTAATTTTCATATACAGTTGCATTTAACTTTCACATTTCTTTTGTTGCATAAATCTTTTATAGCTTGGTTGAAAGCTCTTAGCTAGTTCTTTCCAGCGATGTATAACTCTCATTGATAGAGGCTTAGGAAAGGAACTTAAAATTGACTCATCTAGGAAATATGTTACTGGCAATATTGTTGATGATTTTGTATTTTTCATATACAGTTGCATTTAACTTTCACATTTCTTTTGTTGCATAAATCATTTATAGCTTGGTCGAAAGCTCCTAGCTTGTTCTTTCTAACGATGTATAACCCTCATTGTTAGAGGCTTAGGGAAGGAACTTATAATTGACACACTTAGGAAATATGTCACTGGGAATATTGTTGATGATTCTGTATTTTTCATATACAGTTGCGTTTAACTTTCACATTTCTTTTGCTGGAAAAACTATTTATATTGTGATTGAAAGACCTTACTTTGTTCTTTCCAACGATGTATAACCCTCGTTGATAAAGGCTTAGGGAAGGAACTTATAATTGACTCACTTAGGAAATATGTCATTGGGAATATTGTTGATGATTTTGTATTTTTCATGTACAGTTGCATTTTACATTCACATTTCTTTTGTTGCATAAATCATTTATAGCTTGGTTGAAAGCTCCTAGCTTGTTCTTTCCAACGATGTATAACAATCCTTGATAGAGGCTTAGGAAAGGAACTTAAAATTGACTCACCTGGGAAATATGTCACTGGGAATATTGTTGATGAAAATGTATTTTTCATATACAGTTGCATTTAATTTTCACATTTCTTTTACTGCATAAACGACTTACAGCTTGGTTGAAAGCTCTTAGCTTGTTCTTTCGTACGACGTATAACTCTTATTGCTAAAGGCTTAGGAAAGGAACTTAAAATTGACTCATCTAGGAAATATGTTACTGGCAATATTGTTGATGATTTTGTATTTTTCATATACAGTTGCATTTAACTTTCACATTTCTTTTGCTGCAAAAACTATTTATAGTGTGATTGAAAGCCCTTATTTTGTTCTTTCCAACGTTGTATAACTGTGGTTGATAGAAGCTTAGGAAGGGAACTTAAAATTGACGGATCTCGGAATTATGTCACGAGGAATATTGTTGATGACTCTGTATTTTTCATATACAGTTGTATTTAACTCTCACATTTTTTCCGCTGCATATACCGTGTATAGCTTAGTTGAAATCCCTTATTTTGTTCTTTCCAACGAAGATAACCCTCGCTGATAGAGGCTTAGGAAAGGAACTTAAAATTGACTAATCTAGGAAATATGTCACTGGGAATATTGTTGATGATACTGTATTTTTCATATACAATTACATTTAACTTTCACATTTGTTTTGCTGCATAAACCGTTTATAGTTTAATTGAAAGCTCTTAGCTTGCTCTCTCCAACGATGTAAAACTCAGGTTTAAAGAGGTTTAGGAAACGAACTTAAAATTGACTCATCTAGGAAATATGACACTGGGAATATTGTTGATGATTTTGTATTTTTCATGTACAGTTGCATTTATCTTTCACATTTCTTTTGTTGCATAAAACGTTTATAGCTTGATTGAAAGCCCTTAGCTAGTTCTTTCCAACGATGTATAACCCTCATTGCTAGAGGCTTAGGAAAGGAACTTAAAATTGACTCATCTAGGAAATATGTCACTGGCAATATTGTTGATGAATCTGTAATTTTCATATACAGTTGCATTTAACTTTCACATTTCTTTTGTTGCATAAATCATTTAAAGCTTGGTTGAAAGCTCCTAGCGTGTTCTTTCCAACGATGTATAACTCTCCTTGATAGAGGCTTAGGAAAGGAACTTAAAATTGACTCACCTGGGAAATATGTCACTGGGAATATTGTTGATGAAAATGTATTTTTCATATACAGTTGCATTTAACTTTCACATTTCTTTTGCTGCATAAACGACTTACAGCTTGGTTGAAAGCTCTTAGCTTGTTCTTTCGCACGACGTATAACTCTCATTGCTAGAGGCTTAGGAAAGGAACTTAAAATTGACTCATATAGGAAATATGTCACTGGCAATATTGTTGATGAATCTGTAATTTTCATATACAGTTGCATTTAACTTTCACATTTATTTTGTTGCATAAATCATTTATAGCTTGATTGAAAGCTCTTAGCTTGTTCTTTCCAACGACGTATAACTCTCAGTGATAGAAGCTTAGGAAAGGAACTTAAAATTGACTCTTCCAGGAAATATGTCACTGGCAATATTGTTGATGATTTTTTATTTTTCATATACAGTTGCATTTAACTTTCACATTTCTTTTACTGCATAAATCAGTTATAGCTTGATTGAAAGCTCCTAGCTTTTTCTTTCCAACGGTGTATAACTCTCATTGATAGAGGCTTAGGAAAGGAACTTAAAATTGACTCATCTAGGAAATATGTTACTGGCAATATTGTTGATGATTTTGTATTTTTCATATACAGTTGCATTTAACTTTCACATTTCTTTTGTTGCATACATCATTTATAGCTTGGTTGAAAGCCCCTAGCTTGTTCTTTCTAACGATGTATAACTCTAATTGATAGAGGCTTAGGGAAGGAACTTATAATTGACACACTTAGGAAATATTGTTGATGATTTTGTGTTTTTCATATACAGTTGCATTTAACTTTCACATTTCTTTTACTGCATAAATCAGTTATAGCTTGATTGAAAGCTCCTAGCTTTTTCTTTCCAACGGTGTATAACTCTGATTGATAGAGGCTTAGGAAAGGAACTTAAAATTGACTCATCTAGGAAATATGTTACTGGCAATATTGTTGATGATTTTGTATTTTTCATATACAGTTGCATTTAACTTTCACATTTCTTTTGTTGCATAAATCATTTATAGCTTGGTTGAAAGCCCCTAGCTTGTTCTTTCTAACGATGTATAACTCTAATTGATAGAGGCTTAGGGAAGGAACTTATAATTGACACACTTAGGAAATATGTCACCGGCAATATTGTTGATGATTTTGTGTTTTTCATATACAGTTGCATTTAACTTTCACATTTCTTTTGTTGCATAAAACCTTTATAGCTTGATTGAAAGCCCTTATTTTGTTCTTTCCAACGATGTATAACTGTGGTTGATAGAAGCTTAGGAAAGGAACTTAAAATTGACGGATCTCGGAATTATGTCACGAGGAATATTGTTGATGACTCTGTATTTTTCATATACAGTTGTATTTAACTCTCACATTTTTTCCGCTGCCTATACCGTATATAGGTTAGTTGAAATCCCTTATTTTATTCTTTCCAACGAAGATAACCCTCGCTGATAGAGGCTTAGGAAAGAAACTTGAAATTGACTAATCTAGGAAATATGTCACTGGGAATATTGTTGATGATTTAGTATTTTTCATATACAGTTGCACCTAACTTTCACATTTCTATTGTTGTATAAACCATTTATAGCTTGATTGAAAGCTCTTAGACTCTTCTTTCGAAATATGTATAACTTTCGTTGATAGAAGCTTAGGGAAGGAAGTTATAATTGACTGACTTAGGAAATATGTCACTGGGAATATTGTTGATGATTTTGTATTCTTCATGTACAGTTGCATTTATCTTTCACATTTCTTTTGTTGCATAAAACGTTTATAGCTTGATTGAAAGCCCTTAGCTTATTCTTTCCAACGATGTATAACTCTCCTTGATAGAGACTTAGGAAAGGAACTTAAAATTGACGGATCTCGGAATTATGTCACGAGGAATATTGTTGATGATTTTGTACTTTTCATATACAGTTGCATTTAACTTTCACATTTCTTTTGTTGCATAAATCATTTATAGGTTGGTTGAAAGCCCCTAGCTTGTTCTTTCTAACGATGTATAACTCTAATTGATAGAGGCTTAGGGAAGGAACTTATAATTGACACACTTAGGAAATATGTCACTGGGAATATTGTTGATGAAAATGTATTTTTCATATACAGTTGCATTTAACTTTCACATTTCTTTTGCTAATTTTTCATGTACAGTTGCATTTATCTTTCACATTTCTTTTGTTGCATAAAACGTTTATAGCTTGATTGAAAGCCCTTAGCTTGTTCTTTCCAACGATGTATAACTATGGTTGATAAAGGCTTAGGGAAGGAACTTATAATTGACCCACTTAGGAAATATGTCACTGGGAATATTGTTGATGATTTTGTATTTTTCATATACAGTTGCATTTAACTTTCACATTTCTTTTGCCGACTTACTTAAACGACTTACAGCTTGGTTGAAAGCTCTTAGCTTGTTCTTTCGTACGACGTATAACTCTCATTGCTAGAGGCTTAGGAAAGGAACTTAAAATTGACTCACCTGGGAAATATGTCACTGGGAATATTGTTGATGAATCTGTAATTTTCATATACAGTTGCATTTAACTTTCACATTTCTTTTGTTGCATAAATCTTTTATAGCTTGGTTGAAAGCTCTTAGCTAGTTCTTTCCAGCGATGTATAACTCTCATTGATAGAGGCTTAGGAAAGGAACTTAAAATTGACTCATCTAGGAAATATGTTACTGGCAATATTGTTGATGATTTTGTATTTTTCATATACAGTTGCATTTAACTTTTACATTTCTTTTGTTGCATAAATCATTTATAGCTTGGTTGAAAGCTCCTAGCTTGTTCTTTCTAACGATGTATAACTCTCATTGTTAGAGGCTTAGGGAATGAACTTATAATTGACACACTTAGGAAATATGTCACTGGGAATATTGTTGATGATTCTGTATTTTTCATATACAGTTGCGTTTAACTTTCACATTTCTTTTGCTGGAAAAACTATTTATATTGTGATTGAAAGACCTTACTTTGTTCTTTCCAACGATGTATAACCCTCGTTGATAAAGGCTTAGGGAAGGAACTTATAATTGACTCACTTAGGAAATATGTCATTGGGAATATTGTTGATGATTTTGTACTTTTCATGTACAGTTGCATTTTACATTCACATTTCTTTTGTTGCATAAATCATTTATAGCTTGGTTGAAAGCTCCTAGCTTGTTCTTTCCAACGATGTATAACAATCCTTGATAGAGGCTTAGGAAAGGAACTTAAAATTGACTCACCTGGGAAATATGTCACTGGGAATATTGTTGATGAAAATGTATTTTTCATATACAGTTGCATTAATTTTCACATTTCTTTTACTGCATAAACGACTTACAGCTTGGTTGAAAGCTCTTAGCTTGTTCTTTCGTACGACGTATAACTCTCATTGCTAAAGGCTTAGGAAAGGAACTTAAAATTGACTCATCTAGGAAATATGTTACTGGCAATATTGTTGATGATTTTGTATTTTTCATATACAGTTGCATTTAACTTTCACATTTCTTTTGCTGCAAAAACTATTTATAGTGTGATTGAAAGCCCTTATTTTGTTCTTTCCAACGATGTATAACTGTGGTTGATAGAAGCTTAGGAAGGGAACTTAAAATTGACGGATCTCGGAATTATGTCACGAGGAATATTGTTGATGACTCTGTATTTTTCATATACAGTTGTATTTAACTCTCACATTTTTTCCGCTGCATATACCGTGTATAGCTTAGTTGAAATCCCTTATTTTGTTCTTTCCAACGAAGATAACCCTCGCTGATAGAGGCTTAGGAAAGGAACTTAAAATTGACTAATCTAGGAAATATGTCACTGGGAATATTGTTGATGATACTGTATTTTTCATATACAATTACATTTAACTTTCACATTTGTTTTGCTGCATAAACCGTTTATAGCTTAATTGAAAGCTCTTAGCTTGCTCTCTCCAACGATGTAAAACTCAGGTTTAAAGAGGTTTAGGAAACGAACTTAAAATTGACTCATCTAGGAAATATGACACTGGGAATATTGTTGATGATTTTGTATTTTACATGTACAGTTGCATTTATCTTTCACATTTCTTTTGTTGCATAAAACGTTTATAGCTTGATTGAAAGCCCTTAGCTAGTTCTTTCCAACGATGTATAACCCTCATTGCTAGAGGCTTAGGAAAGGAACTTAAAATTGACTCATCTAGGAAATATGTCACTGGCAATATTGTTGATGAATCTGTAATTTTCATATACAGTTGCATTTAACTTTCACATTTCTTTTGTTGCATAAATCATTTAAAGCTTGGTTGAAAGCTCCTAGCGTGTTCTTTCCAACGATGTATAACTCTCCTTGATAGAGGCTTAGGAAAGGAACTTAAAATTGACTCACCTGGGAAATATGTCACTGGGAATATTGTTGATGAAAATGTATTTTTCATATACAGTTGCATTTAACTTTCACATTTCTTTTGCTGCATAAACGACTTACAGCTTGGTTGAAAGCTCTTAGCTTGTTCTTTCGCACGACGTATAACTCTCATTGCTAGAGGCTTAGGAAAGGAACTTAAAATTGACTCATATAGGAAATATGTCACTGGCAATATTGTTGATGAATCTGTAATTTTCATATACAGTTGCATTTAACTTTCACATTTATTTTGTTGCATAAATCATTTATAGCTTGATTGAAAGCTCTTAGCTTGTTCTTTCCAACGACGTATAACTCTCAGTGATAGAAGCTTAGGAAAGGAACTTAAAATTGACTCTTCCAGGAAATATGTCACTGGCAATATTGTTGATGATTTTTTATTTTTCATATACAGTTGCATTTAACTTTCACATTTCTTTTACTGCATAAATCAGTTATAGCTTGATTGAAAGCTCCTAGCTTTTTCTTTCCAACGGTGTATAACTCTCATTGATAGAGGCTTAGGAAAGGAACTTAAAATTGACTCATCTAGGAAATATGTTACTGGCAATATTGTTGATGATTTTGTATTTTTCATATACAGTTGCATTTAACTTTCACATTTCTTTTGTTGCATACATCATTTATAGCTTGGTTGAAAGCCCCTAGCTTGTTCTTTCTAACGATGTATAACTCTAATTGATAGAGGCTTAGGGAAGGAACTTATAATTGACACACTTAGGAAATATTGTTGATGATTTTGTGTTTTTCATATACAGTTGCATTTAACTTTCACATTTCTTTTACTGCATAAATCAGTTATAGCTTGATTGAAAGCTCCTAGCTTTTTCTTTCCAACGGTGTATAACTCTGATTGATAGAGGCTTAGGAAAGGAACTTAAAATTGACTCATCTAGGAAATATGTTACTGGCAATATTGTTGATGATTTTGTATTTTTCATATACAGTTGCATTTAACTTTCACATTTCTTTTGTTGCATAAATCATTTATAGCTTGGTTGAAAGCCCCTAGCTTGTTCTTTCTAACGATGTATAACTCTAATTGATAGAGGCTTAGGGAAGGAACTTATAATTGACACACTTAGGAAATATGTCACCGGCAATATTGTTGATGATTTTGTGTTTTTCATATACAGTTGCATTTAACTTTCACATTTCTTTTGTTGCATAAAACCTTTATAGCTTGATTGAAAGCCCTTATTTTGTTCTTTCCAACGATGTATAACTGTGGTTGATAGAAGCTTAGGAAAGGAACTTAAAATTGACGGATCTCGGAATTATGTCACGAGGAATATTGTTGATGACTCTGTATTTTTCATATACAGTTGTATTTAACTCTCACATTTTTTCCGCTGCCTATACCGTATATAGGTTAGTTGAAATCCCTTATTTTATTCTTTCCAACGAAGATAACCCTCGCTGATAGAGGCTTAGGAAAGAAACTTAAAATTGACTAATCTAGGAAATATGTCACTGGGAATATTGTTGATGATTTAGTATTTTTCATATACAGTTGCACCTAACTTTCACATTTCTATTGTTGTATAAACCATTTATAGCTTGATTGAAAGCTCTTAGACTCTTCTTTCGAAATATGTATAACTTTCGTTGATAGAAGCTTAGGGAAGGAAGTTATAATTGACTGACTTAGGAAATATGTCACTGGGAATATTGTTGATGATTTTGTATTCTTCATGTACAGTTGCATTTATCTTTCACATTTCTTTTGTTGCATAAAACGTTTATAGCTTGATTGAAAGCCCTTAGCTTATTCTTTCCAACGATGTATAACTCTCCTTGATAGAGACTTAGGAAAGGAACTTAAAATTGACGGATCTCGGAATTATGTCACGAGGAATATTGTTGATGATTTTGTACTTTTCATATACAGTTGCATTTAACTTTCACATTTCTTTTGTTGCATAAATCATTTATAGGTTGGTTGAAAGCCCCTAGCTTGTTCTTTCTAACGATGTATAACTCTAATTGATAGAGGCTTAGGGAAGGAACTTATAATTGACACACTTAGGAAATATGTCACTGGGAATATTGTTGATGAAAATGTATTTTTCATATACAGTTGCATTTAACTTTCACATTTCTTTTGCTAATTTTTCATGTACAGTTGCATTTATCTTTCACATTTCTTTTGTTGCATAAAACGTTTATAGCTTGATTGAAAGCCCTTAGCTTGTTCTTTCCAACGATGTATAACTATGGTTGATAAAGGCTTAGGGAAGGAACTTATAATTGACCCACTTAGGAAATATGTCACTGGGAATATTGTTGATGATTTTGTATTTTTCATATACAGTTGCATTTAACTTTCACATTTCTTTTGCCGACTTACTTAAACGACTTACAGCTTGGTTGAAAGCTCTTAGCTTGTTCTTTCGTACGACGTATAACTCTCATTGCTAGAGGCTTAGGAAAGGAACTTAAAATTGACTCACCTGGGAAATATGTCACTGGGAATATTGTTGATGAATCTGTAATTTTCATATACAGTTGCATTTAACTTTCACATTTCTTTTGTTGCATAAATCTTTTATAGCTTGGTTGAAAGCTCTTAGCTAGTTCTTTCCAGCGATGTATAACTCTCATTGATAGAGGCTTAGGAAAGGAACTTAAAATTGACTCATCTAGGAAATATGTTACTGGCAATATTGTTGATGACTTTGTATTTTTCATATACAGTTGCATTTAACTTTTACATTTCTTTTGTTGCATAAATCATTTATAGCTTGGTCGAAAGCTCCTAGCTTGTTCTTTCTAACGATGTATAACTCTCATTGTTAGAGGCTTAGGGAAGGAACTTATAATTGACACACTTAGGAAATATGTCACTGGGAATATTGTTGATGATTCTGTATTTTTCATATACAGTTGCGTTTAACTTTCACATTTCTTTTGCTGGAAAAACTATTTATATTGTGATTGAAAGACCTTACTTTGTTCTTTCCAACGATGTATAACCCTCGTTGATAAAGGCTTAGGGAAGGAACTTATAATTGACTCACTTAGGAAATATGTCATTGGGAATATTGTTGATGATTTTGTATTTTTCATGTACAGTTGCATTTTACATTCACATTTCTTTTGTTGCATAAATCATTTATAGCTTGGTTGAAAGCTCCTAGCTTGTTCTTTCCAACGATGTATAACAATCCTTGATAGAGGCTTAGGAAAGGAACTTAAAATTGACTCACCTGGGAAATATGTCACTGGGAATATTGTTGATGAAAATGTATTTTTCATATACAGTTGCATTTAATTTTCACATTTCTTTTACTGCATAAACGACTTACAGCTTGGTTGAAAGCTCTTAGCTTGTTCTTTCGTACGACGTATAACTCTCATTGCTAAAGGCTTAGGAAAGGAACTTAAAATTGACTCATCTAGGAAATATGTTACTGGCAATATTGTTGATGATTTTGTATTTTTCATATACAGTTGCATTTAACTTTCACATTTCTTTTGCTGCAAAAACTATTTATAGTGTGATTGAAAGCCCTTATTTTGTTCTTTCCAACGATGTATAACTGTGGTTGATAGAAGCTTAGGAAGGGAACTTAAAATTGACGGATCTCGGAATTATGTCACGAGGAATATTGTTGATGACTCTGTATTTTTCATATACAGTTGTATTTAACTCTCACATTTTTTCCGCTGCATATACCGTGTATAGCTTAGTTGAAATCCCTTATTTTGTTCTTTCCAACGAAGATAACCCTCGCTGATAGAGGCTTAGGAAAGGAACTTAAAATTGACTAATCTAGGAAATATGTCACTGGGAATATTGTTGATGATACTGTATTTTTCATATACAATTACATTTAACTTTCACATTTGTTTTGCTGCATAAACCGTTTATAGCTTAATTGAAAGCTCTTAGCTTGCTCTCTCCAACGATGTAAAACTCAGGTTTAAAGAGCTTTAGGAAACGAACTTAAAATTGACTCATCTAGGAAATATGACACTGGGAATATTGTTGATGATTTTGTATTTTTCATGTACAGTTGCATTTATCTTTCACATTTCTTTTGTTGCATAAAACGTTTATAGCTTGATTGAAAGCCCTTAGCTAGTTCTTTCCAACGATGTATAACCCTCATTGCTAGAGGCTTAGGAAAGGAACTTAAAATTGACTCATCTAGGAAATATGTCACTGGCAATATTGTTGATGAATCTGTAATTTTCATATACAGTTGCATTTAACTTTCACATTTCTTTTGTTGCATAAATCATTTAAAGCTTGGTTGAAAGCTCCTAGCGTGTTCTTTCCAACGATGTATAACTCTCCTTGATAGAGGCTTAGGAAAGGAACTTAAAATTGACTCACCTGGGAAATATGTCACTGGGAATATTGTTGATGAAAATGTATTTTTCATATACAGTTGCATTTAACTTTCACATTTCTTTTGCTGCATAAACGACTTACAGCTTGGTTGAAAGCTCTTAGCTTGTTCTTTCGCACGACGTATAACTCTCATTGCTAGAGGCTTAGGAAAGGAACTTAAAATTGACTCATATAGGAAATATGTCACTGGCAATATTGTTGATGAATCTGTAATTTTCATATACAGTTGCATTTAACTTTCACATTTATTTTGTTGCATAAATCATTTATAGCTTGATTGAAAGCTCTTAGCTTGTTCTTTCCAACGACGTATAACTCTCAGTGATAGAAGCTTAGGAAAGGAACTTAAAATTGACTCTTCCAGGAAATATGTCACTGGCAATATTGTTGATGATTTTTTATTTTTCATATACAGTTGCATTTAACTTTCACATTTCTTTTACTGCATAAATCAGTTATAGCTTGATTGAAAGCTCCTAGCTTTTTCTTTCCAACGGTGTATAACTCTCATTGATAGAGGCTTAGGAAAGGAACTTAAAATTGACTCATCTAGGAAATATGTTACTGGCAATATTGTTGATGATTTTGTATTTTTCATATACAGTTGCATTTAACTTTCACATTTCTTTTGTTGCATACATCATTTATAGCTTGGTTGAAAGCCCCTAGCTTGTTCTTTCTAACGATGTATAACTCTAATTGATAGAGGCTTAGGGAAGGAACTTATAATTGACACACTTAGGAAATATGTCACTGGCAATATTGTTGATGATTTTGTGTTTTTCATATACAGTTGCATTTAACTTTCACATTTCTTTTACTGCATAAATCAGTTATAGCTTGATTGAAAGCTCCTAGCTTTTTCTTTCCAACGGTGTATAACTCTGATTGATAGAGGCTTAGGAAAGGAACTTAAAATTGGCTCATCTAGGAAATATGTTACTGGCAATATTGTTGATGATTTTGTATTTTTCATATACAGTTGCATTTAACTTTCACATTTCTTTTGTTGCATAAATCATTTATAGCTTGGTTGAAAGCCCCTAGCTTGTTCTTTCTAACGATGTATAACTCTAATTGATAGAGGCTTAGGGAAGGAACTTATAATTGACACACTTAGGAAATATGTCACCGGCAATATTGTTGATGATTTTGTGTTTTTCATATACAGTTGCATTTAACTTTCACATTTCTTTTGTTGCATAAAACCTTTATAGCTTGATTGAAAGCCCTTATTTTGTTCTTTCCAACGATGTATAACTGTGGTTGATAGAAGCTTAGGAAAGGAACTTAAAATTGACGGATCTCGGAATTATGTCACGAGGAATATTGTTGATGACTCTGTATTTTTCATATACAGTTGTATTTAACTCTCACATTTTTTCCGCTGCCTATACCGTATATAGGTTAGTTGAAATCCCTTATTTTATTCTTTCCAACGAAGATAACCCTCGCTGATAGAGGCTTAGGAAAGAAACTTAAAATTGACTAATCTAGGAAATATGTCACTGGGAATATTGTTGATGATTTAGTATTTTTCATATACAGTTGCACCTAACTTTCACATTTCTATTGTTGTATAAACCATTTATAGCTTGATTGAAAGCCCTTAGCTTATTCTTTCCAACGATGTATAACTCTCCTTGATAGAGACTTAGGAAAGGAACTTAAAATTGACGGATCTCGGAATTATGTCACGAGGAATATTGTTGATGATTTTGTACTTTTCATATACAGTTGCATTTAACTTTCACATTTCTTTTGTTGCATAAATCATTTATAGGTTGGTTGAAAGCCCCTAGCTTGTTCTTTCTAACGATGTATAACTCTAATTGATAGAGGCTTAGGGAAGGAACTTATAATTGACACACTTAGGAAATATGTCACTGGCAATATTGTTGATGATTTTGTGTTTTTCATATACAGTTGCATTTAACTTTCACATTTCTTTTGATGCATAAATCATTTATAGCTTGATTGAAAGCTTCTAGCTTTTTCTTTCCAACGATGTATAACCCTCATTGTTAGAGGCTTAGGGAAGGAACTTATAATTGACAAACTTAGGAAATATGTCACTGGGAATATTGTTGATGATTTTGTATTCTTCATGCATTTATCTTTCACATTTCTTCTGTTGCATAAAACGTTTATAGCTTGATTGAAAGCCCTTAGCTAATTCTTTCCAACGATGTATAACCCTCATTGTTAGAGGCTTAGGGAAGGAACTTATAATTGACTGACTTAGGAAATATGTCACTGGGAATATTGTTGATGATTTTGTATTCTTCATGTACAGTTGCATTTATCTTTCACATTTCTTTTGTTGCATAAACCGTTTATAGCTTGGTTGAAAGCCCTTAGCTTGTTCTTTCCAACGATGTATAACTCTTCTTAATAGAGGCCTAGGAAAGGAACTTAAAATTGACTCACCTGGGAAATATGTCACTGGGAATATTGTTGATGATTTTGTATTTTTCATATACAGTTGTATTTAACCTTCACATTTCTTTTGTTGCAGAAACCATTTATAGCTTGGTTGAAAGCCTTTAGACTCTTCTTTCGAACGATGTATAACTTTCGTTGATAGAGGCTTAGGGAAGGAAGTTATAATTGACTGACTTAGGAAATATGTCACTGGGAATATTGTTGATGATTTTGTATTCTGCATGTACAGTTGCATTTATCTTTCACATTTCTTTTGTTGCATAAAACGTATATAGCTTGATTGAAAGCCCTTAGCTTATTCTTTCCAACGATGTATAACCCTCATTGTTAGAGGCTTAGGGAAGGAACTTATAATTGACAAACTTAGGAAATATGTCACTGGGAATATTGTTGATGATTCTGTATTTTTCATATACAGTTGCATTTACCTTTCACATTTCTTTTGCTGCAAAAACTATTTATAGTGTGATTGAAAGCCCTTATTTTGTTCTTTCCAACGATGTATAACTGTGGTTGATAGAAGCTTAGGAAAGGAACTTAAAATTGACGGATCTCGGAATTATGTCACGAGGAATATTGTTGATGACTCTGTATTTTTCATATACAGTTGTATTTAACTCTCACATTTTTTCCGCTGCATATACCGTGTATAGCTTAGTTGAAATCCCTTATTTTGTTCTTTCCAACGAAGATAACCCTCGCTGATAGAGGCTTAGGAAAGAAACTTAAAATTGACTAATCTAGGAAATATGTCACTGGGAATATTGTTGATGATTTAGTATTTTTCATATACAGTTGTATTTAACCTTCACATTTCTTTTGTTGCAGAAACCATTTATAGCTTGGTTGAAAGCCTTTAGACTCTTCTTTCGAACGATGTATAACTTTCGTTGATAGAGGCTTAGGGAAGGAAGTTATAATTGACTGACTTAGGAAATATGTCACTGGGAATATTGTTGATGATTTTGTATTCTTCATGTACAGTTGCATTTATCTTTCACATTTCTTTTGTTGCATAAAACGTTTATAGCTTGATTGAAAGCCCTTAGCTTATTCTTTCCAACGATGTATAACTCTCCTTGATAGAGACTTAGGAACGGAACTTAAAATTGACTAATCTAGGAAATATGTCACTGGGAATATTGTTGATGATACTGTATTTTTCATATACAATTACATTTAACTTTCACATTTGTTTTGCTGCATAAACCGTTTATAGCTTAATTGAAATCGCTTAGCTTGCTCTCTCCAACGATGTAAAACTCAGGTTTAAAGAGGTTTAGGAAACGAACTTAAAATTGACTCATCTAGGAAATATGACACTGGGAATATTGTTGATGATTTTGTATTTTTCATGTACAGTTGCATTTATCTTTCACATTTCTTTTGTTGCATAAAACGTTTATAGCTTGATTGAAAGCCCTTAGCTTGTTCTTTCCAACGATGTATAACCCTCGTTGTTAAAGGCTTAGGGAAGGAACTTATATTTGACTCACTTAGGAAATATGTCATTGGGAATATTGTTGATGATTTTGTATTTTTCATGTACAGTTGCATTTAACTTTCACATTTCTTTTGTTGCATAAACCGTTTATAGCTTGGTTGAAAGCCCTTAGCTTGTTCTTTCCAACGATGTATAATTCTCCTTGATAGAGGCTTAGGAAAGGAACTTAAAATTGACTCACCTGGGAAATATGTCACTGGGAATATTGTTGATGATTTTGTATTTTTCATATACAGTTGCATTTAACTTTCACATTTCTTTTGCCGCATAAACGACTTACAGCTTGGTTGAAAGCTCTTAGCTTGTTCTTTCGTACGACGTATAACTCTCGTTGCTAGAGGCTTAGGAAAGGAACTTAAAATTGACTCATTTAGGAAATATGTCACTGGCAATATTGTTGATGAATCTGTAATTTTCATATACAGTTGCATTTAACTTTCACATTTCTTTTTTGCATAAATCTTTTATAGCTTGATTGAAAGCTCTTAGCTAGTTCTTTCCAGCGATGTATAACTCTCATTGATAGAGGCTTAGGGAAGGAAGTTATAATTGACTGACTTAGGAAATATGTCACTGGGAATATTGTTGATGATTTTGTATTCTTCATGTACAGTTGCATTTATCTTTAACATTTCTTTTGTTGCATAAATCATTTATAGGTTGGTTGAAAGCTCCTAGCTTGTTCTTTCTAACGATGTATAACTCTCATTGATAGAGGCTTAGGGAAGGAACTTATAATTGACACACTTAGGAAATATGTCACTGGCAATATTGTTGATGATTTTGTGTTTTTCATATACAGTTGCATTTAACCTTCACATTTCTTTTGTTGCATAAATAATTTATAGCTTGGTCGAAAGCTCCTAGCTTGTTCTTTCTAACGATGTATAACTCTCATTGATAGAGGCTTAGGGAAGGAAGTTATAATTGACTGACTTAGGAAATATGTCACTGGGAATATTGTTTATGATTTTGTATTCTTCATGTACAGTTGCATTTATCTTTAACATTTCTTTTGTTGCATAAAACGTTTATAGCTTGATTGAAAGCCCTTAGCTTATTCTTTCCAACGATGTATAACTCTCCTTGATAGAAACTTAGGAAAGGAACTTAAAATTGACGGATCTCGGAATTATGTCACGAGGAATATTGTTGATGATTTTGTATTTTTCATATACAGTTGCATTTAACTTTCACATTTCTTTTGTTGCATAAATCATTTATAGGTTGGTTGAAAGCTCCTAGCTTGTTCTTTCTAACGATGTATAACTCTAATTGATAGAGGCTTAGGGAAGGAACTTATAATTGACACACTTAGGAAATATGTCACTGGCAATATTGTTGATGATTTTGTGTTTTTCATATACAGTTGCATTTATCTTTCACATTTCTTTTGCTGCATAAATCATTCATAGCTTGATTGAAAGCTCCTAGCTTTTTCTTTCCAACGATGTATAACCCTCATTGTTAGAGGCTTAGGGAAGGAACTTATAATTGACAAACTTAGGAAATATGTCACTGGGAATATTGTTGATGATTCTGTATTTTTCATATACAGTTGCATTTAACTTTCACATTTCTTTTGCTGCAAAAACTATTTATAGTGTGATTGAAAGCCCTTATTTTGTTCTTTCCAACGATGTATAACTGTGGTTGATAGAAGCTTAGGAAAGGAACTTAAAATTGACGGATCTCGGAATTATGTCACGAGGAATATTGTTGATGACTCTGTATTTTTCACATACAGTTGTATTTAACTCTCACATTTTTTCCGCTGCATATACCGTGTATAGCTTAGTTGAAATCCCTTATTTTGTTCTTTCCAACGAAGATAACCCTCGCTGATAGAGACTTAGGAAAGAAACTTAAAATTGACTAATCTAGGAAATATGTCACTGGGAATATTGTTGATGATTTAGTATTTTTCATATACAGTTGTATTTAACCTTCACATTTCTTTTGTTGCAGAAGCCATTTATAGCTTGGTTGAAAGCCTTTAGACTCTTCTTTCGAACGATGTATAACTTTCGTTTATAGAGGCTTAGGGAAGGAAGTTATAATTGACTGACTTAGGAAATATGTCACTGGGAATATTGTTGATGATTTTGTATTCTTCATGTACAGTTGCATTTATCTTTCACATTTCTTTTGTTGCATAAAACGTTTATAGCTTGATTGAAAGCCCTTAGCTTATTCTTTCCAACGATGTATAACTCTCCTTGATAGAGACTTAGGAACGGAACTTAAAATTGACTCACCTGGGAAATATGTCACTGGGAATATTGTTGATGATTTTGTATTTTTCCTATACAGTTGCGTTTAACTTTCACATTTCTTTTGCTGGAAAAATTATTTATATTGTGATTGAAAGCCCTTACTTTGTTCTTTCCAACGATGTATAACTGTGGTTGGTAGAAGCTTAGGAAAGGAACTTAAAATTGACGGATCTCGGAATTATGTCACGAGGAATATTGTTGATGACTCTGTATTTTTCATATACAGTTGTATTTAACTCTCACATTTTTTCCGCTGCATATACCGTGTATAGCTTAGTTGAAATCCCTTATTTTGTTCTTTCCAACGAAGATAACCCTCGCTAATAGAGGCTTAGGAAAGGAACTTAAAATTGACTAATCTAGGAAATATGTCACTGGGAATATTGTTGATGATACTGTATTTTTCATATACAATTACATTTAACTTTCACATTTGTTTTGCTGCATAAACCGTTTATAGCTTAATTGAAATCGCTTAGCTTGCTCTCTCCAACGATGTAAAACTCAGGTTTAAAGAGGTTTAGGAAACGAACTTAAAATTGACTCATCTAGGAAATATGACACTGGGAATATTGTTGATGATTTTGTATTTTTCATGTACAGTTGCATTTATCTTTCACATTTCTTTTGTTGCATAAAACGTTTATAGCTTGATTGAAAGCCCTTAGCTTGTTCTTTCCAACGATGTATAACCCTCGTTGTTAAAGGCTTAGGGAAGGAACTTATAATTGAATCACTTAGGAAATATGTCATTGGGAATATTGTTGATGATTTTGTATTTTTCATGTACAGTTGCATTTAACTTTCACATTTCTTTTGCTGCATAAACCGTTTATAGCTTGGTTGAAAGCCCTTAGCTTGTTCTTTCCAACGATGTATAATTCTCCTTGATAGAGGCTTAGGAAAGGAACTTAAAATTGACTCACCTGGGAAATATGTCACTGGGAATATTGTTGATGATTTTGTATTTTTCATATACAGTTGCATTTAACTTTCACATTTCTTTTGCCGCATAAACGACTTACAGCTTGGTTGAAAGCTCTTAGCTTGTTCTTTCGTACGACGTATAACTCTCGTTGCTAGAGGCTTAGGAAAGGAACTTAAAATTGACTCATTTAGGAAATATGTCACTGGCAATATTGTTGATGAATCTGTAGTTTTCATATACAGTTGCATTTAACTTTCACATTTCTTTTGTTGCATAAATCTTTTATAGCTTGATTGAAAGCTCTTAGCTAGTTCTTTCCAGCGATGTATAACTCTCATTGATAGAGGCTTAGGGAAGGAACTTATAATTGACACACTTAGGAAATATGTCACTGGCAATATTGTTGATGATTTTGTGTTTTTCATATACAGTTGCATTTAACCTTCACATTTCTTTTGTTGCATAAATAATTTATAGCTTGGTCGAAAGCTCCTAGCTTGTTCTTTCTAACGATGTATAACTCTCATTGATAGAGGCTTAGGGAAGGAAGTTATAATTGACTGACTTAGGAAATATGTCACTGGGAATATTGTTGATGATTTTGTATTCTTCATGTACAGTTGCATTTATCTTTAACATTTCTTTTGTTGCATAAAACGTTTATAGCTTGATTGAAAGCCCTTAGCTTATTCTTTCCAACGATGTATAACTCTCCTTGATAGAGACTTAGGAAAGGAACTTAAAATTGACGGATCTCGGAATTATGTCACGAGGAATATTGTTGATGATTTTGTATTTTTCATATACAGTTGCATTTAACTTTCACATTTCTTTTGTTGCATAAATCATTTATAGCTTGGTTGAAAGCTCCTAGCTTGTTCTTTCTAACGATGTATAACTCTAATTGATAGAGGCTTAGGGAAGGAACTTATAATTGACACACTTAGGAAATATGTCACTGGCAATATTGTTGATGATTTTGTGTTTTTCATATACAGTTGCATTTATCTTTCACATTTCTTTTGCCGCATAAATCATTCATAGCTTGATTGAAAGCTCCTAGCTTTTTCTTTCCAACGATGTATAACCCTCATTGTTAGAGGCTTAGGGAAGGAACTTATAATTGACAAACTTAGGAAATATGTCACTGGGAATATTGTTGATGATTCTGTATTTTTCATATACAGTTGCATTTAACTTTCACATTTCTTTTGCTGCAAAAACTATTTATAGTGTGATTGAAAGCCCTTATTTTGTTCTTTCCAACGATGTATAACTGTGGTTGATAGAAGCTTAGGAAAGGAACTTAAAATTGACGGATCTCGGAATTATGTCACGAGGAATATTGTTGATGACTCTGTATTTTTCATATACAGTTGTATTTAACTCTCACATTTTTTCCGCTGCATATACCGTGTATAGCTTAGTTGAAATCCCTTATTTTGTTCTTTCCAACGAAGATAACCCTCGCTGATAGAGGCTTAGGAAAGAAACTTAAAATTGACTAATCTAGGAAATATGTCACTGGGAATATTGTTGATGATTTAGTATTTTTCATATACAGTTGCACCTAACTTTCACATTTCTATTGTTGTATAAACCACTTATAGCTTGATTGAAAGCTCTTAGACTCTTCTTTCGAACGATGTATAACTCTCATTGATAGAGGCTTAGGGAAGGAAGTTATAATTGACTGACTTAGGAAATATGTCACTGGGAATATTGTTGATGATTTTGTATTCTTCATGTACAGTTGCATTTATCTTTAACATTTCTTTTGTTGCATAAAACGTTTATAGCTTGATTGAAAGCCCTTAGCTTATTCTTTCCAACGATGTATAACTCTCCTTGATAGAGGCTTAGGAAAGGAACTTAAAATTGACGGATCTCGGAATTATGTCACGAGGAATATTGTTGATGATTTTGTATTTTTCATATACAGTTGCATTTAACTTTCACATTTCTTTTGTTGGTTGAAAGCTCCTAGCTTGTTCTTTCTAACGATGTATAACTCTAATTGATAGAGGATTAGGGAAGGAAGTTATAATTGACTGACTTAGGAAATATGTCACTGGGAATATTGTTGATGATTTTGTATTCTTCATGTACAGTTGCATTTATCTTTCACATTTCTTTTGCTGCATAAAACGTTTATAGCTTGATTGAAAGCCCTTAGCTTATTCTTTCCAACGATGTATAACTCTCCTTGATAGAGACTTAGGAAAGGAACTTAAAATTGACTAATCTAGGAAATATGTCACTGGGAATATTGTTGATGATACTGTATTTTTCATATACAATTACATTTAACTTTCACATTTGTTTTGCTGTATAAACCGTTTATAGCTTAATTGAAATCTCTAAGCTTGCTCTCTCCAACGATGTAAAACTCAGGTTTAAAGAGGTTTAGGAAACGAACTTAAAATTGACTCATCTAGGAAATATGACACTGGGAATATTGTTGATGATTTTGTATTTTTCATGTACAGTTGCATTTATCTTTCACATTTCTTTTGTTGCATAAAACGTTTATAGCTTGATTGAAAGCCCTTAGCTTGTTCTTTCCAACGATGTATAACCCTCGTTGATAAAGGAAGGAACTTATAATAGACTCACTTAGGAAATATGTCATTGGGAATATTGTTGATGATTTTGTATTTTTCATGTACAGTTGCATTTAACTTTCACATTTCTTTTGTTGCATAAACCGTTTATAGCTTGGTTGACAGCCCTTAGCTTGTTCTTTCCAACGATGTATAACTCTCCTTGATAGAGGCTTAGGAAAGGAACTTAAAATTGACTAATCTAGGAAATATGTCACTGGGAATATTGTTGATGATTTTGTATTCTTCATGTACAGTTGCATTTATCTTTAACATTTCTTTTGTTGCATAAAACGTTTATAGCTTGATTGAAAGCCCTTAGCTTGTTCTTTCCAACGATGTATAACCCTCGTTGATAAAGGAAGGAACTTATAATAGACTCACTTAGGAAATATGTCATTGGGAATATTGTTGATGATTTTGTATTTTTCATGTACAGTTGCATTTATCTTTCACATTTCTTTTGTTGCATAAAACGTTTATAGCTTGATTGAAAGCCCTTAGCTTGTTCTTTCCAACGATGTATAACCCTCGTTGATAAAGGAAGGATCTTATAATAGACTCACTTAGGAAATATGTTATTGGGAATATTGTTGATGATTTTGTATTTTTCATGTACAGTTGCATTTAACTTTCACATTTCTTTTGTTGCATAAACCGTTTATAGCTTGGTTGACAGCCCTTAGCTTGTTCTTTCCAACGATGTATAACTCTCCTTGATAGAGGCTTAGGAAAGGAACTTAAAATTGACTAATCTAGGAAATATGTCACTGGGAATATTGTTGATGATTTTGTATTCTTCATGTACAGTTGCATTTATCTTTAACATTTCTTTTGTTGCATAAAACGTTTATAGCTTGATTGAAAGCCCTTAGCTTATTCTTTCCAACGATGTATAACTCTCCTTGATAGAGAGTTAGGAAAGGAACTTAAAATTGACGGATCTCGGAATTATGTCACGAGGAATATTGTTGATGATTTTGTATTTTTCATATACAGTTGCATTTAACTTTCACATTTCTTTTGTTGCATAAATCATTTATAGGTTGGTTGAAAGCTCCTAGCTTGTTCTTTCTAACGATGTATAACTCTAATTGATAGAGGCTTAGGGAAGGAAGCTATAATTGACTGACTTAGGAAATATGTCACTGGGAATATTGTTGATGATTTTGTATTCTTCATGTACAGTTGCATTTATCTTTCACATTTCTTTTGTTGCATAAAACGTTTATAGCTTTATTGAAAGCCCCTAGCTTATTCTTTCCAACGATGTATAACTCTCCTTGATAGAGACTTAGGAACGGAACTTAAAATTGACTCACCTGGGAAATATGTCAATGGGAATATTGTTGATGATTTTGTATTTTTCATATACAGTTGCGTTTAACTTTCACATTTCTTTTGCTGGAAAAACTATTTATATTGTGATTGAAAGCCCTTATTTTGTTCTTTCCAACGATGTATAACTGTGGTTGATAGGAGCTTAGGAAAGGAACTTAAAATTGACGGATCTCGGAATTATGTCACGAGGAATATTGTTGATGACTCTGTATTTTTCATATACAGTTGTATTTAACTCTCACATTTTTTCCGCTGCATATACCGTGTATAGCTTAGTTGAAATCCCTTATTTTGTTCTTTCCAACGAAGATAACCCTCGCTAATAGAGGCTTAGGAAAGGAACTTAAAATTGACTAATCTAGGAAATATGTCACTGGGAATATTGTTGATGATACTGTATTTTTCATATACAATTACATTTAACTTTCACATTTGTTTTGCTGCATAAACCGTTTATAGCTTAATTGAAATCTCTTAGCTTGCTCTCTCCAACGATGTAAAACTCAGGTTTAAAGAGGTTTAGGAAACGAACTTAAAATTGACTCATCTAGGAAATATGACACTGGGAATATTGTTGATGATTTTGTATTTTTCATGTACAGTTGCATTTATCTTTCACATTTCTTTTGTTGCATAAAACGTTTATAGCTTGATTGAAAGCCCTTAGCTTGTTCTTTCCAACGATGTAGAACCCTCGTTGATAAAGGCTTAGGGAAGGAACTTATAATAGACTCACTTAGGAAATATGTCATTGGGAATATTGTTGATGATTTTGTATTTTTCATGTACAGTTGCATTTAACTTTCACATTTCTTTTGTTGCATAAACCGTTTATAGCTTGGTTGACAGCCCTTAGCCTGTTCTTTCCAACGATGTATAACTCTCCTTGATAGAGGCTTAGGAAAGGAACTTAAAATTGACTAATCTAGGAAATATGTCACTGGGAATATTGTTGATGATTTAGTATTTTTCATATATTTAGTATTTTTCATATACAGTTGCATTTAACTTTTACATTTCTTTTGTTGCATAAATCATTTATAGCTCGATTGAAATCTCCTGGCTCGTTCTTTCCAACGATGTATAACCCTCATTGTTAGAGGCTTAGGGAAGGAACTTATAATTGACACACTTAGGAAATATGTCACCGGCAATATTGTTGATGATTTTGTGTTTTTCATATACAGTTGCATTTAACTTTCACATTTTTTTTGCCGCTTAAACGACTTACAGCTTGGTTGAAAGCTCTTAGCTTGTTCTTTCGTACGACGTATAACTCTCATTGCTAGAGGCTTAGGAAAGGAACTTATAATTGACACACTTAGGAAATATGTCACTGGGAATATTGTTGATGATTCTGTATTTTTCATATACAGTTGCGTTTAACTTTCACATTTCTTTTGCTGGAAAAACTATTTATATTGTGATTGCAAGCCCTTACTTTGTTCTTTCCAACGATGTATAACTGTGGTTGATAGAAGCTTAGGAAAGGAACTTAAAATTGAAGGATCTCGGAATTACGTCACGAGAAATATTGTTGATGACTCTGTATTTTTCATATGCATTTGTAATTAACTCTCACATTTTTTCCGCTGCAAATACCGTGTATAGCTTAGTTGAAATCCCTTATTTTGTTCTTTCCAACGAAGATAACCCTCGCTGATAAAGGCTTAGGAAAGGAACTTAAAATTGTTTAATCTAGGAAATATGTCACTGGGAATATTGTTGATGATACTGTATTTTTCATATACAATTACATTTAACTTTCACATTTGTTTTGCTGCATAAACCGTTTATAGCTTAATTGAAATCTCTAAGCTTGCTCTCTCCAACGATGTAAAACTCTAGTTTAAAGAGGTTTAGGAAACGAACTTAAAATTGGCTCATCTAGGAAATATGACACTGGGAATATTGTTGATGATTTTGTATTTTTCATGTACAGTTGCATTTATCTTTCACATTTCTTTTGTTGCATAAAACGTTTATAGCTTGATTGAAAGCCCTTAGCTTGTTCTTTCCAACGATGTATAACTGTGGTTGATAAAGGCTTAGAGAAGGAACTTATAATTGACTCACTTAGGAAATATGTCATTGGGAATATTGTTGATGATTTTGTATTTTTCATGTACAGTTGCATTTAACTTTCACATTTCTTTTGCTGCATAAACCGTTTACAGCTTGGTTGAAAGCCCTTAGCTTGTTCTTTCCAACGATGTATAACTCTCCTTGATAGAGGCTTAGGAAAGGAACTTAAAATTGACTAACCAGGGAAATATGTCACTGGGAATATTGTTGATGATTTTGTATTTTTCATATACAGTTGCATTTAACTTTCACATTTCTTTTGCCGACTTACTTAAACGACTTACAGCTTGGTTGAAAGCTCTTAGCTTGTTCTTTCGTACGACGTATAACTCTCATTGCTAGAGGCTTAGGAAAGGAACTTAAAATTGACTCACCTGGGAAATATGTCACTGGGAATATTGTTGATGAATCTGTAATTTTCATATACAGTTGCATTTAACTTTCACATTTCTTTTGTTGCATAAATCTTTTATAGCTTGGTTGAAAGCTCTTAGCTAGTTCTTTCCAGCGATGTATAACTCTCATTGATAGAGGCTTAGGAAAGGAACTTAAAATTGACTCATCTAGGAAATATGTTACTGGCAATATTGTTGATGATTTTGTATTTTTCATATACAGTTGCATTTAACCTTCACATTTCTTTTGTTGCATAAATCATTTATAGCTTGGTCGAAAGCTCCTAGCTTGTTCTTTCTAACGATGTATAACTCTCATTGATAGAGGCTTAGGGAAGGAACTTATAATTGACACATTTAGGAAATATGTCACTGGCAATATTGTTGATGATTTTGTGTTTTTTATATACAGTTGCATTTAACTTTCACATTTCTTTTGTTGCATAAATCATTTATGGCTCGATTGAAAGCTCCTAGCTCGTTCTTTCCAACGATGTATAACCCTCATTGTTAGAGGCTTAGGGAAGAAACTTATAATTGACACACTTAGGAAATATGTCACTGGGAATATTGTTGATGATTCTGTATTTTTCATATACAGTTGCGTTTAACTTTCACATTTCTTTTGCTGGAAAAACTATTTATATTTTGATTGAAAGACCTTACTTTGTTCTTTCCAACGATGTATAACCCTCGTTGATAAAGGCTTAGGGAAGGAACTTATAATTGACTCACTTAGGAAATATGTCATAGGGAATATTGTTGATGATTTTGTATTTTTCATGTACAGTTGCATTTAACTTTCACATTTCTTTTGTTGCATAAATCATTTATAGCTTGGTTGAAAGCTCCTAGCTTGTTCTTTCCAACGATGTATAACACTCCTTGATAGAGGCTTAGGAAAGGAACTTAAAATTGACTCACCTGGGAAATATGTCACTGGGAATATTGTTGATGAAAATATATTTTTCATATACAGTTGCATTTAACTTTCACATTTCTTTTGCTGCATAAACGACTTACAGCTTGGTGGAAAGCTCTTAGCTTGTTCTTTCGTACGACGTATAACTCTCATTGCTAGAGGCTTAGGAAAGGAACTTAAAATTGACTCATCTAGGAAATATGTCACCGGCAATATTGTTGATGAATCTGTAATTTTCATATACAGTTGCATTTAACTTTCACATTTCTTTTGTTGCATAAATCATTTATAGCTTGGTTTAAAGCTCCTAGCTTGTTCTTTCCAACGATGTATAACTCTCCTTGATAGAGGCTTAGGAAAGGAACTTAAAATTTACTCACCTGGGAAATATGTCACTGGGAATATTGTTGATGAAAATGTATTTTTCATATACAGTTGCATTTAACTTTCACATTTCTTTTGCTGCATAAACGACTTACAGCTTGGTTGAAAGCTCTTAGCTTGTTCTTTCGCACGACGTATAACTCTCATTGCTAGAGGCTTAGGAAAGGAACTTAAAGTTGACTCATCTAGGAAATATGTCACTGGCAATATTGTTGATGAATCTGTAATTTTCATATACAGTTGCATTTAACTTTCACATTTCTTTTGTTGCATAAATCATTTATAGCTTGATTGAAAGCTTTTAGCTTGTTCTTTCCAACGACGTATAACTGTCAGTGATAGAAGCTTAGGAAAGGTACTTAAAATTGACTCTTCCAGGAAATATGTCACTGGCAATACTGTTGATGATTTTTTATTTTTCATATACAGTTGCATTTAACTTTCACATTTCTTTTACTGCATAAATCATTTATAGCTTGGTTGAAAGCTCCTAGCTTGTTCTTTCTAACGATGTATAACTCTAATTGATAGAGGCTTAGGGAAGGAACTTATAATTGACACACTTAGGAAATATGTCACTGGCAATATTGTTGATGATTTTGTGTTTTTCATATACAGTTGCATTTAACTTTCACATTTCTTTTGTTGCATAAATCATTTATAGCTTGATTGAAAGCTCTTAGCTAGTTCTTTCCAGCGATGTATAACTCTCATTGATAGAGGCTTAGGGAAGGAACTTATAATTGACACACTTAGGAAATATGTCACTGGCAATACTGTTGATGATTTTTTATTTTTCATATACAGTTGCATTTAACTTTCACATTTCTTTTACTGCATAAATCATTTATAGCTTGATTGAAAGCTCCTAGCTTTTTCTTTCTAACGGTGTATAACTCTCATTGATAGAGGCTTAGGAAAGGAACTTAAAATTGACTCATCTAGGAAATATGTTACTGGCAATATTGTTGATGATTTTGTATTTTTCATATACAGTTGCATTTAACTTTCACATTTCTTTTGTTGCATAAATCATTTATAGCTTGGTTGAAAGCTCCTAGCTTGTTCTTTCTAACGATGTATAACTCTAATTGATAGAGGCTTAGGGAAGGAACTTATAATTGACACACTTAGGAAATATGTCACTGGCAATATTGTTGATGATTTTGTGTTTTTCATATACAGTTGCATTTAACTTTCACATTTCTTTTGTTGCATAAATCATTTATAGCTTGATTGAAAGCTCTTAGCTAGTTCTTTCCAGCGATGTATAACTCTCATTGATAGAGGCTTAGGAAAGGAACTTAAAATTGACTCATCTAGGAAATATGTTACTGGCAATATTGTTGATGATTTTGTATTTTTCATATACAGTTGCATTTAACCTTTACATTTCTTTTGTTGCATAAATCATTTATAGCTTGGTCGAAAGCTCCTAGCTTGTTCTTTCTAACGATGTATAAGCCTCATTGATAGAGGCTTAGGGAAGGAACTTATAATTGACACACTTAGGAAATATGTCACCGGCAATATTGTTGATGATTTTGTGTTTTTCATATACAGTTGCACCTAACTTTCACATTTCTATTGTTGTATAAACCATTTATAGCTTGATTGAAAGCTCTTAGACTCTTCTTTCGAACGATGTATAACTCTCATTGATAGAGGCTTAGGGAAGGAAGTTATAATTGACTGACTTAGGAAATATGTCACTGGGAATATTGTTGATGATTTTGTATTCTTCATGTACAGTTGCATTTATCTTTAACATTTCTTTTGTTGCATAAAACGTTTATAGCTTGATTGAAAGCCCTTAGCTTATTCTTTCCAACGATGTATAACTCTCCTTGATAGAGGCTTAGGAAAGGAACTTAAAATTGACGGATCTCGGAATTATGTCACGAGGAATATTGTTGATGATTTTGTATTTTTCATATACAGTTGCATTTAACTTTCACATTTCTTTTGTTGGTTGAAAGCTCCTAGCTTGTTCTTTCTAACGATGTATAACTCTAATTGACAGAAGATTAGGGAAGGAAGTTATAATTGACTGACTTAGGAAATATGTCACTGGGAATATTGTTGATGATTTTGTATTCTTCATGTACAGTTGCATTTATCTTTCACATTTCTTTTGTTGCATAAAACGTTTATAGCTTGATTGAAAGCCCTTAGCTTATTCTTTCCAACGATGTATAACTCTCCTTGATAGAGACTTAGGAACGGAACTTAAAATTGACTCACCTGGGAAATATGTCACTGGGAATATTGTTGATGATTTTGTATTTTTCATATACAGTTGCGTTTAACTTTCACATTTCTTTTGCTGGAAAAACTATTTATATTGTGATTGAAAGCCCTTACTTTGTTCTTTCCAACGATGTATAACTGTGGTTGATAGAAGCTTAGCAAAGGAACTTAAAATTGACGGATCTCGGAATTATGTCACGAGGAATATTGTTGATGACTCTGTATTTTTCATATACAGTTGTATTTAACTCTCACATTTTTTCCGCTGCATATACCGTGTATAGCTTAGTTGAAATCCCTTATTTTGTTCTTTCCAACGAAGATAACCCTCGCTAATAGAGGCTTAGGAAAGGAACTTAAAATTGACTAATCTAGGAAATATGTCACTGGGAATATTGTTGATGATACTGTATTTTTCATATACAATTACATTTAACTTTCACATTTGTTTTGCTGCATAAACCGTTTATAGCTTAATTGAAATCTCTAAGCTTGCTCTCTCCAACGATGTAAAACTCAGGTTTAAAGAGGTTTAGGAAACGAACTTAAAATTGACTCATCTAGGAAATATGACACTGGGAATATTGTTGATGATTTTGTATTTTTCATGTACAGTTGCATTTATCTTTCACATTTCTTTTGTTGCATAAAACGTTTATAGCTTGATTGAAAGCCCTTAGCTTGTTCTTTCCAACGATGTATAACCCTCGTTGATAAAGGAAGGAACTTATAATAGACTCACTTAGGAAATATGTCATTGGGAATATTGTTGATGATTTTGTATTTTTCATGTACAGTTGCATTTAACTTTCACATTTCTTTTGTTGCATAAACCGTTTATAGCTTGGTTGACAGCCCTTAGCTTGTTCTTTCCAACGATGTATAACTCTCCTTGATAGAGGCTTAGGAAAGGAACTTAAAATTGACTAATTTAGGAAATATGTCACTGGGAATATTGTTGATGATTTTGTATTCTTCATGTACAGTTGCATTTATCTTTAACATTTCTTTTGTTGCATAAAACGTTTATAGCTTGATTGAAAGCCCTTAGCTTGTTCTTTCCAACGATGTATAACCCTCGTTGATAAAGGAAGGAACTTATAATAGACTCACTTAGGAAATATGTCATTGGGAATATTGTTGATGATTTTGTATTTTTCATGTACAGTTGCATTTATCTTTCACATTTCTTTTGTTGCATAAAACGTTTATAGCTTGATTGAAAGCCCTTAGCTTGTTCTTTCCAACGATGTATAACCCTCGTTGATAAAGGAAGGAACTTATAATAGACTCACTTAGGAAATATGTTATTGGGAATATTGTTGATGATTTTGTATTTTTCATGTACAGTTGCATTTAACTTTCACATTTCTTTTGTTGCATAAACCGTTTATAGCTTGGTTGACAGCCCTTAGCTTGTTCTTTCCAACGATGTATAACTCTCCTTGATAGAGGCTTAGGAAAGGAACATAAAATTGACTAATCTAGGAAATATGTCACTGGGAATATTGTTGATGATTTTGTATTCTTCATGTACAGTTGCATTTATCTTTAACATTTCTTTTGTTGCATAAAACGTTTATAGCTTGATTGAAAGCCCTTAGCTTATTCTTTCCAACGATGTATAACTCTCCTTGATAGAGAGTTAGGAAAGGAACTTAAAATTGACGGATCTCGGAATTATGTCACGAGGAATATTGTTGATGATTTTGTATTCTTCATGTACAGTTGCATTTATCTTTCACATTTCTTTTGTTGCATAAAACGTTTATAGCTTTATTGAAAGCCCCTAGCTTATTCTTTCCAACGATGTATAACTCTCCTTGATAGAGACTTAGGAACGGAACTTAAAATTGACTCACCTGGGAAATATGTCAATGGGAATATTGTTGATGATTTTGTATTCTTCATGTACAGTTGCATTTATCTTTCACATTTCTTTTGTTGCATAAAACGTTTATAGCTTTATTGAAAGCCCCTAGCTTATTCTTTCCAACGATGTATAACTCTCCTTGATAGAGACTTAGGAACGGAACTTAAAATTGACTCACCTGGGAAATATGTCAATGGGAATATTGTTGATGATTTTGTATTTTTCATATACAGTTGCGTTTAACTTTCACATTTCTTTTGCTGGAAAAACTATTTATATTGTGATTGAAAGCCCTTATTTTGTTCTTTCCAACGATGTATAACTGTGGTTGATAGGAGCTTAGGAAAGGAACTTAAAATTGACGGATCTCGGAATTATGTCACGAGGAATATTGTTGATGACTCTGTATTTTTCATATACAGTTGTATTTAACTCTCACATTTTTTCCGCTGCATATACCGTGTATAGCTTAGTTGAAATCCCTTATTTTGTTCTTTCCAACGAAGATAACCCTCGCTAATAGAGGCTTAGGAAAGGAACTTAAAATTGACTAATCTAGGAAATATGTCACTGGGAATATTGTTGATGATACTGTATTTTTCATATACAATTACATTTAACTTTCACATTTGTTTTGCTGCATAAACCGTTTATAGCTTAATTGAAATCTCTTAGCTTGCTCTCTCCAACGATGTAAAACTCAGGTTTAAAGAGGTTTAGGAAACGAACTTAAAATTGACTCATCTAGGAAATATGACACTGGGAATATTGTTGATGATTTTGTATTTTTCATGTACAGTTGCATTTATCTTTCACATTTCTTTTGTTGCATAAAACGTTTATAGCTTGATTAAAAGCCCTTAGCTTGTTCTTTCCAACGATGTAGAACCCTCGTTGATAAAGGCTTAGGGAAGGAACTTATAATAGACTCACTTAGGAAATATGTCATTGGGAATATTGTTGATGATTTTGTATTTTTCATGTACAGTTGCATTTAACTTTCACATTTCTTTTGTTGCATAAACCGTTTATAGCTTGGTTGACAGCCCTTAGCCTGTTCTTTCCAACGATGTATAACTCTCCTTGATAGAGGCTTAGGAAAGGAACTTAAAATTGACTAATCTAGGAAATATGTCACTGGGAATATTGTTGATGATTTAGTATTTTTCATATATTTAGTATTTTTCATATACAGTTGCATTTAACTTTCACATTTCTTCTGTTGCATAAATCATTTATAGCTCGATTGAAATCTCCTGGCTCGTTCTTTCCAACGATGTATAACCCTCATTGTTAGAGGCTTAGGGAAGGAACTTATAATTGACACACTTAGGAAATATGTCACCGGCAATATTGTTGATGATTTTGTGTTTTTCATATACAGTTGCATTTAACTTTCACATTTCTTTTGCCGCTTAAACGACTTACAGCTTGGTTGAAAGCTCTTAGCTTGTTCTTTCGTACGACGTATAACTCTCATTGCTAGAGGCTTAGGAAAGGAACTTATAATTGACACACTTAGGAAATATGTCACTGGGAATATTGTTGATGATTCTGTATTTTTCATATACAGTTGCGTTTAACTTTCACATTTCTTTTGCTGGAAAAACTATTTATATTGTGATTGGAAGCCCTTACTTTGTTCTTTCCAACGATGTATAACTGTGGTTGATAGAAGCTTAGGAAAGGAACTTAAAATTGACGGATCTCGGAATTACGTCACGAGAAATATTGTTGATGACTCTGTATTTTTCATATGCATTTGTAATTAACTCTCACATTTTTTCCGCTGCAAATACCGTGTATAGCTTAGTTGAAATCCCTTATTTTGTTCTTTCCAACGAAGATAACCCTCGCTGATAGAGGCTTAGGAAAGGAACTTAAAATTGATTAATCTAGGAAATATGTCACTGGGAATATTGTTGATGATACTGTATTTTTCATATACAATTACATTTAACTTTCACATTTGTTTTGCTGCATAAACCGTTTATAGCTTAATTGAAATCTCTAAGCTTGCTCTCTCCAACGATGTAAAACTCTAGTTTAAAGAGGTTTAGGAAACGAACTTAAAATTGGCTCATCTAGGAAATATGACACTGGGAATATTGTTGATGATTTTGTATTTTTCATGTACAGTTGCATTTATCTTTCACATTTCTTTTGTTGCATAAAACGTTTATAGCTTGATTGAAAGCCCTTAGCTTGTTCTTTCCAACGATGTATAACTGTGGTTGATAAAGGCTTAGAGAAGGAACTTATAATTGACTCACTTAGGAAATATGTCATTGGGAATATTGTTGATGATTTTGTATTTTTCATGTACAGTTGCATTTAACTTTCACATTTCTTTTGCTGCATAAACCGTTTACAGCTTGGTTGAAAGCCCTTAGCTTGTTCTTTCCAACGATGTATAACTCTCCTTGATAGAGGCTTAGGAAAGGAACTTAAAATTGACTAACCAGTGAAATATGTCACTGGGAATATTGTTGATGAAAATATATTTTTCATATACAGTTGCATTTAACTTTCACATTTCTTTTGCTGCATAAACGACTTACAGCTTGGTTGAAAGCTCTTAGCTTGTTCTTTCGTACGACGTATAACTCTCATTGCTAGAGGCTTAGGAAAGGAACTTAAAATTGACTCATCTAGGAAATATGTCACCGGCAATATTGTTGATGAATCTGTAATTTTCATATACAGTTGCATTTAACTTTCACATTTCTTTTGTTGCACAAATCATTTATAGCTTGGTTTAAAGCTCCTAGCTTGTTCTTTCCAACGATGTATAACTCTCCTTGATAGAGGCTTAGGAAAGGAACTTAAAATTTACTCACCTGGGAAATATGTCACTGGGAATATTGTTGATGAAAATGTATTTTTCATATACAGTTGCATTTAACTTTCACATTTCTTTTGCTGCATAAACGACTTACAGCTTGGTTGAAAGCTCTTAGCTTGTTCTTTCGCACGACGTATAACTCTCATTGCTAGAGGCTTAGGAAAGGAACTTAAAGTTGACTCATCTAGGAAATATGTCACTGGCAATATTGTTGATGAATCTGTAATTTTCATATACAGTTGCATTTAACTTTCACATTTCTTTTGTTGCATAAATCATTTATAGCTTGATTGAAAGCTTTTAGCTTGTTCTTTCCAACGACGTATAACTGTCAGTGATAGAAGCTTAGGAAAGGTACTTAAAATTGACTCTTCCAGGAAATATGTCACTGGCAATACTGTTGATGATTTTTTATTTTTCATATACAGTTGCATTTAACTTTCACATTTCTTTTACTGCATAAATCAGTTATAGCTTGATTGAAAGCTCCTAGCTTTTTCTTTCCAACGGTGTATAACTCTCATTGATAGAGGCGTAGGAAAGGAACTTAAAATTGACTCATCTAGGAAATATGTTACTGGCAATATTGTTGATGATTTTATATTTTTCATATACAGTTGCATTTAACTTTCACATTTCTTTTGTTGCATAAATCATTTATAGCTTGGTTGAAAGCTCCTAGCTTGTTCTTTCTAACGATGTATAACTCTAATTGATAGAGGCTTAGGGAAGGAACTTATAATTGACACACTTAGGAAATATGTCACTGGCAATATTGTTGATGATTTTGTGTTTTTCATATACAGTTGCATTTAACTTTCACATTTCTTTTGCTGCATAATTCATTTATAGCTTGATTGAAAGCTCTTAGCTAGTTCTTTCCAGCGATGTATAACTCTCATTGATAGAGGCTTAGGAAAGGAACTTAAAATTGACTCATCTAGGAAATATGTTACTGGCAATATTGTTGATGATTTTGTATTTTTCATATACAGTTGCATTTAACCTTTACATTTCTTTTGTTGCATAAATCATTTATAGCTTGGTCGAAAGCTCCTAGCTTGTTCTTTCTAACGATGTATAAGCCTCATTGATAGAGGCTTAGGGAAGGAACTTATAATTGACACACTTAGGAAATATGTCACCGGCAATATTGTTGATGATTTTGTGTTTTTCATATACAGTTGCATTTAACTTTCACATTTCTTTTGTTGCATAAAACGTTTATAGCTTTATTGAAAGCCCCTAGCTTATTCTTTCCAACGATGTATAACTCTCCTTGATAGAGACTTAGGAACGGAACTTAAAATTGACTCACCTGGGAAATATGTCAATGGGAATATTGTTGATGATTTTGTATTTTTCATATACAGTTGCGTTTAACTTTCACATTTCTTTTGCTGGAAAAACTATTTATATTGTGATTGAAAGCCCTTATTTTGTTCTTTCCAACGATGTATAACTGTGGTTGATAGAAGCTTAGGAAAGGAACTTAAAATTGACGGATCTCGGAATTATGTCACGAGGAATATTGTTGATGACTCTGTATTTTTCATATACAGTTGTATTTAACTCTCACATTTTTTCCGCTGCATATACCGTGTATAGCTTAGTTGAAATCCCTTATTTTGTTCTTTCCAACGAAGATAACCCTCGCTAATAGAGGCTTAGGAAAGGAACTTAAAATTGACTAATCTAGGAAATATGTCACTGGGAATATTGTTGATGATACTGTATTTTTCATATACAATTACATTTAACTTTCACATTTGTTTTGCTGCATAAACCGTTTATAGCTTAATTGAAAGCTCTTAGCTTGCTCTCTCCAACGATGTAAAACTCAGGTTTAAAGAGGTTTAGGAAACGAACTTAAAATTGACTCATCTAGGAAATATGACACTGGAAATATTGTTGATGATTTTGTATTTTTCATGTACAGTTGCATTTATCTTTCACATTTCTTTTGCAGCATAAAACGTTTATAGCTTGATTGAAAGCCCTTAGCTTGTTCTTTCCAACGATGTATAACTGTGGTTGATAGAGGCTTAGGGAAGGAACTTATAATTGACTCATTTAGGAAATATGTCATTGGGAATATTGTTGATGATTTTGTATTTTTCATGTACAGTTGCATTTAACTTTCACATTTCTTTTGCTGCATAAACCGTTTATAGCTTGGTTGAAAGCCCTTAGCTTGTTCTTTCCAACGATGTATAACTCTCATTGATAGAGGCTTAGCAAAGGAACTTAAAATTGACTCATCTAGGAAATAGGTTACTGGCAATATTGTTGATGATTTTGTATTTTTCATATACAGTTGCATTTAACCTTCACATTTCTTTTGTTGCATAAATCATTTATAGCTTTGTCGAAAGCTCCTAGCTTGTTCTTTCTAACGATGTATAACTCTCATTGATAGAGGCTTAGGAAAGGAACTTAAAATTGACTCACCTGGGAAATATGTCACTGGGAATATTGTTGATGAATCTGTAATTTTCATATACAGTTGCATTTAACCTTCACATTTCTTTTGTTGTTTATAGCTTGGTCGAAAGCTCCTAGCTTGTTCTTTCTAACGATGTATAACTCTCATTGATAGAGGCTTAGGGAAGGAACTTATAATTGACACACTGAGGAAATATGTCACTGGCAATATTGTTGATGATTTTGTGTTTTTCATATACAGTTGCATTTAACTTTCACATTTCTTTTGTTGCATAAATCATTTATAGCTCGATTGAAATCTCCTGGCTCGTTCTTTCCAACGATGTATAATCCTCATTGTTAGAGGCTTAGGGAAGGAACTTATAATTGACACACTTAGGAAATATGTCACTGGGAATATTGTTGATGATTCTATATTTTTCATATACAGTTGCGTTTAACTTTCACATTTCTTTTGCTGGAAAAACTATTTATATTGTGATTGAAAGTCCTTACCTCGTTCTTTCCAACGATGTATAACTGTGGTTGATAGAAGCTTAGGAAAGGAACTTAAAATGGACGGATCTCGGAATTATGTCACGAGGAATATTGTTGATGACTCTGTATTTTTCATATACAGTTGTATTTAACTCTCACATTTTTTCCGCTGCATATACCGTGTATAGCTTAGTTGAAATCCCTTATTATGTTCTTTCCAACGAAGATAACCCTCGCTGATAGAGGCTTAGGAAAGGAACTTAAAATTGACTAATCTAGGAAATATGTCACTGGGAATATTGTTGATGATACTGTATTTTTCATATACAATTACATTTAACTTTCACATTTGTTTTGCTGCATAAACCGTTTATAGCTTAATTGAAAGCTCTTAGCTTGCTCTCTCCAACGATGTAAAACTCAGGTTTAAAGAGGTTTAGGAAACGAACTTAAAATTGACTCATCTAGGAAATATGACACTGGAAATATTGTTGATGATTTTGTATTTTTCATGTACAGTAGCATTTATCTTTCACATTTCTTTTGTTGCATAAAACGTTTATAGCTTGATTGAAAGCCCTTAGCTTGTTCTTTCCAACGATGTATAACTGTGGTTGATAAAGGCTTAGGGAAGGAACTTATAATTGACTCACGTAGGAAATATGTCATTGGGAATATTGTTGATGATTTTGTATTTTTCATGTACAGTTGCATTTAACTTTCACAATTCTTTTGCTGCATAAACCGTTTATAGCTTGGTTGAAAGCCCTTAGCTTGTTCTTTCCAACGATGTATAACTCTCCTTGATAGAGGCTTAGGAAAGGAACTTAAAATTGACTCACCAGGGAAATATGTCACTGGGAATATTGTTGATGATTTTGTATTTTTCATATACAGTTGCATTTAACTTTCACATTTCTTTTGCCGACTTACTTAAACGACTTACAGCTTGGTTGAAAGCTCTTAGCTTGTTCTTTCGTACGACGTATAACTTTCATTGCTAGAGGCTTAGGAAAGGAACTTAAAATTGACTCACCTGGGAAATATGTCACTGGGAATATTGTTGATGAATCTGTAATTTTCATATACAGTTGCATTTAACTTTCACATTTCTTTTGTTGCATAAATCTTTTATAGCTTGGTTGAAAGCTCTTAGCTTGTTCTTTCCAACGATGTATAACTGTGGTTGATAGAGGCTTAGGGAAGGAACTTATAATTGACTCATTTAGGAAATATGTCATTGGGAATATTGTTGATGATTTTGTATTTTTCATGTACAGTTGCATTTAACTTTCACATTTCTTTTGCTGCATAAACCGTTTATAGCTTGGTTGAAAGCCCTTAGCTTGTTCTTTCCAACGATGTATAACTCTCATTGATAGAGGCTTAGGAAAGGAATTTAAAATTGACTCATCTAGGAAATAGGTTACTGGCAATATTGTTGATGATTTTGTATTTTTCATATACAGTTGCATTTAACCTTCACATTTCTTTTGTTGCATAAATCATTTATAGCTTGGTCGAAAGCTCCTAGCTTGTTCTTTCTAACGATGTATAACTCTCATTGATAGAGGCTTAGGAAAGGAACTTAAAATTGACTCACCTGGGAAATATGTCACTGGGAATATTGTTGATGAATCTGTAATTTTCATATACAGTTGCATTTAACCTTCACATTTCTTTTGTTGCATAAATCATTTATAGCTTGGTCGAAAGCTCCTAGCTTGTTCTTTCTAACGATGTATAACTCTCATTGATAGAGGCTTAGGGAAGGAACTTATAATTGACACACTTAGGAAATATGTCACTGGCAATATTGTTGATGATTTTGTGTTTTTCATATACAGTTGCATTTAACTTTCACATATCTTTTGTTGCATAAATCATTTATAGCTCGATTGAAATCTCCTGGCTCGTTCTTTCCAACGATGTATAACCCTCATTGTTAGAGGCTTAGGGAAGGAACTTATAATTGACACACTTAGGAAATATGTCACTGGGAATATTGTTGATGATTCTATATTTTTCATATACAGTTGCGTTTAACTTTCACATTTCTTTTGCTGGAAAAACTATTTATATTGTGATTGAAAGTCCTTACCTCGTTCTTTCCAACGATGTATAACTGTGGTTGATAGATGCTTAGGAAAGGAACTTAAAATTGACGGATCTCGGAATTATGTCACGAGGAATATTGTTGATGACTCTGTATTTTTCATATACAGTTGTATTTAACTCTCACATTTTTCCGCTGCATATACCGTGTATAGCTTAGTTGAAATCCCTTATTATATCCTTTCCAACGAAGATAACCCTCGCTGATAGAGGCTTAGGAAAGGAACTTAAAATTGACTAATCTAGGAAATATGTCACTGGGAATATTGTTGATGATACTGTATTTTTCATATACAATTACATTTAACTTTCACATTTGTTTTGCTGCATAAACCGTTTATAGCTTAATTGAAAGCTCTTAGCTTGCTCTCTCCAACGATGTAAAACTCAGGTTTAAAGAGGTTTAGGAAACGAACTTAAAATTGACTCATCTAGGAAATATGACACTGGAAATATTGTTGATGATTTTGTATTTTTCATGTACAGTAGCATTTATCTTTCACATTTCTTTTGTTGCATAAAACGTTTATAGCTTGATTGAAAGCCCTTAGCTTGTTCTTTCCAACGATGTATAACTGTGGTTGATAAAGGCTTAGGGAAGGAACTTATAATTGACTCACGTAGGAAATATGTCATTGGGAATATTGTTGATGATTTTGTATTTTTCATGTACAGTTGCATTTAACTTTCACAATTCTTTTGCTGCATAAACCGTTTATAGCTTGGTTGAAAGCCCTTAGCTTGTTCTTTCCAACGATGTATAACTCTCCTTGATAGAGGCTTAGGAAAGGAACTTAAAATTGACTCACCAGGGAAATATGTCACTGGGAATATTGTTGATGATTTTGTATTTTTCATATACAGTTGCATTTAACTTTCACATTTCTTTTGCCGACTTACTTAAACGACTTACAGCTTGGTTGAAAGCTCTTAGCTTGTTCTTTCGTACGACGTATAACTTTCATTGCTAGAGGCTTAGGAAAGGAACTTAAAATTGACTCACCTGGGAAATATGTCACTGGGAATATTGTTGATGAATCTGTAATTTTCATATACAGTTGCATTTAACTTTCACATTTCTTTTGTTGCATAAATCTTTTATAGCTTGGTTGAAAGCTCTTAGCTTGTTCTTTCCAACGATGTATAACTGTGGTTGATAGAGGCTTAGGGAAGGAACTTATAATTGACTCATTTAGGAAATATGTCATTGGGAATATTGTTGATGATTTTGTATTTTTCATGTACAGTTGCATTTAACTTTCACATTTCTTTTGTTGCATAAACCATTTATTGATTGGTTGAAAGCCCTTAGCTTGTTCTTTCCAACGATGTATAACTCTCATTGACAGAGGCTTAGGAAAGGAATTTAAAATTGACTCATCTTGGAAATATGTCACTGGCAATATTGTTGATGAATTTGTATTTTTCATATACAGTTGCATTTAACCTTCACATTTCTTTTGTTGCATAAATCATTTATAGCTTGGTCGAAAGCTCCTAGCTTGTTCTTTCTAACGATGTATAACTCTCATTGATAGAGGCTTAGGAAAGGAACTTAAAATTGACTCACCTGGGAAATATGTCACTGGGAATATTGTTGATGAATCTGTAATTTTCATATACAGTTGCATTTAACCTTCACATTTCTTTTGTTGCATAAATCATTTATAGCTTGGTCGAAAGCTCCTAGCTTGTTCTTTCTAACGATGTATAACTCTCATTGATAGAGGCTTAGGGAAGGAACTTATAATTGACACACTTAGGAAATATGTCACTGGCAATATTGTTGATGATTTTGTGTTTTTCATATACAGTTGCATTTAACTTTCACATATCTTTTGTTGCATAAATCATTTATAGCTCGATTGAAATCTCCTGGCTCGTTCTTTCCAACGATGTATAACCCTCATTGTTAGAGGCTTAGGGAAGGAACTTATAATTGACACACTTAGGAAATATGTCACTGGGAATATTGTTGATGATTCTATATTTTTCATATACAGTTGCGTTTAACTTTCACATTTCTTTTGCTGGAAAAACTATTTATATTGTGATTGAAAGTCCTTACCTCGTTCTTTCCAACGATGTATAACTGTGGTTGATAGATGCTTAGGAAAGGAACTTAAAATTGACGGATCTCGGAATTATGTCACGAGGAATATTGTTGATGACTCTGTATTTTTCATATACAGTTGTATTTAACTCTCACATTTTTCCGCTGCATATACCGTGTATAGCTTAGTTGAAATCCCTTATTATATCCTTTCCAACGAAGATAACCCTCGCTGATAGAGGCTTAGGAAAGGAACTTAAAATTGACTAATCTAGGAAATATGTCACTGGGAATATTGTTGATGATACTGTATTTTTCATATACAATTACATTTAACTTTCACATTTGTTTTGCTGCATAAACCGTTTATAGCTTAATTGAAAGCTCTTAGCTTGCTCTCTCCAACGATGTAAAACTCAGGTTTAAAGAGGTTTAGGAAACGAACTTAAAATTGACTCATCTAGGAAATATGACACTGGAAATATTGTTGATGATTTTGTATTTTTCATGTACAGTAGCATTTATCTTTCACATTTCTTTTGTTGCATAAAACGTTTATAGCTTGATTGAAAGCCCTTAGCTTGTTCTTTCCAACGATGTATAACTGTGGTTGATAAAGGCTTAGGGAAGGAACTTATAATTGACTCACGTAGGAAATATGTCATTGGGAATATTGTTGATGATTTTGTATTTTTCATGTACAGTTGCATTTAACTTTCACATTTCTTTTGCTGCATAAACCGTTTATAGCTTGGTTGAAAGCCCTTAGCTTGTTCTTTCCAACGATGTATAACTCTCCTTGATAGAGGCTTAGGAAAGGAACTTAAAATTGACTCACCAGGGAAATATGTCACTGGGAATATTGTTGATGATTTTGTATTTTTCATATACAGTTGCATTTAACTTTCACATTTCTTTTGTGGCATAAATCTTTTATAGCTTGGTTGAAAGCTCTTAGCTTGTTCTTTCCAACGATGTATAACTGTGGTTGATAGAGGCTTAGGGAAGGAACTTATAATTGACTCATTTAGGAAATATGTCATTGGGAATATTGTTGATGATTTTGTATTTTTCATGTACAGTTGCATTTAACTTTCACATTTCTTTTGCTGCATAAACCGTTTATAGCTTGGTTGAAAGCCCTTAGCTTGTTCTTTCCAACGATGTATAACTCTCATTGATAGAGGCTTAGGAAAGGAACTTAAAATTGACTCATCTAGGAAATAGGTTACTGGCAATATTGTTGATGATTTTGTATTTTTCATATACAGTTGCATTTAGCCTTCACATTTCTTTTGTTGCATAAATCATTTATAGCTTGGTCGAAAGCTCCTAGCTTGTTCTTTCTAACGATGTATAACTCTCATTGATAGAGGCTTAGGAAAGGAACTTAAAATTGACTCACCTGGGAAATATGTCACTGGGAATATTGTTGATGAATCTGTAATTTTCATATACAGTTGCATTTAACCTTCACATTTCTTTTGTTGCATAAATCATTTATAGCTCGATTGAAATCTCCTGGCTCGTTCTTTCCAACGATGTATAACCCTCATTGTTAGAGGCTTAGGGAAGGAACTTATAATTGACACACTTTGGAAATATGTCACAGGGAATATTGTTGATGATTCTATATTTTTCATATACAGTTGCGTTTAACTTTCACATTTCTTTTGCTGGAAAAACTATTTATATTGTGATTGAAAGTCCTTACCTCGTTCTTTCCAACGATGTATAACTGTGGTTGATAGAAGCTTAGGAAAGGAACTTAAAATTGACGGATCTCGGAATTATGTCACGAGGAATATTGTTGATGACTCTGTATTTTTCATATACAGTTGTATTTAACTCTCACATTTTTTCCGCTGCATATACCGTGTATAGCTTAGTTGAAATCCCTTATTATGTTCTTTCCAACGAAGATAACCCTCGCTGATAGAGGCTTAGGAAAGGAACTTAAAATTGACTAATCTAGGAAATATGTCACTGGGAATATTGTTGATGATACTGTATTTTTCATATACAATTACATTTAACTTTCACATTTGTTTTGCTGCATAAACCGTTTATAGCTTAATTGAAAGCTCTTAGCTTGTTCTCTCCAACGATGTAAAACTCAGGTTTAAAGAGGTTTAGGAAACGAACTTAAAATTGACTCATCTAGGAAATATGACACTGGAAATATTGTTGATGATTTTGTATTTTTCATGTACAGTAGCATTTATCTTTCACATTTCTTTTGTTGCATAAAACGTTTATAGCTTGATTGAAAGCCCTTAGCTTGTTCTTTCCAACGATGTATAACTGTGGTTGATAGAGGCTTAGGGAAGGAACTTATAATTGACTCATTTAGGAAATATGTCATTGGGAATATTGTTGATGATTTTGTATTTTTCATGTACAGTTGCATTTAACTTTCACATTTCTTTTGCTGCATAAACCGTTTATAGCTTGGTTGAAAGCCCTTAGCTTGTTCTTTCCAACGATGTATAACTCTCATTGATAGAGGCTTAGCAAAGGAACTTAAAATTGACTCATCTAGGAAATAGGTTACTGGCAATATTGTTGATGATTTTGTATTTTTCATATACAGTTGCATTTAACCTTCACATTTCTTTTGTTGCATAAATCATTTATAGCTTTGTCGAAAGCTCCTAGCTTGTTCTTTCTAACGATGTATAACTCTCATTGATAGAGGCTTAGGAAAGGAACTTAAAATTGACTCACCTGGGAAATATGTCACTGGGAATATTGTTGATGAATCTGTAATTTTCATATACAGTTGCATTTAACCTTCACATTTCTTTTGTTGTTTATAGCTTGGTCGAAAGCTCCTAGCTTGTTCTTTCTAACGATGTATAACTCTCATTGATAGAGGCTTAGGGAAGGAACTTATAATTGACACACTGAGGAAATATGTCACTGGCAATATTGTTGATGATTTTGTGTTTTTCATATACAGTTGCATTTAACTTTCACATTTCTTTTGTTGCATAAATCATTTATAGCTCGATTGAAATCTCCTGGCTCGTTCTTTCCAACGATGTATAATCCTCATTGTTAGAGGCTTAGGGAAGGAACTTATAATTGACACACTTAGGAAATATGTCACTGGGAATATTGTTGATGATTCTATATTTTTCATATACAGTTGCGTTTAACTTTCACATTTCTTTTGCTGGAAAAACTATTTATATTGTGATTGAAAGTCCTTACCTCGTTCTTTCCAACGATGTATAACTGTGGTTGATAGAAGCTTAGGAAAGGAACTTAAAATGGACGGATCTCGGAATTATGTCACGAGGAATATTGTTGATGACTCTGTATTTTTCATATACAGTTGTATTTAACTCTCACATTTTTTCCGCTGCATATACCGTGTATAGCTTAGTTGAAATCCCTTATTATGTTCTTTCCAACGAAGATAACCCTCGCTGATAGAGGCTTAGGAAAGGAACTTAAAATTGACTAATCTAGGAAATATGTCACTGGGAATATTGTTGATGATACTGTATTTTTCATATACAATTACATTTAACTTTCACATTTGTTTTGCTGCATAAACCGTTTATAGCTTAATTGAAAGCTCTTAGCTTGCTCTCTCCAACGATGTAAAACTCAGGTTTAAAGAGGTTTAGGAAACGAACTTAAAATTGACTCATCTAGGAAATATGACACTGGAAATATTGTTGATGATTTTGTATTTTTCATGTACAGTAGCATTTATCTTTCACATTTCTTTTGTTGCATAAAACGTTTATAGCTTGATTGAAAGCCCTTAGCTTGTTCTTTCCAACGATGTATAACTGTGGTTGATAAAGGCTTAGGGAAGGAACTTATAATTGACTCACGTAGGAAATATGTCATTGGGAATATTGTTGATGATTTTGTATTTTTCATGTACAGTTGCATTTAACTTTCACAATTCTTTTGCTGCATAAACCGTTTATAGCTTGGTTGAAAGCCCTTAGCTTGTTCTTTCCAACGATGTATAACTCTCCTTGATAGAGGCTTAGGAAAGGAACTTAAAATTGACTCACCAGGGAAATATGTCACTGGGAATATTGTTGATGATTTTGTATTTTTCATATACAGTTGCATTTAACTTTCACATTTCTTTTGCCGACTTACTTAAACGACTTACAGCTTGGTTGAAAGCTCTTAGCTTGTTCTTTCGTACGACGTATAACTTTCATTGCTAGAGGCTTAGGAAAGGAACTTAAAATTGACTCACCTGGGAAATATGTCACTGGGAATATTGTTGATGAATCTGTAATTTTCATATACAGTTGCATTTAACTTTCACATTTCTTTTGTTGCATAAATCTTTTATAGCTTGGTTGAAAGCTCTTAGCTTGTTCTTTCCAACGATGTATAACTGTGGTTGATAGAGGCTTAGGGAAGGAACTTATAATTGACTCATTTAGGAAATATGTCATTGGGAATATTGTTGATGATTTTGTATTTTTCATGTACAGTTGCATTTAACTTTCACATTTCTTTTGTTGCATAAACCATTTATTGATTGGTTGAAAGCCCTTAGCTTGTTCTTTCCAACGATGTATAACTCTCATTGACAGAGGCTTAGGAAAGGAATTTAAAATTGACTCATCTTGGAAATATGTCACTGACAATATTGTTGATGAATTTGTATTTTTCATATACAGTTGCATTTAACCTTCACATTTCTTTTGTTGCATAAATCATTTATAGCTTGGTCGAAAGCTCCTAGCTTGTTCTTTCTAACGATGTATAACTCTCATTGATAGAGGCTTAGGAAAGGAACTTAAAATTGACTCACCTGGGAAATATGTCACTGGGAATATTGTTGATGAATCTGTAATTTTCATATACAGTTGCATTTAACCTTCACATTTCTTTTGTTGCATAAATCATTTATAGCTTGGTCGAAAGCTCCTAGCTTGTTCTTTCTAACGATGTATAACTCTCATTGATAGAGGCTTAGGGAAGGAACTTATAATTGACACACTTAGGAAATATGTCACTGGCAATATTGTTGATGATTTTGTGTTTTTCATATACAGTTGCATTTAACTTTCACATATCTTTTGTTGCATAAATCATTTATAGCTCGATTGAAATCTCCTGGCTCGTTCTTTCCAACGATGTATAACCCTCATTGTTAGAGGCTTAGGGAAGGAACTTATAATTGACACACTTAGGAAATATGTCACTGGGAATATTGTTGATGATTCTATATTTTTCATATACAGTTGCGTTTAACTTTCACATTTCTTTTGCTGGAAAAACTATTTATATTGTGATTGAAAGTCCTTACCTCGTTCTTTCCAACGATGTATAACTGTGGTTGATAGATGCTTAGGAAAGGAACTTAAAATTGACGGATCTCGGAATTATGTCACGAGGAATATTGTTGATGACTCTGTATTTTTCATATACAGTTGTATTTAACTCTCACATTTTTCCGCTGCATATACCGTGTATAGCTTAGTTGAAATCCCTTATTATATCCTTTCCAACGAAGATAACCCTCGCTGATAGAGGCTTAGGAAAGGAACTTAAAATTGACTAATCTAGGAAATATGTCACTGGGAATATTGTTGATGATACTGTATTTTTCATATACAATTACATTTAACTTTCACATTTGTTTTGCTGCATAAACCGTTTATAGCTTAATTGAAAGCTCTTAGCTTGCTCTCTCCAACGATGTAAAACTCAGGTTTAAAGAGGTTTAGGAAACGAACTTAAAATTGACTCATCTAGGAAATATGACACTGGAAATATTGTTGATGATTTTGTATTTTTCATGTACAGTAGCATTTATCTTTCACATTTCTTTTGTTGCATAAAACGTTTATAGCTTGATTGAAAGCCCTTAGCTTGTTCTTTCCAACGATGTATAACTGTGGTTGATAAAGGCTTAGGGAAGGAACTTATAATTGACTCACGTAGGAAATATGTCATTGGGAATATTGTTGATGATTTTGTATTTTTCATGTACAGTTGCATTTAACTTTCACAATTCTTTTGCTGCATAAACCGTTTATAGCTTGGTTGAAAGCCCTTAGCTTGTTCTTTCCAACGATGTATAACTCTCCTTGATAGAGGCTTAGGAAAGGAACTTAAAATTGACTCACCAGGGAAATATGTCACTGGGAATATTGTTGATGATTTTGTATTTTTCATATACAGTTGCATTTAACTTTCACATTTCTTTTGCCGACTTACTTAAACGACTTACAGCTTGGTTGAAAGCTCTTAGCTTGTTCTTTCGTACGACGTATAACTTTCATTGCTAGAGGCTTAGGAAAGGAACTTAAAATTGACTCACCTGGGAAATATGTCACTGGGAATATTGTTGATGAATCTGTAATTTTCATATACAGTTGCATTTAACTTTCACATTTCTTTTGTTGCATAAATCTTTTATAGCTTGGTTGAAAGCTCTTAGCTTGTTCTTTCCAACGATGTATAACTGTGGTTGATAGAGGCTTAGGGAAGGAACTTATAATTGACTCATTTAGGAAATATGTCATTGGGAATATTGTTGATGATTTTGTATTTTTCATGTACAGTTGCATTTAACTTTCACATTTCTTTTGCTGCATAAACCGTTTATAGCTTGGTTGAAAGCCCTTAGCTTGTTCTTTCCAACGATGTATAACTCTCATTGATAGAGGCTTAGGAAAGGAATTTAAAATTGACTCATCTAGGAAATATGTTACTGGCAATATTGTTGATGATTTTGTATTTTTCATATACAGTTGCATTTAACCTTCACATTTCTTTTGTTGCATAAATCATTTATAGCTTGGTCGAAAGCTCCTAGCTTGTTCTTTCTAACGATGTATAACTCTCATTGATAGAGGCTTAGGAAAGGAACTTAAAATTGACTCACCTGGGAAATATGTCACTGGGAATATTGTTGATGAATCTGTAATTTTCATATACAGTTGCATTTAACCTTCACATTTCTTTTGTTGCATAAATCATTTATAGCTTGGTCGAAAGCTCCTAGCTTGTTCTTTCTAACGATGTATAACTCTCATTGATAGAGGCTTAGGGAAGGAACTTATAATTGACACACTTAGGAAATATGTCACTGGCAATATTGTTGATGATTTTGTGTTTTTCATATACAGTTGCATTTAACTTTCACATATCTTTTGTTGCATAAATCATTTATAGCTCGATTGAAATCTCCTGGCTCGTTCTTTCCAACGATGTATAACCCTCATTGTTAGAGGCTTAGGGAAGGAACTTATAATTGACACACTTAGGAAATATGTCACTGGGAATATTGTTGATGATTCTATATTTTTCATATACAGTTGCGTTTAACTTTCACATTTCTTTTGCTGGAAAAACTATTTATATTGTGATTGAAAGTCCTTACCTCGTTCTTTCCAACGATGTATAACTGTGGTTGATAGATGCTTAGGAAAGGAACTTAAAATTGACGGATCTCGGAATTATGTCACGAGGAATATTGTTGATGACTCTGTATTTTTCATATACAGTTGTATTTAACTCTCACATTTTTCCGCTGCATATACCGTGTATAGCTTAGTTGAAATCCCTTATTATATCCTTTCCAACGAAGATAACCCTCGCTGATAGAGGCTTAGGAAAGGAACTTAAAATTGACTAATCTAGGAAATATGTCACTGGGAATATTGTTGATGATACTGTATTTTTCATATACAATTACATTTAACTTTCACATTTGTTTTGCTGCATAAACCGTTTATAGCTTAATTGAAAGCTCTTAGCTTGCTCTCTCCAACGATGTAAAACTCAGGTTTAAAGAGGTTTAGGAAACGAACTTAAAATTGACTCATCTAGGAAATATGACACTGGAAATATTGTTGATGATTTTGTATTTTTCATGTACAGTAGCATTTATCTTTCACATTTCTTTTGTTGCATAAAACGTTTATAGCTTGATTGAAAGCCCTTAGCTTGTTCTTTCCAACGATGTATAACTGTGGTTGATAAAGGCTTAGGGAAGGAACTTATAATTGACTCACGTAGGAAATATGTCATTGGGAATATTGTTGATGATTTTGTATTTTTCATGTACAGTTGCATTTAACTTTCACATTTCTTTTGCTGCATAAACCGTTTATAGCTTGGTTGAAAGCCCTTAGCTTGTTCTTTCCAACGATGTATAACTCTCCTTGATAGAGGCTTAGGAAAGGAACTTAAAATTGACTCACCAGGGAAATATGTCACTGGGAATATTGTTGATGATTTTGTATTTTTCATATACAGTTGCATTTAACTTTCACATTTCTTTTGTGGCATAAATCTTTTATAGCTTGGTTGAAAGCTCTTAGCTTGTTCTTTCCAACGATGTATAACTGTGGTTGATAGAGGCTTAGGGAAGGAACTTATAATTGACTCATTTAGGAAATATGTCATTGGGAATATTGTTGATGATTTTGTATTTTTCATGTACAGTTGCATTTAACTTTCACATTTCTTTTGTTGCATAAACCATTTATTGATTGGTTGAAAGCCCTTAGCTTGTTCTTTCCAACGATGTATAACTCTCATTGACAGAGGCTTAGGAAAGGAATTTAAAATTGACTCATCTTGGAAATATGTCACTGGCAATATTGTTGATGATTTTGTATTTTTCATATACAGTTGCATTTAGCCTTCACATTTCTTTTGTTGCATAAATCATTTATAGCTTGGTCGAAAGCTCCTAGCTTGTTCTTTCTAACGATGTATAACTCTCATTGATAGAGGCTTAGGAAAGGAACTTAAAATTGACTCACCTGGGAAATATGTCACTGGGAATATTGTTGATGAATCTGTAATTTTCATATACAGTTGCATTTAACCTTCACATTTCTTTTGTTGCATAAATCATTTATAGCTCGATTGAAATCTCCTGGCTCGTTCTTTCCAACGATGTATAACCCTCATTGTTAGAGGCTTAGGGAAGGAACTTATAATTGACACACTTTGGAAATATGTCACAGGGAATATTGTTGATGATTCTATATTTTTCATATACAGTTGCGTTTAACTTTCACATTTCTTTTGCTGGAAAAACTATTTATATTGTGATTGAAAGTCCTTACCTCGTTCTTTCCAACGATGTATAACTGTGGTTGATAGAAGCTTAGGAAAGGAACTTAAAATTGACGGATCTCGGAATTATGTCACGAGGAATATTGTTGATGACTCTGTATTTTTCATATACAGTTGTATTTAACTCTCACATTTTTTCCGCTGCATATACCGTGTATAGCTTAGTTGAAATCCCTTATTATGTTCTTTCCAACGAAGATAACCCTCGCTGATAGAGGCTTAGGAAAGGAACTTAAAATTGACTAATCTAGGAAATATGTCACTGGGAATATTGTTGATGATACTGTATTTTTCATATACAATTACATTTAACTTTCACATTTGTTTTGCTGCATAAACCGTTTATAGCTTAATTGAAAGCTCTTAGCTTGTTCTCTCCAACGATGTAAAACTCAGGTTTAAAGAGGTTTAGGAAACGAACTTAAAATTGACTCATCTAGGAAATATGACACTGGAAATATTGTTGATGATTTTGTATTTTTCATGTACAGTTGCATTTAACTTTCACATTTCTTTTGCTGCATAAACCGTTTATAGCTTGGTTGAAAGCCCTTAGCTTGTTCTTTCCAACGATGTATAACTCTCCTTGATAGAGGCTTAGGAAAGGAACTTAAAATTGACTCACCAGGGAAATATGTCACTGGGAATATTGTTGATGATTTTGTATTTTTCATGTACAGTTGCATTTAACTTTCACATTTCTTTTGCTGCATAAACCGTTTATAGCTTGGTTGAAAGCCCTTAGCTTGTTCTTTCCAACGATGTATAACTCTCCTTGATAGAGGCTTAGGAAAGGAACTTAAAATTGACTCACCAGGGAAATATGTCACTGGGAATATTGTTGATGATTTTGTATTTTTCATGTACAGTTGCATTTAACTTTCACATTTCTTTTGCTGCATAAACCGTTTATAGCTTGGTTGAAAGCCCTTAGCTTGTTCTTTCCAACGATGTATAACTGTGGTTGATAAAGGCTTAGGGAAGGAACTTATAATTGACTCACGTAGGAAATATGTCATTGGGAATATTGTTGATGATTTTGTATTTTTCATGTACAGTTGCATTTAACTTTCACATTTCTTTTGCTGCATAAACCGTTTATAGCTTGGTTGAAAGCCCTTAGCTTGTTCTTTCCAACGATGTATAACTCTCCTTGATAGAGGCTTAGGAAAGGAACTTAAAATTGACTCAGCAGGGAAATATGTCACTGGGAATATTGTTGATGATTTTGTATTTTTCATATACAGTTGCATTTAACTTTCACATTTCTTTTGCCGACTTACTTAAACGACTTACAGCTTGGTTGAAAGCTCTTAGCTTGTTCTTTCGTACGACGTATAACTCTCATTGCTAGAGGCTTAGGAAAGGAACTTAAAATTGACTCACCTGGGAAATATGTCACTGGGAATATTGTTGATGAATCTGTAATTTTCATATACAGTTGCATTTAACTTTCACATTTCTTTTGTTGCATAAATCTTTTATAGCTTGGTTGAAAGCTCTTAGCTAGTTCTTTCCAGCGATGTATAACTCTCATTGATAGAGGCTTAGGAAAGGAACTTTAAATTGACTCATCTAGGAAATATGTTACTGGGAATATTGTTGATGATTTTGTATTTTTCATATACAGTTGCATTTAACCTTCACATTTCTTTTGTTGCATAAATCATTTATAGCCTGGTCGAAAGCTCCTAGCTTGTTCTTTCTAACGATGTATAACTCTCATTGATAGAGGCTTAGGAAAGGAACTTAAAATTGACTCACCTGGGAAATATGTCACTGGGAATATTGTTGATGAGTCTGTAATTTTCATATACAGTTGCATTTAACTTTCACATTTCTTTTGTTGCATAAATCTTTTATAGCTTGGTTGAAAGCTCTTAGCTAGTTCTTTCCAGCGATGTATAACTCTCATTGATAGAGGCTTAGGAAAGGAACTTAAAATTGACTCATCTAGGAAATATGTTACTGGCAATATTGTTGATGATTTTGTATTTTTCATATACAATTTCATTTAACCTTCACATTTCTTTTGTTGCATAAATCATTTATGGCTCGATTGAAAGCTCCTAGCTCGTTCTTTCCAACGATGTATAACCCTCATTGTTAGAGGCTTAGGGAAGGAACTTATAATTGACACACTTAGGAAATATGTCACTGGGAATATTGTTGATGATTCTGTATTTTTCATATACAGTTGCGTTTAACTTTCACATTTCTTTTGCTGGAAAAACTATTTATATTGTGATTGAAAGACCTTACTTTGTTCTTTCCAACGATGTATAACCCTCGTTGATAAAGGCTTAGGGAAGGAACTTATAATTGACTCACTTAGGAAATATGTCATTGGGAATATTGTTGATGATTTTGTATTTTTCATGTACAGTTGCATTTAACTTTCACATTTCTTTTGTTGCATAAATCATTTATGGCTCGATTGAAAGCTCCTAGCTCGTTCTTTCCAACGATGTATAACACTCCTTGATAGAGGCTTAGGAAAGGAACTTAAAATTGACTCACCTGGGAAATATGTCACTGGGAATATTGTTGATGAAAATGTATTTTTCATATACAGTTGCATTTATCTTTCACATTTCTTTTGCTGCATAAACGACTTACAGCTTGGTTGAAAGCTCTTAGCTTGTTCTTTCGTACGACGTATAACTCTCATTGCTAGAGGCTTAGGAAAGGAACTTAAAATTGACTCATCTAGGAAATATGTCACTGGCAATATTGTTGATGAATCTGTAATTTTCATATACAGTTGCATTTAACTTTCACATTTCTTTCGTTGCATAAATCATTTATAGCTTGGTTTAAAGCTCCTAGCTTGTTCTTTCCAACGATGTATAACTCTCCTTGATAGAGGCTTAGGAAAGGAACTTAAAATTTACTCACCTGGGAAATATGTCACTGGGAATATTGTTGATGAAAATGTATTTTTCATATACAGTTGCATTTAACTTTCACATTTCTTTTGCTGCATAAACGACTTACAGCTTGGTTGAAAGCTCTTAGCTTGTTCTTTCACACGACGTATAACTCTCATTGCTAGAGGCTTAGGAAAGGAACTTAAAATTGACTCATCTAGGAAATATGTCACTGGCAATATTGTTGATGAATCTGTAATTTTCATATACAGTTGCATTTAACTTTCACACTTCTTTTGTTGCATAAACCGTTTATAGCTTGGTTGAAAGCCCTTAGCTTGTTCTTTCCAACGATGTATAACTCTACTTGATAGAGGCTTAGGAAAGGAACTTAAAATTGACTCACCAGGGAAATATGTCACTGGGAATATTGTTGATGATTTTGTATTTTTCATGTACAGTTGCATTTAACTTTCACATTTCTTTTGCTGCATAAACCGTTTATAGCTTGGTTGAAAGCCCTTAGCTTGTTCTTTCCAACGATGTATAACTGTGGTTGATAAAGGCTTAGGGAAGGAACTTATAATTGACTCACGTAGGAAATATGTCATTGGGAATATTGTTGATGATTTTGTATTTTTCATGTACAGTTGCATTTAACTTTCACATTTCTTTTGCTGCATAAACCGTTTATAGCTTGGTTGAAAGCCCTTAGCTTGTTCTTTCCAACGATGTATAACTCTCCTTGATAGAGGCTTAGGAAAGGAACTTAAAATTGACTCAGCAGGGAAATATGTCACTGGGAATATTGTTGATGATTTTGTATTTTTCATATACAGTTGCATTTAACTTTCACATTTCTTTTGCCGACTTACTTAAATGACTTACAGCTTGGTTGAAAGCTCTTAGCTTGTTCTTTCGTACGACGTATAACTCTCATTGCTAGAGGCTTAGGAAAGGAACTTAAAATTGACTCACCTGGGAAATATGTCACTGGGAATATTGTTGATGAATCTGTAATTTTCATATACAGTTGCATTTAACTTTCACATTTCTTTTGTTGCATAAATCTTTTATAGCTTGGTTGAAAGCTCTTAGCTAGTTCTTTCCAGCGATGTATAACTCTCATTGATAGAGGCTTAGGAAAGGAACTTTAAATTGACTCATCTAGGAAATATGTTACTGGGAATATTGTTGATGATTTTGTATTTTTCATATACAGTTGCATTTAACCTTCACATTTCTTTTGTTGCATAAATCATTTATAGCCTGGTCGAAAGCTCCTAGCTTGTTCTTTCTAACGATGTATAACTCTCATTGATAGAGGCTTAGGAAAGGAACTTAAAATTGACTCACCTGGGAAATATGTCACTGGGAATATTGTTGATGAGTCTGTAATTTTCATATACAGTTGCATTTAACTTTCACATTTCTTTTGTTGCATAAATCTTTTATAGCTTGGTTGAAAGCTCTTAGCTAGTTCTTTCCAGCGATGTATAACTCTCATTGATAGAGGCTTAGGAAAGGAACTTAAAATTGACTCATCTAGGAAATATGTTACTGGCAATATTGTTGATGATTTTGTATTTTTCATATACAATTTCATTTAACCTTCACATTTCTTTTGTTGCATAAATCATTTATGGCTCGATTGAAAGCTCCTAGCTCGTTCTTTCCAACGATGTATAACCCTCATTGTTAGAGGCTTAGGGAAGGAACTTATAATTGACACACTTAGGAAATATGTCACTGGGAATATTGTTGATGATTCTGTATTTTTCATATACAGTTGCGTTTAACTTTCACATTTCTTTTGCTGGAAAAACTATTTATATTGTGATTGAAAGACCTTACTTTGTTCTTTCCAACGATGTATAACCCTCGTTGATAAAGGCTTAGGGAAGGAACTTATAATTGACTCACTTAGGAAATATGTCATTGGGAATATTGTTGATGATTTTGTATTTTTCATGTACAGTTGCATTTAACTTTCACATTTCTTTTGTTGCATAAATCATTTATGGCTCGATTGAAAGCTCCTAGCTCGTTCTTTCCAACGATGTATAACACTCCTTGATAGAGGCTTAGGAAAGGAACTTAAAATTGACTCACCTGGGAAATATGTCACTGGGAATATTGTTGATGAAAATGTATTTTTCATATACAGTTGCATTTATCTTTCACATTTCTTTTGCTGCATAAACGACTTACAGCTTGGTTGAAAGCTCTTAGCTTGTTCTTTCGTACGACGTATAACTCTCATTGCTAGAGGCTTAGGAAAGGAACTTAAAATTGACTCATCTAGGAAATATGTCACTGGCAATATTGTTGATGAATCTGTAATTTTCATATACAGTTGCATTTAACTTTCACATTTCTTTCGTTGCATAAATCATTTATAGCTTGGTTTAAAGCTCCTAGCTTGTTCTTTCCAACGATGTATAACTCTCCTTGATAGAGGCTTAGGAAAGGAACTTAAAATTTACTCACCTGGGAAATATGTCACTGGGAATATTGTTGATGAAAATGTATTTTTCATATACAGTTGCATTTAACTTTCACATTTCTTTTGCTGCATAAACGACTTACAGCTTGGTTGAAAGCTCTTAGCTTGTTCTTTCACACGACGTATAACTCTCATTGCTAGAGGCTTAGGAAAGGAACTTAAAATTGACTCATCTAGGAAATATGTCACTGGCAATATTGTTGATGAATCTGTAATTTTCATATACAGTTGCATTTAACTTTCACATTTCTTTTGTTGCATAAACCGTTTATAGCTTGGTTGAAAGCCCTTAGCTTGTTCTTTCCAACGATGTATAACTCTACTTGATAGAGGCTTAGGAAAGGAACTTAAAATTGACTCACCAGGGAAATATGTCACTGGGAATATTGTTGATGATTTTGTATTTTTCATGTACAGTTGCATTTAACTTTCACATTTCTTTTGCTGCATAAACCGTTTATAGCTTGGTTGAAAGCCCTTAGCTTGTTCTTTCCAACGATGTATAACTGTGGTTGATAAAGGCTTAGGGAAGGAACTTATAATTGACTCACGTAGGAAATATGTCATTGGGAATATTGTTGATGATTTTGTATTTTTCATGTACAGTTGCATTTAACTTTCACATTTCTTTTGCTGCATAAACCGTTTATAGCTTGGTTGAAAGCCCTTAGCTTGTTCTTTCCAACGATGTATAACTCTCCTTGATAGAGGCTTAGGAAAGGAACTTAAAATTGACTCAGCAGGGAAATATGTCACTGGGAATATTGTTGATGATTTTGTATTTTTCATATACAGTTGCATTTAACTTTCACATTTCTTTTGCCGACTTACTTAAACGACTTACAGCTTGGTTGAAAGCTCTTAGCTTGTTCTTTCGTACGACGTATAACTCTCATTGCTAGAGGCTTAGGAAAGGAACTTAAAATTGACTCACCTGGGAAATATGTCACTGGGAATATTGTTGATGAATCTGTAATTTTCATATACAGTTGCATTTACCTTTCACATTTCTTTTGTTGCATAAATCTTTTATAGCTTGGTTGAAAGCTCTTAGCTAGTTCTTTCCAGCGATGTATAACTCTCATTGATAGAGGCTTAGGAAAGGAACTTTAAATTGACTCATCTAGGAAATATGTTACTGGGAATATTGTTGATGATTTTGTATTTTTCATATACAGTTGCATTTAACCTTCACATTTCTTTTGTTGCATAAATCATTTATAGCCTGGTCGAAAGCTCCTAGCTTGTTCTTTCTAACGATGTATAACTCTCATTGATAGAGGCTTAGGAAAGGAACTTAAAATTGACTCACCTGGGAAATATGTCACTGGGAATATTGTTGATGAGTCTGTAATTTTCATATACAGTTGCATTTAACTTTCACATTTCTTTTGTTGCATAAATCTTTTATAGCTTGGTTGAAAGCTCTTAGCTAGTTCTTTCCAGCGATGTATAACTCTCATTGATAGAGGCTTAGGAAAGGAACTTAAAATTGACTCATCTAGGAAATATGTTACTGGCAATATTGTTGATGATTTTGTATTTTTCATATACAATTTCATTTAACCTTCACATTTCTTTTGTTGCATAAATCATTTATGGCTCGATTGAAAGCTCCTAGCTCGTTCTTTCCAACGATGTATAACCCTCATTGTTAGAGGCTTAGGGAAGGAACTTATAATTGACACACTTAGGAAATATGTCACTGGGAATATTGTTGATGATTCTGTATTTTTCATATACAGTTGCGTTTAACTTTCACATTTCTTTTGCTGGAAAAACTATTTATATTGTGATTGAAAGACCTTACTTTGTTCTTTCCAACGATGTATAACCCTCGTTGATAAAGGCTTAGGGAAGGAACTTATAATTGACTCACTTAGGAAATATGTCATTGGGAATATTGTTGATGATTTTGTATTTTTCATGTACAGTTGCATTTAACTTTCACATTTCTTTTGTTGCATAAATCATTTATGGCTCGATTGAAAGCTCCTAGCTCGTTCTTTCCAACGATGTATAACACTCCTTGATAGAGGCTTAGGAAAGGAACTTAAAATTGACTCACCTGGGAAATATGTCACTGGGAATATTGTTGATGAAAATGTATTTTTCATATACAGTTGCATTTATCTTTCACATTTCTTTTGCTGCATAAACGACTTACAGCTTGGTTGAAAGCTCTTAGCTTGTTCTTTCGTACGACGTATAACTCTCATTGCTAGAGGCTTAGGAAAGGAACTTAAAATTGACTCATCTAGGAAATATGTCACTGGCAATATTGTTGATGAATCTGTAATTTTCATATACAGTTGCATTTAACTTTCACATTTCTTTCGTTGCATAAATCATTTATAGCTTGGTTTAAAGCTCCTAGCTTGTTCTTTCCAACGATGTATAACTCTCCTTGATAGAGGCTTAGGAAAGGAACTTAAAATTTACTCACCTGGGAAATATGTCACTGGGAATATTGTTGATGAAAATGTATTTTTCATATACAGTTGCATTTAACTTTCACATTTCTTTTGCTGCATAAACGACTTACAGCTTGGTTGAAAGCTCTTAGCTTGTTCTTTCACACGACGTATAACTCTCATTGCTAGAGGCTTAGGAAAGGAACTTAAAATTGACTCATCTAGGAAATATGTCACTGGCAATATTGTTGATGAATCTGTAATTTTCATATACAGTTGCATTTAACTTTCACATTTCTTTTGTTGCATAAACCGTTTATAGCTTGGTTGAAAGCCCTTAGCTTGTTCTTTCCAACGATGTATAACTCTACTTGATAGAGGCTTAGGAAAGGAACTTAAAATTGACTCACCAGGGAAATATGTCACTGGGAATATTGTTGATGAATCTGTAATTTTCATATACAGTTGCATTTAACTTTCACATTTCTTTTGCCGACTTACTTAAACGACTTACAGCTTGGTGGAAAGCTCTTAGCTTGTTCTTTCATACGACGTATAACTCTCATTGCTAGAGGCTTAGGAAAGGAACTTAAAATTGACTCACCTGGGAAATATGTCACTGGGAATATTGTTGATGAATCTGTAATTTTCATATACAGTTGCATTTAACTTTCACATTTCTTTTGTTGCATAAATCTTTTATAGCTTGGTTGAAAGCTCTTAACTAGTTCTTTCCAGCGATGTATAACTCTCATTGATAGAGGCTTAGGAAAGGAACTTAAAATTGACTCATCTAGGAAATATGTTACTGGCAATATTGTTGATGATTTTGTATTTTTCATATTCAGTTGCATTTAACCTTCACATTTCTTTTGTTGCATAAATCATTTATAGCTTGGTCGAAAGCTCCTAGCTTGTTCTTTCTAACGATGTATAACTCTCATTGATAGAGGCTTAGGAAAGGAACTTAAAATTGACTCACCTGGGAAATATGTCACTGGGAATATTGTTGATGAATCTGTAATTTTCATATACAGTTGCATTTAACCTTCACATTTCTTTTGTTGCATAAATCATTTATAGCTTGGTCGAAAGCTCCTAGCTTGTTCTTTCTAACGATGTATAACTCTCATTGATAGAGGCTTAGGGAAGGAACTTATAATTGACACACTTAGGAAATATGTCACCGGCAATATTGTTGATGATTTTGTGTTTTTCATATACAGTTGCATTTAACTTTCACATTTCTTTTGTTGCATAAATCATTTATAGCTCGATTGAAATCTCCTGGCTCGTTCTTTCCAACGATGTATAACCCTCATTGTTAGAGGCTTTGGGAAGGAACTTATAATTGACACACTTAGGAAATATGTCACTGGGAATATTGTTGATGATTCTGTATTTTTCATATACAGTTACGTTTAACTTTCATATTTCTTTTGCTGGAAAAACTATTTATATTGTGATTGAAAGTCCTTACCTTGTTCTTTCCAACGATGTATAACTGTGGTTGATAGAAGCTTAGGAAAGGAACTTAAAATTGACGGATCTCGGAATTATGTCACGAGGAATATTGTTGATGACTCTGTATTTTTCATATACAGTTGTATTTAACTCTCACATTTTTCCGCTGCATATACCGTGTATAGCTTAGTTGAAATCCCTTATTATGTTCTTTCCAACGAAGATAACCCTCGCTGATAGAGGCTTAGGAAAGGAACTTAAAATTGACTAATCTAGGAAATATGTCACTGGGAATATTGTTGATGATACTGTATTTTTCATATACAATTACATTTAACTTTGATTGAAAGCTTTTAGTTTGTTCTTTCCAACGACGTATAACTATTAGTGATAGAAGCTTAGGAAAGGTACTTAAAATTGACTCTTCCAGGAAATATGTCACTGGCAATATTGTTGATGATTTTTTATTTTTCATATACAGTTGCATTTAACTTTCACATTTCTTTTACTGCATAAATCAGTTATAGCTTGATTGAAAGCTCTTAGACTCTTCTTTCGAACGATGTATAACTTTTGTTGATAGAGGCTTAGGGAAGGAACTTAAAATTGACTCATCTAGGAAATATGTTACTGGCAATATTGTTGATGATTTTGTATTTTTCATATACAGTTGCATTTAACTTTCACATTTCTTTTGTTGCATAAATCATTTATAGCTTGGTTGAAAGCTCCTAGCTTGTTCTTTCTAACGATGTATAACTCTCATTGATAGAGGCTTAGGGAAGGAACTTATAATTGACACACTTAGGAAATATGTCACTGGCAATATTGTTGATGATCTTGTGTTTTTCATATACAGTTGCATTTAACTTTCACATTTCTTTTGTTGCATAAAACATTTATAGCTTGATTGAAAGCTCTTAGCTTTTTCTTTCCAACGATGTATAACCCTCATTGTTAGAGGCTTAGGGAAGGAACTTATAATTGACAAACTTAGGAAATATGTCACTGGGAATATTGTTGATGATTCTGTATTTTTCATATACAGTTGCATTTAACTTTCACATTTCTTTTGCTGCAAAAACTATTTATAGTGTGATTGAAAGCCCTTATTTTGTTCTTTCCAACGATGTATAACTGTGGTTGATAGAAGCTTAGGAAAGGAACTTAAAATTGACGGATCTCGGAATTATGTCACGAGGAATATTTTTGATGATTCTGTATTTTTCATATACAGTTGTATTTAACTCTCACATTTTTTCCGCTGCATATACCTTGTATAGCTTAGTTGAAATCCCTTATTTTGTTCTTTCCAACGAAGATAACCCTCGCTGATAGAGGCTTAGGAAAGAAACTTAAAATTGACTAATCTAGGAAATATGTCACTGGGAATATTGTTGATGATTTAGTATTTTTCATATACAGTTGCACCTAACTTTCACATTTCTATTGCTGCATAAACCATTTATAGCTTGATTGAAAGCTCTTAGACTCTTCTTTGTATAACTTTTGTTGATAGAGGCTTAGGGAAGAAAGTTAAAATTGACTCACCTGGGAAATATGTCACTGGGAATATTGTTGATGAAAATGTATTTTTCATATACAGTTGCATTTAACTTTCACATTTGTTTTGCTGCATAAACCGTTTATAGCTTAATTGAAAGCTCTTAGCTTGCTCTCTCCAACGATGTAAAACTCAGGTTTAAAGAGGTTTAGGAAACGAACTTAAAATTGACTCATCTAGGAAATATGACACTGGGAATATTGTAGATGATTTTGTATTTTTCATGTACAGTTGCATTTATCTTTCACATTTCTTTTGTTGCATAAAACGTTTATAGCTTAATTGAAAGCCCTTAGCTTGTTCTTTCCAACGATGTATAACACTCCTTGATAGACGCTTAGGAAAGGAACTTAAAATTGACTCACATGGGAAATATGTCACTGGGAATATTGTTGATGAAAATGTATTTTTCATATACAGTTGCATTTAACTTTCACATTTCTTTTGCTGCATAAACGACTTACAGCTTGGTTTAAAGCTCTTAGCTTGTTCTTTCACACGACGTATAACTCTCATTGCTAGAGGCTTAGGAAAGGAACTTAAAATTGACTCATCTAGGAAATATGTCACTGGCAATATTGTTGATGAATCTGTAATTTTCATATACAGTTGCATTTAACTTTCACATTTCTTTTGTTGCATAAATCATTTATAGCTTGATTGAAAGCTCTTAGTTTGTTCTTTCCAACGACGTATAACTGTCAGTGATAGAAGCTTAGGAAAGGTACTTAAAATTGACTCTTCCAGGAAATATGTCACTGGCAATATTGTTGATGATTTTTTATTTTTCATATACAGTTGCATTTAACTTTCACATTTCTTTTACTGCATAAATCAGTTATAGCTTGATTGAAAGCTCCTAGCCTTTTCTTTCCAACGGTGTATAACTCTCATTGATAGAGGCGTAGGAAAGGAACTTAAAATTGACTCATCTAGGAAATATGTTACTGGCAACATTGTTGATGATTTTGTATTTTTCATATACAGTTGCATTTAACTTTCACATTTCTTTTGTTGCATAAATCATTTATAGTTTGGTTGAAAGCTCCTAGCTTGTTCTTTCTAACGATGTATAACTCTAATTGATAGAGGCTTAGGGAAGGAACTTATAATTGACACACTTAGGAAATATGTCACTGGCAATATTGTTGATGATTTTGTTTTTTCATATACAGTTGCATTTAACTTTCACATTTCTTTTGTTGCATAAATCATTTATAGCTTGATTGAAAGCTCTTAGCTTTTTCTTTCCAACGATGTATAACCCTCATTGTTAGTGGCTTAGGGAAGGAACTTATAATTGACAAACTTAGGAAATATGTCACTGGGAATATTGTTGATGATTCTGTATTTTTCATATACAGTTGCATTTAACTTTCACATTTCTTTTGCTGCAAAAACTATTTATAGTGTGATTGAAAGCCCTTATTTTGTTCTTTCCAACGATGTATAACTGTGGTTGATAGCAGCTTAGGAAAGGAACTTAAAATTGACGGATGTCGGAATTATGTCAGGAGGAATATTGTTGATGACTCTGTATTTTTCATTAACAGTTGTATTTAACTCTCACATTTTTTCCGCTTCATATACCGTGTATAGCTTAGTTGAAATCCCTTATTTTGTTCTTTCCAACGAAGATAACCCTCGCTGATAGAGGCTTAGGAAAGAAACTTAAAATTGACTAATCTAGGAAATATGTCACTGGGAATATTGTTGATGATTTAGTATTTTTCATATACAGTTGCACCTAACTTTCACATTTCTATTGTTGCATAAACCATTTATAGTTTGATTGAAAGCTCTTAGACTCTTCTTTCGAACGATGTATAAGTTTCGTTGATAGAGGCTTAGGGAAGGAAGTTAAAATTGATTCACCTGGGAAATATGTCACTGGGAATATTGTTGATGAAAATGTATTTTTCATATACAGTTGCATTTAACTTTCACATTTGTTTTGCTGCATAAACCGTTTATAGCTTAATTGAAAGCTCTTAGCTTGCTTTCTCCAACGATGTAAAACTCAGGTTTAAAGAGGTTTAGGAAACGAACTTAAAATTGACTCATCTAGGAAATATGACACTGGGAATATTGTTGATGATTTTGTATTTTTCATGTACAGTTGCATTTATCTTTCACATTTCTTTTGTTGCATAAAACGTTTATAGCTTGATTGAAAGCCCTTAGCTTGTTCTTTCCAACGATGTATAACCCTCGTTGATAAAGGCTTAGGGAAGGAACTTATAATTGACTCACTTAGGAAATATGTCACTGGGAATATTGTTGATGATTTTGTATTTTTCATGTACAGTTGCATTTAACTTTCACATTTCTTTTGCTGGAAAAACTATTTATATTGTGATTGAAAGCCCTTACTTTGTTCTTTCCAACGATGTATAACTGTGGTTGATAGAAGCTTAGGAAAGGAACTTAAAATTGACGGATCTCGGAATTATGTCACGAGGAATATTGTTGATGACTCTGTATTTTTCATATACAGTTGTATTTAACTCTCACATTTTTTCCGCTGCATATACCGTGTATAGCTTAGTTGAAATCCCTTATTTTGTTCTTTCCAACGAAGATAACCCTCGCTGATAGAGGCTTAGGAAAGAAACTTAAAATTGACTAATCTAGGAAATATGTCACTGGGAATATTGTTGATGATTTAGTATTTTTCATATACAGTTGCACCTAACTTTCACATTTCTATTCTTGCATAAACCATTTGTAGCTTGATTGAAAGCTCTTAGACTCTTCTTTCGAGCGATGTATAACTTTCTTTGATATAGGCTTAGGGAGGGAAGTTATAATTGACTGACTTAGGAAATATGTCACTGGCAACATTGTTGATGATACTGTATTTTTCATATACAATTACATTTAACTTTGATTGAAAGCTTTTAGTTTGTTCTTTCCAACGACGTATAACTATTAGTGATAGAAGCTTAGGAAAGGTACTTAAAATTGACTCTTCCAGGAAATATGTCACTGGCAATATTGTTGATGATTTTTTATTTTTCATATACAGTTGCATTTAACTTTCACATTTCTTTTACTGCATAAATCAGTTATAGCTTGATTGAAAGCTCTTAGACTCTTCTTTCGAACGATGTATAACTTTTGTTGATAGAGGCTTAGGGAAGGAACTTAAAATTGACTCATCTAGGAAATATGTTACTGGCAATATTGTTGATGATTTTGTATTTTTCATATACAGTTGCATTTAACTTTCACATTTCTTTTGTTGCATAAATCATTTATAGCTTGGTTGAAAGCTCCTAGCTTGTTCTTTCTAACGATGTATAACTCTCATTGATAGAGGCTTAGGGAAGGAACTTATAATTGACACACTTAGGAAATATGTCACTGGCAATATTGTTGATGATCTTGTGTTTTTCATATACAGTTGCATTTAACTTTCACATTTCTTTTGTTGCATAAAACATTTATAGCTTGATTGAAAGCTCTTAGCTTTTTCTTTCCAACGATGTATAACCCTCATTGTTAGAGGCTTAGGGAAGGAACTTATAATTGACAAACTTAGGAAATATGTCACTGGGAATATTGTTGATGATTCTGTATTTTTCATATACAGTTGCATTTAACTTTCACATTTCTTTTGCTGCAAAAACTATTTATAGTGTGATTGAAAGCCCTTATTTTGTTCTTTCCAACGATGTATAACTGTGGTTGATAGAAGCTTAGGAAAGGAACTTAAAATTGACGGATCTCGGAATTATGTCACGAGGAATATTTTTGATGATTCTGTATTTTTCATATACAGTTGTATTTAACTCTCACATTTTTTCCGCTGCATATACCTTGTATAGCTTAGTTGAAATCCCTTATTTTGTTCTTTCCAACGAAGATAACCCTCGCTGATAGAGGCTTAGGAAAGAAACTTAAAATTGACTAATCTAGGAAATATGTCACTGGGAATATTGTTGATGATTTAGTATTTTTCATATACAGTTGCACCTAACTTTCACATTTCTATTGCTGCATAAACCATTTATAGCTTGATTGAAAGCTCTTAGACTCTTCTTTGTATAACTTTTGTTGATAGAGGCTTAGGGAAGAAAGTTAAAATTGACTCACCTGGGAAATATGTCACTGGGAATATTGTTGATGAAAATGTATTTTTCATATACAGTTGCATTTAACTTTCACATTTGTTTTGCTGCATAAACCGTTTATAGCTTAATTGAAAGCTCTTAGCTTGCTCTCTCCAACGATGTAAAACTCAGGTTTAAAGAGGTTTAGGAAACGAACTTAAAATTGACTCATCTAGGAAATATGACACTGGGAATATTGTAGATGATTTTGTATTTTTCATGTACAGTTGCATTTATCTTTCACATTTCTTTTGTTGCATAAAACGTTTATAGCTTAATTGAAAGCCCTTAGCTTGTTCTTTCCAACGATGTATAACACTCCTTGATAGACGCTTAGGAAAGGAACTTAAAATTGACTCACATGGGAAATATGTCACTGGGAATATTGTTGATGAAAATGTATTTTTCATATACAGTTGCATTTAACTTTCACATTTCTTTTGCTGCATAAACGACTTACAGCTTGGTTTAAAGCTCTTAGCTTGTTCTTTCACACGACGTATAACTCTCATTGCTAGAGGCTTAGGAAAGGAACTTAAAATTGACTCATCTAGGAAATATGTCACTGGCAATATTGTTGATGAATCTGTAATTTTCATATACAGTTGCATTTAACTTTCACATTTCTTTTGTTGCATAAATCATTTATAGCTTGATTGAAAGCTCTTAGTTTGTTCTTTCCAACGACGTATAACTGTCAGTGATAGAAGCTTAGGAAAGGTACTTAAAATTGACTCTTCCAGGAAATATGTCACTGGCAATATTGTTGATGATTTTTTATTTTTCATATACAGTTGCATTTAACTTTCACATTTCTTTTACTGCATAAATCAGTTATAGCTTGATTGAAAGCTCCTAGCCTTTTCTTTCCAACGGTGTATAACTCTCATTGATAGAGGCGTAGGAAAGGAACTTAAAATTGACTCATCTAGGAAATATGTTACTGGCAACATTGTTGATGATTTTGTATTTTTCATATACAGTTGCATTTAACTTTCACATTTCTTTTGTTGCATAAATCATTTATAGTTTGGTTGAAAGCTCCTAGCTTGTTCTTTCTAACGATGTATAACTCTAATTGATAGAGGCTTAGGGAAGGAACTTATAATTGACACACTTAGGAAATATGTCACTGGCAATATTGTTGATGATTTTGTTTTTTCATATACAGTTGCATTTAACTTTCACATTTCTTTTGTTGCATAAATCATTTATAGCTTGATTGAAAGCTCTTAGCTTTTTCTTTCCAACGATGTATAACCCTCATTGTTAGTGGCTTAGGGAAGGAACTTATAATTGACAAACTTAGGAAATATGTCACTGGGAATATTGTTGATGATTCTGTATTTTTCATATACAGTTGCATTTAACTTTCACATTTCTTTTGCTGCAAAAACTATTTATAGTGTGATTGAAAGCCCTTATTTTGTTCTTTCCAACGATGTATAACTGTGGTTGATAGCAGCTTAGGAAAGGAACTTAAAATTGACGGATGTCGGAATTATGTCAGGAGGAATATTGTTGATGACTCTGTATTTTTCATTAACAGTTGTATTTAACTCTCACATTTTTTCCGCTTCATATACCGTGTATAGCTTAGTTGAAATCCCTTATTTTGTTCTTTCCAACGAAGATAACCCTCGCTGATAGAGGCTTAGGAAAGAAACTTAAAATTGACTAATCTAGGAAATATGTCACTGGGAATATTGTTGATGATTTAGTATTTTTCATATACAGTTGCACCTAACTTTCACATTTCTATTGTTGCATAAACCATTTATAGTTTGATTGAAAGCTCTTAGACTCTTCTTTCGAACGATGTATAAGTTTCGTTGATAGAGGCTTAGGGAAGGAAGTTAAAATTGATTCACCTGGGAAATATGTCACTGGGAATATTGTTGATGAAAATGTATTTTTCATATACAGTTGCATTTAACTTTCACATTTGTTTTGCTGCATAAACCGTTTATAGCTTAATTGAAAGCTCTTAGCTTGCTTTCTCCAACGATGTAAAACTCAGGTTTAAAGAGGTTTAGGAAACGAACTTAAAATTGACTCATCTAGGAAATATGACACTGGGAATATTGTTGATGATTTTGTATTTTTCATGTACAGTTGCATTTATCTTTCACATTTCTTTTGTTGCATAAAACGTTTATAGCTTGATTGAAAGCCCTTAGCTTGTTCTTTCCAACGATGTATAACCCTCGTTGATAAAGGCTTAGGGAAGGAACTTATAATTGACTCACTTAGGAAATATGTCACTGGGAATATTGTTGATGATTTTGTATTTTTCATGTACAGTTGCATTTAACTTTCACATTTCTTTTGTTGCATAAATCATTTATAGCTTGGTTGAAAGCTCCTAGCTTGTTCTTTCCAACGATGTATAACACTCCTTGATAGAGGCTTAGGAAAGGAACTTAAAATTGACTCACCTGGGAAATATGTCACTGGGAATATTGTTGATGAAAATGTATTTTTCATATACAGTTGCATTTAACTTTCACATTTCTTTTGCTGCATAAACGACTTACAGCTTGGTTGAAAGCTCCTAGCTTGTTCTTTCCAACGATGTATAACACTCCTTGATAGAGGCTTAGGAAAGGAACTTAAAATTGACTCACCTGGGAAATATGTCACTGGGAATATTGTTGATGATTTTGTATTTTTCATGTACAGTTGCATTTAACTTTCACATTTCTTTTGTTGCATAAATCATTTATAGCTTGGTTGAAAGCTCCTACCTTGTTCTTTCCAACGATGTATAACACTCCTTGATAGAGGCTTAGGAAAGGAACTTAAAATTGACTCACCTGGGAAATATGTTACTGGCAATATTGTTGATGATTTTGTATTTTTCATATACAGTTGCATTTAACCTTCACATTTCTTTTGTTGCATAAATCATTTATGGCTCGATTGAAAGCTCCTAGCTCGTTCTTTCCAACGATGTATAACCCTCATTGTTAGAGGCTTAGGGAAGGAACTTATAATTGACACACTTAGGAAATATGTCACTGGGATTATTGTTGATGATTCTGTATTTTTAATATACAGTTGCGTTTAACTTTCACATTTCTTTTGCTGGAAAAACTATTTATATTGTGATTGAAAGACCTTACTTTGTTCTTTCCAACGATGTATAACCCTCGTTGATAAAGGCTTAGGGAAGGAACTTATAATTGACTCACTTAGGAAATATGTCACTGGGAATATTGTTGATGAAAATGTATTTTTCATATACAGTTGCATTTAACTTTCACATTTCTTTTGCTGCATAAACGACTTACAGCTTGGTTGAAAGCTCCTAGCTTGTTCTTTCCAACGATGTATAACACTCCTTGATAGAGGCTTAGGAAAGGAACTTAAAATTGACTCACCTGGGAAATATGTTACTGGCAATATTGTTGATGATTTTGTATTTTTCATATACAGTTGCATTTAACCTTCACATTTCTTTTGTTGCATAAATCATTTATGGCTCGATTGAAAGCTCCTAGCTCGTTCTTTCCAACGATGTATAACCCTCATTGTTAGAGGCTTAGGGAAGGAACTTATAATTGACACACTTAGGAAATATGTCACTGGGATTATTGTTGATGATTCTGTATTTGTAATATACAGTTGCGTTTAACTTTCACATTTCTTTTGCTGGAAAAACTATTTATATTGTGATTGAAAGACCTTACTTTGTTCTTTCCAACGATGTATAACCCTCGTTGATAAAGGCTTAGGGAAGGAACTTATAATTGACTCACTTAGGAAATATGTCACTGGGAATATTGTTGATGAAAATGTATTTTTCATATACAGTTGCATTTAACTTTCACATTTCTTTTGCTGCATAAACGACTTACAGCTTGGTTGAAAGCTCTTAGCTTGTTCTTTCACACGACGTATAACTCTTATTGCTAGAGGCTTAGGAAAGGAACTTAAAATTGACTCACCTGGGAAATATGTCACTGGCAATATTGTTGATGAATCTGTAATTTTCATATACAGTTGCATTTAACTTTCACATTTCTTTTGTTGCATAAATCATTTATAGCTTGGTTGAAAGCTCCTAGCTTGTTCTTTCCAACGATGTATAACACTCCTTGATAGAGGCTTAGGAATGGAACTTAAAATTGACTCACCTGGGAAATATGTCTCTGGGAATATTGTTGATGAAAATGTATTTTTCATATACAGTTGCATTTAACTTTCACATTTCTTTTGCTGCATAAACGACTTACAGCTTGGTTGAAAGCTCTTAGCTTGTTCTTTCGTACGACGTATAACTCTCATTGCTAGAGGCTTAGGAAAGGAACTTAAAATTGACTCATCTAGGAAATATGTCACTGGCAATATTGTTGATGAATCTGTAATTTTCATATACAGTTGCATTTAACTTTCACATTTCTTTCGTTGCATAAATCATTTATAGCTTGGTTTAAAGCTCCTAGCTTGTTCTTTCCAACGATGTATAACTCTCCTTGATAGAGGCTTAGGAAAGGAACTTAAAATTTACTCACCTGGGAAATATGTCACTGGGAATATTGTTGATGAAAATGTATTTTTCATATACAGTTGCATTTAACTTTCACATTTCTTTTGCTGCATAAACGACTTACAGCTTGGTTGAAAGCTCTTAGCTTGTTCTTTCACACGACGTATAACTCTTATTGCTAGAGGCTTAGGAAAGGAACTTAAAATTGACTCATCTAGGAAATATGTCACTGGCAATATTGTTGATGAATCTGTAATTTTCATATACAGTTGCATTTAACTTTCACATTTCTTTTGTTGCATAAACCGTTTATAGCTTGGTTGAAAGCCCTTAGCTTGTTCTTTCCAACGATGTATAACTCTACTTGATAGAGGCTTAGGAAAGGAACTTAAAATTGACTCACCAGGGAAATATGTCACTGGGAATATTGTTGATGAATTTGTAATTTTCATATACAGTTGCGTTTAACTTTCACATTTCTTTTGCTGGAAAAACTATTTATATTGTGATTGAAAGTCCTTACCTTGTTCTTTCCAACGATGTATAACTGTGGTTGATAGAAGCTTAGGAAAGGAACTTAAAATTGACGGATCTCGGAATTATGTCACGAGGAATATTGTTGATGACTCTGTATTTTTCATATACAGTTGTATTTAACTCTCACATTTTTTCCGCTGCATATACCGTGTATAGCTTAGTTGAAATCCCTTATTATGTTCTTTCCAACGAAGATAACCCTCGCTGATAGAGGCTTAGGAAAGGAACTTAAAATTGACTAATCTAGGAAATATGTCACTGGGAATATTGTTGATGATACTGTATTTTTCATATACAATTACATTTAACTTTCACATTTGTTTTGCTGCATAAACCGTTTATAGCTTAATTGAAAGCTCTTAGCTTGCTCTCTCCAACGATGTAAAACTCAGGTTTAAAGAGGTTTAGGAAACGAACTTAAAATTGACTCATCTAGGAAATATGACACTGGAAATATTGTTGATGATTTTGTATTTTTCATGTACAGTTGCATTTATCTTTCACATTTCTTTTGTTGCATAAAACGTTTATAGCTTGATTGAAAGCCCTTAGCTTGTTCTTTCCAACGATGTATAACTGTGGTTGATAAAGGCTTAGGGAATGAACTTATAATTGACTCACTTAGGAAATATGTCATTGGGAATATTGTTGATGATTTTGTATTTTTCATGTACAGTTGCATTTAACTTTCACATTTCTTTTGCTGCATAAACCGTTTATAGCTTGGTTGAAAGCCCTTAGCTTGTTCTTTCCAACGATGTATAACTCTCCTTGATAGAGGCTTAGGAAAGGAACTTAAAATTGACTCACCAGGGAAATATGTCACTGGGAATATTGTTGATGATTTTGTATTTTTCATATACAGTTGCATTTAACTTTCACATTTCTTTTGCCGACTTACTTAAACGACTTACAGCTTGGTTGAAAGCTCTTAGCTTGTTCTTTCGTACGACGTATAACTCTCATTGCTAGAGGCTTAGGAAAGGAACTTAAAATTGACTCACCTGGGAAATATGTCACTGGGAATATTGTTGATGAATCTGTAATTTTCATATACAGTTGCATTTAACTTTCACATTTCTTTTGTTGCATAAATCTTTTATAGGTTGGTTGAAAGCTCTTAGCTAGTTCTTTCCAGCGATGTATAACTCTCATTGATAGAGGCTTAGGAAAGGAACTTAAAATTGACTCATCTAGGAAATATGTTACTGGCAATATTGTTGATGATTTTGTATTTTTCATATACAGTTGCATTTAACCTTCACATTTCTTTTGTTGCATAAATCATTTATAGCTTGGTCGAAAGCTCCTAGCTTGTTCTTTCTAACGATATATAACTCTCATTGATAGAGGCTTAGGAAAGGAACTTAAAATTGACTCACCTGGGAAATATGTCACTGGGAATATTGTTGATGAATCTGTAATTTTCATATACAGTTGCATTTAACTTTCACATTTCTTTTGTTGCATAAATCTTTTATAGCTTGGTTGAAAGCTCTTAGCTAGTTCTTTCCAGCGATGTATAACTCTCATTGATAGAGGCTTAGGAAAGGAACTTAAAATTGACTCATCTAGGAAATATGTTACTGGCAATATTGTTGATGATTTTGTATTTTTCATATACAGTTGCATTTAACCTTCACATTTCTTTTGTTGCATAAATCATTTATGGCTCGATTGAAAGCTCCTAGCTCGTTCTTTCCAACGATGTATAACCCTCATTGTTAGAGGCTTAGGGAAGGAACTTATAATTGACACACTTAGGAAATATGTCACTGGGAATATTGTTGATGATTCTGTATTTTTCATATACAGTTGCGTTTAACTTTCACATTTCTTTTGCTGGAAAAACTATTTATATTGTGATTGAAAGACCTTACTTTGTTCTTTCCAACGATGTATAACCCTCGTTGATAAAGGCTTAGGGAAGGAACTTATAATTGACTCACTTAGGAAATATGTCATTGGGAATATTGTTGATGATTTTGTATTTTTCATGTACAGTTGCATTTAACTTTCACATTTCTTTTGTTGCATAAATCATTTATAGCTTGGTTGAAAGCTCCTAGCTTGTTCTTTCCAACGATGTATAACACTCCTTGATAGAGGCTTAGGAAAGGAACTTAAAATTGACTCACCTGGGAAATATGTCACTGGGAATATTGTTGATGAAAATGTATTTTTCATATACAGTTGCATTTAACTTTCACATTTCTTTTGCTGCATAAACGACTTACAGCTTGGTTGAAAGCTCTTAGCTTGTCCTTTCGTACGACGTATAACTCTCATTGCTAGAGGCTTAGGAAAGGAACTTAAAATTGACTCATCTAGGAAATATGTCACTGGCAATATTGTTGATGAATCTGTAATTTTCATATACAGTTGCATTTAACTTTCACATTTCTTTTGTTGCATAAATCATTTATAGCTTGGTTTAAAGCTCCTAGCTTGTTCGTTCCAACGATGTATAACTCTCCTTGATAGAGGCTTAGGAAAGGAACTTAAAATTTACTCACCTGGGAAATATGTCACTGGGAATATTGTTGATGAAAATGTATTTTTCATATACAGTTGCATTTAACTTTCACATTTCTTTTGCTGCATAAACGACTTACAGCTTGGTTGAAAGCTCTTAGCTTGTTCTTTCACACGACGTATAACTCTCATTGCTAGAGGCTTAGGAAAGGAACTTAAAATTGACTCATCTAGGAAATATGTCACTGGCAATATTGTTGATGAATCTGTAATTTTCATATACAGTTGCATTTAACTTTCACATTTCTTTTGTTGCATAAATCATTTATAGCTTGATTGAAAGCTTTTACTTTGTTCTTTCCAACGACGTATAACTGTCAGTGATAGAAGCTTAGGAAAGGTACTTAAAATTGACTCTTCCAGAAAATATGTCACTGGCAATATTGTTGATGATTTTTTATTTTTCATATACAGTTGCATTTAACTTTCACATTTCTTTTGTTGCATAAATCATTTATAGCTTGGTTGAAAGCTCCTAGCTTGTTCTTTCTAACGATGTATAACTCTAATTGATAGAGGCTTAGGGAAGGAACTTATAATTGACAAACTTAGGAAATATGTCACTGGCAATATTGTTGATGATTTTGTGTTTTTCATATACAGTTGCATTTAACTTTCACATTTCTTTTGTTGCATAAATCATTTATAGCTTGATTGAAAGCTCTTCGCTTTTTCTTTCCAACGATGTATAACCCTCGTTGATAAAGGCTTAGGGAAGGAACTTATAATTGACTCACTTAGGAAATATGTCACTGGGAATATTGTTGATGATTTTGTATTTTTCATATACAGTTGCACCTAACTTTCACATTTCTATTGTTGCATAAACCATTTATAGCTTGATTGAAGGCTCTTAGACCCTTCTTTCGAACGATGTATAACTTTCGTTGATAGAGGCTTAGGGAAGGAAGTTAAAATTGACTCTCCTGGGAAATATGTCACTGGGAATATTGTTGATGAAAATGTATTTTTCATATACAGTTGCATTTAACTTTCACATTTGTTTTGCTGCATAAACCGTTTATAGCTTAATTGAAAGCTCTTAGCTTGCTCTCTCCAACGATGTAAAACTCAGGTTTAAAGAGGTTTAGGAAACGAACTTAAAATTGACTCATCTAGGAAATATGACACTGGGAATATTGTTGATGATTTTGTATTTTTCATGTACAGTTGCATTTATCTTTCACATTTCTTTTGTTGCATAAAACGTTTATAACTTAATTGAGAGCCCTTAGCTTGTTCTTTCCAACGATGTATAACCCTCGTTGATAAAGGCTTAGGGAAGGAACTTATAATTGACTCACTTAGGAAATATGTCACTGGGAATATTGTTGATGATTTTGTATTTTTCATGTACAGTTGCATTTAACTTTCACATTTCTTTTGTTGCATAAATCATTTATAGCTTGGTTTAAAGCTCCTAGCTTGTTCTTTCCAACGATGTATAACTCTCCTTGATAGAGGCTTAGGAAAGGAACTTAAAATTTACTCACCTGGGAAATATGTCACTGGGAATATTGTTGATGAAAATGTATTTTTCATATACAGTTGCATTTAACATTCACATTTCTTTTGCTGCATAAACGACTTACAGCTTGGTTGAAAGCTCTTAGCTTGTTCTTTCACACGACGTATAACTCTCATTGCTAGAGGCTTAGGAAAGGAACTTAAAATTGACTCATCTAGGAAATATGTCACTGGCAATATTGTTGATGAATCTGTAATTTTCATATACAGTTGCATTTAACTTTCACATTTCTTTTGTTGCATAAATCATTTATAGCTTGATTGAAAGCTTTTACTTTGTTCTTTCCAACGACGTATAACTGTCAGTGATAGAAGCTTAGGAATGGTACTTAAAATTGACTCTTCCAGGAAATATGTCACTGGCAATATTGTTGATGATTTTTTATTTTTCATATACAGTTGCATTTAACTTTCACATTTCTTTTGCTGCATAAACGACTTACAGCTTGGTTGAAAGCTCTTAGCTTGTTCTTTCACACGACGTATAACTCTCATTGCTAGAGGCTTAGGAAAGGAACTTAAAATTGACTCATCTAGGAAATATGACACTGGGAATATTGTTGATGATTTTGTATTTTTCATGTACAGTTGCAATTATCTTTCACATTTCTTTTGTTGCATAAAACGTTTATAGCTTAATTGAGAGCCCTTAGCTTGTTCTTTCCAACGATGTATAACCCTCGTTGATAAAGGCTTAGGGAAGGAACTTATAATTGACTCACTTAGGAAATATGTCAATGGGAATATTGTTGATGATTTTGTATTTTTCATGTACAGTTGCATTTAACTTTCACATTTCTTTTGTTGCATAAATCATTTATAGCTTGGTTGAAAGCTCCTAGCTTGTTCTTTCCAACGATGTATAACACTCCTTGATAGAGGCTTAGGAAAGGAACTTAAAATTGACTCACATGGGAAATATGTCACTGGGAATATTGTTTGTGAAAATGTATTTTTCATATACAGTTGCATTTAACTTTCACATTTCTTTTGCTGCATAAACGACTTACAGCTTGGTTTAAAGCTCTTAGCTTGTTCTTTCATACGACGTATAACTCTCATTGCTAGAGGCTTAGGAAAGGAACTTAAAATTGACTCATCTAGGAAATATGTCACTGGCAATATTGTTGATGAATCTGTAATTTTCATATACAGTTGCATTTAACTTTTACATTTCTTTTGTTGCATAAATCATTTATAGCTTGATTGAAAGCTCTTAGTTTGTTCTTTCCAACGACGTATAACTGTCAGTGATAGAAGCTTAGGAAAGGTACTTAAAATTGACTCTTCCAGGAAATATGTCACTGGCAATATTGTTGATGATTTTTTATTTTTCATATACAGTTGCACTTAACTTTCACATTTCTTTTACTGCATAAATCAGTTATAGCTTGATTGAAAGCTCCTAGCTTTTTCTTTCCAACGGTGTATAACTCTCATTGATAGAGGCGTAGGAAAGGAACTTAAAATTGACTCATCTAGGAAATATGTTACTGGCAATATTGTTGTTGATTTTGTATTTTTCATATACAGTTGCAGTTAACTTTCACATTTCTTTTGTTGCATAAATCATTTATAGCTTGGTTGAAAGCTCCTAGCTTGTTCTTTCTAACGATGTATAACTCTAATTGATAGAGGCTTAGGGAAGGAACTTATAATTGACACACTTAGGAAATATGTCACTGGCAATATTGTTGATGATTTTGTGTTTTTCATATACAGTTGCATTTAACTTTCACATTTCTTTTGTTGCATAAATCATTTATAGCTTGATTGAAAGCTCTTAGCTTTTTCTTTCCAACGATGTATAACCCTCATTGTTAGAGGCTTAGGGAAGGAACTTATAATTGACAAACTTAGGAAATATGTCACTGGGAATATTGTTGATGATTCTATATTTTTTATATACAGTTGCACCTAACTTTCACATTTCTATTGTTGCATAAACCATTTATAGCTTGATTGAAAGCTCTTAGACTCTTCTTTCGAACGATGTATAACTTTTGTTGATAGAGGCTTAGGGAAGGAAGTTAAAATTGACTCACCTGGGAAATATGTCACTGGGAATATTGTTGATGAAAATGTATTTTTCATATACAGTTGCATTTAACTTTCACATTTGTTTTGCTGCATAAACCGTTTATAGCTTAATTGAAAGCTCTTAGCTTGCTCTCTCCAACGATGTAAAACTAAGCTTTAAAGAGGTTTAGGAAACGAACTTAAAATTGACTCATCTAGGAAATATGACACTGGGAATATTGTTGATGATTTTGTATTTTTCATGTACAGTTGCATTTATCTTTCACATTTCTTTTGTTGCATAAAACGTTTATAGCTTGATTGAAAGCCCTTAGCTTGTTCTTTCCAACGATGTATAACCCTCGTTGATTAAGGCTTAGGGAAGGCACTTATAATTGACTCACTTAGGAAATATGTCATTGGGAATATTGTTGATGATTTTGTATTTTTCATGTACAGTTGCATTTAACTTTCACATTTCTTTTGTTGCATAAAACGTTTATAGCTTGATTGAAAGCCCTTAGCTTGTTCTTTCCAACGATGTATAACTCTCCTTGATAGAGGCTTAGGAAAGGAAATTAAAATTGACTCACCTGGGAAATATGTCACTGGGAATATTGTTGATGAAAATGTATTTTTCATATAACTTTCACTTTCATTTAACTTTCACATTTCTTTTGCTGCATAAACAACTTACAGCTTGGTTGAAAGCTCTTAGCTTGTTCTTTCGTACGACGTATAACTCTCATTGCTAGAGGCTTAGGAAAGGAACTTAAAATTGACTCATCTAGGAAATAGGTCACTGGCAATATTGTTGATGAATCTGTAATTTTCATATACAGTTGCATTTAACTTTCACAGTTCTTTTGTTGCATAAATCATTTATAGCTTGGTTGAAAGCTCCTAGCTTGTTCTTTCGCACGACGTATAACTCTCATTGCTAGAGGCTTAGGAAAGGAACTTAAAATTGACTCATCTAGGAAATATGTCACTGGCAATATTGTTGATGAATCTGTAATTTTCATATACAGTTGCATTTAACTTTCACATTTCTTTTGTTGCATAAATCATTTATAGCTTGATTGAAAGCTCTTAGCTTGTTCTTTCCAACGACGTATAACTCTCAGTGATAGAAGCTTAGGAAAGGAACTTAAAATTGACTCTTCCAGGAAATATGTCACTGGCAATATTGTTGATGATTTTTTATTTTTCATATACAGTTGCATTTAACTTTCACATTTCTTTTACTGCATAAATCAGTTATAGCTTGATTGAAAGCTCCTAGCTTTTTCTTTCCAACGGTGTATAACTCTCATTGATAGAGGCTTAGGAAAGGAACTTATAATTGACAAACTTAGGAAATATGTTACTGGCAATATTGTTGATGATTTTGTATTTTTCATATACAGTTGCATTTAACTTTCACATTTCTTTTGTTGCATAAATCATTTATAGCCTGATTGAAAGCTCCTAGCTTTTTCTTTCCAACGATGTATAACCCTCATTGTTAGAGGCTTAGGGAAGGAACTTATAATTGACAAACTTAGGAAATATGTCACTGGGAATATTGTTGATGATTCTGTATTTTTCATATACAGTTGCATTTAACTTTCACATTTCTTTTGCTGCAAAAACTATTTATAGTCTGATTGAAAGCCCTTATTTTGTTCTTTCCAACGATGTATAACTGTGGTTGATAGAAGCTTAGGAAAGGAACTTAAAATTGACGGATCTCGGAATTATGTCACGAGGAATATTGTTGATGACTCTGTATTTTTCATACACAGTTGTATTTAACTCTCACATTTTTTCCGCTGCATATACCGTGTATAGCTTAGTTGAAATCCCTTATTTTGTTCTTTCCAACGAAGATAACCCTCGCTGATAGAGGCTTAGGAAAGGAACTTAAAATTGACTAATCTAGGAAATATGTCACTGGGAATATTGTTGATGATACTGTATTTTTCATATACAATTACATTTCACTTTCACATTTGTTTTGCTGCATAAACCGTTTATAGCTTAATTGAAAGCTCTTAGCTTGCTCTCTCCAACGATGTAAAACTCAGGTTTAAAGAGGTTTAGGAAACGAACTTAAAATTGACTCATCTAGGAAATATGACACTGGGAATATTGTTGATGATTTTTTATTTTTCATGTACAGTTACATTTATCTTTCACATTTCTTTTGTTGCATAAAACGTTTATAGCTTGATTGAAAGCCCTTAGCTTATTCTTTCCAACGATGTATAACCCTCGTTGATAAAGGCTTAGGGAAGGAACTTATAATTGACTCACTTAGGAAATATGTCATTGGGAATATTGTTGATGATTTTGTATTTTTCATGTACAGTTGCATTTAACTTTCACATTTCTTTTGTTGCATAAAACGTTTATAGCTTGATTGAAAGCCCTTAGCTTGTTCTTTCCAACGATGTATAACTCTCCTTGATAGAGGCTTAGGAAAGGAAATTAAAATTGACTCACCTGGGAAATATGTCACTGGGAATATTGTTGATGAAAATGTATTTTTCATATACAGTTGCATTTAACTTTCACATTTCTTTTGCTGCATAAACGACTTACAGCTTGTTTGAAAGCTCTTAGCTTGTTCTTTCGCACGACGTATAACTCTCATTGCTAGAGGCTTAGGAAAGGAACTTAAAATTGACTCATCTAGGAAATATGTCACTGGCAATATTGTTGATGAATCTGTAATTTTCATATACAGTTGCATTTAACTTTCACATTTCTTTTGTTGCATAAATCATTTATAGCTTGATTGAAAGCTCTTAGCTTGTTCTTTCCAACGACGTATAACTCTCAGTGATAGAAGCTTAGGAAAGGAACTTAAAATTGACTCTTCCAGGAAATATGTCACTGGCAATATTGTTGATGATTTTTTATTTTTCATATACAGTTGCATTTAACTTTCACATTTCTTTTACTGCATAAATCAGTTATAGCTTGATTGAAAGCTCCTAGCTTTTTCTTTCCAACGGTGTATAACTCTCATTGATAGAGGCTTAGGAAAGGAACTTAAAATTGACTCACCTGGGAAATATGTCACTGGGAATATTGTTGATGATTTTTTATTTTTCATATACAGTTGCATTTAACTTTCACATTTATTTTACTGCATAAATCAGTTATAGCTTGATTGAAAGCTCCTAGCTTTTTCTTTCCAACGATGTATAACCCTCGTTGATAAAGGCTTAGGGAAGGAACTTATAATTGACAAACTTAGGAAATATGTTACTGGCAATATTGTTGATGATTTTGTATTTTTCATATACAGTTGCATTTAACTTTCACATTTCTTTTGTTGCATAAATCATTTATAGCCTGATTGAAAGCTCCTAGCTTTTTCTTTCCAACGATGTATAACCCTCATTGTTAGAGGCTTAGGGAAGGAACTTATAATTGACAAACTTAGGAAATATGTCACTGGGAATATTGTTGATGATTCTGTATTTTTCATATACAGTTGCATTTAACTTTCACATTTCTTTTGCTGCAAAAACTATTTATAGTCTGATTGAAAGCCCTTATTTTGTTCTTTCCAACGATGTATAACTGTGGTTGATAGAAGCTTAGGAAAGGAACTTAAAATTGACGGATCTCGGAATTATGTCACGAGGAATATTGTTGATGACTCTGTATTTTTCATACACAGTTGTATTTAACTCTCACATTTTTTCCGCTGCATATACCGTGTATAGCTTAGTTGAAATCCCTTATTTTGTTCTTTCCAACGAAGATAACCCTCGCTGATAGAGGCTTAGGAAAGGAACTTAAAATTGACTAATCTAGGAAATATGTCACTGGGAATATTGTTGATGATACTGTATTTTTCATATACAATTACATTTCACTTTCACATTTGTTTTGCTGCATAAACCGTTTATAGCTTAATTGAAAGCTCTTAGCTTGCTCTCTCCAACGATGTAAAACTCAGGTTTAAAGAGGTTTAGGAAACGAACTTAAAATTGACTCATCTAGGAAATATGACACTGGGAATATTGTTGATGATTTTGTATTTTTCATGTACAGTTATATTTATCTTTCACATTTCTTTTGTTGCATAAAACGTTTATAGCTTGATTGAAAGCCCTTAGCTTGTTCTTTCCAACGATGTATAACCCTCGTTGATAAAGGCTTAGGGAAGGAACTTATAATTGACTCACTTAGGAAATATGTCATTGGGAATATTGTTGATGATTTTGTATTTTTCATGTACAGTTGCATTTAACTTTCACATTTCTTTTGTTGCATAAAACGTTTATAGCTTGATTGAAAGCCCTTAGCTTGTTCTTTCCAACGATGTATAACTCTCCTTGATAGAGGCTTAGGAAAGGAAATTAAAATTGACTCACCTGGGAAATATGTCACTGGGAATATTGTTGATGAAAATGTATTTTTCATATACAGTTGCATTTAACTTTCACATTTCTTTTGCTGCATAAACGACTTACAGCTTGTTTGAAAGCTCTTAGCTTGTTCTTTCGCACGACGTATAACTCTCATTGCTAGAGGCTTAGGAAAGGAACTTAAAATTGACTCATCTAGGAAATATGTCACTGGCAATATTGTTGATGAATCTGTAATTTTCATATACAGTTGCATTTAACTTTCACATTTCTTTTGTTGCATAAATCATTTATAGCTTGATTGAAAGCTCTTAGCTTGTTCTTTCCAACGACGTATAACTCTCAGTGATAGAAGCTTAGGAAAGGAACTTAAAATTGACTCTTCCAGGAAATATGTCACTGGCAATATTGTTGATGATTTTTTATTTTTCATATACAGTTGCATTTAACTTTCACATTTCTTTTACTGCATAAATCAGTTATAGCTTGATTGAAAGCTCCTAGCTTTTTCTTTCCAACGGTGTATAACTCTCATTGATAGAGGCTTAGGAAAGGAACTTAAAATTGACTCACCTGGGAAATATGTCACTGGGAATATTGTTGATGATTTTTTATTTTTCATATACAGTTGCATTTAACTTTCACATTTATTTTACTGCATAAATCAGTTATAGCTTGATTGAAAGCTCCTAGCTTTTTCTTTCCAACGATGTATAACCCTCGTTGATAAAGGCTTAGGGAAGGAACTTATAATTGACAAACTTAGGAAATATGTTACTGGCAATATTGTTGATGATTTTGTATTTTTCATATACAGTTGCATTTAACTTTCACATTTCTTTTGTTGCATAAATCATTTATAGCCTGATTGAAAGCTCCTAGCTTTTTCTTTCCAACGATGTATAACCCTCATTGTTAGAGGCTTAGGGAAGGAACTTATAATTGACAAACTTAGGAAATATGTCACTGGGAATATTGTTGATGATTCTGTATTTTTCATATACAGTTGCATTTAACTTTCACATTTCTTTTGCTGCAAAAACTATTTATAGTCTGATTGAAAGCCCTTATTTTGTTCTTTCCAACGATGTATAACTGTGGTTGATAGAAGCTTAGGAAAGGAACTTAAAATTGACGGATCTCGGAATTATGTCACGAGGAATATTGTTGATGACTCTGTATTTTTCATACACAGTTGTATTTAACTCTCACATTTTTTCCGCTGCATATACCGTGTATAGCTTAGTTGAAATCCCTTATTTTGTTCTTTCCAACGAAGATAACCCTCGCTGATAGAGGCTTAGGAAAGGAACTTAAAATTGACTAATCTAGGAAATATGTCACTGGGAATATTGTTGATGATACTGTATTTTTCATATACAATTACATTTCACTTTCACATTTGTTTTGCTGCATAAACCGTTTATAGCTTAATTGAAAGCTCTTAGCTTGCTCTCTCCAACGATGTAAAACTCAGGTTTAAAGAGGTTTAGGAAACGAACTTAAAATTGACTCATCTAGGAAATATGACACTGGGAATATTGTTGATGATTTTGTATTTTTCATGTACAGTTACATTTATCTTTCACATTTCTTTTGTTGCATAAAACGTTTATAGCTTGATTGAAAGCCCTTAGCTTGTTCTTTCCAACGATGTATAACCCTCGTTGATAAAGGCTTAGGGAAGGAACTTATAATTGACTCACTTAGGAAATATGTCATTGGGAATATTGTTGATGATTTTGTATTTTTCATGTACAGTTGCATTTAACTTTCACATTTCTTTTGTTGCATAAAACGTTTATAGCTTGATTGAAAGCCCTTAGCTTGTTCTTTCCAACGATGTATAACTCTCCTTGATAGAGGCTTAGGAAAGGAAATTAAAATTGACTCACCTGGGAAATATGTCACTGGGAATATTGTTGATGAAAATGTATTTTTCATATACAGTTGCATTTAACTTTCACATTTCTTTTGTTGCATAAATCATTTATAGCCTGATTGAAAGCTCCTAGCTTTTTCTTTCCAACGATGTATAACCCTCATTGTTAGAGGCTTAGGGAAGGAACTTATAATTGACAAACTTAGGAAATATGTCACTGGGAATATTGTTGATGATTCTGTATTTTTCATATACAGTTGCATTTAACTTTCACATTTCTTTTGCTGCAAAAACTATTTATAGTCTGATTGAAAGCCCTTATTTTGTTCTTTCCAACGATGTATAACTGTGGTTGATAGAAGCTTAGGAAAGGAACTTAAAATTGACGGATCTCGGAATTATGTCACGAGGAATATTGTTGATGACTCTGTATTTTTCATACACAGTTGTATTTAACTCTCACATTTTTTCCGCTGCATATACCGTGTATAGCTTAGTTGAAATCCCTTATTTTGTTCTTTCCAACGAAGATAACCCTCGCTGATAGAGGCTTAGGAAAGGAACTTAAAATTGACTAATCTTGGAAATATGTCACTGGGAATATTGTTGATGATACTGTATTTTTCATATACAATTACATTTCACTTTCACATTTGTTTTGCTGCATAAACCGTTTATAGCTTAATTGAAAGCTCTTAGCTTGCTCTCTCCAACGATGTAAAACTCAGGTTTAAAGAGGTTTAGGAAACGAACTTAAAATTGACTCATCTAGGAAATATGACACTGGGAATATTGTTGATGATTTTTTATTTTTCATGTACAGTTACATTTATCTTTCACATTTCTTTTGTTGCATAAAACGTTTATAGCTTGATTGAAAGCCCTTAGCTTATTCTTTCCAACGATGTATAACCCTCGTTGATAAAGGCTTAGGGAAGGAACTTATAATTGACTCACTTAGGAAATATGTCATTGGGAATATTGTTGATGATTTTGTATTTTTCATGTACAGTTGCATTTAACTTTCACATTTCTTTTGTTGCATAAAACGTTTATAGCTTGATTGAAAGCCCTTAGCTTGTTCTTTCCAACGATGTATAACTCTCCTTGATAGAGGCTTAGGAAAGGAAATTAAAATTGACTCACCTGGGAAATATGTCACTGGGAATATTGTTGATGAAAATGTATTTTTCATATACAGTTGCATTTAACTTTCACATTTCTTTTGCTGCATAAACGACTTACAGCTTGTTTGAAAGCTCTTAGCTTGTTCTTTCGCACGACGTATAACTCTCATTGCTAGAGGCTTAGGAAAGGAACTTAAAATTGACTCATCTAGGAAATATGTCACTGGCAATATTGTTGATGAATCTGTAATTTTCATATACAGTTGCATTTAACTTTCACATTTCTTTTGTTGCATAAATCATTTATAGCTTGATTGAAAGCTCTTAGCTTGTTCTTTCCAACGACGTATAACTCTCAGTGATAGAAGCTTAGGAAAGGAACTTAAAATTGACTCTTCCAGGAAATATGTCACTGGCAATATTGTTGATGATTTTTTATTTTTCATATACAGTTGCATTTAACTTTCACATTTCTTTTACTGCATAAATCAGTTATAGCTTGATTGAAAGCTCCTAGCTTTTTCTTTCCAACGGTGTATAACTCTCATTGATAGAGGCTTAGGAAAGGAACTTAAAATTGACTCACCTGGGAAATATGTCACTGGGAATATTGTTGATGATTTTTTATTTTTCATATACAGTTGCATTTAACTTTCACATTTATTTTACTGCATAAATCAGTTATAGCTTGATTGAAAGCTCCTAGCTTTTTCTTTCCAACGATGTATAACCCTCGTTGATAAAGGCTTAGGGAAGGAACTTATAATTGACAAACTTAGGAAATATGTTACTGGCAATATTGTTGATGATTTTGTATTTTTCATATACAGTTGCATTTAACTTTCACATTTCTTTTGTTGCATAAATCATTTATAGCCTGATTGAAAGCTCCTAGCTTTTTCTTTCCAACGATGTATAACCCTCATTGTTAGAGGCTTAGGGAAGGAACTTATAATTGACAAACTTAGGAAATATGTCACTGGCAATATTGTTGATGATTTTGTATTTTTCATATACAGTTGCATTTAACTTTCACATTTCTTTTGCTGCAAAAACTATTTATAGTCTGATTGAAAGCCCTTATTTTGTTCTTTCCAACGATGTATAACTGTGGTTGATAGAAGCTTAGGAAAGGAACTTAAAATTGACGGATCTCGGAATTATGTCACGAGGAATATTGTTGATGACTCTGTATTTTTCATACACAGTTGTATTTAACTCTCACATTTTTTCCGCTGCATATACCGTGTATAGCTTAGTTGAAATCCCTTATTTTGTTCTTTCCAACGAAGATAACCCTCGCTGATAGAGGCTTAGGAAAGGAACTTAAAATTGACTAATCTAGGAAATATGTCACTGGGAATATTGTTGATGATACTGTATTTTTCATATACAATTACATTTCACTTTCACATTTGTTTTGCTGCATAAACCGTTTATAGCTTAATTGAAAGCTCTTAGCTTGCTCTCTCCAACGATGTAAAACTCAGGTTTAAAGAGGTTTAGGAAACGAACTTAAAATTGACTCATCTAGGAAATATGACACTGGGAATATTGTTGATGATTTTGTATTTTTCATGTACAGTTACATTTATCTTTCACATTTCTTTTGTTGCATAAAACGTTTATAGCTTGATTGAAAGCCCTTAGCTTGTTCTTTCCAACGATGTATAACCCTCGTTGATAAAGGCTTAGGGAAGGAACTTATAATTGACTCACTTAGGAAATATGTCATTGGGAATATTGTTGATGATTTTGTATTTTTCATGTACAGTTGCATTTAACTTTCACATTTCTTTTGTTGCATAAAACGTTTATAGCTTGATTGAAAGCCCTTAGCTTGTTCTTTCCAACGATGTATAACTCTCCTTGATAGAGGCTTAGGAAAGGAAATTAAAATTGACTCACCTGGGAAATATGTCACTGGGAATATTGTTGATGAAAATGTATTTTTCATATACAGTTGCATTTAACTTTCACATTTCTTTTGCTGCATAAACGACTTACAGCTTGTTTGAAAGCTCTTAGCTTGTTCTTTCGCACGACGTATAACTCTCATTGCTAGAGGCTTAGGAAAAGAACTTAAAATTGACTCATCTAGGAAATATGTCACTGGCAATATTGTTGATGAATCTGTAATTTTCATATACAGTTGCATTTAACTTTCACATTTCTTTTGTTGCATAAATCATTTATAGCTTGATTGAAAGCTCTTAGCTTGTTCTTTCCAACGACGTATAACTCTCAGTGATAGAAGCTTAGGAAAGGAACTTAAAATTGACTCTTCCAGGAAATATGTCACTGGCAATATTGTTGATGATTTTTTATTTTTCATATACAGTTGCATTTAACTTTCACATTTCCTTTACTGCATAAATCAGTTATAGCTTGATTGAAAGCTCCTAGCTTTTTCTTTCCAACGGTGTATAACTCTCATTGATAGAGGCTTAGGAAAGGAACTTAAAATTGACTCACCTGGGAAATATGTCACTGGGAATATTGTTGATGATTTTTTATTTTTCATATACAGTTGCATTTAACTTTCACATTTATTTTACTGCATAAATCAGTTATAGCTTGATTGAAAGCTCCTAGCTTTTTCTTTCCAACGATGTATAACCCTCGTTGATAAAGGCTTAGGGAAGGAACTTATAATTGACAAACTTAGGAAATATGTTACTGGCAATATTGTTGATGATTTTGTATTTTTCATATACAGTTGCATTTAACTTTCACATTTCTTTTGTTGCATAAATCATTTATAGCTTGGTTGAAAGCTCCTAGCTTGTTCTTTCTAACGATGTATAACTCTAATTGATAGAGGCTTAGGGAAGGAACTTATAATTGACACACTTAGGAAATATGTCACTGGCAATATTGTTCATGATTTTGTGTTTTTCATATACAGTTGCATTTAACTTTCACATTTCTTTTGTTGCATAAATCATTTATAGCTTGATTGAAAGGTCCTAGCTTTTTCTTTCCAACGATGTATAACCCTCATTGTTAGAGGCTTAGGGAAGGAACTTATAATTGACAAACTTAGGAAATATGTCACTGGGAATATTGTTGATGATTCTGTATTTTTCATATACAATTGCATTTAACTTTCACATTTCTTTTGCTGCAAAAACTATTTATAGTCTGATTGAAAGCCCTTATTTTGTTCTTTCCAACGATGTATAACTGTGGTTGATAGAAGCTTAGGAAAGGAACTTAAAATTGACGGATCTCGGAATTATGTCACGAGGAATATTGTTGATGTCTCTGTATTTTTCATATACAGTTGTATTTAACTCTCACATTTTTTCCGCTGCATATACCGTGTATAGCTTAGTTGAAATCCCTTATTTTGTTCTTTCCAACGAAGATAACCCTCGCTGATAGGGGCTTAGGAAAGAAACTTAAAATTGACTAATCTAGGAAATATGTCACTGGGAATATTGTTGATGATTTAGTATTTTTCATATACAGTTGCACCTAACTTTCACATTTCTATTGTTGCATAAACCATTTATAGCGTGATTGAAAGCTCTTAGACTCTTCTTTCGAACGATGTATAACTTTCGTTGATAGAGGCTTAGGGAAGGAAGTTATAATTGACTGACTTAGGAAATATGTCACTGGGAATATTGTTGATGATTTTATATTCTTCATGTACAGTTGCATTTATCTTTCACATTTCTTTTGTTGCATAAACCGTTTATAGCTTGGTTGAAAGCCCTTAGCTTGTTCTTTCCAACGATGTATAAGTCTCCTTAATAGAGGCTTAGGAAAGGAACTTAAAATTGACTCACCTGGGAAATATGTCACTGGGAATATTGTCACTGGCAATATTGTTGATGATTTTGTGTTTTTCATATACAGTTGCATTTAACTTTCACATTTCTTTTGTTGCATAAATCATTTATAGCTCGATTGAAAGCTCCTAGCTTTTTCTTTCCAACGATGTTAGAGGCTTAGGGAAGGAACTTATAATTGACAAACTTAGGAAATATGTCACTGGGAATATTGTTGATGATTCTGTATTTTTCATATACAGTTGCATTTAACTTTCACATTTCTTTTGCTGCAAAAACTATTTATAATGTGTTTGAAAGCCCTTATTTTGTTCTTTCAAATGATGTATAACTGTGGTTGATAGAAGCTTAGGAAAGGAACTTAAAATTGACGGATCTCGGAATTATGTCACGAGGAATATTGTTGATGACTCTGTATTTTTCATATACAGTTGTATTTAACTCTCACATTTTTTCCGCTGCATATACCGTGTATAGCTTAGTTGAAATCCCTTATTTTGTTCTTTCCAACGAAGATAACCCTCGCTGATAGAGGCTTAGGAAAGAAACTTAAAATTGACTAATCTAGGAAATATGTCACTGGGAATATTGTTGATGATTTAGTATTTTTCATATACAGTTGCATTTAACTTTCACATTTCTTTTGTTGCATAAATCATTTATAGCTTGATTGAAAGCTCCTAGCTTTTTCTTTCCAACGATGTATAACCCTCATTGTTAGAGGCTTAGGGAAGGAACTTATAGTTGACAAACTTAGGAAATATGTCACTGGGAATATTGTTGATGATTCTGTATTTTTCATATACAGTTGCATTTAACTTTCACATTTCTTTTGCTGCAAAAACTATTTACAGTGTGATTGAAAGCCCTTATTTTGTTCTTTCCAACGATGTATAACTGTGGTTGATAGAAGCTTAGGAAAGGAACTAAAAATTGACGGATCTCGGAATTATGTCACGAGGAATATTGTTGATGACTCTGTATTTTTCATATACAGTTGTATTTAACTCTCACATTTTTTCCGCTGCATATACCGTGTATAGCTTAGTTGAAATCCCTTATTTTGTTCTTTCCAACGAAGATAACCCTCGCTGATAGAGGCTTAGGAAAGGAACTTAAAATTGACTAATCTAGGAAATATGTCACTGGGAATATTGTTGATGATACTGTATTTTTCACATACAATTACATTTAACTTTCACATTTGTTTTGCTGCATAAACCGTTTATAGCTTAATTGAAAGCTCTTAGCTTGCTCTCTCCAACGATGTAAAACTCAGGTTTAAAGAGGTTTAGGAAACGAACTTAAAATTGACTCATCTAGGAAATATGACACTGGGAATATTGTTGATGATTTTGTATTTTTCATGTACAGTTGCATTTATCTTTCACATTTCTTTTGTTGCATAAAACGTTTATAGCTTGATTGAAAGCCCTTAGCTTGTTCTTTCCAACGATGTATAACCCTCGTTGACAAAGGCTTAGGGAAGGAACTTATAATTGACTCACTTAGGAAATATGTCATTGGGAATATTGTTGATGATTTTGTATTTTTCATGTACAGTTGCATTTAACTTTCACATTTCTTTTGTTGCATAAATCGTTTATAGCTTGATTGAAAGCCCTTAGCTTGTTCTTTCCAACGATGTATAACTCTCCTTGATAGAGGCTTAGGAAAGGAACTTAAAATTGACTCACCTGGGAAATATGTCACTGGGAATATTGTTGATGAAAATGTATTTTTCATATACAGTTGCATTTAACTTTCACATTTCTTTTGCTGCATAAACGACTTACAGCTTGGTTGAAAGCACTTAGCTTGTTCTTTCGTACGACGTATAACTCTCATTGCTAGAGGCTTAGGAAAGGAACTTAAAATTGACTCATCTAGGAAATATGTCACTGGCAATATTGTTGATGAATCTGTAATTTTCATATACAGTTGCATTTAACTTTCACATTTCTTTTGCTGCATAAACGACTTACAGCTTGGTTGAAAGCTCCTAGCTTGTTCTTTCCAACGATGTATAACCCTCCTTGATAGAGGCTTAGGAAAGGAACTTAAAATTGACTCAACTGGGAAATACGTCACTGGGAATATTGTTGATGAAAATGTAATTTTCATATACAGTTGCATTTAACTTTCACATTTCTTTTGCTGCATAAACGACTTACAGCTTGGTTGAAAGCTCTTAGCTTGTTCTTTCGCACGACGTATAACTCTCATTGCTATAGGCTTAGGAAAGGAACTTAAAATTGACTCATCTAGGAAATATGTCACTGGCAATATTGTTGATGAATCTGTAATTTTCATATACAGTTGCATTTAACTTTCACATTTCTTTTGTTGCATAAATCATTAATAGCTTGGTTGAAAGCTCCTAGCTTGTTCTTTCCAACGATGTATAACAATCCTTGATAGAGGCTTAGGAAAGGAACTTAAAATTGACTCACCTGGGAAATATGTCACTGGGAATATTGTTGATGATTTTTTATTTTTCATATACAGTTGCATTTAACTTTCACATTTATTTTACTGCATAAATCGGTTATAGCTTGATTGAAAGCTCCTAGCTTTTTCTTTCCAACGATGTATAACCCTCGTTGATAAAGGCTTAGGGAAGGAACTTATAATTGACAAACTTAGGAAATATGTTACTGGCAATATTGTTGATGATTTTGTATTTTTCATATACAGTTGCATTTAACTTTCACATTTCTTTTGTTGCATAAATCATTTATAGCTTGGTTGAAAGCTCCTAGCTTGTTCTTTCTAACGATGTATAACTCTATTTGATAGAGGCTTAGGGAAGAAACTTATAATTGACACACTTAGGAAATATGTCACTGGCAATATTGTTGATGATTTTGTGTTTTTTATATACAGTTGCATTTAACTTTCACATTTCTTTTGTTGCATAAATCATTTATAGCTTGGTTGAAAGCTCCTAGCTTTTTCTTTCCAACGATGTATAACCCTCATTGTTAGAGGCTTAGGGAAGGAACTTATAATTGACAAACTTAGGAAATATGTCACTGGGAATATTGTTGATGATTCTGTATTTTTCATATACAGTTGCATTTAACTTTCACATTTCTTTTGCTGCAAAAACTATTTATAGTGTGATTGAAAGCCCTTATTTTGTTCTTTCCAACGATGTATAACTGTGGTTGATAGAAGCTTAGGAAAGGAACTTAAAATTGACGGATCTCGGAATTATGTCACGAGGAATATTGTTGATGACTCTGTATTTTTCATATACAGTTGTATTTAACTCTCATATTTTTTCCGCTGCATATACCGTGTATAGCTTAGTTGAAATCCCTTATTTTGTTCTTTCCAACGAAGATAACCCTCGCTGATAGAGGCTTGGGAAAGAAACTTAAAATTGACTAATCTAGGAAATATGTCACTGGGAATATTGTTGATGATTTAGTATTTTTCATATTGATGATTTAGTATTTTTCATATACAGTTGCATTTAACTTTCACATTTCTTTTGTTGCATAAATTATTTATAGCTTGATTGAAAGCTCCTAGCTTTTTCTTTCCAACGATGTATAACCCTCATTATTAGAGGCTTAGGGAAGGAACTTATAATTGACAAACTTAGGAAATATGTCACTGGGAATATTGTTGATGATTCTGTATTTTTCATATACAGTTGCATTTAACTTTCACATTTCTTTTGCTGCAAAAACTATTTATAGTGTGATTGAAAGCCCTTATTTTGTTCTTTCCAACGATGTATAACTGTGGTTGATAGAAGCTTAGGAAAGGAACTTAAAATTGACGGATCTCGGAATTATGTCACGAGGAATATTGTTGATGACTCTGTATTTTTCATATACAGTTGTATTTAACTCTCACATTTTTTCCGCTGCATATACCGTGTATAGCTTAGTTGAAATCCCTTATTTTGTTCTTTCCAACGAAGATAACCCTCGCTGATAGAGGCTTAGGAAAGGAACTTAAAATTGACTAATCTAGGAAATATGTCACTGGGAATATTGTTGATGATACTGTATTTTTCATATTCAATTACATTTAACTTTCACATTTCTTTTGCTGCATAAATCATTTATAGCTTGATTGAAAGCTCCTAGCTTTTTCTTTCCAACGATGTATAACCCTCATTGTTAGAGGCTTAGGGAAGGAACTTATAATTGACAAACTTAGGAAATATGTCACTGGGAATATTGTTGATGATTCTGTATTTTTCATATACAGTTGCATTTAACTTTCACATTTCTTTTGCTGCAAAAACTATTTATAGTGTGATTGAAAGCCCTTAGCTTGTTCTTTCCAACGATGTATAACTCTCGTTGATAAAGGCTTAGGGAAGGAACTTATAATTGACTCACTTAGGAAATATGTCATTGGGAATATTGTTGATGATTTTGTATTTTTCATGTACAGTTGCATTTAACTTTCACATTTCTTTTGTTGCATAAAACGTTTATAGCTTGATTGAAAGCCCTTTGCTTGTTCTTTCCAACGACGTATAACCCTCGTTGATAAAGGCTTAGGGAGGAACTTATAATTGACTCACTTAGGAAATATGTCATTGGGAATATTGTTGATGATTTTGTATTTTTCATATACAGTTGCATTTAACTTTCACATTTCTTTTGCTGCAAAAACTATTTATAGTGTGATTGAAAGCCCTTATTTTGTTCTTTCCAACGATGTATAACTGTGGTTGATAGAAGCTTAGGAAAGGAACTTAAAATTGACGGATCTCGGAATTATGTCACGAGGAATATTGTTGATGACTCTGTATTTTTCATATACAGTTGTATTTAACTCTCACATTTTTTCCGCTGCATATACCGTGTATAGCTTAGTTGAAATCCCTTATTTTGTTCTTTCCAACGAAGATAACCCTCGCTGATAGAGGCTTAGGAAAGGAACTAGGAAATATGTTACTGGGAATATTGTTGATGATACTGTATTTTTCATATACAATTACATTTAACTTTCACATTTGTTTTGCTGCATAAACCGTTTATAGCTTAATTGAAAGCTCTTAGCTTGCTCTCTCCAACGATGTAAAACTCAGGTTTAAAGAGGTTTAGGAAACGAACTTAAAATTGACTCATCTAGGAAATATGACACTGGGAATATTGTTGATGATTTTGTATTTTTCATGTACAGTTGCATTTATCTTTCACATTTCTTTTGTTGCATAAAACGTTTATAGCTTGATTGAAAGCCCTTAGCTTGTTCTTTCCAACGATGTATAACCCTCGTTGATAAAGGCTTAGGGAAGGAACTTATAATTGACTCACTTAGGAAATATGTCATTGGGAATATTGTTGATGATTTTGTATTTTTCATTTACAGTTGCATTTAGCTTTCACATTTCTTTTGTTGCATAAAACGTTTATAGCTTGATTGAAAGCCCTTAGGTTGTTCTTTCCAACGATGTATAACTCTCCTTGATAGAGGCTTAGGAAAGGAAATTAAAATTGACTCACCTGGGAAATATGTCACTGGGAATATTGTTGATGAAAATGTATTTTTCATATACAGTTGCATTTAACTTTCACATTTCTTTTGCTGCATAAACAACTTACAGCTTGGTTGAAAGCTCTTAGCTTGTTCTTTCGTACGACGTATAACTCTCATTGCTAGAGGCTTAGGAAAGGAACTTAAAATTGACTCATCTAGGAAATATGTCACTGGCAATATTGTTGATGAGTCTGTAATTTTCATATACAGTTGCATTTAACTTTCACATTTCTTTTGTTGCATAAATCATTTATAGCTTGGTTGAAAGCTCCTAGCTTGTTCTTTCCAACGATGTATAACTCTCCTTGATAGAGGCTTAGGAAAGGAACTTAAAATTGACTCACCTGGGAAATATATCACTGGGAATATTGTTGATGAAAATGTATTTTTCATATACAGTTGCATTTAACTTTCACATTTCTTTTGCTGCATAAACGACTTACAGCTTGGTTGAAAGCTCTTAGCTTGTTCTTTCGCACGACGTATAACTCTCATTGCTAGAGGCTTAGGAAAGGAACTTAAAATTGACTCATCTAGGAAATATGTCACTGGCAATATTGTTGATGAATCTGTAATTTTCATATACAGTTGCATTTAACTTTCACATTTCTTTTGTTGCATAAATCATTTATAGCTTGGTTGAAAGCCCCTAGCTTGTCCTTTCTAACGATGTATAACTCTAATTGATAGAGGCTTAGGGAAGGAACTTATAATTGACACACTTAGGAAATATGTCACTGGCAATATTGTTCATGATTTTGTGTTTTTCATATACAGTTGCATTTAACTTTCACATTTCTTTTGTTGCATAAATCATTTATAGCTTGATTGAAAGCTCCTAGCTTTTTCTTTCCAACGATGTATAACCCTCATTGTTAGAGGCTTAGGGAAGGAACTTATAATTGACAAACTTAGGAAATATGTCACTGGGAATATTGTTGATGATTCTGTATTTTTCATATACAGTTGCATTTAACTTTCACATTTCTTTTGCTGCAAAAACTATTTATAGTGTGATTGAAAGCCCTTATTTTGTTCTTTCCAACGATGTATAACTGTGGTTGATAGAAGCTTAGGAAAGGAACTTAAAATTGACGGATCTCGGAATTATGTCACGAGGAATATTGTTGATGACTCTGTATTTTTCATATACAGTTGTATTTAACTCTCACATTTTTTCCGCTGCATATACCGTGTATAGCTTAGTTGAAATCCCTTATTTTGTTCTTTCCAACGAAGATAACCCTCGCTGATAGAGGCTTAGGAAAGGAACTTAAAATTGACTAATCTAGGAAATATGTCACTGGGAATATTGTTGATGATACTGTATTTTTCATATTCAATTACATTTAACTTTCACATTTCTTTTGCTGCATAAATCATTTATAGCTTGATTGAAAGCTCCTAGCTTTTTCTTTCCAACGATGTATAACCCTCATTGTTAGAGGCTTAGGGAAGGAACTTATAATTGACAAACTTAGGAAATATGTCACTGGGAATATTGTTGATGATTCTGTATTTTTCATATACAGTTGCATTTAACTTTCACATTTCTTTTGCTGCAAAAACTATTTATAGTGTGATTGAAAGCCCTTAGCTTGTTCTTTCCAACGATGTATAACCCTCGTTGATAAAGGCTTAGGGAAGGAACTTATAATTGACTCACTTAGGAAATATGTCATTGGGAATATTGTTGATGATTTTGTATTTTTCATGTACAGTTGCATTTAACTTTCACATTTCTTTTGTTGCATAAAACGTTTATAGCTTGATTGAAAGCCCTTTGCTTGTTCTTTCCAACGACGTATAACCCTCGTTGATAAAGGCTTAGGGAAGGAACTTATAATTGACTCACTTAGGAAATATGTCATTGGGAATATTGTTGATGATTTTGTATTTTTCATATACAATTGCATTTAACTTTCACATTTCTTTTGCTGCAAAAACTATTTATAGTGTGATTGAAAGCCCTTATTTTGTTCTTTCCAACGATGTATAACTGTGGTTGATAGAAGCTTAGGAAAGGAACTTAAAATTGACGGATCTCGGAATTATGTCACGAGGAATATTGTTGATGACTCTGTATTTTTCATATACAGTTGTATTTAACTCTCACATTTTTTCCGCTGCATATACCGTGTATAGCTTAGTTGAAATCCCTTATTTTGTGCTTTCCCTCGCTGATAGAGGCTTAGGAAAGAAACTTAAAATTGACTAATCTAGGAAATATGTCACTGGGAATATTGTTGATGATTTAGTATTTTTCATATTGATGATTTAGTATTTTTCATATACAGTTGCATTTAACTTTCACATTTCTTTTGTTGCATAAATTATTTATAGCTTGATTGAAAGCTCCTAGCTTTTTCTTTCCAACGATGTATAACCCTCATTGTTAGAGGCTTAGGGAAGGAATTTATAATTGACAAACTTAGGAAATATGTCACTGGGAATATTGTTGATGATTCTGTATTTTTCATATACAGTTGCATTTAACTTTCACATTTCTTTTGCTGCAAAAACTATTTATAGTGTGATTGAAAGCCCTTATTTTGTTCTTTCCAACGATGTATAACTGTGGTTGATAGAAGCTTAGGAAAGGAACTTAAAATTGACTCACTTAGGAAATATGTCATTGGGAATATTGTTGATGACTCTGTATTTTTCATATACAGTTGTATTTAACTCTCACATTTTTTCCGCTGCATATACCGTGTATAGCTTAGTTGAAATCCCTTATTTTGTTCTTTCCAACGAAGATAACCCTCGCTGATAGAGGCTTAGGAAAGGAACTTAAAATTGACTAATCTAGGAAATATGTCACTGGGAATATTGTTGATGATACTGTATTTTTCATATACAATTACATTTAACTTTCACATTTCTTTTGCTGCATAAATCATTTATAGCTTGATTGAAAGCTCCTAGCTTTTTCTTTCCAACGATGTATAACCCTCATTGTTAGAGGCTTAGGGAAGGAACTTATAATTGACAAACTTAGGAAATATGTCACTGGGAGTATTGTTGATGATTCTGTATTTTTCATATACAGTTGCATTTAACCTTCACATTTCTTTTGCTGCAAAAACTATTTATAGTGTGATTGAAAGCCCTTATTTTGTTCTTTCCAACGATGTATAACTGTGGTTGATAGAAGCTTAGGAAAGGAACTTAAAATTGACGGATCTCGGAATTATGTCACGAGGAATATTGTTGATGACTCTGTATTTTTCATATACAGTTGTATTTAACTCTCACATTTTTTCCGCTGCATATACCGTGTATAGCTTAGTTGAAATCCCTTATTTTGTTCTTTCCAACGAAGATAACCCTCGCTGATAGAGGCTTAGGAAAGGAACTAGGAAATATGTCACTGGGAATATTGTTGATGATACTGTATTTTTCATATACAATTACATTTAACTTTCACATTTGTTTTGCTGCATAAACCGTTTATAGCTTAATTGAAAGCTCTTAGCTTGCTCTCTCCAACGATGTAAAACTCAGGTTTAAAGAGGTTTAGGAAACGAACTTAAAATTGACTCATCTAGGAAATATGACACTGGGAATATTGTTGATGATTTTGTATTTTTCATGTACAGTTGCATTTATCTTTCACATTTCTTTTGTTGCATAAAACGTTTATAGCTTGATTGAAAGCCCTTAGCTTGTTCTTTCCAACGATGTATAACCCTCGTTGATAAAGGCTTAGGGAAGGAACTTATAATTGACTCACTTAGGAAATATGTCATTGGGAATATTGTTGATGATTTTGTATTTTTCATTTACAGTTGCATTTAGCTTTCACATTTCTTTTGTTGCATAAAACGTTTATAGCTTGATTGAAAGCCCTTAGGTTGTTCTTTCCAACGATGTATAACTCTCCTTGATAGAGGCTTAGGAAAGGAAATTAAAATTGACTCACCTGGGAAATATGTCACTGGGAATATTGTTGATGAAAATGTATTTTTCATATACAGTTGCATTTAACTTTCACATTTCTTTTGCTGCATAAACAACTTACAGCTTGGTTGAAAGCTCTTAGCTTGTTCTTTCGTACGACGTATAACTCTCATTGCTAGAGGCTTAGGAAAGGAACTTAAAATTGACTCATCTAGGAAATATGTCACTGGCAATATTGTTGATGAGTCTGTAATTTTCATATACAGTTGCATTTAACTTTCACATTTCTTTTGTTGCATAAATCATTTATAGCTTGGTTGAAAGCTCCTAGCTTGTTCTTTCCAACGATGTATAACTCTCCTTGATAGAGGCTTAGGAAAGGAACTTAAAATTGACTCACCTGGGAAATATATCACTGGGAATATTGTTGATGAAAATGTATTTTTCATATACAGTTGCATTTAACTTTCACATTTCTTTTGCTGCATAAACGACTTACAGCTTGGTTGAAAGCTCTTAGCTTGTTCTTTCGCACGACGTATAACTCTCATTGCTAGAGGCTTAGGAAAGGAACTTAAAATTGACTCATCTAGGAAATATGTCACTGGTAATATTGTTGATGAATCTGTAATTTTCATATACAGTTGCATTTAACTTTCACATTTCTTTTGTTGCATAAATCATTTATAGCTTGGTTGAAAGCCCCTAGCTTGTCCTTTCTAACGATGTATAACTCTAATTGATAGAGGCTTAGGGAAGGAACTTATAATTGACACACTTAGGAAATATGTCACTGGCAATATTGTTCATGATTTTGTGTTTTTCATATACAGTTGCATTTAACTTTCACATTTCTTTTGTTGCATAAATCATTTATAGCTTGATTGAAAGCTCCTAGCTTTTTCTTTCCAACGATGTATAACCCTCATTGTTAGAGGCTTAGGGAAGGAACTTATAATTGACAAACTTAGGAAATATGTCACTGGGAATATTGTTGATGATTCTGTATTTTTCATATACAGTTGCATTTAACTTTCACATTTCTTTTGCTGCAAAAACTATTTATAGTGTGATTGAAAGCCCTTATTTTGTTCTTTCCAACGATGTATAACTGTGGTTGATAGAAGCTTAGGAAAGCAACTTAAAATTGACGGATCTCGGAATTATGTCACGAGGAATATTGTTGATGTCTCTGTATTTTTCATATACAGTTGTATTTAACTCTCACATTTTTTCCGCTGCATATACCGTGTATAGCTTAGTTGAAATCCCTTATTTTGTTCTTTCCAACGAAGATAACCCTCGCTGATAGGGACTTAGGAAAGAAACTTAAAATTGACTAATCTAGGAAATATGTCACTGGGAATATTGTTGATGATTTAGTATTTTTCATATACAGTTGCACCTAACTTTCACATTTCTATTGTTGCATAAACCATTTATAGCTTGATTGAAAGCTCTTAGATTCTTCTTTCGAACGATGTATAACTTTCGTTGATAGAGGCTTAGGGAAGGAAGTTATAATTGACTGACTTAGGAAATATGTCACTGGGAATATTGTTGATGATTTTGTATTCTTCATGTACAGTTGCATTTATCTTTCACATTTCTTTTGTTGCATAAACCGTTTATAGCTTGGTTGAAAGCCCTTAGCTTGTTCTTTCCAACGAAGATAACCCTCGCTGATAGAGGCTTAGGAAAGGAACTTAAAATTGACTAATCTAGGAAATATGTCACTGGGAATATTGTTGATGATACTGTATTTTTCATATACAATTACATTTAACTTTCACATTTCTTTTGCTGCATAAATCATTTATAGCTTGATTGAAAGCTCCTAGCTTTTTCTTTCCAACGATGTATAACCCTCATTGTTAGAGGCTTATGGAAGGAACTTATAATTGACAAACTTAGGAAATATGTCACTGGGAATATTGTTGATGATTCTGTATTTTTCATATACAGTTGCATTTAACTTTCACATTTCTTTTGCTGCAAAAACTATTTATAGTGTGATTGAAAGCCCTTATTTTGTTCTTTCCAACGATGTATAACTGTGGTTGATAGAAGCTTAGGAAAGGAACTTAAAATTGACGGATCTCGGAATTATGTCACGAGGAATATTGTTGATGACTCTGTATTTTTCATATACAGTTGTATTTACTCTCACATTTTTTCCGCTGCATATACCGTGTATAGCTTAGTTGAAATCCCTTATTTTGTTCTTTCCAACGAAGATAACCCTCGCTGATAGAGGCTTAGGAAAGGAACTTAAAATTGACTAATCTAGGAAATATGTCACTGGGAATATTGTTGATGATACTGTATTTTTCATATACAATTACATTTAACTTTCACATTTGTTTTGCTGCATAAACCGTTTATAGCTTAATTGAAAGCTCTTAGCTTGCTCTCTCCAACGATGTAAAACTCAGGTTTAAAGAGGTTTAGGAAACGAACTTAAAATTGACTCATCTAGGAAATATAACACTGGGAATATTGTTGATGATTTTGTATTTTTCATGTACAGTTGCATTTATCTTTCACATTTCTTTTGTTGCATAAAACGTTTATAGCTTGATTGAAAGCCCTTAGCTTGTTCTTTCCAACGATGTATAACCCTCGTTGATACAGGCTTAGGGAAATAACTTATAATTGACTCACTTAGGAAATATGTCATTGGGAATATTGTTGATGATTTTGTATTTTTCATGTACAGTTGCATTTAACTTTCACATTTCTTTTGTTGCATAAAACGTTTATAGCTTGATTGAAAGCCCTTAGCTTGTTCTTTCCAACGATATATAACTCTCCTTGATAGAGGCTTAGGAAAGGAAATTAAAATTGACTCACCTGGGAAATATGTCACTGGGAATATTGTTGATGAAAATGTATTTTTCATATACAGTTGCATTTAACTTTCACATTTCTTTTGCTGCATAAACAACTTACAGCTTGGTTTAAAGCTCTTAGCTTGTTCTTTCGTACGACGTATAACTCTCATTGCTAGAGGCTTAGGAAAGGAACTTAAAATTGACTCATCTAGGAAATAGGTCACTGGCAATATTGTTGATGAATCTGTAATTTTCATATACAGTTGCATTTAACTTTCACATTTCTTTTGTTGCATAAAACGTTTATAGCTTGATTGAAAGCCCTTAGCTTGTTCTTTCCAACGATGTATAACTCTCCTTGATAGAGGCTTAGGAAAGGAAATTAAAATTGACTCACCTGGGAAATATATCACTGGGAATATTGTCGATGAAAATGTATTTTTCATATACAGTTGCATTTAACTTTCACATTTCTTTTGCTGCATAAACAACTTACAGCTTGGTTGAAAGCTCTTAGCTTGTTCTTTCGTACGACGTATAACTCTCATTGCTAGAGGCTTAGGAAAGGAACTTAAAATTGACTCATCTAGGAAATAGGTCACTGGCAATATTGTTGATGAATCTGTAATTTTCATATACAGTTGCATTTAACTTTCACATTTCTTTTGCTGCATAAATCATTTATAGCTTGGTTGAAAGCTCCTAGCTTGTTCTTTCCAACGATGTATAACTCTCCTTGATAGAGGCTTAGGAAAGGAACTTAAAATTGACTCACCTGGGAAATATATCACTGGGAATATTGTTGATGAAAATGTATTTTTCATATACAGTTGCATTTAACTTTCACATTTCTTTTGCTGCAGAAACGACTTACAGCTTGGTTGAAAGCTCTTAGCTTGTTCTTTCGCACGACGTATAACTCTCATTGCTAGAGGCTTAGGAAAGGAACTTAAAATTGACTCATCTAGGAAATATGTCACTGGCAATATTGTTGATGAATCTGTAATTTTCATATACAGTTGCATTTAACTTTCACATTTCTTTTGTTGCATAAGTCATTAATAGCTTGGTTGAAAGCTCCTAGCTTGTTCTTTCCAACGATGTATAACAATCCTTGATAGAGGCTTAGGAAAGGAACTTAAAATTGACTCACCTGGGAAATATGTCACTGGGAATATTGTTGATGATTTTTTATTTTTCATATACAGTTGCTTTTAACTTTCACATTTATTTTACTGCATAAATCAGTTATAGCTCGATTGAAAGCTCCTAGCTTTTTCTTTCCAACGATGTATAACCCTCGTTGATAAAGGCTTAGGGAAGGAACTTATAATTGACAAACTTAGGAAATATATTACTGGCAATATTGTTGATGATTTTGTATTTTTCATATACAGTTGCATTTAACTTTCACATTTCTTTTGTTGCATAAATCATTTATAGCTTGGTTGAAAGCTCCTAGCTTGTTCTTTCTAACGATGTATAACTCTAATTGATAGAGGCTTAGGGAAGGAACTTATAATTGACACACTTAGGAAATATGTCACTGGCAATATTGTTCATGATTTTGTGTTTTTCATATACAGTTGCATTTAACTTTCACATTTCTTTTGTTGCATAAATCATTTATAGCTTGATTGAAAGCTCCTAGCTTTTTCTTTCCAACGATGTATAACTCTCATTGTTAGAGGCTTAGGGAAGGAACTTATAATTGACAAACTTAGGAAATATGTCACTGGGAATATTGTTGATGATTCTGTATTTTTCATATACAGTTGCATTTAACTTTCACATTTCTTTTGCTGCAAAAACTATTTATAGTGTGATTGAAAGCCCTTATTTTGTTCTTTCCAACGATGTATAACTGTGGTTGATAGAAGCTTAGGAAAGGAACTTAAAATTGACGGATCTCGGAATTATGTCACGAGGAATATTGTTGATGTCTCTGTATTTTTCATTAACAGTTGTATTTAACTCTCACATTTTTTCCGCTGCATATACCGTGTATAGCTTAGTTGAAATCCCTTATTTTGTTCTTTCCAACGAAGATAACCCTCGCTGATAGGGGCTTAGGAAAGAAACTTAAAATTGACTAATCTAGGAAATATGTCACTGGGAATATTGTTGATGATTTAGTATTTTTCATATACAGTTGCACCTAACTTTCACATTTCTATTGTTGCATAAACCATTTATAGCTTGATTGAAAGCCCTTAGACTCTTCTTTCGAACGATGTATAACTTTCGTTGATAGAGGCTTAGGGAAGGAAGTTATAATTGACTGACTTAGGAAATATGTCACTGGGAATATTGTTGATGATTTTGTATTCTTCATGTACAGTTGCATTTATCTTTCACATTTCTTTTGTTGCATAAACCGTTTATAGCTTGGTTGAAAGCATTTAGCTTGTTCTTTCCAACGATGTATAACTCTCCTTAATAGAGGCTTAGGAAAGGAACTTAAAATTGACTCACCTGGGAAATATGTCACTGGGAATATTGTTGATGATTTTGTATTTTTCATATACAGTTGCATTTAACTTTCACATTTCTTTTGCCGCATAAACGACTTACAGCTTGGTTGAAAGCTCTTAGCTTGTTCTTTCGTACGACGTATAACTCTCATTGCTAGAGGCTTAGGAAAGGAACTTAAAATTGACTCATTTAGGAAATATGTCACTGGCAATATTGTTACTGGCAATATTGTTGATGATTTTGTATTTTTCATATACAGTTGCATTTAACCTTCATATTTATTTTGTTGCATAAATCATTTATAGCTTGGTCGAAAGCTCCTAGCTTGTTCTTTCTAACGATGTATAACTCTCATTGATAGAGGCTTAGGGAAGGAACTTATAATTGACACACTTAGGAAATATTTCACTGGCAATATTGTTGATGATGTTGTGTTTTTCATATACAGTTGCATTTAACTTTCACATTTCTTTTGTTGCATAAATCATTTATAGCTCGATTGAAAGCTCCTAGCTTTTTTTTCCAACGATGTTAGAGGCTTAGGGAAGGAACTTATAATTGACACACTTAGGAAATATTTCACTGGCAATATTGTTGATGATTTTGTGTTTTTCATATACAGTTGCATTTACCTTTCACATTTCTTTTGCTGCATAAATCATTTATAGCTTGATTGAAAGCTCCTAGCTTTTTCTTTCCAACGATGTATAACCCTCATTGTTAGAGGCTTAGGGAAGGAACTTATAATTGACAAACTTAGGAAATATGTCACTGGGAATATTGTTGATGATTCTGTATTTTTCATATACAGTTGCATTTAACTTTCACATTTCTTTTGCTGCAAAAACTATTTATAGTGTGATTGAAAGCCCTTATTTTGTTCTTTCCAACCATGTATAACTGTGGTTGATAGAAGCTTAGGAAAGGAACTTAAAATTGTCGGATCTCGGAATTATGTCACGAGGAATATTGTTGATGACTCTGTATTTTTCATATACAGTTGTATTTAACTCTCACATTTTTTCCGCTGCATATACCGTGTATAGCTTAGTTGAAATCCCTTATTTTGTTCTTTCCAACGAAGATAACCCTCGCTGATAGAGGCTTAGGAAAGGAACTTAAAATTGACTAATCTAGGAAATATGTCACTGGGAATATTGTTGATGATACTGTATTTTTCATATACAATTACATTTAACTTTCACATTTGTTTTGCTGCATAAACCGTTTATAGCTTAATTGAAAGCTCTTAGCTTGCTCTCTCCAACGATGTAAAACTCAGGTTTAAAGAGGTTTAGGAAATGAACTTAAAATTGACTCATCTAGGAAATATGTCACTGGGAATATTGTTGATGATTTTGTATTCTTCATGTACAGTTGCATTTATCTTTCACATTTCTTTTGTTGCATAAAACGTTTATAGCTTGATTGAAAGCCCTTAGCTTGTTCTTTCCAACGATGTATAACCCTCGTTGATAAAGGCTTAGGGAAGGAACTTATAATTGACTCACTTAGGAAATATGCCATTGGGAATATTGTTGATGATTTTGTATTTTTCATGTACAGTTGCATTTAACTTTCACATTTCTTTTGTTGCATAAAACGTTTATAGCTTGATTGAAAGCCCTTAGCTTGTTCTTTCCAACGATGTATAAGTCTCCTTGATAGAGGCTTAGGAAAGGAAATTAAAATTGACTCACCTGGGAAATATGTCACTGGGAATATTGTTGATGAAAATGTATTTTTCATATACAGTTGCATTTAACTTTCACATTTCTTTTGCTGCATAAACAACTTACAGCTTGGTTGAAAGCTCTTAGCTTGTTCTTTCGTACGACGTATAACTCTCAATGCTAGAGGCTTAGGAAAGGAACTTAAAATTGACTCATCTATGAAATAGGTCACTGGCAATATTGTTGATGAATCTGTAATTTTCATATACAGTTGCATTTAACTTTCACATTTCTTTTGTTGCATAAAACGTTTATAGCTTGATTGAAAGCCCTTAGCTTGTTCTTTCCAACGATGTATAACTCTCCTTGATAGAGGCTTAGGAAAGGAAATTAAAATTGACTCACCTGGGAAATATATCACTGGGAATATTGTTGATGAAAATGTATTTTTCATATACAGTTGCATTTAACTTTCACATTTCTTTTGCTGCATAAACAACTTACAGCTTGGTTGAATGCTCTTAGCTTGTTCTTTCGTACTACGTATAACTCTCATTGCTAGAGGCTTAGGAAAGGAACTTAAAATTGACTCATCTAGGAAATAGGTCACTGGCAATATTGTTGATGAATCTGTAATTTTCATATACAGTTGCATTTCACTTTCACATTTCTTTTGCCGCATAAACGACTTACAGCTTGGTTGAAAGCTCTTAGCTTGTTCTTTCCTACGACGTATAACTCTCATTGCTAGAGGCTTAGGAAAGGAACTTAAAATTGACTCATTTAGGAAATATGTCACTGGCAATATTGTTACTGGCAATATTGTTGATGATTTTGTATTTTTCATATACAGTTGCATTTAACCTTCACATTTATTTTGTTGCATAAATCATTTATAGCTTGGTCGAAAGCTCCTAGCTTGTTCTTTCTAACGATGTATAACTCTCATTGATAGAGGCTTAGGGAAGGAACTTATAATTGACACACTTAGGAAATATTTCACTGGCAATATTGTTGATGATTTTGTGTTTTTCATATACAGTTGCATTTAACTTTCACATTTCTTTTGTTGCATAAATCATTTATAGCTCGATTGAAAGCTCCTAGCTTTTTTTTCCAACGATGTTAGAGGCTTAGGGAAGGAACTTATAATTGACACACTTAGGAAATATTTCACTGGCAATATTGTTGATGATTTTGTGTTTTTCATATACAGTTGCATTTAACTTTCACATTTCTTTTGCTGCATAAACAACTTACAGCTTGGTTTAAAGCTCTTAGCTTGTTCTTTCGTACGACGTATAACTCTCATTGCTAGAGGCTTAGGAAAGGAACTTAAAATTGACTCATCTAGGAAATAGGTCACTGGCAATATTGTTGATGAATCTGTAATTTTCATATACAGTTGCATTTAACTTTCACATTTCTTTTGTTGCATAAAACGTTTATAGCTTGATTGAAAGCCCTTAGCTAGTTCTTTCCAACGATGTATAACTCTCCTTGATAGAGGCTTAGGAAAGGAAATTAAAATTGACTCACCTGGGAAATATATCACTGGGAATATTGTCGATGAAAATGTATTTTTCATATACAGTTGCATTTAACTTTCACATTTCTTTTGCTGCATAAACAACTTACAGCTTGGTTGAAAGCTCTTAGCTTGTTCTTTCGTACGACGTATAACTCTCATTGCTAGAGGCTTAGGAAAGGAACTTAAAATTGACTCATCTAGGAAATAGGTCACTGGCAATATTGTTGATGAATCTGTAATTTTCATATACAGTTGCATTTAACTTTCACATTTCTTTTGTTGCATAAATCATTTATAGCTTGGTTGAAAGCTCCTAGCTTGTTCTTTCCAACGATGTATAACTCTCCTTGATAGAGGCTTAGGAAAGGAACTTAAAATTGACTCACCTGGGAAATATATCACTGGGAATATTGTTGATGAAAATGTATTTTCATATACAGTTGCATTTAACTTTCACATTTCTTTTGCTGCAGAAACGACTTACAGCTTGGTTGAAAGCTCTTAGCTTGTTCTTTCGCACGACGTATAACTCTCATTGCTAGAGGCTTAGGAAAGGAACTTAAAATTGACTCATCTAGGAAATATGTCACTGGCAATATTGTTGATGAATCTGTAATTTTCATATACAGTTGCATTTAACTTTCACATTTCTTTTGTTGCATAAGTCATTAATAGCTTGGTTGAAAGCTCCTAGCTTGTTCTTTCCAACGATGTATAACAATCCTTGATAGAGGCTTAGGAAAGGAACTTAAAATTGACTCACCTGGGAAATATGTCACTGGGAATATTGTTGATGATTTTTTATTTTTCATATACAGTTGCTTTTAACTTTCACATTTATTTTACTGCATAAATCAGTTATAGCTCGATTGAAAGCTCCTAGCTTTTTCTTTCCAACGATGTATAACCCTCGTTGATAAAGGCTTAGGGAAGGAACTTATAATTGACAAACTTAGGAAATATATTACTGGCAATATTGTTGATGATTTTGTATTTTTCATATACAGTTGCATTTAACTTTCACATTTCTTTTGTTGCATAAATCATTTATAGCTTGGTTGAAAGCTCCTAGCTTGTTCTTTCTAACGATGTATAACTCTAATTGATAGAGGCTTAGGGAAGGAACTTATAATTGACACACTTAGGAAATATGTCACTGGCAATATTGTTCATGATTTTGTGTTTTTCATATACAGTTGCATTTAACTTTCACATTTCTTTTGTTGCATAAATCATTTATAGCTTGATTGAAAGCTCCTAGCTTTTTCTTTCCAACGATGTATAACCCTCATTGTTAGAGGCTTAGGGAAGGAACTTATAATTGACAAACTTAGGAAATATGTCACTGGGAATATTGTTGATGATTCTGTATTTTTCATATACAGTTGCATTTAACTTTCACATTTCTTTTGCTGCAAAAACTATTTATAGTGTGATTGAAAGCCCTTATTTTGTTCTTTCCAACGATGTATAACTGTGGTTGATAGAAGCTTAGGAAAGGAACTTAAAATTGACGGATCTCGGAATTATGTCACGAGGAATATTGTTGATGTCTCTGTATTTTTCATATACAGTTGTATTTAACTCTCACATTTTTTCCGCTGCATATACCGTGTATAGCTTAGTTGAAATCCCTTATTTTGTTCTTTCCAACGAAGATAACCCTCGCTGATAGGGGCTTAGGAAAGAAACTTAAAATTGACTAATCTAGGAAATATGTCACTGGGAATATTGTTGATGATTTAGTATTTTTCATATACAGTTGCACCTAACTTTCACATTTCTATTGTTGCATAAACCATTTATAGCTTGATTGAAAGCCCTTAGACTCTTCTTTCGAACGATGTATAACTTTCGTTGATAGAGGCTTAGGGAAGGAAGTTATAATTGACTGACTTAGGAAATATGTCACTGGGAATATTGTTGATGATTTTGTATTCTTCATGTACAGTTGCATTTATCTTTCACATTTCTTTTGTTGCATAAACCGTTTATAGCTTGGTTGAAAGCATTTAGCTTGTTCTTTCCAACGATGTATAACTCTCCTTAAAAGAGGCTTAGGAAAGGAACTTAAAATTGACTCACCTGGGAAATATGTCACTGGGAATATTGTTGATGATTTTGTATTTTTCATATACAGTTGCATTTAACTTTCACATTTCTTTTGCCGCATAAACGACTTACAGCTTGGTTGAAAGCTCTTAGCTTGTTCTTTCGTACGACGTATAACTCTCATTGCTAGAGGCTTAGGAAAGGAACTTAAAATTGACTCATTTAGGAAATATGTCACTGGCAATATTGTTACTGGCAATATTGTTGATGATTTTGTATTTTTCATATACAGTTGCATTTAACCTTCACATTTATTTTGTTGCATAAATCATTTATAGCTTGGTCGAAAGCTCCTAGCTTGTTCTTTCTAACGATGTATAACTCTCATTGATAGAGGCTTAGGGAAGGAACTTATAATTGACACACTTAGGAAATATTTCACTGGCAATATTGTTGATGATTTTGTGTTTTTCATATACAGTTGCATTTAACTTTCACATTTCTTTTGTTGCATAAATCATTTATAGCTCGATTGAAAGCTCCTAGCTTTTTTTTCCAACGATGTTAGAGGCTTAGGGAAGGAACTTATAATTGACACACTTAGGAAATATTTCACTGGCAATATTGTTGATGATTTTGTGTTTTTCATATACAGTTGCATTTAACTTTCACATTTCTTTCGCTGCATAAATCATTTATAGCTTGATTGAAAGCTCCTAGCTTTTTCTTTCCAACGATGTATAACCCTCATTGTTAGAGGCTTAGGGAAGGAACTTATAATTGACAAACTTAGGAAATATGTCACTGGGAATATTGTTGATGATTCTGTATTTTTCATATACAGTTGCATTTAACTTTCACATTTCTTTTGCTGCAAAAACTATTTATAGTGTGATTGAAAGCCCTTATTTTGTTCTTTCCAACCATGTATAACTGTGGTTGATAGAAGCTTAGGAAAGGAACTTAAAATTGACGGATCTCGGAATTATGTCACGAGGAATATTGTTGATGACTCTGTATTTTTCATATACAGTTGTATTTAACTCTCACATTTTTTCCGCTGCATATACCGTGTATAGCTTAGTTGAAATCCCTTATTTTGTTCTTTCCAACGAAGATAACCCTCGCTGATAGAGGCTTAGGAAAGGAACTTAAAATTGACTAATCTAGGAAATATGTCACTGGGAATATTGTTGATGATACTGTATTTTTCATATACAATTACATTTAACTTTCACATTTGTTTTGCTGCATAAACCGTTTATAGCTTAATTGAAAGCTCTTAGCTTGCTCTCTCCAACGATGTAAAACTCAGGTTTAAAGAGGTTTAGGAAATGAACTTAAAATTGACTCATCTAGGAAATATGTCACTGGGAATATTGTTGATGATTTTGTATTCTTCATGTACAGTTGCATTTATCTTTCACATTTCTTTTGTTGCATAAAACGTTTATAGCTTGATTGAAAGCCCTTAGCTTGTTCTTTCCAACGATGTATAACCCTCGTTGATAAAGGCTTAGGGAAGGAACTTATAATTGACTCACTTAGGAAATATGCCATTGGGAATATTGTTGATGATTTTGTATTTTTCATGTACAGTTGCATTTAACTTTCACATTTCTTTTGTTGCATAAAACGTTTATAGCTTGATTGAAAGCCCTTAGCTTGTTCTTTCCAACGATGTATAAGTCTCCTTGATAGAGGCTTAGGAAAGGAAATTAAAATTGACTCACCTGGGAAATATATCACTGGGAATATTGTTGATGAAAATGTATTTTTCATATACAGTTGCATTTAACTTTCACATTTCTTTTGCTGCATAAACAACTTACAGCTTGGTTGAAAGCTCTTAGCTTGTTCTTTCGTACGACGTATAACTCTCAATGCTAGAGGCTTAGGAAAGGAACTTAAAATTGACTCATCTATGAAATAGGTCACTGGCAATATTGTTGATGAATCTGTAATTTTCATATACAGTTGCATTTAACTTTCACATTTCTTTTGTTGCATAAAACGTTTATAGCTTGATTGAAAGCCCTTAGCTTGTTCTTTCCAACGATGTATAACTCTCCTTGATAGAGGCTTAGGAAAGGAAATTAAAATTGACTCACCTGGGAAATATATCACTGGGAATATTGTTGATGAAAATGTATTTTTCATATACAGTTGCATTTAACTTTCACATTTCTTTTGCTGCATAAACAACTTACAGCTTGGTTGAATGCTCTTAGCTTGTTCTTTCGTACGACGTATAACTCTCATTGCTAGAGGCTTAGGAAAGGAACTTAAAATTGACTCATCTAGGAAATAGGTCACTGGCAATATTGTTGATGAATCTGTAATTTTCATATACAGTTGCATTTCACTTTCACATTTCTTTTGCCGCATAAACGACTTACAGCTTGGTTGAAAGCTCTTAGCTTGTTCTTTCGTACGACGTATAACTCTCATTGCTAGAGGCTTAGGAAAGGAACTTAAAATTGACTCATTTAGGAAATATGTCACTGGCAATATTGTTACTGGCAATATTGTTGATGATTTTGTATTTTTCATATACAGTTGCATTTAACCTTCACATTTATTTTGTTGCATAAATCATTTATAGCTTGGTCGAAAGCTCCTAGCTTGTTCTTTCTAACGATGTATAACTCTCATTGATAGAGGCTTAGGGAAGGAACTTATAATTGACACACTTAGGAAATATTTCACTGGCAATATTGTTGATGATTTTGTGTTTTTCATATACAGTTGCATTTAACTTTCACATTTCTTTTGTTGCATAAATCATTTATAGCTCGATTGAAAGCTCCTAGCTTTTTTTTCCAACGATGTTAGAGGCTTAGGGAAGGAACTTATAATTGACACACTTAGGAAATATTTCACTGGCAATATTGTTGATGATTTTGTGTTTTTCATATACAGTTGCATTTAACTTTCACATTTCTTTTGCTGCATAAATCATTTATAGCTTGACTGAAAGCTCCTAGCTTTTTCTTTCCAACGATGTATAACCCTCATTGTTAGAGGCTTAGGGAAGGAACTTATAATTGACAAACTTAGGAAATATGTCACTGGGAATATTGTTGATGATTCTTTATTTTTCATATACAGTTGCATTTAACTTTCACATTTCTTTTGCTGCAAAAACTATTTATAGTGTGATTGAAAGCCCTTATTTTGTTCTTTCCAACGATGTATAACTGTGGTTGATAGAAGCTTAGGAAAGGAACTTAAAATTGACGGATCTCGGAATTATGTCACGAGGAATATTGTTGATGACTCTGTATTTTTCATATACAGTTGTATTTAACTCTCACATTTTTTCCGCTGCATATACCGTGTATAGCTTAGTTGAAATCCCTTATTTTGTTCTTTCCAACGAAGATAACCCTCGCTGATAGAGGCTTAGGAAAGGAACTTAAAATTGACTAATCTAGGAAATATGTCACTGGGAATATTGTTGATGATACTGTATTTTTCATATACAATTACATTTAACTTTCACATTTGTTTTGCTGCATAAACCGTTTATAGCTTAATTGAAAGCTCTTAGCTTGCTCTCTCCAACGATGTAAAACTCAGGTTTAAAGAGGTTTAGGAAACGAACTTAAAATTGACTCATCTAGGAAATATGTCACTGGGAATATTGTTGATGATTTTGTATTCTTCATGTACAGTTGCATTTATCTTTCACATTTATTTTGTTGCATAAAACGTTTATAGCTTGATTGAAAGCCCTTAGCTTGTTCTTTCCAACGATGTATAACCCTCGTTGATAAAGGCTTAGGGAAGGAACTTATAATTGACTCACTTAGGAAATATGCCATTGGGAATATTGTTGATGATTTTGAATTTTTCATGTACAGTTGCATTTAACTTTCACATTTCTTTTGTTGCATAAAACGTTTATAGCTTGATAGAAAGCCCTTAGCTTGTTCTTTCCAACGATGTATAAGTCTCCTTGATAGAGGCTTAGGAAAGGAAATTAAAATTGACTCACCTGGGAAATATGTCACTGGGAATATTGTTGATGAAAATGTATTTTTCATATACAGTTGCATTTAACTTTCACATTTCTTTTGCTGCATAAACAACTTACAGCTTGGTTGAAAGCTCTTAGCTTGTTCTTTCGTACGACGTATAACTCTCAATGCTAGAGGCTTAGGAAAGGAACTTAAAATTGACTCATCTATGAAATAGGTCACTGGCAATATTGTTGATGAATCTGTAATTTTCATATACAGTTGCATTTAACTTTCACATTTCTTTTGTTGCATAAAACGTTTATAGCTTGATTGAAAGCCCTTAGCTTGTTCTTTCCAACGATGTATAACTCTCCTTGATAGAGGCTTAGGAAAGGAAATTAAAATTGACTCACCTGGGAAATATATCACTGGGAATATTGTTGATGAAAATGTATTTTTCATATACAGTTGCATTTAACTTTCACATTTCTTTTGCTGCATAAACAACTTACAGCTTGGTTGAATGCTCTTAGCTTGTTCTTTCGTACGACGTATAACTCTCATTGCTAGAGGCTTAGGAAAGGAACTTTAAATTGACTCATCTAGGAAATAGGTCACAGCAATATTGTTGATGAATCTGTAAATTTCATATACAGTTGCATTTAACTTTCACATTTCTTTTGTTGCATAAATCATTTATAGCTTGGTTAAAAGCTCCTAGCTTGTTCTTTCCAACGATGTATAACTCTCCTTGATAGAGGCTTAGGAAAGGAACTTAAAATTGACTCACCTGGGAAATATATCACTGGGAATATTGTTGATGAAAATGTATTTTTCATATACAGTTGCATGTAACTTTCACATTTCTTTTGCTGCATAAACGACTTACAGCTTGGTTGAAAGCTCTTAGCTTGTTCTTTCGCACGACGTATAATTCTCATTGCTAGAGGCTTAGGAAAGGAACTTAAAATTGACTCATCTAGGAAATATGTCACTGGCAATATTGTTGATGAATCTGTAATTTTCATATACAGTTGCATTTAACTTTCACATTTCTTTTGTTGCATAAATCATTAATAGCTTGATTGAAAGCCCTTATTTTGTTCTTTCCAACGATGTGTAACTGTGGTTTATAGAAGCTTAGGAAAGGAACTTAAAATTGACGGATCTCGGAATTATGTCACGAGGAATATTGTTGATGTCTCTGTATTTTTCATATACAGTTGTATTTAACTCTCACATTTTTTCCGCTGCATATACCGTGTATAGCTTAGTTGAAATCCCTTATTTTGTTCTTTCCAACGAAGATAACCCTCGCTGATAGAGGCTTAGGAAAGAAACTTAAAATTGACTAATCTAGGAAATATGTCACTGGGAATATTGTTGATGATTTAGTATTTTTCATATACAGTTGCACCTAACTTTCACATTTCTATTGTTGCATAAACCATTTATAGCTTGATTGAAAGCCCTTAGACTCTTCTTTCGAACGATGTATAACTTTCGTTGATAGAGGCTTAGGGAAGGAAGTTATAATTGACTGACTTAGGAAATATGTCACTGGGAATATTGTTGATGATGTTGTATTCTTCATGTACAGTTGCATTTATCTTTCACATTTCTTTTGTTGCATAAACCGTTTATAGCTTGGTTGAAAGCCCTTAGCTTGTTCTTTCCAACGATGTATAACTCTCCTTAATAGAGGCTTAGGAAAGAAACTTAAAATTGACTCACCTGGGAAATATGTCACTGGGAATATTGTTGATGATTTTGTATTTTTCATATACAGTTGCATTTAACTTTCACATTTCTTTTGCCGCATAAACGACTTACAGCTTGGTTGAAAGCTCTTAGCTTGTTCTTTCGTACGACGTATAACTCTCATTGCTAGAGGCTTAGGAAAGGAACTTAAAATTGACTCATTTAGGAAATATGTCACTGGCAATATTGTTACTGGCAATATTGTTGATGATTTTGTATTTTTCATATACAGTTGCATTTAACCTTCACATTTATTTTGTTGCATAAATCATTTATAGCTTGGTCGAAAGCTCCTAGCTTGTTCTTTCTAACGATGTATAACTCTCATTGATAGAGGCTTAGGGAAGGAACTTATAATTGACACACTTAGGAAATATTTCACTGGCAATATTGTTGATGATTTTGTGTTTTTCATATACAGTTGCATTTAACTTTCACATTTCTTTTGTTGCATAAATCATTTATAGCTCGATTGAAAGCTCCTAGCTTTTTCTTTCCAACGATGTTAGAGGCTTAGGGAAGGAACTTATAATTGACAAACTTAGGAAATATGTCACTGGGAATATTGTTGATGATTCTATATTTTTCATATACAGTTGCATTTAACTTTCACATTTCTTTTGCTGCAAAAACTATTTATAATGTGTTTGAAAGCCCTTATTTTGTTCTTTCCAACGATGTATAACTGTGGTTGATAGAAGCTTAGGAAAGGAACTTAAAATTGACGGATCTCGGAATTATGTTACGAGGAATATTGTTGATGACTCTGTATTTTTCATATACAGTTGTATTTAACTCTCACATTTTTTCCTCTGCATATACCGTGTATAGCTTAGTTGAAATCCCTTATTTTGTTCTTTCCAACGAAGATAACCCTAGCTGATAGAGGCTTAGGAAAGAAACTTAAAATTGACTAATCTAGGAAATATGTCACTGGGAATATTGTTGATGATTTAGTATTTTTCATATACAGTTGCATTTAACTTTCACGTTTCTTTTGTTGCATAAATCATTTATAGCTTGATTGAAAGCTCCTAGCTTTTTCTTTCCAACGATGTATAACCCTCATTGTTAGAGGCTTAGGGAAGGAACTTATAATTGACAAACTTAGGAAATATGTCACTGGGAATATTGTTGATGATTCTGTATTTTTCATATACAGTTGCATTTAACTTTCACATTTCTTTTGCTGCAAAAACTATTTATAGTGTGATTGAAAGCCCTTATTTTGTTCTTTCCAACGATGTATAACTGTGGTTGATAGAAGCTTAGGAAAGGAACTTAAAATTGACGGATCTCGGAATTATGTCACGAGGAATATTGTTGATGACTCTGTATTTTTCATATACAGTTGTATTTAACTCTCACATTTTTTCCGCTGCATATACCGTGTATAGCTTAGTTGAAATCCCTTATTTTGTTCTTTCCAACGAAGATAACCCTCGCTGATAGGGGCTTAGGAAAGAAACTTAAAATTGACTAATCTAGGAAATATGTCACTGGGAATATTGTTGATGATTTAGTATTTTTCATATACAGTTGCACCTAACTTTCACATTTCTATTGTTGCATAAACCATTTATAGCTTGATTGAAAGCTCTTGGACTCTTCTTTCGAACGATGTATAACTTTCGTTGATAGAGGCTTAGGGAAGGAAGTTATAATTGACTGACTTAGGAAATATGTCACTGGGAATATTGTTGATGATTTTGTATTCTTCATGTACAGTTGCATTTACCATTCACATTTCTTTTGTTGCATAAACCGTTTATAGCTTGGTTGAAAGCCCTTAGCTTGTTCTTTCCAACGATGTATAACTCTCCTTAATAGAGGCTTAGGAAAGGAACTTAAAATTGACTCACCTGGGAAATATGTCACTGGGAATATTGTTGATGATTTTGTATTTTTCATATACAGTTGCATTTAACTTTCACATTTCTTTTGCCGCATAAACGACTTACAGCTTGGTTGAAAGCTCTTAGCTTGTTCTTTCGTACGACGTATAACTCTCATTGCTAGAGGCTTAGGAAAGGAACTTAAAATTGACTCATTTAGGAAATATGTCACTGGCAATATTGTTACTGGCAATATTGTTGATGATTTTGTATTTTTCATATACAGTTGCATTTAACCTTCATATTTATTTTGTTGCATAAATCATTTATAGCTTGGTCGAAAGCTCCTAGCTTGTTCTTTCTAACGATGTATAACTCTCATTGCTAGAGGCTTAGGAAAGGAACTTAAAATTGACTCATTTAGGAAATATGTCACTGGCAATATTGTTACTGGCAATATTGTTGATGATTTTGTATTTTTCATATACAGTTGCATTTAACCTTCACATTTATTTTGTTGCATAAATCATTTATAGCTCGATTGAAAGCTCCTAGCTTTTTCTTTCCAACGATGTTAGAGGCTTAGGGAAGGAACTTATAATTGACAAACTTAGGAAATATGTCACTGGGAATATTGTTGATGATTCTGTATTTTTCATATACAGTTGCATTTAACTTTCACATTTCTTTTGCTGCAAAAACTATTTATAATGTGTTTGAAAGCCCTTATTTTGTTCTTTCCAACGATGTATAACTGTGGTTGATAGAAGCTTAGGAAAGGAACTTAAAATTGACGGATCTCGGAATTATGTCACGAGGAATATTGTTGATGACTCTGTATTTTTCATATACAGTTGTATTTAACTCTCACATTTTTTCCGCTGCATATACCGTGTATAGCTTAGTTGAAATCCCTTATTTTGTTCTTTCCAACGAAGATAACCCTCGCTGATAGAGGCTTAGGAAAGAAACTTAAAATTGACTAATCTAGGAAATATGTCACTGGGAATATTGTTGATGATTTAGTATTTTTCATATACAGTTGCATTTAACTTTCACATTTCTTTTGTTGCATAAATTATTTATAGCTTGATTGAAAGCTCCTAGCTTTTTCTTTCCAACGATGTATAACCCTCATTGTTAGAGGCTTAGGGAAGGAACTTATAATTGACAAACTTAGGAAATATGTCACTGGGAATATTGTTGATGATTCTGTATTTTTCATATACAGTTGCATTTAACTTTCACATTTCTTTTGCTGCAAAAACTATTTATAGTGTGATTGAAAGCCCTTATTTTGTTCTTTCCAACGATGTATAACTGTGGTTGATAGAAGCTTAGGAAAGGAACTTAAAATTGACGGATCTCGGAATTATGTCACGAGGAATATTGTTGATGACTCTGTATTTTTCATATACAGTTGTATTTAACTCTCACATTTTTTCCGCTGCATATACCGTGTATAGCTTAGTTGAAATCCCTTATTTTGTTCTTTCCAACGAAGATAACCCTCGCTGATAGAGGCTTAGGAAAGGAACTTAAAATTGACTAATCTAGGAAATATGTCACTGGGAATATTGTTGATGATACTGTATTTTTCATATACAATTACATTTAACTTTCACATTTCTTTTGATGCATAAATCATTTATAGCTTGATTGCAAGCTCCTAGCTTTTTCTTTCCAACGATGTATAACCCTCATTGTTAGAGGCTTAGGGAAGGAACTTGTAATTGACAAACTTAGGAAATATCTCACTGGGAATATTGTTGATGATTTTGTATTTTTCATATACAGTTGCATTTAACCTTCACATTTATTTTGTTGCATAAATCATTTATAGCTTGGTCGAAAGCTACTAGCTTGTTCTTTCTAACGATGTATAACTCTCATTGATAGAGGCTTAGGGAAGGAACTTATCATTGACACACTTAGGAAATATGTCACTGGCAATATTGTTGATGATTTTGTGTTTTTCATATACAGTTGCATTTAACTTTCACATTTCTTTTGTTGCATAAACCATTTATAGCTCGATTGAAAGCTCCTAGCTTTTTCTTTCCAACGATGTTAGAGGCTTAGGGAAGGAACTTATAATTGACAAACTTAGGAAATATGTCACTGGGAATATTGTTGATGATTCTGTATTTTTCATATACAGTTGCATTTAACTTTCACATTTCTTTTGCTGCAAAAACTATTTATAATGTGTTTGAAAGCCCTTATTTTGTTCTTTCCAACGATGTATAACTGTGGTTGATAGAAGCTTAGGAAAGGAACTTAAAATTGACGGATCTCGGAATTATGTCACGAGGAATATTGTTGATGACTCTGTATTTTTCATATACAGTTGTATTTAACTCTCACATTTTTTCCGCTGCATATACCGTGTATAGCTTAGTTGAAATCCCTTATTTTGTTCTTTCCAACGAAGATAACCCTCGCTGATACAGGCTTAGGAAAGAAACTTAAAATTGACTAATCTAGGAAATATGTCACTGGGAATATTGTTGATGATTTAGTATTTTTCATATACAGTTGCATTTAACTTTCACATTTCTTTTGTTGCATAAATCATTTATAGCTTGGTTGAAAGCTCCTAGCTTGTTCTTTCCAACGATGTATAACCCTCATTGTTAGAGGCTTAGGGAAGGAACTTATAATTGACAAACTTAGGAAATATGTCACTGGGAATATTGTTGATGATTCTGTATTTTTCATATACAGTTGCATTTAACTTTCACATTTCTTTTGCTGCAAAAACTATTTATGGTGTGATTGAAAGCCCTTATTTTGTTCTTTCCAACGATGTATAACTGTGGTTGATAGAGGCTTAGGAAAGGAACTTAAAATTGACGGATCTCGGAATTATGTCACGAGGAATATTGTTGATGACTCTGTATTTTTCATATACAGTTGTATTTAGCTCTCACATTTTTTTCGCTGCATATACCGTGTATAGCTTAGTTGAAATCCCTTATTTTGTTCTTTCCAACGAAGATAACCCTCGCAGATAGAGGCTTAGGAAAGGAACTTAAAATTGACTAATCTAGGAAATATGTCACTGGGAATATTGTTGATGATACTGTATTTTTCATATACAATTACATTTATCTTTCACATTTCTTTTGCTGCATAAACCGTTTATAGCTTAATTGAAAGCTCTTAGCTTGCTCTCTCCAACGATGTAAAACTCAGGTTTAAAGAGATTTAGGAAACGAACTTAAAATTGACTCATCTAGGAAATATGACACTGGGAATATTGTTGATGATTTTGTATTTTTCATGTACAGTTGCATTTAACTTTCACATTTCTTTTGTTGCATAAATCGTTTATAGCTTGATTGAAAGCCCTTAGCTTGTTCTTTCCAACGATGTATAACTCTCCTTGATAGAGGCTTAGGAAAGGAACTTAAAATTGACTCACCTGGGAAATATGTCACTGGGAATATTGTTGATGAAAATGTATTTTTCATATACAGTTGCATTTAACTTTCACATTTCTTTTGCTGCATAAACGACTTACAGCTTAGTTGAAAGCTCTTAGCTTGTTCTTTCGTACGACGTATAACTCTCATTGCTAGAGGCTTAGGAAAGGAACTTAAAATTGACTCATCTAGGAAATATGTCACTGGCAATATTGTTGATGAATCTGTAATTTTCATATACAGTTGCATTTAACTTTCACATTTCTTTTGTTGCATAAATCATTTATAGCTTGGTTGAAAGCTCCTAGCTTGTTCTTAAATTGACTCACCTGGGAAATATGTCACTGGGAATATTGTTGATGATTTTTTATTTTTCATATACAGTTGCATTTAACTTTCACATTTATTTTACTGCATAAATCAGTTATAGCTTGATTGAAAGCTCCTAGCTTTTTCTTTCCAACGATGTATAAATCTAATTGATAGAGGCTTAGGGAAGAAACTTATAATTGACACACTTAGGAAATATGTCACTGGCAATATTGTTGATGATTTTGTGTTTTTCATATACAGTTGCATTTAACTTTCACATTTCTTTTGTTGCATAAATCATTTATAGCTTGGTTGAAAGCTCCTAGCTTGTTCTTTCTAACGTTGTATAAATCTAATTGATAGAGGCTTAGGGAAGAAACTTATAATTGACACACTTAGGAAATATGTCACTGGGAATATTGTTGATGATTCTGTATTTTTCATATACAGTTGCATTTAACTTTCACATTTCTTTTGCTGCAAAAACTATTTATAGTGTGATTGAAAGCCCTTATTTTGTTCTTTCCAACGATGTATAACTGTGGTTGATAGAAGCTTAGGAAAGGAACTTAAAATTGACGGATCTCGGAATTATGTCACGAGGAATATTGTTGATGACTCTGTATTTTTCATATACAGTTGTATTTAACTCTCACATTTTTTCCGCTGCATATACCGTGTATAGCTTAGTTGAAATCCCTTATTTTGTTCTTTCCAACGAAGATAACCCTCGCTGATAGAGGCTTAGGAAAGGAACTTAAAATTGACTAATCTAGGAAATATGTCACTGGGAATATTGTTGATGATACTGTATTTTTCATATACTATTACATTTAACTTTCACATTTCTTTTGCTGCATAAATCATTTATAGCTGGATTGAAAGCTCCTAGCTTTTTCTTTCCAACGATGTATAACCCTCATTGTTAGAGGCTTAGGGAAGGAACTTATAATTGACAAACTTAGGAAATATGTCACTGGGAATATTGTTGATGATTCTGTATTTTTCATATACAGTTGCATTTAACTTTCACATTTCTTTTGCTGCAAAAACTATTTATAGTGTGATTGAAAGCCCTTATTTTGTTCTTTCCAACGATGTATAACTGTGGTTGATAGAAGCTTAGGAAAGGAACTTAAAATTGACGGATCTCGGAATTATGTCACGAGGAATATTGTTGATGACTCTGTATTTTTCATATACAGTTGTATTTAACTCTCACATTTTTTCCGCTGCATATACCGTGTATAGCTTAGTTGAAATCCCTTATTTTGTTCTTTCCAACGAAGATAACCCTCGCTGATAGAGGCTTAGGAAAGGAACTTAAAATTGACTAATCTAGGAAATATGTCACTGGGAATATTGTTGATGATACTGTATTTTTCATATACAATTACATTTAACTTTCACATTTGTTTTGCTGCATAAACCGTTTATAGCTTAATTGAAAGCTCTTAGCTTGCTCTCTCCAACGATGTAAAACTCAGGTTTAAAGAGGTTTAGGAAACGAACTTAAAATTGACTCATCTAGGAAATATGACACTGGGAATATTGTTGATGATTTTGTATTTTTCATGTACAGTTGCATTTATCTTTCACATTTCTTTTGTTGCATAAAACGTTTATAGCTTGATTGAAAGCCCTCAGCTTGTTCTTTCCAACGATGTATAACCCTCGTTGATAAAGGCTTAGGGAAGGAACTTATAATTGACTCAATTAGGAAATATGTCATTGGGAATATTGTTGATGATTTTGTATTTTTCATGTACAGTTGCATTTAACTTTCACATTTCTTTTGTTGCATAAAACGTTTATAGCTTGATTGAAAGCCCTTAGCTTGTTCTTTCCAACGATGTATAACTCTCCTTGATAGAGGCTTAGGAAAGGAACTTAAAATTGACTCACCTGGGAAATATGTCACTGGAAATATTGTTGATGAAAATGTATTTTTCATATACAGTTGCATTTAACTTTCACACTTCTTTTGCTGCATAAACGACTTACAGCTTGGTTGAAAGCTCTTAGCTTGTTCTTTCGTACGACGTATAACTCTCATTGCTAGAGGCTTAGGAAAGGAACTTAAAATTGACTCATCTTTGAAATATATCACTGGCAATATTGTTGATGAATCTGTAATTTTCATATACAGTTGCATTTAACTTTCACATTTCTTTTGTTGCATAAATCATTTATAGCATGGTTGAAAGCTCCTAGCTTGTTCTTTCCAACGATGTATAACTCTCCTTGATAGAGGCTTAGGAAAGGAACTTAAAATTGACTCACCTGGGAAATATGTCACTGGGAATATTGTTGATGAAAATGTAATTTTCATATACAGTTGCATTTAACTTTCACATTTCTTTTGCTGCATAAACGACTTACAGCTTGGTTGAAAGCTCTTAGCTTGTTCTTTCGCACGACGTATAACTCTCCTTGATAGAGGCTTAGGAAAGGAACTTAAAATTGACTCACCTGGGAAATATGTCACTGGGAATATTGTTGATGATTCTGTATTTTTCATATACAGTTGCATTTAACTTTCACATTTCTTTTGCTGCAAAAACTATTTATAGTGTGATTGAAAGCCCTTATTTTGTTCTTTCCAACGATGTATAACTGTGGTTGATAGAAGCTTAGGAAAGGAACTTAAAATTGACGGATCTCGGAATTATGTCACGAGGAATATTGTTGATGACTCTGTATTTTTCATATACAGTTGCATTTAACTCTCACATTTTTTCCGCTGCATATACCGTGTATAGCTTAGTTGAAATCCCTTATTTTGTTCTTTCCAACGAAGATAACCCTCGCTGATAGAGGCTTAGGAAAGGAACTTAAAATTGACTAATCTAGGAAATATGTCACTGGGAATATTGTTGATGATACTGTATTTTTCATATACAATTACATTTAACTTTCACATTTGTTTTGCTGCATAAACCGTTTATAGCTTAATTGAAAGCTCTTAGCTTGCTCTCTCCAACGATGTAAAACTCAGGTTTAAAGAGGTTTAGGAAACGAACTTAAAATTGACTCATCTAGGAAATATGACACTGGGAATATTGTTGATGGTTTTGTATTTTTCATGTACAGTTGCATTTAACTTTCACATTTCTTTTGTTGCATAAATCGTTTATAGCTTGATTGAAAGCCCTTAGCTTGTTCTTTCCAACGATGTATAACTCTCCTTGATAGAGGCTTAGGAAAGGAACTTAAAATTGACTCACCTGGGAAATATGTCACTGGAAATATTGTTGATGAAAATGTATTTTTCATATACAGTTGCATTTAACTTTCACATTTCTTTTGCTGCATAAACGACTTACAGCTTGGTTGAAAGCTCTTAGCTTGTTCTTTCGTACGACGTATAACTCTCATTGCTAGAGGCTTAGGAAAGGAACTTAAAATTGACTCATCTAGGAAATATGTCACTGGCAATATTGTTGATGAATCTGTAATTTTCATATACAGTTGCATTTAACTTTCACATTTCTTTTGTTGCATAAATCATTTATAGCTTGGTTGAAAGCTCTTAGCTTGTTCTTTCGCACGACGTATAACTCTCATTGCTAGAGGCTTAGGAAAGGAACTTAAAATTGACTCATCTAGGAAATATGTCACTGGCAATATTGTTGATGAATCTGTAATTTTCATATACAGTTGCATTTAACTTTCACATTTCTTTTGTTGCATAAATCATTAATAGCTTGGTTGAAAGCTCCTAGCTTGTTCTTAAATTGACTCACCTGGGAAATATGTCACTGGGAATATTGTTGATGATTTTTTATTTTTCATATACAGTTGCATTTAACTTTCACATTTATTTTACTGCATAAATCAGTTATAGCTTGATTGAAAGCTCCTAGCTTTTTCTTTCCAACGATGTATAAATCTAATTGATAGAGGCTTAGGGAAGAAACTTATAATTGACACACTTAGGAAATATGTCACTGGCAATATTGTTGATGATTTTGTGTTTTTCATATACAGTTGCATTTAACTTTCACATTTCTTTTGTTGCATAAATCATTTATAGCTTGGTTGAAAGCTCCTAGCTTGTTCTTTCTAACGCTGTATAAATCTAATTGATAGAGGCTTAGGGAAGAAACTTATAATTGACACACTTAGGAAATATGTCACTGGTAATATTGTTGATGATTCTGTATTTTTCATATACAGTTGCATTTAACTTTCACATTTCTTTTGCTGCAAAAACTATTTATAGTGTGATTGAAAGCCCTTATTTTATTCTTTCCAACGATGTATAACTGTGGTTGATAGAAGCTTAGGAAAGGAACTTAAAATTGACGGATCTCGGAATTATGTCACGAGGAATATTGTTGATGACTCTGTATTTTTCATATACAGTTGTATTTAACTCTCACATTTTTTCCGCTGCATATACCGTGTATAGCTTAGTTGAAATCCCTTATTTTGTTCTTTCCAACGAAGATAACCCTCGCTGATAGAGGCTTAGGAAAGGAACTTAAAATTGACTAATCTAGGAAATATGTCACTGGGAATATTGTTGATGATACTGTATTTTTCATATACTATTACATTTAACTTTCACATTTCTTTTGCTGCATAAATCATTTATAGCTTGATTGAAAGCTCCTAGCTTTTTCTTTCCAACGATGTATAACCCTCATTGTTAGAGGCTTAGGGAAGGAACTTATAATTGACAAACTTAGGAAATATGTCACTGGGAATATTGTTGATGATTCTGTATTTTTCATATACAGTTGCATTTAACTTTCACATTTCTTTTGCTGCAAAAACTATTTATAGTGTGATTGAAAGCCCTTAGCTTGTTCTTTCCAACGATGTATAACTCTCCTTAATAGAGGCTTAGGAAAGGAACTTAAAATTGACTCACCTGGGAAATATGTCACTGGGAATATTGTTGATGATTCTGTATTTTTCATATACAGTTGCGTTTAACTTTCACATTTCTTTTGCTGGAAAAACTATTTATATTGTGATTGAAAGCCCTTACTTGGTTCTTTCCAACGATGTATAACTGTGGTTGATAGAAGCTTAGGAAAGGAACTTAAAATTGACGGATCTCGGAATTATGTCACGAGGAATATTGTTGATGACTCTGTATTTTTCATATACAGTTGTATTTAACTCACACATTTTTCCGCTGCATATACCGTATATAGCTTAGTTGAAATCCCTTATTTTGTTCTTTCCAACGAAGATAACCCTCGCTGATAGAGGCTTGGAAAGGAACTTAAAATTGACTAATCTAGGAAATATGTCACTGGGAATATTGTTGATGATACTGTATTTTTCATATACAATTATATTTAACTTTTACATTTGTTTTGTTGCATAAACCGTTTATAGCTTAATTGAAAGCTCTTAGCTTGCTCTCTCCAACGATGTAAAACTCAGGTTTAAAGAGGTTTAGGAAACGAACTTAAAATTGACTCATCTAGGAAATATGACACTGGGAATATTGTTGATGATTTTGAATTTTTCATGTACAGTTGCATTTATCTTTCACATTTCTTTTGTTGCATAAAACGTTTATAGCTTGATTGAAAGCCCTTAGCTTGTTCTTTCCAACGATGTATAACCCTTGTTGATAAAGGCTTAGGGAAGGAACTTATAATTGACTCACTTAGGAAATATGTCATTGGGAATATTGTTGATGATTTTGTATTTTTCATGTACAGTTGCATTAAACTTTCACATTTTTTCCGCTGCATATACCGTGCATAGCTTAGTTGAAATCCCTTATTTTGTTCTTTCCAACGAAGATAACCCTCGCTGATAGAGGCTTAGGAAAGGAACTTAAAATTGACTAATCTAGGAAATATGTCACTGGGAATATTGTTGATGATACTGTATTTTTCGTATACAATTACAGTTAACTTTCACATTTGTTTTGCTTGGTTTTTGTTAGCTTGGTTGAAAGCTCCTAGCTTGTTCTTTCCAACGATGTATAACTCTCCTTGATAGAGCCTTAGGATAGGAACTTAAAATTGACTCACCTGGGAAATATGTCACTGGGAATATTGTTGATGAAAATGTATTTTTCATATACAGTTGCATTTAGCTTTCACATTTCTTTTGCTGCATAAATGACTTACAGCTTGGTGGAAAGCTCTTAGCTTGTTCTTTCGTACGACGTATAACTCTCATTGCTAGAGGCTTAGGAAAGGAACTTAAAATTGACTCATTTAGGAAATATGTCACTGGCAATATTGTTGATGAATCTGTAATTTTCATATACAGTTGCATTTAAATTTCACATTTCTTTTGCTGCAAAAACTATTTATAGTGTGATTGAAAGCCCTTATTTTGTTCTTTCCAACGATGTATAACTGTGGTTGATAGAAGCTTAGGAAAGGAACTTAAAATTGACGGATCTCGGAATTATGTCACGAGGAATATTGTTGATGACTCTGTATTTTTCATATACAGTTGTATTTAACTCTCACATTTTTTCCGCTGCATATACCGTGTATAGCTTAGTTGAAATCCCTTATTTTGTTCTTTCCAACGAAGATAACCCTCGCTGATAGAGGCTTAGGAAAGGAACTTAAAATTGACTAATCTAGGAGATATGTCACTGGGAATATTGTTGATGATACTGTATTTTTCATATACAATTACATTTAACTTTCACATTTGTTTTGCTGCATAAACCGTTTATAGCTTAATTGAAAGCTCTTAGCTTGCTCTCTCCAACGATGTAAAACTCAGGTTTAAAGAGGTTTAGGAAACGAACTTAAAATTGACTCATCTAGGAAATATGACACTGGGAATATTGTTGATGATTTTGTATTCTTCATGTACAGTTGCATTTATCTTTCACATTTCTTTTGTTGCATAAACCGTTTATAGCTTGGTTGAAAGCCCTTAGCTTGTTCTTTCCAACGATGTATAACTCTCCTTAATAGAGGCTTAGGAAAGGAACTTAAAATTGACTCACCTGGGAAATATATCACTGGGAATATTGTTGATGATTTTGTATTTTTCATATACAGTTGCATTTAACTTTCACATATCTTTTGCCGCATAAACGACTTACAGCTTGGTTGAAAGCTCTTAGACTCTTCTTTCGAACGATGTATAACTTTCGTTGATAGAGGCTTAGGGAAGGAAGTTATAATTGACTGACTTAGGAAATATGTCACTGGGAATATTGTTGATGATTTTGTATTCTTCATTTACAGTTGCATTTATCTTTCACATTTCTTTTGTTGCATAAACCGTTTATAGCTTGGTCCAAAGCCCTTAGCTTGTTCTTTCCAACGATGTATAACTCTCCTTAATAGAGGCTTAGGAAAGGAACTTAAAATTGACTCACCTGGGAAATATGTCACTGGGAATATTGTTGATGATTTTGTATTTTTCATATACAGTTGCATTTAACTTTCATATTTCTTTTGCCGCATAAACGACTTACAGCTTGGTTGAAAGCTCTTAGCTTGTTCTTTCGTACGACGTATAACTCTCATTGCTAGAGTCTTAGGAAAGGAACTTAAAATTGACTCATTTAGGAAATATGTCACTGGCAATATTGTTGATAAATCTGTAATTTTCATATACAGTTGCATTTAACCTTCACATTTATTTTGTTGCATAAATTATTTATAGCTTGGTCGAAAGCTCCTAGCTTGTTCTTTCTAACGATGTATAACTCTCATTGATAGAGGCTTAGGGAAGGAACTTATAATTGACACACTTAGGAAATATGTCACTGGCAATATTGTTGATGATTTTGTGTTTTTCATATACAGTTGCATTTAACTTTCACATTTCTTTCGTTGCATAAATCATTTATAGCTCGACTGAAAGCCCTTAGCTTGTTCTTTCCAACGATGTATAACTCTCCTTAATAGAGGCTTAGGAAAGGAACTTAAAATTGACTCACCTGGGAAATATGTCACTGGGAATATTGTTGATGATTCTGTATTTTTCATATACAGTTGCGTTTAACTTTCACATTTCTTTTGCTGGAAAAACTATTTATATTGTGATTGAAAGCCCTTACTTGGTTCTTTCCAACGATGTATAACTGTGGTTGATAGAAGCTTAGGAAAGGAACTTAAAATTGACGGATCTCGGAATTATGTCACGAGGAATATTGTTGATGACTCTGTATTTTTCATATACAGTTGTATTTAACTCTCACATTTTTCCGCTGCATATACCGTATATAGCTTAGTTGAAATCCCTTATTTTGTTCTTTCCAACGAAGATAACCCTCGCTGATAGAGGCTTGGAAAGGAACTTAAAATTGACTAATCTAGGAAATATGTCACTGGGAATATTGTTGATGATACTGTATTTTTCATATACAATTACATTTAACTTTTACATTTGTTTTGTTGCATAAACCGTTTATAGCTTAATTGAAAGCTCTTAGCTTGCTCTCTCCAAAGATGTAAAACTCAGGTTTAAAGAGGTTTAGGAAACGAACTTAAAATTGACTCATCTAGGAAATATGACACTGGGAATATTGTTGATGATTTTGAATTTTTCATGTACAGTTGCATTTATCTTTCACATTTCTTTTGTTGCATAAAACGTTTATAGCTTGATTGAAAGCCCTTAGCTTGTTCTTTCCAACGATGTATAACCCTCGTTGATAAAGGCTTAGGGAAGGAACTTATAATTGACTCACTTAGGAAATATGTCATTGGGAATATTGTTGATGATTTTGTATTTTTCATGTACAGTTGCATTTAACTTTCACATTTTTTCCGCTGCATATACCGTGCATAGCTTAGTTGAAATCCCTTATTTTGTTCTTTCCAACGAAGATAACCCTCGCTGATAGAGGCTTAGGAAACGAACTTAAAATTGACTAATCTAGGAAATATGTCACTGGGAATATTGTTGATGATACTGTATTTTTCGTATACAATTACAGTTAACTTTCACATTTGTTTTGCTTGGTTTTTGTTAGCTTGGTTGAAAGCTCCTAGCTTGTTCTTTCCAACGATGTATAACTCTCCTTGATAGAGCCTTAGGATAGGAACTTAAAATTGACTCACCTGGGAAATATGTCAATGGGAATATTGTTGATGAAAATGTATTTTTCATATACAGTTGCATTTAGCTTTCACATTTCTTTTGCTGCATAAATGACTTACAGCTTGGTTGAAAGCTCTTAGCTTGTTCTTTCGTACGACGTATAACTCTCATTGCTAGAGGCTTAGGAAAGGAACTTAAAATTGACTCATTTAGGAAAGATGTCACTGGCAATATTGTTGATGAATCTGTAATTTTCATATACAGTTGCATTTAACTTTCACATTTCTTTTGCTGCAAAAACTATTTATAGTGTGATTGAAAGCCCTTATTTTGTTCTTTCCAACGATGTATAACTGTGGTTGATAGAAGCTTAGGAAAGGAACTTAAAATTGACGGATCTCGGAATTATGTCACGACGAATATTGTTGATGACTCTGTATTTTTCATATACAGTTGTATTTAACTCTCACATTTTTTCCGCTGCACATACCGTGTATAGCTTAGTTGAAATCCCTTATTTTGTTCTTTCCAACGAAGATAACCCTCGCTGATAGAGGCTTAGGAAAGGAACTTAAAATTGACTAATCTAGGAGATATGTCACTGGGAATATTGTTGATGATACTGTATTTTTCATATACAATTACATTTAACTTTCACATTTGTTTTGCTGCATAAACCGTTTATAGCTTAATTGAAAGCTCTTAGCTTGCTCTCTCCAACGATGTAAAACTCAGGTTTAAAGAGGTTTAGGAAACGAACTTAAAATTGACTCATCTAGGAAATATGACACTGGGAATATTGTTGATGATTTTGTATTCTTCATGTACAGTTGCATTTATCTTTCACATTTCTTTTGTTGCATAAAACGTTTATAGCTTGGTTGAAAGCCCTTAGCTTGTTCTTTCCAACGATGTATAACTCTCCTTAATAGAGGCTTAGGAAAGGAACTTAAAATTGACTCACCTGGGAAATATATCACTGGGAATATTGTTGATGATTTTGTATTTTTCATATACAGTTGCATTTAACTTTCACATATCTTTTGCCGCATAAACGACTTACAGCTTGGTTGAAAGCTCTTAGACTCTTCTTTCGAACGATGTATAACTTTCGTTGATAGAGGCTTAGGGAAGGAAGTTATAATTGACTGACTTAGGAAATATGTCACTGGGAATATTGTTGATGATTTTGTATTCTTCATGTACAGTTGCATTTATCTTTCACATTTCTTTTGTTGCATAAACCGTTTATAGCTTGGTTGAAAGCCCTTAGCTTGTTCTTTCCAACGATGTATAACTCTCCTTAATAGAGGCTTAGGAAAGGAACTTAAAATTGACTCACCTGGGAAATATATCACTGGGAATATTGTTGATGATTTTGTATTTTTCATATACAGTTGCATTTAACTTTCACATATCTTTTGCCGCATAAACGACTTACAGCTTGGTTGAAAGCTCTTAGCTTGTTCTTTCGTACGACGTATAACTCTCATTGCTAGAGGCTTAGGAAAGGAACTTAAAATTACCTCATTTAGGAAATATGTCACTGGCAATATTGTTGATGAATCTGTAATTTTCATATACAGTTGCATTTAACTTTCACATTTCTTTTGCTGCATAAATCTTTTATAGCTTGATTGAAAGCTCTTAGCTAGTTCTTTCCAGCTATGTATAACTCTTATTGATAGAGGCTTAGGAAAGGAACTTAAAATTGACTCATCTAGGAAATATGTTACTGGCAATATTGTTGATGATTTTGTATTTTTCATATACAGTTGCATTTAACCTTCACATTTATTTTGTTGCATAAATCATTTATAGCTTGGTCGAAAGCTCCTAGCTTGTTCTTTCTAACGATGTATAACTCTCATTGATAGAGGCTTAGGGAAGGAACTTATAATTGACACACTTAGGAAATATGTCACTGGCAATATTGTTGATGATTTTGTGTTTTTCATATACAGTTGCATTTAACTTTCACATTTCTTTCGTTGCATAAATCATTTATAGCTCGATTGAAAGCTCCTAGCTCGTTCTTTCCAACGATGTATAACCCTCATTGTTAGAGGCTTAGGGCAGGAACTTATAATTGACACACTTAGGAAATATGTCACTGGGAATATTGTTGATGATTCTGTATTTTTCATATACAGTTGCGTTTAACTTTCACATTTCTTTTGATGGAAAAACTATTTATATTGTGATTGAAAGCCCTTACTTTGTTCTTTCCAACGATGTATAACTGTGGTTGATAGAAGCTTAGGAAAGGAACTTAAAATTGACGGATCTCGGAATTATGTCACGAGGAATATTGTTGATGACTCTGTATTTTTCATATACAGTTGTATTTAACTCTCACATTTTTTCCGCTGCATATACCGTGTATAGCTTAGTTGAAATCCCTTATTTTGTTCTTTCCAACGAAGATAACCCTTATTGTTAGAGGCTTAGGGAAGGAACTTATAATTGACAAACTTAGGAAATGTGTCACTGGGAATATTGTTGATGATACTGTATTTTTCATATACAATTACATTTAACTTTCACATTTGTTTTGTTGCATAAACCGTTTATAGCTTAATTGAAAGCTCTTAGATTGCTCTCTCCAACGATGTAAAACTCAGGTTTAAAGAGGTTTAGGAAACGAACTTAAAATTGACTCATCTAGGAAATATGACACTGGGAATATTGTTGATGATTTTGAATTTTTCATGTACAGTTGCATTTATCTCTCACATTTCTTTTGTTGCATAAAACGTTTATAGCTTGATTGAAAGCCCTTAGCTTGTTCTTTCCAACGATATATAACCCTCGTTAATAAAGGCTTAGGGAAGGAACTTATAATTAACACACTTAGGAAATATGTCACTGGGAATATTGTTGATGATTCTGTATTTTTCATATACAGTTGCGTTTAACTTTCATATTTCTTTTGCTGGAAAAACTATTTATATTGTGATTGAAAGCCCTTACTTTGTTCTTTCCAACGATGTATAACTGTGGTTGATAGAAGCTTAGGAAAGGAACTTAAAATTGACGGATCTCGGAATTATGTCACGAGGAATATTGTTGATGACTCTGTATTTTTCATATACAGTTGTATTTAACTCTCACATTTTTTCCGCTGCATATACCGTGTATAGCTTAGTTGAAATCCCTTATTTTGTTCTTTCCAACGAAGATAACCCTCGCTGATAGAGGCTTAGGAAAGGAACTTAAAATTGACTAATCTAGGAAATATGTCACTGGGAATATTGTTGATGATACTGTATTTTTCATATACAATTACAGTTACCATTCACATTCGTTTTGCTTGGTTTTTGTTAGCTTGGTTGAAAGCTCCTAGCTTGTTCTTTCCAACGATGTATAACTCTCCTTGATAGAGCCTTAGGAAAGGAACTTAAAATTGACTCATCTAGGAAATATGTCACTGGCAATATTGTTGATGAATCTGTAATTTTCATATACAGTTGCATTTAACTTTCACATTTCTTTTGTCGCATAAATCATTTATAGCTTGATTGAAAGCTCTTAGCTTGTTCTTTCGTACGACGTATAACTCTCATTGCTAGAGGCTTAGGAAAGGAACTTAAAATTGACTCATCTAGGAAATATGTCACTGGCAATATTGTTGATGAATCTGTAATTTTCATATACAGTTGCATTTAACTTTCACATTTCTTTTGTTGCATAAATCATTTATAGCTTGGTTGAAAGCTCCTAGCTTGTTCTTTCCAACGATGTATAACAATCGTTGATAGAGGCTTAGGAAAGGAACTTAAAATTGACTCACCTGGGAAATATGTCACTGGGAATATTGTTGATGATTTTTTATTTTTCATATACAGTTGCATTTAACTTTCACATTTCTTTTGCTGCATAAACAACTTACAGCTTGATTGAAAGCTCCTAGCTTTTTCTTTCCAACGATGTATAACCCTCGTTGATAAAGGCTTAGGGAAGGAACTTATAATTGACAATCTTAGGAAATATGTTACTGGCAATATTGTTGATGATTTTGTATTTTTCATATACAGTTGCATTTAACTTTCACATTTCTTTTGTTGCATAAATCATTTATAGCTTGGTTGAAAGCTCCTAGCTTGTTCTTTCTAACGCTGTATAAATCTAATTGATAGAGGCTTAGGGAAGGAACTTATAATTGACAATCTTAGGAAATATGTCACTGGGAATATTGTTGATGATTTTGTATTTTTCATATACAGTTGCATTTAACTTTCACATTTCTTTTGTTGCATAAACCATTTATAGCTTGATTGAAAGCTCTTAGACTCTTCTTTCGAACGATGTATAACTTTCGTTGATAGAGGCTTAGGGAAGGAAGTTATAATTGACTGACTTAGGAAATATGTCACTGGGAATATTGTTGATGATTTTGTATTTTTCATATACAGTTGCACCTAACTTTCACATTTCTATTGTTGCATAAACCATTTATAGCTTGATTGAAAGCTCTTAGACTCTTCTTTCGAACGATGTATAACTTTCGTTGATAGAGGCTTAGGGAAGGAAGTTATAATTGACTGACTTAGGAAATATGTCACTGGGAATATTGTTGATGATTTTGTATTCTTCATTTACAGTTGCATTTATCTTTCACATTTCTTTTGTTGCATAAACCGTTTATAGCTTGGTTCAAAGCCCTTAGCTTGTTCTTTCCAACGATGTATAACTCTCCTTAACAGAGGCTTAGGAAAGGAACTTAAAATTGACTCACCTGGGAAATATGTCACTGGGAATATTGTTGATGATTTTGTATTTTTCATATACAGTTGCATTTAACTTTCACATTTCTTTTGCCGCATAAACGACTTACAGCTTGGTTGAAAGCTCTTAGCTTGTTCTTTCGTACGACGTATAACTCTCATTGCTAGAGGCTTAGGAAAGGAACTTAAAATTGACTCATTTAGGAAATATGTCACTGGCAATATTGTTGATAAATCTGTAATTTTCATATACAGTTGCATTTAACTTTCACATTTCTTTTGTTGCATAAATCTTTTATAGCTTGATTGAAAGCTCTTAGCTAGTTCTTTCCAGCGATGTATAACTCTTATTGATAGAGGCTTAGGAAAGGAACTTAAAATTGACTCATCTAGGAAATATGTTACTGGCAATATTGTTGATGATTTTGTATTTTTCATATACAGTTGCATTTAACCTTCACATTTATTTTGTTGCATAAATTATTTATAGCTTGGTCGAAAGCTCCTAGCTTGTTCTTTCTAACGATGTATAACTCTCATTGATAGAGGCTTAGGGAAGGAACTTATAATTGACACACTTAGGAAATATTTCACTGGCAATATTGTTGATGATTTTGTGTTTTTCATATACAGTTGCATTTAACTTTCACATTTCTTTCGTTGCATAAATCATTTATAGCTCGACTGAAAGCCCTTAGCTTGTTCTTTCCAACGATGTATAACTCTCCTTAATAGAGGCTTAGGAAAGGAACTTAAAATTGACTCATCTAGGAAATATGTCACTGGCAATATTGTTGATGAATCTGTATTTTTCATATACAGTTGCGTTTAACTTTCACATTTCTTTTGCTGGAAAAACTATTTATATTGTGATTGAAAGCCCTTACTTGGTTCTTTCCAACGATGTATAACTGTGGTTGATAGAAGCTTAGGAAAGGAACTTAAAATTGACGGATCTTGGAATTATGTCACGAGGAATATTGTTGATGACTCTCTATTTTTCATATACAGTTGTATTTAACTCTCACATTTTTCCGCTGCATATACCGTATATAGCTTAGTTGAAATCCCTTATTTTGTTCTTTCCAACGAAGATAACCCTCGCTGATAGAGGCTTGGAAAGGAACTTAAAATTGACTAATCTAGGAAATATGTCACTGGGAATATTGTTGATGATACTGTATTTTTCATATACAATTACATTTAACTTTTACATTTGTTTTGTTGCATAAACCGTTTATAGCTTAATTGAAAGCTCTTAGCTTGTTCTCTCCAAAGATGTAAAACTCAGGTTTAAAGAGGTTTAGGAAACGAACTTAAAATTGACTCATCTAGGAAATATGACACTGGGAATATTGTTGATGATTTTGAATTTTTCATGTACAGTTGCACTTATCTTTCACATTTCTTTTGTTGCATAAATCATTTATAGCTTGATTGAAAGCATTTAGACTCTTCTTTCGAACGATGTATAACTTTCGTTGATAGAGGCTTAGGGAAGGAAGTTATAATTGACTGACTTAGGAAATATGTCACTGGGAATATTGTTGATGATTTTGTATTTTTCATATACAGTTGCACCTAACTTTCACATTTCTATTGTTGCATAAACCATTTATAGCTTGATTGAAAGCTCTTAGACTCTTCTTTCGAACGATGTATAACTTTCGTTGATAGGGGCTTAGGGAAGGAAGTTATAATTGACTGACTTAGGAAATATGTCACTGGGAATATTGTTGATGATTTTGTATTCTTCATTTACAGTTGCATTTATCTTTCACATTTCTTTTGTTGCATAAACCGTTTATAGCTTGGTTCAAAGCCCTTAGCTTGTTCTTTCCAACGATGTATAACTCTCCTTAACAGAGGCTTAGGAAAGGAACTTAAAATTGACTCACCTGGGAAATATGTCACTGGGAATATTGTTGATGATTTTGTATTTTTCATATACAGTTGCATTTAACTTTCACATTTCTTTTGCCGCATAAACGACTTACAGCTTGGTTGAAAGCTCTTAGCTTGTTCTTTCGTACGACATATAACTCTCATTGCTAGAGGCTTAGGAAAGGAACTTAAAATTGACTCATTTAGGAAATATGTCACTGGCAATATTGTTGATGATACTGTATTTTTCATATACAATTACATTTAACTTTCACATTTGTTTTGCTGCATAAACCGTTTATAGCTTAATTGAAAGCTCTTAGCTTGCTCTCTCCAACGATGTAAAACTCAGGTTTAAAGAGGTTTAGGAAACGAACTTAAAATTGACTCATCTAGGAAATATGACACTGGGAATATTGTTGATGATTTTGTATTCTTCATGTACAGTTGCATTTATCTTTCACATTTCTTTTGTTGCATAAAACGTTTATAGCTTGGTTGAAAGCCCTTAGCTTGTTCTTTCCAACGATGTATAACTCTCCTTAACAGAGGCTTAGGAAAGGAACTTAAAATTGACTCACCTGGGAAATATATCACTGGGAATATTGTTGATGATTTTGTATTTTTCATATACAGTTGCATTTAACTTTCACATATCTTTTGCCGCATAAACGACTTACAGCTTGGTTGAAAGCTCTTAGACTCTTCTTTCGAACGATGTATAACTTTCGTTGATAGAGGCTTAGGGAAGGAAGTTATAATTGACTGACTTAGGAAATATGTCACTGGGAATATTGTTGATGATTTTGTATTCTTCATTTACAGTTGCATTTATCTTTCACATTTCTTTTGTTGCATAAACCGTTTATAGCTTGGTCCAAAGCCCTTAGCTTGTTCTTTCCAACGATGTATAACTCTCCTTAATAGAGGCTTAGGAAAGGAACTTAAAATTGACTCACCTGGGAAATATGTCACTGGGAATATTGTTGATGATTTTGTATTTTTCATATACAGTTGCATTTAACTTTCATATTTCTTTTGCCGCATAAACGACTTACAGCTTGGTTGAAAGCTCTTAGCTTGTTCTTTCGTACGACGTATAACTCTCATTGCTAGAGGCTTAGGAAAGGAACTTAAAATTGACTCATCTAGGAAATATGTCACTGGCAATATTGTTGATGAATCTGTAATTTTCATATACAGTTGCATTTAACTTTCACATTTCTTTTGTTGCATAAATCATTTATAGCTTGGTTGAAAGCTCTTAGCTTGTTCTTTCGCACGACGTATAACTCTCATTGCTAGAGGCTTAGGAAAGGAACTTAAAATTGACTCATCTAGGAAATATGTCACTGGCAATATTGTTGATGAATCTGTAATTTTCATATACAGTTGCATTTAACTTTCACATTTCTTTTGTTGCATAAATCATTAATAGCTTGGTTGAAAGCTCCTAGCTTGTTCTTAAATTGACTCACCTGGGAAATATGTCACTGGGAATATTGTTGATGATTTTTTATTTTTCATATACAGTTGCATTTAACTTTCACATTTATTTTACTGCATAAATCAGTTATAGCTTGATTGAAAGCTCCTAGCTTTTTCTTTCCAACGATGTATAAATCTAATTGATAGAGGCTTAGGGAAGAAACTTATAATTGACACACTTAGGAAATATGTCACTGGCAATATTGTTGATGATTTTGTGTTTTTCATATACAGTTGCATTTAACTTTCACATTTCTTTTGTTGCATAAATCATTTATAGCTTGGTTGAAAGCTCCTAGCTTGTTCTTTCTAACGCTGTATAAATCTAATTGATAGAGGCTTAGGGAAGAAACTTATAATTGACACACTTAGGAAATATGTCACTGGGAATATTGTTGATGATTCTGTATTTTTCATATACAGTTGCATTTAACTTTCACATTTCTTTTGCTGCAAAAACTATTTATAGTGTGATTGAAAGCCCTTATTTTATTCTTTCCAACGATGTATAACTGTGGTTGATAGAAGCTTAGGAAAGGAACTTAAAATTGACGGATCTCGGAATTATGTCACGAGGAATATTGTTGATGACTCTGTATTTTTCATATACAGTTGTATTTAACTCTCACATTTTTTCCGCTGCATATACCGTGTATAGCTTAGTTGAAATCCCTTATTTTGTTCTTTCCAACGAAGATAACCCTCGCTGATAGAGGCTTAGGAAAGGAACTTAAAATTGACTAATCTAGGAAATATGTCACTGGGAATATTGTTGATGATACTGTATTTTTCATATACTATTACATTTAACTTTCACATTTCTTTTGCTGCATAAATCATTTATAGCTTGATTGAAAGCTCCTAGCTTTTTCTTTCCAACGATGTATAACCCTCATTGTTAGAGGCTTAGGGAAGGAACTTATAATTGACAAACTTAGGAAATATGTCACTGGGAATATTGTTGATGATTCTGTATTTTTCATATACAGTTGCATTTAACTTTCACATTTCTTTTGCTGCAAAAACTATTTATAGTGTGATTGAAAGCCCTTAGCTTGTTCTTTCCAACGATGTATAACTCTCCTTAATAGAGGCTTAGGAAAGGAACTTAAAATTGACTCACCTGGGAAATATGTCACTGGGAATATTGTTGATGATTCTGTATTTTTCATATACAGTTGCGTTTAACTTTCACATTTCTTTTGCTGGAAAAACTATTTATATTGTGATTGAAAGCCCTTACTTGGTTCTTTCCAACGATGTATAACTGTGGTTGATAGAAGCTTAGGAAAGGAACTTAAAATTGACGGATCTCGGAATTATGTCACGAGGAATATTGTTGATGACTCTGTATTTTTCATATACAGTTGTATTTAACTCACACATTTTTCCGCTGCATATACCGTATATAGCTTAGTTGAAATCCCTTATTTTGTTCTTTCCAACGAAGATAACCCTCGCTGATAGAGGCTTGGAAAGGAACTTAAAATTGACTAATCTAGGAAATATGTCACTGGGAATATTGTTGATGATACTGTATTTTTCATATACAATTATATTTAACTTTTACATTTGTTTTGTTGCATAAACCGTTTATAGCTTAATTGAAAGCTCTTAGCTTGCTCTCTCCAACGATGTAAAACTCAGGTTTAAAGAGGTTTAGGAAACGAACTTAAAATTGACTCATCTAGGAAATATGACACTGGGAATATTGTTGATGATTTTGAATTTTTCATGTACAGTTGCATTTATCTTTCACATTTCTTTTGTTGCATAAAACGTTTATAGCTTGATTGAAAGCCCTTAGCTTGTTCTTTCCAACGATGTATAACCCTTGTTGATAAAGGCTTAGGGAAGGAACTTATAATTGACTCACTTAGGAAATATGTCATTGGGAATATTGTTGATGATTTTGTATTTTTCATGTACAGTTGCATTAAACTTTCACATTTTTTCCGCTGCATATACCGTGCATAGCTTAGTTGAAATCCCTTATTTTGTTCTTTCCAACGAAGATAACCCTCGCTGATAGAGGCTTAGGAAAGGAACTTAAAATTGACTAATCTAGGAAATATGTCACTGGGAATATTGTTGATGATACTGTATTTTTCGTATACAATTACAGTTAACTTTCACATTTGTTTTGCTTGGTTTTTGTTAGCTTGGTTGAAAGCTCCTAGCTTGTTCTTTCCAACGATGTATAACTCTCCTTGATAGAGCCTTAGGATAGGAACTTAAAATTGACTCACCTGGGAAATATGTCACTGGGAATATTGTTGATGAAAATGTATTTTTCATATACAGTTGCATTTAGCTTTCACATTTCTTTTGCTGCATAAATGACTTACAGCTTGGTGGAAAGCTCTTAGCTTGTTCTTTCGTACGACGTATAACTCTCATTGCTAGAGGCTTAGGAAAGGAACTTAAAATTGACTCATTTAGGAAATATGTCACTGGCAATATTGTTGATGAATCTGTAATTTTCATATACAGTTGCATTTAAATTTCACATTTCTTTTGCTGCAAAAACTATTTATAGTGTGATTGAAAGCCCTTATTTTGTTCTTTCCAACGATGTATAACTGTGGTTGATAGAAGCTTAGGAAAGGAACTTAAAATTGACGGATCTCGGAATTATGTCACGAGGAATATTGTTGATGACTCTGTATTTTTCATATACAGTTGTATTTAACTCTCACATTTTTTCCGCTGCATATACCGTGTATAGCTTAGTTGAAATCCCTTATTTTGTTCTTTCCAACGAAGATAACCCTCGCTGATAGAGGCTTAGGAAAGGAACTTAAAATTGACTAATCTAGGAGATATGTCACTGGGAATATTGTTGATGATACTGTATTTTTCATATACAATTACATTTAACTTTCACATTTGTTTTGCTGCATAAACCGTTTATAGCTTAATTGAAAGCTCTTAGCTTGCTCTCTCCAACGATGTAAAACTCAGGTTTAAAGAGGTTTAGGAAACGAACTTAAAATTGACTCATCTAGGAAATATGACACTGGGAATATTGTTGATGATTTTGTATTCTTCATGTACAGTTGCATTTATCTTTCACATTTCTTTTGTTGCATAAACCGTTTATAGCTTGGTTGAAAGCCCTTAGCTTGTTCTTTCCAACGATGTATAACTCTCCTTAATAGAGGCTTAGGAAAGGAACTTAAAATTGACTCACCTGGGAAATATATCACTGGGAATATTGTTGATGATTTTGTATTTTTCATATACAGTTGCATTTAACTTTCACATATCTTTTGCCGCATAAACGACTTACAGCTTGGTTGAAAGCTCTTAGACTCTTCTTTCGAACGATGTATAACTTTCGTTGATAGAGGCTTAGGGAAGGAAGTTATAATTGACTGACTTAGGAAATATGTCACTGGGAATATTGTTGATGATTTTGTATTCTTCATTTACAGTTGCATTTATCTTTCACATTTCTTTTGTTGCATAAACCGTTTATAGCTTGGTCCAAAGCCCTTAGCTTGTTCTTTCCAACGATGTATAACTCTCCTTAATAGAGGCTTAGGAAAGGAACTTAAAATTGACTCACCTGGGAAATATGTCACTGGGAATATTGTTGATGATTTTGTATTTTTCATATACAGTTGCATTTAACTTTCATATTTCTTTTGCCGCATAAACGACTTACAGCTTGGTTGAAAGCTCTTAGCTTGTTCTTTCGTACGACGTATAACTCTCATTGCTAGAGGCTTAGGAAAGGAACTTAAAATTGACTCATTTAGGAAATATGTCACTGGCAATATTGTTGATAAATCTGTAATTTTCATATACAGTTGCATTTAACCTTCACATTTATTTTGTTGCATAAATTATTTATAGCTTGGTCGAAAGCTCCTAGCTTGTTCTTTCTAACGATGTATAACTCTCATTGATAGAGGCTTAGGGAAGGAACTTATAATTGACACACTTAGGAAATATGTCACTGGCAATATTGTTGATGATTTTGTGTTTTTCATAGACAGTTGCATTTAACTTTCACATTTCTTTCGTTGCATAAATCATTTATAGCTCGACTGAAAGCCATTAGCTTGTTCTTTCCAACGATGTATAACTCTCCTTAATAGAGGCTTAGGAAAGGAACTTAAAATTGACTCACCTGGGAAATATGTCACTGGGAATATTGTTGATGATTCTGTATTTTTCATATACAGTTGCGTTTAACTTTCACATTTCTTTTGCTGGAAAAACTATTTATATTGTGATTGAAAGCCCTTACTTGGTTCTTTCCAACGATGTATAACTGTGGTTGATAGAAGCTTAGGAAAGGAACTTAAAATTGACGGATCTCGGAATTATGTCACGAGGAATATTGTTGATGACTCTGTATTTTTCATATACAGTTGTATTTAACTCTCACATTTTTCCGCTGCATATACCGTATATAGCTTAGTTGAAATCCCTTATTTTGTTCTTTCCAACGAAGATAACCCTCGCTGATAGAGGCTTGGAAAGGAACTTAAAATTGACTAATCTAGGAAATATGTCACTGGGAATATTGTTGATGATACTGTATTTTTCATATACAATTACATTTAACTTTTACATTTGTTTTGTTGCATAAACCGTTTATAGCTTAATTGAAAGCTCTTAGCTTGCTCTCTCCAAAGATGTAAAACTCAGGTTTAAAGAGGTTTAGGAAACGAACTTAAAATTGACTCATCTAGGAAATATGACACTGGGAATATTGTTGATGATTTTGAATTTTTCATGTACAGTTGCATTTATCTTTCACATTTCTTTTGTTGCATAAAACGTTTATAGCTTGATTGAAAGCCCTTAGCTTGTTCTTTCCAACGATGTATAACCCTCGTTGATAAAGGCTTAGGGAAGGAACTTATAATTGACTCACTTAGGAAATATGTCATTGGGAATATTGTTGATGATTTTGTATTTTTCATGTACAGTTGCATTTAACTTTCACATTTTTTCCGCTGCATATACCGTGCATAGCTTAGTTGAAATCCCTTATTTTGTTCTTTCCAACGAAGATAACCCTCGCTGATAGAGGCTTAGGAAACGAACTTAAAATTGACTAATCTAGGAAATATGTCACTGGGAATATTGTTGATGATACTGTATTTTTCGTATACAATTACAGTTAACTTTCACATTTGTTTTGCTTGGTTTTTGTTAGCTTGGTTGAAAGCTCCTAGCTTGTTCTTTCCAACGATGTATAACTCTCCTTGATAGAGCCTTAGGATAGGAACTTAAAATTGACTCACCTGGGAAATATGTCAATGGGAATATTGTTGATGAAAATGTATTTTTCATATACAGTTGCATTTAGCTTTCACATTTCTTTTGCTGCATAAATGACTTACAGCTTGGTTGAAAGCTCTTAGCTTGTTCTTTCGTACGACGTATAACTCTCATTGCTAGAGGCTTAGGAAAGGAACTTAAAATTGACTCATTTAGGAAAGATGTCACTGGCAATATTGTTGATGAATCTGTAATTTTCATATACAGTTGCATTTAACTTTCACATTTCTTTTGCTGCAAAAACTATTTATAGTGTGATTGAAAGCCCTTATTTTGTTCTTTCCAACGATGTATAACTGTGGTTGATAGAAGCTTAGGAAAGGAACTTAAAATTGACGGATCTCGGAATTATGTCACGACGAATATTGTTGATGACTCTGTATTTTTCATATACAGTTGTATTTAACTCTCACATTTTTTCCGCTGCACATACCGTGTATAGCTTAGTTGAAATCCCTTATTTTGTTCTTTCCAACGAAGATAACCCTCGCTGATAGAGGCTTAGGAAAGGAACTTAAAATTGACTAATCTAGGAGATATGTCACTGGGAATATTGTTGATGATACTGTATTTTTCATATACAATTACATTTAACTTTCACATTTGTTTTGCTGCATAAACCGTTTATAGCTTAATTGAAAGCTCTTAGCTTGCTCTCTCCAACGATGTAAAACTCAGGTTTAAAGAGGTTTAGGAAACGAACTTAAAATTGACTCATCTAGGAAATATGACACTGGGAATATTGTTGATGATTTTGTATTCTTCATGTACAGTTGCATTTAACTTTCACATTTCTTTTGTTGCATAAATCATTTATAGCTTGATTGAAAGCTCTTAGACTCTTCTTTCGAACGATGTATAACTTTCGTTGATAGAGGCTTAGGGAAGGAAGTTATAATTGACTGACTTAGGAAATATGTCACTGGGAATATTGTTGATGATTTTGTATTCTTCATGTACAGTTGCATTTATCTTTCACATTTCTTTTGTTGCATAAACCGTTTATAGCTTGGTTGAAAGCCCTTAGCTTGTTCTTTCCAACGATGTATAACTCTCCTTAATAGAGGCTTAGGAAAGGAACTTAAAATTGACTCACCTGGGAAATATATCACTGGGAATATTGTTGATGATTTTGTATTTTTCATATACAGTTGCATTTAACTTTCACATATCTTTTGCCGCATAAACGACTTACAGCTTGGTTGAAAGCTCTTAGCTTGTTCTTTCGTACGACGTATAACTCTCATTGCTAGAGGCTTAGGAAAGGAACTTAAAATTACCTCATTTAGGAAATATGTCACTGGCAATATTGTTGATGAATCTGTAATTTTCATATACAGTTGCATTTAACTTTCACATTTCTTTTGCTGCATAAATCTTTTATAGCTTGATTGAAAGCTCTTAGCTAGTTCTTTCCAGCTATGTATAACTCTTATTGATAGAGGCTTAGGAAAGGAACTTAAAATTGACTCATCTAGGAAATATGTTACTGGCAATATTGTTGATGATTTTGTATTTTTCATATACAGTTGCATTTAACCTTCACATTTATTTTGTTGCATAAATCATTTATAGCTTGGTCGAAAGCTCCTAGCTTGTTCTTTCTAACGATGTATAACTCTCATTGATAGAGGCTTAGGGAAGGAACTTATAATTGACACACTTAGGAAATATGTCACTGGCAATATTGTTGATGATTTTGTGTTTTTCATATACAGTTGCATTTAACTTTCACATTTCTTTCGTTGCATAAATCATTTATAGCTCGATTGAAAGCTCCTAGCTCGTTCTTTCCAACGATGTATAACCCTCATTGTTAGAGGCTTAGGGCAGGAACTTATAATTGACACACTTAGGAAATATGTCACTGGGAATATTGTTGATGATTCTGTATTTTTCATATACAGTTGCGTTTAACTTTCACATTTCTTTTGATGGAAAAACTATTTATATTGTGATTGAAAGCCCTTACTTTGTTCTTTCCAACGATGTATAACTGTGGTTGATAGAAGCTTAGGAAAGGAACTTAAAATTGACGGATCTCGGAATTATGTCACGAGGAATATTGTTGATGACTCTGTATTTTTCATATACAGTTGTATTTAACTCTCACATTTTTTCCGCTGCATATACCGTGTATAGCTTAGTTGAAATCCCTTATTTTGTTCTTTCCAACGAAGATAACCCTTATTGTTAGAGGCTTAGGGAAGGAACTTATAATTGACAAACTTAGGAAATGTGTCACTGGGAATATTGTTGATGATACTGTATTTTTCATATACAATTACATTTAACTTTCACATTTGTTTTGTTGCATAAACCGTTTATAGCTTAATTGAAAGCTCTTAGATTGCTCTCTCCAACGATGTAAAACTCAGGTTTAAAGAGGTTTAGGAAACGAACTTAAAATTGACTCATCTAGGAAATATGACACTGGGAATATTGTTGATGATTTTGAATTTTTCATGTACAGTTGCATTTATCTTTCACATTTCTTTTGTTGCATAAAACGTTTATAGCTTGATTGAAAGCCCTTAGCTTGTTCTTTCCAACGATATATAACCCTCGTTAATAAAGGCTTAGGGAAGGAACTTATAATTAACACACTTAGGAAATATGTCACTGGGAATATTGTTGATGATTCTGTATTTTTCATATACAGTTGCGTTTAACTTTCATATTTCTTTTGCTGGAAAAACTATTTATATTGTGATTGAAAGCCCTTACTTTGTTCTTTCCAACGATGTATAACTGTGGTTGATAGAAGCTTAGGAAAGGAACTTAAAATTGACGGATCTCGGAATTATGTCACGAGGAATATTGTTGATGACTCTGTATTTTTCATATACAGTTGTATTTAACTCTCACATTTTTTCCGCTGCATATACCGTGTATAGCTTAGTTGAAATCCCTTATTTTGTTCTTTCCAACGAAGATAACCCTCGCTGATAGAGGCTTAGGAAAGGAACTTAAAATTGACTAATCTAGGAAATATGTCACTGGGAATATTGTTGATGATACTGTATTTTTCATATACAATTACAGTTACCATTCACATTCGTTTTGCTTGGTTTTTGTTAGCTTGGTTGAAAGCTCCTAGCTTGTTCTTTCCAACGATGTATAACTCTCCTTGATAGAGCCTTAGGAAAGGAACTTAAAATTGACTCATCTAGGAAATATGTCACTGGCAATATTGTTGATGAATCTGTAATTTTCATATACAGTTGCATTTAACTTTCACATTTCTTTTGTCGCATAAATCATTTATAGCTTGATTGAAAGCTCTTAGCTTGTTCTTTCGTACGACGTATAACTCTCATTGCTAGAGGCTTAGGAAAGGAACTTAAAATTGACTCATCTAGGAAATATGTCACTGGCAATATTGTTGATGAATCTGTAATTTTCATATACAGTTGCATTTAACTTTCACATTTCTTTTGTTGCATAAATCATTTATAGCTTGGTTGAAAGCTCCTAGCTTGTTCTTTCCAACGATGTATAACAATCCTTGATAGAGGCTTAGGAAAGGAACTTAAAATTGACTCACCTGGGAAATATGTCACTGGGAATATTGTTGATGATTTTTTATTTTTCATATACAGTTGCATTTAACTTTCACATTTCTTTTGCTGCATAAACAACTTACAGCTTGATTGAAAGCTCCTAGCTTTTTCTTTCCAACGATGTATAACCCTCGTTGATAAAGGCTTAGGGAAGGAACTTATAATTGACAATCTTAGGAAATATGTTACTGGCAATATTGTTGATGATTTTGTATTTTTCATATACAGTTGCATTTAACTTTCACATTTCTTTTGTTGCATAAATCATTTATAGCTTGGTTGAAAGCTCCTAGCTTGTTCTTTCTAACGCTGTATAAATCTAATTGATAGAGGCTTAGGGAAGGAACTTATAATTGACAATCTTAGGAAATATGTTACTGGGAATATTGTTGATGATTTTGTATTTTTCATATACAGTTGCATTTAACTTTCACATTTCTTTTGTTGCATAAACCATTTATAGCTTGATTGAAAGCTCTTAGACTCTTCTTTCGAACGATGTATAACTTTCGTTGATAGAGGCTTAGGGAAGGAAGTTATAATTGACTGACTTAGGAAATATGTCACTGGGAATATTGTTGATGATTTTGTATTTTTCATATACAGTTGCACCTAACTTTCACATTTCTATTGTTGCATAAACCATTTATAGCTTGATTGAAAGCTCTTAGACTCTTCTTTCGAACGATGTATAACTTTCGTTGATAGAGGCTTAGGGAAGGAAGTTATAATTGACTGACTTAGGAAATATGTCACTGGGAATATTGTTGATGATTTTGTATTCTTCATTTACAGTTGCATTTATCTTTCACATTTCTTTTGTTGCATAAACCGTTTATAGCTTGGTTCAAAGCCCTTAGCTTGTTCTTTCCAACGATGTATAACTCTCCTTAACAGAGGCTTAGGAAAGGAACTTAAAATTGACTCACCTGGGAAATATGTCACTGGGAATATTGTTGATGATTTTGTATTTTTCATATACAGTTGCATTTAACTTTCACATTTCTTTTGCCGCATAAACGACTTACAGCTTGGTTGAAAGCTCTTAGCTTGTTCTTTCGTACGACGTATAACTCTCATTGCTAGAGGCTTAGGAAAGGAACTTAAAATTGACTCATTTAGGAAATATGTCACTGGCAATATTGTTGATAAATCTGTAATTTTCATATACAGTTGCATTTAACTTTCACATTTCTTTTGTTGCATAAATCTTTTATAGCTTGATTGAAAGCTCTTAGCTAGTTCTTTCCAGCGATGTATAACTCTTATTGATAGAGGCTTAGGAAAGGAACTTAAAATTGACTCATCTAGGAAATATGTTACTGGCAATATTGTTGATGATTTTGTATTTTTCATATACAGTTGCATTTAACCTTCGCATTTATTTTGTTGCATAAATTATTTATAGCTTGGTCGAAAGCTCCTAGCTTGTTCTTTCTAACGATGTATAACTCTCATTGATAGAGGCTTAGGGAAGGAACTTATAATTGACACACTTAGGAAATATTTCACTGGCAATATTGTTGATGATTTTGTGTTTTTCATATACAGTTGCATTTAACTTTCACATTTCTTTCGTTGCATAAATCATTTATAGCTCGACTGAAAGCCCTTAGCTTGTTCTTTCCAACGATGTATAACTCTCCTTAATAGAGGCTTAGGAAAGGAACTTAAAATTGACTCACCTGGGAAATATGTCACTGGGAATATTGTTGATGATTCTGTATTTTTCATATACAGTTGCGTTTAACTTTCACATTTCTTTTGCTGGAAAAACTATTTATATTGTGATTGAAAGCCCTTACTTGGTTCTTTCCAACGATGTATAACTGTGGTTGATAGAAGCTTAGGAAAGGAACTTAAAATTGACGGATCTTGGAATTATGTCACGAGGAATATTGTTGATGACTCTCTATTTTTCATATACAGTTGTATTTAACTCTCACATTTTTCCGCTGCATATACCGTATATAGCTTAGTTGAAATCCCTTATTTTGTTCTTTCCAACGAAGATAACCCTCGCTGATAGAGGCTTGGAAAGGAACTTAAAATTGACTAATCTAGGAAATATGTCACTGGGAATATTGTTGATGATACTGTATTTTTCATATACAATTACATTTAACTTTTACATTTGTTTTGTTGCATAAACCGTTTATAGCTTAATTGAAAGCTCTTAGCTTGTTCTCTCCAAAGATGTAAAACTCAGGTTTAAAGAGGTTTAGGAAACGAACTTAAAATTGACTCATCTAGGAAATATGACACTGGGAATATTGTTGATGATTTTGAATTTTTCATGTACAGTTGCACTTATCTTTCACATTTCTTTTGTTGCATAAATCATTTATAGCTTGATTGAAAGCTCTTAGACTCTTCTTTCGAACGATGTATAACTTTCGTTGATAGAGGCTTAGGGAAGGAAGTTATAATTGACTGACTTAGGAAATATGTCACTGGGAATATTGTTGATGATTTTGTATTTTTCATATACAGTTGCACCTAACTTTCACATTTCTATTGTTGCATAAACCATTTATAGCTTGATTGAAAGCTCTTAGACTCTTCTTTCGAACGATGTATAACTTTCGTTGATAGAGGCTTAGGGAAGGAAGTTATAATTGACTGACTTAGGAAATATGTCACTGGGAATATTGTTGATGATTTTGTATTCTTCATTTACAGTTGCATTTATCTTTCACATTTCTTTTGTTGCATAAACCGTTTATAGCTTGGTTCAAAGCCCTTAGCTTGTTCTTTCCAACGATGTATAACTCTCCTTAACAGAGGCTTAGGAAAGGAACTTAAAATTGACTCACCTGGGAAATATGTCACTGGGAATATTGTTGATGATTTTGTATTTTTCATATACAGTTGCATTTAACTTTCACATTTCTTTTGCCGCATAAACGACTTACAGCTTGGTTGAAAGCTCTTAGCTTGTTCTTTCGTACGACGTATAACTCTCGTTGCTAGAGGCTTAGGAAAGGAACTTAAAATTGACTCATTTAGGAAATATGTCACTGGCAATATTGTTGATGATACTGTATTTTTCATATACAATTACATTTAACTTTCACATTTGTTTTGCTGCATAAACCGTTTATAGCTTAATTGAAAGCTCTTAGCTTGCTCTCTCCAACGATGTAAAACTCAGGTTTAAAGAGGTTTAGGAAACGAACTTAAAATTGACTCATCTAGGAAATATGACACTGGGAATATTGTTGATGATTTTGTATTCTTCATGTACAGTTGCATTTATCTTTCACATTTCTTTTGTTGCATAAAACGTTTATAGCTTGGTTGAAAGCCCTTAGCTTGTTCTTTCCAACGATGTATAACTCTCCTTAACAGAGGCTTAGGAAAGGAACTTAAAATTGACTCACCTGGGAAATATATCACTGGGAATATTGTTGATGATTTTGTATTTTTCATATACAGTTGCATTTAACTTTCACATATCTTTTGCCGCATAAACGACTTACAGCTTGGTTGAAAGCTCTTAGACTCTTCTTTCGAACGATGTATAACTTTCGTTGATAGAGGCTTAGGGAAGGAAGTTATAATTGACTGACTTAGGAAATATGTCACTGCGAATATTGTTGATGATTTTGTATTCTTCATGTACAGTTGCATTTATCTTTCACATTTCTTTTGTTGCATAAACCGTTTATAGCTTGGTTGAAAGCCCTTAGCTTGTTCTTTCCAACGATGTATAACTCTCCTTAATAGAGGCTTAGGAAAGGAACTTAAAATTGACTCACCTGGGAAATATATCACTGGGAATATTGTTGATGATTTTGTATTTTTCATATACAGTTACATTTAACTTTCACATATCTTTTGCCGCATAAACGACTTACAGCTTGGTTGAAAGCTCTTAGCTTGTTCTTTCGTACGACGTATAACTCTCATTGCTAGAGGCTTAGGAAAGGAACTTAAAATTAACTCATTTAGGAAATATGTCACTGGCAATATTGTTGATGAATCTGTAATTTTCATATACAGTTGCATTTAACTTTCACATTTCTTTTGCTGCATAAATCTTTTATAGCTTGATTGAAAGCTCTTAGCTAGTTCTTTCCAGCTATGTATAACTCTTATTGATAGAGGCTTAGGAAAGGAACTTAAAATTGACTCATCTAGGAAATATGTTACTGGCAATATTGTTGATGATTTTGTATTTTTCATATACAGTTGCATTTAACCTTCACATTTATTTTGTTGCATAAATCATTTATAGCTTGGTCGAAAGCTCCTAGCTTGTTCTTTCTAACGATGTATAACTCTCATTGATAGAGGCTTAGGGAAGGAACTTATAATTGACACACTTAGGAAATATGTCACTGGCAATATTGTTGATGATTTTGTGTTTTTCATATACAGTTGCATTTAACTTTCACATTTCTTTCGTTGCATAAATCATTTATAGCTCGATTGAAAGCTCCTAGCTCGTTCTTTCCAACGATGTATAACCCTCATTGTTAGAGGCTTAGGGAAGGAACTTATAATTGACACACTTAGGAAATATGTCACTGGGAATATTGTTGATGATTCTGTATTTTTCATATACAGTTGCGTTTAACTTTCACATTTCTTTTGATGGAAAAACTATTTATATTGTGATTGAAAGCCCTTACTTTGTTCTTTCCAACGATGTATAACTGTGGTTGATAGAAGCTTAGGAAAGGAACTTAAAATTGACGGATCTCGGAATTATGTCACGAGGAATATTGTTGATGACTCTGTATTTTTCATATACAGTTGTATTTAACTCTCACATTTTTTCCGCTGCATATACCGTGTATAGCTTAGTTGAAATCCCTTATTTTGTTCTTTCCAACGAAGATAACCCTTATTGTTAGAGGCTTAGGGAAGGAACTTATAATTGACAAACTTAGGAAATGTGTCACTGGGAATATTGTTGATGATACTGTATTTTTCATATACAATTACATTTAACTTTCACATTTGTTTTGTTGCATAAACCGTTTATAGCTTAATTGAAAGCTCTTAGCTTGCTCTCTCCAACGATGTAAAACTCAGGTTTAAAGAGGTTTAGGAAACGAACTTAAAATTGACTCATCTAGGAAATATGACACTGGGAATATTGTTGATGATTTTGAATTTTTCATGTACAGTTGCATTTATCTTTCACATTTCTTTTGTTGCATAAAACGTTTATAGCTTGATTGAAAGCCCTTAGCTTGTTCTTTCCAACGATATATAACCCTCGTTAATAAAGGCTTAGGGAAGGAACTTATAATTAACACACTTAGGAAATATGTCACTGGGAATATTGTTGATGATTCTGTATTTTTCATATACAGTTGCGTTTAACTTTCATATTTCTTTTGCTGGAAAAACTATTTATATTGTGATTGAAAGCCCTTACTTTGTTCTTTCCAACGATGTATAACTGTGGTTGATAGAAGCTTAGGAAAGGAACTTAAAATTGACGGATCTCGGAATTATGTCACGAGGAATATTGTTGATGACTCTGTATTTTTCATATACAGTTGTATTTAACTCTCACATTTTTTCCGCTGCATATACCGTGTATAGCTTAGTTGAAATCCCTTATTTTGTTCTTTCCAACGAAGATAACCCTCGCTGATAGAGGCTTAGGAAAGGAACTTAAAATTGACTAATCTAGGAAATATGTCACTGGGAATATTGTTGATGATACTGTATTTTTCATATACAATTACAGTTACCATTCGCATTCGTTTTGCTTGGTTTTTGTTAGCTTGGTTGAAAGCTCCTAGCTTGTTCTTTCCAACGATGTATAACTCTCCTTGATAGAGCCTTAGGAAAGGAACTTAAAATTGACTCACCTGGGAAATATGTCACTGGGAATATTGTTGATGAAAATGTATTTTTCATATACAGTTGCATTTAGCTTTCACATTTCTTTTGCTGCATAAACGACTTACAGCTTGGTTGAAAGCTCTTAGCTTGTTCTTTCGTACGACGTATAACTCTCATTGCTAGAGGCTTAGGAAAGGAACTTAAAATTGACTCATCTAGGAAATATGTCACTGGCAATATTGTTGATGAATCTGTAATTTTCATATACAGTTGCATTTAACTTTCACATTTCTTTTGTCGCATAAATCATTTATAGCTTGATTGAAAGCTCTTAGCTTGTTCTTTCGTACGACGTATAACTCTCATTGCTAGAGGCTTAGGAAAGGAACTTAAAATTGACTCATCTAGGAAATATGTCACTGGCAATATTGTTGATGAATCTGTAATTTTCATATACAGTTGCATTTAACTTTCACATTTCTTTTGCTGCATAAACAACTTACAGCTTGATTGAAAGCTCCTAGCTTTTTCTTTCCAACGATGTATAACCCTCGTTGATAAAGGCTTAGGGAAGGAACTTATAATTGACAATCTTAGGAAATATGTTACTGGCAATATTGTTGATGATTTTGTATTTTTCATATACAGTTGCATTTAACTTTCACATTTCTTTTGTTGCATAAATCATTTATAGCTTGGTTGAAAGCTCCTAGCTTGTTCTTTCTAACGCTGTATAAATCTAATTGATAGAGGCTTAGGGAAGGAACTTATAATTGACAATCTTAGGAAATATGTTACTGGCAATATTGTTGATGATTTTGTATTTTTCATATACAGTTGCATTTAACTTTCACATTTCTTTTGTTGCATAAATCATTTATAGCTTGATTGAAAGCTCTTAGACTCTTCTTTCGAACGATGTATAACTTTCGTTGATAGAGGCTTAGGGAAGGAAGTTATAATTGACTGACTTAGGAAATATGTCACTGGGAATATTGTTGATGATTTTGTATTTTTCATATACAGTTGCACCTAACTTTCACATTTCTATTGTTGCATAAACCATTTATAGCTTGATTGAAAGCTCTTAGACTCTTCTTTCGAACGATGTATAACTTTCGTTGATAGAGGCTTAGGGAAGGAAGTTATAATTGACTGACTTAGGAAATATGTCACTGGGAATATTGTTGATGATTTTGTATTCTTCATTTACAGTTGCATTTATCTTTCACATTTCTTTTGTTGCATAAACCGTTTATAGCTTGGTTCAAAGCCCTTAGCTTGTTCTTTCCAACGATGTATAACTCTCCTTAACAGAGGCTTAGGAAAGGAACTTAAAATTGACTCACCTGGGAAATATGTCACTGGGAATATTGTTGATGATTTTGTATTTTTCATATACAGTTGCATTTAACTTTCACATTTCTTTTGCCGCATAAACGACTTACAGCTTGGTTGAAAGCTCTTAGCTTGTTCTTTCGTACGACGTATAACTCTCATTGCTAGAGGCTTAGGAAAGGAACTTAAAATTGACTCATTTAGGAAATATGTCACTGGCAATATTGTTGATAAATCTGTAATTTTCATATACAGTTGCATTTAACTTTCACATTTCTTTTGTTGCATAAATCTTTTATAGCTTGATTGAAAGCTCTTAGCTAGTTCTTTCCAGCGATGTATAACTCTTATTGATAGAGGCTTAGGAAAGGAACTTAAAATTGACTCATCTAGGAAATATGTTACTGGCAATATTGTTGATGATTTTGTATTTTTCATATACAGTTGCATTTAACCTTCACATTTATTTTGTTGCATAAATTATTTATAGCTTGGTCGAAAGCTCCTAGCTTGTTCTTTCTAACGATGTATAACTCTCATTGATAGAGGCTTAGGGAAGGAACTTATAATTGACACACTTAGGAAATATGTCACTGGCAATATTGTTGATGATTTTGTGTTTTTCATATACAGTTGCATTTAACTTTCACATTTCTTTCGTTGCATAAATCATTTATAGCTCGACTGAAAGCCCTTAGCTTGTTCTTTCCAACGATGTATAACTCTCCTTAATAGAGGCTTAGGAAAGGAACTTAAAATTGACTCACCTGGGAAATATGTCACTGGGAATATTGTTGATGATTCTGTATTTTTCATATACAGTTGCGTTTAACTTTCACATTTCTTTTGCTGGAAAAACTATTTATATTGTGATTGAAAGCCCTTACTTGGTTCTTTCCAACGATGTATAACTGTGGTTGATAGAAGCTTAGGAAAGGAACTTAAAATTGACGGATCTCGGAATTATGTCACGAGGAATATTGTTGATGACTCTCTATTTTTCATATACAGTTGTATTTAACTCTCACATTTTTCCGCTGCATATACCGTATATAGCTTAGTTGAAATCCCTTATTTTGTTCTTTCCAACGAAGATAACCCTCGCTGATAGAGGCTTGGAAAGGAACTTAAAATTGACTAATCTAGGAAATATGTCACTGGGAATATTGTTGATGATACTGTATTTTTCATATACAATTACATTTAACTTTTACATTTGTTTTGTTGCATAAACCGTTTATAGCTTAATTGAAAGCTCTTAGCTTGCTCTCTCCAAAGATGTAAAACTCAGGTTTAAAGAGGTTTAGGAAACGAACTTAAAATTGACTCATCTAGGAAATATGACACTGGGAATATTGTTGATGATTTTGAATTTTTCATGTACAGTTGCATTTATCTTTCACATTTCTTTTGTTGCATAAAACGTTTATAGCTTGATTGAAAGCCCTTAGCTTGTTCTTTCCAACGATGTATAACCCTCGTTGATAAAGGCTTAGGGAAGGAACTTATAATTGACTCACTTAGGAAATATGTCATTGGGAATATTGTTGATGATTTTGTATTTTTCATGTACAGTTGCATTTAACTTTCACATTTTTTCCGCTGCATATACCGTGCATAGCTTAGTTGAAATCCCTTATTTTGTTCTTTCCAACGAAGATAACCCTCGCTGATAGAGGCTTAGGAAAGGAACTTAAAATTGACTAATCTAGGAAATATGTCACTGGGAATATTGTTGATGATACTGTATTTTTCGTATACAATTACAGTTAACTTTCACATTTGTTTTGCTGCAAAAACTATTTATAGTGTGATTGAAAGCCCTTATTTTGTTCTTTCCAACGATGTATAACTGTGATTGATAGCAGCTTAGGAAAGGAACTTAAAATTGACGGATCTCGGAATTATGTCACGAGGAATATTGTTGATGACTCTGTATTTTTCATATACAGTTGTATTTAACTCTCACATTTTTTCCGCTGCACATACCGTGTATAGCTTAGTTGAAATCCCTTATTTTGTTCTTTCCAACGAAGATAACCCTCGCTGATAGAGGCTTAGGAAAGGAACTTAAAATTGACTAATCTAGGAGATATGTCACTGGGAATATTGTTGATGATACTGTATTTTTCATATACAATTACATTTAACTTTCACATTTGTTTTGCTGCATAAACCGTTTATAGCTTAATTGAAAGCTCTTAGCTTGCTCTCTCCAACGATGTAAAACTCAGGTTTAAAGAGGTTTAGGAAACGAACTTAAAATTGACTCATCTAGGAAATATGACACTGGGAATATTGTTGATGATTTTGTATTCTTCATGTACAGTTGCATTTATCTTTCACATTTCTTTTGTTGCATAAACCGTTTATAGCTTGGTTGAAAGCCCTTAGCTTGTTCTTTCCAACGATGTATAACTCTCCTTAATAGAGGCTTAGGAAAGGAACTTAAAATTGACTCACCTGGGAAATATATCACTGGGAATATTGTTGATGATTTTGTATTTTTCATATACAGTTGCATTTAACTTTCACATATCTTTTGCCGCATAAACGACTTACAGCTTGGTCGAAAGCTCCTAGCTTGTTCTTTCTAACGATGTATAACTCTCATTGATAGAGGCTTAGGGAAGGAACTTATAATTGACACACTTAGGAAATATGTCACTGGCAATATTGTTGATGATTTTGTGTTTTTCATATACAGTTGCATTTAACTTTCACATTTCTTTTGTTGCATAAATCATTTATAGCTCGATTGAAAGCTCCTAGCTCGTTCTTTCCAACGATGTATAACCCTCATTGTTAGAGGCTTAGGGAAGGAACTTATAATTGACACACTTAGGAAATATGTCACTGGGAATATTGTTGATGATTCTGTATTTTTCATATACAGTTGCGTTTAACTTTCACATTTCTTTTGCTGGAAAAACAATTTATATTGTGATTGAAAGCCCTTACTTTGTTCTTTCCAACGATGTATAACTGTGGTTGATAGAAGCTTAGGAAAGGAACTTAAAATTGACGGATCTCGGAATTATGTCACGAGGAATATTGTTGATGACTCTGTATTTTTCATATACAGTTGTATTTAACTCTCACATTTTTTCCGCTGCATATACCGTGTATAGCTTAGTTGAAATCCCTTATTTTGTTCTTTCCAACGAAGATAACCCTTATTGTTAGAGGCTTAGGGAAGGAACTTATAATTGACACACTTAGGAAATATGTCACTGGGAATATTGTTGATGATTCTGTATTTTTCATATACAGTTGCGTTTAACTTTCATATTTCTTTTGCTGGAAAAACTATTTATATTGTGATTGAAAGCCCTTACTTTGTTCTTTCCAACGATGTATAACTGTGGTTGATAGAAGCTTAGGAAAGGAACTTAAAATTGACGGATCTCGGAATTATGTCACGAGGAATATTGTTGATGACTCTGTATTTTTCATATACAGTTGTATTTAACTCTCACATTTTTTCCGCTGCATATACCGTGTATAGCTTAGTTGAAATCCCTTATTTTGTTCTTTCCAACGAAGATAACCCTCGCTGATAGAGGCTTAGGAAAGGAACTTAAAATTGACTAATCTAGGAAATATGTCACTGGGAATATTGTTGATGATACTGTATTTTTCATATACAATTACAGTTACCATTCACATTCGTTTTGCTTGGTTTTTGTTAGCTTGGTTGAAAGCTCCTAGCTTGTTCTTTCCAACGATGTATAACTCTCCTTGATAGAGCCTTAGGAAAGGAACTTAAAATTGACTCACCTGGGAAATATGTCACTGGGAATATTGTTGATGAAAATGTATTTTTCATATACAGTTGCATTTAGCTTTCACATTTCTTTTGCTGCATAAACGACTTACAGCTTGGTTGAAAGCTCTTAGCTTGTTCTTTCGTACGACGTATAACTCTCATTGCTAGAGGCTTAGGAAAGGAACTTAAAATTGACTCATCTAGGAAATATGTCACTGGTAATATTGTTGATGAATCTGTAATTTTCATATACAGTTGCATTTAACTTTCACATTTCTTTTGTCGCATAAATCATTTATAGCTTGATTGAAAGCTCTTAGCTTTTTCTTTCGTACGACGTATAACTCTCATTGCTAGAGGCTTAGGAAAGGAACTTAAAATTGACTCATCTAGGAAATATGTCACTGGCAATATTGTTGATGAATCTGTAATTTTCATATACAGTTGCATTTAACTTTCACATTTCTTTTGTTGCATAAATCATTTATAGCTTGGTTGAAAGCTCCTAGCTTGTTATTTCCAACGATGTATAACAATCCTTGATAGAGGCTTAGGAAAGGAACTTAAAATTGACTCACCTGGGAAATATGTCACTGGGAATATTGTTGATGATTTTTTATTTTTCATATACAGTTGCATTTAACTTTCACATTTCTTTTGCTGCATAAACAACTTACAGCTTGATTGAAAGCTCCTAGCTTTTTCTTTCCAACGATGTATAACCCTCGTTGATAAAGGCTTAGGGAAGGAACTTATAATTGACAATCTTAGGAAATATGTTACTGGCAATATTGTTGATGATTTTGTATTTTTCATATACAGTTGCATTTAACTTTCACATTTCTTTTGTTGCATAAATCATTTATAGCTTGGTTGAAAGCTCCTAGCTTGTTCTTTCTAACGCTGTATAAATCTAATTGATAGAGGCTTAGGGAAGGAACTTAAAATTGACGGATCTCGGAATTATGTCACGAGGAATATTGTTGATGACTCTGTATTTTTCATATACAGTTGTATTTAACTCTCACATTTTTTCCGCTGCATATACCGTGTATAGCTTAGTTGAAATCCCTTATTTTGTTCTTTCCAACGAAGATAACCCTCGCTGATAGAGGCTTAGGAAAGGAACTTAAAATTGACTAATCTAGGAAATATGTCACTGGGAATATTGTTGATGATACTGTATTTTTCACATACAATTACATTTAACTTTCACATTTGTTTTGCTGCATAAACCGTTTATAGCTTAATTGAAAGCTCTTAGCTTGCTCTCTCCAACGATGTAAAACCCTCGTTGATAAAGGCTTAGGGAAGGAACTTATAATTGACTCAATTAGGAAATATGTCATTGGGAATATTGTTGATGATTTTGTATTTTTCATGTACAGTTGCATTTAACTTTCACATTTCTTTTGTTGCATAAAACGTTTATAGCTTGATTGAAAGCCCTTAGCTTGTTCTTTCCAACGGTGTATAACTCTCCTTGATAGAGGCTTAGGAAAGGAACTTAAAATTGACTCACCTGGGAAATATGTCACTGGAAATATTGTTGATGAAAATGTATTTTTCATATACAGTTGCATTTAACTTTCACACTTCTTTTGCTGCATAAACGACTTACAGCTTGGTTGAAAGCTCTTAGCTTGTTCTTTCGTACGACGTATAACTCTCAGTGCTAGAGGCTTAGGAAAGGAACTTAAAATTGACTCACCTTTGAAATATATCACTGGCAATATTGTTGATGAATCTGTAATTTTCATATACAGTTGCATTTAACTTTCACATTTCTTTTGTTGCATAAATCATTTATAGCATGGTTGAAAGCTCCTAGCTTGTTCTTTCCAACGATGTATAACTCTCCTTGATAGAGGCTTAGGAAAGGAACTTAAAATTGACTCACCTGGGAAATATGTCACTGGGAATATTGTTGATGAAAATGTAATTTTCATATACAGTTGCATTTAACTTTCACATTTCTTTTGCTGCATAAACGACTTACAGCTTGGTTGAAAGCTCTTAGCTTGTTCTTTCGCACGACGTATAACTCTCATTGCTAGAGGCTTAGGAAAGGAACTTAAAATTGACTCATCTAGGAAATATGTCACTGGCAATATTGTTGATGAATCTGTAATTTTCATATACAGTTGCATTTAACTTTCACATTTCTTTTGTTGCATAAATCATTAATAGCTTGGTTGAAAGCTCCTAGCTTGTTCTTTCCAACGATGTATAACAATCCTTGATAGAGGCTTAGGAAAGGAACTTAAAATTGACTCACCTGGGAAATATGTCACTGGGAATATTGTTGATGATTTTTTATTTTTCATATACAGTTGCATTTAACTTTCACATTTATTTTACTGCATAAATCAGTTATAGCTTTATTGAAAGCTCCTAGCTTTTTCTTTCCAACGGTGTATAACCCTCATTGTTAGAGGCTTAGGGAAGGAACTTATAATTGACAAACTTAGGAAATATGTTACTGGCAATATTGTTGATGATTTTGTATTTTTCATATACAGTTGCATTTAACTTTCACATTTCTTTTGTTGCATAAATCATTTATAGCTTGTTTGAAAGCTCCTAGCTTGTTCTTTCTAACGATGTATAACTCTAATTGATAGAGGCTTAGGGAAGGAACTTAAAATTGACGGATCTCGGAATTATGTCACGAGGAATATTGTTGATGACTCTGTATTTTTCATATACAGTTGTATTTAACTCTCACATTTTTTCCGCTGCATATACCGTGTATAGCTTAGTTGAAATCCCTTATTTTGTTCTTTCCAACGAAGATAACCCTCGCTGATAGAGGCTTAGGAAAGGAACTTAAAATTGACTAATCTAGGAAATATGTCACTGGGAATATTGTTGATGATACTGTATTTTTCATATACAATTACAGTTAACATTCACATTTGTTTTGCTTGGTTTTTGTTAGCTTGGTTGAAAGCTCCTAGCTTGTTCTTTCCAACGATGTATAACTCTCCTTGATAGAGCCTTAGGAAAGGAACTTAAAATTGACTCACCTGGGAAATATGTCACTGGGAATATTGTTGATGAAAATGTATTTTTCATATACAGTTGCATTTAGCTTTCACATTTCTTTTGCTGCATAAACGACTTACAGCTTGGTTGAAAGCTCTTAGCTTGTTCTTTCGTACGACGTATAACTCTCATTGCTAGAGGCTTAGGAAAGGAACTTAAAATTGACTCATCTAGGAAATATGTCACTGGCAATATTGTTGATGAATCTGTAATTTTCATATACTGTTGCATTTAACTTTCACATTTCTTTTATCGCATAAATCATTTATAGCTTGATTGAAAGCTCTTAGCTTGTTCTTTCGTACGACGTATAACTCTCATTGCTAGAGGCTTAGGAAAGGAACTTAAAATTGACTCATCTAGGAAATATGTCACTGGCAATATTGTTGATGAATCTGTAATTTTCATATACAGTTGCATTTAACTTTCACATTTCTTTTGTTGCATAAATCATTTATAGCTTGGTTGAAAGCTCCTAGCTTGTTCTTTCCAACGATGTATAACAATCCTTGATAGAGGCTTAGGAAAGGAACTTAAAATTGACTCACCTGGGAAATATGTCACTGGGAATATTGTTGATGATTTTTTATTTTTCATATACAGTTGCATTTAACTTTCACATTTCTTTTGCTGCATAAACAACTTACAGCTTGATTGAAAGCTCCTAGCTTTTTCTTTCCAACGATGTATAACCCTCGTTGATAAAGGCTTAGGGAAGGAACTTATAATTGACAATCTTAGGAAATATGTTACTGGCAATATTGTTGATGATTTTGTATTTTTCATATACAGTTGCATTTACCTTTCACATTTCTTTTGTTGCATAAATCATTTATAGCTTGGTTGAAAGCTCCTAGCTTGTTCTTTCTAACGCTGTATAAATCTAATTGATAGAGGCTTAGGGAAGAAACTTATAATTGACACACTTAGGAAATATGTCACTGGCAATATTGTTGATGATTTTGTGTTTTTCATATACAGTTGCATTTAACTTTCACATTTCTTTTGTTGCATAAATCATTTATAGCTTGGTTGAAAGCTCCTAGCTTTTTCTTTCCAACGATGTATAACCCTCATTGTTAGAGGCTTAGGGAAGGAACTTATAATTGACAAACTTAGGAAATATGTCACTGGGAATATTGTTGATGATTCTGTATTTTTCATATACAGTTGCATTTAACTTTCACATTTCTTTTGCTACAAAAACTATTTATAGTGTGATTGAAAGCCCTTATTTTGTTCTTTCCAACGATGTATAACTGTGGTTGATAGAAGCTTAGGAAAGGAACTTAAAATTGACGGATCTCGGAATTATGTCACGAGGAATATTGTTGATGACTCTGTATTTTTCATATACAGTCGTATTTAACTCTCACATTTTTTCCGCTGCATATACCGTGTATAGCTTAGTTGAAATCCCTTATTTTGTTCTTTCCAACGAAGATAACCCTCGCTGATAGAGGCTTAGGAAAGAAACTTAAAATTGACTAATCTAGGAAATATGTCACTGGGAATATTGTTGATGATTTAGTATTTTTCATATTGATGATTTAGTATTTTTCATATACAGTTGCATTTAACTTTCACATTTCATTTGTTGCATAAATTATTTATAGCTTGATTGAAAGCTCCTAGCTTTTTCTTTCCAACGATGTATAACCCTCATTGTTAGAGGCTTAGGGAAGGAACTTATAATTGACAAACTTAGGAAATATGTCACTGGGAATATTGTTGATGATTCTGTATTTTTCATATACAGTTGCATTTAACTTTCACATTTCTTTTGCTGCAAAAACTATTTATAGTGTGATAGAAAGCCCTTATTTTGTTCTTTCCAACGATGTATAACTGTGGTTGATAGAAGCTTAGGAAAGGAACTTAAAATTGACGGATCTCGGAATTATGTCACGAGGAATATTGTTGATGACTCTGTATTTTTCATATACGGTTGTATTTAACTCTCACATTTTTTCCGCTGCATATACCGTGTATAGCTTAGTTGAAATCCCTTATTTTGTTCTTTCCAACGAAGATAACCCTCGCTGATAGAGGCTTAGGAAAGGAACTTAAAATTGACTAATCTAGGAAATATGTCACTGGGAATATTGTTGATGATACTGTATTTTTCATATACAATTACATTTAACTTTCACATTTCTTTTGCTGCATAAATCATTTATAGCTTGATTGCAAGCTCCTAGCTTTTTCTTTCCAACGATGTATAACCCTCATTGTTAGAGGCTTAGGGAAGGAACTTATAATTGACAAACTTAGGAAATATGTCACTGGGAATATTGTTGATGATTCTGTATTTTTCATATACAGTTGCATTTAACTTTCACATTTCTTTTGCTGCAAAAACTATTTATAGTGCGATTGAAAGCCCTTATTTTGTTCTTTCCAACGATGTATAACTGTGGTTGATAGAAGCTTAGGAAAGGAACTTAAAATTGACGGATCTCGGAATTATGTCACGAGGAATATTGTTGATGACTCTGTATTTTTCATATACAGTTGTATTTAACTCTCACATTTTTTCCGCTGCATATACCGTGTATAGCTTAGTTGAAATCCCTTATTTTGTTCTTTCCAACGAAGATAACCCTCGCTGATAGAGGCTTAGGAAAGGAACTTAAAATTGACTAATCTAGGAAATATGTCACTGGGAATATTGTTGATGATACTGTATTTTTCACATACAATTACATTTAACTTTCACATTTGTTTTGCTGCATACACCGTTTATAGCTTAATTGAAAGCCCTTAGCTTGCTCTCTCCAACGATGTAAAACTCAGGTTTAAAGAGGTTTAGGAAACGAACTTAAAATTGACTCATCTAGGAAATATGACACTGGGAATATTGTTGATGATTTTGTATTTTTCATGTACAGTTGCATTTATCTTTCACATTTCTTTTGTTGCATAAAACGTTTATAGCTTGATTGAAAGCCCTTAGCTTGTTCTTTCCAACGATGTATAACCCTCGTTGATAAAAGCTTAGGGAAGGAACTTATAATTGACTCAATTAGGAAATATGTCATTGGGAATATTGTTGATGATTTTGTATTTTTCATGTACAGTTGCATTTAACTTTCACATTTCTTTTGTTGCATAAAACGTTTATAGCTTGGTTGAAAGCCCTTAGCTTGTTCTTTCCAACGGTGTATAACTCTCCTTGATAGAGGCTTAGGAAAGGAACTTAAAATTGACTCACCTGGGAAATATGTCATTGGGAATATTGTTGATGATTTTGTATTTTTCATGTACAGTTGCATTTAACTTTCACATTTCTTTTGTTGCATAAATCATTTATAGCTTGTTTGAAAGCTCCTAGCTTGTTCTTTCTAACGATGTATAACTCTAATTGATAGAGGCTTAGGGAAGGAACTTATAATTGACACACTTAGGAAATATGTCACTGGCAATGTTGTTGAAGATTTTGTGTCTTTCATATACAGTTGCATTTAACTTTCACATTTCTTTTGTTGCATAAATCATTTATAGCTTGATTGAAAGCTCCTAGCTTTTTCTTTCCAACGATGTATAACCCTCATTGTTAGAGGCTTAGGGAAGGAACTTATAATTGACAAACTTAGGAAATATGTCACTGGGAATATTGTTGATGATTCTGTATTTTTCATATACAGTTGCATTTAACTTTCACATTTCTTTTGCTGCAAAAACTATTTATAGTGTGATTGAAAGCCCTTATTTTGTTCTTTCCAACGATGTATAACTGTGGTTGATAGAAGCTTAGGAAAGGAACTTCAAATTGACGGATCTCGGAATTATGTCACGAGGAATATTGTTGATGACTCTGTATTTTTCATATACAGTTGTATTTAACTCTCACATTTTTTCCGCTGCATATACCGTGTATAGCTTAGTTGAAATCCCTTATTTTGTTCTTTCCAACGAAGATAACCCTCGCTGATAGAGGCTTAGGAAAGAAACTTAAAATTGACTAATCTAGGAAATATGTCACTGGGAATATTGTTGATGATTTAGTATTTTTCATATACAGTTGCACCTAACTTTCACATTTCTATTGTTGCATAAACCATTTATAGCTTGATTGAAAGCTCTTAGACTCTTCTTTCGAACGATGTATAACTTTCGTTGATAGAGGCTTAGGGAAGGAAGTTATAATTGACTGACTTAGGAAATATGTCACTGGGAATATTGTTGATGATTTTGTATTCTTCATGTACAGTTGCATTTATCTTTCACATTTCTTTTGTTGCATAAACCGTTTATAGCTTGGTTCAAAGCCCTTAGCTTGTTCTTTCCAACGATGTATAACTCTCCTTAATAGAGGCATAGGAAAGGAACTTAAAATTGACTCACCTGGGAAATATGTCACTGGGAATATTGTTCATGATTTTGTATTTTTCATATACAGTTGCATTTAACTTTCACATTTCTTTTGCCGCATAAACGACTTACAGCTTGGTTGAAAGCTCTTAGCTTGTTCTTTCGTACGACGTATAACTCTCATTGCTAGAGGCTTAGGAAAGGAACTTAAAATTGACTCATTTAGGAAATATGTCACTGGCAATATTGTTGATAAATCTGTAATTTTCATATACAGTTGCATTTAACTTTCACATTTCTTTTGTTGGATAAATCTTTTATAGCTTGATTGAAAGCTCTTAGCTAGTTCTTTCCAGCGATGTATAACTCTTATTGATAGAGGCTTAGGAAAGGAACTTAAAATTGACTCATCTAGGAAATATGTTACTGGCAATATTGTTGATGATTTTGTATTTTTCATATACAGTTGCATTTAACCTTCACATTTATTTTGTTGCATAAATTATTTATAGCTTGGTCGAAAGCTCCTAGCTTGTTCTTTCTAACGATGTATAACTCTCATTGATAGAGGCTTAGGGAAGGAACTTATAATTGACACACTTAGGAAATATGTCACTGGCAATATTGTTGATGATTTTGTGTTTTCAATATACAGTTGCATTTAACTTTCACATTTCTTTCGTTGCATAAATCATTTATAGCTCGACTGAAAGCCCTTAGCTTGTTCTTTCCAACGATGTATAACTCTCCTTAATAGAGGCTTAGGAAAGGAACTTAAAATTGACTCACCTGGGAAATATGTCACTGGGAATATTGTTGATAATTCTGTATTTTTCATATACAGATGCGTTTAACTTTCACATTTCTTTTGCTGGAAAAACTATTTATATTGTGATTGAAAGCCCTTACTTTGTTCTTTCCAACGATGTATAACTGTGGTTGATAGAAGCTTAGGAAAGGAACTTAAAATTGACGGATCTCGGAATTATGTCACGAGGAATATTGTTGATGACTCTGTATTTTTCATATACAGTTGTATTTCACTCTCACATTTTTCCGCTGCATATACCGTATATAGCTTAGTTGAAATCCCTTATTTTGTTCTTTCCAACGAAGATAACCCTCGCTGATAGAGGCTTGGAAAGGAACTTAAAATTGACTAATCTAGGAAATATGTCACTGGGAATATTGTTGATGATACTGTATTTTTCATATACAATTACATTTAACTTTTACATTTGTTTTGTTGCATAAACCGTTTATAGCTTAATTGAAAGCTCTTAGCTTGCTCTCTCCAACGATGTAAAACTCAGGTTTAAAGAGGCTTAGGAAACGAACTTAAAATTGACTCATCTAGGAAATATGACACTGGGAATATTGTTGATGATTTTGAATTTTTCATGTACAGTTGCATTTATCTTTCACATTTCTTTTGTTGCATAAAACGTTTATAGCTTGATTGAAAGCCCTTAGCTTGTTCTTTCCAACGATGTATAACCCTCGTTGATAAAGGCTTAGGGAAGGAACTTATAATTGACTCACTTAGGAAATATGTCATTGGGAATATTGTTGATGATTTTGTATTTTTCATGTACAGTTGCATTTAACTTTCACATTTTTTCCGCTGCATATACCGTGCATAGCTTAGTTGAAATCCCTTATTTTGTTCTTTCCAACGAAGATAACCCTCGCTGATAGAGGCTTAGGAAAGGAACTTAAAATTGACTAATCTAGGAAATATGTCACTGGGAATATTGTTGATGATACTGTATTTTTCGTATACAATTACAGTTAACTTTCACATTTGTTTTGCTTGGTTTTTGTTAGCTTGGTTGAAAGCTCCTAGCTTGTTCTTTCCAACGATGTATAACTCTCCTTGATAGAGCCTTAGGATAGGAACTTAAAATTGACTCACCTGGGAAATATGTCACTGGGAATATTGTTGATGAAAATGTATTTTTCATATACAGTTGCATTTAGTTTTCACATTTCTTTTGCTGCATAAATGACTTACAGCTTGGTTGAAAGCTCTTAGCTTGTTCTTTCGTACGACGTATAACTCTCATTGCTAGAGGCTTAGGAAAGGAACTTAAAATTGACTCATTTAGGAAATATGTCACTGGCAATATTGTTGATGAATCTGTAATTTTCATATACAGTTGCATTTAACTTTCACATTTCTTTTGCTGCAAAAACTATTTATAGTGTGATTGAAAGCCCTTATTTTGTTCTTTCCAACGATGTATAACTATGGTTGATAGAAGCTTAGGAAAGGAACTTAAAATTGACGGATCTCGGAATTATGTCACGAGGAATATTGTTGATGACTCTGTATTTTTCATATACAGCTGTATTTAACTCTCACATTTTTTCCGCCGCATATACCGTGTATAGCTTAGTTGAAATCCCTTATTTTGTTCTTTCCAACGAAGATAACCCTCGCTGATAGAGGCTTAGGAAAGGAACTTAAAATTTACTAATCTAGGAGATATGTCACTGGGAATATTGTTGATGATACTGTATTTTTCATATACAATTACATTTAACTTTCACATTTGTTTTGCTGCATAAACCGTTTATAGCTTAATTGAAACCTCTTAGCTTGCTCTCTCCAACGATGTAAAACTCAAGTTTAAAGAGGTTTAGGAAACGAACTTAAAATTGACTCATCTAGGAAATATGACACTGGGAATATTGTTGATGATTTTGTATTCTTCATGTACAGTTGCATTTATCTTTCACATTTCTTTTGTTGCATAAACCGTTTATAGCTTGGTTGAAAGCCCTTAGCTTGTTCTTTCCAACGATGTATAACTCTCCTTAATAGAGGCTTAGGAAAGGAACTTAAAATTGACTCACCTGGGAAATATATCACTGGGAATATTGTTGATGATTTTGTATTTTTCATATACAGTTGCATTTAACTTTCACATATCTTTTGCCGCATAAACGACTTACAACTTGGTTGAAAGCTCTTAGAAAGCTCTTATGTCACGAGGAATATTGTTGATGACTCTGTATTTTTCATATACAGTTGTATTTAACTCTCACATTTTTCCGCTGCATATACCGTATATAGCTTAGTTGAAATCCCTTATTTTGTTCTTTCCAACGAAGATAACCCTCGCTGATAGAGGCTTGGAAAGGAACTTAAAATTGACTAATCTAGGAAATATGTCACTGGGAATATTGTTGATGATACTGTATTTTTCATATACAATTACATTTAACTTTTACATTTGTTTTGTTGCATAAACCGTTTATAGGTTAATTGAAAGCTCTTAGCTTGCTCTCTCCAACGATGTAAAACTCAGGTTTAAAGAGGTTTAGGAAACGAACTTAAAATTGACTCATCTAGGAAATATGACACTGGGAATATTGTTGATGATTTTGAATTTTTCATGTACAGTTGCATTTATCTTTCACATTTCTTTTGTTGCATAAAACGTTTATAGCTTGATTGAAAGCCCTTAGCTTGTTCTTTCCAACGATGTATAACCCTCGTTGATAAAGGCTTAGGGAAGGAACTTATAATTGACTCACTTAGGAAATATGTCATTGGGAATATTGTTGATGATTTTGTATTTTTCATGTACAGTTGCATTTAACTTTCACATTTTTTCCGCTGCATATACCGTGCATAGCTTAGTTGAAATCCCTTATTTTGTTCTTTCCAACGAAGATAACCCTCGCTGATAGAGGCTTAGGAAAGGAACTTAAAATTGACTAATCTAGGAAATATGTCACTGGGAATATTGTTGATGATACTGTATTTTTCGTATACAATTACAGTTAACTTTCACATTTGTTTTGCTTGGTTTTTGTTAGCTTGGTTGAAAGCTCCTAGCTTGTTCTTTCCAACGATGTATAACTCTCCTTGATAGAGCCTTAGGATAGGAACTTAAAATTGACTCACCTGGGAAATATGTCACTGGGAATATTGTTGATGAAAATGTATTTTTCATATACAGTTGCATTTAGCTTTCACATTTCTTTTGCTGCATAAATGACTTACAGCTTGGTTGAAAGCTCTTAGCTTGTTCTTTCGTACGACGTATAACTCTCATTGCTAGAGGCTTAGGAAAGGAACTTAAAATTGACTCATTTAGGAAATATGTCACTGGCAATATTGTTGATGAATCCGTAATTTTCATATACAGTTGCATTTAACTTTCACATTTCTTTTGCTGCAAAAACTATTTATAGTGTGATTGAAAGCCCTTATTTTGTTCTTTCCAACGATGTATAACTGTGGTTGATAGAAGCTTAGGAAAGGAACTTAAAATTGACGGATCTCGGAATTATGTCACGAGGAATATTGTTGATGACTCTGTATTTTTCATATACAGTTGTATTTAACTCTCACATTTTTTCCGCTGCATATACCGTGTATAGCTTAGTTGAAATCCCTTATTTTGTTCTTTCCAACGAAGATAACCCTCGCTGATAGAGGCTTAGGAAAGGAACTTAAAATTGACTAATCTAGGAGATATGTCACTGGGAATATTGTTGATGATACTGTATTTTTCATATACAATTACATTTAACTTTCACATTTGTTTTGCTGCATAAACCGTTTATAGCTTAATTGAAAGCTCTTAGCTTGCTCTCTCCAACGATGTAAAACTCAGGTTTAAAGAGGTTTAGGAAACGAACTTAAAATTGACTCATCTAGGAAATATGACACTGGGAATATTGTTGATGATTTTGTATTCTTCATGTACAGTTGCATTTATCTTTCACATTTCTTTTGCTGCATAAACCGTTTATAGCTTGATTGAAAGCCCTTAGCTTGTTCTTTCCAACGATGTATAAGTCTCCTTAATAGAGGCTTAGGAAAGGAACTTAAAATTGACTCACCTGGGAAATATATCACTGGGAATATTGTTGATGATTTTGTATTTCTCATATACAGTTGCATTTAACTTTCACATATCTTTTGCCGCATAAACGACTTACAGCTTGGTTGAAAGCTCTTAGACTCTTCTTTCGAACGATGTATAACTTTCGTTGATAGAGGCTTAGGGAAGGAAGTTATAATTGACTGACTTAGGAAATATGTCACTGGGAATATTGTTGATGATTTTGTATTCTTCATGTACAGTTGCATTTATCTTTCACATTTCTTTTGTTGCATAAAACGTTTATAGCTTGATTGAAAGCCCTTAGCTTCTTCTTTCCAACGATGTATAACCCTCGTTGATAAAGGCTTAGGGAAGGAACTTATAATTGACTCACTTAGGAAATATGTCATTGGGAATATTGTTGATGATTTTGTATTTTTCATGTACAGTTGCATTTAACTTTCACATTTCTTTTGCTGCATTAATCTTTTATAGCTTGGTTGAAAGCCCTTAGCTTGTTCTTTCCAACGATGTATAACTCTCCTTGATAGAGGCTTAGGAAAGGAACTTAAAATTGACTCACCAGGGAAATATGTCACTGGGAATATTGTTGATGATTTTGTATTTTTCATATACAGTTGCATTTAACTTTCACATTTCTTTTGCCGCGTAAACGACTTACAGCTTGGTTGAAAGCTCTTAGCTTGTTCTTTCGTACGACGTATAACTCTCATTACTAGAGGCTTAGGAAAGGAACTTAAAATTGACTCATTTAGGAAATATGTCACTGGCAATATTGTTGATGAATCTGTAATTTTCATATACAGTTGCATTTAACCTTCACATTTCTTTTGTTGCATAAATCTTTTATAGCTTGATTGAAAGCTCTTAGCTAGTTCCTTCCAGCGATGTATAACTCTCATTGATAGAGGCTTAGGAAAGGAACTTAAAATTGACTCATCTAGGAAATATGTTACTGGCAATATTGTTGATGATTTTGTATTTTTCATATACAGTCGCATTTAACCTTCACATTTCTTTTGTTGCATAAATCATTTATAGCTTGGTCGAAAGCTCCTAGCTTGTTCTTTCTAACGATGTATAACTCTCATTGATAGAGGCTCAGGGAAGGAACATATAATTGACACACTTAGGAAATATGTCACTGGCAATATTGTTGATGATTTTGTGTTTTTCATATACAGTTGCATTTAACTTTCACATTTCTTTTGTTGCATAAATCATTTATAGCTCGATTGAAAGCTCCTAGCTCGTTCTTTCCAACGATGTATAACCCTCATTGTTAGAGGCTTAGGGAAGGAACCTATAATTGACACACTTAGGAAATATGTCACTGGGAATATTGTTGATGATTCTGTATTTTTCATATACAGTTGCGTTTAACTTTCACATTTCTTTTGCTGGAAAAACTATTTATATTGTGATTGAAAGCCCTTACTTTGTTCTTTCCAACGATGTATAACTGTGGTTGATAGAAGCTTAGGAAAGGAACTTAAAATTGACGGATCTCGGAATTATGTCACGAGGAATATTGTTTATGACTCTGTATTTTTCATATACAGTTGTATTTAACTCTCACATTTTTTCCGCTGCATATACCGTGTATAGCTTAGTTGAAATCCCTTATTTTGTTCTTTCCAACGAAGATAACCCTCATTGTTAGAGGCTTAGGGAAGGAACTTATAATTGACAAACTTAGGAAATGTGTCACTGGGAATATTGTTGATGATTTTGTATTTTTCATATACAATTACATTTAACTTTCACATTTGTTTTGTTGCATAAACTGTTTATAGCTTAATTGAAAGCTCTTAGCTTGCTCTCTCCAACGATATATAACCCTCGTTAACAAAGGCTTAGGGAAGGAACTTATAATTGACACACTTAGGAAATATGTCACTGGGAATATTGTTGATGATTCTGTATTTTTCATATACAGTTGCGTTTAACTTTCATATTTCTTTTGCTGGAAAAACTATTTATATTGTGATTGAAAGCCCTTACTTTGTTCTTTCCAACGATGTATAACTGTGGTTAATAGAAGCTTAGGAAAGGAACTTAAAATTGACGGATCTCGGAATTATGTCACGAGGAATATTGTTGATGACTCTGTATTTTTCATATACAGTTGTATTTAACTCTCACATTTTTTCCGCTGCATATACCGTGTATAGCTTAGTTGAAATCCCTTATTTTGTTCTTTCCAACGAAGATAACCCTCGCTGATAGAGGCTTAGGAAAGGAACTTAAAATTGACTAATCTAGGAAATATGTCACTGGGAATATTGTTGATGATACTGTATTTTTCATATACAATTACAGTTAACATTCACATTTGTTTTGCTTGGTTTTTGTTAGCTTGGTTGAAAGCTCCTAGCTTGTTCTTTCCAACGATGTATAACTCTCCTTGATAGAGCCTTAGGAAAGGAACTTAAAATTGACTCACCTGGGAAATATGTCACTGGGAATATTGTTGATGAAAATGTATTTTTCATATACAGTTGCATTTAGCTTTCACATTTCTTTTGCTGCATAAACGACTTACAGCTTGGTTGAAAGCTCTTAGCTTGTTCTTTCGTACGACGTATATCTCTCGTTGCTAGAGGCTTAGGAAAGGAACTTAAAATTGACTCATCTAGGAAATATGTCACTGGCAATATTGTTGATGAATCTGTAATTTTCATATACAGTTGCATTTAACTTTCACATTTCTTTTGTTGCATAAATCATTTATAGCTTGATTGAAAGCTCTTAGCTTGTTCTTTCGTACGACGTATAACTCTCATTGCTAGAGGCTTAGGAAAGGAACTTAAAATTGACTCATCTAGGAAATATGTCATTGGCAATATTGTTGATGAATCTGTAATTTTCATATACAGTTGCATTTAACTTTCACATTTCTTTTGTTGCATAAATCATTTATAGCTTGGTTGAAAGCTCCTAGCTTGTTCTTTCCAGCGGTGTATAACTCTTATTGATAGAGGCTTAGGAAAGGAACTTAAAATTGACTCATCTAGGAAATATGTTACTGGCAATATTGTTGATGATTTTGTATTTTTCATATACAGTTGCATTTAACCTTCGCATTTATTTTGTTGCATAAATCATTTATAGCTTGGTCGAAAGCTCCTAGCTTGTTCTTTCTAACGATGTATAACTCTCATTGATAGAGGCTTAGGGAAGGAACTTATAATTGACACACTTAGGAAATATGTCACTGGCAATATTGTTGATGATTTTGTGTTTTTCATATACAGTTGCATTTAACTTTCACATTTCTTTTGTTGCATAAATCATTTATAGCTCGATTGAAAGCTCCTAGCTCGTTCTTTCCAACGATGTATAACCCTCATTGTTAGAGGCTTAGGGAAGGAACTTATAATTGACACACTTAGGAAATATGTCACTGGGAATATTGTTGATGATTCTGTATTTTTCATATACAGTTGCGTTTAACTTTCACATTTCTTTTGCTGGAAAAACTATTTATATTGTGATTGAAAGCCCTTACTTTGTTCTTTCCAACGATGTATAACTGTGGTTGATAGAAGCTTAGGAAAGGAACTTAAAATTGACGGATCTCGGAATTATGTCACGAGGAATATTGTTGATGACTCTGTATTTTTCATATACAGTTGTATTTAACTCTCACATTTTTTCCGCTGCATATACCGTGTATAGTTTAGTTGAAATCCCTTATTTTGTTCTTTCCAACGAAGATAACCCTCGCTGATAGAGGCTTAGGAAAGAAACTTAAAATTGACTAATCTAGGAAATATGTCACTGGGAATATTGTTGATTATTTAGTATTTTTCATATACAGTTGCACCTAACTTTCACATTTCTATTGTTGCATAAACCATTTATAGCCTGATTGAAAGCTCTTGGACTCTTCTTTCGAACGATGTATAACTTTCGTTGATAGAGGCTTAGGGAAGGATGTTATAATTGACTGAATTAGGAAATATGTCACTGGGAATATTGTTGATGATTTTGTATTCTTCATGTACAGTTGCATTTATCTTTCACATTTCTTTTGTTGCATAAACCGTTTATAGCTTGGTTGAAAGCCCTTAGCTTGTTCTTTCCAACGATGTATAACTCTCCTTAATAGAGGCTTAGGAAAGGAACTTAAAATTGACTCACCTGGGAAATATATCACTGGGAATATTATTGATGATTTTGTATTTTTCATATACAGTTGCATTTAACTTTCACATATCTTTTGCCGCATAAACGACTTACAGCTTGGTTGAAAGCTCTTAGCTTGTTCTTTCGTACGACGTATAACTCTCATTGCTAGAGGCTTAGGAAAGGAACTTAAAATTAACTCATTTAGGAAATATGTCACTGGCAATATTGTTGATGAATCTGTAATTTTCATATACAGTTGCATTTAACTTTCACATTTCTTTTGTTGCATAAATCATTTATAGCTTGGTTGAAAGCTCCTAGCTTGTTCTTTCCAACGATGTATAACAATCCTTGATAGAAGCTTAGGAAAGGAACTTAAAATTGACTCACCTGGGAAATATGTCACTGGGAATATTGTTGATGAAAATGTATTTTTCATATACAGTTGCATTTAACTTTCACATTTCTTTTGCTGCAAAAACTATTTATAGTGTGATTGAAAGCCCTTATTTTGTTCTTTCCAACGATGTATAACTGTGGTTGATAGAAGCTTAGGAAAGGAACTTAAAATTGACGGATCTCGGAATTATGTCACGAGGAATATTGTTGATGACTCTGTATTTTTCATATACAGTTGTATTTAACTCTCACATTTTTTCCGCTGCATATACCGTGTATAGCTTAGTTGAAATCCCTTATTTTGTTCTTTCCAACGAAGATAACCCTCGCTGATAGAGGCTTAGGAAAGAAACTTAAAATTGACTAATCTAGGAAATATGTCACTGGGAATATTGTTGATGATTTAGTATTTTTCATATACAGTTGCACCTAACTTTCACATTTCTATTCTTGCATAAACCATTTGTAGCTTGATTGAAAGCTCTTAGACTCTTCTTTCGAACGATGTATAACTTTCTTTGATAGAGGCTTAGGGAAGGAAGTTATAATTGACTGACTTAGGAAATATGTCACTGGGAACATTGTTGATGATTTTGTATTCTTCAAGTACAGTTGCATTTATCTTTCACATTTCTTTTGTTGCATAAACCGTTTATAGCTTGATTGAAAGCCCTTAGCTTGTTCTTTCCAACGATGTATAACTCTCCTTAATAGAGGCTTAGGAAAGGAACTTAAAATTGACTCACCTGGGAAATATGTCACTGGGAATATTGTTGATGATTTTGTATTTTTCATATACAGTTGCATTTAACTTTCACATTTCTTTTGCCGCATAAACGACTTACAGCTTGGTTGAAAGCTCTTAGCTTGTTCTTTCGTACGACGTATAACTCTCATTGCTAGAGGCTTAGGAAAGGAACTTAAAATTGAATCATTTAGGAAATATGTCACTGGCAATATTGTTGATGAATCTGTAATTTTCATATACAGTTGTATTTAACTTTCACATTTCTTTTGTTGCATAAATCTTTTATAGCTTGATTGAAAGCTCTTAGCTAGTTCTTTCCAGCGATGTATAACTCTTATTGATAGAGGCTTAGGAAAGGAACTTAAAATTGACTCATCTAGGAAATATGTTACTGGCAATATTGTTGATGATTTTGTATTTTTCATATACAGTTGCATTTAACCTTCACATTTATTTTGTTGCATAAATCATTTATAGCTTGGTCGAAAGCTCCTAGCTTGTTCTTTCTAACGATGTATAACTCTCATTGATAGAGGCTTAGGGAAGGAACTTATAATTGACACACTTAGGAAATATGTCACTGGCAATATTGTTGATGATTTTGTGTTTTTCATATACAGTTGCATTTAACTTTCACATTTCTTTTGTTGCATAAATCATTTATAGCTCGATTGAAAGCTCCTAGCTCGTTCTTTCCAACGATGTATAACCCTCATTGTTAGAGGCTTAGGGAAGGAACTTATAATTGACACACTTAGGAAATATGTCACTGGGAATATTGTTGATGATTCTGTATTTTTCATATACAGTTGCGTTTAACTTTCACATTTCTTTTGCTGGAAAAACTATTTATATTGTGATTGAAAGCCCTTACTTTGTTCTTTCCAACGATGTATAACTGTGGTTGATAGAAGCTTAGGAAAGGAACTTAAAATTGACGGATCTCGGAATTATGTCACGAGGAATATTGTTGATGACTCTGTATTTTTCATATACAGTTGTATTTAACTCTCACATTTTTTCCGCTGCATATACCGTGTATAGTTTAGTTGAAATCCCTTATTTTGTTCTTTCCAACGAAGATAACCCTCGCTGATAGAGGCTTAGGAAAGAAACTTAAAATTGACTAATCTAGGAAATATGTCACTGGGAATATTGTTGATTATTTAGTATTTTTCATATACAGTTGCACCTAACTTTCACATTTCTATTGTTGCATAAACCATTTATAGCCTGATTGAAAGCTCTTGGACTCTTCTTTCGAACGATGTATAACTTTCGTTGATAGAGGCTTAGGGAAGGAAGTTATAATTGACTGACTTAGGAAATATGTCACTGGGAATATTGTTGATGATTTTGTATTCTTCATGTACAGTTGCATTTATCTTTCACATTTCTTTTGTTGCATAAACCCTTTATAGCTTGGTTGAAAGCCCTTAGCTTGTTCTTTCCAACGATGTATAACTCTCCTTAATAGAGGCTTAGGAAAGGAACTTAAAATTGACTCACCTGGGAAATATATCACTGGGAATATTATTGATGATTTTGTATTTTTCATATACAGTTGCATTTAACTTTCACATATCTTTTGCCGCATAAACGACTTACAGCTTGGTTGAAAGCTCTTAGCTTGTTCTTTCGTACGACGTATAACTCTCATTGCTAGAGGCTTAGGAAAGGAACTTAAAATTGACTCATCTAGGAAATATGTCACTGGCAATATTGTTGATGAATCTGTAATTTTCATATACAGTTGCATTTAACTTTCACATTTCTTTTGTTGCATAAATCATTTATAGCTTGGTTGAAAGCTCCTAGCTTGTTCTTTCCAACGATGTATAACAATCCTTGATAGAAGCTTAGGAAAGGAACTTAAAATTAACTCACCTGGGAAATATGTCACTGGGAATATTGTTGATGAAAATGTATTTTTCATATACAGTTGCATTTAACTTTCACATTTCTTTTGCTGCAAAAACTATTTATAGTGTGATTGAAAGCCCTTATTTTGTTCTTTCCAACGATGTATAACTGTGGTTGATAGAAGCTTAGGAAAGGAACTTAAAATTGACGGATCTCGGAATTATGTCACGAGGAATATTGTTTATGACTCTGTATTTTTCATATACAGTTGTATTTAACTCTCACATTTTTTCCGCTGCATATACCGTGTATAGCTTAGTTGAAATCCCTTATTTTGTTCCTTCCAACGAAGATAACCCTCGCTGATAGAGGCTTAGGAAAGAAACTTAAAATTGACTAATCTAGGAAATATGTCACTGGGAATATTGTTGATGATTTAGTATTTTTCATATACAGTTGCACCTAACTTTCACATTTCTATTCTTGCATAAACCATTTGTAGCTTGATTGAAAGCTCTTAGACTCTTCTTTCGAACGATGTATAACTTTCTTTGATAGAGGCTTAGGGAAGGAAGTTATAATTGACTGACTTAGGAAATATGTCACTGGGAACATTGTTGATGATTTTGTATTCTTCATGTACAGTTGCATTTATCTTTCACATTTCTTTTGTTGCATAAACCGTTTATAGCTTGGTTGAAAGCCCTTAGCTTGTTCTTTCCAACGATGTATAACTCTCCTTAATAGAGGCTTAGGAAAGGAACTTAAAATTGACTCACCTGGGAAATATGTCACTGGGAATATTGTTGATGATTTTGTATTTTTCATATGCAGTTGCATTTAACTTTCACATTTCTTTTGCCGCATAAACGACTTACAGCTTGGTTGAAAGCTCTTAGCTTGTTCTTTCGTACGACGTATAACTCTCATTGCTAGAGGCTTAGGAAAGGAACTTAAAATTGAATCATTTAGGAAATATGTCACTGGCAATATTGTTGATGAATCTGTAATTTTCATATACAGTTGTATTTAACTTTCACATTTCTTTTGTTGCATAAATCTTTTATAGCTTGATTGAAAGCTCTTAGCTAGTTCTTTCCAGCGATGTATAACTCTTATTGATAGAGGCTTAGGAAAGGAACTTAAAATTGACTCATCTAGGAAATATGTTACTGGCAATATTGTTGATGATTTTGTATTTTTCATATACAGTTGCATTTAACCTTCACATTTATTTTGTTGCATAAATCATTTATAGCTTGGTCGAAAGCTCCTAGCTTGTTCTTTCTAACGATGTATAACTCTCATTGATAGAGGCTTAGGGAAGGAACTTATAATTGACACACTTAGGAAATATGTCACTGGCAATATTGTTGATGATTTTGTGTTTTTCATATACAGTTGCATTTAACTTTCACATTTCTTTTGTTGCATAAATCATTTATAGCTCGATTGAAAGCTCCTAGCTCGTTCTTTCCAACGATGTATAACCCTCATTGTTAGAGGCTTAGGGAAGGAACTTATAATTGACACACTTAGGAAATATGTCACTGGGAATATTGTTGATGATTCTGTATTTTTCATATACAGTTGCGTTTAACTTTCACATTTCTTTTGCTGGAAAAACTATTTATATTGTGATTGAAAGCCCTTACTTTGTTCTTTCCAACGATGTATAACTGTGGTTGATAGAAGCTTAGGAAAGGAACTTAAAATTGACGGATCTCGGAATTATGTCACGAGGAATATTGTTGATGACTCTGTATTTTTCATATACAGTTGTATTTAACTCTCACATTTTTTCCGCTGCATATACCGTGTATAGTTTAGTTGAAATCCCTTATTTTGTTCTTTCCAACGAAGATAACCCTCGCTGATAGAGGCTTAGGAAAGAAACTTAAAATTGACTAATCTAGGAAATATGTCACTGGGAATATTGTTGATTATTTAGTATTTTTCATATACAGTTGCACCTAACTTTCACATTTCTATTGTTGCATAAACCATTTATAGCCTGATTGAAAGCTCTTGGACTCTTCTTTCGAACGATGTATAACTTTCGTTGATAGAGGCTTAGGGAAGGAAGTTATAATTGACTGACTTAGGAAATATGTCACTGGGAATATTGTTGATGATTTTGTATTCTTCATGTACAGTTGCATTTATCTTTCACATTTCTTTTGTTGCATAAACCGTTTATAGCTTGGTTGAAAGCCCTTAGCTTGTTCTTTCCAACGATGTATAACTCTCCTTAATAGAGGCTTAGGAAAGGAACTTAAAATTGACTCACCTGGGAAATATATCACTGGGAATATTATTGATGATTTTGTATTTTTCATATACAGTTGCATTTAACTTTCACATATCTTTTGCCGCATAAACGACTTACAGCTTGGTCGAAAGCTCTTAGCTTGTTCTTTCGTACGACGTATAACTCTCATTGCTAGAGGCTTAGGAAAGGAACTTAAAATTAACTCATTTAGGAAATATGTCACTGGCAATATTGTTGATGAATCTGTAATTTTCATATACAGTTGCATTTAACTTTCACATTTCTTTTGCTGCATAAATCTTTTATAGCTTGACTGAAAGCTCTTAGCTAGTTCTTTCCAGCGATGTACAACTCTTATTGATAGAGGCTTAGGAAAGGAACTTAAAATTGACTCATCTAGGAGATATGTTACTGGCAATATTGTTGATGATTTTGTATTTTTCATATACAGTTGCATTTAACCTTCACATTTATTTTGCTGCATAAATTATTTATAGCTTGGTCGAAAGCTCCTAGCTTGTTCTTTCTAACGATGTATAACTCTCATTGATAGAGGCTTAGGGAAGGAACTTATAATTGACACACTTAGGAAATATGTCACTGGCAATATGGTTGATGATTTTGTGTTTTTCATATACAGTTGCATTTAACTTTCACATTTCTTTCGTTGCATAAATCATTTATAGCTCGACTGAAAGCTCCTAGCTCGTTCTTTCCAACGATGTATAACCCTCATTGTTAGAGGCTTAGGGAAGGAACTTATAATTGACACACTTAGGAAATATGTCACTGGGAATATTGTTGATGATTCTGTATTTTTTGCTGCATAAACGACTTACAGCTTGGTTGAAAGCTCTTAGCTTGTTCTTTCGTACGACGTATAACTCTCATTGCTAGAGGCTTAGGGAAGGAACTTATAATTGACAAACTTAGGAAATATGTCACTGGGAATATTGTTGATGATTTTGAATTTTTCATGTACAGTTGCATTTATCTTTCACATTTCTTTTGTTGCATATAACGTTTATAGCTTGATTGAAAGCCCTTAGCTTGTTCTTTCCAACGATATATAACCCTCGTTAATAAAGGCTTAGGGAAGGAACTTATAATTGACACACTTAGGAAATATGTCACTGGGAATATTGTTGATGATTCTTTATTTTTCATATACAGTTGCGTTTAACTTTCATATTTCTTTTGCTGGAAAAACTATTTATATTGTGATTGAAAGCCCTTACTTTGTTCTTTCCAACGATGTATAACTGTGGTTGATAGAAGCTTAGGAAAGGAACTTAAAATTGACGGATCTCGGAATTATGTCACGAGGAATATTGTTGATGACTCTGTATTTTTCATATACAGTTGTATTTAACTCTCACATTTTTTCCGCTGCATATACCGTGTATAGCTTAGTTGAAATCCCTTATTTTGTTCTTTCCAACGAAGATAACCCTCGCTGATAGAGGCTTAGGAAAGGAACTTAAAATTGACTAATCTAGGAAATATGTCACTGGGAATATTGTTGATGATACTGTATTTTTCATATACAATTACAGTTAACATTCACATTTGTTTTGCTTGGTTTTTGTTAGCTTGGTTGAAAGCTCCTAGCTTGTTCTTTCCAACGATGTATAACTCTCCTTGATAGAGCCTTAGGAAAGGAACTTAAAATTGACTCACCTGGGAAATATGTCACTGGGAATATTGTTGATGAAAATGTATTTTTCATATACAGTTGCATTTAGCTTTCACATTTCTTTTGCTGCATAAACGACTTACAGCTTGGTTGAAAGCTCTTAGCTTGTTCTTTCGTACGACGTATAACTCTCATTGCTAGAGGCTTAGGAAAGGAACTTAAAATTGACTCATCTAGGAAATATGTCACTGGCAATACTGTTGATGAATCTGTAATTTTCATATACAGTTGCATTTAACTTTCACATTTCTTTTGTCGCATAAATCATTTATAGCTTGATTGAAAGCTCTTAGCTTGTTCTTTCGTACGACGTATAACTCTCATTGCTAGAGGCTTAGGAAAGGAACTTAAAATTGACTCATCAAGGAAATATGTCACTGGCAATATTGTTGATGAATCTGTAATTTTCATATACAGTTGCATTTAACTTTCACATTTCTTTTGTTGTATAAATCATTTATAGCTTGGTTGAAAGCTCCTAGCTTGTTCTTTCCAACGATGTATAACAATCCTTGATAGAAGCTTAGGAAAGGAACTTAAAATTGACTCACCTGGGAAATATGTCACTGGGAATATTGTTGATGAAAATGTATTTTTCATATACAGTTGCATTTAACTTTCACATTTCTTTTGCTGCAAAAACTATTTATAGTGTGATTGAAAGCCCTTATTTTGTTCTTTCCAACGATGTATAACTGTGGTTGATAGAAGCTTAGGAAAGGAACTTAAAATTGACGGATCTCGGAATTATGTCACGAGGAATATTGTTGATGACTCTGTATTTTTCATATACAGTTGTATTTAACTCTCACATTTTTTCCGCTGCATATACCGTGTATAGCTTAGTTGAAATCCCTTATTTTGTTCTTTCCAACGAAGATAACCCTCGCTGATAGAGGCTTAGGAAAGAAACTTAAAATTGACTAATCTAGGAAATATGTCACTGGGAATATTGTTGATGATTTAGTATTTTTCATATACAGTTGCACCTAACTTTCACATTTCTATTCTTGCATAAACCATTTGTAGCTTGATTGAAAGCAATTCGACTCTTCTTTCGAACGATGTATAACTTTCTTTGATAGAGGCTTAGGGAAGGAAGTTATAATTGACTGACTTAGGAAATATGTCACTGGGAACATTGTTGATGATTTTGTATTCTTCATGTACAGTTGCATTTATCTTTCACATTTCTTTTGTTGCATAAACCGTTTATAGCTTGGTTGAAAGCCCTTAGCTTGTTCTTTCCAACGATGTATAACTCTCCTTAATAGAGGCTTAGGAAAGGAAGTTAAAATTGACTCACCTGGGAAATATGTCACTGGGAATATTGTTGATGATTTTGTATTTTTCATATACAGTTGCATTTAACTTTCACATTTCTTTTGCCGCATAAACGACTTACAGCTTGGTTGAAAGCTCTTAGCTTGTTCTTTCGTACGACGTATAACTCTCATTGCTAGAGGCTTAGGAAAGGAACTTAAAATTGACTCATTTAGGAAATATGTCACTGGCAATATTGTTGATGAATCTGTAATTTTCATATACAGTTGTATTTAACTTTCACATTTCTTTTGTTGCATAAATCATTTATAGCTTGGTCGAAAGCTCCTAGCTTGTTCTTTCTAACGATGTATAACTCTCATTGATAGAGGCTTAGGGAAGGAACTTATAATTGACACACTTAGGAAATATGTCACTGGCAATATTGTTGATGATTTTGTGTTTTTCATATACAGTTGCATTTAACTTTCACATTTCTTTTGTTGCATAAATCATTTATAGCTCGATTGAAAGCTCCTAGCTCGTTCTTTCCAACGATGTATAACCCTCATTGTTAGAGGCTTAGGGAAGGAACTTATAATTGACACACTTAGGAAATATGTCACTGGGAATATTGTTGATGATTCTGTATTTTTCATATACAGTTGCGTTTAACTTTCACATTTCTTTTGCTGGAAAAACTATTTGTATTGTGATTGAAAGCCCTTACTTTGTTCTTTCCAACGATGTATAACTGTGGTTGATAGAAGCTTAGGAAAGGAACTTAAAATTGACGGATCTCGGAATTATGTCACGAGGAATATTGTTGATGACTCTGTATTTTTCATATACAGTTGTATTTAACTCTCACATTTTTTCCGCTGCATATACCGTGTATAGCTTAGTTGAAATCCCTTATTTTGTTCTTTCCAACGAAGATAACCCTCATTGTTAGAGGCTTAGGGAAGGAACTTATAATTGACAAACTTAGGAAATGTGTCACTGGGAATATTGTTGATGATACTGTATTTTTCATATACAATTACATTTAACTTTCACATTTGTTTTGTTGCATAAACCGTTTATAGCTTAATTGAAAGCTCTTAGCTTGCTCTCTCCAACGATGTAAAACTCAGGTTTAAAGAGGTTTAGGAACGAACTTAAAATTGACTCATCTAGGAAATATGACACTGGGAATATTGTTGATGATTTTGAATTTTTCATGTACAGTTGCATTTATCTTTCACATTTCTTTTGTTGCATAAAACGTTTATAGCTTGATTGAAAGCCCTTAGCTTGTTCTTTCCAACGATATATAACCCTCGTTAATAAAGGCTTAGGGAAGGAACTTATAATTGACACACTTAGGAAATATGTCACTGGGAATATTGTTGATGATTCTGTATTTTTCATATACAGTTGCGTTTAACTTTCATATTTCTTTTGCTGGAAAAACTATTTATATTGTGATTGAAAGCCCTTACTTTGTTCTTTCCAACGATGTATAACTGTGGTTGATAGAAGCTTAGGAAAGGAACTTAAAATTGACGGATCTCGGAATTATGTCACGAGGAATATTGTTGATGACTCTGTATTTTTCATATACAGTTGTATTTAACTCTCACATTTTTTCCGCTGCATATACCGTGTATAGCTTAGTTGAAATCCCTTATTTTGTTCTTTCCAACGAAGATAACCCTCGCTGATAGAGGCTTAGGAAAGGAACTTAAAATTGACTAATCTAGGAAATATGTCACTGGGAATATTGTTGATGATACTGTATTTTTCATATACAATTACAGTTAACATTCACATTTGTTTTGCTTGGTTTTTGTTAGCTTGGTTGAAAGCTCCTAGCTTGTTCTTTCCAACGATGTATAACTCTCCTTGATAGAGCCTTAGGAAAGGAACTTAAAATTGACTCACCTGGGAAATATGTCACTGGGAATATTGTTGATGAAAATGTATTTTTCATATACAGTTGCATTTAGCTTTCACATTTCTTTTGCTGCATAAACGACTTACAGCTTGGTTGAAAGCTCTTAGCTTGTTCTTTCGTACGACGTATAACTCTCATTGCTAGAGGCTTAGGAAAGGAACTTAAAATTGACTCATCTAGGAAATATGTCACTGGCAATATTGTTGATGAATCTGTAATTTTCATATACAGTTGCATTTAACTTTCACATTTCTTTTGTTGCATAAATCATTTATAGCTTGGTTGAAAGCTCCTAGCTTGTTCTTTCCAACGATGTATAACAATCCTTGATAGAAGCTTAGGAAAGGAACTTAAAATTAACTCACCTGGGAAATATGTCACTGGGAATATTGTTGATGAAAATGTATTTTTCATATACAGTTGCATTTAACTTTCACATTTCTTTTGCTGCAAAAACTATTTATAGTGTGATTGAAAGCCCTTATTTTGTTCTTTCCAACGATGTATAACTGTGGTTGATAGAAGCTTAGGAAAGGAACTTAAAATTGACGGATCTCGGAATTATGTCACGAGGAATATTGTTTATGACTCTGTATTTTTCATATACAGTTGTATTTAACTCTCACATTTTTTCCGCTGCATATACCGTGTATAGCTTAGTTGAAATCCCTTATTTTGTTCCTTCCAACGAAGATAACCCTCGCTGATAGAGGCTTAGGAAAGAAACTTAAAATTGACTAATCTAGGAAATATGTCACTGGGAATATTGTTGATGATTTAGTATTTTTCATATACAGTTGCACCTAACTTTCACATTTCTATTCTTGCATAAACCATTTGTAGCTTGATTGAAAGCTCTTCGACTCTTCTTTCGAACGATGTATAACTTTCTTTGATAGAGGCTTAGGGAAGGAAGTTATAATTGACTGACTTAGGAAATATGTCACTGGGAACATTGTTGATGATTTTGTATTCTTCATGTACAGTTGCATTTATCTTTCACAGTTCTTTTGTTGCATAAACCGTTTATAGCTTGGTTGAAAGCCCTTAGCTTGTTCTTTCCAACGATGTATAACTCTCCTTAATAGAGGCTTAGGAAAGGAAGTTAAAATTGACTCACCTGGGAAATATGTCACTGGGAATATTGTTGATGATTTTGTATTTTTCATATACAGTTGCATTTAACTTTCACATTTCTTTTGCCGCATAAACGACTTACAGCTTGGTTGAAAGCTCTTAGCTTGTTCTTTCGTACGACGTATAACTCTCATTGCTAGAGGCTTAGGAAAGGAACTTAAAATTGACTCATTTAGGAAATATGTCACTGGCAATATTGTTGATGAATCTGTAATTTTCATATACAGTTGTATTTAACTTTCACATTTCTTTTGTTGCATAAATCTTTTATAGCCTGATTGAAAGCTCTTAGCTAGTTCTTTCCAGCGATGTATAACTCTTATTGATAGAGGCTTAGGAAAGGAACTTAAAATTGACTCATCTAGGAAATATGTTACTGGCAATATTGTTGATGATTTTGTATTTTTCATATACAGTTGCATTTAACCTTCACATTTATTTTGTTGCATAAATCATTTATAGCTTGGTCGAAAGCTCCTAGCTTGTTCTTTCTAACGATGTATAACTCTCATTGATAGAGGCTTAGGGAAGGAACTTATAATTGACACACTTAGGAAATATGTCACTGGCAATATTGTTGATGATTTTGTGTTTTTCATATACAGTTGCATTTAACTTTCACATTTCTTTTGTTGCATAAATCATTTATAGCTCGATTGAAAGCTCCTAGCTCGTTCTTTCCAACGATGTATAACCCTCATTGTTAGAGGCTTAGGGAAGGAACTTATAATTGACACACTTAGGAAATATGTCACTGGGAATATTGTTGATGATTCTGTATTTTTCATATACAGTTGCGTTTAACTTTCACATTTCTTTTGCTGGAAAAACTATTTATATTGTGATTGAAAGCCCTTACTTTGTTCTTTCCAACGATGTATAACTGTGGTTGATAGAAGCTTAGGAAAGGAACTTAAAATTGACGGATCTCGGAATTATGTCACGAGGAATATTGTTGATGACTCTGTATTTTTCATATACAGTTGTATTTAACTCTCACATTTTTTCCGCTGCATATACCGTGTATAGCTTAGTTGAAATCCCTTATTTTGTTCTTTCCAACGAAGATAACCCTCATTGTTAGAGGCTTAGGGAAGGAACTTATAATTGACAAACTTAGGAAATGTGTCACTGGGAATATTGTTGATGATACTGTATTTTTCATATACAATTACAATTAACTTTCACATTTGTTTTGTTGCATAAACCGTTTATAGCTTAATTGAAAGCTCTTAGCTTGCTCTCTCCAACGATGTAAAACTCAGGTTTAAAGAGGTTTAGGAAACGAACTTAAAATTGACTCATCTAGGAAATATGACACTGGGAATATTGTTGATGATTTTGAATTTTTCATGTACAGTTGCATTTATCTTTCACATTTCTTTTGTTGCATAAAACGTTTATAGCTTGATTGAAAGCCCTTAGCTTGTTCTTTCCAACGATATATAACCCTCGTTAATAAAGGCTTAGGGAAGGAACTTATAATTGACACACTTAGGAAATATGTCACTGGGAATATTGTTGATGATTCTGTATTTTTCATATACAGTTGCGTTTCACTTTCATATTTCTTTTGCTGGAAAAACTATTTATATTGTGATTGAAAGCCCTTACTTTGTTCTTTCCAACGATGTATAACTGTGGTTGATAGAAGCTTAGGAAAGGAACTTAAAATTGACGGATCTCGGAATTATGTCACGAGGAATATTGTTGATGACTCTGTATTTTTCATATACAGTTGTATTTAACTCTCACATTTTTTCCGCTGCATATACCGTGTATAGCTTAGTTGAAATCCCTTATTTTGTTCTTTCCAACGAAGATAACCCTCGCTGATAGAGGCTTAGGAAAGGAACTTAAAATTGAATAATCTAGGAAATATGTCACTGGGAATATTGTTGATGATACTGTATTTTTCATATACAATTACAGTTAACATTCACATTTGTTTTGCTTGGTTTTTGTTAGCTTGGTTGAAAGCTCCTAGCTTGTTCTTTCCAACGATGTATAACTCTCCTTGATAGAGCCTTAGGAAAGGAACTTAAAATTGACTCACCTGGGAAATATGTCACTGGGAATATTGTTGATGAAAATGTATTTTTCATATACAGTTGCATTTAGCTTTCACATTTCTTTTGCTGCATAAACGACTTACAGCTTGGTTGAAAGCTCTTAGCTTGTTCTTTCGTACGACGTATAACTCTCATTGCTAGAGGCTTAGGAAAGGAACTTAAAATTGACTCATCTAGGAAATATGTCACTGGCAATATTGTTGATGAATCTGTAATTTTCATATACAGTTGCATTTAACTTTCACATTTCTTTTGTTGCATAAATCATTTATAGCTTGATTGAAAGCTCTTAGCTTGTTCTTTCGTACGACGTATAACTCTCATTGCTAGAGGCTTAGGAAAGGAACTTAAAATTGACTCATCTAGGAAATATGTCACTGGCAATATTGTTGATGAATCTGTAATTTTCATATACAGTTGCATTTAACTTTCACATTTCTTTTGTTGCATAAATCATTTATAGCTTGGTTGAAAGCTCCTAGCTTGTTATTTCCAACGATGTATAACAAGCCTTGATAGAAGCTTAGGAAAGGAACTTAAAATTGACTCACCTGGGAAATATGTCACTGGGAATATTGTTGATGAAAATGTATTTTTCATATACAGTTGCATTTAACTTTCACATTTCTTTTGCTGCAAAAACTATTTATAGTGTGATTGAAAGCCCTTATTTTGTTCTTTCCAACGATGTATAACTGTGGTTGATAGAAGCTTAGGAAAGGAACTTAAAATTGACGGATCTCGGAATTATGTCACGAGGAATATTGTTGATGACTCTGTATTTTTCATATACAGTTGTATTTAACTCTCACATTTTTTCCGCTGCATATACCGTGTATAGCTTAGTTGAAATCCCTTATTTTGTTCTTTCCAACGAAGATGACCCTCGCTGATAGAGGCTTAGGAAAGAAACTTAAAATTGACTAATCTAGGAAATATGTCACTGGGAATATTGTTGATGATTTAGTATTTTTCATATACAGTTGCACCTAACTTTCACATTTCTATTCTTGCATAAACCATTTGTAGCTTGATTGAAAGCTCTTAGACTCTTCTTTCGAACGATGTATAACTTTCTTTGATAGAGGCTTAGGGAAGGAAGTTATAATTGACTGACTTAGGAAATATGTCACTGGGAACATTGTTGATGATTTTGTATTCTTCATGTACAGTTGCATTTATCTTTCACATTTCTTTTGTTGCATAAACCGTTTATAGCTTGGTTGAAAGCCCTTAGCTTGTTCTTTCCAACGATGTATAACTCTCCTTAATAGAGGCTTAGGAAAGGAACTTAAAATTGACTCACCTGGGAAATATGTCACTGGGAATATTGTTGATGATTTTGTATTTTTCATATACAGTTGCATTTAACTTTCACATTTCTTTTGCCGCATAAACGACTTACAGCTTGGTTGAAAGCTCTTAGCTTGTTCTTTCGTACGACGTATAACTCTCATTGCTAGAGGCTTAGGAAAGGAACTTAAAATTGAATCATTTAGGAAATATGTCACTGGCAATATTGTTGATGAATCTGTAATTTTCATATACAGTTGTATTTAACTTTCACATTTCTTTTGTTGCATAAATCATTTATAGCTTGGTCGAAAGCTCCTAGCTTGTTCTTTCTAACGATGTATAACTCTCATTGATAGAGGCTTAGGGAAGGAACTTATAATTGACACACTTAGGAAATATGTCACTGGCAATATTGTTGATGATTTTGTGTTTTTCATATACAGTTGCATTTAACTTTCACATATCTTTTGCCGCATAAACGACTTACAGCTTGGTTGAAAGCTCTTAGCTTGTTCTTTCGTACGACGTATAACTCTCATTGCTAGAGGCTTAGGAAAGGAACTAAAAATTAACTCATTTAGGAAATATGTCACTGGCAATATTGTTGATGAATCTGTAATTTTCATATACAGTTGCATTTAACTTTCACATTTCTTTTGCTGCATAAATCTTTTATAGCTTGATTGAAAGCTCTTAGCTAGTTCTTTCCAGCGATGTATAACTCTTATTGATAGAGGCTTAGGAAAGGAACTTAAAATTGACTCATCTAGGAAATATGTTACTGGCAATATTGTTGATGATTTTGTATTTTTCATATACAGTTGCATTTAACCTTCACATTTATTTTGTTGCATAAATCATTTATAGCTTGGTCGAAAGCTCCTAGCTTGTTCTTTCTAACGATGTATAACTCTCATTGATAGAGGCTTAGGGAAGGAACTTATAATTGACACACTTAGGAAATATGTCACTGGCAATATTGTTGATGATTTTGTGTTTTTCATATACAGTTGCATTTAACTTTCACATTTCTTTTGTTGCATAAATCATTTATAGCTCGATTGAAAGCTCCTAGCTCGTTCTTTCCAACGATGCATAACCCTCATTGTTAGAGGCTTAGGGAAGGAAGTTATAATTGACACACTTAGGAAATATGTCACTGGGAATATTGTTGATGATTCTGTATTTTTCATATACAGTTGCGTTTAACTTTCACATTTCTTTTGCTGGAAAAACTATTTATATTGTGATTGAAAGCCCTTACTTTGTTCTTTCCAACGATGTATAACTGTGGTTGATAGAAGCTTAGGAAAGGAACTTAAAATTGACGGATCTCGGAATTATGTCACGAGGAATATTGTTGATGACTCTGTATTTTTCATATACAGTTGTATTTAACTCTCACATTTTTTCCGCTGCATATACCGTGTATAGCTTAGTTGAAATCCCTTATTTTGTTCTTTCCAACGAAGATAACCCTCATTGTTAGAGGCTTAGGGAAGGAACTTATAATTGACAAACTTAGGAAATGTGTCACTGGGAATATTGTTGATGATACTGTATTTTTCATATACAATTACATTTAACTTTCACATTTGTTTTGTTGCATAAACCGTTTATAGCTTAATTGAAAGCTCTTAGCTTGCTCTCTCCAACGATATATAACCCTCGTTAATAAAGGCTTAGGGAAGGAACTTATAATTGACACACTTAGGAAATATGTCACTGGGAATATTGTTGATGATTCTGTATTTTTCATATACAGTTGCGTTTAACTTTCATATTTCTTTTGCTGGAAAAACTATTTATATTGTGATTGAAAGCCCTTACTTTGTTCTTTCCAACGATGTATAACTGTGGTTAATAGAAGCTTAGGAAAGGAACTTAAAATTGACGGATCTCGGAATTATGTCACGAGGAATATTATTGATGACTCTGTATTTTTCATATACAGTTGTATTTAACTCTCACATTTTTTCCGCTGCATATACCGTGTATAGCTTAGTTGAAATCCCTTATTTTGTTCTTTCCAACGAAGATAACCCTCGCTGATAGAGGCTTAGGAAAGGAACTTAAAATTGACTAATCTAGGAAATATGTCACTGGGAATATTGTTGATGATACTGTATTTTTCATATACAATTACAGTTAACATTCACATTTGTTTTGCTTGGTTTTTGTTAGCTTGGTTGAAAGCTCCTAGCTTGTTCTTTCCAACGATGTATAACTCTCCTTGATAGAGCCTTAGGAAAGGAACTTAAAATTGACTCACCTGGGAAATATGTCACTGGGAATATTGTTGATGAAAATGTATTTTTCATATACAGTTGCATTTAGCTTTCACATTTCTTTTGCTGCATAAACGACTTACAGCTTGGTTGAAAGCTCTTAGCTTGTTCTTTCGTACGACGTATAACTCTCATTGCTAGAGGCTTAGGAAAGGAACTTAAAATTGACTCATCTAGGAAATATGTCACTGGCAATATTGTTGATGAATCTGTAATTTTCATATACAGTTGCATTTAACTTTCACATTTCTTTTGTTGCATAAATCATTTATAGCTTGATTGAAAGCTCTTAGCTTGTTCTTTCGTACGACGTATAACTCTCATTGCTAGAGGCTTAGGAAAGGAACTTACAATTGACTCATCTAGGAAATATGTCACTGGCAATATTGTTGATGAATCTGTAATTTTCATATACAGTTGCATTTAACTTTCACATTTCTTTTGTTGCATAAATCATTTATAGCTTGGTTGAAAGCTCCTAGCTTGTTCTTTCCAACGATGTATAACAATCCTTGATAGAAGCTTAGGAAAGGAACTTAAAATTGACTCACCTGGGAAATATGTCACTGGGAATATTGTTGATGAAAATGTATTTTTCATATACAGTTGCATTTAACTTTCACATTTCTATTGCTGCAAAAACTATTTATAGTGTGATTGAAAGCCCTTATTTTGTTCTTTCCAACGATGTATAACTGTGGTTGATAGAAGCTTAGGAAAGGAACTTAAAATTGACGGATCTCGGAATTATGTCACGAGGAATATTGTTGATGACTCTGTATTTTTCATATACAGTTGTATTTAACTCTCACATTTTTTCCGCTGCATATACCGTGTATAGCTTAGTTGAAATCCCTTATTTTGTTCTTTCCAACGAAGATAACCCTCGCTGATAGAGGCTTAGGAAAGAAACTTAAAATTGACTAATCTAGGAAATATGTCACTGGGAATATTGTTGATGATTTAGTATTTTTCATATACAGTTGCACCTAACTTTCACATTTCTATTCTTGCATAAACCATTTGTAGCTTGATTGAAAGCTCTTAGACTCTTCTTTCGAACGATGTATAACTTTCTTTGATAGAGGCTTAGGGAGGGAAGTTATAATTGACTGACTTAGGAAATATGTCACTGGGAACATTGTTGATGATTTTGTATTCTTCATGTACAGTTGCATTTATCTTTCACATTTCTTTTGTTGCATAAACCGTTTATAGCTTGGTTGAAAGCCCTTAGCTTGTTCTTTCCAACGATGTACAACTCTCCTTAATAGAGGCTTAGGAAAGGAAGTTAAAATTGACTCACCTGGGAAATATGTCACTGGGAATATTGTTGATGATTTTGTATTTTTCATATACAGTTGTATTTAACTTTCACATTTCTTTTGCCGCATAAACGACTTACAGCTTGGTTGAAAGCTCTTAGCTTGTTCTTTCGTACGACGTATAACTCTCATTGCTAGAGGCTTAGGAAAGGAACTTAAAATTAACTCATTTAGGAAATATGTCACTGGCAATATTGCTGATGAATCTGTAATTTTCATATACAGTTGTATTTAACTTTCACATTTCTTTTGTTGCATAAATCTTTTATAGCTTGATTGAAAGCTCTTAGCTAGTTCTTTCCAGCGATGTATAACTCTTATTGATGGAGGCTTAGGAAAGGAACTTAAAATTGACTCATCTAGGAAATATGTTACTGGCAATATTGTTGATGATTTTGTATTTTTCATATACAGTTGCATTTAACCTTCACATTTATTTTGTTGCATAAATCATTTATAGCTTGGTTGAAAGCTCCTAGCTTGTTCTTTCCAACGATGTATAACCCTCATTGTTAGAGGCTTAGGGAAGGAACCTATAATTGACACACTTAGGAAATATGTCACTGGGAATATTGTTGATGATTCTGTATTTTTCATATACAGTTGCGTTTAACTTTCACATTTCTTTTGCTGGAAAAACTATTTATATTGTGATTGAAAGCCCTTACTTTGTTCTTTCCAACGATGTATAACTGTGGTTGATAGAAGCTTAGGAAATGAACTTAAAATTGACGGATCTCGGAATTATGTCACGAGGAATATTGTTGATGACTCTGTATTTTTCATATACAGTTGTATTTAACTCTCACATTTTTTCCGCTGCATATACCGTGTATAGCCTAGTTGAAATCCCTTATTTTTTTCTTTCCAACGAAGATAACCCTCGCTGATAGAGGCTTGGAAAGGAACTTAAAATTGACTAATCTAGGAAATATGTCACTGGGAATATTGTTGATGATACTGTATTTTTCATATACAATTACATTTAACTTTCACATTTGTTTTGTTGCATAAACCGTTTATAGCTTAATTGAAAGCTCTTAGCTTGCTCTCTCCAACGATGTAAAACTCAGGTTTAAAGAGGTTTAGGAAACGAACTTAAAATTGACTCATCTAGGAAATATGACACTGGGAATATTGTTGATGATTTTGAATTTTTCATGTACAGTTGCATTTATCTTTCACATTTCTTTTGTTGCATAAAACGTTTATAGCTTGATTGAAAGCCCTTAGCTTGTTCTTTCCAACGATGTATAAACCTCGTTGATAAAGGCTTAGGGAAGGAACTTAAAATTAACTCATTTAGGAAATATGTCACTGGCAATATTGTTGATGAATCTGTAATTTTCATATACAGTTGCATTTAACTTTCACATTTCTTTTGCTGCATAAATCTTTTATAGCTTGATTGAAAGCTCTTAGCTAGTTCTTTCCAGCGATGTATAACTCTTATTGATAGAGGCTTAGGAAAGGAACTTAAAATTGACTCATCTAGGAAATATGTTACTGGCAATATTGTTGATGATTTTGTATTTTTCATATACAGTTGCATTTAACCTTCACATTTATTTTGTTGCATAAATCATTTATAGCTTGGTCGAAAGCTCCTAGCTTGTTCTTTCTAACGATGTATAACTCTCATTGATAGAGGCTTAGGGAAGGAACTTATAATTGACACACTTAGGAAATATGTCACTGGCAATATTGTTGATGATTTTGTGTTTTTCATATACAGTTGCATTTAACTTTCACATTTCTTTTGTTGCATAAATCATTTATAGCTCGATTGAAAGCTCCTAGCTCGTTCTTTCCAACGATGTATAACCCTCATTGTTAGAGGCTTAGGGAAGGAATTTATAATTGACACACTTAGGAAATATGTCACTGGGAATATTGTTGATGATTCTGTATTTTTCATATACAGTTGCGTTTAACTTTCACATTTCTTTTGCTGGAAAAACTATTTATATTGTGATTGAAAGCCCTTACTTTGTTCTTTCCAACGATGTATAACTGTGGTTGATAGAAGCTTAGGAAAGGAACTTAAAATTGACGGATCTCGGAATTATGTCACGAGGAATATTGTTGATGACTCTGTATTTTTCATATACAGTTGTATTTAACTCTCACATTTTTTCCGCTGCATATACCGTGTATAGCTTAGTTGAAATCCCTTATTTTGTTCTTTCCAACGAAGATAACCCTCATTGTTAGAGGCTTAGGGAAGGAACTTATAATTGACACACTTAGGAAATGTGTCACTGGGAATATTGTTGATGATACTGTATTTTTCATATACAATTACATTTAACTTTCACATTTGTTTTGTTGCATAAACCGTTTATAGCTTAATTGAAAGCTCTTAGCTTGCTCTCTCCAACGATATATAACCCTCGTTAATAAAGGCTTAGGGAAGGAACTTATAATTGACACACTTAGGAAATATGTCACTGGGAATATTGTTGATGATTCTGTATTTTTCATATACAGTTGCGTTTAACTTTCATATTTCTTTTGCTGGAAAAACTATTTATATTGTGATTGAAAGCCCTTACTTTGTTCTTTCCAACGATGTATAACTGTGGTTAATAGAAGCTTAGGAAAGGAACTTAAAATTGACGGATCTCGGAATTATGTCACGAGGAATATTATTGATGACTCTGTATTTTTCATATACAGTTGTATTTAACTCTCACATTTTTTCCGCTGCATATACCGTGTATAGCTTAGTTGAAATCCCTTATTTTGTTCTTTCCAACGAAGATAACCCTCGCTGATAGAGGCTTAGGAAAGGAACTTAAAATTGACTAATCTAGGAAATATGTCACTGGGAATATTGTTGATGATACTGTATTTTTCATATACAATTACAGTTAACATTCACATTTGTTTTGCTTGGTTTTTGTTAGCTTGGTTGAAAGCTCCTAGCTTGTTCTTTCCAACGATGTATAACTCTCCTTGATAGAGCCTTAGGAAAGGAACTTAAAATTGACTCACCTGGGAAATATGTCACTGGGAATATTGTTGATGAAAATGTATTTTTCATATACAGTTGCATTTAGCTTTCACATTTCTTTTGCTGCATAAACGACTTACAGCTTGGTTGAAAGCTCTTAGCTTGTTCTTTCGTACGACGTATAACTCTCATTGCTAGAGGCTTAGGAAAGGAACTTAAAATTGACTCATCTAGGAAATATGTCACTGGCAATATTGTTGATGAATCTGTAATTTTCATATACAGTTGCATTTAACTTTCACATTTCTTTTGTTGCATAAATCATTTATAGCTTGATTGAAAGCTCTTAGCTTGTTCTTTCGTACGACGTATAACTCTCATTGCTAGAGGCTTAGGAAAGGAACTTACAATTGACTCATCTAGGAAATATGTCACTGGCAATATTGTTGATGAATCTGTAATTTTCATATACAGTTGCATTTAACTTTCACATTTCTTTTGTTGCATAAATCATTTATAGCTTGGTTGAAAGCTCCTAGCTTGTTCTTTCCAACGATGTATAACAATCCTTGATAGAAGCTTAGGAAAGGAACTTAAAATTGACTCACCTGGGAAATATGTCACTGGGAATATTGTTGATGAAAATGTATTTTTCATATACAGTTGCATTTAACTTTCACATTTCTATTGCTGCAAAAACTATTTATAGTGTGATTGAAAGCCCTTATTTTGTTCTTTCCAACGATGTATAACTGTGGTTGATAGAAGCTTAGGAAAGGAACTTAAAATTGACGGATCTCGGAATTATGTCACGAGGAATATTGTTGATGACTCTGTATTTTTCATATACAGTTGTATTTAACTCTCACATTTTTTCCGCTGCATATACCGTTTATAGCTTAGTTGAAATCCCTTATTTTGTTCTTTCCAACGAAGATAACCCTCGCTGATAGAGGCTTAGGAAAGAAACTTAAAATTGACTAATCTAGGAAATATGTCACTGGGAATATTGTTGATGATTTAGTATTTTTCATATACAGTTGCACCTAACTTTCACATTTCTATTCTTGCATAAACCATTTGTAGCTTGATTGAAAGCTCTTAGACTCTTCTTTCGAACGATGTATAACTTTCTTTGATAGAGGCTTAGGGAGGGAAGTTATAATTGACTGACTTAGGAAATATGTCACTGGGAACATTGTTGATGATTTTGTATTCTTCATGTACAGTTGCATTTATCTTTCACATTTCTTTTGTTGCATAAACCGTTTATAGCTTGGTTGAAAGCCCTTAGCTTGTTCTTTCCAACGATGTACAACTCTCCTTAATAGAGGCTTAGGAAAGGAAGTTAAAATTGACTCACCTGGGAAATATGTCACTGGGAATATTGTTGATGATTTTGTATTTTTCATATACAGTTGTATTTAACTTTCACATTTCTTTTGCCGCATAAACGACTTACAGCTTGGTTGAAAGCTCTTAGCTTGTTCTTTCGTACGACGTATAACTCTCATTGCTAGAGGCTTAGGAAAGGAACTTAAAATTGACTCATTTAGGAAATATGTCACTGGCAATATTGCTGATGAATCTGTAATTTTCATATACAGTTGTATTTAACTTTCACATTTCTTTTGTTGCATAAATCTTTTATAGCTTGATTGAAAGCTCTTAGCTAGTTCTTTCCAGCGATGTATAACTCTTATTGATGGAGGCTTAGGAAAGGAACTTAAAATTGACTCATCTAGGAAATATGTTACTGGCAATATTGTTGATGATTTTGTATTTTTCATATACAGTTGCATTTAACCTTCACATTTATTTTGTTGCATAAATCATTTATAGCTTGGTTGAAAGCTCCTAGCTTGTTCTTTCCAACGATGTATAACCCTCATTGTTAGAGGCTTAGGGAAGGAACCTATAATTGACACACTTAGGAAATATGTCACTGGGAATATTGTTGATGATTCTGTATTTTTCATATACAGTTGCGTTTAACTTTCACATTTCTTTTGCTGGAAAAACTATTTATATTGTGATTGAAAGCCCTTACTTTGTTCTTTCCAACGATGTATAACTGTGGTTGATAGAAGCTTAGGAAAGGAACTTAAAATTGACGGATCTCGGAATTATGTCACGAGGAATATTGTTGATGACTCTGTATTTTTCATATACAGTTGTATTTAACTCTCACATTTTTTCCGCTGCATATACCGTGTATAGCTTAGTTGAAATCCCTTATTTTTTTCTTTCCAACGAAGATAACCCTCGCTGATAGAGGCTTGGAAAGGAACTTAAAATTGACTAATCTAGGAAATATGTCACTGGGAATATTGTTGATGATACTGTATTTTTCATATACAATTACATTTAACTTTCACATTTGTTTTGTTGCATAAACCGTTTATAGCTTAATTGAAAGCTCTTAGCTTGCTCTCTCCAACGATGTAAAACTCAGGTTTAAAGAGGTTTAGGAAACGAACTTAAAATTGACTCATCTAGGAAATATGACACTGGGAATATTGTTGATGATTTTGAATTTTTCATGTACAGTTGCATTTATCTTTCACATTTCTTTTGTTGCATAAAACGTTTATAGCTTGATTGAAAGCCCTTAGCTTGTTCTTTCCAACGATGTATAAACCTCGTTGATAAAGGCTTAGGGAAGGAACTTATAATTGACTCACTTAGGAAATATGTCATTGGGAATATTGTTGATGATTTTGTATTTTTCATGTACAGTTGCATTTAACTTTCACATTTCTTTTGCTGCATAAACGACTTTCAGCTTGGTTGAAAGCTCTTAGCTTGTTCTTTCGTACGACGTATAACTCTCATTGCTAGAGGCTTAGGAAAGGAACTTAAAATTAACTCATTTAGGAAATATGTCACTGGCAATATTGTTGATGAATCTGTAATTTTCATATACAGTTGCATTTAACTTTCACATTTCTTTTGCTGCATAAATCTTTTATAGCTTGATTGAAAGCTCTTAGCTAGTTCTTTCCAGCGATGTATAACTCTTATTGATAGAGGCTTAGGAAAGGAACTTAAAATTGACTCATCTAGGAAATATGTTACTGGCAATATTGTTGATGATTTTGTATTTTTCATATACAGTTGCATTTAACCTTCACATTTATTTTGTTGCATAAATCATTTATAGCTTGGTCGAAAGCTCCTAGCTTGTTCTTTCTAACGATGTATAACTCTCATTGATAGAGGCTTAGGGAAGGAACTTATAATTGACACACTTAGGAAATATGTCACTGGCAATATTGTTGATGATTTTGTGTTTTTCATATACAGTTGCATTTAACTTTCACATTTCTTTTGTTGCATAAATCATTTATAGCTCGATTGAAAGCTCCTAGCTCGTTCTTTCCAACGATGTATAACCCTCATTGTTAGAGGCTTAGGGAAGGAAGTTATAATTGACAAACTTAGGAAATATGTCACTGGGAATATTGTTGATGATTCTGTATTTTTCATATACAGTTGCGTTTAACTTTCACATTTCTTTTGCTGGAAAAACTATTTATATTGTGATTGAAAGCCCTTACTTTGTTCTTTCCAACGATGTATAACTGTGGTTGATAGAAGCTTAGGAAAGGAACTTAAAATTGACGGATCTCGGAATTATGTCACGAGGAATATTGTTGATGACTCTGTATTTTTCATATACAGTTGTATTTAACTCTCACATTTTTTCCGCTGCATATACCGTGTATAGCTTAGTTGAAATCCCTTATTTTGTTCTTTCCAACGAAGATAACCCTCATTGTTAGAGGCTTAGGGAAGGAACTTATAATTGACAAACTTAGGAAATGTGTCACTGGGAATATTGTTGATGATACTGTATTTTTCATATACAATTACATTTAACTTTCACATTTGTTTTGTTGCATAAACCGTTTATAGCTTAATTGAAAGCTCTTAGCTTGCTCTCTCCAACGATATATAACCCTCGTTAATAAAGGCTTAGGGAAGGAACTTATAATTGACACACTTAGGAAATATGTCACTGGGAATATTGTTGATGATTCTGTATTTTTCATATACAGTTGCGTTTAACTTTCATATTTCTTTTGCTGGAAAAACTATTTATATTGTGATTGAAAGCCCTTACTTTGTTCTTTCCAACGATGTATAACTGTGGTTAATAGAAGCTTAGGAAAGGAACTTAAAATTGACGGATCTCGGAATTATGTCACGAGGAATATTATTGATGACTCTGTATTTTTCATATACAGTTGTATTTAACTCTCACATTTTTTCCGCTGCATATACCGTGTATAGCTTAGTTGAAATCCCTTATTTTGTTCTTTCCAACGAAGATAACCCTCGCTGATAGAGGCTTAGGAAAGGAACTTAAAATTGACTAATCTAGGAAATATGTCACTGGGAATATTGTTGATGATACTGTATTTTTCATATACAATTACAGTTAACATTCACATTTGTTTTGCTTGGTTTTTGTTAGCTTGGTTGAAAGCTCCTAGCTTGTTCTTTCCAACGATGTATAACTCTCCTTGATAGAGCCTTAGGAAAGGAACTTAAAATTGACTCACCTGGGAAATATGTCACTGGGAATATTGTTGATGAAAATGTATTTTTCATATACAGTTGCATTTAGCTTTCACATTTCTTTTGCTGCATAAACGACTTACAGCTTGGTTGAAAGCTCTTAGCTTGTTCTTTCGTACGACGTATAACTCTCATTGCTAGAGGCTTAGGAAAGGAACTTAAAATTGACTCATCTAGGAAATATGTCACTGGCAATATTGTTGATGAATCTGTAATTTTCATATACAGTTGCATTTAACTTTCACATTTCTTTTGTTGCATAAATCATTTATAGCTTGAAGCTCTTAGCTTGTTCTTTCGCACGACGTATAACTCTCATTGTTAGAGGCTTAGGAAAGGAACTTACAATTGACTCATCTAGGAAATATGTCACTGGCAATATTGTTGATGAATCTGTAATTTTCATATACAGTTGCATTTAACTTTCACATTTCTTTTGTTGCATAAATCATTTATAGCTTGGTTGAAAGCTCCTAGCTTGTTCTTTCCAACGATGTATAACAATCCTTGATAGAAGCTTAGGAAAGGAACTTAAAATTGACTCACCTGGGAAATATGTCACTGGGAATATTGTTGATGAAAATGTATTTTTCATATACAGTTGCATTTAACTTTCACATTTCTATTGCTGCAAAAACTATTTATAGTGTGATTGAAAGCCCTTATTTTGTTCTTTCCAACGATGTATAACTGTGGTTGATAGAAGCTTAGGAAAGGAACTTAAAATTGACGGATCTCGGAATTATGTCACGAGGAATATTGTTGATGACTCTGTATTTTTCATATACAGTTGTATTTAACTCTCACATTTTTTCCGCTGCATATACCGTGTATAGCTTAGTTGAAATCCCTTATTTTGTTCTTTCCAACGAAGATAACCCTCGCTGATAGAGGCTTAGGAAAGAAACTTAAAATTGACTAATCTAGGAAATATGTCACTGGGAATATTGTTGATGATTTAGTATTTTTCATATACAGTTGCACCTAACTTTCACATTTCTATTCTTGCATAAACCATTTGTAGCTTGATTGAAAGCTCTTAGACTCTTCTTTCGAACGATGTATAACTTTCTTTGATAGAGGCTTAGGGAGGGAAGTTATAATTGACTGACTTAGGAAATATGTCACTGGGAACATTGTTGATGATTTTGTATTCTTCATGTACAGTTGCATTTATCTTTCACATTTCTTTTGTTGCATAAACCGTTTATAGCTTGGTTGAAAGCCCTTAGCTTGTTCTTTCCAACGATGTACAACTCTCCTTAATAGAGGCTTAGGAAAGGAAGTTAAAATTGACTCACCTGGGAAATATGTCACTGGGAATATTGTTGATGATTTTGTATTTTTCATATACAGTTGTATTTAACTTTCACATTTCTTTTGCCGCATAAACGACTTACAGCTTGGTTGAAAGCTCTTAGCTTGTTCTTTCGTACGACGTATAACTCTCATTGCTAGAGGCTTAGGAAAGGAACTTAAAATTGACTCATTTAGGAAATATGTCACTGGCAATATTGCTGATGAATCTGTAATTTTCATATACAGTTGTATTTAACTTTCACATTTCTTTTGTTGCATAAATCTTTTATAGCTTGATTGAAAGCTCTTAGCTAGTTCTTTCCAGCGATGTATAACTCTTATTGATGGAGGCTTAGGAAAGGAACTTAAAATTGACTCATCTAGGAAATATGTTACTGGCAATATTGTTGATGATTTTGTATTTTTCATATACAGTTGCATTTAACCTTCACATTTATTTTGTTGCATAAATCATTTATAGCTTGGTTGAAAGCTCCTAGCTTGCTCTTTCCAACGATGTATAACGCTCATTGTTAGAGGCTTAGGGAAGGAACCTATAATTGACACACTTAGGAAATATGTCACTGGGAATATTGTTGATGATTCTGTATTTTTCATATACAGTTGCGTTTAACTTTCACATTTCTTTTGCTGGAAAAACTATTTATATTGTGATTGAAAGCCCTTACTTTGTTCTTTGCAACGATGTATAACTGTGGTTGATAGAAGCTTAGGAAAGGAACTTAAAATTGACGGATCTCGGAATTATGTCACGAGGAATATTGTTGATGACTCTGTATTTTTCATATACAGTTGTATTTAACTCTCACATTTTTTCCGCTGCATATACCGTGTATAGCTTAGTTGAAATCCCTTATTTTTTTCTTTCCAACGAAGATAACCCTCGCTGATAGAGGCTTGGAAAGGAACTTAAAATTGACTAATCTAGGAAATATGTCACTGGGAATATTGTTGATGATACTGTATTTTTCATATACAATTACATTTAACTTTCACATTTGTTTTGTTGCATAAACCGTTTATAGCTTAATTGAAAGCTCTTAGCTTGCTCTCTCCAACGATGTAAAACTCAGGTTTAAAGAGGTTTAGGAAACGAACTTAAAATTGACTCATCTAGGAAATATGACACTGGGAATATTGTTGATGATTTTGAATTTTTCATGTACAGTTGCATTTATCTTTCACATTTCTTTTGTTGCATAAAACGTTTATAGCTTGATTGAAAGCCCTTAGCTTGTTCTTTCCAACGATGTATAAACCTCGTTGATAAAGGCTTAGGGAAGGAACTTATAATTGACTCACTTAGGAAATATGTCATTGGGAATATTGTTGATGATTTTGTATTTTTCATGTACAGTTGCATTTAACTTTCACATTTCTTTTGCTGCATAAACGACTTACAGCTTGGTTGAAAGCTCTTAGCTTGTTCTTTCGTACGACGTATAACTCTCATTGCTAGAGGCTTAGGAAAGGAACTTAAAATTGACTCATTTAGGAAATATGTCACTGGCAATATTGTTGATGAATCTGTAATTTTCATATACAGTTGTATTTAACTTTCACATTTCTTTTGTTGCATAAATCTTTTATAGCTTGATTGAAAGCTCTTAGCTAGTTCTTTCCAGCGATGTATAACTCTTATTGATAGAGGCTTAGGAAAGGAACTTAAAATTGACTCATCTAGGAAATATGTTACTGGCAATATTGTTGATGATTTTGTATTTTTCATATACAGTTGCATTTAACCTTCACATTTATTTTGTTGCATAAATCATTTATAGCTTGGTCGAAAGCTCCTAGCTTGTTCTTTCTAACGATGTATAACTCTCATTGATAGAGGCTTAGGGAAGGAACTTATAATTGACACACTTAGGAAATATGTCACTGGCAATATTGTGATGATTTTGTGTTTTTCATATACAGTTGCATTTAACTTTCACATTTCTTTTGTTGCATAAATCATTTATAGCTCGATTGAAAGCTCCTAGCTTGTTCTTTCCAACGATGTATAACCCTCATTGTTAGAGGCTTAGGGAAGGAACCTATAATCGACACACTTAGGAAATATGTCACTGGGAATATTGTTGATGATTCTGTATTTTTCATATACAGTTGCGTTTAACTTTCACATTTCTTTTGCTGGAAAAACTATTTATATTGTGATTGAAAGCCCTTATTTTGTTCTTTCCAACGATGTATAACTGTGGTTGATAGAAGCTTAGGAAAGGAACTTAAAATTGACGGATCTCGGAATTATGTCACGAGGAATATTGTTGATGACTCTGTATTTTTCATATACAGTTGTATTTAACTCTCACATTTTTTCCGCTGCATATACCGTGTATAGCTTAGTTGAAATCCCTTATTTTTTTCTTTCCAACGAAGATAACCCTCGCTGATAGAGGCTTGGAAAGGAACTTAAAATTGACTAATCTAGGAAATATGCCACTGGGAATATTGTTGATGATACTGTATTTTTCATATACAATTACATTTAACTTTCACATTTGTTTTGTTGCATAAACCGTTTATAGCTTAATTGAAAGCTCTTAGCTTGCTCTCTCCAACGATGTAAAACTCAGGTTTAAAGAGGTTTAGGAAACGAACTTAAAATTGACTCATCTAGGAAATATGACACTGGGAATATTGTTGATGATTTTGAATTTTTCATGTACAGTTGCATTTATCTTTCACATTTCTTTTGTTGCATAAAACGTTTATAGCTTGATTGAAAGCCCTTAGCTTGTTCTTTCCAACGATGTATAACCCTCGTTGATATAGGCTTAGGGAAGGAACTTATAATTGACTCACTTAGGAAATATGTCATTGGGAATATTGTTGATGATTTTGTATTTTTCATGTACAGTTGCATTTAACTTTCACATTTCTTTTGCTGCATAAATCTTTTATAGCTTGGTTGAAAGCCCTTAGCTTGTTCTTTCCAACGATGTATAACTCTCCTTGATAGAGGCTTAGGAAAGGAACTTAAAATTGACTCATTTAGGAAATATGTCACTGGCAATATTGTTGATGAATCTGTAATTTTCATATACAGTTGTATTTAACTTTCACATTTCTTTTGTTGCATAAATCTTTTATAGCTTGATTGAAAGCTCTTAGCTAGTTCTTTCCAGCGATGTATAACTCTTATTGATAGAGGCTTAGGAAAGGAACTTAAAATTGACTCATCTAGGAAATATGTTACTGGCAATATTGTTGATGATTTTGTATTTTTCATATACAGTTGCATTTAACCTTCACATTTATTTTGTTGCATAAATCATTTATAGCTTGGTCGAAAGCTCCTAGCTTGTTCTTTCTAACGATGTATAACTCTCATTGATAGAGGCTTAGGGAAGGAACTTATAATTGACACACTTAGGAAATATGTCACTGGCAATATTGTTGATGATTTTGTGTTTTTCATATACAGTTGCATTTAACTTTCACATTTCTTTTGTTGCATAAATCATTTATAGCTTGATTGAAAGCTCCTAGCTCGTTCTTTCCAACGATGTATAACCCTCATTGTTAGAGGCTTAGGGAAGGAACCTATAATTGACACACTTAGGAAATATGTCACTGGGAATATTGTTGATGATTCTGTATTTTTCATATACAGTTGCGTTTAACTTTCACATTTCTTTTGCTGGAAAAACTATTTATATTGTGATTGAAAGCCCTTACTTTGTTCTTTCCAACGATGTATAACTGTGGTTGATAGAAGCTTAGGAAAGGAACTTAAAATTGACGGATCTCGGAATTATGTCACGAGGAATATTGTTGATGACTCTGTATTTTTCATATACAGTTGTATTTAACTCTCACATTTTTTCCGCTGCATATACCGTGTATAGCTTAGTTGAAATCCCTTATTTTTTTCTTTCCAACGAAGATAACCCTCGCTGATAGAGGCTTGGAAAGGAACTTAAAATTGACTAATCTAGGAAATATGTCACTGGGAATATTGTTGATGATACTGTATTTTTCATATACAATTACATTTAACTTTCACATTTGTTTTGTTGCATAAACCGTTTATAGCTTAATTGAAAGCTCTTAGCTTGCTCTCTCCAACGATGTAAAACTCAGGTTTAAAGAGGTTTAGGAAACGAACTTAAAATTGACTCATCTAGGAAATATGACACTGGGAATATTGTTGATGATTTTGAATTTTTCATGTACAGTTGCATTTATCTTTCACATTTCTTTTGTTGCATAAAACGTTTATAGCTTGATTGAAAGCCCTTAGCTTGTTCTTTCCAACGATGTATAACCCTCGTTGATGAAGGCTTAGGGAAGGAACTTATAATTGACTCACTTAGGAAATATGTCATTGGGAATATTGTTGATGATTTTGTATTTTTCATGTACAGTTGCATTTAACTTTCACATTTCTTTTGCTGCATAAATCTTTTATAGCTTGGTTGAAAGCCCTTAGCTTGTTCTTTCCAACGATGTATAACTCTCCTTGATAGAGCCTTAGGAAAGGAACTTAAAATTGACTCACCTGGGAAATATGTCACTGGGAATATTGTTGATGAAAATGTATTTTTCATATACAGTTGCATTTAGCTTTCACATTTCTTTTGCTGCATAAACGACTTACAGCTTGGTTGAAAGCTCTTAGCTTGTTCTTTCGTACGACGTATAACTCTCATTGCTAGAGGCTTAGGAAAGGAACTTAAAATTGACTCATCTAGGAAATATGTCACTGGCAATATTGTTGATGAATCTGTAATTTTCATATACAGTTGCATTTAACTTTCACATTTCTTTTGTTGCATAAATCATTTATAGCTTGATTGAAAGCTCTTAGCTTGTTCTTTCGTACGACGTATAACTCTCATTGCTAGAGGCTTAGGAAAGGAACTTACAATTGACTCATCTAGGAAATATGTCACTGGCAATATTGTTGATGAATCTGTAATTTTCATATACAGTTGCATTTAACTTTCACATTTCTTTTGTTGCATAAATCATTTATAGCTTGGTTGAAAGCTCCTAGCTTGTTCTTTCCAACGATGTATAACAATCCTTGATAGAAGCTTAGGAAAGGAACTTAAAATTGACTCACCTGGGAAATATGTCACTGGGAATATTGTTGATGAAAATGTATTTTTCATATACAGTTGCATTTAACTTTCACATTTCTATTGCTGCAAAAACTATTTATAGTGTGATTGAAAGCCCTTATTTTGTTCTTTCCAACGATGTATAACTGTGGTTGATAGAAGCTTAGGAAAGGAACTTAAAATTGACGGATCTCGGAATTATGTCACGAGGAATATTGTTGATGACTCTGTATTTTTCATATACAGTTGTATTTAACTCTCACATTTTTTCCGCTGCATATACCGTGTATAGCTTAGTTGAAATCCCTTATTTTGTTCTTTCCAACGAAGATAACCCTCGCTGATAGAGGCTTAGGAAAGAAACTTAAAATTGACTAATCTAGGAAATATGTCACTGGGAATATTGTTGATGATTTAGTATTTTTCATATACAGTTGCACCTAACTTTCACATTTCTATTCTTGCATAAACCATTTGTAGCTTGATTGAAAGCTCTTAGACTCTTCTTTCGAACGATGTATAACTTTCTTTGATAGAGGCTTAGGGAGGGAAGTTATAATTGACTGACTTAGGAAATATGTCACTGGGAACATTGTTGATGATTTTGTATTCTTCATGTACAGTTGCATTTATCTTTCACATTTCTTTTGTTGCATAAACCGTTTATAGCTTGGTTGAAAGCCCTTAGCTTGTTCTTTCCAACGATGTACAACTCTCCTTAATAGAGGCTTAGGAAAGGAAGTTAAAATTGACTCACCTGGGAAATATGTCACTGGGAATATTGTTGATGATTTTGTATTTTTCATATACAGTTGTATTTAACTTTCACATTTCTTTTGCCGCATAAACGACTTACAGCTTGGTTGAAAGCTCTTAGCTTGTTCTTTCGTACGACGTATAACTCTCATTGCTAGAGGCTTAGGAAAGGAACTTAAAATTGACTCATTTAGGAAATATGTCACTGGCAATATTGCTGATGAATCTGTAATTTTCATATACAGTTGTATTTAACTTTCACATTTCTTTTGTTGCATAAATCTTTTATAGCTTGATTGAAAGCTCTTAGCTAGTTCTTTCCAGCGATGTATAACTCTTATTGATGGAGGCTTAGGAAAGGAACTTAAAATTGACTCATCTAGGAAATATGTTACTGGCAATATTGTTGATGATTTTGTATTTTTCATATACAGTTGCATTTAACCTTCACATTTATTTTGTTGCATAAATCATTTATAGCTTGGTTGAAAGCTCCTAGCTTGCTCTTTCCAACGATGTATAACCCTCATTGTTAGAGGCTTAGGGAAGGAACCTATAATTGACACACTTAGGAAATATGTCACTGGGAATATTGTTGATGATTCTGTATTTTTCATATACAGTTGCGTTTAACTTTCACATTTCTTTTGCTGGAAAAACTATTTATATGGTGATTGAAAGCCCTTACTTTGTTCTTTCCAACGATGTATAACTGTGGTTGATAGAAGCTTAGGAAAGGAACTTAAAATTGACGGATCTCGGAATTATGTCACGAGGAATATTGTTGATGACTCTGTATTTTTCATATACAGTTGTATTTAACTCTCACATTTTTTCCGCTGCATATACCGTGTATAGCTTAGTTGAAATCCCTTATTTTTTTCTTTCCAACGAAGATAACCCTCGCTGATAGAGGCTTGGAAAGGAACTTAAAATTGACTAATCTAGGAAATATGTCACTGGGAATATTGTTGATGATACTGTATTTTTCATATACAATTACATTTAACTTTCACATTTGTTTTGTTGCATAAACCGTTTATAGCTTAATTGAAAGCTCTTAGCTTGCTCTCTCCAACGATGTAAAACTCAGGTTTAAAGAGGTTTAGGAAACGAACTTAAAATTGACTCATCTAGGAAATATGACACTGGGAATATTGTTGATGATTTTGAATTTTTCATGTACAGTTGCATTTATCTTTCACATTTCTTTTGTTGCATAAAACGTTTATAGCTTGATTGAAAGCCCTTAGCTTGTTCTTTCCAACGATGTATAACCCTCGTTGATGAAGGCTTAGGGAAGGAACTTATAATTGACTCACTTAGGAAATATGTCATTGGGAATATTGTTGATGATTTTGTATTTTTCATGTACAGTTGCATTTAACTTTCACATTTCTTTTGCTGCATAAATCTTTTATAGCTTGGTTGAAAGCCCTTAGCTTGTTCTTTCCAACGATGTATAACTCTCCTTGATAGAGCCTTAGGAAAGGAACTTAAAATTGACTCACCTGGGAAATATGTCACTGGGAATATTGTTGATGAAAATGTATTTTTCATATACAGTTGCATTTAGCTTTCACATTTCTTTTGCTGCATAAACGACTTACAGCTTGGTTGAAAGCTCTTAGCTTGTTCTTTCGTACGACGTATAACTCTCATTGCTAGAGGCTTAGGAAAGGAACTTAAAATTGACTCATCTAGGAAATATGTCACTGGCAATATTGTTGATGAATCTGTAATTTTCATATACAGTTGCATTTAACTTTCACATTTCTTTTGTTGCATAAATCATTTATAGCTTGATTGAAAGCTCTTAGCTTGTTCTTTCGTACGACGTATAACTCTCATTGCTAGAGGCTTAGGAAAGGAACTTACAATTGACTCATCTAGGAAATATGTCACTGGCAATATTGTTGATGAATCTGTAATTTTCATATACAGTTGCATTTAACTTTCACATTTCTTTTGTTGCATAAATCATTTATAGCTTGGTTGAAAGCTCCTAGCTTGTTCTTTCCAACGATGTATAACAATCCTTGATAGAAGCTTAGGAAAGGAACTTAAAATTGACTCACCTGGGAAATATGTCACTGGGAATATTGTTGATGAAAATGTATTTTTCATATACAGTTGCATTTAACTTTCACATTTCTATTGCTGCAAAAACTATTTATAGTGTGATTGAAAGCCCTTATTTTGTTCTTTCCAACGATGTATAACTGTGGTTGATAGAAGCTTAGGAAAGGAACTTAAAATTGACGGATCTCGGAATTATGTCACGAGGAATATTGTTGATGACTCTGTATTTTTCATATACAGTTGTATTTAACTCTCACATTTTTTCCGCTGCATATACCGTGTATAGCTTAGTTGAAATCCCTTATTTTGTTCTTTCCAACGAAGATAACCCTCGCTGATAGAGGCTTAGGAAAGAAACTTAAAATTGACTAATCTAGGAAATATGTCACTGGGAATATTGTTGATGATTTAGTATTTTTCATATACAGTTGCACCTAACTTTCACATTTCTATTCTTGCATAAACCATTTGTAGCTTGATTGAAAGCTCTTAGACTCTTCTTTCGAACGATGTATAACTTTCTTTGATAGAGGCTTAGGGAGGGAAGTTATAATTGACTGACTTAGGAAATATGTCACTGGGAACATTGTTGATGATTTTGTATTCTTCATGTACAGTTGCATTTATCTTTCACATTTCTTTTGTTGCATAAACCGTTTATAGCTTGGTTGAAAGCCCTTAGCTTGTTCTTTCCAACGATGTACAACTCTCCTTAATAGAGGCTTAGGAAAGGAAGTTAAAATTGACTCACCTGGGAAATATGTCACTGGGAATATTGTTGATGATTTTGTATTCTTCATGTACAGTTGCATTTATCTTTCACATTTCTTTTGTTGCATAAACCGTTTATAGCTTGGTTGAAAGCCCTTAGCTTGTTCTTTCCAACGATGTACAACTCTCCTTAATAGAGGCTTAGGAAAGGAACCTATAATTGACACACTTAGGAAATATGTCACTGGGAATATTGTTGATGATTCTGTATTTTTCATATACAGTTGCGTTTAACTTTCACATTTCTTTTGCTGGAAAAACTATTTATATGGTGATTGAAAGCCCTTACTTTGTTCTTTCCAACGATGTATAACTGTGGTTGATAGAAGCTTAGGAAAGGAACTTAAAATTGACGGATCTCGGAATTATGTCACGAGGAATATTGTTGATGACTCTGTATTTTTCATATACAGTTGTATTTAACTCTCACATTTTTTCCGCTGCATATACCGTGTATAGCTTAGTTGAAATCCCTTATTTTTTTCTTTCCAACGAAGATAACCCTCGCTGATAGAGGCTTGGAAAGGAACTTAAAATTGACTAATCTAGGAAATATGTCACTGGGAATATTGTTGATGATACTGTATTTTTCATATACAATTACATTTAACTTTCACATTTGTTTTGTTGCATAAACCGTTTATAGCTTAATTGAAAGCTCTTAGCTTGCTCTCTCCAACGATTTAAAACTCAGGTTTAAAGAGGTTTAGGAAACGAACTTAAAATTGACTCATCTAGGAAATATGACACTGGGAATATTGTTGATGATTTTGAATTTTTCATGTACAGTTGCATTTATCTTTCACATTTCTTTTGTTGCATAAAACGTTTATAGCTTGATTGAAAGCCCTTAGCTTGTTCTTTCCAACGATGTATAAACCTCGTTGATAAAGGCTTAGGGAAGGAACTTATAATTGACTCACTTAGGAAATATGTCATTGGGAATATTGTTGATGATTTTGTATTTTTCATGTACAGTTGCATTTAACTTTCACATTTCTTTTGCTGCATAAACGACTTACAGCTTGGTTGAAAGCTCTTAGCTTGTTCTTTCGTACGACGTATAACTCTCATTGCTAGAGGCTTAGGAAAGGAACTTAAAATTGACTCATTTAGGAAATATGTCACTGGCAATATTGTTGATGAATCTGTAATTTTCATATACAGTTGTATTTAACTTTCACATTTCTTTTGTTGCATAAATCTTTTATAGCTTGATTGAAAGCTCTTAGCTAGTTCTTTCCAGCGATGTATAACTCTTATTGATAGAGGCTTAGGAAAGGAACTTAAAATTGACTCATCTAGGAAATATGTTACTGGCAATATTGTTGATGATTTTGTATTTTTCATATACAGTTGCATTTAACCTTCACATTTATTTTGTTGCATAAATCATTTATAGCTTGGTCGAAAGCTCCTAGCTTGTTCTTTCTAACGATGTATAACTCTCATTGATAGAGGCTTAGGGAAGGAACTTATAATTGACACACTTAGGAAATATGTCACTGGCAATATTGTTGATGATTTTGTGTTTTTCATATACAGTTGCATTTAACTTTCACATTTCTTTTGTTGCATAAATCATTTATAGCTCGATTGAAAGCTCCTAGCTTGTTCTTTCCAACGATGTATAACCCTCATTGTTAGAGGCTTAGGGAAGGAACCTATAATCGACACACTTAGGAAATATGTCACTGGGAATATTGTTGATGATTCTGTATTTTTCATATACAGTTGCGTTTAACTTTCACATTTCTTTTGCTGGAAAAACTATTTATATTGTGATTAAAAGCCCTTATTTTGTTCTTTCCAACGATGTATAACTGTGGTTGATAGAAGCTTAGGAAAGGAACTTAAAATTGACGGATCTCGGAATTATGTCACGAGGAATATTGTTGATGACTCTGTATTTTTCATATACAGTTGTATTTAACTCTCACATTTTTTCCGCTGCATATACCGTGGATAGCTTAGTTGAAATCCCTTATTTTTTTCTTTCCAACGAAGATAACCCTCGCTGATAGAGGCTTGGAAAGGAACTTAAAATTGACTAATCTAGGAAATATGCCACTGGGAATATTGTTGATGATACTGTATTTTTCATATACAATTACATTTAACTTTCACATTTGTTTTGTTGCATAAACCGTTTATAGCTTAATTGAAAGCTCTTAGCTTGCTCTCTCCAACGATGTAAAACTCAGGTTTAAAGAGGTTTAGGAAACGAACTTAAAATTGACTCATCTAGGAAATATGACACTGGGAATATTGTTGATGATTTTGAATTTTTCATGTACAGTTGCATTTATCTTTCACATTTCTTTTGTTGCATAAAACGTTTATAGCTTGATTGAAAGCCCTTAGCTTGTTCTTTCCAACGATGTATAACCCTCGTTGATAAAGGCTTAGGGAAGGAACTTATAATTGACTCACTTAGGAAATATGTCATTGGGAATATTGTTGATGATTTTGTATTTTTCATGTACAGTTGCATTTAACTTTCACATTTCTTTTGCTGCATAAATCTTTTATAGCTTGGTTGAAAGCCCTTAGCTTGTTCTTTCCAACGATGTATAACTCTCCTTGATAGAGGCTTAGGAAAGGAACTTAAAATTGACTCATTTAGGAAATATGTCACTGGCAATATTGTTGATGAATCTGTAATTTTCATATACAGTTGTATTTAACTTTCACATTTCTTTTGTTGCATAAATCTTTTATAGCTTGATTGAAAGCTCTTAGCTAGTTCTTTCCAGCGATGTATAACTCTTATTGATAGAGGCTTAGGAAAGGAACTTAAAATTGACTCATCTAGGAAATATGTTACTGGCAATATTGTTGATGATTTTGTATTTTTCATATACAGTTGCATTTAACCTTCACATTTATTTTGTTGCATAAATCATTTATAGCTTGGTCGAAAGCTCCTAGCTTGTTCTTTCTAACGATGTATAACTCTCATTGATAGAGGCTTAGGGAAGGAACTTATAATTGACACACTTAGGAAATATGTCACTGGCAATATTGTTGATGATTTTGTGTTTTTCATATACAGTTGCATTTAACTTTCACATTTCTTTTGTTGCATAAATCATTTATAGCTCGATTGAAAGCTGCTAGCTCGTTCTTTCCAACGATGTATAACCCTCATTGTTAGAGGCTTAGGGAAGGAACCTATAATTGACACACTTAGGAAATATGTCACTGGGAATATTGTTGATGATTCTGTATTTTTCATATACAGTTGCGTTTAACTTTCACATTTCTTTTGCTGGAAAAACTATTTATATTGTGATTGAAAGCCCTTACTTTGTTCTTTCCAACGATGTATAACTGTGGTTGATAGAAGCTTAGGAAAGGAACTTAAAATTGACGGATCTCGGAATTATGTCACGAGGAATATTGTTGATGACTCTGTATTTTTCATATACAGTTGTATTTAACTCTCACATTTTTTCCGCTGCATATACCGTGTATAGCTTAGTTGAAATCCCTTATTTTTTTCTTTCCAACGAAGATAACCCTCGCTGATAGAGGCTTGGAAAGGAACTTAAAATTGACTAATCTAGGAAATATGTCACTGGGAATATTGTTGATGATACTGTATTTTTCATATACAATTACATTTAACTTTCACATTTGTTTTGTTGCATAAACCGTTTATAGCTTAATTGAAAGCTCTTAGCTTGCTCTCTCCAACGATGTAAAACTCAGGTTTAAAGAGGTTTAGGAAACGAACTTAAAATTGACTCATCTAGGAAATATGACACTGGGAATATTGTTGATGATTTTGAATTTTTCATGTACAGTTGCATTTATCTTTCACATTTCTTTTGTTGCATAAAACGTTTATAGCTTGATTGAAAGGCCTTAGCTTGTTCTTTCCAACGATGTATAACCCTCGTTGATAAAGGCTTAGGGAAGGAACTTATAATTGACTCACTTAGGAAATATGTCATTGGGAATATTGTTGATGATTTTGTATTTTTCATGTACAGTTGCATTTAACTTTCACATTTCTTTTGCTGCATAAATCTTTTATAGCTTGGTTGAAAGCCCTTAGCTTGTTCTTTCCAACGATGTATAACTCTCCTTGATAGAGGCTTAGGAAAGGAACTTAAAATTGACTCACCAGGGAAATATGTCACTGGGAATATTGTTGATGATTTTGTATTTTTCATATACAGTTGCATTTAACTTTCACATTTCTTTTGCCGCGTAAACGACTTACAGCTTGGTTGAAAGCTCTTAGCTTGTTCTTTCGTACGACGTATAACTCTCATTACTAGAGGCTTAGGAAAGGAACTTAAAATTGACTCATTTAGGAAATATGTCACTGGCAATATTGTTGATGAATCTGTAATTTTCATATACAGTTGCATTTAACTTTCACATTTCTTTTGTTGCATAAATCTTTTATAGCTTGATTGAAAGCTCTTAGCTAGTTCCTTCCAGCGATGTATAACTCTCATTGATAGAGGCTTAGGAAAGGAACTTAAAATTGACTCATCTAGGAAATATGTTACTGGCAATATTGTTGATGATTTTGTATTTTTCATATACAGTCGCATTTAACCTTCACATTTCTTTTGTTGCATAAATCATTTATAGCTTGGTCGAAAGCTCCTAGCTTGTTCTTTCTAACGATGTATAACTATCATTGATAGAGGCTCAGGGAAGGAACTTATAATTGACACACTTTGGAAATATGTCACTGGCAATATTGTTGATGATTTTGTGTTTTTCATATACAGTTGCATTTAACTTTCACATTTCTTTTGTTGCATAAATCATTTATAGCTCGATTGAAAGCTCCTAGCTCGTTCTTTCCAACGATGTATAACCCTCATTGTTAGAGGCTTAGGGAAGGAACCTATAATTGACACACTTAAGAAATATGTCACTGGGAATATTGTTGATGATTCTGTATTTTTCATATACAGTTGCGTTTAACTTTCACATTTCTTTTGCTGGGAAAACTATTTATATTGTGAGTGAAAGCCCTTATTTTGTTCTTTCCAACGATGTATAACTGTGGTTGATAGAAGCTTAGGAAAGGAACTTAAAATTGACGGATCTCGGAATTATGTCACGAGGAATATTGTTGATGACTCTGTATTTTTCATATACAGTTGTATTTAACTCTCACATTTTTTCCGCTGCATATACCGTGTATAGCTTAGTTGAAATCCCTTATTTTGTTCTTTCCAACGAAGATAACCCTCGCTGATAGAGGTTTAGGAAAGGAACTTAAAATTGACTAATCTAGGAAATATGACACTGGGAATATTGTTGATGATACTGTATTTTTCATATACAATTACATTTAACTTTCACATTTGTTTTGTTGCATAAACCGTTTATAGCTTAATTGAAAGCTCCTAGCTTGTTCTTTCTAACGATGTATCACTTTCTTTGATATAGGCTTAGGGAGGGAAGTTATAATTGACTGACTTAGGAAATATGTCACTGGCAACATTGTTGATGATTTTGTATTCTTCATGTACAGTTGCATTTATCTTTCACATTTCTTTTGTTGCATAAACCGTTTATAGCTTGGTTGAAAGCCCTTAGCTTGTTCTTTCCAACGATGTATAACTCTCCTTAATAGAGGCTTAGGAAAGGAATTTAAAATTGACTCATTTAGGAAATATGTCACTGGGAATATTGTTGATGAAAATGTATTTTTCATATACAGTTGCATTTAACTTTCACATTTCTATTGCTGCAAAAACTATTTATAGTGTGATTGAAAGCCCTTATTTTGTTCTTTCCAACGATGTATAACTGTGGTTGATAGAAGCTTAGGAAAGGAACTTAAAATTGACGGATCTCGGAATTATGTCACGAGGAATATTGTTGATGACTCTGTATTTTTCATATACAGTTGTATTTAACTCTCACATTTTTTCCGCTGCATATACCGTGTATAGCTTAGTTGAAATCCCTTATTTTGTTCTTTCCAACGAAGATAACCCTCGCTGATAGAGGCTTAGGAAAGAAACTTAAAATTGACTAATCTAGGAAATATGTCACTGGGAATATTGTTGATGATTTAGTATTTTTCATATACAGTTGCACCTAACTTTCACATTTCTATTCTTGCATAAACCATTTGTAGCTTGATTGAAAGCTCTTAGACTCTTCTTTCGAACGATGTATAACTTTCTTTGATAGAGGCTTAGGGAGGGAAGTTATAATTGACTGACTTAGGAAATATGTCACTGGGAACATTGTTGATGATTTTGTATTCTTCATGTACAGTTGCATTTATCTTTCACATTTCTTTTGTTGCATAAACCGTTTATAGCTTGGTTGAAAGCCCTTAGCTTGTTCTTTCCAACGATGTACAACTCTCCTTAATAGAGGCTTAGGAAAGGAAGTTAAAATTGACTCACCTGGGAAATATGTCACTGGGAATATTGTTGATGATTTTGTATTTTTCATATACAGTTGTATTTAACTTTCACATTTCTTTTGCCGCATAAACGACTTACAGCTTGGTTGAAAGCTCTTAGCTTGTTCTTTCGTACGACGTATAACTCTCATTGCTAGAGGCTTAGGGAAGGAACTTAAAATTGACTCATTTAGGAAATATGTCACTGGCAATATTGCTGATGAATCTGTAATTTTCATATACAGTTGTATTTAACTTTCACATTTCTTTTGTTGCATAAATCTTTTATAGCTTGATTGAAAGCTCTTAGCTAGTTCTTTCCAGCGATGTATAACTCTTATTGATGGAGGCTTAGGAAAGGAACTTAAAATTGACTCATCTAGGAAATATGTTACTGGCAATATTGTTGATGATTTTGTATTTTTCATATACAGTTGCATTTAACCTTCACATTTATTTTGTTGCATAAATCATTTATAGCTTGGTTGAAAACTCCTAGCTTGTTCTTTCCAACGATGTATAACCCTCATTGTTAGAGGCTTAGGGAAGGAACCTATAATTGACACACTTAGGAAATATGTCACTGGGAATATTGTTGATGATTCTGTATTTTTCATATACAGTTGCGTTTAACTTTCACATTTCTTTTGCTGGAAAAACTATTTATATTGTGATTGAAAGCCCTTACTTTGTTCTTTCCAACGATGTATAACTGTGGTTGATAGAAGCTTAGGAAAGGAACTTAAAATTGACGGATCTCGGAATTATGTCACGAGGAATATTGTTGATGACTCTGTATTTTTCATATACAGTTGTATTTAACTCTCACATTTTTTCCGCTGCATATACCGTGTATAGCTTAGTTGAAATCCCTTATTTTTTTCTTTCCAACGAAGATAACCCTCGCTGATAGAGGCTTGGAAAGGAACTTAAAATTGACTAATCTAGGAAATATGTCACTGGGAATATTGTTGATGATACTGTATTTTTCATATACAATTACATTTAACTTTCACATTTGTTTTGTTGCATAAACCGTTTATAGCTTAATTGAAAGCTCTTAGCTTGCTCTCTCAAACGATGTATAAACCTCGTTGATATAGGCTTAGGGAAGGAACTTATAATTGACTCACTTAGGAAATATGTCATTGGGAATATTGTTGATGATTTTGTATTTTTCATGTACAGTTGCATTTAACTTTCACATTTCTTTTGCTGCATAAACGACTTACAGCTTGGTTGAAAGCTCTTAGCTTGTTCTTTCGTACGACGTATAACTCTCATTGCTAGAGGCTTAGGAAAGGAACTTAAAATTGACTCATTTAGGAAATATGTCACTGGCAATATTGTTGATGAATCTGTAATTTTCATATACAGTTGTATTTAACTTTCACATTTCTTTTGTTGCATAAATCTTTTATAGCTTGATTGAAAGCTCTTAGCTAGTTCTTTCCAGCGATGTATAACTCTTATTGATAGAGGCTTAGGAAAGGAACTTAAAATTGACTCATCTAGGAAATATGTTACTGGCAATATTGTTGATGATTTTGTGTTTTTCATATACAGTTGCATTTAACTTTCACATTTCTTTTGTTGCATAAATCATTTATAGCTCGATTGAAAGCTCCTAGCTCGTTCTTTCCAACGATGTATAACCCTCATTGTTAGAGGCTTAGGGAAGGAACCTATAATTGACACACTTAAGAAATATGTCACTGGGAATATTGTTGATGATTCTGTATTTTTCATATACAGTTGCGTTTAACTTTCACATTTCTTTTGCTGGGAAAACTATTTATATTGTGAGTGAAAGCCCTTATTTTGTTCTTTCCAACGATGTATAACTGTGGTTGATAGAAGCTTAGGAAAGGAACTTAAAATTGACGGATCTCGGAATTATGTCACGAGGAATATTGTTGATGACTCTGTATTTTTCATATACAGTTGTATTTAACTCTCACATTTTTTCCGCTGCATATACCGTGTATAGCTTAGTTGAAATCCCTTATTTTGTTCTTTCCAACGAAGATAACCCTCGCTGATAGAGGCTTAGGAAAGGAACTTAAAATTGACTAATCTAGGAAATATGACACTGGGAATATTGTTGATGATACTGTATTTTTCATATACAATTACATTTAACTTTCACATTTGTTTTGTTGCATAAACCGTTTATAGCTTAATTGAAAGCTCTTAGCTTGTTCTTTCCAACGATGTATAACAATCCTTGATAGAAACTTAGGAAAGGAACTTAAAATTGACTCACCTGGGAAATATGTCACTGGGAATATTGTTGATGAAAATGTATTTTTCATATACAGTTGCATTTAACTTTCACATTTCTTTTGCTGCAAAAACTATTTATAGTGTGATTGAAAGCCCTTATTTTGTTCTTTCCAACGATGTATAACTGAGGTTGATAGAAGCTTAGGAAAGGAACTTAAAATTGACGGATCTCGGAATTATGTCACGAGGAATATTGTTGATGACTCTGTATTTTTCATATACAGTTGTATTTAACTCTCACATTTTTTCCGCTGCATATACCGTGTATAGCTTAGTTGAAATCCCTTATTTTGTTCTTTCCAACGAAGATAACCCTCGCTGATAGAGGCTTAGGAAAGAAACTTAAAATTGACTAATCTAGGAAATATGTCACTGGGAATATTGTTGATGATTTAGTATTTTTCATATACAGTTGCACCTAACTTTCACATTTCTATTCTTGCATAAACCATTTGTAGCTTGATTGAAAGCTCTTAGACTCTTCTTTCGAGCGATGTATAACTTTCTTTGATAGAGGCTTAGGGAGGGAAGTTATAATTGACTGACTTAGGAAATATGTCACTGGGAACATTGTTGATGATTTTGTATTCTTCATGTACAGTTGCATTTATCTTTCACATTTCTTTTGTTGCATAAACCGTTTATAGCTTGGTTGAAAGCCCTTAGCTTGTTCTTTCCAACGATGTACAACTCTCCTTAATAGAGGCTTAGGAAAGGAAGTTAAAATTGACTCACCTGGGAAATATGTCACTGGGAATATTGTTGATGATTTTGTATTTTTCATATACAGTTGTATTTAACTTTCACATTTCTTTTGCCGCATAAACGACTTACAGCTTGGTTGAAAGCTCTTAGCTTGTTCTTTCGTACGACGTATAACTCTCATTGCTAGAGGCTTAGGGAAGGAACTTAAAATTGACTCATTTAGGAAATATGTCACTGGCAATATTGCTGATGAATCTGTATTTTTCATATACAGTTGTATTTAACTTTCACATTTCTTTTGTTGCATAAATCTTTTATAGCTTGATTGAAAGCTCTTAGCTAGTTCTTTCCAGCGATGTATAACTCTTATTGATGGAGGCTTAGGAAAGGAACTTAAAATTGACTCATCTAGGAAATATGTTACTGGCAATATTGTTGATGATTTTGTATTTTTCATATACAGTTGCATTTAACCTTCACATTTATTTTGTTGCATAAATCATTTATAGCTTGGTTGAAAACTCCTAGCTTGTTCTTTCCAACGATGTATAACCCTCATTGTTAGAGGCTTAGGGAAGGAACCTATAATTGACACACTTAGGAAATATGTCACTGGGAATATTGTTGATGATTCTGTATTTTTCATATACAGTTGCGTTTAACTTTCACATTTCTTTTGATGGAAAAACTATTTATATTGTGATTGAAAGCCCTTACTTTGTTCTTTCCAACGATGTATAACTGTGGTTGATAGAAGCTTAGGAAAGGAACTTAAAATTGACGGATCTCGGAATTATGTCACGAGGAATATTGTTGATGACTCTGTATTTTTCATATACAGTTGTATTTAACTCTCACATTTTTTCCGCTGCATATACCGTGTATAGCTTAGTTGAAATCCCTTATTTTTTTCTTTCCAACGAAGATAACCCTCGCTGATAGAGGCTTGGAAAGGAACTTAAAATTGACTAATCTAGGAAATATGTCACTGGGAATATTGTTGATGATACTGTATTTTTCATATACAATTACATTTAACTTTCACATTTGTTTTGTTGCATAAACCGTTTATAGCTTAATTGAAAGCTCTTAGCTTGCTCTCTCCAACGATGTATAAACCTCGTTGATATAGGCTTAGGGAAGGAACTTATAATTGACTCACTTAGGAAATATGTCATTGGGAATATTGTTGATGATTTTGTATTTTTCATGTACAGTTGCATTTAACTTTCACATTTCTTTTGCTGCATAAACGACTTACAGCTTGGTTGAAAGCTCTTAGCTTGTTCTTTCGTACGACGTATAACTCTCATTGCTAGAGGCTTAGGAAAGGAACTTAAAATTGACTCATTTAGGAAATATGTCACTGGCAATATTGTTGATGAATCTGTAATTTTCATATACAGTTGTATTTAACTTTCACATTTCTTTTGTTGCATAAATCTTTTATAGCTTGATTGAAAGCTCTTAGCTAGTTCTTTCCAGCGATGTATAACTCTTATTGATAGAGGCTTAGGAAAGGAACTTAAAATTGACTCATCTAGGAAATATGTTACTGGCAATATTGTTGATGATTTTGTGTTTTTCATATACAGTTGCATTTAACTTTCACATTTCTTTTGTTGCATAAATCATTTATAGCTCGATTGAAAGCTCCTAGCTCGTTCTTTCCAACGATGTATAACCCTCATTGTTAGAGGCTTAGGGAAGGAACCTATAATTGACACACTTAAGAAATATGTCACTGGGAATATTGTTGATGATTCTGTATTTTTCATATACAGTTGCGTTTAACTTTCACATTTCTTTTGCTGGGAAAACTATTTATATTGTGAGTGAAAGCCCTTATTTTGTTCTTTCCAACGATGTATAACTGTGGTTGATAGAAGCTTAGGAAAGGAACTTAAAATTGACGGATCTCGGAATTATGTCACGAGGAATATTGTTGATGACTCTGTATTTTTCATATACAGTTGTATTTAACTCTCACATTTTTTCCGCTGCATATACCGTGTATAGCTTAGTTGAAATCCCTTATTTTGTTCTTTCCAACGAAGATAACCCTCGCTGATAGAGGCTTAGGAAAGGAACTTAAAATTGACTAATCTAGGAAATATGACACTGGGAATATTGTTGATGATACTGTATTTTTCATATACAATTACATTTAACTTTCACATTTGTTTTGTTGCATAAACCGTTTATAGCTTAATTGAAAGCTCTTAGCTTGTTCTTTCCAACGATGTATAACAATCCTTGATAGAAACTTAGGAAAGGAACTTAAAATTGACTCACCTGGGAAATATGTCACTGGGAATATTGTTGATGAAAATGTATTTTTCATATACAGTTGCATTTAACTTTCACATTTCTTTTGCTGCAAAAACTATTTATAGTGTGATTGAAAGCCCTTATTTTGTTCTTTCCAACGATGTATAACTGAGGTTGATAGAAGCTTAGGAAAGGAACTTAAAATTGACGGATGTCGGAATTATGTCACGAGGAATATTGTTGATGACTCTGTATTTTTCATTACAGTTGTATTTAACTCTCACATTTTTTCCGCTGCATATACCGTGTATAGCTTAGTTGAAATCCCTTATTTTGTTCTTTCCAACGAAGATAACCCTCGCTGATAGAGGCTTAGGAAAGAAACTTAAAATTGACTAATCTAGGAAATATGTCACTGGGAATATTGTTGATGATTTAGTATTTTTCATATACAGTTGCACCTAACTTTCACATTTCTATTCTTGCATAAACCATTTGTAGCTTGATTGAAAGCTCTTAGACTCTTCTTTCGAGCGATGTATAACTTTCTTTGATAGAGGCTTAGGGAGGGAAGTTATAATTGACTGACTTAGGAAATATGTCACTGGCAACATTGTTGATGATTTTGTATTCTTCATGTACAGTTGCATTTATCTTTCACATTTCTTTCGTTGCATAAACCGTATATAGCTTGGTTGAAAGCCCTTAGCTTGTTCTTTCCAACGATGTATAACTCTCCTTAATAGAGGCTTAGGAAAGGAATTTAAAATTGACTCATTTAGGAAATATGTCACTGGCAATATTGTTGATGAATCTGTAATTTTCATATACAGTTGTATTTAACTTTCACATTTCTTTTGTTGCATAAATCTTTTATAGCTTGATTGAAAGCTCTTAGCTAGTTCTTTCCAGCGATGTATAACTCTTATTGATAGAGGCTTAGGAAAGGAACTTAAAATTGACTCATCTAGGAAATATGTTACTGGCAATATTGTTGATGATTTTGTATTTTTCATATACAGTTGCATTTAACTTTCACATTTCTTTTGCCGCATAAACGACTTACAGCTTGGTTGAAAGCTCTTAGCTTGTTCTTTCGTACGACGTATAACTCTCATTGCTAGAGGCTTAGGAAAGGAACTTAAAATTGACTCATTTAGGAAATATGTCACTGGCAATATTGTTGATGAATCTGTGATTTTCATATACAGTTGTATTTAACTTTCACATTTCTTTTGTTGCATAAATCTTTTATAGCTTGATTGAAAGCTCTTAGCTAGTTCTTTCCAGCGATGTATAACTCTTATTGATAGAGGCTTAGGAAAGGAACTTAAAATTGACTCATCTAGGAAATATGTTACTGGCAATATTGTTGATGATTTTGTATTTTTCATATACAGTTGCATTTAACCTTCACATTTATTTTGCTGCATAAATCATTTATAGCTTGGTCGAAAGCTCCTAGCTTGTTCTTTCTAACGATGTATAACTCTCATCGATAGAGGCTTAGGGAAGGAACTTATAATTGACACACTTAGGAAATATGTCACTGGCAATATTGTTGATGATTTTGTGTTTTTCATATACAGTTGCATTTAACTTTCACATTTCTTTTGTTGCATAAATCATTTATAGCTCGATTGAAAGCTCCTAGCTCGTTCTTTCCAACGATGTATAACCCTCATTGTTAGAGGCTTAGGGAAGGAACCTATAATTGACACACTTAGGAAATATGTCACTGGGAATATTGTTGATGATTCTGTATTTTTCATATACAGTTGCGTTTAACTTTCACATTTCTATTGCTGGAAAAACAATTTTATTGTGATTGAAAGCCCTTACTTTGTTCTTTCCAACGATGTATAACTGTGGTTGATAGAAGCTTAGGAAAGGAACTTAAAATTGACGGATCTCGGAATTATGTCACGAGGAATATTGTTGATGACTCTGTATTTTTCATATACAGTTGTATTTAACTCTCACATTTTTTCCGCTGCATATACCGTGTATAGCTTAGTTGAAATCCCTTATTTTTTTCTTTCCAACGAAGATAACCCTCGCTGATAGAGGCTTGGAAAGGAACTTAAAATTGACTAATCTAGGAAATATGTCACTGGGAATATTGTTGATGATACTGTATTTTTCATATACAATTACATTTAACTTTCACATTTGTTTTGTTGCATAAACCGTTTATAGCTTAATTGAAAGCTCTTAGCTTGCTCTCTCCAACGATGTAAAACTCAGGTTTAAAGAGGTTTAGGAAACGAACTTAAAATTGACTCATCTAGGAAATATGACACTGGGAATATTGTTGATGATTTTGAATTTTTCATGTACAGTTGCATTTATCTTTCACATTTCTTTTGTTGCATAAAACGTTTATAGCTTGATTGAAAGCCCTTAGCTTGCTCTTTCCAACGATGTATAACCCTCGTTGATAAAGGCTTAGGGAAGGAACTTATAATTGACTCACTTAGGAAATATGTCATTGGGAATATTGTTGATGATTTTGTATTTTTCATGTACAGTTGCATTTAACTTTCACATTTCTTTTGCTGCATAAATCTTTTATAGCTTGCTTGAAAGCCCTTAGCTTTTTCTTTCCAACGATGTATAACTCTCCTTGATAGAGGCTTAGGAAAGGAACTTAAAATTGACTCACCAGGGAAATATGTCACTGGGAATATTGTTGATGATTTTGTATTTTTCATATACAGTTGCATTTAACCTTCACATTTATTTTGTTGCATAAATCATTTATAGCTTGGTTGAAAACTCCTAGCTCGTTCTTTCCAACGATGTATAACCCTCATTGTTAGAGGCTTAGGGAAGGAACTTATAATTGACAAACTTAGGAAATATGTCACTGGGAATATTGTTGATGATTGTGTATTTTTCATATACAGTTGCATTTAACTTTCACATTTCTTTTGCTGCAAAAACTATTTATAGTGTGATTGAAAGCCCTCATTTTGTTCTTTCCAACGATGTATAACTGAGGTTGATAGAAGCTTAGGAAAGGAACTTAAAATTGACGGATCTCGGAATTATGTCACGAGGAATATTGTTGATGACTCTGTATTTTTCATATACAGTTGTATTTAACTCTCACATTTTTTCCGCTGCATATACCGTGTATAGCTTAGTTGAAATCCCTTATTTTGTTCTTTCCAACGAAGATAACCCTCGCTGATACAGGCTTAGGAAAGAAACTTAAAATTGACTAATCTAGGAAATATGTCACTGGGAATATTGTTGATGATTTAGTATTTTTCATATACAGTTGCACCTAACTTTCACATTTCTATTCTTGCATAAACCATTTGTAGCTTGATTGAAAGCTCTTAGACTCTTCTTTCGAGCGATGTATAACTTTCTTTGATATAGGCTTAGGGAGGGAAGTTATAATTGACTGACTTAGGAAATATGTCACTGGCAACATTGTTGATGATTTTGTATTCTTCATGTACAGTTGCATTTATCTTTCACATTTCTTTTGTTGCATAAACCGTTTATAGCTTGGTTGAAAGCCCTTAGCTTGTTCTTTCCAACGATGTATAACTCTCATTGCTAGAGGCTTAGGAAAGGAACTTAAAATTGACTCATTTAGGAAATATGTCACTGGCAATATTGTTGATGAATCTGTGATTTTCATATACAGTTGTATTTAACTTTCACATTTCTTTTGTTGCATAAATCTTTTATAGCTTGATTGAAAGCTCTTAGCTAGTTCTTTCCAGCGATGTATAACTCTTATTGATAGAGGCTTAGGAAAGGAACTTAAAATTGACTCATCTAGGAAATATGTTACTGGCAATATTGTTGATGATTTTGTATTTTTCATATACAGTTGCATTTAACCTTCACATTTATTTTGCTGCATAAATCTTTTATAGCTTGCTTGAAAGCCCTTAGCTTTTTCTTTCCAACGATGTATAACTCTCCTTGATAGAGGCTTAGGAAAGGAACTTAAAATTGACTCACCAGGGAAATATGTCACTGGGAATATTGTTGATGATTTTGTATTTTTCATATACAGTTGCATTTAACCTTCACATTTATTTTGTTGCATAAATGATTTATAGCTTGGTTGAAAACTCCTAGCTTGTTCTTTCCAACGATGTATAACCCTCATTGTTAGAGGCTTAGGGAAGGAACCTATAATTGACACACTTAGGAAATATGTCACTGGGAATATTGTTGATGATTCTGTATTTTTCATATACAGTTGCGTTTAACTTTCACATTTCTTTTGCTGGAAAAACTATTTATATTGTGATTGAAAGCCCTTACTTTGTTCTTTCCAACGATGTATAACTGTGGTTGATAGAAGCTTAGGAAAGGAACTTAAAATTGACGGATCTCGGAATTATGTCACGAGGAATATTGTTGATGACTCTGTATTTTTCATATACAGTTGTATTTAACTCTCACATTTTTTCCGCTGCATATACCGTGTATAGCTTAGTTGAAATCCCTTATTTTTTTCTTTCCAACGAAGATAACCCTCGCTGATAGAGGCTTGGAAAGGAACTTAAAATTGACTAATCTAGGAAATATGTCACTGGGAATATTGTTGATGATACTGTATTTTTCATATACAATTACATTTAACTTTCACATTTGTTTTGTTGCATAAACCGTTTATAGCTTAATTGAAAGCTCTTAGCTTGCTCTCTCCAACGATGTATAAACCTCGTTGATATAGGCTTAGGGAAGGAACTTATAATTGACTCACTTAGGAAATATGTCATTGGGAATATTGTTGATGATTTTGTATTTTTCATGTACAGTTGCATTTAACTTTCACATTTCTTTTGCTGCATAAACGACTTACAGCTTGGTTGAAAGCTCTTAGCTTGTTCTTTCGTACGACGTATAACTCTCATTGCTAGAGGCTTAGGAAAGGAACTTAAAATTGACTCATTTAGGAAATATGTCACTGGCAATATTGTTGATGAATCTGTAATTTTCATATACAGTTGTATTTAACTTTCACATTTCTTTTGTTGCATAAATCTTTTATAGCTTGATTGAAAGCTCTTAGCTAGTTCTTTCCAGCGATGTATAACTCTTATTGATAGAGGCTTAGGAAAGGAACTTAAAATTGACTCATCTAGGAAATATGTTACTGGCAATATTGTTGATGATTTTGTGTTTTTCATATACAGTTGCATTTAACTTTCACATTTCTTTTGTTGCATAAATCATTTATAGCTCGATTGAAAGCTCCTAGCTCGTTCTTTCCAACGATGTATAACCCTCATTGTTAGAGGCTTAGGGAAGGAACCTATAATTGACACACTTAAGAAATATGTCACTGGGAATATTGTTGATGATTCTGTATTTTTCATATACAGTTGCGTTTAACTTTCACATTTCTTTTGCTGGGAAAACTATTTATATTGTGAGTGAAAGCCCTTATTTTGTTCTTTCCAACGATGTATAACTGTGGTTGATAGAAGCTTAGGAAAGGAACTTAAAATTGACGGATCTCGGAATTATGTCACGAGGAATATTGTTGATGACTCTGTATTTTTCATATACAGTTGTATTTAACTCTCACATTTTTTCCGCTGCATATACCGTGTATAGCTTAGTTGAAATCCCTTATTTTGTTCTTTCCAACGAAGATAACCCTCGCTGATAGAGGCTTAGGAAAGGAACTTAAAATTGACTAATCTAGGAAATATGACACTGGGAATATTGTTGATGATACTGTATTTTTCATATACAATTACATTTAACTTTCACATTTGTTTTGTTGCATAAACCGTTTATAGCTTAATTGAAAGCTCTTAGCTTGTTCTTTCCAACGATGTATAACAATCCTTGATAGAAACTTAGGAAAGGAACTTAAAATTGACTCACCTGGGAAATATGTCACTGGGAATATTGTTGATGAAAATGTATTTTTCATATACAGTTGCATTTAACTTTCACATTTCTTTTGCTGCAAAAACTATTTATAGTGTGATTGAAAGCCCTTATTTTGTTCTTTCCAACGATGTATAACTGAGGTTGATAGAAGCTTAGGAAAGGAACTTAAAATTGACGGATCTCGGAATTATGTCACGAGGAATATTGTTGATGACTCTGTATTTTTCATATACAGTTGTATTTAACTCTCACATTTTTTCCGCTGCATATACCGTGTATAGCTTAGTTGAAATCCCTTATTTTGTTCTTTCCAACGAAGATAACCCTCGCTGATAGAGGCTTAGGAAAGAAACTTAAAATTGACTAATCTAGGAAATATGTCACTGGGAATATTGTTGATGATTTAGTATTTTTCATATACAGTTGCACCTAACTTTCACATTTCTATTCTTGCATAAACCATTTGTAGCTTGATTGAAAGCTCTTAGACTCTTCTTTCGAGCGATGTATAACTTTCTTTGATAGAGGCTTAGGGAGGGAAGTTATAATTGACTGACTTAGGAAATATGTCACTGGCAACATTGTTGATGATTTTGTATTCTTCATGTACAGTTGCATTTATCTTTCACATTTCTTTCGTTGCATAAACCGTATATAGCTTGGTTGAAAGCCCTTAGCTTGTTCTTTCCAACGATGTATAACTCTCCTTAATAGAGGCTTAGGAAAGGAATTTAAAATTGACTCATTTAGGAAATATGTCACTGGGAATATGGTTGATGAATCTGTAATTTTCATATACAGTTGTATTTAACTTTCACATTTCTTTTGTTGCATAAATCTTTTATAGCTTGATTGAAAGCTCTTAGCTAGTTCTTTCCAGCGATGTATAACTCTTATTGATAGAGGCTTAGGAAAGGAACTTAAAATTGACTCATCTAGGAAATATGTTACTGGCAATATTGTTGATGATTTTGTATTTTTCATATACAGTTGCATTTAACTTTCACATTTCTTTTGCCGCATAAACGACTTACAGCTTGGTTGAAAGCTCTTAGCTTGTTCTTTCGTACGACGTATAACTCTCATTGCTAGAGGCTTAGGAAAGGAACTTAAAATTGACTCATTTAGGAAATATGTCACTGGCAATATTGTTGATGAATCTGTGATTTTCATATACAGTTGTATTTAACTTTCACATTTCTTTTGTTGCATAAATCTTTTATAGCTTGATTGAAAGCTCTTAGCTAGTTCTTTCCAGCGATGTATAACTCTTATTGATAGAGGCTTAGGAAAGGAACTTAAAATTGACTCATCTAGGAAATATGTTACTGGCAATATTGTTGATGATTTTGTATTTTTCATATACAGTTGCATTTAAACTTCACATTTATTTTGCTGCATAAATCATTTATAGCTTGGTCGAAAGCTCCTAGCTTGTTCTTTCTAACGATGTATAACTCTCATCGATAGAGGCTTAGGGAAGGAACTTATAATTGACACACTTAGGAAATATGTCACTGGCAATATTGTTGATGATTTTGTGTTTTTCATATACAGTTGCATTTAACTTTCACATTTCTTTTGTTGCATAAATCATTTATAGCTCGATTGAAAGCTCCTAGCTCGTTCTTTCCAACGATGTATAACCCTCATTGTTAGAGGCTTAGGGAAGGAACCTATAATTGACACACTTAGGAAATATGTCACTGGGAATATTGTTGATGATTCTGTATTTTTCATATACAGTTGCGTTTAACTTTCACATTTCTTTTGCTGGAAAAACTATTTATATTGTGATTGAAAGCCCTTACTTTGTTCTTTCCAACGATGTATAACTGTGGTTGATAGAAGCTTAGGAAAGGAACTTAAAATTGACGGATCTCGGAATTATGTCACGAGGAATATTGTTGATGACTCTGTATTTTTCATATACAGTTGTATTTAACTCTCACATTTTTTCCGCTGCATATACCGTGTATAGCTTAGTTGAAATCCCTTATTTTTTTCTTTCCAACGAAGATAACCCTCGCTGATAGAGGCTTGGAAAGGAACTTAAAATTGACTAATCTAGGAAATATGTCACTGGGAATATTGTTGATGATACTGTATTTTTCATATACAATTACATTTAACTTTCACATTTGTTTTGTTGCATAAACCGTTTATAGCTTAGTTGAAAGCTCTTAGCTTGCTCTCTCCAACGATGTAAAACTCAGGTTTAAAGAGGTTTAGGAAACGAACTTAAAATTGACTCATCTAGGAAATATGACACTGGGAATATTGTTGATGATTTTGAATTTTTCATGTACAGTTGCATTTATCTTTCACATTTCTTTTGTTGCATAAAACGTTTATAGCTTGATTGAAAGCCCTTAGCTTGTTCTTTCCAACGATGTATAACCCTCGTTGATAAAGGCTTAGGGAAGGAACTTATAATTGACTCACTTAGGAAATATGTCATTGGGAATATTGTTGATGAATTTGTATTTTTCATGTACAGTTGCATTTAACTTTCACATTTCTTTTGCTGCATAAATCTTTTATAGCTTGCTTGAAAGCCCTTAGCTTTTTCTTTCCAACGATGTATAACTCTCCTTGATAGAGGCTTAGGAAAGGAACTTAAAATTGACTCACCAGGGAAATATGTCACTGGGAATATTGTTGATGATTTTGTATTTTTCATATACAGTTGCATTTAACCTTCACATTTATTTTGTTGCATAAATCATTTATAGCTTGGTTGAAAACTCCTAGCTCGTTCTTTCCAACGATGTATAACCCTCATTGTTAGAGGCTTAGGGAAGGAACTTATAATTGACACACTTAGGAAATATGTCACTGGGAATATTGTTGATGATTGTGTATTTTTCATATACAGTTGCATTTAACTTTCACATTTCTTTTGCTGCAAAAACTATTTATAGTGTGATTGAAAGCCCTCATTTTGTTCTTTCCAACGATGTATAACTGAGGTTGATAGAAGCTTAGGAAAGGAACTTAAAATTGACGGATCTCGGAATTATGTCACGAGGAATATTGTTGATGACTCTGTATTTTTCATATACAGTTGTATTTAACTCTCACATTTTTTCCGCTGCATATACCGTGTATAGCTTAGTTGAAATCCCTTATTTTGTTCTTTCCAGCGAAGATAACCCTCGCTGATAGAGGCTTAGGAAAGAAACTTAAAATTGACTAATCTAGGAAATATGTCACTGGGAATATTGTTGATGATTTAGTATTTTTCATATACAGTTGCACCTAACTTTCACATTTCTATTCTTGCATAAACCATTTGTAGCTTGATTGAAAGCTCTTAGACTCTTCTTTCGAGCGATGTATAACTTTCTTTGATATAGGCTTAGGGAGGGAAGTTATAATTGACTGACTTAGGAAATATGTCACTGGCAACATTGTTGATGATTTTGTATTCTTCATGTACAGTTGCATTTATCTTTCACATTTCTTTTGTTGCATAAACCGTTTATAGCTTGGTTGAAAGCCCTTAGCTTGTTCTTTCCAACGATGTATAACTCTCCTTTATAGAGGCTTAGGAAAGGAATTTAAAATTGACTCATTTAGGAAATATGTCACTGGGAATATTGTTGATGAAAATGTATTTTTCATATACAGTTGCATTTAACTTTCACATTTCTATTGCTGCAAAAACTATTTATAGTGTGATTGAAAGCCCTTATTTTGTTCTTTCCAACGATGTATAACTGTGGTTGATAGAAGCTTAGGAAAGGAACTTAAAATTGACGGATCTCGGAATTATGTCACGAGGAATATTGTTGATGACTCTGTATTTTTCATATACAGTTGTATTTAACTCTCACATTTTTTCCGCTGCATATACCGTGTATAGCTTAGTTGAAATCCCTTATTTTGTTCTTTCCAACGAAGATAACCCTCGCTGATAGAGGCTTAGGAAAGAAACTTAAAATTGACTAATCTAGGAAATATGTCACTGGGAATATTGTTGATGATTTAGTATTTTTCATATACAGTTGCACCTAACTTTCACATTTCTATTCTTGCATAAACCATTTGTAGCTTGATTGAAAGCTCTTAGACTCTTCTTTCGAACGATGTATAACTTTCTTTGATAGAGGCTTAGGGAGGGAAGTTATAATTGACTGACTTAGGAAATATGTCACTGGGAACATTGTTGATGATTTTGTATTCTTCATGTACAGTTGCATTTATCTTTCACATTTCTTTTGTTGCATAAACCGTTTATAGCTTGGTTGAAAGCCCTTAGCTTGTTCTTTCCAACGATGTACAACCCTCCTTAATAGAGGCTTAGGAAAGGAAGTTAAAATTGACTCACCTGGGAAATATGTCACTGGGAATATTGTTGATGATTTTGTATTTTTCATATACAGTTGTATTTAACTTTCACATTTCTTTTGCCGCATAAACGACTTACAGCTTGGTTGAAAGCTCTTAGCTTGTTCTTTCGTACGACGTATAACTCTCATTGCTAGAGGCTTAGGGAAGGAACTTAAAATTGACTCATTTAGGAAATATGTCACTGGCAATATTGCTGATGAATCTGTAATTTTCATATACAGTTGTATTTAACTTTCACATTTCTTTTGTTGCATAAATCTTTTATAGCTTGATTGAAAGCTCTTAGCTAGTTCTTTCCAGCGATGTATAACTCTTATTGATGGAGGCTTAGGAAAGGAACTTAAAATTGACTCATCTAGGAAATATGTTACTGGCAATATTGTTGATGATTTTGTATTTTTCATATACAGTTGCATTTAACCTTCACATTTATTTTGTTGCATAAATCATTTATAGCTTGGTTGAAAGCTCCTAGCTCGTTCTTTCCAACGATGTATAACCCTCATTGTTAGAGGCTTAGGGAAGGAACCTATAATTGACACACTTAGGAAATATGTCACTGGGAATATTGTTGATGATTCTGTATTTTTCATATACAGTTGCGTTTAACTTTCACATTTCTTTTGCTGGAAAAACTATTTATATTGTGATTGAAAGCCCTTACTTTGTTCTTTCCAACGATGTATAACTGTGGTTGATAGAAGCTTAGGAAAGGAACTTAAAATTGACGGATCTCGGAATTATGTCACGAGGAATATTGTTGATGACTCTGTATTTTTCATATACAGTTGTATTTAACTCTCACATTTTTTCCGCTGCATATACCGTGTATAGCTTAGTTGAAATCCCTTATTTTTTTCTTTCCAACGAAGATAACCCTCGCTGATAGAGGCTTGGAAAGGAACTTAAAATTGACTAATCTAGGAAATATGTCACTGGGAATATTGTTGATGATACTGTATTTTTCATATACAATTACATTTAACTTTCACATTTGTTTTGTTGCATAAACCGTTTATAGCTTAATTGAAAGCTCTTAGCTTGCTCTCTCCAACGATGTAAAACTCAGGTTTAAAGAGGTTTAGGAAACGAACTTAAAATTGACTCATCTAGGAAATATGACACTGGGAATATTGTTGATGATTTTGAATTTTTCATGTACAGTTGCATTTATCTTTCACATTTCTTTTGTTGCATAAAACGTTTATAGCTTGATTGAAAGCCCTTAGCTTGTTCTTTCCAACGATGTATAACCCTCGTTGATAAAGGCTTAGGGAAGGAACTTATAATTGACTCACTTAGGAAATATGTCATTGGGAATATTGTTGATGATTTTGTATTTTTCATGTACAGTTGCATTTAACTTTCACATTTCTTTTGCTGCATAAATCTTTTATAGCTTGCTTGAAAGCCCTTAGCTTTTTCTTTCCAACGATGTATAACTCTCCTTGATAGAGGCTTAGGAAAGGAACTTAAAATTGACTCACCAGGGAAATATGTCACTGGGAATATTGTTGATGATTTTGTATTTTTCATATACAGTTGCATTTAACCTTCACATTTATTTTGTTGCATAAATCATTTATAGCTTGGTTGAAAACTCCTAGCTCGTTCTTTCCAACGATGTATAACCCTCATTGTTAGAGGCTTAGGGAAGGAACTTATAATTGACACACTTAGGAAATATGTCACTGGGAGTATTGTTTATGATTGAGTATTTTTCATATACAGTTGTATTTAACTTTCACATTTCTTTTGCTGCAGAAACCATTTATAGTGTGATTGAAAGCCCTCATTTTGTTCTTTCCAACGATGTATAACTGAGGTTGATAGAAGCTTAGGAAAGGAACTTAAAATTGACGGATCTCGGAATTATGTCACGAGGAATATTGTTGATGACTCTGTATTTTTCATATACAGTTGTATTTAACTCTCACATTTTTTCCGCTGCATATACCGTGTATAGCTTAGTTGAAATCCCTTATTTTGTTCTTTCCAACGAAGATAACCCTCGCTGATAGAGGCTTAGGAAAGAAACTTAAAATTGACTAATCTAGGAAATATGTCACTGGGAATATTGTTGATGATTTAGTATTTTTCATATACAGTTGCACCTAACTTTCACATTTCTATTCTTGCATAAACCATTTGTAGCTTGATTGAAAGCTCTTAGACTCTTCTTTCGAGCGATGTATAACTTTCTTTGATATAGGCTTAGGGAGGGAAGTTATAATTGACTGACTTAGGAAATATGTCACTGGCAACATTGTTGATGATTTTGTATTCTTCATGTACAGTTGCATTTATCTTTCACATTTCTTTTGTTGCATAAACCGTTTATAGCTTGGTTGAAAGCCCTTAGCTTGTTCTTTCCAACGATGTATAACTCTCCTTAATAGAGGCTTAGGAAAGGAATTTAAAATTGACTCATTTAGGAAATATGTCACTGGGAATATTGTTGATGAAAATGTATTTTTCATATACAGTTGCATTTAACTTTCACATTTCTATTGCTGCAAAAACTATTTATAGTGTGATTGAAAGCCCTTATTTTGTTCTTTCCAACGATGTATAACTGTGGTTGATAGAAGCTTAGGAAAGGAACTTAAAATTGACGGATCTCGGAATTATGTCACGAGGAATATTGTTGATGACTCTGTATTTTTCATATACAGTTGTATTTAACTCTCACATTTTTTCCGCTGCATATACCGTGTATAGCTTAGTTGAAATCCCTTATTTTGTTCTTTCCAACGAAGATAACCCTCGCTGATAGAGGCTTAGGAAAGAAACTTAAAATTGACTAATCTAGGAAATATGTCACTGGGAATATTGTTGATGATTTAGTATTTTTCATATACAGTTGCACCTAACTTTCACATTTCTATTCTTGCATAAACCATTTGTAGCTTGATTGAAAGCTCTTAGACTCTTCTTTCGAACGATGTATAACTTTCTTTGATAGAGGCTTAGGGAGGGAAGTTATAATTGACTGACTTAGGAAATATGTCACTGGGAACATTGTTGATGATTTTGTATTCTTCATGTACAGTTGCATTTATCTTTCACATTTCTTTTGTTGCATAAACCGTTTATAGCTTGGTTGAAAGCCCTTAGCTTGTTCTTTCCAACGATGTACAACCCTCCTTAATAGAGGCTTAGGAAAGGAAGTTAAAATTGACTCACCTGGGAAATATGTCACTGGGAATATTGTTGATGATTTTGTATTTTTCATATACAGTTGTATTTAACTTTCACATTTCTTTTGCCGCATAAACGACTTACAGCTTGGTTGAAAGCTCTTAGCTTGTTCTTTCGTACGACGTATAACTCTCATTGCTAGAGGCTTAGGGAAGGAACTTAAGATTGACTCATTTAGGAAATATGTCACTGGCAATATTGCTGATGAATCTGTAATTTTCATATACAGTTGTATTTAACTTTCACATTTCTTTTGTTGCATAAATCTTTTATAGCTTGATTGAAAGCTCTTAGCTAGTTCTTTCCAGCGATGTATAACTCTTATTGATGGAGGCTTAGGAAAGGAACTTAAAATTGACTCATCTAGGAAATATGTTACTGGCAATATTGTTGATGATTTTGTATTTTTCATATACAGTTGCATTTAACCTTCACATTTATTTTGTTGCATAAATCATTTATAGCTTGGTTGAAAGCTCCTAGCTCGTTCTTTCCAACGATGTATAACCCTCATTGTTAGAGGCTTAGGGAAGGAACCTATAATTGACACACTTAGGAAATATGTCACTGGGAATATTGTTGATGATTCTGTATTTTTCATATACAGTTGCGTTTAACTTTCACATTTCTTTTGCTGGAAAAACTATTTATATTGTGATTGAAAGCCCTTACTTTGTTCTTTCCAACGATGTATAACTGTGGTTGATAGAAGCTTAGGAAAGGAACTTAAAATTGACGGATCTCGGAATTATGTCACGAGGAATATTGTTGATGACTCTGTATTTTTCATATACAGTTGTATTTAACTCTCACATTTTTTCCGCTGCATATACCGTGTATAGCTTAGTTGAAATCCCTTATTTTTTTCTTTCCAACGAAGATAACCCTCGCTGATAGAGGCTTGGAAAGGAACTTAAAATTGACTAATCTAGGAAATATGTCACTGGGAATATTGTTGATGATACTGTATTTTTCATATACAATTACATTTAACTTTCACATTTGTTTTGTTGCATAAACCGTTTATAGCTTAATTGAAAGCTCTTAGCTTGCTCTCTCCAACGATGTAAAACTCAGGTTTAAAGAGGTTTAGGAAACGAACTTAAAATTGACTCATCTAGGAAATATGACACTGGGAATATTGTTGATGATTTTGAATTTTTCATGTACAGTTGCATTTATCTTTCACATTTCTTTTGTTGCATAAAACGTTTATAGCTTGATTGAAAGCCCTTAGCTTGTTCTTTCCAACGATGTATAACCCTCGTTGATAAAGGCTTAGGGAAGGAACTTATAATTGACTCACTTAGGAAATATGTCATTGGGAATATTGTTGATGATTTTGTATTTTTCATGTACAGTTGCATTTAACTTTCACATTTCTTTTGCTGCATAAATCTTTTATAGCTTGCTTGAAAGCCCTTAGCTTTTTCTTTCCAACGATGTATAACTCTCCTTGATAGAGGCTTAGGAAAGGAACTTAAAATTGACTCACCAGGGAAATATGTCACTGGGAATATTGTTGATGATTTTGTATTTTTCATATACAGTTGCATTTAACCTTCACATTTATTTTGTTGCATAAATCATTTATAGCTTGGTTGAAAACTCCTAGCTCGTTCTTTCCAACGATGTATAACCCTCATTGTTAGAGGCTTAGGGAAGGAACTTATAATTGACACACTTAGGAAATATGTCACTGGGAATATTGTTGATGATTGTGTATTTTTCATATACAGTTGCATTTAACTTTCACATTTCTTTTGCTGCAAAAACTATTTATAGTGTGATTGAAAGCCCTCATTTTGTTCTTTCCAACGATGTATAACTGAGGTTGATAGAAGCTTAGGAAAGGAACTTAAAATTGACGGATCTCGGAATTATGTCACGAGGAATATTGTTGATGACTCTGTATTTTTCATATACAGTTGTATTTAACTCTCACATTTTTTCCGCTGCATATACCGTGTATAGCTTAGTTGAAATCCCTTATTTTGTTCTTTCCAACGAAGATAACCCTCGCTGATAGAGGCTTAGGAAAGAAACTTAAAATTGACTAATCTAGGAAATATGTCACTGGGAATATTGTTGATGATTTAGTATTTTTCATATACAGTTGCACCTAACTTTCACATTTCTATTCTTGCATAAACCATTTGTAGCTTGATTGAAAGCTCTTAGACTCTTCTTTCGAGCGATGTATAACTTTCTTTGATATAGGCTTAGGGAGGGAAGTTATAATTGACTGACTTAGGAAATATGTCACTGGCAACATTGTTGATGATTTTGTATTCTTCATGTACAGTTGCATTTATCTTTCACATTTCTTTTGTTGCATAAACCGTTTATAGCTTGGTTGAAAGCCCTTAGCTTGTTCTTTCCAACGATGTATAACTCTCCTTAATAGAGGCTTAGGAAAGGAATTTAAAATTGACTCATTTAGGAAATATGTCACTGGGAATATTGTTGATGAAAATGTATTTTTCATATACAGTTGCATTTAACTTTCACATTTCTATTGCTGCAAAAACTATTTATAGTGTGATTGAAAGCCCTTATTTTGTTCTTTCCAACGATGTATAACTGTGGTTGATAGAAGCTTAGGAAAGGAACTTAAAATTGACGGATCTCGGAATTATGTCACGAGGAATATTGTTGATGACTCTGTATTTTTCATATACAGTTGTATTTAACTCTCACATTTTTTCCGCTGCATATACCGTGTATAGCTTAGTTGAAATCCCTTATTTTGTTCTTTCCAACGAAGATAACCCTCGCTGATAGAGGCTTAGGAAAGAAACTTAAAATTGACTAATCTAGGAAATATGTCACTGGGAATATTGTTGATGATTTAGTATTTTTCATATACAGTTGCACCTAACTTTCACATTTCTATTCTTGCATAAACCATTTGTAGCTTGATTGAAAGCTCTTAGACTCTTCTTTCGAACGATGTATAACTTTCTTTGATAGAGGCTTAGGGAGGGAAGTTATAATTGACTGACTTAGGAAATATGTCACTGGGAACATTGTTGATGATTTTGTATTCTTCATGTACAGTTGCATTTATCTTTCACATTTCTTTTGTTGCATAAACCGTTTATAGCTTGGTTGAAAGCCCTTAGCTTGTTCTTTCCAACGATGTACAACCCTCCTTAATAGAGGCTTAGGAAAGGAAGTTAAAATTGACTCACCTGGGAAATATGTCACTGGGAATATTGTTGATGATTTTGTATTTTTCATATACAGTTGTATTTAACTTTCACATTTCTTTTGCCGCATAAACGACTTACAGCTTGGTTGAAAGCTCTTAGCTTGTTCTTTCGTACGACGTATAACTCTCATTGCTAGAGGCTTAGGGAAGGAACTTAAGATTGACTCATTTAGGAAATATGTCACTGGCAATATTGCTGATGAATCTGTAATTTTCATATACAGTTGTATTTAACTTTCACATTTCTTTTGTTGCATAAATCTTTTATAGCTTGATTGAAAGCTCTTAGCTAGTTCTTTCCAGCGATGTATAACTCTTATTGATGGAGGCTTAGGAAAGGAACTTAAAATTGACTCATCTAGGAAATATGTTACTGGCAATATTGTTGATGATTTTGTATTTTTCATATACAGTTGCATTTAACCTTCACATTTATTTTGTTGCATAAATCATTTATAGCTTGGTTGAAAGCTCCTAGCTCGTTCTTTCCAACGATGTATAACCCTCATTGTTAGAGGCTTAGGGAAGGAACCTATAATTGACACACTTAGGAAATATGTCACTGGGAATATTGTTGATGATTCTGTATTTTTCATATACAGTTGCGTTTAACTTTCACATTTCTTTTGCTGGAAAAACTATTTATATTGTGATTGAAAGCCCTTACTTTGTTCTTTCCAACGATGTATAACTGTGGTTGATAGAAGCTTAGGAAAGGAACTTAAAATTGACGGATCTCGGAATTATGTCACGAGGAATATTGTTGATGACTCTGTATTTTTCATATACAGTTGTATTTAACTCTCACATTTTTTCCGCTGCATATACCGTGTATAGCTTAGTTGAAATCCCTTATTTTTTTCTTTCCAACGAAGATAACCCTCGCTGATAGAGGCTTGGAAAGGAACTTAAAATTGACTAATCTAGGAAATATGTCACTGGGAATATTGTTGATGATACTGTATTTTTCATATACAATTACATTTAACTTTCACATTTGTTTTGTTGCATAAACCGTTTATAGCTTAATTGAAAGCTCTTAGCTTGCTCTCTCCAACGATGTAAAACTCAGGTTTAAAGAGGTTTAGGAAACGAACTTAAAATTGACTCATCTAGGAAATATGACACTGGGAATATTGTTGATGATTTTGAATTTTTCATGTACAGTTGCATTTATCTTTCACATTTCTTTTGTTGCATAAAACGTTTATAGCTTGATTGAAAGCCCTTAGCTTGTTCTTTCCAACGATGTATAACCCTCGTTGATAAAGGCTTAGGGAAGGAACTTATAATTGACTCACTTAGGAAATATGTCATTGGGAATATTGTTGATGATTTTGTATTTTTCATGTACAGTTGCATTTAACTTTCACATTTCTTTTGCTGCATAAATCTTTTATAGCTTGCTTGAAAGCCCTTAGCTTTTTCTTTCCAACGATGTATAACTCTCCTTGATAGAGGCTTAGGAAAGGAACTTAAAATTGACTCACCAGGGAAATATGTCACTGGGAATATTGTTGATGATTTTGTATTTTTCATATACAGTTGCATTTAACCTTCACATTTATTTTGTTGCATAAATCATTTATAGCTTGGTTGAAAACTCCTAGCTCGTTCTTTCCAACGATGTATAACCCTCATTGTTAGAGGCTTAGGGAAGGAACTTATAATTGACACACTTAGGAAATATGTCACTGGGAATATTGTTGATGATTGTGTATTTTTCATATACAGTTGCATTTAACTTTCACATTTCTTTTGCTGCAAAAACTATTTATAGTGTGATTGAAAGCCCTCATTTTGTTCTTTCCAACGATGTATAACTGAGGTTGATAGAAGCTTAGGAAAGGAACTTAAAATTGACGGATCTCGGAATTATGTCACGAGGAATATTGTTGATGACTCTGTATTTTTCATATACAGTTGTATTTAACTCTCACATTTTTTCCGCTGCATATACCGTGTATAGCTTAGTTGAAATCCCTTATTTTGTTCTTTCCAACGAAGATAACCCTCGCTGATAGAGGCTTAGGAAAGAAACTTAAAATTGACTAATCTAGGAAATATGTCACTGGGAATATTGTTGATGATTTAGTATTTTTCATATACAGTTGCACCTAACTTTCACATTTCTATTCTTGCATAAACCATTTGTAGCTTGATTGAAAGCTCTTAGACTCTTCTTTCGAGCGATGTATAACTTTCTTTGATATAGGCTTAGGGAGGGAAGTTATAATTGACTGACTTAGGAAATATGTCACTGGCAACATTGTTGATGATTTTGTATTCTTCATGTACAGTTGCATTTATCTTTCACATTTCTTTTGTTGCATAAACCGTTTATAGCTTGGTTGAAAGCCCTTAGCTTGTTCTTTCCAACGATGTATAACTCTCCTTAATAGAGGCTTAGGAAAGGAATTTAAAATTGACTCATTTAGGAAATATGTCACTGGGAATATTGTTGATGAAAATGTATTTTTCATATACAGTTGCATTTAACTTTCACATTTCTATTGCTGCAAAAACTATTTATAGTGTGATTGAAAGCCCTTATTTTGTTCTTTCCAACGATGTATAACTGTGGTTGATAGAAGCTTAGGAAAGGAACTTAAAATTGACGGATCTCGGAATTATGTCACGAGGAATATTGTTGATGACTCTGTATTTTTCATATACAGTTGTATTTAACTCTCACATTTTTTCCGCTGCATATACCGTGTATAGCTTAGTTGAAATCCCTTATTTTGTTCTTTCCAACGAAGATAACCCTCGCTGATAGAGGCTTAGGAAAGAAACTTAAAATTGACTAATCTAGGAAATATGTCACTGGGAATATTGTTGATGATTTAGTATTTTTCATATACAGTTGCATCTAACTTTCACATTTCTATTCTTGCATAAACCATTTGTAGCTTGATTGAAAGCTCTTAGACTCTTCTTTCGAACGATGTATAACTTTCTTTGATAGAGGCTTAGGGAGGGAAGTTATAATTGACTGACTTAGGAAATATGTCACTGGGAACATTGTTGATGATTTTGTATTCTTCATGTACAGTTGCATTTATCTTTCACATTTCTTTTGTTGCATAAACCGTTTATAGCTTGGTTGAAAGCCCTTAGCTTGTTCTTTCCAACGATGTACAACCCTCCTTAATAGAGGCTTAGGAAAGGAAGTTAAAATTGACTCACCTGGGAAATATGTCACTGGGAATATTGTTGATGATTTTGTATTTTTCATATACAGTTGTATTTAACTTTCACATTTCTTTTGCCGCATAAACGACTTACAGCTTGGTTGAAAGCTCTTAGCTTGTTCTTTCGTACGACGTATAACTCTCATTGCTAGAGGCTTAGGGAAGGAACTTAAAATTGACTCATTTAGGAAATATGTCACTGGCAATATTGCTGATGAATCTGTAATTTTCATATACAGTTGTATTTAACTTTCACATTTCTTTTGTTGCATAAATCTTTTATAGCTTGATTGAAAGCTCTTAGCTAGTTCTTTCCAGCGATGTATAACTCTTATTGATGGAGGCTTAGGAAAGGAACTTAAAATTGACTCATCTAGGAAATATGTTACTGGCAATATTGTTGATGATTTTGTATTTTTCATATACAGTTGCATTTAACCTTCACATTTATTTTGTTGCATAAATCATTTATAGCTTGGTTGAAAACTCCTAGCTTGTTCTTTCCAACGATGTATAACCCTCATTGTTAGAGGCTTAGGGAAGGAACCTATAATTGACACACTTAGGAAATATTGCACTGGGAATATTGTTGATGATTCTGTATTTTTCATATACAGTTGCGTTTAACTTTCACATTTCTTTTGCTGGAAAAACTATTTATATTGTGATTGAAAGCCCTTACTTTGTTCTTTCCAACGATGTATAACTGTGGTTGATAGAAGCTTAGGAAAGGAACTTAAAATTGACGGATCTCGGAATTATGTCACGAGGAATATTGTTGATGACTCTGTATTTTTCATATACAGTTGTATTTAACTCTCACATTTTTTCCGCTGCATATACCGTGTATAGCTTAGTTGAAATCCCTTATTTTTTTCTTTCCAACGAAGATAACCCTCGCTGATAGAGGCTTGGAAAGGAACTTAAAATTGACTAATCTAGGAAATATGTCACTGGGAATATTGTTGATGATACTGTATTTTTCATATACAATTACATTTAACTTTCACATTTGTTTTGCTGCATAAACCGTTTATAGCTTAATTGAAAGCTCTTAGCTTGCTCTCTCCAACGATGTATAAACCTCGTTGATAAAGGCTTAGGGAAGGAACTTATAATTGACTCACTTAGGAAATATGTCATTGGGAATATTGTTGATGATTTTGTATTTTTCATGTACAGTTGCATTTAACTTTCACATTTCTTTTGCTGCATAAACGACTTACAGCTTGGTTGAAAGCTCTTAGCTTGTTCTTTCGTACGACGTATAACTCTCATTGCTAGAGGCTTAGGAAAGGAACTTAAAATTGACTCATTAAGGAAATATGTCACTGGCAATATTGTTGATGAATCTGTAATTTTCATATACAGTTGTATTTAACTTTCACATTTCTTTTGTTGCATAAATCTTTTATAGCTTGATTGAAAGCTCTTAGCTAGTTCTTTCCAGCGATGTATAACTCTTATTGATAGAGGCTTAGGAAAGGAACTTAAAATTGACTCATCTAGGAAATATGTTACTGGCAATATTGTTGATGATTTTGTGTTTTTCATATACAGTTGCATTTAACTTTCACATTTCTTTTGTTGCATAAATCATTTATAGCTCGATTGAAAGCTCCTAGCTCGTTCTTTCCAACGATGTATAACCCTCATTGTTAGAGGCTTAGGGAAGGAACCTATAATTGACACACTTAAGAAATATGTCACTGGGAATATTGTTGATGATTCTGTATTTTTCATATACAGTTGCGTTTAACTTTCACATTTCTTTTGCTGGGAAAACTATTTATATTGTGAGTGAAAGCCCTTATTTTGTTCTTTCCAACGATGTATAACTGTGGTTGATAGAAGCTTAGGAAAGGAACTTAAAATTGACGGATCTCGGAATTATGTCACGAGGAATATTGTTGATGACTCTGTATTTTTCATATACAGTTGTATTTAACTCTCACATTTTTTCCGCTGCATATACCGTGTATAGCTTAGTTGAAATCCCTTATTTTGTTCTTTCCAACGAAGATAACCCTCGCTGATAGAGGCTTAGGAAAGGAACTTAAAATTGACTAATCTAGGAAATATGACACTGGGAATATTGTTGATGATACTGTATTTTTCATATACAATTACATTTAACTTTCACATTTGTTTTGTTGCATAAACCGTTTATAGCTTAATTGAAAGCTCTTAGCTTGTTCTTTCCAACGATGTATAACAATCCTTGATAGAAACTTAGGAAAGGAACTTAAAATTGACTCACCTGGGAAATATGTCACTGGGAATATTGTTGATGAAAATGTATTTTTCATATACAGTTGCATTTAACTTTCACATTTCTTTTGCTGCAAAAACTATTTATAGTGTGATTGAAAGCCCTTATTTTGTTCTTTCCAACGATGTATAACTGAGGTTGATAGAAGCTTAGGAAAGGAACTTAAAATTGACGGATCTCGGAATTATGTCACGAGGAATATTGTTGATGACTCTGTATTTTTCATATACAGTTGTATTTAACTCTCACATTTTTTCCGCTGCATATACCGTGTATAGCTTAGTTGAAATCCCTTATTTTGTTCTTTCCAACGAAGATAACCCTCGCTGATAGAGGCTTAGGAAAGAAACTTAAAATTGACTAATCTAGGAAATATGTCACTGGGAATATTGTTGATGATTTAGTATTTTTCATATACAGTTGCACCTAACTTTCACATTTCTATTCTTGCATAAACCATTTGTAGCTTGATTGAAAGCTCTTAGACTCTTCTTTCGAGCGATGTATAACTTTCTTTGATAGAGGCTTAGGGAGGGAAGTTATAATTGACTGACTTAGGAAATATGTCACTGGCAACATTGTTGATGATTTTGTATTCTTCATGTACAGTTGCATTTATCTTTCACATTTCTTTCGTTGCATAAACCGTATATAGCTTGGTTGAAAGCCCTTAGCTTGTTCTTTCCAACGATGTATAGCTCTCCTCGAGGCTTAGGAAAGGAATTTAAAATTAACTCATCTAGGAAACATGTCACTGGGAATATGGTTGATGAATCTGTACTTTACATATACAGTTCTATTTACCTTTCACATTTCTTTTGTTGCATAAATCTTTTATAGCTTGATTGAAAGCTCTTAGCTAGTTCTTTCCAGCGATGTATAACTCTTATTGATAGAGGCTTAGGAAAGGAACTTAAAATTGACTCATCTAGGAAATATGTTACTGGCAATATTGTTGATGATTTTGTATTTTTCATATACAGTTGCATTTAACTTTCACATTTCTTTTGCCGCATAAACGACTTACAGCTTGGTTGAAAGCTCTTAGCTTGTTCTTTCGTACGACGTATAACTTTCATTGCTAGAGGCTTAGGAAAGGAACTTAAAATTGACTCATTTAGGAAATATGTCACTGGCAATATTGTTGATGAATCTGTGATTTTCATATACAGTTGTATTTAACTTTCACATTTCTTTTGTTGCATAAATCTTTTATAGCTTGATTGAAAGCTCTTAGCTAGTTCTTTCCAGCGATGTATAACTCTTATTGATAGAGGCTTAGGAAAGGAACTTAAAATTGACTCATCTAGGAAATATGTTACTGGCAATATTGTTGATGATTTTGTATTTTTCATATACAGTTGCATTTAACCTTCACATTTATTTTGCTGCATAAATCATTTATAGCTTGGTCGAAAGCTCCTAGCTTGTTCTTTCTAACGATGTATAACTCTCATCGATAGAGGCTTAGGGAAGGAACTTATAATTGACACACTTAGGAAATATGTCACTGGCAATATTGTTGATGATTTTGTGTTTTTCATATACAGTTGCATTTAACTTTCACATTTCTTTTGTTGCATAAATCATTTATAGCTCGATTGAAAGCTCCTAGCTCGTTCTTTCCAACGATGTATAACCCTCATTGTTAGAGGCTTAGGGAAGGAACCTATAATTGACACACTTAGGAAATATGTCACTGGGAATATTGTTGATGATTTTGTATTTTTCATATACAGTTGTATTTAACTTTCACATTTCTTTTGCCGCATAAACGACTTACAGCTTGGTTGAAAGCTCTTAGCTTGTTCTTTCGTACGACGTATAACTCTCATTGCTAGAGGCTTAGGGAAGGAACTTAAAATTGACTCATTTAGGAAATATGTCACTGGCAATATTGCTGATGAATCTGTAATTTTCATATACAGTTGTATTTAACTTTCACATTTCTTTTGTTGCATAAATCTTTTATAGCTTGATTGAAAGCTCTTAGCTAGTTCTTTCCAGCGATGTATAACTCTTATTGATGGAGGCTTAGGAAAGGAACTTAAAATTGACTCATCTAGGAAATATGTTACTGGCAATATTGTTGATGATTTTGTATTTTTCATATACAGTTGCATTTAACCTTCACATTTATTTTGTTGCATAAATCATTTATAGCTTGGTTGAAAACTCCTAGCTTGTTCTTTCCAACGATGTATAACCCTCATTGTTAGAGGCTTAGGGAAGGAACCTATAATTGACACACTTAGGAAATATTGCACTGGGAATATTGTTGATGATTCTGTATTTTTCATATACAGTTGCGTTTAACTTTCACATTTCTTTTGCTGGAAAAACTATTTATATTGTGATTGAAAGCCCTTACTTTGTTCTTTCCAACGATGTATAACTGTGGTTGATAGAAGCTTAGGAAAGGAACTTAAAATTGACGGATCTCGGAATTATGTCACGAGGAATATTGTTGATGACTCTGTATTTTTCATATACAGTTGTATTTAACTCTCACATTTTTTCCGCTGCATATACCGTGTATAGCTTAGTTGAAATCCCTTATTTTTTTCTTTCCAACGAAGATAACCCTCGCTGATAGAGGCTTGGAAAGGAACTTAAAATTGACTAATCTAGGAAATATGTCACTGGGAATATTGTTGATGATACTGTATTTTTCATATACAATTACATTTAACTTTCACATTTGTTTTGCTGCATAAACCGTTTATAGCTTAATTGAAAGCTCTTAGCTTGCTCTCTCCAACGATGTATAAACCTCGTTGATAAAGGCTTAGGGAAGGAACTTATAATTGACTCACTTAGGAAATATGTCATTGGGAATATTGTTGATGATTTTGTATTTTTCATGTACAGTTGCATTTAACTTTCACATTTCTTTTGCTGCATAAACGACTTACAGCTTGGTTGAAAGCTCTTAGCTTGTTCTTTCGTACGACGTATAACTCTCATTGCTAGAGGCTTAGGAAAGGAACTTAAAATTGACTCATTAAGGAAATATGTCACTGGCAATATTGTTGATGAATCTGTAATTTTCATATACAGTTGTATTTAACTTTCACATTTCTTTTGTTGCATAAATCTTTTATAGCTTGATTGAAAGCTCTTAGCTAGTTCTTTCCAGCGATGTATAACTCTTATTGATAGAGGCTTAGGAAAGGAACTTAAAATTGACTCATCTAGGAAATATGTTACTGGCAATATTGTTGATGATTTTGTGTTTTTCATATACAGTTGCATTTAACTTTCACATTTCTTTTGTTGCATAAATCATTTATAGCTCGATTGAAAGCTCCTAGCTCGTTCTTTCCAACGATGTATAACCCTCATTGTTAGAGGCTTAGGGAAGGAACCTATAATTGACACACTTAAGAAATATGTCACTGGGAATATTGTTGATGATTCTGTATTTTTCATATACAGTTGCGTTTAACTTTCACATTTCTTTTGCTGGGAAAACTATTTATATTGTGAGTGAAAGCCCTTATTTTGTTCTTTCCAACGATGTATAACTGTGGTTGATAGAAGCTTAGGAAAGGAACTTAAAATTGACGGATCTCGGAATTATGTCACGAGGAATATTGTTGATGACTCTGTATTTTTCATATACAGTTGTATTTAACTCTCACATTTTTTCCGCTGCATATACCGTGTATAGCTTAGTTGAAATCCCTTATTTTGTTCTTTCCAACGAAGATAACCCTCGCTGATAGAGGCTTAGGAAAGGAACTTAAAATTGACTAATCTAGGAAATATGACACTGGGAATATTGTTGATGATACTGTATTTTTCATATACAGTTGTATTTAACTCTCACATTTGTTTTGTTGCATAAACCGTTTATAGCTTAATTGAAAGCTCTTAGCTTGTTCTTTCCAACGATGTATAACAATCCTTGATAGAAACTTAGGAAAGGAACTTAAAATTGACTCACCTGGGAAATATGTCACTGGGAATATTGTTGATGAAAATGTATTTTTCATATACAGTTGCATTTAACTTTCACATTTCTTTTGCTGCAAAAACTATTTATAGTGTGATTGAAAGCCCTTATTTTGTTCTTTCCAACGATGTATAACTGAGGTTGATAGAAGCTTAGGAAAGGAACTTAAAATTGACGGATCTCGGAATTATGTCACGAGGAATATTGTTGATGACTCTGTATTTTTCATATACAGTTGTATTTAACTCTCACATTTTTTCCGCTGCATATACCGTGTATAGCTTAGTTGAAATCCCTTATTTTGTTCTTTCCAACGAAGATAACCCTCGCTGATAGAGGCTTAGGAAAGAAACTTAAAATTGACTAATCTAGGAAATATGTCACTGGGAATATTGTTGATGATTTAGTATTTTTCATATACAGTTGCACCTAACTTTCACATTTCTATTCTTGCATAAACCATTTGTAGCTTGATTGAAAGCTCTTAGACTCTTCTTTCGAGCGATGTATAACTTTCTTTGATAGAGGCTTAGGGAGGGAAGTTATAATTGACTGACTTAGGAAATATGTCACTGGCAACATTGTTGATGATTTTGTATTCTTCATGTACAGTTGCATTTATCTTTCACATTTCTTTCGTTGCATAAACCGTATATAGCTTGGTTGAAAGCCCTTAGCTTGTTCTTTCCAACGATGTATAACTCTCCTTAATAGAGGCTTAGGAAAGGAATTTAAAATTAACTCATCTAGGAAACATGTCACTGGGAATATGGTTGATGAATCTGTACTTTACATATACAGTTCTATTTACCTTTCACATTTCTTTTGTTGCATAAATCTTTTATAGCTTGATTGAAAGCTCTTAGCTAGTTCTTTCCAGCGATGTATAACTCTTATTGATAGAGGCTTAGGAAAGGAACTTAAAATTGACTCATCTAGGAAATATGTTACTGGCAATATTGTTGATGATTTTGTATTTTTCATATACAGTTGCATTTAACTTTCACATTTCTTTTGCCGCATAAACGACTTACAGCTTGGTTGAAAGCTCTTAGCTTGTTCTTTCGTACGACGTATAACTTTCATTGCTAGAGGCTTAGGAAAGGAACTTAAAATTGACTCATTTAGGAAATATGTCACTGGCAATATTGTTGATGAATCTGTGATTTTCATATACAGTTGTATTTAACTTTCACATTTCTTTTGTTGCATAAATCTTTTATAGCTTGATTGAAAGCTCTTAGCTAGTTCTTTCCAGCGATGTATAACTCTTATTGATAGAGGCTTAGGAAAGGAACTTAAAATTGACTCATCTAGGAAATATGTTACTGGCAATATTGTTGATGATTTTGTATTTTTCATATACAGTTGCATTTAACCTTCACATTTATTTTGCTGCATAAATCATTTATAGCTTGGTCGAAAGCTCCTAGCTTGTTCTTTCTAACGATGTATAACTCTCATCGATAGAGGCTTAGGGAAGGAACTTATAATTGACACACTTAGGAAATATGTCACTGGCAATATTGTTGATGATTTTGTGTTTTTCATATACAGTTGCATTTAACTTTCACATTTCTTTTGTTGCATAAATCATTTATAGCTCGATTGAAAGCTCCTAGCTCGTTCTTTCCAACGATGTATAACCCTCATTGTTAGAGGCTTAGGGAAGGAACCTATAATTGACACACTTAGGAAATATGTCACTGGGAATATTGTTGATGATTCTGTATTTTTCATATACAGTTGCGTTTAACTTTCACATTTCTTTTGCTGGAAAAACTATTTATATTGTGATTGAAAGCCCTTACTTTGTTCTTTCCAACGATGTATAACTGTGGTTGATAGAAGCTTAGGAAAGGAACTTAAAATTGACGGATCTCGGAATTATGTCACGAGGAATATTGTTGATGACTCTGTATTTTTCATATACAGTTGTATTTAACTCTCACATTTTTTCCGCTGCATATACCGTGTATAGCTTAGTTGAAATCCCTTATTTTTTTCTTTCCAACGAAGATAACCCTCGCTGATAGAGGCTTGGAAAGGAACTTAAAATTGACTAATCTAGGAAATATGTCACTGGGAATATTGTTGATGATACTGTATTTTTCATATACAATTACATTTAACTTTCACATTTGTTTTGTTGCATAAACCGTTTATAGCCTAATTGAAAGCTCTTAGCTTGCTCTCTCCAACGATGTAAAACTCAGGTTTAAAGAGGTTTAGGAAACGAACTTAAAATTGACTCATCTAGGAAATATGACACTGGGAATATTGTTGATGATTTTGAATTTTTCATGTACAGTTGCATTTATCTTTCACATTTCTTTTGTTGCATAAAACGTTTATAGCTTGATTGAAAGCCCTTAGCTTGTTCTTTCCAACGATGTATAACCCTCGTTGATAAAGGCTTAGGGAAGGAACTTATAATTGACTCACTTAGGAAATATGTCATTGGGAATATTGTTGATGATTTTGTATTTTTCATGTACAGTTGCATTTAACTTTCACATTTCTTTTGCTGCATAAATCTTTTATAGCTTGCTTGAAAGCCCTTAGCTTTTTCTTTCCAACGATGTATAACTCTCCTTGATAGAGGCTTAGGAAAGGAACTTAAAATTGACTCACCAGGGAAATATGTCACTGGGAATATTGTTGATGATTTTGTATTTTTCATATACAGTTGCATTTAACTTTCACATTTCTTTTGCCGCGTAAACGACTTACAGCTTGGTTGAAAGGTCTTAGCTTGTTCTTTCGTACGACGTATAACTCTCATTACTAGAGGCTTAGGAAAGGAACTTAAAATTGACTCATTTAGGAAATATGTTACTGGCAATATTGTTGATGAATCTGTAATTTTCATATACAGTTGCATTTAACTTTCACATTTCTTTTGTTGCATAAATCTTTTATAGCTTGATTGAAAGCTCTTAGCTAGTTCCTTCCAGCGATGTATAACTCTCATTGATAGAGGCTTAGGAAAGGAACTTAAAATTGACTCATCTAGGAAATATGTTACTGGCAATATTGTTGATGATTTTGTATTTTTCATATACAGTCGCATTTAACCTTCACATTTCTTTTGTTGCATAAATCATTTATAGCTTGGTCGAAAGCTCCTAGCTTGCTCTTTCTAACGATGTATAACTCTCATTGATAGAGGCTCAGGGAAGGAACTTATAATTGACACACTTAGGAAATATGTCACTGGCAATATTGTTGATGATTTTGTGTTTTTCATATACAGTTGCATTTAACTTTCACATTTCTTTTGTTGCATAAATCATTTATAGCTCGATTGAAAGCCCCTAGCTCGTTCTTTCCAACGATGTATAACCCTCATTGTTAGAGGCTTAGGGAAGGAACTTATATTTGACACACTTAGGAAATATGTCACTGGGAATATTGTTGATGATTGTGTATTTTTCATATACAGTTGCGTTTAACTTTCACATTTCTTTTGCTGGAAAAACTATTTATATTGTGAGTGAAAGCCCTTATTTTGTTCTTTCCAACGATGTATAACTGTGGTTGATAGAAGCTTAGGAAAGGAACTTAAAATTGACGGATCTCGGAATTATGTCACGAGGAATATTGTTGATGACTCTGTATTTTTCATATACAGTTGTATTTAACTCTCACATTTTTTCCGCTGCATATACCGTGTATAGCTTAGTTGAAATCCCTTATTTTGTTCTTTCCAACGAAGATAACCCTCGCTGATAGAGGCTTAGGAAAGAAACTTAAAATTGACTAATCTAGGAAATATGTCACTGGGAATATTGTTGATGATTTAGTATTTTTCATATACAGTTGCACCTAACTTTCACATTTCTATTCTTGCATAAACCATTTGTAGCTTGATTGAAAGCTCTTAGACTCTTCTTTCGAACGATGTATAACCTTCTTTGATAGAGGCTTAGGGAAGGAAGTTATAATTGACTGACTTAGGAAATATGTCACTGGGAATATTGTTGATGATATTGTATTTTTCATATACAATTACATTTAACTTTCACATTTGTTTTGTTGCATAAACCGTTTATAGCTTAATTGAAAGCTCTTAGCTTGCTCTCTCCAACGATGTAAAACTCAGGTTTAAAGAGGTTTAGGAAACGAACTTAAAATTGACTCATCTAGGAAATATGACACTGGGAATATTGTTGATGATTTTGAATTTTTCATGTACAGTTGCATTTATCTTTCACATTTCTTTTGTTGCATAAAACGTTTATAGCTTGATTGAAAGCTCTTAGCTTGTTCTTTCGTACGACGTATAACTCTCATTGCTAGAGGCTTAGGAAAGGAACTTAAAATTGACTCATCTAGGAAATATGTTACTGGCAATATTGTTGATGATTTTGTATTTTTCATATACAGTCGCATTTAACCTTCACATTTCTTTTGTTGCATAAATCATTTATAGCTTGGTCGAAAGCTCCTAGCTTGTTCTTTCCAAAGATATATAACCCTCGTTAATAAAGGCTTAGGGAAGGAACTTATAATTGACACACTTAGGAAATATGTCACTGGGAATATTGTTGATGATTCTGTATTTTTCATATACAGTTGCGTTTAACTTTCATATTTCTTTTGCTGGAAAAACTATTTATATTGTGAGTGAAAGCCCTTACTTTGTTCTTTCCAACCATGTATAACTGTGGTTGATAGAAGCTTAGGAAAGGAACTTAAAATTGACGGATCTCGGAATTATGTCACGAGGAATATTGTTGATGACTCTGTATTTTTCATATACAGTTGTATTTAACTCTCACATTTTTTCCGCTGCATATACCGTGTATAGCTTAGTTGAAATCCCTTATTTTGTTCTTTCCAACGAAGATAACCCTCGCTGATAGAGGCTTAGGAAAGGAACTTAAAATTGACTAATCTAGGAAATATGTCACTGGGAATATTGTTGATGATACTGTATTTTTCATATACAATTACAGTTAACATTCACATTTGTTTTGCTTGGTTTTTGTTAGCTTGGTTGAAAGCTCCTAGCTTGTTCTTTCCAACGATGTATAACTCTCCTTGATAGAGCCTTAGGAAAGGAACTTAAAATTGACTCACCTGGGAAATATGTCACTGGGAATATTGTTGATGAAAATGTATTTTTCATATACAGTTGCATTTAGCTTTCACATTTCTTTTCTTGCATAAACGACTTACAGCTTGGTTGAAAGCTCTTAGCTTGTTCTTTCGTACGACGTATAACTCTCATTGCTAGAGGCTTAGGAAAGGAACTTAAAATTGACTCATCTAGGAAATATGTCACTGGCAATATTGTTGATGAATCTGTAATTTTCATATACAGTTGCATTTAACTTTCACATTTCTTTTGTTGCATAAATCATTTATAGCTTGATTGAAAGCTCTTAGCTTGTTCTTTCGTACGACGTATAACTCTCATTGCTAGAGGCTTAGGAAAGGAACTTAAAATTGACTCATCTAGGAAATATGTCACTGGCAATATTGTTGATGAATCTGTAATTTTCATATACAGTTGCATTTAACTTTCACATTTCTTTTGTTGCATAAATCATTTATAGCTTGGTTGAAAGCTCCTAGCTTGTTCTTTCCAACGATGTATAACAATCCTTGATAGAAGCTTAGGAAAGGAACTTAAAATTGACTCACCTGGGAAATATGTCACTGGGAATATTGTTGATGAAAATGTATTTTTCATATACAGTTGCATTTAACTTTCACATTTCTTTTGCTGCAAAAACTATTTATAGTGTGATTGAAAGCCCTTATTTTGTTCTTTCCAACGATGTATAACTGTGGTTGATAGAAGCTTAGGAAAGGAACTTAAAATTGACGGATCTCGGAATTATGTCACGAGGAATATTGTTGATGACTCTGTATTTTTCATATACAGTTGTATTTAACTCTCACATTTTTTCCGCTGCATATACCGTGTATAGCTTAGTTGAAATCCCTTATTTTGTTCTTTCCAACGAAGATAACCCTCGCTGATAGAGGCTTAGGAAAGAAACTTAAAATTGACTAATCTAGGAAATATGTCACTGGGAATATTGTTGATGATTTAGTATTTTTCATATACAGTTGCACCTAACTTTCACATTTCTATTCTTGCATAAACCATTTGTAGCTTGATTGAAAGCTCTTAGACTCTTCTTTCGAACGATGTATAACTTTCTTTGATAGAGGCTTAGGGAAGGAAGTTATAATTGACTGACTTAGGAAATATGTCACTGGGAACATTGTTGATGATTTTGTATTCTTCATGTACAGTTGCATTTATCTTTCACATTTCTTTTGTTGCATAAACCGTTTATAGCTTGGTTGAAAGCCCTTAGCTTGTTCTTTCCAACGATGTATAACTCTCCTTAATAGAGGCTTAGGAAAGGAAGTTAAAATTGACTCACCTGGGAAATATGTCACTGGGAATATTGTTGATGATTTTGCATTTTTCATATACAGTTGCATTTAACTTTCACATTTCTTTTGCCGCATAAACGACTTGCAGCTTGGTTGAAAGCTCTGAGCTTGTTCTTTCGTACGACGTATAACTCTCATTGCTAGAGGCTTAGGAAAGGAACTTAAAATTGACTCATTTAGGAAATATGTCACTGGCAATATTGTTGATGAATCTGTAATTTTCATATACAGTTGTATTTAACTTTCACATTTCTTTTGTTGCATAAATCTTTTATAGCTTGATTGAAAGCTCTTTGCTAGTTCTTTCCAGCGATGTATAACTCTTATTGATAGAGGCTTAGGAAAGGAACTTAAAATTGACTCATCTAGGAAATATGTTACTGGCAATATTGTTGATGATTTTGTATTTTTCATATACAGTTGCATTTAACCTTCACATTTATTTTGTTGCATAAATCATTTATAGCTTGGTCGAAAGCTCCTAGCTTGTTCTTTCTAACGATGTATAACTCTCATTGATAGAGGCTTAGGGAAGGAACTTATAATTGACACACTTAGGAAATATGTCACTGGCAATATTGTTGATGATTTTGTGTTTTTCATATACAGTTGCATTTAACCTTCACATTTCTTTTGTTGCATAAATAATTTATAGCTTGGTCGAAAGCTCCTAGCTTGTTCTTTCTAACGATGTATAACTCTCATTGATAGATGCTTAGGGAAGGAAGTTATAATTGACTGACTTAAGAAATATGTCACTGGGAATATTGTTGATGATTTTGTATTCTTCATGTACAGTTGCATTTATCTTTAATATTTCTTTTGTTGCATAAATCATTTATAGCTTGATTGAAAGCTCCTAGCTTTTTCTTTCCAACGATGTATAACCCTCATTGTTAGAGGCTTAGGGAAGGAACTTATAATTGACAAACTTAGGAAATATGTCACTGGGAATATTGTTGATGATTCTGTATTTTTCATATACAGTTGCGTTTAACTTTCACATTTCTTTTGCTGCAAAAACTATTTATAGTGTGATTGAAAGCCCTTATTTTATTCTTTCCAACGATGTATAACTGTGGTTGATAGAAGCTTAGGAAAGGAACTTAAAATTGACGGATCCCGGAATTATGTCACGAGGAATATTGTTGATGACTCTGTATTTTTCATATACAGTTGTATTTAACTCTCACATTTTTCCCGCTGCATATACCGTGTATAGCTTAGTTGAAATCCCTTATTTTGTTCTTTCCAACGAAGATAACCCTCGCTGATAGAGGCTTGGAAAGGAACTTAAAATTGACTAGTCTAGGAAATATGTCACTGGGAATATTGTTGATGATACTGTATTTTTCATATACAATTACATTTAACTTTCACATTTGTTTTGTTGCATAAACCGTTTATAGCTTAATTGAAAGCTCTCAGCTTGCTCTCTCCAACGATGTAAAACTCAGGTTTAAAGAGGTTTAGGAAACGAACTTAAAATTGACTCATCTAGGAAATATGACACTGGGAATATTGTTGATGATTTTGAATTTTTCATGTACAGTTGCATTTATCTTTCACATTTCTTTTGTTGCATAAAACGTTTATAGCTTGATTGAAAGCCCTTAGCTTGTTCTTTCTAACGATGTATAACTCTCCTTGATAGAGGCTTAGGAAAGGAACTTAAAATTGACTCACCAGGGAAATATGTCACTGGGAATATTGTTGATGATTTTGTATTTTTCATATACAGTTGCATTTAACTTTCACATTTCTTTTGCCGCGTAAACGACTTACAGCTTGGTTGAAAGCTCTTAGCTTGTTCTTTCGTACGACGTATAACTCTCATTACTAGAGGCTTAGGAAAGGAACTTAAAATTGACTCATTTAGGAAATATGTCACTGGCAATATTGTTGATGAATCTGTAATTTTCATATACAGTTGTATTTAACTTTCACATTTCTTTTGTTGCATAAATCTTTTATAGCTTGGTCGAAAGCTCCTAGCTTGTTCTTTCTAACGATGTATAACTCTCATTGATAGAGGCTTAGGGAAGGAACTTATAATTGACACACTTAGGAAATATGTCACTGGCAATATTGTTGATGATTTTGTGTTTTTCATATACAGTTGCATTTAACTTTCACATTTCTTTTGTTGCATAAATCATTTATAGCTCGATTGAAAGCTCCTAGCTTGTTCTTTCCAACGATGTATAACCCTCATTGTTAGAGGCTTAGGGAAGGAACTTATAATTGACACACTTAGGAAATATGTCACTGGGAATATTGTTGATGATTCTGTATTTTTCATATACAGTTGCGTTTAACTTTCACATTTCTTTTGCTGGAAAAACTATTTATATTGTGATTGAAAGCCCTTACTTTGTTCTTTCCAACGATGTATAACTGTGGTTGATAGAAGCTTAGGAAAGGAACTTAAAATTGACGGATCTCGGAATTATGTCACGAGGAATATTGTTGATGACTCTGTATTTTTCATATACAGTTGTATTTAACTCTCACATTTTTTCCGCTGCATATACCGTGTATAGCTTAGTTGACATCCCTTATTTTTTTCTTTCCAACGAAGATAACCCTCGCTGATAGAGGCTTGGAAAGGAACTTAAAATTGACTAATCTAGGAAATATGTCACTGGGAATATTGTTGATGATACTGTATTTTTCATATACAATTACATTTAACTTTCACATTTGTTTTGTTGCATAAACCGTTTATAGCTTAATTGAAAGCTCTTAGCTTGCTCTCTCCAAAGATGTAAAACTCAGGTTTAAAGAGGTTTAGGAAACGAACTTAAAATTGACTCATCTAGGAAATATGACACGGGGAATATTGTTGATGATTTTGAATTTTTCATGTACAGTTGCATTTATCTTTCACATTTCTTTTGTTGCATAAAACGTTTATAGCTTGATTGAAAGCCCTTAGCTTGTTCTTTCTAACGATGTATAACTCTCCTTGATAGAGGCTTAGGAAAGGAACTTAAAATTGACTCACCAGGGAAATATGTCACTGGGAATATTGTTGATGATTTTGTATTTTTCATATACAGTTGCATTTAACTTTCACATTTCTTTTGCCGCGTAAACGACTTACAGCTTGGTTGAAAGCTCTTAGCTTGTTCTTTCGTACGACGTATAACTCTCATTACTAGAGGCTTAGGAAAGGAACTTAAAATTGACTCATTTAGGAAATATGTCACTGGCAATATTGTTGATGAATCTGTAATTTTCATATACAGTTGTATTTAACTTTCACATTTCTTTTGTTGCATAAATCTTTTATAGCTTGATTGAAAGCTCTTAGCTAGTTCTTTCCAGCGATGTATAACTCTTATTGATAGAGGCTTAGGAAAGGAACTTAAAATTGACTCATCTAGGAAATATGTTACTGGCAATATTGTTGATGATTTTGTATTTTTCATATACAGTTGCATTTAACCTTCACATTTATTTTGTTGCATAAATCATTTATAGCTTGGTCGAAAGCTCCTAGCTTGTTCTTTCTAACGATGTATAACTCTCATTGATAGAGGCTTAGGGAAGGAACTTATAATTGACACACTTAGGAAATATGTCACTGGCAATATTGTTGATGATTTTGTGTTTTTCATATACAGTTGCATTTAACTTTCACATTTCTTTTGTTGCATAAATCATTTATAGCTCGATTGAAAGCTCCTAGCTTGTTCTTTCCAACGATGTATAACCCTCATTGTTAGAGGCTTAGGGAAGGAACTTATAATTGACACACTTAGGAAATATGTCACTGGGAATATTGTTGATGATTCTGTATTTTTCATATACAGTTGCGTTTAACTTTCACATTTCTTTTGCTGGAAAAACTATTTATATTGTGATTGAAAGCCCTTACTTTGTTCTTTCCAACGATGTATAACTGTGGTTGATAGAAGCTTAGGAAAGGAACTTAAAATTGACGGATCTCGGAATTATGTCACGAGGAATATTGTTGATGACTCTGTATTTTTCATATACAGTTGTATTTAACTCTCACATTTTTTCCGCTGCATATACCGTGTATAGCTTAGTTGACATCCCTTGTTTTTTTCTTTCCAACGAAGATAACCCTCGCTGATAGAGGCTTGGAAAGGAACTTAAAATTGACTAATCTAGGAAATATGTCACTGGGAATATTGTTGATGATACTGTATTTTTCATATACAATTACATTTAACTTTCACATTTGTTTTGTTGCATAAACCGTTTATAGCTTAATTGAAAGCTCTTAGCTTGCTCTCTCCAAAGATGTAAAACTCAGGTTTAAAGAGGTTTAGGAAACGAACTTAAAATTGACTCATCTAGGAAATATGACACGGGGAATATTGTTGATGATTTTGAATTTTTCATGTACAGTTGCATTTATCTTTCACATTTCTTTTGTTGCATAAAACGTTTATAGCTTGATTGAAAGCCCTTAGCTTGTTCTTTCCAGCGATGTATAACTCTTATTGATAGAGGCTTAGGAAAGGAACTTAAAATTGACTCACCAGGGAAATATGTCACTGGGAATATTGTTGATGATTTTGTATTTTTCATATACAGTTGCATTTAACTTTCACATTTCTTTTGCCGCGTAAACGACTTACAGCTTGGTTGAAAGCTCTTAGCTTGTTCTTTCGTACGACGTATAACTCTCATTGATAGAGGCTTAGGAAAGGAACTTAAAATTGACTCATTTAGGAAATATGTCACTGGCAATATTGTTGATGAATCTGTAATTTTCATATACAGTTGTATTTAACTTTCACATTTCTTTTGTTGCATAAATCTTTTATAGCTTGATTGAAAGCTCTTTGCTAGTTCTTTCCAGCGATGTATAACTCTTATTGATAGAGGCTTAGGAAAGGAACTTAAAATTGACTCATCTAGGAAATATGTTACTGGCAATATTGTTGATGATTTTGTATTTTTCATATACAGTTGCATTTAACCTTCACATTTATTTTGTTGCATAAATCATTTATAGCTTGGTCGAAAGCTCCTAGCTTGTTCTTTCTAACGATGTATAACTCTCATTGATAGAGGCTTAGGGAAGGAACTTATAATTGACACACTTAGGAAATATGTCACTGGCAATATTGTTGATGATTTTGTGTTTTTCATATACAGTTGCATTTAACCTTCACATTTCTTTTGTTGCATAAATAATTTATAGCTTGGTCGAAAGCTCCTAGCTTGTTCTTTCTAACGATGTATAACTCTCATTGATAGAGGCTTAGGGAAGGAAGTTATAATTGACTGACTTAGGAAATATGTCACTGGGAATATTGTTGATGATTTTGTATTCTTCATGTACAGTTGCATTTATCTTTAATATTTCTTTTGTTGCATAAATCATTTATAGCTTGATTGAAAGCTCCTAGCTTTTTCTTTCCAACGATGTATAACCCTCATTGTTAGAGGCTTAGGGAAGGAACTTATAATTGACAAACTTAGGAAATATGTCACTGGGAATATTGTTGATGATTCTGTATTTTTCATATACAGTTGCGTTTAACTTTCACATTTCTTTTGCTGCAAAAACTATTTATAGTGTGATTGAAAGCCCTTATTTTATTCTTTCCAACGATGTATAACTGTGGTTGATAGAAGCTTAGGAAAGGAACTTAAAATTGACGGATCCCGGAATTATGTCACGAGGAATATTGTTGATGACTCTGTATTTTTCATATACAGTTGTATTTAACTCTCACATTTTTCCCGCTGCATATACCGTGTATAGCTTAGTTGAAATCCCTTATTTTGTTCTTTCCAACGAAGATAACCCTCGCTGATAGAGGCTTGGAAAGGAACTTAAAATTGACTAGTCTAGGAAATATGTCACTGGGAATATTGTTGATGATACTGTATTTTTCATATACAATTACATTTAACTTTCACATTTGTTTTGTTGCATAAACCGTTTATAGCTTAATTGAAAGCTCTCAGCTTGCTCTCTCCAACGATGTAAAACTCAGGTTTAAAGAGGTTTAGGAAACGAACTTAAAATTGACTCATCTAGGAAATATGACACTGGGAATATTGTTGATGATTTTGAATTTTTCATGTACAGTTGCATTTATCTTTCACATTTCTTTTGTTGCATAAAACGTTTATAGCTTGATTGAAAGCCCTTAGCTTGTTCTTTCTAACGATGTATAACTCTCCTTGATAGAGGCTTAGGAAAGGAACTTAAAATTGACTCACCAGGGAAATATGTCACTGGGAATATTGTTGATGATTTTGTATTTTTCATATACAGTTGCATTTAACTTTCACATTTCTTTTGCCGCGTAAACGACTTACAGCTTGGTTGAAAGCTCTTAGCTTGTTCTTTCGTACGACGTATAACTCTCATTACTAGAGGCTTAGGAAAGGAACTTAAAATTGACTCATTTAGGAAATATGTCACTGGCAATATTGTTGATGAATCTGTAATTTTCATATACAGTTGTATTTAACTTTTACATTTCTTTTGTTGCATAAATCTTTTATAGCTTGATTGAAAGCTCTTAGCTAGTTCTTTCCAGCGATGTATAACTCTTATTGATAGAGGCTTAGGAAAGGAACTTAAAATTGACTCATCTAGGAAATATGTTACTGGCAATATTGTTGATGATTTTGTATTTTTCATATACAGTTGCATTTAACCTTCACATTTATTTTGTTGCATAAATCATTTATAGCTTGGTCGAAAGCTCCTAGCTTGTTCTTTCTAACGATGTATAACTCTCATTGATAGAGGCTTAGGGAAGGAACTTATAATTGACACACTTAGGAAATATGTCACTGGCAATATTGTTGATGATTTTGTGTTTTTCATATACAGTTGCATTTAACTTCACATTTCTTTCGTTGCATAAATCATTTATAGCTCGATTGAAAGCTCCTAGCTTGTTCTTTCCAACGATGTATAACCCTCATTGTTAGAGGCTTAGGGAAGGAACTTATAATTGACACACTTAGGAAATATGTCACTGGGAATATTGTTGATGATTCTGTATTTTTCATATACAGTTGCGTTTAACTTTCACATTTCTTTTGATGGAAAAACTATTTATATTGTGATTGAAAGCCCTTACTTTGTTCTTTCCAACGATGTATAACTGTGGTTGATAGAAGCTTAGGAAAGGAACTTAAAATTGACGGATCTCGGAATTATGTCACGAGGAATATTGTTGATGACTCTGTATTTTTCATATACAGTTGTATTTAACTCTCACATTTTTTCCGCTGCATATACCGTGTATAGCTTAGTTGACATCCCTTATTTTTTTCTTTCCAACGAAGATAACCCTCGCTGATAGAGGCTTGGAAAGGAACTTAAAATTGACTAATCTAGGAAATATGTCACTGGGAATATTGTTGATGATACTGTATTTTTCATATACAATTACATTTAACTTTCACATTTGTTTTGTTGCATAAACCGTTTATAGCTTAATTGAAAGCTCTTAGCTTGCTCTCTCCAAAGATGTAAAACTCAGGTTTAAAGAGGTTTAGGAAACGAACTTAAAATTGACTCATCTAGGAAATATGACACGGGGAATATTGTTGATGATTTTGAATTTTTCATGTACAGTTGCATTTATCTTTCACATTTCTTTTGTTGCATAAAACGTTTATAGCTTGATTGAAAGCCCTTAGCTTGTTCTTTCCAACGATGTATAAATCTCCTTGATAGAGGCTTAGGAAAGGAACTTAAAATTGACTCACCAGGGAAATATGTCACTGGGAATATTGTTGATGATTTTGTATTTTTCATATACAGTTGCATTTAACTTTCACATTTCTTTTGCCGCGTAAACGACTTACAGCTTGGTTGAAAGCTCTTAGCTTGTTCTTTCGTACGACGTATAACTCTCATTGATAGAGGCTTAGGAAAGGAACTTAAAATTGACTCATTTAGGAAATATGTCACTGGCAATATTGTTGATGAATCTGTAATTTTCATATACAGTTGTATTTAACTTTCACATTTCTTTTGTTGCATAAATCTTTTATAGCTTGATTGAAAGCTCTTTGCTATTTCTTTCCAGCGATGTATAACTCTTATTGATAGAGGCTTAGGAAAGGAACTTAAAATTGACTCATCTAGGAAATATGTTACTGGCAATATTGTTGATGATTTTGTATTTTTCATATACAGTTGCATTTAACCTTCACATTTATTTTGTTGCATAAATCATTTATAGCTTGGTCGAAAGCTCCTAGCTTGTTCTTTCTAACGATGTATAACTCTCATTGATAGAGGCTTAGGGAAGGAACTTATAATTGACACACTTAGGAAATATGTCACTGGCAATATTGTTGATGATTTTGTGTTTTTCATATACAGTTGCATTTAACCTTCACATTTCTTTTGTTGCATAAATAATTTATAGCTTGGTCGAAAGCTCCTAGCTTGTTCTTTCTAACGATGTATAACTCTCATTGATAGAGGCTTAGGGAAGGAAGTTATAATTGACTGACTTAGGAAATATGTCACTGGGAATATTGTTGATGATTTTGTATTCTTCATGTACAGTTGCATTTATCTTTAATATTTCTTTTGTTGCATAAATCATTTATAGCTTGATTGAAAGCTCCTAGCTTTTTCTTTCCAACGATGTATAACCCTCATTGTTAGAGGCTTAGGGAAGGAACTTATAATTGACAAACTTAGGAAATATGTCACTGGGAATATTGTTGATGATTCTGTATTTTTCATATACAGTTGCGTTTAACTTTCACATTTCTTTTGCTGCAAAAACTATTTATAGTGTGATTGAAAGCCCTTATTTTATTCTTTCCAACGATGTATAACTGTGGTTGATAGAAGCTTAGGAAAGGAACTTAAAATTGACGGATTCCGGAATTATGTCACGAGGAATATTGTTGATGACTCTGTATTTTTCATATACAGTTGTATTTAACTCTCACATTTTTCCCGCTGCATATACCGTGTATAGCTTAGTTGAAATCCCTTATTTTGTTCTTTCCAACGAAGATAACCCTCGCTGATAGAGGCTTGGAAAGGAACTTAAAATTGACTAGTCTAGGAAATATGTCACTGGGAATATTGTTGATGATACTGTATTTTTCATATACAATTACATTTAACTTTCACATTTGTTTTGTTGCATAAACCGTTTATAGCTTAATTGAAAGCTCTCAGCTTGCTCTCTCCAACGATGTAAAACTCAGGTTTAAAGAGGTTTAGGAAACGAACTTAAAATTGACTCATCTAGGAAATATGACACTGGGAATATTGTTGATGATTTTGAATTTTTCATGTACAGTTGCATTTATCTTTCACATTTCTTTTGTTGCATAAAACGTTTATAGCTTGATTGAAAGCCCTTAGCTTGTTCTTTCTAACGATGTATAACTCTCCTTGATAGAGGCTTAGGAAAGGAACTTAAAATTGACTCACCTGGGAAATATGTCACTGGGAATATTGTTGATGATTTTGTATTTTTCATATACAGTTGCATTTAACTTTCACATTTCTTTTGCCGCGTAAACGACTTACAGCTTGGTTGAAAGCTCTTAGCTTGTTCTTTCGTACGACGTATAACTCTCATTACTAGAGGCTTAGGAAAGGAACTTAAAATTGACTCATTTAGGAAATATGTCACTGGCAATATTGTTGATGAATCTGTAATTTTCATATACAGTTGTATTTAACTTTCACATTTCTTTTGTTGCATAAATCTTTTATAGCTTGATTGAAAGCTCTTAGCTAGTTCTTTCCAGCGATGTATAACTCTTATTGATAGAGGCTTAGGAAAGGAACTTAAAATTGACTCATCTAGGAAATATGTTACTGGCAATATTGTTGATGATTTTGTATTTTTCATATACAGTTGCATTTAACCTTCACATTTATTTTGTTGCATAAATCATTTATAGCTTGGTCAAAGCTCCTAGCTTGTTCTTTCTAACGATGTATAACTCTCATTGATAGAGGCTTAGGGAAGGAACTTATAATTGACACACTTAGGAAATATGTCACTGGCAATATTGTTGATGATTTTGTGTTTTTCATATACAGTTGCATTTAACTTTCACATTTCTTTTGTTGCATAAATCATTTATAGCTCGATTGAAAGCTCCTAGCTTGTTCTTTCCAACGATGTATAACCCTCATTGTTAGAGGCTTAGGGAAGGAACTTATAATTGACACACTTAGGAAATATGTCACTGGGAATATTGTTGATGATTCTGTATTTTTCATATACAGTTGCGTTTAACTTTCACATTTCTTTTGCTGGAAAAACTATTTATATTGTGATTGAAAGCCCTTACTTTGTTCTTTCCAACGATGTATAACTGTGGTTGATAGAAGCTTAGGAAAGGAACTTAAAATTGACGGATCTCGGAATTATGTCACGAGGAATATTGTTGATGACTCTGTATTTTTCATATACAGTTGTATTTAACTCTCACATTTTTTCCGCTGCATATACCGTGTATAGCTTAGTTGACATCCCTTATTTTTTTCTTTCCAACGAAGATAACCCTCGCTGATAGAGGCTTGGAAAGGAACTTAAAATTGACTAATCTAGGAAATATGTCACTGGGAATATTGTTGATGATACTGTATTTTTCATATACAATTACATTTAACTTTCACATTTGTTTTGTTGCATAAACCGTTTATAGCTTAATTGAAAGCTCTTAGCTTGCTCTCTCCAAAGATGTAAAACTCAGGTTTAAAGAGGTTTAGGAAACGAACTTAAAATTGACTAATCTAGGAAATATGACACGGGGAATATTGTTGATGATTTTGAATTTTTCATGTACAGTTGCATTTATCTTTCACATTTCTTTTGTTGCATAAAACGTTTATAGCTTGATTGAAAGCCCTTAGCTTGTTCTTTCCAACGATGTATAAATCTCCTTGATAGAGGCTTAGGAAAGGAACTTAAAATTGACTCACCAGGGAAATATGTCACTGGGAATATTGTTGATGATTTTGTATTTTTCATATACAGTTGCATTTAACTTTCACATTTCTTTTGCCGCGTAAACGACTTACAGCTTGGTTGAAAGCTCTTAGCTTGTTCTTTCGTACGACGTATAACTCTCATTGATAGAGGCTTAGGAAAGGAACTTAAAATTGACTCATCTAGGAAATATGTTACTGGCAATATTGTTGATGATTTTGTATTTTTCATATACAGTTGCATTTAACCTTCACATTTCTTTTGTTGCATAAATCATTTATAGCTTGGTCGAAAGCTCCTAGCTTGTTCTTTCTAACGATGTATAACTCTCATTGATAGAGGCTCAGGGAAGGAACTTATAATTGACACACTTAGGAAATATGTCACTAGCAATATTGTTGATGATTTTGTGTTTTTCATATACAGTTGCATTTAACTTTCACATTTCTTTTGTTGCATAAATCATTTATAGCTCTATTAAAAGCTCCCAGCTCGTTCTTTCCAACGATGTATAACCCTCATTGTTAGAGGCTTAGGGAAGGAACTTATAATTGACACACTTAGGAAATATGTCACTGGGAATATTGTTGATGATTGTGTATTTTTCATATACAGTTGCGTTTAACTTTCACATTTCTTTTGCTGGAAAAACTATTTATATTGTGAGTGAAAGCCCTTATTTTGTTCTTTCCAACGATGTATAACTGTGGTTGATAGAAGCTTAGGAAAGGAACTTAAAATTGACGGATCTCGGAATTATGTCACGAGGAATATTGTTGATGACTCTGTATTTTTCATATACAGTTGTATTTAACTCTCACATTTTTTCCGCTGCATATACCGTGTATAGCTTAGTTGAAATCCCTTATTTTTTTCTTTCCAACGAAGATAACCCTTGCTGATAGAGGCTTGGAAAGGAACTTAAAATTGACTAATCTAGGAAATATGTCACTGGGAATATTGTTGATGATACTGTATTTTTCATATACAATTACATTTAACTTTCACATTTGTTTTGTTGCATAAACCGTTTATAGCTTAATTGAAAGCTCTTAGCTTGCTCTCTCCAACGATGTAAAACTCAGGTTTAAAGAGGTTTAGGAAACGAACTTAAAATTGACTCATCTAGGAAATATGACACTGGGAATATTGTTGATGATTTTGAATTTTTCATGTACAGTTGCATTTATCTTTCACATTTCTTTTGTTGCATAAAACGTTTATAGCTTGATTGAAAGCCCTTAGCTTGTTCTTTCCAACGATGTATAACCCTCGTTGATAAAGGCTTAGGGAAGGAACTTATAATTGACTCACTTAGGAAATATGTCATTGGGAATATTGTTGATGATTTTGTATTTTTCATGTACAGTTGCATTTAACTTACACATTTCTTTTGCTGCATAAATCTTTTATAGCTTGGTTGAAAGCCCTTAGCTTGTTCTTTCCAACGATGTATAACTCTCCTTGATAGAGGCTTAGGAAAGGAACTTAAAATTGACTCACCAGGGAAATATGTCACTGGGAATATTGTTGATGATTTTGTATTTTTCATATACAGTTGCATTTAACTTTCACATTTCTTTTGCCGCGTAAACGACTTACAGCTTGGTTGAAAGCTCTTAGCTTGTTCTTTCGTACGACGTATAACTCTCATTACTAGAGGCTTAGGAAAGGAACTTAAAATTGACTCATTTAGGAAATATGTCACTGGCAATATTGTTGATGAATCTGTAATTTTCATATACAGTTGTATTTAACTTTCACATTTCTTTTGTTGCATAAATCTTTTATAGCTTGATTGAAAGCTCTTAGCTAGTTCTTTCCAGCGATGTATAACTCTTATTGATAGAGGCTTAGGAAAGGAACTTAAAATTGACTCATCTAGGAAATATGTTACTGGCAATATTGTTGATGATTTTGTATTTTTCATATACAGTTGCATTTAACCTTCACATTTATTTTGTTGCATAAATCATTTATAGCTTGGTCGAAAGCTCCTAGCTTGTTCTTTCTAACGATGTATAACTCTCATTGATAGAGGCTTAGGGAAGGAACTTATAATTGACACACTTAGGAAATATGTTACTGGCAATATTGTTGATGATTTTGTATTTTTCATATACAGTTGCATTTAACCTTCACATTTATTTTGTTGCATAAATCATTTATAGCTTGGTCGAAAGCTCCTAGCTTGTTCTTTCTAACGATGTATAACTCTCATTGATAGAGGCTTAGGGAAGGAACTTATAATTGACACACTTAGGAAATATGTCACTGGGAATATTGTTGATGATTCTGTATTTTTCATATACAGTTGCGTTTAACTTTCACATTTCTTTTGCTGGAAAAACTATTTATATTGTGATTGAAAGCCCTTACTTTGTTCTTTCCAACGATGTATAACTGTGGTTGATAGAAGCTTAGGAAAGGAACTTAAAATTGACGGATCTCGGAATTATGTCACGAGGAATATTGTTGATGACTCTGTATTTTTCATATACAGTTGTATTTAACTCTCACATTTTTTCCGCTGCATATACCGTGTATAGCTTAGTTGAAATCCCTTATTTTTTTCTCTCCAACGAAGATAACCCTCGCTGATAGAGGCTTGGAAAGGAACTTAAAATTGACTAATCTAGGAAATATGTCACTGGGAATATTGTTGATGATACTGTATTTTTCATATACAATTACATTTAACTTTCACATTTGTTTTGTTGCATAAACCGTTTATAGCTTAATTGAAAGCTCTTAGCTTGCTCTCTCCAACGATGTAAAACCCAGGTTTAAAGAGGTTTAGGAAACGAACTTAAAATTGACTCATCTAGAAAATATGACACTGGGAATATTGTTGATGATTTTGAATTTTTCATGTACAGTTGCATTTATCTTTCACATTTCTTTTGTTGCATAAAACGTTTACAGCTTGATTGAAAGCCCTTAGCTTGTTCTTTCCAACGATGTATAACCCTCGTTGATAAAGGCTTAGGGAAGGAACTTATAATTGACTCACTTAGGAAATATGTCATTGGGAATATTGTTGATGATTTTGTATTTTTCATGTACAGTTGCATTTAACTTTCACATTTCTTTTGCTGCATAAATCTTTTATAGCTTGGTTGAAAGCCCTTAGCTTGTTCTTTCCAACGATGTATAACTCTCCTTGATAGAGGCTTAGGAAAGGAACTTAAAATTGACTCACCAGGGAAATATGTCACTGGGAATATTGTTGATGATTTTGTATTTTTCATATACAGTTGCATTTAACTTTCACATTTCTTTTGCCGCGTAAACGACTTACAGCTTGGTTGAAAGCTCTTAGCTTGTTCTTTCGTACGACGTATAACTCTCATTACTAGAGGCTTAGGAAAGGAACTTAAAATTGACTCATTTAGGAAATATGTCACTGGCAATATTGTTGATGAATCTGTAATTTTCATATACAGTTGTATTTAACTTTCACATTTCTTTTGTTGCATAAATCTTTTATAGCTTGATTGAAAGCTCTTAGCTAGTTCTTTCCAGCGATGTATAACTCTTATTGATAGAGGCTTAGGAAAGGAACTTAAAATTGACTCATCTAGGAAATATGTTACTGGCAATATTGTTGATGATTTTGTATTTTTCATATACAGTTGCATTTAACCTTCACATTTATTTTGTTGCATAAATCATTTATAGCTTGGTCGAAAGCTCCTAGCTTGTTCTTTTTAACGATGTATAACTCTCATTGATAGAGGCTTAGGGAAGGAACTTATAATTGACACACTTAGGAAATATGTCACTGGCAATATTGTTGATGAATCTGTAATTTTCATATACAGTTGCATTTAACTTTCACATTTCTTTTGTTGCATAAATCTTTTATAGCTTGATTGAAAGCTCTTAGCTAGTTCCTTCCAGCGATGTATAACTCTCATTGATAGAGGCTTAGGAAAGGAACTTAAAATTGACTCATCTAGGAAATATGTTACTGGCAATATTGTTGATGATTTTGTATTTTTCATATACAGTTGCATTTAACCTTCACATTTCTTTTGTTGCATAAATCATTTATAGCTTGGTCGAAAGCTCCTAGCTTGTTCTTTCTAACGATGTATAACTCTCATTGATAGAGGCTCAGGGAAGGAACTTATAATTGACACACTTAGGAAATATGTCACTAGCAATATTGTTGATGATTTTGTGTTTTTCATATACAGTTGCATTTAACTTTCACATTTCTTTTGTTGCATAAATCATTTATAGCTCTATTGAAAGCTCCCAGCTCGTTCTTTCCAACGATGTATAGCCCTCATTGTTAGAGGCTTAGGGAAGGAACTTATAATTGACACACTTAGGAAATATGTCACTGGGAATATTGTTGATGATTGTGTATTTTTCATATACAGTTGCGTTTAACTTTCACATTTCTTTTGCTGGAAAAACTATTTATATTGCGAGTGAAAGCCCTTATTTTGTTCTTTCCAACGATGTATAACTGTGGTTGATAGAAGCTTAGGAAAGGAACTTAAAATTGACGGATCTCGGAATTATGTCACGAGGAATATTGTTGATGACTCTGTATTTTTCATATACAGTTGTATTTAACTCTCACATTTTTTCCGCTGCATATACCGTGTATAGCTTAGTTGAAATCCCTTATTTTTTTCTTTCCAACGAAGATAACCCTCGCTGATAAAGGCTTGGAAAGGAACTTAAAATTGACTAATCTAGGAAATATGTCACTGGGAATATTGTTGATGATACTGTATTTTTCATATACAATTACATTTAACTTTCACATTTGTTTTGTTGCATAAACCGTTTATAGCTTAATTGAAAGCTCTTAGCTTGCTCTCTCCAACGATGTAAAACTCAGGTTTAAAGAGGTTTAGGAAACGAACTTAAAATTGACTCATCTAGGAAATATGACACTGGGAATATTGTTGATGATTTTGAATTTTTCATGTACAGTTGCATTTATCTTTCACATTTCTTTTGTTGCATAAAACGTTTATAGCTTGATTGAAAGCCCTTAGCTTGTTCTTTCCAACGATGTATAACCCTCGTTGATAAAGGCTTAGGGAAGGAACTTATAATTGACTCACTTAGGAAATATGTCATTGGGAATATTGTTGATGATTTTGTATTTTTCATGTACAGTTGCATTTAACTTACACATTTCTTTTGCTGCATAAATCTTTTATAGCTTGGTTGAAAGCCCTTAGCTTGTTCTTTCCAACGATGTATAACTCTCCTTGATAGAGGCTTAGGAAAGGAACTTAAAATTGACTCACCAGGGAAATATGTCACTGGGAATATTGTTGATGATTTTGTATTTTTCATATACAGTTGCATTTAACTTTCACATTTCTTTTGCCGCGTAAACGACTTACAGCTTGGTTGAAAGCTCTTAGCTTGTTCTTTCGTACGACGTATAACTCTCATTACTAGAGGCTTAGGAAAGGAACTTAAAATTGACTCATTTAGGAAATATGTCACTGGCAATATTGTTGATGAATCTGTAATTTTCATATACAGTTGTATTTAACTTTCACATTTCTTTTGTTGCATAAATCTTTTATAGCTTGATTGAAAGCTCTTAGCTAGTTCTTTCCAGCGATGTATAACTCTTATTGATAGAGGCTTAGGAAAGGAACTTAAAATTGACTCATCTAGGAAATATGTTACTGGCAATATTGTTGATGATTTTGTATTTTTCATATACAGTTGCATTTAACCTTCACATTTATTTTGTTGCATAAATCATTTATAGCTTGGTCGAAAGCTCCTAGCTTGTTCTTTCTAACGATGTATAACTCTCATTGATAGAGGCTTAGGGAAGGAACTTATAATTGACACACTTAGGAAATATGTTACTGGCAATATTGTTGATGATTTTGTATTTTTCATATACAGTTGCATTTAACCTTCACATTTATTTTGTTGCATAAATCATTTATAGCTTGGTCGAAAGCTCCTAGCTTGTTCTTTCTAACGATGTATAACTCTCATTGATAGAGGCTTAGGGAAGGAACTTATAATTGACACACTTAGGAAATATGTCACTGGGAATATTGTTGATGATTCTGTATTTTTCATATACAGTTGCGTTTAACTTTCACATTTCTTTTGCTGGAAAAACTATTTATATTGTGATTGAAAGCCCTTACTTTGTTCTTTCCAACGATGTATAACTGTGGTTGATAGAAGCTTAGGAAAGGAACTTAAAATTGACGGATCTCGGAATTATGTCACGAGGAATATTGTTGATGACTCTGTATTTTTCATATACAGTTGTATTTAACTCTCACATTTTTTCCGCTGCATATACCGTGTATAGCTTAGTTGAAATCCCTTATTTTTTTCTCTCCAACGAAGATAACCCTCGCTGATAGAGGCTTGGAAAGGAACTTAAAATTGACTAATCTAGGAAATATGTCACTGGGAATATTGTTGATGATACTGTATTTTTCATATACAATTACATTTAACTTTCACATTTGTTTTGTTGCATAAACCGTTTATAGCTTAATTGAAAGCTCTTAGCTTGCTCTCTCCAACGATGTAAAACTCAGGTTTAAAGAGGTTTAGGAAACGAACTTAAAATTGACTCATCTAGAAAATATGACACTGGGAATATTGTTGATGATTTTGAATTTTTCATGTACAGTTGCATTTATCTTTCACATTTCTTTTGTTGCATAAAACGTTTATAGCTTGATTGAAAGCCCTTAGCTTGTTCTTTCCAACGATATATAACCCTCGTTGATAAAGGCTTAGGGAAGGAACTTATAATTGACTCACTTAGGAAATATGTCATTGGGAATATTGTTGATGATTTTGTATTTTTCATGTACAGTTGCATTTAACTTACACATTTCTTTTGCTGCATAAATCTTTTATAGCTTGGTTGAAAGCCCTTAGCTTGTTCTTTCCAACGATGTATAACTCTCCTTGATAGAGGCTTAGGAAAGGAACTTAAAATTGACTCACCAGGGAAATATGTCACTGGGAATATTGTTGATGATTTTGTATTTTTCATATACAGTTGCATTTAACTTTCACATTTCTTTTGCCGCGTAAACGACTTACAGCTTGGTTGAAAGCTCTTAGCTTGTTCTTTCGTACGACGTATAACTCTCATTACTAGAGGCTTAGGAAAGGAACTTAAAATTGACTCATTTAGGAAATATGTCACTGGCAATATTGTTGATGAATCTGTAATTTTCATATACAGTTGTATTTAACTTTCACATTTCTTTTGTTGCATAAATCTTTTATAGCTTGATTGAAAGCTCTTAGCTAGTTCTTTCCAGCGATGTATAACTCTTATTGATAGAGGCTTAGGAAAGGAACTTAAAATTGACTCATCTAGGAAATATGTTACTGGCAATATTGTTGATGATTTTGTATTTTTCATATACAGTTGCATTTAACCTTCACATTTATTTTGTTGCATAAATCATTTATAGCTTGGTCGAAAGCTCCTAGCTTGTTCTTTCTAACGATGTATAACTCTCACTGATAGAGGCTTAGGGAAGGAACTTATAATTGACACACTTAGGAAATATGTTACTGGCAATATTGTTGATGATTTTGTATTTTTCATATACAGTTGCATTTAACCTTCACATTTATTTTGTTGCATAAATCATTTATAGCTTGGTCGAAAGCTCCTAGCTTGTTCTTTCTAACGATGTATAACTCTCATTGATAGAGGCTTAGGGAAGGAACTTATAATTGACACACTTAGGAAATATGTCACTGGGAATATTGTTGATGATTCTGTATTTTTCATATACAGTTGCGTTTAACTTTCACATTTCTTTTGCTGGAAAAACTATTTATATTGTGATTGAAAGCCCTTACTTTGTTCTTTCCAACGATGTATAACTGTGGTTGATAGAAGCTTAGGAAAGGAACTTAAAATTGACGGATCTCGGAATTATGTCACGAGGAATATTGTTGATGACTCTGTATTTTTCATATACAGTTGTATTTAACTCTCACATTTTTTCCGCTGCATATACCGTGTATAGCTTAGTTGAAATCCCTTATTTTTTTCTCTCCAACGAAGATAACCCTCGCTGATAGAGGCTTGGAAAGGAACTTAAAATTGACTAATCTAGGAAATATGTCACTGGGAATATTGTTGATGATACTGTATTTTTCATATACAATTACATTTAACTTTCACATTTGTTTTGTTGCATAAACCGTTTATAGCTTAATTGAAAGCTCTTAGCTTGCTCTCTCCAACGATGTAAAACCCAGGTTTAAAGAGGTTTAGGAAACGAACTTAAAATTGACTCATCTAGAAAATATGACACTGGGAATATTGTTGATGATTTTGAATTTTTCATGTACAGTTGCATTTATCTTTCACATTTCTTTTGTTGCATAAAACGTTTACAGCTTGATTGAAAGCCCTTAGCTTGTTCTTTCCAACGATGTATAACCCTCGTTGATAAAGGCTTAGGGAAGGAACTTATAATTGACTCACTTAGGAAATATGTCATTGGGAATATTGTTGATGATTTTGTATTTTTCATGTACAGTTGCATTTAACTTTCACATTTCTTTTGCTGCATAAATCTTTTATAGCTTGGTTGAAAGCCCTTAGCTTGTTCTTTCCAACGATGTATAACTCTCCTTGATAGAGGCTTAGGAAAGGAACTTAAAATTGACTCACCAGGGAAATATGTCACTGGGAATATTGTTGATGATTTTGTATTTTTCATATACAGTTGCATTTAACTTTCACATTTCTTTTGCCGCGTAAACGACTTACAGCTTGGTTGAAAGCTCTTAGCTTGTTCTTTCGTACGACGTATAACTCTCATTACTAGAGGCTTAGGAAAGGAACTTAAAATTGACTCATTTAGGAAATATGTCACTGGCAATATTGTTGATGAATCTGTAATTTTCATATACAGTTGTATTTAACTTTCACATTTCTTTTGTTGCATAAATCTTTTATAGCTTGATTGAAAGCTCTTAGCTAGTTCTTTCCAGCGATGTATAACTCTTATTGATAGAGGCTTAGGAAAGGAACTTAAAATTGACTCATCTAGGAAATATGTTACTGGCAATATTGTTGATGATTTTGTATTTTTCATATACAGTTGCATTTAACCTTCACATTTATTTTGTTGCATAAATCATTTATAGCTTGGTCGAAAGCTCCTAGCTTGTTCTTTTTAACGATGTATAACTCTCATTGATAGAGGCTTAGGGAAGGAACTTATAATTGACACACTTAGGAAATGTGTCACTGGCAATATTGTTGATGAATCTGTAATTTTCATATACAGTTGCATTTAACTTTCACATTTCTTTTGTTGCATAAATCTTTTATAGCTTGATTGAAAGCTCTTAGCTAGTTCCTTCCAGCGATGTATAACTCTCATTGATAGAGGCTTAGGAAAGGAACTTAAAATTGACTCATCTAGGAAATATGTTACTGGCAATATTGTTGATGATTTTGTATTTTTCATATACAGTTGCATTTAACCTTCACATTTCTTTTGTTGCATAAATCATTTATAGCTTGGTCGAAAGCTCCTAGCTTGTTCTTTCTAACGATGTATAACTCTCATTGATAGAGGCTCAGGGAAGGAACTTATAATTGACACACTTAGGAAATATGTCACTAGCAATATTGTTGATGATTTTGTGTTTTTCATATACAGTTGCATTTAACTTTCACATTTCTTTTGTTGCATAAATCATTTATAGCTCTATTGAAAGCTCCCAGCTCGTTCTTTCCAACGATGTATAGCCCTCATTGTTAGAGGCTTAGGGAAGGAACTTATAATTGACACACTTAGGAAATATGTCACTGGGAATATTGTTGATGATTGTGTATTTTTCATATACAGTTGCGTTTAACTTTCACATTTCTTTTGCTGGAAAAACTATTTATATTGCGAGTGAAAGCCCTTATTTTGTTCTTTCCAACGATGTATAACTGTGGTTGATAGAAGCTTAGGAAAGGAACTTAAAATTGACGGATCTCGGAATTATGTCACGAGGAATATTGTTGATGACTCTGTATTTTTCATATACAGTTGTATTTAACTCTCACATTTTTTCCGCTGCATATACCGTGTATAGCTTAGTTGAAATCCCTTATTTTTTTCTTTCCAACGAAGATAACCCTCGCTGATAAAGGCTTGGAAAGGAACTTAAAATTGACTAATCTAGGAAATATGTCACTGGGAATATTGTTGATGATACTGTATTTTTCATATACAATTACATTTAACTTTCACATTTGTTTTGTTGCATAAACCGTTTATAGCTTAATTGAAAGCTCTTAGCTTGCTCTCTCCAACGATGTAAAACTCAGGTTTAAAGAGGTTTAGGAAACGAACTTAAAATTGACTCATCTAGGAAATATGACACTGGGAATATTGTTGATGATTTTGAATTTTTCATGTACAGTTGCATTTATCTTTCACATTTCTTTTGTTGCATAAAACGTTTATAGCTTGATTGAAAGCCCTTAGCTTGTTCTTTCCAACGATGTATAACCCTCGTTGATAAAGGCTTAGGGAAGGAACTTATAATTGACTCACTTAGGAAATATGTCATTGGGAATATTGTTGATGATTTTGTATTTTTCATGTACAGTTGCATTTAACTTACACATTTCTTTTGCTGCATAAATCTTTTATAGCTTGGTTGAAAGCCCTTAGCTTGTTCTTTCCAACGATGTATAACTCTCCTTGATAGAGGCTTAGGAAAGGAACTTAAAATTGACTCACCAGGGAAATATGTCACTGGGAATATTGTTGATGATTTTGTATTTTTCATATACAGTTGCATTTAACTTTCACATTTCTTTTGCCGCGTAAACGACTTACAGCTTGGTGGAAAGCTCTTAGCTTGTTCTTTCGTACGACGTATAACTCTCATTACTAGAGGCTTAGGAAAGGAACTTAAAATTGACTCATTTAGGAAATATGTCACTGGCAATATTGTTGATGAATCTGTAATTTTCATATACAGTTGTATTTAACTTTCACATTTCTTTTGTTGCATAAATCTTTTATAGCTTGATTGAAAGCTCTTAGCTAGTTCTTTCCAGCGATGTATAACTCTTATTGATAGAGGCTTAGGAAAGGAACTTAAAATTGACTCATCTAGGAAATATGTTACTGGCAATATTGTTGATGATTTTGTATTTTTCATATACAGTTGCATTTAACCTTCACATTTATTTTGTTGCATAAATCATTTATAGCTTGGTCGAAAGCTCCTAGCTTGTTCTTTCTAACGATGTATAACTCTCATTGATAGAGGCTTAGGGAAGGAACTTATAATTGACACACTTAGGAAATATGTTACTGGCAATATTGTTGATGATTTTGTATTTTTCATATACAGTTGCATTTAACCTTCACATTTATTTTGTTGCATAAATCATTTATAGCTTGGTCGAAAGCTCCTAGCTTGTTCTTTCTAACGATGTATAACTCTCATTGATAGAGGCTTAGGGAAGGAACTTATAATTGACACACTTAGGAAATATGTCACTGGGAATATTGTTGATGATTCTGTATTTTTCATATACAGTTGCGTTTAACTTTCACATTTCTTTTGCTGGAAAAACTATTTATATTGTGATTGAAAGCCCTTACTTTGTTCTTTCCAACGATGTATAACTGTGGTTGATAGAAGCTTAGGAAAGGAACTTAAAATTGACGGATCTCGGAATTATGTCACGAGGAATATTGTTGATGACTCTGTATTTTTCATATACAGTTGTATTTAACTCTCACATTTTTTCCGCTGCATATACCGTGTATAGCTTAGTTGAAATCCCTTATTTTTTTCTCTCCAACGAAGATAACCCTCGCTGATAGAGGCTTGGAAAGGAACTTAAAATTGACTAATCTAGGAAATATGTCACTGGGAATATTGTTGATGATACTGTATTTTTCATATACAATTACATTTAACTTTCACATTTGTTTTGTTGCATAAACCGTTTATAGCTTAATTGAAAGCTCTTAGCTTGCTCTCTCCAACGATGTAAAACTCAGGTTTAAAGAGGTTTAGGAAACGAACTTAAAATTGACTCATCTAGAAAATATGACACTGGGAATATTGTTGATGATTTTGAATTTTTCATGTACAGTTGCATTTATCTTTCACATTTCTTTTGTTGCATAAAACGTTTATAGCTTGATTGAAAGCCCTTAGCTTGTTCTTTCCAACGATGTATAACCCTCGTTGATAAAGGCTTAGGGAAGGAACTTATAATTGACTCAATTAGGAAATATGTCATTGGGAATATTGTTGATGATTTTGTATTTTTCATGTACAGTTGCATTAAACTTTCACATTTCTTTTGCTGCATAAATCTTTTATAGCTTGGTTGAAAGCCCTTAGCTTGTTCTTTCCAACGATGTATAACTCTCCTTGATAGAGGCTTAGGAAAGGAACTTAAAATTGACTCACCAGGGAAATATGTCACTGGGAATATTGTTGATGATTTTGTATTTTTCATATACAGTTGCATTTAACTTTCACATTTCTTTTGCCGCGTAAACGACTTACATCTTGGTTGAAAGCTCTTAGCTTGTTCTTTCGTACGACGTATAACTCTCATTACTAGAGGCTTAGGAAAGGAACTTAAAATTGACTCATTTAGGAAATATGTCACTGGCAATATTGTTGATGAATCTGTAATTTTCATATACAGTTGTATTTAACTTTCACATTTCTTTTGTTGCATAAATCTTTTATAGCTTGATTGAAAGCTCTTAGCTAGTTCTTTCCAGCGATGTATAACTCTTATTGATAGAGGCTTAGGAAAGGAACTTAAAATTGACTCATCTAGGAAATATGTTACTGGCAATATTGTTGATGATTTTGTATTTTTCATATACAGTTGCATTTAACCTTCACATTTATTTTGTTGCATAAATCATTTATAGCTTGGTCGAAAGCTCCTAGCTTGTTCTTTTTAACGATGTATAACTCTCATTGATAGAGGCTTAGGGAAGGAACTTATAATTGACACACTTAGGAAATATGTCACTGGCAATATTGTTGATGAATCTGTAATTTTCATATACAGTTGCATTTAACTTTCACATTTCTTTTGTTGCATAAATCTTTTATAGCTTGATTGAAAGCTCTTAGCTAGTTCCTTCCAGCGATGTATAACTCTCATTGATAGAGGCTTAGGAAAGGAACTTAAAATTGACTCATCTAGGAAATATGTTACTCGCAATATTGTTGATGATTTTGTATTTTTCATATACAGTTGCATTTAACCTTCACATTTCTTTTGTTGCATAAATCATTTATAGCTTGGTCGAAAGCTCCTAGCTTGTTCTTTCTAACGATGTATAACTCTCATTGATAGAGGCTCAGGGAAGGAACTTATAATTGACACACTTAGGAAATATGTCACTAGCAATATTGTTGATGATTTTGTGTTTTTCATATACAGTTGCATTTAACTTTCACATTTCTTTTGTTGCATAAATCATTTATAGCTCTATTGAAAGCTCCCAGCTCGTTCTTTCCAACGATGTATAACCCTCATTGTTAGAGGCTTAGGGAAGGAACTTATAATTGACACACTTAGGAAATATGTCACTGGGAATATTGTTGATGATTGTGTATTTTTCATATACAGTTGCGTTTAACTTTCACATTTCTTTTGCTGGAAAAACTATTTATATTGCGAGTGAAAGCCCTTATTTTGTTCTTTCCAACGATGTATAACTGTGGTTGATAGAAGCTTAGGAAAGGAACTTAAAATTGACGGATCTCGGAATTATGTCACGAGGAATATTGTTGATGACTCTGTATTTTTCATATACAGTTGTATTTAACTCTCACATTTTTTCCGCTGCATATACCGTGTATAGCTTAGTTGAAATCCCTTATTTTTTTCTTTCCAACGAAGATAACCCTCGCTGATAGAGGCTTGGAAAGGAACTTAAAATTGACTAATCTAGGAAATATGTCACTGGGAATATTGTTGATGATACTGTATTTTTCATATACAATTACATTTAACTTTCACATTTGTTTTGTTGCATAAACCGTTTATAGCTTAATTGAAAGCTCTTAGCTTGCTCTCTCCAACGATGTAAAACTCAGGTTTAAAGAGGTTTAGGAAACGAACTTAAAATTGACTCATCTAGGAAATATGACACTGGGAATATTGTTGATGATTTTGAATTTTTCATGTACAGTTGCATTTATCTTTCACATTTCTTTTGTTGCATAAAACGTTTATAGCTTGATTGAAAGCCCTTAGCTTGTTCTTTCCAACGATGTATAACCCTCGTTGATAAAGGCTTAGGGAAGGAACTTATAATTGACTCACTTAGGAAATATGTCATTGGGAATATTGTTGATGATTTTGTATTTTTCATGTACAGTTGCATTTAACTTACACATTTCTTTTGCTGCATAAATCTTTTATAGCTTGGTTGAAAGCCCTTAGCTTGTTCTTTCCAACGATGTATAACTCTCCTTGATAGAGGCTTAGGAAAGGAACTTAAAATTGACTCACCAGGGAAATATGTCACTGGGAATATTGTTGATGATTTTGTATTTTTCATATACAGTTGCATTTAACTTTCACATTTCTTTTGCCGCGTAAACGACTTACAGCTTGGTTGAAAGCTCTTAGCTTGTTCTTTCGTACGACGTATAACTCTCATTACTAGAGGCTTAGGAAAGGAACTTAAAATTGACTCATTTAGGAAATATGTCACTGGCAATATTGTTGATGAATCTGTAATTTTCATATACAGTTGTATTTAACTTTCACATTTCTTTTGTTGCATAAATCTTTTATAGCTTGATTGAAAGCTCTTAGCTAGTTCTTTCCAGCGATGTATAACTCTTATTGATAGAGGCTTAGGAAAGGAACTTAAAATTGACTCATCTAGGAAATATGTTACTGGCAATATTGTTGATGATTTTGTATTTTTCATATACAGTTGCATTTAACCTTCACATTTATTTTGTTGCATAAATCATTTATAGCTTGGTCGAAAGCTCCTAGCTTGTTCTTTCTAACGATGTATAACTCTCATTGATAGAGGCTTAGGGAAGGAACTTATAATTGACACACTTAGGAAATATGTTACTGGCAATATTGTTGATGATTTTGTATTTTTCATATACAGTTGCATTTAACCTTCACATTTATTTTGTTGCATAAATCATTTATAGCTTGGTCGAAAGCTCCTAGCTTGTTCTTTCTAACGATGTATAACTCTCATTGATAGAGGCTTAGGGAAGGAACTTATAATTGACACACTTAGGAAATATGTCACTGGGAATATTGTTGATGATTCTGTATTTTTCATATACAGTTGCGTTTAACTTTCACATTTCTTTTGCTGGAAAAACTATTTATATTGTGATTGAAAGCCCTTACTTTGTTCTTTCCAACGATGTATAACTGTGGTTGATAGAAGCTTAGGAAAGGAACTTAAAATTGACGGATCTCGGAATTATGTCACGAGGAATATTGTTGATGACTCTGTATTTTTCATATACAGTTGTATTTAACTCTCACATTTTTTCCGCTGCATATACCGTGTATAGCTTAGTTGAAATCCCTTATTTTTTTCTCTCCAACGAAGATAACCCTCGCTGATAGAGGCTTGGAAAGGAACTTAAAATTGACTAATCTAGGAAATATGTCACTGGGAATATTGTTGATGATACTGTATTTTTCATATACAATTACATTTAACTTTCACATTTGTTTTGTTGCATAAACCGTTTATAGCTTAATTGAAAGCTCTTAGCTTGCTCTCTCCAACGATGTAAAACTCAGGTTTAAAGAGGTTTAGGAAACGAACTTAAAATTGACTCATCTAGGAAATATGACACTGGGAATATTGTTGATGATTTTGAATTTTTCATGTACAGTTGCATTTATCTTTCACATTTCTTTTGTTGCATAAAACGTTTATAGCTTGATTGAAAGCCCTTAGCTTGTTCTTTCCAACGATGTATAACCCTCGTTGATAAAGGCTTAGGGAAGGAACTTATAATTGACTCAATTAGGAAATATGTCATTGGGAATATTGTTGATGATTTTGTATTTTTCATGTACAGTTGCATTAAACTTTCACATTTCTTTTGCTGCATAAATCTTTTATAGCTTGGTTGAAAGCCCTTAGCTTGTTCTTTCCAACGATGTATAACTCTCCTTGATAGAGGCTTAGGAAAGGAACTTAAAATTGACTCACCAGGGAAATATGTCACTGGGAATATTGTTGATGATTTTGTATTTTTCATATACAGTTGCATTTAACTTTCACATTTCTTTTGCCGCGTAAACGACTTACAGCTTGGTTAAAAGCTCTTAGCTTGTTCTTTCGTACGACGTATAACTCTCATTACTAGAGGCTTAGGAAAGGAACTTAAAATTGACTCATTTAGGAAATATGTCACTGGCAATATTGTTGATGAATCTGTAATTTTCATATACAGTTGTATTTAACTTTCACATTTCTTTTGTTGCATAAATCTTTTATAGCTTGATTGAAAGCTCTTAGCTAGTTCTTTCCAGCGATGTATAACTCTTATTGATAGAGGCTTAGGAAAGGAACTTAAAATTGACTCATCTAGGAAATATGTTACTGGCAATATTGTTGATGATTTTGTATTTTTCATATACAGTTGCATTTAACCTTCACATTTATTTTGTTGCATAAATCATTTATAGCTTGGTCGAAAGCTCCTAGCTTGTTCTTTTTAACGATGTATAACTCTCATTGATAGAGGCTTAGGGAAGGAACTTATAATTGACACACTTAGGAAATATGTCACTGGCAATATTGTTGATGAATCTGTAATTTTCATATACAGTTGCATTTAACTTTCACATTTCTTTTGTTGCATAAATCTTTTATAGCTTGATTGAAAGCTCTTAGCTAGTTCCTTCCAGCGATGTATAACTCTCATTGATAGAGGCTTAGGAAAGGAACTTAAAATTGACTCATCTAGGAAATATGTTACTGGCAATATTGTTGATGATTTTGTATTTTTCATATACAGTTGCATTTAACCTTCACATTTCTTTTGTTGCATAAATCATTTATAGCTTGGTCGAAAGCTCCTAGCTTGTTCTTTCTAACGATGTATAACTCTCATTGATAGAGGCTCAGGGAAGGAACTTATAATTGACACACTTAGGAAATATGTCACTAGCAATATTGTTGATGATTTTGTGTTTTTCATATACAGTTGCATTTAACTTTCACATTTCTTTTGTTGCATAAATCATTTATAGCTCTATTGAAAGCTCCCAGCTCGTTCTTTCCAACGATGTATAACCCTCATTGTTAGAGGCTTAGGGAAGGAACTTATAATTGACACACTTAGGAAATATGTCACTGGGAATATTGTTGATGATTGTGTATTTTTCATATACAGTTGCGTTTAACTTTCACATTTCTTTTGCTGGAAAAACTATTTATATCGCGAGTGAAAGCCCTTATTTTGTTCTTTCCAACGATGTATAACTGTGGTTGATAGAAGCTTAGGAAAGGAACTTAAAATTGACGGATCTCGGAATTATGTCACGAGGAATATTGTTGATGACTCTGTATTTTTCATATACAGTTGTATTTAACTCTCACATTTTTTCCGCTGCATATACCGTGTATAGCTTAGTTGAAATCCCTTATTTTTTTCTTTCCAACGAAGATAACCCTCGCTGATAGAGGCTTGGAAAGGAACTTAAAATTGACTAATCTAGGAAATATGTCACTGGGAATATTGTTGATGATACTGTATTTTTCATATACAATTACATTTAACTTTCACATTTGTTTTGTTGCATAAACCGTTTATAGCTTAATTGAAAGCACTTAGCTTGCTCTCTCCAACGATGTAAAACTCAGGTTTAAAGAGGTTTAGGAAACGAACTTAAAATTGACTCATCTAGGAAATATGACACTGGGAATATTGTTGATGATTTTGAATTTTTCATGTACAGTTGCATTTATCTTTCACATTTCTTTTGTTGCATAAAACGTTTATAGCTTGATTGAAAGCCCTTAGCTTGTTCTTTCCAACGATGTATAACCCTCGTTGATAAAGGCTTAGGGAAGGAACTTATAATTGACTCACTTAGGAAATATGTCATTGGGAATATTGTTGATGATTTTGTATTTTTCATGTACAGTTGCATTTAACTTACACATTTCTTTTGCTGCATAAATCTTTTATAGCTTGGTTGAAAGCCCTTAGCTTGTTCTTTCCAACGATGTATAACTCTCCTTGATAGAGGCTTAGGAAAGGAACTTAAAATTGACTCACCAGGGAAATATGTCACTGGGAATATTGTTGATGATTTTGTATTTTTCATATACAGTTGCATTTAACTTTCACATTTCTTTTGCCGCGTAAACGACTTACAGCTTGGTTGAAAGCTCTTAGCTTGTTCTTTCGTACGACGTATAACTCTCATTACTAGAGGCTTAGGAAAGGAACTTAAAATTGACTCATTTAGGAAATATGTCACTGGCAATATTGTTGATGAATCTGTAATTTTCATATACAGTTGCATTTAACCTTCACATTTATTTTGTTGCATAAATCATTTATAGCTTGGTCGAAAGCTCCTAGCTTGTTCTTTCTAACGATGTATAACTCTCATTGATAGAGGCTTAGGGAAGGAACTTATAATTGACACACTTAGGAAATATGTTACTGGCAATATTGTTGATGATTTTGTATTTTTCATATACAGTTGCATTTAACCTTCACATTTATTTTGTTGCATAAATCATTTATAGCTTGGTCGAAAGCTCCTAGCTTGTTCTTTCTAACGATGTATAACTCTCATTGATAGAGGCTTAGGGAAGGAACTTATAATTGACACACTTAGGAAATATGTCACTGGGAATATTGTTGATGATTCTGTATTTTTCATATACAGTTGCGTTTAACTTTCACATTTCTTTTGCTGGAAAAACTATTTATATTGTGATTGAAAGCCCTTACTTTGTTCTTTCCAACGATGTATAACTGTGGTTGATAGAAGCTTAGGAAAGGAACTTAAAATTGACGGATCTCGGAATTATGTCACGAGGAATATTGTTGATGACTCTGTATTTTTCATATACAGTTGTATTTAACTCTCACATTTTTTCCGCTGCACATACCGTGTATAGCTTAGTTGAAATCCCTTATTTTTTTCTCTCCAACGAAGATAACCCTCGCTGATAGAGGCTTGGAAAGGAACTTAAAATTGACTAATCTAGGAAATATGTCACTGGGAATATTGTTGATGATACTGTATTTTTCATATACAATTACATTTAACTTTCACATTTGTTTTGTTGCATAAACCGTTTATAGCTTAATTGAAAGCTCTTAGCTTGCTCTCTCCAACGATGTAAAACTCAGGTTTAAAGAGGTTTAGGAAACGAACTTAAAATTGACTCATCTAGAAAATATGACACTGGGAATATTGTTGATGATTTTGAATTTTTCATGTACAGTTGCATTTATCTTTCACATTTCTTTTGTTGCATAAAACGTTTATAGCTTGATTGAAAGCCCTTAGCTTGTTCTTTCCAACGATGTATAACCCTCGTTGATAAAGGCTTAGGGAAGGAACTTATAATTGACTCAATTAGGAAATATGTCATTGGGAATATTGTTGATGATTTTGTATTTTTCATGTACAGTTGCATTAAACTTTCACATTTCTTTTGCTGCATAAATCTTTTATAGCTTGGTTGAAAGCCCTTAGCTTGTTCTTTCCAACGATGTATAACTCTCCTTGATAGAGGCTTAGGAAAGGAACTTAAAATTGACTCACCAGGGAAATATGTCACTGGGAATATTGTTGATGATTTTGTATTTTTCATATACAGTTGCATTTAACTTTCACATTTCTTTTGCCGCGTAAACGACTTACAGCTTGGTTGAAAGCTCTTAGCTTGTTCTTTCGTACGACGTATAACTCTCATTACTAGAGGCTTAGGAAAGGAACTTAAAATTGACTCATTTAGGAAATATGTCATTGGCAATATTGTTGATGAATCTGTAATTTTCATATACAGTTGTATTTAACTTTCACATTTCTTTTGTTGCATAAATCTTTTATAGCTTGATTGAAAGCTCTTAGCTAGTTCTTTCCAGCGATGTATAACTCTTATTGATAGAGGCTTAGGAAAGGAACTTAAAATTGACTCATCTAGGAAATATGTTACTGGCAATATTGTTGATGATTTTGTATTTTTCATATACAGTTGCATTTAACCTTCACATTTATTTTGTTGCATAAATCATTTATAGCTTGGTCGAAAGCTCCTAGCTTGTTCTTTCTAACGATGTATAACTCTCATTGATAGAGGCTTAGGGAAGGAACTTATAATTGACACACTTAGGAAATATGTTACTGGCAATATTGTTGATGATTTTGTATTTTTCATATACAGTTGCATTTAACCTTCACATTTATTTTGTTGCATAAATCATTTATAGCTTGGTCGAAAGCTCCTAGCTTGTTCTTTCTAACGATGTATAACTCTCATTGATAGAGGCTTAGGGAAGGAACTTATAATTGACACACTTAGGAAATATGTCACTGGGAATATTGTTGATGATTCTGTATTTTTCATATACAGTTGCGTTTAACTTTCACATTTCTTTTGCTGGAAAAACTATTTATATTGTGATTGAAAGCCCTTACTTTGTTCTTTCCAACGATGTATAACTGTGGTTGATAGAAGCTTAGGAAAGGAACTTAAAATTGACGGATCTCGGAATTATGTCACGAGGAATATTGTTGATGACTCTGTATTTTTCATATACAGTTGTATTTAACTCTCACATTTTTTCCGCTGCATATACCGTGTATAGCTTAGTTGAAATCCCTTATTTTTTTCTCTCCAACGAAGATAACCCTCGCTGATAGAGGCTTGGAAAGGAACTTAAAATTGACTAATCTAGGAAATATGTCACTGGGAATATTGTTGATGATACTGTATTTTTCATATACAATTACATTTAACTTTCACATTTGTTTTGTTGCATAAACCGTTTATAGCTTAATTGAAAGCTCTTAGCTTGCTCTCTCCAACGATGTAAAACTCAGGTTTAAAGAGGTTTAGGAAACGAACTTAAAATTGACTCATCTAGAAAATATGACACTGGGAATATTGTTGATGATTTTGAATTTTTCATGTACAGTTGCATTTATCTTTCACATTTCTTTTGTTGCATAAAACGTTTATAGCTTGATTGAAAGCCCTTAGCTTGTTCTTTCCAACGATGTATAACCCTCGTTGATAAAGGCTTAGGGAAGGAACTTATAATTGACTCAATTAGGAAATATGTCATTGGGAATATTGTTGATGATTTTGTATTTTTCATGTACAGTTGCATTAAACTTTCACATTTCTTTTGCTGCATAAATCTTTTATAGCTTGGTTGAAAGCCCTTAGCTTGTTCTTTCCAACGATGTATAACTCTCCTTGATAGAGGCTTAGGAAAGGAACTTAAAATTGACTCACCAGGGAAATATGTCACTGGGAATATTGTTGATGATTTTGTATTTTTCATATACAGTTGCATTTAACTTTCACATTTCTTTTGCCGCGTAAACGACTTACAGCTTGGTTGAAAGCTCTTAGCTTGTTCTTTCGTACGACGTATAACTCTCATTACTAGAGGCTTAGGAAGGGAACTTAAAATTGACTCATTTAGGAAATATGTCACTGGCAATATTGTTGATGAATCTGTAATTTTCATATACAGTTGTATTTAACTTTCACATTTCTTTTGTTGCATAAATCTTTTATAGCTTGATTGAAAGCTCTTAGCTAGTTCTTTCCAGCGATGTATAACTCTTATTGATAGAGGCTTAGGAAAGAAACTTAAAATTGACTCATCTAGGAAATATGTTACTGGCAATATTGTTGATGATTTTGTATTTTTCATATACAGTTGCATTTAACCTTCACATTTATTTTGTTGCATAAATCATTTATAGCTTGGTCGAAAGCTCCTAGCTTGTTCTTTCTAACGATGTATAACTCTCATTGATAGAGGCTCAGGGAAGGAACTTATAATTGACACACTTAGGAAATATGTCACTAGCAATATTGTTGATGATTTTGTGTTTTTCATATACAGTTGCATTTAACTTTCACATTTCTCTTGTTGCATAAATCATTTATAGCTCTATTGAAAGCTCCCAGCTCGTTCTTTCCAACGATGTATAACCCTCATTGTTAGAGGCTTAGGGAAGGAACTTATAATTGACACACTTAGGAAATATGTCACTGGGAATATTGTTGATGATTGTGTATTTTTCATATACAGTTGCGTTTAACTTTCACATTTCTTTTGCTGGAAAAACTATTTATATCGCGAGTGAAAGCCCTTATTTTGTTCTTTCCAACGATGTATAACTGTGGTTGATAGAAGCTTAGGAAAGGAACTTAAAATTGACGGATCTCGGAATTATGTCACGAGGAATATTGTTGATGACTCTGTATTTTTCATATACAGTTGTATTTAACTCTCACATTTTTTCCGCTGCATATACCGTGTATAGCTTAGTTGAAATCCCTTATTTTTTTCTTTCCAACGAAGATAACCCTCGCTGATAGAGGCTTGGAAAGGAACTTAAAATTGACTAATCTAGGAAATATGTCACTGGGAATATTGTTGATGATACTGTATTTTTCATATACAATTACATTTAACTTTCACATTTGTTTTGTTGCATAAACCGTTTATAGCTTAATTGAAAGCACTTAGCTTGCTCTCTCCAACGATGTAAAACTCAGGTTTAAAGAGGTTTAGGAAACGAACTTAAAATTGACTCTTCTAGGAAATATGACACTGGGAATATTGTTGATGATTTTGAATTTTTCATGTACAGTTGCATTTATCTTTCACATTTCTTTTGTTGCATAAAACGTTTATAGCTTGATTGAAAGCCCTTAGCTTGTTCTTTCCAACGATGTATAACCCTCGTTGATAAAGGCTTAGGGAAGGAACTTATAATTGACTCACTTAGGAAATATGTCATTGGGAATATTGTTGATGATTTTGTATTTTTCATGTACAGTTGCATTTAACTTACACATTTCTTTTGCTGCATAAATCTTTTATAGCTTGGTTGAAAGCCCTTAGCTTGTTCTTTCCAACGATGTATAACTCTCCTTGATAGAGGCTTAGGAAAGGAACTTAAAATTGACTCACCAGGGAAATATGTCACTGGGAATATTGTTGATGATTTTGTATTTTTCATATACAGTTGCATTTAACTTTCACATTTCTTTTGCCGCGTAAACGACTTACAGCTTGGTTGAAAGCTCTTAGCTTGTTCTTTCGTACGACGTATAACTCTCATTACTAGAGGCTTAGGAAAGGAACTTAAAATTGACTCATTTAGGAAATATGTCACTGGCAATATTGTTGATGAATCTGTAATTTTCATATACAGTTGTATTTAACTTTCACATTTCTTTTGTTGCATAAATCTTTTATAGCTTGATTGAAAGCTCTTAGCTAGTTCTTTCCAGCGATGTATAACTCTTATTGATAGAGGCTTAGGAAAGGAACTTAAAATTGACTCATCTAGGAAATATGTTACTGGCAATATTGTTGATGATTTTGTATTTTTCATATACAGTTGCATTTAACCTTCACATTTATTTTGTTGCATAAATCATTTATAGCTTGGTCGAAAGCTCCTAGCTTGTTCTTTCTAACGATGTATAACTCTCATTGATAGAGGCTTAGGGAAGGAACTTATAATTGACACACTTAGGAAATATGTTACTGGCAATATTGTTGATGATTTTGTATTTTTCATATACAGTTGCATTTAACCTTCACATTTATTTTGTTGCATAAATCATTTATAGCTTGGTCGAAAGCTCCTAGCTTGTTCTTTCTAACGATGTATAACTCTCATTGATAGAGGCTTAGGGAAGGAACTTATAATTGACACACTTAGGAAATATGTCACTGGGAATATTGTTGATGATTCTGTATTTTTCATATACAGTTGCGTTTAACTTTCACATTTCTTTTGCTGGAAAAACTATTTATATTGTGATTGAAAGCCCTTACTTTGTTCTTTCCAACGATGTATAACTGTGGTTGATAGAAGCTTAGGAAAGGAACTTAAAATTGACGGATCTCGGAATTATGTCACGAGGAATATTGTTGATGACTCTGTATTTTTCATATACAGTTGTATTTAACTCTCACATTTTTTCCGCTGCACATACCGTGTATAGCTTAGTTGAAATCCCTTATTTTTTTCTCTCCAACGAAGATAACCCTCGCTGATAGAGGCTTGGAAAGGAACTTAAAATTGACTAATCTAGGAAATATGTCACTGGGAATATTGTTGATGATACTGTATTTTTCATATACAATTACATTTAACTTTCACATTTGTTTTGTTGCATAAACCGTTTATAGCTTAATTGAAAGCTCTTAGCTTGCTCTCTCCAACGATGTAAAACTCAGGTTTAAAGAGGTTTAGGAAACGAACTTAAAATTGACTCATCTAGAAAATATGACACTGGGAATATTGTTGATGATTTTGAATTTTTCATGTACAGTTGCATTTATCTTTCACATTTCTTTTGTTGCATAAAACGTTTATAGCTTGATTGAAAGCCCTTAGCTTGTTCTTTCCAACGATGTATAACCCTCGTTGATAAAGGCTTAGGGAAGGAACTTATAATTGACTCAATTAGGAAATATGTCATTGGGAATATTGTTGATGATTTTGTATTTTTCATGTACAGTTGCATTAAACTTTCACATTTCTTTTGCTGCATAAATCTTTTATAGCTTGGTTGAAAGCCCTTAGCTTGTTCTTTCCAACGATGTATAACTCTCCTTGATAGAGGCTTAGGAAAGGAACTTAAAATTGACTCACCAGGGAAATATGTCACTGGGAATATTGTTGATGATTTTGTATTTTTCATATACAGTTGCATTTAACTTTCACATTTCTTTTGCCGCGTAAACGACTTACAGCTTGGTTGAAAGCTCTTAGCTTGTTCTTTCGTACGACGTATAACTCTCATTACTAGAGGCTTAGGAAAGGAACTTAAAATTGACTCATTTAGGAAATATGTCATTGGCAATATTGTTGATGAATCTGTAATTTTCATATACAGTTGTATTTAACTTTCACATTTCTTTTGTTGCATAAATCTTTTATAGCTTGATTGAAAGCTCTTAGCTAGTTCTTTCCAGCGATGTATAACTCTTATTGATAGAGGCTTAGGAAAGGAACTTAAAATTGACTCATCTAGGAAATATGTTACTGGCAATATTGTTGATGATTTTGTATTTTTCATATACAGTTGCATTTAACCTTCACATTTATTTTGTTGCATAAATCATTTATAGCTTGGTCGAAAGCTCCTAGCTTGTTCTTTCTAACGATGTATAACTCTCATTGATAGAGGCTTAGGGAAGGAACTTATAATTGACACACTTAGGAAATATGTTACTGGCAATATTGTTGATGATTTTGTATTTTTCATATACAGTTGCATTTAACCTTCACATTTATTTTGTTGCATAAATCATTTATAGCTTGGTCGAAAGCTCCTAGCTTGTTCTTTCTAACGATGTATAACTCTCATTGATAGAGGCTTAGGGAAGGAACTTATAATTGACACACTTAGGAAATATGTCACTGGGAATATTGTTGATGATTCTGTATTTTTCATATACAGTTGCGTTTAACTTTCACATTTCTTTTGCTGGAAAAACTATTTATATTGTGATTGAAAGCCCTTACTTTGTTCTTTCCAACGATGTATAACTGTGGTTGATAGAAGCTTAGGAAAGGAACTTAAAATTGACGGATCTCGGAATTATGTCACGAGGAATATTGTTGATGACTCTGTATTTTTCATATACAGTTGTATTTAACTCTCACATTTTTTCCGCTGCATATACCGTGTATAGCTTAGTTGAAATCCCTTATTTTTTTCTCTCCAACGAAGATAACCCTCGCTGATAGAGGCTTGGAAAGGAACTTAAAATTGACTAATCTAGGAAATATGTCACTGGGAATATTGTTGATGATACTGTATTTTTCATATACAATTACATTTAACTTTCACATTTGTTTTGTTGCATAAACCGTTTATAGCTTAATTGAAAGCTCTTAGCTTGCTCTCTCCAACGATGTAAAACTCAGGTTTAAAGAGGTTTAGGAAACGAACTTAAAATTGACTCATCTAGAAAATATGACACTGGGAATATTGTTGATGATTTTGAATTTTTCATGTACAGTTGCATTTATCTTTCACATTTCTTTTGTTGCATAAAACGTTTATAGCTTGATTGAAAGCCCTTAGCTTGTTCTTTCCAACGATGTATAACCCTCGTTGATAAAGGCTTAGGGAAGGAACTTATAATTGACTCAATTAGGAAATATGTCATTGGGAATATTGTTGATGATTTTGTATTTTTCATGTACAGTTGCATTAAACTTTCACATTTCTTTTGCTGCATAAATCTTTTATAGCTTGGTTGAAAGCCCTTAGCTTGTTCTTTCCAACGATGTATAACTCTCCTTGATAGAGGCTTAGGAAAGGAACTTAAAATTGACTCACCAGGGAAATATGTCACTGGGAATATTGTTGATGATTTTGTATTTTTCATATACAGTTGCATTTAACTTTCACATTTCTTTTGCCGCGTAAACGACTTACAGCTTGGTTGAAAGCTCTTAGCTTGTTCTTTCGTACGACGTATAACTCTCATTACTAGAGGCTTAGGAAGGGAACTTAAAATTGACTCATTTAGGAAATATGTCACTGGCAATATTGTTGATGAATCTGTAATTTTCATATACAGTTGTATTTAACTTTCACATTTCTTTTGTTGCATAAATCTTTTATAGCTTGATTGAAAGCTCTTAGCTAGTTCTTTCCAGCGATGTATAACTCTTATTGATAGAGGCTTAGGAAAGAAACTTAAAATTGACTCATCTAGGAAATATGTTACTGGCAATATTGTTGATGAGTTTGTATTTTTCATATACAGTTGCATTTAACCTTCACATTTATTTTGTTGCATAAATCATTTATAGCTTGGTCGAAAGCTCCTAGCTTGTTCTTTCTAACGATGTATAACTCTCATTGATAGAGGCTTAGGGAAGGAACTTATAATTGACACACTTAGGAAATATGTTACTGGCAATATTGTTGATGATTTTGTATTTTTCATATACAGTTGCATTTAACTTTCACATTTCTTTTGTTGCATAAATCATTTATAGCTCGATTGAAAGCTCCTAGCTTGTTCTTTCCAACGATGTATAACCCTCATTGTTAGAGGCTTAGGGAAGGAACTTATAATTGACACACTTAGGAAATATGTCACTGGGAATATTGTTGATGATTCTGTATTTTTCATATACAGTTGCGTTTAACTTTCACATTTCTTTTGCTGGAAAAACTATTTATATTGTGATTGAAAGCCCTTACTTTGTTCTTTCCAACGATGTATAACTGTGGTTGATAGAAGCTTAGGAAAGGAACTTAAAATTGACGGATCTCGGAATTATGTCACGAGGAATATTGTTGATGACTCTGTATTTTTCATATACAGTTGTATTTAACTCTCACATTTTTTCCGCTGCATATACCGTGTATAGCTTAGTTGACATCCCTTATTTTTTTCTTTCCAACGAAGATAACCCTCGCTGATAGAGGCTTGGAAAGGAACTTAAAATTGACTAATCTAGGAAATATATCACTGGGAATATTGTTGATGATACTGTATTTTTCATATACAATTACATTTAACTTTCACATTTGTTTTGTTGCATAAACCGTTTATAGCTTAATTGAAAGCTCTTAGCTTGCTCTCTCCAAAGATGTAAAACTCAGGTTTAAAGAGGTTTAGGAAACGAACTTAAAATTGACTCATCTAGGAAATATGACACTGGGAATATTGTTGATGATTTTGAATTTTTCATGTACAGTTGCATTTATCTTTCACATTTCTTTTGTTGCATAAAACGTTTATAGCTTGATTGAAAGCCCTTAGCTTGTTCTTTCCAACGATGTATAAATCTCCTTGATAGAGGCTTAGGAAAGGAACTTAAAATTGACTCACCAGGGAAATATGTCACTGGGAATATTGTTGATGATTTTGTATTTTTCATATACAGTTGCATTTAACTTTCACATTTCTTTTGCCGCGTAAACGACTTACAGCTTGGTTGAAAGCTCTTAGCTTGTTCTTTCGTACGACGTATAACTCTCATTACTAGAGGCTTAGGAAAAGAACTTAAAATTGACTCATTTAGGAAATATGTCACTGGCAATATTGTTGATGAATCTGTAATTTTCATATACAGTTGTATTTAACTTTCACATTTCTTTTGTTGCATAAATCTTTTATAGCTTGATTGAAAGCTCTTAACTAGTTCTTTCCAGCGATGTATAACTCTTATTGATAGCGGCTTAGGAAAGGAACTTAAAATTGACTCATCTAGGAAATATGTTACTGGCAATATTGTTGATGATTTTGTATTTTTCATATACAGTTGCATTTAACCTTCACATTTATTTTGTTGCATAAATCATTTATAGCTTGGTCGAAAGCTCCTAGCTTGTTCTTTCTAACGATGTATAACTCTCATTGATAGAGGCTTAGGGCAGGAACTTATAATTGACACACTTAGGAAATATGTTACTGGCAATATTGTTGATGATTTTGTATTTTTCATATACAGTTGCATTTAACCTTCACATTTATTTTGTTGCATAAATCATTTATAGCTTGGTCGAAAGCTCCTAGCTTGTTCATTCTAACGATGTATAACTCTCATTGATAGAGGCTTAGGGAAGGAACTTATAATTGACACACTTAGGAAATATGTCACTGGGAATATTGTTGATGATTCTGTATTTTTCATATACAGTTGCGTTTAACTTTCACATTTCTTTTGCTGGAAAAACTATTTATATTGTGATTGAAAGCCCTTACTTTGTTCTTTCCAACGATGTATAACTGTGGTTGTTAGAAGCTTAGGAAAGGAACTTAAAATTGACGGATCTCGGAATTATGTCACGAGGAATATTGTTGATGACTCTGTATTTTTCATATACAGTTGTATTTAACTCTCACATTTTTTCCGCTGCATATACCGTGTATAGCTTAGTTGAAATCCCTTATTTTTTTTCTTTCCAACGAAGATAACCCTCGCTGATAGAGGCTTGGAAAGGAACTTAAAATTGACTAATCTAGGAAATATGTCACTGGGAATATTGTTGATGATACTGTATTTTTCATATACAATTACATTTAACTTTCACATTTGTTTTGTTGCATAAACCGTTTATAGCTTAATTGAAAGCTCTTAGCTTGCTCTCTCCAACGATGTAAAACTCAGGTTTAAAGAGGTTTAGGAAACGAACTTAAAATTGACTCATCTAGGAAATATGACACTGGGAATATTGTTGATGATTTTGAATTTTTCATGTACAGTTGCATTTATCTTTCACATTTCTTTTGTTGCATAAAACGTTTATAGCTTGATTGAAAGCCCTTAGCTTGTTCTTTCCAACGATATATAACCCTCGTTAATAAAGGCTTAGGGAAGGAACTTATAATTGACACACTTAGGAAATATGTCACTGGGAATATTGTTGATGATTCTGTATTTTTCATATACAGTTGCGTTTAACTTTCATATTTCTTTTGCTGGAAAAACTATTTATATTGTGATTGAAAGCCCTTACTTTGTTCTTTCCAACGATGTATAACTGTGGTTGATAGAAGCTTAGGAAAGGAACTTAAAATTGACGGATCTCGGAATTATGTCACGAGGAATATTGTTGATGACTCTGTATTTTTCATATACAGTTGTATTTAACTCTCACATTTTTTCCGCTGCATATACCGTGTATAGCTTAGTTGAAATCCCTTATTTTGTTCTTTCCAACGAAGATAACCCTCGCTGATAGAGGCTTAGGAAAGGAACTTAAAATTGACTAATCTAGGAAATATGTCACTGGGAATATTGTTGATGATACTGTATTTTTCATATACAATTACAGTTAACATTCACATTTATTTTGCTTGGTTTTTGTTATCTTGGTTGAAAGCTCCTAGCTTGTTCTTTCCAACGATGTATAACTCTCCTTGATAGAGCCTTAGGAAAGGAACTTAAAATTGACTCACCTGGGAAATATGTCACTGGGAATATTGTTGATGAAAATGTATTTTTCATATACAGTTGCATTTAGCTTTCACATTTCTTTTGCTGCATAAACGACTTACAGCTTGGTTGAAAGCTCTTAGCTTGTTCTTTCGTACGACGTATAACTCTCATTGCTAGAGGCTTAGGAAAGGAACTTAAAATTGACTCATCTAGGAAATATGTCACTGGCAATATTGTTGATGAATCTGTAATTTTCATATACAGTTGCATTTAACTTTCACATTTCTTTTGTTGCATAAATCATTTATAGCTTGATTGAAAGCTCTTAGCTTGTTCTTTCGTACGACGTATAACTCTCATTGCTAGAGGCTTAGGAAAGGAACTTAAAATTGACTCATCTAGGAAATATGTCACTGGCAATATTGTTGATGAATCTGTAATTTTCATATACAGTTGCATTTAACATTCACATTTCTTTTGTTGCATAAATCATTTATAGCTTGGTTGAAAGCTCCTAGCTTGTTCTTTCCAACGATGTATAACAATCCTTGATAGAAGCTTAGGAAAGGAACTTAAAATTGACTCACCTGGGAAATATGTCACTGGGAATATTGTTGATGAAAATGTATTTTTCATATACAGTTGCATTTAACTTTCACATTTCTTTTGCTGCAAAAACTATTTATAGTGTGATTGAAAGCCCTTATTTTGTTCTTTCCAACGATGTATAACTGTGGTTGATAGAAGCTTAGGAAAGGAACTTAAAATTGACGGATCTCGGAATTATGTCACGAGGAATATTGTTGATGACTCTGTATTTTTCATATACAGTTGTATTTAACTCTCACATTTTTTCCGCTGCATATACCGTGTATAGCTTAGTTGAAATCCCTTATTTTGTTCTTTCCAACGAAGATAACCCTCGCTGATAGAGGCTTAGGAAAGAAACTTAAAATTGACTAATCTAGGAAATATGTCACTGGGAATATTGTTGATGATTTAGTATTTTTCATATACAGTTGCACCTAACTTTCACATTTCTATTCTTGCATAAACCATTTGTAGCTTGATTGAAAGCTCTTAGACTCTTCTTTCGAACGATGTATAACCTTCTTTGATAGAGGCTTAGGGAAGGAAGTTATAATTGACTGACTTAGGAAATATGTCACTGGGAACATTGTTGATGATTTTGTATTCTTCATGTACAGTTGCATTTATCTTTCACATTTCTTTTGTTGCATAAACCGTTTATAGCTTGGTTGAAAGCCCTTAGCTTGTTCTTTCCAACGATGTATAACTCTCCTTAATAGAGGCTTAGGAAAGGAAGTTAAAATTGACTCACCTGGGAAATATGTCACTGGGAATATTGTTGATAATTTTGTATTTTTCATATACAGTTGCATTTAACTTTCACATTTCTTTTGCCGCATAAACGACTTGCAGCTTGGTTGAAAGCTCTGAGCTTGTTCTTTCGTACGACGTATAACTCTCATTGCTAGAAGCTTAGGAAAGGAACTTAAAATTGACTCATTTAGGAAATATGTCACTGGCAATATTGTTGATGAATCTGTAATTTTCATATACAGTTGTATTTAACTTTCACATTTCTTTTGTTGCATAAATCTTTTATAGCTTGATTGAAAGCTCTTAGCTAGTTCTTTCCAGCGATGTATAACTCTTATTGATAGAGGCTTAGGAAAGGAACTTAAAATTGACTCATTTAGGAAATATGTCACTGGCAATATTGTTGATGAATCTGTAATTTTCATATACAGTTGTATTTAACTTTCACATTTGTTTTGTTGCATAAACCGTTTATAGCTTAATTGAAAGCTCTTAGCTTGCTCTCTCCAACGATGTAAAACTCAGGTTTAAAGAGGTTTAGGAAACGAACTTAAAATTGACTCATCTAGGAAATATGACACTGGGAATATTGTTGATGATTTTGAATTTTTCATGTACAGTTGCATTTATCTTTCACATTTCTTTTGTTGCATAAAACGTTTATAGCTTGATTGAAAGCCCTTAGCTTGTTCTTTCCAACGATGTATAACCCTCGTTGATAAAGGCTTAGGGAAGGAACTTATAATTGACTCACTTAGGAAATATGTCATTGGGAATATTGTTGATGATTTTGTATTTTTCATGTACAGTTGCATTTAACTTTCACATTTCTTTTGCTGCATAAATCTTTTATAGCTTGGTTGAAAGCCCTTAGCTTGTTCTTTCCAACGATGTATAACTCTCCTTGATAGAGGCTTAGGAAAGGAACTTAAAATTGACTCACCAGGGAAATATGTCACTGGGAATATTGTTGATGATTTTGTATTTTTCATATACAGTTGGATTTAACTTTCACATTTCTTTTGCCGCGTAAACGAATTACAGCTTGGTTGAAAGCTCTTAGCTTGTTCTTTCGTACGACGTATAACTCTCATTACTAGAGGCTTAGGAAAGGAACTTAAACTTGACTCATTTAGGAAATATGTCACTGGCAATATTGTTGATGAATCTGTAATTTTCATATACAGTTGTATTTAACTTTCACATTTCTTTTGTTGCATAAATCTTTTATAGCTTGATTGAAAGCTCTTAGCTAGTTCTTTCCAGCGATGTATAACTCTTATTGATAGAGGCTTAGGAAAGGAACTTAAAATTGACTCATTTAGGAAATATGTCACTGGCAATATTGTTGATGAATCTGTAATTTTCATATACAGTTGTATTTAACTTTCACATTTGTTTTGTTGCATAAACCGTTTATAGCTTAATTGAAAGCTCTTAGCTTGCTCTCTCCAACGATGTATAACCCTCGTTGATAAAGGCTTAGGGAAGGAACTTGTAATTGACTCACTTAGGAAATATGTCATTGGGAATATTGTTGATGATTTTGTATTTTTCATGTACAGTTGCATTTAACTTTCACATTTCTTTTGTTGCATAAATCATATATAGCTCGATTGAAAGCTCCTAGCTTGTTCTTTCCAACGATGTATAACCCTCATTGTTAGAGGTTTAGGGAAGGAACTTATAATTGACACACTTAGGAAATATGTCACTGGGAATATTGTTGATGATTCTGTATTTTTCATATACAGTTGCATTTAACTTTCACATTTCTTTTGCTGGAAAAACTATTTATGTTGTGATTGAAAGCCCTTACTTTGTTCTTTCCAACGATGTATAACTGTGGTTGATAGAAGCTTAGGAAAGGAACTTAAAATTGACGGATCTCGGAATTATGTCACGAGGAATATTGTTGATGACTCTGTATTTTTCATATACAGTTGTATTTAACTCTCACATTTTTTCCGCTGCATATACCGTGTATAGCTTAGTTGACATCCCTTATTTTTTTCTTTCCAACGAAGATAACCCTCGCTGATAGAGGCTTGGAAAGGAACTTAAAATTGACTAATCTAGGAAATATGTCACTGGGAATATTGTTGATGATACTGTATTTTTCATATACAATTACATTTAACTTTCACATTTGTTTTGTTGCATAAACCGTTTATAGCTTAATTGAAAGCTCTTAGCTTGCTCTCTCCAAAGATGTAAAACTCAGGTTTAAAGAGGTTTAGGAAACGAACTTAAAATTGACTCATCTAGGAAATATGACACTGGGAATATTGTTGATGATTTTGAATTTTTCATGTACAGTTGCATTTATCTTTCACATTTCTTTTGTTGCATAAAACGTTTATAGCTTGATTGAAAGCCCTTAGCTTGTTCTTTCCAACGATGTATAAATCTCCTTGATAGAGGCTTAGGAAAGGAACTTAAAATTGACTCACCAGGGAAATATGTCACTGAGAATATTGTTGATGATTTTGTATTTTTCATATACAGTTGCATTTAACTTTCACATTTCTTTTGCCGCGTAAACGACTTACAGCTTGGTTGAAAGCTCTTAGCTTGTTCTTTCGTACGACGTATAACTCTCATTGCTAGAGGCTTAGGAAAGGAACTTAAAATTGACTCATCTAGGAAATATGTCACTGGCAATATTGTTGATGAATCTGTAATTTTCATATACAGTTGCATTTAACTTTCACATTTCTTTTGTTGCATAAATCATTTATAGCTTGATTGAAAGCTCTTAGCTTGTTCTTTCGTACGACGTATAACTCTCATTGCTAGAGGCTTAGGTAAGGAACTTAAAATTGACTCACCTGGGAAATATGTCACTGGGAATATTGTTGATGAAAATGTATTTTTCATATACAGTTGCATTTAACTTTCACATTTCTTTTGTTGCATAAATCATTTATAGCTTGGTTGAAAGCTCTTAGCTTGTTCTTTCCAACGACGTATAACTCTCAGTGATAGAAGCTGAGGAAAGGAACTTAAAATTGACTCTTCCAGGAAATATGTCACTGGCAATATTGTTGATGATTTTTTATTTTTCATATACAGTTGCATTTAACTTTCACATTTCTTTTACTGCATAAATCAGTTATAGCTTGATTGAAAGCTCCTAGCTTTTTCTTTCCAACGGTGTATAACTCTCATTGATAGAGGCTTAGGAAAGGAACTTAAAATTGACTCATCTAGGAAATATGTTACTGGCAATATTGTTAATGAATCTGTAATTTTCATATACAGTTGCATTTAACTTTCACATTTGTTTTGTTGCATAAACCGTTTATAGCTAAATTGAAAGCTCTTAGCTTGCTCTCTCCAATGATGTAAAACTCAGGTTTAAAGAGGTTTAGGAAACGAACTTAAAATTGACTCATCTAGGAAATATGACACTGGGAATATTGTTGATGATTTTGAATTTTTCATGTACAGTTGCATTTATCTTTCACATTTCTTTTGTTGCATAAAACGTTTATAGCTTGATTGAAAGCCCTTAGCTTGTTCTTTCCAACGATATATAACCCTCGTTAATAAAGGCTTAGGGAAGGAACTTATAATTGACACACTTAGGAAATATGTCACTGGGAATATTGTTGATGATTCTGTATTTTTCATATACAGTTGCGTTTAACTTTCATATTTCTTTTGCTGGAAAAACTATTTATATTGTGATTGAAAGCCCTTACTTTGTTCTTTCCAACGATGTATAACTGTGGTTGATAGAAGCTTAGGAAAGGAACTTAAAATTGACGGATCTCGGAATTATGTCACGAGGAATATTGTTGATGACTCTGTATTTTTCATATACAGTTGTATTTAACTCTCACATTTTTTCCGCTGCATATACCGTGTATAGCTTAGTTGAAATCCCTTATTTTGTTCTTTCCAACGAAGATAACCCTCGCTGATAGAGGCTTAGGAAAGGAACTTAAAATTGACTAATCTAGGAAATATGTCACTGGGAATATTGTTGATGATACTGTATTTTTCATATACAATTACAGTTAACATTCACATTTATTTTGCTTGGTTTTTGTTAGCTTGGTTGAAAGCTCCTAGCTTGTTCTTTCCAACGATGTATAACTCTCCTTGATAGAGCCTTAGGAAAGGAACTTAAAATTGACTCACCTGGGAAATATGTCACTGGGAATATTGTTGATGAAAATGTATTTTTCATATACAGTTGCATTTAGCTTTCACATTTCTTTTGCTGCATAAACGACTTACAGCTTGGTTGAAAGCTCTTAGCTTGTTCTTTCGTACGACGTATAACTCTCATTGCTAGAGGCTTAGGAAAGGAACTTAAAATTGACTCATCTAGGAAATATGTCACTGGCAATATTGTTGATGAATCTGTAATTTTCATATACAGTTGCATTTAACTTTCACATTTCTTTTGTTGCATAAATCATTTATAGCTTGATTGAAAGCTCTTAGCTTGTTCTTTCGTACGACGTATAACTCTCATTGCTAGAGGCTTAGGAAAGGAACTTAAAATTGACTCATCTAGGAAATATGTCACTGGCAATATTGTTGATGAATCTGTAATTTTCATATACAGTTGCATTTAACATTCACATTTCTTTTGTTGCATAAATCATTTATAGCTTGGTTGAAAGCTCCTAGCTTGTTCTTTCCAACGATGTATAACTCTCCTTAATAGAGGCTTAGGAAAGGAAGTTAAAATTGACTCACCTGGGAAATATGTCACTGGGAATATTGTTGATGATTTTGTATTTTTCATATACAGTTGCATTTAACTTTCACATTTCTTTTGCTGCAAAAACTATTTATATTGTGATTGAAAGCCCTTACTTTGTTCTTTCCAACGATGTATAACTGTGGTTGTTAGAAGCTTAGGAAAGGAACTTAAAATTGACGGATCTCGGAATTATGTCACGAGGAATATTGTTGATGACTCTGTATTTTTCATATACAGTTGTATTTAACTCTCACATTTTTTCCGCTGCATATACCGTGTATAGCTTAGTTGAAATCCCTTATTTTGGTCTTTCCAGCGAAGATAACCCTCGCTGATAGAGGCTTAGGAAAGAAACTTAAAATTGACTAATCTAGGAAATATGTCACTGGGAATATTGTTGATGATTTAGTATTTTTCATATACAGTTGCACCTAACTTTCACATTTCTATTCTTGCATAAACCATTTGTAGCTTGATTGAAAGCTCTTAGACTCTTCTTTCGAACGATGTATAACTTTCTTTGATAGAGGCTTAGGGAAGGAAGTTATAATTGACTGACTTAGGAAATATGTCACTGGGAACATTGTTGATGATTTTGTATTCTTCATGTACAGTTGCATTTATCTTTCACATTTCTTTTGTTGCATAAACCGTTTATAGCTTGGTTGAAAGCCCTTAGCTTGTTCTTTCCAACGATGTATAACTCTCCTTAATAGAGGCTTAGGAAAGGAAGTTAAAATTGACTCACCTGGGAAATATGTCACTGGGAATATTGTTGATGATTTTGTATTTTTCATATACAGTTGCATTTAACTTTCACATTTCTTTTGCCGCATAAACGACTTGCAGCTTGGTTGAAAGCTCTGAGCTTGTTCTTTCGTACGACGTATAACTCTCATTGCTAGAAGCTTAGGAAAGGAACTTAAAATTGACTCATTTAGGAAATATGTCACTGGCAATATTGTTGATGAATCTGTAATTTTCATATACAGTTGTATTTAACTTTCAAATTTCTTTTGTTGCATAAATCTTTTATAGCTTGATTGAAAGCTCTTAGCTAGTTCTTTCCAGCGATGTATAACTCTTATTGATAGAGGCTTAGGAAAGGAACTTAAAATTGACTCATTTAGGAAATATGTCACTGGCAATATTGTTGATGAATCTGTAATTTTCATATACAGTTGTATTTAACTTTCACATTTGTTTTGTTGCATAAACCGTTTATAGCTTAATTGAAAGCTCTTAGCTTGCTCTCTCCAACGATGTAAAACTCAGGTTTAAAGAGGTTTAGGAAACGAACTTAAAATTGACTCATCTAGGAAATATGACACTGGGAATATTGTTGATGATTTTGAATTTTTCATGTACAGTTGCATTTATCTTTCACATTTCTTTTGTTGCATAAAACGTTTATAGCTTGATTGAAAGCCCTTAGCTTGTTCTTTCCAACGATGTATAACCCTCGTTGATAAAGGCTTAGGGAAGGAACTTATAATTGACTCACTTAGGAAATATGTCATTGGGAATATTGTTGATGATTTTGTATTTTTCATGTACAGTTGCATTTAACTTTCACATTTCTTTTGCTGCATAAATCTTTTATAGCTTGATTGAAAGCCCTTAGCTTGTTCTTTCCAACGATGTATAACTCTCCTTGATAGAGGCTTAGGAAAGGAACTTAAAATTGACTCACCAGGGAAATATGTCACTGGGAATATTGTTGATGATTTTGTATTTTTCATATACAGTTGCATTTAACTTTCACATTTCTTTTGCCGCGTAAACGACTTACAGCTTGGTTGAAAGCTCTTAGCTTGTTCTTTCGTACGACGTATAACTCTCATTACTAGAGGCTTAGGAAAGGAACTTAAACTTGACTCATTTAGGAAATATGTCACTGGCAATATTGTTGATGAATCTGTAATTTTCATATACAGTTGTATTTAACTTTCACATTTCTTTTGTTGCATAAATCTTTTATAGCTTGATTGAAAGCTCTTAGCTAGTTCTTTCCAGCGATGTATAACTCTTATTGATAGAGGCTTAGGAAAGGAACTTAAAATTGACTCATCTAGGAAATATGTTACTGGCAATATTGTTGATGATTTTGTATTTTTCATATACAGTTGCATTTAACCTTCACATTTATTTTGTTGCATAAATCATTTATAGCTTGGTCGAAAGCTCCTAGCTTGTTCTTTCTAACGATGTATAACTCTCATTGATAGAGGCTTAGGGAAGGAACTTATAATTGACACACTTAGGAAATATGTCACTGGCAATATTGTTGATGATTTTGTGTTTTTCATATACAGTTGCATTTAACTTTCACATTTCTTTTGTTGCATAAATCATATATAGCTCGATTGAAAGCTCCTAGCTTGTTCTTTCCAACGATGTATAACCCTCATTGTTAGAGGCTTAGGGAAGGAACTTATAATTGACACACTTAGGAAATATGTCACTGGGAATATTGTTGATGATTCTGTATTTTTCATATACAGTTGCATTTAACTTTCACATTTCTTTTGCTGGAAAAACTATTTATGTTTTGATTGAAAGCCCTTACTTTGTTCTTTCCAACGATGTATAACTGTGGTTGATAGAAGCTTAGGAAAGGAACTTAAAATTGACGGATCTCGGAATTATGTCACGAGGAATATTGTTGATGACTCTGTATTTTTCATATACAGTTGTATTTAACTCTCACATTTTTTCCGCTGCATATACCGTGTATAGCTTAGTTGACATCCCTTATTTTTTTCTTTCCAACGAAGATAACCCTCGCTGATAGAGGCTTGGAAAGGAACTTAAAATTGACTAATCTAGGAAATATGTCACTGGGAATATTGTTGATGATACTGTATTTTTCATATACAATTACATTTAACTTTCACATTTGTTTTGTTGCATAAACCGTTTATAGCTTAATTGAAAGCTCTTAGCTTGCTCTCTCCAAAGATGTAAAACTCAGGTTTAAAGAGGTTTAGGAAACGAACTTAAAATTGACTCATCTAGGAAATATGACACTGGGAATATTGTTGATGATTTTGAATTTTTCATGTACAGTTGCATTTATCTTTCACATTTCTTTTGTTGCATAAAACGTTTATAGCTTGATTGAAAGCCCTTAGCTTGTTCTTTCCAACGATGTACAAATCTCGTTGGTAGAGTTAGGAAATGACCTTAAAATAGACTCTTCTAGGAAATATGTCACTGGGAATATTGTTGATGATTCTGTATTTTTCATATACAGTTGCATTTAACTTTCACATTTCTTTTGCCGCGTAAACGACTTACAGCTTGGTTGAAAGCTCTTAGCTTGTTCTTTCGTACGACGTATAACTCTCATTGCTAGAGGTTTAGGAAAGGAACTTAAAATTGGCTTATCTAGGAAATATTTCACTGGCAATATTGTTGATGAATCTGTAATTTTCATATACAGTTGCATTTAACTTTCACATTTCTTTTGTTGCATAAATCATTTATAGCTTGAATTAAAGCTCATAGCTTGTTCTTTCGTACGACGTATAACTCTCATTGCTAGAGGCTTAGGAAAGGAACTTAAAATTGACTTATCTAGGAAATATGTCACTGGCAATATTGTTGATGAATCTGTAATTTTCATATACAGTTGCATTTAACTTTCACATTTCTTTTGTTGCATCAATCTTTTATAGCTTGATTGAAAGCTCTTAGCTAGTTCTTTCCAGCGATGTATAACTCTTATTGATAGAGGCTTAGGAAAGGAACTTAAAATTGACTCATTTAGGAAATATGTCACTGGCAATATTGTTGATGAATCTGTAATTTTCATATACAGTTGTATTTAACTTTCACATTTGTTTTGTTGCATAAACCGTTTATAGCTTAATTGAAAGCTCTTAGCTTGCTCTCTCCAACGATGTAAAACTCAGGTTTAAAGAGGTTTAGGAAACGAACTTAAAATTGACTCATCTAGGAAATATGACACTGGGAATATTGTTGATGATTTTGAATTTTTCATGTACAGTTGCATTTATCTTTCACATTTCTTTTGTTGCATAAAACGTTTATAGCTTGATTGAAAGCCCTTAGCTTGTTCTTTCCAACGATGTATAACCCTCGTTGATAAAGGCTTAGGGAAGGAACTTATAATTGACTCACTTAGGAAATATGTCATTGGGAATATTGTTGATGATTTTGTATTTTTCATGTACAGTTGCATTTAACTTTCACATTTCTTTTGCTGCATAAATCTTTTATAGCTTGATTGAAAGCCCTTAGCTTGTTCTTTCCAACGATGTATAACTCTCATTGATAGAGGCTTAGGAAAGGAACTTAAAATTGACTCACCAGGGAAATATGTCACTGGGAATATTGTTGATGATTTTGTATTTTTCATATACAGTTGCATTTAACTTTCACATTTCTTTTGCCGCGTAAACGACTTACAGCTTGGTTGAAAGCTCTTAGCTTGTTCTTTCGTACGACGTATAACTCTCATTACTAGAGGCTTAGGAAAGGAACTTAAACTTGACTCATTTAGGAAATATGTCACTGGCAATATTGTTGATGAATCTGTAATTTTCATATACAGTTGTATTTAACTTTCACATTTCTTTTGTTGCATAAATCTTTTATAGCTTGATTGAAAGCTCTTAGCTAGTTCTTTCCAGCGATGTATAACTCTTATTGATAGAGGCTTAGGAAAGGAACTTAAAATTGACTCATCTAGGAAATATGTTACTGGCAATATTGTTGATGATTTTGTATTTTTCATATACAGTTGCATTTAACCTTCACATTTATTTTGTTGCATAAATCATTTATAGCTTGGTCGAAAGCTCCTAGCTTGTTCTTTCTAACGATGTATAACTCTCATTGATAGAGGCTTAGGGAAGGAACTTATAATTGACACACTTAGGAAATATGTCACTGGCAATATTGTTGATGATTTTGTGTTTTTCATATACAGTTGCATTTAACTTTCACATTTCTTTTGTTGCATAAATCATATATAGCTCGATTGAAAGCTCCTAGCTTGTTCTTTCCAACGATGTATAACCCTCATTGTTAGAGGCTTAGGGAAGGAACTTATAATTGACACACTTAGGAAATATGTCACTGGGAATATTGTTGATGATTCTGTATTTTTCATATACAGTTGCATTTAACTTTCACATTTCTTTTGCTGGAAAAACTATTTATGTTTTGATTGAAAGCCCTTACTTTGTTCTTTCCAACGATGTATAACTGTGGTTGATAGAAGCTTAGGAAAGGAACTTAAAATTGACGGATCTCGGAATTATGTCACGAGGAATATTGTTGATGACTCTGTATTTTTCATATACAGTTGTATTTAACTCTCACATTTTTTCCGCTGCATATACCGTGTATAGCTTAGTTGACATCCCTTATTTTTTTCTTTCCAACGAAGATAACCCTCGCTGATAGAGGCTTGGAAAGGAACTTAAAATTGACTAATCTAGGAAATATGTCACTGGGAATATTGTTGATGATACTGTATTTTTCATATACAATTACATTTAACTTTCACATTTGTTTTGTTGCATAAACCGTTTATAGCTTAATTGAAAGCTCTTAGCTTGCTCTCTCCAAAGATGTAAAACTCAGGTTTAAAGAGGTTTAGGAAACGAACTTAAAATTGACTCATCTAGGAAATATGACACTGGGAATATTGTTGATGATTTTGAATTTTTCATGTACAGTTGCATTTATCTTTCACATTTCTTTTGTTGCATAAAACGTTTATAGCTTGATTGAAAGCCCTTAGCTTGTTCTTTCCAACGATGTATAAATCTCCTTGATAGAGGCTTAGGAAAGGAACTTAAAATTGACTCACCAGGGAAATATGTCACTGGGAATATTGTTGATGATTTTGTATTTTTCATATACAGTTGCATTTAACTTTCACATTTCTTTTGCCGCGTAAACGACTTACAGCTTGGTTGAAAGCTCTTAGCTTGTTCTTTCGTACGACGTATAACTCTCATTGCTAGAGGTTTAGGAAAGGAACTTAAAATTGACTTATCTAGGAAATATGTCACTGGCAATATTGTTGATGAATCTGTAATTTTCATATACAGTTGCATTTAACTTTCACATTTCTTTTGTTGCATAAATCATTTATAGCTTGATTGAAAGCTCTTAGCTTGTTCTTTCGTACGACGTATAACTCTCATTGCTAGAGGCTTAGGAAAGGAACTTAAAATTGACTTATCTAGGAAATATGTCACTGGCAATATTGTTGATGAATCTGTAATTTTCATATACAGTTGCATTTAACTTTCACATTTCTTTTGTTGCATCAATCTTTTATAGCTTGATTGAAAGCTCTTAGCTAGTTCTTTCCAGCGATGTATAACTCTTATTGATAGAGGCTTAGGAAAGGAACTTAAAATTGACTCATTTAGGAAATATGTCACTGGCAATATTGTTGATGAATCTGTAATTTTCATATACAGTTGTATTTAACTTTCACATTTGTTTTGTTGCATAAACCGTTTATAGCTTAATTGAAAGCTCTTAGCTTGCTCTCTCCAACGATGTAAAACTCAGGTTTAAAGAGGTTTAGGAAACGAACTTAAAATTGACTCATCTAGGAAATATGACACTGGGAATATTGTTGATGATTTTGAATTTTTCATGTACAGTTGCATTTATCTTTCACATTTCTTTTGTTGCATAAAACGTTTATAGCTTGATTGAAAGCCCTTAGCTTGTTCTTTCCAACGATGTATAACCCTCGTTGATAAAGGCTTAGGGAAGGAACTTATAATTGACTCACTTAGGAAATATGTCATTGGGAATATTGTTGATGATTTTGTATTTTTCATGTACAGTTGCATTTAACTTTCACATTTCTTTTGCTGCATAAATCTTTTATAGCTTGATTGAAAGCCCTTAGCTTGTTCTTTCCAACGATGTATAACTCTCCTTGATAGAGGCTTAGGAAAGGAACTTAAAATTGACTCACCAGGGAAATATGTCACTGGGAATATTGTTGATGATTTTGTATTTTTCATATACAGTTGCATTTAACTTTCACATTTCTTTTGCCGCGTAAACGACTTACAGCTTGGTTGAAAGCTCTTAGCTTGTTCTTTCGTACGACGTATAACTCTCATTACTAGAGGCTTAGGAAAGGAACTTAAACTTGACTCATTTAGGAAATATGTCACTGGCAATATTGTTGATGAATCTGTAATTTTCATATACAGTTGTATTTAACTTTCACATTTCTTTTGTTGCATAAATCATTTATAGCTTGATTGAAAGCTCTTAGCTTGTTCTTTCCAACGATGTATAACTCTTATTGATAGAGGCTTAGGAAAGGAACTTAAAATTGACTCATCTAGGAAATATGTTACTGGCAATATTGTTGATGATTTTGTATTTTTCATATACAGTTGCATTTAACCTTCACATTTATTTTGTTGCATAAATCATTTATAGCTTGGTCGAAAGCTCCTAGCTTGTTCTTTCTAACGATGTATAACTCTCATTGATAGAGGCTTAGGAAAGGAACTTATAATTGACACACTTAGGAAATATGTCACTGGCAATATTGTTGATGATTTTGTGTTTTTCATATACAGTTGCATTTAACTTTCACATTTCTTTTGTTGCATAAATCATATATAGCTCGATTGAAAGCTCCTAGCTTGTTCTTTCCAACGATGTATAACCCTCATTGTTAGAGGCTTAGGGAAGGAACTTATAATTGACACACTTAGGAAATATGTCACTGGGAATATTGTTGATGATTCTGTATTTTTCATATACAGTTGCATTTAACTTTCACATTTCTTTTGCTGGAAAAACTATTTATGTTTTGATTGAAAGCCCTTACTTTGTTCTTTCCAACGATGTATAACTGTGGTTGATAGAAGCTTAGGAAAGGAACTTAAAATTGACGGATCTCGGAATTATGTCACGAGGAATATTGTTGATGACTCTGTATTTTTCATATACAGTTGTATTTAACTCTCACATTTTTTCCGCTGCATATACCGTGTATAGCTTAGTTGACATCCCTTATTTTTTTCTTTCCAACGAAGATAACCCTCGCTGATAGAGGCTTGGAAAGGAACTTAAAATTGACTAATCTAGGAAATATGTCACTGGGAATATTGTTGATGATACTGTATTTTTCATATACAATTACATTTAACTTTCACATTTGTTTTGTTGCATAAACCGTTTATAGCTTAATTGAAAGCTCTTAGCTTGCTCTATCCAAAGATGTAAAACTCAGGTTTAAAGAGGTTTAGGAAACGAACTTAAAATTGACTCATCTAGGAAATATGACACTGGGAATATTGTTGATGATTTTGAATTTTTCATGTACAGTTGCATTTATCTTTCACATTTCTTTTGTTGCATAAAACGTTTATAGCTTGATTGAAAGCCCTTAGCTTGTTCTTTCCAACGATGTATAAATCTCCTTGATAGAGGCTTAGGAAAGGAACTTAAAATTGACTCACCAGGGAAATATGTCACTGGGAATATTGTTGATGATTTTGTATTTTTCATATACAGTTGCATTTAACTTTCACATTTCTTTTGCCGCGTAAACGACTTACAGCTTGGTTGAAAGCTCTTAGCTTGTTCTTTCGTACGACGTATAACTCTCATTGCTAGAGGCTTAGGAAAGGAACTTAAAATTGACTTATCTAGGAAATATGTCACTGGCAATATTGTTGATGAATCTGTAATTTTCATATACAGTTGCATTTAACTTTCACATTTCTTTTGTTGCATAAATCATTTACAGCTTGGTTGAAAGCTCTTAGCTTGTTCTTTCGTACGACGTATAACTCTCATTGCTAGAGGTTTAGGAAAGGAACTTAAAATTGACTCACCTGGGAAATATGTCACTGGGAATATTGTTGATGAAAATGTATTTTTCATATACAGTTGCATTTAACTTTCACATTTCTTTTGTTGCATAAATCATTTATAGCTTGGTTGAAAGCTCTTAGCTTGTTCTTTCCAACGACGTATAACTCTCAGTGATAGAAGCTGAGGAAAGGAACTTAAAATTGACTCTTCCAGGAAATATGTCACTGGCAATATTGTTGATGATTTTTTATTTTTCATATACAGTTGCATTTAACTTTCACATTTCTTTTACTGCATAAATCAGTTATAGCTTGATTGAAAGCTCCTAGCTTTTTCTTTCCAACGGTGTATAACTCTCATTGATAGAGGCTTAGGAAAGGAACTTAAAATTGACTCATCTAGGAAATATGTTACTGGCAATATTGTTGATGAATCTGTAATTTTCATATACAGTTGCATTTAACTTTCACATTTCTTTTGTTGCATAAATCATTAATAGCTTGGTTGAAAGCTCCTAGCTTGTTCTTTCCAACGATGTATAACAATCCTTGATAGAGGCTTAGGAAAGGAACTTAAAATTGACTCACCTGGGAAATATGTCACTGGGAATATTGTTGATGATTTTTTATTTTTCATATACAGTTGCATTTAACTTTCACATTTATTCTACTGCATAAATCAGTTATAGCTTGATTGAAAGCTCCTAGCTTTTTCTTTCCAACGGTGTATAACCCTCATTGTTAGAGGCTTAGGGAAGGAACTTATAATTGACAAACTTGGGAAATATGTCACTGGGAATATTGTTGATGATTTAGTATTTTTCATATACAGTTGCACATAACTTTCACATTTCTATTGTTGCATAAACCTTTTATAGCTTCTGTGAAAGCTCTTAGACTCTTCTTTCGAACGATGTATAACTTCGGTTGATAGAGGCTTAGGGAAGGAAGTTATAATTGACTGACCTAGTAAATATGTCACTGGGAATATTGTTGATGATTTTGTATTCTTCATGTACAGTTGCATTTATCTTTCACATTTCTTTTGTTGCATAAAACGTTTATAGCTTGATTGAAAGGCCTTAGCTTATTCTTTCCAACGATGTATAACTCTCCTTGATAGAGACTTAGGAACGGAACTTAAAATTAACTCACCTGGGAAATATGTCACTGGGAATATTGTTGATGATTTTGTATTTTTCATATACAGTAGCATTTAACTTTCACATTTCTTTTGCTGGAAAAACTATTTATATTGTGATTGAAAGCCCTTACTTTGTTCTTTCCAACGATGTATAACTGTGGTTGATAGAAGCTTAGGAAAGGAACTTATAATTGACTCACTTAGGAAATATGTCATTGGGAATATTGTTGATGATTTTGTATTTTTCATATACAGTTGCATTTATCTTTCACATTTCTTTTGTTGCATAAAACGTTTATAGCTTGATTGAAAACCCTTAGCTTGTTCTTTCCAACCATGTATAGCCCTCGTTGATAAAGGCTTAGGGAAGGAACTTATAATTGACTCACTTAGGAAATATGTCATTGGGAATATTGTTGATGATTTTGTATTTTTCATGTACAGTTGCATTTAACTTTCACATTTCTTTTGATGCATAAATCATTTATAGCTTGGTTGAAAGCTCCTAGCTTGTTCTTTCCAACGATGTATAACTCTCCTTAATACAGACTTAGGAAAGGAACTTAAAATTGACTCACCTGGGAAATATGTCACTGGGAATATTGTTGATGAAAATGTATTTTTCATATACAGTTGCATTTAACTTTCACATTTCATTTGCTGCATAAACGACTTACAGCTTGGTTGAAAGCTCTTAGCTTGTTCTTTCGTACGACGTATAACTCTCATTGCTAGAGGCTTAGGAAAGGAACTTAAAATTGACTCATTTAGGAAATATGTCACTGGCAATATTGTTGATGAATCTGTATTTTTCATATACAGTTGCATTTAACTTTCACATTTCTTTTGCCGCATAAACGACTTACAGCTTGGTTGAAAGCTCTTCGCTTGTTCTTTCGTACGACGTATAACTCTCATTGCTAGAGGCTTAGGAAAGGAACTTAAAATTGACTCATCTAGGAAATATGTCACTGGCAATATTGTTGATGAATCTGTAATTTTCATATACAGTTGCATTTAACTTTCACATTTCATTTGCTGCATAAACGACTTACAGCTTGGTTGAAAGCTCTTAGCTTTTTCTTTCGTACGACGTATAACTCTCACTGCTAGAGGCTTAGGAAAGGAACTTAAAATTGACTCATCTAGGATATATGTCACTGGCAATATTGTTGATGAATCTGTAATTTTCATATACAGTTGCATTTAACTTTCACATTTCTTTTGCTGCATAAATCATTTATAGCTTGATTGAAAGCTCTTAGCTTGTTCTTTCGAACGACGTATAACTCTCAGTGATAGAAGCTTAGGAAAGGAACTTAAAATTGACTCTTCCAGGAAATATGTCACTGGCAATATTGTTGATGATTTTTTATTTTTCATTTACAGTTGCATTTAACTTTCACATTTCTTTTACTGCATAAATCAGTTATAGCTTGATTGAAAGCTCCTAGCTTTTTCTTTCCAACGGTGTATAACTCTCATTGATAGAGGCTTAGGAAAGGAATTTAAAATTGACTCATCTAGGAAATATGTTACTGGCAATATTGTTGAGGATTTTGTATTTTTCATATACAGTTGCATTTAACTTTCGCATTTCTTTTGTTGCATAAATCATTTATAGCTTGGTTGGAAGCCCCTAGCTCGTTCTTTCTAAAGATGTATAACTCTAATTGATAGAGGCTTAGGGAAGGAACTTATAATTGACACACTTAGGAAATATGTCACTGGCAATATTGTTGATGATTTTGTGTTTTTCATATACAGTTGCATTTAACTTTCACATTTCTTTTGTTGCATAAATCATTTATAGCTTGATTGAAAGCTCCTAGCTTTTTCTTTCCAACGATGTATAACCCTCATCGTTAGAGGCTTAGGGAAGGAACTTATAATTGACAAACTTAGGAAATATGTCACTGGGAATATTGTTGATGATTCTGTATTTTTCATATACAGTTGCATTTAACTTTCACATTTCTTTTGCTGGAAAAACTATTTATATTGTGATTGAAAGCCCTTATTTTGTTCTTTCCAACGATGCATAACTGTGGTTGATAGAAGCTTAGGAAAAGAACTTAAAATTGACGGATCTCGGAATTATGTCACGAGGAATATTGTTGATGACTCTGTATTTTTCATATACAGTTGTATTTAACTCTCCCATTTTTTCCGCTGCATATACCGTGTATAGCTTAGTTGAAATCCCTTATTTTGTTCTTTCCAACGAAGATAACCCTCGCTGATAGAAGCTTAGGAAAGAAACTTAAAATTGACTAATCTAGGAAATATGTCACTGGGAATATTGTTGATGATTTAGTATTTTTCATATACGGTTGCACCTAACTTTCACATTTCTATTGTTGCATAAACCATTTATAGCTTGATTGAAAGCTCTTAGACTCTTCTTTCGAACGATGTATAACTTTCGTTGATAGAGGATTAGGGAAGGAAGTTATAATTGACTGACTTAGGAAATATGTCACTGGGAATATTGTTGATGATTTTGTATTCTTCATATACAGTTGCATTTATCTTTCACATTTCTTTTGTTGCATAAAACGTTTATAGCTTGATTGAAAGCCCTTAGCTTATTCTTTCCAACGATGTATAACTCTCCTTGATAAAGACTTAGGAACGGAACTTAAAATTGACCCACCTGGGAAATATGTCACTGGGAATATTGTTGATGATTTTGTATTTTTCATATACAGTTGCGTTTAACTTTCACATTTCTTTTGCTGGAAAAAACTATTTATATTGTGATTGAAAGCCCTTACTTTGTTCTTTCCAACGATGTATAACTGTGGTTGATAGAAGCTTAGGAAAGGAACTTATAATTGACTCAGTTAGGAAATATGTCATTGGGAATATTATTGATGAATCTGTATTTTTCATATACAGTTGCATTTAACTTTCACATTTCTTTTGCCGCATAAACGACTTACAGCTTGGTTGAAAGCTCTTAGCTTGTTCTTTCGTACGACGTATAAATCTCATTGCTAGAGGCTTAGGAAAGGAACTTAAAATTGACTCATCTAGGAAATATGTCACTGGCAATATTGCTGATGAATCTGTAATTTTCATATACAGTTGCATTTATCTTTCACATTTCTTTTGTTGCATAAAACGTTTATAGGTTGATTGAAAGCCCTTAGCTTGTTCTTTCCAACGATGTATAACCCTCGTTGATAAAGGCTTAGGGAAGGAACTTATAATTGACTCACCTGGGAAATATGTCACTGGGAATATTGTTGATGAAAATGTATTTTTCATATACAGTTGCATTTAACTTTCACATTTCTTTTGCTGCACAAACGACTTTCTGCTTGGTTGAAAGCTCTTAGCTTGTTCTTTCGTACGACGTATAACTCTCATTGCTAGAGGCTTAGGAAAGGAACTTAAAATTGACTCATTTAGGAAATATGTCACTGGCAATATTGTTGATGAATCTGTATTTTTCATATACAGTTGCATTTAACTTTCACATTTCTTTTGCCGCATAAACGACTTACAGCTTGGTTGAAAGCTCTTAGCTTGTTCTTTCGTACGAGGTATAACTCTCATTGCTAGAGGCTTAGGAAAGGAACTTAAAATTGACTCATCTAGGAAATATGTCACTGGCAATATTGTTGATGAATCTGTAATTTTCATATACAGTTGCATTTAACTTTCACATTTCTTTTGCTGCACAAATCATTTATAGCTTGATTGAAAGCTCTTAGCTTGTTCTTTCGAACGACGTATAACTCTCAGTGATAGAAGCTTAGGAAAGGAACTTAAAATTGACTCTTCCAGGAAATATGTCACTGGCAATATTGTTGATGATTTTTTATTTTTCATATACAGTTGCATTTAACTTTCACATTTCTTTTACTGCATAAATCAGTTATAGCTTGATTGAAAGCTCCTAGCTTTTTCTTTCCAACGGTGTATAACTCTCATTGATAGAGGCTTAGGAAAGGAACTTAAAATTGACTCATCTAGGAAATATGTCACTGGCAATATTGTTGATGAATCTGTAATTTTCATATACAGTTGCATTTAACTTTCACATTTCTTTTGCTGCATAAACGACTTACAGCTTGGTTGAAAGCTCTTAGCTTGTTCTTTCGTACGACGTATAACTCTCATTGCTAGAGGCTTAGGAAAGGAACTTAAAATTGACTCATCTAGGAAATATGTCACTGGCAATATTGTTGATGAATCTGTAATTTTCATATACAGTTGCATTTAACTTTCACATTTCTTTTGCTGCATAAACGACTTACAGCTTGGTTGAAAGCTCTTAGCTTGTTCTTTCGTACGACGTATAACTCTCATTGCTAGAGGCTTAGGAAAGGAACTTAAAATTGACTCATCTAGGATATATGTCACTGGCAATATTGTTGATGAATCTGTAATTTTCATATACAGTTGCATTTAACTTTCACATTTCTTTTACTGCATAAATCAGTTATAGCTTGATTGAAAGCTCCTAGCTTTTTCTTTCCAACGGTGTATAACTCTCATTGATAGAGGCTTAGGAAAGGAACTTAAAATTGACTCATCTAGGAAATATGTCACTGGCAATATTGTTGATGAATCTGTAATTTTCATATACAGTTGCATTTAACTTTCACATTGTGTTCAGAATTGAACATGTTTATTATTAAAAGATAATATTTATTAGTTCTAAGAATAAAAGACAAAAAAGGTGATTAGAGTAAGAGATAATTTAGTGGAGATGGAATTGCCCATAAAAAGAAATTTCCATTAGTTCTAAGAATAAAAGATAAAAAAGGTCATTAGAGTAAGAGATAATTTAGTTTCCATATGTATGTAATTCTGTGTAATTAGTTATTTTGACAAACACTAACACAGATAATGAAACCTTTTGTTTTTATCACTAAAATACGCATGTGCCTAAACATGATCATAAAACACTTAACGAGTAATAAATTAAGGGTCGCTAGTGTGTGCATGTGTACAATCGTAGCTTATCAGTTCTAGTTAGGTTTAAGGTTTTCAATGTTAGTACTTAAGAATAATTTTGTAAATAAAATTTAGTATCCTACAAGTACTCAAGCGGGTAGTTATGCCCGTATGTTTTATTAATTTAACATTTGGTCCTTCGAGAGAAAAAAAAAAAAACCAGTGTGAAAAATAAAAATTAAAGAATAATAAATTTAACAAGCGTTAGATATTATTGAAAAATAAAATTTTTAAAATAGAATACAAAAAAGTAAAAAAAAAAAAAAAAAAAAAAAAGCGTCACTCTCGGCTAAAACAGGGATTGTGTTGTGAATAATTATCCAAATACACAGATATTATTTCTATAAACATTAATAATATAAAGCATATTAGCTATGGCTAATAAAGCAAAATTATTTGAACGCCAAAAAGAGTTGGGCGACGAGCTAGTTACAATTCGGACAAAACTAAGCTTGAAAACAATTCGCGCTACAAGAATTCCTGAGGTATCTAAACGTATTGACCAGATTCGAGCTGAATTTGAGGCAAATAATACAGCACTTTTGACAACAGGAAGAACGTCTGAAGATTACTTTAAACAAAAGTATTTTGAATCAATAGAGGATGTAATAGCAGAAAATATTGAATTAATTCAACAAGTAATGAATGAAGAAGAGCTAGATAAACATCAGGAAATTGTTCACCAGCAAAAGAAGCAGTTAATAAAAGCCAGTACGTCATCATCAGAAAGCCAAGGGACGCAATCAATAGCCGGTAAAAAAGAAAACAAGGACATTACCAATGTCCAAGGAAAAGCCGAAGAACTGCTGGAAGAATTTATCGAAAAGGTAGAATGGATGCGCGAAAGGATATCAGAACTACATACAATAGTATCTGATGCATCCAACGAGCTACTGGACATAAAGACGCAGCAAATAAAAAAACGATTTTTAGCATTGGAAGACGTTTATAAAAAACTATGCGAGTTTAATAGCACTAAAGAAGTGCGTATCCTCAAGGAAAATATTGAGGACGAGTATTACATGGCTCTTGCATTACGTGCAAAAAACGTAAAAAATCCTTCAAGGGAACAGGTCAATGAGCCAAGATTTGATGCCAGTGGCATTTCAAAGTTAGGTAAAATAGAAATGCCTGAGTTTCATGGAGACATAAATGATTGGGCTCCATTTCATGATATGTTTAAGAGCCTGGTGCATGACTGCAATTATCTCTCTAATGTGGAGAAAATGTATCGATTGGTGACAGCACTAAAAGGTGAAGCTAAGAAACTAGTTCAACACCTGAAAGTGACGGATATAAACTATGTGGCGGCTTTTGAAATTCTCAAACAAAGATACGAGAATCGAAGGCTGTTGTTTACCAACCAAGTCGACAAACTACTAGATCAACCAATGGTCAACAGCGAGTCATCCGCAAGTGTAAAGCAGCTATTGGACACAACAAACAGTTGCATTTATGCGCTTAAAGGAATGGATGTGAAGATAACGGATGCTGAACCGTTTATTGCTCGCATTATAATCAGAAAACTAGACAATGATGGTCTCCGGTATTATGAACAAAATGTTAAGAAAACAAAAGAAATTCAAAGTCTTGATGACGTTTTGAAATTTTTGGAGCAACAAGTTCAAGCCTTGGAAGCAGTTACGAAGCGCCAAGGATATAAGTACCAGAAAAAAGTGGGTGACAATACAAAAGTTTCCAACACACTTTACACGGCACAACAAGCGTGCCTTTACTGCAACATGAATGGCCATTTAACGAGTGTATGCAGAAAGTTTCTAACATTACCAATGGCTGACCGCAGAAGAATCGCTTATAAAAATAAATTATGCTTTACATGCATTAACCATAAATTTGATAGGAAATGTTCTAATAAAACTAAATGCGGTCTTTGCGGAAAAGGACACCATAGGCTGCTACATAAAGATGAGGAAAAAAACGAGGAACCAAAATCTAGTACATCAAAATCAATGATGATAAAAAAACCAAACACAAATACAACAGCACTACTAGCGACCTCACAGGTAAAAGTTCGTGCAGCAAGTGGAGAATTAATTATGCTAAGAGCATTAATTGATCAGGGATCACAAATTACAGCGCTTTCAGAAGAAGCTGCACAAATATTAGGACTTCCAAGAATTAAGTGCAAAACTAACATACAAGGACTTGGAAGTACAATAGTGGCCACATCAAAAGCAATGGTGAAACTATTAATTCAACCACGCTTCTATAGTGACGAAGTTATAAGTACTGATGCGGTAGTTTTACCTTCAATTTCAGGACCACAACCTGATAAATCATTTAAAATTGATCTCAGTCAGTGGGACAACTACGTTCTAGCTGATCCAATGTACAATAAGTCAGATAGAGTTGATATCCTGATTGGAGCTGACGTATTTGGCGATATTCTAGAAGAAGGGGTTTGCAAAAAGAATGGCTTAGTGGCTCAATCTACAAAATTGGGTTGGATTTTAACAGGAGTCTTTAGTAATAACAGCAATAATAAAAAACTATTGTCAGCCGTAACCAATCTGGAGAGGTTTTGGGAGCTTGAAGAGCTTCCAAATGCTGAAGAAAATTCTGAAGATAAACACTGCCTAGAAATATTCGAAAAAACTACAATGATTAACCAAAAGGGCAAAATTGTAGTAAAATTGCCAATTAGAGATGACATCAATTTGGGCCAATCCAGAAAACAAGCGTTAGCCAGGTTTCTATCATTAGAAAGAAGACTAGATCGCAACATAAAGCTAAAAAAGGACTACGTCAAATTTATGCAAGAATACTTAGAGCTGGGTCACATGACAGAGGTAAATAAGAGCCATAGTGGAAAGTACTACCTACCGCATCAACCGGTAATACGAGAAAACAGTCTAACAACAAAATTACGTGTAGTATTCGATGCGTCCGCTAAATCATCAAACGGCAATAGCTTAAACGATATAATGTTTACGGGCCCGAAACTTCAAAAGGATATCTTTGACATCATCATAAAGTGGAGGTTGTGGAGATATGTAGTGACAGCGGATGTGGAAAAAATGTACCGTCAAGTTAAGGTTGTAGAAGAAGATCAATCTTATCAACATGTGTTATGGAGAGAAAACAAAAATGATCCCATAAAGGAATACAAATTAAATACTGTTACGTATGGCACAGCGTCTGCACCATTTCTTGCTGTAAGATCACTGTTCTACATAACTGATAGCTGTAAGGAAGAGGATGTTCACAACATAATAAAAGAAGACTTTTACATGGACGATTTGATGACTGGAGCAGATACAATTCAACAATGCAAAAGTATTCAGCATAAAATTGAATATCAGCTAAAGAAATTCGGGTTTAATTTAAGGAAGTGGTTATCAAACGATAAAACAGTGATCGAAGATGTTAAAAGCATTCAGAAAAATGCAGTCATGGAAATTGAGGATGACGAATCAGTGAAGACACTGGGCCTTCAATGGGATCCAGTAAAGGATGAATTTATGTTCAATATTAATTTTATTCAAAAAGATAAAATAACAAAAAGGCAAGCACTTTCAGATGTTGCCAGAATCTTTGATCCATTAGGCTGGTTGTCACCAGTTACATTGGTAGCAAAACTTTTTATACAGAAATTGTGGTTACAACAATCAACATGGGATGAAGTGTTGTCTAGTGAGCTAAAAAAAGAATGGGACGAATTTACGAAAAACATAATGAGTCTTCAACAAATTATTCTCCCAAGATGGATTAAATCGGAAAACGATATGGAATTAGAGATGCACGGGTTCGCCGATGCTTCTGAAAAAGCGTATGCAGCAGTAGTATATATAAAGGTCAAGTCGTTTGTGACATTACTGACAGCTAAAAGCAAGGTTAATCCGATTAAGAATAGAAAAACTCTTCCAAAACTGGAGCTTAGCGCAGCACATCTATTAGCGAGGCTATTGCGTAAAGTAGCAGACATCTTTAAACGCCAACAAAAAATATACGCTTGGAGTGATTCAACGATTACATTGGGTTGGATTCAGAACAACAGAAATAAGGATAAATTCATAAGAAACAAAGTGAACGAAATCAACACGCTAGTGCCTACAGCATTATGGCAGCATGTTAGCAGCAAAGATAACCCAGCAGATATTGCGTCTAGAGGAATACACGCCGACAAATTCAAGGACTATTTATTATGGTGGAATGGTCCCAATTGGCTGTCGAAACCAACAGAACATTGGCCAATACATCAAGAAGAACAGCCAATAATATCATGTTTCATGACAAACCCTGCAACAAAATTAAATTTTTTGAATGAACTTATGGGCAAGTATTCAAAGTTAAATAAGCTGACTAGGGTTGTGGCATATGTTTTGCGATTCACGAACAGAATCAAAGGCAAACGTAATAATCAAGAATACTTGACCGTTGCGGAAGTAGAAGCGGCAGAAAAATTGATTATCTGTCACCATCAGCAATATGAATTTAAAAATGAAATTATAAGTTTAAAGAAAGACCATATAGTCAGCTCTACTAGTAAAATCCAAAGTCTATACCCATTTATAGACAGCGACAACATTCTTCGGGTGGGCGGAAGGTTGAATAATTCAAGTCTGCCTTACAACCAAAAACATCCAATAATTTTACAAAATTCACATTTGGCATCGTTGATAAATAATGTACATACCTTAACACTTCATGGAGGCAATCGACTAGTAGAGGCAAATATAAAAAGAAAATATTGGATTGTAGGGACAAAAGCAGCTGTGAAGAAACACATTAGAAATTGTACAAAATGCGTGCGCTATAGACAAGACTCAGCCAAACAGCTCATGGGGAATCTGCCCGAAGTACGTGTTACGCCATCTTCCCCATTCATGCATACAGGAGTAGATTATGCAGGGCCAATTCAGATGAAATGTTCAAAAGGGAGAGGCTTAAAATCATTTAAAGGATATATTGCAGTGTTTGTCTGCATGGTAACTAAAGCAATTCATTTAGAAGCTGTCAGCGATCTAACAACTGATGCATTTTTGGCAGCGCTGAAAAGATTTTTTGCACGAAGAGGCTTTTGTAGTCATATATATTCGGATAAAAGCACTAATTTCGTTGGTGCAAATAAAAAATTAGATGCAGAGTTCAAAAAAGCAATAAAAAGCAATGAATCCATTATACCAATTTTGGCATCACAAAAAATACAATGGCATTTCATTCCCCCCGCAGCCCCTCACTTTGGAGGGATTTGGGAAGCGGGTGTGAAATCTACAAAATATCATCTAAAAAGAATAATTGGAGATACAAAGCTGACTTTTGAAGAAATGTGTACGCTGCTGACGCAAATAGAAGCAGTTCTGAATTCCAGACCTCTGGTAGAAGTGGATAGTCAGAGCAGCGATATTATAGATACATTGTCACCAGGTCATTTTCTGATTGGTCGACCCCTAATCGACTGTCCGGAGCACATTGATGAGTCTAAGATAAGTTCACTTAATAGATGGAAGCTTATCCAAAAATTAAAAAAAGATTTTTGGAATCGGTGGAAGGAGGAATACCTGGTGACATTGCAACAAAGAGCAAAGTGGAGGCAGCCTAGGGAGAACTTAAAGAAAGGTTCAGTGGTACTGGTAAAGGATGAACCAACTTACCCTGCGAAGTGGCCTCTGGGAAGGGTGACAGAGGTACATGAAGGTAAAGATGGCATGGTAAGAGTTGTGACTGTAAAACTTCCAAACAGCATACTCAAGCGTCCAATACATAAAGTATGCGCATTGCCGGTGTCAGATGAGCATGACGGTGAAGAAAATGGTTCTTCAGTTACAAGTTTTTTTACATCAAGAAAGCAACCAAAAGAAAATAAGATGTTAAAAATGTTAGGGTTCCTGCTATTGCTGATTGTGATAATGAAGCAAGTAAAGACTGCGCCGTTAGAAGCCAATAAGCCATTTTCAATCAAGGAGATTTCTTCAAATACAGCGTTATATCTAGACAACATAGGCCAAATAAATATGATCAATTCGAAATCGAGCTTAGTAATATATTTCGATCTTTCAACATATCAAAAAGAGAGGGAACGTATACAGACGTTGATAAAAAGGGTTAAAAAGGAGTGTCCAAATCTTGGATATTACAAAGAAGCATGTGAAATGGTAATTTCAACAATGGATAGAAGAATCAATATAATTAATGAAAATAACGATCTTTTATTAACCAAATCCCGAGAGAAAAGAGCTCCCTTCGAATTTGTGGGGTCTTTGTATCACATGCTTTTCGGGATGATGGATGCTGATGACCGAGATAAAATGGAGGAGAATATGAGAAATGTGTTTGAAAATCAACAGGAATTGAACAACTTAATCCAAAAACAAACGTCCATTGTAGACTCAACTATAAATATACTGAAAAAGACTACAGACGATGTTAACGCGAACTTCAATAAAATGTATAACCAGCTGAAGCTGTTTAACGAAGAAGTTCAAAGTACTAGAAACACCGAGCGTTTGATTATATTATTCCAAGTTATGTCCACACAATTAAACCTAATGATTGATGACTGCAGCAGGATTCAATCCTCAATTATAAACTTATTGATAGATATTAATCACGGGCATGTGAATCTTGATTTATTGAAGCCATCACAGCTCCATAAACAACTGTCAGAAATTAAGAAGATGTTGCCAAATAATTTAGTTCTTCCTGGAGAAGCTACGGGAACAGAGCTGAAAGAGGTCTACCATTCAATGACTTCTAAAGGGATCATAATGGAGTCACGGTTAGTAATTCAGTTGGAAATACCTTTATTGTATGAGCACAGTTCTGAAGTTTACGAAATAATAAAGCTGCCAGTTGGTAATAAGAACCATACGATGATGCCAAGAATTGGAAATGAATTGATTGCATACAACTTTGCTTCCAACATGTACTTTTTGATGTCGCTAGTGCAATTGAACGCATGTGAGAAGAATTTAAAAGGTCAGATTAATTGTATTGGTAATATGCCATGGAAACCAGCAACTGAACGCTCTTGTGAAGTGTCAGCCTTAAAACAATCCAGGCACGCTGATTGCGAATTCGAGGAAATTTCAACTACAAGCTTTTGGAAGCAAACATCCACTGAAAATAATTGGATATTCGCCGTGTTTAGCAACTTTATGATTACAGTGGATTGTGGTCAGGGAAAGCGCAGCTGGACAACTTTACCTTTTAAAGGAATTCTGACGTTATCACCAGGATGTATTGCAACATATGAAGGAGTGACATTAACAGCCTCACAACGATTTACATCACGTATGCAGTCACCTATCCAGACATCGTCATGGGGTCTAGAACTTCCGCAAGTAGAATCAAGGCTGGTGAAACCTTTAGACGTGACAATTATCAACAACACAAAGGAGATGAACTATTTAAAAAATGCAGTCGAAAAAATGAAGACATCCCACGTTGAATTAAAAAGAATTCAACTCCATACTGTATCAGGACACGCATCTTTGATATTAATTATAATTGGTATTCTAATATTGTTTTGTATGTATATTAAATATCAGTGTTGCCGCAGTAATAATACTGTAGTAAAATTAGATTTCTCGGCTCCAGCTCCTCTAGAGGCCCGGCAGAATGTTCAGAATTGAACATGTTTATTATTAAAACATAATATTTATTAGTTCTATGAATAAAAGACAAAAAAGGTGATTAGAGTAAGAGATAATTTAGTGGAGATGGAATTGCCCATAAAAAGAAATTTCCATTAGTTCTAAGAATAAAAGATAAAAAAGGTCATTAGAGTAAGAGATAATTTAGTTTCCATATGTATGTAATTCTGTGTAATTAGTTATTTTGACAAACACTAACACAGATAATGAAACCTCTTGTTTTTATCACTAAAATACGCATGTGCCTAAACATGATCATAAAACACTTAACGAGTAATAAATTAAGGGTCGCTAGTGTGTGCATGTGTACAATCGTAGCTTATCAGTTCTAGTTAGGTTTAAGGTTTTCAATGTTAGTACTTAAGAATAATTTTGTAAATAAAATTTAGTATCCTACAAGTACTCAAGCGGGTAGTTATGCCCGTATGCTTTATTAATTTAACACATTTCTTTTGCTGCATAAACGACTTAAAGCTTGGTTGAGAGCTCTTAGCTTGTTCTTTCGTACGACGTATAACTCTCATTGCTAGAGGCTTAGGAAAGGAACTTAAAATTGACTCACCAGGGAAATATGTCACTGGGAATATTGTTGATGATTTTGTATTTTTCATATACAGTTGCATTTAACTTTCACATTTCTTTTGCCGCGTAAACGACTTACAGCTTGGTTGAAAGCTCTTAGCTTGTTCTTTCGTACGACGTATAACTCTCATTGCTAGAGGCTTAGGAAAGGAACTTAAAATTGACTCATCTAGGATATATGTCACTGGCAATATTGTTGATGAATCTGTAATTTTCATATACAGTTGCATTTAACTTTCACATTTCTTTCGCTGCATAAATCATTTATAGCTTGATTGAAAGCTCTTAGCTTGTTCTTTCGAACGAAGTATAACTCTCAGTGATAGAAGCTTAGGAAAGGAACTTAAAATTGACTCTTCCAGGAAATATGTCACTGGCAATATTGTTGATGATTTTTTATTTTTCATATACAGTTGCATTTATCTTTCACACTTCTTTTGTTGCATAAAACGTTTATAGGTTGATTGAAAGCCCTTAGCTTGTTCTTTCCAACGATGTATAACCCTCGTTGATAAAGGCTTAGGGAAGGAACTTATAATTGACTCACTTTGGAAATATGTCATTGGGAATATTGTTGATGATTTTGTATTTTTCATGTACAGTTGCATTTAACTTTCACATTTCTTTTGTTGCATAAATCATTTATAGCTTGGTTGAAAGCTCCTAGCTTGTTCTTTCCAACGATGTATAACTCTCCTTGATAGAGGCTTAGGAAAGGAACTTAAAACTGACTCACCTGGGAAATATGTCACTGGGAATATTGTTGATGAAAATGTATTTTTCATATACAGTTGCATTTAACTTTCACATTTCTTTTGCTGCATAAATCATTTATAGCTTGATTGAAAGCTCTTAGCTTGTTCTTTCGAACGACGTATAACTCTCAGTGATAGAAGCTTAGGAAAGGAACTTAAAGTTGACTCTTCCAGGAAATATGTCACTGGCAATATTGTTGATGATTTTTTATTTTTCATATACAGTTGTATTTAACTTTCACATTTCTTTTACTGCATAAATCAGTTATAGCTTGATTGAAAGCTCCTAGCTTTTTCTTTCCAACGGTGTATAACTCTTATTGATAGAGGCGTAGGAAAGGAACTTAAAATTGACTCATCTAGGAAATATGTCACTGGCAATATTGTTGATGAATCTGTAATTTTCATATACAGTTGCATTTAACTTTCACATTTCTTTTGCTGCATAAACGACTTACAGCTTGGTTGAAAGCTCTTAGCTTGTTCTTTCGTACGACGTATAACTCTCATTGCTAGAGGCTTAGGAAAGGAACTTAAAATTGACTCATCTAGGAAATATGTCACTGGCAATATTGTTGATGAATCTGTAATTTTCATATACAGTTGCATTTAACTTTCACATTTCTTTTGCTGCAAAAACTATTTATAGTGTGATTGAAAGCCCTTATTTTGTTCTTTCCAACGATGTATAACTGTGGTTGATAGAAGCTTAGGAAAGGAACTTAAAATTGACGGATCTCGGAATTATGTCACGAGGAATATTGTTGATGACTCTGTATTTTTCATATACAGTTGTATTTAACTCTCACATTTTTTCCGCTGCATATACCGTGTATAGCTTAGTTGAAATCCCTTATTTTGTTCTTTCCAACGAAGATAACCCTCGCTGATAGAGGCTTAGGAAAGAAACTTAAAATTGACTAATCTAGGAAATATGTCACTGGGAATATTGTTGATGATTTAGTATTTTTCATATACAGTTGCACCTAACTTCCACATTTCTATTGTTGCATAAACCATTTATAGCTTGATTGAAAGCACTTAGACTCTTCTTTCGAACGATGTATAACTTTCGTTGATAGAGGCTTAGGGAAGTTATAATTGACTGACTTAGGAAATATGTCACTGGGAATATTGTTGATGATTTTGTATTCTTCATGTACAGTTGCATTTATCTTTCACATTTCTTTTGTTGCGTAAAACGTTTATAGCTTGGTTGAAAGCCCTTAGCCTATTCTTTCCAACGATGTATAACTCTCCTTGATAGAGACTTAGGAACGGCACTTAAAATTGACTCACCTGGGAAATATGTCACTGGGAATATTGTTGATGATTTTGTATTTTTCATATACAGTTGCGTTTAACTTTCACATTTCTTTTGCTGGAAAAACAATTTATATTGTGATTGAAAGCCCTTACTTTGTTCTTTCCAACGATGTATAACTGTGGTTGATAGAAGCCTAGGAAAGGAACTTATAATTGACTCACTTAGGATATATGTCATTGGGAATATTGTTGATGATTTTGTATTTTTTATATACAGTTGCATTTAACTTTCACATTTCTTTTGCTGCATAAACGACTTACAGCTTGGTTGAAAGCTCTTAGCTTGTTCTTTCGTACGACGGATAACTCTCATTGCTAGAGGCTTAGGAAAGGAACTCAAAATTGACTCATCTAGGAAATATGTCACTGGCAATATTGTTGATGAATCTGTAATTTTCATATACAGTTGCATTTAACTTTCACATTTCTTTTGTTGCATAAATCATTTATAGCTTGGTTGAAAGCTCCTAGCTTGTTCTTTCCAACGATGTATAACAATCCTTGATAGAAGCTTAGGAAAGGAACTTAAAATTGACTCACCTGGGAAATATGTCACTGGGAATATTGTTGATGAAAATGTATTTTTCATATACAGTTGCATTTAACTTTCACATTTCTTTTGCTGCAAAAACTATTTATAGTGTGATTGAAAGCCCTTATTTTGTTCTTTCCAACGATGTATATCTGTGGTTGATAGAAGCTTAGGAAAGGAACTTAAAATTGACGGATCTCGGAATTATGTCACGAGGAATATTGTTGATGACTCTGTATTTTTCATATACAGTTGTATTTAACTCTCACATTTTTTCCGCTGCATATACCGTGTATAGCTTAGTTGAAATCCCTTATTTTGTTCTTTCCAACGAAGATAACCCTCGCTGATAGAGGCTTAGGAAAGGAACTTAAAATTGACTAATCTAGGAAATATGTCACTGGGAATATTGTTGATGATACTGTATTTTTCATATACAATTACATTTAACTTTCACATTTGTTTTGTTGCATAAACCGTTTATAGCTTAATTGAAAGCTCTTAGCTTGCTCTCTCCAAAGATGTAAAACTCAGGTTTAAAGAGGTTTAGGAAACGAACTTAAAATTGACTCATCTAGGAAATATGACACTGGGAATATTGTTGATGATTTTGAATTTTTCATGTACAGTTGCATTTATCTTTCACATTTCTTTTGCCGCGTAAACGACTTACAGCTTGGATGAAAGCTCTTAGCTTGTTCTTTCGTACGACGTATAACTCTCATTGCTAGAGGCTTAGGAAAGGAACTTAAAATTGACTCATCTAGGAAATATGTCACTGGCAATATTGTTGATGAATCTGTAATTTTCATATACAGTTGCATTTAACTTTCACATTTCTTTTGTTGCATAAATCATTTATAGCTTGATTGAAAGCTCTTAGCTTGTTCTTTCGTACGACGTATAACTCTCATTGCTAGAGGCTTAGGAAAGGAACTTAAAATTGACTCACCTGGGAAATATGTCACTGGGAATATTGTTGATGAAAATGTATTTTTCATATACAGTTGCATTTAAGTTTCACATTTCTTTTGTTGCATAAATCATTTATACCTTGGTTGAAAGCTCTTAGCTTGTTCTTTCCAACGACGTATAACTCTCAGTGATAGAAGCTTAGGAAAGGAACTTAAAATTGACTCTTCCAGGAAATATGTCACTGGCAATATTGTTGATGATTTTTTATTTTTCATATACAGTTGCATTTAACTTTCACATTTCTTTTACTGCATAAATCAGTTATAGCTTGATTGAAAGCTCCTAGCTTTTGCTTTCCAACGATGTATAACTCTCATTGATAGAGGCTTAGGAAAGGAACTTAAAATTGACTCATCTAGGAAATATGTTACTGGCAATATTGTTGATGAATCTGTAATTTTCATATACAGTTGCATTTAACTTTCACATTTCTTTTGTTGCATAAATCATTAATAGCTTGGTTGAAAGCTCCTAGCTTGTTCTTTCCAACGATGTATAACAATCCTTGATAGAGGCTTAGGAAAGGAACTTAAAATTGACTCACCTGGGAAATATGTCACTGGGAATATTGTTGATGATTTTGTATTTTTCATATACAGTTGCATTTAACTTTCACATTTCTTTTGCCGCGTAAACGACTTACAGCTTGGTTGAAAGCTCTTAGCTTGTTCTTTCGTACGACGTATAACTCTCATTGCTAGAGGCTTAGGAAAGGAACTTAAAATTGACTGATCTAGGATATATGTCACTGGCAATATTGTTGATGAATCTGTAATTTTCATATACAGTTGCATTTAACTTTCACATTTCTTTCGCTGCATAAATCATTTATAGCTTGATTGAAAGCTCTTAGCTTGTTCTTTCGAACGAAGTATAACTCTCAGTGATTGAAGCTTAGGAAAGGAACTTAAAATTGACTCTTCCAGGAAATATGTCACTGGCAATATTGTTGATGATTTTTTATTTTTCATATACAGTTGCATTTATCTTTCACATTTCTTTTGTTGCATAAAACGTTTATAGGTTGATTGAAAGCCCTTAGCTTGTTCTTTCCAACGATGTATAACCCTCGTTGATAAAGGCTTAGGGAAGGAACTTATAATTGACTCACTTTGGAAATATGTCATTGGGAATATTGTTGATGATTTTGTATTTTTCATGTACAGTTGCATTTAACTTTCACATTTCTTTTGCTGCATAAATCATTTATAGCTTGGTTGAAAGCTCCTAGCTTGTTCTTTCCAACGATGTATAACTCTCCTTGATAGAGGCTTAGGAAAGGAACTTAAAACTGACTCACCTGGGAAATATGTCACTGGGAATATTGTTGATGAAAATGTATTTTTCATATACAGTTGCATTTAACTTTCACATTTCTTTTGCTGCATAAATCATTTATAGCTTGATTGAAAGCTCTTAGCTTGTTCTTTCGAACGACGTATAACTCTCAGTGATAGAAGCTTAGGAAAGGAACTTAAAGTTGACTCTTCCAGGAAATATGTCACTGGCAATATTGTTGATGATTTTTTATTTTTCATATACAGTTGTATTTAACTTTCACATTTCTTTTACTGCATAAATCAGTTATAGCTTGATTGAAAGCTCCTAGCTTTTTCTTTCCAACGGTGTATAACTCTCATTGATAGAGGCTTAGGAAAGGAACTTAAAATTGACTCATCTAGGAAATATGTCACTGGCAATATTGTTGATGAATCTGTAATTTTCATATACAGTTGCATTTAACTTTCACATTTCTTTTGCTGCATAAACGACTTACAGCTTGGTTGAAAGCTCTTAGCTTGTTCTTTCGTACGACGTATAACTCTCATTGCTAGAGGCTTAGGAAAGGAACTTAAAATTGACTCATCTAGGAAATATGTCACTGGCAATATTGTTGATGAATCTGTAATTTTCATATACAGTTGCATTTAACTTTCACATTTCTTTTGCTGCAAAAACTATTTATAGTGTGATTGAAAGCCCTTATTTTGTTCTTTCCAACGATGTATAACTGTGGTTGATAGAAGCTTAGGAAAGGAACTTAAAATTGACGGATCTCGGAATTATGTCACGAGGAATATTGTTGATGACTCTGTATTTTTCATATACAGTTGTATTTAACTCTCACATTTTTTCCACTGCATATACCGTGTATAGCTTAGTTGAAATCCCTTATTTTGTTCTTTCCAACGAAGATAACCCTCGCTGATAGAGGCTTAGGAAAGAAACTTAAAATTGACTAATCTAGGAAATATGTCACTGGGAATATTGTTGATGATTTAGTATTTTTCATATACAGTTGCACCTAACTTCCACATTTCTATTGTTGCATAAACCATTTATAGCTTGATTGAAAGCACTTAGACTCTTCTTTCGAACGATGTATAACTTTCGTTGATAGAGGCTTAGGGAAGGAAGTTATAATTGACTGACTTAGGAAATATGTCACTGGGAATATTGTTGATGATTTTGTATTCTTCATGTACAGTTGCATTTATCTTTCACATTTCTTTTGTTGCATAAAACGTTTATAGCTTGGTTGAAAGCCCTTAGCCTATTCTTTCCAACGATGTATAACTCTCCTTGATAGAGACTTAGGAACGGCACTTAAAATTGACTCACCTGGGAAATATGTCACTGGGAATATTGTTGATGATTTTGTATTTTTCATATACAGTTGCGTTTAACTTTCACATTTCTTTTGCTGGAAAAACAATTTATATTGTGATTGAAAGCCCTTACTTTGTTCTTTCCAACGATGTATAACTGTGGTTGATAGAAGCCTAGGAAAGGAACTTATAATTGACTCACTTAGGATATATGTCATTGGGAATATTGTTGATGATTTTGTATTTTTCATATACAGTTGCATTTAACTTTCACATTTCTTTTGCTGCATAAACGACTTACAGCTTGGTTGAAAGCTCTTAGCTTGTTCTTTCGTACGACGGATAACTCTCATTGCTAGAGGCTTAGGAAAGGAACTCAAAATTGACTCATCTAGGAAATATGTCACTGGCAATATTGTTGATGAATCTGTAATTTTCATATACAGTTGTATTTAACTTTCACATTTCTTTTGTTGCATAAATCATTTATAGCTTGGTTGAAAGCTCCTAGCTTGTTCTTTCCAACGATGTATAACAATCCTTGATAGAAGCTTAGGAAAGGAACTTAAAATTGACTCACCTGGGAAATATGTCACTGGGAATATTGTTGATGAAAATGTATTTTTCATATACAGTTGCATTTAACTTTCACATTTCTTTTGCTGCAAAAACTATTTATAGTGTGATTGAAAGCCCTTATTTTGTTCTTTCCAACGATGTATATCTGTGGTTGATAGAAGCTTAGGAAAGGAACTTAAAATTGACGGATCTCGGAATTATGTCACGAGGAATATTGTTGATGACTCTGTATTTTTCATATACAGTTGTATTTAACTCTCACATTTTTTCCGCTGCATATACCGTGTATAGCTTAGTTGAAATCCCTTATTTTGTTCTTTCCAACGAAGATAACCCTCGCTGATAGAGGCTTAGGAAAGGAACTTAAAATTGACTAATCTAGGAAATATGTCACTGGGAATATTGTTGATGATACTGTATTTTTCATATACAATTACATTTAACTTTCACATTTGTTTTGTTGCATAAACCGTTTATAGCTTAATTGAAAGCTCTTAGCTTGCTCTCTCCAAAGATGTAAAACTCAGGTTTAAAGAGGTTTAGGAAACGAACTTAAAATTGACTCATCTAGGAAATATGACACTGGGAATATTGTTGATGATTTTGAATTTTTCATGTACAGTTGCATTTATCTTTCACATTTCTTTTGCCGCGTAAACGACTTACAGCTTGGATGAAAGCTCTTAGCTTGTTCTTTCGTACGACGTATAACTCTCATTGCTAGAGGCTTAGGAAAGGAACTTAAAATTGACTCATCTAGGAAATATGTCACTGGCAATATTGTTGATGAATCTGTAATTTTCATATACAGTTGCATTTAACTTTCACATTTCTTTTGTTGCATAAATCATTTATAGCTTGATTGAAAGCTCTTAGCTTGTTCTTTCGTACGACGTATAACTCTCATTGCTAGAGGCTTAGGAAAGGAACTTAAAATTGACTCACCTGGGAAATATGTCACTGGGAATATTGTTGATGAAAATGTATTTTTCATATACAGTTGCATTTAACTTTCACATTTCTTTTGTTGCATAAATCATTTATACCTTTGTTGAAAGCTCTTAGCTTGTTCTTTCCAACGACGTATAACTCTCAGTGATAGAAGCTTAGGAAAGGAACTTAAAATTGACTCTTCCAGGAAATATGTCACTGGCAATATTGTTGATGATTTTTTATTTTTCATATACAGTTGCATTTAACTTTCACATTTCTTTTACTGCATAAATCAGTTATAGCTTGATTGAAAGCTCCTAGCTTTTGCTTTCCAACGATGTATAACTCTCATTGATAGAGCCTTAGGAAAGGAACTTAAAATTGACTCATCTAGGAAATATGTTACTGGCAATATTGTTGATGAATCTGTAATTTTCATATACAGTTGCATTTAACTTTCACATTTCTTTTGTTGCATAAATCATTAATAGCTTGGTTGAAAGCTCCTAGCTTGTTCTTTCCAACGATGTATAACAATCCTTGATAGAGGCTTAGGAAAGGAACTTAAAATTGACTCACCTGGGAAATATGTCACTGGGAATATTGTTGATGATTTTTTATTTTTCATATACAGTTGCATTTAACTTTCACATTTATTCTACTGCATAAATCAGTTATAGCTTGATTGAAAGCTCCTAGCTTTTTCTTTCCAACGGTGTATAACCCTCATTGTTAGAGGCTTAGGGAAGGAACTTATAATTGACAAACTTAGGAAATATGTCACTGGGAATATTGTTGATGATTTAGTATTTTTCATATACAGTTGCACATAACTTTCACATTTCTATTGTTGCATAAACCTTTTATAGCTTGATTGAAAGCTCTTAGACTCTTCTTTCGAACGATGTATAACTTCGGTTGATAGAGGCTTAGGAAAGGAACTTAAAATTGACTCACCTGGGAAATATGTCACTGGGAATATTGTTGATGATTTTGTATTCTTCATATACAGTTGCATTTATCTTTCACATTTCTTTTGCTGCATAAAACGTTTATAGCTTGATTGAAAGCCCTTAGCTTATTCTTTCCAACGATGTAGAACTCTCCTTGTAAAGACTTAGGAACGTAACTTAAAATTAACTCACCTGGGAAATATGTCACTGGGAATATTGTTGATGATTTTGTATTTTTCATATACAGTTGCGTTTAACTTTCACATTTCTTTTGCTGGAAAAACTATTTATATTGTGATTGAAAGCCCTTACTTTGTTCTTTCCAACGATGTATAACTGTGGTTGATAGAAGCTTAGGAAAGGAACTTATAATTGACTCAGTTAGGAAATATGTCATTGGGAATATTGTTGATGATTTTGTATTTTTCATATACAGTTGCATTTATCTTTCACATTTCTTTTGCTGCATAAAACGTTTATAGCTTGATTGAAAGCCCTTAGCTTATTCTTTCCAACGATGTAGAACTCTCCTTGTAAAGACTTAGGAACGTAACTTAAAATTAACTCACCTGGGAAATATGTCACTGGGAATATTGTTGATGATTTTGTATTTTTCATATACAGTTGCGTTTAACTTTCACATTTCTTTTGCTGGAAAAACTATTTATATTGTGATTGAAAGCCCTTACTTTGTTCTTTCCAACGATGTATAACTGTGGTTGATAGAAGCTTAGGAAAGGAACTTATAATTGACTCAGTTAGGAAATATGTCATTGGGAATATTGTTGATGATTTTGTATTTTTCATATACAGTTGCATTTATCTTTCACATTTCTTTTGTTGCATAAAACGTTTATAGGTTGATTGAAAGCCCTTAGCTTGTTCTTTCCAACGATGTATAACCCTCGTTCATAAAGGCTTAGGGAAGGAACTTATAATTGACTCACTTAGGAAATATGTCATTGGGAATATTGTTGATGATTTTGTATTTTTCATGTACAGTTGCATTTAACTTTCACATTTCTTTTGTTGCATAAATCATTTATAGCTTGGTTGAAAGCTCCTAACTTGTTCTTTCCAACGATGTATAACTCTCCTTGATAGAGGCTTAGGAAAGGAACTTAAAACTGACTCACCTGGGAAATATGTCACTGGGAATATTGTTGATGAAAATGTATTTTTCATATACAGTTGCATTTAACTTTCACATTTCTTTTGCTGCACAAACGACTTTCTGCTTGGTTGAAAGCTCTTAGCTTGTTCTTTCGTACGACGTATAACTCTCATTGCTAGAGGCTTAGGAAAGGAACTTAAAATTGACTCATTTAGGAAATATGTCACTGGCAATATTGTTGATGAATCTGTATTTTTCATATACAGTTGCATTTAACTTTCACATTTCTTTTGCCGCATAAACGACTTACAGCTTGGTTGAAAGCTCTTAGCTTGTTCTTTCGTACGACGTATAACTCTCATTGCTAGAGGCTTAGGAAAGGAACTTAAAATTGACTCATCTAGGATATATGTCACTGACAATATTGTTGATGAATCTGTAATTTTCATATACAGTTGCATTTAACTTTCACATTTCTTTTGCACATTTTAGGATAGAGGCTTAGGAAAGGAACTTAAAATTGACTCACCTGGGAAATATGTCACTGGGAATATTGTTGATGATTTTTTATTTTTCATATACAGTTGCATTTAACTTTCACATTTATTCTACTGCATAAATCAGTTATAGCTTGATTGAAAGCTCCTAGCTTTTTCTTTCCAACGGTGTATAACCCTCATTGTTAGAGGCTTAGGAAAGGAACTTAAAACTGACTCACCTGGGAAATATGTCACTGGCAATATTGTTGATGAATCTGTAATTTTCATATACAGTTGCATTTAACTTTCACATTTCTTTTGCACATTTTAGGATAGAGGCTTAGGAAAGGAACTTAAAATTGACTCACCTGGGAAATATGTCACTGGGAATATTGTTGATGATTTTTTATTTTTCATATACAGTTGCATTTAACTTTCACATTTATTCTACTGCATAAATCAGTTATAGCTTGGTTGAAAGCTCCTAACTTGTTCTTTCCAACGATGTATAACTCTCCTTGATAGAGGCTTAGGAAAGGAACTTAAAACTGACTCACCTGGGAAATATGTCACTGGCAATATTGTTGATGAATCTGTAATTTTCATATACAGTTGCATTTAACTTTCACATTTCTTTTGCTGCATAAACGACTTACAGCTTGGTTGAAAGCTCTTAGCTTGTTCTTTCGTACGACGTATAACTCTCATTGCTAGAGGCTTAGGAAAGGAACTTAAAATTGACTCATCTAGGATATATGTCACTGACAATATTGTTGATGAATCTGTAATTTTCATATACAGTTGCATTTAACTTTCACATTTCTTTTGCACATTTTAGGATAGAGGCTTAGGAAAGGAACTTAAAATTGACTCACCTGGGAAATATGTCACTGGGAATATTGTTGATGATTTTTTATTTTTCATATACAGTTGCATTTAACTTTCACATTTATTCTACTGCATAAATCAGTTATAGCTTGATTGAAAGCTCCTAGCTTTTTCTTTCCAACGGTGTATAACCCTCATTGTTAGAGGCTTAGGGAAAGAACTTATAATTGACAAACTTAGGCAATATGTCACTGGGAATATTGTTGATGATTTAGTATTTTTCATATACAGTTGCACATAACTTTCACATTTCTATTGTTGCATAAACATTTTATAGCTTGATTGAAAGCTCTTAGACTCTTCTTTCGAACGATGTATAACTTTCGTTGATAGAGGATTAGGGAAGGAAGTTATAATTGACTGACTTAGGAAATATGTCACTGGGAATATTGTTGATGATTTTGTATTCTTCATATACAGTTGCATTTATCTTTCACATTTCTTTTGCTGCATAAAACGTTTATAGCTTGATTGAAAGCCCTTAGCTTATTCTTTCCAACGATGTATAACTCTCCTTGATAAAGACTTAGGAACGGAACTTAAAATTAACTCACCTGGGAAATATGTCACTGGGAATATTGTTGATGATTTTGTATTTTTCATATACAGTTGCGTTTAACTTTCACATTTCTTTTGCTGGAAAAACTATTTATATTGTGATTGAAAGCCCTTACTTTGTTCTTTCCAACGATGTATAACTGTGGTTGATAGAAGCTTAGGAAAGGAACTTATAATTGACTCAGTTAGGAAATATGTCATTGGGAATATTGTTGATGAATCTGTAATTTTCATATACAGTTGCATTTAACTTTCACATTTCTTTTGCTGCATAAACGACTTACAGCTTCGTTGAAAGCTCTTAGCTTGTTCTTTCGTACGACGTATAACTCTCATTGCTAGAGGCTTAGGAAAGGAACTTAAAATTGACTCATCTAGGAAATATGTCACTGGCAATATTGTTGATGAATCTGTAATTTTCATATACAGTTGCATTTAACTTTCACATTTCTTTTGCTGCAAAAACTATTTATAGTGTGATTGAAAGCCCTTATTTTGTTCTTTCCAACGATGTATAACTGTGGTTGATAGAAGCTTAGGAAAGGAACTTAAAATTGACGGATCTCGGAATTATGTCACGAGGAATATTGTTGATGACTCTGTATTTTTCATATACAGTTGTATTTAACTCTCACATTTTTTCCGCTGCATATACCGTGTATAGCTTTGTTGAAATCCCTTATTTTGTTCTTTCCAACGAAGATAACCCTCGCTGATAGAGGCTTAGGAAAGAAACTTAAAATTGACTAATCTAGGAAATATGTCACTGGGAATATTGTTGATGATTTAGTATTTTTCATATACAGTTGCACCTAGCTTTCACATTTCTATTGTTGCATAAACCATTTATAGCTTGATTGAAAGCGCTTAGACTCTTCTTTCGAACGATGTATAACTTTCGTTGATAGAGGCTTAGGGAAGGAAGTTATAATTGACTGACTTAGGAAATATGTCACTGGGAATATTGTTGATGATTTTGTATTCTTCATGTACAGTTGCATTTATCTTTCACATTTCTTTTGTTGCATAAAACGTTTATAGCTTGATTGAAAGCCCTTAGCCTATTCTTTCCAACGATGTATAACTCTCCTTGATAGAGACTTAGGAACGGCACTTAAAATTGACTCACCTGGGAAATATGTCACTGGGAATATTGTTGATGATTTTGTATTTTTCATATACAGTTGCGTTTAACTTTCACATTTCTTTTGCTGGAAAAACAATTTATATTGTGATTGAAAGCCCTTACTTTGTTCTTTCCAACGATGTATAACTGTGGTTGATAGAAGCCTAGGAACGGAACTTAAAATTGACCCACCTGGGAAATATGTCACTGGGAATATTGTTGATGATTTTGTATTTTTCATATACAGTTGCGTTTAACTTTCACATTTCTTTTGCTGCACAAACGACTTTCTGCTTGGTTGAAAGCTCTTAGCTTGTTCTTTCGTACGACGTATAACTCTCATTGCTAGAGGCTTAGGAAAGGAACTTAAAATTGACTCATTTAGGAAATATGTCACTGGCAATATTGTTGATGAATCTGTATTTTTCATATACAGTTGCATTTATCTTTCACATTTCTTTTGTTGCATAAAACGTTTATAGGTTGATTGAAAGCCCTTAGCTTGTTCTTTCCAACGATGTATAACCCTCGTTCATAAAGGCTTAGGGAAGGAACTTATAATTGACTCACTTAGGAAATATGTCATTGGGAATATTGTTGATGATTTTGTATTTTTCATGTACAGTTGCATTTAACTTTCACATTTCTTTTGTTGCATAAATCATTTATAGCTTGGTTGAAAGCTCCTAGCTTGTTCTTTCCAACGATGTATAACTCTCCTTGATAGAGGCTTAGGAAAGGAACTTAAAACTGACTCACCTGGGAAATATGTCACTGGGAATATTGTTGATGAAAATGTATTTTTCATATACAGTTGCATTTAACTTTCACATTTCTTTTGCTGCACAAACGACTTTCTGCTTGGTTGAAAGCTCTTAGCTTGTTCTTTCGTACGACGTATAACTCTCATTGCTAGGGGCTTAGGAAAGGAACTTAAAATTGACTCATTTAGGAAATATGTCACTGGCAATATTGTTGATGAATCTGTATTTTTCATATACAGTTGCATTTAACTTTCACATTTCTTTTGCCGCATAAACGACTTACAGCTTGGTTGAAAGCTCTTAGCTTGTTCTTTCGTACGACGTATAACTCTCATTGCTAGAGGCTTAGGAGAGGAACTTAAAATTGACTCATCTAGGAAATATGTCACTGGCAATATTGTTGATGAATCTGTAATTTTCATATACAGTTGCATTTAACTTTCACATTTCTTTTGCTGCATAAACGACTTACAGCTTGGTTGAAAGCTCTTAGCTTGTTCTTTCGTACGACGTATAACTCTCATTGCTAGAGGCTTAGGAAAGGAACTTAAAATTGACTCATCTAGGATATATGTCACTGACAATATTGTTGATGAATCTGTAATTTTCATATACAGTTGCATTTAACTTTCACATTTCTTTTGCACATTTTAGGATAGAGGCTTAGGAAAGGAACTTAAAATTGACTCACCTGGGAAATATGTCACTGGGAATATTGTTAATGATTTTTTATTTTTCATATACAGTTGCATTTAACTTTCACATTTATTCTACTGCATAAATCAGTTATAGCTTGATTGAAAGCTCCTAGCTTTTTCTTTCCAACGGTGTATAACCCTCATTGTTAGAGGCTTAGGGAAAGAACTTATAATTGACAAACTTAGGAAATATGTCACTGGGAATATTGTTGATGATTTAGTATTTTTCATATACAGTTGCACATAACTTTCACATTTCTATTGTAGCATAAACATTTTATAGCTTGATTGAAAGCTCTTAGACTCTTCTTTCGAACGATGTATAACTTTCGTTGATAGAGGATTAGGGAAGGAAGTTATAATTGACTGACTTAGGAAATATGTCACTGGGAATATTGTTGATGATTTTGTATTCTTCATATACAGTTGCATTTATCTTTCACATTTCTTTTGCTGCATAAAACGTTTATAGCTTGATTGAAAGCCCTTAGCTTATTCTTTCCAACGATGTATAACTCTCCTTGATAAAGACTTAGGAACGGAACTTAAAATTAACTCACCTGGGAAATATGTCACTGGGAATATTGTTGATGATTTTGAATTTTTCATATACAGTTGCGTTTAACTTTCACATTTCTTTTGCTGGAAAAACTATTTATATTGTGATTGAAAGCCCTTACTTTGTTCTTTCCAACGATGTATAACTGTGGTTGATAGAAGCTTAGGAAAGGAACTTATAATTGACTCAGTTAGGAAATATGTCATTGGGAATATTGTTGATGAATCTGTAATTTTCATATACAGTTGCATTTAACTTTCACATTTCTTTTGCTGCATAAACGACTTACAGCTTCGTTGAAAGCTCTTAGCTTGTTCTTTCGTACGACGTATAACTCTCATTGCTAGAGGCTTAGGAAAGGAACTTAAAATTGACTCATCTAGGAAATATGTCACTGGCAATATTGTTGATGAATCTGTAATTTTCATATACAGTTGCATTTAACTTTCACATTTCTTTTGCTGCAAAAACTATTTATAGTGTGATTGAAAGCCCTTATTTTGTTCTTTCCAACGATGTATAACTGTGGTTGATAGAAGCTTAGGAAAGGAACTTAAAATTGACGGATCTCGGAATTATGTCACGAGGAATATTGTTGATGACTCTGTATTTTTCATATACAGTTGTATTTAACTCTCACATTTTTTCCGCTGCATATACCGTGTATAGCTTTGTTGAAATCCCTTATTTTGTTCTTTCCAACGAAGATAACCCTCGCTGATAGAGGCTTAGGAAAGAAACTTAAAATTGACTAATCTAGGAAATATGTCACTGGGAATATTGTTGATGATTTAGTATTTTTCATATACAGTTGCACCTAACTTTCACATTTCTATTGTTGCATAAACCATTTATAGCTTGATTGAAAGCGCTTAGACTCTTCTTTCGAACGATGTATAACTTTCGTTGATAGAGGCTTAGGGAAGGAAGTTATAATTGACTGACTTAGGAAATATGTCACTGGGAATATTGTTGATGATTTTGTATTCTTCATGTACAGTTGCATTTATCTTTCACATTTCTTTTGTTGCATAAAACGTTTATAGCTTGATTGAAAGCCCTTAGCCTATTCTTTCCAACGATGTATAAGTCTCCTTGATAGAGACTTAGGAACGGCACTTAAAATTGACTCACCTGGGAAATATGTCACTGGGAATATTGTTGATGATTTTGTATTTTTCATATACAGTTGCGTTTAACTTTCACATTTCTTTTGCTGGAAAAACAATTTATATTGTGATTGAAAGCCCTTACTTTGTTCTTTCCAACGATGTATAACTGTGGTTGATAGAAGCCTAGGAACGGAACTTAAAATTGACCCACCTGGGAAATATGTCACTGGGAATATTGTTGATGATTTTGTATTTTTCATATACAGTTGCGTTTAACTTTCACATTTCTTTTGCTGCACAAACGACTTTCTGCTTGGTTGAAAGCTCTTAGCTTGTTCTTTCGTACGACGTATAACTCTCATTGCTAGAGGCTTAGGAAAGGAACTTAAAATTGACTCATTTAGGAAATATGTCACTGGCAATATTGTTGATGAATCTGTATTTTTCATATACAGTTGCATTTAACTTTCACATTTCTTTTGCCGCATAAACGACTTACAGCTTGGTTGAAAGCTCTTAGCTTGTTCTTTCGTACGACGTATAACTCTCATTGCTAGAGGCTTAGGAAAGGAACTTAAAATTGACTCATCTAGGAAATATGTCACTGGCAATATTGTTGATGAATCTGTAATTTTCATATACAGTTGCATTTAACTTTCACATTTCTTTTGCTGCATAAACGACTTACAGCTTGGTTGAAAGCTCTTAGCTTGTTCTTTCGTACGACGTATAACTCTCATTGCTAGAGGCTTAGGAAAGGAACTTAAAATTGACTCATCTAGGATATATGTCACTGGCAATATTGTTGATGAATCTGTAATTTTCATATACAGTTGCATTTAACTTTCACATTTCTTTTGCACATTTTAGGATAGAGGCTTAGGAAAGGAACTTAAAATTGACTCACCTGGGAAATATGTCACTGGGAATATTGTTGATGATTTTTTATTTTTCATATACAGTTGCATTTAACTTTCACATTTATTCTACTGCATAAATCAGTTATAGCTTGATTGAAAGCTCCTAGCTTTTTCTTTCCAACGGTGTATAACCCTCATTGTTAGAGGCTTAGGGAAAGAACTTATAATTGACAAACTTAGGAAATATGTCACTGGGAATATTGTTGATGATTTAGTATTTTTCATATACAGTTGCACATAACTTTCACATTTCTATTGTTGCATAAACATTTTATAGCTTGATTGAAAGCTCTTAGACTCTTCTTTCGAACGATGTATAACTTTCGTTGATAGAGGATTAGGGAAGGAAGTTATAATTGACTGACTTAGGAAATATGTCACTGGGAATATTGTTGATGATTTTGTATTCTTCATATACAGTTGCATTTATCTTTCACATTTCTTTTGCTGCATAAAACGTTTATAGCTTGATTGAAAGCCCTTAGCTTATTCTTTCCAACGATGTATAACTCTCCTTGATAAAGACTTAGGAACGGAACTTAAAATTAACTCACCTGGGAAATATGTCACTGGGAATATTGTTGATGATTTTGTATTTTTCATATACAGTTGCGTTTAACTTTCACATTTCTTTTGCTGGAAAAACTATTTATATTGTGATTGAAAGCCCTTACTTTGTTCTTTCCAACGATGTATAACTGTGGTTGATAGAAGCTTAGGAAAGGAACTTATAATTGACTCAGTTAGGAAATATGTCATTGGGAATATTGTTGATGAATCTGTAATTTTCATATACAGTTGCATTTAACTTTCACATTTCTTTTGCTGCATAAACGACTTACAGCTTCGTTGAAAGCTCTTAGCTTGTTCTTTCGTACGACGTATAACTCTCATTGCTAGAGGCTTAGGAAAGGAACTTAAAATTGACTCATCTAGGAAATATGTCACTGGCAATATTGTTGATGAATCTGTAATTTTCATATACAGTTGCATTTAACTTTCACATTTCTTTTGCTGCAAAAACTATTTATAGTGTGATTGAAAGCCCTTATTTTGTTCTTTCCAACGATGTATAACTGTGGTTGATAGAAGCTTAGGAAAGGAACTTAAAATTGACGGATCTCGGAATTATGTCACGAGGAATATTGTTGATGACTCTGTATTTTTCATATACAGTTGTATTTAACTCTCACATTTTTTCCGCTGCATATACCGTGTATAGCTTTGTTGAAATCCCTTATTTTGTTCTTTCCAACGAAGATAACCCTCGCTGATAGAGGCTTAGGAAAGAAACTTAAAATTGACTAATCTAGGAAATATGTCACTGGGAATATTGTTGATGATTTAGTATTTTTCATATACAGTTGCACCTAACTTTCACATTTCTATTGTTGCATAAACCATTTATAGCTTGATTGAAAGCGCTTAGACTCTTCTTTCGAACGATGTATAACTTTCGTTGATAGAGGCTTAGGGAAGGAAGTTATAATTGACTGACTTAGGAAATATGTCACTGGGAATATTGTTGATGATTTTGTATTCTTCATGTACAGTTGCATTTATCTTTCACATTTCTTTTGTTGCATAAAACGTTTATAGCTTGATTGAAAGCCCTTAGCCTATTCTTTCCAACGATGTATAACCCTCCTTGATAGAGACTTAGGAACGGCACTTAAAATTGACTCACCTGGGAAATATGTCACTGGGAATATTGTTGATGATTTTGTATTTTTCATATACAGTTGCGTTTAACTTTCACATTTCTTTTGCTGGAAAAACAATTTATATTGTGATTGAAAGCCCTTACTTTGTTCTTTCCAACGATGTATAACTGTGGTTGATAGAAGCCTAGGAACGGAACTTAAAATTGACCCACCTGGGAAATATGTCACTGGGAATATTGTTGATGATTTTGTATTTTTCATATACAGTTGCGTTTAACTTTCACATTTCTTTTGCTGCACAAACGACTTTCTGCTTGGTTGAAAGCTCTTAGCTTGTTCTTTCGTACGACGTATAACTCTCATTGCTAGAGGCTTAGGAAAGGAACTTAAAATTGACTCATTTAGGAAATATGTCACTGGCAATATTGTTGATGAATCTGTATTTTTCATATACAGTTGCATTTAACTTTCACATTTCTTTTGCTGCATAAACGACTTACAGCTTGGTTGAAAGCTCTTAGCTTGTTCTTTCGTACGACGTATAACTCTCATTGCTAGAGGCTTAGGAAAGGAACTTAAAATTGACTCATCTAGGAAATATGTCACTGGCAATATTGTTGATGAACCTGTAATTTTCATATACAGTTGCATTTAACTTTCACATTTCTTTTGCTGCATAAACGACTTACAGCTTGGTTGAAAGCTCTTAGCTTGTTCTTTCGTACGACGTATAACTCTCATTGCTAGAGGCTTAGGAAAGGAACTTAAAATTGACTCATCTAGGATATATGTCACTGGCAATATTGTTGATGAATCTGTAATTTTCATATACAGTTGCATTTAACTTTCACATTTCTTTTGCACATTTTAGGATAGAGGCTTAGGAAAGGAACTTAAAATTGACTCACCTGGGAAATATGTCACTGTGAATATTGTTGATGATTTTTTATTTTTCATATACAGTTGCATTTAACTTTCACATTTATTCTACTGCATAAATCAGTTATAGCTTGATTGAAAGCTCCTAGCTTTTTCTTTCCAACGGTGTATAACCCTCATTGTTAGAGGCTTAGGGAAAGAACTTATAATTGACAAACTTAGGAAATATGTCACTGGGAATATTGTTGATGATTTAGTATTTTTCATATACAGTTGCACATAACTTTCACATTTCTATTGTTGCATAAACATTTTATAGCTTGATTGAAAGCTCTTAGACTCTTCTTTCGAACGATGTATAACTTTCGTTGATAGAGGATTAGGGAAGGAAGTTATAATTGACTGACTTAGGAAATATGTCACTGGGAATATTGTTGATGATTTTGTATTCTTCATATACAGTTGCATTTATCTTTCACATTTCTTTTGCTGCATAAAACGTTTATAGCTTGATTGAAAGCCCTTAGCTTATTCTTTCCAACAATGTATAACTCTCCTTGATAAAGACTTAGGAACGGAACTTAAAATTAACTCACCTGGGAAATATGTCACTGGGAATATTGTTGATGATTTTGTATTTTTCATATACAGTTGCGTTTAACTTTCACATTTCTTTTGCTGCAAAAACTATTTATAGTGTGATTGAAAGCCCTTATTTTGTTCTTTCCAACGATGTATAACTGTGGTTGATAGAAGCTTAGGAAAGGAACTTAAAATTGACGGAACTCGGAATTATGTCACGAGGAATATTGTTGATGACTCTGTATTTTTCATATACAGTTGTATTTAACTCTCACATTTTTTCCGCTGCATATACCGTGTATAGCTTAGTTGAAATCCCTTATTTTGTTCTTTCCAACGAAGATAACCCTCGCTGATAGAGGCTTAGGAAAGAAACTTAAAATTGACTAATCTAGGAAATATGTCACTGGGAATATTGTTGATGATTTAGTATTTTTCATATACAGTTGCACCTAACTTTCACATTTCCATTGTTGCATAAACCATTTATAGCTTGATTGAAAGCGCTTAGACTCTTCTTTCGAACGATGTATAACTTTCGTTGATAGAGGCTTAGGGAAGGAAGTTATAATTGACTGACTTAGGAAATATGTCACTGGGAATAATGTTGATGATTTTGTATTCTTCATGTACAGTTGCATTTATCTTTCACATTTCTTTTGTTGCATAAAACGTTTATAGCTTGATTGAAAGCCCTTAGCCTATTCTTTCCAACGATGTATAACTCTCCTTGATAGAGACTTAGGAACGGCACTTAAAATTGACTCACCTGGGAAATATGTCACTGGGAATATTGTTGATGATTTTGTATTTTTCATATACAGTTGCGTTTAACTTTCACATTTCTTTTGCTGGAAAAACAATTTATATTGTGATTGAAAGCCCTTACTTTGTTCTTTCCAGCGATGTATAACTGTGGTTGATAGAAGCCTAGGAAAGGAACTTATAAGTGACTCACTTAGGAAATATGTCATTGGGAATATTGTTGATGATTTTGTATTTTTTATATACAGTTGCATTTAACTTTCACATTTCTTTTGCTGCATAAACGACTTACAGCTTGGTTGAAAGCTCTTAGCTTGTTCTTTCGTACGACGGATAACTCTCATTGCTAGAGGCTTAGGAAAGGAACTCAAAATTGACTCATCTAGGAAATATGTCACTGGCAATATTGTTGATGAATCTGTAATTTTCATATACAGTTGCATTTAACTTTCACATTTCTTTTGTTGCATAAATCATTTATAGCTTGGTTGAAAGCTCCTAGCTTGTTCTTTCCAACGATGTATAACAATCCTTGATAGAAGCTTAGGAAAGGAACTTAAAATTGACTCACCTGGGAAATATGTCACTGGGAATATTGTTGATGAAAATGTATTTTTCATATACAGTTGCATTTAACTTTCACATTTCTTTTGCTGCAAAAACTATTTATAGTGTGATTGAAAGCCCTTATTTTGTTCTTTCCAACGATGTATAACTGTGGTTGATAGAAGCTTAGGAAAGGAACTTAAAATTGACGGATCTCGGAATTATTTCACGAGGAATATTGTTGATGACTCTGTATTTTTCATATACAGTTGTATTTAACTCTCACATTTTTTCCGCTGCATATACCGTGTATAGCTTAGTTGAAATCCCTTATTTTGTTCTTTCCAACGAAGATAACCCTCGCTGATAGAGGCTTAGGAAAGGAACTTAAAATTGACTAATCTAGGAAATATGTCACTGGGAATATTGTTGATGATACTGTATTTTTCATATACAATTACATTTAACTTTCACATTTGTTTTGTTGCATAAACCGTTTATAGCTTAATTGAAAGCTCTTAGCTTGCTCTCTCCAAAGATGTAAAACTCAGGTTTAAAGAGGTTTAGGAAACGAACTTAAAATTGACTCATCTAGGAAATATGACACTGGGAATATTGTTGATGATTTTGAATTTTTCATGTACAGTTGCATTTATCTTTCACATTTCTTTTGCCGCGTAAACGACTTACAGCTTGGATGAAAGCTCTTAGCTTGTTCTTTCGTACGACGTATAACTCTCATTGCTAGAGGCTTAGGAAAGAAACTTAAAATTGACTCATCTAGGAAATATGTCACTGGCAATATTGTTGATGAATCTGTAATTTTCATATACAGTTGCATTTAACTTTCACATTTCTTTTGTTGCATAAATCATTTATAGCTTGATTGAAAGCTCTTAGCTTGTTCTTTCGTACGACGTATAACTCTCATTGCTAGAGGCTTAGGAAAGGAACTTAAAATTGACTCACCTGGGAAATATGTCACTGGGAATATTGTTGATGAAAATGTATTTTTCATATACAGTTGCATTTAACTTTCACATTTCTTTTGTTGCATAAATCATTTATAGCTTGGTTGAAAGCTCTTAGCTTGTTCTTTCCAACGACGTATAACTCTCAGTGATAGAAGCTTAGGAAAGGAACTTAAAATTGACTCTTCCAGGAAATATGTCACTGGCAATATTGTTGATGATTTTTTATTTTTCATATACAGTTGCATTTAACTTTCACATTTCTTTTACTGCATAAATCAGTTATAGCTTGATTGAAAGCTCCTAGCTTTTTCTTTCCAACGATGTATAACTCTCATTGATAGAGGCTTAGGAAAGGAACTTAAAATTGACTCATCTAGGAAATATGTTACTGGCAATATTGTTGATGAATCTGTAATTTTCATATACAGTTGCATTTAACTTTCACATTTCTTTTGTTGCATAAATCATTAATAGCTTGGTTGAAAGCCCCTAGCTTGTTCTTTCCAACGATGTATAACAATCCTTGATAGAGGCTTAGGAAAGGAACTTAAAATTGACTCACCTGGGAAATATGTCACTGGGAATATTGTTGATGATTTTTTATTTTTCATATACAGTTGCATTTAACTTTCACATTTATTCTACTGCATAAATCAGTTATAGCTTGATTGAAAGCTCCTAGCTTTTTCTTTCCAACGGTGTATAACCCTCATTGTTAGAGGCTTAGGGAAAGAACTTATAATTGACAAACTTAGGAAATATGTCACTGGGAATATTGTTGATGATTTAGTATTTTTCATATACAGTTGCACATAACTTTCACATTTCTATTGTTGCATAAACATTTTATAGCTTGATTGAAAGCTCTTAGACTCTTCTTTCGAACGATGTATAACTTTCGTTGATAGAGGATTAGGGAAGGAAGTTATAATTGACTGACTTAGGAAATATGTCACTGGGAATATTGTTGATGATTTTGTATTCTTCATATACAGTTGCATTTATCTTTCACATTTCTTTTGCTGCATAAAACGTTTATAGCTTGATTGAAAGCCCTTAGCTTATTCTTTCCAACGATGTATAACTCTCCTTGATAAAGACTTAGGAACGGAACTTAAAATTAACTCACCTGGGAAATATGTCACTGGGAATATTGTTGATGATTTTGTATTTTTCATATACAGTTGCGTTTAACTTTCACATTTCTTTTGCTGGAAAAACTATTTATATTGTGATTGAAAGCCCTTACTTTGTTCTTTCCAACGATGTATAACTGTGGTTGATAGAAGCTTAGGAAAGGAACTTATAATTGACTCAGTTAGGAAATATGTCATTGGGAATATTGTTGATGATTTTGTATTTTTCATATACAGTTGCATTTATCTTTCACATTTCTTTTGTTGCATAAAACGTTTATAGGTTGATTGAAAGCCCTTAGCTTGTTCTTTCCAACGATGTATAACCCTCGTTCATAAAGGCTTAGGGAAGGAACTTATAATTGACTCACTTAGGAAATATGTCATTGGGAATATTGTTGATGATTTTGTATTTTTCATGTACAGTTGCATTTAACTTTCACATTTCTTTTGTTGCATAAATCATTTATAGCTTGGTTGAAAGCTCCTAGCTTGTTCTTTCCAACGATGTATAACTCTCCTTGATAGAGGCTTAGGAAAGGAACTTAAAACTGACTCACCTGGGAAATATGTCACTGGGAATATTGTTGATGAAAATGTATTTTTCATATACAGTTGCATTTAACTTTCACATTTCTTTTGCTGCACAAACGACTTTCTGCTTGGTTGAAAGCTCTTAGCTTGTTCTTTCGTACGACGTATAACTCTCATTGCTAGAGGCTTAGGAAAGGAACTTAAAATTGACTCATTTAGGAAATATGTCACTGGCAATATTGTTGATGAATCTGTATTTTTCATATACAGTTGCATTTAACTTTCACATTTCTTTTTGCCGCATAAACGACTTACAGCTTGGTTGAAAGCTCTTAGCTTGTTCTTTCGTACGACGTATAACTCTCATTGCTAGAGGCTTAGGAAAGGAACTTAAAATTGACTCATCTAGGAAATATGTCACTGGCAATATTGTTGATGAATCTGTAATTTTCATATACAGTTGCATTTAACTTTCACATTTCTTTTGCTGCATAAACGACTTACAGCTTGGTTGAAAGCTCTTAGCTTGTTCTTTCGTACGACGTATAACTCTCATTGCTAGAGGCTTAGGAAAGGAACTTAAAATTGACTAATCTAGGATATATGTCACTGGCAATATTGTTGATGAATCTGTAATTTTCATATACAGTTGCATTTAACTTTCACATTTCTTTTGCTGCATAAATCATTTATAGCTTGATTGAAAGCTCTTAGCTTGTTCTTTCGAACGACGTATAACTCTCAGTGATAGAAGCTTAGGAAAGGAACTTAAAATTGACTCTTCCAGGAAATATGTCACTGGCAATATTGTTGATGATTTTTTATTTTTCATATACAGTTGCATTTAACTTTCACATTTCTTTTACTGCATAAATCAGTTATAGCTTTATTGAAAGCTCCTAGCTTTTTCCTTCCAACGGTGTATAACTCTCATTGATAGAGGCTTAGGAAAGGAAGTTAAAATTGACTCATCTAGGAAATATGTCACTGGCAATATTGTTGATGAATCTGTAATTTTCATATACAGTTGCATTTAACTTTCACATTTCTTTTGCTGCATAAACGACTTACAGCTTGGTTGAAAGCTCTTAGCTTGTTCTTTCGTACGACGTATAACTCTCATTGCTAGAGGCTTAGGAAAGGAACTTAAAATTGACTCATCTAGGAAATATGTCACTGGCAATATTGTTGATGAATCTGTAATTTTCATATACAGTTGCATTTAACTTTCACATTTCTTTCGCTGCATAAACGACTTACAGCTTGGTTGAAAGCTCTTAGCTTGTTCTTTCGTACGACGTATAACTCTCATTGCTAGAGGCTTAGGAAAGGAACTTAAAATTGACTCATCTAGGATATATGTCACTGGCAATATTGTTGATGAATCTGTAATTTTCATGTACAGTTGCATTTAATTTTCACATTTCTTTTGCTGCATAAATCATTTATAGCTTGATTGAAAGCTCTTAGCTTGTTCTTTCGTACGACGTATAACTCTCATTGCTAGAGGCTTAGGAAAGGAACTTAAAATTGACTCATCTAGGATATATGTCACTGGCAATATTGTTGATGAATCTGTAATTTTCATATACAGTTGCATTTAACTTTCACATTTCTTTTGCTGCATAAACGACTTACAGCTTGGTTGAAAGCTCTTAGCTTGTTCTTTCGTACGACGTATAACTCTCATTGCTAGAGGCTTAGGAAAGGAACTTAAAATTGACTCATCTAGGAAATATGTCACTGGCAATATTGTTGATGAATCTGTAATTTTCATATACAGTTGCATTTAACTTTCACATTTCTTTCGCTGCATAAACGACTTACAGCTTGGTTGAAAGCTCTTAGCTTGTTCTTTCGTACGACGTATAACTCTCATTGCTAGAGGCTTAGGAAAGGAACTTAAAATTGACTCATCTAGGATATATGTCACTGGCAATATTGTTGATGAATCTGTAATTTTCATATACAGTTGCATTTAACTTTCACATTTCTTTTGCTGCATAAATCATTTATAGCTTGATTGAAAGCTCTTAGCTTGTTCTTTCGAACGACGTATAACTCTCAGTGATAGAAGCTTAGGAAAGGAACTTAAAATTGACTCTTCCAGGAAATATGTCACTGGCAATATTGTTGATGATTTTTTATTTTTCATATACAGTTGCATTTAACTTTCACATTTCTTTTACTGCATAAATCAGTTATAGCTTGATTGAAAGCTCCTAGCTTTTTCTTTCCAACGGTGTGTAACTCTCAGTGATAGAGGCTTAGGAAAGGAACTTAAAATTGACTCATCTAGGAAATATGTCACTGGCAATATTGTTGATGAATCTGTAATTTTCATATACAGTTGCATTTAACTTTCACATTTCTTTTGCTGCATAAACGACTTACAGCTTGGTTGAAAGCTCTTAGCTTGTTCTTTTGTACGACGTATAACTCTCATTGCTAGAGGCTTAGGAAAGGAACTTAAAATTGACTCATCTAGGAAATATGTCACTGGCAATATTGTTGATGAATCTGTAATTTTCATATACAGTTGCATTTAACTTTCACATTTCTTTTGCTGCATAAACGACTTACAGCTTGGTTGAAAGCTCTTAGCTTGTTCTTTCGTACGACGTATAACTCTCATTGCTAGAGGCTTAGGAAAGGAACTTAAAATTGACTCATCTAGGATATATGTCACTGGCAATATTGTTGATGAATCTGTAATTTTCATGTACAGTTGCATTTAATTTTCACATTTCTTTTGCTGCATAAATCATTTATAGCTTGATTGAAAGCTCTTAGCTTGTTCTTTCGAACGACGTATAACTCTCAGTGATAGAAGCTTAGGAAAGGAACTTAAAATTGACTCTTCCAGGAAATATGTCACTGGCAATATTGTTGATGATTTTTTATTTTTCATATACAGTTGCGTTTATCTTTCACATTTCTTTTGTTGCATAAAACGTTTATAGGTTGATTGAAAGCCCTTAGCTTGTTCTTTCCAACGATGTATAACTCTCGTTGATAGAGGCTTAGGAAAGGAACTTAAAACTGACTCACCTGGGAAATATGTCACTGGGAATATTGTTGATGAAAATGTATTTTTCATATACAGTTGCATTTAACTTTCACATTTCTTTTGTTGCATAAATCATTTATAGCTTGGTTGAAAGCTCTTAGCTTGTTCTTTCGTACGACGTATAACTCTCATTGCTAGAGGCTTAGGAAAGGAACTTAAAATTGACTCATCTAGGAAATATGTCACTGGCAATATTGTTGAAGAATCTGTAATTTTCATATACAGTTGCATTTAACTTTCACATTTCTTTTGCTGCAAAAACTATTTATAGTGTGATTGAAAGCCCTTATTTTGTTCTTTCCAACGATGTATAACTGTGGTTGATAGAAGCTTAGGAAAGGAACTTAAAATTGACGGATCTCGGAATTATGTCACGAGGAATATTGTTGATGACTCTGTATTTTTCATACACAGTTGTATTTAACTCTCACATTTTTTCCGCTGCATATACCGTGTATAGCTTAGTTGAAATCCCTTATTTTGTTCTTTCCAACGAAGATAACCCTCGCTGATAGAGGCTTAGGAAAGAAACTTAAAATTGACTAATCTAGGAAATATGTCACTGGGAAAATTGTTGATGATTTAGTATTTTTCATATACAGTTGCACCTAACTTTCACATTTCTATTGTTGCATAAACCATTTATAGCTTGATTGAAAGCTCTTAGACTCTTCTTTCGAACGATGTATAACTTTCGTTGATAGATGCTTAGGGAAGGAAGTTATAATAGACTGACTTAGGAAATATGTCACTGGGAATATTGTTGATGATTTTGTATTCTTCATGTACAGTTGCATTTATCTTTCACATTTCTTTTGTTGCATAAAACGTTTATAGCTTGATTGAAAGCCCTTAGCTTGTTCTTTCCAACGATGTATAACTCTCCTTGATAGAGACTTAGGAACGGCACTTAAAATTGACTCACCTGGGAAGTATTGTTGATGAAAATGTATTTTTCATATACAGTTGCATTTAACTTTCACATTTCTTTTGCTGCATAAATCATTTATAGCTTGGTTGAAAGCTCCTAGCTTGTTCTTTCCAACGATGTATAACTCTCCTTGATAGAGGCTTAGGAAAGGAACTTAAAACTGACTCACCTGGGAAATATGTCACTGGGAATATTGTTGATGAAAATGTATTTTTCATATACAGTTGCATTTAACTTTGACATTTCTTTTGTTGCATAAATCATTTATAGCTTGGTTGAAAGCTCTTAGCTTGTTCTTTCGTACGACGTATAACTCTCATTGCTAGAGGCTTAGGAAAGGAACTTAAAATTGACTCATTTAGGAAATATGTCACTGGCAATATTTTTGAAGAATCTGTAATTTTCATATACAGTTGCATTTAACTTTCACATTTCTTTTGCTGCAAAAACTATTTATAGTGTGATTGAAAGCCCTTATTTTGTTCTTTCCAACGATGTATAACTGTGGTTGATAGAAGCTTAGGAAAGGAACTTAAAATTGACGGATCTCGGAATTATGTCACGAGGAATATTGTTGATGACTCTGTATTTTTCATATACAGTTGTATTTAACTCTCACATTTTTTCCGCTGCATATACCGTGTATAGCTTAGTTGAAATCCCTTATTTTGTTCTTTCCAACGAAGATAACCCTCGCTGATAGAGGCTTAGGAAAGAAACTTAAAATTGACTAATCTAGGAAATATGTCACTGGGAAAATTGTTGATGATTTAGTATTTTTCATATACAGTTGCACCTAACTTTCACATTTCTATTGTTGCATAAACCATTTATAGCTTGATTGAAAGCTCTTAGACTCTTCTTTCGAACGATGTATAACTTTCGTTGATAGATGCTTAGGGAAGGAAGTTATAATAGACTGACTTAGGAAATATGTCACTGGGAATATTGTTGATGATTTTGTATTCTTCATGTACAGTTGCATTTATCTTTCACATTTCTTTTGTTGCATAAAACGTTTATAGCTTGATTGAAAGCCCTTAGCTTGTTCTTTCCAACGATGTATAACTCTCCTTGATAGAGACTTAGGAACGGCACTTAAAATTGACTCACCTGGGAAATATGTCACTATGAATATTGTTGATGATTTTGTATTTTTCATATACAGTTGCGTTTAACTTTCACATTTCTTTTGCTGGAAAAACAATTTATATTGTGATTGAAAGCCCTTACATTGTTCTTTCCAACGATGTATAACTGTGGTTGATAGAAGCTTAGGAAAGGAACTTATAATTGACTCACTTAGGAAATATGTCATTGGGAATATTGTTGATGATTTTGTATTTTTCATGTACAGTTGCATTTAACTTTCACATTTCTTTTGTTGCATAAATCATTTATAGCTTGGTTCAAAGCTCCTAGCTTTTTCTTTCCAACGGTGTATAACTCTCATTGATAGAGGCTTAGGAAAGGAACTTAAAATTGACTCATCTAGGAAATATGTTACTGGCAATATTGTTGATGATTTTGTATTTTTCATATACAGTTGCATTTAACTTTCGCATTTCTTTTGTTGCATAAATCATTTATAGCTTGGTTGAAAGCTCCTAGCTCGTTCTTTCTAAAGATGTATAACTCTAATTGATAGAGGCTTAGGGAAGGAACTTATAATTGACACACTTAGGAAATATGTCACTGGCAATATTGTTGATGATTTTGTGTTTTTCATATACAGTTGCATTTAACTTTCACATTTCTTTTGTTGCATAAATCATTTATAGCTTGATTGAAAGCTCCTAACATTTTCTTTCCAACGATGTATAACCTTCATTGTTAGAGGCTTAGGGAAGGAACTTATAATTGACAAACTTAGGAAATATGTCACTGGGAATATTGTTGATGATTCTGTATTTTTCATATACAGTTGCATTTAACTTTCACATTTCTTTTGCTGCAAAAACTATTTATAGTGTGATTGAAAGCCCTTATTTTGTTCTTTCCAACGAAGATAACCCTCGCTGATAGAGGCTTAGGAAAGAAACTTAAAATTGACTAATCTAGGAAATATGTCACTGGGAATATTGTTGATGATTTAGTATTTTTCATATACGGTTGCACCTAACTTTCACATTTCTATTGTTGCATAAACCACTTATAGCTTGATTGAAAGCTCTTAGACTCTTCTTTCGAACGATGTATAACTTTCGTTGATAGAGGATTAGGGAAGGAAGTTATAATTGACTGACTTAGGAAATATGTCACTGGGAATATTGTTGATGATTTTGTATTTTTTATATACAGTTGCATTTAACTTTCACATTTCTTTTGCTGCATAAACGACTTACAGCTTGGTTGAAAGCTCTTAGCTTGTTCTTTCGTACGACGGATAACTTTCATTGCTAGAGGCTTAGGAAAGGAACTTAAAATTGACTCATCTAGGAAATATGTCACTGGCAATATTGTTGATGAATCTGTAATTTTCATATACAGTTGCATTTAACTTTCATATTTCTTTTGTTGCATAAATCATTTATAGCTTGATTGAAAGCTCCTAGCTTGTTCTTTCCAACGACGTATAACTCTCAGTAATAGAATCTTAGGAAAGGAACTTAAAATTGACTCTTCCAGGAAATATGTCACTGGCAATATTGTTGATGATTTTTTATTTTTCATATACAGTTGCGTTTAACTTTCACATTTCTTTTGCTGGAAAAACTATTTATATTGTGATTGAAAGCCGCTACTTTGTTCTCTACAACGATGTATAACTGTGGTTGATAGAAGCTTAGGAAAGGAACTTAAAATTGACGGATCTCGGAATTATGTCACGAGGAATATTGTTGATGACTCTGTATTTTTCATATACAGTTGTATTTAACTCTCACATTTTTTCCGCTGCATATACCGTGTATAGCTTACTTGAAATCCCTTATTTTGTTCTTTCCTACGAAGATAACCCTCGCTGATAGAGGCTCAGGAAAGGAACTTAAAATTGACTAATCTAGGAAATATGTCACTGGGAATATTGTTGATGATACTGTATTTTTCATATACAATTACATTTAACTTTCACATTTGTTCTACTGCATAAACCATTTATAGCTTAATTGAAAGCTCTTAGCTTGCTCTCTCCAACGATGTAAAACTCAGGTTTAAAGAGGTTTAGGAAACGAACTTAAAATTGACTCATCTAGGAAATATGACACTGGGAATATTGTTGATGATTTTATATTTTTCATGTACAGTTGCATTTATCTTTCACATTTCTTTTCTTGCATAAAACGTTTATAGGTTGATTGAAAGCCCTTAGCTTGTTCTTTCGTACGACGTATAACTCTCAGTGCTAGAGGCTTAGGAAAGGAACTTAAAATTGACTCATTTAGGAAATATGTCACTGGCAATATTATTGATGAATCTGTAATTTTCATATACAGTTGCATTTAACTTTCACATTTCTTTTGCTGCATAAATCATTTATAGCTTGGTTGAAAGCTCTTAGCTTGTTCTTTCGTACGACGTATAACTCTCATTGCTAGAGGCTTAGGAAAGGAACTTAAAATTGTCTCATCTAGGAAATATGTCACTGGCAATATTGTTGATGAATCTGTAATTTTCATATACAGTTGCATTTAACTTTCACATTTCTTTTGTTGCATAAATCATTTATAGCTTGGTTGAAAGCTCCTAGCTCGTTCTTTCTAAAGATGTATAACTCTAATTGATAGAAGCTTAGGGAAGGAACTTAAAATTGACTCACCTGGGAAATATGTCACTGGGAATATTGTTGATGATTTTGTATTTTTCATGTACAGTTGCATTTAACTTTCACATTTCTTTTGTTGCATAAATCATTTATAGCTTGGTTGAAAGCTCCTAGCTTTTTCTTTCCAACGGTGTATAACTCTCATTGATAGAGGCTTAGGAAAGGAACTTAAAATTGACTCATCTAGGAAATATGTTACTGGCAATATTGTTGATGATTTTGTATTTTTCATATACAGTTGCATTTAGCTTTCGCATTTCTTTTGTTGCATAAATCATTTATAGCTTGGTTGAAAGCTCCTAGCTCGTTCTTTCTAAAGATGTATAACTCTAATTGATAGAGGCTTAGGGAAGGAACTTATAATTGACACACTTAGGAAATATGTCACTGGCAATATTGTTGATGATTTTGTGTTTTTCATATACAGTTGCATTTAACTTTCACATTTCTTTTGCTGCAAAAACTATTTATAGTGTGATTGAAAGCCCTTATTTTGTTCTTTCCAACGAAGATAACCCTCGCTGATAGAGGCTTAGGAAAGAAACTTAAAATTGACTAATCTAGGAAATATGTCACTGGGAATATTGTTGATGATTTAGTATTTTTCATATACGGTTGCACCTAACTTTCACATTTCTATTGTTGCATAAACCACTTATAGCTTGATTGAAAGCTCTTAGACTCTTCTTTCGAACGATGTATAACTTTCGTTGATAGAGGATTAGGGAAGGAAGTTATAATTGACTGACTTAGGAAATATGTCACTGGGAATATTGTTGATGATTTTGTATTTTTTATATACAGTTGCATTTAACTTTCACATTTCTTTTGCTGCATAAACGACTTACAGCTTGGTTGAAAGCTCTTAGCTTGTTCTTTCGTACGACGGATAACTTTCATTGCTAGAGGCTTAGGAAAGGAACTTAAAATTGACTCATCTATGAAATATGTCACTGGCAATATTGTTGATGAATCTGTAATTTTCATATACAGTTGCATTTAACTTTCATATTTCTTTTGTTGCATAAATCATTTATAGCTTGATTGAAAGCTCTTAACTTGTTCTTTCCAACGACGTATAACTCTCAGTGATAGAATCTTAGGAAAGGAACTTAAAATTGACTCTTCCAGGAAATATGTCATTGGGAATATTGTTGATGATTTTTTATTTTTCATATACAGTTGCATTTAACTTTCACATTTCTTTTGCTGGAAAAACTATTTATATTGTGATTGAAAGCCCTTACTTTGTTATCTACAACGATGTATAACTGTGGTTGATAGAAGCTTAGGAAAGGAACTTAAAATTGACGGATCTCGGAATTATGTCACGAGGAATATTGTTGATGACTCTGTATTTTTCATATACAGTTGTAGTTAAATCTCAAATTTTTTCCGCTGCATATACCGTGTATAGCTTAGTTGAAATCCCTTATTTTGTTCTTTCCAACGAAGATAACCCTCGCTGATAGAGGCTTAGGAAAGGAACTTAAAATTGACTAATCTAGGAAATATGTCACTGGGAATATTGTTGATGATACTGTATTTTTCATATACAATTACATTTAACTTTCACATTTGTTTTGCTGCATAAACCGTTTATAGCTTAATTGAAAGCTCTTAGCTTGCTCTCTCCAACGATGTAAAACTCAGGTTTAAAGAGGTTTAGGAAACGAACTTAAAATTGACTCATCTAGGAAATATGACACTGGGAATATTGTTGATGATTTTGTATTTTTCATGTACAGTTGCATTTATCTTTCACATTTCTTTTGTTGCATAAAACGTTTATAGCTTGATTGAAAGCCCTTAGCTTGTTCTTTCCAACGATGTATAACCCTCGTTGATAAATGCTTAGGGAAGGAACTTATAATTGACTCACTTAGGAAATATGTCATTGGGAATATTGTTGATGATTTTGTATTTTTCATGTACAGTTGCATTTAACTTTCACATTTCTTTTGCCGCATAAACGACTTACAGCTTGGTTGAAAGCTCCTAGCTTGTTCTTTCGTACGACGTATAACTCTCAATGCTAGAGGCTTAGGAAAGGAACTTAAAATTGACTCATCTAGGAAATATGTCACTGGCAATATTGTTGATGAATCTGTAATTTTCATATACAGTTGCATTTAACTTTCACATTTCTTTTGTTGCATAAATCATTTATAGCTTGGTTGAAAGCTCCTGGCTTGTTCTTTCCAACGATGTATAACTCTCCTTGATAGAGGCTTAGGAAAGGAACTTAAAATTGACTCACCTGGGAAATATGTCACTGGGAATATTGTTGATGATTCTGTATTTTTCATATACAGTTGCATTTAACTTTCACATTTCTTTTGCTGCAAAAACTATTTATAGTGTGATTGAAAGCCCTTATTTTGTTCTTTCCAACGATGTATAACTGTGGTTGATAGAAGCTTAGGAAAGGAACTTAAAATTGACGGATCTCGGAATTATGTCTCGAGGAATATTGTTGATGACTCTGTATTTTTCATATACAGTTGTATTTAACTCTCACATTTTTTCCGCTGCATATACCATGTATAGCTTACTTGAAATCCCTTATTTTGTTCTTTCCTACGAAGATAACCCTCGCTGATAGAGGCTCAGGAAAGGAACTTAAAATTGACTAATCTAGGAAATATGTCACTGGGAATATTGTTGATGATACTGTATTTTTCATATACAATTACATTTAACTTTCACATTTGTTCAACTGCATAAACCATTTATAGCTTAGTTGAAAGCTCTTAGCTTGCTCTCTCCAACGATGTAAAACTCAGGTTTAAAGAGGTTTAGGAAACGAACTTAAAATTGACTCATCTAGGAAATATGACACTGGGAATATTGTTGATGATTTTATATTTTTCATGTACAGTTGCATTTATCTTTCACATTTCTTTTGTTGCATAAAACGTTTATAGGTTGATTGAAAGCCCTTAGCTTGTTCTTTCGTACGACGTATAACTCTCATTGCTAGAGGCTTAGGAAAGGAACTTAAAATTGACTCATTTAGGAAATATGTCACTGGCAATATTATTGATGAATCTGTAATTTTCATATACAGTTGCATTTAACTTTCACATTTCTTTTGCTGCATAAATCATTTATAGCTTGGTTGAAAGCTCTTAGCTTGTTCTTTCGTACGACGTATAACTCTCATTGCTAGAGGCTTAGGAAAGGAACTTAAAATTGACTCATCTAGGAAATATGTCACTGGCAATATTGTTGATGAATCTGTAATTTTCATATACAGTTGCATTTAACTTTCACATTTCTTTTGTTGCATAAATCATTTATAGCTTGGTTGAAAGCTCCTAGCTCGTTCTTTCTAAAGATGTATAACTCTAATTGATAGAAGCTTAGGGAAGGAACTTATAATTGACACACTTAGGAAATACGTCACTGGGAATATTGTTGATGATTTTGTATTTTTCATATACAGTTGCATTTAACTTTCACATTTCTTTTGCCGCGTAAACGACTTACAGCTTGGTTGAAAGCTCTTAGCTTGTTCTTTCGTACGACGTATAACTCTCATTGCTAGAGGCTTAGGAAAGGAACTTAAAATTGACTCATCTAGGAAATATGTCACTGGCAATATTGTTGATGAATCTGTAATTTTCATATACAGTTGCATTTAACTTTCACATTTCTTTTGTTGCATAAATCATTTATAGCTTGATTGAAAGCTCTTAGCTTGTTCTTTCGTACGACGTATAACTCTCATTGCTAGAGGCTTAGGAAAGGAACTTAAAATTGACTCACCTGGGAAATATGTCACTGGGAATATTGTTGATGATTTTGTATTTTTCATATACAGTTGCATTTAACTTTCACATTTCTTTTGCCGCATAAACGACTTACAGCTTGGTTGAAAGCTCTTAGCTTGTTCTTTCCAACGACGTATAACTCTCAGTGATAGAAGCTTAGGAAAGGAACTTAAAATTGACTCTTCCAGGAAATATGTCACTGGCAATATTGTTGATGATTTTTTATTTTTCATATACAGTTGCATTTAACTTTCACATTTCTTTTACTGCATAAATCAGTTATAGCTTGATTGAAAGCTCCTAGCTTTTTCTTTCCAACGGTGTATAACTATCATTGATAGAGGCTTAGGAAAGGAACTTAAAATTGACTCATCTAGGAAATATGTTACTGGCAATATTGTTGATGAATCTGTAATTTTCATATACAGTTGCATTTAACTTTCACATTTCTTTTGTTGCATAAATCATTAATAGCTTGGTTGAAAGCTCCTAGCTTGTTCTTTCCAACGATGTATAACAATCCTTGATAGAGGCTTAGGAAAGGAACTTAAAATTGACTCACCTGGGAAATATGTCACTGGGAATATTGTTGATGATTTTTTATTTTTCATATACAGTTGCATTTAACTTTCACATTTCTTTTGCTGGAAAAACTATTTATATTGTGATTGAAAGCCCTTACTTTGTTCTTTCCAACGATGTATAACTGTGGTTGATAGAAGCTTAGGAAAGGAACTTATAATTGACTCACTTAGGAAATATGTCATTGGGAATATTGTTGATGATTTTGTATTTTTCATGTACAGTTGCATTTAACTTTCACATTTCTTTTGTTGCATAAATCATTTGTAGCTTGGTTGAAAGCTCCTAGCTTGTTCTTTCCAACGATGTATAACTCTCCTTAATAGAGGCTTAGGAAAGGAACTTAAAATTGACTCACCTGGGAAATATGTCACTGGGAATATTGTTGATGAAAATGTATTTTTCATATACAGTTGCATTTAACTTTCACATTTCATTTGCTGCATAAACGACTTACAGCTTGGTTGAAAGCTCTTAGCTTGTTCTTTCGTACGACGTATAACTCTCATTGCTAGAGGCTTAGGAAAGGAACTTAAAATTGACTCATTTAGGAAATATGTCACTGGCAATATTGTTGATGAATCTGTATTTTTCATATACAGTTGCATTTAACTTTCACATTTCTTTTGCCGCATAAACGACTTACAGCTTGGTTGAAAGCTCTTAGCTTGTTCTTTCGTACGACGTATAACTCTCATTGCTAGAGGCTTAGAAAAGGAACTTAAGATTGACTCATCTAGGAAATATGTCACTGGCAATATTGTTGATGAATCTGTAATTTTCATATACAGTTGCATTTAACTTTCACATTTCTTTTGCTGCATAAACGACTTACAGCTTGGTTGAAAGCTCTTAGCTTGTTCTTTCGTACGACGTATAACTCTCATTGCTAGAGGCTTAGGAAAGGAACTTAAAATTGACTCATCTAGGAAATATGTCACTGGCAATATTGTTGATGAATCTGTAATTTTCATATACAGTTGCATTTAACTTTCACATTTCTTTTGCTGCATAAATCATTTATAGCTTGATTGAAAGCTCTTAGCCTGTTCTTTCGAACGACGTATAACTCTCAGTGATAGAAGCTTAGGAAAGGAACTTAAAATTGACTCTTCCAGGAAATATGTCACTGGCAATATTGTTGATAATTTTTTATTTTTCATATACAGTTGCATTTAACTTTCACATTTCTTTTACTGCATAAATCAGTTATAGCTTGATTGAAAGCTCCTAGCTTTTTCTTTCCAACGGTGTATAACTCTCATTGATAGAGGCTTAGGAAAGGAACTTAAAATTGACTCATCTAGGAAATATGTTACTGGCAATATTGTTGATGATTTTGTATTTTTCATATACAGTTGCATTTAACTTTCGCATTTCTTTTGTTGCATAAATCATTTATAGCTTGATTGAAAGCTCCTAGCTTGTTCTTTCCAACGACGTATAACTCTCAGTGATAGAATCTTAGAAAAGGAACTTAAAATTGACTCTTCCAGGAAATATGTCACTGGCAATATTGTTGATGATTTTTTATTTTTCATATACAGTTGCGTTTAACTTTCACATTTCTTTTGCTGGAAAAACTATTTATATTGTGATTGAAAGCCCTTACTTTGTTCTCTACAACGATGTATAACTGTGGTTGATAGAAGCTTAGGAAAGGAACTTAAAATTGACGGATCTCGGAATTATGTCACGAGGAATATTGTTGATGACTCTGTATTTTTCATATACAGTTGTAGTTAAATCTCACATTTTTTCCGCTGCATATACCGTGTATAGCTTAGTTGAAATCCCTTATTTTGTTCTTTCCAACGAAGATAACCCTCGCTGATAGAGGCTTAGGAAAGGAACTTAAAATTGACTAATCTAGGAAATATGTCACTGGGAATATTGTTGATGATACTGTATTTTTCATATACAATTACATTTAACTTTCACATTTGTTTTGCTGCATAAACCGTTTATAGCTTAATTGAAAGCTCTTAGCTTGCTCTCTCCAACGATGTAAAATTCAGGTTTAAAGAGGTTTAGGAAACGAACTTAAAATTGACTCATCTAGGAAATATGACACTGGGAATATTGTTGATGATTTTGTATTTTTCATGTACAGTTGCATTTATCTTTCACATTTCTTTTGTTGCATAAAACGTTTATAGCTTGATTGAAAGCCCTTAGCTTGTTCTTTCCAACGATGTATAACCCTAGTTGAGAAAGGCTTAAGGAAGGAACTTATAATTGACTCACTTAGGAAATATGTCATTGGGAATATTGTTGATGATTTTGTATTTTTCATGTACAGTTGCATTTAACTTTCACATTTCTTTTGTTGCATTAAACGTTTATAGCTTGATTGAAAGCCCTTAGCTTGTTCTTTCCAACGATGTATAACCCTCGTTGATAAAGGCTTAGGGAAGGAACTTATAATTGACTCACTTAGGAAATATGTCACTGGCAATATTGTTGATGAATCTGTAATTTTCATATACAGTTGCATTTAACTTTCACATTTCTTTTGTTGCATAAATCATTTATAGCTTGATTGAAAGCTCATAGCTTGTTCTTTCCAACGATGTATAACTCTCCTTGATAGAGGCTTAGGAAAGGAACTTAAAATTGACTCACCTGGGAAATATGTCACTGGGAATATTGTTGATGATTCTGTATTTTTCATATACAGTTGCATTTAACTTTCACATTTCTTTTGCTGCAAAAACTATTTATAGTGTGATTGAAAGCCCTTATTTTGTTCTTTCCAACGATGTATAACTGTGGTTGATAGAAGCTTAGGAAAGGAACTTAAAATTGACGGATCTCGGAATTATGTCACGAGGAATATTGTTGATGACTCTGTATTTTTCATATACAGTTGTATTTAACTCTCACATTTTTTCCGCTGCATATACCATGTATAGCTTACTTGAAATCCCTTATTTTGTTCTTTCCTACGAAGATAACCCTCGCTGATAGAGGCTCAGGAAAGGAACTTAAAATTGACTAATCTAGGAAATATGTCACTGGGAATATTGTTGATGATACTGTATTTTTCATATACAATTACATTTAACTTTCACATTTGTTCTACTGCATAAACCATTTATAGCTTAATTGAAAGCTCTTAGCTTGCTCTCTCCAACGATGTAAAACTCAGGTTTAAAGAGGTTTAGGAAACGAACTTAAAATTGACTCATCTAGGAAATATGACACTGGGAATATTGTTGATGATTTTATATTTTTCATGTACAGTTGCATTTATCTTTCACATTTATTTGGTTGCATAAAACGTTTATAGGTTGATTGAAAGCCCTTAGCTTGGTCTTTCGTACGACGTATAACTCTCATTGCTAGAGGCTTAGGAAAGGAACTTAAAATTGACTCATTTAGGAAATATGTCACTGGCAATATTATTGATGAATCTGTAATTTTCATATACAGTTGCATTTAACTTTCACATTTCTTTTGCTGCATAAATCATTTATAGCTTGGTTGAAAGCTCTTAGCTTGTTCTTTCGTACGACGTATAACTCTCATTGCTAGAGGCTTAGGAAAGGAACTTAAAATTGACTCATCTAGGAAATATGTCACTGGCAATATTGTTGATGAATCTGTAATTTTCATATACAGTTGCATTTAACTTTCACATTTCTTTTGTTGCATAAATCATTTATAGCTTGGTTGAAAGCTCCTAGCTCATTCTTTCTAAAGATGTATAACTCTAATTGATAGATGCTTAGGGAAGGAACTTATAATTGACACACTTAGGAAATATGTCACTGGGAATATTGTTGATGATTTTGTATTTTTCATATACAGTTGCATTTAACTTTCACATTTCTTTTGCCGCGTAAACGACTTACAGCTTGGTTGAAAGCTCTTAGCTTGTTCTTTCGTACGACGTATAACTCTCATTGCTAGAGGCTTAGGAAAGGAACTTAAAATTGACTCATCTAGGAAATATGTCACTGGCAATATTGTTGATGAATCTGTAATTTTCATATACAGTTGCATTTAACTTTCACATTTCTTTTGTTGCATAAATCATTTATAGCTTGATTGAAAGCTCTTAGCTTGTTCTTTCGTACGACGTATAACTCTCATTGCTAGAGGCTTAGGAAAGGAACTTAAAATTGACTCACCTGGGAAATATGTCACTGGGAATATTGTTGATGATTTTGTATTTTTCATATACAGTTGCATTTAACTTTCACATTTCTTTTGCCGCATAAACGACTTACAGCTTGGTTGAAAGCTCTTAGCTTGTTCTTTCCAACGACGTATAACTCTCAGTGATAGAAGCTTAGGAAAGGAACTTAAAATTGACTCTTCCAGGAAATATGTCACTGGCAATATTGTTGATGATTTTTTATTTTTCATATACAGTTGCATTTAACTTTCACATTTCTTTTACTGCATAAATCAGTTATAGCTTGATTGAAAGCTCCTAGCTTTTTCTTTCCAACGGTGTATAACTATCATTGATAGAGGCTTAGGAAAGGAACTTAAAATTGACTCATCTAGGAAATATGTTACTGGCAATATTGTTGATGAATCTGTAATTTTCATATACAGTTGCATTTAACTTTCACATTTCTTTTGTTGCATAAATCATTAATAGCTTGGTTGAAAGCTCCTAGCTTGTTCTTTCCAACGATGTATAACAATCCTTGATAGAGGCTTAGGAAAGGAACTTAAAATTGACTCACCTGGGAAATATGTCACTGGGAATATTGTTGATGATTTTTTATTTTTCATATACAGTTGCATTTAACTTTCACATTTATTCTACTGCATAAATCAGTTATAGCTTGATTGAAAGCTCCTAGCTTTTTCTTTCCAACGGTGTATAACCCTCATTGTTAGAGGCTTAGGGAAGGAACTTATAATTGACAAACTTAGGAAATATGTCACTGGGAATATTGTTGATGATTTAGTATTTTTCATATACAGTTGCACATAACTTTCACATTTCTATTGTTGCATAAACCTTTTATAGCTTGATTGAAAGCTCTTAGACTCTTCTTTCGAACGATGTATAACTTCGGTTGATAGAGGCTTAGGGAAGGAAGTTATAATTGACTGACCTAGGAAATATGTCACTGGGAATATTGTTGATGATTTTGTATTTTTCATATACAGTTGCATTTAACTTTCACATTTCTTTTGCTGGAAAAACTATTTATATTGTGATTGAAAGCCCTTACTTTGTTCTTTCCAACGATGTATAACTGTGGTTGATAGAAGCTTAGGAAAGGAACTTATAATTGACTCACTTAGGAAATATGACACTGGGAATATTGTTGATGATTTTGTATTCTTCATGTACAGTTGCATTTATCTTTCACATTTCTTTTGTTGCATAAAACGTTTATAGCTTGATTGAAAGCCCTTAGCTTATTCTTTCCAACGATGTATAACTCTCCTTGATAGAAACTTAGGAACGGAACTTAAAATTAACTCACCTGGGAAATATGTCACTGGGAATATTGTTGATGATTTTGTATTTTTCATATACAGTTGCATTTAACTTTCACATTTCTTTTGCTGGAAAAACTATTTATATTGTGATTGAAAGCCCTTACTTTGTTCTTTCCAACGATGTAGAACTGTGGTTGATAGAAGCTTAGGAAAGGAACTTATAATTGACTCACTTAGGAAATATGTCATTGGGAATATTGTTGATGATTTTGTATTTTTCATGTACAGTTGCATTTAACTTTCACATTTCTTTTGTTGCATAAATCATTTATAGCTTGGTTGAAAGCTCCTAGCTTGTTCTTTCCAACGATGTATAACTCTCCTTAATAGAGGCTTAGGAAAGGAACTTAAAATTGACTCACCTGGGAAATATGTCACTGGGAATATTGTTGATGAAAATGTATTTTTCATATACAGTTGCATTTAACTTTCACATTTCATTTGCTGCATAAACGACTTACAGCTTGGTTGAAAGCTCTTAGCTTGTTCTTTCGTACGACGTATAACTCTCATTGCTAGAGGCTTAGGAAAGGAACTTAAAATTGACTCATTTAGGAAATATGTCACTGGCAATATTGTTGATGAATCTGTATTTTTCATATACAGTTGCATTTAACTTTCACATTTCTTTTGCCGCATAAACGACTTACAGCTTGGTTGAAAGCTCTTAGCTTGTTCTTTCGTACGACGTATAACTCTCATTGCTAGAGGCTTAGAAAAGGAACTTAAAATTGACTCATCTAGGAAATATGTCACTGGCAATATTGTTGATGAATCTGTAATTTTCATATACAGTTGCATTTAACTTTCACATTTCTTTTGCTGCATAAACGACTTACAGCTTGGTTGAAAGCTCTTAGCTTGTTCTTTCGTACGACGTATAACTCTCATTGCTAGAGGCTTAGGAAAGGAACTTAAAATTGACTCATCTAGGAAATATGTCACTGGCAATATTGTTGATGAATCTGTAATTTTCATATACAGTTGTATTTAACTTTCACATTTCTTTTGCTGCATAAATCATTTATAGCTTGATTGAAAGCTCTTAGCTTGTTCTTTCGAACGACGTATAACTCTCAGTGATAGAAGCTTAGGAAAGGAACTTAAAATTGACTCTTCCAGGAAATATGTCACTGGCAATATTGTTGATGATTTTTTATTTTTCATATACAGTTGCATTTAACTTTCACATTTCTTTTACTGCATAAATCAGTTATAGCTTGATTGAAAGCTCCTAGCTTTTTCTTTCCAACGGTGTATAACTATCATTGATAGAGGCTTAGGAAAGGAACTTAAAATTGACTCATCTAGGAAATATGTTACTGGCAATATTGTTGATGATTTTGTATTTTTCATATACAGTTGCATTTAACTTTCGCATTTCTTTTGTTGCATAAATCATTTATAGCTTGGTTGAAAGCTCCTAGCTCGTTCTTTCTAAAGATGTATAACTCTAATTGATAGAGGCTTAGGGAAGGAACTTATAATTGACACACTTAGGAAATATGTCACTGGCAATATTGTTGATGATTTTGTGTTTTTCATATACAGTTGCATTTAACTTTCACATTTCTTTTGTTGCATAAATCATTTATAGCTTGATTGAAAGCTCCTAGCTTTTTCTTTCCAACGATGTATAACACTCATTGTTAGAGGCTTAGGGAAGGAACTTATAATTGACAAACTTAGGAAATATGTCACTGGGAATATTGTTGATGATTCTGTATTTTTCATATACAGTTGCATTTAACTTTCACATTTCTTTTGCTGCAAAAACTATTTATAGTGTGATTGAAAGCCCTTATTTTGTTCTTTCCAACGATGTATAACTGTGGTTGATAGAAGCTTAGGAAAGGAACTTAAAATTGACGGATCTCGGAATTATGTCACGAGGAATATTGTTGATGACTCTGTATTTTTCATATACAGTTGTATTTAACTCTCACATTTTTTCCGCTGCATATACCGTGTATAGCTTAGTTGAAATCCCTTATTTTGTTGTTTCCAACGAAGATAACCCTCGCTGATAGAGGCTTAGGAAAGAAACTTAAAATTGACTAATCTAGGAAATATGTCACTGGGAATATTGTTGATGATTTAGTATTTTTCATATACGGTTGCACCTAACTTTCACATTTCTATTGTTGCATAAACCATTTATAGCTTGATTGAAAGCTCTTAGACTCTTCTTTCGAACGATGTATAACTTTCGTTGATAGATGCTTAGGGAAGGAAGTTATAATAGACTGACTTAGGAAATATGTCACTGGGAAAATTGTTGATGATTTAGTATTTTTCATATACAGTTGCACCTAACTTTCACATTTCTATTGTTGCATAAACCATTTATAGCTTGATTGAAAGCTCTTAGACTCTTCTTTCGAACGATGTATAACTTTCGTTGATAGATGCTTAGGGAAGGAAGTTATAATAGACTGACTTAGGAAATATGTCACTGGGAATATTGTTGATGATTTTGTATTCTTCATGTACAGTTGCATTTATCTTTCACATTTCTTTTGTTGCATAAAACGTTTATAGCTTGATTGAAAGCCCTTAGCTTGTTCTTTCCAACGATGTATAACTCTCCTTGATAGAGACTTAGGAACGGCACTTAAAATTGACTCACCTGGGAAATATGTCACTATGAATATTGTTGATGATTTTGTATTTTTCATATACAGTTGCGTTTAACTTTCACATTTCTTTTGCTGGAAAAACAATTTATATTGTGATTGAAAGCCCTTACTTTGTTCTTTCCAACGATGTATAACTGTGGTTGATAGAAGCTTAGGAAAGGAACTTATAATTGACTCACTTAGGAAATATGTCATTGGGAATATTGTTGATGATTTTGTATTTTTCATGTACAGTTGCATTTAACTTTCACATTTCTTTTGTTGCATAAATCATTTATAGCTTGGTTCAAAGCTCCTAGCTTTTTCTTTCCAACGGTGTATAACTCTCATTGATAGAGGCTTAGGAAAGGAACTTAAAATTGACTCATCTAGGAAATATGTTACTGGCAATATTGTTGATGATTTTGTATTTTTCATATACAGTTGCATTTAACTTTCGCATTTCTTTTGTTGCATAAATCATTTATAGCTTGGTTGAAAGCTCCTAGCTCGTTCTTTCTAAAGATGTATAACTCTAATTGATAGAGGCTTAGGGAAGGAACTTATAATTGACACACTTAGGAAATATGTCACTGGCAATATTGTTGATGATTTTGTGTTTTTCATATACAGTTGCATTTAACTTTCACATTTCTTTTGTTGCATAAATCATTTATAGCTTGATTGAAAGCTCCTAACATTTTCTTTCCAACGATGTATAACCTTCATTGTTAGAGGCTTAGGGAAGGAACTTATAATTGACAAACTTAGGAAATATGTCACTGGGAATATTGTTGATGATTTTGTATTCTTCATATACAGTTGCATTAATCTTTCACATTTCTTTTGCTGCATAAAACGTTTATAGCTTGATTGAAAGCCCTTAGCTTATTCTTTCCAACGATGTATAACTCTCCTTGATAAAGACTTAGGAACGGAACTTAAAATTAACTCACCTGGGAAATATGTCACTGGGAATATTGTTGATGATTTTGTATTTTTCATATACAGTTGCGTTTAACTTTCACATTTCTTTTGCTGGAAAAACTATTTATATTGTGATTGAAAGCCCTTACTTTGTTCTTTCCAACGATGTATAACTGTGGTTGATAGAAGCTTAGGAAAGGAACTTATAATTGACTCAGTTAGGAAATATGTCATTGGGAATATTGTTGATGAATCTGTAATTTTCATATACAGTTGCATTTAACTTTCACATTTCTTTTGCTGCATAAACGACTTACAGCTTCGTTGAAAGCTCTTAGCTTGTTCTTTCGTACGACGTATAACTCTCATTGCTAGAGGCTTAGGAAAGGAACTTAAAATTGACTCATCTAGGAAATATGTCACTGGCAATATTGTTGATGAATCTGTAATTTTCATATACAGTTGCATTTAACTTTCACATTTCTTTTGCTGCAAAAACTATTTATAGTGTGATTGAAAGCCCTTATTTTGTTCTTTCCAACGAAGATAACCCTCGCTGATAGAGGCTTAGGAAAGAAACTTAAAATTGACTAATCTAGGAAATATGTCACTGGGAATATTGTTGATGATTTAGTATTTTTCATATACGGTTGCACCTAACTTTCACATTTCTATTGTTGCATAAACCACTTATAGCTTGATTGAAAGCTCTTAGACTCTTCTTTCGAACGATGTATAACTTTCGTTGATAGAGGATTAGGGAAGGAAGTTATAATTGACTGACTTAGGAAATATGTCACTGGGAATATTGTTGATGATTTTGTATTTTTTATATACAGTTGCATTTAACTTTCACATTTCTTTTGCTGCATAAACGACTTACAGCTTGGTTGAAAGCTCTTAGCTTGTTCTTTCGTACGACGGATAACTTTCATTGCTAGAGGCTTAGGAAAGGAACTTAAAATTGACTCATCTAGGAAATATGTCACTGGCAATATTGTTGATGAATCTGTAATTTTCATATACAGTTGCATTTAACTTTCATATTTCTTTTGTTGCATAAATCATTTATAGCTTGATTGAAAGCTCCTAGCTTGTTCTTTCCAACGACGTATAACTCTCAGTAATAGAATCTTAGGAAAGGAACTTAAAATTGACTCTTCCAGGAAATATGTCACTGGCAATATTGTTGATGATTTTTTATTTTTCATATACAGTTGCGTTTAACTTTCACATTTCTTTTGCTGGAAAAACTATTTATATTGTGATTGAAAGCCGCTACTTTGTTCTCTACAACGATGTATAACTGTGGTTGATAGAAGCTTAGGAAAGGAACTTAAAATTGACGGATCTCGGAATTATGTCACGAGGAATATTGTTGATGACTCTGTATTTTTCATATACAGTTGTATTTAACTCTCACATTTTTTCCGCTGCATATACCGTGTATAGCTTACTTGAAATCCCTTATTTTGTTCTTTCCTACGAAGATAACCCTCGCTGATAGAGGCTCAGGAAAGGAACTTAAAATTGACTAATCTAGGAAATATGTCACTGGGAATATTGTTGATGATACTGTATTTTTCATATACAATTACATTTAACTTTCACATTTGTTCTACTGCATAAACCATTTATAGCTTAATTGAAAGCTCTTAGCTTGCTCTCTCCAACGATGTAAAACTCAGGTTTAAAGAGGTTTAGGAAACGAACTTAAAATTGACTCATCTAGGAAATATGACACTGGGAATATTGTTGATGATTTTATATTTTTCATGTACAGTTGCATTTATCTTTCACATTTCTTTTCTTGCATAAAACGTTTATAGGTTGATTGAAAGCCCTTAGCTTGTTCTTTCGTACGACGTATAACTCTCAGTGCTAGAGGCTTAGGAAAGGAACTTAAAATTGACTCATTTAGGAAATATGTCACTGGCAATATTATTGATGAATCTGTAATTTTCATATACAGTTGCATTTAACTTTCACATTTCTTTTGCTGCATAAATCATTTATAGCTTGGTTGAAAGCTCTTAGCTTGTTCTTTCGTACGACGTATAACTCTCATTGCTAGAGGCTTAGGAAAGGAACTTAAAATTGTCTCATCTAGGAAATATGTCACTGGCAATATTGTTGATGAATCTGTAATTTTCATATACAGTTGCATTTAACTTTCACATTTCTTTTGTTGCATAAATCATTTATAGCTTGGTTGAAAGCTCCTAGCTCGTTCTTTCTAAAGATGTATAACTCTAATTGATAGAAGCTTAGGGAAGGAACTTAAAATTGACTCACCTGGGAAATATGTCACTGGGAATATTGTTGATGATTTTGTATTTTTCATGTACAGTTGCATTTAACTTTCACATTTCTTTTGTTGCATAAATCATTTATAGCTTGGTTGAAAGCTCCTAGCTTTTTCTTTCCAACGGTGTATAACTCTCATTGATAGAGGCTTAGGAAAGGAACTTAAAATTGACTCATCTAGGAAATATGTTACTGGCAATATTGTTGATGATTTTGTATTTTTCATATACAGTTGCATTTAACTTTCGCATTTCTTTTGTTGCATAAATCATTTATAGCTTGGTTGAAAGCTCCTAGCTCGTTCTTTCTAAAGATGTATAACTCTAATTGATAGAGGCTTAGGGAAGGAACTTATAATTGACACACTTAGGAAATATGTCACTGGCAATATTGTTGATGATTTTGTGTTTTTCATATACAGTTGCATTTAACTTTCACATTTCTTTTGCTGCAAAAACTATTTATAGTGTGATTGAAAGCCCTTATTTTGTTCTTTCCAACGAAGATAACCCTCGCTGATAGAGGCTTAGGAAAGAAACTTAAAATTGACTAATCTAGGAAATATGTCACTGGGAATATTGTTGATGATTTAGTATTTTTCATATACGGTTGCACCTAACTTTCACATTTCTATTGTTGCATAAACCACTTATAGCTTGATTGAAAGCTCTTAGACTCTTCTTTCGAACGATGTATAACTTTCGTTGATAGAGGATTAGGGAAGGAAGTTATAATTGACTGACTTAGGAAATATGTCACTGGGAATATTGTTGATGATTTTGTATTTTTTATATACAGTTGCATTTAACTTTCACATTTCTTTTGCTGCATAAACGACTTACAGCTTGGTTGAAAGCTCTTAGCTTGTTCTTTCGTACGACGGATAACTTTCATTGCTAGAGGCTTAGGAAAGGAACTTAAAATTGACTCATCTATGAAATATGTCACTGGCAATATTGTTGATGAATCTGTAATTTTCATATACAGTTGCATTTAACTTTCATATTTCTTTTGTTGCATAAATCATTTATAGCTTGATTGAAAGCTCTTAGCTTGTTCTTTCCAACGACGTATAACTCTCAGTGATAGAATCTTAGGAAAGGAACTTAAAATTGACTCTTCCAGGAAATATGTCATTGGGAATATTGTTGATGATTTTTTATTTTTCATATACAGTTGCATTTAACTTTCACATTTCTTTTGCTGGAAAAACTATTTATATTGTGATTGAAAGCCCTTACTTTGTTATCTACAACGATGTATAACTGTGGTTGATAGAAGCTTAGGAAAGGAACTTAAAATTGACGGATCTCGGAATTATGTCACGAGGAATATTGTTGATGACTCTGTATTTTTCATATACAGTTGTAGTTAAATCTCAAATTTTTTCCGCTGCATATACCGTGTATAGCTTAGTTGAAATCCCTTATTTTGTTCTTTCCAACGAAGATAACCCTCGCTGATAGAGGCTTAGGAAAGGAACTTAAAATTGACTAATCTAGGAAATATGTCACTGGGAATATTGTTGATGATACTGTATTTTTCATATACAATTACATTTAACTTTCACATTTGTTTTGCTGCATAAACCGTTTATAGCTTAATTGAAAGCTCTTAGCTTGCTCTCTCCAACGATGTAAAACTCAGGTTTAAAGAGGTTTAGGAAACGAACTTAAAATTGACTCATCTAGGAAATATGACACTGGGAATATTGTTGATGATTTTGTATTTTTCATGTACAGTTGCATTTATCTTTCACATTTCTTTTGTTGCATAAAACGTTTATAGCTTGATTGAAAGCCCTTAGCTTGTTCTTTCCAACGATGTATAACCCTCGTTGATAAATGCTTAGGGAAGGAACTTATAATTGACTCACTTAGGAAATATGTCATTGGGAATATTGTTGATGATTTTGTATTTTTCATGTACAGTTGCATTTAACTTTCACATTTCTTTTGCCGCATAAACGACTTACAGCTTGGTTGAAAGCTCCTAGCTTGTTCTTTCGTACGACGTATAACTCTCAATGCTAGAGGCTTAGGAAAGGAACTTAAAATTGACTCATCTAGGAAATATGTCACTGGCAATATTGTTGATGAATCTGTAATTTTCATATACAGTTGCATTTAACTTTCACATTTCTTTTGTTGCATAAATCATTTATAGCTTGGTTGAAAGCTCCTGGCTTGTTCTTTCCAACGATGTATAACTCTCCTTGATAGAGGCTTAGGAAAGGAACTTAAAATTGACTCACCTGGGAAATATGTCACTGGGAATATTGTTGATGATTCTGTATTTTTCATATACAGTTGCATTTAACTTTCACATTTCTTTTGCTGCAAAAACTATTTATAGTGTGATTGAAAGCCCTTATTTTGTTCTTTCCAACGATGTATAACTGTGGTTGATAGAAGCTTAGGAAAGGAACTTAAAATTGACGGATCTCGGAATTATGTCTCGAGGAATATTGTTGATGACTCTGTATTTTTCATATACAGTTGTATTTAACTCTCACATTTTTTCCGCTGCATATACCATGTATAGCTTACTTGAAATCCCTTATTTTGTTCTTTCCTACGAAGATAACCCTCGCTGATAGAGGCTCAGGAAAGGAACTTAAAATTGACTAATCTAGGAAATATGTCACTGGGAATATTGTTGATGATACTGTATTTTTCATATACAATTACATTTAACTTTCACATTTGTTCAACTGCATAAACCATTTATAGCTTAGTTGAAAGCTCTTAGCTTGCTCTCTCCAACGATGTAAAACTCAGGTTTAAAGAGGTTTAGGAAACGAACTTAAAATTGACTCATCTAGGAAATATGACACTGGGAATATTGTTGATGATTTTATATTTTTCATGTACAGTTGCATTTATCTTTCACATTTCTTTTGTTGCATAAAACGTTTATAGGTTGATTGAAAGCCCTTAGCTTGTTCTTTCGTACGACGTATAACTCTCATTGCTAGAGGCTTAGGAAAGGAACTTAAAATTGACTCATTTAGGAAATATGTCACTGGCAATATTATTGATGAATCTGTAATTTTCATATACAGTTGCATTTAACTTTCACATTTCTTTTGCTGCATAAATCATTTATAGCTTGGTTGAAAGCTCTTAGCTTGTTCTTTCGTACGACGTATAACTCTCATTGCTAGAGGCTTAGGAAAGGAACTTAAAATTGACTCATCTAGGAAATATGTCACTGGCAATATTGTTGATGAATCTGTAATTTTCATATACAGTTGCATTTAACTTTCACATTTCTTTTGTTGCATAAATCATTTATAGCTTGGTTGAAAGCTCCTAGCTCGTTCTTTCTAAAGATGTATAACTCTAATTGATAGAAGCTTAGGGAAGGAACTTATAATTGACACACTTAGGAAATACGTCACTGGGAATATTGTTGATGATTTTGTATTTTTCATATACAGTTGCATTTAACTTTCACATTTCTTTTGCCGCGTAAACGACTTACAGCTTGGTTGAAAGCTCTTAGCTTGTTCTTTCGTACGACGTATAACTCTCATTGCTAGAGGCTTAGGAAAGGAACTTAAAATTGACTCATCTAGGAAATATGTCACTGGCAATATTGTTGATGAATCTGTAATTTTCATATACAGTTGCATTTAACTTTCACATTTCTTTTGTTGCATAAATCATTTATAGCTTGATTGAAAGCTCTTAGCTTGTTCTTTCGTACGACGTATAACTCTCATTGCTAGAGGCTTAGGAAAGGAACTTAAAATTGACTCACCTGGGAAATATGTCACTGGGAATATTGTTGATGATTTTGTATTTTTCATATACAGTTGCATTTAACTTTCACATTTCTTTTGCCGCATAAACGACTTACAGCTTGGTTGAAAGCTCTTAGCTTGTTCTTTCCAACGACGTATAACTCTCAGTGATAGAAGCTTAGGAAAGGAACTTAAAATTGACTCTTCCAGGAAATATGTCACTGGCAATATTGTTGATGATTTTTTATTTTTCATATACAGTTGCATTTAACTTTCACATTTCTTTTACTGCATAAATCAGTTATAGCTTGATTGAAAGCTCCTAGCTTTTTCTTTCCAACGGTGTATAACTATCATTGATAGAGGCTTAGGAAAGGAACTTAAAATTGACTCATCTAGGAAATATGTTACTGGCAATATTGTTGATGAATCTGTAATTTTCATATACAGTTGCATTTAACTTTCACATTTCTTTTGTTGCATAAATCATTAATAGCTTGGTTGAAAGCTCCTAGCTTGTTCTTTCCAACGATGTATAACAATCCTTGATAGAGGCTTAGGAAAGGAACTTAAAATTGACTCACCTGGGAAATATGTCACTGGGAATATTGTTGATGATTTTTTATTTTTCATATACAGTTGCATTTAACTTTCACATTTCTTTTGCTGGAAAAACTATTTATATTGTGATTGAAAGCCCTTACTTTGTTCTTTCCAACGATGTATAACTGTGGTTGATAGAAGCTTAGGAAAGGAACTTATAATTGACTCACTTAGGAAATATGTCATTGGGAATATTGTTGATGATTTTGTATTTTTCATGTACAGTTGCATTTAACTTTCACATTTCTTTTGTTGCATAAATCATTTGTAGCTTGGTTGAAAGCTCCTAGCTTGTTCTTTCCAACGATGTATAACTCTCCTTAATAGAGGCTTAGGAAAGGAACTTAAAATTGACTCACCTGGGAAATATGTCACTGGGAATATTGTTGATGAAAATGTATTTTTCATATACAGTTGCATTTAACTTTCACATTTCATTTGCTGCATAAACGACTTACAGCTTGGTTGAAAGCTCTTAGCTTGTTCTGTCGTACGACGTATAACTCTCATTGCTAGAGGCTTAGGAAAGGAACTTAAAATTGACTCATTTAGGAAATATGTCACTGGCAATATTGTTGATGAATCTGTATTTTTCATATACAGTTGCATTTAACTTTCACATTTCTTTTGCCGCATAAACGACTTACAGCTTGGTTGAAAGCTCTTAGCTTGTTCTTTCGTACGACGTATAACTCTCATTGCTAGAGGCTTAGAAAAGGAACTTAAGATTGACTCATCTAGGAAATATGTCACTGGCAATATTGTTGATGAATCTGTAATTTTCATATACAGTTGCATTTAACTTTCACATTTCTTTTGCTGCATAAACGACTTACAGCTTGGTTGAAAGCTCTTAGCTTGTTCTTTCGTACGACGTATAACTCTCATTGCTAGAGGCTTAGGAAAGGAACTTAAAATTGACTCATCTAGGAAATATGTCACTGGCAATATTGTTGATGAATCTGTAATTTTCATATACAGTTGCATTTAACTTTCACATTTCTTTTGCTGCATAAATCATTTATAGCTTGATTGAAAGCTCTTAGCCTGTTCTTTCGAACGACGTATAACTCTCAGTGATAGAAGCTTAGGAAAGGAACTTAAAATTGACTCTTCCAGGAAATATGTCACTGGCAATATTGTTGATAATTTTTTATTTTTCATATACAGTTGCATTTAACTTTCACATTTCTTTTACTGCATAAATCAGTTATAGCTTGATTGAAAGCTCCTAGCTTTTTCTTTCCAACGGTGTATAACTCTCATTGATAGAGGCTTAGGAAAGGAACTTAAAATTGACTCATCTAGGAAATATGTTACTGGCAATATTGTTGATGATTTTGTATTTTTCATATACAGTTGCATTTAACTTTCGCATTTCTTTTGTTGCATAAATCATTTATAGCTTGATTGAAAGCTCCTAGCTTGTTCTTTCCAACGACGTATAACTCTCAGTGATAGAATCTTAGAAAAGGAACTTAAAATTGACTCTTCCAGGAAATATGTCACTGGCAATATTGTTGATGATTTTTTATTTTTCATATACAGTTGCGTTTAACTTTCACATTTCTTTTGCTGGAAAAACTATTTATATTGTGATTGAAAGCCCTTACTTTGTTCTCTACAACGATGTATAACTGTGGTTGATAGAAGCTTAGGAAAGGAACTTAAAATTGACGGATCTCGGAATTATGTCACGAGGAATATTGTTGATGACTCTGTATTTTTCATATACAGTTAAATCTCACATTTTTTCCGCTGCATATACCGTGTATAGCTTAGTTGAAATCCCTTATTTTGTTCTTTCCAACGAAGATAACCCTCGCTGATAGAGGCTTAGGAAAGGAACTTAAAATTGACTAATCTAGGAAATATGTCACTGGGAATATTGTTGATGATACTGTATTTTTCATATACAATTACATTTAACTTTCACATTTGTTTTGCTGCATAAACCGTTTATAGCTTAATTGAAAGCTCTTAGCTTGCTCTCTCCAACGATGTAAAATTCAGGTTTAAAGAGGTTTAGGAAACGAACTTAAAATTGACTCATCTAGGAAATATGACACTGGGAATATTGTTGATGATTTTGTATTTTTCATGTACAGTTGCATTTATCTTTCACATTTCTTTTGTTGCATAAAACGTTTATAGCTTGATTGAAAGCCCTTAGCTTGTTCTTTCCAACGATGTATAACCCTAGTTGAGAAAGGCTTAAGGAAGGAACTTATAATTGACTCACTTAGGAAATATGTCATTGGGAATATTGTTGATGATTTTGTATTTTTCATGTACAGTTGCATTTAACTTTCACATTTCTTTTGTTGCATTAAACGTTTATAGCTTGATTGAAAGCCCTTAGCTTGTTCTTTCCAACGATGTATAACCCTCGTTGATAAAGGCTTAGGGAAGGAACTTATAATTGACTCACTTAGGAAATATGTCACTGGCAATATTGTTGATGAATCTGTAATTTTCATATACAGTTGCATTTAACTTTCACATTTCTTTTGTTGCATAAATCATTTATAGCTTGAATTAAAGCTCATAGCTTGTTCTTTCCAACGATGTATAACTCTCCTTGATAGAGGCTTAGGAAAGGAACTTAAAATTGACTCACCTGGGAAATATGTCACTGGGAATATTGTTGATGATTCTGTATTTTTCATATACAGTTGCATTTAACTTTCACATTTCTTTTGCTGCAAAAACTATTTATAGTGTGATTGAAAGCCCTTATTTTGTTCTTTCCAACGATGTATAACTGTGGTTGATAGAAGCTTAGGAAAGGAACTTAAAATTGACGGATCTCGGAATTATGTCACGAGGAATATTGTTGATGACTCTGTATTTTTCATATACAGTTGTATTTAACTCTCACATTTTTTCCGCTGCATATACCATGTATAGCTTACTTGAAATCCCTTATTTTGTTCTTTCCTACGAAGATAACCCTCGCTGATAGAGGCTCAGGAAAGGAACTTAAAATTGACTAATCTAGGAAATATGTCACTGGGAATATTGTTGATGATACTGTATTTTTCATATACAATTACATTTAACTTTCACATTTGTTCTACTGCATAAACCATTTATAGCTTAATTGAAAGCTCTTAGCTTGCTCTCTCCAACGATGTAAAACTCAGGTTTAAAGAGGTTTAGGAAACGAACTTAAAATTGACTCATCTAGGAAATATGACACTGGGAATATTGTTGATGATTTTATATTTTTCATGTACAGTTGCATTTATCTTTCACATTTATTTGGTTGCATAAAACGTTTATAGGTTGATTGAAAGCCCTTAGCTTGGTCTTTCGTACGACGTATAACTCTCATTGCTAGAGGCTTAGGAAAGGAACTTAAAATTGACTCATTTAGGAAATATGTCACTGGCAATATTATTGATGAATCTGTAATTTTCATATACAGTTGCATTTAACTTTCACATTTCTTTTGCTGCATAAATCATTTATAGCTTGGTTGAAAGCTCTTAGCTTGTTCTTTCGTACGACGTATAACTCTCATTGCTAGAGGCTTAGGAAAGGAACTTAAAATTGACTCATCTAGGAAATATGTCACTGGCAATATTGTTGATGAATCTGTAATTTTCATATACAGTTGCATTTAACTTTCACATTTCTTTTGTTGCATAAATCATTTATAGCTTGGTTGAAAGCTCCTAGCTCATTCTTTCTAAAGATGTATAACTCTAATTGATAGATGCTTAGGGAAGGAACTTATAATTGACACACTTAGGAAATATGTCACTGGGAATATTGTTGATGATTTTGTATTTTTCATATACAGTTGCATTTAACTTTCACATTTCTTTTGCCGCGTAAACGACTTACAGCTTGGTTGAAAGCTCTTAGCTTGTTCTTTCGTACGACGTATAACTCTCATTGCTAGAGGCTTAGGAAAGGAACTTAAAATTGACTCATCTAGGAAATATGTCACTGGCAATATTGTTGATGAATCTGTAATTTTCATATACAGTTGCATTTAACTTTCACATTTCTTTTGTTGCATAAATCATTTATAGCTTGATTGAAAGCTCTTAGCTTGTTCTTTCGTACGACGTATAACTCTCATTGCTAGAGGCTTAGGAAAGGAACTTAAAATTGACTCACCTGGGAAATATGTCACTGGGAATATTGTTGATGATTTTGTATTTTTCATATACAGTTGCATTTAACTTTCACATTTCTTTTGCCGCATAAACGACTTACAGCTTGGTTGAAAGCTCTTAGCTTGTTCTTTCCAACGACGTATAACTCTCAGTGATAGAAGCTTAGGAAAGGAACTTAAAATTGACTCTTCCAGGAAATATGTCACTGGCAATATTGTTGATGATTTTTTATTTTTCATATACAGTTGCATTTAACTTTCACATTTCTTTTACTGCATAAATCAGTTATAGCTTGATTGAAAGCTCCTAGCTTTTTCTTTCCAACGGTGTATAACTATCATTGATAGAGGCTTAGGAAAGGAACTTAAAATTGACTCATCTAGGAAATATGTCACTGGCAATATTGTTGATGAATCTGTAATTTTCATATACAGTTGCATTTAACTTTCACATTTCTTTTGTTGCATAAATCATTAATAGCTTGGTTGAAAGCTCCTAGCTTGTTCTTTCCAACGATGTATAACAATCCTTGATAGAGGCTTAGGAAAGGAACTTAAAATTGACTCACCTGGGAAATATGTCACTGGGAATATTGTTGATGATTTTTTATTTTTCATATACAGTTGCATTTAACTTTCACATTTATTCTACTGCATAAATCAGTTATAGCTTGATTGAAAGCTCCTAGCTTTTTCTTTCCAACGATGTATAACCCTCATTGTTAGAGGCTTAGGGAAGGAACTTATAATTGACAAACTTAGGAAATATGTCACTGGGAATATTGTTGATGATTTAGTATTTTTCATATACAGTTGCACCTAACTTTCACATTTCTATTGTTGCATAAACCATTTATAGCTTGATTGAAAGCTCTTAGACTCTTCTTTCGAACGATGTATAACTTCGGTTGATAGAGGCTTAGGGAAGGAAGTTATAATTGACTGACCTAGGAAATATGTCACTGGGAATATTGTTGATGATTTTGTATTTTTCATATACAGTTGCATTTAACTTTCACATTTCTTTTGCTGGAAAAACTATTTATATTGTGATTGAAAGCCCTTACTTTGTTCTTTCCAACGATGTATAACTGTGGTTGATAGAAGCTTAGGAAAGGAACTTATAATTGACTCACTTAGGAAATATGTCATTGGGAATATTGTTGATGATTTTGTATTCTTCATGTACAGTTGCATTTATCTTTCACATTTCTTTTGTTGCATAAAACGTTTATAGCTTGATTGAAAGCCCTTAGCTTATTCTTTCCAACGATGTATAACTCTCCTTGATAGAAACTTAGGAACGGAACTTAAAATTAACTCACCTGGGAAATATGTCACTGGGAATATTGTTGATGATTTTGTATTTTTCATATACAGTTGCATTTAACTTTCACATTTCTTTTGCTGGAAAAACTATTTATATTGTGATTGAAAGCCCTTACTTTGTTCTTTCCAACGATGTAGAACTGTGGTTGATAGAAGCTTAGGAAAGGAACTTATAATTGACTCACTTAGGAAATATGTCATTGGGAATATTGTTGATGATTTTGTATTTTTCATGTACAGTTGCATTTAACTTTCACATTTCTTTTGTTGCATAAATCATTTATAGCTTGGTTGAAAGCTCCTAGCTTGTTCTTTCCAACGATGTATAACTCTCCTTAATAGAGGCTTAGGAAAGGAACTTAAAATTGACTCACCTGGGAAATATGTCACTGGGAATATTGTTGATGAAAATGTATTTTTCATATACAGTTGCATTTAACTTTCACATTTCATTTGCTGCATAAACGACTTACAGCTTGGTTGAAAGCTCTTAGCTTGTTCTTTCGTACGACGTATAACTCTCATTGCTAGAGGCTTAGGAAAGGAACTTAAAATTGACTCATTTAGGAAATATGTCACTGGCAATATTGTTGATGAATCTGTATTTTTCATATACAGTTGCATTTAACTTTCACATTTCTTTTGCCGCATAAACGACTTACAGCTTGGTTGAAAGCTCTTAGCTTGTTCTTTCGTACGACGTATAACTCTCATTGCTAGAGGCTTAGAAAAGGAACTTAAAATTGACTCATCTAGGAAATATGTCACTGGCAATATTGTTGATGAATCTGTAATTTTCATATACAGTTGCATTTAACTTTCACATTTCTTTTGCTGCATAAACGACTTACAGCTTGGTTGAAAGCTCTTAGCTTGTTCTTTCGTACGACGTATAACTCTCATTGCTAGAGGCTTAGGAAAGGAACTTAAAATTGACTCATCTAGGAAATATGTCACTGGCAATATTGTTGATGAATCTGTAATTTTCATATACAGTTGTATTTAACTTTCACATTTCTTTTGCTGCATAAATCATTTATAGCTTGATTGAAAGCTCTTAGCTTGTTCTTTCGAACGACGTATAACTCTCAGTGATAGAAGCTTAGGAAAGGAACTTAAAATTGACTCTTCCAGGAAATATGTCACTGGCAATATTGTTGATGATTTTTTATTTTTCATATACAGTTGCATTTAACTTTCACATTTCTTTTACTGCATAAATCAGTTATAGCTTGATTGAAAGCTCCTAGCTTTTTATTTCCAACGGTGTATAACTATCATTGATAGAGGCTTAGGAAAGGAACTTAAAATTGACTCATCTAGGAAATATGTTACTGGCAATATTGTTGATGATTTTGTATTTTTCATATACAGTTGCATTTAACTTTCGCATTTCTTTTGTTGCATAAATCATTTATAGCTTGGTTGAAAGCTCCTAGCTCGTTCTTTCTAAAGATGTATAACTCTAATTGATAGAGGCTTAGGGAAGGAACTTATAATTGACACACTTAGGAAATATGTCACTGGCAATATTGTTGATGATTTTGTGTTTTTCATATACAGTTGCATTTAACTTTCACATTTCTTTTGTTGCATAAATCATTTATAGCTTGATTGAAAGCTCCTAGCTTTTTCTTTCCAACGATGTATAACACTCATTGTTAGAGGCTTAGGGAAGGAACTTATAATTGACAAACTTAGGAAATATGTCACTGGGAATATTGTTGATGATTCTGTATTTTTCATATACAGTTGCATTTAACTTTCACATTTCTTTTGCTGCAAAAACTATTTATAGTGTGATTGAAAGCCCTTATTTTGTTCTTTCCAACGATGTATAACTGTGGTTGATAGAAGCTTAGGAAAGGAACTTAAAATTGACGGATCTCGGAATTATGTCACGAGGAATATTGTTGATGACTCTGTATTTTTCATATACAGTTGTATTTAACTCTCACATTTTTTCCGCTGCATATACCGTGTATAGCTTAGTTGAAATCCCTTATTTTGTTGTTTCCAACGAAGATAACCCTCGCTGATAGAGGCTTAGGAAAGAAACTTAAAATTGACTAATCTAGGAAATATGTCACTGGGAATATTGTTGATGATTTAGTATTTTTCATATACGGTTGCACCTAACTTTCACATTTCTATTGTTGCATAAACCATTTATAGCTTGATTGAAAGCTCTTAGACTCTTCTTTCGAACGATGTATAACTTTCGTTGATAGAGGATTAGGGAAGGAAGTTATAATTGACTGACTTAGGAAATATGTCACTGGGAATATTGTTGATGATTTTGTATTCTTCATATACAGTTGCATTTATCTTTCACATTTCTTTTGTTGCATAAAACGTTTATAGCTTGATTGAAAGCCCTTAGCTTATTCTTTCCAACGATGTATAACTCTCCTTGATAAAGACTTAGGAACGGAACTTAAAATTGACCCACCTGGGAAATATGTCACTGGGAATATTGTTGATGATTTTGTATTTTTCATATACAGTTGCGTTTAACTTTCACATTTCTTTTGCTGGAAAAACTATTTATATTGTGATTGAAAGCCCTTACTTTGTTCTTTCCAACGATGTATAACTGTGGTTGATAGAAGCTTAGGAAAGGAACTTATAATTGACTCAGTTAGGAAATATGTCATTGGGAATATTGTTGATGATTTTGTATTTTTCATATACAGTTGCATTTATCTTTCACATTTCTTTTGTTGCATAAAACGTTTATAGGTTGATTGAAAGCCCTTAGCTTGTTCTTTCCAACGATGTATAACCCTCGTTGATAAAGGCTTAGGGAAGGAACTTATAATTGACTCACTTAGGAAATATGTCATTGGGAATATTGTTGATGATTTTGTATTTTTCACGTACAGTTGCATTTAACTTTCACATTTCTTTTGTTGCATAAATCATTTATAGCTTGGTTGAAAGCTCCTAGCTTGTTCTTTCCAACGATGTATAACTCTCCTTGATAGAGGCTTAGGAAAGGAACTTAAAACTGACTCACCTGGGAAATATGTCACTGGGAATATTGTTGATGAAAATGTATTTTTCATATACAGTTGCATTTAACTTTCACATTTCTTTTGCTGCACAAATCATTTATAGCTTGGTTGAAAGCCCTTAGCTTGTTCTTTCGTACGACGTATAACTCTCATTGCTAGAGGCTTAGGAAAGGAACTTAAAATTGACTCATTTAGGAAATATGTCACTGGCAATATTGTTGATGAATCTGTATTTTTCATATACAGTTGCATTTAACTTTCACATTTCTTTTGCCGCATAAACGACTTACAGCTTGGTTGAAAGCTCTTAGCTTGTTCTTTCGTACGACGTATAACTCTCATTGCTAGAGGCTTAGAAAAGGAACTTAAAATTGACTCATCTAGGAAATATGTCACTGGCAATATTGTTGATGAATCTGTAATTTTCATATACAGTTGCATTTAACTTTAACATTTCTTTTGCTGCATAAACGACTTACAGCTTGGTTGAAAGCTCTTAGCTTGTTCTTTCGTACGACGTATAACTCTCATTGCTAGAGGCTTAGGAAAGGAACTTAAAATTGAGTCATCTAGGAAATATGTCACTGGCAATATTGTTGATGAATCTGTAATTTTCATATACAGTTGCATTTAACTTTCATATTTCTTTTGCTGCATAAATCATTTATAGCTTGATTGAAAGCCCTTAGCTTGTTCTTTCGAACGACGTATAACTCTCAGTGATAGAAGCTTAGGAAAGGAACTTAAAATTGACTCTTCCAGGAAATATGTCACTGGCAATATTGTTGATGATTTTTTATTTTTCATATACAGTTGCATTTAACTTTCACATTTCTTTTGCCGCATAAACGACTTACAGCTTGGTTGAAAGCTCTTAGCTTGTTCTTTTGTACGACGTATAACTCTCATTGCTAGAGGCTTAGGAAAGGAACTTATAATTGACACACTTAGGAAATATGTCACTGGGAATATTGTTGATGATTCTGTATTTTTCATATACAGTTGCGTTTAACTTTCACATTTCTTTTGCTGGAAAAACTATTTATATTGTGATTGAAAGCCCTTACTTTGTTCTTTCCAACGATGTATAACTGTGGTTGATAGAAGCTTAGGAAAGGAACTTAAAATTGACTCATCTAGGAAATATGTTACTGGCAATATTGTTGATGATTTTGTATTTTTCATATACAGTTGCATTTAACTTTCGCATTTCTTTTGTTGCATAAATCATTTAGAGCTTGATTGAAAGCTCCTAGCTTTTTCTTTCCAACGATGTATAACCCTCATTGTTAGAGGCTTTGGGAAGGAACTTATAATTGACAAACTTAGGAAATATGTCACTGGGAATATTGTTGATGATTCTGTATTTTTCATATACAGTTGCATTTAACTTTCACATTTCTTTTGCTGCAAAAACTATTTATAGTGTGATTGAAAGCCCTTATTTTGTTCTTTCCAACGATGTATAACTGTGGTTGATAGAAGCTTAGGAAAGGAACTTAAAATTGACGGATCTCGGAATTATGTCACGAGGAATATTGTTGATGACTCGGTATTTTTCATATACAGTTGTATTTAACTCTCACATTTTTCCGCTGCATATACCGTGTATAGCTTAGTTGAAATCCCTTATTTTGTTCTTTCCAACGAAGATAACCCTCGCTGATTGAGGCTTAGGAAAGAAACTTAAAATTGACTAATCTAGGAAATATGTCACTGGGAATATTGTTGATGATTTAGTATTTTTCATATACGGTTGCACCTAACGGTTGCACTTAGAAAAGGAACTTAAAATTGACTCATCTAGGAAATATGTCACTGGCAATATTGTTGATGAATCTGTAATTTTCATATACAGTTGCATTTAACTTTAACATTTCTTTTGCTGCATAAACGACTTACAGCTTGGTTGAAAGCTCTTAGCTTGTTCTTTCGTACGACGTATAACTCTCATTGCTAGAGGCTTAGGAAAGGAACTTAAAATTGAGTCATCTAGGAAATATGTCACTGGCAATATTGTTGATGAATCTGTAATTTTCATATACAGTTGCATTTAACTTTCATATTTCTTTTGCTGCATAAATCATTTATAGCTTGATTGAAAGCCCTTAGCTTGTTCTTTCGAACGACGTATAACTCTCAGTGATAGAAGCTTAGGAAAGGAACTTAAAATTGACTCTTCCAGGAAATATGTCACTGGCAATATTGTTGATGATTTTTTATTTTTCATATACAGTTGCATTTAACTTTCACATTTCTTTTGCCGCATAAACGACTTACAGCTTGGTTGAAAGCTCTTAGCTTGTTCTTTTGTACGACGTATAACTCTCATTGCTAGAGGCTTAGGAAAGGAACTTATAATTGACACACTTAGGAAATATGTCACTGGGAATATTGTTGATGATTCTGTATTTTTCATATACAGTTGCGTTTAACTTTCACATTTCTTTTGCTGGAAAAACTATTTATATTGTGATTGAAAGCCCTTACTTTGTTCTTTCCAACGATGTATAACTGTGGTTGATAGAAGCTTAGGAAAGGAACTTAAAATTGACTCATCTAGGAAATATGTTACTGGCAATATTGTTGATGATTTTGTATTTTTCATATACAGTTGCATTTAACTTTCGCATTTCTTTTGTTGCATAAATCATTTAGAGCTTGATTGAAAGCTCCTAGCTTTTTCTTTCCAACGATGTATAACCCTCATTGTTAGAGGCTTTGGGAAGGAACTTATAATTGACAAACTTAGGAAATATGTCACTGGAAATATTGTTGATGATTCTGTATTTTTCATATACAGTTGCATTTAACTTTCACATTTCTTTTGCTGCAAAAACTATTTATAGTGTGATTGAAAGCCCTTATTTTGTTCTTTCCAACGATGTATAACTGTGGTTAATAGAAGCTTAGGAAAGGAACTTAAAATTGACGGATCTCGGAATTATGTCACGAGGAATATTGTTGATGACTCGGTATTTTTCATATACAGTTGTATTTAACTCTCACATTTTTCCGCTGCATATACCGTGTATAGCTTAGTTGAAATCCCTTATTTTGTTCTTTCCAACGAAGATAACCCTCGCTGATAGAGGCTTAGGAAAGAAACTTAAAATTGACTAATCTAGGAAATATGTCACTGGGAATATTGTTGATGATTTAGTATTTTTCATATACGGTTGCACCTAACTTTCACATTTCTATTGTTGCATAAACCATTTATAGCTTGATTGAAAGCTCTTAGACTCTTCTTTCGAACGATGTATAACTTTCGTTGATAGAGGATTAGGGAAGGAAGTTATAATTGACTGACTTAGGAAATATGTCACTGGGAATATTGTTGATGATTTTGTATTCTTCATATACAGTTGCATTTATCTTTCACATTTCTTTTGTTGCATAAAACGTTTATAGCTTGATTGAAAGCCCTTAGCTTATTCTTTCCAACGATGTATAACTCTCCTTGATAAAGACTTAGGAACGGAACTTAAAATTGACCCACCTGGGAAATATGTCACTGGGAATATTGTTGATGATTTTGTATTTTTCATATACAGTTGCGTTTAACTTTCACATTTCTTTTGCTGGAAAAACTATTTATATTGTGATTGAAAGCCCTTACTTTGTTCTTTCCAACGATGTATAACTGTGGTTGATAGAAGCTTAGGAAGGGAACTTATAATTGACTCAGTTAGGAAATATGTCATTGGGAATATTGTTGATGATTTTGTATTTTTCATATACAGTTGCATTTATCTTTCACATTTCTTTTGTTGCATAAAACGTTTATAGGTTGATTGAAAGCCCTTAGCTTGTTCTTTCCAACGATGTATAACCCTCGTTGATAAAGGCTTAGGGAAGGAACTTATAATTGACTCACTTAGGAAATATGTCACTGGGAATATTGTTGATGATTTTGTATTTTTCATGTACAGTTGCATTTAACTTTCACATTTCTTTTGTTGCATAAATCATTTATAGCTTGGTTGAAAGCTCCTAGCTTGTTCTTTCCAACGATGTACAACTCTCCTTGATAGAGGCTTAGGAAAGGAACTTAAAACTGACTCACCTGGGAAATATGTCACTGGGAATATTGTTGATGAAAATGTATTTTTCATATACAGTTGCATTTAACTTTCACATTTCTTTTGCTGCACAAACGACTTTCTGCTTGGTTGAAAGCTCTTAGCTTGTTCTTTCGTACGACGTATAACTCTCATTGCTAGAGGCTTAGGAAAGGAACTTAAAATTGACTCATTTAGGAAATATGTCACTGGCAATATTATTGATGAATCTGTAATTTTCATATACAGTTGCATTTAACTTTCACATTTCTTTTGCTGCATAAATCATTTATAGCTTGGTTGAAAGCTCTTAGCTTGTTCTTTCGTACGACGTATAACTCTCATTGCTAGAGGATTAGGAAAGGAACTTAAAATTGACTCATCTAGGAAATATGTCACTGGCAATATTGTTGATGAATCTGTAATTTTCATGTACAGTTGCATTTAACTTTCACATTTCTTTTGCTGCAAAAACTATTTATAGTGTGATTGAAAGCCCTTATTTTGTTCTTTCCAACGATGTATAACTGTGGTTGATAGAAGCTTAGGAAAGGAACTTAAAATTGACGGATCTCGGAATTATGTCACGAGGAATATTGTTGATGACTCTGTATTTTTCATATACAGTTGTATTTAACTCTCACATTTTTTCCGCTGCATATACCGTGTATAGCTTAGTTGAAATCCCTTATTTTGTTCTTTCCAACGAAGATAACCCTCGCTGATAGAGGCTTAGGAAAGAAACTTAAAATTGACTAATCTAGGAAATATGTCACTGGGAATATTGTTGATGATTTAGTATTTTTCATATACAGTTGCACCTAACTTTCACATTTCTATTGTTGCATAAACCATTTATAGCTTGATTGAAAGCTCTTAGACTCTTCTTTCGAACGATGTATAACTTTCGCTGATAGAGGCTTAGGAAAGGAACTTAAAATTGACTCATCTAGGAAATATGTCACTGGCAATATTGTTGATGAATCTGTAATTTTCATATACAGTTGCATTTAACTTTCATATTTCTTTTGTTGCATAAATCATTTATAGCTTGATTGAAAGCTCCTAGCTTGTTCTTTCCAACGACGTATAACTCTCAGTGATAGAATCTTAGGAAAGGAACTTAAAATTGACTCTTCCAGGAAATATGTCACTGGCAATATTGTTGATGATTTAGTATTTTTCATATACAGTTGCACCTAACTTTCACATTTCTATTGTTGCATAAACCATTTATAGCTTGATTGAAAGCTCTTAGGCTCTTCTTTCGAACGATGTATAACTTTCGTTGATAGAGGCTTAGGGAAGGAAGTTATAATTGACTGACTTAGGAAATATGTCACTGGGAATATTGTTGATGATTTTGTATTCTTCATGTACAGTTGCATTTATCTTTCACATTTCTTTTGTTGCATAAAACGTTTATAGCTTGATTGAAAGCCCTTAGCCTATTCTTTCCAACGATGTATAACTCTCCTTGATAGAGACTTAGGAAAGGAACTTAAAACTGACTCACCTGGGAAATATGTCACTGGGAATATTGTTGATGATTTTGTATTTTTCATATACAGTTGCGTTTAACTTTCACATTTCTTTTGCTGGAAAAACAATTTATATTGTGATTGAAAGCCTTACTTTGTTCTTTCCAACGATGTATAACTGTGGTTGATAGAAGCCTAGGAAAGGAACTTATAATTGACTCACTTAGGAAATATGTCATTGGGAATATTGTTGATGATTTTGTATTTTTTATATACAGTTGCATTTAACTTTCACATTTCTTTTGCTGCATAAACGACTTACAGCTTGGTTGAAAGCCCTTAGCTTGTTCTTTCGTACGACGGATAACTCTCATTGCTAGAGGCTTAGGAAAGGAACTTAAAATTGACTCATCTAGGAAATATGTCACTGGCAATATTGTTGATGAATCTGTAATTTTCATATACAGTTGCATTTAACTTTCATATTTCTTTTGTTGCATAAATCATTTATAGCTTGATTGAAAGCTCCTAGCTTGTTCTTTCCAACGACGTATAACTCTCAGTGATAGAATCTTAGGAAAGGAACTTAAAATTGACTCTTCCAGGAAATATGTCACTGGCAATATTGTTGATGATTTTTTATTTTTCATATACAGTTGCGTTTAACTTTCACATTTCTTTTGCTGGAAAAACTATTTATATTGTGATTGAAAGCCCTTACTTTGTTCTCTACAACGATGTATAACTGTGGTTGATAGAAGCTTAGGAAAGGAACTTAAAATTGACGGATCTCGGAATTATGTCACGAGGAATATTGTTGATGACTCTGTATTTTTCATATACAGTTGTAGTTAACTCTCACATTTTTTCCGCTGCATATACCGTGTATAGCTTAGTTGAAATCCCTTATTTTGTTCTTTCCAACGAAGATAACCCTCGCTGATAGAGGTTTAGGAAAGGAACTTAAAATTGACTAATCTAGGAAATATGTCACTGGGAATATTGTTGATGATGCTGTATTTTTCATATACAATTACATTTAACTTTCACATTTGTTTTGCTGCATAAACCGTTTATAGCTTAATTGAAAGCTCTTAGCTTGCTCTCTCCAACGATGTAAAACTCAGGTTTAAAGAGGTTTAGGAAACGAACTTAAAATTGACTCATCTAGGAAATATGACACTGGGAATATTGTTGATGATTTTGTATTTTTCATGTACAGTTGCATTTATCTTTCACATTTCTTTTGCTTGATTGAAAGCCCGTAGCTTGTTCTTTCCAACGATGTATAACCCTCGTTGATAAAGGCTTAGGGAAGGAACTTATAATTGACTCACTTAGGAAATATGTCATTGGGAATATTGTTGATGATTTTGTATTTTTCATGTACAGTTGCATTTAACTTTCACATTTCTTTTGCCGCATAAACGACTTACAGCTTGGTTGAAAGCTCTTAGCTTGTTCTTTCGTACGACGTATAACTCTCAATGCTAGATGCTTAGGAAAGGAACTTAAAATTGACTCATCTAGGAAATATGTCACTGGCAATATTGTTGATGAATCTGTAATTTTCATATACAGTTGCATTTAACTTTCACATTTCTTTTGTTGCATAAATCATTTATAGCTTGGTTGAAAGCTCCTAGCTTGTTCTTTCCAACAATGTATAACTCTCCTTGATAGAGGCTTAGGAAAGGAACTTAAAATTGACTCACCTGGGAAATATGTCACTGGGAATATTGTTGATGATTCTGTATTTTTCATATACAGTTGCATTTAACTTTCACATTTCTTTTGCTGCAAAAACTATTTATAGTGTGATTGAAAGCCCTTATTTTGTTCTTTCCAACGATGTATAACTGTGGTTGATAGAAGCTTAGGAAAGGAACTTAAAATTGACGGATCTCGGAATTATGTCACGAGGAATATTGTTGATGACTCTGTATTTTTCATATACAGTTGTATTTAACTCTCACATTTTTTCCGCTGCATATACCGTGTATAGCTTAGTTGAAATCCCTTATTTTGTTCTTTCCAACGAAGATAACCCTCGCTGATAGAGGCTTAGGAAAGAAACTTAAAATTGACTCACCTGGGAAATATGTCACTGGGAATATTGTTGATGATTCTGTATTTTTCATATACAGTTGCATTTAACTTTCATATTTCTTTTGTTGCATAAATCATTTATAGCTTGATTGAAAGCTCCTAGCTTGTTCTTTCCAACGACGTATAACTCTCAGTGATAGAATCTTAGGAAAGGAACTTAAAATTGACTCTTCCAGGAAATATGTCACTGGCAATATTGTTGATGAATCTGTAATTTTCATATACAGTTGCATTTAACTTTCATATTTCTTTTGTTGCATAAATCATTTATAGCTTGATTGAAAGCTCCTAGCTTGTTCTTTCCAACGACGTATAACTCTCAGTGATAGAATCTTAGGAAAGGAACTTAAAATTGACTCTTCCAGGAAATATGTCACTGGCAATATTGTTGATGATTTTTTATTTTTCATATACAGTTGCGTTTAACTTTCACATTTCTTTTGCTGGAAAAACTATTTATATTGTGATTGAAAGCCCTTACTTTGTTCTCTACAACGATGTATAACTGTGGTTGATAGAAGCTTAGGAAAGGAACTTAAAATTGACGGATCTCGGAATTATGTCACGAGGAATATTGTTGATGACTCTGTATTTTTCATATACAGTTGTAGTTAACTCTCACATTTTTTCCGCTGCATATACCGTGTATAGCTTAGTTGAAATCCCTTATTTTGTTCTTTCCAACGAAGATAACCCTCGCTGATAGAGGTTTAGGAAAGGAACTTAAAATTGACTAATCTAGGAAATATGTCACTGGGAATATTGTTGATGATGCTGTATTTTTCATATACAATTACATTTAACTTTCACATTTGTTTTGCTGCATAAACCGTTTATAGCTTAATTGAAAGCTCTTAGCTTGCTCTCTCCAACGATGTAAAACTCAGGTTTAAAGAGGTTTAGGAAACGAACTTAAAATTGACTCATCTAGGAAATATGACACTGGGAATATTGTTGATGATTTTGTATTTTTCATGTACAGTTGCATTTATCTTTCACATTTCTTTTGCTTGATTGAAAGCCCGTAGCTTGTTCTTTCCAACGATGTATAACCCTCGTTGATAAAGGCTTAGGGAAGGAACTTATAATTGACTCACTTAGGAAATATGTCATTGGGAATATTGTTGATGATTTTGTATTTTTCATGTACAGTTGCATTTAACTTTCACATTTCTTTTGCCGCATAAACGACTTACAGCTTGGTTGAAAGCTCTTAGCTTGTTCTTTCGTACGACGTATAACTCTCAATGCTAGATGCTTAGGAAAGGAACTTAAAATTGACTCATCTAGGAAATATGTCACTGGCAATATTGTTGATGAATCTGTAATTTTCATATACAGTTGCATTTAACTTTCACATTTCTTTTGTTGCATAAATCATTTATAGCTTGGTTGAAAGCTCCTAGCTTGTTCTTTCCAACAATGTATAACTCTCCTTGATAGAGGCTTAGGAAAGGAACTTAAAATTGACTCACCTGGGAAATATGTCACTGGGAATATTGTTGATGATTCTGTATTTTTCATATACAGTTGCATTTAACTTTCACATTTCTTTTGCTGCAAAAACTATTTATAGTGTGATTGAAAGCCCTTATTTTGTTCTTTCCAACGATGTATAACTGTGGTTGATAGAAGCTTAGGAAAGGAACTTAAAATTGACGGATCTCGGAATTATGTCACGAGGAATATTGTTGATGACTCTGTATTTTTCATATACAGTTGTATTTAACTCTCACATTTTTTCCGCTGCATATACCGTGTATAGCTTAGTTGAAATCCCTTATTTTGTTCTTTCCAACGAAGATAACCCTCGCTGATAGAGGCTTAGGAAAGAAACTTAAAATTGACTCACCTGGGAAATATGTCACTGGGAATATTGTTGATGATTCTGTATTTTTCATATACAGTTGCATTTAACTTTCACATTTCTTTTGCTGCAAAAACTATTTATAGTGTGATTGAAAGCCCTTATTTTGTTCTTTCCAACGATGTATAACTGTGGTTGTTAGAAGCCTAGGAAAGGAACTTATAATTGACTCACTTAGGAAATATGTCATTGGGAATATTGTTGATGATTTTGTATTTTTTATATACAGTTGCATTTAACTTTCATATTTCTTTTGTTGCATAAATCATTTATAGCTTGATTGAAAGCTCCTAGCTTGTTCTTTCCAACGACGTATAACTCTCAGTGATAGAAGCTTAGGAAAGGAACTTATAATTGACTCAGTTAGGAAATATGTCATTGGGAATATTGTTGATGATTTTGTATTTTTCATATACAGTTGCATTTATCTTTCACATTTCTTTTGTTGCATAAAACGTTTATAGGTTGATTGAAAGCCCTTAGCTTGTTCTTTCCAACGATGTATAACCCTCGTTGATAAAGGCTTAGGGAAGGAACTTATAATTGACTCACTTAGGAAATATGTCATTGGGAATATTGTTGATGATTTTGTATTTTTCATGTACAGTTGCATTTAACTTTCACATTTCTTTTGTTGCATAAATCACTTATAGCTTGGTTGAAAGCTCCTAGCTTGTTCTTTCCAACGATGTATAACTCTCCTTGATAGAGGCTTAGGAAAGGAACTTAAAACTGACTCACCTGGGAAATATGTCACTGGGAATATTGTTGATGAAAATGTATTTTTCATATACAGTTGCATTTAACTTTCACATTTCTTTTGCTGCACAAACGACTTTCTGCTTGGTTGAAAGCTCTTAGCTTGTTATTTCGTACGACGTATAACTCTCATTGCTAGAGGCTTAGGAAAGGAACTTAAAATTGACTCATTTAGGAAATATGTCACTGGCAATATTATTGATGAATCTGTAATTTTCATATACAGTTGCATTTAACTTTCACATTTCTTTTGTTGCATAAATCATTTATAGCTTGGTTGAAAGCTCCTAGCTTGTTCTTTCCAACGATGTATAACTCTCCTTGATAGAGGCTTAGGAAAGGAACTTAAAATTGACTCACCTGGGAAATATGTCACTGGGAATATTGTTGATGATTCTGTATTTTTCATATACAGTTGCATTTAACTTTCACATTTCTTTTGCTGCAAAAACTATTTATAGTGTGATTGAAAGCCCTTATTTTGTTCTTTCCAACGATGTATAACTGTGGTTGATAGAAGCTTAGGAAAGGAACTTAAAATTGACGGATCTCGGAATTATGTCACGAGGAATATTGTTGATGACTCTGTATTTTTCATATACAGTTGTATTTAACTCTCACATTTTTTCCGCTGCATATACCGTGTATAGCTTAGTTGAAATCCCTTATTTTGTTCTTTCCAACGAAGATAACCCTCGCTGATAGAGGCTTAGGAAAGAAACTTAAAATTGACTAATCTAGGAAATATGTCACTGGGAATATTGTTGATGATTTAGTATTTTTCATATACAGTTGCACCTAACTTTCACATTTCTATTGTTGGATAAACCATTTATAGCTTGATTGAAAGCTCTTAGACTCTTCTTTCGAACGATGTATAACTTTCGTTGATATAGGCTTAGGGAAGGAAGTTATAATCGACTGACTTAGGAAATATGTCACTGGGAATATTGTTGATGATTTTGTATTCTTCATGTACAGTTGCATTTATCTTTCACATTTCTTTTGTTGCATAAAACGTTTATAGCTTGATTGAAAGCCCTTAGCCTATTCTTTCCAACGATGTATAACTCTCCTTGATAGAGACTTAGGAACGGCACTTAAAATTGACTCACCTGGGAAATATGTCACTGGGAATATTGTTGATGATTTTGTATTTTTCATATGCAGTTGCGTTTAACTTTCACATTTCTTTTGCTGGAAAAACAATTTATATTGTGATTGAAAGCCCTTACTTTGTTCTTTCCAACGATGTATAACTGTGGTTGATAGAAGCCTAGGAAAGGAACTTATAATTGACTCACTTAGGAAATATGTCATTGGGAATATTGTTGATGATTTTGTATTTTTTATATACAGTTGCATTTAACTTTCACATTTCTTTTGCTGCATAAATGACTTACAGCTTGGTTGAAAGCTCTTAGCTTGTTCTTTCGTACGACGGATAACTCTCATTGCTAGAGGCTTAGGAAAGGAACTTAAAATTGACTCATCTAGGAAATATGTCACTGGCAATATTGTTGATGAATCTGTAATTTTCATATACAGTTGCATTTAACTTTCATATTTCTTTTGTTGCATAAATCATTTATAGCTTGATTGAAAGCTCCTAGCTTGTTCTTTCCAACGACGTATAACTCTCAGTGATAGAAGCTTAGGAAAGAAACTTAAAATTGACTCATCTAGGAAATATGACACTGGGAATATTGTTGATGATTTTGTATTTTTCATACACAGTTGCGTTTAACTTTCACATTTCTTTTGCTGGAAAAACTATTTATATTGTGATTGAAAGCCCTTACTTTGTTCTTTCCATCGATGTATAACTGTGGTTGATAGAAGCTTAGGAAAGGAACTTAAAATTGACGGATCTCGGAATTATGTCACGAGGAATATTGTTGATGACTCTGTATTTTTCATATACAGTTGTATTTAACTCTCACATTTTTTCCGCTGCATATACCGTGTATAGCTTAGTTGAAATCCCTTATTTTGTTCTTTCCAACGAAGATAACCCTCGCTGATAGAGGCTTAGGAAAGGAACTTAAAATTGACTAATCTAGGAAATATGTCACTGGGAATATTGTTGATGATACTGTATTTTTCATATACAATTACATTTAACTTTCACATTTGTTTTGCTGCATAAAGCGTTTATAGCTTAATTGAAAGCTCTTAGCTTGCTCTCTCCAACGATGTAAAACTCAGGTTTAAAGAGGTTTAGGAAACGAACTTAAAATTGACTCATCTAGGAAATATGACACTGGGAATATTTTTGATGATTTTGTATTTTTCATGTACAGTTGCATTTATCTTTCACATTTCTTTTGTTGCATAAAACGTTTATAGCTTGATTGAAAGCCCTTAGCTTGTTCTTTTCAACGATGTCTAACCCTCGTTGATAAAGGCTTAGGGAAGGAACTTATAATTGACTCACTTAGGAAATATGTCATTGGGAATATTGTTGATGATTTTGTATTTTTCATGTACAGTTGCATTTAACTTTCACATTTCTTTTGCCGCATAAACGACTTACAGCTTGGTTGAAAGCTCTTAGCTTGTTCTTTCGTACGACGTATAACTCTCATTGCTAGAGGCTTAGGAAAGGAACTTAAAATTGACTCATTTAGGAAATATGTCACTGGCAATATTGTTGATGAATCTGTAAATTTCAAATATAGTTGCATTTAACTTTCACATTTCTTTTGTTGCATAAATCTTTTATAGCTTGATTGAAAGCTCTTAGCTAGTTCTTTCCAGCGATGTATAACTCTCATTGATAGAGACTTAGGAAAGGAACTTAAAATTGACTCATCTAGGAAATATGTTACTGGCAATATTGTTGATGATTTTGTATTTTTCATATACAGTTGCATTTAACCTTCACATTTCTTTTGTTGCATAAATCATTTTTAGCTTGGTCGAAAGCTCCTAGCTTGTTCTTTCTAACGATGTATAACTCTCATTGATAGAGGCTTAGGGAAGGAACTTATAATTGACACACTTAGGAAATATGTCACTGGCAATATTGTTGATGATTTTGTGTTTTTCATATACAGTTGCATTTAACTTTCACATTTCTTTTGTTGCATAAATCATTTATAGCTCGATTGAAAGCTCCTAGCTCGTTCTTTCCAACGATGTATAACCCCCATTGTTAGAGGCTTAGGGAAGGAACTTATAATTAACACACTTAGGAAATATGTCACTGGGAATATTGTTGATGATTCTGTATTTTTCATATACAGTTGCGTTTAACTTTCACATTTCTTTTGCTGGAAAAACTATTTATATTGTGATTGAAAGCCCTTACTTTGTTCTTTCCAACGATGTATAACTGTGGTTGATAGAAGCTTAGGAAAGGAACTTAAAATTGACGGATCTCGGAATTATGTCACGAGGAATATTGTTGATGACTCTGTATTTTTCATATACAGTTGTATTTAACTCTCACATTTTTTCCGCTGCATATACCGTGTATAGCTTAGTTGAAATCCCTTATTTTGTTCTTTCCAACGAAGATAACCCTCGCTGATAGAGGCTTAGGAAAGGAACTTAAAATTGACTAATCTAGTAAATATGTCACTGGGAATATTGTTGATGATACTGTATTTTTCATATACAATTACATTTAACTTTCACATTTGTTTTGCTGCATAAACCGTTTATAGCTTAATTGAAAGCTCTTAGCTTGCTCTCTCCAACGATGTAAAAGTCAGGTTTAAAGAGGTTTAGGAAACGAACTTAAAATTGACTCATCTAGGAAATTTGACACTGGGAATATTGTTGATGATTTTGTATTTTTCATGTACAGTTGCATTTATCTTTCACATTTCTTTTGTTGCATAAAACGTTTATAGCTTGATTGAAAGCCCTTAGCTTGTTCTTTCCAACGATGTATAACCCTCGTTGATAAAGGCTTAGGGAAGGAACTTATAATTGACTCACTTAGGAAATATGTCATTGGGAATATTGTTGATGATTTTGTATTTTTCATGTACAGTTGCATTTAACTTTCACATTTCTTTTGCTGCATAAACCGTTTATAGCTTGGTTGAAAGCCCTTAGCTTGTTCTTTCCAACGATGTATAACTCTCCTTGATAGAAGCTTAGGAAAGGAACTTAAAATTGACTCACCAGGGAAATATGTCACTGGGAATATTGTTGATGATTTTGTATTTTTCATATACAGTTGCATTTAACTTTCACATTTCTTTTGCCGCGTAAACGACTTACAGCTTGGTTGAAAGCTCTTAGCTTGTTCTTTCGTACGACGTATAACTCTCATTGCTAGAGGCTTAGGAAAGGAACTTAAAATTGACTCACTTAGGAAATATGTCACTGGCAATATTGTTGATGAATCTGTAATTTTCATATACAGTTGCATTTAACTTTCACATTTCTTTTGTTGCATAAATCTTTTATAGCTTGATTGAAAGCTCTTAGCTAGTTCTTTCCAGCGATGTATAACTCTCATTGATAGAGGATTAGGGAAGGAACTTATAATTGACACACTTAGGAAATATGTCACTGGCAATATTGTTGATGATTTTGTGTTTTTCATATACAGTTGCATTTAACTTTCACATTTATTTTGTTGCATAAATCATTTATAGCTTGATTGAAAGCTCTTAGCTAGTTCTTTCCAGCGATGTATAACTCTCATTGATAGAGGATTAGGGAAGGAACTTATAATTGACACACTTAGGAAATATGTCACTGGGAATATTGTTGATGATTCTGTATTTTTCATATACAGTTGCGTTTAACTTTCACATTTCTTTTGCTGGAAAAACTATTTATATTGTGATTGAAAGCCCTTACTTTGTTCTTTCCAACGATGTATAACTGTGGTTTATAGAAGCTTAGGAAAGGAACTTAAAATTGACGGATCTCGGAATTATGTCACGAGGAATATTGTTGATGACTCTGTATTTTTCATATACAGTTGTATTTAACTCTCACATTTTTTCCGCTGCATATACCGTGTATAGCTTAGTTGAAATCCCTTATTTTGTTCTTTCCAACGAAGATAACCCTCGCTGATAGAGGCTTAGGAAAGGAACTTAAAATTGACTAATCTAGGAAATATGTCACTGGGAATATTGTTGATGATACTGTATTTTTCATATACAATTACATTTAACTTTCACATTTGTTTTGCTGCATAAACCGTTTATAGCTTAATTGAAAGCTCTTAGCTTGCTCTCTCCAACGATGTAAAACTCAGGTTTAAAGAGGTTTAGGAAACGAACTTAAAATTGACTCATCTAGGAAATTTGACACTGGGAATATTGTTGATGATTTTGTATTTTTCATGTACAGTTGCATTTATCTTTCACATTTCTTTTGTTGCATAAAACGTTTATAGCTTGATTGAAAGCCCTTAGCTTGTTCTTTCCAACGATGTATAACCCTCGTTGATAAAGGCTTAGGGAAGGAACTTATAATTGACTCACTTAGGAAATATGTCATTGGGAATATTGTTGATGATTTTGTATTTTTCATGTACAGTTGCATTTAACTTTCACATTTCTTTTGCTGCATAAACCGTTTATAGCTTGGTTGAAAGCCCTTAGCTTGTTCTTTCCAACGATGTATAACTCTCCTTGATAGAGGCTTAGGAAAGGAACTTAAAATTGACTCACCTGGGAAATATGTCACTGGGAACATTGTTGATGAAAATGTATTTTTCATATACAGTTGCATTTAACTTTCACATTTCTTTTGCTGCATAAACGACTTACTGCTTGGTTGAAAGCTCTTAGCTTGTTCTTTCGTACGACGTATAACTCTCATTGCTAGAGGCTTAGGAAAGGAACTTAAAATTGACTCATCTAGGAAATATGTCACTGGCAATATTGTTGATGAATCTGTAATTTTCATATACAGTTGCATTTAACTTTCACATTTCTTTTGTTGCATAAATCGTTTATAGCCTTATTGAAAGCTCTTAGCTTGTTCTTTCCAACGACGTATAACTCTCAGTGATAGAAGCTTAGGAAAGGAACTTAAAATTGACTCTTCCAGGAAATATGTCACTGGCAATATTGTTGATGATTTTTTATTTTTCATATACAGTTGCATTTAACTTTCACATTTGTTTTGCTGCATAAACCGTTTATAGCTTAATTGAAAGCTCTTAGCTTGCTCTCTCCAACGATGTAAAACTCAGGTTTAAAGAGGCTTAGGAAACGAACTTAAAATTGACTCATCTAGGAAATATGACACTGGGAATATTGTTGATGATTTTGTATTTTTCATGTACAGTTGCATTTATTTTTCACATTTCTTTTGTTGCATAAAACGTTTATAGCTTGATTGAAAGCCCTTAGCTTGTTCTTTCCAACGATGTATAACCGTAGTTGAGAAAGGCTTAAGGAAGGAACTTATAATTGACTCACTTAGGAAATATGTCATTGGGAATATTGTTGATGATTTTGTATTTTTCATGTACAGTTGCATTTAACTTTCACATTTCTTTTGTTGCATAAATCATTTATAGCTTGGTTCAAAGCTCCTAGCTTGTTCTTTCCAACGATGTATAACTCTCCTTGATAGAGGCTTAGGAAAGGAACTTAAAATTGACTCACCTGGGAAATATGTCACTGGGAATATTGTTGATGAAAATGTATTTTTCATATACAGTTGCATTTAACTTTCACATTTCTTTTGCTGCATAAACGACTTACAGCTTGGTTGAAAGCTCTTAGCTTGTTCTTTCGTACGACGTATAACTCTCATTGCTAGAGGCTTAGGAAAGGAACTTAAAATTGACTCATCTAGGAAATATGTCACTGGCAATATTGTTGATGAATATGTAATTTTCATATACAGTTGCATTTAACTTTCAAATTTCTTTTGTTGCATAAATCATTTATAGCTTGATTGAAAGCTCTTAGCTTGTTCTTTCTAACGACGTATAACTCTCAGTGATAGAAGCTTAGGAAAGGAATTTAAAATTGACTCTTCCAGGAAATATGTCACTGGCAATATTGTTGATGATTTTTTATTTTTCATATACAGTTGCATTTAACTTTCACATTTCTTTCTTTACAACGAAGATAACCCTCGCTGCTAGAGGCTTAGGAAAGAAACTTAAAATTGGCTAATCTAGGAAATATGTCACTGGGAATATTGTTGATGATTTTGTGTTTTTCATATACAGTTGCATTTAACTTTCACATTTCTATTGTTGCATAAACCATTTATAGCTTGATTGAAAGCTCTTAGACTCTTCTTTCGAACGATGTATAACTTTCGTTGATAGAGGCTTAGGGAAGGAAGTTATAATTGACTCACTTAGGAAATATGTTACTGGCAATATTGTTGATGATTTTGTATTCTTCATGTACAGTTGCATTTAACTTTCACATTTCTTTTGCTGCATAAATCTTTTATAGCTTGATTGAAAGCTCTTAGCTAGTTCTTTAAAGCGATGTATAACTCTCATTGATAGAGGCTTAGGGAAGGAACTTATAATTGACACACTTAGGAAATATGTCACTGGCAATATTGTTGATGATTTTGTGTTTTTCATATACAGTTGCATTTAACTTTCACATTTCTTTTGTTGCATAAATCATTTATAGCTCGATTGAAAGCTCTTAGCTTGTTCTTTCCAACGACGTATAACTCTCAGTGATAGAAGCTTAGGAAAGGAACTTAAAATTGACTCTTCCAGGAAATATGTCACTGGCAATATTGTTGATGATTTTTTATTTTTCATATACAGTTGCATTTAACTTTCACATTTGTTTTGCTGCATAAACCGTTTATAGCTTAATTGAAAGCTCTTAGCTTGCTCTCTCCAACGATGTAAAACTCAGGTTTAAAGAGGTTTAGGAAACGAACTTAAAATTGACTCATCTAGGATATATGACACTGGGAATATTGTTGATGATTTTGTATTTTTCATGTACAGTTGCATTTATCTTTCACATTTCTTTTGTTGCATAAAACGTTTATAACTTGATTGAAAGCCCTTAGCTTGTTCTTTCCAACGATGTATAACCCTAGTTGAGAAAGGCTTAAGGAAGGAACTTATAATTGACTCACTTAGGAAATATGTCATTGGGAATATTGTTGATGATTTTGTATTTTTCATGTACAGTTGCATTTAACTTTCACATTTCTTTTGTTGCATAAATCATTTATAGCTTGGTTCAAAGCTCCTAGCTTGTTCTTTCCAACGATGTACAACTCTCCTTGATAGAGGCTTAGGAAAGGAACTTAAAATTGACTCACCTGGGAAATATGTCACTGAGAACATTGTTGATGAAAATGTATTTTTCATATACAGTTGCATTTAACTTTCACATTTCTTTTGTTGCATAAATCATTTATAGCTTGGTTCAAAGCTCCTAGCTTGTTCTTTCCAACGATGTACAACTCTCCTTGATAGAGGCTTAGGAAAGGAACTTAAAATTGACTCACCTGGGAAATATGTCACTGGGAACATTGTTGATGAAAATGTATTTTTCATATACAGTTGCATTTAACTTTCACATTTCTTTTGTTGCATAAATCATTTATAGCTTGGTTCAAAGCTCCTAGCTTGTTCTTTCCAACGATGTATAACTCTCCTTGATAGAGGCTTAGGAAAGGAACTTAAAATTGACTCACCTGGGAAATATGTCACTGGGAATATTGTTGATGAAAATGTATTTTTCATATACTGTTGCATTTAACTTTCACATTTCTTTTGCTGCATAAACGACTTACAGCTTGGTTGAAAGCTCTTAGCTTGTTCTTTCGTACGACGTATAACTCTCATTGCTAGAGGCTTAGGAAAGGAACTTAAAATTGACTCATCTAGGAAATATGTCACTGGCAATATTGTTGATGAATATGTAATTTTCATATACAGTTGCATTTAACTTTCAAATTTCTTTTGTTGCATAAATCATTTATAGCTTGATTGAAAGCTCTTAGCTTGTTCTTTCTAACGACGTATAACTCTCAGTGATAGAAGCTTAGGAAAGGAACTTAAAATTGACTCATCTAGGAAATATGTCACTGGCAATATTGTTGATGAATATGTAATTTTCATATACAGTTGCATTTAACTTTCAAATTTCTTTTGTTGCATAAATCATTTATAGCTTGGTTGAAAGCTCCTAGCTTATTCTTTCTAACGATGTATAACTCTAATTGACAGAGGCTTAGGGAAGGAACTTATAATTGACAAACTTAGGAAATATGTCACTGGCAATATTGTTGATGATTTTGTGTTTTTCATATACAGTTGCATTTAACTTTCACATTTCTTTTGTTGCATAAATCATTTATAGCTTGATTGAAAGCTCCTAGCTTTTTCTTTCCAACGATGTATAACCCTCTTTGTTAGAGGCTTAGGGAAGGAATTTATAATTGACAAACTTAGGAAATATGTCACTGGGAATATTGTTGATGATTCTGTATTTTTCATATACAGTTGCATTTAACTTTCACATTTCTTTTGCTGCAAAAACTATTTATAGTATGATTGAAAGCCCTTATTTTGTTCTTTCCAACGAAGATAACCCTCGCTGCTAGAGGCTTAGGAAAGAAACTTAAAATTGACTAATCTAGGAAATATGTCACTGGGAATATTGTTGATGATTTTGTGTTTTTCATATACAGTTGCATTTAACTTTCACATTTCTATTGTTGCATAAACCATTTATAGCTTGATTGAAAGCTCTTAGACTCTTCTTTCGAACGATGTATAACCTTTGTTGATAGAGGCTTAGGGAAGGAAGTTATAATTGACTCACTTAGGAAATATGTTACTGGCAATATTGTTGATGATTTTGTATTCTTCATGTACAGTTGCATTTAACTTTCACATTTCTTTTGTTGCAGAAATCTTTTATAGCTTGATTGAAAGCTCTTAGCTAGTTCTTTCCAGCGATGTATAACTCTCATTGATAGAGGCTTAGGGAAGGAACTTATAATTGACACACTTAGGAAATATGTCACTGGCAATATTGTTGATGATTTTGTGTTTTTCATATACAGTTGCATTTAACTTTCACATTTCTTTTGTTGCATAAATCATTTATAGCTCGATTGAAAGCTCCTAGCTCGTTCTTTCCAACGATGTATAACCCTCATTGTTAGAGGCTTAGGGAAGGAACTTATAATTGACACACTTAGGAAATATGTCACTGGGAATATTATTGATGATTCTGTATTTTTCATATACAGTTGCGTTTAACTTTCACATTTCTTTTGTTGCATAAATCATTTATAGCTTGGTTGAAAGCTCCTAGCTTGTTCTTTCCAACGATGCATAACTCTCCTTGATAGAGGCTTAGGGAAGGAACTTAAAATTGACTCACCTGGGAAATATGTCACTGGGAATATTGTTGATGAAAATGTATTTTTCATATACAGTTGCATTTAACTTTCACATTTCTTTTGCTGCATAAACGACTTACAGCTTGGTTGAAAGCTCTTAGCTTGTTCTTTCGTACGACGTATAACTCTCATTGCTAGAGGCTTAGGAAAGGAACTTAAAATTGACTCTTCCAGGAAATATGTCACTGGCAATATTGTTGATGATTTTTTATTTTTCATATACAGTTGCATTTAACTTTCACATTTGTTTTGCTGCATAAACCGTTTATAGCTTAATTGAAAGCTCTTAGCTTGCTCTCTCCAACGATGTAAAACTCAGGTTTAAAGAGGTTTAGGAAACGAACTTAAAATTGACTCATCTAGGAAATATGACACTGGGAATATTGTTGATGATTTTGTATTTTTCATGTACAGTTGCATTTATCTTTCACATTTCTTTTGTTGCATAAAACGTTTATAGCTTGATTGAAAGCCCTTAGCTTGTTCTTTCCAACGATGTATAACCCTAGTTGAGAAAGGCTTAAGGAAGGAACTTATAATTGACTCACTTAGGAAATATGTCATTGGGAATATTGTTGATGATTTTGTATTTTTCATGTACAGTTGCATTTAACTTTCACATTTCTTTTGTTGCATAAATCATTTATAGCTTGGTTCAAAGCTCCTAGCTTGTTCTTTCCAACGATGTATAACTCTCCTTGATAGAGGCTTAGGAAAGGAACTTAAAATTGACTCACCTGGGAAATATGTCACTGGGAACATTGTTGATGAAAATGTATTTTTCATATACAGTTGCATTTAACTTTCACATTTCTTTTGCTGCATAAACGACTTACAGCTTGGTTGAAAGCTCTTAGCTTGTTTTTTCGTACGACGTATAACTCTCATTGCTAGAGGCTTAGGAAAGGAACTTAAAATTGACTCATCTAGGAAATATGTCACTGGCAATATTGTTGATGAATCTGTAATTTTCATATACAGTTGCATTTAACTTTCACATTTCTTTTGTTGCATAAATCATTTATAGCTTGATTGAAAGCTCTTAGCTTGTTCTTTCCAACGACGTATAACTCTCAGTGATAGAAGCTTAGGAAAGGAACTTAAAATTGACTCTTTCAGGAAATATGTCACTGGCAATATTGTTGATGATTTTTTATTTTTCATATACAGTTGCATTTAACTTTCACATTTGTTTTGCTGCATAAACCGTTTATAGCTTAATTGAAAGCTCTTAGCTTGCTCTCTCCAACGATGTAAAACTCAGGTTTAAAGAGGTTTAGGAAATGAACTTAAAATTGACTCATCTAGGAAATATGACACTAGGAATATTGTTGATGATTTTGTATTTTTCATGTACAGTTGCATTTATTTTTCACATTTCTTTTGTTGCATAAAACGTTTATAGCTTGATTGAAAGCCCTTAGCTTGTTCTTTCCAACGATGTATAACCCTAGTTGAGAAAGGCTTAAGGAAGGAACTTATAATTGACTCACTTAGGAAATATGTCATTGGGAATATTGTTGATGATTTTGTATTTTTCATGTACAGTTGCATTTAACTTTCACATTTCTTTTGTTGCATAAATCATTTATAGCTTGGTTCAAAGCTCCTAGCTTGTTCTTTCCAACGATGTATAACTCTCCTTGATAGAGGCTTAGGAAAGGAACTTAAAATTGACTCACCTGGGAAATATGTCACTGGGAACATTGTTGATGAAAATGTATTTTTCATATACAGTTGCATTTAACTTTCACATTTCTTTTGCTGCATAAACGACTTACAGCTTGGTTGAAAGCTCTTAGCTTGTTTTTTCGTACGACGTATAACTCTCATTGCTAGAGGCTTAGGAAAGGAACTTAAAATTGACTCATCTAGGAAATATGTCACTGGCAATATTGTTGATGAATCTGTAATTTTCATATACAGTTGCATTTAACTTTCACATTTCTTTTGTTGCATAAATCATTTATAGCTTGATTGAAAGCTCTTAGCTTGTTCTTTCCAACGACGTATAACTCTCAGTGATAGAAGCTTAGGAAAGGAACTTAAAATTGACTCTTTCAGGAAATATGTCACTGGCAATATTGTTGATGATTTTGTGTTTTTCATATACAGTTGCATTTAACTTTCACATTTCTTTTGCTGCAAAAACTATTTATAGTGTGATTGAAAGCCCTTATTTTGTTCTTTCCAACGAAGATAACCCTCGCTTCTAGAGGCTTAGGAAAGAAACTTAAAATTGACTAATCTAGGAAATATGTCACTGGGAATATTGTTGATGATTTTGTGTTTTTCATATACAGTTGCATTTAACTTTCACATTTCTATTGTTGCATAAAACGTTTATAGCTTGATTGAAAGCTCTTAGCTTGCTCTCTCCAACGATGTAAAACTCAGGTTTAAAGAGGTTTAGGAAACGAACTTAAAATTGACTCATCTAGGAAATATGACACTGGGAATATTGTTGATGATTTTGTATTTTTCATGTACAGTTGCATTTATCTTTCACATTTCTTTTGTTGCATAAAACGTTTATAGCTTGATTGAAAGCCCTTAGCTTGTTCTTTCCAACGATGTATAACCCTAGTTGAGAAAGGCTTAAGGAAGGAACTTATAATTGACTCACTTAGGAAATATGTCATTGGGAATATTGTTGATGATTTTGTATTTTTCATGTACAGTTGCATTTAACTTTCACATTTCTTTTGTTGCATAAATCATTTATAGCTTGGTTCAAAGCTCCTAGCTTGTTCTTTCCAACGATGTATAACTCTCCTTGATAGAGGCTTAGGAAAGGAACTTAAAATTGACTCACCTGGGAAATATGTCACTGGGAACATTGTTGATGAAAATGTATTTTTCATATACAGTTGCATTTAACTTTCACATTTCTATTGCTGCATAAACGACTTACAGCTTGGTTGAAAGCTCTTAGCTTGTTTTTTCGTACGACGTATAACTCTCATTGCTAGAGGCTTAGGAAAGGAACTTAAAATTGACTCATCTAGGAAATATGTCACTGGCAATATTGTTGATGAATCTGTAATTTTCATATACAGTTGCATTTAACTTTCACATTTCTTTTGTTGCATAAATCATTTATAGCTTGGTTGAAAGCTCCTAGCTTGTTCTTTCCAACGATGTATAACTCTCCTTGATAGAGGCTTAGGGAAGGAACTTAAAATTGACTCACCTGGGAAATATGTCACTGGGAATATTGTTGATGAAAATGTATTTTTCATATACAGTTGCATTTAACTTTCACATTTCTTTTGCTGCATAAACGACTTACAGCTTGGTTGAAAGCTCTTAGCTTGTTCTTTCGTACGACGTATAACACTCATTGCTAGAGGCTTAGGAAAGGAACTTAAAATTGACTCATCTAGGAAATATGTCACTGGCAATATTGTTGATGAATCTGTAATTTTCATATACAGTTGCATTTAACTTTCACATTTCTTTTGCTGCATAAATCGTTTATAGCTTGATTGAAAGCTCTTAGCTTGTTCTTTCCAACGACGTATAACTCTCAGTGATAGAAGCTTAGGAAAGGAACTTAAAATTGACTCTTCCAGGAAATATGTCACTGGCAATATTGTTGATGATTTTTTATTTTTCATATACAGTTGCATTTAACTTTCACATTTGTTTTGCTGCATAAACTGTTTATAGCTTAATTGAAAGCTCTTAGCTTGCTCTCTCCAACGATGTAAAACTCAGGTTTACAGAGGTTTAGGAAACGAACTTAAAATTGACTCATCTAGGAAATATGACACTGGGAATATTGTTGATGATTTTGTATTTTTCATGTACAGTTGCATTTATCTTTCACATTTCTTTTGTTGCATAAAACGTTTATAGCTTGATTGAAAGCCCTTAGCTTGTTCTTTCCAACGATGTATAACCCTAGTTGAGAAAGGCTTAAGGAAGGAACTTATAATTGACTCACTTAGGAAATATGTCATTGGGAATATTGTTGATGATTTTGTATTTTTCATGTACAGTTGCATTTAACTTTCACATTTCTTTTGTTGCATAAATCATTTATAGCTTGGTTCAAAGCTCCTAGCTTGTTCTTTCCAACGATGTATAACTCTCCTTGATAGAGGCTTAGGAAAGGAACTTAAAATTGACTCTTCCAGGAAATATGTCACTGGCAATATTGTTGATGATTTTTTATTTTTCATATACAGTTGCATTTAACTTTCACATTTGTTTTGCTGCATAAACCGTTTATAGCTTAATTGAAAGCTCTTAGCTTGCTCTCTCCAACGATGTAAAACTCAGGTTTAAAGAGGTTTAGGAAACGAACTTAAAATTGACTCATCTAGGAAATATGACACTGGGAATATTGTTGATGATTTTGTATTTTTCATGTACAGTTGCATTTATTTTTCACATTTCTTTTGTTGCATAAAACGTTTATAGCTTGATTGAAAGCCCTTAGCTTGTTCTTTCCAACGATGTATAACCCTAGTTGAGAAAGGCTTAAGGAAGGAACTTATAATTGACTCACTTAGGAAATATGTCATTGGGAATATTGTTGATGATTTTGTATTTTTCATGTACAGTTGCATTTAACTTTCACATTTCTTTTGTTGCATAAATCGTTTATAGCTTGGTTCAAAGCTCCTAGCTTGTTCTTTCCAACGATGTATAACTCTCCTTGATAGAGGCTTAGGAAAGGAACTTAAAATTGACTCACCTGGGAAATATGTCACTGGCAATATTGTTGATGAATCTGTAATTTTCATATACAGTTGCATTTAACTTTCACATTTCTTTTGTTGCATAAATCATTTATAGCTTGGTTGAAAGCTCCTAGCTTGTTCTTTCCAACGATGTATAACTCTCCTTGATAGCGGCTTAGGGAAGGAACTTAAAATTGACTCACCTGGGAAATATGTCACTGGGAATATTGTTGATGAAAATGTATTTTTCATATACAGTTGCATTTAACTTTCACATTTCTTTTGCTGCATAAACGACTTACAGCTTGGTTGAAAGCTCTTAGCTTGTTCTTTCGTACGACGTATAACTCTCATTGCTAGAGGCTTAGGAAAGGAACTTAAAATTGACTCATCTAGGAAATATGTCACTGGCAATATTGTTGATGAATCTGTAATTTTCATATACAGTTGCATTTAACTTTCACATTTCTTTTGTTGCATAAATCATTTATAGCTTGATTGAAAGCTCTTAGCTTGTTCTTTCCAACGACGTATAACTCTCAGTGACAGAAGCTTAGGAAAGGAACTTAAAATTGACTCTTCCAGGAAATATGTCACTGGCAATATTGTTGATGATTTTTTATTTTTCATATACAGTTGCATTTAACTTTCACATTTGTTTTGCTGCATAAACCGTTTATAGCTTAGTTGAAAGCTCTTAGCTTGCTCTCTCCAACGATGTAAAACTCAGGTTTAAAGAGGTTTAGGAAACGAACTTAAAATTGACTCATCTAGGAAATATGACACTGGGAATATTGTTGATGATTTTGTATTTTTCATGTACAGTTGCATTTATCTTTCACATTTCTTTTGTTGCATAAAACGTTTATAGCTTGATTGAAAGCCCTTAGCTTGTTCTTTCCAACGATGTATAACCCTAGTTGAGAAAGGCTTAAGGAAGGAACTTATAATTGACTCACTTAGGAAATATGTCATTGGGAATATTGTTGATGATTTTGTATTTTTCATGTACAGTTGCATTTAACTTTCACATTTCTTTTGTTGCATAAATCATTTATAGCTTGGTTCAAAGCTCCTAGCTTGTTCTTTCCAACGATGTATAACTCTCCTTGATAGAGGCTTAGGAAAGGAACTTAAAATTGACTCACCTGGGAAATATGTCACTGGCAATATTGTTGATGAATCTGTAATTTTCATATACAGTTGCATTTAACTTTCACATTTCTTTTGTTGCATAAATCGTTTATAGCTTGATTGAAAGCTCTTAGCTTGTTCTTTCCACCGACGTATAACTCTTAGTGATAGAAGCTTAGGAAAGGAACTTAAAATTGACTCTTCCAGGAAATATGTCACTGGCAATATTGTTGATGATTTTTTATCTTTCATATACAGTTGCATTTAACTTTCACATTTCTTTTACTGCATAAATCAGTTATAGCTTGATTGAAAGCTCCTAGCTTTTTCTTTCCAACGGTGTATAACTCTCATTGATAGAGGCTTAGGAAAGGAACTTAAAATTGACTCATCTAGGAAATATGTTACTGGCAATATTGTTGATGATTTTGTATTTTTCATATACAGTTGCATTTAACTTTCACATTTCTTTTGTTACATAAATCATTTATAGCTTGGTTGAAAGCTCCTAGCTTATTCTTTCTAACGATGTATAACTCTAATTGATAGAGGCTTAGGGAAGGAACTTATAATTGACAAACTTAGGAAATATGTCACTGGCAATATTGTTGATGATTTTGTGTTTTTCATATACAGTTGCATTTAACTTTCACATTTCTTTTGTTGCATAAATCATTTATAGCTTGATTGAAAGCTCCTAGCTTTTTCTTTCCAACGATGTATAACCCTCATTGTTAGAGGTTTAGGGAAGGAATTTATAATTGACAAACTTAGGAAATATGTCACTGGGAATATTGTTGATGATTCTGTATTTTTCATATACAGTTGCATTTAACTTTCACATTTCTTTTGCTGCAAAAACTATTTATAGTGTGATTGAAAGCCCTTATTTTGTTCTTTCCAACGATGTATAACTGTGGTTGATAGAAGCTTAGGAAAGGAACTTAAAATTGACGGATCTCGGAATTATGTCACGAGGAATATTGTTGATGACTGTATTTTTCATATACAGTTGTATTTAACTCTCACATTTTTTCCGCTGCATATACCGTGTATAGCTTAGTTGAAATCCCTTATTTTGTTCTTTCCAACGAAGATAACCCTCGCTGATAGAGGCTTAGGAAAGAAACTTAAAATTGACTAATCTAGGAAATATGTCACTGGGAATATTGTTTATGATTTAGTATTTTTCATATACAGTTGCACCTAACTTTCACATTTCTTTTGTTGCATAAACCATTTATAGCTTGATTGAAAGCTCTTAGACTCTTCTTTCGAACGATGTATAACTTTCGTTGATAGATGCTTAGGGAAGGATGTTATAACTGACTGACTTAGGAAATATGTCACTGGGAATATTGTTGATAATTTTGTATTCTTCATGTACAGTTGCATTTATCTTTCACATTTCTTTTGTTGCATAAAAGGTTTATCGCTTGATTGAAAGCCCTTAGCTTATTCTTTCCAACGATGTATAACTCTACTTGATAGAGGCTTAGGGAAGGAACTTAAAATTGACTCACCTGGGAAATATGTCACTGGGAATATTGTTGATGAAAATGTATTTTTCATATACAGTTGCATTTAACTTTCACATTTCTTTTGCTGCATAAACGACTTACAGCTTGGTTGAAAGCTCTTAGCTTGTTCTTTCCAACGATGTATAACTCTCCTTGATAGAGGCTTAGGGAAGGAACTTAAAATTGACTCACCTGGGAAATATGTCACTGGGAATATTGTTGATGAAAATGTATTTTTCATATACAGTTGCATTTAACTTTCACATTTCTTTTGCTGCATAAACGACTTACAGCTTGGTTGAAAGCTCTTAGCTTGTTCTTTCGTACGACGTATAACTCTCATTGCTAGAGGCTTAGGAAAGGAACTTAAAATTGACTCATCTAGGAAAAATGTCACTGGCAATATTGTTGATGAATCTGTAATTTTCATATACAGTTGCATTTAACTTTCACATTTCTTTTGTTGCATAAATCATTTATAGCTTGATTGAAAGCTCTTAGCTTGTTCTTTCCAACAATGTAAAACTCAGGTTTAAAGAGGTTTAGGAAACGAACTTAAAATTGACTCATCTAGGAAATATGACACTGGGAATATTGTTGATGATTTTGTATTTTTCATGTACAGTTGCATTTATCTATCACATTTCTTTTGTTGCATAAAACGTTTATAGCTTAATTGAAAGCCCTTAGCTTGTTCTTTCCAACGATGTATAACCCTAGTTGAGAAAGGCTTAGGGAAGGAACTTATAATTGACTCACTTAGGAAATATGTCATTGGGAATATTGTTGATGATTTTGCATTTTTCATGTACAGTTGCATTTAACTTTCACATTTCTTTTGTTGCATAAATCATTTGTAGCTTGGTTGAAAGCTCCTAGCTTGTCCTTTCCAACGATGTATAACTCTCCTTGATAGAGGCTTAGGAAAGGAACTTAAAATTGACTCACCTGGGAAATATGTCACTGGGAATATTGTTGATAAAAATGTATTTTTCATATACAGTTGCATTTAACTTTCACATTTCTTTTGCTGCATAAACGACTTACAGCTTGGTTGAAAGCTCTTAGCTTGTTCTTTCGTACGACGTATAACTCTCATTGCTAGAGGCTTAGGAAAGGAACTTAAAATTGACTCATCTAGGAAATATGTCACTGGCAATATTGTTGATGAATCTGTAATTTTCATATACAGTTGCATTTAACTTTCACATTTCTTTTGTTGCATAAATCATTTATAGCTTGATTGAAAGCTCTTAGCTTGTTCTTTCCAACGACGTATAACTCTCAGTGATAGAAGCTTAGGAAAGGAACTTAAAATTGACTCTTCCAGGAAATATGTCACTGGCAATATTGTTGATGAATCTGTAATTTTCATATACAGTTGCATTTAACTTTCACATTTCTTTTGTTGCATAAATCATTTATAGCTTGATTGAAAGCTCCTAGCTTTTTCTTTCCAACGGTGTATAACTCTCATTGATAGAGGCTTAGGAAAGGAACTTAAAATTGACTCATCTAGGAAATATGTTACTGGCAATATTGTTGATGATTTTGTATTTTTCATATACAGTTGCATTTAACTTTCACATTTCTTTTGTTACATAAATCATTTATAGCTTGGTTGAAAGCTTCTAGCTTATTCTTTCTAACGATGTATAACTCTAATTGATAGAGGCTTAGGGAAGGAACTTATAATTGACAAACTTAGGAAATATGTCACTGGCAATATTGTTGATGATTTTGTGTTTTTCATATACAGTTGCATTTAACTTTCACATTTCTTTTGTTGCATAAATCATTTATAGCTTGATTGAAAGCTCCTAGCTTTTTCTTTCCAACGATGTATAACCCTCATTGTTAGAGGCTTAGGGAAGGAATTTATAATTGACAAACTTAGGAAATATGTCACTGGGAATATTGTTGATGATTGTGTATTTTTCATATACAGTTGCATTTAACTTTCACATTTCTTTTGCTGCAAAAACTATTTATAGTGTGATTGAAAGCCCTTATTTTGTTCTTTCCAACGATGCATAACTGTGGTTGATAGAAGCTTAGGAAAGGAACTTAAAATTGACGGATCTCGGAATTATGTCACGAGGAATATTGTTGATGACTGTATTTTTCATATACAGTTGTATTTAACTCTCACATTTTTTCCGCTGCATATACCGTGTATAGCTTAGTTGAAATCCCTTATTTTGTTCTTGCCAACGAAGATAACCCTCGCTGATAGAGGCTTAGGAAAGAAACTTAAAATTGACTAATCTAGGAAATATGTCACTGGGAATATTGTTGATGATTTTGTATTCTTCATGTACACTTGCATTTAACTTTCACATTTCTTTCTGGGAACATTGTTGATGAAAATGTATTTTTCATATACAGTTGCATTTAACTTTCACATTTCTTTTGCTGCATAAACGACTTACAGCTTGGTTGAAAGCTCTTAGCTTGTTCTTTCGTACGACGTATAACTCTCATTGCTAGAGGCTTAGGAAAGGAACTTAAAATTGACTCATCTAGGAAATATGTCACTGGCAATATTGTTGATGAATCTGTAATTTTCATATACAGTTGCATTTAACTTTCACATTTCTTTTGTTGCATAAATCATTTATAGCTTGATTGAAAGCTCTTAGCTTGTTCTTTCCAACGACGTATAACTCCCAGTGATAGAAGCTTAGGAAAGGAACTTAAAATTGACTCTTCCAGGAAATATGTCACTGGCAATATTGTTGATGATTTTTTATTTTTCATATACAGTTGCATTTAACTTTCACATTTGTTTTGCTGCATAAACCCTTTATAGCTTAATTGAAAGCTCTTAGCTTTCTCTCTCCAACGATGTAAAACTCAGGTTTAAAGAGGTTTAGGAAACGAACTTAAAATTGACTCATCTAGGAAATATGACACTGGGAATATTGTTGATGATTTTGTATTTTTCATGTACAGTTGCATTTATTTTTCACATTTCTTTTGTTGCATAAAACGTTTATAGCTTGATTGAAAGCCCTTAGCTTGTTCTTTCCAACGATGTATAACCCTAGTTGAGAAAGGCTTAAGGAAGGAACTTATAATTGACTCACTTAGGAAATATGTCATTGGGAATATTGTTGATGATTTTGTATTTTTCATGTACAGTTGCATTTAACTTTCACATTTCTTTTGTTGCATAAATCATTTATAGCTTGGTTCAAAGCTCCTAGCTTGTTCTTTCCAACGATGTATAACTCTCCTTGATAGAGGCTTAGGAAAGGAACTTAAAATTGACTCACCTGGGAAATATGTCACTGGGAATATTGTTGATGAAAATGTATTTTTCATATACAGTTGCATTTAACTTTCACATTTCTTTTGCTGCATAAACGACTTACAGCTTGGTTGAAAGCTCTTAGCTAGTTCTTTCGTACGACGTATAACTCTCATTGCTAGAGGCTTAGGAAAGGAACTTAAAATTGACTCATCTAGGAAATATGTCACTGGCAATATTGTTGATGAATATGTAATTTTCATATACAGTTGCATTTAACTTTCAAATTTCTTTTGTTGCATAAATCATTTATAGCTTGATTGAAAGCTCTTAGCTTGTTCTTTCTAACGACGTATAACTCTCAGTGATAGAAGCTTAGGAAAGGAATGTAAAATTGACTCTTCCAGGAAATATGTCACTGGCAATATTGTTGATGATTTTTTATTTTTCATATACAGTTGCATTTAACTTTCACATTTCTATTGTTGCATAAACCATTTATAGCTTGATTGAAAGCTCTTAGACTCTTCTTTCGAACGATGTATAACTTTCGTTGATAGAGGCTTAGGGAAGGAAGTTATGATTGACTAACTTAGGAAATATGTTACTGGCAATATTGTTGATGATTTTGTATTCTTCATGTACAGTTGCATTTAACTTTCACATTTCTTTTGTTGCATAAATCTTTTATAGCTTGATTGAAAGCTCTTAGCTAGTTCTTTCCAGCGATGTATAACTCTCATTGATAGAGGCTTAGGGAAGGAATTTATAATTGAAAAAACTTAGGAAATATGTCACTGGGAATATTGTTGATGATTCTGTATTTTTCATATACAGTTGCATTTAACTTTCACATTTCTTTTGTTGCATAAATCATTTATAGCTTGATTGAAAGCTCTTAGCTTTTTCTTTCCAACGATGTATAACCCTCATTGTTAGAGGCTTAGGGAAGGAATTTATAATTGACAAACTTAGGAAATATGTCACTGGGAATATTGTTGATGATTCTGTATTTTTCATATACAGTTGCATTTAACTTTCACATTTCTTTTGCTGCAAAAACTATTTATAGTGTAATTGAAAGCCCTTATTTTGTTCTTTCCAACCATGTATAACTGTGGTTGATAGAAGCTTAGGAAAGGAACTTAAAATTGACGGATCTCGGAATTATGTCACGAGGAATATTGTTGATGACTGTATTTTTCATATACAGTTGTATTTAACTCTCACATTTTTTCCGCTGCATATACCGTGTATAGCTTAGTTGAAATCCCTTATTTTGTTCTTTCCAACGAAGATAACCCTCGCTGATAGAGGCTTAGGAAAGAAACTTAAAATTGACTCACCTGGGAAATATGTCACTGGGAATATTGTTGATGATTTAGTATTTTTCATATACAGTTGCACCTAACTTTCACATTTCTATTGTTGCATAAACCATTTATAGCTTGATTGAAAGCTCTTAGACTCTTCTTTCGAACGATGTATAACTTTCGTTGATAGAGGCTTAGGGAAGGAAGTTATAATTGACTCACTTAGGAAATATGTCACTGGGAATATTGTTGATGATTTTGTATTCTTCATGTACAGTTGCATTTAACTTTCACATTTCTTTTGTTGTATAAAACGTTTATAGCTTGATTGAAAGCCCTTAGCTTGTTCTTTCCAACGATGTATAACTCTCCTTGATAGAGGCTTAGGGAAGGAACTTAAAATTGACTCACCTGGGAAATATGTCACTGGGAATATTGTTGATGAAAATGTATTTTTCATATACAGTTGCATTTAACTTTCACATTTCTTTTGGTGCATAAACGACTTACAGCTTGGTTGAAAGCTCTTAGCTTGTTCTTTCGTACGACGTATAACTCTCATTGCTAGAGGCTTAGGTAAGGAACTTAAAATTGACTCATCTAGGAAATATGTCACTGGCAATATTGTTGATGAATCTGTAATTTTCATATACAGTTGCATTTAACTTTCACATTTCTTTTGTTGCATAAATCATTTATAGCTTGATTGAAAGCTCTTAGCTTGTTCTTTCCAACGACGTGTAACTCTCAGTGATAGAAGCTTAGGAAAGGAACTTAAAATTGACTCTTCCAGGAAATATGTCACTGGCAATATTGTTGATGATTTTTTATTTTTCATATACAGTTGCATTTAACTTTCACATTTGTTTTGCTGCATAAACCGTTTATAGCTTAATTGAAAGCTCTTAGCTTGCTCTCTCCAACGATGTAAAACTCAGGTTTAAAGAGGTTTAGGAAACGAACTTAAAATTGACTCATCTAGGAAATATGACACTGGGAATATTGTTGATGATTTTGTATTTTTCATGTACAGTTGCATTTATCTTTCACATTTCTTTTGTTGCATATAACGTTTATAGCTTGATTGAAAGCCCTTAGCTTGTTCTTTCCAACGATGTATAACCCTAGTTGAGAAAGGCTTAAGGAAGGAACTTATAATTGACTCTTCCAGGAAATATGTTACTGGCAATATTGTTGATGATTTTGTATTTTCCATGTACAGTTGCATTTAACTTTCACATTTCTTTTGTTGCATAAATCATTTATAGCTTGGTTCAAAGCTCCTAGCTTGTTCTTTCCAACGATGTATAACTCTCCTTGATAGAGGCTTAGGAAAGGAACTTAAAATTGACTCACCTGGGAAATATGTCACTGGGAATATTGTTGATGAAAATGTATTTTTCATATACAGTTGCATTTAACTTTCACATTTCTTTTGTTGCATAAATCATTTATAGCTTGGTTCAAAGCTCCTAGCTTGTTCTTTCCAACGATGTATAACTCTCCTTGATAGAGGCTTAGGAAAGGAACTTAAAATTGACTCACCTGGGAAATATGTCACTGGGAATATTGTTGATGAAAATGTATTTTTCATATACAGTTGCATTTAACTTTCACATTTCTTTTGCTGCATAAACAACTTACAGCTTGGTTGAAAGCTCTTAGCTTGTTCTTTCGTACGACGTATAACTCTCATTGCTAGAGGCTTAGGAAAGGAACTTAAAATTGACTCATCTAGGAAATATGTCACTGGCAATATTGTTGATGAATATGTAATTTTCATATACAGTTGCATTTAACTTTCAAATTTCTTTTGTTGCATAAATCATTTATAGCTTGATTGAAAGCTCTTAGCTTGTTCTTTCTAACGACGTATAACTCTCAGTGATAGAAGCTTAGGAAAGGAATGTAAAATTGACTCTTCCAGGAAATATGTCACTGGCAATATTGTTGATGATTTTTTATTTTTCATATACAGTTGCATTTAACTTTCACATTTCTATTGTTGCATAAACCATTTATCGCTTGATTGAAAGCTCTTAGACTCTTCTTTCGAACGATGTATAACTTTCGTTGATAGAGGCTTAGGGAAGGAAGTTATAATTGACTCACTTAGGAAATATGTTACTGGCAATATTGTTGATGATTTTGTATTCTTCATGTACAGTTGCATTTAACTTTCACATTTCTTTTGTTGCATAAATCTTTTATAGCTTAATTGAAAGCTCTTAGCTAGTTCTTTCCAGCGATGTATAACTCTCATTGATAGAGGCTTAGGGAAGGAATTTATAATTGACAAACTTAGGAAATATGTCGCTGGGAATATTGTTGATGATTCTGTATTTTTCATATACAGTTGCATTTAACTTTCACATTTCTTTTGTTGCATAAATCATTTATAGCTTGATTGAAAGCTCCTAGCTTTTTCTTTCCAACGATGTATAACCCTCATTGTTAGAGGCTTAGGGAAGGAATTTATAATTGACAAACTTAGGAAATATGTCACTGGGAATATTGTTGATGATTCTGTATTTTTCATATACAGTTGCATTTAACTTTCACATTTCTTTTGCTGCAAAAACTATTTATAGTGTAATTGAAAGCCCTTATTTTGTTCTTTCCAACGATGTATAACTGTGGTTGATAGAAGCTTAGGAAAGGAACTTAAAATTGACGGATCTCGGAATTATGTCACGAGGAATATTGTTGATGACTGTATTTTTCATATACAGTTGTATTTAACTCTCACATTTTTTCCGCTGCATATACCGTGTATAGCTTAGTTGAAATCCCTTATTTTGTTCTTTCCAACGAAGATAACCCTCGCTGATAGAGGCTTAGGAAAGAAACTTAAAATTGACTCACCTGGGAATTATGTCACTGGGAATATTGTTGATGATTTAGTATTTTTCATATACAGTTGCACCTAACTTTCACATTTCTATTGTTGCATAAACCATTTATAGCTTGATTGAAAGCTCTTAGACTCTTCTTTCGAACGATGTATAACTTTCGTTGATAGAGGCTTAGGAAAGAAACTTAAAATTGACTCACCTGGGAATTATGTCACTGGGAATATTGTTGATGATTTTGTATTCTTCATGTACAGTTGCATTTAACTTTCACATTTCTTTTGTTGCATAAAACGTTTATAGCTTGATTGAAAGCCCTTAGCTTGTTCTTTCCAACGATGTATAACCCTAGTTGAGAAAGGCTTAAGGAAGGAACTTATAATTGACTCACTTAGGAAATATGTCATTGGGAATATTGTTGATGATTTTGTATTTTTCATGTACAGTTGCATTTAACTTTCACATTTCTTTTGTTGCATAAATCATTTATAGCTTGGTTCAAAGCTCCTAGCTTGTTCTTTCCAACGATGTATAACTCTCCTTGATGGAGGCTTAGGAAAGGAACTTAAAATTGACTCATCTAGGAAATATGTCACTGGCAATATTGTTGATGAATCTGTAATTTTCATATACAGTTGCATTTAACTTTCACATTTCTTTTGTTGCATAAATCATTTATAGCTTGATTGAAAGCTCTTAGCTTGTTCTTTCCAACGACGTATAACTCTCAGTGATAGAAGCTTAGGAAAGGAACTTAAAATTGACTCTTCCAGGAAATATGTCACTGGCAATATTGTTGATGATTTTTTATTTTTCATATACAGTTGCATTTAACTTTCACATTTGTTTTGCTGCATAAACCGTTTATAGCTTAATTGAAAGCTCTTAGCTTGCTCTCTCCAACGATGTAAAACTCAGGTTTAAAGAGGTTTAGGAAACGAACTTAAAATTGACTCATCTAGGAAATATGACACTGGGAATATTGTTGATGATTTTGTATTTTTCATGTACAGTTGCATTTATCTTTCACATTTCTTTTGCTGCATAAACCGTTTATAGCTTGATTGAAAGCCCTTAGCTTGTTCTTTCCAACGATGTATAACCCTAGTTGAGAAAGGCTTAAGGAAGGAACTTATAATTGACTCACTTAGGAAATATGTCATTGGGAATATTGTTGATGATTTTGTATTTTTCATGTACAGTTGCATTTAACTTTCACATTTCTTTTGTTGCATAAATCATTTATATCTTGGTTCAAAGCTCCTAGCTTGTTCTTTCCAACGATGTATAACTCTCCTTGATAGAGGCTTAGGAAAGGAACTTAAAATTGACTCACCTGGGAAATATGTCACTGGGAACATTGTTGATGAAAATGTATTTTTCATATACAGTTGCATTTAACTTTCACATTTCTTTTGCTGCATAAACGACTTACAGCTTGGTTGAAAGCTCTTAGCTTGTTCTTTCGTACGACGTATAACTCTCATTGCTAGAGGCTTAGGAAAGGAACTTAAAATTGACTCATCTAGGAAATATGTCACTGGCAATATTGTTGATGAATCTGTAATTTTCATATACAGTTGCATTTAACTTTCACATTTCTTTTGTTGCATAAATCATTTATAGCTTGATTGAAAGCTCTTAGCTTGTTCTTTCCAACGACGTATAACTCTCAGTGATAGAAGCTTAGGAAAGGAACTTAAAATTGACTCTTCCAGGAAATATGTCACTGGCAATATTGTTGATGATTTTTTATTTTTCATATACAGTTGCATTTAACTTTCACATTTGTTTTGCTGCATAAACCGTTTATAGCTTAATTGAAGCTCTTAGCTTGCTCTCTCCAACGATGTAAAACTCAGGTTTAAAGAGGTTTAGGAAACGAACTTAAAATTGACTCATCTAGGAAATATGACACTGGGAATATTGTTGATGATTTTGTATTTTTCATGTACAGTTGCATTTATTTTTCACATTTCTTTTGTTGCATAAAACGTTTATAGCTTGATTGAAAGCCCTTAGCTTGTTCTTTCCAACGATGTATAACCCTAGTTGAGAAAGGCCTAAGGAAGGAACTTATAATTGACTCTTCCAGGAAATATGTTACTGGCAATATTGTTGATGATTTTGTATTTTCCATGTACAGTTGCATTTAACTTTCACATTTCTTTTGTTGCATAAATCATTTATAGCTTGGTTCAAAGCTCCTAGCTTGTTCTTTCCAACGATGTATAACTCTCCTTGATAGAGGCTTAGGAAAGGAACTTAAAATTGACTCACCTGGGAAATATGTCACTGGGAATATTGTTGATGATTCTGTATTTTTCATATACAGTTGCATTTAACTTTCACATTTCTTTTGCTGCATAAACGACTTACAGCTTGGTTGAAAGCTCTTAGCTTGTTCTTTCGTTCGACGTAAAACTGTCATTGCTAGAGGCTTAGGAAAGGAACTTAAAATTGATTCATCTAGGAAATATGTCACTGGCAATATTGTTGATGAATATGTAATTTTCATATACAGTTGCATTTAACTTTCAAATTTCTTTTGTTGCATAAATCATTTATAGCTTGATTGAAAGCTCTTAGCTTGTTCTTTCTAACGACGTATAACTCTCAGTGATAGAAGCTTAGGAAAGGAATTTAAAATTGACTCTTCCAGGAAATATGTCACTGGCAATATTGTTGATGATTTTTTATTTTTCATATACAGTTGCATTTAACTTTCACATTTCTTTTGCTGCATAAACCGTTTATAGCTTGATTGAAAGCTCTTAGACTCTTCTTTCGAACGATGTATAACTTTCGTTGATAGAGGCTTAGGGAAGGAAGTTATAATTGACTCACTTAGGAAATATGTTACTGGGAATATTGTTGATGATTCTGTATTTTTCATATACAGTTGCATTTAGCTTTCACATTTCTTTTGTTGCATAAATCATTTATAGCTTGATTGAAAGCTCCTAGCTTTTTCTTTCCAACGATGTATAACCCTCATTGTTAGAGGCTTAGGGAAGGAATTTATAATTGACAAACTTAGGAAATATGTCACTGGGAATATTGTTGATGATTCTGTATTTTTCATATACAGTTGCATTTAACTTTCACATTTCTTTTGCTGCAAAAACTATTTATAGTGTGATTGAAAGCCCTTATTTTGTTCTTTCCAACGATGTATAACTGTGGTTGATAGAAGCTTAGGAAAGGAACTTAAAATTGACGGATCTCGGAATTATGTCACGAGGAATATTGTTGATGACTGTATTTTTCATATACAGTTGTATTTAACTCTCACATTTTTTCCGCTGCATATACCGTGTATAGCTTAGTTGAAATCCCTTATTTTGTTCTTTCCAACGAAGATAACCCTCGCTGATAGAGGCTTAGGAAAGAAACTTAAAATTGACTAATCTAGGAAATATGTCACTGGGAATATTGTTGATGATTTAGTATTTTTCATATACAGTTGCACCTAACTTTCACATTTCTATTGTTGCATAAACCATTTATAGCTTGATTGAAAGCTCTTAGACTCTTCTTTCGAACGATGTATAACTTTCGTTGATAGAGGCTTAGGGAAGGAAGTTATAATTGACTCACTTAGGAAATATGTCACTGGCAATATTGTTGATGATTTTTTATTTTTCATATACAGTTGCATTTAACTTTCACATTTGTTTTGCTGCATAAACCGTTTATAGCTTAATTGAAAGCTCTTAGCTTGCTCTCTCCAACGATGTAAAACTCAGGTTTAAAGAGGTTTAGGAAAAGAACTTAAAATTGACTCATCTAGGAAATATGACACTGGGAATATTGTTGATGATTTTGTATTTTTCATGTACAGTTGCATTTATCTTTCACATTTCTTTTGTTGCATAAAACGTTTATAGCTTGATTGAAAGCCCTTAGCTTGTTCTTTCCAACGATGTATAACCCTAGTTGAGTAAGGCTTAAGGAAGGAACTTATAATTGACTCACTTAGGAAATATGTCATTGGGAATATTGTTGATGATTTTGTATTTTTCATGTACAGTTGCATTTACCTTTCACATTTCTTTTGTTGCATAAATCATTTATAGCTTGGTTCAAAGCTCCTAGCTTGTTCTTTCCAACGATGTACAACTCTCCTTGATAGAGGCTTAGGAAAGGAACTTAAAATTGACTCACCTGGGAAATATGTCACTGGGAACATTGTTGATGAAAATGTATTTTTCATATACAGTTGCATTTAACTTTCACATTTCTTTTGTTGCATAAATCATTTATAGCTTGGTTCAAAGCTCCTAGCTTGTTCTTTCCAACGATGTATAACTCTCCTTGATAGAGGCTTAGGGAAGGAACTTAAAATTGACTCACCTGGGAAATATGTCACTGGGAATATTGTTGATGAAAATGTATTTTTCATATACAGTTGCATTTAACTTTCACATTTCTATTGTTGCATAAACCATTTATAGCTTGATTGAAAGCTCTTAGACTCTTCTTTCGAACGATGTATAACTTTCGTTGATAGAGGCTTAGGAAAGAAACTTAAAATTGACTCACCTGGGAATTATGTCACTGGGAATATTGTTGATGATTTAGTATTTTTCATATACAGTTGCACCTAACTTTCACATTTCTATTGTTGCATAAACCATTTATAGCTTGATTGAAAGCTCTTAGACTCTTCTTTCGAACGATATATAACTTTCGTTGATAGAGGCTTAGGAAAGAAACTTAAAATTGACTCACCTGGGAATTATGTCACTGGGAATATTGTTGATGATTTTGTATTCTTCATGTACAGTTGCATTTAACTTTCACATTTCTTTTGTTGCATAAAACGTTTATAGCTTGATTGAAAGCCCTTAGCTTGTTCTTTCCAACGATGTATAACCCTAGTTGAGAAAGGCTTAAGGAAGGAACTTATAATTGACTCACTTAGGAAATATGTCATTGGGAATATTGTTGATGATTTTGTATTTTTCATGTACAGTTGCATTTAACTTTCACATTTCTTTTGTTGCATAAATCATTTATAGCTTGGTTCAAAGCTCCTAGCTTGTTCTTTCCAACGATGTATAACTCTCCTTGATAGAGGCTTAGGGAAGGAACTTAAAATTGACTCACCTGGGAAATATGTCACTGGGAATATTGTTGATGAAAATGTATTTTTCATATACAGTTGCATTTAACTTTCACATTTCTTTTGCTGCATAAACGACTTACAGCTTGGTTGAAAGCTCTTAGCTTGTTCTTTCGTACGACGTATATCTCTCATTGCTAGAGGCTTAGGAAAGGAACTTAAAATTGACTCATCTAGGAAATATGTCACTGGCAATATTGTTGATGAATCTGTAATTTTCATATACAGTTGCATTTAACTTTCACATTTCTTTTGTTGCATAAATCATTTATAGCTTGATTGAAAGCTCTTAGCTTGTTCTTTCCAACGACGTATAACTCTCAGTGATAGAAGCTTAGGAAAGGAACTTAAAATTGACTCTTCCAGGAAATATGTCACTGGCAATATTGTTGATGATTTTTTATTTTTCATATACAGTTGCATTTAACTTTCACATTTGTTTTGCTGCATAAACCGTTTATAGCTTAATTGAAAGCTCTTAGCTTGCTCTCTCCAACGATGTAAAACTCAGGTTTAAAGAGGTTTAGGAAACGAACTTAAAATTGACTCATCTAGGAAATATGACACTGGGAATATTGTTGATGATTTTGTATTTTTCATGTACAGTTGCATTTATCTTTCACATTTCTTTTGCTGCATAAACCGTTTATAGCTTGATTGAAAGCCCTTAGCTTGTTCTTTCCAACGATGTATAACCCTAGTTGAGAAAGGTTTAAGGAAGGAACTTATAATTGACTCACTTAGGAAATATGTCATTGGGAATATTGTTGATGATTTTGTATTTTTCATGTACAGTTGCATTTAACTTTCACATTTCTTTTGTTGCATAAATCATTTATATCTTGGTTCAAAGCTCCTAGCTTGTTCTTTCCAACGATGTATAACTCTCCTTGATAGAGGCTTAGGAAAGGAACTTAAAATTGACTCACCTGGGAAATATGTCACTGGGAACATTGTTGATGAAAATGTATTTTTCATATACAGTTGCATTTAACTTTCACATTTCTTTTGCTGCATAAACGACTTACAGCTTGGTTGAAAGCTCTTAGCTTGTTCTTTCGTACGACGTATAACTCTCATTGCTAGAGGCTTAGGAAAGGAACTTAAAATTGACTCATCTAGGAAATATGTCACTGGCAATATTGTTGATGAATCTGTAATTTTCATATACAGTTGCATTTAACTTTCACATTTCTTTTGTTGCATAAATCATTTATAGCTTGATTGAAAGCTCTTAGCTTGTTCTTTCCAACGACGTATAACTCTCAGTGATAGAAGCTTAGGAAAGGAACTTAAAATTGACTCTTCCAGGAAATATGTCACTGGCAATATTGTTGATGATTTTTTATTTTTCATATACAGTTGCATTTAACTTTCACATTTGTTTTGCTGCATAAACCGTTTATAGCTTAGTTGAAAGCTCTTAGCTTGCTCTCTCCAACGATGTAAAACTCAGGTTTAAAGAGGTTTAGGAAACGAACTTAAAATTGACTCATCTAGGAAATATGACACTGGGAATATTGTTGATGATTTTGTATTTTTCATGTACAGTTGCATTTATTTTTCACATTTCTTTTGTTGCATAAAACGTTTATAGCTTGATTGAAAGCCCTTAGCTTGTTCTTTCCAACGATGTATAACCCTAGTTGAGAAAGGCCTAAGGAAGGAACTTATAATTGACTCTTCCAGGAAATATGTTACTGGCAATATTGTTGATGATTTTGTATTTTCCATGTACAGTTGCATTTAACTTTCACATTTCTTTTGTTGCATAAATCATTTATAGCTTGGTTCAAAGCTCCTAGCTTGTTCTTTCCAACGATGTATAACTCTCCTTGATAGAGGCTTAGGAAAGGAACTTAAAATTGACTCACCTGGGAAATATGTCACTGGGAATATTGTTGATGATTCTGTATTTTTCATATACAGTTGCATTTAACTTTCACATTTCTTTTGCTGCATAAACGACTTACAGCTTGGTTGAAAGCTCTTAGCTTGTTCTTTCGTTCGACGTAAAACTGTCATTGCTAGAGGCTTAGGAAAGGAACTTAAAATTGACTCATCTAGGAAATATGTCACTGGCAATATTGTTGATGAATATGTAATTTTCATATACAGTTGCATTTAACTTTCAAATTTCTTTTGTTGCATAAATCATTTATAGCTTGATTGAAAGCTCTTAGCTTGTTCTTTCTAACGACGTATAACTCTCAGTGATAGAAGCTTAGGAAAGGAATTTAAAATTGACTCTTCCAGGAAATATGTCACTGGCAATATTGTTGATGATTTTTTATTTTTCATATACAGTTGCATTTAACTTTCACATTTCTTTTGCTGCATAAACCGTTTATAGCTTGATTGAAAGCTCTTAGACTCTTCTTTCGAACGATGTATAACTTTCGTTGATAGAGGCTTAGGGAAGGAAGTTATAATTGACTCACTTAGGAAATATGTTACTGGCAATATTGTTGATGATTTTGTATTCTTCATGTACAGTTGCATTTAACTTTCACATTTCTTTTGTTGCATAAATCTTTTATAGCTTGATTGAAAGCTCTTAGCCAGTTCTTTCCAGCGATGTATAACTCTCATTGATAGAGGCTTAGGGAAGGAATTTATAATTGACAAACTTAGGAAATATGTCACTGGGAATATTGTTGATGATTCTGTATTTTTCATATACAGTTGCATTTAGCTTTCACATTTCTTTTGTTGCATAAATCATTTATAGCTTGATTGAAAGCTCCTAGCTTTTTCTTTCCAACGATGTATAACCCTCATTGTTAGAGGCTTAGGGAAGGAATTTATAATTGACAAACTTAGGAAATATGTCACTGGGAATATTGTTGATGATTCTGTATTTTTCATATACAGTTGCATTTAACTTTCACATTTCTTTTGCTGCAAAAACTATTTATAGTGTGATTGAAAGCCCTTATTTTGTTCTTTCCAACGATGTATAACTGTGGTTGATAGAAGCTTAGGAAAGGAACTTAAAATTGACGGATCTCGGAATTATGTCACGAGGAATATTGTTGATGACTGTATTTTTCATATACAGTTGTATTTAACTCTCACATTTTTTCCGCTGCATATACCGTGTATAGCTTAGTTGAAATCCCTTATTTTGTTCTTTCCAACGAAGATAACCCTCGCTGATAGAGGCTTAGGAAAGAAACTTAAAATTGACTAATCTAGGAAATATGTCACTGGGAATATTGTTGATGATTTAGTATTTTTCATATACAGTTGCACCTAACTTTCACATTTCTATTGTTGCATAAACCATTTATAGCTTGATTGAAAGCTCTTAGACTCTTCTTTCGAACGATGTATAACTTTCGTTGATAGAGGCTTAGGGAAGGAAGTTATAATTGACTCACTTAGGAAATATGTCACTGGCAATATTGTTGATGATTTTTTATTTTTCATATACAGTTGCATTTAACTTTCACATTTGTTTTGCTGCATAAACCGTTTATAGCTTAATTGAAAGCTCTTAGCTTGCTCTCTCCAACGATGTAAAACTCAGGTTTAAAGAGGTTTAGGAAACGAACTTAAAATTGACTCATCTAGGAAATATGACACTGGGAATATTGTTGATGATTTTGTATTTTTCATGTACAGTTGCATTTATCTTTCACATTTCTTTTGTTGCATAAATCATTTATAGCTTGGTTCAAAGCTCCTAGCTTGTTCTTTCCAACGATGTACAACTCTCCTTGATAGAGGCTTAGGAAAGGAACTTAAAATTGACTCACCTGGGAAATATGTCACTGGGAACATTGTTGATGAAAATGTATTTTTCATATACAGTTGCATTTAACTTTCACATTTCTTTTGTTGCATAAATCATTTATAGCTTGGTTCAAAGCTCCTAGCTTGTTCTTTCCAACGATGTATAACTCTCCTTGATAGAGGCTTAGGGAAGGAACTTAAAATTGACTCACCTGGGAAATATGTCACTGGGAATATTGTTGATGAAAATGTATTTTTCATATACAGTTGCATTTAACTTTCACATTTCTATTGTTGCATAAACCATTTATAGCTTGATTGAAAGCTCTTAGACTCTTCTTTCGAACGATGTATAACTTTCGTTGATAGAGGCTTAGGAAAGAAACTTAAAATTGACTCACCTGGGAATTATGTCACTGGGAATATTGTTGATGATTTAGTATTTTTCATATACAGTTGCACCTAACTTTCACATTTCTATTGTTGCATAAACCATTTATAGCTTGATTGAAAGCTCTTAGACTCTTCTTTCGAACGATATATAACTTTCGTTGATAGAGGCTTAGGAAAGAAACTTAAAATTGACTCACCTGGGAATTATGTCACTGGGAATATTGTTGATGATTTTGTATTCTTCATGTACAGTTGCATTTAACTTTCACATTTCTTTTGTTGCATAAAACGTTTATAGCTTGATTGAAAGCCCTTAGCTTGTTCTTTCCAACGATGTATAACCCTAGTTGAGAAAGGCTTAAGGAAGGAACTTATAATTGACTCACTTAGGAAATATGTCATTGGGAATATTGTTGATGATTTTGTATTTTTCATGTACAGTTGCATTTAACTTTCACATTTCTTTTGTTGCATAAATCATTTATAGCTTGGTTCAAAGCTCCTAGCTTGTTCTTTCCAACGATGTATAACTCTCCTTGATAGAGGCTTAGGGAAGGAACTTAAAATTGACTCACCTGGGAAATATGTCACTGGGAATATTGTTGATGAAAATGTATTTTTCATATACAGTTGCATTTAACTTTCACATTTCTTTTGCTGCATAAACGACTTACAGCTTGGTTGAAAGCTCTTAGCTTGTTCTTTCGTACGACGTATATCTCTCATTGCTAGAGGCTTAGGAAAGGAACTTAAAATTGACTCATCTAGGAAATATGTCACTGGCAATATTGTTGATGAATCTGTAATTTTCATATACAGTTGCATTTAACTTTCACATTTCTTTTGTTGCATAAATCATTTATAGCTTGATTGAAAGCTCTTAGCTTGTTCTTTCCAACGACGTATAACTCTCAGTGATAGAAGCTTAGGAAAGGAACTTAAAATTGACTCTTCCAGGAAATATGTCACTGGCAATATTGTTGATGATTTTTTATTTTTCATATACAGTTGCATTTAACTTTCACATTTGTTTTGCTGCATAAACCGTTTATAGCTTAATTGAAAGCTCTTAGCTTGCTCTCTCCAACGATGTAAAACTCAGGTTTAAAGAGGTTTAGGAAACGAACTTAAAATTGACTCATCTAGGAAATATGACACTGGGAATATTGTTGATGATTTTGTATTTTTCATGTACAGTTGCATTTATCTTTCACATTTCTTTTGCTGCATAAACCGTTTATAGCTTGATTGAAAGCCCTTAGCTTGTTCTTTCCAACGATGTATAACCCTAGTTGAGAAAGGCTTAAGGAAGGAACTTATAATTGACTCACTTAGGAAATATGTCATTGGGAATATTGTTGATGATTTTGTATTTTTCATGTACAGTTGCATTTAACTTTCACATTTCTTTTGTTGCATAAATCATTTATATCTTGGTTCAAAGCTCCTAGCTTGTTCTTTCCAACGATGTATAACTCTCCTTGATAGAGGCTTAGGAAAGGAACTTAAAATTGACTCACCTGGGAAATATGTCACTGGGAACATTGTTGATGAAAATGAATTTTTCATATACAGTTGCATTTAACTTTCACATTTCTTTTGCTGCATAAACGACTTACAGCTTGGTTGAAAGCTCTTAGCTTGTTCTTTCGTACGACGTATAACTCTCATTGCTAGAGGCTTAGGAAAGGAACTTAAAATTGACTCATCTAGGAAATATGTCACTGGCAATATTGTTGATGAATCTGTAATTTTCATATACAGTTGCATTTAACTTTCACATTTCTTTTGTTGCATAAATCATTTATAGCTTGATTGAAAGCTCTTAGCTTGTTCTTTCCAACGACGTATAACTCTCAGTGATAGAAGCTTAGGAAAGGAACTTAAAATTGACTCTTCCAGGAAATATGTCACTGGCAATATTGTTGATGATTTTTTATTTTTCATATACAGTTGCATTTAACTTTCACATTTGTTTTGCTGCATAAACCGTTTATAGCTTAATTGAAAGCTCTTAGCTTGCTCTCTCCAACGATGTAAAACTCAGGTTTAAAGAGGTTTAGGAAACGAACTTAAAATTGACTCATCTAGGAAATATGACACTGGGAATATTGTTGATGATTTTGTATTTTTCATGTACAGTTGCATTTATTTTTCACATTTCTTTTGTTGCATAAAACGTTTATAGCTTGATTGAAAGCCCTTAGCTTGTTCTTTCCAACGATGTATAACCCTAGTTGAGAAAGGCCTAAGGAAGGAACTTATAATTGACTCTTCCAGGAAATATGTTACTGGCAATATTGTTGATGATTTTGTATTTTCCATGTACAGTTGCATTTAACTTTCACATTTCTTTTGTTGCATAAATCATTTATAGCTTGGTTCAAAGCTCCTAGCTTGTTCTTTCCAACGATGTATAACTCTCCTTGATAGAGGCTTAGGAAAGGAACTTAAAATTGACTCACCTGGGAAATATGTCACTGGGAATATTGTTGATGATTCTGTATTTTTCATATACAGTTGCATTTAACTTTCACATTTCTTTTGCTGCATAAACGACTTACAGCTTGGTTGAAAGCTCTTAGCTTGTTCTTTCGTTCGACGTAAAACTGTCATTGCTAGAGGCTTAGGAAAGGAACTTAAAATTGACTCATCTAGGAAATATGTCACTGGCAATATTGTTGATGAATATGTAATTTTCATATACAGTTGCATTTAACTTTCAAATTTCTTTTGTTGCATAAATCATTTATAGCTTGATTGAAAGCTCTTAGCTTGTTCTTTCTAACGACGTATAACTCTCAGTGATAGAAGCTTAGGAAAGGAATTTAAAATTGACTCTTCCAGGAAATATGTCACTGGCAATATTGTTGATGATTTTTTATTTTTCATATACAGTTGCATTTAACTTTCACATTTCTTTTGCTGCATAAACCGTTTATAGCTTGATTGAAAGCTCTTAGACTCTTCTTTCGAACGATGTATAACTTTCGTTGATAGAGGCTTAGGGAAGGAAGTTATAATTGACTCACTTAGGAAATATGTTACTGGCAATATTGTTGATGATTTTGTATTCTTCATGTACAGTTGCATTTAACTTTCACATTTCTTTTGTTGCATAAATCTTTTATAGCTTGATTGAAAGCTCTTAGCTACTTCTTTCCAGCGATGTATAACTCTCATTGATAGAGGCTTAGGAAAGGAATTTATAATTGACAAACTTAGGAAATATGTCACTGGGAATATTGTTGATGATTCTGTATTTTTCATATACAGTTGCATTTAGCTTTCACATTTCTTTTGTTGCATAAATCATTTATAGCTTGATTGAAAGCTCCTAGCTTTTTCTTTCCAACGATGTATAACCCTCATTGTTAGAGGCTTAGGGAAGGAATTTATAATTGACAAACTTAGGAAATATGTCACTGGGAATATTGTTGATGATTCTGTATTTTTCATATACAGTTGCATTTAACTTTCACATTTCTTTTGCTGCAAAAACTATTTATAGTGTGATTGAAAGCCCTTATTTTGTTCTTTCCAACGATGTATAACTGTGGTTGATAGAAGCTTAGGAAAGGAACTTAAAATTGACGGATCTCGGAATTATGTCACGAGGAATATTGTTGATGACTGTATTTTTCATATACAGTTGTATTTAACTCTCACATTTTTTCCGCTGCATATACCGTGTATAGCTTAGTTGAAATCCCTTATTTTGTTCTTTCCAACGAAGATAACCCTCGCTGATAGAGGCTTAGGAAAGAAACTTAAAATTGACTAATCTAGGAAATATGTCACTGGGAATATTGTTGATGATTTAGTATTTTTCATATACAGTTGCACCTAACTTTCACATTTCTATTGTTGCATAAACCATTTATAGCTTGATTGAAAGCTCTTAGACTCTTCTTTCGAACGATGTATAACTTTCGTTGATAGAGGCTTAGGGAAGGAAGTTATAATTGACTCACTTAGGAAATATGTCACTGGCAATATTGTTGATGATTTTTTATTTTTCATATACAGTTGCATTTAACTTTCACATTTGTTTTGCTGCATAAACCGTTTATAGCTTAATTGAAAGCTCTTAGCTTGCTCTCTCCAACGATGTAAAACTCAGGTTTAAAGAGGTTTAGGAAACGAACTTAAAATTGACTCATCTAGGAAATATGACACTGGGAATATTGTTGATGATTTTGTATTTTTCATGTACAGTTGCATTTATCTTTCACATTTCTTTTGTTGCATAAAACGTTTATAGCTTGATTGAAAGCCCTTAGCTTGTTCTTTCCAACGATGTATAACCCTAGTTGAGTAAGGCTTAAGGAAGGAACTTATAATTGACTCACTTAGGAAATATGTCATTGGGAATATTGTTGATGATTTTGTATTTTTCATGTACAGTTGCATTTACCTTTCACATTTCTTTTGTTGCATAAATCATTTATAGCTTGGTTCAAAGCTCCTAGCTTGTTCTTTCCAACGATGTACAACTCTCCTTGATAGAGGCTTAGGAAAGGAACTTAAAATTGACTCACCTGGGAAATATGTCACTGGGAACATTGTTGATGAAAATGTATTTTTCATATACAGTTGCATTTAACTTTCACATTTCTTTTGTTGCATAAATCATTTATAGCTTGGTTCAAAGCTCCTAGCTTGTTCTTTCCAACGATGTACAACTCTCCTTGATAGAGGCTTAGGAAAGGAACTTAAAATTGACTCACCTGGGAAATATGTCACTGGGAACATTGTTGATGAAAATGTATTTTTCATATACAGTTGCATTTAACTTTCACATTTCTTTTGCTGCATAAACGACTTACAGCTTGGTTGAAAGCTCTTAGCTTGTTCTTTCGTACGACGTATAACTCTCATTGCTAGAGGCTTAGGAAAGGAACTTAAAATTGACTCATCTAGGAAATATGTCACTGGCAATATTGTTGATGAATCTGTAATTTTCATATACAGTTGCATTTAACTTTCACATTTCTTTTGTTGCATAAATCATTTATAGCTTGATTGAAAGCTCTTAGCTTGTTCTTTCCAACGACGTATAACTCTCAGTGATAGAAGCTTAGGAAAGGAACTTAAAATTGACTCTTCCAGGAAATATGTCACTGGCAATATTGTTGATGATTTTTTATTTTTCATATACAGTTGCATTTAACTTTCACATTTGTTTTGCTGCATAAACCGTTTATAGCTTAATTGAAAGCTCTTAGCTTGCTCTCTCCAACGATGTAAAACTCAGGTTTAAAGAGGTTTAGGAAACGAACTTAAAATTGACTCATCTAGGAAATATGACACTGGGAATATTGTTGATGATTTTGTATTTTTCATGTACAGTTGCATTTATCTTTCACATTTCTTTTGTTGCATAAAACGTTTATAGCTTGATTGAAAGCCCTTAGCTTGTTCTTTCCAACGATGTATAACCCTAGTTGAGAAAGGCTTAAGGAAGGAACTTATAATTGACTCACTTAGGAAATATGTCATTGGGAATATTGTTGATGATTTTGTATTTTTCATGTACAGTTGCATTTAACTTTCACATTTCTTTTGTTGCATAAATCATTTATACCTTGGTTCAAAGCTCCTAGCTTGTTCTTTCCAACGATGTATAACTCTCCTTGATAGAGGCTTAGGAAAGGAACTTAAAATTGACTCACCTGGGAAATATGTCACTGGGAACATTGTTGATGAAAATGTATTTTTCATATACAGTTGCATTTAACTTTCACATTTCTTTTGCTGCATAAACGACTTACAGCTTGGTTGAAAGCTCTTAGCTTGTTCTTTCGTACGACGTATAACTCTCATTGCTAGAGGCTTAGGAAAGGAACTTAAAATTGACTCATCTAGGAAATATGTCACTGGCAATATTGTTGATGAATCTGTAATTTTCATATACAGTTGCATTTAACTTTCACATTTCTTTTGTTGCATAAATCATTTATAGCTTGATTGAAAGCTCTTAGCTTGTTCTTTCCAACGACGTATAACTCTCAGTGATAGAAGCTTAGGAAAGGAACTTAAAATTGACTCTTCCAGGAAATATGTCACTGGCAATATTGTTGATGATTTTTTATTTTTCATATACAGTTGCATTTAACTTTCACATTTGTTTTGCTGCATAAACCGTTTATAGCTTAATTGAAAGCTCTTAGCTTGCTCTCTCCAACGATGTAAAACTCAGGTTTAAAGAGGTTTAGGAAACGAACTTAAAATTGACTCATCTAGGAAATATGACACTGGGAATATTGTTGATGATTTTGTATTTTTCATGTACAGTTGCATTTATTTTTCACATTTCTTTTGTTGCATAAAACGTTTATAGCTTGATTGAAAGCCCTTAGCTTGTTCTTTCCAACAATGTATAACCCTAGTTGAGAAAGGCTTAAGGAAGGAACTTATAATTGACTCACTTAGGAAATATGTCATTGGGAATATTGTTGATGATTTTGTATTTTTCATGTACAGTTGCATTTAACTTTCACATTTCTTTTGCTGCATAAATCATTTATAGCTTGGTTCAAAGCTCCTAGCTTGTTCTTTCCAACGATGTATAACTCTCCTTGATAGAGGCTTAGGAAAGGAACTTAAAATTGACTCACCTGGGAAATATGTCACTGGGAATATTGTTGATGAAAATGTATTTTTCATATACAGTTGCATTTAACTTTCACATTTCTTTTGCTGCATAAACGACTTACAGCTTGGTTGAAAGCTCTTAGCTTGTTCTTTCGTACGAAGTATAACTCTCATTGCTAGAGGCTTAGGAAAGGAACTTAAAATTGACTCATCTAGGAAATATGTCACTGGCAATATTGTTGATGAATATGTAATTTTCATATACAGTTGCATTTAACTTTCAAATTTCTTTTGTTGCATAAATCATTTATAGCTTGATTGAAAGCTCTTAGCTTGTTCTTTCTAACGACGTATAACTCTCAGTGATAGAAGCTTAGGAAAGGAATGTAAAATTGACTCTTCCAGGAAATATGTCACTGGCAATATTGTTGATGATTTTTTATTTTTCATATACAGTTGCATTTAACTTTCACATTTCTATTGTTGCATAAACCATTTATAGCTTGGTTGAAAGCTCTTAGACTCTTCTTTCGAACGATGTATAACTTTCGTTGATAGAGGCTTAGGGAAGGAAGTTATAATTGACTCACTTAGGAAATATGTTACTGGCAATATTGTTGATGATTTTGTATTCTTCATGTACAGTTGCATTTAACTTTCACATTTCTTTTGTTGCATAAATCTTTTATAGCTTGATTGAAAGCTCTTAGCTAGTTCTTTCCAGCGATGTATAACTCTCATTGATAGAGGCTTAGGGAAGGAATTTATAATTTACAAACTTAGGAAATATGTCACTGGGAATATTGTTGATGATTCTGTATTTTTCATATACAGTTGCATTTAACTTTCACATTTCTTTTGTTGCATAAATCATTTATAGCTTGATTGAAAGCTCCTAGCTTTTTCTTTCCAACGATGTATAACCCTCATTGTTAGAGGCTTAGGGAAGGAATTTATAATTGACAAACTTAGGAAATATGTCACTGGGAATATTGTTGATGATTCTGTATTTTTCATATACAGTTGCATTTAACTTTCACATTTCTTTTGCTGCAAAAACTATTTATAGTGTAATTGAAAGCCCTTATTTTGTTCTTTCCAACGATGTATAACTGTGGTTGATAGAAGCTTAGGAAAGGAACTTAAAATTGACGGATCTCGGAATTATGTCACGAGGAATATTGTTGATGACTGTATTTTTCATATACAGTTGTATTTAACTCTCACATTTTTTCCGCTGCATATACCGTGTATAGCTTAGTTGAAATCCCTTATTTTGTTCTTTCCAACGAAGATAACCCTCGCTGATAGAGGCTTAGGAAAGAAACTTAAAATTGACTCACCTGGGAAATATGTCACTGGGAATATTGTTGATGATTTAGTATTTTTCATATACAGTTGCACCTAACTTTCACATTTCTATTGTTGCATAAACCATTTATAGCTTGATTGAAAGCTCTTAGACTCTTCTTTCGAACGATGTATAACTTTCGTTGATAGAGGCTTAGGGAAGGAAGTTATAATTGACTCACTTAGGAAATATGTCACTGGGAATATTGTTGATGATTTTGTATTCTTCATGTACAGTTGCATTTAACTTTCACATTTCTCTTGTTGCATAAAACGTTTATAGCTTGATTGAAAGCCCTTAGCTTGTTCTTTCCAACGATGTATAACCCTAGTTGAGAAAGGCTTAAGGAAGGAACTTATAATTGACTCACTTAGGAAATATGTCATTGGGAATATTGTTGATGATTTTGTATTTTTCATGTACAGTTGCATTTAACTTTCACATTTCTTTTGTTGCATAAATCATTTATAGCTTGGTTCAAAGCTCCTAGCTTGTTCTTTCCAACGATGTATAACTCTCCTTGATAGAGGCTTAGGGAAGGAACTTAAAATTGACTCACCTGGGAAATATGTCACTGGGAATATTGTTGATGAAAATGTATTTTTCATATACAGTTGCATTTAACTTTCACATTTCTTTTGCTGCATAAACGACTTACAGCTTGGTTGAAAGCTCTTAGCTTGTTCTTTCGTACGACGTATAACTCTCATTGCTAGAGGCTTAGGAAAGGAACTTAAAATTGACTCATCTAGGAAATATGTCACTGGCAATATTGTTGATGAATCTGTAATTTTCATATACAGTTGCATTTAACTTTCACATTTCTTTTGTTGCATAAATCATTTATAGCTTGATTGAAAGCTCTTAGCTTGTTCTTCCCAACGACGTATAACTCTCAGTGATAGAAGCTTAGGAAAGGAACTTAAAATTGACTCTTCCAGGAAATATGTCACTGGCAATATTGTTGATGATTTTTTATTTTTCATATACAGTTGCATTTAACTTTCACATTTGTTTTGCTGCATAAACCGTTTATAGCTTAATTGAAAGCTCTTAGCTTGCTCTCTCCAACGATGTAAAACTCAGGTTTAAAGAGGTTTAGGAAACGAACTTAAAATTGACTCATCTAGGAAATATGACACTGGGAATATTGTTGATGATTTTGTATTTTTCATGTACAGTTGCATTTATCTTTCACATTTCTTTTGTTGCATAAAACGTTTATAGCTTGATTGAAAGCCCTTAGCTTGTTCTTTCCAACGATGTATAACCCTAGTTGAGAAAGGCTTAAGGAAGGAACTTATAATTGACTCACTTAGGAAATATGTCATTGGGAATATTGTTGATGATTTTGTATTTTTCATGTACAGTTGCATTTAACTTTCACATTTCTTTTGTTGCATAAATCATTTATATCTTGGTTCAAAGCTCCTAGCTTGTTCTTTCCAACGATGTATAACTCTCCTTGATAGAGGCTTAGGAAAGGAACTTAAAATTGACTCACCTGGGAAATATGTCACTGGGAACATTGTTGATGAAAATGTATTTTTCATATACAGTTGCATTTAACTTTCACATTTCTTTTGCTGCATAAACGACTTACAGCTTGGTTGAAAGCTCTTAGCTTGTTCTTTCGTACGACGTATAACTCTCATTGCTAGAGGCTTAGGAAAGGAACTTAAAATTGACTCATCTAGGAAATATGTCACTGGCAATATTGTTGATGAATCTGTAATTTTCATATACAGTTGCATTTAACTTTCACATTTCTTTTGTTGCATAAATCATTTATAGCTTGATTGAAAGCTCTTAGCTTGTTCTTTCCAACGACGTATAACTCTCAGTGATAGAAGCTTAGGAAAGGAACTTAAAATTGACTCTTCCAGGAAATATGTCACTGGCAATATTGTTGATGATTTTTTATTTTTCATATACAGTTGCATTTAACTTTCACATTTGTTTTGCTGCATAAACCGTTTATAGCTTAATTGAAAGCTCTTAGCTTGCTCTCTCCAACGATGTAAAACTCAGGTTTAAAGAGGTTTAGGAAACGAACTTAAAATTGACTCATCTAGGAAATATGACACTGGGAATATTGTTGATGATTTTGTATTTTTCATGTACAGTTGCATTTATTTTTCACATTTCTTTTGTTGCATAAAACGTTTATAGCTTGATTGAAAGCCCTTAGCTTGTTCTTTCCAACGATGTATAACCCTAGTTGAGAAAGGCTTAAGGAAGGAACTTATAATTGACTCTTCCAGGAAATATGTTACTGGAAATATTGTTGATGATTTTGTATTTTCCATGTACAGTTGCATTTAACTTTCACATTTCTTTTGTTGCATAAATCATTTATAGCTTGGTTCAAAGCTCCTAGCTTGTTCTTTCCAACGATGTATAACTCTCCTTGATAGAGGCTTAGGAAAGGAACTTAAAATTGACTCACATGGGAAATACGTCACTGGGAATATTGTTGATGAAAATGTATTTTTCATATACAGTTGCATTTAACTTTCACATTTCTTTTGCTGCATAAACGACTTACAGCTTGGTTGAAAGCTCTTAGCTTGTTCTTTCGTACGACGTATAACTCTCATTGCTAGAGGCTTAGGAAAGGAACTTAAAATTGACTCATCTAGGAAATATGTCACTGGCAATATTGTTGATGAATATGTAATTTTCATATACAGTTGCATTTAACTTTTAAATTTCTTTTGTTGCATAAATCATTTATAGCTTGATTGAAAGCTCTTAGCTTGTTCTTTCTAACGACGTATAACTCTCAGTGATAGAAGCTTAGGAAAGGAATTTAAAATTGACTCTTCCAGGAAATATGTCACTGGCAATATTGTTGATGATTTTTTATTTTTCATATACAGTTGCATTTAACTTTCACATTTCTATTGTTGCATAAACCATTTATAGCTTGATTGAAAGCTCTTAGACTCTTCTTTCGAACGATGTATAACTTTCGTTGATAGAGGCTTAGGGAAGGAAGTTATAATTGACTCACTTAGGAAATATGTCACTGGCAATATTGTTGATGATTTTTTATTTTTCATATACAGTTGCATTTAACTTTCACATTTGTTTTGCTGCATAAACCGTTTATAGCTTAATTGAAAGCTCTTAGCTTGCACTCTCCAACGATGTAAAACTCAGGTTTAAAGAGGTTTAGGAAACGAACTTAAAATTGACTCATCTAGGAAATATGACACTGGGAATATTGTTGATGATTTTGTATTTTTCATGTACAGTTGCATTTATCTTTCACATTTCTTTTGTTGCATAAAACGTTTATAGCTTGATTGAAAGCCCTTAGCTTGTTCTTTCCAACGATGTATAACCCTAGTTGAGAAAGGCTTAAGGAAGGAACTTATAATTGACTCACTTAGGAAATATGTCATTGGGAATATTGTTGATGATTTTGTATTTTTCATGTACAGTTGCATTTACCTTTCACATTTCTTTTGTTGCATAAATCATTTATAGCTTGGTTCAAAGCTCCTAGCTTGTTCTTTCCAACGATGTACAACTCTCCTTGATAGAGGCTTAGGAAAGGAACTTAAAATTGACTCACCTGGGAAATATGTCACTGGCAATATTGTTGATGAATCTGTAATTTTCATATACAGTTGCATTTAACTTTCACATTTCTTTTGTTGCATAAATCATTTATAGCTTGATTGAAAGCTCTTAGCTTGTTCTTTCCAACGACGTATAACTCTCAGTGATAGAAGCTTAGGAAAGGAACTTAAAATTGACTCTTCCAGGAAATATGTCACTGGCAATATTGTTGATGATTTTTTATTTTTCATATACGGTTGCATTTAACTTTCACATTTGTTTTGCTGCATAAACCGTTTATAGCTTAATTGAAAGCTCTTAGCTTGCTCTCTCCAACGATGTAAAACTCAGGTTTAAAGAGGTTTAGGAAACGAACTTAAAATTGACTCATCTAGGAAATATGACACTGGGAATATTGTTGATGATTTTGTATTTTTCATGTACAGTTGCATTTATCTTTCACATTTCTTTTGTTGCATAAAACGTTTATAGCTTGATTGAAAGCCCTTAGCTTGTTCTTTCCAACGATGTATAACCCTAGTTGAGAAAGGCTTAAGGAAGGAACTTATAATTGACTCACTTAGGAAATATGTCATTGGGAATATTGTTGATGATTTTGTATTTTTCATGTACAGTTGCATTTAACTTTCACATTTCTTTTGTTGCATAAATCATTTGTATCTTGGTTCAAAGCTCCTAGCTTGTTCTTTCCAACGATGTATAACTCTCCTTGATAGAGGCTTAGGAAAGGAACTTAAAATTGACTCACCTGGGAAATATGTCACTGGGAACATTGTTGATGAAAATGTATTTTTCATATACAGTTGCATTTAACTTTCACATTTCTTTTGCTGCATAAACGACTTACAGCTTGGTTGAAAGCTCTTAGCTTGTTCTTTCGTACGACGTATAACTCTCATTGCTAGAGGCTTAGGAAAGGAACTTAAAATTGACTCATCTAGGAAATATGTCACTGGCAATATTGTTGATGAATCTGTAATTTTCATATACAGTTGCATTTAACTTTCACATTTCTTTTGTTGAATAAATCATTTATAGCTTGATTGAAAGCTCTTAGCTTGTTCTTTCCAACGACGTATAACTCTCAGTGATAGAAGCTTAGGAAAGGAACTTAAAATTGACTCTTCCAGGAAATATGTCACTGGCAATATTGTTGATGATTTTTTATTTTTCATATACAGTTGCATTTAACTTTCACATTTGTTTTGCTGCATAAACCGTTTATAGCTTAATTGAAAGCTCTTAGCTTGCTCTCTCCAACGACGTAAAACTCAGGTTTAAAGAGGTTTAGGAAACGAACTTAAAATTGACTCATCTAGGAAATATGACACTGGGAATATTGTTGATGATTTTGTATTTTTCATGTACAGTTGCATTTATTTTTCACATTTCTTTTGTTGCATAAAACGTTTATAGCTTGATTGAAAGCCCTTAGCTTGTTATTTCCAACGATGTATAACCCTAGTTGAGAAAGGCTTAAGGAAGGAACTTATAATTGACTCACTTAGGAAATATGTCATTGGGAATATTGTTGATGATTTTGTATTTTTCATGTACAGTTGCATTTAACTTTCACATTTCTTTTGTTGCATAAATCATTTATAGCTTGGTTCAAAGCTCCTAGCTTGTTCTTTCCAACGATGTATAACTCTCCTTGATAGAGGCTTAGGAAAGGAACTTAAAATTGACTCACCTGGGAAATATGTCACTGGGAATATTGTTGATGAAAATGTATTTTTCATATACAGTTGCATTTAACTTTCACATTTCTTTTGCTGCATAAACGACTTACAGCTTGGTTGAAAGCTCTTAGCTTGTTCTTTCGTACGACGTATAACTCTCATTGCTAGAGGCTTAGGAAAAGAACTTAAAATTGACTCATCTAGGAAATATGTCACTGGCAATATTGTTGATGAATATGTAATTTTCATATACAGTTGCATTTAACTTTCAAATTTCTTTTGTTGCATAAATCATTTATAGCTTGATTGAAAGCTCTTAGCTTGTTCTTTCTAACGACGTATAACTCTCAGTGATAGAAGCTTAGGAAAGGAATGTAAAATTGACTCTTCCAGGAAATATGTCACTGGCAATATTGTTGATGATTTTTTATTTTTCATATACAGTTGCATTTAACTTTCACATTTCTATTGTTGCATAAACCATTTATAGCTTGATTGAAAGCTCTTAGACTCTTCTTTCGAACGATGTATAACTTTCGTTGATAGAGGCTTAGGGAAGGAAGTTATAATTGACTCACTTAGGAAATATGTTACTGGCAATATTGTTGATGATTTTGTATTCTTCATGTACAGTTGCATTTAACTTTCACATTTCTTTTGTTGCATAAATCTTTTATAGCTTGATTGAAAGCTCTTAGCTAGTTCTTTCCAGCGATGTATAACTCTCATTGATAGAGGCTTAGGGAAGGAATTTATAATTGACAAACTTAGGAAATATGTCACTGGGAATATTGTTGATGATTCTGTATTTTTCATATACAGTTGCATTTAACTTTCACATTTCTTTTGTTGCATAAATCATTTATAGCTTGATTGAAAGCTCCTAGCTTTTTCTTTCCAACGATGTATAACCCTCATTGTTAGAGGCTTAGGGAAGGAATTTATAATTGACAAACTTAGGAAATATGTCACGAGGAATATTGTTGATGACTGTATTTTTCATATACAGTTGTATTTAACTCTCACATTTTTTCCGCTGCATATACCGTGTATAGCTTAGTTGAAATCCCTTATTTTGTTCTTTCCAACGAAGATAACCCTCGCTGATAGAGGCTTAGGAAAGAAACTTAAAATTGACTCACCTGGGAAATATGTCACTGGGAATATTGTTGATGATTTAGTATTTTTCATATACAGTTGCACCTAACTTTCACATTTCCATTGTTGCATAAACCATTTATAGCTTGATTGAAAGCTCTTAGACTCTTCTTTCGAACTATGTATAACTTTCGTTGATAGAGGCTTAGGGAAGGAAGTTATAATTGACTCACTTAGGAAATATGTCACTGGGAATATTGTTGATGATTTTGTATTCTTCATGTACAGTTGCATTTAACTTTCACATTTCTTTTGTTGCATAAAACGTTTATAGCTTGATTGAAAGCCCTTAGCTTGTTCTTTCCAACGATGTATAACCCTAGTTGAGAAAGGCTTAAGGAAGGAACTTATAATTGACTCGCTTAGGAAATATGTCATTGGGAATATTGTTGATGATTTTGTATTTTTCATGTACAGTTGCATTTAACTTTCACATTTCTTTTGTTGCATAAATCATTTATAGCTTGGTTCAAAGCTCCTAGCTTGTTCTTTCCAACGATGTATAACTCTTCTTGATAGAGGCTTAGGGAAGGAACTTAAAATTGACTCACCTGGGAAATATGTCACTGGGAATATTGTTGATGAAAATGTATTTTTCATATACAGTTGCATTTAACTTTCACATTTCTTTTGCTGCATAAACGACTTACAGCTTGGTTGAAAGCTCTTAGCTTGTTCTTTCGTACGACGTATAACTCTCATTGCTAGAGGCTTAGGAAAGGAACTTAAAATTGACTCATCTAGGAAATATGTCACTGGCAATATTGTTGATGAATCTGTAATTTTCATATACAGTTGCATTTAACTTTCACATTTCTTTTGTTGCATAAATCATTTATAGCTTGATTGAAAGCTCTTAGCTTGTTCTTTCTAACGACGTATAACCCTCAGTGATAGAAGCTTAGGAAAGGAACTTAAAATTGACTCTTCCAGGAAATATGTCACTGGCAATATTGTTGATGATTTTTTATTTTTCATATACAGTTGCATTTAACTTTCACATTTGTTTTGCTGCATAAACCGTTTATAGCTTAATTGAAAGCTCTTAGCTTGCTCTCTCCAACGATGTAAAACTCAGGTTTAAAGAGGTTTAGGAAACGAACTTAAAATTGACTCATCTAGGAAATATGACACTGGGAATATTGTTGATGATTTTGTATTTTTCATGTACAGTTGCATTTATCTTTCACATTTCTTTTGTTGCATAAAACGTTTATAGCTTGATTGAAAGCCCTTAGCTTGTTCTTTCCAACGATGTATAACCCTAGTTGAGAAAGGCTTAAGGAAGGAACTTATACTTGACTCACTTAGGAAATATGTCATTGGGAATATTGTTGATGATTTTGTATTTTTCATGTACAGTTGCATTTAACTTTCACATTTCTTTTGTTGCATAAATCATTTATAGCTTGGTTCAAAGCTCCTAGCTTGTTCTTTCCAACGATGTACAACTCTCCTTGATAGAGGCTTAGGAAAGAAACTTAAAATTGACTCACCTGGGAAATATGTCACTGGGAACATTGTTGATGAAAATGTATTTTTCATATACAGTTGCATTTAACTTTCACATTTCTTTTGTTGCATAAATCATTTATAGCTTGGTTCAAAGCTCCTAGCTTGTTCTTTCCAACGATGTATAACTCTCCTTGATAGAGGCTTAGGAAAGGAACTTAAAATTGACTCACCTGGGAAATATGTCACTGGGAATATTGTTGATGAAAATGTATTTTTCATATACAGTTGCATTTAACTTTCACATTTCTTTTGCTGCATAAACGACTTACAGCTTGGTTGAAAGCTCTTAGCTTGTTCTTTCGTACGACGTATAACTCTCATTGCTAGAGGCTTAGGAAAGGAACTTAAAATTGACTCATCTAGGAAATATGTCACTGGCAATATTGTTGATGAATATGTAATTTTCATATACAGTTGCATTTAACTTTCAAATTTCTTTTGTTGCATAAATCATTTATAGCTTGATTGAAAGCTCTTAGCTTGTTCTTTCTAACGACGTCTAACTCTCAGTGATAGAAGCTTAGGAAAGGAACTTAAAATTGACTCATCTAGGAAATATGTCACTGGCAATATTGTTGATGAATATGTAATTTTCATATACAGTTGCATTTAACTTTCAAATTTCTTTTGTTGCATAAATCATTTATAGCTTGGTTGAAAACTCCTAGCTTATTCTTTCTAACGATGTATAACTCTAATTGACAGAGGCTTAGGGAAGGAACTTATAATTGACAAACTTAGGAAATATGTCACTGGCAATATTGTTGATGATTTTGTGTTTTTCATATACAGTTGCATTTAACTTTCACATTTCTTTTGTTGCATAAATCATTTATAGCTTGATTGAAAGCTCCTAGCTTTTTCTTTCCAACGATGTATAACCCTCATTGTTAGAGGCTTAGGGAAGGAATTTATAATTGACAAACTTAGGAAATATGTCACTGGGAATATTGTTGATGATTCTGTATTTTTCATATACAGTTGCATTTAACTTTCACATTTCTTTTGCTGCAAAAACTATTTATAGTGTGATTGAAAGCCCTTATTTTGTTCTTTCCAACGAAGATAACCCTCGCTGCTAGAGGCTTAGGAAAGAAACTTAAAATTGACTAATCTAGGAAATATGTCACTGGGAATATTGTTGATGATTTTGTGTTTTTCATATACAGTTGCATTTAACTTTCACATTTCTATTGTTGCATAAACCATTTATAGCTTGATTGAAAGCTCTTAGACTCTTCTTTCGAACGATGTATAACTTTCGTTGATAGAGGCTTAGGGAAGGAAGTTATAATTGACTCACTTAGGAAATATGTTACTGGCAATATTGTTGATGATTTTGTATTCTTCATGTACAGTTGCATTTAACTTTCACATTTCTTTTGTTGCATAAATCTTTTATATCTTGATTGAAAGCTCTTAGCTAGTTCTTTCCAGCGATGTATAACTCTCATTGATAGAGGCTTAGGGAAGGAACTTATAATTGACACACTTAGGAAATATGTCACTGGCAATATTGTTGATGATTTTGTGTTTTTCATATACAGTTGCGTTTAACTTTCACATTTCTTTTGTTGCATAAATCATTTATAGCTCGATTGAAAGCTCCTAGCTCGTTCTTTCCAACGATGTATAACCCTCATTGTTAGAGGCTTAGGGAAGAAACTTATAATTGACACACTTAGGAAATATGTCACTGGGAATATTGTTGATGATTCTGTATTTTTCATATACAGTTGCGTTTAACTTTCACATTTCTTTTGTTGCATAAATCATTTATAGCTTGGTTGAAAGCTCCTAGCTTGTTCTTTCTAACGATGTATAACTCTCCTTGATAGAGGCTTAGGGAAGGAACTTAAAATTGACTCACCTGGGAAATATGTCACTGGGAATATTGTTGATGAAAATGTATTTTTCATATACAGTTGCATTTAACTTTCACATTTGTTTTGCTGCATAAACCGTTTATAGCTTAATTGAAAGCTCTTAGCTTGCTCTCTCCAACGATGTAAAACTCAGGTTTAAAGAGGTTTAGGAAACGAACTTAAAATTGACTCATCTAGGAAATATGACACTGGGAATATTGTTGATGATTTTGTATTTTTCATGTACAGTTGCATTTATCTTTCACATTTCTTTTGTTGCATAAAACGTTTATAGCTTGATTGAAAGCCCTTAGCTTGTTCTTTCCAACGATGTATAACCCTAGTTGAGAAAGGCTTAAGGAAGGAACTTATAATTGACTCACTTAGGAAATATGTCATTGGGAATATTGTTGATGATTTTGTATTTTTCATGTACAGTTGCATTTAACTTTCACATTTCTTTTGTTGCATAAATCATTTATAGCTTGGTTCAAAGCTCCTAGCTTGTTCTTTCCAACGATGTACAACTCTCCTTGATAGAGGCTTAGGAAAGGAACTTAAAATTGACTCACCTGGGAAATATGTCACTGGGAACATTGTTGATGAAAATGTATTTTTCATATACAGTTGCATTTAACTTTCACATTTCTTTTGTTGCATAAATCATTTATAGCTTGGTTCAAAGCTCCTAGCTTGTTCTTTCCAACGATGTACAACTCTCCTTGATAGAGGCTTAGGAAAGGAACTTAAAATTGACTCACCTGGGAAATATGTCACTGGGAACATTGTTGATGAAAATGTATTTTTCATATACAGTTGCATTTAACTTTCACATTTCTTTTGTTGCATAAATCATTTATAGCTTGGTTCAAAGCTCCTAGCTTGTTCTTTCCAACGATGTATAACTCTCCTTGATAGAGGCTTAGGAAAGGAACTTAAAATTGACTCACCTGGGAAATATGTCACTGGGAATATTGTTGATGAAAATGTATTTTTCATATACAGTTGCATTTAACTTTCACATTTCTTTTGCTGCATAAACGACTTACAGCTTGGTTGAAAGCTCTTAGCTTGTTCTTTCGTACGACGTATAACTCTCATTGCTAGAGGCTTAGGAAAGGAACTTAAAATTGACTCATCTAGGAAATATGTCACTGGCAATATTGTTGATGAATATGTAATTTTCATATACAGTTGCATTTAACTTTCAAATTTCTTTTGTTGCATAAATCATTTATAGCTTGATTGAAAGCTCTTAGCTTGTTCTTTCTAACGACGTCTAACTCTCAGTGATAGAAGCTTAGGAAAGGAACTTAAAATTGACTCATCTAGGAAATATGTCACTGGCAATATTGTTGATGAATATGTAATTTTCATATACAGTTGCATTTAACTTTCAAATTTCTTTTGTTGCATAAATCATTTATAGCTTGGTTGAAAGCTCCTAGCTTATTCTTTCTAACGATGTATAACTCTAATTGACAGAGGCTTAGGGAAGGAACTTATAATTGACAAACTTAGGAAATATGTCACCGGCAATATTGTTGATGATTTTGTGTTTTTCATATACAGTTGCATTTAACTTTCACATTTCTTTTGTTGCATAAATCATTTATAGCTTGGTTGAAAGCTCCTAGCTTTTTCTTTCCAACGATATATAACCCTCATTGTTAGAGGCTTAGGGAAGGAATTTATAATTGACAAACTTAGGAAATATGTCACTGGGAATATTGTTGATGATTCTGTATTTTTCATATACAGTTGCATTTAACTTTCACATTTCTTTTGCTGCAAAAACTATTTATAGTGTGATTGAAAGCCCTTATTTTGTTCTTTCCAACGAAGATAACCCTCGCTGCTAGAGGCTTAGGAAAGAAACTTAAAATTGACTAATCTAGGAAATATGTCACTGGGAATATTGTTGATGATTTTGTGTTTTTCATATACAGTTGCATTTAACTTTCACATTTCTATTGTTGCATAAACCATTTATAGCTTGATTGAAAGCTCTTAGACTCTTCTTTCGAACGATGTATAACTTTCGTTGATAGAGGCTTAGGGAAGGAAGTTATAATTGACTCACTTAGGAAATATGTTACTGGCAATATTGTTGATGATTTTGTATTCTTCATGTACAGTTGCATTTAACTTTCACATTTCTTTTGTTGCATAAATCTTTTATATCTTGATTGAAAGCTCTTAGCTAGTTCTTTCCAGCGATGTATAACTCTCATTGATAGAGGCTTAGGGAAGGAACTTATAATTGACACACTTAGGAAATATGTCACTGGCAATATTGTTGATGATTTTGTGTTTTTCATATACAGTTGCATTTAACTTTCACATTTCTTTTGTTGCATAAATCATTTATAGCTCGATTGAAAGCTCCTAGCTCGTTCTTTCCAACGATGTATAACCCTCATTGTTAGAGGCTTAGGGAAGGAACTTATAATTGACACACTTAGGAAATATGTCACTGGGAATATTGTTGATGATTCTGTATTTTTCATATACAGTTGCGTTTAACTTTCACATTTCTTTTGTTGCATAAATCATTTATAGCTTGGTTGAAAGCTCCTAGCTTGTTCTTTCCAACGATGTATAACTCTCCTTGATAGAGGCTTAGGGAAGGAACTTAAAATTGACTCACCTGGGAAATATGTCACTGGGAATATTGTTGATGAAAATGTATTTTTCATATACAGTTGCATTTAACTTTCACATTTCTTTTGCTGCATAAACGACTTACAGCTTGGTTGAAAGCTCTTAGCTTGTTCTTTCGTACGACGTATAACTCTCATTGCTAGAGGCTTAGGAAAGGAACTTAAAATTGACTCATCTAGGAAATATGTCACTGGGAACATTGTTGATGAAAATGTATTTTTCATATACAGTTGCATTTAACTTTCACATTTCTTTTGTTGCATAAATCATTTATAGCTTGATTGAAAGCTCCTAGCTTATTCTTTCTAACGATGTATAACTCTAATTGACAGAGGCTTAGGGAAGGAACTTATAATTGACAAACTTAGGAAATATGTCACTGGCAATATTGTTGATGAATATGTAATTTTCATATACAGTTGCATTTAACTTTCACATTTGTTTTGCTGCATAAACCGTTTATAGCTTAATTGAAAGCTCTTAGCTTGCTCTCTCCAACGATGTAAAACTCAGGTTTAAAGAGGTTTAGGAAACGAACTTAAAATTGACTCATCTAGGAAATATGACACTGGGAATATTGTTGATGATTTTGTATTTTTCATGTACAGTTGCATTTATCTTTCACATTTCTTTTGATGCATAAAACGTTTATAGCTTGATTAAAAGCCCTTAGCTTGTTCTTTCCAACGATGTATAACCCTAGTTGAGAAAGGCTTAAGGAAGGAACTTATAATTGACTCACTTAGGAAATATGTCATTGGGAATATTGTTGATGATTTTGTATTTTTCATGTACAGTTGCATTTAACTTTCACATTTCTTTTGTTGCATAAATCATTTATAGCTTGGTTCAAAGCTCCTAGCTTGTTCTTTCCAGCGATGTACAACTCTCCTTGATAGAGGCTTAGGAAAGGAACTTAAAATTGACTCACCTGGGAAATATGTCACTGGGAACATTGTTGATGAAAATGTATTTTTCATATACAGTTGCATTTAACTTTCACATTTCTTTTGTTGCATAAATCATTTATAGCTTGGTTCAAAGCTCCTAGCTTGTTCTTTATAACGATGTACAACTCTCCTTGATAGAGGCTTAGGAAAGGAACTTAAAATTGACTCACCTGGGAAATATGTCACTGGGAACATTGTTGATGAAAATGTATTTTTCATATACAGTTGCATTTAACTTTCACATTTCTTTTGTTGAACAAATCATTTATAGCTTGGTTCAAAGCTCCTAGCTTGTTCTTTCCAACGATGTATAACTCTCCTTGATAGAGGCTTAGGAAAGGAACTTAAAATTGACTCACCTGGGAAATATGTCACTGGGAATATTGTTGATGAAAATGTATTTTTCATATACAGTTGCATTTAACTTTCACATTTCTTTTGCTGCATAAACGACTTACAGCTTGGTTGAAAGCTCTTAGCTTGTTCTTTCGTACCACGTATAACTCTCATTGCTAGAGGCTTAGGAAAGGAACTTAAAATTGACTCATCTAGGAAATATGTCACTGGCAATATTGTTGATGAATATGTAATTTTCATATACAGTTGCATTTAACTTTCAAATTTCTTTTGTTGCATAAATCATTTATAGCTTGATTGAAAGCTCTTAGCTTGTTCTTTCTAACGACGTCTAACTCTCAGTGATAGAAGCTTAGGAAAGGAACTTAAAATTGACTCATCTAGGAAATATGTCACTGGCAATATTGTTGATGAATATGTAATTTTCATATACAGTTGCATTTAACTTTCAAATTTCTTTTGTTGCATAAATCATTTATAGCTTGGTTGAAAGCTCCTAGCTTATTCTTTCTAACGATGTATAACTCTAATTGACAGAGGCTTAGGAAAGGAACTTATAATTGACAAACTTAGGAAATATGTCACTGGCAATATTGTTGATGATTTTGTGTTTTTCATATACAGTTGCATTTAACTTTCACATTTCTTTTGTTGCATAAATCATTTATAGCTTGATTGAAAGCTCCTAGCTTTTTCTTTCCAACGATGTATAACCCTCATTGTTAGAGGCTTAGGGAAGGAATTTATAATTGACAAACTTAGGAAATATGTCACTGGGAATATTGTTGATGATTCTGTATTTTTCATATACAGTTGCATTTAACTTTCACATTTCTTTTGCTGCAAAAACTATTTATAGTGTGATTGAAAGCCCTTATTTTGTTCTTTCCAACGAAGATAACCCTCGCTGCTAGAGGCTTAGGAAAGAAACTTAAAATTGACTAATCTAGGAAATATGTCACTGGGAATATTGTTGATGATTTTGTGTTTTTCATATACAGTTGCATTTAACTTTCACATTTCTATTGTTGCATAAACCATTTATAGCTTGATTGAAAGCTCTTAGACTCTTCTTTCGAACGATGTATAACTTTCGTTGATAGAGGCTTAGGGAAGGAAGTTATAATTGACTCACTTAGGAAATATGTTACTGGCAATATTGTTGATGATTTTGTATTCTTCATGTACAGTTGCATTTAACTTTCACATTTCTTTTGTTGCATAAATCTTTTATATCTTGATTGAAAGCTCTTAGCTAGTTCTTTCCAGCGATGTATAACTCTCATTGATAGAGGCTTAGGGAAGGAAATTATAATTGACACACTTAGGAAATATGTCACTGGCAATATTGTTGATGATTTTGTGTTTTTCATATACAGTTGCATTTAACTTTCACATTTCTTTTGTTGCATAAATCATTTATAGCTTGGTTGAAAGCTCCTAGCTTTTTCTTTCCAACGATATATAACCCTCATTGTTAGAGGCTTAGGGAAGGAATTTATAATTGACAAACTTAGGAAATATGTCACTGGGAATATTGTTGATGATTCTGTATTTTTCATATACAGTTGCATTTAACTTTCACATTTCTTTTGCTGCAAAAACTATTTATAGTGTGATTGAAAGCCCTTATTTTGTTCTTTCCAACGAAGATAACCCTCGCTGCTAGAGGCTTAGGAAAGAAACTTAAAATTGACTAATCTAGGAAATATGTCACTGGGAATATTGTTGATGATTTTGTGTTTTTCATATACAGTTGCATTTAACTTTCACATTTCTATTGTTGCATAAACCATTTATAGCTTGATTGAAAGCTCTTAGACTTTCGTTGATAGAGGCTTAGGGAAGGAAGTTATAATTGACTCACTTAGGAAATATGTTACTGGCAATATTGTTGATGATTTTGTATTCTTCATGTACAGTTGCATTTAACTTTCACATTTCTTTTGTTGCATAAATCTTTTATATCTTGATTGAAAGCTCTTAGCTAGTTCTTTCCAGCGATGTATAACTCTCATTGATAGAGGCTTAGGGAAGGAACTTATAATTGACACACTTAGGAAATATGTCACTGGCAATATTGTTGATGATTTTGTGTTTTTCATATACAGTTGCATTTAACTTTCACATTTCTTTTGTTGCATAAATCATTTATAGCTCGATTGAAAGCTCCTAGCTCGTTCTTTCCAACGATGTATAACCCTCATTGTTAGAGGCTTAGGGAAGGAACTTATAATTGACACACTTAGGAAATATGTCACTGGGAATATTGTTGATGATTCTGTATTTTTCATATACAGTTGCGTTTAACTTTCACATTTCTTTTGTTGCATAAATCATTTATAGCTTGGTTGAAAGCTCCTAGCTTGTTCTTTCCAACGATGTATAACTCTCCTTGATAGAGGCTTAGGGAAGGAACTTAAAATTGACTCACCTGGGAAATATGTCACTGGGAATATTGTTGATGAAAATGTATTTTTCATATACAGTTGCATTTAACTTTCACATTTCTTTTGCTGCATAAACGACTTACAGCTTGGTTGAAAGCTCTTAGCTTGTTCTTTCGTACGACGTATAACTCTCATTGCTAGAGGCTTAGGAAAGGAACTTAAAATTGACTCATCTAGGAAATATGTCACTGGCAATATTGTTGATGAATCTGTAATTTTCATATACAGTTGCATTTAACTTTCACATTTCTTTTGTTGCATAAATCATTTATAGCTTGATTGAAAGCTCCTAGCTTATTCTTTCTAACGATGTATAACTCTAATTGACAGAGGCTTAGGGAAGGAACTTATAATTGACAAACTTAGGAAATATGTCACTGGCAATATTGTTGATGAATATGTAATTTTCATATACAGTTGCATTTAACTTTCACATTTGTTTTGCTGCATAAACCGTTTATAGCTTAATTGAAAGCTCTTAGCTTGCTCTCTCCAACGATGTAAAACTCAGGTTTAAAGAGGTTTAGGAAACGAACTTAAAATTGACTCATCTAGGAAATATGACACTGGGAATATTGTTGATGATTTTGTATTTTTCATGTACAGTTGCATTTATCTTTCACATTTCTTTTGATGCATAAAACGTTTATGGCTTGATTGAAAGCCCTTAGCTTGTTCTTTCCAACGATGTATAACCCTAGTTGAGAAAGGCTTAAGGAAGGAACTTATAATTGACTCACTTAGGAAATATGTCATTGGGAATATTGTTGATGATTTTGTATTTTTCATGTACAGTTGCATTTAACTTTCACATTTCTTTTGTTGCATAAATCATTTATAGCTTGGTTCAAAGCTCCTAGCTTGTTCTTTCCAGCGATGTACAACTCTCCTTGATAGAGGCTTAGGAAAGGAACTTAAAATTGACTCACCTGGGAAATATGTCACTGGGAACATTGTTGATGAAAATGTATTTTTCATATACAGTTGCATTTAACTTTCACATTTCTTTTGTTGCATAAATCATTTATAGCTTGGTTCAAAGCTCCTAGCTTGTTCTTTATAACGATGTACAACTCTCCTTGATAGAGGCTTAGGAAAGGAACTTAAAATTGACTCACCTGGGAAATATGTCACTGGGAACATTGTTGATGAAAATGTATTTTTCATATACAGTTGCATTTAACTTTCACATTTCTTTTGTTGAACAAATCATTTATAGCTTGGTTCAAAGCTCCTAGCTTGTTCTTTCCAACGATGTATAACTCTCCTTGATAGAGGCTTAGGAAAGGAACTTAAAATTGACTCACCTGGGAAATATGTCACTGGGAATATTGTTGATGAAAATGTATTTTTCATATACAGTTGCATTTAACTTTCACATTTCTTTTGCTGCATAAACGACTTACAGCTTGGTTGAAAGCTCTTAGCTTGTTCTTTCGTACGACGTATAACTCTCATTGCTAGAGGCTTAGGAAAGGAACTTAAAATTGACTCATCTAGGAAATATGTCACTGGCAATATTGTTGATGAATCTGTAATTTTCATATACAGTTGCATTTAACTTTCACATTTCTTTTGTTGCATAAATCATTTATAGCTTGATTGAAAGCTCCTAGCTTATTCTTTCTAACGATGTATAACTCTAATTGACAGAGGCTTAGGGAAGGAACTTATAATTGACAAACTTAGGAAATATGTCACTGGCAATATTGTTGATGAATATGTAATTTTCATATACAGTTGCATTTAACTTTCACATTTCTTTTGTTGCATAAATCATTTATAGCTTAATTGAAAGCTCTTAGCTTGCTCTCTCCAACGATGTAAAACTCAGATTTAAAGAGGTTTAGGAAACGAACTTAAAATTGACTCATCTAGGAAATATGACACTGGAAATATTGTTGATGATTTTGTATTTTTCATGTACAGTTGCATTTATCTTTCACATTTCTTTTGTTGCATAAAACGTTTATAGCTTGATTGAAAGCCCTTAGCTTGTTCTTTCCAACGATGTATAACCCTAGTTGAGAAAGGCTTAAGGAAGGAACTTATAATTGACTCACTTAGGAAATATGTCATTGGGAATATTGTTGATGATTTTGTATTTTTCATGTACAGTTGCATTTAACTTTCACATTTCTTTTGTTGCATAAATCATTTATAGCTTGGTTGAAAGCTCCTAGCTTGTTCTTTCCAACGATGTACAACTCCCGTTGATAGAGGCTTAGGAAAGGAACTTAAAATTGACTCACCTGGGAAATATGTCACTGGGAACATTGTTGATGAAAATGTATTTTTCATATACAGTTGCATTTAACTTTCACATTTCTTTTGTTGCATAAATCATTTATAGCTTGGTTCAAAGCTCCTAGCTTGTTCTTTCCAACGATGTACAACTCTCCTTGATAGAGGCTTAGGAAAGGAACTTATAATTGACACACTTAGGAAATATGTCACTGGGAATATTGTTGATGATTCTGTATTTTTCATATACAGTTGCGTTTAACTTTCACATTTCTTTTGTTGCATAAATCATTTATAGCTTGGTTGAAAGCTCCTAGCTTGTTCTTTCCAACGATGTATAACTCTCCTTGATAGAGGCTTAGGGAAGGAACTTAAAATTGACTCACCTGGGAAATATGTCACTGGGAATATTGTTGATGAAAATGTATTTTTCATATACAGTTGCATTTAACTTTCACATTTCTTTTGCTGCATAAACGACTTACAGCTTGGTTGAAAGCTCTTAGCTTGTTCTTTCGTACGACGTATAACTCTCATTGCTAGAGGCTTAGGAAAGGAACTTAAAATTGACTCATCTAGGAAATATGTCACTGGCAATATTGTTGATGAATCTGTAATTTTCATATACAGTTGCATTTAACTTTCACATTTCTTTTGTTGCATAAATCATTTATAGCTTGATTGAAAGCTCCTAGCTTATTCTTTCTAACGATGTATAACTCTAATTGACAGAGGCTTAGGGAAGGAACTTATAATTGACAAACTTAGGAAATATGTCACTGGCAATATTGTTGATGAATATGTAATTTTCATATACAGTTGCATTTAACTTTCACATTTGTTTTGCTGCATAAACCGTTTATAGCTTAATTGAAAGCTCTTAGCTTGCTCTCTCCAACGATGTAAAACTCAGGTTTAAAGAGGTTTAGGAAACGAACTTAAAATTGACTCATCTAGGAAATATGACACTGGGAATATTGTTGATGATTTTGTATTTTTCATGTACAGTTGCATTTATCTTTCACATTTCTTTTGTTGCATAAAACGTTTATAGCTTGATTGAAAGCCCTTAGCTTGTTCTTTCCAACGATGTATAACCCTAGTTGAGAAAGGCTTAAGGAAGGAACTTATAATTGACTCACTTAGGAAATATGTCATTGGGAATATTGTTGATGATTTTGTATTTTTCATGTACAGTTGCATTTAACTTTCACATTTCTTTTGTTGCATAAATCGTTTATAGCTTGGTTCAAAGCTCCTAGCTTGTTCTTTCCAACGATGTACAACTCTCCTTGATAGAGGCTTAGGAAAGGAACTTAAAATTGACTCACCTGGGAAATATGTCACTGGGAACATTGTTGATGAAAATGTATTTTTCATATACAGTTGCATTTAACTTTCACATTTCTTTTGTTGCATAAATCATTTATAGCTTGGTTCAAAGCTCCTAGCTTGTTCTTTCCAACGATGTACAACTCTCCTTGATAGAGGCTTAGGAAAGGAACTTAAAATTGACTCACCTGGGAAATATGTCACTGGGAACATTGTTGATGAAAATGTATTTTTCATATACAGTTGCATTTAACTTTCACATTTCTTTTGTTGCATAAATCATTTATAGCTTGGTTCAAAGCTCCTAGCTTGTTCTTTCCAACGATGTATAACTCTCCTTGATAGAGGCTTAGGAAAGGAACTTAAAATTGACTCACCTGGGAAATATGTCACTGGGAATATTGTTGATGAAAATGTATTTTTCATATACAGTTGCATTTAACTATCACATTTCTTTTGCTGCATAAACGACTTACAGCTTGGTTGAAACTCTTAGCTTGTTCTTTCTAACGACGTCTAACTCTCAGTGATAGAAGCTTAGGAAAGGAACTTAAAATTGACTCATCTAGGAAATATGTCACTGGCAATATTGTTGATGAATATGTAATTTTCATATACAGTTGCATTTAACTTTCAAATTTCTTTTGTTGCATAAATCATTTATAGCTTGGTTGAAAGCTCCTAGGTTATTCTTTCTAACGATGTATAACTCTAATTGACAGAGGCTTAGGGAAGGAACTTATAATTGACAAACTTAGGAAATATGTCACTGGCAATATTGTTGATGATTTTGTGTTTTTCATATACAGTTGCATTTAACTTTCACATTTCTTTTGTTGCAAAAACTATTTATAGTGTGATTGAAAGCCCTTATTTTGTTCTTTCCAACGAAGATAACCCTCGCTGCTAGAGGCTTAGGAAAGAAACTTAAAATTGACTAATCTAGGAAATATGTCACTGGGAATATTGTTGATGATTTTGTGTTTTTCATATACAGTTGCATTTAACTTTCACATTTCTATTGTTGCATAAACCATTTATAGCTTGATTGAAAGCTCTTAGACTCTTCTTTCGAACGATGTATAACTTTCGTTGATAGAGGCTTAGGGAAGGAAATTATAATTGACTCACTTAGGAAATATGTTACTGGCAATATTGTTGATGATTTTGTATTCTTCATGTACAGTTGCATTTAACTTTCACATTTCTTTTGTTGCATAAATCTTTTATATCTTGATTGAAAGCTCTTAGCTAGTTCTTTCCAGCGATGTATAACTCTCATTGATAGAGGCTTAGGGAAGGAACTTATAATTGACACACTTAGGAAATATGTCACTGGCAATATTGTTGATGATTTTGTGTTTTTCATATACAGTTGCATTTAACTTTCACATTTCTTTTGCTGCATAAATCATTTATAGCTCGATTGAAAGCTCCTAGCTCGTTCTTTCCAACGATGTATAACCCTCATTGTTAGAGGCTTAGGGAAGGAACTTATAATTGACACACTTAGGAAATATGTCACTGGGAATATTGTTGATGATTCTGTATTTTTCATATACAGTTGCGTTTAACTTTCACATTTCTTTTGTTGCATAAATCATTTATAGCTTGGTTGAAAGCTCCTAGCTTGTTCTTTCCAACGATGTATAACTCTCCTTGATAGAGGCTTACGGAAGGAACTTAAAATTGACTCACCTGGGAAATATGTCACTGGGAATATTGTTGATGAAAATGTATTTTTCATATACAGTTGCATTTAACTTTCACATTTCTTTTGCTGCATAAACGACTTACAGCTTGGTTGAAAGCTCTTAGCTTGTTCTTTCGTACGACGTATAACTCTCATTGCTAGAGGCTTAGGAAAGGAACTGAAAATTGACTCACCTGGGAAATATGTCACTGGGAATATTGTTGATGAAAATGTATTTTTCATATACAGTTGCATTTAACTTTCACATTTCTTTTGTTGCATAAATCATTTATAGCTTGATTGAAAGCTCTTAGCTTGTTCTTTCCAACGACGTATAACTCTCTGTGATAGAAGCTTAGGAAAGGAACTTAAAATTGACTCTTCCAGGAAATATGTCACTGGCAATATTGTTGATGATTTTTTATTTTTCATATACAGTTGCATTTAACTTTCACATTTGTTTTGCTGCATAAACCGTTTATAGCTTAATTGAAAGCTCTTAGCTTGCTCTCTCCAACGATGTAAAACTCAGGTTTAAAGAGGTTTAGGAAACGAACTTAAAATTGACTCATCTAGGAAATATGACACTGGGAATATTGTTGATGATTTTGTATTTTTCATGTACAGTTGCATTTATCTTTCACATTTCTTTTGTTGCATAAAACGTTTATAGCTTGATTGAAAGCCCTTAGCTTGTTCTTTCCAACGATGTATAACCCTAGTTGAGAAAGGCTTAAGGAAGGAACTTATAATTGACTCACTTAGGAAATATGTCATTGGGAATATTGTTGATGATTTTGTATTTTTCATGTACAGTTGCATTTAACTTTCACATTTCTTTTGTTGCATAAATCATTTATAGCTTGGTTCAAAGCTCCTAGCTCGTTCTTTCCAACGATGTATAACTCTCCTTGATAGAGGCTTAGGAAAGGAACTTAAAATTGACTCACCTGGGAAATATGTCACTGGGAACATTGTTGATGAAAATGTATTTTTCATATACAGTTGCATTTAACTTTCACATTTCTTTTGCTGCATAAACGACTTACAGCTTGGTTGAAAGCTCTTAGCTTGTTCTTTCGTACGACGTATAACTCTCATTGCTAGAATCTTAGGAAAGGAACTTAAAATTGACTCATCTAGGAAATATGTCACTGGCAATATTGTTGATGAATCTGTAATTTTCATATACAGTTGCATTTAACTTTCACATTTCTTTTGTTGCATAAATCATTTATAGCTTGATTGAAAGCTCTTAGCTTGTTCTTTCCAACGACGTATAACTCTCAGTGATAGAAGCTTAGGAAAGGAAATTAAAATTGACTCTTCCAGGAAATATGTCACTGGCAATATTGTTGATGATTTTTTATTTTTCATATACAGTTGCATTTAACTTTCACATTTGTTTTGCTGCATAAACCGTTTATAGCTTAGTTGAAAGCTCTTAGCTTGCTCTCTCCAACGATGTAAAACTCAGGTTTAAAGAGGTTTAGGAAACGAACTTAAAATTGACTCATCTAGGAAATATGACACTGGGAATATTGTTGATGATTTTGTATTTTTCATGTACAGTTGCATTTAACTTTCACATTTCTTTTGTTGCATAAATCATTTATAGCTTGGTTCAAAGCTCCTAGCTTGTTCTTTCCAACGATGTATAACTCTGCTTGATAGAGGCTTAGGAAAGGAACTTAAAATTGACTCACCTGGGAAATATGTCACTGGGAATATTGTTGATGAAAATGTATTTTTCATATACAGTTGCATTTAACTTTCACATTTCTTTTGCTGCATAAACGACTTACAGCTTGGTTGAAAGCTCTTAGCTTGTTCTTTCGTACGACGTATAACTCTCATTGCTAGAGGCTTAGGAAAGGAACTTAAAATTGACTCATCTAGGAAATATGTCACTGGCAATATTGTTGATGAATATGTAATTTTCATATACAGTTGCATTTAACTTTCAAATTTCTTTTGTTGCATAAATCATTTATAGCTTGATTGAAAGCTCTTAGCTTGTTCTTTCTAACGACGTATAACTCTCAGTGATAGAAGCTTAGGAAATTAATTTAAAATTGACTCTTCCAGGAAATATGTCACTGGCAATATTGTTGATGATTTTTTATTTTTCATATACAGTTGCATTTAACTTTCACATTTCTTTTGTTGCATAAATCATTTATAGCTTGGTTGAAAGCTCCTAGCTTATTCTTTCTAACGATGTATAACTCTAATTGACAGAGGCTTAGGGAAGGAACTTATAATTGACAAACTTAGGAAATATGTCACTGGCAATATTGTTGATGATTTTGTGTTTTTCATATACAGTTGCATTTAACTTTCACATTTCTTTTGTTGCATAAATCATTTATAGCTTGATTGAAAGCTCCTAGCTTTTTCTTTCCAACGATGTATAACCCTCATTGTTAGAGGCTTAGGGAAGGAATTTATAATTGACAAACTTAGGAAATATGTCACTGGGAATATTGTTGATGATTCTGTATTTTTAATATACAGTTGCATTTAACTTTCACATTTCTTTTGCTGCAAAAACTATTTATAGTGTGATTGAAAGCCCTTATTTTGTTCTTTCCAACGATGTATAACTGTGGTTGATAGAAGCTTAGGAAAGGAACTTAAAATTGACGGATCTCGGAATTATGTCACGAGGAATATTGTTGATGACTGTATTTTTCATATACAGTTGTATTTAACTCTCACATTTTTCCGCTGCATATACCGTGTATAGCTTAGTTGAAATCCCTTATTTTGTTCTTTCCAACGAAGATAACCCTCGCTGCTAGAGGCTTAGGAAAGAAACTTAAAATTGACTAATCTAGGAAATATGTCACTGGGAATATTGTTGATGATTTTGTGTTTTTCATATACAGTTGCATTTAACTTTCACATTTCTATTGTTGCATAAACCATTTATAGCTTGATTGAAAGCTCTTAGACTCTTCTTTCGAACGATGTATAACTTTCGTTGATAGAGGCTTAGGGAAGGAAGTTATGATTGACTCACTTAGGAAATATGTCACTGGGAATATTGTTGATGATTTTGTATTCCTCATGTAGAGTTGCATTTAACTTTCACATTTCTTTTGTTGCATAAATCATTTATAGCTTGGTTGAAAGCTCCTAGCTTGTTCTTTCCAACGATGTATAACCCTCCTTGATAGAGGCTTAGGGAAGGAACTTAAAATTGACTCACCTGGGAAATATGTCACTGGGAATATTGTTGATGAAAATGTATTTTTCATATACAGTTGCATTTAACTTTCACATTTCTTTTGCTGCATAAACGACTTACAGCTTGGTTGAAAGCTCTTAGCTTGTTCTTTCGTACGACGTATAACTCTCATTGCTAGAGGCTTAGGGAAGGAACTTAAAATTGACTCACCTGGGAAATATGTCACTGGGAATATTGTTGATGAAAATGTATTTTTCATATACAGTTGCATTTAACTTTCACATTTCTTTTGTTGCATAAATCATTTATAACTTGATTGAAAGCTCTTAGCTTGTTCTTTCCAACGACGTATAACTCTCAGTGATAGAAGCTTAGGAAAGGAACTTAAAATTGACTCTTCCAGGAAATATGTCACTGGCAATATTGTTGATGATTTTTTATTTTTCATATACAGTTGCATTTAACTTTCACATTTCTTTTGTTGCATAAATCATTTATAGCTTGATTGAAAGCTCCTAGCTTTTTCTTTCCAACGATGTATAACCCTCATTGTTAGAGGCTTAGGGAAGGAACTTATAATTGACTCACTTAGGAAATATGTCAATGGGAATATTGTTGATGATTTTGTATTTTTCATGTACAGTTGCATTTATCTTTCACATTTCTTTTGTTGCATAAAATGTTTATAGTTTGATTGAAAGCCCTTAGCTTGTTCTTTCCAACGATGTATAACCCTAGTTGAGAAAGGCTTAGGGAAGGAACTTATAATTGACTCACTTAGGAAATATGTCATTGGGAATATTGTTGATGATTTTGTATTTTTCATGTACAGTTGCATTTAACTTTCACATTTCTTTTGTTGCATAAATCATTTATAGCTTGATTGAAAGCTCTTAGCTTGTTCTTTCGTACGACGTATAACTCTCAGTGATAGAAGCTTAGGAAAGGAACTTAAAATTGACTCTTCCAGGAAATATGTCACTGGCAATATTGTTGATGAATCTGTAATTTTCATATACAGTTGCATTTAACTTTCACATTTCTTTTGTTGCATAAATCATTTATAGCTTGATTGAAAGCTCTTAGCTTGTTCTTTCCAACGACGTATAACTCTCAGTGATAGAAGCTTAGGAAAGGAACTTAAAATTGACTCTTCCAGGAAATATGTCACTGGCTATATTGTTGATGAATCTGTAATTTTCATATACAGTTGCATTTATCTTTCACATTTCGTTTGTTGCATAAAACGTTTATAGTTTGATTGAAAGCCCTTAGCTTGTTCTTTCCAACGATGTATAACCCTAGTTGAGAAAGGCTTAGGGAAGGAACTTATAATTGACTCACTTAGGAAATATGTCAATGGGAATATTGTTGATGATTTTGTATTTTTCATGTACAGTTGCATTTATCTTTCACATTTCTTTTGTTGCATAAAATGTTTATAGTTTGATTGAAAGCCCTTAGCTTGTTCTTTCCAACGATGTATAACCCTAGTTGAGAAAGGCTTAGGGAAGGAACTTATAATTGACTCACTTAGGAAATATGTCATTGGGAATATTGTTGATGATTTTGTATTTTTCATGTACAGTTGCATTTAACTTTCAAATTTCTTTTGTTGCATAAATCATTTATAGCTTGATTGAAAGCTCTTAGCTTGTTCTTTCTAACGACATATAACTCTCAGTGATAGAAGCTTAGGAAATTAATTTAAAATTGACTCTTCCAGGAAATATGTCACTGGCAATATTGTTGATGATTTTTTATTTTTCATATACAGTTGCATTTAACTTTCACATTTCTTTTGTTGCATAAATCATTTATAGCTTGGTTGAAAGCTCCTAGCTTATTCTTTCTAACGATGTATAACTCTAATTGACAGAGGCTTAGGGAAGGAACTTATAATTGACAAACTTAGGAAATATGTCACTGGCAATATTGTTGATGATTTTGTGTTTTTCAAATACAGTTGCATTTAACTTTCACATTTCTTTTGCTGCATAAATCATTTATAGCTTGATTGAAAGCTCCTAGCTTTTTCTTTCCAACGATGTATAACCCTCATTGTTAGAGGCTTAGGGAAGGAATTTATAATTGACAAACTTAGGAAATATGTCACTGGGAATATTGTTGATGATTCTGTATTTTTAATATACAGTTGCATTTAACTTTCACATTTCTATTGTTGCATAAACCATTTATAGCTTGATTGAAAGCTCTTAGACTCTTCTTTCGAACGATGTATAACTTTCGTTGATAGAGGCTTAGGGAAGGAAGTTATGATTGACTCACTTAGGAAATATGTCACTGGGAATATTGTTGATGATTTTGTATTCCTCATGTAGAGTTGCATTTAACTTTCACATTTCTTTTGTTGCATAAATCATTTATAGCTTGGTTGAAAGCTCCTAGCTTGTTCTTTCCAACGATGTATAACCCTCCTTGATAGAGGCTTAGGGAAGGAACTTAAAATTGACTCACCTGGGAAATATGTCACTGGGAATATTGTTGATGAAAATGTATTTTTCATATACAGTTGCATTTAACTTTCACATTTCTTTTGCTGCATAAACGACTTACAGCTTGGTTGAAAGCTCTTAGCTTGTTCTTTCGTACGACGTATAACTCTCATTGCTAGAGGCTTAGGAAAGGAACTTAAAATTGACTCATCTAGGAAATATGTCACTGGCAATATTGTTGATGAATCTGTAATTTTCATATACAGTTGCATTTAACTTTCACATTTCTTTTGTTGCATAAATCATTTATAGCTTGATTGAAAGCTCTTAGCTTGTTCTTTCCAACGACGTATAACTCTCAGTGATAGAAGCTTAGGAAAGGAACTTAAAATTGACTCTTCCAGGAAATATGTTACTGGCAATATTGTTGATGATTTTGTATTTTTCATATACAGTTGCATGTAACTTTCACATTTCTTTTGTTGCATAAATCATTTATAGCTTGATTGAAAGCTCCTAGCTTTTTCTTTCCAACGATGTATAACCCTCATTGTTAGAGGCTTAGGGAAGGAACTTATAATTGACTCACTTAGGAAATATGTCAATGGGAATATTGTTGATGATTTTGTATTTTTCATGTACAGTTGCATTTATCTTTCACATTTCTTTTGTTGCATAAAATGTTTATAGTTTGATTGAAAGCCCTTAGCTTATTCTTTCCAACGATGTATAACCCTAGTTGAGAAAGGCTTAGGGAAGGAACTTATAATTGACTCACTTAGGAAATATGTCATTGGGAATATTGTTGATGATTTTGTATTTTTCATGTACAGTTGCATTTAACTTTCACATTTCTTTTGTTGCATAAATCATTTATAGCTTGATTGAAAGCTCTTAGCTTGTTCTTTCGTACGACGTATAACTCTCAGTGATAGAAGCTTAGGAAAGGAACTTAAAATTGACTCTTCCAGGAAATATGTCACTGGCAATATTGTTGATGAAAATGTATTTTTCATATACAGTTGCATTTAACTTTCACATTTCTTTTGTTGCATAAATCATTTATAGCTTGATTGAAAGCTCTTAGCTTGTTCTTTCCAACGACGTATAACTCTCAGTGATAGAAGCTTAGGAAAGGAACTTAAAATTGACTCTTCCAGGAAATATGTCACTGGCTATATTGTTGATGAATCTGTTATTTTCATATACAGTTGCATTTATCTTTCACATTTCGTTTGTTGCATAAAACGTTTATAGTTTGATTGAAAGCCCTTAGCTTGTTCTTTCCAACGATGTATAACCCTAGTTGAGAAAGGCTTAGGGAAGGAACTTATAATTGACTCACTTAGGAAATATGTCAATGGGAATATTGTTGATGATTTTGTATTTTTCATGTACAGTTGCATTTATCTTTCACATTTCTTTTGTTGCATAAAACGTTTATAGTTTGATTGAAAGCCCTTAGCTTGTTCTTTCCAACGATGTATAACCCTAGTTGATAAAGGCTTAGGGAAGGAACTTATAATTGACTCACTTAGGAAATATGTCACTGGGAATATTGTTGATGATTTTGTATTCCTCATGTACAGTTGCATTTAACTTTCACATTTCTTTTGTTGCATAAATCATTTATAGCTTGGTTGAAAGCTCCTAGCTTGTTCTTTCCAACGATGTATATCCTTCCTTGATAGAGGCTTAGGGAAGGAACTTAAAATTGACTCACCTGGGAAATATGTCACTGGGAATATTGTTGATGAAAATGTATTTTTCATATACAGTTGCATTTAACTTTCACATTTCTTTTGCTGCATAAACGACTTACAGCTTGGTTGAAAGCTCTTAGCTTGTTCTTTCGTACGACGTATAACTCTCATTGCTAGAGGCTTAGGAAAGGAACTTAAAATTGACTCATCTAGGAAATATGTCACTGGCAATATTGTTGATGAATCTGTAATTTTCATATACAGTTGCATTTAACTTTCACATTTCTTTTGTTGCATAAATCATTTATAACATGATTGAAAGCTCTTAGCTTGTTCTTTCCAACGACGTATAACTCTCAGTGATAGAAGCTTAGGAAAGGAACTTAAAATTGACTCTTTCAGGAAATATGTCACTGGCAATATTGTTGATGATTTTTTATTTTTCATATACAGTTGCATTTAACTTTCACATTTCTTTTACTGCATAAATCAGTTATAGCTTGATTGCAAGCTCCTAGCTCTTTCTTTCCAACGGTGTATAACTCTCATTGATAGAGGCTTAGGAAAGGAACTTAAAATTGACTCATCTAGGAAATATGTTACTGGCAATATTGTTGATGATTTTGTATTTTTCATATACAGTTGCATTTAACTTTCACGTTTCTTTTGTTGCATAAATCATTTATAGCTTGGTTGAAAGCTCCTAGCTTATTCTTTCTAACGATGTATAACTCTAATTGATAGAGGCTTAGGGAAGGAACTTATAATTGACAAACTTAGGAAATATGTCACTGGCAATATTGTTGATGATTTTGTGTTTTTCATATACAGTTGCATTTAACTTTCACATTTCTTTTGTTGCATAAATCATTTATAGCTTGATTGAAAGCTCCTGGCTTTTTCTTTCCAACGATGTATAACCCTCATTGTTAGAGGCATAGGGAAGGAATTTATAATTGACAAACTTAGGAAATATGTCACTGGGAATATTGTTGATGATTCTGTATTTTTCATATACAGTTGCATTTAACTTTCACATTTCTTTTGCTGCAAAAACTATTTATAGTGTGATTGAAAGCCCTTATTTTGTTCTTTCCAACGATGTATAACTGTGGTTGATAGAAGTTTAGGAAAGGAACTTAAAATTGACGGATCTCGGAATTATGTCACGAGGAATATTGTTGATGACTGTATTTTTCATATACAGTTGTATTTAACTTTCACATTTCTTTTGTTGCATAAATCATTTATAGCTTGGTTGAAAGCTCTTAGCTTGTTCTTTCCAACGATGTATAACTCTCCTTGATAGAGGCTTAGGGAAGGAACTTAAAATTGACTCACCTGGGAAATATGTCACTGGGAATATTGTTGATGAAAATGTATTTTGCATATACAGTTGCATTTAACTTTCACATTTCTTTTGCTGCATAAACGACTTACAGCTTGGTTGAAAGCTCTTAGCTTGTTCTTTCGTACGACGTATAACTCTCATTGCTAGAGGCTTAGGAAAGGAACTTAAAATTGACTCATCTAGGAAATATGTCACTGGCAATATTGTTGATGAATCTGTAATTTTCATATACAGTTGCATTTAACTTTCACATTTCTTTTGTTGCATAAATCATTTATAGCTTGATTGAAAGCTCTTAGCTTGTTCTTTCCAAGGATGTAAAACTCAGGTTTAAAGAGGTTTAGGAAACGAACTTAAAATTGACTCATCTAAGAAATATGACACTGGGAATATTGTTGATGATTTTGTATTTTTCATGTACAGTTGCATTTATCTTTCACATTTCTTTTGTTGCATAAAACGTTTATAGTTTGATTGAAAGCCCTTAGCTTGTTCTTTCCAACGATGTATAACCCTAGTTGAGAAAGACTTAGGGAAGGAACTTATAATTGACTCACTTAGGAAATATGTCATTGGGAATATTGTTGATGATTTTGTATTTTTCAAGTACAGTTGCATTTAACTTTCACATTTCTTTTGTTGTATAAATCATTTATAGCTTGGTTGAAAGCTCCTAGCTTGTTCTTTCCAACGATGTATAACTCTCCTTGATAAAGGCTTAGGAAAGGAACTTAAAATTGACTCACCTGGGAAATATGTCACTGGGAATATTGTTGATGAAAATGTATTTTTCATATACAGTTGCATTTAACTTTCACATTTCTTTTGCTGCATAAACGACTTACAGCTTGGTTGAAAGCTCTTAGCTTGTTCTTTCGTACGACGTATAACTCTCATTGCTAGAGGCTTAGGAAAGGAACTTAAAATTGACTCATCTAGGAAATATGTCACTGGCAATATTGTTGATGATTTTGTGTTTTTCATATACAGTTGCATTTAACTTTCACATTTCTTTTGCTGCATAAATCATTTATAGTTTGATTGAAAGCTCTTAGCTTGTTCTTTCTAACGACGTATAGCTCTCAGTGATAGAAGCTTAGGAAAGGAACTTAAAATTGACTCTTCCAGGAAATATGTCACTGGCAATATTGTTGATGATTTTTTATTTTTCATATACAGTTGCATTTAACTTTCACATTTCTTTTACTGCATAAATCAGTTATAGCTTGATTGAAAACTCCTAGCTTTTTCTTTCCAACGGTGTATAACTCTCATTGTTAGAGGCATAGGGAAGGAATTTATAATTGACAAACTTAGGAAATATGTCACTGGGAATATTGTTGATGATTCTGTATTTTTCATATACAGTTGCATTTAACTTTCACATTTCTTTTGCTGCAAAAACTATTTATAGTGTGATTGAATGCCCTTATTTTGTTCTTTCCAACGATGTATAACTGTGGTTGATAGAAGCTTAGGAAAGGAACTTAAAATTGACGGATCTCGGAATTATGTCACGAGGAATATTGTTGATGACTGTATTTTTCATATACAGTTGTATTTAACTCTCACATTTTTTCCGCTGCATATACCGTGTATAGCTTAGTTGAAATCCCTTATTTTGTTCTTTCCAATGAAGATAACCCTCGCTGATAGAGGCTTAGGAAAGCAACTTAAAATTGACTAATCTAGGAAATATGTCACTGGGAATATTGTTGATGATTTAGTATTTTTCATATACAGTTGCACCTAACTTTCACATTTCTATTGTTGCATAAACCATTTATAGCTTGATTGAAAGCTCTTAGACTCTTCTTTCGAACGATGTATAACTTTCGTTGATAGAGGCTTAGGGAAGGAAGTTATAATTGACTCACTTAGGAAATATGTCACTGGCAATATTGTTGATGATTTTTTATTTTTCATATACAGTTGCATTTAACTTTCACATTTCTTTTACTGCATAAATGAGTTATAGCTTGATTGAAAGCTCCTAGCTTTTTCTTTCCAACGGTGTATAACTCTCATTGATAGAGGCTTAGGAAAGGAACTTAAAATTGACTCATCTAGGAAATATGTTACTGGCAATATTGTTGATGATTTTGTATTTTTCATATACAGTTGCATTTAACTTTCACATTTCTTTTGTTGCATAAATCATTTATAGCTTGGTTGAAAGCTCCTAGCTTATTCTTTCCAACGATGTATAACTCTCCTTGATAGAGGCTTAGGGAAGGAACTTAAAATTGACTCACCTGGGAAATATGTCACTGGGAATATTGTTGATGAAAATGTATTTTTCATATACAGTTGCATTTAACTTTCACATTTCTTTTGCTGCATAAACGACTTACAGCTTGGTTGAAAGCTCTTAGCTTGTTCTTTCGTACGACGTATAACTCTCATTGCTAGAGGCTTAGGAAAGGAACTTAAAATTGACTCATCTAGGAAATATGTCACTGGCAATATTGTTGATGAATCTGTAATTTTCATATACAGTTGCATTTAACTTTCACATTTCTTTTGTTGCATAAATCATTTATAGCTTGATTGAAAGCTCTTAGCTTGTTCTTTCCAAGGATGTAAAACTCAGGTTTAAAGAGGTTTAGGAAACGAACTTAAAATTGACTCATCTAAGAAATATGACACTGGGAATATTGTTGATGATTTTGTATTTTTCATGTACAGTTGCATTTATCTTTCACATTTCTTTTGTTGCATAAAACGTTTATAGTTTGATTGAAAGCCCTTAGCTTGTTCTTTCCAACGATGTATAATCCTAGTTGAGAAAGACTTAGGGAAGGAACTTATAATTGACTCACTTAGGAAATATGTCATTGGGAATATTGTTGATGATTTTGTATTTTTCAAGTACAGTTGCATTTAACTTTCACATTTCTTTTGTTGTATAAATCATTTATAGCCTGGTTGAAAGCTCCTAGCTTGTTCTTTCCAACGATGTATAACTCTCCTTGATAGAGGCTTAGGAAAGGAACTTAAAATTGACTCACCTGGGAAATATGTCACTGGGAATATTGTTGATGAAAATGTATTTTTCATATACAGTTGCATTTAACTTTCACATTTCTTTTGCTGCATAAACGACTTACAGCTTGGTTGAAAGCTCTTAGCTTGTTCTTTCGTACGACGTATAACTCTCATTGCTAGAGGCTTAGGAAAGGAACTTAAAATTGACTCATCTAGGAAATATGTCACTGGCAATATTGTTGATGATTTTGTGTTTTTCATATACAGTTGCATTTAACTTTCACATTTCTTTTGTTGCATAAATCATTTATAGCTTGATTGAAAGCTCTTAGCTTGTTCTTTCTAACGACGTATAGCTCTCAGTGATAGAATCTTAGGAAAGGAACTTAAAATTGACTCTTCCAGGAAATATGTCACTGGCAATATTGTTGATGATTTTTTATTTTTCATATACAGTTGCATTTAACTTTCACATTTCTTTTACTGCATAAATCAGTTATAGCTTGATTGAAAGCTCCTAGCTTTTTCTTTCCAACGGTGTATAACTCTCATTGTTAGAGGCATAGGGAAGGAATTTATAATTGACAAACTTAGGAAATATGTCACTGGGAATATTGTTGATGATTCTGTATTTTTCATATACAGTTGCATTTAACTTTCACATTTCTTTTGCTGCAAAAACTATTTATAGTGTGATTGAATGCCCTTATTTTGTTCTTTCCAACGATGTATAACTGTGGTTGATAGAAGCTTAGGAAAGGAACTTAAAATTGACGGATCTCGGAATTATGTCACGAGGAATATTGTTGATGACTGTATTTTTCATATACAGTTGTATTTAACTCTCACATTTTTTCCGCTGCATATACCGTGTATAGCTTAGTTGAAATCCCTTATTTTGTTCTTTCCAATGAAGATAACCCTCGCTGATAGAGGCTTAGGAAAGCAACTTAAAATTGACTAATCTAGGAAATATGTCACTGGGAATATTGTTGATGATTTAGTATTTTTCATATACAGTTGCACCTAACTTTCACATTTCTATTGTTGCATAAACCATTTATAGCTTGATTGAAAGCTCTTAGACTCTTCTTTCGAACGATGTATAACTTTCGTTGATAGAGGCTTAGGGAAGGAAGTTATAATTGACTCACTTAGGAAATATGTCACTGGCAATATTGTTGATGATTTTTTATTTTTCATATACAGTTGCATTTAACTTTCACATTTCTTTTACTGCATAAATGAGTTATAGCTTGATTGAAAGCTCCTAGCTTTTTCTTTCCAACGGTGTATAACTCTCATTGATAGAGGCTTAGGAAAGGAACTTAAAATTGACTCATCTAGGAAATATGTTACTGGCAATATTGTTGATGATTTTGTATTTTTCATATACAGTTGCATTTAACTTTCACATTTCTTTTGTTGCATAAATCATTTATAGCTTGGTTGAAAGCTCCTAGCTTATTCTTTCCAACGATGTATAACTCTCCTTGATAGAGGCTTAGGGAAGGAACTTAAAATTGACTCACCTGGGAAATATGTCACTGGGAATATTGTTGATGAAAATGTATTTTTCATATACAGTTGCATTTAACTTTCACATTTCTTTTGCTGCATAAACGACTTACAGCTTGGTTGAAAGCTCTTAGCTTGTTCTTTCGTACGACGTATAACTCTCATTGCTAGAGGCTTAGGAAAGGAACTTAAAATTGACTCATCTAGGAAATATGTCACTGGCAATATTGTTGATGAATCTGTAATTTTCATATACAGTTGCATTTAACTTTCACATTTCTTTTGTTGCATAAATCATTTATAGCTTGATTGAAAGCTCTTAGCTTGTTCTTTCCAACGATGTAAAACTCAGGTTTAAAGAGGTTTAGGAAACGAACTTAAAATTGACTCATCTAGGAAATATGACACTGGGAATATTGTTGATGATTTTGTATTTTTCATGTACAGTTGCATTTATCTTTCACATTTCTTTTGTTGCATAAAACGTTTATAGTTTGATTGAAAGCCCTTAGCTTGTTCTTTCCAACGATGTATAACCCTAGTTGAGAAAGGCTTAGGGAAGGAACTTATAATTGACTCACTTAGGAAATATGTCATTGGGAATATTGTTGATGATTTTGTATTTTTCATGTACAGTTGCATTTAACTTTCACATTTCTTTTGTTGCATAAATCATTTATAGCTTGGTTGAAAGCTCCTAGCTTATTCTTTCCAACGATGTATAACTCTCCTTGATAGAGGCTTAGGAAAGGAACTTAAAATTGACTCACCTGGGAAATATGTCACTGGGAATATTGTTGATGAAAATGTATTTTTCATATACAGTTGCATTTAACTTTCACATTTCTTTTGCTGCATAAACGACTTACAGCTTGGTTGAAAGCTCTTAGCTTGTTCTTTCGTACGACGTATAACTCTCATTGCTAGAGGCTTAGGAAAGGAACTTAAAATTGACTCATCTAGGAAATATGTCACTGGCAATATTGTTGATGAATCTGTAATTTTCATATACAGTTGCATTTAACTTTCACATTTCTTTTGTTGCATAAATCATTTATAGCTTGATTGAAAGCTCTTAGCTTGTTCTTTCCAACGATGTAAAACTCAGGTTTAAAGAGGTTTAGGAAACGAACTTAAAATTGACTCATCTAGGAAATATGACACTGGGAATATTGTTGATGATTTTGTATTTTTCGTGTACAGTTGCATTTATCTTTCACATTTCTTTTGTTGCATAAAACGTTTATAGTTTGATTGAAAGCCCTTAGCTTGTTCTTTCCAACGATGTATAACCCTAGTTGAGAAAGGCTTAGGGAAGGAACTTATAATTGACTCACTTAGGAAATATGTCATTGGGAATATTGTTGATGATTTTGTATTTTTCATGTACAGTTGCATTTAACTTTCACATTTCTTTTGTTGCATAAATCATTTATAGCTTGATTGAAAGCTCTTAGCTTGTTCTTTCCAACGACGTATAACTCTCAGTGATAGAAGCTTAGGAAAGGAACTTAAAATTGACTCTTCCAGGAAATATGTTACTGCCAATATTGTTGATGATTTTGTATTTTTCATGTACAGTTGCATTTAACTTTCACATTTCTTTTGTTGCATAAATCGTTTATAGCTTGGTTGAAAGCTCCTAGCTTATTCTTTCCAACGATGTATAACTCTCCTTGATAGAGGCTTAGGGAAGGAACTTAAAATTGACTCACCTGGGAAATATGTCACTGGGAATATTGTTGATGAAAATGTATTTTTCATATACAGTTGCATTTAACTTTCACATTTCTTTTGCTGCATAAACGACTTACAGCTTGGTTGAAAGCTCTTAGCTTGTTCTTTCGTACGACGTATAACTCTCATTGCTAGAGGCTTAGGAAAGGAACTTAAAATTGACTCATCTAGGAAATATGTCACTGGCAATATTGTTGATGAATCTGTAATTTTCATATACAGTTGCATTTAACTTTCACATTTCTTTTGTTGCATAAATCATTTATAGCTTGGTTGAAAGCTCTTAGCTTGTTCTTTTAAACGATGTAAAACTCAGGTTTAAAGAGGTTTAGGAAACGAACTTAAAATTGACTCATCTAGGAAATATGACACTGGGAATATTGTTGATGATTCTGTATTTTTCATATACAGTTGCATTTAACTTTCACATTTCTTTTGCTGCAAAAACTATTTATAGTGTGATTGAAAGCCCTTATTTTGTTCTTTCCAACGATGTATAACTGTGGTTGATAGAAGCTTAGGAAAGGAACTTAAAATTGACGGATCTCGGAATTATGTCACGAGGAATATTGTTGATGACTGTATTTTTCATATACAGTTGTATTTAACTCTCACATTTTTTCCGCTGCATAAACCGTTTATAGCTTAGTTGAAATCCCTTATTTTGTTCTTTCCAACGAAGATAACCCTCGCTGATAGAGGCTTAGGAAAGAAACTTAAAATTGACTAATCTAGGAAATATGTCACTGGGAATATTGTTGATGATTTAGTATTTTTCATATACAGTTGCACCTAACTTTCACATTTCTATTGTTGCATAAACCATTTATAGCTTGATTGAAAGCTCTTAGACTCTTCTTTCGAACGATGTATAACTTTCGTTGATAGAGGCTTAGGGAAGGAAGTTATAATTGACTCACTTAGGAAATATGTCACTGGGAATATTGTTGATGATTTTGTATTCTTCATGTACAGTTGCATTTAACTTTCACATTTCTTTTGTTGCATAAATCATTTATAGCTTGGTTGAAAGCTCCTAGCTTGTTCTTTCCAACGATGTATAACCCTCCTTGATAGAGGCTTAGGGAAGGAACTTAAAATTGACTCACCTGGGAAATATGTCACTGGGAATATTGTTGATGAAAATGTATTTTTCATATACAGTTGCATTTAACTTTCACATTTCTTTTGCTGCATAAACGACTTACAGCTTGGTTGAAAGCTCTTAGCTTGTTCTTTCCAACGACGTATAACTCTCAGTGATAGAAGCTTAGGAAAGGAACTTAAAATTGACTCTTCCAGGAAATATGTCACTGGCAATATTGTTGATGATTTTTTATTTTTCATATACAGTTGCATTTAACTTTCACATTTATTTTGTTGCATAAATCTTTTATAGCTTGATTGAAAGCTCTTAGCTACTTCTTTCCAGCGATGTATAACTCTCATTGATAAAGGCTTAGGAAAGGAACTTAAAATTGACTCATCTAGGAAATATGTTACTGGCAATATTGTTGATGATTTTGTATTTTTCATATACAGTTGCATTTAACTTTCACATTTCTTTTGTTGCATAAATCATTTATAGCTTGGTTGAAAGCTCCTAGCTTATTATTTCCAACGATGTATAACTCTCCTTGATAGAGGCTTAGGGAAGGAACTTAAAATTGACTCACCTGGGAAATATGTCACTGGGAATATTGTTGATGAAAATGTATTTTTCATATACAGTTGCATTTAACTTTCACATTTCTTTTGCTGCATAAACGACTTACAGCTTGGTTGAAAGCTCTTAGCTTGTTCTTGCGTACGACGTATAACTCTCATTGCTAGAGGCTTAGGAAAGGAACTTAAAATTGACTCATCTAGGAAATATGTCACTGGCAATATTGTTGATGAATCTGTAATTTTCATATACAGTTGCATTTAACTTTCACATTTCTTATGTTGCATAAATCATTTATAGCTTGATTGAAAGCTCTTAGCTTGTTCTTTCCAACGATGTAAAACTCAGGTTTAAAGAGGTTTAGGAAACGAACTTAAAATTGACTCATCTAGGAAATATGACACTGGGAATATTGTTGATGATTTTGTATTTTTCATGTACAGTTGCATTTATCTTTCACATTTCTTTTGTTGCATAAAACGTTTATAGTTTGATTGAAAGCCCTTAGCTTGTTCTTTCCAACGATGTATAACCCTAGTTGAGAAAGGCTTAGAGAAGGAACTTATAATTGACTCACTTAGGAAATATGTCATTGGGAATATTGTTGATGATTTTGTATTCTTCATGTACAGTTGCATTTAACTTTCACATTTCTTTTGTTGTATAAATCATTTATAGCTTGGTTGAAAGCTCCTAGCTTGTTCTTTCCAACGATGTATAACTCTACTTGATAGAGGCTTAGGGAAGGAACTTAAAATTGACTCACCTGGGAAATATGTCACTGGGAATATTGTTGATGAAAATGTATTTTTCATATACAGTTGCATTTAACTTTCACATTTCTTTTGCTGCATAAACGACTTAGAGCTTGGTTGAAAGCTCTTAGCTTGTTCTTTCGTACGACGTATAACCCTCATTGCTAGAGGCTTAGGAAAGGAACTTAAAATTGACTCATCTAGGAAATATGTCACTGGCAATATTGTTGATGAATCTGTAATTTTCATATACAGTTGCATTTAACTTTCACATTTCTTTTGTTGCATAAATCAGTTATAGCTTGATTGAAAGCTCTTAGCTTGTTCTTTCCAACGACGTATAACTCTCAGTGATAGAAGCTTAGGAAAGGAACTTAAAATTGACTCTTCCAGGAAATATGTCACTGGCAATATTGTTGATGATTTTTTATTTTTCATATACAGTTGCATTTAACTTTCACATTTCTTTTACTGCATAAATCACTTATAGCTTGATTGAAAGCTCCTAGCTTTTTCTTTCCAACGGTGTATAACTCTCATTGTTAGAGGCATAGGGAAGGAATTTATAATTGACAAACTTAGGAAATATGTCACTGGGAATATTGTTGATGATTCTGTATTTTTCATATACAGTTGCATTTAACTTTCACATTTCTTTTGCTGCAAAAACTATTTATAGTGTGATTGAAAGCCCTTATTTTGTTCTTTCCAACGATGTATAACTGTGGTTGATAGAAGTTTAGGAAAGGAACTTAAAATTGACGGATCTCGGAATTATGTCACGAGGAATATTGTTGATGACTGTATTTTTCATATACAGTTGTATTTAACTTTCACATTTCTTTTGTTGCATAAATCATTTATAGCTTGGTTGAAAGCTCTTAGCTTTTTCTTTCCAACGATGTAAAACTCTCCTTGATAGAGGCTTAAGGAAGGAACTTAAAATTGACTCACCTGGGTAATATGTCACTGGGAACATTGTTGATGAAAATGTATTTTTCATATATAGTTGCATTTAACTTTCACATTTCTTTTGCTGCATAAACGACTTACAGCTTGGTTGAAAGCTCTTAGCTTGTTCTTTCGTACGACGTATAACTCTCATTGCTAGAGGCTTAGGAAAGGAACTTAAAATTGACTCATCTAGGAAATATGTCACTGGCAATATTGTTGATGAATCTGTAATTTTCATATACAGTTGCATTTAACTTTCACATTTCTTTTGTTGCATAAATCATTTATAGCTTGATTGAAAGCTCTTAGCTTGTTCTTTCCAACGATGTAAAACTCTGGTTTAAAGAGGTTTAGGAAACGAACTTAAAATTGACTCACCTAGGAAATATGACACTGGGAATATTGTTGATGATTTTGTATTTTTCATGTACAGTTGCATTTATCTTTCACATTTCTTTTGTTGCATAAAACGTTTATAGTTTGATTGAAAGCCCTTAGCTTGTTCTTTCCAACGATGTATAACCCTAGTTGAGAAAGGCTTAGGGAAGGAACTTATAATTGACTCACTTAGGAAATATGTCATTGGAATATTGTTGATGATTTTGTATTTTTCATGTACAGTTGCATTTAACTTTCACATTTCTTTTGTTGCATAAATCATTTATAGCTTGATTGAAAGCTCCTAGCTTGTTCTTTCCAACGACGTATAACTCTCAGTGATAGAAGCTTAGGAAAGGAACTTAAAATTGACTCTTCCAGGAAATATCTTACTGGCAATATTGTTGATGATTTTGTATTTTTCATGTACAGTTGCATTTAACTTTCACATTTCTTTTGTTGCATAAATCATTTATAGCTTGGTTGAAAGCTCCTAGCTTATTCTTTCCAACGATGTAAAACTCAGGTTTAAAGAGGTTTAGGAAACGAACTTAAAATTGACTCATCTAGGAAATATGACACTGGGAATATTGTTGATGATTCTGTATTTTTCATATACAGTTGCATTTAACTTTCACATTTCTTTTGCTGCAAAAACTATTTATAGTGTGATTGAAAGCCCTTATTTTGTTCTTTCCAACGATGTATAACTGTGGTTGATAGAAGCTTAGGAAAGGAACTTAAAATTGACGGATCTCGGAATTATGTCACGAGGAATATTGTTGATGACTGTATTTTTCATATACAGTTGTATTTAACTCTCACAATTTTTCCGCTGCATATACCGTGTATAGCTTAGTTGAAATCCCTTATTTTGTTCTTTCCAACGAAGATAACCCTCGCTGATAGAGGCTTAGGAAAGAAACTTAAAATTGACTAATCTAGGAAATATGTCACTGGGAATATTGTTGATGATTTAGTATTTTTCATATACAGTTGCACCTAACTTTCACATTTCTATTGTTGCATAAACCATTTATAGCTTGATTGAAAGCTCTTAGACTCTTCTTTCGAACGATGTATAACTTTCGTTGATAGAGGCTTAGGGAAGGAAGTTATAATTGACTCACTTAGGAAATATGTCACTGGGAATATTGTTGATGATTTTGTATTCTTCATGTACAGTTGCATTTAACTTTCACATTTCTTTTGTTGCATAAATCATTTATAGCTTGGTTGAAAGCTCCTAGCTTGTTCTTTCCAACGATGTATAACCCTCCTTGATAGAGGCTTAGGGAAGGAACTTAAAATTGACTCACCTGGAAAATATGTCACTGGGAATATTGTTGATGAAAATGTATTTTTCATATACAGTTGCATTTAACTTTCACATTTCTTTTGCTGCATAAACGACTTACAGCTTGGTTGAAAGCTCTTAGCTTGTTCTTTCGTACGACGTATAACTCTCATTGCTAGAGGCTTAGGAAAGGAACTTAAAATTGACTCATCTAGGAAATATGTCACTGGCAATATTGTTGATGAATCTGTAATTTTCATATACAGTTGCATTTAACCTTCACATTTCTTTTGTTGCATAAATCATTTATAGCTTGGTTGAAAGCTCTTAGCTTGTTCTTTCCAACGATGTAAAACTCAGGTTTAAAGAGGTTTAGGAAACGAACTTAAAATTGACTCATCTAGGAAATATGACACTGGGAATATTGTTGATGATTCTGTATTTTTCATATACAGTTGCATTTAACTTTCACATTTCTTTTGCTGCAAAAACTATTTATAGTGTGATTGAAAGCCCTTATTTTGTTCTTTCTAACGATGTATAACTGTGGTTGATAGAAGCTTAGGAAAGGAACTTAAAATTGACAGATCTCGGAATTATGTCACGAGGAATATTGTTGATGACTGTATTTTTCATATACAGTTGTATTTAACTCTCACATTTTTTCCGCTGCATATACCGTGTATAGCTTAGTTGAAATCCCTTATTTTGTTCTTTCCAACGAAGATAACCCTCGCTGATAGAGGCTTAGGAAAGAAACTTAAAATTGACTAATCTAGGAAATATGTCATTGGGAATATTGTTGATGATTTAGTATTTTTCATATACAGTTGCACCTAACTTTCACATTTCTATTGTTGCATAAACCATTTATAGCTTGATTGAAAGCTCTTAGACTCTTCTTTCGAACGATGTATAACTTTCGTTGATAGAGGCTTAGGGAAGGAAGTTATAATTGACTCACTTAGGAAATATGTCACTGGGAATATTGTTGATGATTTTGTATTCTTCATGTACAGTTGCATTTAACTTTCACATTTCTTTTGTTGCATAAATCATTTATAGCTTGGTTGAAATCTCCTAGCTTGTTCTTTCCAACGACGTATAACCCTCCTTGATAGAGGCTTAGGGAAGGAACTTAAAATTGACTCACCTGGGAAATATGTCACTGGGAATATTGTTGATGAAAATGTATTTTTCATATACAGTTGCATTTAACTTTCACATTTCTTTTGCTGCATAAACGACTTACAGCTTGGTTGAAAGCTCTTAGCTTGTTCTTTCGTACGACGTATAACTCTCATTGCTAGAGGCTTAGGAAAGGAACTTAAAATTGACTCATTTAGGAAACATGTCACTGGCAATATTGTTGATGAATCTGTAATTTTCATATACAGTTGCATTTAACTTTCACATTTCTTTTGTTGCATAAATCATTTATAGCTTGATTGAAAGCTCTTAGCTTGTTCTTTCCAACGACGTATAACTCTCAGTGATAGAAGCTTAGGAAAGGAACTTAAAATTGACTCTTCCAGGAAATATGTCACTGGCAATATTGTTGATGATTTTTTATTTTTCATATACAGTTGCATTTAACTTTCACATTTCTTTTACTGCATAAATCAGTTATAGCTTGATTGAAAGCTCCTAGCTTTTTCTTTCCAACGGTGTATAACTCTCATTGATAGAGGCTTAGGAAAGGAACTTAAAATTGACTCATCTAGGAAATATGTTACTGGCAATATTGTTGATGATTTTGTATTTTTCATATACAGTTGCATTTAACTTTCACATTTCTTTTGTTGCATAAATCATTTATAGCTTGATTGAAAGCTCTTAGACTCTTCTTTCGAACGATGTATAACTTTCGTTGATAGAGGCTTAGGGAAGGAAGTTATAATTGACTCACTTAGGAAATATGTCACTGGGAATATTGTTGATGATTTTGTATTCTTCATGTACAGTTGCATTTAACTTTCACATTTCTTTTGCTGCATAAACGACTTACAGCTTGGTTGAAAGCTCTTAGCTTGTTCTTTCGTACGACGTATAACTCTCATTGCTAGAGGCTTAGGAAAGGAACTTAAAATTGACTCATTTAGGAAACATGTCACTGGCAATATTGTTGATGAATCTGTAATTTTCATATACAGTTGCATTTAACTTTCACATTTCTTTTGTTGCATAAATCATTTATAGCTTGATTGAAAGCTCTTAGCTTGTTCTTTCCAACGACGTATAACTCTCAGTGATAGAAGCTTAGGAAAGGAACTTAAAATTGACTCTTCCAGGAAATATGTCACTGGCAATATTGTTGATGATTTTTTATTTTTCATATACAGTTGCATTTAACTTTCACATTTCTTTTACTGCATAAATCAGTTATAGCTTGATTGAAAGCTCCTAGCTTTTTCTTTCCAACGGTGTATAACTCTCATTGATAGAGGCTTAGGAAAGGAACTTAAAATTGACTCATCTAGGAAATATGTTACTGGCAATATTGTTGATGATTTTGTATTTTTCATATACAGTTGCATTTAACTTTCACATTTCTTTTGTTGCATAAATCATTTATAGCTTGGTTGAAAGCTCCTAGCTTATTCTTTCCAACGATGTATAACTCTCCTTGATAGAGGCTTAGGGAAGGAACTTAAAATTGACTCACCTGGGAAATATGTCACTGGGAATATTGTTGATGAAAATGTATTTTTCATATACAGTTGCATTTAACTTTCACATTTCTTTTGCTGCATAAACGACTTACAGCTTGGTTGAAAGCTCCTAGCTTGTTCATTCCAACGACGTATAACTCTCATTGCTAGAGGCTTAGGAAAGGAACTTAAAATTGACTCATCTAGGAAATATGTCACTGGCAATATTGTTGATGAATCTGTAATTTTCATATACAGTTGCATTTAACTTTCACATTTCTTTTGTTGCATAAATCATTTATAGCTTGATTGAAAGCTCTTAGCTTGTTCTTTCCAACGATGTAAAACTCAGGTTTAAAGAGGTTTAGGAAACGAACTTAAAATTGACTCATCTAGGAAATATGACACTGGGAATATTGTTGATGATTTTGTATTTTTCATGTACAGTTGCATTTATCTTTCACATTTCTTTTGTTGCATAAAACGTTTATAGTTTGATTGAAAGCCCTTAGCTTGTTCTTTCCAACGATGTATAACCCTAGTTGAGAAAGGCTTAGGGAAGGAACTTATAATTGACTCACTTAGGAAATATGTCATTGGGAATATTGTTGATGATTTTGTATTTTTCATGTACAGTTGCATTTAACTTTCACATTTCTTTTGTTGTATAAATCATTTATAGCTTGGTTGAAAGCTCCTAGCTTGTTCTTTCCAACGATGTATAACTCTACTTGATAGAGGCTTAGGGAAGGAACTTAAAATTGACTCACCTGGGAAATATGTCACTGGGAATATTGTTGATGAAAATGTATTTTTCATATACAGTTGCATTTAACTTTCACATTTCTTTTGCTGCATAAACGACTTAGAGCTTGGTTGAAAGCTCTTAGCTTGTTCTTTCGTACGACGTATAACTCTCATTGCTAGAGGCTTAGGAAAGGAACTTAAAATTGACTCATCTAGGAAATATGTCACTGGCAATATTGTTGATGAATCTGTAATTTTCATATACAGTTGCATTTAACTTTCACATTTCTTTTGTTGCATAAATCACTTATAGCTTGATTGAAAGCTCCTAGCTTTTTCTTTCCAACGGTGTATAACTCTCATTGTTAGAGGCATAGGGAAGGAATTTATAATTGACAAACTTAGGAAATATGTCACTGGGAATATTGTTGATGATTCTGTATTTTTCATATACAGTTGCATTTAACTTTCACATTTCTTTTGCTGCAAAAACTATTTATAGTGTGATTGAAAGCCCTTATTTTGTTCTTTCCAACGATGTATAACTGTGGTTGATAGAAGTTTAGGAAAGGAACTTAAAATTGACGGATCTCGGAATTATGTCACGAGGAATATTGTTGATGACTGTATTTTTCATATACAGTTGTATTTAACTTTCACATTTCTTTTGTTGCATAAATCATTTATAGCTTGGTTGAAAGCTCTTAGCTTGTTCTTTCCAACGATGTAAAACTCTCCTTGATAGAGGCTTAAGGAAGGAACTTAAAATTGACTCACCTGGGAAATATGTCACTGGGAATATTGTTGATGAAAATGTATTTTTCATATACAGTTGCATTTAACTTTCACATTTCTTTTGCTGCATAAACGACTTACAGCTTGGTTGAAAGCTCTTAGCTTGTTCTTTCGTACGACGTATAACTCTCATTGCTAGAGGCTTAGGAAAGGAACTTAAAATTGACTCATCTAGGAAATATGTCACTGGCAATATTGTTGATGAATCTGTAATTTTCATATACAGTTGCATTTAACTTTCACATTTCTTTTGTTGCATAAATCATTTATAGCTTGATTGAAAGCTCTTAGCTTGTTCTTTCCAACGATGTAAAACTCTGGTTTAAAGAGGTTTAGGAAACGAACTTAAAATTGACTCATCTAGGAAATATGACACTGGGAATATTGTTGATGATTTTGTATTTTTCATGTACAGTTGCATTTATCTTTCACATTTCTTTTGTTGCATAAAACGTTTATAGTTTGATTGAAAGCCCTTAGCTTGTTCTTTCCAACGATGTATAACCCTAGTTGAGAAAGGCTTAGGGAAGGAACTTATAATTGACTCACTTAGGAAATATGTCATTGGAATATTGTTGATGATTTTGTATTTTTCATGTACAGTTGCATTTAACTTTCACATTTCTTTTGTTGTATAAATCATTTATAGCTTGATTGAAAGCTCCTAGCTTGTTCTTTCCAACGATGTATAACTCTCCTTGATAGAGGCTTAGGAAAGGAACTTAAAATTGACTCACCTGGGAAATATGTCACTGGGAATATTGTTGATGAAAATGTATTTTTCATATACAGTTGCATTTAACTTTCACATTTCTTTTGCTGCATAAACGACTTACAGCTTGGTTGAAAGCTCTTAGCTTGTTCTTTCGTACGACGTATAACTCTCATTGCTAGAGGCTTAGGAAAGGAACTTAAAATTGACTCATCTAGGAAATATGTCACTGGCAATATTGTTGATGAATCTGTAATTTTCATATACAGTTGCATTTAACTTTCACATTTCTTTTGTTGCATAAATCATTTATAGCTTGATTGAAAGCTCTTAGCTTGTTCTTTCCAACGACGTATAACTCTCAGTGATAGAAGCTTAGGAAAGGAACTTAAAATTGACTCTTCCAGGAAATATGTCACTGGCAATATTGTTGATGATTTTTATTTTTCATATACAGTTGCATTTAACTTTCACATTTCTTTTGCTGCATAAATCAGTTATAGATTGATTGAAAGCTCCTAGCTTTTTCTTTCCAACGGTGTATAACTCTCATTGATAGAGGCTTAGGAAAGGAACTTAAAATTGACTCATCTAGGAAATATGTTACTGGCAATATTGTTGATGATTTTGTATTTTTCATATACAGTTGCATTTAACTTTCACATTTCTTTGTTACATAAATCATTTATAGCTTGGTTGAAAGCTCCTAGCTTATTCTTTCTAACGATGTATAACTCTAATTGATAGAGGCTTAGGGAAGGTACTTATAATTGACAAACTTAGGAAATATGTCACTGGCAATATTGTTGATGATTTTGTGTTTTTCATATACAGTTGCATTTAACTTTCACATTTCTTTTGTTGCATAAATCATTTATAGCTTGATTGAAAGCTCCTAGCTTTTTCTTTCCAACGATGTATAACCCTCATTGTTAGAGGCTTAGGGAAGGAATTTATAATTGACAAACTTAGGAAATATGTCACTGGGAATATTGTTGATGATTCTGTATTTTTCATATACAGTTGCATTTAACTTTCACATTTCTTTTGCTGCAAAAACTATTTATAGTGTGATTGAAAGCCCTTATTTTGTTCTTTCCAACGATGTATAACTGTGGTTGATAGAAGCTTAGGAAAGGAGCTTAAAATTGACGGATCTCGGAATTATGTCACGAGGAGTATTGTTGATGACTGTATTTTTCATATACAGTTGTATGTAACTCTCACATTTTTTCCGCTGCATATACCGTGTATAGCTTAGTTGAAATCCCTTATTTTGTTCTTTCCAACGAAGATAACCCTCGCTGATAAAGGCTTAGGAAAGAAACTTAAAATTGACTAATCTAGGAAATATGTCACTGGGAATATTGTTGATGATTTAGTATTTTTCATATACAGTTGCACCTAACTTTCACATTTCTATTGTTGCATAAACCATTTATAGCTTGATTGAAAGCTCTTAGACTCTTCTTTCGAACGATGTATAACTTTCGTTGATAGAGGCTTAGGGAAGGAAGTTATAATTGACTCACTTAGGAAATATGTCACTGGGAATATTGTTGATGATTTTGTATTCTTCATGTACAGTTGCATTTAACTTTCACATTTCTTTTGTTGCATAAATCATTTATAGCTTGGTTGAAAGCTCCTAGCTTGTTCATTCCAACGATGTATAAGTCTCCTTGATAGAGGCTTAGGAAAGGAACTTAAAATTGACTCACCTGGGAAATATGTCACTGGGAATATTGTTGATGATTTTGTATTTTTCATATACAGTTGCATTTAACTTTCACATTTCTTTTGCCGCATAAACGACTTACAGCTTGGTTGAAAGCTCCTAGCTTATTCTTTCCAACGATGTATAACTCTCCTTGATAGAGGCTTAGGGAAGGAACTTAAAATTGACTCACCTGGGAAATATGTCACTGGGAATATTGTTGATGAAAATGTATTTTTCATATACAGTTGCATTTAACTTTCACATTTCTTTTGCTGCATAAACGACTTACAGCTTGGTTGAAAGCTCTTAGCTTGTTCTTGCGTACGACGTATAACTCTCATTGCTAGAGGCTTAGGAAAGGAACTTAAAATTGACTCATCTAGGAAATATGTCACTGGCAATATTGTTGATGAATCTGTAATTTTCATATACAGTTGCATTTAACTTTCACATTTCTTTTGTTGCATAAATCATTTATAGCTTGATTGAAAGCTCTTAGCTTGTTCTTTCCAACGATGTAAAACTCAGGTTTAAAGAGGTTTAGGAAACGAACTTAAAATTGACTCATCTAGGAAATATGACACTGGGAATATTGTTGATGATTTTGTATTTTTCATGTACAGTTGCATTTATCTTTCACATTTCTTTTGTTGCATAAAACGTTTATAGTTTGATTGAAAGCCCTTAGCTTGTTCTTTCCAACGATGTATAACCCTAGTTGAGAAAGGCTTAGGGAAGGAACTTATAATTGACTCACTTAGGAAATATGTCATTGGGAATATTGTTGATGATTTTGTATTTTTCATGTACAGTTGCATTTAACTTTCACATTTCTTTTGTTGTATAAATCATTTATAGCTTGGTTGAAAGCTCCTAGCTTGTTCTTTCCAACGATGTATAACTCTACTTGATAGAGGCTTAGGGAAGGAACTTAAAATTGACTCACCTGGGAAATATGTCACTGGGAATATTGTTGATGAAAATGTATTTTTCATATACAGTTGCATTTAACTTTCACATTTCTTTTGCTGCATAAACGACTTAGAGCTTGGTTGAAAGCTCTTAGCTTGTTCTTTCGTACGACGTATAACTCTCATTGCTAGAGGCTTAGGAAAGGAACTTAAAATTGACTCATCTAGGAAATATGTCACTGGCAATATTGTTGATGAATCTGTAATTTTCATATACAGTTGCATTTAACTTTCACATTTCTTTTGTTGCATAAATCACTTATAGCTTGATTGAAAGCTCCTAGCTTTTTCTTTCCAACGGTGTATAACTCTCATTGTTAGAGGCATAGGGAAGGAATTTATAATTGACAAACTTAGGAAATATGTCACTGGGAATATTGTTGATGATTCTGTATTTTTCATATACAGTTGCATTTAACTTTCACATTTCTTTTGCTGCAAAAACTATTTATAGTGTGATTGAAAGCCCTTATTTTGTTCTTTCCAACGATGTATAACTGTGGTTGATAGAAGTTTAGGAAAGGAACTTAAAATTGACGGATCTCGGAATTATGTCACGAGGAATATTGTTGATGACTGTATTTTTCATATACAGTTGCATTTAACTTTCACATTTCTTTTGTTGCATAAATCATTTATAGCTTGGTTGAAAGCTCTTAGCTTGTTCTTTCCAACGATGTAAAACTCTCCTTGATAGAGGCTTAAGGAAGGAACTTAAAATTGACTCACCTGGGAAATATGTCACTGGGAATATTGTTGATGAAAATGTATTTTTCATATACAGTTGCATTTAACTTTCACATTTCTTTTGCTGCATAAACGACTTACAGCTTGGTTGAAAGCTCTTAGCTTGTTCTTTCGTACGACGTATAACTCTCATTGCTAGAGGCTTAGGAAAGGAACTTAAAATTGACTCATCTAGGAAATATTTCACTGGCAATATTGTTGATGAATCTGTAATTTTCATATACAGTTGCATTTAACTTTCACATTTCTTTTGTTGCATAAATCATTTATAGCTTGATTGAAAGCTCTTAGCTTGTTCTTTCCAACGATGTAAAACTCTCGTTGAAAGAGGTTTAGGAAAGGAACTTAAAATTGACTCATCTAGGAAATATGACACTGGGAATATTGTTGATGATTTTGTATTTTTCATGTACAGTTGCATTTATCTTTCACATTTCTTTTGTTGCATAAAACGTTTATAGTTTGATTGAAAGCCCTTAGCTTGTTCTTTCCAACGATGTATAACCCTAGTTGAGAAAGGCTTAGGGAAGGAACTTATAATTGACTCACTTAGGAAATATGTCATTGGAATATTGTTGATGATTTTGTATTTTTCATGTACAGTTGCATTTAACTTTCACATTTCTTTTGTTGTATAAATCATTTATAGCTTGATTGAAAGCTCCTAGCTTGTTCTTTCCAACGATGTATAACTCTCCTTGATAGAGGCTTAGGAAAGGAACTTAAAATTGACTCACCTGGGAAATATGTCACTGGGAATATTGTTGATGAAAATGTATTTTTCATATACAGTTGCATTTAACTTTCACATTTCTTTTGCTGCATAAACGACTTACAGCTTGGTTGAAAGCTCTTAGCTTGTTCTTTCGTACGACGTATAACTCTCATTGCTAGAGGCTTAGGAAAGGAACTTAAAATTGACTCATCTAGGAAATATGTCACTGGCAATATTGTTGATGAATCTGTAATTTTCATATACAGTTGCATTTAACTTTCACATTTCTTTTGTTGCATAAATCATTTATAGCTTGATTGAAAGCTCTTAGCTTGTTCTTTCCAACGACGTATAACTCTCAGTGATAGAAGCTTAGGAAAGGAACTTAAAATTGACTCTTCCAGGAAATATGTCACTGGCAATATTGTTGATGATTTTTATTTTTCATATACAGTTGCATTTAACTTTCACATTTCTTTTGCTGCATAAATCAGTTATAGATTGATTGAAAGCTCCTAGCTTTTTCTTTCCAACGGTGTATAACTCTCATTGATAGAGGCTTAGGAAAGGAACTTAAAATTGACTCATCTAGGAAATATGTTACTGGCAATATTGTTGATGATTTTGTATTTTTCATATACAGTTGCATTTAACTTTCACATTTCTTTGTTACATAAATCATTTATAGCTTGGTTGAAAGCTCCTAGCTTATTCTTTCTAACGATGTATAACTCTAATTGATAGAGGCTTAGGGAAGGTACTTATAATTGACAAACTTAGGAAATATGTCACTGGCAATATTGTTGATGATTTTGTGTTTTTCATATACAGTTGCATTTAACTTTCACATTTCTTTTGTTGCATAAATCATTTATAGCTTGATTGAAAGCTCCTAGCTTTTTCTTTCCAACGATGTATAACCCTCATTGTTAGAGGCTTAGGGAAGGAATTTATAATTGACAAACTTAGGAAATATGTCACTGGGAATATTGTTGATGATTCTGTATTTTTCATATACAGTTGCATTTAACTTTCACATTTCTTTTGCTGCAAAAACTATTTATAGTGTGATTGAAAGCCCTTATTTTGTTCTTTCCAACGATGTATAACTGTGGTTGATAGAAGCTTAGGAAAGGAGCTTAAAATTGACGGATCTCGGAATTATGTCACGAGGAGTATTGTTGATGACTGTATTTTTCATATACAGTTGTATGTAACTCTCACATTTTTTCCGCTGCATATACCGTGTATAGCTTAGTTGAAATCCCTTATTTTGTTCTTTCCAACGAAGATAACCCTCGCTGATAAAGGCTTAGGAAAGAAACTTAAAATTGACTAATCTAGGAAATATGTCACTGGGAATATTGTTGATGATTTAGTATTTTTCATATACAGTTGCACCTAACTTTCACATTTCTATTGTTGCATAAACCATTTATAGCTTGATTGAAAGCTCTTAGACTCTTCTTTCGAACGATGTATAACTTTCGTTGATAGAGGCTTAGGGAAGGAAGTTATAATTGACTCACTTAGGAAATATGTCACTGGGAATATTGTTGATGATTTTGTATTCTTCATGTACAGTTGCATTTATCTTTCACATTTCTTTTGTTGCATAAAACGTTTATAGCTTGATTGAAAGCCCTTAGCTTGTTCTTTCCAAAGATGTATAACCCTCGTTGATAAAGGCTTAGGGAAGGAACTTATAATTGACTCACTTAGGAAATATGTCATTGGGAATATTGTTGATGATTTTGTATTTTTCATGTACAGTTGCATTTAACTTTCACATTTCTTTTGTTGCATAAATCATTTATAGCTTGGTTGAAAGCTCCTAGCTTGTTCATTCCAACGATGTATAAGTCTCCTTGATAGAGGCTTAGGAAAGGAACTTAAAATTGACTCACCTGGGAAATATGTCACTGGGAATATTGTTGATGATTTTGTATTTTTCATATACAGTTGCATTTAACTTTCACATTTCTTTTGCCGCATAAACGACTTACAGCTTGGTTGAAAGCTCTTAGCTTGTTCATTCCAACGATGTATAAGTCTCCTTGATAGAGGCTTAGGAAAGGAACTTAAAATTAACTCACCTGGGAAATATGTCACTGGGAATATTGTTGATGAAAATGTATTTTTCATATACAGTTGCATTTAACTTTCACATTTCTTTTGCTGCATAAACGAGTTACAGCTTGGTTGAAAGCTCATAGCTTGTTCTTTCCAACGATGTATAAGTCTCCTTGATAGAGGCTTAGGAAAGGAACTTAAAATTGACTCACCTGGGAAATATGTCACTGGGAATATTGTTGATGATTTTGTATTTTTCATATACAGTTGCATTTAACTTTCACATTTCTTTTGCCGCATAAACGACTTACAGCTTGGTTGAAAGCTCTTAGCCTGTTCTTTCGTACGACGTATAACTCTCGTTGCTAGAGGCTTAGGAAAGGAACTTAAAATTGACTCATTTAGGAAATATGTCACTGGCAATATTGTTGATGATTTTGTATTTTTCATATACAGTTGCATTTAACCTTCACATTTCTTTTGTTGCATAAATCATTTATAGCTTGGTCGAAAGCTCCTAGCTTGTTCTTTCTAACGGTGTATAACTCTCATTGATAGAGGCTTAGGGAAGGAACTTAAAATTGACTCACCTGGGAAATATGTCACTGGCAATATTGTTGATGAATCTGTAATTTTCATATACAGTTGCATTTAACTTTCACATTTCTTTTGTTGCATAAATCTTTTATAGCTTGATTGAAAGCTCTTAGCTAGTTCCTTCCAGCGATGTATAACTCTCATTGATAGACGCTTAGGAAATGAACTTAAAATTGACTCATCTAGGAAATATGTTACTGGCAATATTGTTGATGATTTTGTATTTTTCATATACAGTTGCATTTAACCTTCACATTTCTTTTGTTGCATAAATCATTTATAGCTTGGTCGAAAGCTCCTAGCTTGTTCTTTCCAACGATGTATAACTGTGGTTGATAGAAGCTTAGGAAAGGAACTTAAAATTGACGGATCTCGGAATTATGTCACGAGGAATATTGTTGATGACTCTGTATTTTTCATATACAGTTGTATTTAACTCTCACATTTTTTCCGCTGCATATACCGTGTATAGCTTAGTTGAAATCCCTTATTTTGTTCTTTCCAACGAAGATAACACTCGCTGATAGAGGCTTAGGAAAGGAACTTAAAATTGACTAATCTAGGAAATATGTCACTGGGAATATTGTTGATGATACTGTATTTTTCATATACAATTACATTTAACTTTCATATTTGTTTTGCTGCATAAACCGTTTATAGCTTAATTGAAAGCTCTTAGCTTGCTCTCTCCAACGATGTAAAACACAGGTTTAAAGAGGTTTAGGAAACGAACTTAAAATTGACTCATCTAGGAAATATGACACTGGGAATATTGTTGATGATTTTGTATTTTTCATGTACAGTTGCATTTATCTTTCACATTTATTTTGTTGCATAAAACGTTTACAGCTTGGTTGAAAGCTCTTAGCTTGTTCTTTCGTACGACGTATAACTCTCATTGCTAGAGGCTTAGGGAAGGAACTTATAATTGACAAACTTAGGAAATATGTCACTGGCAATATTGTTGATGATTTTGTGTTTTTCATATACAGTTGCATTTAACTTTCACATTTCTTTTGTTGCATAAATCATTTATAGCTTGATTGAAAGCTCCTAGCTTTTTCTTTCCAACGATGTATAACCCTCATTGTTAGAGGCTTAGGGAAGGAATTTATAATTGACAAACTTAGGAAATATGTCACTGGGAATATTGTTGATGATTCTGTATTTTTCATATACAGTTGTATTTAACTCTCACATTTTTTCCGCTGCATATACCGTGTATAGCTTAGTTGAAATCCCTTATTTTGTTCTTTCCAACGAAGATAACCCTCGCTGATAGAGGCTTAGGAAAGAAACTTAAAATTGACTAATCTAGGAAATATGTCACTGGGAATATTGTTGATGATTTTGTATTCTTCATGTACAGTTGCATTTAACTTTCACATTTCTTTTGTTGCATAAATCATTTATAGCTTGGTTGAAAGCTCCTAGCTTGTTCATTCCAACGATGTATAAGTCTCCTTGATAGAGGCTTAGGAAAGGAACTTAAAATTGACTCACCTGGGAAATATGTCACTGGGAATATTGTTGATGATTTTGTATTTTTCATATACAGTTGCATTTAACTTTCACATTTCTTTTGCCGCATAAACGACTTACAGCTTGGTTGAAAGCTCCTAGCTTATTCTTTCCAACGATGTATAACTCTCCTTGATAGAGGCTTAGGGAAGGAACTTAAAATTGACTCACCTGGGAAATATGTCACTGGGAATATTGTTGATGAAAATGTATTTTTCATATACAGTTGCATTTAGCTTTCACATTTCTTTTGCTGCATAAACGACTTACAGCTTGGTTGAAAGCTCTTAGCTTGTTCTTGCGTACGACGTATAACTCTCATTGCTAGAGGCTTAGGAAAGGAACTTAAAATTGACTCATCTAGGAAATATGTCACTGGCAATATTGTTGATGAATCTGTAATTTTCATATACAGTTGCATTTAACTTTCACATTTCTTTTGTTGCATAAATCATTTATAGCTTGATTGAAAGCTCTTAGCTTGTTCTTTCCAACGATGTAAAACTCAGGTTTAAAGAGGTTTAGGAAACGAACTTAAAATTGACTCATCTAGGAAATATGACACTGGGAATATTGTTGATGATTTTGTATTTTTCATGTACAGTTGCATTTATCTTTCACATTTCTTTTGCTGCATAAAACGTTTATAGTTTGATTGAAAGCCCTTAGCTTGTTCTTTCCAACGATGTATAACCCTAGTTGAGAAAGGCTTAGGGAAGGAACTTATAATTGACTCACTTAGGAAATATGTCATTGGGAATATTGTTGATGATTTTGTATTTTTCATGTACAGTTGCATTTAACTTTCACATTTCTTTTGTTGTATAAATCATTTATAGCTTGGTTGAAAGCTCCTAGCTTGTTCTTTCCAACGATGTATAACTCTACTTGATAGAGGCTTAGGGAAGGAACTTAAAATTGACTCACCTGGGAAATATGTCACTGGGAATATTGTTGATGAAAATGTATTTTTCATATACAGTTGCATTTAACTTTCACATTTCTTTTGCTGCATAAACGACTTAGAGCTTGGTTGAAAGCTCTTAGCTTGTTCTTTCGTACGACGTATAACTCTCATTGCTAGAGGCTTAGGAAAGGAACTTAAAATTGACTCATCTAGGAAATATGTCACTGGCAATATTGTTGATGAATCTGTAATTTTCATATACAGTTGCATTTAACTTTCACATTTCTTTTGTTGCATAAATCACTTATAGCTTGATTGAAAGCTCCTAGCTTTTTCTTTCCAACGGTGTATAACTCTCATTGTTAGAGGCATAGGGAAGGAATTTATAATTGACAAACTTAGGAAATATGTCACTGGGAATATTGTTGATGATTCTGTATTTTTCATATACAGTTGCATTTAACTTTCACATTTCTTTTGCTGCAAAAACTATTTATAGTGTGATTGAAAGCCCTTATTTTGTTCTTTCCAACGATGTATAACTGTGGTTGATAGAAGTTTAGGAAAGGAACTTAAAATTGACGGATCTCGGAATTATGTCACGAGGAATATTGTTGATGACTGTATTTTTCATATACAGTTGTATTTAACTTTCACATTTCTTTTGTTGCATAAATCATTTATAGCTTGGTTGAAAGCTCTTAGCTTGTTCTTTCCAACGATGTAAAACTCTCCTTGATAGAGGCTTAAGGAAGGAACTTAAAATTGACTCACCTGGGAAATATGTCACTGGGAATATTGTTGATGAAAATGTATTTTTCATATACAGTTGCATTTAACTTTCACATTTCTTTTGCTGCATAAACGACTTACAGCTTGGTTGAAAGCTCTTAGCTTGTTCTTTCGTACGACGTATAACTCTCATTGCTAGAGGCTTAGGAAAGGAACTTAAAATTGACTCATCTAGGAAATATGTCACTGGCAATATTGTTGATGAATCTGTAATTTTCATATACAGTTGCATTTAACTTTCACATTTCTTTTGTTGCATAAATCATTTATAGCTTGATTGAAAGCTCTTAGCTTGTTCTTTCCAACGATGTAAAATTCTGGTTTAAAGAGGTTTAGGAAACGAACTTAAAATTGACTCATCTAGGAAATATGACACTGGGAATATTGTTGATGATTTTGTATTTTTCATGTACAGTTGCATTTATCTTTCACATTTCTTTTGTTGCATAAAACGTTTATAGTTTGATTGAAAGCCCTTAGCTTGTTCTTTCCAACGATGTATAACCCTAGTTGAGAAAGGCTTAGGGAAGGAACTTATAATTGACTCACTTAGGAAATATGTCATTGGAATATTGTTGATGATTTTGTATTTTTCATGTACAGTTGCATTTAACTTTCACATTTCTTTTGTTGTATAAATCATTTATAGCTTGATTGAAAGCTCCTAGCTTGTTCTTTCCAACGATGTATAACTCTCCTTGATAGAGGCTTAGGAAAGGAACTTAAAATTGACTCACCTGGGAAATATGTCACTGGGAATATTGTTGATGAAAATGTATTTTTCATATACAGTTGCATTTAACTTTCACATTTCTTTTGCTGCATAAACGACTTACAGCTTGGTTGAAAGCTCTTAGCTTGTTCTTTCGTACGACGTATAACTCTCATTGCTAGAGGCTTAGGAAAGGAACTTAAAATTGACTCATCTAGGAAATATGTCACTGGCAATATTGTTGATGAATCTGTAATTTTCATATACAGTTGCATTTAACTTTCACATTTCTTTTGTTGCATAAATCATTTATAGCTTGATTGAAAGCTCTTAGCTTGTTCTTTCCAACGACGTATAACTCTCAGTGATAGAAGCTTAGGAAAGGAACTTAAAATTGACTCTTCCAGGAAATATGTCACTGGCAATATTGTTGATGATTTTTATTTTTCATATACAGTTGCATTTAACTTTCACATTTCTTTTGCTGCATAAATCAGTTATAGATTGATTGAAAGCTCCTAGCTTTTTCTTTCCAACGGTGTATAACTCTCATTGATAGAGGCTTAGGAAAGGAACTTAAAATTGACTCATCTAGGAAATATGTTACTGGCAATATTGTTGATGATTTTGTATTTTTCATATACAGTTGCATTTAACTTTCACATTTCTTTGTTACATAAATCATTTATAGCTTGGTTGAAAGCTCCTAGCTTATTCTTTCTAACGATGTATAACTCTAATTGATAGAGGCTTAGGGAAGGTACTTATAATTGACAAACTTAGGAAATATGTCACTGGCAATATTGTTGATGATTTTGTGTTTTTCATATACAGTTGCATTTAACTTTCACATTTCTTTTGTTGCATAAATCATTTATAGCTTGATTGAAAGCTCCTAGCTTTTTCTTTCCAACGATGTATAACCCTCATTGTTAGAGGCTTAGGGAAGGAATTTATAATTGACAAACTTAGGAAATATGTCACTGGGAATATTGTTGATGATTTTGTATTTTTCATATACAGTTGCATTTAACTTTCACATTTCTTTTGCTGCAAAAACTATTTATAGTGTGATTGAAAGCCCTTATTTTGTTCTTTCCAACGATGTATAACTGTGGTTGATAGAAGCTTAGGAAAGGAGCTTAAAATTGACGGATCTCGGAATTATGTCACGAGGAGTATTGTTGATGACTGTATTTTTCATATACAGTTGTATGTAACTCTCACATTTTTTCCGCTGCATATACCGTGTATAGCTTAGTTGAAATCCCTTATTTTGTTCTTTCCAACGAAGATAACCCTCGCTGATAAAGGCTTAGGAAAGAAACTTAAAATTGACTAATCTAGGAAATATGTCACTGGGAATATTGTTGATGATTTAGTATTTTTCATATACAGTTGCACCTAACTTTCACATTTCTATTGTTGCATAAACCATTTATAGCTTGATTGAAAGCTCTTAGACTCTTCTTTCGAACGATGTATAACTTTCGTTGATAGAGGCTTAGGGAAGGAAGTTATAATTGACTCACTTAGGAAATATGTCACTGGGAATATTGTTGATGATTTTGTATTCTTCATGTACAGTTGCATTTATCTTTCACATTTCTTTTGTTGCATAAAACGTTTATAGCTTGATTGAAAGCCCTTAGCTTGTTCTTTCCAAAGATGTATAACCCTCGTTGATAAAGGCTTAGGGAAGGAACTTATAATTGACTCACTTAGGAAATATGTCATTGGGAATATTGTTGATGATTTTGTATTTTTCATGTACAGTTGCATTTAACTTTCACATTTCTTTTGTTGCATAAATCATTTATAGCTTGGTTGAAAGCTCCTAGCTTGTTCATTCCAACGATGTATAAGTCTCCTTGATAGAGGCTTAGGAAAGGAACTTAAAATTGACTCACCTGGGAAATATGTCACTGGGAATATTGTTGATGATTTTGTATTTTTCATATACAGTTGCATTTAACTTTCACATTTCTTTTGCCGCATAAACGACTTACAGCTTGGTTGAAAGCTCTTAGCTTGTTCATTCCAACGATGTATAAGTCTCCTTGATAGAGGCTTAGGAAAGGAACTTAAAATTAACTCACCTGGGAAATATGTCACTGGGAATATTGTTGATGAAAATGTATTTTTCATATACAGTTGCATTTAACTTTCACATTTCTTTTGCTGCATAAACGAGTTACAGCTTGGTTGAAAGCTCATAGCTTGTTCTTTCCAACGATGTATAAGTCTCCTTGATAGAGGCTTAGGAAAGGAACTTAAAATTGACTCACCTGGGAAATATGTCACTGGGAATATTGTTGATGATTTTGTATTTTTCATATACAGTTGCATTTAACTTTCACATTTCTTTTGCCGCATAAACGACTTACAGCTTGGTTGAAAGCTCTTAGCCTGTTCTTTCGTACGACGTATAACTCTCGTTGCTAGAGGCTTAGGAAAGGAACTTAAAATTGACTCATTTAGGAAATATGTCACTGGCAATATTGTTGATGATTTTGTATTTTTCATATACAGTTGCATTTAACCTTCACATTTCTTTTGTTGCATAAATCATTTATAGCTTGGTCGAAAGCTCCTAGCTTGTTCTTTCTAACGATGTATAACTCTCATTGATAGAGGCTTAGGGAAGGAACTTAAAATTGACTCACCTGGGAAATATGTCACTGGCAATATTGTTGATGAATCTGTAATTTTCATATACAGTTGCATTTAACTTTCACATTTCTTTTGTTGCATAAATCTTTTATAGCTTGATTGAAAGCTCTTAGCTATTTCCTTCCAGCGATGTATAACTCTCATTGATAGACGCTTAGGAAATGAACTTAAAATTGACTCATCTAGGAAATATGTTACTGGCAATATTGTTGATGATTTTGTATTTTTCATATACAGTTGCATTTAACCTTCACATTTCTTTTGTTGCATAAATCATTTATAGCTTGGTCGAAAGCTCCTAGCTTGTTCTTTCTAACGATGTATAACTCTCATTGATAGAGGCTTAGGGAAGGAACTTATAATAGACACACTTAGGAAATATGTCACTGGCAATATTGTTGATGATTTTGTGTTTTTCATATACAGTTGCGTTTAACTTTCACATTTCTTTTGCTGGAAAACCTATTTATATTGTGATTGAAAGCCCTTACTTTGTTCTTTCCAACGATGTATAACTGTGGTTGATAGAAGCTTAGGAAAGGAACTTAAAATTGACGGATCTCGGAATTATGTCACGAGGAATATTGTTGATGACTCTGTATTTTTCATATACAGTTGTATTTAACTCTCACATTTTTTCCGCTGCATATACCGTGTATAGCTTAGTTGAAATCCCTTATTTTGTTCTTTCCAACGAAGATAACCCTCGCTGATAGAGGCTTAGGAAAGGAACTTAAAATTGACTAATCTAGGAAATATGTCACTGGGAATATTGTTGATGATACTGTATTTTTCATATACAATTACATTTAACTTTCATATTTGTTTTGCTGCATAAACCGTTTATAGCTTAATTGAAAGCTCTTAGCTTGCTCTCTCCAACGATGTAAAACACAGGTTTAAAGAGGTTTAGGAAACGAACTTAAAATTGACTCATCTAGGAAATATGACACTGGGAATATTGTTGATGATTTTGTATTTTTCATGTACAGTTGCATTTATCTTTCACATTTATTTTGTTGCATAAAACGTTTACAGCTTGGTTGAAAGCTCTTAGCTTGTTCTTTCGTACGACGTATAACTCTCATTGCTAGAGGCTTAGGGAAGGAACTTATAATTGACAAACTTAGGAAATATGTCACTGGCAATATTGTTGATGATTTTGTGTTTTTCATATACAGTTGCATTTAACTTTCACATTTCTTTTGTTGCATAAATCATTTATAGCTTGATTGAAAGCTCCTAGCTTTTTCTTTCCAACGATGTATAACCCTCATTGTTAGAGGCTTAGGGAAGGAATTTATAATTGACAAACTTAGGAAATATGTCACTGGGAATATTGTTGATGATTCTGTGTTTTTCATATACAGTTGTATTTAACTCTCACATTTTTTCCGCTGCATATACCGTGTATAGCTTAGTTGAAATCCCTTATTTTGTTCTTTCCAACGAAGATAACCCTCGCTGATAGAGGCTTAGGAAAGAAACTTAAAATTGACTAATCTAGGAAATATGTCACTGGGAATATTGTTGATGATTTAGTATTTTTCATATACAGTTGCACCTAACTTTCACATTTCTATTGGTGCATAAAGCATTTATAGCTTGATTGAAAGCTCTTAGACTCTTCTTTCGAACGATGTATAACTTTCGTTGATAGAGGCTTAGGGAAGGAAGTTATAATTGACTCACTTAGGAAATATGTCACTGGGAATATTGTTGATGATTTTGTATTCTTCATGTACAGTTGCATTTAACTTTCACATTTCTTTTGCCGCATAAACGACTTACAGCTTGGTTGAAAGCTCTTAGCTTGTTCTTTCGTACGACGTATAACTCTCGTTGCTAGAGGCTTAGGAAAGGAACTTAAAATTGACTCATTTAGGAAATATGTCACTGGCAATATTGTTGATGAATCTGTAATTTTCATATACAGTTGCATTTAACTTTCACATTTCTTTTGTTGCATAAATCTTTTATAGCTTGATTGAAAGCTCTTAGCTAGTTCCTTCCAGCGATGTATAACTCTCATTGATAGACGCTTAGGAAATGAACTTAAAATTGACTCATCTAGGAAATATGTTACTGGCAATATTGTTGATGATTTTGTATTTTTCATATACAGTTGCATTTAACCTTCACATTTCTTTTGTTGCATAAATCATTTATAGCTTGGTCGAAAGCTCCTAGCTTGTTCTTTCTAACGATGTATAACTCTCATTGATAGAGGCTTAGGGAAGGAACTTAAAATTGACGGATCTCGGAATTATGTCACGAGGAATATTGTTGATGACTCTGTATTTTTCATATACAGTTGTATTTAACACTCACATTCTTTCTGCTGCATATACCGTGTATAGTTTAGTTGAAATCCCTTATTTTGTTCTTTCCAACGAAGATAACCTCGCTGATAGAGGCTTAGGAAAGGAACTTAAAATTGACTAATCTAGGAAATATGTCACTGGGAATATTGTTGATGATACTGTATTTTTTATATACAATTACATTTAACTTTCACATTTGTTTTGCTGCATAAACCGTTTATAGCTTAATTGAAAGCTCTTAGCTTGCTCTCTCCAACGATGTAAAACTCAGGTTTAAAGAGGTTTGGGAAACGAACTTAAAATTGACTCATCTAGGAAATATGACACTGGGAATATTGTTGATGATTTTGTATTTTTCATGTACAGTTGCATTTATCTTTCACATTTCTTTTGTTGCATAAAACGTTTATAGCTTGATTGAAAGCTCTTAGCTTGTTCTCTCGTACGACGTATAACTCTCATTGCTAGAGGCTTAGGAAAGGAACTTAAAATTGACTCATCTAGGAAATATGTCACTGGCAATATTGTTGATGAATCTGTAATTTTCATATACAGTTGCATTTAACTTTCACATTTCTTTTGTTGCATAAATCATTTATAGCTTGATTGAAAGCTCTTAGCTTGTTCTTTCCAACGACGTATAACTCTCAGTGATAGAAGCTTAGGAAAGGAACTTAAAATTGACTAATCTAGGAAATATGTCACTGGGAATATTGTTGATGATTTTGTATTTTTCATGTACAGTTGAATTTAACTTTCACATTTCTTTTGTTGCATAAATCATTTATAGCTTGGTTGAAAGCTCCTAGCTTGTTCTTTCCAACGACGTATAGCTCTCAGTGATAGAAGCTTAGGAAAGGAACTTAAAATTGACTCTTCCAGGAAATATGTCACTGGCAATATTGTTGATGATTTTTTATTTTTCATATACAGTTGCATTTAACTTTCACATTTCTTTCACTGCATAAATCAGTTATAGCTTGATTGAAAGCTCCTAGCTTTTTCTTTCCAACGGTGTATAACTCTCATTGATAGAGGCTTAGGAAAGGATCTTAAAATTGACTCATCTAGGAAATATGTTACTGGCAATATTGTTGATGATTTTGTATTTTTCATATACAGTTGCATTTAACTTTCACATTTCTTTTGTTGCATAAATCATTTATAGCTCGGTTGAAAGCTCCTAGCTTATTCTTTCTAACGATGTATAGCTATAATTGATAGAGGCTTAGGGAAGGAACTTATAATTGACAAACTTAGGAAATATGTCACTGGCAATATTGTTGATGATTTTGTGTTTTTCATATACAGTTGCATTTAACTTTCACATTTCTTTTGTTGCATAAATCATTTATGGCTTGATTGAAAGCTCCTAGCTTTTTCTTTCCAACGATGTATAACCCTCATTGTTAGAGGCTTAGGGAAGGAACTTATAATTGACAAACTTAGGAAATATATCACTGGGAATATTGTTGATGATTCTGTATTTTTCATATACAGTTGCATTTAACTTTCACATTTCTTTTGCTGCAAAAACTATTTATAGTGTGATTGAAAGCCCTTATTTTGTTCTTTCCAACGATGTATAACTGTGGTTGATAGAAGCTTAGGAAAGGAACTTAAAATTGACGGATCTCGGAATTATGTCACGAGGAATATTGTTGATGACTCTGTATTTTTCATATACAGTTGCATTTAACTCTCACATTTTTTCCGCTGCATATACCGTGTATAGCTTATTTGAAATCCCTTATTTTGTTCTTTCCAACGAAGATAACCCAAGCTGATAGAGGCTTAGGAAAGAAACTTAAAATTGACTAATCTAGGAAATATGTCACTGGGAATATTGTTGATGATTTAGTATTTTTCATATACAGTTGCACCTAACTTTCACATTTCTATTGTTGCATAAACCATTTATAGCCTGATTGAAAGCTGTTAGACTCTTCTTTCGAACGATGTATAACTTTCGTTGATAGATGCTTAGGGAAGGATGTTATAATTGACTGACTTAGGAAATATGTCACTGGGAATATTGTTGATAATTTTGTATTCTTCATGTACAGTTGCATTTATCTTTCACATTTCTTTTGTTGCAAAAAACGTTTATCGCTTGATTGAAAGCCCTTAGCTTATTCTTTCCAACGATGTATAACCCTCCTTGATAGAGACTTAGGAACGGAACTTAAAATTGACTCACCTGGGAAATATGTCACTGGAAATATTGTTGATGATTTTGTATTTTTCATATACAGTTGCATTTAACTTTCACATTTCTTTTGTTGCATAAATTATTTATTGCTTGGTTGAAAGCTCCTAGCTTGTTCTTTCCAGCTATGTAAAGCTCTCGTTGAAAGTGGTTTAGGAAAGGAACTTAAAATTGACTCATCTAGGAAATATGACACTGGGAATATTGTTGATGATTTTGTATTTTTCATGTACAGTTGCATTTATCTTTCACATTTCTTTTGTTGCATAAAACGTTTAGAGCTTGATTGAAAGCCCTTAGCTTGTTCTTTCCAACGATGTATAACCCTCGTTGATAAAGGCTTAGGGAAGGAACTTATAATTGACTCACTTAGGAAATATGTCATTGGGAATATTGTTGATGATTTTGTATTTTTCATGTACAGTTGCATTTAACTTTCACATTTCTTTTGCTGCATAAAGCGTTTATAGCTTGGTTGAAAGCCCTTAGCTTGTTCTTTCCAACGATGTATAACTCTCCTTGATAGAGGCTTAGGAAAGGAACTTAAAATTGACTCACCAGGGAAATATGTCACTGGGAATATTGTTGATGATTTTGTATTTTTCATATACAGTTGCATTTAACTTTCACATTTCTTTTGCCGCGTAAACGACTTACAGCTTGGTTGAAAGCTCTTAGCTTGTTCTTTCGTACGACGTATAACTCTCATTGCTAGAGGCTTAGGAAAGGAACTTAAAATTGACTCATCTAGGAAATATGTTACTGGCAATATTGTTGATGATTTTGTATTTTTCATATACAGTTGCATTTAACTTTCACATTTCTTTTGTTGCATAAATCATTTATAGCTTGGTTGAAAGCTCCTAGCTTATTCTTTCTAACGATGTATAACTCTAATTGATAGAGGCTTAGGGAAGGAACTTATAATTGACACACTTAGGAAATATGTCACGGGGAATATTGTTGATGATTTTGTATTTTTCATGTACAGTTGCATTTATCTTTCACATTTCTTTTGTTGCATAAAACGTTTATAGCTTGATTGAAAGCCCTTAGCTTGTTCTTTCCAACGATGTATAACCCTCGTTGATAAAGGCTTAGGGAAGGAACTTATAATTGACTCACTTAGGAAATATGTCATTGGGAATATTGTTGATGATTTTGTATTTTTCATGTACAGTTGCATTTAACTTTCACATTTCTTTTGCTGCATAAACCGTTTATAGCTTGGTTGAAAGCCCTTAGCTTGTTCTTTCCAACGATGTATAACTCTCCTTGATAGGGGCTTAGGAAAGGAACTTAAAATTGACGGATCTTGGAATTATGTCACGAGTAATATTGTTGATGACTCTGTATTTTTCATATACAGTTGCATTTAACTCTCACATTTTTTCCGCTGCATATACCGTGTATAGCTTAGTTGAAATCCCTTATTTTGTTCTTTCCAACGAAGATAACCCAAGCTGATAGAGGCTTAGGAAAGAAACTTAAAATTGACTAATCTAGGAAATATGTCACTGGGAATATTGTTGATGATTTAGCATTTTTCATATACAGTTGCACCTAACTTTCACATTTATATTGTTGCATAAACCATTTATAGCCTGATTGAAAGCTCTTAGACTCTTCTATCGAACGATGTATAACTTTCGTTGATAGATGCTTAGGGAAGGATGTTATAATTGACTGACTTAGGAAATATGTCACTGGGAATATTGTTGATAATTTTGTATTCTTCATGTACAGTTGCATTTATCTTTCACATTTCTTTTGTTGCATAAAACGTTTATCGCTTGATTGAAAGCCCTTAGCTTATTCTTTCCAGCTATGTAAAGCTCTCGTTGAAAGAGGTTTAGGAAAGGAACTTAAAATTGACTCATCTAGGAAATATGACACTGGGAATATTGTTGATGATTTTGTATTTTTCATGTACAGTTGCATTTATCTTTCACATTTCTTTTGTTGCATAAAACGTTTATAGCTTGGTTGAAAGCCCTTAGCTTGTTCTTTCCAACGATGTATAACCCTCGTTGATAAAGGCTTAGGGAAGGAACTTATAATTGACTCACTTAGGAAATATGTCATTGGGAATATTGTTGATGATTTTGTATTTTTCATGTACAGTTGCATTTAACTTTCACATTTCTTTTGCTGCATAAACCGTTTATAGCTTGGTTGAAAGCCCTTAGCTTGTTCTTTCCAACGATGTATAACTCTTCTTGATAGAGGCTAAGGAAAGGAACTTAAAATTGACTCACCAGGGAACTATGTCACTGGGAATATTATTGTTGATTTTGTATTTTTCATATACAGTTGCATTTAACTTTCACATTTCTTTTGCCGCGTAAACGACTTACAGCTTGGTTGAAAGCTCTTAGCTTGTTCTTTCGTACGACGTATAACTCTCATTGCTAGAGGCTTAGGAAAGGAACTTAAAATTGACTCATTTAGGAAATATGTCACTGGCAATATTGTTGATGAATCTGTAATTTTCATATACAGTTGCATTTAACTTTCACATTTCTTTTGTTGCATAAATCTTTTATAGCTTGATTGAAAGCTCTTAGCTTGTTCTTTCCAACGACGTATAACTCTCAGTGATAGAAGCTTAGGAAAGGAACTTAAAATTGACTCACCAGGGAAATATGTCACTGGGAATATTGTTGATGATTTTTTATTTTTCATATACAGTTGCATTTAACTTTCACATTTCTTTTACTGCATAAATCAGTTATAGCTTGATTGAAAGCTCCTAGCTTTTTCTTTCCAACGGTGTATAACTCTCATTGATAGAGGCTTAGGAAAGGAACTTAAAATTGACTCATCTAGGAAATATGTTACTGGCAATATTGTTGATGATTTTGTATTTTTCATATACAGTTGCATTTAACTTTCACATTTCTTTTGTTGCATAAATCATTTATAGCTTGGTTGAAAGCTCCTAGCTTATTCTTTCTAACGATGTATAACTCTAATTGATAGAGGCTTAGGGAAGGAACTTATAATTGACACACTTAGGAAATATGTCACTGGCAATATTGTTGATGATTTTGTGTTTTTCATATACAGTTGCATTTAACTTTCACATTTCTTTTGTTGCATAAATCATTTATCGCTTGATTGAAAGCTCCTAGCTTTTTCTTTCCAACGATGTATAACCCTCATTGTTAGAGGCTTAGGGAAGGAACTTATAATTGACAAACTTAGGAAATATGTCACTGGGAATATTGTTGATGATTCTGTATTTTTCATATACAGTTGCATTTAACTTTCACATTTCTTTTGTTGCATAAATCTTTTATAGCTTGATTGAAAGCTCTTAGCTTGTTCTTTCCAACGACGTATAACTCTCATTGATAGAAGCTTAGGAAAGGAACTTAAAATTGACTCTTCCAGGAAATATGTCACTGGCAATATTGTTGATGATTTTTTATTTTTCATATACAGTTGCATTTAACTTTCACATTTCTTTTACTGCATAAATCAGTTATAGCTTGATTGAAAGGTCCTAGCTTTTTCTTTCCAAAGGTGTATAACTCTCATTGATAGAGGCTTAGGAAAGGAACTTAAAATTGACTCACCTGGGAAATATGTCACTGGCAATATTGTTGATGAATCTGTAATTTTCATATACAGTTGCATTTAACTTTCACATTTCTTTTGTTGCATAAATCTTTTATAGCTTGGTTGAAAGCTCTTAGCTAGTTCCTTCCAGCGATGTATAACTCTCATTGATAGACGCTTAGGAAATGAACTTAAAATTGACTCATCTAGGAAATATGTTACTGGCAATATTGTTGATGATTTTGTATTTTTCATATACAGTTGCATTTAACCTTCACATTTCTTTTGTTGCATAAATCATTTATAGCTTGGTCGAAAGCTCCTAGCTTATTCTTTCTAACGATGTATAACTCTAATTGATAGAGGCTTAGGGAAGGAACTTATAATTGACACACTTAGAAAATATGTCATTGGGAATATTGTTGATGATTTTGTATTTTTCATGTACAGTTGCATTTAACTTTCACATTTCTTTTGCTGCATAAACCGTTTATAGCTTGGTTGAAAGCCCTTAGCTTGTTCTTTCCAACGATGTATAACTCTCCTTGATAGAGGCTTAGGAAAGGAACTTAAAATTGACTCACCAGGGAAATATGTCACTGGGAATATTGTTGATGATTTTGTATTTTTCATATACAGTTGCATTTAACTTTCACATTTCTTTTGTTGCATAAATCATTTATAGCTCGGTTGAAAGCTCCTAGCTTATTCTTTCTAACGATGTATAACTATAATTGATAGAGGCTTAGGGAAGGAACTTATAATTGACAAACTTAGGAAATATGTCACTGGCAATATTGTTGATGATTTTGTGTTTTTCATATACAGTTGCATTTAACTTTCACATTTCTTTTGTTGCATAAATCATTTATTGCTTGATTGAAAGCTCCTAGCTTTTTCTTTCCAACGATGTATAACCCTCATTGTTAGAGGCTTAGGGAAGGAACTTATAATTGACAAACTTACGAAATATATCACTGGGAATATTGTTGATGATTCTGTATTTTTCATATACAGTTGCATTTAACTTTCACATTTCTTTTGCTGCAAAAACTATTTATAGTGTGATTGAAAGCCCTTATTTTGTTCTTTCCAACGATGTATAACTGTGGTTGACAGAAGCTTAGGAAAGGAACTTAAAATTGACGGATCTCGGAATTATGTCACGAGGAATATTGTTGATGACTCTGTATTTTTCATATACAGTTGCATTTAACTCTCACATTTTTTCCGCTGCATATACCGTGTATAGCTTAGTTGAAATCCCTTATTTTGTTCTTTCCAACGAAGATAACCCAAGCTGATAGAGGCTTAGGAAAGAAACTTAAAATTGACTAATCTAGGAAATATGTCACTGGGAATATTGTTGATGATTTAGTATTTTTCATATACAGTTGCACCTAACTTTCACATTTCTATTGTTGCATAAACCATTTATAGCCTGATTGAAAGCTGTTAGACTCTTCTTTCGAACGATGTATAACTTTCGTTGATAGATGCTTAGGGAAGGATGTTATAATTGACTGACTTAGGAAATATGTCACTGGGAATATTGTTGATAATTTTGTATTCTTCATGTACAGTTGCATTTATCTTTCACATTTCTTTTGTTGCATAAAACGTTTATCGCTTGATTGAAAGCCCTTAGCTTATTCTTTCCAACGATGTATAACCCTCCTTGATAGAGACTTAGGAACGGAACTTAAAATTGACTCACCTGGGAAATATGTCACTGGAAATATTGTTGATGATTTTGTATTTTTCATATACAGTTGCATTTAACTTTCACATTTCTTTTGTTGCATAAATCATTTATTGCTTGGTTGAAAGCTCCTAGCTTGTTCTTTCCAGCTATGTAAAGCTCTCGTTGAAAGAGGTTTAGGAAAGGAACTTAAAATTGACTCATCTAGGAAATATGACACTGGGAATATTGTTGATGATTTTGTATTTTTCATGTACAGTTGCATTTATCTTTCACATTTCTTTTGTTGCATAAAACGTTTATAGCTTGATTGAAAGCCCTTAGCTTGTTCTTTCCAACGATGTATAACCCTCGTTGATAAAGGCTTAGGGAAGGAACTTATAATTGACTCACTTAGGAAATATGTCATTGGGAATATTGTTGATGATTTTGTATTTTTCATGTACAGTTGCATTTAACTTTCACATTTCTTTTGCTGCATAAACCGTTTATAGCTTGGTTGAAAGCCCTTAGCTTGTTCTTTCCAACGATGTATAACTCTCCTTGATAGAGGCTTAGGAAAGGAACTTAAAATTGACTCACCAGGGAAATATGTCACTGGGAATATTGTTGATGATTTTGTATTTTTCATATACAGTTGCATTTAACTTTCACATTTCTTTCGCCGCATAAACGACTTACAGCTTGGTTGAAAGCTCTTAGCTTATTCTTTCTAACGATGTATAACTCTAATTGATAGAGGCTTAGGGAAGGAACTTATAATTGACACACTTAGGAAATATGTCACTGGGAATATTGTTGATGATTTTGTATTTTTCATGTACAGTTGCATTTATCTTTCACATTTCTTTTGTTGCATAAAACGTTTATAGCTTGATTGAAAGCCCTTAGCTTGTTCTTTCCAACGATGTATAACCCTCGTTGATAAAGGCTTAGGGAAGGAGCTTATAATTGACTCACTTAGGAAATATGTCATTGGGAATATTGTTGATGATTTTGTATTTTTCATGTACAGTTGCATTTAACTTTCACATTTCTTTTGCTGCATAAACCGTTTATAGCTTGGTTGAAAGCCCTTAGCTTGTTCTTTCCAACGATGTATAACTCTCCTTGATAGGGGCTTAGGAAAGGAACTTAAAATTGACGGATCTCGGAATTATGTCACGAGTAATATTGTTGATGACTCTGTATTTTTCATATACAGTTGCATTTAACTCTCACATTTTTTCCGCTGCATATACCGTGTATAGCTTAGTTGAAATCCCTTATTTTGTTCTTTCCAACGAAGATAACCCAAGCTGATAGAGGCTTAGGAAAGAAACTTAAAATTGACTAATCTAGGAAATATGTCACTGGGAATATTGTTGATGATTTAGCATTTTTCATATACAGTTGCACCTAACTTTCACATTTCTATTGTTGCATAAACCATTTATAGCCTGATTGAAAGCTCTTAGACTCTTCTAAAGAACGATGTATAACTTTCGTTGATAGATGCTTAGGGAAGGATGTTATAATTGACTGACTTAGGAAATATGTCACTGGGAATATTGTTGATAATTTTGTATTCTTCATGTACAGTTGCATTTATCTTTCACATTTCTTTTGTTGCATAAAACGTTTATCGCTTGATTGAAAGCCCTTAGCTTATTCTTTCCAACGATGTATAACTCTCCTTGATAGAGACTTAGGAACGGAACTTAAAATTGACTCACCTGGGAAATATGTCACTGGGAATATTGTTGATGATTTTGTATTTTTCATATACAGTTGCATTTAACTTTCACATTTCTTTTGTTGCATAAATCATTTATTGATTGGTTGAAAGCTCCTAGCTTGTTCTTTCCAGCTATGTAAAGCTCTCGTTGAAAGAGGTTTAGGAAAGGAACTTAAAATTGACTCATCTAGGAAATATGACACTGGGAATATTGTTGATGATTTTGTATTTTTCATGTACAGTTGCATTTATCTTTCACATTTCTTTTGTTGCATAAAACGTTTATAGCTTGGTTGAAAGCCCTTAGCTTGTTCTTTCCAACGATGTATAACCCTCGTTGATAAAGGCTTAGGGAAGGAACTTATAATTGACTCACTTAGGAAATATGTCATTGGGAATATTGTTGATGATTTTGTATTTTTCATGTACAGTTGCATTTAACTTTCACATTTCTTTTGCTGCATAAACCGTTTATAGCTTGGTTGAAAGCCCTTAGCTTGTTCTTTCCAACGATGTATAACTCTTCTTGATAGAGGCTAAGGAAAGGAACTTAAAATTGACTCACCAGGGAACTATGTCACTGGGAATATTATTGATGATTTTGTATTTTTCATATACAGTTGCATTTAACTTTCACATTTCTTTTGCCGCGTAAACGACTTACAGCTTGGTTGAAAGCTCTTAGCTTGTTCTTTCGTACGACGTATAACACTCATTGCTAGAGGCTTAGGAAAGGAACTTAAAATTGACTCATTTAGGAAATATGTCACTGGCAATATTGTTGATGAATCTGTAATTTTCATATACAGTTGCATTTAACTTTCACATTTCTTTTGCCGCATAAATGTTTTATAGCTTGATTGAAAGCTCTTAGCTTGTTCTTTCCAACGACGTATAACTCTCAGTGATAGAAGCTTAGGAAAGGAACTTAAAATTGACTCACCAGGGAAATATGTCACTGGGAATATTGTTGATGATTTTTTATTTTTCATATACAGTTGCATTTAACTTTCACATTTCTTTTACTGCATAAATCAGTTATAGCTTGATTGAAAGCTCCTAGCTTTTTCTTTCCAACGGTGTATAACTCTCATTGATAGAGGCTTAGGAAAGGAACTTAAAATTGACTCATCTAGGAAATATGTTACTGGCAATATTGTTGATGATTTTGTATTTTTCATATACAGTTGCATTTAACTTTCACATTTCTTTTGTTGCATAAATCATTTATAGCTTGGTTGAAAGCTCCTAGCTTATTCTTTCTAACGATGTATAACTCTAATTGATAGAGGCTTAGGGAAGGAACTTATAATTGACACACTTAGGAAATATGTCACTGGCAATATTGTTGATGATTTTGTGTTTTTCATATACAGTTGCATTTAACTTTCACATTTCTTTTGTTGCATAAATCATTTATCGCTTGATTGAAAGCTCCTAGCTTTTTCTTTCCAACGATGTATAACCCTCATTGTTAGAGGCTTAGGGAAGGAACTTATAATTGACAAACTTAGGAAATATGTCACTGGGAATATTGTTGATGATTCTGTATTTTTCATATACAGTTGCATTTAACTTTCACATTTCTTTTGTTGCATAAATCTTTTATAGCTTGATTGAAAGCTCTTAGCTTGTTCTTTCCAACGACGTATAACTCTCATTGATAGAAGCTTAGGAAAGGAACTTAAAATTGACTCTTCCAGGAAATATGTCACTGGCAATATTGTTGATGATTTTTTATTTTTCATATACAGTTGCATTTAACTTTCACATTTCTTTTACTGCATAAATCAGTTATAGCTTGATTGAAAGCTCCTAGCTTTTTCTTTCCAACGGTGTATAACTCTCATTGATAGAGGCTTAGGAAAGGAACTTAAAATTGACTCACCTGGGAAATATGTCACTGGCAATATTGTTGATGAATCTGTAATTTTCATATACAGTTGCATTTAACTTTCACATTTCTTTTGTTGCATAAATCTTTTATAGCTTGATTGAAAGCTCTTAGCTAGTTCCTTCCAGCGATGTATAACTCTCATTGATAGACGCTTAGGAAATGAACTTAAAATTGACTCATCTAGGAAATATGTTACTGGCAATATTGTTGATGATTTTGTATTTTTCATATACAGTTGCATTTAACCTTCACATTTCTTTTGTTGCATAAATCATTTATAGCTTGGTCGAAAGCTCCTAGCTTGTTCTTTCTAACGATGTATAACTCTCATTGATAGAGGCTTAGGGAAGGAACTTATAATAGACACACTTAGGAAATATGTCACTGGCAATATTGTTGATGATTTTGTGTTTTTCATATACAGTTGCGTTTAACTTTCACATTTCTTTTGCTGGAAAACCTATTTATATTGTGATTGAAAGCCCTTACTTTGTTCTTTCCAACGATGTATAACTGTGGTTGATAGAAGCTTAGGAAAGGAACTTAAAATTGACGGATCTCGGAATTATGTCACGAGGAATATTGTTGATGACTCTGTATTTTTCATATACAGTTACATTTAACTTTCATATTTGTTTTGCTGCATAAACCGTTTATAGCTTAATTGAAAGCTCTTAGCTTGCTCTCTCCAACGATGTAAAACACAGGTTTAAAGAGGTTTAGGAAACGAACTTAAAATTGACTCATCTAGGAAATATGACACTGGGAATATTGTTGATGATTTTGTATTTTTCATGTACAGTTGCATTTATCTTTCACATTTATTTTGTTGCATAAAACGTTTACAGCTTGGTTGAAAGCTCTTAGCTTGTTCATTCGTACGACGTATAACTCTCATTGCTAGAGGCTTAGGGAAGGAACTTATAATTGACAAACTTAGGAAATATGACACTGGAAATATTGTTGATGATTTTGTATTTTTCATGTACAGTTGCATTTATCTTTCACATTTATTTTGTTGCATAAAACGTTTACAGCTTGGTTGAAAGCTCTTAGCTTGTTCTTTCGTACGACGTATAACTCTCATTGCTAGAGGCTTAGGGAAGGAATTTATAATTGACAAACTTAGGAAATATGTCACTGGGAATATTGTTGATGATTCTGTATTTTTCATATACAGTTGCATTTAACTTTCACATTTCTTTTGCTGCAAAAACTATTTATAGTGTGATTGAAAGCCCTTATTTTGTTCTTTCCAACGATGTATAACTGTGGTTGGTAGAAGCTTAGGAAAGGAACTTCAAATTGACGGATCTCGGAATTATGTCACGAGGAATATTGTTGATGACTGTATTTTTCATATACAGTTGTATTTAACTCTCACATTTTTTCCGCTGCATATACCGTGTATAGCTTAGTTGAAATCCCTTATTTTGTTCTTTCCAACGAAGATAACCCTCGCTGATAGAGGCTTAGGAAAGAAACTTAAAATTGACTAATCTAGGAAATATGTCACTGGGAATATTGTTGATGATTTAGTATTTTTCATATACAGTTGCACCTAACTTTCACATTTCTATTGGTGCGTAAAGCATTTATAGCTTGATTGAAAGCTCTTAGACTCTTCTTTCGAACGATGTATAACTTTCGTTGATAGAGGCTTAGGGAAGGAAGTTATAATTGACTCACTTAGGAAATATGTCACTGGGAATATTGTTGATGATTTTGTATTCTTCATGTACAGTTGCATTTAACTTTCACATTTCTTTTGCCGCATAAACGACTTACAGCTTGGTTGAAAGCTCTTAGCTTGTTCTTTCGTACGACGTATAACTCTCGTTGCTAGAGGCTTAGGAAAGGAACTTAAAATTGACTCATTTAGGAAATATGTCACTGGCAATATTGTTGATGAATCTGTAATTTTCATATACAGTTGCATTTAACTTTCACATTTCTTTTGTTGCATAAATCTTTTATAGCTTGATTGAAAGCTCTTAGCTAGTTCCTTCCAGCGATGTATAACTCTCATTGATAGACGCTTAGGAAATGAACTTAAAATTGACTCATCTAGGAAATATGTTACTGGCAATATTGTTGATGATTTTGTATTTTTCATATACAGTTGCATTTAACCTTCACATTTCTTTTGTTGCATAAATCATTTATAGCTTGGTCGAAAGCTCCTAGCTTGTTCTTTCTAACGATGTATAACTCTCATTGATAGAGGCTTAGGGAAGGAACTTATAATTGACACACTTAGGAAATATGTCACTGGGAATATTGTTGATGATTCTGTATTTTTCATGTACAGTTGCATTTAACTTTCACATTTCTTTTGCTGGAAAACTATTTATATTGTGATTGAAAGCCCTTACTTTGTTCTTTCCAACGATGTATAACTGTGGTTGATAGAAGCTTAGGAAAGGAACTTAAAATTGACGGATCTCGGAATTATGTCACGAGGAATATTGTTGATGACTCTGTATTTTTCATATACAGTTGTATTTAACTCTCACATTCTTTCCGCTGCATATACCGTGTATAGTTTAGTTGAAATCCCTTATTTTGTTCTTTCCAGCGAAGATAACCTCGCTGATAGAGGCTTAGGAAAGGAACTTAAAATTGACTAATCTAGGAAATATGTCACTGGGAATATTGTTGATGATACTGTATTTTTCATATACAATTACATTTAACTTTCACATTTGTTTTGCTGCATAAACCGTTTATAGCTTAATTGAAAGCTCTTAGCTTGCTCTCTCCAACGATGTAAAACTCAGGTTTAAAGAGGTTTGGGAAACGAACTTAAAATTGACTCATCTAGGAAATATGACACTGGGAATATTGTTGATGATTTTGTATTTTTCATGTACAGTTGCATTTATCTTTCACATTTCTTTTGTTGCATAAAACGTTTATAGCTTGATTGAAAGCTCTTAGCTTGTTCTCTCGTACGACGTATAACTCTCATTGCTAGAGGCTTAGGAAAGGAACTTAAAATTGACTCATCTAGGAAATATGTCACTTACAATATTGTTGATGAATCTGTAATTTTCATATACAGTTGCATTTAACTTTCACATTTCTTTTGTTGCATAAATCATTTATAGCTTGATTGAAAGCTCTTAGCTTGTTCTTTCCAACGACGTATAACTCTCAGTGATAGAAGCTTAGGAAAGGAACTTAAAATTGACTAATCTAGGAAATATGTCACTGGGAATATTGTTGATGATTTTGTATTTTTCATGTACAGTTGCATTTAACTTTCACATTTCTTTTGTTGCATAAATCATTTATAGCTTGGTTGAAAGCTCCTAGCTTGTTCTTTCCAACGACGTATAGCTCTCAGTGATAGAAGCTTAGGAAAGGAACTTAAAATTGACTCTTCCAGGAAATATGTCACTGGCAATATTGTTGATGATTTTTTATTTTTCATATACAGTTGCATTTAACTTTCACATTTCTTTCACTGCATAAATCAGTTATAGCTTGATTGAAAGCTCCTAGCTTTTTCTTTCCAACGGTGTATAACTCTCATTGATAGAGGCTTAGGAAAGGATCTTAAAATTGACTCATCTAGGAAATATGTTACTGGCAATATTGTTTTGATTTTGTATTTTTCATATACAGTTGCATTTAACTTTCACATTTCTTTTGTTGCATAAATCATTTATAGCTCGGTTGAAAGCTCCTAGCTTATTCTTTCTAACGATGTATAACTATAATTGATAGAGGCTTAGGGAAGGAACTTATAATTGACAAACTTAGGAAATATGTCACTGGCAATATTGTTGATGATTTTGTGTTTTTCATATACAGTTGCATTTAACTTTCACATTTCTTTTGTTGCATAAATCATTTATTGCTTGATTGAAAGCTCCTAGCTTTTTCTTTCCAACGATGTATAACCCTCATTGTTAGAGGCTTAGGGAAGGAACTTATAATTGACAAACTTAGGAAATATATCACTGGGAATATTGTTGATGATTCTGTATTTTTCATATACAGTTGCATTTAACTTTCACATTTCTTTTGCTGCATATACCGTGTATAGCTTAGTTGAAATCCCTTATTTTGTTCTTTCCAACGAAGATAACCCAAGCTGATAGAGGCTTAGGAAAGAAACTTAAAATTGACTAATCTAGGAAATATGTCACTGGGAATATTGTTGATGATTTAGTATTTTTCATATACAGTTGCACCTAACTTTCACATTTCTATTGTTGCATAAACCATTTATAGCCTGATTGAAAGCTCTTAGACTCTTCTTTCGAACGATGTATAACTTTCGTTGATAGATGCTTAGGGAAGGATGTTATAATTGACTGACTTAGGAAATATGTCACTGTGAATATTGTTGATAATTTTGTATTCTTCATGTACAGTTGCATTTATCTTTCACATTTCTTTTGTTGCATAAAACGTTTATCGCTTGATTGAAAGCCCTTAGCTTATTCTTTCCAACGATGTATAACCCTCCTTGATAGAGACTTAGGAACGGAACTTAAAATTGACTCACCTGGGAAATATGTCACTGGAAATATTGTTGATGATTTTGTATTTTTCATATACAGTTGCATTTAACTTTCACATTTCTTTTGTTGCATAAATCATTTATTGCTTGGTTGAAAGCTCCTAGCTTGTTCTTTCCAGCTATGTAAAGCTCTCGTTGAAAGAGGTTTAGGAAAGGAACTTAAAATTGACTCATCTAGGAAATATGACACTGGGAATATTGTTGATGATTTTGTATTTTTCATGTACAGTTGCATTTATCTTTCACATTTCTTTTGTTGCATAAAACGTTTATAGCTTGATTGAAAGCCCTTAGCTTGTTCTTTCCAACGATGTATAACCCTCGTTGATAAAGGCTTAGGGAAGGAACTTATAATTGACTCACTTAGGAAATATGTCATTGGGAATATTGTTGATGATTTTGTATTTTTCATGTACAGTTGCATTTAACTTTCACATTTCTTTTGCTGCATAAACCGTTTATAGCTTGGTTGAAAGCCCTTAGCTTGTTCTTTCCAACGATGTATAACTCTCCTTGATAGAGGCTTAGGAAAGGAACTTAAAATTGACTCACCAGGGAAATATGTCACTGGGAATATTGTTGATGATTTTGTATTTTTCATATACAGTTGCATTTAACTTTCACATTTCTTTTGCCGCGTAAACGACTTACAGCTTGGTTAAAAGCTCTTAGCTTGTTCTTTCGTACGACGTATAACTCTCATTGCTAGAGGCTTAGAAAAGGAACTTAAAATTGACTCATTTAGGAAATATGTCACTGGCAATATTGTTGATGAATCTGTAATTTTCATATACAGTTGCATTTAACTTTCACATTTCTTTTGTTGCATAAATCTTTTATAGCTTGATTGAAAGCTCTTAGCTACTTCTTTCCAGCGATGTATAACTCTCATTGATAGAGGCTTAGGAAAGGAACTTAAAATTGACTCATCTAGGAAATATGTTACTGGCAATATTGTTGATGATTTTGTATTTTTCATATACAGTTGCATTTAACCTTCACATTTCTTTTGTTGCATAAATCATTTATAGCTCGATTGAAAGCTCCTAGCTCGTTCGTTCCAACGATGTATAACCCTCATTGTTAGAGGCTTAGGGAAGGAACTTATAATTGACACACTTAGGAAATATGTCACTGGGAATATTGTTGATGATACTGTATTTTTCATATACAATTACATTTAACTTTCACATTTGTTTTGCTGCATAAACCGTTTATAGCTTAGTTGAAAGATCTTAGCTTGCTCTCTCCAACGATGTAAAACTCAGGTTTAAAGAGGTTTAGGAAACGAACTTAAAATTGACTCATCTAGGAAATATGACACTGGGAATATTGTTGATGATTTTGTATTTTTCATGTACAGTTGCATTTATCTTTCACATTTCTTTTGTTGCATAAAACGTTTACAGCTTGGTTGAAAGCTCTTAGCTTGTTCTTTCGTACGACGTATAACTCTCATTGCTAGAGGCTTAGGAAAGGAACTTAAAATTGACTCATCTAGGAAATATGTTACTGGCAATATTGTTGATGATTTTGTATTTTTCATATACAGTTGCATTTAACTTTCACATTTCTTTTGTTGCATAAATCATTTATAGCTTGGTTGAAAGCTCCTAGCTTATTCTTTCTAACGATGTATAACTCTAATTGATAGAGGCTTAGGGAAGGAACTTATAATTGACACACTTAGGAAATATGTCACTGGGAATATTGTTGATGATTTTGTATTTTTCATGTACAGTTGCATTTATCTTTCACATTTCTTTTGTTGCATAAAACGTTTATAGCTTGATTGAAAGCCCTTAGCTTGTTCTTTCCAACGATGTATAACCCTCGTTGATAAAGGCTTAGGGAAGGAACTTATAATTGACTCACTTAGGAAATATGTCATTGGGAATATTGTTGATGATTTTGTATTTTTCATGTACAGTTGCATTTAACTTTCACATTTCTTTTGCTGCATAAACCGTTTATAGTTTGGTTGAAAGCCCTTAGCTTGTTCTTTCCAACGATGTATAACTCTCCTTGATAGGGGCTTAGGAAAGGAACTTAAAATTGACGGATCTCGGAATTATGTCACGAGTAATATTGTTGATGACTCTGTATTTTTCATATACAGTTGCATTTAACTCTCACATTTTTTCCGCTGCATATACCGTGTATAGCTTAGTTGAAATCCCTTATTTTGTTCTTTCCAACGAAGATAACCCAAGCTGATAGAGGCTTAGGAAAGAAACTTAAAATTGACTAATCTAGGAAATATGTCACTGGGAATATTGTTGATGATTTAGCATTTTTCATATACAGTTGCACCTAACTTTCACATTTCTATTGTTGCATAAACCATTTATAGCCTGATTGAAAGCTCTTAGACTCTTCTATCGAACGATGTATAACTTTCGTTGATAGATGCTTAGGGAAGGATGTTATAATTGACTGACTTAGGAAATATGTCACTGGGAATATTGTTGATAATTTTGTATTCTTCATGTACAGTTGCATTTATCTTTCACATTTCTTTTGTTGCATAAAACGTTTATCGCTTGATTGAAAGCCCTTAGCTTATTCTTTCCAACGATGTATAACTCTCCTTGATAGAGACTTACGAACGGAACTTAAAATTGACTCACCTGGGAAATATGTCACTGGGAATATTGTTGATGATTTTGTATTTTTCATATACAGTTGCATTTAACTTTCACATTTCTTTTGTTGCATAAATCATTTATTGATTGGTTGAAAGCTCCTAGCTTGTTCTTTCCAGCTATGTAAAGCTCTCGTTGAAAGAGGTTTAGGAAAGGAACTTAAAATTGACTCATCTAGGAAATATGACACTGGGAATATTGTTGATGATTTTGTATTTTTCATGTACAGTTGCATTTATCTTTCACATTTCTTTTGTTGCATAAAACGTTTATAGCTTGGTTGAAAGCCCTTGGCTTGTTCTTTCCAACGATGTATAACCCTCGTTGATAAAGGCTTAGGGAAGGAACTTATAATTGACTCACTTAGGAAATATGTCATTGGGAATATTGTTGATGAAAATGTATTTTTCATATACAGTTGCATTTAACTTTCACATTTCTTTTGCTGCATAAACCGTTTATAGCTTGGTTGAAAGCCCTTAGCTTGTTCTTTCCAACGATGTATAACTCTTCTTGATAGAGGCTAAGGAAAGGAACTTAAAATTGACTCACCAGGGAACTATGTCACTGGGAATATTATTGATGATTTTGTATTTTTCATATACAGTTGCATTTAACTTTCACATTTCTTTTGCCGCGTAAACGACTTACAGCTTGGTTGAAAGCTCTTAGCTTGTTCTTTCGTACGACGTATAACTCTCATTGCTAGAAGCTTAGGAAAGGAACTTAAAATTGACTCATTTAGGAAATATGTCACTGGCAATATTGTTGATGAATCTGTAATTTTCATATACAGTTGCATTTAACTTTCACATTTCTTTTGTTGCATAAATCTTTTATAGCTTGATTGAAAGCTCTTAGCTTGTTCTTTCCAACGACGTATAACTCTCAGTGATAGAAGCTTAGGAAAGGAACTTAAAATTGACTCTTCCAGGAAATATGTCACTGGCAATATTGTTTATGATTTTTTATTTTTCATATACAGTTGCATTTAACTTTCACATTTCTTTTACTGCATAAATCAGTTATAGCTTGATTGAAAGCTCCTAGCTTTTTCTTTCCAACGGTGTATAACTCTCATTGATAGAGGCTTAGGAAAGGAACTTATAATTGACTCACTTAGGAAATATGTTACTGGCAATATTGTTGATGATTTTGTATTTTTCATATACAGTTGCATTTAACTTTCACATTTCTTTTGTTGCATAAATCATTTATAGCTTGGTTGAAAGCTCCTAGCTTATTCTTTCTAACGATGTATAACTCTAATTGATAGAGGCTTAGGGAAGGAACTTATAATTGACACACTTAGGAAATATGTCACTGGCAATATTGTTGATGATTTTGTGTTTTTCATATACAGTTGCATTTAACTTTCACATTTCTTTTGTTGCATAAATCATTTATCGCTTGATTGAAAGCTCCTAGCTTTTTCTTTCCAACGATGTATAACCCTCATTGTTAGAGGCTTAGGGAAGGAACTTATAATTGACAAACTTAGGAAATATGTCACTGGGAATATTGTTGATGATTTTGTATTTTTCATATACAGTTGCATTTATCTTTCACATTTCTTTTACTGCATAAATCAGTTATAGCTTGATTGAAAGCTCCTAGCTTTTTCTTTCCAACGGTGTATAACTCTCATTGATAGAGGCTTAGGAAAGGAACTTAAAATTGACTCACCTGGAAAATATGTCACTGGGAATATTGTTGATGATTTTGTATTTTTCATATACAGTTGCATTTAACTTTCACATTTCTTTTGTTGCATAAATCATTTATTGGTTGAAAGCTCCTAGCTTGTTCTTTCCAGCTATGTAAAGCTCTCGTTGAAAGAGGTTTAGGAAAGGAACTTAAAATTGACTCATCTAGGAAATATGACACTGGGAATATTGTTGCTGATTTAGCATTTTTCATATACAGTTGCACCTAACTTTCACATTTCTATTGTTGCATAAACCATTTATAGCCTGATTGAAAGCTCTTAGACTCTTCTATCGAACGATGTATAACTTTCGTTGATAGATGCTTAGGGAAGGATGTTATAATTGACTGACTTAGGAAATATGTCACTGGGAATATTGTTGATAATTTTGTATTCTTCATGTACAGTTGCATTTATCTTTCACATTTCTTTTGTTGCATAAAAGGTTTATCGCTTGATTGAAAGCCCTTAGCTTATTCTTTCCAACAATGTATAACTCTCCTTGATAGAGACTTAGGAACGGAACTTAAAATTGACTCACCTGGGAAATATGTCACTGGGAATATTGTTGATGATTTTGTATTTTTCATATACAGTTGCATTTAACTTTCACATTTCTTTTGTTGCATAAATCATTTATTGCTTGGTTGAAAGCTCCTAGCTTGTTCTTTCCAGCTATGTAAAGCTCTCGTTGAAAGAGGTTTAGGAAAGGAACTTAAAATTGACTCATCTAGGAAATATGACACTGGGAATATTGTTGATGATTTTGTATTTTTCATGTACAGTTGCATTAATCTTTCACATTTCTTTTGTTGCATAAAACGTTTATAGCTTGATTGAAAGCCCTTAGCTTGTTCTTTCCAACGATGTATAACCCTCGTTGATAAAGGCTTAGGGAAGGAACTTATAATTGACTCACTTAGGAAATATGTCATTGGGAATATTGTTGATGATTTTGTATTTTTCATGTACAGTTGCATTTAACTTTCACATTTCTTTTGCTGCATAAACCGTTTATAGCTTGGTTGAAAGCCCTTAGCTTGTTCTTTCCAACGATGTATAACTCTCCTTGATAGAGGCTTAGGAAAGGAACTTAAAATTGACGGATCTCGGAATTATGTCACGAGTAATATTGTTGATGACTCTGTATTTTTCATATACAGTTGCATTTAACTCTCACATTTTTTCCGCTGCATATACCGTGTATAGCTTAGTTGAAATCCCTTATTTTGTTCTTTCCAACGAAGATAACCCAAGCTGATAGAGGCTTAGGAAAGAAACTTAAAATTGACTAATCTAGGAAATATGTCACTGGGAATATTGTTGATGATTTAGCATTTTTCATATACAGTTGCACCTAACTTTCACATTTCTATTGTTGCATAAACCATTTATAGCCTGACTGAAATCTCTTAGACTCTTCTATCGAACGATGTATAACTTTCGTTGATAGATGCTTAGGGAAGGATGTTATAATTGACTGACTTAGGAAATATGTCACTGGGAATATTGTTGATAATTTTGAATTCTTCATATACAGTTGCATTTATCTTTCACATTTCTTTTGTTGCATAAAACGGTTATCGCTTGATTGAAAGCCCTTAGCTTATTCTTTCCACCGATGTATAACTCTCCTTGATAGAGACTTAGGAACGGAACTTAAAATTGACTCACCTGGGAAATATGTCACTGGGAATATTGTTGATGATTTTGTATTTTTCATATACAGTTGCATTTAACTTTCACATTTCTTTTGTTGCATAAATCATTTATTGATTGGTTGAAAGCTCCTAGCTTGTTCTTTCCAGCTATGTAAAGCTCTCGTTGAAAGAGGTTTAGGAAAGGAACTTAAAATTGACTCATCTAGGAAATATGACACTGGGAATATTGTTGATGATTTTGTATTTTTCATGTACAGTTGCATTTATCTTTCACATTTCTTTTGTTGCATAAAACGTTTATAGCTTGGTTGAAAGCCCTTAGCTTGTTCTTTCCAACGATGTATAACCCTCGTTGATAAAGGCTTAGGGAAGGAACTTATAATTGACTCACTTAGGAAATATGTCATTGGGAATATTGTTGATGAAAATGTATTTTTCATATACAGTTGCATTTAACTTTCACATTTCTTTTGCTGCATAAACCGTTTATAGCTTGGTTGAAAGCCCTTAGCTTGTTCTTTCCAACGATGTATAACTCTTCTTGATAGAGGCTAAGGAAAGGAACTTAAAATTGACTCACCAGGGAACTATGTCACTGGGAATATTATTGATGATTTTGTATTTTTCATATACAGTTGCATTTAACTTTCACATTTCTTTTGCCGCGTAAACGACTTACAGCTTGGTTGAAAGCTCTTAGCTTGTTCTTTCGTACGACGTATAACTCTCATTGCTAGAGGCTTAGGAAAGGAACTTAAAATTGACTCATTTAGGAAATATGTCACTGGCAATATTGTTGATGAATCTGTAATTTTCATATACAGTTGCATTTAACTTTCACATTTCTTTTGTTGCATAAATCTTTTATAGCTTGATTGAAAGCTCTTAGCTACTTCTTTCCAGCGATGTATAACTCTCATTGATAGAGGCTTAGGAAAGGAACTTAAAATTGACTCATCTAGGAAATATGTTACTGGCAATATTGTTGATGATTTTGTATTTTTCATATACAGTTGCATTTAACCTTCACATTTCTTTTGTTGCATAAATCATTTATAGCTCGATTGAAAGCTCCTAGCTCGTTCTTTCCAACGATGTATAACCCTCATTGTTAGAGGCTTAGGGAAGGAACTTATAATTGACACACTTAGGAAATATGTCACTGGGAATATTGTTGATGATTCTGTATTTTTCATATACAGTTGCGTTTAACTTTCACATTTCTTTTGCTGGAAAAACTATTTATATTGTGATTGAAAGCCCTTACTTTGTTCTTTCCAACGATGTATAACTGTGGTTGATAGAAGCTTAGGAAAGAAACTTAAAATTGACGGATCTCGGAATTATGTCACGAGGAATATTGTTGATGACTCTGTATTTTTCATATACAGTTGTATTTAACTCTCACATTTTTTCCGCTGCATATACCGTGTATAGCTTAGTTAAAATCCCTTATTTTGTTCTTTCCAACGAAGATAACCCTCGCTGATAGAGGCTTAGGAAAGGAACTTAAAATTGACTAATCTAGGAAATATGTCACTGGGAATATTGTTGATGATACTGTATTTTTCATATACAATTACATTTAACTTTCACATTTGTTTTGCTGCATAAACCGTTTATAGCTTAATTGAAAGCTCTTAGCTTGCTCTCTCCAACGATGTAAAACTCAGGTTTAAAGAGGTTTAGGAAACGAACTTAAAATTGACTCATCTAGGAAATATGACACTGGGAACATTGTTGATGAAAATGTATTTTTCATATACAGTTGCATTTAACTTTCACATTTCTTTTGTTGCATAAAGCATTTACTGCTTGGTTGAAAGCTCCTAGCTTGTTCTTTCCAGCGATGTATAACTCTTATTGTTAGAGGCTTAGGAAAGGAACTTTAAATTGACTCATCTAGGAAATATGACACTGGGAATATTGTTGATGATTTTGTATTTTTCATGTACAGTTGCATTTATCTTTCACATTTCTTTTGTTGCATAAAACGTTTATAGCTTGATTGAAAGCCCTTAGCTTGTTCTTTCCAACGATGTATAACCCTCGTTGATAAAGGCTTAGGGAAGGAACTTATAATTGACTCACTTAGGAAATATGTCATTGGGAATATTGTTGATGATTTTGTATTTTTCATGTACAGTTGCATTTAACTTTCACATTTCTTTTGCTGCATAAACCGTTTATAGCTTGGTTGAAAGCCCTTAACTTGTTCTTTCCAACGATGTATAACCCTCGTTGATAAAGGCTTAGGGAAGGAACTTATAATTGACTCACTTAGGAAATATGTCATTGGGAATATTGTTGATGATTTAGCATTTTTCATATACAGTTGCACCTAACTTTCACATTTCTATTGTTGCATAAACCATTTATAGCCTGATTGAAAGCTCCTAGACTCTTCTATCGAACGATGTATAACTTTCGTTGATAGATGCTTAGGGAAGGATGTTATAATTGACTGACCTAGGAAATATGTCACTGGGAATATTGTTGATAATTTTGTATTCTTCATGTACAGTTGCATTTATCTTTCACATTTCTTTTTTTGCATAAAACGTTTATCGCTTGTTTGAAAGCCCTTAGCTTACTCTTTCTAACGATGTCTAACTCTCCTTGATAGAGACTTAGGAACGGAACTTAAAATTGACTCACCTGGGAAATATGTCACTGGAAATATTGTTGATGATTTTGTATTTTTCATATTCAGTTGCATTTAACTTTCACATTTCTTTTGTTGCATAAATCATTTATTGATTGGTTGAAAGCTCCTAGCTTGTTCTTTCCAGCTATGTAAAGCTCTCGTTGAAAGAGGTTTAGGAAAGGAACTTAAAATTGACTCATCTAGGAAATATGACACTGGGAATATTGTTGATGATTTTGTATTTTTCATGTACAGTTGCATTTATCTTTCACATTTCTTTTGTTGCATAAAACGTTTATAGCTTGATTGAAAGCCCTTAGCTTGTTCTTTCCAACGATGTATAACCCTCGTTGATAAAGGCTTAGGGAAGGAACTTATAATTGACTCACTTAGGAAATATGTCATTGGGAATATTGTTGATGATTTTGTATTTTTCATGTACAGTTGCATTTAACTTTCACATTTCTTTTGCTGCATAAACCGTTTATAGCTTGGTTGAAAGCCCTTAGCTTGTTCTTTCCAACGATGTATAACTCTTCTTGATAGAGGCTTAGGAAAGGAACTTAAAATTGACTCACCAGGGAACTATGTCACTGGGAATATTATTGATGATTTTGTATTTTTCATATACAGTTGCATTTAACTTTCACATTTCTTTTGCCGCGTAAACGACTTACAGCTTGGTTGAAAGCTCTTAGCTTGTTCTTTCGTACGACGTATAACTCTCATTGCTAGAGGCTTAGGAAAGGAACTTAAAATTGACTCATCTAGGAAATATGTTACTGGCAATATTGTTGATGATTTTGTATTTTTCATATACAGTTGCATTTAACCTTCACATTTCTTTTGTTGCATAAATCATTTATAGCTCGATTGAAAGCTCCTAGCTCGTTCTTTCCAACGATGTATAACCCTCATTGTTAGAGGCTTAGGGAAGGAACTTAAAATTGACTCATCTAGGAAATATGTTACTGGCAATATTGTTGATGATTTTGTATTTTTCATATAGAGTTGCATTTAACCTTCACATTTCTTTTGTTGCATAAATCATTTATAGCTCGATTGAAAGCTCCTAGCTCGTTCTTTCCAACGATGTATAACCCTCATTGTTAGAGGCTTAGGGAAGGAACTTATAATTGACACACTTAGGAAATATGTCACTGGGAATATTGTTGATGATTCTGTATTTTTCATATACAGTTGCGTTTAACTTTCACATTTCTTTTGCTGGAAAAACTATTTATATTGTGATTGAAAGCCCTTACTTTGTTCTTTCCAACGATGTATAACTGTGGTTGCTAGAGGCTTAGGAAAGAAACTTAAAATTGACGGATCTCGGAATTATGTCACGAGGAATATTGTTGATGACTCTGTATTTTTCATATACAGTTGTATTTAACTCTCACATTTTTTCCGCTGCATATACCGTGTATAGCTTAGTTGAAATCCCTTATTTTGTTCTTTCCAACGAAGATAACCCTCGCTGATAGAGGCTTAGGAAAGGAACTTAAAATTGACTAATCTAGGAAATATGTCACTGGGAATATTGTTGATGATACTGTATTTTTCATATACAATTACATTTAACTTTCACATTTGTTTTGCTGCATAAACCGTTTATAGCTTAATTGAAAGCTCTTAGCTTGCTCTCTCCAACGATGTAAAACTCAGGTTTAAAGAGGTTTAGGAAACGAACTTAAAATTGACTCATCTAGGAAATATGACACTGGGAATATTGTTGATGAAAATGTATTTTTCATATACAGTTGCATTTAACTTTCACATTTCTTTTGTTGCATAAATCATTTATTGCTTGGTTGAAAGCTCCTAGCTTGGTCTTTCCAGCTATGTAAAGCTCTCGTTGAAAGAGGTTTAGGAAAGGAACTTAAAATTGACTCATCTAGGAAATATGACACTGGGAATATTGTTGATGATTTTGTATTTTTCATGTACAGTTGCATTTATCTTTCACATTTCTTTTGCTGCATAAACCGTTTATAGCTTGGTTGAAAGCTCTTAGCTTGTTCTTTCGTACGACGTATAACTCTCATTGCTAGAGGCTTAGGAAAGGAACTTAAAATTGACTCATTTAGGAAATATGTCACTGGCAATATTGTTGATGAATCTGTAATTTTCATATACAGTTGCATTTAACTTTCACATTTCTTTTGTTGCATAAATCTTTTATAGCTTGATTGAAAGCTCTTAGCTACTTCTTTCCAGCGATGTATAACTCTCATTGATAGAGGCTTAGGAAAGGAACTTAAAATTGACTCATCTAGGAAATATGTTACTGGCAATATTGTTGATGATTTTGTATTTTTCATATACAGTTGCATTTAACCTTCACATTTCTTTTGTTGCATAAATCATTTATAGCTCGATTGAAAGCTCCTAGCTCGTTCTTTCCAACGATGTATAACCCTCATTGTTAGAGGCTTAGGGAAGGAACTTATAATTGACACACTTAGGAAATATGTCACTGGGAATATTGTTGATGATTCTGTATTTTTCATATACAGTTGCGTTTAACTTTCACATTTCTTTTGCTGGAAAAACTATTTATATTGTGATTGAAAGCCCTTACTTTGTTCTTTCCAACGATGTATAACTGTGGTTGATAGAAGCTTAGGAAAGAAACTTAAAATTGACGGATCTCGGAATTATGTCACGAGGAATATTGTTGATGACTCTGTATTTTTCATATACAGTTGTATTTAACTCTCACATTTTTTCCGCTGCATATACCGTGTATAGCTTAGTTGAAATCCCTTATTTTGTTCTTTCCAACGAAGATAACCCTCGCTGATAGAGGCTTAGGAAAGGAACTTAAAATTGACTAATCTAGGAAATATGTCACTGGGAATATTGTTGATGATACTGTATTTTTCATATACAATTACATTTAACTTTCACATTTGTTTTGCTGCATAAACCGTTTATAGCTTAATTGAAAGCTCTTAGCTTGCTCTCTCCAACGATGTAAAACTCAGGTTTAAAGAGGTTTAGGAAACGAACTTAAAATTGACTCATCTAGGAAATATGAGACTGGGAATATTGTTGATGAAAATGTATTTTTCATATACAGTTGCATTTAACTTTCACATTTCTTTTGTTGCATAAATCATTTATTGCTTGGTTGAAAGCTCCTAGCTTGGTCTTTCCAGCTATGTAAAGCTCTCGTTGAAAGAGGTTTAGGAAAGGAACTTAAAATTGACTCATCTAGGAAATATGACACTGGGAATATTGTTGATGATTTTGTATTTTTCATGTACAGTTGCATTTAACTTTCACATTTCTTTTGCTGCATAAAACGTTTATAGCTTGGTTGAAAGCTCTTAGCTTGTTCTTTCGTACGACGTATAACTCTCATTGCTAGAGGCTTAGGAAAGGAACTTAAAATTGACTCATTTAGGAAATATGTCACTGGCAATATTGTTGATGAATCTGTAATTTTCATATACAGTTGCATTTAACTTTCACATTTCTTTTGTTGCATAAACCGTTTATAGCTTGATTGAAAGCTCTTAGCTACTTCTTTCCAGCGATGTATAACTCTCATTGATAGAGGCTTAGGAAAGGAACTTAAAATTGACTCATCTAGGAAATATGTTACTGGCAATATTGTTGATGATTTTGTATTTTTCATATACAGTTGCATTTAACCTTCACATTTCTTTTGTTGCATAAATCATTTATAGCTCGATTGAAAGCTCCTAGCTCGTTCTTTCCAACGATGTATAACCCTCATTGTTAGAGGCTTAGGGAAGGAACTTATAATTGACACACTTAGGAAATATGTCACTGGGAATATTGTTGATGATACTGTATTTTTCATATACAGTTGCGTTTAACTTTCACATTTCTTTTGCTGGAAAAACTATTTATATTGTGATTGAAAGCCCTTACTTTGTTCTTTCCAACGATGTATAACTGTGGTTGATAGAAGCTTAGGAAAGAAACTTAAAATTGACGGATCTCGGAATTATGTCACGAGGAATATTGTTGATGACTCTGTATTTTTCATATACAGTTGTATTTAACTCTCACATTTTTTCCGCTGCATATACCGTGTATAGCTTAGTTGAAATCCCTTATTTTGTTCTTTCCAACGAAGATAACCCTCGCTGATAGAGGCTTAGGAAAGGAACTTAAAATTGACTAATCTAGGAAATATGTCACTGGGAATATTGTTGATGATACTGTATTTTTCATATACAATTACATTTAACTTTCACATTTGTTTTGCTGCATAAACCGTTTATAGCTTAATTGAAAGCTCTTAGCTTGCTCTCTCCAACGATGTAAAACTCAGGTTTAAAGAGGTTTAGGAAACGAACTTAAAATTGACTCATCTAGGAAATATGACACTGGGAATATTGTTGATGAAAATGTATTTTTCATATACAGTTGCATTTAACTTTCACATTTCTTTTGTTGCATAAATCATTTATTGCTTGGTTGAAAGCTCCTAGCTTGGTCTTTCCAGCTATGTAAAGCTCTCGTTGAAAGAGGTTTAGGAAAGGAACTTAAAATTGACTCATCTAGGAAATATGACACTGGGAATATTGTTGATGATTTTGTATTTTTCATGTACAGTTGCATTTATCTTTCACATTTCTTTTGCTGCATAAACCGTTTATAGCTTGGTTGAAAGCTCTTAGCTTGTTCTTTCGTACGACGTATAACTCTCATTGCTAGAGGCTTAGGAAAGGAACTTAAAATTGACTCATTTAGGAAATATGTCACTGGCAATATTGTTGATGAATCTGTAATTTTCATATACAGTTGCATTTAACTTTCACATTTCTTTTGTTGCATAAATCTTTTATAGCTTGATTGAAAGCTCTTAGCTACTTCTTTCCAGCGATGTATAACTCTCATTGATAGAGGCTTAGGAAAGGAACTTAAAATTGACTCATCTAGGAAATATGTTACTGGCAATATTGTTGATGATTTTGTATTTTTCATATACAGTTGCATTTAACCTTCACATTTCTTTTGTTGCATAAATCATTTATAGCTCGATTGAAAGCTCCTAGCTCGTTCTTTCCAACGATGTATAACCCTCATTGTTAGAGGCTTAGGGAAGGAACTTATAATTGACACACTTAGGAAATATGTCACTGGGAATATTGTTGATGATTCTGTATTTTTCATATACAGTTGCGTTTAACTTTCACATTTCTTTTGCTGGAAAAACTATTTATATTGTGATTGAAAGCCCTTACTTTGTTCTTTCCAACGATGTATAACTGTGGTTGATAGAAGCTTAGGAAAGAAACTTAAAATTGACGGATCTCGGAATTATGTCACGAGGAATATTGTTGATGACTCTGTATTTTTCATATACAGTTGTATTTAACTCTCACATTTTTTCCGCTGCATATACCGTGTATAGCTTAGTTGAAATCCCTTATTTTGTTCTTTCCAACGAAGATAACCCTCGCTGATAGAGGCTTAGGAAAGGAACTTAAAATTGACTAATCTAGGAAATATGTCACTGGGAATATTGTTGATGATACTGTATTTAACTTTCACATTTGTTTTGCTGCATAAACCGTTTATAGCTTAATTGAAAGCTCTTAGCTTGCTCTCTCCAACGATGTAAAACTCAGGTTTAAAGAGGTTTAGGAAACGAACTTAAAATTGACTCATCTAGGAAATATGACACTGGGAATATTGTTGCTGAAAATGTATTTTTCATATACAGTTGCATTTAACTTTCACATTTCATTTGTTGCATAAATCATTTATTGCTTGGTTGAAAGCTCCTAGCTTGTTCTTTCCAGCTATGTAAAGCTCTCGTTGAAAGAGGTTTAGGAAAGGAACTTAAAATTGACTCATCTAGGAAATATGACACTGGGAATATTGTTGATGATTTTGTATTTTTCATGTACAGTTGCATTTATCTTTCACATTTCTTTTGTTGCATAAAACGTTTATAGCTTGATTGAAAGCCCTTAGCTTGTTCTTTCCAACGATGTATAACCCTCGTCGATAAAGGCTTAGGGAAGGAACTTATAATTGACTCACTTAGGAAATATGTCATTGGGAATATTGTTGATGATTTTGTATTTTTCATGTACATTTGCATTTAACTTTCACATTTCTTTTGCTGCATAAACCGTTTATAGCTTGGTTGAAAGCCCTTAACTTGTTCTTTCCAACGATGTATAACCCTCGTTGATAAAGGCTTAGGGAAGGAACTCACTTAGGAAATATGTCATTGGGAATATTGTTGATGATTTTGTATTTTTCATGTACAGTTGCATTTATCTTTCACATTTCTTTTGTTGCATAAAACGTTTATAGCTTGATTGAAAGCCCTTAGCTTGTTCTTTCCAACGATGTATAACCCTCGTTGATAAAGGCTTAGGAAAGGAACTTAAAATTGACTCATCTAGGAAATATGACACTGGGAATATTGTTGATGATTTTGTATTTTTCATGTACAGTTGCATTTATCTTTCACATTTCTTTTGTTGCATAAAACGTTTATAGCTTGATTGAAAGCCCTTAGCTTGTTCTTTCCAACGATGTATAACCCTCGTTGATAAAGGCTTAGGGAAGGAAATTAAAATTGACTCATCTAGGAAATATGTTACTGGCAATATTGTTGATGATTTTGTATTTTTCATATACAGTTGCATTTAACTTTCACATTTCTTTCGTTGCATAAATCATTTATAGCTTGGTTGAAAGCTCCTAGCTTGTTCTTTCTAACGATGTATAACTCTAATTGATAGAGGCTTAGGGAAGGAACTTATAATTGACACACTTAGGAAATATGTCACTGGCAATATTGTTGATGATTTTGTGTTTTTCATATACAGTTGCATTTAACTTTCACATTTCTTTTGTTGCATAAATCATTTATAGCTTGATTGAAAGCTCCTAGCTTTTTCTTTCCAACGATGTATAACCCTCATTGTTAGAGGCTTAGGGAAGGAACTTATAATTGACAAACTTAGGAAATATGTCACTGGGAATATTGTTGATGATTCTGTATTTTTCATATAAAGTTGCACTTAACTTTCACATTTCTTTTGCTGCAAAAACTATTTATAGTGTGATTGAAAGCCCTTAGTTTGTTCTTTCCAACGATGTATAACTGTGGTTGATAGAAGCTTAGGAAAGGAACTTAAAATTGACGGATCTCGGAATTATGTCACGAGGAATATTGTTGATGACTCTGTATTTTTCATATACAGTTGTATTTAACTCTCACATTTTTTCCGCTGCATATACCGTGTATAGCTTAGTTGAAATCCCTTATTTTGTTCTTTCCAACGAAGATAACCCTAGCTGATAGAGGCTTAGGAAAGGAACTTAAAATTGACTAATCTAGGAAATATGTCACTGGGAATATTGTTGATGATACTGTATTTTTCATATACAATTACATTTAACTTTCACATTTCTTTTGTTGCATAAATCATTTATAGCTCGATTGAAAGCTCCTAGCTCGTTCTTTCCAACGATGTATAACCCTCATTGTTAGAGGCTTAGGGAAGGAACTTAAAATTGACTCACCTGGGAAATATGTCACTGGGAATATTGTTGATGAAAATGTATTTTTCATATACAGTTGCATTTAACTTTCACATTTCTTTTGCTGCATAAATCATTTATAGCTTGGTTGAAAGCTCCTAGCTTGTTCTTTCTAACGATGTATAACTCTAATTGATAGAGGCTTAGGGAAGGAACTTATAATTGACACACTTAGGAAATATGTCACTGGGAATATTGTTGATGATTCTGTATTTATACAGTTGCGTTTAACTTTCACATTTCTTTTGCTGGAAAAACTATTTATAGTGTGATTGAAAGCCCTTACTTTGTTCTTTCCAACGATGTATAACTGTGGTTGATAGAAGCTTAGGAAAGGAACTTAAAATTGACGGATCTCGGAATTATGTCACGAGGAATATTGTTGATGACTCTGTATTTTTCATATACAGTTGTATTTAACTCTCACATTTTTTCCGCTGCATATACCGTGTATAGCTTAGTTGAAATCCCTTATTTTGTTCTTTCCAACGAAGATAACCCTAGCTGATAGAGGCTTAGGAAAGGAACTTAAAATTGACTAATCTAGGAAGTATGTCACTGGGAATATTGTTGATGATACTGTATTTTTCATATACAATTACATTTAACTTTCACATTTGTTTTGCTGCATAAACCGTTTATAGCTTAATTGAAAGCTCTTAGCTTGACTAATCTAGGAAATATGTCACTGGGAATATTGTTGATGATTTAGTATTTTTCATATACAGTTGCACCTAACTTTCACATTTCTATTGCTGCATAAACCATTTATAGCTTGATTGAAAGCTCTTAGACTCTTCTTTCGAACGATGTATAACCCTCGTTGAAAAAGGCTTAGGGAAGGAACTTATAATTGACTGACTTAGGAAATATGTCACTGGGAATATTGTTGATGATTTTGTATTCTTCATGTACAGTTGCATTTATCTTTCACATTTCTTTTGTTGCATAAAACGTTTATAGCTTGATTGAAAGCCCTTAGCTTATTCTTTCCAACGATGTATAACTCTCCTTGATGGAGACTTAGGAACGGAACTTAAAATTGACTCACCTGGGAAATATGTCACTGGGAATATTGTTGATGATTTTGTATTTTTCATATACAGTTGCATTTAACTTTCACATTTCTTTTGTTGCATAAATCATTTATAGCTTGGTTGAAAGCTCCTAGCTTGTTCTTTCCAGCTATGTAAAGCTCTCGTTGAAAGAGGTTTAGGAAAGGAACTTAAAATTGACTTATCTAGGAAATATGACACTGGGAATATTGTTGATGATTTTGTATTTTTCATGTACAGTTGCATTTAACTTTCACATTTCTTTTGCTGCATAAACCGTTTATAGCTTGGTTGAAAGCCCTTAGCTTGTTCTTTCCAACGATGTATAACTCTCCTTGATAGAGGCTTAGGAAAGGAACATAAAATTGACTCACCAGGGAAATATGTCACTGGGAATATTGCTGATGATTTTGTATTTTTCATATACAGTTGCATTTAACTTTCACATTTCTTTTGTTGCATAAATCATTTATAGCTTGGTTGAAAGCTCCTAGCTTGTTCTTTCCAGCTATGTAAAGCTCTCGTTGAAAGAGGTTTAGGAAAGGAACTTAAAATTGACTCATCTAGGAAATATGACACTGGGAATATTGTTGATGATTTTGTATTTTTCATGTACAGTTGCATTTATCTTTCACATTTCTTTTGTTGCATAAAACGTTTATAGCTTGATTGAAAGCCCTTAGCTTGTTCTTTCCAACGATGTATAACCCTCGTTGATAAAGGCTTAGGGAAGGAATTTATAATTGACTCACTTAGGAAATATGTCATTGGGAATATTGTTGATGATTTTGTATTTTTCATGTACAGTTGCATTTAACTTTCACATTTCTTTTGCTGCATAAACCGTTTATAGCTTGGTTGAAAGCCTTTAGCTTGTTCTTTCCAACGATGTATAACTCTCCTTGATAGAGGCTTAGGAAAGGAACATAAAATTGACTCACCAGGGAAATATGTCACTGGGAATATTGCTGATGATTTTGTATTTTTCATATACAGTTGCATTTAACTTTCACATTTCTTTTGTTGCATAAATCATTTATAGCTTGGTTGAAAGCTCCTAGCTTGTTCTTTCCAGCTATGTAAAGCTCTCGTTGAAAGAGGTTTAGGAAAGGAACTTAAAATTGACTCATCTAGGAAATATGACACTGGGAATATTGTTGATGATTTTGTATTTTTCATGTACAGTTGCATTTATCTTTCACATTTCTTTTGTTGCATAAAACGTTTATAGCTTGATTGAAAGCCCTTAGCTTGTTCTTTCCAACGATGTATAACCCTCGTTGATAAAGGCTTAGGGAAGGAATTTATAATTGACTCACTTAGGAAATATGTCATTGGGAATATTGTTGATGATTTTGTATTTTTCATGTACAGTTGCATTTAACTTTCACATTTCTTTTGCTGCATAAACCGTTTATAGCTTGGTTGAAAGCCTTTAGCTTGTTCTTTCCAACGATGTATAACCCTCCTTGATAGAGGCTTAAGAAAGGAACTTAAAATTGACTCACCAGGGAAATATGTCACTGGGAATATTGTTGATGATTTTGTATTTTTCATATACAGTTGCATTTAACTTTCACATTTCTTTTGCCGCGTAAACGACTTACAGCTTGGTTGAAAGCTCTTAGCTTGTTCTTTCGTACGACGTATAACTCTCATTGCTAGAGGCTTAGGAAAGGAACTTAAAATTGACTCATTTAGGAAATATGTCACTGGCAATATTGTTGATGAATCTGTAATTTTCATATACAGTTGCATTTAACTTTCACATTTCTTTTGTTGCATAAATCTTTTATAGCTTGGTTGAAAGCTCTTAGCTAGTTCTTTCCAGCGATGTATAACTCTCATTGATAGAGGCTTAGGAAAGGAACTTAAAATTGACTCATCTAGGAGATATGTTACTGGCAATATTGTTGATGATTTTGTATTTTTCATATACAGTTGCATTTAACCTTCACATTTCCTTTGTTGCATAAATCATTTATAGCTTGGTCGAAAGCTCCTAGCTTTTTCTTTCTAACGATGTTTAACTCTCATTGATAGAGGCTTAGGGAAGGAACTTATAATTGACTCACTTAGGAAATATGTCACTGGCAATATTGTTGATGATTTTGTGTTTTTCATATACAGTTGCATTTAACTTTCACATTTCTTTTGTTGCATAAATCATTTATAGCTCGATTGAAAGCTCCTAGCTCGTTCTTTCCAACGATGTATAACCCTCATTGTTAGAGGCTTAGGGAAGGAACTTATAATTGACATACTTAGGAAATATGTCACTGGGAATATTGTTGATGATTCTGTATTTTTCATATACAGTTGCGTTTAACTTTCACATTTCTTTTGCTGGAAAAACTATTTATATTGTGATTGAAAGCCCTTACTTTGTTCTCTCCAACGATGTATAACTGTGGTTGATAGAAGCTTAGGAAAGGAACTTAAAATTGACGGATCTCGGAATTATGTCACGAGGAATATTGTTGATGACTCTGTATTTTTCATATACAGTTGTATTTAACTATCACATTTTTTCCGCTGCATATACCGTGTATTGCTTAGTTGAAATCCCTTAGTTTGTTCTTTCCAACGAAGATAACCCTCGCTGATAGAGGCTTAGGTAAGGAACTTAAAATTGACTAATCTAGGAAATATGTCACTGGGAATATTGTTGATGATTTTGTATTTTTCATGTACAGTTGCATTTAACTTTCACATTTCTTTTGTTGCATAAATCATTTATAGCTTGGTTGAAAGCTCCTAGCTTGTTCTTTCCAACGATGTATAACTCTGTATAACTCTTAGGAAAGGAACTTAAAATTGACTCACCTGGGAAATATGTCACTGGGAATATTGTTGATGAAAATGTAGTTTTCATATACAGTTGCATTTAACTTTCACATTTCTTTTGTTGCATAAATCACTTATAGCTTGATTGAAAGCTCTTAGCTTGTTCTTTCCAACGACGTATAACTCTCAGTGATAGAAGCTTAGGAAAGGAACTTAAAATTGACTCATCTAGGAAATATGTCACTGGCAATATTGTTGATGAATCTGTAATTTTCATATACAGTTGCATTTAACTTTCACATTTCTTTTGTTGCATAAATCACTTATAGCTTGATTGAAAGCTCTTAGCTTGTTCTTTCCAACGACGTATAACTCTCAGTGATAGAAGCTTAGGAAAGGAACTTAAAATTGACTTTTCCAGCAAATATGTCACTGGCAATATTGTTGATGATTTTTTATTTTTCATATACAGTTGCATTTAACTTTCACATTTGTTTTGCTGCATAAACCGTTTATAGCTTAATTGAAAGCTCTTAGCTTGCTCTCTCCAACGATGTAAAACTCAGGTTTAAAGCGGTTTAGGAAACGAACTTAAAATTGACTAATCTAGGAAATATGACACTGGGAATATTGTTGATGATTTTGTATTTTTCATATACAGTTGCATTTAACTTTCACATTTCATTTGTTGCATAAATCATTTATTGCTTGGTTGAAAGCTCCTAGCTTGTTCTTTCCAGCTATGTAAAGCTCTCGTTGAAAGAGGTTTAGGAAAGGAACTTAAAATTGACTCATCTAGGAAATATGACACTGGGAATATTGTTGATGATTTTGTATTTTTCATGTACAGTTGCATTTATCTTTCACATTTCTTTTGTTGCATAAAACGTTTATAGCTTGATTGAAAGCCCTTAGCTTGTTCTTTCCAACGATGTATAACCCTCGTTGATAAAGACTTAGGGAAGGAACTTATAATTGACTCACTTAGGAAATATGTCATTGGGAATATTGTTGATGATTTTGTATTTTTCATGTACATTTGCATTTAACTTTCACATTTCTTTTGCTGCATAAACCGTTTATAGCTTGGTTGAAAGCCCTTAACTTGTTCTTTCCAACGATGTATAACCCTCGTTGATAAAGGCTTAGGGAAGGAACTCACTTAGGAAATATGTCATTGGGAATATTGTTGATGATTTTGTATTTTTCATGTACAGTTGCATTTAACTTTCACATTTCTTTTGTTGCATAAATCAATTATAGCTTGGTTGAAAGCTCCTAGCTTGTTCTTTCCAACGATGTATAACCCTCGTTGATAAAGGCTTAGGGAAGGAACTCACTTAGGAAATATGTCATTGGGAATATTGTTGATGATTTTGTATTTTTCATGTACAGTTGCATTTAACTTTCACATTTCTTTTGTTGCATAAATCAATTATAGCTTGGTTGAAAGCTCCTAGCTTGTTCTTTCCAACGATGTATAACCCTCGTTGATAGAGGCTTAGGGAAGGAACTTATAATTGACACACTTAGGAAATATGTCACTGGCAATATTGTTGATGATTTTGTGTTTTTCATATACAGTTGCATTTAACTTTCACATTTCTTTTGTTGCATAAATCATTTATAGCTTGATTGAAAGCTCCTAGCTTGTTCTTTCCAACGATGTATAACCCTCATTGTTAGAGGCTTAGGGAAGGAACTTATAATTGAAAAACTTAGGAAATATGTCACTGGGAATATTGTTGATGATTCTGTATTTTTCATATAAACTTGCACTTAACTTTCACATTTCTTTTGCTGCAAAAACTATTTATAGTGTGATTGAAAGCCCTTATTTTGTTCTTTCCAACGATGTATAACTGTGGTTGATAAAAGCTTGGGAAAGGAACTTAAAATTGACGGATCTCGGAATTATGTCACGAGGAATATTGTTGATGACTCTGTATTTTTCATATACAGTTGTATTTAACTCTCACATTTTTTCCGCTGCATATACCGTGTATAGCTTAGTTGAAATCCCTTATTTTGTTCTTTCCAACGAAGATAACCCTAGCTGATAGAGGCTTAGGAAAGGAACTTAAAATTGACTAATCTAGGAAATATGTCACTGGGAATATTGTTGATGATACTGTATTTTTCATATACAATTACATTTAACTTTCACATTTCTTTTGTTGCATAAATCATTTATAGCTCGATTGAAAGCTCCTAGCTCGTTCTTTCCAACGATGTATAACCCTCATTGTTAGAGGCTTAGGGAAGGAACTTAAAATTGACTCACCTGGGAAATATGTCACTGGGAATATTGTTGATGAAAATGTATTTTTCATATACAGTTGCATTTAACTTTCACATTTCTTTTGCTGCATAAATCATTTATAGCTTGGTTGAAAGCTCCTAGCTTGTTCTTTCTAACGATGTATAACTCTAATTGATAGAGGCTTAGGGAAGGAACTTATAATTGACACACTTAGGAAATATGTCACTGGGAATATTGTTGATGATTCTGTATTTATACAGTTGCGTTTAACTTTCACATTTCTTTTGCTGGAAAAACTATTTATAGTGTGATTGAAAGCCCTTACTTTGTTCTTTCCAACGATGTATAACTGTGGTTGAAAGAAGCTTAGGAAAGGAACTTAAAATTGACGGATCTCGGAATTATGTCACGAGGAATATTGTTGATGACTCTGTATTTTTCATATACAGTTGTATTTAACTCTCACATTTTTTCCGCTGCATATACCGTGTATAGCTTAGTTGAAATCCCTTATTTTGTTCTTTCCAACGAAGATAACCCTAGCTGATAGAGGCTTAGGAAAGAAACTTAAAATTGACTAATCTAGGAAGTATGTCACTGGGAATATTGTTGATGATACTGTATTTTTCATATACAATTACATTTAACTTTCACATTTGTTTTGCTGCATAAACCGTTTATAGCTTAGTTGAAAGCTCTTAGCTTGCTCTCTCCAACGATGTAAAACTCAGGTTTAAAGAGGTTTAGGAAACGAACTTAAAATTGACTAATCTAGGAAATATGTCACTGGGAATATTGTTGATGATTTAGTATTTTTCATATACAGTTGCACCTAACTTTCACATTTCTATCGCTGCATAAACCATTTATAGCTTGATTGAAAGCTCTTAGACTCTTCTTTCGAACGATGTATAACCCTCGTTGATAAAGGCTTAGGGAAGGAACTTATAATTGACTGACTTAGGAAATATGTCACTGGGAATATTGTTGATGATTTTGTATTCTTCATGTACAGTTGCATTTATCTTTCACATTTCTTTTGTTGCATAAAACGTTTATAGCTTGATTGAAAGCCCTTAGCTTATTCTTTCCAACGATGTATAACTCTCCTTGATGGAGACTTAGGAACGGAACTTAAAATTGACTCACCTGGGAAATATGTCACTGGGAATATTGTTGATGATTTTGTATTTTTCATATACAGTTGCATTTAACTTTCACATTTCTTTTGTTGCATAAATCATTTATAGCTTGGTTGAAAGCTCCTAGCTTGTTCTTTCCAGCTATGTAAAGCTCTCGTTGAAAGAGGTTTAGGAAAGGAACTTAAAATTGACTTATCTAGGAAATATGACACTGGGAATATTGTTGATGATTTTGTATTTTTCATGTACAGTTGCATTTAACTTTCACATTTCTTTTGCTGCATAATCCGTTTATAGCTTGGTTGAAAGCCCTTAGCTTGTTCTTTCCAACGATGTATAACTCTCCTTGATAGAGGCTTAGGAAAGGAACATAAAATTGACTCACCAGGGAAATATGTCACTGGGAATATTGCTGATGATTTTGTATTTTTCATATACAGTTGCATTTAACTTTCACATTTCTTTTGTTGCTTAAATCATTTATAGCTTGGTTGAAAGCTCCTAGCTTGTTCTTTCCAGCTATGTAAAGCTCTCGTTGAAAGAGGTTTAGGAAAGGAACTTAAAATTGACTCATCTAGGAAATATGACACTGGGAATATTGTTGATGATTTTGTATTTTTCATGTACAGTTGCATTTATCTTTCACATTTCTTTTGTTGCATAAAACGTTTATAGCTTGATTGAAAGCCCTTAGCTTGTTCTTTCCAACGATGTATAACCTTCGTTGATAAAGGCTTAGGGAAGGAATTTATAATTGACTCACTTAGGAAATATGTCATTGGGAATATTGTTGATGATTTTGTATTTTTCATGTACAGTTGCATTTAACTTTCACATTTCTTTTGCTGCATAAACCGTTTATAGCTTGGTTGAAAGCCTTTAGCTTGTTCTTTCCAACGATGTATAACCCTCCTTGATAGAGGCTTAAGAAAGGAACTTAAAATTGACTCACCAGGGAAATATGTCACTGGGAATATTGTTGATGATTTTGTATTTTTCATATACAGTTGCATTTAACTTTCACATTTCTTTTGCCGCGTAAACGACTTACAGCTTGGTTGAAAGCTCTTAGCTTGTTCTTTCGTACGACGTATAACTCTCATTGCTAGAGGCTTAGGAAAGGAACTTAAAATTGACTCATTTAGGAAATATGTCACTGGCAATATTGTTGATGAATCTGTAATTTTCATATACAGTTGCATTTAACTTTCACATTTCTTTTGTTGCATAAATCTTTTATAGCTTGGTTGAAAGCTCTTAGCTAGTTCTTTCCAGCGATGTATAACTCTCATTGATAGAGGCTTAGGAAAGGAACTTAAAATTGACTCATCTAGGAGATATGTTACTGGCAATATTGTTGATGATTTTGTATTTTTCATATACAGTTGCATTTAACCTTCACATTTCCTTTGTTGCATAAATCATTTATAGCTTGGTCGAAAGCTCCTAGCTTTTTCTTTCTAACGATGTTTAACTCTCATTGATAGAGGCTTAGGGAAGGAACTTATAATTGACACACTTAGGAAATATGTCACTGGCAATATTGTTGATGATTTTGTGTTTTTCATATACAGTTGCATTTAACTTTCACATTTCTTTTGTTGCATAAATCATTTATACCTCGATTGAAAGCTCCTAGCTCGTTCTTTCCAACGATGTATAACCCTCATTGTTAGAGGCTTAGGGAAGGAACTTATAATTGACATACTTAGGAAATATGTCACTGGGAATATTGTTGATGATTCTGTATTTTTCATATACAGTTGCGTTTAACTTTCACATTTCTTTTGCTGGAAAAACTATTTATATTGTGATTGAAAGCCCTTACTTTGTTCTCTCCAACGATGTATAACTGTGGTTGATAGAAGCTTAGGAAAGGAACTTAAAATTGACGGATCTCGGAATTATGTCACGAGGAATATTGTTGATGACTCTGTATTTTTCATATACAGTTGTATTTAACTCTCACATTTTTTCCGCTGCTTATACCGTGTATCGCTTAGTTGAAATCCCTTAGTTTGTTCTTTCCAACGAAGATAACCCTCGCTGATAGAGGCTTAGGTAAGGAACTTAAAATTGACTAATCTAGGAAATATGTCACTGGGAATATTGTTGATGATTTTGTATTTTTCATGTACAGTTGCATTTAACTTTCACATTTCTTTTGTTGCATAAATCATTTATAGCTTGGTTGAAAGCTCCTAGCTTGTTCTTTCCAACGATGTATAACTCTGTATAACTCTTAGGAAAGGAACTTAAAATTGACTCACCTGGGAAATATGTCACTGGGAATATTGTTGATGAAAATGTAGTTTTCATATACAGTTGCATTTAACTTTCACATTTCTTGTGCTGCATAAACGACTTACAGCTTGGTTGAAAGATCTTAGCTTGTTCTTTCGTACGACGTATAACTCTCATTGCTAGAGGCTTAGGAAAGGAACTTAAAATTGACTCATCTAGGAAATATGTCACTGGCAATATTGTTGATGAATCTGTAATTTTCATATACAGTTGCATTTAACTTTCACATTTCTTTTGTTGCATAAATCACTTATAGCTTGATTGAAAGCTCTTAGCTTGTTCTTTCCAACGACGTATAACTCTCAGTGATAGAAGCTTAGGAAAGGAACTTAAAATTGACTTTTCCAGGAAATATGTCACTGGCAATATCGTTGATGATTTTTTATTTTTCATATACAGTTGCATTTAACTTTCACATTTGTTTTGCTGCATAAACCGTTTATAGCTTAATTGAAAGCTCTTAGCTTGCTCTCTCCAACGATGTAAAACTCAGGTTTAAAGCGGTTTAGGAAACGAACTTAAAATTGACTAATCTAGGAAATATGACACTGGGAATATTGTTGATGATTTTGTATTTTTCATGTACAGTTGCATTTATCTTTCACATTTCTTTTGTTGCATAAAACGTTTATAGCTTGATTGAAAGCTCCTAGCTTTTTCTTTCCAACGATGTATAACCCTCATTGATAGAGGCTTAGGGAAGGAACTTATAATTGACAAACTTAGGAAATATGTCACTGGGAATATTGTTGATGATTCTGTATTTTTCATATAAAGCTGCATTTAACTTTCACATTTCTTTTGCTGCAAAAACTATTTATAGTGTGATTGAAAGCCTTTATTTCGTTCTTTCCAACGATGTATAACTGTGGTTGATAGAAGCTTAGGAAAGGAACTTATAATTGACTCACTTAGGAAATATGTCATTGGGAATATTGTTGATGATTTTGTATTTTTCATATACAGTTGCATTTATCTTTCACATTTCTTTTGTTGCATAAAACGTTTATAGCTTGGTTGAAAGCCCTTAGCTTGTTCTTTCCAACGATGTATAACTCTCCTTGATAGAGGCTTAGGAAAGGAACTTAAAATTGACTCATCTAGGAAATATGTTACTGGCAATATTGTTGATGATTTTGTATTTTTCATATACAGTTGCATTTAACCTTCACATTTCTTTTGTTGCATAAATCATTTATAGCTCGATTGAAAGCTCCTAGCTCGTTCTTTCCAACGATGTATAACCCTCATTGTTAGAGGCTTAGGGAAGGAACTTATAATTGACACACTTAGGACATATGTCACTGGGAATATTGTTGATGATACTGTATTTTTCATATACAATTACATTTAACTTTCACATTTGTTTTGCTGCATAAACCGTTTGTAGCTTAATTGAAAGCCCTTAGCTTGCTCTCTCCAACGATGTAAAACTCAGGTTTAAAGAGGTTTAGGAAACGAACTTTAAATTGACTCATCTAGGAAATATGACACTGGGAATATTGTTGATGATTTTGTATTTTTCATATACAGTTGCATTTATCTTTCACATTTCTTTTGTTGCATAAAAAGTTTACAGCTTGGTTGAAAGCTCTTAGCTTGTTCTTTCGTACGACGTATAACTCTCATCGCTAGAGGCTTAGGAAAGGAACTTAAAATTGACTCATCTAGGAAATATGTCACTGGCAATATTGTTGATGAATCTGTAATTTTCATATACAGTTGCATTTAACTTTCACATTTCTTTTGTTGCATAAATCATTTATAGCTTGATTGAAAGCTCTTAACTTGTTCTTTCCAACGACGTATAACTCTCAGTGATAGAAGCTTAGGAAAGGAACTTAAAATTGACTCTTCCAGGAAATATGTCACTGGCAATATTGTTGAGATTTTTTATTTTTCATATACAGTTGCATTTAACTTTCACATTTCTTTTACTGCATAAATCAGTTATAGCTTGATTGAAAGCTCCTAGCTTTTTCTTTCCAACGGTGTATAACTCTCATTGATAGAGGCTTAGGAAAGGAACTTAAAATTGACTCATCTAGGAAATATGTTACTGGCAATATTGTTGATGATTTTGTATTTTTCATATACAGTTGCATTTAACTTTCACATTTCTTTTGTTGCATAAATCATTTATAGCTTGGTTGAAAGCTCCTAGCTTATTCTTTCTAACGATGTCTAACTCTAATTGATAGAGGCTTAGGGAAGGAACTTATAATTGACACACTTAGGAAATATGTCACTGGCAATATTGTTGATGATTTTGTGTTTTTCATATACAGTTGCATTTAACTTTCACATTTCTTTTGTTGCATAAATCATTTATTGCTTGATTGAAAGCTCCTAGTTTTTTCTTTCCAACGATGTATAACCCTCATTGTTAGAGGCTTAGGGAAGGAACTTATAATTGACAAACTTAGGAAATATGTCACTGGGAATATTGTTGATGATTCTGTATTTTTCATATACAGTTGCATTTAACTTTCACATTTCTTTTGCTGCAAAAACTATTTATAGTGTGATTGAAAGCCCTTATTTTGTTCTTTCCAACGATGTATAACTGTGGTTGATAGAAGCTTAGGAAAGGAACTTAAAATTGACGGATCTCGGAATTATGTCACGAGGAATATTGTTGATGACTCTGTACTTTTCATATACAGTTGCATTTAACTCTCACATTTTTTCCGCTGCATATACCGTGTATAGCTTAGTTGAAATCCCTTATTTTGTTCATTCCAACGAAGATAACCCAAGCTGATAGAGGCTTAGGAAAGAAACTTAAAATTGACTAATCTAGGAAATATGTCACTGGGAATATTGTTGATGATTTAGCATTTTTCATATACAGTTGCACCTAACTTTCACATTTCTATTGTTGCATAAACCATTTATAGCCTGATTGAAAGCTCTTAGACTCTTCTTTCGAACGATGTATAACTTTCGTTGATAGATGCTTAGGGAAGGATGTTATAATTGACTGACTTAGGAAATATGTCACTGGGAATATTGTTGATAATTTTGTATTCTTCATGTACAGTTGCATTTATCTTTCACATTTCTTTTGTTGCATAAAACGTTTATCGCTTGATTGAAAGCCCTTAGCTTATTCTTTCCAACGATGTATGACTCTCCTTGATAGAGACTTAGGAACGGAACTTAAAATTGACTCACCTGGGAAATATGTCACTGGGAATATTGTTGATGATTTTGTATTTTTCATATACAGTTGCATTTAACTTTCACATTTCTTTTGTTGCATAAATCATTTATTGCTTGGTTGAAAGCTCCTAGCTTGTTCTTTCCAGCTATGTAAAGCTCTCGTTGAAAGAGGTTTAGGAAAGGAACTTAAAATTGACTCATCTAGGAAATATGACACTGGGAATATTGTTGATGATTTTGTATTTTTCATGTACAGTTGCATTTATCTTTCACATTTCTTTTGTTGCATAAAACGTTTATAGCTTGATTGAAAGCCCTTAGCTTGTTCTTTCCAACGATGTATAACCCTCGTTGATAAAGGCTTAGGGAAGGAATTTATAATTGACTCACTTAGGAAATATGTCATTGGGAATATTGTTGATGATTTTGTATTTTTCATGTACAGTTGCATTTAACTTTCACATTTCTTTTGCTGCATAAACCGTTTATAGCTTGGTTGAAAGCCTTTAGCTTGTTCTTTCCAACGATGTATAACCCTCCTTGATAGAGGCTTAAGAAAGGAACTTAAAATTTACTCACCAGGGAAATATGTCACTGGGAATATTGTTGATGATTTTGTATTTTTCATATACAGTTGCATTTAACTTTCACATTTCTTTTGCCGCGTAAACGACTTACAGCTTGGTTGAAAGCTCTTTGCTTGTTCTTTCGTACGACGTATAACTCTCATTGCTAGATGCTTAGGAAAGGAACTTAAAATTGACTCATTTAGGAAATATGTCACTGGCAATATTGTTGATGAATCTGTAATTTTCATATACAGTTGCATTTAACTTTCACATTTCTTTTGTTGCATAAATCTTTTATAGCTTGGTTGAAAGCTCTTAGCTAGTTCTTTCCAGCGATGTATAACTCTCATTGATAGAGGCTTAGGAAAGGAACTTAAAATTGACTCATCTAGGAGATATGTTACTGGCAATATTGTTGATGATTTTGTATTTTTCATATACAGTTGCATTTAACCTTCACATTTCCTTTGTTGCATAAATCATTTATAGCTTGGTCGAAAGCTCCTAGCTTTTTCTTTCTAACGATGTTTAACTCTCATTGATAGAGGCTTAGGGAAGGAACTTATAATTGCCACACTTAGGAAATATGTCACTGGCAATATTGTTGATGATTTTGTGTTTTTCATATACAGTTGCATTTAACTTTCACATTTCTTTTGTTGCATAAATCATTTATAGCTCGATTGAAAGCTCCTAGCTCGTTCTTTCCAACGATGTATAACCCTCATTGTTAGAGGCTTAGGGAAGGAACTTATAATTGACATACTTAGGAAATATGTCACTGGGAATATTGTTGATGATTCTGTATTTTTCATATACAGTTGCGTTTAACTTTCACATTTCTTTTGCTGGAAAAACTATTTATATTGTGATTGAAAGCCCTTACTTTGTTCTCTCCAACGATGTATAACTGTGGTTGATAGAAGCTTAGGAAAGGAACTTAAAATTGACGGATCTCGGAATTATGTCACGAGGAATATTGTTGATGATTTTGTATTTTTCATGTACAGTTGCATTTAACTTTCACATTTCTTTTGTTGCATAAATCATTTATAGATTGGTTGAAAGCTCCTAGCTTGTTCTTTCCAACGATGTATAACTCTGTATAACTCTTAGGAAAGGAACTTAAAATTGACTCACCTGGGAAATATGTCACTGGGAATATTGTTGATGAAAATGTATTTTTCATATACAGTTGCATTTAACTTTCACATTTCTTGTGCTGCATAAACGACTTACAGCTTGCTTGAAAGCTCTTAGCTTGTTTTTCGTACGACGTATAACTCTCATTGCTAGAGGCTTAGGAAAGGAACTTAAAATTGACTCATCTAGGAAATATGTCACTGGCAATATTGTTGATGAATCTGTAATTTTCATATACAGTTGCATTTAGCTTTCACATTTCTTTTGTTGCATAAATCATTTATAGCTTGATTGAAAGCTCTTAGCTTGTTCTTTCCAACGACGTATAACTCTCAGTGATAGAAGCTTAGGAAAGGAACTTAAAATTGACTTTTCCAGGAAATATGTCACTGGCAATATTGTTGATGATTTTTTATTTTTCATATACAGTTGCATTTAACTTTCACATTTGTTTTGCTGCATAAACCGTTTATAGCTTAATTGAAAGCTCTTAGCTTGCTCTCTCCAACGATGTAAAACTCAGGTTTAAAGCGGTTTAGGAAACGAACTTAAAATTGACTAATCTAGGAAATATGACACTGGGAATATTGTTGATGATTTTGTATTTTTCATGTACAGTTGCATTTATCTTTCACATTTCTTTTGTTGCATAAAACGTTTATAGCTTGATTGAAAGCTCCTAGCTTTTTCTTTCCAACGATGTATAACCCTCATTGATAGAGGCTTAGGGAAGGAACTTATAATTGACAAACTTAGGAAATATGTCACTGGGAATATTGTTGATGATTCTGTATTTTTCATATAAAGCTGCATTTAACTTTCACATTTCTTTTGCTGCAAAAACTATTTATAGTGTGATTGAAAGCCCTTATTTCGTTCTTTCCAACGATGTATAACTGTGGTTGATAGAAGCTTAGGAAAGGAACTTATAATTGACTCACTTAGGAAATATGTCATTGGGAATATTGTTGATGATTTTGTATTTTTCATATACAGTTGCATTTATCTTTCACATTTCTTTTGTTGCATAAAACGTTTATAGCTTGGTTGAAAGCCCTTAGCTTGTTCTTTCCAACGATGTATAACTCTCCTTGATAGAGGCTTAGGAAAGGAACTTAAAATTGACTCACCAGGGAAATATGTCACTGGGAATATTGTTGATGATTTTGTATTTTTCATATACAGTTGCATTTAACTTTCACATTTCTTTTGCCGCGTAAACGACTTACAGCTTGGTTGAAAGCTCTTAGCTTTTTCTTTCGTACGACGTATAACTCTCATTGCTAGAGGCTTAGGAAAGGAACTTAAAATTGACTCATTTAGGAAATATGTCACTGGCAATATTGTTGATGAATCTGTAATTTTCATATACAGTTGCATTTAACTTTCACATTTCTTTTGTTGCATAAATCTTTTATAGCTTGATTGAAAGCTCTTAGCTACTTCTTTCCAGCGATGTATAACTCTCATTGATAGAGGCTTAGGAAAGGAACTTAAAATTGACTCATCTAGGAAATATGTTACTGGCAATATTGTTGATGATTTTGTATTTTTCATATACAGTTGCATTTAACCTTCATATTTCTTTTGTTGCATAAATCATTTATAGCTCGATTGAAAGCTCCTAGCTCGTTCTTTCCAACGATGTATAACCCTCATTGTTAGAGGCTTAGGGAAGGAACTTATAATTGACACACTTAGGACATATGTCACTGGGAATATTGTTGATGATACTGTATTTTTCATATACAATTACATTTAACTTTCACATTTGTTTTGCTGCATAAACCGTTTGTAGCTTAATTGAAAGCCCTTAGCTTGCTCTCTCCAACGATGTAAAACTCAGGTTTAAAGAGGTTTAGGAAACGAACTTTAAATTGACTCATCTAGGAAATATGACACTGGGAATATTGTTGATGATTTTGTATTTTTCATATACAGTTGCATTTATCTTTCACATTTCTTTTGTTGCATAAAAAGTTTACAGCTTGGTTGAAAGCTCTTAGCTTGTTCTTTCGTACGACGTATAACTCTCATTGCTAGAGGCTTAGGAAAGGAACTTAAAATTGACTCATCTAGGAAATATGTCACTGGCAATATTGTTGATGAATCTGTAATTTTCATATACAGTTGCATTTAACTTTCACATTTCTTTTGTTGCATAAATCATTTATAGCTTGATTGAAAGCTCTTAACTTGTTCTTTCCAACGACGTATAACTCTCAGTGATAGAAGCTTAGGAAAGGAACTTAAAATTGACTCTTCCAGGAAATATGTCACTGGCAATATTGTTGATGATTTTTTATTTTTCATATACAGTTGCATTTAACTTTCACATTTCTTTTACTGCATAAATCAGTTATAGCTTGATTGAAAGCTCCTAGCTTTTTCTTTCCAACGGTGTATAACTCTCATTGATAGAGGCTTAGGAAAGGAACTTAAACTTGACTCATCTAGGAAATATGTTACTGGCAATATTGTTGATGATTTTGTATTTTTCATATACAGTTGCATTTAACTTTCACATTTCTTTTGTTGCATAAATCATTTATAGCTTGGTTGAAAGCTCCTAGCTTATTCTTTCTAACGATGTATAACTCTAATTGATAGAGGCTTAGGGAAGGAATTTATAATTGACACACTTAGGAAATATGTCACTGGCAATATTGTTGATGATTTTGTGTTTTTCATATACAGTTGCATTTAACTTTCACATTTCTTTTGTTGCATAAATCATTTATTGCTTGATTGAAAGCTCCTAGTTTTTTCTTTCCAACGATGTATAACCCTCATTGTTAGAGGCTTAGGGAAGGAACTTATAATTGACAAACTTAGGAAATATGTCACTGGGAATATTGTTGATGATTCTGTATTTTTCATATACAGTTGCATTTAACTTTCACATTTCTTTTGCTGCAAAAACTATTTATAGTGTGATTGAAAGCCCTTATTTTGTTCTTTCCAACGATGTATAACTGTGGTTGATAGAAGCTTAGGAAAGGAACTTAAAATTGACGGATCTCGGAATTATGTCACGAGGAATATTGTTGATGACTCTGTATTTTTCATATACAGTTGCATTTAACTCTCATATTTTTTCCGCTGCATATACCGTGTATAGCTTAGTTGAAATCCCTTATTTTGTTCATTCCAACGAAGATAACCCAAGCTGATAGAGGCTTAGGAAAGAAACTTAAAATTGACTAATCTAGGAAATATGTCACTGGGAATATTGTTGATGATTTAGCATTTTTCATATACAGTTGCACCTAACTTTCACATTTCTATTGTTGCATAAACCATTTATAGCCTGATTGAAAGCTCTTAGACTCTTCTTTCGATGTATAACTTTCGTTGATAGATGCTTAGGGAAGGATGTTATAATTGACTGACTTAGGAAATATGTCACTGGGAATATTGTTGATAATTTTGTATTCTTCATGTACAGTTGCATTTATCTTTCACATTTCTTTTGTTGCATAAAACGTTTATCGCTTGATTGAAAGCCCTTAGCTTATTCTTTCCAACGATGTATGACTCTCCTTGATAGAGACTTAGGAACGGAACTTAAAATTGACTCACCTGGGAAATATGTCACTGGGAATATTGTTGATGATTTTGTATTTTTCATATACAGTTGCATTTAACTTTCACATTTCTTTTGTTGCATAAATCATTTATTGCTTGGTTGAAAGCTCCTAGCTTGTTCTTTCCAGCTATGTAAAGCTCTCGTTGAAAGAGGTTTAGGAAAGGAACTTAAAATTGACTCATCTAGGAAATATGACACTGGGAATATTGTTGATGATTTTGTATTTTTCATGTACAGTTGCATTTATCTTTCACATTTCTTTTGTTGCATAAAACGTTTATAGCTTGATTGAAAGCCCTTAGCTTGTTCTTTCCAACGATGTATAACCCTCGTTGATAAAGGCTTAGGGAAGGAACTTATAATTGACTCACTTAGGAAATATGTCATTGGGAATATTGTTGATGATTTTGTATTTTTCATGTGCAGTTGCATTTAACTTTCACATTTCTTTTGCTGCATAAACCGTTTATAGCTTGGTTGAAAGCCCTTAGCTTGTTCTTTCCAACGATGTATAACTCTCCTTGATAGAGGCTTAGGAAAGGAACTTAAAATTGACTCACCAGGGAAATATGTCACTGGGAATATTGTTGATGATTTTGTATTTTTCATATACAGTTGCATTTAACTTTCACATTTCTTTCGCCGCGTAAACGACTTACAGCTTGGTTGAAAGCCCTTAGCATGTTCTTTCGTACGACGTATAACTCTCATTGCTAGACGCTTAGGAAAGGAACTTAAAATTGACTCATTTAGGAAATATGTCACTGGCAATATTGTTGATGAATCTGTAATTTTAATATACAGTTGCATTTAACTTTCACATTTCTTTTGCTGCATAAACCGTTTATAGCTTGGTTGAAAGCCCTTAGCTTGTTCTTTCCAACGATGTATAACCCTCGTTGATAAAGGCTTAGGGAAGGAACTTATAATTGACTCACTTAGGAAATATGTCATTGGGAATATTGTTGATGATTTTGTATTTTTCATGTGCAGTTGCATTTAACTTTCACATTTCTTTTGTTGCATAAATCATTTATAGCTCGATTGAAAGCTCCTAGCTCGTTCTTTCCAACGATGTATAACCCTCATTGTTAGAGGCTTAGGGAAGGAACTTATAATTGACTCACTTAGGAAATATGTCACTGGGAATATTGTTGATGATTTTGTATTTTTCATATACAGTTGCGTTTAACTTTCACATTTCTTTTGCTGGAAAAACTATTTATATTGTGATTGAAAGCCCTTACTTTGTTCTTTCCAACGATGTATAACTGTGGTTGATAGAAGCTTAGGAAAGGAACTTAAAATTGACGGATCTCGGAATTATGTCACGAGGAATATTGTTGATGACTCTGTATTTTTCATATACAGTTGTATTTAACTCTCACATTTTTTCCGCTGCATATACCGTGTATACCTTAGTTGAAATCCCTTATTTTGTTCTTTCCAACGAAGATAACCCTCGCTGATAGAGGCTTAGGTAAGGAACTTAAAATTGACTAATCTAGGAAATATGTCACTGGGAATATTGTTGATGATTTTGTATTTTTCATGTACAGTTGCATTTAACTTTCACATTTCTTTTGTTGCATAAATCATTTATAGCTTTCTTGAAAGCTCCTAGCTTGTTCTTTCCAACGATGTATAACTCTGTATAACTCTTAGGAAAGGAACTTAAAATTGACTCACCTGGGAAATATGTCACTGGGAATATTGTTGATGAAAATGTATTTTTCATATACAGTTGCATTTAACTTTCACATTTCTTTTGCTGCATAAACGACTTACAGCTTGGTTGAAAGCTCTTAGCTTGTTCTTTCGTACGACGTATAACTCTCATTGCTAGAGGCTTAGGAAAGGAACTTAAAATTGACTCATCTAGGAAATATGTCACTGGCAATATTGTTGATGAATCTGTAATTTTCATATACAGTTGCATTTAACTTTCACATTTCTTTTGTTGCATAAATCATTTATAGCTTGATTGAAAGCTCTTAGCTTGTTCTTTCCAACGACGTATAACTCTCAGTGATAGAAGCTTAGGAAAGGAACTTAAAATTGACTTTTCCAGGAAATATGTCACTGGCAATATTGTTGATGATTTTTTATTTTTCATATACAGTTGCATTTAACTTTCACATTTGTTTTGCTGCATAAACCGTTTATAGCTTAATTGAAAGCTCTTAGCTTGCTCTCTCCAACGATGTAAAACTCAGGTTTAAAGCGGTTTAGGAAACGAACTTAAAATTAACTAATCTAGGAAATATGACACTGGGAATATTGTTGATGATTTTGTATTTTTCATGTACAGTTGCATTTATCTTTCACATTTCTTTTGTTGCATAAAACGTTTATAGCTTGATTGAAAGCCCTTAGCTTATTCTTTCCAACGATGTATAACTCTCCTTGATAGAGACTTAGGAACGGAACTTAAAATTGACTCACCTGGGAAATATGTCACTGGGAATATTGTTGATGATTTTGTATTTTTCATGTACAGTTGCATTTAACTTTCACATTTCTTTTGCTGCATAAACCGTTTGTAGCTTGGTTGAAAGCCCTTAGCTTGTTCTTTCCAACGATGTATAAATCTCCTTGATAGAGGCTTAGGAAAGGAACATAAAATTGACTCACCAGGGAAATATGTCACTGGGAATATTGCTGATGATTTTGTATTTTTCATATACAGTTGCATTTAACTTTCACATTTCTTTTGTTGCATAAATCATTTATAGCTTGGTTGAAAGCTCCTAGCTTGTTCTTTCCAGCTATGTAAAGCTCTCGTTGAAAGAGGTTTAGGAAAGGAACTTAAAATTGACTCATCTAGGAAATATGACACTGCGAATATTGTTGATGATTTTGTATTTTTCATGTACAGTTGCATTTATCTTTCACATTTCTTTTGTTGCATAAAACGTTTATAGCTTGATTGAAAGCCCTTAGCTTGTTCTTTCCAACGATGTATAACCTTCGTTGATAAAGGCTTAGGGAAGGAATTTATAATTGACTCACTTAGGAAATATGTCATTGGGAATATTGTTGATGATTTTGTATTTTTCATGTACAGTTGCATTTAACTTTCACATTTCTTTTGCTGCATAAACCGTTTATAGCTTGGTTGAAAGCCTTTAGCTTGTTCTTTCCAACGATGTATAACCCTCCTTGATAGAGGCTTAAGAATGGAACTTAAAATTGACTCACCAGGGAAATATGTCACTGGGAATATTGTTGATGATTTTGTATTTTTCATATACAGTTGCATTTAACTTTCACATTTCTTTTGCCGCGTAAACGACTTACAGCTTGGTTGAAAGCTCTTAGCTTGTTCTTTCGTACGACGTATAACTCTCATTGCTAGAGGCTTAGGAAAGGAACTTAAAATTGACTCATTTAGGAAATATGTCACTGGCAATATTGTTGATGAATCTGTAATTTTCATATACAGTTGCATTTAACTTTCACATTTCTTTTGTTGCATAAATCTTTTATAGCTTGGTTGAAAGCTCTTAGCTAGTTCTTTCCAGCGATGTATAACTCTCATTGATAGAGGCTTAGGAAAGGAACTTAAAATTGACTCATCTAGGAGATATGTTACTGGCAATATTGTTGATGATTTTGTATTTTTCATATACAGTTGCATTTAACCTTCACATTTCTTTTGTTGCATAAATCATTTATAGCTTGGTCGAAAGCTCCTAGCTTTTTCTTTCTAACGATGTTTAACTCTCATTGATAGAGGCTTAGGGAAGGAACTTATAATTGACACACTTAGGAAATATGTCACTGGCAATATTGTTGATGATTTTGTGTTTTTCATATACAGTTGCATTTAACTTTCACATTTCTTTTGTTGCATAAATCATTTATAGCTCGATTGAAAGCTCCTAGCTCGTTCTTTCCAACGATGTATAACCCTCATTGTTAGAGGCTTAGGGAAGGAACTTATAATTGACATACTTATGAAATATGTCACTGGGAATATTGTTGATGATTCTGTATTTTTCATATACAGTTGCGTTTAACTTTCACATTTCTTTTGCTGGAAAAACTATTTATATTGTGATTGAAAGCCCTTACTTTGTTCTTTCCGACGATGTATAACTGTGGTTGATAGAAGCTTAGGAAAGGAACTTAAAATTGACGGATCTCGGAATTATGTCACGAGGAATATTGTTGATGACTCTGTATTTTTCATATACAGTTGTATTTAACTCTCACATTTTTTCCGCTGCATATACCGTGTATTGCTTAGTTGAAATCCCTTATTTTGTTCTTTCCAACGAAGATAACCCTCGCTGATAGAGGCTTAGGTAAGGAACTTAAAATTGACTAATCTAGGAAATATGTCACTGGGAATATTGTTGATGATTTTGTATTTTTCATGTACAGTTGCATTTAACTTTCACATTTCTTTTGTTGCATAAATCATTTATAGATTGGTTGAAAGCTCCTAGCTTGTTCTTTCCAACGATGTATAACTCTGTATAACTCTTAGGAAAGGAACTTAAAATTGACTCACCTGGGAAATATGTCACTGGGAATATTGTTGATGAAAATGTATTTTTCATATACAGTTGCATTTAACTTTCACATTTCTTGTGCTGCATAAACGACTTACAGCTTGGTTGAAAGCTCTTAGCTTGTTCTTTCGTACGACGTATAACTCTCATTGCTAGAGGCTTAGGAAAGGAACTTAAAATTGACTCATCTAGGAAATATGTCACTGGCAATATTGTTGATGAATCTGTAATTTTCATATACAGTTGCATTTAACTTTCACATTTCTTTTGTTGCATAAATCATTTATAGCTTGATTGAAAGCTCTTAGCTTGTTCTTTCCAACGACGTATAACTCTCAGTGATAGAAGCTTAGGAAAGGAACTTAAAATTGACTTTTCCAGGAAATATGTCACTGGCAATATTGTTGATGATTTTTTATTTTTCATATACAGTTGCATTTAACTTTCACATTTGTTTTGCTGCATAAACCGTTTATAGCTTAATTGAAAGCTCTTAGCTTGCTCTCTCCAACGATGTAAAACTCAGGTTTAAAGCGGTTTAGGAAACGAACTTAAAATTGACTAATCTAGGAAATATGACACTGGGAATATTGTTGATGATTTTGTATTTTTCATGTACAGTTGCATTTATCTTTCACATTTCTTTTGTTGCATAAAACGTTTATAGCTTGATTGAAAGCTCCTAGCTTTTTCTTTCCAACGATGTATAACCCTCATTGATAGAGGCTTAGGGAAGGAACTTATAATTGACAAACTTAGGAAATATGTCACTGGGAATATTGTTGATGATTCTGTATTTTTCATATAAAGCTGCATTTAACTTTCACATTTCTTTTGCTGCAAAAACTATTTATAGTGTGATTGAAAGCCCTTATTTCGTTCTTTCCAACGATGTATAACTGTGGTTGATAGAAGCTTAGGAAAGGAACTTATAATTGACTCACTTAGGAAATATGTCATTGGGAATATTGTTGATTATTTTGTATTTTTCATATACAGTTGCATTTATCTTTCACATTTCTTTTGTTGCATAAAACGTTTATAGCTTGGTTGAAAGCCCTTAGCTTGTTCTTTCCAACGATGTATAACTCTCCTTGATAGAGGCTTAGGAAAGGAACTTAAAATTGACTCACCAGGGAAATATGTCACTGGGAATATTGTTGATGATTTTGTATTTTTCATATACAGTTGCATTTAACTTTCACATTTCTTTTGCCGCGTAAACGACTTACAGCTTGGTTGAAAGCTCTTAGCTTTTTCTTTCGTACGACGTATAACTCTCATTGCTAGAGGCTTAGGAAAGGAACTTAAAATTGACTCATTTAGGAAATATGTCACTGGCAATATTGTTGATGAATCTGTAATTTTCATATACAGTTGCATTTAACTTTCACATTTCTTTTGTTGCATAAATCTTTTATAGCTTGATTGAAAGCTCTTAGCTACTTCTTTCCAGCGATGTATAACTCTCATTGATAGAGGCTTAGGAAAGGAACTTAAAATTGACTCATCTAGGAAATATGTTACTGGCAATATTGTTGATGATTTTGTATTTTTCATATACAGTTGCATTTAACCTTCACATTTCTTTTGTTGCATAAATCATTTATAGCTCGATTGAAAGCTCCTAGCTCGTTCTTTCCAACGATGTATAACCCTCATTGTTAGAGGCTTAGGGAAGGAACTTATAATTGACACACTTAGGACATATGTCACTGGGAATATTGTTGATGATACTGTATTTTTCATATACAATTACATTTAACTTTCACATTTGTTTTGCTGCATAAACCGTTTGTAGCTTAATTGAAAGCCCTTAGCTTGCTCTCTCCAACGATGTAAAACTCAGGTTTAAAGAGGTTTAGGAAACGAACTTTAAATTGACTCATCTAGGAAATATGACACTGGGAATATTGTTGATGATTTTGTATTTTTCATATACAGTTGCATTTATCTTTCACATTTCTTTTGTTGCATAAAAAGTTTACAGCTTGGTTGAAAGCTCTTAGCTTGTTCTTTCGTACGACGTATAACTCTCATTGCTAGAGGCTTAGGAAAGGAACTTAAAATTGACTCATCTAGGAAATATGTCACTGGCAATATTGTTGATGAATCTGTAATTTTCATATACAGTTGCATTTAACTTTCACATTTCTTTTGTTGCATAAATCATTTATAGCTTGATTGAAAGCTCTTAACTTGTTCTTTCCAACGACGTATAACTCTCAGTGATAGAAGCTTAGGAAAGGAACTTAAAATTGACTCTTCCAGGAAATATGTCACTGGCAATATTGTTGATGATTTTTTATTTTTCATATACAGTTGCATTTAACTTTCACATTTCTTTTACTGCATAAATCAGTTATAGCTTGATTGAAAGCTCCTAGCTTTTTCTTTCCAACGGTGTATAACTCTCATTGATAGAGGCTTAGGAAAGGAACTTAAAATTGACTCATCTAGGAAATATGTTACTGGCAATATTGTTGATGATTTTGTATTTTTCATATACAGTTGCATTTAACTTTCACATTTCTTTTGTTGCATAAATCATTTATAGCTTGGTTCAAAGCTCCTAGCTTATTCTGTCTAACGATGTATAACTCTAATTGATAGAGGCTTAGGGAAGGAACTTATAATTGACACACTTAGGAAATATGTCACTGGCAATATTGTTGATGATTTTGTGTTTTTCATATACAGTTGCATTTAACTTTCACATTTCTTTTGTTGCATAAATCATTTATTGCTTGATTGAAAGCTCCTAGTTTTTTCTTTCCAACGATGTATAACCCTCATTGTTAGAGGCTTAGGGAAGGAACTTATAATTGACAAACTTAGGAAATATGTCACTGGGAATATTGTTGATGATTCTGTATTTTTCATATACAGTTGCATTTAACTTTCACATTTCTTTTGCTGCAAAAACCATTTATAGTGTGATTGAAAGCCCTTATTTTGTTCTTTCCAACGATGTATAACTGTGGTTGATAGAAGCTTAGGAAAGGAACTTAAAATTGACGGATCTCGGAATTATGTCACGAGGAATATTGTTGATGACTCTGTATTTTTCATATACAGTTGCATTTAACTCTCACATTTTTTCCGCTGCATATACCGTGTATAGCTTAGTTGAAATCCCTTATTTTGTTCATTCCAACGAAGATAACCCAAGCTGATAGAGGCTTAGGAAAGAAACTTAAAATTGACTAATCTAGGAAATATGTCACTGGGAATATTGTTGATGATTTAGCATTTTTCATATACAGTTGCACCTAACTTTCACATTTCTATTGTTGCATAAACCATTTATAGCCTGATTGAAAGCTCTTAGACTCTTCTTTCGAACGATGTATAACTTTCGTTGATAGATGCTTAGGGAAGGATGTTATAATTGACTGACTTAGGAAATATGTCACTGGGAATATTGTTGATAATTTTGTATTCTTCATGTACAGTTGCATTTATCTTTCACATTTCTTTTGTTGCATAAAACGTTTATCGCTTGATTGAAAGCCCTTAGCTTATTCTTTCCAACGATGTATGACTCTCCTTGATAGAGACTTAGGAACGGAACTTAAAATTGACTCACCTGGGAAATATGTCACTGGGAATATTGTTGATGATTTTGTATTTTTCATATACAGTTGCATTTAACTTTCACATTTCTTTTGTTGCATAAATCATTTATTGCTTGGTTGAAAGCTCCTAGCTTGTTCTTTCCAGCTATGTAAAGCTCTCGTTGAAAGAGGTTTAGGAAAGGAACTTAAAATTGACTCATCTAGGAAATATGACACTGGGAATATTGTTGATGATTTTGTATTTTTCATGTACAGTTGCATTTATCTTTCACATTTCTTTTGTTGCATAAAACGTTTATAGCTTGATTGAAAGCCCTTAGCTTGTTCTTTCCAACGATGTATAACCCTCGTTGATAAAGGCTTAGGGAAGGAACTTATAATTGACTCACTTAGGAAATATGTCATTGGGAATATTGTTGATGATTTTGTATTTTTCATATACAGTTGCATTTAACTTTCACATTTCTTTCGCCGCGTAAACGACTTACAGCTTGGTTGAAAGCCCTTAGCATGTTCTCATTGCTAGAGGCTTAGGAAAGGAACTTAAAATTGACTCATCTAGGAAATATGTCACTGGCAATATTGTTGATGAATCTGTAATTTTCATATACAGTTGCATTTAACTTTCACATTTCTTTTGTTGCATAAATCATTTATAGCTTGATTGAAAGCTCTCAGCTTGTTCTTTCCAACGACGTATAACTCTCAGTGATAGAAGCTTAGGAAAGGAACTTAAAATTGACTTTTCCAGGAAATATGTCACTGGCAATATTGTTGATGATTTTTTATTTTTCATATACAGTTGCATTTAACTTTCACATTTGTTTTGCTGCATAAACCGTTTATAGCTTAATTGAAAGCTCTTAGCTTGCTCTCTCCAACGATGTAAAACTCAGGTTTAAAGCGGTTTAGGAAACGAACTTAAAATTGACTAATCTAGGAAATATGACATTGGGAATATTGTTGATGATTTTGTATTTTTCATGTACAGTTGCATTTATCTTTCACATTTCTTTTGTTGCATAAAACGTTTATAGCGTGATTGAAAGCCCTTAGCTTATTCTTTCCAACGATGTATAACTCTCCTTGATAGAGACTTAGGAACGGAACTTAAAATTGACTAATCTAGGAAATATGTCACTGGCAATATTGTTGATGAATCTGTAATTTTCATATACAGTTGCATTTAACTTTAACATTTCTTTTGTTGCATAAATCATTTATAGCTCGATTGAAAGCTCCTAGCTCGTTCTTTCCAACGATGTATAACCCTCATTGTTAGAGGCTTAGGGAAGGAACTTATAATTGACATACTTAGGAAATATGTCACTGGGAATATTGTTGATGATTCTGTATTTTTCATATACAGTTGCGTTTAACTTTCACATTTCTTTTGCTGGAAAAACTATTTATATTGTGATTGAAAGCCCTTACTTTGTTCTTTCCAACGATGTATAACTGTGGTTGATAGAAGCTTAGGAAAGGAACTTAAAATTGACGGATCTCGGAATTATGTCACGAGGAATATTGTTGATGACTCTGTATTTTTCATATACAGTTGTATTTAACTCTCACATTTTTTCCGCTGCATATACCGTGTATAGCTTAGTTGAAATCCCTTATTTTGTTCTTTCCAACGAAGATAACCCTCGCTGATAGAGGCTTAGGTAAGAAACTTAAAATTGACTAATCTAGGAAATATGTCACTGGGAATATTGTTGATGATTTTGTATTTTTCATGTACAGTTGCATTTAACTTTCACATTTCTTTTGTTGCATAAATCATTTATAGCTTGGTTGAAAGCTCGTAGCTTGTTCTTTCCAACGATGTATAACTCTGTATAACTCTTAGGAAAGGAACTTAAAATTGACTCACCTGGGAAATATGTCACTGGGAATATTGTTGATGAAAATGTATTTTTCATATACAGTTGCATTTAACTTTCACATTTCTTTTGCTGGAAAAACTATTTATATTGTGATTGAAAGCCCTTACTTTGTTCTTTCCAACGATGTATAACTGTGGTTGATAGAAGCTTAGGAAAGGAACTTATAATTGACACACTTAGGAAATATGTCATTGGGAATATTGTTGATGATACTGTATTTTTCATATACAATTACATTTAACTTTCACATTTGTTTTGCTGCATAAACCGTTTGTAGCTTAATTGAAAGCCCTTAGCTTGCTCTCTCCAACGATGTAAAACTCAGGTTTAAAGAGGTTTAGGAAACGAACTTTAAATTGACTCATCTAGGAAATATGACACTGGGAATATTGTTGATGATTTTGTATTTTTCATATACAGTTGCATTTATCTTTCACATTTCTTTTGTTGCATAAAAAGTTTACAGCTTGGTTGAAAGCTCTTAGCTTGTTCTTTCGTACGACGTATAACTCTCATTGCTAGAGGCTTAGGAAAGGAACTTAAAATTGACTCATCTAGGAAATATGTCACTGGCAATATTGTTGATGAATCTGTAATTTTCATATACAGTTGCATTTAACTTTCACATTTCTTTTGTTGCATAAATCATTTATAGCTTGATTGAAAGCTCTTAACTTGTTCTTTCCAACGACGTATAACTCTCAGTGATAGAAGCTTAGGAAAGGAACTTAAAATTGACTCTTCCAGGAAATATGTCACTGGCAATATTGTTGATGATTTTTTATTTTTCATATACAGTTGCATTTAACTTTCACATTTCTTTTACTGCATAAATCAGTTATAGCTTGATTGAAAGCTCCTAGCTTTTTCTTTCCAACGGTGTATAACTCTCATTGATAGAGGCTTAGGAAAGGAACTTAAAATTGACTCATCTAGGAAATATGTTACTGGCAATATTGTTGATGATTTTGTATTTTTCATATACAGTTGCATTTAACTTTCACATTTCTTTTGTTGCATAAATCATTTATAGCTTGGTTCAAAGCTCCTAGCTTATTCTGTCTAACGATGTATAACTCTAATTGATAGAGGCTTAGGGAAGGAACTTATAATTGACACACTTAGGAAATATGTCACTGGCAATATTGTTGATGATTTTGTGTTTTTCATATACAGTTGCATTTAACTTTCACATTTCTTTTGTTGCATAAATCATTTATTGCTTGATTGAAAGCTCCTAGTTTTTTCTTTCCAACGATGTATAACCCTCATTGTTAGAGGCTTAGGGAAGGAACTTATAATTGACAAACTTAGGAAATATGTCACTGGGAATATTGTTGATGATTCTGTATTTTTCATATACAGTTGCATTTAACTTTCACATTTCTTTTGCTGCATAAACCATTTATAGTGTGATTGAAAGCCCTTATTTTGTTCTTTCCAACGATGTATAACTGTGGTTGATAGAAGCTTAGGAAAGGAACTTAAAATTGACGGATCTCGGAATTATGTCACGAGGAATATTGTTGATGACTCTGTATTTTTCATATACAGTTGCATTTAACTCTCACATTTTTTCCGCTGCATATACCGTGTATAGCTTAGTTGAAATCCCTTATTTTGTTCATTCCAACGAAGATAACCCAAGCTGATAGAGGCTTAGGAAAGAAACTTAAAATTGACTAATCTAGGAAATATGTCACTGGGAATATTGTTGATGATTTAGCATTTTTCATATACAGTTGCACCTAACTTTCACATTTCTATTGTTGCATAAACCATTTATAGCCTGATTGAAAGCTCTTAGACTCTTCTTTCGAACGATGTATAACTTTCGTTGATAGATGCTTAGGGAAGGATGTTATAATTGACTGACTTAGGAAATATGACACTGGGAATATTGTTGATAATTTTGTATTCTTCATGTACAGTTGCATTTATCTTTCACATTTCTTTTGTTGCATAAAACGTTTATCGCTTGATTGAAAGCCCTTAGCTTATTCTTTCCAACGATGTATGACTCTCCTTGATAGAGACTTAGGAACGGAACTTAAAATTGACTCACCTGGGAAATATGTCACTGGGAATATTGTTGATGATTTTGTATTTTTCATATACAGTTGCATTTAACTTTCACATTTCTTTTGTTGCATAAATCATTTATTGCTTGGTTGAAAGCTCCTAGCTTGTTCTTTCCAGCTATGTAAAGCTCTCGTTGAAAGAGGTTTAGGAAAGGAACTTAAAATTGACTCATCTAGGAAATATGACACTGGGAATATTGTTGATGATTTTGTATTTTTCATGTACAGTTGCATTTATCTTTCACATTTCTTTTGTTGCATAAAACGTTTATAGCTTGATTGAAAGCCCTTAGCTTGTTCTTTCCAACGATGTATAACCCTCGTTGATAAAGGCTTAGGGAAGGAACTTATAATTGACTCACTTAGGAAATATGTCATTGGGAATATTGTTGATGATTTTGTATTTTTCATATACAGTTGCATTTAACTTTCACATTTCTTTCGCCGCGTAAACGACTTACAGCTTGGTTGAAAGCCCTTAGCATGTTCTCATTGCTAGAGGCTTAGGAAAGGAACTTAAAATTGACTCATCTAGGAAATATGTCACTGGCAATATTGTTGATGAATCTGTAATTTTCATATACAGTTGCATTTAACTTTCACATTTCTTTTGTTGCATAAATCATTTATAGCTTGATTGAAAGCTCTCAGCTTGTTCTTTCCAACGACGTATAACTCTCAGTGATAGAAGCTTAGGAAAGGAACTTAAAATTGACTTTTCCAGGAAATATGTCACTGGCAATATTGTTGATGATTTTTTATTTTTCATATACAGTTGCATTTAACTTTCACATTTGTTTTGCTGCATAAACCGTTTATAGCTTAATTGAAAGCTCTTAGCTTGCTCTCTCCAACGATGTAAAACTCAGGTTTAAAGCGGTTTAGGAAACGAACTTAAAATTGACTAATCTAGGAAATATGACATTGGGAATATTGTTGATGATTTTGTATTTTTCATGTACAGTTGCATTTATCTTTCACATTTCTTTTGTTGCATAAAACGTTTATAGCGTGATTGAAAGCCCTTAGCTTATTCTTTCCAACGATGTATAACTCTCCTTGATAGAGACTTAGGAACGGAACTTAAAATTGACTAATCTAGGAAATATGTCACTGGCAATATTGTTGATGAATCTGTAATTTTCATATACAGTTGCATTTAACTTTAACATTTCTTTTGTTGCATAAATCATTTATAGCTCGATTGAAAGCTCCTAGCTCGTTCTTTCCAACGATGTATAACCCTCATTGTTAGAGGCTTAGGGAAGGAACTTATAATTGACATACTTAGGAAATATGTCACTGGGAATATTGTTGATGATTCTGTATTTTTCATATACAGTTGCGTTTAACTTTCACATTTCTTTTGCTGGAAAAACTATTTATATTGTGATTGAAAGCCCTTACTTTGTTCTTTCCAACGATGTATAACTGTGGTTGATAGAAGCTTAGGAAAGGAACTTAAAATTGACGGATCTCGGAATTATGTCACGAGGAATATTGTTGATGACTCTGTATTTTTCATATACAGTTGTATTTAACTCTCACATTTTTTCCGCTGCATATACCGTGTATAGCTTAGTTGAAATCCCTTATTTTGTTCTTTCCAACGAAGATAACCCTCGCTGATAGAGGCTTAGGTAAGAAACTTAAAATTGACTAATCTAGGAAATATGTCACTGGGAATATTGTTGATGATTTTGTATTTTTCATGTACAGTTGCATTTAACTTTCACATTTCTTTTGTTGCATAAATCATTTATAGCTTGGTTGAAAGCTCGTAGCTTGTTCTTTCCAACGATGTATAACTCTGTATAACTCTTAGGAAAGGAACTTAAAATTGACTCACCTGGGAAATATGTCACTGGGAATATTGTTGATGAAAATGTATTTTTCATATACAGTTGCATTTAACTTTCACATTTCTTTTGCTGGAAAAACTATTTATATTGTGATTGAAAGCCCTTACTTTGTTCTTTCCAACGATGTATAACTGTGGTTGATAGAAGCTTAGGAAAGGAACTTATAATTGACACACTTAGGAAATATGTCATTGGGAATATTGTTGATGATTTTTTATTTTTCATATACAGTTGCATTTAACTTTCACATTTCTTTTGCTGCATAAACGACTTACAGCTTGGTTGAAAGCTCTTAGCTTGTTCTTTCGTACGACGTATAACTCTCATTGCTAGAGGCTTAGGAAAGGAACTTAAAATTGACTCATCTAGGAAATATGTCACTGGCAATATTGTTGATGAATCTGTAATTTTCATATACAGTTGCATTTAACTTTCACATTTCTTTTGTTGCATAAATCATTTATAGCTTGATTGAAAGCTCTTAGCTTGTTCCTTCCAACGACGTATAACTCTCAGTGATAGAAGCTTAGGAAAGGAACTTAAAATTGACTCTTCCAGGAAATATGTCACTGGGAATATTGTTGATGATTTTTTATTTTTCATATACAGTTGCATTTAACTTTCACATTTGTTTTGCTGCATAAACCGTTTATAGCTTAATTGAAAGCTCTTAGCTTGTTCTCTCCAACGATGTAAAACTCAGGTTTAAAGCGGTTTAGGAAACGAACTTAAATTGACTAATCTAGGAAATATGACACTGGGAATATTGTTGATGATTTTGTATTTTTCATGTACAGTTGCATTTATCTTTCACATTTCTTTTGTTGCATAAAACGTTTATAGCTTGATTGAAAGCTCCTAGCTTTTTCTTTCCAACGATGTATAACCCTCATTGATAGAGGCTTAGGGAAGGAACTTATAATTGACAAACTTAGGAAATATGTCACTGGGAATATTGTTGATGATTCTGTATTTTTCATATAAAGCTGCATTTAACTTTCACATTTCTTTTGCTGCAAAAACTATTTATAGTGTGATTGAAAGCCCTTATTTCGTTCTTTCCAACGATGTGTAACTGTGGTTGATAGAAGCTTAGGAAAGGAACTTATAATTGACACACTTAGGAAATATGTCATTGGGAATATTGTTGATGATTTTTTATTTTTCATATACAGTTGCATTTAACTTTCACATTTCTTTTACTGCATAAATCAGTTATAGCTTGATTGAAAGCTCCTAGCTTTTTCTTTCCAACGGTGTATAACTCTCATTGATAGAGGCTTAGGAAAGGAACTTAAAATTGACTCATCTAGGAAATATGTTACTGGCAATATTGTTGATGATTTTGTATTTTTCATATATAGTTGCATTTAACTTTCACATTTCTTTTGTTGCATAAATCATTTATAGCTTGGTTGAAAGCTCCTAGCTTATTCTTTCTAACGATGTATAACTCTAATTGATAGAGGCTTAGGGAAGGAACTTATAATTGACACACTTAGGAAATAAGTCACTGGCAATATTGTTGATGATTTTGTGTTTTTCATATACAGTTGCATTTAACTTTCACATTTCTTTTGTTGCATAAATCATTTATTGCTTGATTGAAAGCTCCTAGTTTTTTCTTTCCAACGATGTATAACCCTCATTGTTAGAGGCTTAGGGAAGGAACTTATAATTGACAAACTTAGGAAATATGTCACTGGGAATATTGTTGATGATTCTGTATTTTTCATATACAGTTGCATTTAACTTTCACATTTCTTTTGCTGCAAAAACTATTTATAGTGTGATTGAAAGCCCTTATTTTGTTCTTTCCAACGATGTATAACTGTGGTTGATAGAAGCTTAGGAAAGGAACTTAAAATTGACGGATCTCGGAATTATGTCACGAGGAATATTGTTGATGACTCTGTATTTTTCATATACAGTTGCATTTAACTCTCACATTTTTTCCGCTGCATATACCGTGTATAGCTTAGTTGAAATCCCTTATTTTGTTCATTCCAACGAAGATAACCCAAGCTGATAGAGGCTTAGGAAAGAAACTTAAAATTGACTAATCTAGGAAATATGTCACTGGGAATATTGTTGATGATTTAGCATTTTTCATATACAGTTGCACCTAACTTTCACATTTCTATTGTTGCATAAACCATTTATAGCCTGATTGAAAGCTCTTAGACTCTTCTTTCGAACGATGTATAACTTTCGTTGATAGATGCTTAGGGAAAGATGTTATAATTGACTGACTTAGGAAATATGTCACTGGGAATATTGTTGATAATTTTGTATTCTTCATGTACAGTTGCATTTATCTTTCACATTTCTTTTTTTGCATAAAACGTTTATCGCTTGATTGAAAGCCCTTAGCTTATTCTTTCCAACGATGTATGACTCTCCTTGATAGAGACTTAGGAACGGAACTTAAAATTGACTCACCTGGGAAATATGTCACTGGGAATATTGTTGATGATTTTGTATTTTTCATATACAGTTGCATTTAACTTTCACATTTCTTTTGTTGCATAAATCATTTATTGCTTGGTTGATAGCTCCTAGCTTGTTCTTTCCAGCTATGTAAAGCTCTCGTTGAAAGAGGTTTAGGAAAGGAACTTAAAATTGACTCATCTAGGAAATATGACACTGGGAATATTGTTGATGATTTTGTATTTTTCATGTACAGTTGCATTTATCTTTCACATTTCTTTTGTTGCATAAAACGTTTATAGCTTGGTTGAAAGCTCGTAGCTTGTTCTTTCCAACGATGTATAACTCTGTATAACTCTTAGGAAAGGAACTTAAAATTGACTCACCTGGGAAATATGTCACTGGGAATATTGTTGATGAAAATGTATTTTTCATATACAGTTGCATTTAACTTTCACATTTCTTTTGCTGCATAAACGACTTACAGCTTGGTTGAAAGCTCTTAGCTTGTTCTTTCGTACGACGTATAACTCTCATTGCTAGAGGCTTAGGAAAGGAACTTAAAATTGACTCATCTAGGAAATATGTCACTGGCAATATTGTTGATGAATCTGTAATTTTCATATACAGTTGCATTTAACTTTCACATTTCTTTTGTTGCATAAATCATTTATAGCTTGATTGAAAGCTCTTAGCTTGTTCTTTCCAACGACGTATAACTCTCAGTGATAGAAGCTTAGGAAAGGAACTTAAAATTGACTCTTCCAGGAAATATGTCACTGGGAATATTGTTGATGATTTTTTATTTTTCATATACAGATGCATTTAACTTTCACATTTGTTTTGCTGCATAAACCGTTTATAGCTTAATTGAAAGCTCTTAGCTTGCTCTCTCCAACGATGTAAAACTCAGGTTTAAAGCGGTTTAGGAAACGAACTTAAAATTGACTAATCTAGGAAATATGACACTGGGAATATTGTTGATGATTTTGTATTTTTCATGTACAGTTGCATTTATCTTTCACATTTCTTTTGTTGCATAAAACGTTTATAGCTTGATTGAAAGCTCCTAGCTTTTTCTTTCCAACAATGTATAACCCTCATTGATAGAGGCTTAGGGAAGGAACTTATAATTGACAAACTTAGGAAATATGTCACTGGGAATATTGTTGATGATTCTGTATTTTTCATATAAAGCTGCATTTAACTTTCACATTTCTTTTGCTGCAAAAACTATTTATAGTGTGATTGAAAGCCCTTATTTCGTTCTTTCCAACGATGTATAACTGTGGTTGATAGAAGCTTAGGAAAGGAACTTATAATTGACACACTTAGGAAATATGTCATTGGGAATATTGTTGATGATTTTTTATTTTTCATATACAGTTGCATTTAACTTTCACATTTCTTTTACTGCATAAATCAGTTATAGCTTGATTGAAAGCTCCTAGCTTTTTCTTTCCAACGGTGTATAACTCTCATTGATAGAGGCTTAGGAAAGGAACTTAAAATTGACTTTTCCAGGAAATATGTCACTGGCAATATTGTTGATGATTTTGTATTTTTCATGTACAGTTGCATTTATCTTTCACATTTCTTTTGTTGCATAAAACGTTTATAGCTTGATTGAAAGCCCTTAGCTTATTCTTTCCAACGATGTATAACTCTCCTTGATAGAGACTTAGGAACGGAACTTAAAATTGACTCACCTGGGAAATATGTCACTGGGAATATTGTTGATGATTTTGTGTTTTTCATATACAGTTGCATTTAACTTTCACATTTCTTTTGTTGCATAAATCATTTATTGCTTGATTGAAAGCTCCTAGTTTTTTCTTTCCAACGATGTATAACCCTCATTGTTAGAGGCTTAGGGAAGGAACTTATAATTGACATACTTAGGAAATATGTCACTGGGAATATTGTTGATAATTCTGTATTTTTCATATACAGTTGCGTTTAACTTTCACATTTCTTTTGCTGGAAAAACTATTTATATTGTGATTGAAAGCCCTTACTTTGTTCTTTCCAACGATGTATAACTGTGGTTGATAGAAGCTTAGGAAAGGAACTTAAAATTGACGGATCTCGGAATTATGTCACGAGGAATATTGTTGATGACTCTGTATTTTTCATATACAGTTGTATTTAACTCTCACATTTTTTCCGCTGCATATACCGTGTATAGCTTAGTTGAAATCCCTTATTTTGTTCTTTCCAACGAAGATAACCCTCGCTGATAGAGGCTTAGGTAAGAAACTTAAAATTGACTAATCTAGGAAATATGTCACTGGGAATATTGTTGATGATTTTGTATTTTTCATGTACAGTTGCATTTAACTTTCACATTTCTTTTGTTGCATAAATCATTTATAGCTTGGTTGAAAGCTCGTAGCTTGTTCTTTCCAACGATGTATAACTCTGTATAACTCTTAGGAAAGGAACTTAAAATTGACTCACCTGGGAAATATGTCACTGGGAATATTGTTGATGAAAATGTATTTTTCATATACAGTTGCATTTAACTTTCACATTTCTTTTGCTGCATAAACGACTTACAGCTTGGTTGAAAGCTCTTAGCTTGTTCTTTCGTACGACGTATAACTCTCATTGCTAGAGGCTTAGGAAAGGAACTTAAAATTGACTCATCTAGGAAATATGTCACTGGCAATATTGTTGATGAATCTGTAATTTTCATATACAGTTGCATTTAACTTTCACATTTCTTTTGTTGCATAAATCATTTATAGCTTGATTGAAAGCTCTTAGCTTGTTCTTTCCAACGACGTATAACTCTCAGTGATAGAAGCTTAGGAAAGGAACTTAAAATTGACTCTTCCAGGAAATATGTCACTGGGAATATTGTTGATGATTTTTTATTTTTCATATACAGTTGCATTTAACTTTCACATTTGTTTTGCTGCATAAACCGTTTATAGCTTAATTGAAAGCTCTTAGCTTGCTCTCTCCAACGATGTAAAACTCAGGTTTAAAGCGGTTTAGGAAACGAACTTAAAATTGACTAATCTAGGAAATATGACACTGGGAATATTGTTGATGATTTTGTATTTTTCATGTACAGTTGCATTTATCTTTCACATTTCTTTTGTTGCATAAAACGTTTATAGCTTGATTGAAAGCTCCTAGCTTTTTCTTTCCAACGATGTATAGCCCTCATTGATAGAGGCTTAGGGAAGGAACTTATAATTGACAAACTTAGGAAATATGTCACTGGGAATATTGTTGATGATTCTGTATTTTTCATATAAAGCTGCATTTAACTTTCACATTTCTTTTGCTGCAAAAACTATTTATAGTGTGATTGAAAGCCCTTATTTCGTTCTTTCCAACGATGTATAACTGTGGTTGATAGAAGCTTAGGAAAGGAACTTATAATTGACACACTTAGGAAATATGTCATTGGGAATATTGTTGATGATTTTTTATTTTTCATATACAGTTGCATTTAACTTTCACATTTCTTTTACTGCATAAATCAGTTATAGCTTGATTGAAAGCTCCTAGCTTTTTCTTTCCAACGGTGTATAACTCTCATTGATAGAGGCTTAGGAAAGGAACTTAAAATTGACTTTTCCAGGAAATATGTCACTGGCAATATTGTTGATGATTTTGTATTTTTCATGTACAGTTGCATTTATCTTTCACATTTCTTTTGTTGCATAAAACGTTTATAGCTTGATTGAAAGCCCTTAGCTTGTTCTTTCCAACGATGTATAACCCTCGTTGATAAAGGCTTAGGGAAGGAACTTATAATTGACTCACTTAGGAAATATGTCATTGGGAATATTGTTGATGATTTTGTATTTTTCATGTACAGTTGCATTTAACTTTCACATTTCTTTTGCTGCATAAACCGTTTATAGCTTGGTTGAAAGCCCTTAGCTTGTTCTTTCCAACGATGTATAACTCTCCTTGATAGAGGCTTAGGAAAGGAACTTAAAATTGACTCACCAGGGAAATATGTCACTGGGAATATTGTTGATGATTTTGTATTTTTCATATACAGTTGCATTTAACTTTCACATTTCTTTCGCCGCGTAAACGACTTACAGCTTGGTTGAAAGCCCTTAGCATGTTCTTTCGTACGACGTATAACTCTCATTGCTAGAGGCTTAGGAAAGGAACTTAAAATTGACTCATTTAGGAAATATGTCACTGGCAATATTGTTGATGAATCTGTAATTTTCATATACAGTTGCATTTAACTTTCACATTTCTTTTGTTGCATAAATCATTTATAGCTCGATTGAAAGCTCCTAGCTCGTTCTTTCCAACGATGTATAACCCTCATTGTTAGAGGCTTAGGGAAGGAACTTATAATTGACATACTTAGGAAATATGTCACTGGGAATATTGTTGATGATTCTGTATTTTTCATATACAGTTGCGTTTAACTTTCACATTTCTTTTGCTGGAAAAACTATTTATATTGTGATTGAAAGCCCTTACTTTGTTCTTTCCAACGATGTATAACTGTGGTTGATAGAAGCTTAGGAAAGGAACTTAAAATTGACGGATCTCGGAATTATGTCACGAGGAATATTGTTGATGACTCTGTATTTTTCATATACAGTTGTATTTAACTCTCACATTTTTTCCGCTGCATATACCGTGTATAGCTTAGTTGAAATCCCTTATTTTGTTCTTTCCAACGAAGATAACCCTCGCTGATAGAGGCTTAGGTAAGAAACTTAAAATTGACTAATCTAGGAAATATGTCACTGGGAATATTGTTGATGATTTTGTATTTTTCATGTACAGTTGCATTTAACTTTCACATTTCTTTTGTTGCATAAATCATTTATAGCTTGGTTGAAAGCTCGTAGCTTGTTCTTTCCAACGATGTATAACTCTGTATAACTCTTAGGAAAGGAACTTAAAATTGACTCACCTGGGAAATATGTCACTGGGAATATTGTTGATGAAAATGTATTTTTCATATACAGTTGCATTTAACTTTCACATTTCTTTTGCTGCATAAACGACTTACAGCTTGGTTGAAAGCTCTTAGCTTGTTCTTTCGTACGACGTATAACTCTCATTGCTAGAGGCTTAGGAAAGGAACTTAAAATTGACTCATCTAGGAAATATGTCACTGGCAATATTGTTGATGAATCTGTAATTTTCATATACAGTTGCATTTATCTTTCACATTTCTTTTGTTGCATAAATCATTTATAGCTTGATTGAAAGCTCTTAGCTTGTTCTTTCCAACGACGTATAACTCTCAGTGATAGAAGCTTAGGAAAGGAACTTAAAATTGACTCTTCCAGGAAATATGTCACTGGGAATATTGTTGATGATTTTTTATTTTTCATATACAGTTGCATTTAACTTTCACATTTGTTTTGCTGCATAAACCGTTTATAGCTTAATTGAAAGCTCTTAGCTTGCTCTCTCCAACGATGTAAAACTCAGGTTTAAAGCGGTTTAGGAAACGAACTTAAAATTGACTAATCTAGGAAATATGACATTGGGAATATTGTTGATGATTTTGTATTTTTCATGTACAGTTGCATTTATCTTTCACATTTCTTTTGTTGCATAAAACGTTTATAGCTTGATTGAAAGCTCCTAGCTTTTTCTTTCCAACGATGTATAGCCCTCATTGATAGAGGCTTAGGGAAGGAACTTATAATTGACAAACTTAGGAAATATGTCACTGGGAATATTGTTGATGATTCTGTATTTTTCATATAAAGCTGCATTTAACTTTCACATTTCTTTTGCTGCAAAAACTATTTATAGTGTGATTGAAAGCCCTTATTTCGTTCTTTCCAACGATGTATAACTGTGGTTGATAGAAGCTTAGGAAAGGAACTTATAATTGACACACTTAGGAAATATGTCATTGGGAATATTGTTGATGATTTTTTATTTTTCATATACAGTTGCATTTAACTTTCACATTTCTTTTACTGCATAAATCAGTTATAGCTTGATTGAAAGCTCCTAGCTTTTTCTTTCCAACGGTGTATAACTCTCATTGATAGAGGCTTAGGAAAGGAACTTAAAATTGACTTTTCCAGGAAATATGTCACTGGCAATATTGTTGATGATTTTGTATTTTTCATGTACAGTTGCATTTATCTTTCACATTTCTTTTGTTGCATAAAACGTTTATAGCTTGATTGAAAGCCCTTAGCTTGTTCTTTCCAACGATGTATAACCCTCGTTGATAAAGGCTTAGGGAAGGAACTTATAATTGACTCACTTAGGAAATATGTCATTGGGAATATTGTTGATGATTTTGTATTTTTCATGTACAGTTGCATTTAACTTTCACATTTCTTTAGCTGCATAAACCGTTTATAGCTTGGTTGAAAGCCCTTAGCTTGTTCTTTCCAACGATGTATAACTCTCCTTGATAGAGGCTTAGGAAAGGAACTTAAAATTGACTCACCAGGGAAATATGTCACTGGGAATATTGTTGATGATTTTGTATTTTTCATATACAGTTGCATTTAACTTTCACATTTCTTTCGCCGCGTAAACGACTTACAGCTTGGTTGAAAGCCCTTAGCATGTTCTTTCGTACGACGTATAACTCTCATTGCTAGAGGCTTAGGAAAGGAACTTAAAATTGACTCAATTAGGAAATATGTCACTGGCAATATTGTTGATGAATCTGTAATTTTCATATACAGTTGCATTTAACTTTCACATTTCTTTTGTTGCATAAATCATTTATAGCTCGATTGAAAGCTCCTAGCTCGTTCTTTCCAACGATGTATAACCCTCATTGTTAGAGGCTTAGGGAAGGAACTTATAATTGACATACTTAGGAAATATGTCACTGGGAATATTGTTGATGATTCTGTATTTTTCATATACAGTTGCGTTTAACTTTCACATTTCTTTTGCTGGAAAAACTATTTATATTGTGATTGAAAGCCCTTACTTTGTTCTTTCCAACGATGTATAACTGTGGTTGATAGAAGCTTAGGAAAGGAACTTAAAATTGACGGATCTCGGAATTATGTCACGAGGAATATTGTTGATGACTCTGTATTTTTCATATACAGTTGTATTTAACTCTCACATTTTTTCCGCTGCATATACCGTGTATAGCTTAGTTGAAATCCCTTATTTTGTTCTTTCCAACGAAGATAACCCTCGCTGATAGAGGCTTAGGTAAGAAACTTAAAATTGACTAATCTAGGAAATATGTCACTGGGAATATTGTTGATGATTTTGTATTTTTCATGTACAGTTGCATTTAACTTTCACATTTCTTTTGTTGCATAAATCATTTATAGCTTGGTTGAAAGCTCGTAGCTTGTTCTTTCCAACGATGTATAACTCTGTATAACTCTTAGGAAAGGAACTTAAAATTGACTCACCTGGGAAATATGTCACTGGGAATATTGTTGATGAAAATGTATTTTTCATATACAGTTGCATTTAACTTTCACATTTCTTTTGCTGCATAAACGACTTACAGCTTGGTTGAAAGCTCTTAGCTTGTTCTTTCGTACGACGTATAACTCTCATTGCTAGAGGCTTAGGAAAGGAACTTAAAATTGACTCATCTAGGAAATATGTCACTGGCAATATTGTTGATGAATCTGTAATTTTCATATACAGTTGCATTTAACTTTCACATTTCTTTTGTTGCATAAATCATTTATAGCTTGATTGAAAGCTCTTAGCTTGTTCTTTCCAACGACGTATAACTCTCAGTGATAGAAGCTTAGGAAAGGAACTTAAAATTGACTTTTCCAGGAAATATGTCACTGGCAATATTGTTGATGATTTTTTATTTTTCATATACAGTTGCATTTAACTTTCACATTTGTTTTGCTGCATAAACCGTTTATAGCTTAATTGAAAGCTCTTAGCTTGCTCTCTCCAACGATGTAAAACTCAGGTTTAAAGCGGTTTAGGAAACGAACTTAAAATTGACTAATCTAGGAAATATGACACTGGGAATATTGTTGATGATTTTGTATTTTTCATGTACAGTTGCATTTATCTTTCACATTTCTTTTGTTGCATAAAACGTTTATAGATTGATTGAAAGCCCTTAGCTTATTCTTTCCAACGATGTATAACTCTCCTTGATAGAGACTTAGGAACGGAACTTAAAATTGACTCACCTGGGAAATATGTCACTGGGAATATTGTTGATGATTTTGTATTTTTCATATACAGTTGCATTTAACTTTCACATTTCTTTTGTTGCATAAATCATTTATTGCTTGGTTGAAAGCTCCTAGCTTGTTCTTTCCAGCTATGTAAAGCTCTCGTTGAAAGAGGTTTAGGAAAGGAACTTAAAATTGACTCATCTAGGAAATATGACACTGGGAATATTGTTGATGATTTTGTATTTTTCATGTACAGTTGCATTTATCTTTCACATTTCTTTTGTTGCATAAAACGTTTATAGCTTGATTGAAAGCCCTTAGCTTGTTCTTTCCAACGATGTATAACCCTCGTTGATAAAGGCTTAGGGAAGGAACTTATAATTGACTCACTTAGGAAATATGTCATTGGGAATATTGTTGATGATTTTGTATTTTTCATGTACAGTTGCATTTAACTTTCACATTTCTTTTGCTGCATAAACCGTTTATAGCTTGGTTGAAAGCCCTTAGCTTGTTCTTTCCAACGATGTATAACTCTCCTTGATAGAGGCTTAGGAAAGGAACTTAAAATTGACTCACCAGGGAAATATGTCACTGGGAATATTGTTGATGATTTTGTATTTTTCATATACAGTTGCATTTAACTTTCACATTTCTTTCGCCGCGTAAACGACTTACAGCTTGGTTGAAAGCCCTTAGCTTGTTCTTTCGTACGACGTATAACCCTCATTGCTAGAGGCTTAGGAAAGGAACTTAAAATTGACTCATTTAGGAAATATGTCACTGGCAATATTGTTGATGAATCTGTAATTTTCATATACAGTTGCATTTAACTTTCACATTTCTTTTGTTGCATAAATCATTTATAGCTCGATTGAAAGCTCCTAGCTCGTTCTTTCCAACGATGTATAACCCTCATTGTTAGAGGCTTAGGGAAGGAACTTATAATTGACATACTTAGGAAATATGTCACTGGGAATATTGTTGATGATTCTGTATTTTTCATATACAGTTGCGTTTAACTTTCACATTTCTTTTGCTGGAAAAACTATTTATATTGTGATTGAAAGCCCTTACTTTGTTCTTTCCAACGATGTATAACTGTGGTTGATAGAAGCTTAGGAAAGGAACTTAAAATTGACGGATCTCGGAATTATGTCACGAGGAATATTGTTGATGACTCTGTATTTTTCATATACAGTTGTATTTAACTCTCACATTTTTTCCGCTGCATATACCGTGTATAGCTTAGTTGAAATCCCTTATTTTGTTCTTTCCAACGAAGATAACCCTCGCTGATAGAGGCTTAGGTAAGAAACTTAAAATTGACTAATCTAGGAAATATGTCACTGGGAATATTGTTGATGATTTTGTATTTTTCATGTACAGTTGCATTTAACTTTCACATTTCTTTTGTTGCATAAATCATTTATAGCTTGGTTGAAAGCTCGTAGCTTGTTCTTTCCAACGATGTATAACTCTGTATAACTCTTAGGAAAGGAACTTAAAATTGACTCACCTGGGAAATATGTCACTGGGAATATTGTTGATGAAAATGTATTTTTCATATACAGTTGCATTTAACTTTCACATTTCTTTTGCTGCATAAATGACTTACAGCTTGGTTGAAAGCTCTTAGCTTGTTCTTTCGTACGACGTATAACTCTCATTGCTAGAGGGTTAGGAAAGGAACTTAAAATTGACTCATCTAGGAAATATGTCACTGGCAATATTGTTGATGAATCTGTAATTTTCATATACAGTTGCATTTAACTTTCACATTTCTTTTGTTGCATAAATCATTTATAGCTTGATTGAAAGCTCTTAGCTTGTTCTTTCCAACGACGTATAACTCTCAGTGATAGAAGCTTAGGAAAGGAACTTAAAATTGACTCTTCCAGGAAATATGTCACTGGGAATATTGTTGATGATTTTTTATTTTTCATATACAGTTGCATTTAACTTTCACATTTGTTTTGCTGCATAAACCGTTTATAGCTTAATTGAAAGCTCTTAGCTTGCTCTCTCCAACGATGTAAAACTCAGGTTTAAAGCGGTTTAGGAAACGAACTTAAAATTGACTAATCTAGGAAATATGACACTGGGAATATTGTTGATGATTTTGTATTTTTCATGTACAGTTGCATTTATCTTTCACATTTCTTTTGTTGCATAAAACGTTTATAGCTTGATTGAAAGCTCCTAGCTTTTTCTTTCCAACGATGTATAACCCTCATTGATAGAGGCTTAGGGAAGGAACTTATAATTGACAAACTTAGGAAATATGTCACTGGGAATATTGTTGATGATTCTGTATTTTTCATATAAAGCTGCATTTAACTTTCACATTTCTTTTGCTGCAAAAACTATTTATAGTGTGATTGAAAGCCCTTATTTCGTTCTTTCCAACGATGTATAACTGTGGTTGATAGAAGCTTAGGAAAGGAACTTATAATTGACACACTTAGGAAATATGTCATTGGGAATATTGTTGATGATTTTTTATTTTTCATATACAGTTGCATTTAACTTTCACATTTCTTTTACTGCATAAATCAGTTATAGCTTGATTGAAAGCTCCTAGCTTTTTCTTTCCAACGGTGTATAACTCTCATTGATAGAGGCTTAGGAAAGGAACTTAAAATTGACTCATCTAGGAAATATGTTACTGGCAATATTGTTGATGATTTTGTATTTTTCATATACAGTTGCATTTAACTTTCACATTTCTTTTGTTGCATAAATCATTTATAGCTTGGTTGAAAGCTCCTAGCTTATTCTTTCTAACGATGTATAACTCTAATTGATAGAGGCTTAGGGAAGGAACTTATAATTGACACACTTAGGAAATAAGTCACTGGCAATATTGTTGATGATTTTGTGTTTTTCATATACAGTTGCATTTAACTTTCACATTTCTTTTGTTGCATAAATCATTTATTGCTTGATTGAAAGCTCCTAGTTTTTTCTTTCCAACGATGTATAACCCTCATTGTTAGAGGCTTAGGGAAGGAACTTATAATTGACAAACTTAGGAAATATGTCACTGGGAATATTGTTGATGATTCTGTATTTTTCATATACAGTTGCATTTAACTTTCACATTTCTTTTGCTGCAAAAACTATTTATAGTGTGATTGAAAGCCCTTATTTTGTTCTTTCCAACGATGTATAACTGTGGTTGATAGAAGCTTAGGAAAGGAACTTAAAATTGACGGATCTCGGAATTATGTCACGAGGAATATTGTTGATGACTCTGTATTTTTCATATACAGTTGCATTTAACTCTCACATTTGTTCCGCTGCATATACCGTGTATAGCTTACTTGAAATCCCTTATTTTGTTCATTCCAACGAAGATAACCCAAGCTGATAGAGGCTTAGGAAAGAAACTTAAAATTGACTAATCTAGGAAATATGTCACTGGGAATATTGTTGATGATTTAGCATTTTTCATATACAGTTGCACCTAACTTTCACATTTCTATTGTTGCATAAACCATTTATAGCCTGATTGAAAGCTCTTAGACTCTTCTTTCGAACGATGTATAACTTTCGTTGATAGATGCTTAGGGAAGGATGTTATAATTGACTGACTTAGGAAATATGTCACTGGGAATATTGTTGATAATTTTGTATTCTTCATTTACAGTTGCATTTATCTTTCACATTTCTTTTGTTGCATAAAACGTTTATCGCTTGATTGAAAGCCCTTAGCTTATTCTTTCCAACGATGTATAACTCTCCTTGATAGAGACTTAGGAACGGAACTTAAAATTGACTCACCTGGGAAATATGTCACTGGGAATATTGTTGATGATTTTGTATTTTTCATATACAGTTGCATTTAACTTTCACATTTCTTTTGTTGCATAAATCATTTATTGCTTGGTTGAAAGCTCCTAGCTTGTTCTTTCCAGCTATGTAAAGCTCTCGTTGGAAGAGGTTTAGGAAAGGAACTTAAAATTGACTCATCTAGGAAATATGACACTGGGAATATTGTTGATGATTTTGTATTTTTCATGTACAGTTGCATTTATCTTTCACATTTCTTTTGTTGCATAAAACGTTTATAGCTTGATTGAAAGCCCTTAGCTTGTTCTTTCCAACGATGTATAACCCTCGTTGATAAAGGCTTAGGGAAGGAACTTATAATTGACTCACTTAGGAAATATGTCATTGGGAATATTGTTGATGATTTTGTATTTTTCATATACAGTTGCATTTAACTTTCACATTTCTTTCGCCGCGTAAACGACTTACAGCTTGGTTGAAAGCTCTTAGCTTGTTTTTTCGTACGACGTATAACTCTCATTGCTTAGGAAAGGAACTTAAAATTGACTCATTTAGGAAATATGTCACTGGCAATATTGTTGATGAATCTGTAATTTTCATATACAGTTGCATTTAACTTTCACATTTCTTTTGTTGCATAAATCGTTTATAGCTTGATTGAAAGCTCTTAGCTTGTTCTTTCGTACGACGTATAACTCTCATTGCTAGAGGCTTAGAAAAGGAACTTAAAATTGACTCATTTAGGAAATATGTCACTGGCAATATTGTTGATGAATCTGTAATTTTCATATACAGTTGCATTTAACTTTCACATTTCTTTTGTTGCATAAATCTTTTATAGCTTGATTGAAAGCTCGTAGCTACTTCTTTCCAGCGATGTATAACTCTCATTGATAAAGGCTTAGGAAAGGAACTTAAAATTGACTCATCTAGGAAATATGTTACTGGCAATATTGTTGATGATTTTGTATTTTTCATATACAGTTGCATTTAACCTTCACATTTCTTTTGTTGCATAAATCATTTATAGCTCGATTGAAAGCTCCTAGCTCGTTCTTTCCAACGATGTATAACCCTCATTGTTAGAGGCTTAGGGAAGGAACTTATAATTGACACACTTAGGAAATATGTCACTGGGAATATTGTTGATGATTCTGTATTTTTCATATACAGTTGCGTTTAACTTTCACATTTCTTTTGCTGGAAAAACTATTTATATTGTGATTGAAAGCCCTTACTTTGTTCTTTCCAACGATGTATAACTGTGGTTGATAGAAGCTTAGGAAAGGAACTTAAAATTGACGGATCTCGGAATTATGTCACGAGGAATATTGTTGATGACTCTGTATTTTTCATATACAGTTGTATTTAACTCTCACATTTTTTCCGCTGCATATACCGTGTATAGCTTACTTGAAATCCCTTATTTTGTTCTTTCCTACGAAGATAACCCTCGCTGATTGAGGCTCAGGAAAGGAACTTAAAATTGACTAATCTAGGAAATATGTCACTGGGAATATTGTTGATGATACTGTATTTTTCATATACAATTACATTTAACTTTCACATTTGTTTTACTGCATAAACCATTTATAGCTTAATTGAAAGCTCTTAGCTTGCTCTCTCCAACGATGTAAAACTCAGGTTTAAAGAGGTTTAGGAAACGAACTTAAAATTGACTCATCTAGGAAATATGACACTGGGAATATTGTTGATGATTTTATATTTTTCATGTACAGTTGCATTTATCTTTCACATTTCTTTTGTTGCATAAAACCTTTACAGCTTGATTGAAAGCCCTTAACTTGTTCTTTCCAACGATGTATAACCCTCGTTGATAAAGGCTTAGGGAAGGAACTTATAATTGACTCACTTAGGAAATATGTCATTGGGAATAATGTTGATGATTTTGTATTTTGCATGTACAGTTGCATTTAACTTTCACATTTCTTTTGTTGCATAAATCATTTATAGCTTGGTTGAAAGCTCCTAGCTTGTTCTTTCCAACGATGGATAACTCTCCTTGATAGAGGCTTAGGAAAGGAACTTAAAATTGACTCACCTGGGATATATGTCACTGGGAATATTGTTGATGAAAATGTATTTTTCATATACAGTTGCATTTAACTTTCACATTTCTTTTGCCGCATATACGACTTACAGCTTGGTTGAAAGCTCTTAGCTTGTTCTTTCGTACGACGTATAACTCTCCTTGCTAGAGGCTTAGGAAAGGAACTTAAAATTGACTCATCTAGGAAATATGTCACTGGCAATATTGTTGCTGAATCTGTAATTTTCATATACAGTTGCATTTAGCTTTCACATTTCTTTTGTTGCATAAATCATTTATAGCTTGATTGAAAGCTCTTAGCTTGTTCTTTCCAACGACGTATAACTCTCAGTGATAGAAGCTTAGGAAAGGAACTTAAAATTGACTCATCTAGGAAATATGACACTGGGAATATTGTTGATGATTTTGTATTTTTCATGTACAGTTGCATTTATCTTTCACATTTCTTTTGCTGCATAAAACGTTTATAGCTTGATTGAAAGCCCTTAGCTTGTTCTTTCCAACGATGTATAACCCTCGTTGATAAAGGCTTAGGGAAGGAACTTAAAATTGGCTCATCTAGGAAATATGTTACTGGCAATATTGTTGATGATTTTGTATTTTTCATATACAGTTGCATTTAACTTTCACATTTCTTTCGTTGCATAAATCATTTATAGCTTGGTTGAAAGCTCCTAGCTTGTTCTTTCTAACGATGTATAACTCTAATTGATAGAGGCTTAGGGAAGGAACTTATAATTGACACACTTAGGAAATATGTCACTGGCAATATTGTTGATGATTTTGTGTTTTTCATATACAGTTGCATTTAACTTTCACATTTCTTTTGTTGCATAAATCATTTATTGCTTGATTGAAAGCTCCTAGTTTTTTCTTTCCAACGATGTATAACCCTCATTGTTAGAGGCTTAGGGAAGGAACTTATAATTGACAAACTTAGGAAATATGTCACTGGGAATATTGTTGATGATTCTGTATTTTTCATATACAGTTGCATTTAACTTTCACATTTCTTTTGCTGCAAAAACTATTTATAGTGTGATTGAAAGCCCTTATTTTGTTCTTTCCAACGATGTATAACTGTGGTTGATAGAAGCTTAGGAAAGGAACTTAAAATTGACGGATCTCGGAATTATGTCACGAGGAATATTGTTGATGACTCTGTATTTTTCATATACAGTTGCATTTAACTCTCACATTTTTTCCGCTGCATATACCGTGTATAGCTTAGTTGAAATCCCTTATTTTTTTCATTCCAACGAAGATAACCCAAGCTGATAGAGGCTTAGGAAAGAAACTTAAAATTGACTAATCTAGGAAATATGTCACTGGGAATATTGTTGATGATTTAGCATTTTTCATATACAGTTGCACCTAACTTTCACATTTCTATTGTTGCATAAACCATTTATAGCCTGATTGAAAGCTCTTAGACTCTTCTTTCGAACGATGTATAATTTTCGTTGATAGATGCTTAGGGAAGGATGTTATAATTGACTGACTTAGGAAATATGTCACTGGGAATATTGTTGATAATTTTGTATTCTTCATGTACAGTTGCATTTATCTTTCACATTTCTTTTTTTGCATAAAACGTTTATCGCTTGATTGAAAGCCCTTAGCTTATTCTTTCCAACGATGTATGACTCTCCTTGATAGAGACTTAGGAACGGAACTTAAAATTGACTCACCTGGGAAATATGTCACTGGGAATATTGTTGATGATTTTGTATTTTTCATATACAGTTGCATTTAACTTTCACATTTCTTTTGTTGCATAAATTATTTATTGCTTGGTTGAAAGCTCCTAGCTTGTTCTTTCCAGCTATGTAAAGCTCTCGTTGGAAGAGGTTTAGGAAAGGAACTTAAAATTGACTCATCTAGGAAATATGACACTGGGAATATTGTTGATGATTTTGTATTTTTCATGTACAGTTGCATTTATCTTTCACATTTCTTTTGTTGCATAAAACGTTTATAGCTTGATTGAAAGCCCTTATCTTGTTCTTTCCAACGATGTATAACCCTCGTTGATAAAGGCTTAGGGAAGGAACTTATAATTGACTCACTTAGGAAATATGTCATTGGGAATATTGTTGATGATTTTGTATTTTTCATATACAGTTGCATTTAACTTTCACATTTCTTTCGCCGCGTAAACGACTTACAGCTTGGTTGAAAGCTCTTAGCTTGTTCTTTCGTACGACGTATAACTCTCATTGCTTAGGAAAGGAACTTAAAATTGACTCATTTAGGAAATATGTCACTGGCAATATTGTTGATGAATCTGTAATTTTCATATACAGTTGCATTTAACTTTCACATTTCTTTTGTTGCATAAATCTTTTATAGCTTGATTGAAAGCTCTTAGCTTGTTCTTTCGTACGACGTATAACTCTCATTGCTAGAGGCTTAGAAAAGGAACTTAAAATTGACTCATTTAGGAAATATGTCACTGGCAATATTGTTGATGAATCTATAATTTTCATATACAGTTGCATTTAACTTTCACATTTCTTTTGTTGCATAAATCTTTTATAGCTTGATTGAAAGCTCTTAGCTACTTCTTTCCAGCGATGTATAACTCTCATTGATAAAGGCTTAGGAAAGGAACTTAAAATTGACTCATCTAGGAAATATGTTACTGGCAATATTGTTGATGATTTTGTATTTTTCATATACAGTTGCATTTAACCTTCACATTTCTTTTGTTGCATAAATCATTTATAGCTCGATTGAAAGCTCCTAGCTCGTTCTTTCCAACGATGTATAACCCTCATTGTTAGAGGCTTAGGGAAGGAACTTATAATTGACACACTTAGGAAATATGTCACTGGGAATATTGTTGATGATTCTGTATTTTTCATATACAGTTGCGTTTAACTTTCACATTTCTTTTGCTGGAAAAACTATTTATATTGTGATTGAAAGCCCTTACTTTGTTCTTTCCAACGATGTATAACTGTGGTTGATAGAAGCTTAGGAAAGGAACTTAAAATTGACGGATCTCGGAATTATGTCACGAGGAATATTGTTGATGACTCTGTATTTTTCATATACAGTTGTATTTAACTCTCACATTTTTTCCGCTGCATATACCGTGTATAGCTTACTTGAAATCCCTTATTTTGTTCTTTCCTACGAAGATAACCCTCGCTGATAGAGGCTCAGGAAAGGAACTTAAAATTGACTAATCTAGGAAATATGTCACTGGGAATATTGTTGATGATACTGTATTTTTCATATACAATTACATTTAACTTTCACATTCGTTTTACTGCATAAACCATTTATAGCTTAATTGAAAGCTCTTAGCTTGCTCTCTCCAACGATGTAAAAGTCAGGTTTAAAGAGGTTTAGGAAACGAACTTAAAATTGACTCATCTAGGAAATATGACACTGGGAATATTGTTGATGATTTTATATTTTTCATGTACAGTTGCATTTATCTTTCACATTTCTTTTGTTGCATAAAACCTTTACAGCTTGATTGAAAGCCCTTAACTTGTTCTTTCCAACGATGTATAACCCTCGTTGATAAAGGCTTAGGGAAGGAACTTATAATTGACTCACTTAGGAAATATGTCATTGGGAATAATGTTGATGATTTTGTATTTTGCATGTACAGTTGCATTTAACTTTCACATTTCTTTTGTTGCATAAATCATTTATAGCTTGGTTGAAAGCTCCTAGCTTGTTCTTTCCAACGATGTATAACTCTCCTTGATAGAGGCTTAGGAAAGGAACTTAAAATTGACTCACCTGGGATATATGTCACTGGGAATATTGTTGATGAAAATGTATTTTTCATATACAGTTGCATTTAACTTTCACATTTCTTTTGCCGCATATACGACTTACAGCTTGGTTGAAAGCTCTTAGCTTGTTCTTTCGTACGACGTATAACTCTCCTTGCTAGAGGCTTAGGAAAGGAACTTAAAATTGACTCATCTAGGAAATATGTCACTGGCAATATTGTTGCTGAATCTGTAATTTTCATATACAGTTGCATTTAACTTTCACATTTCTTTTGCTGCATAAAACGTTTATAGCTTGATTGAAAGCCCTTAGCTTGTTCTTTCCAACGATGTATAACCCTCGTTGATAAAGGCTTAGGGAAGGAACTTAAAATTGACTCATCTAGGAAATATGTTACTGGCAATATTGTTGATGATTTTGTATTTTTCATATACAGTTGCATTTAACTTTCACATTTCTTTCGTTGCATAAATCATTTATAGCTTGGTTGAAAGCTCCTAGCTTGTTCTTTCTAACGATGTATAACTCTAATTGATAGAGGCTTAGGGAAGGAACTTATAATTGACACACTTAGGAAATATGTCACTGGCAATATTGTTGATGATTTTGTGTTTTTCATATACAGTTGCATTTAACTTTCACATTTCTTTTGTTGCATAAATCATTTATTGCTTGATTGAAAGCTCCTAGTTTTTTCTTTCCAACGATGTATAACCCTCATTGTTAGAGGCTTAGGGAAGGAACTTATAATTGACAAACTTAGGAAATATGTCACTGGGAATATTGTTGATGATTCTGTATTTTTCATATACAGTTGCATTTAACTTTCACATTTCTTTTGCTGCAAAAACTATTTATAGTGTGATTGAAAGCCCTTATTTTGTTCTTTCCAACGATGTATAACTGTGGTTGATAGAAGCTTAGGAAAGGAACTTAAAATTGACGGATCTCGGAATTATGTCACGAGGAATATTGTTGATGACTCTGTATTTTTCATATACAGTTGCATTTAACTCTCACATTTTTTCCGCTGCATATACCGTGTATAGCTTAGTTGAAATCCCTTATTTTGTTCATTCCAACGAAGATAACCCAAGCTGATAGAGGCTTAGGAAAGAAACTTAAAATTGACTAATCTAGGAAATATGTCACTGGGAATATTGTTGATGATTTAGCATTTTTCATATACAGTTGCACCTAACTTTCACATTTCTATTGTTGCATAAACCATTTATAGCCTGATTGAAAGCTCTTAGACTCTTCTTTCGAACGATGTATAACTTTCGTTGATAGATGCTTAGGGAAGGATGTTATAATTGACTGACTTAGGAAATATGTCACTGGGAATATTGTTGATAATTTTGTATTCTTCATGTACAGTTGCATTTATCTTTCACATTTCTTTTTTTGCATAAAACGTTTATCGCTTGATTGAAAGCCCTTAGCTTATTCTTTCCAACGATGTATGACTCTCCTTGATAGAGACTTAGGAACGGAACTTAAAATTGACTCACCTGGGAAATATGTCACTGGGAATATTGTTGATGATTTTGTATTTTTCATATACAGTTGCATTTAACTTTCACATTTCTTTTGTTGCATAAATCATTTATTGCTTGGTTGAAAGCTCTTAGCTTGTTCTTTCCAGCAATGTAAAATTCTCGTTGAAAGAGTTTTTGGAAAGGAACTTATAATTGACTCATCTAGGAAATATGACACTGTGATTACTGTTGATGATCCTGTATTTTTCATATAGAGTTGTATTTAACTTTCGAATTTTTTTCGCTGCGTAAACGACTTACAGCTTGGTTGAAAGCCCTTAGCATGTTCTTTCGTACGACGTATAACTCTCATTGCTAGAGGCTTAGGAAAGGAACTTAAAATTGACTCATTTAGGAAATATGTCACTGGCAATATTGTTGATGAATCTGTAATTTTCATATACAGTTGCATTTAACTTTCACATTTCTTTTGTTGCATAAATCATTTATAGCTCGATTGAAAGCTCCTAGCTCGTTCTTTCCAACGATGTATAACCCTCATTGTTAGAGGCTTAGGGAAGGAACTTATAATTGACATACTTAGGAAATATGTCACTGGGAATATTGTTGATGATTCTGTATTTTTCATATACAGTTGCGTTTAACTTTCACATTTCTTTTGCTGGAAAAACTATTTATATTGTGATTGAAAGCCCTTACTTTGTTCTTTCCAACGATGTATAACTGTGGTTGATAGAAGCTTAGGAAAGGAACTTAAAATTGACGGATCTCGGAATTATGTCACGAGGAATATTGTTGATGACTCTGTATTTTTCATATACAGTTGTATTTAACTCTCACATTTTTTCCGCTGCATATACCGTGTATAGCTTAGTTGAAATCACTTATTTTGTTCTTTCCAACGAAGATAACCCTCGCTGATAGAGGCTTAGGTAAGGAACTTAAAATTGACTAATCTAGGAAATATGTCACTGGGAATATTGTTGATGATTTTGTATTTTTCATGTACAGTTGCATTTAACTTTCACATTTCTTTTGTTGCATAAATCATTTATAGCTTGGTTGAAAGCTCCTAGCTTGTTCTTTCCAACGATGTATAACTCTGTATAACTCTTAGGAAAGGAACTTAAAATTGACTCACCTGGGAAATATGTCACTGGGAATATTGTTGATGATTTTGTATTTTTCATATACAGTTGCATTTAACTTTCACATTTCTTTCGCCGCGTAAACGACTTACAGCTTGGTTGAAAGCCCTTAGCTTGTTCTTTCGTACGACGTATAACTCTCATTGCTAGAGGCTTAGGAAAGGAACTTAAAATTGACTCATTTAGGAAATATGTCACTGGCAATATTGTTGATGAATCTGTAATTTTCATATACAGTTGCATTTAACTTTCACATTTCTTTTGTTGCATAAATCATTTATAGCTCGATTGAAAGCTCCTAGCTCGTTCTTTCCAACGATGTATAACCCTCATTGTTAGAGGCTTAGGGAAGGAACTTATAATTGACATACTTAGGAAATATGTCACTGGGAATATTGTTGATGATTCTGTATTTTTCATATACAGTTGCGTTTAACTTTCACATTTCTTTTGCTGGAAAAACTATTTATATTGTGATTGAAAGCCCTTACTTTGTTCTTTCCAACGATGTATAACTGTGGTTGATAGAAGCTTAGGAAAGGAACTTAAAATTGACGGATCTCGGAATTATGTCACGAGGAATATTGTTGATGACTCTGTATTTTTCATATACAGTTGTATTTAACTCTCACATTTTTTCCGCTGCATATACCGTGTATAGCTTAGTTGAAATCCCTTATTTTGTTCTTTCCAACGAAGATAACCCTCGCTGATAGAGGCTTAGGTAAGAAACTTAAAATTGACTAATCTAGGAAATATGTCACTGGGAATATTGTTGATGATTTTGTATTTTTCATGTACAGTTGCATTTAACTTTCACATTTCTTTTGTTGCATAAATCATTTATAGCTTGGTTGAAAGCTCGTAGCTTGTTCTTTCCAACGATGTATAACTCTGTATAACTCTTAGGAAAGGAACTTAAAATTGACTCACCTGGGAAATATGTCACTGGGAATATTGTTGATGAAAATGTATTTTTCATATACAGTTGCATTTAACTTTCACATTTCTTTTGCTGCATAAATGACTTACAGCTTGGTTGAAAGCTCTTAGCTTGTTCTTTCGTACGACGTATAACTCTCATTGCTAGCGGGTTAGGAAAGGAACTTAAAATTGACTCATCTAGGAAATATGTCACTGGCAATATTGTTGATGAATCTGTAATTTTCATATACAGTTGCATTTAACTTTCACATTTCTTTTGTTGCATAAATCATTTATAGCTTGATTGAAAGCTCTTAGCTTGTTCTTTCCAACGACGTATAACTCTCAGTGATAGAAGCTTAGGAAAGGAACTTAAAATTGACTTTTCCAGGAAATATGTCACTGGCAATATTGTTGATGATTTTTTATTTTTCATATACAGTTGCATTTAACTTTCACATTTCTTTTGCTGCATAAACGACTTACAGCTTGGTTGAAAGCTCTTAGCTTGTTCTTTCGTACGACGTATAACTCTCATTGCTAGAGGCTTAGGAAAGGAACTTAAAATTGACTCATCTAGGAAATATGTCACTGGCAATATTGTTGATGAATCTGTAATTTTCATATACAGTTGCATTTAACTTTCACATTTCTTTTGTTGCATAAATCATTTATAGCTTGATTGAAAGCTCTTAGCTTGTTCTTTCCAACGACGTATAACTCTCAGTGATAGAAGCTTAGCAAAGGAACTTAAAATTGACTTTTCCAGGAAATATGTCACTGGGAATATTGTTGATGATTTTGTATTCTTCATGTACAGTTGCATTTATCTTTCACATTTCTTTTGTTGCATAAAACGTTTATAGCTTGATTGAAAGCCCTTAGCTTGTTCTTTCCAACGATGTATAACCCTCGTTGATAAAGGCTTAGGGAAGGAACTTATAATTGACAAACTTAGGAAATATGTCACTGGGAATATTGTTGATGATTCTGTATTTTTCATATAAAGCTGCATTTAACTTTCACATTTCTTTTGCTGCAAAAACTATTTATAGTGTGATTGAAAGCACTTATTTCGTTCTTTCCAACGATGTATAACTGTGGTTGATAGAAGCTTAGGAAAGGAACTTATAATTGACTCACTTAGGAAATATGTCATTGGGAATATTGTTGATGATTTTTTATTTTTCATATACAGTTGCATTTAACTTTCACATTTCTTTTACTGCATAAATCAGTTATAGCTTGATTGAAAGCTCCTAGCTTTTTCTTTCCAACGGTGTATAACTCTCATTGATAGAGGCTTAGGAAAGGAACTTAAAATTGACTCATCTAGGAAATATGTTACTGGCAATATTGTTGATGATTTTGTATTTTTCATATACAGTTGCATTTAACTTTCACATTTCTTTTGTTGCATAAATCATTTATAGCTTGGTTGAAAGCTCCTAGCTTATTCTTTCTAACGATGTATAACTCTAATTGATAGAGGCTTAGGGAAGGAACTTATAATTGACACACTTAGGAAATATGTCACTGGCAATATTGTTGATGATTTTGTGTTTTTCATATACAGTTGCATTTAACTTTCACATTTCTTTTGTTGCATAAATCATTTATTGCTTGATTGAAAGCTCCTAGTTTTTTCTTTCCAACGATGTATAACCCTCATTGTTAGAGGCTTAGGGAAGGAACTTATAATTGACAAACTTAGGAAATATGTCACTGGCAATATTGTTGATGATTCTGTATTTTTCATATACAGTTGCATTTAACTTTCACATTTCTTTTGCTGCAAAAACTATTTATAGTGTGATTGCAAGCCCTTATTTTGTTCTTTCCAACGATGTATAACTGTGGTTGATAGAAGCTTAGGAAAGGAACTTAAAATTGACGGATCTCGGAATTATGTCACGAGGAATATTGTTGATGACTCTGTATTTTTCATATACAGTTGCATTTAACTCTCACATTTGTTCCGCTGCATATACCGTGTATAGCTTAGTTGAAATCCCTTACTTTGTTCATTCCAACGAAGATAACCCAAGCTGATAGAGGCTTAGGAAAGGAACTTAAAATTGACTAATCTAGGAAATATGTCACTGGGAATATTGTTGATGATTTAGCATTTTTCATATACAGTTGCACCTAACTTTCACATTTCTATTGTTGCATAAACCATTTATAGCCTGATTGAAAGCTCTTAGACTCTTCTTTCGAACGATGTATAACTTTCGTTGATAGATGCTTAGGGAAGGATGTTATAATTGACTGACTTAGGAAATATGTCACTGGGAATATTGTTGATAATTTTGTATTCTTCATATACAGTTGCATTTATCTTTCACATTTCTTTTGTTGCATAAAACGTTTATCGCTTGATTGAAAGCCCTTAGCTTATTCTTTCCAACGATGTATAACTCTCCTTGATAGAGACTTAGGAACGGAACTTAAAATTGACTCACCTGGGAAATATGTCACTGGGAATATTGTTGATGATTTTGTATTTTTCATATACAGTTGCATTTAACTTTCACATTTCTTTTGTTGCATAAATCATTTATTGCTTGGTTGAAAGCTCCTAGCTTGTTCTTTCCAGCTATGTAAAGCTCTCGTTGGAAGAGGTTTAGGAAAGGAACTTAAAATTGACTCATCTAGGAAATATGACACTGGGAATATTGTTGATGATTTTGTATTTTTCATGTACAGTTGCATTTATCTTTCACATTTCTTTTGTTGCATAAAACGTTTATAGCTTGATTGAAAGCCCTTAGCTTGTTCTTTCCAACGATGTATAACCCTCGTTGATAAAGGCTTAGGGAAGGAACTTATAATTGACTCACTTAGGAAATATGTCATTGGGAATATTGTTGATGATTTTGTATTTTTCATATACAGTTGCATTTAACTTTCACATTTCTTTCGCCGCGTAAACGACTTACAGCTTGGTTGAAAGCTCTTAGCTTGTTCTTTCGTACGACGTATAACTCTCATTGCTTAGGAAAGGAACTTAAAATTGACTCATTTAGGAAATATGTCACTGGCAATATTGTTGATGAATCTGTAATTTTCATATACAGTTGCATTTAACTTTCACATTTCTTTTGTTGCATAAATCTTTTATAGCTTGATTGAAAGCTCTTAGCTTGTTCTTTCGTACGACGTATAACTCTCATTGCTAGAGGCTTAGAAAAGGAACTTAAAATTGACTCATTTAGGAAATATGTCACTGGCAATATTGTTGATGAATCTGTAATTTTCATATACAGTTGCATTTAACTTTCACATTTCTTTTGTTGCATAAATCTTTTATAGCTTGATTGAAAACTCTTAGCTACTTCTTTCCAGCGATGTATAACTCTCATTGATAAAGGCTTAGGAAAGGAACTTAAAATTGACTCATCTAGGAAATATGTTACTGGCAATATTGTTGATGATTTTGTATTTTTCATATACAGTTGCATTTAACCTTCACATTTCTTTTGTTGCATAAATCATTTATAGCTCGATTGAAAGCTCCTAGCTCGTTCTTTCCAACGATGTATAACCCTCATTGTTAGAGGCTTAGGGAAGGAACTTATAATTGACACACTTAGGAAATATGTCACTGGGAATATTGTTGATGATTCTGTATTTTTCATATACAGTTGCGTTTAACTTTCACATTTCTTTTGCTGGAAAAACTATTTATATTGTGATTGAAAGCCCTTACTTTGTTCTTTCCAACGATGTATAACTGTGGTTGATAGAAGCTTAGGAAAGGAACTTAAAATTGACGGATCTCGGAATTATGTCACGAGGAATATTGTTGATGACTCTGTATTTTTCATATACAGTTGTATTTAACTCTCACATTTTTTCCGCTGCATATACCGTGTATAGCTTACTTGAAATCCCTTATTTTGTTCTTTCCTACGAAGATAACCCTCGCTGATAGAGGCTCAGGAAAGGAACTTAAAATTGACTAATCTAGGAAATATGTCACTGGGAATATTGTTGATGATACTGTATTTTTCATATACAATTACATTTAACTTTCACATTTGTTTTACTGCATAAACCATTTATAGCTTAATTGAAAGCTCTTAGCTTGCTCTCTCCAACGATGTAAAACTCAGGTTTAAAGAGGTTTAGGAAACGAACTTAAAATTGACTCATCTAGGAAATATGACACTGGGAATATTGTTGATGATTTTATATTTTTCATGTACAGTTGCATTTATCTTTCACATTTCTTTTGTTGCATAAAACCTTTACAGCTTGATTGAAAGCCCTTAACTTGTTCTTTCCAACGATGTATAACCCTCGTTGATAAAGGCTTAGGGAAGGAACTTATAATTGACTCACTTAGGAAATATGTCATTGGGAATAATGTTGATGATTTTGTATTTTTCATGTACAGTTGCATTTAACTTTCACATTTCTTTTGTTGCATAAATCATTTATAGCTTGGTTGAAAGCTCCTAGCTTGTTCTTTCCAACGATGTATAACTCTCCTTGATAGAGGCTTAGGAAAGGAACTTAAAATTGACTCATCTAGGAAATATGTCACTGGCAATATTGTTGATGAATCTGTAATTTTCATATACAGTTGCATTTAACTTTCACATTTCTTTTGTTGCATAAATCATTTATAGCTTGATTGAAAGCTCTTAGCTTGTTCTTTCCAACGACGTATAACTCTCAGTGATAGAAGCTTAGCAAAGGAACTTAAAATTGACTTTTCCAGGAAATATGTCACTGGGAATATTGTTGATGATTTTGTATTCTTCATGTACAGTTGCATTTATCTTTCACATTTCTTTTGTTGCATAAAACGTTTATAGCTTGATTGAAAGCCCTTAGCTTGTTCTTTCCAACGATGTATAACCCTCGTTGATAAAGGCTTAGGGAAGGAACTTATAATTGACAAACTTAGGAAATATGTCACTGGGAATATTGTTGATGATTCTGTATTTTTCATATAAAGCTGCATTTAACTTTCACATTTCTTTTGCTGCAAAAACTATTTATAGTGTGATTGAAAGCCCTTATTTCGTTCTTTCCAACGATGTATAACTGTGGTTGATAGAAGCTTAGGAAAGGAACTTATAATTGACTCACTTAGGAAATATGTCATTGGGAATATTGTTGATGATTTTTTATTTTTCATATACAGTTGCATTTAACTTTCACATTTCTTTTACTGCATAAATCAGTTATAGCTTGATTGAAAGCTCCTAGCTTTTTCTTTCCAACGGTGTATAACTCTCATTGATAGAGGCCTAGGAAAGGAACTTAAAATTGACTCATCTAGGAAATATGTTACTGGCAATATTGTTGATGATTTTGTATTTTTCATATACAGTTGCATTTAACTTTCACATTTCTTTTGTTGCATAAATCATTTATAGCTTGGTTGAAAGCTCCTAGCTTATTCTTTCTAACGATGTATAACTCTAATTGATAGAGGCTTAGGGAAGGAACTTATAATTGACACACTTAGGAAATATGTCACTGGCAATATTGTTGATGATTTTGTGTTTTTCATATACAGTTGCATTTAACTTTCACATTTCTTTTGTTGCATAAATCATTTATTGCTTGATTGAAAGCTCCTAGTTTTTTCTTTCCAACGATGTATAACCCTCATTGTTAGAGGCTTAGGGAAGGAACTTATAATTGACAAACTTAGGAAATATGTCACTGGGAATATTGTTGATGATTCTGTATTTTTCATATACAGTTGCATTTAACTTTCACATTTCTTTTGCTGCAAAAACTATTTATAGTGTGATTGAAAGCCCTTATTTTGTTCTTTCCAACGATGTATAACTGTGGTTGATAGAAGCTTAGGAAAGGAACTTAAAATTGACGGATCTCGGAATTATGTCACGAGGAATATTGTTGATGACTCTGTATTTTTCATATACAGTTGCATTTAACTCTCACATTTGTTCCGCTGCATATACCGTGTATAGCTTAGTTGAAATCCCTTACTTTGTTCATTCCAACGAAGATAACCCAAGCTGATAGAGGCTTAGGAAAGGAACTTAAAATTGACTAATCTAGGAAATATGTCACTGGGAATATTGTTGATGATTTAGCATTTTTCATATACAGTTGCACCTAACTTTCACATTTCTATTGTTGCATAAACCATTTATAGCCTGATTGAAAGCTCTTAGACTCTTCTTTCGAACGATGTATAACTTTCGTTGATAGATGCTTAGGGAAGGATGTTATAATTGACTGACTTAGGAAATATGTCACTGGGAATATTGTTGATAATTTTGTATTCTTCATTTACAGTTGCATTTATCTTTCACATTTCTTTTGTTGCATAAAACGTTTATCGCTTGATTGAAAGCCCTTAGCTTATTCTTTCCAACGATGTATAACCCTCGTTGATAAAGGCTTAGGGAAGGAACTTATAATTGACTCACTTAGGAAATATGTCATTGGGAATATTGTTGATGATTTTGTATTTTTCATATACAGTTGCATTTAACTTTCACATTTCTTTTGTTGCATAAATCATTTATTGCTTGGTTGAAAGCTCCTAGCTTGTTCTTTCCAGCTATGTAAAGCTCTCGTTGGAAGAGGTTTAGGAAAGGAACTTAAAATTGACTCATCTAGGAAATATGACACTGGGAATATTGTTGATGATTTTGTATTTTTCATGTACAGTTGCATTTATCTTTCACATTTCTTTTGTTGCATAAAACGTTTATAGCTTGATTGAAAGCCCTTAGCTTGTTCTTTCCAACGATGTATAACCCTCGTTGATAAAGGCTTAGGGAAGGAACTTATAATTGACTCACTTAGGAAATATGTCATTGGGAATATTGTTGATGATTTTGTATTTTTCATATACAGTTGCATTTAACTTTCACATTTCTTTCGCCGCGTAAACGACTTACAGCTTGGTTGAAAGCTCTTAGCTTGTTCTTTCGTACGACGTATAACTCTCATTGCTTAGGAAAGGAACTTAAAATTGACTCATTTAGGAAATATGTCACTGGCAATATTGTTGATGAATCTGTAATTTTCATATACAGTTGCATTTAACTTTCACATTTCTTTTGTTGCATAAATCTTTTATAGCTTGATTGAAAGCTCTTAGCTTGTTCTTTCGTACGACGTATAACTCTCATTGCTAGAGGCTTAGAAAAGGAACTTAAAATTGACTCATTTAGGAAATATGTCACTGGCAATATTGTTGATGAATCTGTAATTTTCATATACAGTTGCATTTAACTTTCACATTTCTTTTGTTGCATAAATCTTTTATAGCTTGATTGAAAGCTCTTAGCTACTTCTTTCCAGCGATGTATAACTCTCATTGATAAAGGCTTAGGAAAGGAACTTAAAATTGACTCATCTAGGAAATATGTTACTGGCAATATTGTTGATGATTTTGTATTTTTCATATACAGTTGCATTTAACCTTCACATTTCTTTTGTTGCATAAATCATTTATAGCTCGATTGAAAGCTCCTAGCTCGTTCTTTCCAACGATGTATAACCCTCATTGTTAGAGGCTTAGGGAAGGAACTTATAATTGACACACTTAGGAAATATGTCACTGGGAATATTGTTGATGATTCTGTATTTTTCATATACAGTTGCGTTTAACTTTCACATTTCTTTTGCTGGAAAAACTATTTATATTGTGATTGAAAGCCCTTACTTTGTTCTTTCCAACGATGTATAACTGTGGTTGATAGAAGCTTAGGAAAGGAACTTAAAATTGACGGATCTCGGAATTATGTCACGAGGAATATTGTTGATGACTCTGTATTTTTCATATACAGTTGTATTTAACTCTCACATTTTTTCCGCTGCATATACCGTGTATAGCTTACTTGAAATCCCTTATTTTGTTCTTTCCTACGAAGATAACCCTCGCTGATAGAGGCTCAGGAAAGGAACTTAAAATTGACTAATCTAGGAAATATGTCACTGGGAATATTGTTGATGATACTGTATTTTTCATATACAATTACATTTAACTTTCACATTTGTTTTACTGCATAAACCATTTATAGCTTAATTGAAAGCTCTTAGCTTGCTCTCTCCAACGATGTAAAACTCAGGTTTAAAGAGGTTTAGGAAACGAACTTAAAATTGACTCATCTAGGAAATATGACACTGGGAATATTGTTGATGATTTTATATTTTTCATGTACAGTTGCATTTATCTTTCACATTTCTTTTGTTGCATAAAACCTTTACAGCTTGATTGAAAGCCCTTAACTTGTTCTTTCCAACGATGTATAACCCTCGTTGATAAAGGCTTAGGGAAGGAACTTATAATTGACTCACTTAGGAAATATGTCATTGGGAATAATGTTGATGATTTTGTATTTTTCATGTACAGTTGCATTTAACTTTCACATTTCTTTTGTTGCATAAATCATTTATAGCTTGGTTGAAAGCTCCTAGCTTGTTCTTTCCAACGATGTATAACTCTCCTTGATAGAGGCTTAGGAAAGGAACTTAAAATTGACTCACCTGGGATATATGTCACTGGGAATATTGTTGATGAAAATGTATTTTTCATATACAGTTGCATTTAACTTTCACATTTCTTTTGCCGCATATACGACTTACAGCTTGGTTGAAAGCTCTTAGCTTGATCTTTCGTACGACGTATAACCCTCCTTGCTAGAGGCTTAGGAAAGGAACTTAAAATTGACTCATCTAGGAAATATGTCACTGGCAATATTGTTGATGAATCTGTAATTTTCATATACAGTTGCATTTAACTTTCACATTTCTTTTGTTGCATAAATCATTTATAGCTTGATTGAAAGCTCTTAGCTTGTTCTTTCCAACGACGTATAACTCTCAGTGATAGAGGCTTAGGAAAGGAACTTAAAACTGACTCATCTAGGAAATATGACACTGGGAATATTGTTGATGATTTTGTATTTTTCATGTACAGTTGCATTTATCTTTCACATTTCTTTTGCTGCATAAAACGTTTATAGCTTGATTGAAAGCCCTTAGCTTGTTCTTTCCAACGATGTATAACCCTCGTTGATAAAGGCTTAGGGAAGGAACTTAAAATTGACTCATCTAGGAAATATGTTACTGGCAATATTGTTGATGATTTTGTATTTTTCATATACAGTTGCATTTAACTTTCACATTTCTTTCGTTGCATAAATCATTTATAGCTTGGTTGAAAGCTCCTAGCTTGTTCTTTCTAACGATGTATAACTCTAATTGATAGAGGCTTAGGGAAGGAACTTATAATTGACACACTTAGGAAATATGTCACTGGCAATATTGTTGATGATTTTGTGTTTTTCATATACAGTTGCATTTAACTTTCACATTTCTTTTGTTGCATAAATCATTTATTGCTTGATTGAAAGCTCCTAGTTTTTTCTTTCCAACGATGTATAACCCTCATTGTTAGAGGCTTAGGGAAGGAACTTATAATTGACAAACTTAGGAAATATGTCACTGGGAATATTGTTGATGATTCTGTATTTTTCATATACAGTTGCATTTAACTTTCACATTTCTTTTGCTGCAAAAACTATTTATAGTGTGATTGAAAGCCCTTATTTTGTTCTTTCCAACGATGTATAACTGTGGTTGATAGAAGCTTAGGAAAGGAACTTAAAATTGACTCACCTGGGAAATATGTCACTGGGAATATTGTTGATGATTTTGTATTTTTCATATACAGTTGCATTTAACTTTCACATTTCTTTTGTTGCATAAATCATTTATTGCTTGGTTGAAAGCTCCTAGCTTGTTCTTTCCAGCTATGTAAAGCTCTCGTTGAAAGAGGTTTAGGAAAGGAACTTAAAATTGACTCATCTAGGAAATATGACACTGGGAATATTGTTGATGATTTTGTATTTTTCATGTACAGTTGCATTTATCTTTCACATTTCTTTTGTTGCATAAAACGTTTATAGCTTGATTGAAAGCCCTTAGCTTGTTCTTTCCAACGATGTATAACCCTCGTTGATAAAGGCTTAGGGAAGGAACTTATAATTGACTCACTTAGGAAATATGTCATTGGGAATATTGTTGATGATTTTGTATTTTTCATGTACAGTTGCATTTAACTTTCACATTTCTTTTGTTGCATAAACCGTTTATAGCTTTGTTGAAAGCCCTTAGCTTGTTCTTTCCAACGATGTATAACTCTCCTTGATAGAGGCTTAGGAAAGGATCTTAAAATTGACTCACCTGGGAAATATGTCACTGGGAATATTGTTGATGATTTTGTATTTTTCATATACAGTTGCATTTAACTTTCACATTTCTTTCGCCGCGTAAACGACTTACAGCTTGGTTGAAAGCTCTTAGCTTGTTCTTTCGTACGACGTATAACTCTCACTGCTAGAGGCTTAGGAAAGGAACTTAAAATTGACTCATTTAGGAAATATGTCACTGGCAATATTGTTGATGAATCTGTAATTTTCATATACAGTTGCATTTAACTTTCACATTTCTTTTGTTGCATAAATCTTTTATAGCTTGATTGAAAGCTCTTAGCTTGTTCTTTCGTACGACGTATAACTCTCATTGCTAGAGGCTTAGAAAAGGAACTTAAAATTGACTCATTTAGGAAATATGTCACTGGCAATATTGTTGATGAATCTGTAATTTTCATATACAGTTGCATTTAACTTTCACATTTCTTTTGTTGCATAAATCTTTTATAGCTTGATTGAAAGCTCTTAGCTACTTCTTTCCAGCGATGTATAACTCTCATTGATAGAGGCTTAGGAAAGGAACTTAAAATTGACTCATCTAGGAAATATGTTACTGGCAATATTGTTGATGATTTTGTATTTTTCATATACAGTTGCATTTAACCTTCACATTTCTTTTGTTGCATAAATCATTTATAGCTCGATTGAAAGCTCCTAGCTCGTTCCTTCCAACGATGTATAACCCTCATTGTTAGAGGCTTAGGGAAGGAACTTATAATTGACACACTTAGGAAATATGTCACTGGGAATATTGTTGATGATTCTGTATTTTTCATATACAGTTGCGTTTAACTTTCACATTTCTTTTGCTGGAAAAACTATTTATATTGTGATTGAAAGCCCTTACTTTGTTCTTTCCAACGATGTATAACTGTGGTTGATAGAAGCTTAGGAAAGGAACTTAAAATTGACGGATCTCGGAATTATGTCACGAGGAATATTGTTGATGACTCTGTATTTTTCATATACAGTTGTATTTAACTCTCACATTTTTTCCGCTGCATATACCGTGTATAGCTTACTTGAAATCCCTTATTTTGTTCTTTCCTACGAAGATAACCCTCGCTGATAGAGGATCAGGAAAGGAACTTAAAATTGACTAATCTAGGAAATATGTCACTGGGAATATTGTTGATGATACTGTATTTTTCATATACAATTACATTTAACTTTCACATTTGTTTTATTGCATAAACCATTTATAGCTTAATTGAAAGCTCTTAGCTTGCTCTCTCCAACGATGTAAAACTCAGGTTTAAAGAGGTTTAGGAAACGAACTTAAAATTGACTCATCTAGGAAATATGACACTGGGAATATTGTTGATGATTTTATATTTTTCATGTACAGTTGCATTTATCTTTCACATTTCTTTTGTTGCATAAAACCTTTACAGCTTGATTGAAAGCCCTTAACTTGTTCTTTCCAACGATGTATAACCCTCGTTGATAAAGGCTTAGGGAAGGAACTTATAATTGACTCACTTAGGAAATATGTCATTGGGAATAATGTTGATGATTTTGTATTTTTCATGTACAGTTGCATTTAACTTTCACATTTCTTTTGCCGCATAAACTACTTACAGCTTGGTTGAAAGCTCTTAGCTTGTTCTTTCGTACGACGTATAACTCTCCTTGCTAGAGGCTTAGGAAAGGAACTTAAAATTGACTCATCTAGGAAATATGTCACTGGCAATATTGTTGATGAATCTGTAATTTTCATATACAGTTGCATTTAACTTTCACATTTCTTTTGTTGCATAAATCATTTATAGCTTGATTGAAAGCTCTTAGCTTGTTCTTTCCAACGACGTATAACTCTCAGTGATAGAAGCTTAGGAAAGGAACTTAAAATTGACTCATCTAGGAAATATGACACTGGGAATATTGTTGATGATTTTGTATTTTTCATGTACAGTTGCATTTATCTTTCACATTTCTTTTGCTGCATAAAACGTTTATAGCTTGATTGAAAGCCCTTAGCTTGTTCTTTCCAACGATGTATAACCCTCGTTGATAAAGGCTTAGGGAAGGAACTTAAAATTGACTCATCTAGGAAATATGTTACTGGCAATATTGTTGATGATTTTGTATTTTTCATATACAGTTGCATTTAACTTTCACATTTCTTTCGTTGCATAAATCATTTATAGCTTGGTTGAAAGCTCCTAGCTTGTTCTTTCTAACGATGTATAACTCTAATTGATAGAGGCTTAGGGAAGGAACTTATAATTGACACACTTAGGAAATATGTCATTGGCAATATTGTTGATGATTTTGTGTTTTTCATATACAGTTGCATTTAACTTTCACATTTCTTTTGTTGCATAAATCATTTATAGCTTGATTGAAAGCTCCTAGCTTTTTCTTTCCAACGATGTATAACCCTCATTGCTAGAGGCTTAGGGAAGGAACTTATAATTGGCAAACTTATTAAATATGTCACTGGGAATATTGTTGATGATTCTGTATTTTTCATATAAAGTTGCACTTAACTTTCACATTTCTTTTGCTGCAAAAACTATTTATAGTGTGATTGAAAGCCCTTATTTTGTTCTTTCCAACGATGTATAACTGTGGTTGATAGAAGCTTAGGAAAGGAACTTAAAATTGACGGATCTCGGAATTATGTCACGAGGAATATTGTTGATGACTCTGTATTTTTCATATACAGTTGTATTTAACTCTCACATTTTTTCCGCTGCATATACCGTGTATATCTTAGTTGAAATCCCTTATTTTGTTCTTTCCAACGAAGATAACCCTCGCTGATAGAGGCTTAGGAAAGAAACTTAAAATTGACTAATCTAGGAAATATGTCACTGGGAATATTGTTGATGATTTTGTATTCTTCATGTACAGTTGCATTTATCTTTCACATTTCTTTTGTTGCATAAAACGTTTATAGCTTGATTGAAAGCCCTTAGCTTGTTCTTTCCAACGATGTATAACCCTCGTTGATAAAGGCTTAGGGAAGGTACTTATAATTGACTCACTTAGGAAATATGTCATTGGGAATATTGTTGATGATTTTGTATTTTTCATGTACAGTTGCATTTAACTTTCACATTTCTTTTGTTGCATAAATCATTTATAGCTTGGTTGAAGGCTCCTAGCTTGTTCTTTCCAACGATGTATAACTCTCCTTGATAGAGGCTTAGGAAAGGAACTTAAAATTGACTCACCTGGGATATATGTCACTGGGAATGTTGTTGATGAAAATGTATTTTTCATATACAGTTGCATTTAACTTTCACATTTCTTTTGCCGCATAAACGACTTACAGCTTGGTTGAAAGCTCTTAGCTTGTTCTTTCGTACGACGTATAACTCTCATTGCTAGAGGCTTAGGAAAGGAACTTAAAATTGACTCATCTAGGAAATATGTCACTGGCAATATTGTTGATGAATCTGTAATTTTCATATACAGTTGCATTTAACTTTCACATTTCTTTTGTTGCATAAATCATTTATAGCTTGATTGAAAGCCCTTAGCTTGTTCTTTCCAACGACGTATAACTCTCAGTGATAGAAGCTTAGGAAAGGAACTTAAAATTGACTCATCTAGGAAATATGACACTGGGAATATTGTTGATGATTTTGTATTTTTCATGTACAGTTGCATTTATCTTTCACATTTCTTTTGCTGCATAAAACGTTTATAGCTTGATTGAAAGCCCTTAGCTTGTTCTTTCCAACGATGTATAACCCTCGTTGATAAAGGCTTAGGAAAGGAACTTAAAATTGACTCATCTAGGAAATATGTTACTCGCAATATTGTTGATGATTTTGTATTTTTCATATACAGTTGCATTTAACTTTCACATTTCTTTTGTTGCATAAATCTTTTATAGCTTGATTGAAAGCTCTTAGCTACTTCTTTCCAGCGATGTATAACTCTCATTGATAGAGGCTTAGGAAAGGAACTTAAAATTGACTCATCTAGGAAATATGTTACTGGGAATATTGTTGATGATTTTGTATTTTTCATATACAGTTGCATTTAACTTTCACATTTCTTTTGTTGCATAAATCATTTATAGCTTGGTTGAAAGCTCCTAGCTTGTTCTTTTCAGCTATGTAAAGCTCTCGTTGAAAGAGGTTTAGGAAAGGAACTTAAAATTGACTCATCTAGGAAATATGACACTGGGAATATTGTTGATGATTTTGTATTTTTCATGTACAGTTGCATTTATCTTTCACATTTCTTTTGTTGCATAAAACGTTTATAGCTTGATTGAAAGCCCTTAGCTTGTTCTTTCCAACGATGTATAACCCTCGTTGATAAAGGCTTAGGGAAGGAACTTATAATTGACTCACTTAGGAAATATGTCATTGGGAATATTGTTGATGATTTTGTATTTCTCATGTACAGTTGCATTTAACTTTCACATTTCTTTTGCTGCATAAACCGTTTATAGCTTGGTTGAAAGCCCTTAGCTTGTTCTTTCCAACGATGTACAACTCTCCTTGATAGAGGCTTAGGAAAGGAACTTAAAATTGACTCACCAGGGAAATATGTCAATGGGAATATTGTTGATGATTTTGTATTTTTCATATACAGTTGCATTTAACTTTCACATTTCTTTCGCCGCGTAAACGACTTACAGCTTGGTTGAAAGCTCTTAGCTTGTTCTTTCGTACGACGTATAACTCTCATTGCTAGAGGCTTAGGAAAGGAACTTAAAATTGACTCATTTAGGAAATATGTCACTGGCAATATTGTTGATGAATCTGTAATTTTCATATACAGTTGCATTTAACTTTCACATTTCTTTTGTTGCATAAATCTTTTATAGCTTGATTGAAAGCTCTTAGCTTGTTCTTTCGTACGACGTATAACTCTCATTGCTAGAGGCTTAGAAAAGGAACTTAAAATTGACTCATTTAGGAAATATGTCACTGGCAATATTGTTGATGAATCTGTAATTTTCATATACAGTTGCATTTAACTTTCACATTTCTTTTGTTGCATAAATCTTTTATAGCTTGATTGAAAGCTCTTAGCTACTTCTTTCCAGCGATGTATAACTCTCATTGATAGAGGCTTAGGAAAGGAAATTAAAATTGACTCATCTAGGAAATATGTTACTGCAATATTGTTGATGATTTTGTATTTTTCATATACAGTTGCATTTAACCTTCACATTTCTTTTGTTGCATAAATCGTTTATAGCTCGATTGAAAGCTCCTAGCTCGTTCTTTCCAACGATGTATAACCCTCATTGTTAGAGGCTTAGGGAAGGAACTTATAATTGACACACTTAGGAAATATGTCACTGGGAATATTGTTGATGATTCTGTATTTTTCATATACAGTTGCGTTTAACTTTCACATTTCTTTTGCTGGAAAAACTATTTATATTGTGATTGAAAGCCCTTACTTTGTTCTTTCCAACGATGTATAACTGTGGTTGATAGAAGCTTAGGAAAGGAACTTAAAATTGACGGATCTCGGAATTATGTCACGAGGAATATTGTTGATGACTCTGTATTTTTCATATACAGTTGTATTTAACTCTCACATTTTTTCCGCTGCATATACCGTGTATAGCTTACTTGAAATCCCTTATTTTGTTCTTTCCTACGAAGATAACCCTCGCTGATAGAGGATCAGGAAAGGAACTTAAAATTGACTAATCTAGGAAATATGTCACTGGGAATATTGTTGATGATACTGTATTTTTCATATACAATTACATTTAACTTTCACATTTGTTCTACTGCATAAACCATTTATAGCTTAATTGAAAGCTCTTAGCTTGCTCTCTCCAACGATGTAAAACTCAGGTTTAAAGAGGTTTAGGAAACGAACTTAAAATTGACTCATCTAGGAAATATGACACTGGGAATATTGTTGATGATTTTATATTTTTCATGTACAGTTGCATTTATCTTTCACATTTCTTTTGTTGCATAAAACCTTTATAGCTTGATTGAAAGCCCTTAACTTGTTCTTTCCAACGATGTATAACCCTCGTTGATAAAGGCTTAGGGAAGGAACTTATAATTGACTCACTTAGGAAATATGTCATTGGGAATATTGTTGATGATTTTGTATTTTTCATGTACAGTTGCATTTAACTTTCACATTTCTTTTGTTGCATAAATCATTTATAGCTTGGTTGAAAGCTCCCAGCGTGTTCTTTCCAACGATGTATAACTCTCCTTGATAGAGGCTTAGGAAAGGAACTTAAAATTGACTCACCTGGGATATATGTCACTGGGAATATTGTTGATGAAAATGTATTTTTCATATACAGTTGCATTTAACTTTCACATTTCTTTTGCCGCATAAACCGTTTATAGCTTGGTTGAAAGCCCTTAGCTTGTTCTTTCCAACGACGTATAACTCTCAGTGATAGAAGCTTAGGAAAGGAACTTAAAATTGACTCATCTAGGAAATATGACACTGGGAATATTGTTGATGATTTTGTATTTTTCATGTACAGTTGCATTTATCTTTCACATTTCTTTTGCTGCATAAAACGTTTATAGCTTGATTGAAAGCCCTTAGCTTGTTCTTTCCAACGATGTATAACCCTCGTTGATAAAGGCTTAGGAAAGGAACTTAAAATTGACTCATCTAGGAAATATGTTACTCGCAATATTGTTGATGATTTTGTATTTTTCATATACAGTTGCATTTAACTTTCTTTTGTTGCATAAAACCTTTACAGCTTGATTGAAAGCCCTTAACTTGTTCTTTCCATCGATGTATAACCCTCGTTGATAAAGGCTTAGGGAAGGAACTTATAATTGACTCACTTAGGAAATATGTCATTGGGAATAATGTTGATGATTTTGTATTTTGCATGTACAGTTGCATTTAACTTTCACATTTCTTTTGTTGCATAAACCATTTATAGCTTGGTTGAAAGCTCCTAGCTTGTTCTTTCCAACGATGTATAACTCTCCTTGATAGAGGCTTAGGAAAGGAACTTAAAATTGACTCACCTGGGATATATGTCACTGGGAATATTGTTGATGAAAATGTATTTTTCATATACAGTTGCATTTAACTTTCACATTTCTTTTGCCGCATATACGACTTACAGCTTGGTTGAAAGCTCTTAGCTTGTTCTTTCGTACGACGTATAACTCTCCTTGCTAGAGGCTTAGGAAAGGAACTTAAAATTGACTCATCTAGGAAATATGTCACTGGCAATATTGTTGCTGAATCTGTAATTTTCATATACAGTTGCATTTAACTTTCACATTTCTTTTGTTGCATAAATCATTTATAGCTTGATTGAAAGCTCTTAGCTTGTTCTTTCCAACGACGTATAACTCTCAGTGATAGAAGCTTAGGAAAGGAACTTAAAATTGACTCATCTAGGAAATATGACACTGGGAATATTGTTGATGATTTTGTATTTTTCATGTACAGTTGCATTTATCTTTCACATTTCTTTTGCTGCATAAAACGTTTATAGCTTGATTGAAAGCCCTTAGCTTGTTCTTTCCAACGATGTATAACCCTCGTTGATAAAGGCTTAGGGAAGGAACTTAAAATTGACTCATCTAGGAAATATGTTACTGGCAATATTGTTGATGATTTTGTATTTTTCATATACAGTTGCATTTAACTTTCACATTTCTTTCGTTGCATAAATCATTTATAGCTTGGTTGAAAGCTCCTAGCTTGTTCTTTTCAGCTATGTAAAGCTCTCGTTGAAAGAGGTTTAGGAAAGGAACTTAAAATTGACTCATCTAGGAAATATGACACTGGGAATATTGTTGATGATTTTGTATTTTTCATGTACAGTTGCATTTATCTTTCACATTTCTTTTGTTGCATAAAACGTTTATAGCTTGATTGAAAGCCCTTAGCTTGTTCTTTCCAACGATGTATAACCCTCGTTGATAAAGGCTTAGGGAAGGAACTTATAATTGACTCACTTAGGAAATATGTCATTGGGAATATTGTTGATGATTTTGTATTTCTCATGTACAGTTGCATTTAACTTTCACATTTCTTTTGCTGCATAAACCGTTTATAGCTTGGTTGAAAGCCCTTAGCTTGTTCTTTCCAACGATGTACAACTCTCCTTGATAGAGGCTTAGGAAAGGAACTTAAAATTGACTCACCAGGGAAATATGTCAATGGGAATATTGTTGATGATTTTGTATTTTTCATATACAGTTGCATTTAACTTTCACATTTCTTTCGCCGCGTAAACGACTTACAGCTTGGTTGAAAGCTCTTAGCTTGTTCTTTCGTACGACGTATAACTCTCATTGCTAGAGGCTTAGGAAAGGAACTTAAAATTGACTCATTTAGGAAATATGTCACTGGCAATATTGTTGATGAATCTGTAATTTTCATATACAGTTGCATTTAACTTTCACATTTCTTTTGTTGCATAAATCTTTTATAGCTTGATTGAAAGCTCTTAGCTTGTTCTTTCGTACGACGTATAACTCTCATTGCTAGAGGCTTAGAAAAGGAACTTAAAATTGACTCATTTAGGAAATATGTCACTGGCAATATTGTTGATGAATCTGTAATTTTCATATACAGTTGCATTTAACTTTCACATTTCTTTTGTTGCATAAATCTTTTATAGCTTGATTGAAAGCTCTTAGCTACTTCTTTCCAGCGATGTATAACTCTCATTAATAGAGGCTTAGGAAAGGAAATTAAAATTGACTCATCTAGGAAATATGTTACTGCAATATTGTTGATGATTTTGTATTTTTCATATACAGTTGCATTTAACCTTCACATTTCTTTTGTTGCATAAATCGTTTATAGCTCGATTGAAAGCTCCTAGCTCGTTCTTTCCAACGATGTATAACCCTCATTGTTAGAGGCTTAGGGAAGGAACTTATAATTGACACACTTAGGAAATATGTCACTGGGAATATTGTTGATGATTCTGTATTTTTCATATACAGTTGCGTTTAACTTTCACATTTCTTTTGCTGGAAAAACTATTTATATTGTGATTGAAAGCCCTTACTTTGTTCTTTCCAACGATGTATAACTGTGGTTGATAGAAGCTTAGGAAAGGAACTTAAAATTGACGGATCTCGGAATTATGTCACGAGGAATATTGTTGATGACTCTGTATTTTTCATATACAGTTGTATTTAACTCTCACATTTTTTCCGCTGCATATACCGTGTATAGCTTACTTGAAATCCCTTATTTTGTTCTTTCCTACGAAGATAACCCTCGCTGATAGAGGATCAGGAAAGGAACTTAAAATTGACTAATCTAGGAAATATGTCACTGGGAATATTGTTGATGATACTGTATTTTTCATATACAATTACATTTAACTTTCACATTTGTTCTACTGCATAAACCATTTATAGCTTAATTGAAAGCTCTTAGCTTGCTCTCTCCAACGATGTAAAACTCAGGTTTAAAGAGGTTTAGGAAACGAACTTAAAATTGACTCATCTAGGAAATATGACACTGGGAATATTGTTGATGATTTTATATTTTTCATGTACAGTTGCATTTATCTTTCACATTTCTTTTGTTGCATAAAACCTTTATAGCTTGATTGAAAGCCCTTAACTTGTTCTTTCCAACGATGTATAACCCTCGTTGATAAAGGCTTAGGGAAGGAACTTATAATTGACTCACTTAGGAAATATGTCATTGGGAATATTGTTGATGATTTTGTATTTTTCATGTACAGTTGCATTTAACTTTCACATTTCTTTTGTTGCATAAATCATTTATAGCTTGGTTGAAAGCTCCCAGCGTGTTCTTTCCAACGATGTATAACTCTCCTTGATAGAGGCTTAGGAAAGGAACTTAAAATTGACTCACCTGGGATATATGTCACTGGGAATATTGTTGATGAAAATGTATTTTTCATATACAGTTGCATTTAACTTTCACATTTCTTTTGCCGCATAAACCGTTTATAGCTTGGTTGAAAGCCCTTAGCTTGTTCTTTCCAACGACGTATAACTCTCAGTGATAGAAGCTTAGGAAAGGAACTTAAAATTGACTCATCTAGGAAATATGACACTGGGAATATTGTTGATGATTTTGTATTTTTCATGTACAGTTGCATTTATCTTTCACATTTCTTTTGCTGCATAAAACGTTTATAGCTTGATTGAAAGCCCTTAGCTTGTTCTTTCCAACGATGTATAACCCTCGTTGATAAAGGCTTAGGAAAGGAACTTAAAATTGACTCATCTAGGAAATATGTTACTCGCAATATTGTTGATGATTTTGTATTTTTCATATACAGTTGCATTTAACTTTCTTTTGTTGCATAAAACCTTTACAGCTTGATTGAAAGCCCTTAACTTGTTCTTTCCATCGATGTATAACCCTCGTTGATAAAGGCTTAGGGAAGGAACTTATAATTGACTCACTTAGGAAATATGTCATTGGGAATAATGTTGATGATTTTGTATTTTGCATGTACAGTTGCATTTAACTTTCACATTTCTTTTGTTGCATAAATCATTTATAGCTTGGTTGAAAGCTCCTAGCTTGTTCTTTCCAACGGTGTATAACTCTCCTTGATAGAGGCTTAGGAAAGGAACTTAAAATTGACTCACCTGGGATATATGTCACTGGGAATATTGTTGATGAAAATGTATTTTTCATATACAGTTGCATTTAACTTTCACATTTCTTTTGCCGCATATACGACTTACAGCTTGGTTGAAAGCTCTTAGCTTGTTCTTTCGTACGACGTATAACTCTCCTTGCTAGAGGCTTAGGAAAGGAACTTAAAATTGACTCATCTAGGAAATATGTCACTGGCAATATTGTTGCTGAATCTGTAATTTTCATATACAGTTGCATTTAACTTTCACATTTCTTTTGTTGCATAAATCATTTATAGCTTGATTGAAAGCTCTTAGCTTGTTCTTTCCAACGACGTATAACTCTCAGTGATAGAAGCTTAGGAAAGGAACTTAAAATTGACTCATCTAGGAAATATGACACTGGGAATATTGTTGATGATTTTGTATTTTTCATGTACAGTTGCATTTATCTTTCACATTTCTTTTGCTGCATAAAACGTTTATAGCTTGATTGAAAGCCCTTAGCTTGTTCTTTCCAACGATGTATAACCCTCGTTGATAAAGGCTTAGGGAAGGAACTTAAAATTGACTCATCTAGGAAATATGTTACTGGCAATATTGTTGATGATTTTGTATTTTTCATATACAGTTGCATTTAACTTTCACATTTCTTTCGTTGCATAAATCATTTATAGCTTGGTTGAAAGCTCCTAGCTTGTTCTTTCTAACGATGTATAACTCTAATTGATAGAGGCTTAGGGAAGGAACTTATAATTGACACACTTAGGAAATATGTCACTGGCAATATTGTTGATGATTTTGTGTTTTTCATATACAGTTGCATTTAACTTTCACATTTCTTTTGTTGCATAAATCATTTATTGCTTGATTGAAAGCTCCTAGTTTTTTCTTTCCAACGATGTATAACCCTCATTGTTAGAGGCTTAGGGAAGGAACTTATAATTGACAAACTTAGGAAATATGTCACTGGGAATATTGTTGATGATTCTGTATTTTTCATATACAGTTGCATTTAACTTTCACATTTCTTTTGCTGCAAAAACTATTTATAGTGTGATTGAAAGCCCTTATTTTGTTCTTTCCAACGATGTATAACTGTGGTTGATAGAAGCTTAGGAAAGGAACTTAAAATTGACGGATCTCGGAATTATGTCACGAGGAATATTGTTGATGACTCTGTATTTTTCATATACAGTTGCATTTAACTCTCACATTTTTTCCGCTGCATATACCGTGTATAGCTTAGTTGAAATCCCTTATTTTGTTCATTCCAACGAAGATAACCCAAGCTGATAGAGGCTTAGGAAAGAAACTTAAAATTGACTAATCTAGGAAATATGTCACTGGGAATATTGTTGATGATTTAGCATTTTTCATATACAGTTGCACCTAACTTTCACATTTCTATTGTTGCATAAACCATTTATAGCCTGATTGAAAGCTCCTAGACTCTTCTTTCGAACGATGTATAACTTTCGTTGATAGATGCTTAGGGAAGGATGTTATAATTGACTGACTTAGGAAATATGTCACTGGGAATATTGTTGATAATTTTGTATTCTTCATGTACAGTTGCATTTATCTTTCACATTTCTTTTTTTGCATAAAACGTTTATCGCTTGATTGAAAGCCCTTAGCTTATTCTTTCCAACGATGTATGACTCTCCTTGATAGAGACTTAGGAACGGAACTTAAAATTGACTCACCTGGGAAATATGTCACTGGGAATATTGTTGATGATTTTGTATTTTTCATATACAGTTGCATTTAACTTTCACATTTCTTTTGCTGCATAAATCATTTATTGCTTGGTTGAAAGCTCCTAGCTTGTTCTTTCCAGCTATGTAAAGCTCTCGTTGAAAGAGGTTTAGGAAAGGAACTTAAAATTGACTCATCTAGGAAATATGACACTGGGAATATTGTTGATGATTTTGTATTTTTCATATACAGTTGCATTTAACTTTCACATTTCTTTCGCCGCGTAAACGACTTACAGCTTGGTTGAAAGCCCTTAGCATGTTCTTTCGTACGACGTATAACTCTCATTGCTAGAGGCTTAGGAAAGGAACTTAAAATTGACTCATTTAGGAAATATGTCACTGGCAATATTGTTGATGAATCTGTAATTTTCATATACAGTTGCATTTAACTTTCACATTTCTTTTGTTGCATAAATCATTTATAGCTCGATTGAAAGCTCCTAGCTCGTTCTTTCCAACGATGTATAACCCTCATTGTTAGAGGCTTAGGGAAGGAACTTATAATTGACATACTTAGGAAATATGTCACTGGGAATATTGTTGATGATTCTGTATTTTTCATATACAGTTGCGTTTAACTTTCACATTTCTTTTGCTGGAAAAACTATTTATATTGTGATTGAAAGCCCTTACTTTGTTCTTTCCAACGATGTATAACTGTGGTTGATAGAAGCTTAGGAAAGGAACTTAAAATTGACGGATCTCGGAATTATGTCACGAGGAATATTGTTGATGACTCTGTATTTTTCATATACAGTTGTATTTAACTCTCACATTTTTTCCGCTGCATATACCGTGTATAGCTTAGTTGAAATCACTTATTTTGTTCTTTCCAACGAAGATAACCCTCGCTGATAGAGGCTTAGGTAAGGAACTTAAAATTGACTAATCTAGGAAATATGTCACTGGGAATATTGTTGATGATTTTGTATTTTTCATGTACAGTTGCATTTAACTTTCACATTTCTTTTGTTGCATAAATCATTTATAGCTTGGTTGAAAGCTCCTAGCTTGTTCTTTCCAACGATGTATAACTCTGTATAACTCTTAGGAAAGGAACTTAAAATTGACTCACCTGGGAAATATGTCACTGGGAATATTGTTGATGATTTTGTATTTTTCATATACAGTTGCATTTAACTTTCACATTTCTTTCGCCGCGTAAACGACTTACAGCTTGGTTGAAAGCCCTTAGCTTGTTCTTTCGTACGACGTATAACTCTCATTGCTAGAGGCTTAGGAAAGGAACTTAAAATTGACTCATTTAGGAAATATGTCACTGGCAATATTGTTGATGAATCTGTAATTTTCATATACAGTTGCATTTAACTTTCACATTTCTTTTGTTGCATAAATCATTTATAGCTCGATTGAAAGCTCCTAGCTCGTTCTTTCCAACGATGTATAACCCTCATTGTTAGAGGCTTAGGGAAGGAACTTATAATTGACATACTTAGGAAATATGTCACTGGGAATATTGTTGATGATTCTGTATTTTTCATATACAGTTGCGTTTAACTTTCACATTTCTTTTGCTGGAAAAACTATTTATATTGTGATTGAAAGCCCTTACTTTGTTCTTTCCAACGATGTATAACTGTGGTTGATAGAAGCTTAGGAAAGGAACTTAAAATTGACGGATCTCGGAATTATGTCACGAGGAATATTGTTGATGACTCTGTATTTTTCATATACAGTTGTATTTAACTCTCACATTTTTTCCGCTGCATATACCGTGTATAGCTTAGTTGAAATCCCTTATTTTGTTCTTTCCAACGAAGATAACCCTCGCTGATAGAGGCTTAGGTAAGAAACTTAAAATTGACTAATCTAGGAAATATGTCACTGGGAATATTGTTGATGATTTTGTATTTTTCATGTACAGTTGCATTTAACTTTCACATTTCTTTTGTTGCATAAATCATTTATAGCTTGGTTGAAAGCTCCCAGCGTGTTCTTTCCAACGATGTATAACTCTCCTTGATAGAGGCTTAGGAAAGGAACTTAAAATTGACTCACCTGGGATATATGTCACTGGGAATATTGTTGATGAAAATGTATTTTTCATATACAGTTGCATTTAACTTTCACATTTCTTTTGCCGCATAAACCGTTTATAGCTTGGTTGAAAGCCCTTAGCTTGTTCTTTCCAACGACGTATAACTCTCAGTGATAGAAGCTTAGGAAAGGAACTTAAAATTGACTCATCTAGGAAATATGACACTGGGAATATTGTTGATGATTTTGTATTTTTCATGTACAGTTGCATTTATCTTTCACATTTCTTTTGCTGCATAAAACGTTTATAGCTTGATTGAAAGCCCTTAGCTTGTTCTTTCCAACGATGTATAACCCTCGTTGATAAAGGCTTAGGAAAGGAACTTAAAATTGACTCATCTAGGAAATATGTTACTCGCAATATTGTTGATGATTTTGTATTTTTCATATACAGTTGCATTTAACTTTCTTTTGTTGCATAAAACCTTTACAGCTTGATTGAAAGCCCTTAACTTGTTCTTTCCATCGATGTATAACCCTCGTTGATAAAGGCTTAGGGAAGGAACTTATAATTGACTCACTTAGGAAATATGTCATTGGGAATAATGTTGATGATTTTGTATTTTGCATGTACAGTTGCATTTAACTTTCACATTTCTTTTGTTGCATAAATCATTTATAGCTTGGTTGAAAGCTCTTAGCTTGTTCTTTCCAACGATGTATAACTCTCCTTGATAGAGGCTTAGGAAAGGAACTTAAAATTGACTCACCTGGGATATATGTCACTGGGAATATTGTTGATGAAAATGTATTTTTCATATACAGTTGCATTTAACTTTCACATTTCTTTTGCCGCATATACGACTTACAGCTTGGTTGAAAGCTCTTAGCTTGTTCTTTCGTACGACGTATAACTCTCCTTGCTAGAGGCTTAGGAATGCAGCTTAAAATTGACTCATCTAGGAAATATGTCACTGGCAATATTGTTGCTGAATCTGTAATTTTCATATACAGTTGCATTTAACTTTCACATTTCTTTTGTTGCATAAATCATTTATAGCTTGATTGAAAGCTCTTAGCTTGTTCTTTCCAACGACGTATAACTCTCAGTGATAGAAGCTTAGGAAAGGAACTTAAAATTGACTCATCTAGGAAATATGACACTGGGAATATTGTTGATGATTTTGTATTTTTCATGTACAGTTGCATTTATCTTTCACATTTCTTTTGCTGCATAAAACGTTTATAGCTTGATTGAAAGCCCTTAGCTAGTTCTTTCCAACGATGTATAACCCTCGTTGATAAAGGCTTAGGGAAGGAACTTAAAATTGACTCATCTAGGAAATATGTTACTGGCAATATTGTTGATGATTTTGTATTTTTCATATACAGTTGCATTTAACTTTCACATTTCTTTCGTTGCATAAATCATTTATAGCTTGGTTGAAAGCTCCTAGCTTGTTCTTTCTAACGATGTATAACTCTAATTGATAGAGGCTTAGGGAAGGAACTTATAATTGACACACTTAGGAAATATGTCACTGGCAATATTGTTGATGATTTTGTGTTTTTCATATACAGTTGCATTTAACTTTCACATTTCTTTTGTTGCATAAATCATTTATTGCTTGATTGAAAGCTCCTAGTTTTTTCTTTCCAACGATGTATAACCCTCATTGTTAGAGGCTTAGGGAAGGAACTTATAATTGACAAACTTAGGAAATATGTCACTGGGAATATTGTTGATGATTCTGTATTTTTCATATACAGTTGCATTTAACTTTCACATTTCTTTTGCTGCAAAAACTATTTATAGTGTGATTGAAAGCCCTTATTTTGTTCTTTCCAACGATGTATAACTGTGGTTGATAGAAGCTTAGGAAAGGAACTTAAAATTGACGGATCTCGGAATTATGTCACGAGGAATATTGTTGATGACTCTGTATTTTTCATATACAGTTGCATTTAACTCTCACATTTTTTCCGCTGCATATACCGTGTATAGCTTAGTTGAAATCCCTTATTTTGTTCATTCCAACGAAGATAACCCAAGCTGATAGAGGCTTAGGAAAGAAACTTAAAATTGACTAATCTAGGAAATATGTCACTGGGAATATTGTTGATGATTTAGCATTTTTCATATACAGTTGCACCTAACTTTCACATTTCTATTGTTGCATAAACCATTTATAGCCTGACTGAAAGCTCCTAGACTCTTCTTTCGAACGATGTATAACTTTCGTTGATAGATGCTTAGGGAAGGATGTTATAATTGACTGACTTAGGAAATATGTCACTGGGAAAATTGTTGATAATTTTGTATTCTTCATGTACAGTTGCATTTATCTTTCACATTTCTTTTTTTGCATAAAACGTTTATCGCTTGATTGAAAGCCCTTAGCTTATTCTTTCCAACGATGTATGACTCTCCTTGATAGAGACTTAGGAACGGAACTTAAAATTGACTCACCTGGGAAATATGTCACTGGGAATATTGTTGATGATTTTGTATTTTTCATATACAGTTGCATTTAACTTTCACATTTCTTTTGCTGCATAAATCATTTATTGCTTGGTTGAAAGCTCCTAGCTTGTTCTTTCCAGCTATGTAAAGCTCTCGTTGAAAGAGGTTTAGGAAAGGAACTTAAAATTGACTCATCTAGGAAATATGACACTGGGAATATTGTTGATGATTTTGTATTTTTCATATACAGTTGCATTTAACTTTCACATTTCTTTCGCCGCGTAAACGACTTACAGCTTGGTTGAAAGCCCTTAGCATGTTCTTTCGTACGACGTATAACTCTCATTGCTAGAGGCTTAGGAAAGGAACTTAAAATTGACTCATTTAGGAAATATGTCACTGGCAATATTGTTGATGAATCTGTAATTTTCATATACAGTTGCATTTAACTTTCACATTTCTTTTGTTGCATAAATCATTTATAGCTCGATTGAAAGCTCCTAGCTCGTTCTTTCCAACGATGTATAACCCTCATTGTTAGAGGCTTAGGGAAGGAACTTATAATTGACATACTTAGGAAATATGTCACTGGGAATATTGTTGATGATTCTGTATTTTTCATATACAGTTGCGTTTAACTTTCACATTTCTTTTGCTGGAAAAACTATTTATATTGTGATTGAAAGCCCTTACTTTGTTCTTTCCAACGATGTATAACTGTGGTTGATAGAAGCTTAGGAAAGGAACTTAAAATTGACGGATCTCGGAATTATGTCACGAGGAATATTGTTGATGACTCTGTATTTTTCATATACAGTTGTATTTAACTCTCACATTTTTTCCGCTGCATATACCGTGTATAGCTTAGTTGAAATCACTTATTTTGTTCTTTCCAACGAAGATAACCCTCGCTGATAGAGGCTTAGGTAAGGAACTTAAAATTGACTAATCTAGGAAATATGTCACTGGGAATATTGTTGATGATTTTGTATTTTTCATGTACAGTTGCATTTAACTTTCACATTTCTTTTGTTGCATAAATCATTTATAGCTTGATTGAAAGCTCTTAGCTTGTTCTTTCCAACGATGTATAACTCTGTATAACTCTTAGGAAAGGAACTTAAAATTGACTCACCTGGGAAATATGTCACTGGGAATATTGTTGATGATTTTGTATTTTTCATATACAGTTGCATTTAACTTTCACATTTCTTTCGCCGCGTAAACGACTTACAGCTTGGTTGAAAGCCCTTAGCTTGTTCTTTCGTACGACGTATAACTCTCATTGCTAGAGGCTTAGGAAAGGAACTTAAAATTGACTCATTTAGGAAATATGTCACTGGCAATATTGTTGATGAATCTGTAATTTTCATATACAGTTGCATTTAACTTTCACATTTCTTTTGTTGCATAAATCATTTATAGCTCGATTGAAAGCTCCTAGCTCGTTCTTTCCAACGATGTATAACCCTCATTGTTAGAGGCTTAGGGAAGGAACTTATAATTGACATACTTAGGAAATATGTCACTGGGAATATTGTTGATGATTCTGTATTTTTCATATACAGTTGCGTTTAACTTTCACATTTCTTTTGCTGGAAAAACTATTTATATTGTGATTGAAAGCCCTTACTTTGTTCTTTCCAACGATGTATAACTGTGGTTGATAGAAGCTTAGGAAAGGAACTTAAAATTGACGGATCTCGGAATTATGTCACGAGGAATATTGTTGATGACTCTGTATTTTTCATATACAGTTGTATTTAACTCTCACATTTTTTCCGCTGCATATACCGTGTATAGCTTAGTTGAAATCCCTTATTTTGTTCTTTCCAACGAAGATAACCCTCGCTGATAGAGGCTTAGGTAAGAAACTTAAAATTGACTAATCTAGGAAATATGTCACTGGGAATATTGTTGATGATTTTGTATTTTTCATGTACAGTTGCATTTAACTTTCACATTTCTTTTGTTGCATAAATCATTTATAGCTTGGTTGAAACCTCGTAGCTTGTTCTTTCCAACGATGTATAACTCTGTATAACTCTTAGGAAAGGAACTTAAAATTGACTCACCTGGGAAATATGTCACTGGGAATATTGTTGATGAAAATGTATTTTTCATATACAGTTGCATTTAACTTTCACATTTCTTTTGCTGCATAAATGACTTACAGCTTGGTTGAAAGCTCTTAGCTTGTTCTTTCGTACGACGTATAACTCTCATTGCTAGAGGGTTAGGAAAGGAACTTAAAATTGACTCATCTAGGAAATATGTCACTGGCAATATTGTTGATGAATCTGTAATTTTCATATACAGTTGCATTTAACTTTCACATTTCTTTTGTTGCATAAATCATTTATAGCTTGATTGAAAGCTCTTAGCTTGTTCTTTCCAACGACGTATAACTCTCAGTGATAGAAGCTTAGGAAAGGAACTTAAAATTGACTCTTCCAGGAAATATGTCACTGGCAATATTGTTGATGATTTTTTATTTTTCATATACAGTTGCATTTAACTTTCACATTTCTTTTGCTGCATAAACGACTTACAGCTTGGTTGAAAGCTCTTAGCTTGTTCTTTCGTACGACGTATAACTCTCATTGCTAGAGGCTTAGGAAAGGAACTTAAAATTGACTCATCTAGGAAATATGTCACTGGCAATATTGTTGATGAATCTGTAATTTTCATATACAGTTGCATTTAACTTTCACATTTCTTTTGTTGCATAAATCATTTATAGCTTGATTGAAAGCTCTTAGCTTGTTCTTTCCAACGACGTATAACTCTCAGTGATAGAAGCTTAGCAAAGGAACTTAAAATTGACTTTTCCAGGAAATATGTCACTGGGAATATTGTTGATGATTTTGTATTCTTCATGTACAGTTGCATTTATCTTTCACATTTCTTTTGTTGCATAAAACGTTTATAGCTTGATTGAAAGCCCTTAGCTTGTTCTTTCCAACGATGTATAACCCTCGTTGATAAAGGCTTAGGGAAGGAACTTATAATTGACAAACTTAGGAAATATGTCACTGGGAATATTGTTGATGATTCTGTATTTTTCATATAAAGCTGCATTTAACTTTCACATTTCTTTTGCTGCAAAAACTATTTATAGTGTGATTGAAAGCCCTTATTTCGTTCTTTCCAACGATGTATAACTGTGGTTGATAGAAGCTTAGGAAAGGAACTTATAATTGACTCACTTAGGAAATATGTCATTGGGAATATTGTTGATGATTTTTTATTTTTCATATACAGTTGCATTTAACTTTCACATTTCTTTTACTGCATAAATCAGTTATAGCTTGATTGAAAGCTCCTAGCTTTTTCTTTCCAACGGTGTATAACTCTCATTGATAGAGGCTTAGGAAAGGAACTTAAAATTGACTCATCTAGGAAATATGTTACTGGCAATATTGTTGATGATTTTGTATTTTTCATATACAGTTGCATTTAACTTTCACATTTCTTTCGTTGCATAAATCATTTATAGCTTGGTTGAAAGCTCCTAGCTTGTTCTTTCTAACGATGTATAACTCTAATTGATAGAGGCTTAGGGAAGGAACTTATAATTGACACACTTAGGAAATATGTCACTGGCAATATTGTTGATGATTTTGTGTTTTTCATATACAGTTGCATTTAACTTTCACATTTCTTTTGTTGCATAAATCATTTATAGCTTGGTTGAAAGCTCCTAGCTTATTCTTTCTAACGATGTATAACTCTAATTGATAGAGGCTTAGGGAAGGAACTTATAATTGACACACTTAGGAAATATGTCACTGGCAATATTGTTGATGATTTTGTGTTTTTCATATACAGTTGCATTTAACTTTCACATTTCTTTTGTTGCATAAATCATTTATTGCTTGATTGAAAGCTCCTAGTTTTTTCTTTCCAACGATGTATAACCCTCATTGTTAGAGGCTTAGGGAAGGAACTTATAATTGACAAACTTAGGAAATATGTCACTGGGAATATTGTTGATGATTCTGTATTTTTCATATACAGTTGCATTTAACTTTCACATTTCTTTTGCTGCAAAAACTATTTATAGTGTGATTGAAAGCCCTTATTTTGTTCTTTCCAACGATGTATAACTGTGGTTGATAGAAGCTTAGGAAAGGAACTTAAAATTGACGGATCTCGGAATTATGTCACGAGGAATATTGTTGATGACTCTGTATTTTTCATATACAGTTGCATTTAACTCTCACATTTGTTCCGCTGCATATACCGTGTATAGCTTAGTTGAAATCCCTTACTTTGTTCATTCCAACGAAGATAACCCAAGCTGATAGAGGCTTAGGAAAGGAACTTAAAATTGACTCATCTAGGAAATATGTCACTGGGAATATTGTTGATGATTTAGCATTTTTCATATACAGTTGCACCTAACTTTCACATTTCTATTGTTGCATAAACCATTTATAGCCTGATTGAAAGCTCTTAGACTCTTCTTTCGAACGATGTATAACTTTCGTTGATAGATGCTTAGGGAAGGATGTTATAATTGACTGACTTAGGAAATATGTCACTGGGAATATTGTTGATAATTTTGTATTCTTCATTTACAGTTGCATTTATCTTTCACATTTCTTTTGTTGCATAAAACGTTTATCGCTTGATTGAAAGCCCTTAGCTTATTCTTTCCAACGATGTATAACTCTCCTTGATAGAGACTTAGGAACGGAACTTAAAATTGACTCACCTGGGAAATATGTCACTGGGAATATTGTTGATGATTTTGTATTTTTCATATACAGTTGCATTTAACTTTCACATTTCTTTTGTTGCATAAATCATTTATTGCTTGGTTGAAAGCTCCTAGCTTGTTCTTTCCAGCTATGTAAAGCTCTCGTTGGAAGAGGTTTAGGAAAGGAACTTAAAATTGACTCATCTAGGAAATATGACACTGGGAATATTGTTGATGATTTTGTATTTTTCATGTACAGTTGCATTTATCTTTCACATTTCTTTTGTTGCATAAAACGTTTATAGCTTGATTGAAAGCCCTTAGCTTGTTCTTTCCAACGATGTATAACCCTCGTTGATAAAGGCTTAGGGAAGGAACTTATAATTGACTCACTTAGGAAATATGTCATTGGGAATATTGTTGATGATTTTGTATTTTTCATATACAGTTGCATTTAACTTTCACATTTCTTTCGCCGCGTAAACGACTTACAGCTTGGTTGAAAGCTCTTAGCTTGTTCTTTCGTACGACGTATAACTCTCATTGCTTAGGAAAGGAACTTAAAATTGACTCATTTAGGAAATATGTCACTGGCAATATTGTTGATGAATCTGTAATTTTCATATACAGTTGCATTTAACTTTCACATTTCTTTTGTTGCATAAATTTTTTATAGCTTGATTGAAAGCTCTTAGCTTGTTCTTTCGTACGACGTATAACTCTCATTGCTAGAGGCTTAGAAAAGGAACTTAAAATTGACTCATTTAGGAAATATGTCACTGGCAATATTGTTGATGAATCTGTAATTTTCATATACAGTTGCATTTAACTTTCACATTTCTTTTGTTGCATAAATCTTTTATAGCTTGATTGAAAGCTCTTAGCTACTTCTTTCCAGCGATCTATAACTCTCATTGATAAAGGCTTAGGAAAGGAACTTAAAATTGACTCATCTAGGAAATATGTTACTGGCAATATTGTTGATGATTTTGTATTTTTCATATACAGTTGCATTTAACCTTCACATTTCTTTTGTTGCATAAATCATTTATAGCTCGATTGAAAGCTCCTAGCTCGTTCTTTCCAACGATGTATAACCCTCATTGTTAGAGGCTTAGGGAAGGAACTTATAATTGACACACTTAGGAAATATGTCACTGGGAATATTGTTGATGATTCTGTATTTTTCATATACAGTTGCGTTTAACTTTCACATTTCTTTTGCTGGAAAAACTATTTATATTGTGATTGAAAGCCCTTACTTTGTTCTTTCCAACGATGTATAACGGTGGTTGATAGAAGCTTAGGAAAGGAACTTAAAATTGACGGATCTCGGAATTATGTCACGAGGAATATTGTTGATGACTCTGTATTTTTCATATACAGTTGTATTTAACTCTCACATTTTTTCCGCTGCATATACCGTGTATAGCTTACTTGAAATCCCTTATTTTGTTCTTTCCTACGAAGATAACCCTCGCTGATAGAGGCTTAGGTAAGAAACTTAAAATTGACTAATCTAGGAAATATGTCACTGGGAATATTGTTGATGATACTGTATTTTTCATATACAATTACATTTAACTTTCACATTTGTTTTACTGCATAAACCACTTATAGCTTAATTGAAAGCTCTTAGCTTGCTCTCTCCAACGATGTAAAACTCAGGTTTAAAGAGGTTTAGGAAACGAACTTAAAATTGACTCATCTAGGAAATATGACACTGGGAATATTGTTGATGATTTTATATTTTCATGTACAGTTGCATTTATCTTTCACATTTCTTTTGTTGCATAAAACCTTTACAGCTTGATTGAAAGCCCTTAACTTGTTCTTTCCAACGATGTATAACCCTCGTTGATAAAGGCTTAGGGAAGGAACTTATAATTGACTCACTTAGGAAATATGTCATTGGGAATAATGTTGATGATTTTGTATTTTTCATGTACAGTTGCATTTAACTTTCACATTTCTTTTGTTGCATAAATCATTTATAGCTTGGTTGAAAGCTCCTAGCTTGTTCTTTCCAACGATGTATAACTCTCCTTGATAGAGGCTTAGGAAAGGAACTTAAAATTGACTCACCTGGGATATATGTCACTGGGAATATTGTTGATGAAAATGTATTTTTCATATACAGTTGCATTTAACTTTCACATTTCTTTTGCCGCATATACGACTTACAGCTTGGTTGAAAGCTCTTAGCTTGATCTTTCGTACGACGTATAACTCTCCTTGCTAGAGGCTTAGGAAAGGAACTTAAAATTGACTCATCTAGGAAATATGTCACTGGCAATATTGTTGATGAATCTGTAATTTTCATATACAGTTGCATTTAACTTTCACATTTCTTTTGTTGCATAAATCATTTATAGCTTGATTGAAAGCTCTTAGCTTGTTCTTTCCAACGACGTATAACTCTCAGTGATAGAAGCTTAGGAAAGGAACTTAAAACTGACTCATCTAGGAAATATGACACTGGGAATATTGTTGATGATTTTGTATTTTTCATGTACAGTTGCATTTATCTTTCACATTTCTTTTGCTGCATAAAACGTTTATAGCTTGATTGAAAGCCCTTAGCTTGTTCTTTCCAACGATGTATAACCCTCGTTGATAAAGGCTTAGGGAAGGAACTTAAAATTGACTCATCTAGGAAATATGTTACTGGCAATATTGTTGATGATTTTGTATTTTTCATATACAGTTGCATTTAACTTTCACATTTCTTTCGTTGCATAAATCATTTATAGCTTGGTTGAAAGCTCCTAGCTTGTTCTTTCTAACGATGTATAACTCTAATTGATAGAGGCTTAGGGAAGGAACTTATAATTGACACACTTAGGAAATATGTCACTGGCAATATTGTTGATGATTTTGTGTTTTTCATATACAGTTGCATTTAACTTTCACATTTCTTTTGTTGCATAAATCATTTATTGCTTGATTGAAAGCTCCTAGTTTTTTCTTTCCAACGATGTATAACCCTCATTGTTAGAGGCTTAGGGAAGGAACTTATAATTGACAAGCTTAGGAAATATGTCACTGGGAATATTGTTGATGATTCTGTATTTTTCATATACAGTTGCATTTAACTTTCACATTTCTTTTGCTGCAAAAACTATTTATAGTGTGATTGAAAGCCCTTATTTTGTTCTTTCCAACGATGTATAACTGTGGTTGATAGAAGCTTAGGAAAGGAACTTAAAATTGACTCACCTGGGAAATATGTCACTGGGAATATTGTTGATGATTTTGTATTTTTCATATACAGTTGCATTTAACTTTCACATTTCTTTTGTTGCATAAATCATTTATTGCTTGGTTGAAAGCTCCTAGCTTGTTCTTTCCAGCTATGTAAAGCTCTCGTTGAAAGAGGTTTAGGAAAGGAACTTAAAATTGACTCATCTAGGAAATATGACACTGGGAATATTGTTGATGATTTTGTATTTTTCATGTACAGTTGCATTTATCTTTCACATTTCTTTTGTTGCATAAAACGTTTATAGCTTGATTGAAAGCCCTTAGCTTGTTCTTTCCAACGATGTATAACCCTCGTTGATAAAGGCTTAGGGAAGGAACTTATAATTGACTCACTTAGGAAATATGTCACTGGGAATATTGTTGATGATTTTGTATTTTTCATGTACAGTTGCATTTAACTTTCACATTTCTTTTGTTGCATAAACCGTTTATAGCTTTGTTGAAAGCCCTTAGCTTGTTCTTTCCAACGATGTATAACTCTCCTTGATAGAGGCTTAGGAAAGGAACTTAAAATTGACTCACCTGGGAAATATGTCACTGGGAATATTGTTGATGATTTTGTATTTTTCATATACAGTTGCATTTAACTTTCACATTTCTTTCGCCGCGTAAACGACTTACAGCTTGGTTGAAAGCTCTTAGCTTGTTCTTTCGTACGACGTATAACTCTCACTGCTAGAGGCTTAGGAAAGGAACTTAAAATTGACTCATTTAGGAAATATGTCACTGGCAATATTGTTGATGAATCTGTAATTTTCATATACAGTTGCATTTAACTTTCACATTTCTTTTGTTGCATAAATCTTTTATAGCTTGATTGAAAGCTCTTAGCTTGTTCTTTCGTACGACGTATAACTCTCATTGCTAGAGGCTTAGAAAAGGAACTTAAAATTGACTCATTTAGGAAATATGTCACTGGCAATATTGTTGATGAATCTGTAATTTTCATATACAGTTGCATTTAACTTTAACATTTCTTTTGTTGCATAAATCTTTTATAGCTTGATTGAAAGCTCTTAGCTACTTCTTTCCAGCGATGTATAACTCTCATTGATAGAGGCTTAGGAAAGGAACTTAAAATTGACTCATCTAGGAAATATGTTACTGGCAATATTGTTGATGATTTTGTATTTTTCATATACAGTTGCATTTAACCTTCACATTTCTTTTGTTGCATAAATCATTTATAGCTCGATTGAAAGCTCCTAGCTCGTTCTTTCCAACGATGTATAACCCTCATTGTTAGAGGCTTAGGGAAGGAACTTATAATTGACACACTTAGGAAATATGTCACTGGGAATATTGTTGATGATTCTGTATTTTTCATATACAGTTGCGTTTAACTTTCACATTTCTTTTGCTGGAAAAACTATTTATATTGTGATTGAAAGCCCTTACTTTGTTCTTTCCAACGATGTATAACTGTGGTTGATAGAAGCTTAGGAAAGGAACTTAAAATTGACGGATCTCGGAATTATGTCACGAGGAATATTGTTGATGACTCTGTATTTTTCATATACAGTTGTATTTAACTCTCACATTTTTTCCGCTGCATATACCGTGTATAGCTTACTTGAAATCCCTTATTTTGTTCTTTCCTACGAAGATAACCCTCGCTGATAGAGGATCAGGAAAGTAACTTAAAATTGACTAATCTAGGAAATATGTCACTGGGAATATTGTTGATGATACTGTATTTTTCATATACAATTACATTTAACTTTCACATTTGTTTTATTGCATAAACCATTTATAGCTTAATTGAAAGCTCTTAGCTTGCTCTCTCCAACGATGTAAAACTCAGGTTTAAAGAGGTTTAGGAAACGAACTTAAAATTGACTCATCTAGGAAATATGACACTGGGAATATTGTTGATGATTTTATATTTTTCATGTACAGTTGCATTTATCTTTCACATTTCTTTTGTTGCATAAAACCTTTACAGCTTGATTGAAAGCCCTTAACTTGTTCTTTCCAACGATGTATAACCCTCGTTGATAAAGGCTTAGGGAAGGAACTTATAATTGACTCACTTAGGAAATATGTCATTGGGAATAATGTTGATGATTTTGTATTTTTCATGTACAGTTGCATTTAACTTTCACATTTCTTTTGCCGCATAAACTACTTACAGCTTGGTTGAAAGCTCTTAGCTTGTTCTTTCGTACGACGTATAACTCTCCTTGCTAGAGGCTTAGGAAAGGAACTTAAAATTGACTCATCTAGGAAATATGTCACTGGCAATATTGTTGATGAATCTGTAATTTTCATATACAGTTGCATTTAACTTTCACATTTCTTTTGTTGCATAAATCATTTATAGCTTGATTGAAAGCTCTTAGCTTGTTCTTTCCAACGACGTATAACTCTCAGTGATAGAAGCTTAGGAAAGGAACTTAAAATTGACTCATCTAGGAAATATGACACTGGGAATATTGTTGATGATTTTGTATTTTTCATGTACAGTTGCATTTAACTTTCACATTTCTTTTGTTGCATAAATCATTTATAGCTTGGTTGAAAGCTCTTAGATTGTTCTTTCCAACGATGTATAACTCTCCTTGATAGAGGCTTAGGAAAGGAACTTAAAATTGACTCACCTGGGATATATGTCACTGGGAATATTGTTGATGAAAATGTATTTTTCATATACAGTTGCATTTAACTTTCACATTTCTTTTGCCGCATATACGACTTACAGCTTGGTTGAAAGCTCTTAGCTTGATCTTTCGTACGACGTATAACTCTCCTTGCTAGAGGCTTAGGAAAGGAACTTAAAATTGACTCATCTAGGAAATATGTCACTGGCAATATTGTTGATGAATCTGTAATTTTCATATACAGTTGCATTTAACTTTCACATTTCTTTTGTTGCATAAATCATTTATAGCTTGATTGAAAGCTCTTAGCTTGTTCTTTCCAACGACGTATAACTCTCAGTGATAGAAGCTTAGGAAAGGAACTTAAAACTGACTCATCTAGGAAATATGACACTGGGAATATTGTTGATGATTTTGTATTTTTCATGTACAGTTGCATTTATCTTTCACATTTCTTTTGCTGCATAAAACGTTTATAGCTTGATTGAAAGCCCTTAGCTTGTTCTTTCCAACGATGTATAACCCTCGTTGATAAAGGCTTAGGGAAGGAACTTAAAATTAACTCATCTAGGAAATATGTTACTGGCAATATTGTTGATGATTTTGTATTTTTCATATACAGTTGCATTTAACTTTCACATTTCTTTCGTTGCATAAATCATTTATAGCTTGGTTGAAAGCTCCTAGCTTGTTCTTTCTAACGATGTATAACTCTAATTGATAGAGGCTTAGGGAAGGAACTTATAATTGACACACTTAGGAAATATGTCACTGACAATATTGTTGATGATTTTGTGTTTTTCATATACAGTTGCATTTAACTTTCACATTTCTTTTGTTGCATAAATCATTTATTGCTTGATTGAAAGCTCCTAGTTTTTTCTTTCCAACGATGTATAACCCTCATTGTTAGAGGCTTAGGGAAGGAACTTATAATTGACAAACTTAGGAAATATGTCACTGGGAATATTGTTGATGATTCTGTATTTTTCATATACAGTTGCATTTAACTTTCACATTTCTTTTGCTGCAAAAACTATTTATAGTGTGATTGAAAGCCCTTATTTTGTTCTTTCCAACGATGTATAACTGTGGTTGATAGAAGCTTAGGAAAGGAACTTAAAATTGACTCACCTGGGAAATATGTCACTGGGAATATTGTTGATGATTTTGTATTTTTCATATACAGTTGCATTTAACTTTCACATTTCTTTTGTTGCATAAATCATTTATTGCTTGGTTGAAAGCTCCTAGCTTGTTCTTTCCAGCTATGTAAAGCTCTCGTTGAAAGAGGTTTAGGAAAGGAACTTAAAATTGACTCATCTAGGAAATATGACACTGGGAATATTGTTGATGATTTTGTATTTTTCATGTACAGTTGCATTTATCTTTCACATTTCTTTTGTTGCATAAAACGTTTATAGCTTGATTGAAAGCCCTTAGCTTGTTCTTTCCAACGATGTATAACCCTCGTTGATAAAGGCTTAGGGAAGGAACTTATAATTGACTCACTTAGGAAATATGTCACTGGGAATATTGTTGATGATTTTGTATTTTTCATGTACAGTTGCATTTAACTTTCACATTTCTTTTGTTGCATAAACCGTTTATAGCTTTGTTGAAAGCCCTTAGCTTGTTCTTTCCAACGATGTATAACTCTCCTTGATAGAGGCTTAGGAAAGGATCTTAAAATTGACTCACCAGGGAAATATGTCACTGGGAATATTGTTGATGATTTTGTATTTTTCATATACAGTTGCATTTAACTTTCACATTTCTTTTGCCGCGTAAACGACTTACAGCTTGGTTGAAAGCTCTTAGCTTGTTCTTTCGTACGACGTATAACTCTCACTGCTAGAGGCTTAGGAAAGGAACTTAAAATTGACTCATTTAGGAAATATGTCACTGGCAATATTGTTGATGAATCTGTAATTTTCATATACAGTTGCATTTAACTTTCACATTTCTTTTGTTGCATAAATCTTTTATAGCTTGATTGAAAGCTCTTAGCTACTTCTTTCCAGCGATGTATAACTCTCATTGATAGAGGCTTAGGAAAGGAACTTAAAATTGACTCATCTAGGAAATATGTTACTGGCAATATTGTTGATGATTTTGTATTTTTCATATACAGTTGCATTTAACCTTCACATTTCTTTTGTTGCATAAATCATTTATAGCTCGATTGAAAGCTCCTAGCTCGTTCTTTCCAACGATGTATAACCCTCATTGTTAGAGGCTTAGGGAAGGAACTTATAATTGACACACTTAGGAAATATGTCACTGGGAATATTGTTGATGATTCTGTATTTTTCATATACAGTTGCGTTTAACTTTCACATTTCTTTTGCTGGAAAAACTATTTATATTGTGATTGAAAGCCCTTACTTTGTTCTTTCCAACGATGTATAACTGTGGTTGATAGAAGCTTAGGAAAGGAACTTAAAATTGACGGATCTCGGAATTATGTCACGAGGAATATTGTTGATGACTCTGTATTTTTCATATACAGTTGTATTTAACTCTCACATTTTTTCCGCTGCATATACCGTGTATAGCTTACTTGAAATCCCTTATTTTGTTCTTTCCTACGAAGATAACCCTCGCTGATAGAGGATCAGGAAAGGAACTTAAAATTGACTAATCTAGGAAATATGTCACTGGGAATATTGTTGATGATACTGTATTTTTCATATACAATTACATTTAACTTTCACATTTGTTTTATTGCATAAACCATTTATAGCTTAATTGAAAGCTCTTAGCTTGCTCTCTCCAACGATGTAAAACTCAGGTTTAAAGAGGTTTAGGAAACGAACTTAAAATTGACTCATCTAGGAAATATGACACTGGGAATATTGTTGATGATTTTATATTTTTCATGTACAGTTGCATTTATCTTTCACATTTCTTTTGTTGCATAAAACCTTTACAGCTTGATTGAAAGCCCTTAACTTGTTCTTTCCAACGATGTATAACCCTCGTTGATAAAGGCTTAGGGAAGGAACTTATAATTGACTCACTTAGGAAATATGTCATTGGGAATAATGTTGATGATTTTGTATTTTTCATGTACAGTTGCATTTAACTTTCACATTTCTTTTGCCGCATAAACTACTTACAGCTTGGTTGAAAGCTCTTAGCTTGTTCTTTCGTACGACGTATAACTCTCCTTGCTAGAGGCTTAGGAAAGGAACTTAAAATTGACTCATCTAGGAAATATGTCACTGGCAATATTGTTGATGAATCTGTAATTTTCATATACAGTTGCATTTAACTTTCACATTTCTTTTGTTGCATAAATCATTTATAGCTTGATTGAAAGCTCTTAGCTTGTTCTTTCCAACGACGTATAACTCTCAGTGATAGAAGCTTAGGAAAGGAACTTAAAATTGACTCATCTAGGAAATATGACACTGGGAATATTGTTGATGATTTTGTATTTTTCATGTACAGTTGCATTTATCTTTCACATTTCTTTTGCTGCATAAAACGTTTATAGCTTGATTGAAAGCCCTTAGCTTGTTCTTTCCAACGATGTATAACCCTCGTTGATAAAGGCTTAGGGAAGGAACTTAAAATTGACTCATCTAGGAAATATGTTACTGGCAATATTGTTGATGATTTTGTATTTTTCATATACAGTTGCATTTAACTTTCACATTTCTTTCGTTGCATAAATCATTTATAGCTTGGTTGAAAGCTCCTAGCTTGTTCTTTCTAACGATGTATAACTCTAATTGATAGAGGCTTAGGGAAGGAACTTATAATTGACACACTTAGGAAATATGTCATTGGCAATATTGTTGATGATTTTGTGTTTTTCATATACAGTTGCATTTAACTTTCACATTTCTTTTGTTGCATAAATCATTTATAGCTTGATTGAAAGCTCCTAGCTTTTTCTTTCCAACGATGTATAACCCTCATTGCTAGAGGCTTAGGGAAGGAACTTATAATTGGCAAACTTATTAAATATGTCACTGGGAATATTGTTGATGATTCTGTATTTTTCATATAAAGTTGCACTTAACTTTCACATTTCTTTTGCTGCAAAAACTATTTATAGTGTGATTGAAAGCCCTTATTTTGTTCTTTCCAACGATGTATAACTGTGGTTGATAGAAGCTTAGGAAAGGAACTTAAAATTGACGGATCTCGGAATTATGTCACGAGGAATATTGTTGATGACTCTGTATTTTTCATATACAGTTGTATTTAACTCTCACATTTTTTCCGCTGCATATACCGTGTATATCTTAGTTGAAATCCCTTATTTTGTTCTTTCCAACGAAGATAACCCTCGCTGATAGAGGCTTAGGAAAGAAACTTAAAATTGACTAATCTAGGAAATATGTCAATGGGAATATTGTTGATGATTTTGTATTCTTCATGTACAGTTGCATTTATCTTTCACATTTCTTTTGTTGCATAAAACGTTTATAGCTTGATTGAAAGCCCTTAGCTTGTTCTTTCCAACGATGTATAACCCTCGTTGATAAAGGCTTAGGGAAGGTACTTATAATTGACTCACTTAGGAAATATGTCATTGGGAATATTGTTGATGATTTTGTATTTTTCATGTACAGTTGCATTTAACTTTCACATTTCTTTTGTTGCATAAATCATTTATAGCTTGGTTGAAGGCTCCTAGCTTGTTCTTTCCAACGATGTATAACTCTCCTTGATAGAGGCTTAGGAAAGGAACTTAAAATTGACTCACCTGGGATATATGTCACTGGGAATGTTGTTGATGAAAATGTATTTTTCATATACAGTTGCATTTAACTTTCACATTTCTTTTGCCGCATAAACGACTTACAGCTTGGTTGAAAGCTCTTAGCTTGTTCTTTCGTACGACGTATAACTCTCATTGCTAGAGGCTTAGGAAAGGAACTTAAAATTGACTTATCTAGGAAATATTTCACTGGCAATATTGTTGATGAATCTGTAATTTTCATATACAGTTGCATTTAACTTTCACATTTCTTTTGTTGCATAAATCATTTATAGCTTGAATTAAAGCCCTTAGCTTGTTCTTTCCAACGACGTATAACTCTCAGTGATAGAAGCTTAGGAAAGGAACTTAAAATTGACTCATCTAGGAAATATGACACTGGGAATATTGTTGATGATTTTGTATTTTTCATGTACAGTTGCATTTATCTTTCACATTTCTTTTGCTGCATAAAACGTTTATAGCTTGATTGAAAGCCCTTAGCTTGTTCTTTCCAACGATGTATAACCCTCGTTGATAAAGGCTTAGGAAAGGAACTTAAAATTGACTCATCTAGGAAATATGTTACTCGCAATATTGTTGATGATTTTGTATTTTTCATATACAGTTGCATTTAACTTTCACATTTCTTTTGTTGCATAAATCTTTTATAGCTTGATTGAAAGCTCTTAGCTACTTCTTTCCAGCGATGTATAACTCTCATTGATAGAGGCTTAGGAAAGGAACTTAAAATTGACTCATCTAGGAAATATGTTACTGGGAATATTGTTGATGATTTTGTATTTTTCATATACAGTTGCATTTAACTTTCACATTTCTTTTGTTGCATAAATCATTTATTGCTTGGTTGAAAGCTCCTAGCTTGTTCTTTTCAGCTATGTAAAGCTCTCGTTGAAAGAGGTTTAGGAAAGGAACTTAAAATTGACTCATCTAGGAAATATGACACTGGGAATATTGTTGATGATTTTGTATTTTTCATGTACAGTTGCATTTATCTTTCACATTTCTTTTGTTGCATAAAACGTTTATAGCTTGATTGAAAGCCCTTAGCTTGTTCTTTCCAACGATGTATAACCCTCGTTGATAAAGGCTTAGGGAAGGAACTTATAATTGACTCACTTAGGAAATATGTCATTGGGAATATTGTTGATGATTTTGTATTTCTCATGTACAGTTGCATTTAACTTTCACATTTCTTTTGCTGCATAAACCGTTTATAGCTTGGTTGAAAGCCCTTAGCTTGTTCTTTCCAACGATGCACAACTCTCCTTGATAGAGGCTTAGGAAAGGAACTTAAAATTGACTCACCAGGGAAATATGTCAATGGGAATATTGTTGATGATTTTGTATTTTTCATATACAGTTGCATTTAACTTTCACATTTCTTTCGCCGCGTAAACGACTTACAGCTTGGTTGAAAGCTCTTAGCTTGTTCTTTCGTACGACGTATAACTCTCATTGCTAGAGGCTTAGGAAAGGAACTTAAAATTGACTCATTTAGGAAATATGTCACTGGCAATATTGTTGATGAATCTGTAATTTTCATATACAGTTGCATTTAACTTTCACATTTCTTTTGTTGCATAAATCTTTTATAGCTTGATTGAAAGCTCTTAGCTTGTTCTTTCGTACGACGTATAACTCTCATTGCTAGAGGCTTAGAAAAGGAACTTAAAATTGACTCATTTAGGAAATATGTCACTGGCAATATTGTTGATGAATCTGTAATTTTCATATACAGTTGCATTTAACTTTCACATTTCTTTTGTTGCATAAATCTTTTATAGCTTGATTGAAAGCTCTTAGCTACTTCTTTCCAGCGATGTATAACTCTCATTGATAGAGGCTTAGGAAAGGAAATTAAAATTGACTCATCTAGGAAATATGTTACTGCAATATTGTTGATGATTTTGTATTTTTCATATACAGTTGCATTTAACCTTCACATTTCTTTTGTTGCATAAATCGTTTATAGCTCGATTGAAAGCTCCTAGCTCGTTCTTTCCAACGATGTATAACCCTCATTGTTAGAGGCTTAGGGAAGGAACTTATAATTGACACACTTAGGAAATATGTCACTGGGAATATTGTTGATGATTCTGTATTTTTCATATACAGTTGCGTTTAACTTTCACATTTCTTTTGCTGGAAAAACTATTTATATTGTGATTGAAAGCCCTTACTTTGTTCTTTCCAACGATGTATAACTGTGGTTGATAGAAGCTTAGGAAAGGAACTTAAAATTGACGGATCTAGGAAATATGTTACTGGCAATATTGTTGATGATTTTGTATTTTTCATATACAGTTGTATTTAACTCTCACATTTTTTCCGCTGCATATACCGTGTATAGCTTACTTGAAATCCCTTATTTTGTTCTTTCCTACGAAGATAACCCTCGCTGATAGAGGATCAGGAAAGGAACTTAAAATTGACTAATCTAGGAAATATGTCACTGGGAATATTGTTGATGATACTGTATTTTTCATATACAATTACATTTAACTTTCACATTTGTTCTACTGCATAAACCATTTATAGCTTAATTGAAAGCTCTTAGCTTGCTCTCTCCAACGATGTAAAACTCAGGTTTAAAGAGGTTTAGGAAACGAACTTAAAATTGACTCATCTAGGAAATATGACACTGGGAATATTGTTGATGATTTTATATTTTTCATGTACAGTTGCATTTATCTTTCACATTTCTTTTGTTGCATAAAACCTTTATAGCTTGATTGAAAGCCCTTAACTTGTTCTTTCCAACGATGTATAACCCTCGTTGATAAAGGCTTAGGGAAGGAACTTATAATTGACTCACTTAGGAAATATGTCATTGGGAATAATGTTGATGATTTTGTATTTTTCATGTACAGTTGCATTTAACTTTCACATTTCTTTTGCCGCATAAACTACTTACAGCTTGGTTGAAAGCTCTTAGCTTGTTCTTTCGTACGACGTATAACTCTCCTTGCTAGAGGCTTAGGAAAGGAACTTAAAATTGACTCATCTAGGAAATATGTCACTGGCAATATTGTTGATGAATCTGTAATTTTCATATACAGTTGCATTTAACTTTCACATTTCTTTTGTTGCATAAATCATTTATAGCTTGATTGAAAGCTCTTAGCTTGTTCTTTCCAACGACGTATAAGTCTCAGTGATAGAAGCTTAGGAAAGGAACTTAAAATTGACTCATCTAGGAAATATGACACTGGGAATATTGTTGATGATTTTGTATTTTTCATGTACAGTTGCATTTATCTTTCACATTTCTTTTGCTGCATAAAACGTTTATAGCTTGATTGAAAGCCCTTAGCTTGTTCTTTCCAACGATGTATAACCCTCGTTGATAAAGGCTTAGGGAAGGAACTTAAAATTGACTCATCTAGGAAATATGTTACTGGCAATATTGTTGATGATTTTGTATTTTTCATATACAGTTGCATTTAACTTTCACATTTCTTTCGTTGCATAAATCATTTATAGCTTGGTTGAAAGCTCCTAGCTTGTTCTTTCTAACGATGTATAACTCTAATTGATAGAGGCTTAGGGAAGGAACTTATAATTGACACACTTAGGAAATATGTCATTGGCAATATTGTTGATGATTTTGTGTTTTTCATATACAGTTGCATTTAACTTTCACATTTCTTTTGTTGCATAAATCATTTATAGCTTGATTGAAAGCTCCTAGCTTTTTCTTTCCAACGATGTATAACCCTCATTGCTAGAGGCTTAGGGAAGGAACTTATAATTGGCAAACTTATTAAATATGTCACTGGGAATATTGTTGATGATTCTGTATTTTTCATATAAAGTTGCACTTAACTTTCACATTTCTTTTGCTGCAAAAACTATTTATAGTGTGATTGAAAGCCCTTATTTTGTTCTTTCCAACGATGTATAACTGTGGTTGATAGAAGCTTAGGAAAGGAACTTAAAATTGACGGATCTCGGAATTATGTCACGAGGAATATTGTTGATGACTCTGTATTTTTCATATACAGTTGTATTTAACTCTCACATTTTTTCCGCTGCATATACCGTGTATATCTTAGTTGAAATCCCTTATTTTGTTCTTTCCAACGAAGATAACCCTCGCTGATAGAGGCTTAGGAAAGAAACTTAAAATTGACTAATCTAGGAAATATGTCAATGGGAATATTGTTGATGATTTTGTATTCTTCATGTACAGTTGCATTTATCTTTCACATTTCTTTTGTTGCATAAAACGTTTATAGCTTGATTGAAAGCCCTTAGCTTGTTCTTTCCAACGATGTATAACCCTCGTTGATAAAGGCTTAGGGAAGGTACTTATAATTGACTCACTTAGGAAATATGTCATTGGGAATATTGTTGATGATTTTGTATTTTTCATGTACAGTTGCATTTAACTTTCACATTTCTTTTGTTGCATAAATCATTTATAGCTTGGTTGAAGGCTCCTAGCTTGTTCTTTCCAACGATGTATAACTCTCCTTGATAGAGGCTTAGGAAAGGAACTTAAAATTGACTCACCTGGGATATATGTCACTGGGAATGTTGTTGATGAAAATGTATTTTTCATATACAGTTGCATTTAACTTTCACATTTCTTTTGCCGCATAAACGACTTACAGCTTGGTTGAAAGCTCTTAGCTTGTTCTTTCGTACGACGTATAACTCTCATTGCTAGAGGCTTAGGAAAGGAACTTAAAATTGACTCATCTAGGAAATATGTCACTGGCAATATTGTTGATGAATCTGTAATTTTCATATACAGTTGCATTTAACTTTCACATTTCTTTTGTTGCATAAATCATTTATAGCTTGATTGAAAGCCCTTAGCTTGTTCTTTCCAACGATGTATAACTCTCAGTGATAGAGGCTTAGGAAAGGAACTTAAAATTGACTCATCTAGGAAATATGACACTGGGAATATTGTTGATGATTTTGTATTTTTCATGTACAGTTGCATTTATCTTTCACATTTCTTTTGCTGCATAAAACGTTTATAGCTTGATTGAAAGCCCTTAGCTTGTTCTTTCCAACGATGTATAACCCTCGTTGATAAAGGCTTAGGAAAGGAACTTAAAATTGACTCATCTAGGAAATATGTTACTCGCAATATTGTTGATGATTTTGTATTTTTCATATACAGTTGCATTTAACTTTCACATTTCTTTTGTTGCATAAATCTTTTATAGCTTGATTGAAAGCTCTTAGCTACTTCTTTCCAGCGATGTATAACTCTCATTGATAGAGGCTTAGGAAAGGAACTTAAAATTGACTCATCTAGGAAATATGTTACTGGGAATATTGTTGATGATTTTGTATTTTTCATATACAGTTGCATTTAACTTTCACATTTCTTTTGTTGCATAAATCATTTATTGCTTGGTTGAAAGCTCCTAGCTTGTTCTTTTCAGCTATGTAAAGCTCTCGTTGAAAGAGGTTTAGGAAAGGAACTTAAAATTGACTCATCTAGGAAATATGACACTGGGAATATTGTTGATGATTTTGTATTTTTCATGTACAGTTGCATTTATCTTTCACATTTCTTTTGTTGCATAAAACGTTTATAGCTTGATTGAAAGCCCTTAGCTTGTTCTTTCCAACGATGTATAACCCTCGTTGATAAAGGCTTAGGGAAGGAACTTATAATTGACTCACTTAGGAAATATGTCATTGGGAATATTGTTGATGATTTTGTATTTCTCATGTACAGTTGCATTTAACTTTCACATTTCTTTTGCTGCATAAACCGTTTATAGCTTGGTTGAAAGCCCTTAGCTTGTTCTTTCCAACGATGCACAACTCTCCTTGATAGAGGCTTAGGAAAGGAACTTAAAATTGACTCACCAGGGAAATATGTCAATGGGAATATTGTTGATGATTTTGTATTTTTCATATACAGTTGCATTTAACTTTCACATTTCTTTCGCCGCGTAAACGACTTACAGCTTGGTTGAAAGCTCTTAGCTTGTTCTTTCGTACGACGTATAACTCTCATTGCTAGAGGCTTAGGAAAGGAACTTAAAATTGACTCATTTAGGAAATATGTCACTGGCAATATTGTTGATGAATCTGTAATTTTCATATACAGTTGCATTTAACTTTCACATTTCTTTTGTTGCATAAATCTTTTATAGCTTGATTGAAAGCTCTTAGCTTGTTCTTTCGTACGACGTATAACTCTCATTGCTAGAGGCTTAGAAAAGGAACTTAAAATTGACTCATTTAGGAAATATGTCACTGGCAATATTGTTGATGAATCTGTAATTTTCATATACAGTTGCATTTAACTTTCACATTTCTTTTGTTGCATAAATCTTTTATAGCTTGATTGAAAGCTCTTAGCTACTTCTTTCCAGCGATGTATAACTCTCATTGATAGAGGCTTAGGAAAGGAAATTAAAATTGACTCATCTAGGAAATATGTTACTGCAATATTGTTGATGATTTTGTATTTTTCATATACAGTTGCATTTAACCTTCACATTTCTTTTGTTGCATAAATCGTTTATAGCTCGATTGAAAGCTCCTAGCTCGTTCTTTCCAACGATGTATAACCCTCATTGTTAGAGGCTTAGGGAAGGAACTTATAATTGACACACTTAGGAAATATGTCACTGGGAATATTGTTGATGATTCTGTATTTTTCATATACAGTTGCGTTTAACTTTCACATTTCTTTTGCTGGAAAAACTATTTATATTGTGATTGAAAGCCCTTACTTTGTTCTTTCCAACGATGTATAACTGTGGTTGATAGAAGCTTAGGAAAGGAACTTAAAATTGACGGATCTCGGAATTATGTCACGAGGAATATTGTTGATGACTCTGTATTTTTCATATACAGTTGTATTTAACTCTCACATTTTTTCCGCTGCATATACCGTGTATAGCTTACTTGAAATCCCTTATTTTGTTCTTTCCTACGAAGATAACCCTCGCTGATAGAGGATCAGGAAAGGAACTTAAAATTGACTAATCTAGGAAATATGTCACTGGGAATATTGTTGATGATACTGTATTTTTCATATACAATTACATTTAACTTTCACATTTGTTCTACTGCATAAACCATTTATAGCTTAATTGAAAGCTCTTAGCTTGCTCTCTCCAACGATGTAAAACTCAGGTTTAAAGAGGTTTAGGAAACGAACTTAAAATTGACTCATCTAGGAAATATGACACTGGGAATATTGTTGATGATTTTATATTTTTCATGTACAGTTGCATTTATCTTTCACATTTCTTTTGTTGCATAAAACCTTTATAGCTTGATTGAAAGCCCTTAACTTGTTCTTTCCAACGATGTATAACCCTCGTTGATAAAGGCTTAGGGAAGGAACTTATAATTGACTCACTTAGGAAATATGTCATTGGGAATATTGTTGATGATTTTGTATTTTTCATGTACAGTTGCATTTAACTTTCACATTTCTTTTGTTGCATAAATCATTTATAGCTTGGTTGAAAGCTCCCAGCGTGTTCTTTCCAACGATGTATAACTCTCCTTGATAGAGGCTTAGGAAAGGAACTTAAAATTGACTCACCTGGGATATATGTCACTGGGAATATTGTTGATGAAAATGTATTTTTCATATACAGTTGCATTTAACTTTCACATTTCTTTTGCCGCATAAACCGTTTATAGCTTGGTTGAAAGCCCTTAGCTTGTTCTTTCCAACGACGTATAACTCTCAGTGATAGAAGCTTAGGAAAGGAACTTAAAATTGACTCATCTAGGAAATATGACACTGGGAATATTGTTGATGATTTTGTATTTTTCATGTACAGTTGCATTTATCTTTCACATTTCTTTTGCTGCATAAAACGTTTATAGCTTGATTGAAAGCCCTTAGCTTGTTCTTTCCAACGATGTATAACCCTCGTTGATAAAGGCTTAGGAAAGGAACTTAAAATTGACTCATCTAGGAAATATGTTACTGGCAATATTGTTGATGATTTTGTATTTTTCATATACAGTTGCATTTAACTTTCACATTTCTTTTGTTGCATAAATCATTTATAGCTCGATTGAAAGCTCCTATCTCGTTCTTTCCAACGATGTATAACCCTCATTGCTAGAGGCTTAGGGAAGGAACTTATAATTGACAAACTTAGGAAATATGTCACTGGGAATATTGTTGATGATTCTGTATTTTTCATATAAAGTTGCACTTAACTTTCACATTTCTTTTGCTGCAAAAACTATTTATAGTGTGATTGAAAGCCCTTATTTTGTTCTTTCCAACGATGTATAACTGTGGTTGATAGAAGCTTAGGAAAGGAACTTAAAATTGACGGATCTCGGAATTATGTCACGAGGAATATTGTTGATGACTCTGTATTTTTCATATACAGTTGTATTTAACTCTCACATTTTTTCCGCTGCATATACCGTGTATATCTTAGTTGAAATCCCTTATTTTGTTCTTTCCAACGAAGATAACCCTCGCTGATAGAGGCTTAGGAAAGAAACTTAAAATTGACTAATCTAGGAAATATGTCACTGGGAATATTGTTGATGATTTTGTATTCTTCATGTACAGTTGCATTTATCTTTCACATTTCTTTTGTTGCATAAAACGTTTATAGCTTGATTTAAAGCCCTTAGCTTGTTCTTTCCAACGATGTATAACCCTCGTTGATAAAGGCTTAGGGAAGGAACTTATAATTGACTCACTTAGGAAATATGTCATTGGGAATATTGTTGATGATTTTGTATTTTTCATGTACAGTTGCATTTAACTTTCACATTTCTTTTGTTGCATAAATCATTTATAGCTTGGTTGAAAGCTCCTAGCTTGTTCTTTCCAACGATGTATAACTCTCCTTGATAGAGGCTTAGGAAAGGAGCTTAAAATTGACTCACCTGGGAAATATGTCACTGGGAATATTGTTGATGAAAATGTATTTTTCATATACAGTTGCATTTAACTTTCACATTTCTTTTGCCGCATAAACGACTTACAGCTTGGTTGAAAGCTCTTAGCTTGTTCTTTCGTACGACGTATAACTCTCGTTGCTAGAGGCTTAGGAGAGGAACTTAAAATTGACTCATTTAGGAAATATGTCACTGGCAATATTGTTGATGAATCTGTAATTTTCATATACAGTTGCATTTAACTTTCACATTTCTTTTGTTGCATAAATCTTTTATAGCTTGATTGAAAGCTCTTAGCTAGTTCTTTCCAGCGATGTATAAGTCTCATTGATAGAGGCTTAGGAAAGGAACTTAAAATTGACTCATCTAGGAAATATGTTACTCGCAATATTGTTGATGATTTTGTATTTTTCATATACAGTTGCATTTAACTTTCACATTTCTTTTGTTGCATAAATCTTTTATAGCTTGATTGAAAGCTCTTAGCTACTTCTTTCCAGCGATGTATAACTCTCATTGATAAAGGCTTAGGAAAGGAACTTAAAATTGACTCATCTAGGAAATATTTTACTGGCAATATTGTTGATGATTTTGTATTTTTCATATACAGTTGCATTTAACCTTCACATTTCTTTTGTTGCATAAATCATTTATAGCTCGATTAAAAGCTCCTAGCTCGTTCTTTCCAACGATGTATAACCCTCATTGTTAGAGGCTTAGGGAAGGAACTTATAATTGACACACTTAGGAAATATGTCACTGGGAATATTGTTGATGATTCTGTATTTTTCATATACAGTTGCGTTTAACTTTCACATTTCTTTTGCTGGAAAAACTATTTATATTGTGATTGAAAGCCCTTACTTTGTTCTTTCCAACGATGTATAACTGTGGTTGATAGAAGCTTAGGAAAGGAACCTAAAATTGACGGATCTCGGAATTATGTCACGAGGAATATTGTTGATGACTCTGTATTTTTCATATACAGTTGTATTTAACTCTCACATTTTTTCCGCTGCATATACCGTGTATAGCTTACTTGAAATCCCTTATTTTGTTCTTTCCTACGAAGATAACCCTCGCTGATAGAGGCTCAGGAAAGGAACTTAAAATTGACTAATCTAGGAAATATGTCACTGGGAATATTGTTGATGATACTGTATTTTTCATATACAATTACATTTAACTTTCACATTTGTTCTACTGCATAAACCATTTATAGCTTAATTGAAAGCTCTTAGCTTGCTCTCTCCAACGATGTAAAACTCAGGTTTAAAGAGGTTTAGGAAACGAACTTAAAATTGACTCATCTAGGAAATATGACACTGGGAATATTGTTGATGATTTTATATTTTTCATGTACAGTTGCATTTATCTTTCACATTTCTTTTGTTGCATAAAACCTTTATAGCTTGATTGAAAGCCCTTAACTTGTTCTTTCCAACGATGTATAACCCTTGTTGATAAAGGCTTAGGGAAGGAACTTATAATTGACTCACTTAGGAAATATGTCATTGGGAATATTGTTGATGATTTTGTATTTTTCATGTACAGTTGCATTTAACTTTCACATTTCTTTTGTTGCATAAATCATTTATAGCTTGGTTGAAAGCTCCTAGCTTGTTCTTTCCAACGATGTATAACTCTGCTTGATAGAGGCTTAGGAAAGGAACTTAAAATTGACTCACCTGGGATATATGTCACTGGGAATATTGTTGATGAAAATGTATTTTTCATATACAGTTGCATTTAACTTTCACATTTCTTTTGCCGCATAAACGACTTACAGCTTGGTTGAAAGCTCCTAGCTTGTTCTTTCCAACGACGTATAACTCTCAGTGATAGAAGCTTAGGAAAGGAACTTAAAATTGACTCATCTAGGAAATATGACACTGGGAATATTGTTGATGATTTTGTATTTTTCATGTACAGTTGCATTTATCTTTCACATTTGTTTTGCTGCATAAAACGTTTATAGCTTGATTGAAAGCCCTTAACTTGTTCTTTCCAACGATGTATAACCCTCGTTGATAAAGGCTTAGGGAAGGAACTTATAATTGACTCACTTAGGAAATATGTCATTGGGAATATTGTTGATGATTTTGTATTTTTCATGTACAGTTGCATTTAACTTTCACATTTCTTTTGTTGCATAAATCATTTATAGCTTGGTTGAAAGCTCCCAGCGTGTTCTTTCCAACGATGTATAACTCTCCTTGATAGAGGCTTAGGAAAGGAACTTAAAATTGACTCACCTGGGATATATGTCACTGGGAATATTGTTGATGAAAATGTATTTTTCATATACAGTTGCATTTAACTTTCACATTTCTTTTGCCGCATAAACCGTTTATAGCTTGGTTGAAAGCCCTTAGCTTGTTCTTTCCAACGACGTATAACTCTCAGTGATAGAAGCTTAGGAAAGGAACTTAAAATTGACTCATCTAGGAAATATGACACTGGGAATATTGTTGATGATTTTGTATTTTTCATGTACAGTTGCATTTATCTTTCACATTTCTTTTGCTGCATAAAACGTTTATAGCTTGATTGAAAGCCCTTAGCTTGTTCTTTCCAACGATGTATAACCCTCGTTGATAAAGGCTTAGGAAAGGAACTTAAAATTGACTCATCTAGGAAATATGTTACTCGCAATATTGTTGATGATTTTGTATTTTTCATATACAGTTGCATTTAACTTTCACATTTCTTTTGTTGCATAAACCTTTTATAGCTTGATTGAAAGCTCTTAGCTACTTCTTTCCAGCGATGTATAACTCTCATTGATAGAGGCTTAGGAAAGGAACTTAAAATTGACTCATCTAGGAAATATGTTACTGGCAATATTGTTGATGATTTTGTATTTTTCATATACAGTTGCATTTAACTTTCACATTTCTTTTGTTGCATAAATCATTTATAGCTCGATTGAAAGCTCCTATCTCGTTCTTTCCAACGATGTATAACCCTCATTGCTAGAGGCTTAGGGAAGGAACTTATAATTGACAAACTTAGGAAATATGTCACTGGGAATATTGTTGATGATTCTGTATTTTTCATATAAAGTTGCACTTAACTTTCACATTTCTTTTGCTGCAAAAACTATTTATAGTGTGATTGAAAGCCCTTATTTTGTTCTTTCCAACGATGTATAACTGTGGTTGATAGAAGCTTAGGAAAGGAACTTAAAATTGACGGATCTCGGAATTATGTCACGAGGAATATTGTTGATGACTCTGTATTTTTCATATACAGTTGTATTTAACTCTCACATTTTTTCCGCTGCATATACCGTGTATATCTTAGTTGAAATCCCTTATTTTGTTCTTTCCAACGAAGATAACCCTCGCTGATAGAGGCTTAGGAAAGAAACTTAAAATTGACTAATCTAGGAAATATGTCACTGGGAATATTGTTGATGATTTTGTATTCTTCATGTACAGTTGCATTTATCTTTCACATTTCTTTTGTTGCATAAAACGTTTATAGCTTGATTTAAAGCCCTTAGCTTGTTCTTTCCAACGATGTATAACCCTCGTTGATAAAGGCTTAGGGAAGGAACTTATAATTGACTCACTTAGGAAATATGTCATTGGGAATATTGTTGATGATTTTGTATTTTTCATGTACAGTTGCATTTAACTTTCACATTTCTTTTGTTGCATAAATCATTTATAGCTTGGTTGAAAGCTCCTAGCTTGTTCTTTCCAACGATGTATAACTCTCCTTGATAGAGGCTTAGGAAAGGAGCTTAAAATTGACTCACCTGGGAAATATGTCACTGGGAATATTGTTGATGAAAATGTATTTTTCATATACAGTTGCATTTAACTTTCACATTTCTTTTGCCGCATAAACGACTTACAGCTTGGTTGAAAGCTCTTAGCTTGTTCTTTCGTACGACGTATAACTCTCGTTGCTAGAGGCTTAGGAGAGGAACTTAAAATTGACTCATTTAGGAAATATGTCACTGGCAATATTGTTGATGAATCTGTAATTTTCATATACAGTTGCATTTAACTTTCACATTTCTTTTGTTGCATAAATCTTTTATAGCTTGATTGAAAGCTCTTAGCTAGTTCTTTCCAGCGATGTATAAGTCTCATTGATAGAGGCTTAGGAAAGGAACTTAAAATTGACTCATCTAGGAAATATGTTACTCGCAATATTGTTGATGATTTTGTATTTTGCATATACAGTTGCATTTAACTTTCACATTTCTTTTGTTGCATAAATCTTTTATAGCTTGATTGAAAGCTCTTAGCTACTTCTTTCCAGCGATGTATAACTCTCATTGATAAAGGCTTAGGTAAGGAACTTAAAATTGACTAATCTAGGAAATATGTCACTGGGAATATTGTTGATGATTTTGTATTTTTCATGTACAGTTGCATTTAACTTTCACATTTCTTTTGTTGCATAAATCATTTATAGCTTGGTTGAAAGCTCCTAGCTTGTTCTTTCCAACGATGTATAACTCTGTATAACTCTTAGGAAAGGAACTTAAAATTGACTCACCTGGGAAATATGTCACTGGGAATATTGTTGATGATTTTGTATTTTTCATATACAGTTGCATTTAACTTTCACATTTCTTTCGCCGCGTAAACGACTTACAGCTTGGTTGAAAGCCCTTAGCTTGTTCTTTCGTACGACGTATAACTCTCATTGCTAGAGGCTTAGGAAAGGAACTTAAAATTGACTCATTTAGGAAATATGTCACTGGCAATATTGTTGATGAATCTGTAATTTTCATATACAGTTGCATTTAACTTTCACATTTCTTTTGTTGCATAAATCATTTATAGCTCGATTGAAAGCTCCTAGCTCGTTCTTTCCAACGATGTATAACCCTCATTGTTAGAGGCTTAGGGAAGGAACTTATAATTGACATACTTAGGAAATATGTCACTGGGAATATTGTTGATGATTCTGTATTTTTCATATACAGTTGCGTTTAACTTTCACATTTCTTTTGCTGGAAAAACTATTTATATTGTGATTGAAAGCCCTTACTTTGTTCTTTCCAACGATGTATAACTGTGGTTGATAGAAGCTTAGGAAAGGAACCTAAAATTGACGGATCTCGGAATTATGTCACGAGGAATATTGTTGATGACTCTGTATTTTTCATATACAGTTGTATTTAACTCTCACATTTTTTCCGCTGCATATACCGTGTATAGCTTACTTGAAATCCCTTATTTTGTTCTTTCCTACGAAGATAACCCTCGCTGATAGAGGCTCAGGAAAGGAACTTAAAATTGACTAATCTAGGAAATATGTCACTGGGAATATTGTTGATGATACTGTATTTTTCATATACAATTACATTTAACTTTCACATTTGTTCTACTGCATAAACCATTTATAGCTTAGTTGAAAGCTCTTAGCTTGCTCTCTCCAACGATGTAAAACTCAGGTTTAAAGAGGTTTAGGAAACGAACTTAAAATTGACTCATCTAGGAAATATGACACTGGGAATATTGTTGATGATTTTATATTTTTCATGTACAGTTGCATTTATCTTTCACATTTCTTTTGTTGCATAAAACCTTTATAGCTTGATTGAAAGCCCTTAACTTTTTCTTTCCAACGATGTATAACCCTTGTTGATAAAGGCTTAGGGAAGGAACTTATAATTGACTCACTTAGGAAATATGTCATTGGGAATATTGTTGATGATTTTGTATTTTTCATGTACAGTTGCATTTAACTTTCACATTTCTTTTGTTGCATAAATCATTTATAGCTTGGTTGAAAGCTCCTAGCTTGTTCTTTCCAACGATGTATAACTCTGCTTGATAGAGGCTTAGGAAAGGAACTTAAAATTGACTCACCTGGGATATATGTCACTGGGAATATTGTTGATGAAAATGTATTTTTCATATACAGTTGCATTTAACTTTCACATTTCTTTTGCCGCATAAACGACTTACAGCTTGGTTGAAAGCTCCTAGCTTGTTCTTTCCAACGACGTATAACTCTCAGTGATAGAAGCTTAGGAAAGGAACTTAAAATTGACTCATCTAGGAAATATGACACTGGGAATATTGTTGATGATTTTGTATTTTTCATGTACAGTTGCATTTATCTTTCACATTTGTTTTGCTGCATAAAACTTTTATAGCTTGATTGAAAGCCCTTAGCTTGTTCTTTCCAACGATGTATAACCCTCGTTGATAAAGGCTTAGGAAAGGAACTTAAAATTGACTCATCTAGGAAATATGTTACTCGCAATATTGTTGATGATTCTGTATTTTTCATATAAAGTTGCACTTAACTTTCACATTTCTTTTGCTGGAAAAACTATTTATATTGTGATTGAAAGCCTTTACTTTGTTCTTTCCAACGATGTATAACTGTGGTTGATAGAGGCTTAGGAAAGGAACTTAAAATTGACGGATCTCGGAATTATGTCACGAGGAATATTGTTGATGACTCTGTATTTTTCATATACAGTTGTATTTAACTCTCACATTTTTTCCGCTGCATATACCGTGTATAGCTTACTTGAAATCCCTTATTTTGTTCTTTCCTACGAAGATAACCCTCGCTGATAGAGGCTCAGGAAAGGAACTTAAAATTGACTAATCTAGGAAATATGTCACTGGGAATATTGTTGATGATACTGTATTTTTCATATACAATTACATTTAACTTTCACGTTTGTTTTACTGCATAAACCATTTATAGCTTAATTGAAAGCTCTTAGCTTGCTCTCTCCAACGATGTAAAACTCAGGTTTAAAGAGGTTTAGGAAACGAACTTAAAATTGACTCATCTAGGAAATATGACACTGGGAATATTGTTGATGATTTTATATTTTTCATGTACAGTTGCATTTATCTTTCACATTTCTTTTGTTGCATAAAACCTTTATAGCTTGATTGAAAGCCCTTAACTTGTTCTTTCCAACGATGTATAACCCTCGTTGATAAAGGCTTAGGGAAGGAACTTATAATTGACTCACTTAGGAAATATGTCATTGGGAATATTGTTGATGATTTTGTATTTTTTATGTACAGTTGCATTTAACTTTCACATTTCTTTTGCTGCATAAATCATTTATAGCTTGGTTGAAAGCTCCTAGCTTGTTCTTTCCAACGATGTATAACTCTCCTTGATAGAGGCTTAGGAAAGGAACTTAAAATTGACTCACCTGGGATATATGTCACTGGGAATATTGTTGATGAAAATGTATTTTTCATATACAGTTGCATTTAACTTTCACATTTCTTTTGCCGCATAAACGACTTACAGCTTGGTTGGAAGCTCTTAGCTTGTTCTTTCGTACGACGTATAACTCTCATTGCTAGAGGCTTAGGAAAGGAACTTAAAATTGACTCATCTAGGAAATATGTCACTGGCAATATTGTTGATGAATCTGTAATTTTCATATACAGTTGCATTTAACTTTAACATTTCTTTTGTTGCATAAATCATTTATAGCTTGATTGAAAGCTCTTAGCTTGTTCTTTCCAACGACGTATAACTCTCAGTGATAGAAGCTTAGGAAAGGAACTTAAAATTGACTCATCTAGGAAATATGACACTGGGAATATTGTTGATGATTTTATATTTTTCATGTACAGTTGCATTTATCTTTCACATTTCTTTTGCTGCATAAAACGTTTATAGCTTGATTGAAAGCCCTTAGCTTGTTCTTTCCAACGATTTATAACCCTCGTTGATAAAGGCTTAGGGAAGGAACTTAAAATTGACTCATCTAGGAAATATGTTACTGGCAATATTGTTGATGATTTTGTATTTTTCATGTACAGTTGCATTTAACTTTCACATTTCTTTTGTTGCATAAATCATTTATAGCTTGGTTGAAAGCTCCTAGCTTGTTCTTTCCAACGATGTATAACTCTCATTGCTAGAGGCTTAGAAAAGGAACTTAAAATTGACTCATTTAGGAAATATGTCACTGGCAATATTGTTGATGATTTAGCATTTTTCATATACAGTTGCACCTAACTTTCACATTTCTATTGTTCCATAAACCATTTATAGCCTGATTGAAAGCTCTTAGACTCTTCTTTCGAACGATGTATAACTTTCGTTGATAGATGCTTAGGGAAGGATGTTATAATTGACTGACTTAGGAAATATGTCACTGGGAATATTGTTGATAATTTTGTATTCTTCATGTACAGTTGCATTTATCTTTCACATTTCTTTTTTTGCATAAAACGTTTATCGATTGATTGAAAGCCCTTAGCTTATTCTTTCCAACGATGTATGACTCTCCTTGATAGAGACTTAGGAACGGAACTTAAAATTGACTCACCTGGGAAATATGTCACTGGGAATATTGTTGATGATTTTGTATTTTTCATATACAGTTGCATTTAACTTTCACATTTCTTTTGTTGCATAAATCATTTATTGCTTGGTTGAAAGCTCCTAGCTTGTTCTTTCCAGCTATGTAAAGCTCTCGTTGGAAGAGGTTTAGGAAAGGAACTTAAAATTGACTCATCTAGGAAATATGACACTGGGAATATTGTTGATGATTTTGTATTTTTCATGTACAGTTGCATTTATCTTTCACATTTCTTTTGTTGCATAAAACGTTTATAGCTTGATTGAAAGCCCTTAGCTTGTTCTTTCCAACGATGTATAACCCTCGTTGATAAAGGCTTAGGGAAGGAACTTATAATTGACTCACTTAGGAAATATGTCATTGGGAATATTGTTGATGATTTTGTATTTTTCATATACAGTTGCATTTAACTTTCACATTTCTTTCGCCGCGTAAACGACTTACAGCTTGGTTGAAAGCTCTTAGCTTGTTCTTTCGTACGACGTATAACTCTCATTGCTTAGGAAAGGAACTTAAAATTGACTCATTTAGGAAATATGTCACTGGCAATATTGTTGATGAATCTGTAATTTTCATATACAGTTGCATTTAACTTTCACATTTCTTTTGTTGCATAAATCTTTTATAGCTTGATTGAAAGCTCTTAGCTTGTTCTTTCGTACGACGTATAACTCTCATTGCTAGAGGCTTAGAAAAGGAACTTAAAATTGACTCATTTAGGAAATATGTCACTGGCAATATTGTTGATGAATCTGTAATTTTCATATACAGTTGCATTTAACTTTCACATTTCTTTTGTTGCATAAATCTTTTATAGCTTGATTGAAAGCTCTTAGCTACTTCTTTCCAGCGATGTATAACTCTCATTGATAAAGGCTTAGGAAAGGAACTTAAAATTGACTCATCTAGGAAATATGACACTGGGAATATTGTTGATGATTTTGTATTTTTCATATACAGTTGCATTTAACCTTCACATTTCTTTTGTTGCATAAATCATTTATAGCTCGATTGAAAGCTCCTAGCTCGTTCTTTCCAACGATGTATAACCCTCATTGTTAGAGGCTTAGGGAAGGAACTTATAATTGACACACTTAGGAAATATGTCACTGGGAATATTGTTGATGATTCTGTATTTTTCATATACAGTTGCGTTTAACTTTCACATTTCTTTTGCTGGAAAAACTATTTATATTGTGATTGAAAGCCCTTACTTTGTTCTTTCCAACGATGTATAACTGTGGTTGATAGAAGCTTAGGAAAGGAACTTAAAATTGACGGATCTCGGAATTATGTCACGAGGAATATTGTTGATGACTCTGTATTTTTCATATACAGTTGTATTTAACTCTCACATTTTTTCCGCTGCATATACCGTGTATAGCTTACTTGAAATCCCTTATTTTGTTCTTTCCTACGAAGATAACCCTCGCTGATAGAGGCTCAGGAAAGGAACTTAAAATTGACTAATCTAGGAAATATGTCACTGGGAATATTGTTGATGATACTGTATTTTTCATATACAATTACATTTAACTTTCACATTTGTTTTACTGCATAAACCATTTATAGCTTAATTGAAAGCTCTTAGCTTGCTCTCTCCAACGATGTAAAACTCAGGTTTAAAGAGGTTTAGGAAACGAACTTAAAATTGACTCATCTAGGAAATATGACACTGGGAATATTGTTGATGATTTTATATTTTTCATGTACAGTTGCATTTATCTTTCACATTTCTTTTGTTGCATAAAACCTTTACAGCTTGATTGAAAGCCCTTAACTTGTTCTTTCCAACGATGTATAACCCTCGTTGATAAAGGCTTAGGGAAGGAACTTATAATTGACTCACTTAGGAAATATGTCATTGGGAATAATGTTGATGATTTTGTATTTTGCATGTACAGTTGCATTTAACTTTCACATTTCTTTTGTTGCATAAATCATTTATAGCTTGGTTGAAAGCTCCTAGCTTGTTCTTTCCAACGATGTATAACTCTCCTTGATAGAGGCTTAGGAAAGGAACTTAAAATTGACTCACCTGGGATATATGTCACTGGGAATATTGTTGATGAAAATGTATTTTTCATATACAGTTGCATTTAACTTTCACATTTCTTTTGCCGCATATACGACTTACAGCTTGGTTGAAAGCTCTTAGCTTGTTCTTTCGTACGACGTATAACTCTCCTTGCTAGAGGCTTAGGAAAGGAACTTAAAATTGACTCATCTAGGAAATATGTCACTGGCAATATTGTTGCTGAATCTGTAATTTTCATATACAGTTGCATTTAACTTTCACATTTCTTTTGTTGCATAAATCATTTATAGCTTGATTGAAAGCTCTTAGCTTGTTCTTTCCAACGACGTATAACTCTCAGTGATAGAAGCTTAGGAAAGGAACTTAAAATTGACTCATCTAGGAAATATGACACTGGGAATATTGTTGATGATTTTGTATTTTTCATGTACAGTTGCATTTATCTTTCACATTTCTTTTGCTGCATAAAACGTTTATAGCTTGATTGAAAGCCCTTAGCTTGTTCTTTCCAACGATGTATAACCCTCGTTGATAAAGGCTTAGGGAAGGAACTTAAAATTGACTCATCTAGGAAATATGTTACTGGCAATATTGTTGATGATTTTGTATTTTTCATATACAGTTGCATTTAACTTTCACATTTCTTTCGTTGCATAAATCATTTATAGCTTGGTTGAAAGCTCCTAGCTTGTTCTTTCTAACGATGTATAACTCTAATTGATAGAGGCTTAGGGAAGGAACTTATAATTGACACACTTAGGAAATATGTCACTGGCAATATTGTTGATGATTTTGTGTTTTTCATATACAGTTGCATTTAACTTTCACATTTCTTTTGTTGCATAAATCATTTATTGCTTGATTGAAAGCTCCTAGTTTTTTCTTTCCAACGATGTATAACCCTCATTGTTAGAGGCTTAGGGAAGGAACTTATAATTGACAAACTTAGGAAATATGTCACTGGGAATATTGTTGATGATTCTGTATTTTTCATATACAGTTGCATTTAACTTTCACATTTCTTTTGCTGCAAAAACTATTTATAGTGTGATTGAAAGCCCTTATTTTGTTCTTTCCAACGATGTATAACTGTGGTTGATAGAAGCTTAGGAAAGGAACTTAAAATTGACGGATCTCGGAATTATGTCACGAGGAATATTGTTGATGACTCTGTATTTTTCATATACAGTTGCATTTAACTCTCACATTTTTTCCGCTGCATATACCGTGTATAGCTTAGTTGAAATCCCTTATTTTGTTCATTCCAACGAAGATAACCCAAGCTGATAGAGGCTTAGGAAAGAAACTTAAAATTGACTAATCTAGGAAATATGTCACTGGGAATATTGTTGATGATTTAGCATTTTTCATATACAGTTGCACCTAACTTTCACATTTCTATTGTTGCATAAACCATTTATAGCCTGATTGAAAGCTCTTAGACTCTTCTTTCGAACGATGTATAACTTTCGTTGATAGATGCTTAGGGAAGGATGTTATAATTGACTGACTTAGGAAATATGTCACTGGGAATATTGTTGATAATTTTGTATTCTTCATGTACAGTTGCATTTATCTTTCACATTTCTTTTTTTGCATAAAACGTTTATCGCTTGATTGAAAGCCCTTAGCTTATTCTTTCCAACGATGTATGACTCTCCTTGATAGAGACTTAGGAACGGAACTTAAAATTGACTCACCTGGGAAATATGTCACTGGGAATATTGTTGATGATTTTGTATTTTTCATATACAGTTGCATTTAACTTTCACATTTCTTTTGTTGCATAAATCATTTATTGCTTGGTTGAAAGCTCCTAGCTTGTTCTTTCCAGCTATGTAAAGCTCTCGTTGAAAGAGGTTTAGGAAAGGAACTTAAAATTGACTCATCTAGGAAATATGACACTGGGAATATTGTTGATGATTTTGTATTTTTCATATACAGTTGCATTTAACTTTCACATTTCTTTCGCCGCGTAAACGACTTACAGCTTGGTTGAAAGCCCTTAGCATGTTCTTTCGTACGACATATAACTCTCATTGCTAGAGGCTTAGGAAAGGAACTTAAAATTGACTCATTTAGGAAATATGTCACTGGCAATATTGTTGATGAATCTGTAATTTTCATATACAGTTGCATTTAACTTTCACATTTCTTTTGTTGCATAAATCATTTATAGCTCGATTGAAAGCTCCTAGCTCGTTCTTTCCAACGATGTATAACCCTCATTGTTAGAGGCTTAGGGAAGGAACTTATAATTGACATACTTAGGAAATATGTCACTGGGAATATTGTTGATGATTCTGTATTTTTCATATACAGTTGCGTTTAACTTTCACATTTCTTTTGCTGGAAAAACTATTTATATTGTGATTGAAAGCCCTTACTTTGTTCTTTCCAACGATGTATAACTGTGGTTGATAGAAGCTTAGGAAAGGAACTTAAAATTGACGGATCTCGGAATTATGTCACGAGGAATTTTGTTGATGACTCTGTATTTTTCATATACAGTTGTATTTAACTCTCACATTTTTTCCGCTGCATATACCGTGTATAGCTTAGTTGAAATCACTTATTTTGTTCTTTCCAACGAAGATAACCCTCGCTGATAGAGGCTTAGGTAAGGAACTTAAAATTGACTAATCTAGGAAATATGTCACTGGGAATATTGTTGATGATTTTGTATTTTTCATGTACAGTTGCATTTAACTTTCACATTTCTTTTGTTGCATAAATCATTTATAGCTTGGTTGAAAGCTCCTAGCTTGTTCTTTCCAACGATGTATAACTCTGTATAACTCTTAGGAAAGGAACTTAAAATTGACTCACCTGGGAAATATGTCACTGGGAATATTGTTGATGATTTTGTATTTTTCATATACAGTTGCATTTAACTTTCACATTTCTTTCGCCGCGTAAACGACTTACAGCTTGGTTGAAAGCCCTTAGCTTGTTCTTTCGTGCGACGTATAACTCTCATTGCTAGAGGCTTAGGAAAGGAACTTAAAATTGACTCATTTAGGAAATATGTCACTGGCAATATTGTTGATGAATCTGTAATTTTCATATACAGTTGCATTTAACTTTCACATTTCTTTTGTTGCATAAATCATTTATAGCTCGATTGAAAGCTCCTAGCTCGTTCTTTCCAACGATGTATAACCCTCATTGTTAGAGGCTTAGGGAAGGAACTTATAATTGACATACTTAGGAAATATGTCACTGGGAATATTGTTGATGATTCTGTATTTTTCATATACAGTTGAGTTTAACTTTCACATTTCTTTTGCTGGAAAAACTATTTATATTGTGGTTGAAAGCCCTTACTTTGCTCTTTCCAACGATGTATAACTGTGGTTGATAGAAGCTTAGGAAAGGAACTTAAAATTGACGGATCTCGGAATTATGTCACGAGGAATATTGTTGATGACTCTGTATTTTTCATATACAGTTGTATTTAACTCTCACATTTTTTCCGCTGCATATACCGTGTATAGCTTAGTTGAAATCCCTTATTTTGTTCTTTCCAACGAAGATAACCCTCGCTGATAGAGGCTTAGGTAAGAAACTTAAAATTGACTAATCTAGGAAATATGTCACTGGGAATATTGTTGATGATTTTGTATTTTTCATGTACAGTTGCATTTAACTTTCACATTTCTTTTGTTGCATAAATCATTTATAGCTTGGTTGAAAGCTCGTAGCTTGTTCTTTCCAACGATGTATAACTCTGTATAACTCTTAGGAAAGGAACTTAAAATTGACTCACCTGGGAAATATGTCACTGGGAATATTGTTGATGAAAATGTATTTTTCATATACAGTTGCATTTAACTTTCACATTTCTTTTGCTGCATAAATGACTTACAGCTTGGTTGAAAGCTCTTAGCTTGTTCTTTCGTACGACGTATAACTCTCATTGCTAGAGGGTTAGGAAAGGAACTTAAAATTGACTCATCTAGGAAATATGTCACTGGCAATATTGTTGATGAATCTGTAATTTTCATATACAGTTGCATTTAACTTTCACATTTCTTTTGTTGCATAAATCATTTATAGCTTGATTGAAAGCTCTTAGCTTGTTCTTTCCAACGACGTATAACTCTCAGTGATAGAAGCTTAGGAAAGGAACTTAAAATTGACTTTTCCAGGAAATATGTCACTGGCAATATTGTTGATGATTTTTTATTTTTCATATACAGTTGCATTTAACTTTCACATTTCTTTTGCTGCATAAACGACTTACAGCTTGGTTGAAAGCTCTTAGCTTGTTCTTTCATACGACGTATAACTCTCATTGCTAGAGGCTTAGGAAAGGAACTTAAAATTGACTCATCTAGGAAATATGTCACTGGCAATATTGTTGATGAATCTGTAATTTTCATATACAGTTGCATTTAACTTTCACATTTCTTTTGTTGCATAAATCATTTATAGCTTGATTGAAAGCTCTTAGCTTGTTCTTTCCAACGACGTATAACTCTCAGTGATAGAGGCTTAGGAAAGGAACTTAAAATTGACTTATCCAGGAAATATGTCACTGGGAATATTGTTGATGATTTTGTATTCTTCATGTACAGTTGCATTTATCTTCCACATTTCTTTTGTTGCATAAAACGTTTATAGCTTGATTGAAAGCCCTTAGCTTGTTCTTTCCAACGATGTATAACCCTCGTTGATAAAGGCTTAGGGAAGGAACTTATAATTGACAAACTTAGGAAATATGTCACTGGGAATATTGTTGATGATTCTGTATTTTTCATATAAAGCTGCATTTAACTTTCACATTTCTTTTGCTGCAAAAACTATTTATAGTGTGATTGAAAGCCCTTATTTCGTTCTTTCCAACGATGTATAACTGTGGTTGATAGAAGCTTAGGAAAGGAACTTATAATTGACTCACTTAGGAAATATGTCATTGGGAATATTGTTGATGATTTTTTATTTTTCATATACAGTTGCATTTAACTTTCACATTTCTTTTACTGCATAAATCAGTTATAGCTTGATTGAAAGCTCCTAGCTTTTTCTTTCCAACGGTGTATAACTCTCATTGATAGAGGCTTAGGAAAGGAACTTAAAATTGACTCATCTAGGAAATATGTTACTGGCAATATTGTTGATGATTTTGTATTTTTCATATACAGTTGCATTTAACTTTCACATTTCTTTTGTTGCATTAATCATTTATAGCTTGGTTGAAAGCTCCTAGCTTATTCTTTCTAACGATGTATAACTCTTATTGATAGAGGCTTAGGGAAGGAACTTATAATTGACACACTTAGGAAATATGTCACTGGCAATATTGTTGATGATTTTGTGTTTTTCATATACAGTTGCATTTAACTTTCACATTTCTTTTGTTGCATAAATCATTTATTGCTTGATTGAAAGCTCCTAGTTTTTTCTTTCCAACGATGTATAACCCTCATTGTTAGAGGCTTAGGGAAGGAACTTATAATTGACAAACTTAGGAAATATGTCACTGGGAATATTGTTGATGATTCTGTATTTTTCATATACAGTTGCATTTAACTTTCACATTTTTTTTGCTGCAAAAACTATTTATAGTGTGATTGAAAGCCCTTATTTTGTTCTTTCCAACGATGTATAACTGTGGTTGATAGAAGCTTAGGAAAGGAACTTAAAATTGACGGATCTCGGAATTATGTCACGAGGAATATTGTTGATGACTCTGTATTTTTCATATACAGTTGCATTTAACTCTCACATTTGTTCCGCTGCATATACCGTGTATAGCTTAGTTGAAATCCCTTACTTTGTTCATTCCAACGAAGATAACCCAAGCTGATAGAGGCTTAGGAAAGAAACTTAAAATTGACTAATCTAGGAAATATGTCACTGGGAATATTGTTGATGATTTAGCATTTTTCATATACAGTTGCACCTAACTTTCACATTTCTATTGTTGCATAAACCATTTATAGCCTGATTGAAAGCTCTTAGACTCTTCTTTCGAACGATGTATAACTTTCGTTGATAGATGCTTAGGGAAGGATGTTATAATTGACTGACTTAGGAAATATGTCACTGGGAATATTGTTGATAATTTTGTATTCTTCATTTACAGTTGCATTTATCTTTCACATTTCTTTTGTTGCATAAAACGTTTATCGCTTGATTGAAAGCCCTTAGCTTATTCTTTCCAACGATGTATAACTCTCCTTGATAGAGACTTAGGAACGGAACTTAAAATTGACTCACCTGGGAAATATGTCACTGGGAATATTGTTGATGATTTTGTATTTTTCATATACAGTTGCATTTAACTTTCACATTTCTTTTGGTGCATAAATCATTTATTGCTTGGTTGAAAGCTCCTAGCTTGTTCTTTCCAGCTATGTAAAGCTCTCGTTGGAAGAGGTTTAGGAAAGGAACTTAAAATTGACTCATCTAGGAAATATGACACTGGGAATATTGTTGATGATTTTGTATTTTTCATGTACAGTTGCATTTATCTTTCACATTTCTTTTGTTGCATAAAACGTTTATAGCTTGATTGAAAGCCCTTAGCTTGTTCTTTCCAACGATGTATAACCCTCGTTGATAAAGGCTTAGGGAAGGAACTTATAATTGACTCACTTAGGAAATATGTCATTGGGAATATTGTTGATGATTTTGTATTTTTCATATACAGTTGCATTTAACTTTCACATTTCTTTCGCCGCGTAAACGACTTACAGCGTGGTTGAAAGCTCTTAGCTTGTTCTTTCGTACGACGTATAACTCTCATTGCTTAGGAAAGGAACTTAAAATTGACTCATTTAGGAAATATGTCACTGGCAATATTGTTGATGAATCTGTAATTTTCATATACAGTTGCATTTAACTTTCACATTTCTTTTGTTGCATAAATCTTTTATAGCTTGATTGAAAGCTCTTAGCTTGTTCTTTCGTACGACGTATAACTCTCATTGCTAGAGGCTTAGAAAAGGAACTTAAAATTGACTCATTTAGGAAATATGTCACTGGCAATATTGTTGATGAATCTGTAATTTTCATATACAGTTGCATTTAACTTTCACATTTCTTTTGTTGCATAAATCTTTTATAGCTTGATTGAAAGCTCTTAGCTACTTCTTTCCAGCGATGTATAACTCTCATTGATAAAGGCTTAGGAAAGGAACTTAAAATTGACTCATCTAGGAAATATGTTACTGGCAATATTGTTGATGATTTTGTATTTTTCATATACAGTTGCATTTAACCTTCACATTTCTTTTGTTGCATAAATCATTTATAGCTCGATTGAAAGCTCCTAGCTCGTTCTTTCCAACGATGTATAACCCTCATTGTTAGAGGCTTAGGGAAGGAACTTATAATTGACACACTTAGGAAATATGTCACTGGGAATATTGTTGATGATTCTGTATTTTTCATATACAGTTGCGTTTAACTTTCACATTTCTTTTGCTGGAAAAACTATTTATATTGTGATTGAAAGCCCTTACTTTGTTCTTTCCAACGATGTATAACTATGGTTGATAGAAGCTTAGGAAAGGAACTTAAAATTGACGGATCTCGGAATTATGTCACGAGGAATATTGTTGATGACTCTGTATTTTTCATATACAGTTGTATTTAACTCTCACATTTTTTCCGCTGCATATACCGTGTATAGCTTACTTGAAATCCCTTATTTTGTTCTTTCCTACGAAGATAACCCTCGCTGATAGAGGCTCAGGAAAGGAACTTAAAATTGACTAATCTAGGAAATATGTCACTGGGAATATTGTTGATGATACTGTATTTTTCATATACAATTACATTTAACTTTCACATTTGTTTTACTGCATAAACCATTTATAGCTTAATTGAAAGCTCTTAGCTTGCTCTCTCCAACGATGTAAAACTCAGGTTTAAAGAGGTTTAGGAAACGAACTTAAAATTGACTCATCTAGGAAATATGACACTGGGAATATTGTTGATGATTTTATATTTTTCATGTACAGTTGCATTTATCTTTCACATTTCTTTTGTTGCATAAAACCTTTACAGCTTGATTGAAAGCCCTTAACTTGTTCTTTCCAACGATGTATAACCCTCGTTGATAAAGGCTTAGGGAAGGAACTTATAATTGACTCACTTAGGAAATATGTCATTGGGAATAATGTTGATGATTTTGTATTTTTCATGTACAGTTGCATTTAACTTTCACATTTCTTTTGTTGCATAAATCATTTATAGCTTGGTTGAAAGCTCCTAGCTTGTTCTTTCCAACGATGTATAACTCTCCTTGATAGAGGCGTAGGAAAGGAACTTAAAATTGACTCACCTGGGATATATGTCACTGGGAATATTGTTGATGAAAATGTATTTTTCATATACAGTTGCATTTAACTTTCACATTTCTTTTGCCGCATATACGACTTACAGCTTGGTTGAAAGCTCTTAGCTTGATCTTTCGTACGACGTATAACTCTCCTTGCTAGAGGCTTAGGAAAGGAACTTAAAATTGACTCATCTAGGAAATATGTCACTGGCAATATTGTTGATGAATCTGTAATTTTCATATACAGTTGCATTTAACTTTCACATTTCTTTTGTTGCATAAATCATTTATAGCTTGATTGAAAGCTCTTAGCTTGTTCTTTCCAACGACGTATAACTCTCAGTGATAGAAGCTTAGGAAAGGAACTTAAAATTGACTCATCTAGGAAATATGACACTGGGAATATTGTTGATGATTTTGTATTTTTCATGTACAGTTGCATTTATCTTTCACATTTCTTTTGCTGCATAAAACGTTTATAGCTTGATTGAAAGCCCTTAGCTTGTTCTTTCCAACGATGTATAACCCTCGTTGATAAAGGCTTAGGGAAGGAACTTAAAATTGACTCATCTAGGAAATATGTTACTGGCAATATTGTTGATGATTTTGTATTTTTCATATACAGTTGCATTTAACTTTCACATTTCTTTCGTTGCATAAATCATTTATAGCTTGGTTGAAAGCTCCTAGCTTGTTCTTTCTAACGATGTATAACTCTCATTGATAGAGGCTTAGGGAAGGAACTTATAATTGACTCACCTAGGAAATATGTCACTGGCAATATTGTTGATGATTTTGTGTTTTTCATATACAGTTGCATTTAACTTTCACATTTCTTTTGTTGCATAAATCATTTATTGCTTGATTGAAAGCTCCTAGTTTTTTCTTTCCAACGATGTATAACCCTCATTGTTAGAGGCTTAGGGAAGGAACTTATAATTGACAAACTTAGGAAATATGTCACTGGGAATATTGTTGATGATTCTGTATTTTTCATATACAGTTGCATTTAACTTTCACATTTCTTTTGCTGCAAAAACTATTTATAGTGTGATTGAAAGCCCTTATTTTGTTCTTTCCAACGATGTATAACTGTGGTTGATAGAAGCTTAGGAAAGGAACTTAAAATTGACGGATCTCGGAATTATGTCACGAGGAATATTGTTGATGACTCTGTATTTTTCATATACAGTTGCATTTAACTCTCACATTTTTTCCGCTGCATATACCGTGTATAGCTTAGTTGAAATCCCTTATTTTGTTCATTCCAACGAAGATAACCCAAGCTGATAGAGGCTTAGGAAAGAAACTTAAAATTGACTAATCTAGGAAATATGTCACTGGGAATATTGTTGATGATTTAGCATTTTTCATATACAGTTGCACCTAACTTTCACATTTCTATTGTTGCATAAACCATTTATAGCCTGATTGAAAGCTCTTAGACTCTTCTTTCGAACGATGTATAACTTTCGTTGATAGATGCTTAGGGAAGGATGTTATAATTGACTGACTTAGGAAATATGTCACTGGGAATATTGTTGATAATTTTGCATTCTTCATGTACAGTTGCATTTATCTTTCACATTTCTTTTGTTGCATAAAACGTTTATCGCTTGATTGAAAGCCCTTAGCTTATTCTTTCCAACGATGTATAACTCTCCTTGATAGAGACTTAGGAACGGAACTTTAAATTGACTCACCTGGGAAATATGTCACTGGGAATATTGTTGATGATTTTGTATTTTTCATATACAGTTGCATTTAACTTTCACATTTCTTTTGTTGCATAAATCATTTATTGCTTGGTTGAAAGCTCCTAGCTTGTTCTTTCCAGCTATGTAAAGCTCTCGTTGAAAGAGGTTTAGGAAAGGAACTTAAAATTGACTCATCTAGGAAATATGACACTGGGAATATTGTTGATGATTTTGTATTTTTCATGTACAGTTGCATTTATCTTTCACATTTCTTTTGTTGCATAAAACGTTTATAGCTTGATTGAAAGCCCTTAGCTTGTTCTTTCCAACGATGTATAACCCTCGTTGATAAAGGCTTAGGGAAGGAACTTATAATTGACTCACTTAGGAAATATGTCATTGGGAATATTGTTGATGATTTTGTATTTTTCATGTACAGTTGCATTTAACTTTCACATTTCTTTTGTTGCATAAACCGTTTATAGCTTTGTTGAAAGCCCTTAGCTTGTTCTTTCCAACGATGTATAACTCTCCTTGATAGAGGCTTAGGAAAGGAACTTAAAATTGACTCACCAGGGAAATATGTCACTGGGAATATTGTTGATGATTTTGTATTTTTCATATACAGTTGCATTTAACTTTCACATTTCTTTCGCCGCGTAAACGACTTACAGCTTGGTTGAAAGCTCTTAGCTTGTTCTTTCGTACGACGTATAACTCTCACTGCTAGAGGCTTAGGAAAGGAACTTAAAATTGACTCATTTAGGAAATATGTCACTGGCAATATTGTTGATGAATCTGTAATTTTCATATACAGTTGCATCTAACTTTCACATTTCTTTTGTTGCATAAATCTTTTATAGCTTGATTGAAAGCTCTTAGCTTGTTCTTTCGTACGACGTATAACTCTCATTGCTAGAGGCTTAGAAAAGGAACTTAAAATTGACTCATTTAGGAAATATGGCAATATTGTTGATGAATCTGTAATTTTCATATACAGTTGCATTTAACTTTCACATTTCTTTTGTTGCATAAATCTTTTATAGCTTGATTGAAAGCTCTTAGCTACTTCTTTCCAGCGATGTATAACTCTCATTGATAGAGGCTTAGGAAAGGAACTTAAAATTGACTCATCTAGGAAATATGTTACTGGCAATATTGTTGATGATTTTGTATTTTTCATATACAGTTGCATTTAACCTTCACATTTCTTTTGTTGCATAAATCATTTATAGCTCGATTGAAAGCTCCTAGCTCGTTCTTTCCAACGATGTATAACCCTCATTGTTAGAGGCTTAGGGAAGGAACTTATAATTGACACACTTAGGAAATATGTCACTGGGAATATTGTTGATGATTCTGTATTTTTCATATACAGTTGCGTTTAACTTTCACATTTCTTTTGCTGGAAAAACTATTTATATTGTGATTGAAAGCCTTTACTTTGTTCTTTCCAACGATGTATAACTGTGGTTGATAGAAGCTTAGGAAAGGAACTTAAAATTGACGGATCTCGGAATTATGTCACGAGGAATATTGTTGATGACTCTGTATTTTTCATATACAGTTGTATTTAACTCTCACATTTTTTCCGCTGCATATACCGTGTATAGCTTACTTGAAATCCCTTATTTTGTTCTTTCCTACGAAGATAACCCTCGCTGATAGAGGCTCAGGAAAGGAACTTAAAATTGACTAATCTAGGAAATATGTCACTGGGAATATTGTTGATGATACTGTATTTTTCATATACAATTACATTTAACTTTCACATTTGTTTTACTGCATAAACCATTTATAGCTTAATTGAAAGCTCTTAGCTTGCTCTCTCCAACGATGTAAAACTCAGGTTTAAAGAGGTTTAGGAAACGAACTTAAAATTGACTCATCTAGGAAATATGACACTGGGAATATTGTTGATGATTTTATATTTTTCATGTACAGTTGCATTTATCTTTCACATTTCTTTTGTTGCATAAAACCTTTACAGCTTGATTGAAAGCCCTTAACTTGTTCTTTCCAACGATGTATAACCCTCGTTGATAAAGGCTTAGGGAAGGAACTTATAATTGACTCACTTAGGAAATATGTCATTGGGAATAATGTTGATGATTTTGTATTTTTCATGTACAGTTGCATTTAACTTTCACATTTCTTTTGTTGCATAAATCATTTATAGCTTGGTTGAAAGCTCCTAGCTTGTTCTTTCCAACGATGTATAACTCTCCTTGATAGAGGCGTAGGAAAGGAACTTAAAATTGACTCACCTGGGATATATGTCACTGGGAATATTGTTGATGAAAATGTATTTTTCATATACAGTTGCATTTAACTTTCACATTTCTTTTGCCGCATATACGACTTACAGCTTGGTTGAAAGCTCTTAGCTTGATCTTTCGTACGACGTATAACTCTCCTTGCTAGAGGCTTAGGAAAGGAACTTAAAATTGACTCATCTAGGAAATATGTCACTGGCAATATTGTTGATGAATCTGTAATTTTCATATACAGTTGCATTTAACTTTCACATTTCTTTTGTTGCATAAATCATTTATAGCTTGATTGAAAGCTCTTAGCTTGTTCTTTCCAACGACGTATAACTCTCAGTGATAGAAGCTTAGGAAAGGAACTTAAAATTGACTCATCTAGGAAATATGACACTGGGAATATTGTTGATGATTTTGTATTTTTCATGTACAGTTGCATTTATCTTTCACATTTCTTTTGCTGCATAAAACGTTTATAGCTTGATTGAAAGCCCTTAGCTTGTTCTTTCCAACGATGTATAACCCTCGTTGATAAAGGCTTAGGGAAGGAACTTAAAATTGACTCATCTAGGAAATATGTTACTGGCAATATTGTTGATGATTTTGTATTTTTCATATACAGTTGCATTTAACTTTCACATTCCTTTCGTTGCATAAATCATTTATAGCTTGGTTGAAAGCTCCTAGCTTGTTCTTTCTAACGATGTATAACTCTAATTGATAGAGGCTTAGGGAAGGAACTTATAATTGACACACTTAGGAAATATGTCACTGGCAATATTGTTGATGATTTTGTGTTTTTCATATACAGTTGCATTTAACTTTCACATTTCTTTTGTTGCATAAATCATTTATTGCTTGATTGAAAGCTCCTAGTTTTTTCTTTCCAACGATGTATAACCCTCATTGTTAGAGGCTTAGGGAAGGAACTTATAATTGACAAACTTAGGAAATATGTCACTGGGAATATTGTTGATGATTCTGTATTTTTCATATACAGTTGCATTTAACTTTCACATTTCTTTTGCTGCAAAAACTATTTATAGTGTGATTGAAAGCCCTTATTTTGTTCTTTCCAACGATGTATAACTGTGGTTGATAGAAGCTTAGGAAAGGAACTTAAAATTGACGGATCTCGGAATTATGTCACGAGGAATATTGTTGATGACTCTGTATTTTTCATATACAGTTGCATTTAACTCTCACATTTTTTCCGCTGCATATACCGTGTATAGCTTAGTTGAAATCCCTTATTTTGTTCATTCCAACGAAGATAACCCAAGCTGATAGAGGCTTAGGAAAGAAACTTAAAATTGACTAATCTAGGAAATATGTCACTGGGAATATTGTTGATGATTTAGCATTTTTCATATACAGTTGCACCTAACTTTCACATTTCTATTGTTGCATAAACCATTTATAGCCTGATTGAAAGCTCTTAGACTCTTCTTTCGAACGATGTATAACTTTCGTTGATAGATGCTTAGGGAAGGATGTTATAATTGACTGACTTAGGAAATATGTCACTCGGAATATTGTTGATAATTTTGCATTCTTCATGTACAGTTGCATTTATCTTTCACATTTCTTTTGTTGCATAAAACGTTTATCGCTTGATTGAAAGCCCTTAGCTTATTCTTTCCAACGATGTATAACTCTCCTTGATAGAGACTTAGGAACGGAACTTTAAATTGACTCACCTGGGAAATATGTCACTGGGAATATTGCTGATGATTTTGTATTTTTCATATACAGTTGCATTTAACTTTCACATTTCTTTTGTTGCATAAATCATTTATTGCTTGGTTGAAAGCTCCTAGCTTGTTCTTTCCAGCTATGTAAAGCTCTCGTTGAAAGAGGTTTAGGAAAGGAACTTAAAATTGACTCATCTAGGAAATATGACACTGGGAATATTGTTGATGATTTTGTATTTTTCATGTACAGTTGCATTTATCTTTCACATTTCTTTTGTTGCATAAAACGTTTATAGCTTGATTGAAAGCTCTTAGCTTGTTCTTTCCAACGATGTATAACCCTCGTTGATAAAGGCTTAGGGAAGGAACTTATAATTGACTCACTTAGGAAATATGTCATTGGGAATATTGTTGATGATTTTGTATTTTTCATGTACAGTTGCATTTAACTTTCACATTTCTTTTGTTGCATAAACCGTTTATAGCTTTGTTGAAAGCCCTTAGCTTGTTCTTTCCAACGATGTATAACTCTCCTTGATAGAGGCTTAGGAAAGGATCTTAAAATTGACTCACCAGGGAAATATGTCACTGGGAATATTGTTGATGATTTTGTATTTTTCATATACAGTTGCATTTAACTTTCACATTTCTTTCGCCGCGTAAACGACTTACAGCTTGGTTGAAAGCTCTTAGCTTGTTCTTTCGTACGACGTATAACTCTCACTGCTAGAGGCTTAGGAAAGGAACTTAAAATTGACTCATTTAGGAAATATGTCACTGGCAATATTGTTGATGAATCTGTAATTTTCATATACAGTTGCATTTAACTTTCACATTTCTTTTGTTGCATAAATCTTTTATAGCTTGATTGAAAGCTCTTAGCTTGTTCTTTCGTACGACGTATAACTCTCATTGCTAGAGGCTTAGAAAAGGAACTTAAAATTGACTCATTTAGGAAATATGGCAATATTGTTGATGAATCTGTAATTTTCATATACAGTTGCATTTAACTTTCACATTTCTTTTGTTGCATAAATCTTTTATAGCTTGATTGAAAGCTCTTAGCTACTTCTTTCCAGCGATGTATAACTCTCATTGATAGAGGCTTAGGAAAGGAACTTAAAATTGACTCATCTAGGAAATATGTTACTGGCAATATTGTTGATGATTTTGTATTTTTCATATACAGTTGCATTTAACCTTCACATTTCTTTTGTTGCATAAATCATTTATAGCTCGATTGAAAGCTCCTAGCTCGTTCTTTCCAACGATGTATAACCCTCATTGTTAGAGGCTTAGGGAAGGAACTTATAATTGACACACTTAGGAAATATGTCACTGGGAATATTGTTGATGATTCTGTATTTTTCATATACAGTTGCGTTTAACTTTCACATTTCTTTTGCTGGAAAAACTATTTATATTGTGATTGAAAGCCTTTACTTTGTTCTTTCCAACGATGTATAACTGTGGTTGATAGAAGCTTAGGAAAGGAACTTAAAATTGACGGATCTCGGAATTATGTCACGAGGAATATTGTTGATGACTCTGTATTTTTCATATACAGTTGTATTTAACTCTCACATTTTTTCCGCTGCATATACCGTGTATAGCTTAGTTGAAATCCCTTATTTTGTTCTTTCCAACGAAGATAACCCTCGCTGATAGAGGATCAGGAAAGGAACTTAAAATTGACTAATCTAGGAAATATGTCACTGGGAATATTGTTGATGATACTGTATTTTTCATATACAATTACATTTAACTTTCACATTTGTTTTATTGCATAAACCATTTATAGCTTAATTGAAAGCTCTTAGCTTGCTCTCTCCAACGATGTAAAACTCAGGTTTAAAGAGGTTTAGGAAACGAACTTAAAATTGACTCATCTAGGAAATATGACACTGGGAATATTGTTGATGATTTTATATTTTTCATGTACAGTTGCATTTATCTTTCAGATTTCTTTTGTTGCATAAAACCTTTACAGCTTGATTGAAAGCCCTTAACTTGTTCTTTCCAACGATGTATAACCCTCGTTGATAAAGGCTTAGGGAAGGAACTTATAATTGACTCACTTAGGAAATATGTCATTGGGAATAATGTTGATGATTTTGTATTTTTCATGTACAGTTGCATTTAACTTTCACATTTCTTTTGCCGCATAAACTACTTACAGCTTGGTTGAAAGCTCTTAGCTTGTTCTTTCGTACGACGTATAACTCTCCTTGCTAGAGGCTTAGGAAAGGAACTTAAAATTGACTCATCTAGGAAATATGTCACTGGCAATATTGTTGATGAATCTGTAATTTTCATATACAGTTGCATTTAACTTTCACATTTCTTTTGTTGCATAAATCATTTATAGCTTGATTGAAAGCTCTTAGCTTGTTCTTTCCAACGACGTATAACTCTCAGTGATAGAAGCTTAGGAAAGGAACTTAAAATTGACTCATCTAGGAAATATGACACTGGGAATATTGTTGATGATTTTGTATTTTTCATGTACAGTTGCATTTATCTTTCACATTTCTTTTGCTGCATAAAACGTTTATAGCTTGATTGAAAGCCCTTAGCTTGTTCTTTCCAACGATGTATAACCCTCGTTGATAAAGGCTTAGGGAAGGAACTTAAAATTGACTCATCTAGGAAATATGTTACTGACAATATTGTTGATGATTTTGTATTTTTCATATACAGTTGCATTTAACTTTCACATTTCTTTCGTTGCATAAATCATTTATAGCTTGGTTGAAAGCTCCTAGCTTGTTCTTTCTAACGATGTATAACTCTAATTGATAGAGGCTTAGGGAAGGAACTTATAATTGACACACTTAGGAAATATGTCATTGGCAATATTGTTGATGATTTTGTGTTTTTCATATACAGTTGCATTTAACTTTCACATTTCTTTTGTTGCATAAATCATTTATAGCTTGATTGAAAGCTCCTAGCTTTTTCTTTCCAACGATGTATAACCCTCATTGCTAGAGACTTAGGGAAGGAACTTATAATTGACAAACTTATTAAATATGTCACTGGGAATATTGTTGATGATTTTGTATTTTTCATATACAGTTGCATTTAACTTTCACATTTCTTTCGTTGCATAAATCATTTATAGCTTGGTTGAAAGCTCCTAGCTTGTTCTTTCTAACGATGTATAACTCTAATTGATAGAGGCTTAGGGAAGGAACTTATAATTGACACACTTAGGAAATATGTCATTGGCAATATTGTTGATGATTTTGTGTTTTTCATATACAGTTGCATTTAACTTTCACATTTCTTTTGTTGCATAAATCATTTATAGCTTGATTGAAAGCTCTTAGCTTGTTCTTTCAAACGATGTATAACCCTCGTTGATAAAGGCTTAGGGAAGGAACTTATAATTGACTCACTTAGGAAATATGTCATTGGGAATAATGTTGATGATTTTGTATTTTTCATGTACAGTTGCACTTAACTTTCACATTTCTTTTGCTGCAAAAACTATTTATAGTGTGATTGAAAGCCCTTATTTTGTTCTTTCCAACGATGTATAACTGTGGTTGATAGAAGCTTAGGAAAGGAACTTAAAATTGACGGATCTCGGAATTATGTCACGAGGAATATTGTTGATGACTCTGTATTTTTCATATACAGTTGTATTTAACTCTCACATTTTTTCCGCTGCATATACCGTGTATATCTTAGTTGAAATCCCTTATTTTGTTCTTTCCAACGAAGATAACCCTCGCTGATAGAGGCTTAGGAAAGAAACTTAAAATTGACTAATCTAGGAAATATGTCACTGGGAATATTGTTCATGATTTTGTATTCTTCATGTACAGTTGCATTTATCTTTCACATTTCTTTTGTTGCATAAAACGTTTATAGCTTGATTGAAAGCCCTTAGCTTGTTCTTTCCAACGATGTATAACCCTCGTTGATAAAGAGTTAGGGAAGGAACTTATAATTGACTCACTTAGGAAATATGTCATTGGGAATATTGTTGATGATTTTGTATTTTTCATGTACAGTTGCATTTAACTTTCACATTTCTTTTGTTGCATAAATCATTTATAGCTTGGTTGAAGGCTCCTAGCTTGTTCTTTCCAACGATGTATAAGTCTCCTTGATAGAGGCTTAGGAAAGGAACTTAAAATTTACTCACCTGGGATATATGTCACTGGGAATGTTGTTGATGAAAATGTATTTTTCATATACAGTTGCATTTAACTTTCACATTTCTTTTGCCGCATAAACGACTTACAGCTTGGTTGAAAGCTCTTAGCTTGTTCTTTCGTACGACGTATAACTCTCATTGCTAGAGGCTTAGGAAAGGAACTTAAAATTGACTCATCTAGGAAATATGTCACTGGCAATATTGTTGATGAATCTGTAATTTTCATATACAGTTGCATTTAACTTTCACATTTCTTTTGTTGCATAAATCATTTATAGCTTGATTGAAAGCTCTTAGCTTGTTCTTTCCAACGACGTATAACTCTCAGTGATAGAAGCTTAGGAAAGGAACTTAAAATTGACTCATCTAGGAAATATGACACTGGGAATATTGTTGATGATTTTGTATTTTTCATGTACAGTTGCATTTATCTTTCACATTTCTTTTGCTGCATAAAACGTTTATAGCTTGATTGAAAGCCCTTAGCTTGTTCTTTCCAACGATGTATAACCCTCGTTGATAAAGGCTTAGGAAAGGAACTTAAAATTGACTCATCTAGGAAATATGTTACTCGCAATATTGTTGATGATTTTGTATTTTTCATATACAGTTGCATTTAACTTTCACATTTCTTTTGTTGCATAAATCTTTTATAGCTTGATTGAAAGCTCTTAGCTACTTCTTTCCAGCGATGTATAACTCTCATTGATAGAGGCTTAGGAAAGGAACTTAAAATTGACTCATCTAGGAAATATGTTACTGGGAATATTGTTGATGATTTTGTATTTTTCATATACAGTTGCATTTTACTTTCACATTTCTTTTGTTGCATAAATCATTTATTGCTTGGTTGAAAGCTCCTAGCTTGTTCTTTCCAGCTATGTAAAGCTCTCGTTGAAAGAGGTTTAGGAAAGGAACTTAAAATTGACTCATCTAGGAAATATGACACTGGGAATATTGTTGATGATTTTGTATTTTTCATGTACAGTTGCATTTATCTTTCACATTTCTTTTGTTGCATAAAACGTTTATAGCTTGATTGAAAGCTCTTAGCTTGTTCTTTCCAACGATGTATAACCCTCGTTGATAAAGGCTTAGGGAAGGAACTTATAATTGACTCACTTAGGAAATATGTCATTGGGAATATTGTTGATGATTTTGTATTTTTCATGTACAGTTGCATTTAACTTTCACATTTCTTTTGCTGCATAAACCGTTTATAGCTTTGTTGAAAGCCCTTAGCTTGTTCTTTCCAACGATGTATAACTCTCCTTGATAGAGGCTTAGGAAAGGAACTTAAAATTGACTCACCAGGGAAATATGTCACTGGGAATATTGTTGATGATTTTGTATTTTTCATATACAGTTGCATTTAACTTTCACATTTCTTTCGCCGCGTAAACGACTTACAGCTTGGTTGAAAGCTCTTAGCTTGCTCTTTCGTACGACGTATAACTCTCACTGCTAGAGGCTTAGGAAAGGAACTTAAAATTGACTCATTTAGGAAATATGTCACTGGCAATATTGTTGATGAATCTGTAATTTTCATATACAGTTGCATTTAACTTTCACATTTCTTTTGTTGCATAAATCTTTTATAGCTTGATTGAAAGCTCTTAGCTTGTTCTTTCGTACGACGTATAACTCTCATTGCTAGAGGCTTAGAAAAGGAACTTAAAATTGACTCATTTAGGAAATATGTCACTGGCAATATTGTTGATGAATCTGTAATTTTCATATACAGTTGCATTTAACTTTCACATTTCTTTTGTTGCATAAATCTTTTATAGCTTGATTGAAAGCTCTTAGCTACTTCTTTCCAGCGATGTATAACTCTCATTGATAGAGGCTTAGGAAAGGAACTTAAAATTGACTCATCTAGGAAATATGTTACTGGCAATATTGTTGATGATTTTGTATTTTTCATATACAGTTGCATTTAACCTTCACATTTCTTTTGTTGCATAAATCATTTATAGCTCGATTGAAAGCTCCTAGCTCGTTCTTTCCAACGATGTATAACCCTCATTGTTAGAGGCTTAGGGAAGGAACTTATAATTGACACACTTAGGAAATATGTCACTGGGAATATTGTTGATGATTCTGTATTTTTCATATACAGTTGCGTTTAACTTTCACATTTCTTTTGCTGGAAAAACTATTTATATTGTGATTGAAAGCCTTTACTTTGTTCTTTCCAACGATGTATAACTGTGGTTGATAGAAGCTTAGGAAAGGAACTTAAAATTGACGGATCTCGGAATTATGTCACGAGGAATATTGTTGATGACTCTGTATTTTTCATATACAGTTGTATTTAACTCTCACATTTTTTCCGCTGCATATACCGTGTATAGCTTACTTGAAATCCCTTATTTTGTTCTTTCCTACGAAGATAACCCTCGCTGATAGAGGATCAGGAAAGGAACTTAAAATTGACTAATCTAGGAAATATGTCACTGGGAATATTGTTGATGATACTGTATTTTTCATATACAATTACATTTAACTTTCACATTTGTTTTATTGCATAAACCATTTATAGCTTAATTGAAAGCTCTTAGCTTGCTCTCTCCAACGATGTAAAACTCAGGTTTAAAGAGGTTTAGGAAACGAACTTAAAATTGACTCATCTAGGAAATATGACACTGGGAATATTGTTGATGATTTTATATTTTTCATGTACAGTTGCATTTATCTTTCACATTTCTTTTGTTGCATAAAACCTTTACAGCTTGATTGAAAGCCCTTAACTTGTTCTTTCCAACGATGTATAACCCTCGTTGATAAAGGCTTAGGGAAGGAACTTATAATTGACTCACTTAGGAAATATGTCATTGGGAATAATGTTGATGATTTTGTATTTTTCATGTACAGTTGCATTTAACTTTCACATTTCTTTTGCCGCATAAACTACTTACAGCTTGGTTGAAAGCTCTTAGCTTGTTCTTTCGTACGACGTATAACTCTCCTTGCTAGAGGCTTAGGAAAGGAACTTAAAATTGACTCATCTAGGAAATATGTCACTGTGAATATTGTTGATGAATCTGTAATTTTCATATACAGTTGCATTTAACTTTCACATTTCTTTTGTTGCATAAATCATTTATAGCTTGATTGAAAGCTCTTAGCTTGTTCTTTCCAACGACGTATAACTCTCAGTGATAGAAGCTTAGGAAAGGAACTTAAAATTGACTCATCTAGGAAATATGACACTGGGAATATTGTTGATGATTTTGTATTTTTCATGTACAGTTGCATTTATCTTTCACATTTCTTTTGCTGCATAAAACGTTTATAGCTTGATTGAAAGCCCTTAGCTTGTTCTTTCCAACGATGTATAACCCTCGTTGATAAAGGCTTAGGGAAGGAACTTAAAATTGACTCATCTAGGAAATATGTTACTGACAATATTGTTGATGATTTTGTATTTTTCATATACAGTTGCATTTAACTTTCACATTTCTTTCGTTGCATAAATCATTTATAGCTTGGTTGAAAGCTCCTAGCTTGTTCTTTCTAACGATGTATAACTCTAATTGATAGAGGCTTAGGGAAGGAACTTATAATTGACACACTTAGGAAATATGTCATTGGCAATATTGTTGATGATTTTGTGTTTTTCATATACAGTTGCATTTAACTTTCACATTTCTTTTGTTGCATAAATCATTTATAGCTTGATTGAAAGCTCCTAGCTTTTTCTTTCCAACGATGTATAACCCTCATTGCTAGAGGCTTAGGGAAGGAACTTATAATTGACAAACTTATTAAATATGTCACTGGGAATATTGTTGATGATTCTGTATTTTTCATATAAAGTTGCACTTAACTTTCACATTTCTTTTGCTGCAAAAACTATTTATAGTGTGATTGGAAGCCCTTATTTTGTTCTTTCCAACGATGTATAACTGTGGTTGATAGAAGCTTAGGAAAGGAACTTAAAATTGACGGATCTCGGAATTATGTCACGAGGAATATTGTTGATGACTCTGTATTTTTCATATACAGTTGTATTTAACTCTCACATTTTTTCCGCTGCATATACCGTGTATATCTTAGTTGAAATCCCTTATTTTGTTCTTTCCAACGAAGATAACCCTCGCTGATAGAGACTTAGGAAAGAAACTTAAAATTGACTAATCTAGGAAATATGTCACTGGGAATATTGTTCATGATTTTGTATTCTTCATGTACAGTTGCATTTATCTTTCACATTTCTTTTGTTGCATAAAACGTTTATAGCTTGATTGAAAGCCCTTAGCTTGTTCTTTCCAACGATGTATAACCCTCGTTGATAAAGGCTTAGGGAAGGAACTTATAATTGACTCACTTAGGAAATATGTCATTGGGAATATTGTTGATGATTTTGTATTTTTCATGTACAGTTGCATTTATCTTTCACATTTCTTTTGCTGCATAAAACGTTTATAGCTTGATTGAAAGCCCTTAGCTTGTTCTTTCCAACGATGTATAACCCTCGTTGATAAAGGCTTAGGAAAGGAACTTAAAATTGACTCATCTAGGAAATATGTTACTCGCAATATTGTTGATGATTTTGTATTTTTCATATACAGTTGCATTTAACTTTCACATTTCTTTTGTTGCATAAATCTTTTATAGCTTGATTGAAAGCTCTTAGCTACTTCTTTCCAGCGATGTATAACTCTCATTGATAGAGGCTTAGGAAAGGAACTTAAAATTGACTCATCTAGGAAATATGTTACTGGGAATATTGTTGATGATTTTGTATTTTTCATATACAGTTGCATTTAACTTTCACATTTCTTTTGTTGCATAAATCATTTATTGCTTGGTGGAAAGCTCCTAGCTTGTTCTTTCCAGCTATGTAAAGCTCTCGTTGAAAGAGGTTTAGGAAAGGAACTTAAAATTGACTCATCTAGGAAATATGACACTGGGAATATTGTTGATGATTTTGTATTTTTCATGTACAGTTGCATTTATCTTTCACATTTCTTTTGTTGCATAAAACGTTTATAGCTTGATTGAAAGCTCTTAGCTTGTTCTTTCCAACGATGTATAACCCTCGTTGATAAAGGCTTAGGGAAGGAACTTATAATTGACTCACTTAGGAAATATGTCATTGGGAATATTGTTGATGATTTTGTATTTTTCATGTACAGTTGCATTTAACTTTCACATTTCTTTTGCTGCATAAACCGTTTATAGCTTTGTTGAAAGCCCTTAGCTTGTTCTTTCCAACGATGTATAACTCTCCTTGATAGAGGCTTAGGAAAGGAACTTAAAATTGACTCACCTGGGAAATATGTCACTGGGAATATTGTTGATGATTTTGTATTTTTCATATACAGTTGCATTTAACTTTCACATTTCTTTCGCCGCGTAAACGACTTACAGCTTGGTTGAAAGCTCTTAGCTTGTTCTTTCGTACGACGTATAACTCTCACTGCTAGAGGCTTAGGAAAGGAACTTAAAATTGACTCATTTAGGAAATATGTCACTGGCAATATTGTTGATGAATCTGTAATTTTCATATACAGTTGCATTTAACTTTCACATTTCTTTTGTTGCATAAATCTTTTATAGCTTGATTGAAAGCTCTTAGCTTGTTCTTTCGTACGACGTATAACTCTCATTGCTAGAGGCTTAGAAAAGGAACTTAAAATTGACTCATTTAGGAAATATGTCACTGGCAATATTGTTGATGAATCTGTAATTTTCATATACAGTTGCATTTAACTTTCACATTTCTTTTGTTGCATAAATCTTTTATAGCTTGATTGAAAGCTCTTAGCTACTTCTTTCCAGCGATGTATAACTCTCATTGATAGAGGCTTAGGAAAGGAACTTAAAATTGACTCATCTAGGAAATATGTTACTGGCAATATTGTTGATGATTTTGTATTTTTCATATACAGTTGCATTTAACCTTCACATTTCTTTTGTTGCATAAATCATTTATAGCTCGATTGAAAGCTCCTAGCTCGTTCTTTCCAACGATGTATAACCCTCATTGTTAGAGGCTTAGGGAAGGAACTTATAATTGACACACTTAGGAAATATGTCACTGGGAATATTGTTGATGATTCTGTATTTTTCATATACAGTTGCGTTTAACTTTCACATTTCTTTTGCTGGAAAAACTATTTATATTGTGATTGAAAGCCTTTACTTTGTTCTTTCCAACGATGTATAACTGTGGTTGATAGAAGCTTAGGAAAGGAACTTAAAATTGACGGATCTCGGAATTATGTCACGAGGAATATTGTTGATGACTCTGTATTTTTCATATACAGTTGTATTTAACTCTCACATTTTTTCCGCTGCATATACCGTGTATAGCTTACTTGAAATCCCTTATTTTGTTCTTTCCTACGAAGATAACCCTCGCTGATAGAGGATCAGCAAAGGAACTTAAAATTGACTAATCTAGGAAATATGTCACTGGGAATATTGTTGATGATACTGTATTTTTCATATACAATTACATTTAACTTTCACATTTGTTTTATTGCATAAACCATTTATAGCTTAATTGAAAGCTCTTAGCTTGCTCTCTCCAACGATGTAAAACTCAGGTTTAAAGAGGTTTAGGAAACGAACTTAAAATTGACTCATCTAGGAAATATGACACTGGGAATATTGTTGATGATTTTATATTTTTCATGTACAGTTGCATTTATCTTTCACATTTCTTTTGTTGCATAAAACCTTTACAGCTTGATTGAAAGCCCTTAACTTGTTCTTTCCAACGATGTATAACCCTCGTTGATAAAGGCTTAGGGAAGGAACTTATAATTGACTCACTTAGGAAATATGTCATTGGGAATAATGTTGATGATTTTGTATTTTTCATGTACAGTTGCATTTAACTTTCACATTTCTTTTGCCGCATAAACTACTTACAGCTTGGTTGAAAGCTCTTAGCTTGTTCTTTCGTACGACGTATAACTCTCCTTGCTAGAGGCGTAGGAAAGGAACTTAAAATTGACTCATCTAGGAAATATGTCACTGGCAATATTGTTGATGAATCTGTAATTTTCATATACAGTTGCATTTAACTTTCACATTTCTTTTGTTGCATAAATCATTTATAGCTTGATTGAAAGCTCTTAGCTTGTTCTTTCCAACGACGTATAACTCTCAGTGATAGAAGCTTAGGAAAGGAACTTAAAATTGACTCATCTAGGAAATATGACACTGGGAATATTGTTGATGATTTTGTATTTTTCGTGTACAGTTGCATTTATCTTTCACATTTCTTTTGCTGCATAAAACGTTTATAGCTTGATTGAAAGCCCTTAGCTTGTTCTTTCCAACGATGTATAACCATCGTTGATAAAGGCTTAGGGAAGGAACTTAAAATTGACTCATCTAGGAAATATGTTACTGACAATATTGTTGATGATTTTGTATTTTTCATATACAGTTGCATTTAACTTTCACATTTCTTTCGTTGCATAAATCATTTATAGCTTGGTTGAAAGCTCCTAGCTTGTTCTTTCTAACGATGTATAACTCTAATTGATAGAGGCTTAGGGAAGGAACTTATAATTGACACACTTAGGAAATATGTCATTGGCAATATTGTTGATGATTTTGTGTTTTTCATATACAGTTGCATTTAACTTTCACATTTCTTTTGTTGCATAAATCATTTATAGCTTGATTGAAAGCTCCTAGCTTTTTCTTTCCAACGATGTATAACCCTCATTGCTAGAGGCTTAGGGAAGGAACTTATAATTGACAAACTTATTAAATATGTCACTGGGAATATTGTTGATGATTCTGTATTTTTCATATAAAGTTGCACTTAACTTTCACATTTCTTTTGCTGCAAAAACTATTTATAGTGTGATTGAAAGCCCTTATTTTGTTCTTTCCAACGATGTATAACTGTGGTTGATAGAAGCTTAGGAAAGGAACTTAAAATTGACGGATCTCGGAATTATGTCACGAGGAATATTGTTGATGACTCTGTATTTTTCATATACAGTTGTATTTAACTCTCACATTTTTTCCGCTGCATATACCGTGTATATCTTAGTTGAAATCCCTTATTTTGTTCTTTCCAACGAAGATAACCCTCGCTGATAGAGGCTTAGGAAAGAAACTTAAAATTGACTAATCTAGGAAATATGTCACTGGGAATATTGTTCATGATTTTGTATTCTTCATGTACAGTTGCATTTATCTTTCACATTTCTTTTGTTGCATAAAACGTTTATAGCTTGATTGAAAGCCCTTAGCTTGTTCTTTCCAACGATGTATAACCCTAGTTGATAAAGGCTTAGGGAAGGAACTTATAATTGACTCACTTAGGAAATATGTCATTGGGAATATTGTTGATGATTTTGTATTTTTCATGTACAGTTGCATTTAACTTTCACATTTCTTTTGTTGCATAAATCATTTATAGCTTGGTTGAAGGCTCCTAGCTTGTTCTTTCCAACGATGTATAAGTCTCCTTGATAGAGGCTTAGGAAAGGAACTTAAAATTGACTCACCTGGGATATATGTCACTGGGAATGTTGTTGATGAAAATGTATTTTTCATATACAGTTGCATTTAACTTTCACATTTCTTTTGCCGCATAAACGACTTACAGCTTGGTTGAAAGCTCTTAGCTTGTTCTTTCGTACGACGTATAACTCTCATTGCTAGAGGCTTAGGAAAGGAACTTAAAATTGACTCATCTAGGAAATATGTCACTGGCAATATTGTTGATGAATCTGTAATTTTCATATACAGTTGCATTTAACTTTCAAATTTCTTTTGTTGCATAAATCATTTATAGCTTGATTGAAAGCTCTTAGCTTGTTCTTTCCAACGACGTATAACTCTCAGTGATAGAAGCTTAGGAAAGGAACTTAAAATTGACTCATCTAGGAAATATGACACTGGGAATATTGTTGATGATTTTGTATTTTTCATGTACAGTTGCATTTATCTTTCACATTTCTTTTGCTGCATAAAACGTTTATAGCTTGATTGAAAGCCCTTAGCTTGTTCTTTCCAACGATGTATAACCCTCGTTGATAAAGGCTTAGGAAAGGAACTTAAAATTGACTCATCTAGGAAATATGTTACTCGCAATATTGTTGATGATTTTGTATTTTTCATATACAGTTGCATTTAACTTTCACATTTCTTTTGTTGCATAAATCTTTTATAGCTTGATTGAAAGCTCTTAGCTACTTCTTTCCAGCGATGTATAACTCTCATTGATAGAGGCTTAGGAAAGGAACTTAAAATTGACTCATCTAGGAAATATGTTACTGGGAATATTGTTGATGATTTTGTATTTTTCATATACAGTTGCATTTAACTTTCACATTTCTTTTGTTGCATAAATCATTTATTGCTTGGTTGAAAGCTCCTAGCTTGTTCTTTCCAGCTATGTAAAGCTCTCGTTGAAAGAGGTTTAGGAAAGGAACTTAAAATTGACTCATCTAGGAAATATGACACTGGGAATATTGTTGATGATTTTGTATTTTTCATGTACAGTTGCATTTATCTTTCACATTTCTTTTGTTGCATAAAACGTTTATAGCTTGATTGAAAGCCCTTAGCTTGTTCTTTCCAACGATGTATAACCCTCGTTGATAAAGGCTTAGGGAAGGAACTTATAATTGACTCACTTAGGAAATATGTCATTGGGAATATTGTTGATGATTTTGTATTTCTCATGTACAGTTGCATTTAACTTTCACATTTCTTTTGCTGCATAAACCGTTTATAGCTTGGTTGAAAGCCCTTAGCTTGTTCTTTCCAACGATGTACAACTCTCCTTGATAGAGGCTTAGGAAAGGAACTTAAAATTGACTCACCAGGGAAATATGTCAATGGGAATATTGTTGATGATTTTGTATTTTTCATATACAGTTGCATTTAACTTTAACATTTCTTTTGCCGCATATACGACTTACAGCTTGGTTGAAAGCTCTTAGCTTGTTCTTTCGTACGACGTATAACTCTCCTTGCTAGAGGCTTAGGAAAGGAACTTAAAATTGACTCATTTAGGAAATATGTCACTGGCAATATTGTTGATGAATCTGTAATTTTCATATACAGTTGCATTTAACTTTCACATTTCTTTTGTTGCATAAATCTTTTATAGCTTGATTGAAAGCTCTTAGCTTGTTCTTTCGTACGACGTATAACTCTCATTGCTAGAGGCTTAGAAAAGGAACTTAAAATTGACTCATTTAGGAAATATGTCACTGGCAATATTGTTGATGAATCTGTAATTTTCATATACAGTTGCATTTAACTTTCACATTTCTTTTGTTGCATAAATCTTTTATAGCTTGATTGAAAGCTCTTAGCTACTTCTTTCCAGCGATGTATAACTCTCATTGATAGAGGCTTAGGAAAGGAAATTAAAATTGACTCATCTAGGAAATATGTTACTGCAATATTGTTAATGATTTTGTATTTTTCATATACAGTTGCATTTAACCTTCACATTTCTTTTGTTGCATAAATCGTTTATAGCTCGATTGAAAGCTCCTAGCTCGTTCTTTCCAACGATGTATAACCCTCATTGTTAGAGGCTTAGGGAAGGAACTTATAATTGACACACTTAGGAAATATGTCACTGGGAATATTGTTGATGATTCTGTATTTTTCATATACAGTTGCGTTTAACTTTCACATTTCTTTTGCTGGAAAAACTATTTATATTGTGATTGAAAGCCCCTACTTTGTTCTTTCCAACGATGTATAACAGTGGTTGATAGAAGCTTAGGAAAGGAACTTAAAATTGACGGATCTCGGAATTATGTCACGAGGAATATTGTTGATGACTCTGTATTTTTCATATACAGTTGTATTTAACTCTCACATTTTTTCCGCTGCATATACCGTGTATAGCTTACTTGAAATCCCTTATTTTGTTCTTTCCTACGAAGATAACCCTCGCTGATAGAGGATCAGGAAAGGAACTTAAAATTGACTAATCTAGGAAATATGTCACTGGGAATATTGTTGATGATACTGTATTTTTCATATACAATTACATTTAACTTTCACATTTGGTCTACTGCATAAACCATTTATAGCTTAATTGAAAGCTCTTAGCTTGCTCTCTCCAACGATGTAAAACTCAGGTTTAAAGAGGTTTAGTAAAACGAACTTAAAATTGACTCATCTAGGAAATATGACACTGGGAATATTGTTGATGATTTTATATTTTTCATGTACAGTTGCATTTATCTTTCACATTTCTTTTGTTGCATAAAACCTTTATAGCTTGATTAAAAGCCCTTAACTTGTTCTTTCCAACGATGTATAACCCTCGTTGATAAAGGCTTAGGGAAGGAACTTATAATTGACTCACTTAGGAAATATGTCATTGGGAATATTGTTGATGATTTTGTATTTTTCATGTACAGTTGCATTTAACTTTCACATTTCTTTTGTTGCATAAATCATTTATAGCTTGGTTGAAAGCTCCCAGCGTGTTCTTTCCAACGATGTATAACTCTCCTTGATAGAGGCTTAGGAAAGGAACTTAAAATTGACTCACCTGGGATATATGTCACTGGGAATATTGTTGATGAAATTGTATTTTTCATATACAGTTGCATTTAACTTTCACATTTCTTTTGCTGCATAAACCGTTTATAGCTTGGTTGAAAGCCCTTAGCTTGTTCTTTCCAACGACGTATAACTCTCAGTGATAGAAGCTTAGGAAAGGAACTTAAAATTGACTCATCTAGGAAATATGACACTGGGAATATTGTTGATGATTTTGTATTTTTCATGTACAGTTGCATTTATCTTTCACATTTCTTTTGCTGCATAAAACGTTTATAGCTTGATTGAAAGCCCTTAGCTTGTTCTTTCCAACGATGTATAACCCTCGTTGATAAAGGCTTAGGAAAGGAACTTAAAATTGACTCATCTAGGAAATATGTTACTCGCAATATTGTTGATGATTTTGTATTTTTCATATACAGTTGCATTTAACTTTCACATTTCTTTTGTTGCATAAACCTTTTATAGCTTGATTGAAAGCTCTTAGCTACTTCTTTCCAGCGATGTATAACTCTCATTGATAGAGGCTTAGGAAAGGAACTTAAAATTGACTCATCTAGGAAATATGTTACTGGCAATATTGTTGATGATTTTGTATTTTTCATATACAGTTGCATTTAACTTTCACATTTCTTTTGTTGCATAAATCATTTATAGCTCGATTGAAAGCTCCTATCTCGTTCTTTCCAACGATGTATAACCCTCATTGCTAGAGGCTTAGGGAAGGAACTTATAATTGACAAACTTAGGAAATATGTCACTGGGAATATTGTTGATGATTCTGTATTTTTCATATAAAGTTGCACTTAACTTTCACATTTCTTTTGCTGCAAAAACTATTTATAGTGTGATTGAAAGCCCTTATTTTGTTCTTTCTAACGATGTATAACTGTGGTTGATAGAAGCTTAGGAAAGGAACTTAAAATTGACGGATCTCGGAATTATGTCACGAGGAATATTGTTGATGACTCTGTATTTTTCATATACAGTTGTATTTAACTCTCACATTTTTTCCGCTGCATATACCGTGTATATCTTAGTTGAAATCCCTTATTTTGTTCTTTCCAACGAAGATAACCCTCGCTGATAGAGGCTTAGGAAAGAAACTTAAAATTGACTAATCTAGGAAATATGTCACTGGGAATATTGTTGATGATTTTGTATTCTTCATGTACAGTTGCATTTATCTTTCACATTTCTTTTGTTGCATAAAACGTTTATAGCTTGATTGAAAGCCCTTAGCTTGTTCTTTCCAACGATGTATAACCCTCGTTGATAAAGGCTTAGGGAAGGAACTTATAATTGACTCACTTAGGAAATATGTCATTGGGAATATTGTTGATGATTTTGTATTTTTCATGTACAGTTGCATTTAACTTTCACATTTCTTTTGTTGCATAAATCATTTATAGCTTGGTTGAAAGCTCCTAGCTTGTTCTTTCGTACGACGTATAACTCTCGTTGCTAGAGGCTTAGGAGAGGAACTTAAAATTGACTCATTTAGGAAATATGTCACTGGCAATATTGTTGATGAATCTGTAATTTTCATATACAGTTGCATTTAACTTTCACATTTCTTTTGTTGCATAAATCTTTTATAGCTTGATTGAAAGCTCTTAGCTACTTCTTTCCAGCGATGTATAACTCTCATTGATAAAGGCTTAGGAAAGGAACTTAAAATTGACTCATCTAGGAAATATTTTACTGGCAATATTGTTGATGATTTTGTATTTTTCATATACAGTTGCATTTAACCTTCACATTTCTTTTGTTGCATAAATCATTTATAGCTCGATTAAAAGCTCCTAGCTCGTTCTTTCCAACGATGTATAACCCTCATTGTTAGAGGCTTAGGGAAGGAACTTATAATTGACACACTTAGGAAATATGTCACTGGGAATATTGTTGATGATTCTGTATTTTTCATATACAGTTGCGTTTAACTTTCACATTTCTTTTGCTGGAAAAACTATTTATATTGTGATTGAAAGCCCTTACTTTGTTCTTTCCAACGATGTATAACTGTGGTTGATAGAAGCTTAGGAAAGGAACCTAAAATTGACGGATCTCGGAATTATGTCACGAGGAATATTGTTGATGACTCTGTATTTTTCATATACAGTTGTATTTAACTCTCACATTTTTTCCGCTGCATATACCGTGTATAGCTTACTAGAAATCCCTTATTTTGTTCTTTCCTACGAAGATAACCCTCGCTGATAGAGGCTCAGGAAAGGAACTTAAAATTGACTAATCTAGGAAATATGTCACTGGGAATATTGTTGATGATACTGTATTTTTCATATACAATTACATTTAACTTTCACATTTGTTCTACTGCATAAACCATTTATAGCTTAATTGAAAGCTCTTAGCTTGCTCTCTCCAACGATGTAAAACTCAGGTTTAAAGAGGTTTAGGAAACGAACTTAAAATTGACTCATCTAGGAAATATGACACTGGGAATATTGTTGATGATTTTATATTTTTCATGTACAGTTGCATTTATCTTTCACATTTCTTTTGTTGCATAAAACCTTTATAGCTTGATTGAAAGCCCTTAACTTGTTCTTTCCAACGATGTATAACCCTTGTTGATAAAGGCTTAGGGAAGGAACTTATAATTGACTCACTTAGGAAATATGTCATTGGGAATATTGTTGATGATTTTGTATTTTTCATGTACAGTTGCATTTAACTTTCACATTTCTTTTGTTGCATAAATCATTTATAGCTTGGTTGAAAGCTCCTAGCTTGTTCTTTCCAACGATGTATAACTCTGCTTCATAGAGGCTTAGGAAAGGAACTTAAAATTGACTCACCTGGGATATATGTCACTGGGAATATTGTTGATGAAAATGTATTTTTCATATACAGTTGCATTTAACTTTCACATTTCTTTTGCCGCATAAACGACTTACAGCTTGGTTGAAAGCTCCTAGCTTGTTCTTTCCAACGACGTATAACTCTCAGTGATAGAAGCTTAGGAAAGGAACTTAAAATTGACTCATCTAGGAAATATGACACTGGGAATATTGTTGATGATTTTGTATTTTTCATGTACAGTTGCATTTATCTTTCACATTTCTTTTGCTGCATAAAACGTTTATAGCTTGATTGAAAGCCCTTAGCTTGTTCTTTCCAACGATGTATAACCCTCGTTGATAAAGGCTTAGGAAAGGAACTTAAAATTGACTCATCTAGGAAATATGTTACTCGCAATATTGTTGATGATTCTGTATTTTTCATATAAAGTTGCACTTAACTTTCACATTTCTTTTGCTGGAAAAACTATTTATATTGTGATTGAAAGCCCTCTACTTTGTTATTTCCAACGATGTATAACTGTGGTTGATAGAAGCTTAGGAAAGGAACTTAAAATTGACGGATCTCGGAATTATGTCACGAGGAATATTGTTGATGACTCTGTATTTTTCATATACAGTTGTATTTAACTCTCACATTTTTTCCGCTGCATATACCGTGTATAGCTTACTTGAAATCCCTTATTTTGTTCTTTCCTACGAAGATAACCCTCGCTGATAGAGGCTCAGGAAAGGAACTTAAAATTGACTAATCTAGGAAATATGTCACTGGGAATATTGTTGATGATACTGTATTTTTCATATACAATTACATTTAACTTTCACGTTTGTTTTACTGCATAAACCATTTATAGCTTAATTGAAAGCTCTTAGCTTGCTCTCTCCAACGATGTAAAACTCAGGTTTAAAGAGGTTTAGGAAACGAACTTAAAATTGACTCATCTAGGAAATATGACACTGGGAATATTGTTGATGATTTTATATTTTTCATGTACAGTTGCATTTATCTTTCACATTTCTTTTGTTGCATAAAACCTTTATAGCTTGATTGAAAGCCCTTAACTTGTTCTTTCCAACGATGTATAACCCTCGTTGATAAAGGCTTAGGGAAGGAACTTATAATTGACTCACTTAGGAAATATGTCATTGGGAATATTGTTGATGATTTTGTATTTTTCATGTACAGTTGCATTTAACTTTCACATTTCTTTTGTTGCATAAATCATTTATAGCTTGGTTGAAAGCTCCTAGCTTGTTCTTTCCAACGATGTATAACTCTCCTTGATAGAGGCTTAGGAAAGGAACTTAAAATTGACTCACCTGGGATATATGTCACTGGGAATATTGTTGATGAAAATGTATTTTTCATATACAGTTGCATTTAACTTTCACATTTCTTTTGCCGCATAAACGACTTACAGCTTGGTTGAAAGCTCTTAGCTTGTTCTTTCGTACGACGTATAACTCTCATTGCTAGAGGCTTAGGAAAGGAACTTAAAATTGACTCATCTAGGAAATATGTCACTGGCAATATTGTTGATGAATCTGTAATTTTCATATACAGTTGCATTTAACTTTAACATTTCTTTTGTTGCATAAATCATTTATAGCTTGGTTGAAAGCTCCTAGCTTGTTCTTTCCAAAGACGTATAACTCTCAGTTATAGAAGCTTAGGAAAGGAACTTAAAATTGACTCTTCCAGGAAATATGTCACTGGCAATATTGTTGATGATTTTTTATTTTTCATATACAGTTGCATTTAACTTTCACATTTCTTTTACTGCATAAATCAGTTATAGCTTGATTGAAAGCCCTTGGCTTGTTCTTTCCAACGATGTATAACCCTCGTTGATAAAGGCTTAGGGAAGGAACTTAAAATTGACTCATCTAGGAAATATGTTACTGGCAATATTGTTGATGATTTTGTATTTTTCATATACAGTTGCATTTAACTTTCACATTTCTTTCGTTGCATAAATCATTTATAGCTTGGTTGAAAGCTCCTAGCTTGTTCTTTCCAACGACGTATAACTCTCAGTGATAGAAGCTTAGGAAAGGAACTTAAAATTGACTCATCTAGGAAATATGACACTGGGAATATTGTTGATGATTTTGTATTTTTCATGTACAGTTGCATTTATCTTTCACATTTCTTTTGCTGCATAAAACGTTTATAGCTTGATTGAAAGCCCTTGGCTTGTTCTTTCCAACGATGTATAACCCTCGTTGATAAAGGCTTAGGGAAGGAACTTAAAATTGACTCATCTAGGAAATATGTTACTGGCAATATTGTTGATGATTTTGTATTTTTCATATACAGTTGCATTTAACTTTCACATTTCTTTCGTTGCATAAATCATTTATAGCTTGGTTGAAAGCTCCTAGCTTGTTCTTTCTAACGATGTATAACTCTAATTGATAGAGGCTTAGGGAAGGAACTTATAATTGACACACTTAGGAAATATGTCATTGGCAATATTGTTGATGATTTTGTGTTTTTCATATACAGTTGCATTTAACTTTCACATTTCTTTTGTTGCATAAATTATTTATAGCTTGATTGAAAGCTCCTAGCTTTTTCTTTCCAACGATGTATAACCCTCATTGCTAGAGGCTTAGGGAAGGAACTTATAATTGACAAACTTAGGAAATATGTCACTGGGAATATTGTTGATGATTCTGTATTTTTCATATAAAGTTGCACTTAACTTTCACATTTCTTTTGCTGCAAAAACTATTTATAGTGTGATTGAAAGCCCTTATTTTGTTCTTTCCAACGATGTATAACAGTGGTTGATAGAAGCTTAGGAAAGGAACTTAAAATTGACGGATCTCGGAATTATGTCACGAGGAATATTGTTGATGACTCTGTATTTTTCATATACAGTTGTATTTAACTCTCACATTTTTTCCGCTGCATATACCGTGTATATCTTAGTTGAAATCCCTTATTTTGTTCTTTCCAACGAAGATAACCCTCGCTGATAGAGGCTTAGGAAAGAAACTTAAAATTGACTAATCTAGGAAATATGTCACTGGGAATATTGTTGATGATTTTGTATTCTTCATGTACAGTTGCATTTATCTTTCACATTTCTTTTGTTGCATAAAACGTTTATAGCTTGATTGAAAGCCCTTAGCTTGTTCTTTCCAACGATGTATAACCCTCGTTGATAAAGGCTTAGGGAAGGAACTTATAATTGACTCACTTAGGAAATATGTCATTGGGAATATTGTTGATGATTTTGTATTTTTCATGTACAGTTGCATTTAACTTTCACATTTCTTTTGTTGCATAAATCATTTATAGCTTGGTTGAAAGCTCCTAGCTTGTTCTTTCCAACGATGTATAACTCTCCTTGATAGAGGCTTAGGAAAGGAACTTAAAATTGACTCACCTGGGAAATATGTCACTGGGAATATTGTTGATGAAAATGTATTTTTCATATACAGTTGCATTTAACTTTCACATTTCTTTTGCCGCATAAACGACTTACAGCTTGGTTGAAAGCTCTTAGCTTGTTCTTTCGTACGACGTATAACTCTCGTTGCTAGAGGCTTAGGAGAGGAACTTAAAATTGACTCATTTAGGAAATATGTCACTGGCAATATTGTTGATGAATCTTTAATTTTCATATACAGTTGCATTTAACTTTCACATTTCTTTTGTTGCATAAATCTTTTATAGCTTGATTGAAAGCTCTTAGCTAGTTCTTTCCAGCGATGTATAAGTCTCATTGATAGAGGCTTAGGAAAGGAATTTAAAAATTGACTCATCTAGGAAATATGTTACTCGCAATATTGTTGATGATTTTGTATTTTTCATATACAGTTGCATTTAACTTTCACATTTATTTTGTTGCATAAATCTTTTATAGCTTGATTGAAAGCTCTTAGCTACTTCTTTCCAGCGATGTATAACTCTCATTGATAAAGGCTTAGGAAAGGAACTTAAAATTGACTCATCTAGGAAATATTTTACTGGCAATATTGTTGATGATTTTGTATTTTTCATATACAGTTGCATTTAACCTTCACATTTCTTTTGTTGCATAAATCATTTATAGCTCGATTAAAAGCTCCTAGCTCGTTCTTTCCAACGATGTATAACCCTCATTGTTAGAGGCTTAGGGAAGGAACTTATAATTGACACACTTAGGAAATATGTCACTGGGAATATTGTTGATGATTCTGTATTTTTCATATACAGTTGCGTTTAACTTTCACATTTCTTTTGCTGGAAAAACTATTTATATTGTGATTGAAAGCCCTTACTTTGTTCTTTCCAACGATGTATAACTCTGGTTGATAGAAGCTTAGGAAAGGAACTTAAAATTGACGGATCTCGGAATTATGTCACGAGGAATATTGTTGATGACTCTGTATTTTTCATATACAGTTGTATTTAACTCTCACATTTTTTCCGCTGCATATACCGTGTATAGCTTACTTGAAATCCCTTATTTTGTTCTTTCCTACGAAGATAACCCTCGCTGATAGAGGCTCAGGAAAGGAACTTAAAATTGACTAATCTAGGAAATATGTCACTGGGAATATTGTTGATGATACTGTATTTTTCATATACAATTACATTTAACTTTCACATTTGTTGTACTGCATAAACCATTTATAGCTTAATTGAAAGCTCTTAGCTTGCTCTCTCCAACGATGTAAAACTCAGGTTTAAAGAGGTTTAGGAAACGAACTTAAAATTGACTCATCTAGGAAATATGACACTGGGAATATTGTTGATGATTTTATATTTTTCATGTACAGTTGCATTTATCTTTCACATTTCTTTTGTTGCATAAAACCTTTATAGCTTGATTGAAAGCCCTTAACTTGTTCTTTCCAACGATGTATAACCCTTGTTGATAAAGGCTTAGGGAAGGAACTTATAATTGACTCACTTAGGAAATATGTCATTGGGAATATTGTTGATGATTTTGTATTTTTCATGTACAGTTGCATTTAACTTTCACATTTCTTTTGTTGCATAAATCATTTATAGCTTGGTTGAAAGCTCCTAGCTTGTTCTTTCCAACGATGTATAACTCTCCTTGATAGAGGCTTAGGAAAGGAACTTAAAATTGACTCACCTGGGATATATGTCACTGGGAATATTGTTGATGAAAATGTATTTTTCATATACAGTTGCATTTAACTTTCACATTTCTTTTGCCGCATAAACGACTTACAGCTTGGTTGAAAGCTCCTAGCTTGTTCTTTCCAACGACGTATAACTCTCAGTGATAGAAGCTTAGGAAAGGAACTTAAAATTGACACATCTAGGAAATATGACACTGGGAATATTGTTGATGATTTTGTATTTTTCATGTACAGTTGCATTTATCTTTCACATTTCTTTTGCTGCATAAAACGTTTATAGCTTGATTGAAAGCCCTTAGCTTGTTCTTTCCAACGATGTATAACCCTCGTTGATAAAGGCTTAGGAAAGGAACTTAAAATTGACTCATCTAGGAAATATGTTACTCGCAATATTGTTGATGATTCTGTATTTTTCATATAAAGTTGCACTTAAATTTCACATTTCTTTTGCTGGAAAAACTATTTATATTGTGATTGAAAGCCCTTACTTTGTTCTTTCCAACGATGTATAACTGTGGTTGATAGAAGCTTAGGAAAGGAACTTAAAATTGACGGATCTCGGAATTATGTCACGAGGAATATTGTTGATGACTCTGTATTTTTCATATACAGTTGTATTTAACTCTCACATTTTTTCCGCTGCATATACCGTGTATAGCTTACTTGAAATCCCTTATTTTGTTCTTTCCTACGAAGATAACCCTCATTGATAGAGGCTCAGGAAAGGAACTTAAAATTGACTAATCTAGGAAATATGTCACTGGGAATATTGTTGATGATACTGTATTTTTCATATACAATTACATTTAACTTTCACGTTTGTTTTACTGCATAAACCATTTATAGCTTAATTGAAAGCTCTTAGCTTGCTCTCTCCAACGATGTAAAACTCAGGTTTAAAGAGGTTTAGGAAACGAACTTAAAATTGACTCATCTAGGAAATATGACACTGGGAATATTGTTGATGATTTTATATTTTTCATGTACAGTTGCATTTATCTTTCACATTTCTTTTGTTGCATAAAACCTTTATAGCTTGATTGAAAGCCCTTAACTTGTTCTTTCCAACGATGTATAACCCTCGTTGATAAAGGCTTAGGGAAGGAACTTATAATTGACTCACTTAGGAAATATGTCATTGGGAATATTGTTGATGATTTTGTATTTTTCATGTACAGTTGCATTTAACTTTCACATTTCTTTTGTTGCATAAATCATTTATAGCTTGGTTGAAAGCTCCTAGCTTGTTCTTTCCAACGATGTATAACTCTCCTTGATAGAGGCTTAGGAAAGGAACTTAAAATTGACTCACCTGGGATATATGTCACTGGGAATATTGTTGATGAAAATGTATTTTTCATATACAGTTGCATTTAACTTTCACATTTCTTTTGCCGCATAAACGACTTAGAGCTTGGTTGAAAGCTCTTAGCTTGTTCTTTCGTACGACGTATAACTCTCATTGCTAGAGGCTTAGGAAAGGAACTTAAAATTGACTCATCTAGGAAATATGTCACTGGCAATATTGTTGATGAATCTGTAATTTTCATATACAGTTGCATTTAACTTTCACATTTCTTTTGTTGCATAAATCATTTATAGCTTGATTGAAAGCTCTTAGCTTGTTCTTTCCAACGACGTATAACTCTCAGTGATAGAAGCTTAGGAAAGGAACTTAAAATTGACTCATCTAGGAAATATGACACTGGGAATATTGTTGATGATTTTGTATTTTTCATGTACAGTTGCATTTATCTTTCACATTTCTTTTGCTGCATAAAATGTTTATAGCTTGATTGAAAGCCCTTAGCTTGTTCTTTCCAACGATGTATAACCCTCGTTGATAAAGGCTTAGGGAAGGAACTTAAAATTGACTCATCTAGGAAATATGTTACTGGCAATATTGTTGATGATTTTGTATTTTTCATATACAGTTGCATTTAACTTTCACATTTCTTTCGTTGCATAAATCATTCATAGCTTGGTTGAAAGCTCCTAGCTTGTTCTTTCTAACGATGTATAACTCTAATTGATAGAGGCTTAGGGAAGGAACTTATAATTGACACACTTAGGAAATATGTCATTGGCAATATTGTTGATGATTTTGTGTTTTTCATATACAGTTGCATTTAACTTTCACATTTCTTTTGTTGCATAAATCATTTATAGCTTGATTGAAAGCTCCTAGCTTTTTCTTTCCAACGATGTATAACCCTCATTGCTAGAGGCTTAGGGAAGGAACTTATAATTGACAAACTTAGGAAATATGTCACTGGGAATATTGTTGATGATTCTGTATTTTTCATATAAAGTTGCACTTAACTTTCACATTTCTTTTGCTGCAAAAACTATTTATAGTGTGATTGAAAGCCCTTATTTTGTTCTTTCCAACGATGTATAACTGTGGTTGATAGAAGCTTAGGAAAGGAACTTAAAATTGACGGATCTCGGAATTATGTCACGAGGAATATTGTTGATGACTCTGTATTTTTCATATACAGTTGTATTTAACTCTCACATTTTTTCCGCTGCATATACCGTGTATATCTTAGTTGAAATCCCCTATTTTGTTCTTTCCAACGAAGATAACCCTCGCTGATAGAGGCTTAGGAAAGAAACTTAAAATTGACTAATCTAGGAAATATGTCACTGGGAATATTGTTGATGATTTTGTATTCTTCATGTACAGTTGCATTTATCTTTCACATTTCTTTTGTTGCATAAAACGTTTATAGCTTGATTGAAAGCCCTTAGCTTGTTCTTTCCAACGATGTATAACCCTCGTTGATAAAGGCTTAGGGAAGGAACTTATAATTGACTCACTTAGGAAATATGTCATTGGGAATATTGTTGATGATTTTGTATTTTTCATGTACAGTTGCATTTAACTTTCACATTTCTTTTGTTGCATAAATCATTTATAGCTTGGTTGAAAGCTCCTAGCTTGTTCTTTCCAACGATGTATAACTCTCCTTGATAGAGGCTTAGGAAAGGAACTTAAAATTGACTCACCTGGGAAATATGTCACTGGGAATATTGTTGATGAAAATGTATTTTTCATATACAGTTGCATTTAACTTTCACATTTCTTTTGCCGCATAAACGACTTACAGCTTGGTTGAAAGCTCTTAGCTTGTTCTTTCGTACGACGTATAACTCTCGTTGCTAGAGGCTTAGGAGAGGAACTTAAAATTGACTCATTTAGGAAATATGTCACTGGCAATATTGTTGATGAATCTTTAATTTTCATATACAGTTGCATTTAACTTTCACATTTCTTTTGTTGCATAAATCTTTTATAGCTTGATTGAAAGCTCTTAGCTAGTTCTTTCCAGCGATGTATAAGTCTCATTGATAGAGGCTTAGGAAAGGAAATTAAAAATTGACTCATCTAGGAAATATGTTACTCGCAATATTGTTGATGATTTTGTATTTTTCATATACAGTTGCATTTAACTTTCACATTTATTTTGTTGCATAAATCTTTTATAGCTTGATTGAAAGCTCTTAGCTACTTCTTTCCAGCGATGTATAACTCTCATTGATAAAGGCTTAGGAAAGGAACTTAAAATTGACTCATCTAGGAAATATGTTACCGGCAATATTGTTGATGATTTTGTATTTTTCATATACAGTTGCATTTAACCTTCACATTTCTTTTGTTGCATAAATCATTTATAGCTCGATTGAAAGCTCCTAGCTCGTTCTTTCGAACGATGTATAACCCTCATTGTTAGAGGCTTAGGGAAGGAACTTATAATTGACACACTTAGGAAATATGTCACTGGGAATATTGTTGATGATTCTGTATTTTTCATATACAGTTGCGTTTAACTTTCACATTTCTTTTGCTGGAAAAACTATTTATATTGTGATTGAAAGCCCTTACTTTGTTCTTTGCAACGATGTATAACTGTGGTTGATAGAAGCTTAGGAAAGGAACTTAAAATTGACGGATCTCGGAATTATGTCACGAGGAATATTGTTGATGACTCTGTATTTTTCATATACAGTTGTATTCAACTCTCACATTTTTTCCGCTGCATATACCGTGTATAGCTTACTTGAAATCCCTTATTTTGTTCTTTCCTACGAAGATAACCGTCGCTGCTAGAGGCTCAGGAAAGGAACTTAAAATTGACTAATCTAGGAAATATGTCACTGGGAATATTGTTGATGATACTGTATTTTTCATATACAATTACATTTAACTTTCACATTTGTTCTACTGCATAAACCATTTATAGCTTAATTGAAAGCTCTTAGCTTGCTCTCTCCAACGATGTAAAACTCAGGTTTAAAGAGGTTTAGGAAACGAACTTAAAATTGACTCATCTAGGAAATATGACACTGGGAATATTGTTGATGATTTTATATTTTTCATGTACAGTTGCATTTATCTTTCACATTTCTTTTGCTGCATAAAACCTTTATAGCTTGATTGAAAGCCCTTAACTTGTTCTTTCCAACGATGTATAACCCTCGTTGATAAAGGCTTAGGGAAGGAACTTATAATTGACTCACTTAGGAAATATGTCATTGGGAATATTGTTGATGATTTTGTATTTTTCATGTACAGTTGCATTTAACTTTCACATTTCTTTTGTTGCATAAATCATTTATAGCTTGGTTGAAAGCTCCTAGCTTGTTCTTTCCAACGATGTATAACTCTCCTTGATAGAGGCTTAGGAAAGGAACTTAAAATTGACTCACCTGGGATATATGTCACTGGGAATATTGTTGATGAAAATGTATTTTTCATATACAGTTGCATTTAACTTTCACATTTCTTTTGCCGCATAAACGACTTACAGCTTGGTTGAAAGCTCTTAGCTTGTTCTTTCGTACGACGTATAACTCTCATTGCTAGAGGCTTAGGAAAGGAACTTAAAATTGACTCATCTAGGAAATATGTCACTGGCAATATTGTTGATGAATCTGTAATTTTCATATACAGTTGCATTTAACTTTCACATTTCTTTTGTTTCATAAATCATTTATAGCTTGATTGAAAGCTCTTAGCTTGTTCTTTCCAACGACGTATAACTCACGGTGATAGAAGCTTAGGAAAGGAACTTAAAATTGACTCATCTAGGAAATATGACACTGGGAATATTGTTGATGATTTTGTATTGTTCATGTACAGTTGCATTTATCTTTCACATTTCTTTTGCTGCATAAAACGTTTATAGCTTGATTGAAAGCCCTTAGCTTGTTCTTTCCAACGATGTATAACCCTCGTTGATAAAGGCTTAGGAAAGGAACTTAAAATTGACTCATCTAGGAAATATGTTACTCGCAATATTGTTGATGATTTTGTATTTTTCATATACAGTTGCATTTAACTTTCACATTTTTTTTGTTGCATAAATCTTTTATAGCTTGATTGAAAGCTCTTAGCTACTTCTTTCCAGCGATGTATAACTCTCATTGATAGAGGCTTAGGAAAGGAACTTAAAATTGACTCATCTAGGAAATATGTTACTGGCAATATTGTTGATGATTTTGTATTTTTCATATACAGTTGCATTTAACCTTCACATTTCTTTTGTTGCATAAATCATTTATAGCTCGATTGAAAGCTCCTAGCTCGTTCTTTCCAAAGATGTATAACCCTCATTGTTAGAGGCTTAGGGAAGGAACTTATAATTGACAAACTTAGGAAATATGTCACTGGGAATATTGTTGATGATTCTGTATTTTTCATATAAAGTTGCACTTAACTTTCACATTTCTTTTGCTGGAAAAACCATTTATATTGTGATTGAAAGCCCTTACTTTGTTCTTTCCAACGATGTATAACTGTGGTTGATAGAAGCTTAGGAAAGGAACTTAAAATTGACGGATCTCGGAATTATGTCACGAGGAATATTGTTGATGACTCCGTATTTTTCATATACAGTTGTATTTAACTCTCACATTTTTTCCGCTGCATATACCGTGTATAGCTTACTTGAAATCCCTTATTTTGTTCTTTCCTACGAAGATAACCCTCGCTGATAGAGGCTCAGGAAAGGAACTTAAAATTGACTAATCTAGGAAATATGTCACTGGGAATATTGTTGATGATACTGTATTTTTCATATACAATTACATTTAACTTTCACATCTGTTTTACTGCATAAACCATTTATAGCTTAATTGAAAGCTCTTAGCTTGCTCTCTCCAACGATGTAAAACTCAGGTTTAAAGAGGTTTAGGAAACGAACTTAAAATTGACTCATCTAGGAAATATGACACTGGGAATATTGTTGATGATTTTATATTTTTCATGTACAGTTGCATTTATCTTTCACATTTCTTTTGTTGCATAAAACCTTTATAGCTTGATTGAAAGCCCTTAACTTGTTCTTTCCAACGATGTATAACCCTTGTTGATAAAGGCTTAGGGAAGGAACTTATAATTGACTCACTTAGGAAATATGTCATTGGGAATATTGTTGATGATTTTGTATTTTTCATGTACAGTTGCATTTAACTTTCACATTTCTTTTGTTGCATAAATCATTTATAGCTTGGTTGAAAGCCCTTAACTTGTTCTTTCCAACGATGTATAACTCTCCTTGATAGAGGCTTAGGAAAGGAACTTAAAATTGACTCACCTGTTATATATGTCACTGGGAATATTGTTGATGATTTTATATTTTTCATGTACAGTTGCATTTATCTTTCACATTTCTTTTGTTGCATAAAACGTTTATAGCGTGATTGAAAGCCCTTAACTTGTTCTTTCCAACGATGTATAACTCAGGTTTAAAGAGGTTTAGGAAACGAACTTAAAATTGACTCATCTAGGAAATATGACACTGGGAATATTGTTGATGATTTTATATTTTTCATGTACAGTTGCATTTATCTTTCACATTTCTTTTGTTGCATAAACCATTTATAGCTTAATTGAAAGCTCTTAGCTTGCTCTCTCCAACGATGTAAAACTCAGGTTTAAAGAGGTTTAGGAAACGAACTTAAAATTGACTCATCTAGGAAATATGACACTGGGAATATTGTTGATGATTTTATATTTTTCATATACAGTTGCATTTATCTTTCACATTTCTTTTGTTGCATAAACCATTTATAGCTTGATTGAAAGCCCTTAACTTGTTCTTTCCAACGATGTATAACTCAGGTTTAAAGAGGTTTAGGAAACGAACTTAAAATTGACTCATCTAGGAAATATGACACTGGGAATATTGTTGATGATTTTATATTTTTCATGTACAGTTGCATTTATCTTTCACATTTCTTTTGTTGCATAAACCATTTATAGCTTGATTGAAAGCCCTTAACTTGTTCTTTCCAACGATGTATAACTCTCCTTGATAGAGGCTTAGGAAAGGAACTTAAAATTGACTCACCTGGGATATATGTCACTGGGAATATTGTTGATGAAAATGTATTTTTCATATACAGTTGCATTTAACTTTCACATTTCTTTTGCCGCATAAACGACTTACAGCTTGGTTGAAAGCTCTTAGCTTGTTCTTTCGTACGACGTATAACTCTCATTGCTAGAGGCTTAGGAAAGGAACTTAAAATTGACTCATCTAGGAAATATGTCACTGGCAATATTGTTGATGAATCTGTAATTTTCATATACAGTTGCATTTAACTATCACATTTCTTTTGTTGCATAAATCATTTATAGCTTGGTTGAAAGCTCCTAGCTTGTTCTTTCTAACGATGTATAACTCTAATTGATAGAGGCTTAGGGAAGGAACTTATAATTGACTCATCTAGGAAATATGTTACTGGCAATATTGTTGATGATTTTGTATTTTTCATATACAGTTGCATTTAACTTTCACATTTCTTTCGTTGCATAAATCATTTATAGCTTGGTTGAAAGCTCCTAGCTTGTTCTTTCTAACGATGTATAACTCTAATTGATAGAGGCTTAGGGAAGGAACTTATAATTGACACACTTAGGAAATATGTCATTGGCAATATTGTTGATGATTTTGTGTTTTTCATATACAGTTGCATTTAACTTTCACATTTCTTTTGTTGCATAAATCATTTATAGCTTGATTGAAAGCTCCTAGCTTTTTCTTTCCAACGATGTATAACCCTCATTGCTAGAGGCTTAGGGAAGGAACTTATAATTGACAAACTTAGGAAATATGTCACTGGGAATATTGTTGATGATTCTGTATTTTTCATATAAAGTTGCACTTAACTTTCACATTTCTTTTGCTGCAAAAACTATTTATAGTGTGATTGAAAGCCCTTATTTTGTTCTTTCCAACGATGTATAACTGTGGTTGATAGAAGCTTAGGAAAGGAACTTAAAATTGACGGATCTCGGAATTATGTCACGAGGAATATTGTTGATGACTCTGTATTTTTCATATACAGTTGTATTTAACTCTCACATTTTTTCCGCTGCATATACCGTGTATATCTTAGTTGAAATCCCTTATTTTGTTCTTTCCAACGAAGATAACCCTCGCTGATAGAGGCTTAGGAAAGAAACTTAAAATTGACTAATCTAGGAAATATGTCACTGGGAATATTGTTGATGATTTTGTATTCTTCATGTACAGTTGCATTTATCTTTCACATTTCTTTTGTTGCATAAAACGTTTATAGCTTGATTGAAAGCCCTTAGCTTGTTCTTTCCAACGATGTATAACCCTCGTTGATAAAGGCTTAGGGAAGGAACTTATAATTGACTCACTTAGGAAATATGTCATTGGGAATATTGTTGATGATTTTGTATTTTTCATGTACAGTTGCATTTAACTTTCACATTTCTTTTGTTGCATAAATCATTTATAGCTTGGTTGAAAGCTCCTAGCTTGTTCTTTCCAACGATGTATAACTCTCCTTGATAGAGGCTTAGGAAAGGAACTTAAAATTGACTCACCTGGGAAATATGTCACTGGGAATATTGTTGATGAAAATGTATTTTTCATATACAGTTGCATTTAACTTTCACATTTCTTTTGCCGCATAAACGACTTACAGCTTGGTTGAAAGCTCTTAGCTTGTTCTTTCGTACGACGTATAACTCTCGTTGCTAGAGGCTTAGGAGAGGAACTTAAAATTGACTCATTTAGGAAATATGTCACTGGCAATATTGTTGATGAATCTGTAATTTTCATATACAGTTGCATTTAACTTTCACATTTCTTTTGTTGCATAAATCTTTTATAGCTTGATTGAAAGCTCTTAGCTAGTTCTTTCCAGCGATGTATAAGTCTCATTGATAGAGGCTTAGGAAAGGAACTTAAAATTGACTCATCTAGGAAATATGTTACTCGCAATATTGTTGATGATTTTGTATTTTTCATATACAGTTGCATTTAACCTTCACATTTCTTTTTTTGCATAAATTATTTATAGCTTGGTCGAAAGCTCCTAGCTTGTTCTTTCTAACGATGTATAACTCTCATTGATATAGGCTTAGGGAAGGAACTTATAATTGACACACTTAGGAAATATGTCACTGGCAATATTGTTGATGATTTTGTGTTTTTCATATACAGTTGCATTTAACTTTCACATTTCTTTTGTTGCATAAACGACTTACAGCTTGGTTGAAAGCTCTTAGCTTATTCTTTCGTACGACGTATAACTCTCATTGATAGAGGCTTAGGGAAGGAACTTATAATTGACACACTTAGGAAATATGTCACTGGGAATATTGTTGATGATTCTGTATTTATACAGTTGCGTTTAACTTTCACATTTCTTTTGCTGCAAAAACTATTTATAGTGTGATTGAAAGCCCTTATTTTGTTCTTTCCAACGATGTATAACTGTGGTTGATAGAAGCTTAGGAAAGGAACTTAAAATTGACGGATCTCGGAATTATGTCACGAGGAATATTGTTGATGACTTTGTATTTTTCATATACAGTTGTATTTAACTCTCACATTTTTTCCGCTGCATATACCATGTATAGCTTAGTTGAAATCCCTTATTTTGTTCTTTCCAACGAAGATAACCCTCGCTGATAGAGGCTTAGGAAAGGAACTTAAAATTGACTAATCTAGGAAGTATGACACTGGGAATATTGTTGATGATACTGTATTTTTCATATACAATTACATTTAACTTTCACATTTGTTTTGCTGCATAAACCGTTTATAGCTTAATTGAAAGCTCTTAGCTTGCTCTCTCCAACGATGTAAAACTCAGGTTTAAAGAGGTTTAGGAAACGAACTTAAAATTGACTAATCTAGGAAATATGTCACTGGGAATATTGTTGATGATTTAGTATTTTTCATATACAGTTGCACCTAACTTTCACATTTCTATTGTTGCATAAACCATTTATAGCTTGATTGAAAGCTCTTAGACTCTTCTTTCGAACGATGTATAACCCTCGTTGATAAAGGCTTAGGGAAGGAACTTATAATTGACTGACTTAGGAAATATGTCACTGGGAATATTGTTGATGATTTTGTATTCTTCATGTACAGTTGCATTTATCTTTCACATTTCTTTTGTTGCATAAAACGTTTATAGCTTGATTGAAAGCCCTTAGCTTATTCTTTCCAACGATGTATAACTCTCCTTGATGGAGACTTAGGAACGGAACTTAAAATTGACTCACCTGGGAAATATGTCACTGGGAATATTGTTGATGATTTTGTATTTTTCATATACAGTTGCATTTAACTTTCACATTTCTTTTGTTGCATAATCATTTATAGCTTGGTTGAAAGCTCCTAGCTTGTTCTTTCCAGCTATGTAAAGCTCTCGTTGAAAGAGGTTTAGGAAAGGAACTTAAAATTGGCTCATCTAGGAAATATGACACTGGGAATATTGTTGATGATTTTGTATTTTTCATGTACAGTTGCATTTAACTTTCACATTTCTTATGCTGCATAAACCGTTTATAGCTTGGTTGAAAGCCCTTAGCTTGTTCTTTCCAACGATGTATAACTCTCCTTGATAGAGGCTTAGGAAAGGAACATAAAATTGACTCACCAGGGAAATATGTCACTGGGAATATTGTTGATGATTTTGTATTTTTCATATACAGTTGCATTTAACTTTCACATTTCTTTTGTTGCATAAATCATTTATAGCTTGGTTGAAAGCTCCTAGCTTGTTCTTTCCAGCTATGTAAAGCTCTCGTTGAAAGAGGTTTAGGAAAGGAACTTAAAATTGACTCATCTAGGAAATATGACACTGGGAATATTATTGATGATTTTGTATTTTTCATGTACAGTTGCATTTATCTTTCACATTTCTTTTGTTGCATATACCGTGTATAGCTTACTTGAAATCCCTTATTTTGTTCTTTCCTACGAAGATAACCCTCGCTGATAGAGGCTCAGGAAAGGAACTTAAAATTGACTAATCTAGGAAATATGTCACTGGGAATATTGTTGATGATACTGTATTTTTCATATACAATTACATTTAACTTTCACATTTGTTCTACTGCATAAACCATTTATAGCTTAATTGAAAGCTCTTAGCTTGCTCTCTCCAACGATGTAAAACTCAGGTTTAAAGAGGTTTAGGAAACGAACTTAAAATTGACTCATCTAGGAAATATGACACTGGGAATATTGTTGATGATTTTATATTTTTCATGTACAGTTGCATTTATCTTTCACATTTCTTTTGTTGCATAAAACCTTTATAGCTTGATTGAAAGCCCTTAACTTGTTCTTTCCAACGATGTATAACCCTTGTTGATAAAGGCTTAGGGAAGGAACTTATAATTGACTCACTTAGGAAATATGTCATTGGGAATATTGTTGATGATTTTGTATTTTTCATGTACAGTTGCATTTAACTTTCACATTTCTCTTGTTGCATAAATCATTTATAGCTTGGTTGAAAGCTCCTAGCTTGTTCTTTCCAACGATGTATAACCCTCCTTGATAGAGGCTTAGCAAAAGGAACTTAAAATTGTCTCACCTGGGATATATGTCACTGGGAATATTGTTGATGAAAATGTATTTTTCATATACAGTTGCATTTAACTTTCACATTTCTTTTGCCGCATAAACGACTTACAGCTTGGTTGAAAGCTCCTAGCTTGTTCTTTCCAACGACGTATAACTCTCAGTGATAGAAGCTTAGGAAAGGAACTTAAAATTGACTCATCTAGGAAATATGACACTGGGAATATTGTTGATGATTTTGTATTTTTCATGTACAGTTGCATTTATCTTTCACATTTCTTTTGCTGCATAAAACGTTTATAGCTTGATTGAAAGCCCTTAGCTTGTTCTTTCCAACGATGTATAACCCTCGTTGATAAAGGCTTAGGAAAGGAACTTAAAATTGACTCATCTAGGAAATATGTTACTCGCAATATTGTTGATGATTCTGTATTTTTCATATAAAGTTGCACTTAACTTTCACATTTCTTTTGCTGGAAAAACTATTTATATTGTGATTGAAAGCCCTTACTTTGTTCTTTCCAACGATGTATAACTGTGGTTGATAGAAGCTTAGGAAAGGAACTTAAAATTGACGGATCTCGGAATTATGTCACGAGGAATATTGTTGATGACTCTGTATTTTTCATATACAGTTGTATTTAACTCTCACATTTTTTCCGCTGCATATACCGTGTATAGCTTACTTGAAATCCCTTATTTTGTTCTTTCCTACGAAGATAACCCTCGCTGATAGAGGCTCAGGAAAGGAACTTAAAATTGACTAATCTAGGAAATATGTCACTGGGAATATTGTTGATGATACTGTATTTTTCATATACAATTACATTTAACTTTCACGTTTGTTTTACTGCATAAACCATTTATAGCTAAAGCTCTTAGCTTGCTCTCTCCAACGATGTAAAACTCAGGTTTAAAGAGGTTTAGGAAACGAACTTAAAATTGACTCATCTAGGAAATATGACACTGGGAATATTGTTGATGATTTTATATTTTTCATGTACAGTTGCATTTATCTTTCACATTTCTTTTGTTGCATAAAACGTTTATAGCTTGATTGAAAGCCCTTAGCTTATTCTTTCCAACGATGTATAACTCTCCTTGATGGAGACTTAGGAACGGAACTTAAAATTGACTCACCTGGGAAATATGTCACTGGGAATATTGTTGATGATTTTGTATTTTTCATATACAGTTGCATTTAACTTTCACATTTCTTTTGTTGCATAATCATTTATAGCTTGGTTGAAAGCTCCTAGCTTGTTCTTTCCAGCTATGTAAAGCTCTCGTTGAAAGAGGTTTAGGAAAGGAACTTAAAATTGGCTCATCTAGGAAATATGACACTGGGAATATTGTTGATGATTTTGTATTTTTCATGTACAGTTGCATTTAACTTTCACATTTCTTTTGCTGCATAAACCGTTTATAGCTTGGTTGAAAGCCCTTAGCTTGTTCTTTCCAACGATGTATAACTCTCCTTGATAGAGGCTTAGGAAAGGAACATAAAATTGACTCACCAGGGAAATATGTCACTGGGAATATTGTTGATGATTTTGTATTTTTCATATACAGTTGCATTTAACTTTCACATTTCTTTTGTTGCATAAATCATTTATAGCTTGGTTGAAAGCTCCTAGCTTGTTCTTTCCAGCTATGTAAAGCTCTCGTTGAAAGAGGTTTAGGAAAGGAACTTAAAATTGACTCATCTAGGAAATATGACACTGGGAATATTGTTGATGATTTTGTATTTTTCATGTACAGTTGCATTTATCTTTCACATTTCTTTTGTTGCATATACCGTGTATAGCTTACTTGAAATCCCTTATTTTGTTCTTTCCTACGAAGATAACCCTCGCTGATAGAGGCTCAGGAAAGGAACTTAAAATTGACTAATCTAGGAAATATGTCACTGGGAATATTGTTGATGATACTGTATTTTTCATATACAATTACATTTAACTTTCACATTTGTTCTACTGCATAAACCATTTATAGCTTAATTGAAAGCTCTTAGCTTGCTCTCTCCAACGATGTAAAACTCAGGTTTAAAGAGGTTTAGGAAACGAACTTAAAATTGACTCATCTAGGAAATATGACACTGGGAATATTGTTGATGATTTTATATTTTTCATGTACAGTTGCATTTATCTTTCACATTTCTTTTGTTGCATAAAACCTTTATAGCTTGATTGAAAGCCCTTAACTTGTTCTTTCCAACGATGTATAACCCTTGTTGATAAAGGCTTAGGGAAGGAACTTATAATTGACTCACTTAGGAAATATGTCATTGGGAATATTGTTGATGATTTTGTATTTTTCATGTACAGTTGCATTTAACTTTCACATTTCTCTTGTTGCATAAATCATTTATAGCTTGGTTGAAAGCTCCTAGCTTGTTCTTTCCAACGATGTATAACCCTCCTTGATAGAGGCTTAGCAAAAGGAACTTAAAATTGTCTCACCTGGGATATATGTCACTGGGAATATTGTTGATGAAAATGTATTTTTCATATACAGTTGCATTTAACTTTCACATTTCTTTTGCCGCATAAACGACTTACAGCTTGGTTGAAAGCTCCTAGCTTGTTCTTTCCAACGATGTATAACTCTCCTTGATAGAGGCTTAGGAAAGGAACTTAAAATTGACTCATCTAGGAAATATGACACTGGGAATATTGTTGATGATTTTGTATTTTTCATGTACAGTTGCATTTATCTTTCACATTTCTTTTGCTGCATAAAACGTTTATAGCTTGATTGAAAGCCCTTAGCTTGTTCTTTCCAACGATGTATAACCCTCGTTGATAAAGGCTTAGGAAAGGAACTTAAAATTGACTCATCTAGGAAATATGTTACTGGCAATATTGTTGATGATTCTGTATTTTTCATATAAAGTTGCACTTAACTTTCACATTTCTTTTGCTGGAAAAACTATTTATATTGTGATTGAAAGCCCTTACTTTGTTCTTTCCAACGATGTATAACTGTGGTTGATAGAAGCTTAGGAAAGGAACTTAAAATTGACGGATCTCGGAATTATGTCACGAGGAATATTGTTGATGACTCTGTATTTTTCATATACAGTTGTATTTAACTCTCACATTTTTTCCGCTGCATATACCGTGTATAGCTTACTTGAAATCCCTTATTTTGTTCTTTCCTACGAAGATAACCCTCGCTGATAGAGGCTCAGGAAAGGAACTTAAAATTGACTAATCTAGGAAATATGTCACTGGGAATATTGTTGATGATACTGTATTTTTCATATACAATTACATTTAACTTTCACGTTTGTTTTACTGCATAAACCATTTATAGCTTAATTGAAAGCTCTTAGCTTGCTCTCTCCAACGATGTAAAACTCAGGTTTAAAGAGGTTTAGGAAACGAACTTAAAATTGACTCATCTAGGAAATATGACACTGGGAATATTGTTGATGATTTTATATTTTTCATGTACAGTTGCATTTATCTTTCACATTTCTTTTGTTGCATAAAACCTTTATAGCTTGATTGAAAGCCCTTAACTTGTTCTTTCCAACGATGTATAACCCTCGTTGATAAAGGCTTAGGGAAGGAACTTATAATTGACTCACTTAGGAAATATGTCTTTGGGAATATTGTTGATGATTTTGTATTTTTCATGTACAGTTGCATTTAACTTTCACATTTCTTTTGTTGCATAAATCATTTATAGCTTGGTTGAAAGCTCCTAGCTTGTTCTTTCCAACGATGTATAACTCTCCTTGATAGAGGCTTAGGAAAGGAACTTAAAATTGACTCACCTGGGATATATGTCACTGGGAATATTGTTGATGAAAATGTATTTTTCATATACAGTTGCATTTAACTTTCACATTTCTTTTGCCGCATAAACGACTTACAGCTTGGTTGAAAGCTCTTAGCTTGTTCTTTCGTACGACGTATAACTCTCATTGCTAGAGGCTTAGGAAAGGAACTTAAAATTGACTCATCTAGGAAATATGTCACTGGCAATATTGTTGATGAATCTGTAATTTTCATATACAGTTGCATTTAACTTTCACATTTCTTTTGTTGCATAAATCATTTATAGCTTGATTGAAAGCTCTTAGCTTGTTCTTTCCAACGACGTATAACTCTCAGTGATAGAAGCTTAGGAAAGGAACTTAAAATTGACTCATCTATGAAATATGACACTGGGAATATTGTTGATGATTTTGAATTTTTCATGTACAGTTGCATTTATCTTTCACATTTCTTTTGCTGCATAAAACGTTTATAGCTTGATTGAAAGCCCTTAGCTTGTTCTTTCCAACGATGTATAACCCTCGTTGATAAAGGCTTAGGGAAGGAACTTAAAATTGACTCATCTAGGAAATATGTTACTGGCAATATTGTTGATGATTTTGTATTTTTCATATACAGTTGCATTTAACTTTCACATTTCTTTCGTTGCATAAATCATTTATAGCTTGGTTGAAAGCTCCTAGCTTGTTCTTTCTAACGATGTATAACTCTAATTGATAGAGGCTTAGGGAAGGAACTTATAATTGACACACTTAGGAAATATGTCATTGGCAATATTGTTGATGATTTTGTGTTTTTCATATACAGTTGCATTTAACTTTCACATTTCTTTTGTTGCATAAATCATTTATAGCTTGATTGAAAGCTCCTAGCTTTTTCTTTCCAACGATGTATAACCCTCATTGCTAGAGGCTTAGGGAAGGAACTTATAATTGACAAACTTAGGAAATATGTCACTGGGAATATTGTTGATGATTCTGTATTTGTCATATAAAGTTGCACTTAACTTTCACATTTCTTTTGCTGCAAAAACTATTTATAGTGTGATTGAAAGCCCTTATTTTGTTCTTTCCAACGATGTATAACTGTGGTTGATAGAAGCTTAGGAAAGGAACTTAAAATTGACGGATCTCGGAATTATGTCACGAGGAATATTGTTGATGACTCTGTATTTTTCATATACAGTTGTATTTAACTCTCACATTTTTTCCGCTGCATATACCGTGTATATCTTAGTTGAAATCCCTTATTTTGTTCTTTCCAACGAAGATAACCCTCGCTGATAGAGGCTTAGGAAAGAAACTTAAAATTGACTAATCTAGGAAATATGTCACTGGGAATATTGTTGATGATTTTGTATTCTTCATGTACAGTTGCATTTATCTTTCACATTTCTTTTGTTGCATAAAACGTTTATAGCTTGGTTGAAAGCCCTTAGCTTGTTCTTTCCAACGATGTATAACCCTCGTTGATAAAGGCTTAGGGAAGGAACTTATAATTGACTCACTTAGGAAATATGTCATTGGGAATATTGTTGATGATTTTGTATTTTTCATGTACAGTTGCATTTAACTTTCACATTTCTTTTGTTGCATAAATCATTTATAGCTTGGTTGAAAGCTCCTAGCTTGTTCTTTCCAACGATGTATAACTCTCCTTGATAGAGGCTTAGGAAAGGAACTTAAAATTGACTCACCTGGGAAATATGTCACTGGGAATATTGTTGATGAAAATGTATTTTTCATATACAGTTGCATTTAACTTTCACATTTCTTTTGCCGCATAAACGACTTACAGCTTGGTTGAAAGCTCTTAGCTTGTTCTTTCGTACGACGTATAACTCTCGTTGCTAGAGGCTTAGGAGAGGAACTTAAAATTGACTCATTTAGGAAATATGTCACTGGCAATATTGTTGATGAATCTTTAATTTTCATATACAGTTGCATTTATCTTTCACATTTCTTTTGCTGCATAAAACGTTTATAGCTTGATTGAAAGCCCTTAGCTTGTTCTTTCCAACGATGTATAACCCTCGTTGATAAAGGCTTAGGAAAGGAACTTAAAATTTACTCATCTAGGAAATATGTTACTCGCAATATTGTTGATGATTTTGTATTTTTCATATACAGTTGCATTTAACTTTCACATTTCTTTTGTTGCATAAATCTTTTATAGCTTGATTGAAAGCTCTTAGCTACTTCTTTCCAGCGATGTATAACTCTCATTGATAGAGGCTTAGGAAAGGAACTTAAAGTTGACTCATCTAGGAAATATGTTACTGGCAATATTGTTGATGATTTTGTATTTTTCATATACAGTTGCATTTAACCTTCACATTTCTTTTGTTGCATAAATCATTTATAGCTCGATTGAAAGCTCCTAGCTCGTTCTTTCCAACGATGTATAACCCTCATTGTTAGAGGCTTAGGGAAGGAACTTATAATTGACAAACTTAGGAAATATGTCACTGGGAATATTGTTGATGATTCTGTATTTTTCATATAAAGTTGCACTTAACTTTCACATTTCTTTTGCTGGAAAAACCATTTATATTGTGATTGAAAGCCCTTACTTTGTTCTTTCCAACGATGTATAACTGTGGTTGATAGAAGCTTAGGAAAGGAACTTAAAATTGACGGATCTCGGAATTATGTCACGAGGAATATTGTTGATGACTCCGTATTTTTCATATACAGTTGTATTTAACTCTCACATTTTTTCCGCTGCATATACCGTGTATAGCTTACTTGAAATCCCTTATTTTGTTCTTTCCTACGAAGATAACCCTCGCTGATAGAGGCTCAGGAAAGGAACTTAAAATTGACTAATCTAGGAAATATGTCACTGGGAATATTGTTGATGATACTGTATTTTTCATATACAATTACATTTAACTTTCACATTTGTTTTACTGCATAAACTATTTATAGCTTAATTGAAAGCTCTTAGCTTGCTCTCTCCAACGATGTAAAACTCAGGTTTAAAGAGGTTTAGGAAACGAACTTAAAATTGACTCATCTAGGAAATATGACACTGGGAATATTGTTGATGATTTTATATTTTTCATGTACAGTTGCATTTATCTTTCACATTTCTTTTGTTGCATAAAACGTTTATAGCTTGATTGAAAGCCCTTAACTTGTTCTTTCCAACGATGTATAACCCTTGTTGATAAAGGCTTAGGGAAGGAACTTATAATTGACTCACTTAGGAAATATGTCATTGGGAATATTGTTGATGATTTTGTATTTTTCATGTACAGTTGCATTTAACTTTCACATTTCTTTTGTTGCATAAATCATTTATAGCTTGGTTGAAAGCTCCTAGCTTGTTCTTTCCAACGATGTATAACCCTCCTTGATAGAGGCTTAGGAAAGGAACTTAAAATTGACTCACCTGGGATATATGTCACTGGGAATATTGTTGATGAAAATGTATTTTTCATATACAGTTGCATTTAACTTTCACATTTCTTTCGCCGCATAAACGACTTACAGCTTGGTTGAAAGCTCTTAGCTTGTTCTTTCGTACGACGTATAACTCTCATTGCTAGAGGCTTAGGAACGGAACTTAAAATTGACTCATCTAGGAAATATGTCACTGGCAATATTGTTGATGAATCTGTAATTTTCATATACAGTTGCATTTAACTTTCACATTTCTTTTGTTGCATAAATCATTTATAGCTTGATTGAAAGCTCTTAGCTTGTTCTTTCCAACGACGTATAACTCTCAGTGATAGAAGCTTAGGAAAGGAACTTAAAATTGACTCATCTAGGAAATATGACACTGGGAATATTGTTGATGATTTTGTATTTTTCATGTACAGTTGCATTTATCTTTCACATTTCTTTTGCTGCATAAAACGTTTATAGCTTGATTGAAAGCCCTTAGCTTGTTCTTTCCAACGATGTATAACCCTCGTTGATAAAGGCTTAGGGAAGGAACTTAAAATTGACTCATCTAGGAAATATGTTACTGGCAATATTGTTGATGATTTTGTATTTTTCATATACAGTTGCATTTAACTTTCACATTTCTTTCGTTGCATAAATCATTTATAGCTTGGTTGAAAGCTCCTAGCTTGTTCTTTCTAACGATGTATAACTCTAATTGATAGAGGCTTAGGGAAGGAACTTATAATTGACACACTTAGGAAATATGTCATTGGCAATATTGTTGATGATTTTGTGTTTTTCATATACAGTTGCATTTAACTTTCACATTTCTTTTGTTGCATAAATCATTTATAGCTTGATTGAAAGCTCCTAGCTTTTTCTTTCCAACGATGTATAACCCTCATTGCTAGAGGCTTAGGGAAGGAACTTATAATTGACAAACTTAGGAAATATGTCACTGGGAATATTGTTGATGATTCTGTATTTTTCATATAAAGTTGCACTTAACTTTCACATTTCTTTTGCTGCAAAAACTATTTATAGTGTGATTGAAAGCCCTTATTTTTTTCTTTCCAACGATGTATAACTGTGGTTGATAGAAGCTTAGGAAAGGAACTTAAAATTGACGGATCTCGGAATTATGTCACGAGGAATATTGTTGATGACTCTGTATTTTTCATATACAGTTGTATTTAACTCTCACATTTTTTCCGCTGCATATACCGTGTATATCTTAGTTGAAATCCCTTATTTTGTTCTTTCCAAAGAAGATAACCCTCGCTGATAGAGGCTTAGGAAAGAAACTTAAAATTGACTAATCTAGGAAATATGTCACTGGGAATATTGTTGATGATTTTGTATTCTTCATGTACAGTTGCATTTATCTTTCACATTTCTTTTGTTGCATAAAACGTTTATAGCTTGGTTGAAAGCCCTTAGCTTGTTCTTTAAAACGATGTGTAACCCTCGTTGATAAAGGCTTAGGGAAGGAACTTATAATTGACTCACTTAGGAAATATGTCATTGGGAATATTGTTGATGATTTTGTATTTTTCATGTACAGTTGCATTTAACTTTCACATTTCTTTTGTTGCATAAATCATTTATAGCTTGGTTGAAAGCTCCTAGCTTGTTCTTTCCAACGATGTATAACTCTCCTTGATAGAGGCTTAGGAAAGGAACTTAAAATTGACTCACCTGGGAAATATGTCACTGGGAATATTGTTGATGAAAATGTATTTTTCATATACAGTTGCATTTAACTTTCACATTTCTTTTGCCGCATAAACGACTTACAGCTTGGTTGAAAGCTCTTAGCTTGTTCTTTCGTACGACGTATAACTCTCGTTGCTAGAGGCTTAGGAGAGGAACTTAAAATTGACTCATTTAGGAAATATGTCACTGGCAATATTGTTGATGAATCTGTAATTTTCATATACAGTTGCATTTAACTTTCACATTTCTTTTGTTGCATAAATCTTTTATAGCTTGATTGAAAGCTCTTAGCTAGTTCTTTCCAGCGATGTATAAGTCTCATTGATAGAGGCTTAGGAAAGGAACTTAAAATTGACTCATCTAGGAAATATGTTACTCGCAATATTGTTGATGATTTTGTATTTTTCATATACAGTTGCATTTAACCTTCACATTTCTTTTTTTGCATAAATTATTTATAGCTTGGTCGAAAGCTCCTAGCTTGTTCTTTCTAACGATGTATAACTCTCATTGATAGAGGCTTAGGGAAGGAACTTATAATTGACACACTTAGGAAATATGTCACTGGCAATATTGTTGATGATTTTGTGTTTTTCATATACAGTTGCATTTAACTTTCACATTTCTTTTCTTGCATAAATCATTTATAGCTCGATTGAAAGCTCCTAGCTCGTTCTTTCCAACGATGTATAACCCTCATTGTTAGAGGCTTAGGGAAGGAACTTAAAATTGACTCACCTGGGAAATATGTCACTGGGAATATTGTTGATGAAAATGTATTTTTCATATACAGTTGCATTTAACTTTCACATTTCTTTTGCTGCATAAACGACTTACAGCTTGGTTGAAAGCTCTTAGCTTATTCTTTCGTACGACGTATAACTCTCATTGATAGAGGCTTAGGGAAGGAACTTATAATTGACACACTTAGGAAATATGTCACTGGGAATATTGTTGATGATTCTGTATTTATACAGTTGCGTTTAACTTTCACATTTCTTTTGCTGCAAAAACTATTTATAGTGTGATTGAAAGCCCTTATTTTGTTCTTTCCAACGATGTATAACTGTGGTTGATAGAAGCTTAGGAAAGGAACTTAAAATTGACGGATCTCGGAATTATGTCACGAGGAATATTGTTGCTGACTTTGTATTTTTCATATACAGTTGTATTTAACTCTCACATTTTTTCCGCTGCATATACCATGTATAGCTTAGTTGAAATCCCTTATTTTGTTCTTTCCAACGAAGATAACCCTCGCTGATAGAGGCTTAGGAAAGGAACTTAAAATTGACTAATCTAGGAAGTATGTCACTGGGAACATTGTTGATGATACTGTATTTTTCATATACAATTACATTTAACTTTCACATTTGTTTTGCTGCATAAACCGTTTATAACTTAATTGAAAGCTCTTAGCTTGCTCTCTCCAACGATGTAAAACTCAGGTTTAAAGAGGTTTAGGAAACGAACTTAAAATTGACTAATCTAGGAAATATGTCACTGGGAATATTGTTGATGATTTAGTATTTTTCATATACAGTTGCACCTAACTTTCACATTTCTATTGTTGCATAAAACGTTTATAGCTTGATTGAAAGCCCTTAGCTTGTTCTTTCCAACGATGTATAACCCTCGTTGATAAAGGCTTAGGGAAGGAACTTATAATTGACTCACTTAGGAAATATGTCATTGGGAATATTGTTGATGATTTTGTATTTTTCATGTACAGTTGCATTTAACTTTCACATTTCTTTTGTTGCATAAATCATTTATAGCTTGGTTGAAAGCTCCTAGCTTGTTCTTTCCAACGATGTATAACTCTCCTTGATAGAGGCTTAGGAAAGGAACTTAAAATTGACTCACCTGGGAAATATGTCACTGGGAATATTGTTGATGAAAATGTATTTTTCATATACAGTTGCATTTAACTTTCACATTTCTTTTGCCGCATAAACGACTTACAGCTTGGTTGAAAGCTCTTAGCTTGTTCTTTCGTACGACGTATAACTCTCGTTGCTAGAGGCTTAGGAGAGGAACTTAAAATTGACTCATTTAGGAAATATGTCACTGGCAATATTGTTGATGAATCTTTAATTTTCATATACAGTTGCATTTATCTTTCACATTTCTTTTGCTGCATAAAACGTTTATAGCTTGATTGAAAGCCCTTAGCTTGTTCTTTCCAACGATGTATAACCCTCGTTGATAAAGGCTTAGGAAAGGAACTTAAAATTGACTCATCTAGGAAATATGTTACTCGCAATATTGTTGATGATTTTGTATTTTTCATATACAGTTGCATTTAACTTTCACATTTCTTTTGTTGCATAAATCTTTTATAGCTTGATTGAAAGCTCTTAGCTACTTCTTTCCAGCGATGTATAACTCTCATTGATAGAGGCTTAGGAAAGGAACTTAAAATTGACTCATCTAGGAAATATGTTACTGGCAATATTGTTGATGATTTTGTATTTTTCATATACAGTTGCATTTAACCTTCACATTTCGTTTGTTGCATAAATCATTTATAGCTCGATTGAAAGCTCCTAGCTCGTTCTTTCCAACGATGTATAACCCTCATTGTTAGAGGCTTAGGGAAGGAGCTTATAATTGACAAACTTATATTGTGATTGAAAGCCCTTACTTTGTTCTTTCCAACGATGTATAACTGTGGTTGATAGAAGCTTAGGAAAGGAACTTAAAATTGACGGATCTCGGAATTATGTCACGAGGAATATTGTTGATGACTCCGTATTTTTCATATACAGTTGTATTTAACTCTCACATTTTTTCCGCTGCATATACCGTGTATAGCTTACTTGAAATCCCTTATTTTGTTCTTTCCTACGAAGATAACCCTCGCTGATAGAGGCTCAGGAAAGGAACTTAAAATTGACTAATCTAGGAAATATGTCACTGGGAATATTGTTGATGATACTATATTTTTCATATACAATTACATTTAACTTTCACATTTGTTTTACTGCATAAACTATTTATAGCTTAATTGAAAGCTCTTAGCTTGCTCTCTCCAACGATGTAAAACTCAGGTTTAAAGAGGTTTAGGAAACGAACTTAAAATTGACTCATCTAGGAAATATGACACTGGGAATATTGTTGATGATTTTATATTTTTCATGTACAGTTGCATTTATCTTTCACATTTCTTTTGTTGCATAAAACGTTTATAGCTTGATTGAAAGCCCTTAACTTGTTCTTTCCAACGATGTATAACCCTCGTTGATAAAGGCTTAGGGAAGGAACTTATAATTGACTCACTTAGGAAATATGTCATTGGGAATATTGTTGATGATTTTGTATTTTTCATGTACAGTTGCATTTAACTTTCACATTTCTTTTGTTGCATAAATCATTTATAGCTTGGTTGAAAGCTCCTAGCTTGTTCTTTCCAACGATGTATAACTCTCCTTGATAGAGGCTTAGGAAAGGAACTTAAAATTGACTCACCTGGGATATATGTCACTGGGAATATTGTTGATGAAAATGTATTTTTCATATACAGTTGCATTTAACTTTCACATTTCTTTTGCCGCATAAACGACTTACAGCTTGGTTGAAAGCTCTTAGCTTGTTCTTTCGTACGACGTATAACTCTCATTGCTAGAGGCTTAGGAAAGGAACTTAAAATTGACTCATCTAGGAAATATGTCACTGGCAATATTGTTGATGAATCTGTAATTTTCATATACAGTTGCATTTAACTTTCACATTTCTTTTGTTGCATAAATCATTTATAGCTTGATTGAAAGCTCTTAGCTTGTTCTTTCCAACGACGTATAACTCTCAGTGATAGAAGCTTAGGAAAGGAACTTAAAATTGACTCATCTAGGAAATATGACACTGGGAATATTGTTGATGATTTTGTATTTTTCATGTACAGTTGCATTTATCTTTCACATTTCTTTTGCTGCATAAAACGTTTATAGCTTGATTGAAAGCCCTTAGCTTGTTCTTTCCAACGATGTATAACCCTCGTTGACAAAGGCTTAGGGAAGGAACTTAAAATTGACTCATCTAGGAAATATGTTACTGGCAATATTGTTGATGATTTTGTATTTTTCATATACAGTTGCATTTAACTTTCACATTTCCTTCGTTGCATAAATCATTTATAGCTTGGTTGAAAGCTCCTAGCTTGTTCTTTCTAACGATGTATAACTCTAATTGATAGAGGCTTAGGGAAGGAACTTATAATTGACACACTTAGGAAATATGTCATTGGCAATATTGTTGATGATTTTGTGTTTTTCATATACAGTTGCATTTAACTTTCACATTTCTTTTGTTGCATAAATCATTTATAGCTTGATTGAAAGCTCCTAGCTTTTTCTTTCCAACGATGTATAACCCTCATTGCTAGAGGCTTAGGGAAGGAACTTATAATTGACAAACTTAGGAAATATGTCACTGGGAATATTGTTGATGATTCTGTATTTTTCATATAAAGTTGCACTTAACTTTCACATTTCTTTTGCTGCAAAAACTGTTTATAGTGTGATTGAAAGCCCTTATTTTGTTCTTTCCAACGATGTATAACTGTGGTTGATAGAAGCTTAGGAAAGGAACTTAAAATTGACTAATCTAGGAAATATGTCACTGGGAATATTGTTGATGATTTAGTATTTTTCATATACAGTTGCACCTAACTTTCACATTTCTATTGTTGCATAAACCATTTATAGCTTGATTGAAAGCTCTTAGACTCTTCTTTCGAACGATGTATAACCCTCGTTGATAAAGGCTTAAGGAAGGAACTTATAATTGACTGACTTAGGAAATATGTCACTGGGAATATTGTTGATGATTTTGTATTCTTCATGTACAGTTGCATTTATCTTTCACATTTCTTTTGTTGCATAAAACGTTTATAGCTTGATTGAAAGCCCTTAGCTTATTCTTTCCAACGATGTATAACTCTCCTTGATGGAGACTTAGGAACGGAACTTAAAATTGACTCACCTGGGAAATATGTCACTGGGAATATTGTTGATGATTTTGTATTTTTCATATACAGTTGCATTTAACTTTCACATTTCTTTTGTTGCATAATCATTTATAGCTTGGTTGAAAGCTCCTAGCTTGTTCTTTCCAGCTATGTAAAGCTCTCGTTGAAAGAGGTTTAGGAAAGGAACTTAAAATTGGCTCATCTAGGAAATATGACACTGGGAATATTGTTGATGATTTTGTATTTTTCATGTACAGTTGCATTTAACTTTCACATTTCTTTTGCTGCATAAACCGTTTATAGCTTGGTTGAAAGCCCTTAGCTTGTTCTTTCCAACGATGTATAACTCTCCTTGATAGAGGCTTAGGAAAGGAACATAAAATTGACTCACCAGGGAAATATGTCACTGGGAATATTGTTGATGATTTTGTATTTTTCATATACAGTTGCATTTAACTTTCACATTTCTTTTGTTGCATAAATCATTTATAGCTTGGTTGAAAGCTCCTAGCTTGTTCTTTCCAGCTATGTAAAGCTCTCGTTGAAAGAGGTTTAGGAAAGGAACTTAAAATTGACTCATCTAGGAAATATGACACTGGGAATATTATTGATGATTTTGTATTTTTCATGTACAGTTACATTTATCTTTCACATTTCTTTTGTTGCATAAAACGTTTATAGCTTGATTGAAAGCCCTTAGCTTGTTCTTTCCAACGATGTATAACCCTCGTTAATAAAGGCTTAGGGAAGGAACTTATAATTGACTCACTTAGGAAATATGTCATTGGGAATATTGTTGATGATTTTGTATTTTTCATGTACAGTTGCATTTAACTTTCACATTTCTTTTGCTGCATAAACCGTTTATAGCTTGGTTGAAAGCCCTTAGCTTGTTCTTTCCAACGATGTATAACTCTCCTTGATAGAGGCTTAAGAAAGGAACTTAAAATTGACTCACCAGGGAAATATGTCATTGGGAATATTGTTGATGATTTTTTATTTTAATATACAGTTGCATTTAACTTTCACATTTCTTTTGCCGCGTAAACGACTTACAGCTTGGTTGAAAGCTCTTAGCTTGTTCTTTCGTACGACGTATAACTCTCATTGCTAGAGGCTTAGGAAAGGAACTTAAAATTGACTCATTTAGGAAATATGTCACTGGCAATATTGTTGATGAATCTGTAATTTTCATATACAGTTGCATTTAACTTTCACATTTCTTTTGCTGCATAAATCTTTTATAGCTTGGTTGAAAGCTCTTAGCTAGTTCTTTGCAGCGATGTATAACTCTCATTGATAGAGGCTTAGGAAAGGAACTTAAAATTGACTCATCTAGGAGATATGTTACTGGCAATATTGTTGATGATTTTGTATTTTTCATATACAGTTGCATTTAACTTTCACATTTCTTTTGTTGCATAAATCATTTATAGCTTGGTCGAAAGCTCCTAGCTTTTTCTTTCTAACGATGTTTAACTCTCATTGATAGAGACTTAGGGAAGGAACTTATAATTGACACACTTAGGAAATATGTCACTGGCAATATTGTTGATGATTTTGTGTTTTTCATATACAGTTGCATTTAACTTTCACATTTCTTTTGTTGCATAAATCATTTATAGCTCGATTGAAAGCTCCTAGCTCGTTCTTTCCAACGATGTATAACCCTCATTGTTAGAGGCTTAGGGAAGGAACTTAAAATTGACTCACCTGGGAAATATGTCACTGTGAATATTGTTGATGAAAATGTATTTTTCATATACAGTTGCATTTAACTTTCACATTTCTTTTGCTGCATAAACGACTTACAGCTTGGTTGAAAGCTCTTAGCTTATTCTTTCGTACGACGTATAACTCTCATTGATAGAGGCTTAGGGAAGGAACTTATAATTGACACACTTAGGAAATATGTCACTGGGAATATTGTTGATGATTCTGTATTTATACAGTTGCGTTTAACTTTCACATTTCTTTTGCTGGAAAAACTATTTATAGTGTGATTGAAAGCCCTTATTTTGTTCTTTCCAACGATGTATAACTGTGGTTGATAGAAGCTTAGGAAAGGAACTTAAAATTGACGGATCTCGGAATTATGTCACGAGGAATATTGTTGATGATAGAGGCTTAGGAAAGGAACTTAAAATTGACTAATCTAGGAAGTATGTCACTGGGAATATTGTTGATGATACTGTATTTTTCATATACAATTACATTTAACTTTCACATTTGTTTTGCTGCATAAACCGTTTATAGCTTAATTGAAAGCTCTTAGCTTGCTCTCTCCAACGATGTAAAACTCAGGTTTAAAGAGGTTTAGGAAACGAACTTAAAATTGACTAATCTAGGAAATATGTCACTGGGAATATTGTTGATGATTTAGTATTTTTCATATACAGTTGCACCTAACTTTCACATTTCTATTGTTGCATAAACCATTTATAGCTTGATTGAAAGCTCTTAGACTCTTCTTTCGAACGATGTATAACCCTCGTTGATAAAGGCTTAGGGAAGGAACTTATAATTGACTGACTTAGGAAATATGTCACTGGGAATATTGTTGATGATTTTGTATTCTTCATGTACAGTTGTATTTAACTTTCACATTTCTTTTGCTGCATAAACCGTTTATAGCTTGGTTGAAAGCCCTTAGCTTGTTCTTTCCAACGATGTATAACTCTCCTTGATAGAGGCTTAGGAAAGGAACATAAAATTGACTCACCAGGGAAATATGTCACTGGGAATATTGTTGATGATTTTGTATTTTTCATATACAGTTGCATTTAACTTTCACATTTCTTTTGTTGCATCAACCATTTATAGCTTGATTGAAAGCTCTTAGCTTGTTCTTTCCAGCAATGTAAAGCTCTCGTTGAAAGAGTTTTTGGTAAGGAACTTAAAATTGACTCATCTAGGAAATATGACACTGGGAATATTGTTGATGATTTCGTATTTTTCATGTACAGTTGCATTTAACTTTCACATTTCTTTTGCTGCATAAACCGTTTATAGCTTGGTTGAAAGCCCTTAGCTTGTTCTTTCCAACGATGTATAACTCTCCTTGATAGAGGCTTAGGAAAGGAACATAAAATTGACTCACCAGGGAAATATGTCACTGGGAATATTGTTGATGATTTTGTATTTTTCATATACAGTTGCATTTAACTTTCACATTTCTTTTGTTGCATAAATCATTTATAGCTTGGTTGAAAGCTCCTAGCTTGTTCTTTCCAGCTATGTAAAGCTCTCGTTGAAAGAGGTTTAGGAAAGTAACTTAAAATTGACTCATCTAGGAAATATGACACTGGGAATATTGTTGATGATTTTGTATTTTTCATGTACAGTTGCATTTATCTTTCACATTTCTTTTGTTGCATAAAACGTTTATACCTTGATTGAAAGCCCTTAGCTTGTTCTTTCCAACGATGTATAACCCTCGTTAATAAAGGCTTAGGGAAGGAACTTATAATTGACTCACTTAGGAAATATGTCATTGGGAATATTGTTGATGATTTTGTATTTTTCATGTACAGTTGCATTTAACTTTCACATTTCTTTTGCTGCATAAACCGTTTATAGCTTGGTTGAAAGCCCTTAGCTTGTTCTTTCCAACGATGTATAACTCTCCTTGATAGAGGCATAAGAAAGGAACTTAAAATTGACTCACCAGGGAAATATGTCATTGGGAATATTGTTGATGATTTTTTATTTTAATATACAGTTGCATTTAACTTTCACATTTCTTTTGCCGCGTAAACGACTTACAGCTTGGTTGAAAGCTCTTAGCTTGTTCTTTCGTACGACGTATAACTCTCATTGCTAGAGGCTTAGGAAAGGAACTTAAAATTGACTCATTTAGGAAATATGTCACTGGCAATATTGTTGATGAATCTGTAATTTTCATATACAGTTGCATTTAACTTTCACATTTCTTTTGCTGCATAAATCTTTTATAGCTTGGTTGAAAGCTCTTAGCTAGTTCTTTGCAGCGATGTATAACTCTCATTGATAGAGGCTTAGGAAAGGAACTTAAAATTGACTCATCTAGGAGATATGTTACTGGCAATATTGTTGATGATTTTGTATTTTTCATATACAGTTGCATTTAACTTTCACATTTCTTTTGTTGCATAAATCATTTATAGCTTGGTCGAAAGCTCCTAGCTTTTTCTTTCTAACGATGTTTAACTCTCATTGATAGAGACTTAGGGAAGGAACTTATAATTGACACACTTAGGAAATATGTCACTGGCAATATTGTTGATGATTTTGTGTTTTTCATATACAGTTGCATTTAACTTTCACATTTCTTTTGTTGCATAAATCATTTATAGCTCGATTGAAAGCTCCTAGCTCGTTCTTTCCAACGATGTATAACCCTCATTGTTAGAGGCTTAGGGAAGGAACTTATAATTGACATACTTAGGAAATATGTCACTGGGAATATTGTTGATGATTCTGTATTTTTCATATACAGTTGCGTTAAACTTTCACATTTCTTTTGCTGGAAAAACTATTTATATTGTGATTGAAAGCCCTTACTTTGTTCTTTCCAACGATGTATAACTGTGGTTGATAGAAGCTTAGGAAAGGAACTTAAAATTGACGGATCTCGGAATTATGTCACGAGGAATATTGTTGATGACTCTGTATTTTTCATATACAGTTGTATTTAACTCTCACATTTTTTCCGCTGCATATACCGTGTATAGCTTAGTTGAAATCCCTTATTTTGTTCTTTCCAACGAAGATAACCCTCGCTGATAGAGGCTTAGGAAAGGAACTTAAAATTGACTAATCTAGGAAATATGTCACTGGGAATATTGTTGATGATACTGTATTTTTCATATACAATTACATTTAACTTTCACATTTGTTTTGTTGCATAAACCGTTTATAGCTTAATTGAAAGCTCTTAGCTTGCTCTCTCCAACGACGTAAAACTCAGGTTTAAAGAGGTCTAGGAAAGGAACTTAAAATTGACTCATCTAGGAAATATGACACTGGGAATATTGTTGATGATTTTGTATTTTTCATGTACAGTTGCATTTATCTTTCACATTTCTTTTGTTGCATAAAACGTTTATAGCTCGATTGAAAGCTCCTAGCTCGTTCTTTCCAACGATGTATAACCCTCATTGTTAGAGGCTTAGGGAAGGAACTTAAAATTGACTCACCTGGGAAATATGTCACTGTGAATATTGTTGATGAAAATGTATTTTTCATATACAGTTGCATTTAACTTTCACATTTCTTTTGCTGCATAAACGACTTACAGCTTGGTTGAAAGCTCTTAGCTTATTCTTTCGTACGACGTATAACTCTCATTGATAGAGGCTTAGGGAAGGAACTTATAATTGACACACTTAGGAAATATGTCACTGGGAATATTGTTGATGATTCTGTATTTATACAGTTGCGTTTAACTTTCACATTTCTTTTGCTGGAAAAACTATTTATAGTGTGATTGAAAGCCCTTATTTTGTTCTTTCCAACGATGTATAACTGTGGTTGATAGAAGCTTAGGAAAGGAACTTAAAATTAACGGATCTCGGAATTATGTCACGAGGAATATTGTTGATGATAGAGGCTTAGGAAAGGAACTTAAAATTGACTAATCTAGGAAGTATGTCACTGGGAATATTGTTGATGATACTGTATTTTTCATATACAATTACATTTAACTTTCACATTTGTTTTGCTGCATAAACCGTTTATAGCTTAATTGAAAGCTCTTAGCTTGCTCTCTCCAACGATGTAAAACTCAGGTTTAAAGAGGTTTAGGAAACGAACTTAAAATTGACTAATCTAGGAAATATGTCACTGGGAATATTGTTGATGATTTAGTATTTTTCATATACAGTTGCACCTAACTTTCACATTTCTATTGTTGCATAAACCATTTATAGCTTGATTGAAAGCTCTTAGACTCTTCTTTCGAACGATGTATAACCCTCGTTGATAAAGGCTTAGGGAAGGAACTTATAATTGACTGACTTAGGAAATATGTCACTGGGAATATTGTTGATGATTTTGTATTCTTCATGTACAGTTGTATTTAACTTTCACATTTCTTTTGCTGCATAAACCGTTTATAGCTTGGTTGAAAGCCCTTAGCTTGTTCTTTCCAACGATGTATAACTCTCCTTGATAGAGGCTTAGGAAAGGAACATAAAATTGACTCACCAGGGAAATATGTCACTGGGAATATTGTTGATGATTTTGTATTTTTCATATACAGTTGCATTTAACTTTCACATTTCTTTTGTTGCATAAATCATTTATAGCTTGGTTGAAAGCTCCTAGCTTGTTCTTTCCAGCTATGTAAAGCTCTCGTTGAAAGAGGTTTAGGAAAGGAACTTAAAATTGACTCATCTAGGAAATATGACACTGGGAATATTGTTGATGATTTCGTATTTTTCATGTACAGTTGCATTTAACTTTCACATTTCTTTTGCTGCATAAACCGTTTATAGCTTGGTTGAAAGCCCTTAGCTTGTTCTTTCCAACGATGTATAACTCTCCTTGATAGAGGCTTAAGAAAGGAACATAAAATTGACTCACCAGGGAAATATGTCACTGGGAATATTGTTGATGATTTTGTATTTTTCATATACAGTTGCATTTAACTTTCACATTTCTTTTGTTGCATAAATCATTTATAGCTTGGTTGAAAGCTCCTAGCTTGTTCTTTCCAGCTATGTAAAGCTCTCGTTGAAAGAGGTTTAGGAAAGTAACTTAAAATTGACTCATCTAGGAAATATGACACTGGGAATATTGTTGATGATTTTGTATTTTTCATGTACAGTTGCATTTATCTTTCACATTTCTTTTGTTGCATAAAACGTTTATACCTTGATTGAAAGCCCTTAGCTTGTTCTTTCCAACGATGTATAACCCTCGTTAATAAAGGCTTAGGGAAGGAACTTATAATTGACTCACTTAGGAAATATGTCATTGGGAATATTGTTGATGATTTTGTATTTTTCATGTACAGTTGCATTTAACTTTCACATTTCTTTTGCTGCATAAACCGTTTATAGCTTGGTTGAAAGCCCTTAGCTTGTTCTTTCCAACGATGTATAACTCTCCTTGATAGAGGCTTAAGAAAGGAACTTAAAATTGACTCACCAGGGAAATATGTCATTGGGAATATTGTTGATGATTTTTTATTTTAATATACAGTTGCATTTAACTTTCACATTTCTTTTGCCGCGTAAACGACTTACAGCTTGGTTGAAAGCTCTTAGCTTGTTCTTTCGTACGACGTATAACTCTCATTGCTAGAGGCTTAGGAAAGGAACTTAAAATTGACTCATTTAGGAAATATGTCACTGGCAATATTGTTGATGAATCTGTAATTTTCATATACAGTTGCATTTAACTTTCACATTTCTTTTGCTGCATAAATCTTTTATAGCTTGGTTGAAAGCTCTTAGCTAGTTCTTTCCAGCTATGTATAACTCTCATTGATAGAGGCTTAGGAAAGGAACTTAAAATTGACTCATCTAGGAGAAATGTTACTGGCAATATTGTTGATGATTTTGTATTTTTCATATACAGTTGCATTTAACTTTCACATTTCTTTTGTTGCATAAATCATTTATAGCTTGGTCGAAAGCTCCTAGCTTTTTCTTTCTAACGATGTTTAACTCTCATTGATAGAGACTTAGGGAAGGAACTTATAATTGACACACTTAGGAAATATGTCACTGGCAATATTGTTGATGATTTTGTGTTTTTCATATACAGTTGCATTTAACTTTCACATTTCTTTTGTTGCATAAATCATTTATAGCTCGATTGAAAGCTCCTAGCTCGTTCTTTCCAACGATGTATAACTGTGGTTGATAGAAGCTTAGGAAAGGAACTTAAAATTGACGGATCTCGGAATTATGTCACGAGGAATATTGTTGATGACTCTGTATTTTTCATATACAGTTGTATTTAACTCTCACATTTTTTCCGCTGCATATACCGTGTATAGCTTAGTTGAAATCCCTTATTTTGTTCTTTCCAACGAAGATAACCCTCGCTGATAGAGGCTTAGGAAAGGAACTTAAAATTGACTAATCTAGGAAATATGTCACTGGGAATATTGTTGATGATACTGTATTTTTCATATACAATTACATTTAACTTTCACATTTGTTTTGTTGCATAAACCGTTTATAGCTTAATTGAAAGCTCTTAGCTTGCTCTCTCCAACGACGTAAAACTCAGGTTTAAAGAGGTTTAGGAAAGGAACTTAAAATTGACTCATCTAGGAAATATGACACTGGGAATATTGTTGATGATTTTGTATTTTTCATGTACAGTTGCATTTATCTTTCACATTTCTTTTGTTGCATAAAACGTTTATAGCTTGATTGAAAGCCCTTAGCTTGTTCTTTCCAACGATGTATAACCCTCGTTGATAAAGGCTTAGGGAAGGAACTTATAATTGACTCTCTTAGGAAATATGTCATTGGGAATATTGTTGATGATTTTGTATTTTTCATGTACAGTTGCATTTAACTTTCACATTTCTTTTGTTGCATAAATCATTTATAGCTTGGTTGAAAGCTCCTAGCTTGTTCTTTCCAACGATGTATAACTCTGTATAACTCTTAGGAAAGGAACTTAAAATTGACTCACCTGGGAAATATGTCACTGGGAATATTGTTGATGAAAATGTATTTTTCATATACAGTTGCATTTAACTTTCACATTTCTTTTGCTGCATAAACGACTTACAGCTTGGTTGAAAGCTCTTAGCTTGTTCTTTCGTACGACGTATAACTCTCATTGCTAGAGGCTTAGGAAAGGAACTTAAAATTGACTCATTTAGGAAATATGTCACTGGCAATATTGTTGATGAATCTGTAATTTTCATATACAGTTGCATTTAACTTTCACATTTCTTTTGTTGCATAAATCATTTATAGCTTGATTGAAAGCTCTTAGCTTGTTCTTTCCAACGACGTATAACTCTCAGTGATAGAAGCTTAGGAAAGGAACTTAAAATTGACTCTTCCAGGAAATATGTCACTGGCAATATTGTTGATGATTTTTTATTTTTCATATACAGTTGCATTTAACTTTCACATTTGTTTTGCTGCATAAACCGTTTATAGCTTAATTGAAAGCTCTTAGCTTGCTCTCTCCAACGATGTAAAACTCAGGTTTAAAGCGGTTTAGGAAACGAACTTAAAATTGACTAATCTAGGAAATATGACACTGGGAATATTGTTGATGATTTTGTATTTTTCATGTACAGTTGCATTTATCTTTCACATTTCTTTTGTTGCATAAAACGTTTATAGCTTGATTGAAAGCTCCTAGCTTTTTCTTTCCAACGATGTATAACCCTCATTGATAGAGGCTTAGGGAAGGAACTTATAATTGACAAACTTAGGAAATATGTCACTGGGAATATTGTTGATGATTCTGTATTTTTCATATAAAGCTGCATTTAACTTTCACATTTCTTTTGCTGCAAAAACTATTTATAGTGTGATTGAAAGCCCTTATTTCGTTCTTTCCAACGATGTATAACTGTGGTTGATAGAAGCTTAGGAAAGGAACTTATAATTGACTCACTTAGGAAATATGTCATTGGGAATATTGTTGATGATTTTGTATTTTTCATATACAGTTGCATTTATCTTTCACATTTCTTTTGTTGCATAAATCATTTATAGCTTGATTGAAAGCCCTTAGCTTGTTCTTTCCAACGATGTATAACCCTCGTTGATAAAGGCTTAGGGAAGGAACTTATAATTGACTCACTTAGGAAATATGTCATTGGGAATATTGTTGATGATTTTGTATTTTTCATGTACAGTTGCATTTAACTTTCACATTTCTTTTGCTGTATAAACCGTTTATAGCTTAATTGAAAGCTCTTAGCTTGCTCTCTCCAACGATGTAAAACTCAGGTTTAAAGAGGTTTAGGAAACGAACTTAAAATTGACTCATCTAGGAAATATGACACTGGGAATATTGTTGATGATTTTGTATTTTTCATGTACAGTTGCATTTATCTTTCACATTTCTTTTGTTGCATAAAACGTTTATAGCTTGATTGAAAGCCCTTAGCTTGTTCTTTCCAACGATGTATAACTCTCGTTGATAAAGGCTTAGGGAAGGAACTTATAATTGACTCACTTAGGAAATATGTCATTGGGAATATTGTTGATGATTTTGTATTTTTCATGTACAGTTGCATTTAACTTTCACATTTCTTTTGTTGCATAAATCATTTATAGCTTGGTTAAAAGCTCCTAGCTTGTTCTTTCCAACGATGTATAACTCTGTATAACTCTTAGGAAAGGAACTTAAAATTGACTCACCTGGGAAATATGTCACTGGGAATATTGTTGATGAAAATGTATTTTTCATATACAGTTGCATTTAACTTTCACATTTCTTTTGCTGCATAAACGACTGACAGCTTGGTTGAAAGCTCTTAGCTTGTTCTTTCGTACGACGTATAACTCTCATTGCTAGAGGCTTAGGAAAGGAACTTAAAATTGACTCATCTAGGAAATATGTCACTGGCAATATTGTTGATGAATCTGTAATTTTCATATACAGTTGCATTTAACTTTCACATTTCTTTTGTTGCATAAATCATTTATAGCTTGATTGAAAGCTCTTAGCTTGTTTTTTCCAACGACGTATAACTCTCAGTGATAGAAGCTTAGGAAAGGAACTTAAAATTGACTCTTCCAGGAAATATGTCACTGGCAATATTGTTGATGATTTTTTATTTTTCATATACAGTTGCATTTAACTTTCACATTTGTTTTGCTGCATAAACCGTTTATAGCTTAATTGAAAGCTCTTAGCTTGCTCTCTCGAGCGATGTAAAACTCAGGTTTAAAGCGGTTTAGGAAACGAACTTAAAATTGACTAATCTAGGAAATATGACACTGGGAATATTGTTGATGATTTTGTATTTTTCATGTACAGTTGCATTTATCTTTCACATTTCTTTTGTTGCATAAAACGTTTATAGCTTGATTGAAAGCTCCTAGCTTTTTCTTTCCAACGATGTATAACCCTCATTGATAGAGGCTTAGGGAAGGAACTTATAATTGACAAACTTAGGAAATATGTCACTGGGAATATTGTTGATGATTCTGTATTTTTCATATAAAGCTGCATTTAACTTTCACATTTCTTTTGCTGCAAAAACTATTTATAGTGTGATTGAAAGCCCTTATTTCGTTCTTTCCAACGATGTATAACTGTGGTTGATAGAAGCTTAGGAAAGGAACTCATAATTGACTCGCTTAGGAAATATGTCATTGGGAATATTGTTGATGATTTTGTATTTTTCATATACAGTTGCATTTATCTTTCACATTTCTTTTGTTGCATAAAACGTTTATAGGTTGATTGAAAGCTCTTAGCTTGTTCTTTCCAACGATGTATAACCCTCGTTGATAAACGCTTAGGGAAGGAACTTATAATTGACTCACTTAGGAAATATGTCATTGGGAATATTGTTGATGATTTTGTATTTTTCATGTACAGTTGCATTTAACTTTCACATTTCTTTTGTTACATAAACCGTTTATAGCTTAATTGAAAGCTCTTAGCTTGCTCTCTCCAACGATGTAAAACTCAGGTTTAAAGAGGTTTAGGAAACGAACTTAAAATTGACTCATCTAGGAAATATGACACTGGGAATATTGTTGATGATTTTGTATTTTTCATGTACAGTTGCATTTAACTTTCACATTTCTTTTGTTGCATAAATCATTTATAGCTTGGTTGAAAGCTCCTAGCTTGTTCTTTCCAACGATGTATAACTCTGTATAACTCTTAGGAAAGGAACTTAAAATTGACTCACCTGGGAAATATGTCACTGGGAATATTGTTGATGAAAATGTATTTTTCATATACAGTTGCATTTAACTTTCACATTTCTTTTGCTGCATAAACGACTTACAGCTTGGTTGAAAGCTCTTAGCTTGTTCTTTCGTACGACGTATAACTGTCATTGCTAGAGGCTTAGGAAAGGAACTTAAAATTGACTCACCTGGGAAATATGTCACTGGGAATATTGTTGATGAAAATGTATTTTTCATATACAGCTGCATTTAACTTTCACATTTCTTTTGTTGCATAAATCATTTATAGCTTGGTTGAAAGCTCCTAGCTTGTTCTTTCCAACGATGTATAACTCTCCTTGATAGAGGCTTAGGAAAGGAACTTAAAATTGACTCACCTGGGAAATATGTCACTGGGAATATTGTTGATGAAAATGTATTTTTCATATACAGCTGCATTTAACTTTCACATTTCTATTGTTCCTTAAAGACTTACAGCTTGGTTGAAAGCTCTTAGCTTGTTCTTTCCTACGACGTATAACTCTCATTGCTAGAGGCTTAGGAAAGGAACTTAAAATTGACTCATATAGGAAATATGTCACTGGGAATATTGTTGATGATACTGTATTTTTCATATACAATTACATTTAACTTTCACATTTGTTTTGTTGCATAAACCGTTTATAGCTTAATTGAAAGCTCTTAGCTTGCTCTCTCCAACGACGTAAAACTCAGGTTTAAAGAGGTTTAGGAAAGGAACTTAAAATTGACTCATCTAGGAAATATGACACTGGGAATATTGTTGATGATTTTGTATTTTTCATGTACAGTTGCATTTATCTTTCACATTTCCTTTGTTGCATAAAACGTTTATAGCTTGATTGAAAGCCCTTAGCTTGTTCTTTCCAACGATGTATAACCCTCGTTGATAAAGGCTTAGGGAAGGAACTTATAATTGACTCTCTTAGGAAATATGTCATTGGGAATATTGTTGATGATTTTGTATTTTTCATGTACAGTTGCATTTAACTTTCACATTTCTTTTGTTGCATAAATCATTTATAGCTTGGTTGAAAGCTCCTAGCTTGTTCTTTCCAACGATGTATAACTCTGTATAACTCTTAGGAAAGGAACTTAAAATTGACTCACCTGGGAAATATGTCACTGGGAATATTGTTGATGAAAATGTATTTTTCATATACAGTTGCATTTAACTTTCACATTTCTTTTGCTGCATAAACGACTTACAGCTTGGTTGAAAGCTCTTAGCTTGTTCTTTCGTACGACGTATAACTCTCGTTGCTAGAGGCTTAGGAAAGGAACTTAAAATTGACTCATCTAGGAAATATGTCACTGGGAATATTGTTGATGAAAATGTATTTTTCATATACAGTTGCATTTATCTTTCACATTTCTTTTGTTGCATAAAATGTTTATAGCTTGATTGAAAGCTCCTAGCTTTTTCTTTCCAACGATGTATAACCCTCATTGATAGAGGCTTAGGGAAGGAACTTATAATTGACAAACTTAGGAAATATGTCACTGGAAATATTGTTGATGATTCTGTATTTTTCATATAAAGTTGCATTTAACTTTCACATTTCTTTTGCTGCAAAAACTATTTATAGTGTGATTGAAAGCCCTTATTTCGTTCTTTCCAACGATGTATAACTGTGGTTGATAGAAGCTTAGGAAAGGAACTTATAATTGACTCACTTAGGAAATATGTCATTGGGAATATTGTTGATGATTTTGTATTTTTCATATACAGTTGCATTTATCTTTCACATTTCTTTTGTTGCATAAATCATTTATAGCTTGATTGAAAGCCCTTAGCTTGTTCTTTCCAACGATGTATAACCCTCGTTGATAAAGGCTTAGGGAAGGAACTTATAATTGACTCACTTAGGAAATATGTCATTGGGAATATTGTTGATGATTTTGTATTTTTCATGTACAGTTGCATTTAACTTTCACATTTCTTTTGCTGCATAAACCGTTTATAGCTTAATTGAAAGCTCTTAGCTTGCTCTCTCCAACGATGTAAAACTCAGGTTTAAAGCGGTTTAGGAAATGAACTTAAAATTGACTAATCTAGGAAATATGACACTGGGAATATTGTTGATGATTTTGTATTTTTCATGTACAGTTGCATTTATCTTTCACATTTCTTTTGTTGCATAAAATGTTTATAGCTTGATTGAAAGCTCCTAGCTTTTTCTTTCCAACGACGTATAACTCTCAGTGATAGAAGCTTAGGAAAGGAACTTAAAATTGACTCTTCCAGGAAATATGTCACTGGCAATATTGTTGATGATTTTTTATTTTTCATATACAGTTGCATTTAACTTTCACATTTGTTTTGCTGCATAAACCGTTTATAGCTTAATTGAAAGCTCTTAGCTTGCTCTCTCCAACGATGTAAAACTCAGGTTTAAAGCGGTTTAGGAAACGAACTTAAAATTGACTAATCTAGGAAATATGACACTGGGAATATTGTTGATGATTTTGTATTTTTCATGTACAGTTGCATTTATCTTTCACATTTCTTTTGTTGCATAAAATGTTTATAGCTTGATTGAAAGCTCCTAGCTTTTTCTTTCCAACGATGTATAACCCTCATTGATAGAGGCTTAGGGAAGGAACTTATAATTGACAAACTTAGGAAATATGTCACTGGAAATATTGTTGATGATTCTGTATTTTTCATATAAAGTTGCATTTAACTTTCACATTTCTTTTGCTGCAAAAACTATTTATAGTGTGATTGAAAGCCCTTATTTCGTTCTTTCCAACGATGTATAACTGTGGTTGATAGAAGCTTAGGAAAGGAACTTATAATTGACTCACTTAGGAAATATGTCATTGGGAATATTGTTGATGATTTTGTATTTTTCATATACAGTTGCATTTATCTTTCACATTTCTTTTGTTGCATAAATCATTTATAGCTTGATTGAAAGCCCTTAGCTTGTTCTTTCCAACGATGTATAACCCTCGTTGATAAAGGCTTAGGGAAGGAACTTATAATTGACTCACTTAGGAAATATGTCATTGGGAATATTGTTGATGATTTTGTATTTTTCATGTACAGTTGCATTTAACTTTCACATTTCTTTTGCTGCATAAACCGTTTATAGCTTAATTGAAAGCTCTTAGCTTGCTCTCTCCAACGATGTAAAACTCAGGTTTAAAGAGGTTTAGGAAACGCACTTAAAATTGACTCATCTAGGAAATATGACACTGGGAATATTGTTGATGATTTTGTATTTTTCATGTACAGTTGCATTTATCTTTCACATTTCTTTTGTTGCATAAAACGTTTATAGCTTGATTGAAAGCCCTTAGCTTGTTCTTTCCAACGATGTATAACTCTCGTTGATAAAGGCTTAGGGAAGGAACTTATAATTGACTCACTTAGGAAATATGTCATTGGGAATATTGTTGATGATTTTGTATTTTTCATGTACAGTTGCATTTAACTTTCACATTTCTTTTGTTGCATAAATCATTTATAGCTTGGTTAAAAGCTCCTAGCTTGTTCTTTCCAACGATGTATAACTCTGTATAACTCTTAGGAAAGGAACTTAAAATTGACTCACCTGGGAAATATGTCACTGGGAATATTGTTGATGAAAATGTATTTTTCATATACAGTTGCATTTAACTTTCACATTTCTTTTGCTGCATAAACGACTTACAGCTTGGTTGAAAGCTCTTAGCTTGTTCTTTCGTACGACGTATAACTCTCATTGCTAGAGGCTTAGGAAAGGAACTTAAAATTGACTCACCTGGGAAATATGTCACTGGGAATATTGTTGATGAAAATGTATTTTTCATATACAGCTGCATTTAACTTTCACATTTCTTTTGTTGCATAAATCATTTATAGCTTAGTTGAAAGCTCCTAGCTTGTTTTTTCCAACGATGTATAACTCTCCTTGATAGAGGCTTAGGAAAGGAACTTAAAATTGACTCACCTGGGAAATATGTCACTGGGAATATTGTTGATGAAAATGTATTTTTCATATACAGCTGCATTTAACTTTCACATTTCTTTTGTTCCTTAAAGATTTACAGCTTGGTTGAAAGCTCTTAGCTTGTTCTTTCCTACGACGTATAACTCTCATTGCTAGAGTCTTAGGAAAGGAACTTAAAATTGACTCATATAGGAAATATGTCACTGGCAATATTGTTGATGAATCTGTAATTTTCATATACAGTTGCATTTAACTTTCACATTTCTTTTGTTGCATAAATCATTTATAGCTTGATTGAAAGCTCTTAGCTTGTTCTTTCCAACGACGTATAACTCTCAGTGATAGAAGCTTAGGAAAGGAACTTAAAATTGACTCTTCCAGGAAATAAGTCACTGGCAATATTGTTGATGATTTTTTATTTTTTATATACAGTTGCATTTAACTTTCACATTTCTTTTACTGCATAAATCAGTTATAGCTTAATTGAAAGCTCCTAGCTTTTTCTTTCCAACGGTGTATAAGTCTCATTGGTAGAGGCTTAGGGAAGGAACTTATAATTGACACACTTAGGAAATATGTCACTGGCAATACTGTTGATGATTTTGTGTTTTTCATATACAGTTGCATTTAACTTTCACATTTCTTTTGTTGCATAAATCATTTATAGCTTGATTGAAAGCTCCTAGCTTTTTCTTTCCAACGATGTATAATCCTCATTGTTAGAGGCTTAGGGAAGGAACTTATAATTGACAAACTTAGGAAATATGTCACTGGGAATATTGTTGATGATTCTGTATTTTTCATATAAAGTTGCATTTAACTTTCACATTTCTTTTGCTGCAAAAACTATTTATAGTGTGATTGAAAGCCCTTATTTTGTTCTTTCCAACGATGTATAACTGTGGTTGATAGAAGCTTAGGAAAGGAACTTATAATTGACTCACTTAGGAAATATGTCATTGGGAATATTGTTGATGATTTGGTATTTTTCATTTACAGTTGCATTTAACTTTCACATTTCTTTTGTTGCATAAATTATTTATAGCTTGATTGAAAGCTCTTAGCTTGTTCTTTCCAACGACGTATAACTCTCAGTGATAGAAGCTTAGGAAAGGAACTTAAAATTGACTCTTCCAGGAAATAAGTCACTGGCAATATTGTTGATGATTTTTTATTTTTCATATACAGTTGCATTTAACTTTCACATTTCTTTTACTGCATAAATCAGTTATAGCTTAATTGAGAGCTCCTAGCTTTTTCTTTCCAACGGTGTATAAGTCTCATTGATAGAGGCTTAGGGAAGGAACTTATAATTGACACACTTAGGAAATATGTCACTGGCAATATTGTTGATGATTTTGTGTTTTTCATATACAGTAGCATATAACTTTCACATTTCTTTTGTTGCATAAATCATTTATAGCTTGATTGAAAGCTCCTAGCTTTTTCTTTCCAACGATGTATAATCCTCATTGTTAGAGGCTTAGGGAAGGAACTTATAATTGACAAACTTAGGAAATATGTCACTGGGAATATTGTTGATGATTCTGTATTTTTCATATAAAGTTGCATTTAACTTTCACATTTCTTTTGCTGCAAAAACTATTTATAGTGTGATTGAAAGCCCTTATTTTGTTCTTTCCAACGATGTATAACTGTGGTTGATAGAAGCTTAGGAAAGGAACTTATAATTGACTCACTTAGGAAATATGTCATTGGGAATATTGTTGATGATTTTGTATTTTTCATATACAGTTGCATTTATCTTTCACATTTCTTTTGTTGCATAAAACGTTTATAGGTTGATTGAAAGCCCTTAGCTTGTTCTTTCCAACGATGTATAACCCTCGTTGATAAGGGCTTAGGGAAGGAACTTATAATTGACTCACTTAGGAAATATGTCATTGGGAATATTGTTGATGATTTTGTATTTTTCATGTACAGTTGCATTTAACTTTCACATTTCTTTTGTTGCATAAATCATTTATAGCTTGGTTGAAAGCTCCTAGCTTGTTCTTTCCAACGATGTATAACTCTCCTTGATAGAGGCTTAGGAAAGGAACTTAAAACTGACTCATCTGGTAAATATGTCACTGGGAATATTGTTGATGAAAATGTATTTTTCATATACAGTTGCATTTAACTTTCACTTTTCTTTTGCTGCATAAACGACTTACTGCTTGGTTGAAAGCTCTTTGCTTGTTCTTTCGTACGACGTATAACTCTCATTGCTAGAGGCTTAAGGAAGGAACTTAAAATTGACTCATTTAGGAAATATGTCACTGGCAATATTGTTGATGAATCTGTAATTTTCATATACAGTTGCATTTAACTTTCACATTTCTTTTGCTGTATAAATCATTTATAGCTTGGTTGAAAGCTCCTAGCTTGTTCTTTCCAACGATGTATAACTCTCCTTGATAGAGGCTTAGGAAAGGAACTTAAAATTGACTCACCTGGGAAATATGTCACTGGGAATATTGTTGATGAAAATGTATTTTTCATATACAGTTGCATTTAACTTTCACATTTCTTTTGCTGCATAAACCGTTTATAGCTTAATTGAAAGCTCTTAGCTTGCTCTTTCGTACGACGTATAACTCTCATTGCTAGAGGCTTAGGAAAGGAACTTAAAATTGACTCATCTAGGAAATATGTCACTGGGAATATTGTTGATGAAAATGTATTTTTCATATACAGCTGCATTTAACTTTCACATTTCTTTTGTTCCTTAAAGACTTACAGCTTGGTTGAAAGCTCTTAGCTTGTTCTTTCCTACGACGTATAACTCTCATTGCTAGAGTCTTAGGAAAGGAACTTAAAATTGACTCATATAGGAAATATGTCACTGGCAATATTGTTGATGAATCTGTAATTTTCATATACAGTTGCATTTAACTTTCACATTTCTTTTGTTGCATAAATCATTTATAGCTTGATTGAAAGCTCTTAGCTTGTTCTTTCCAACGACGTATAACTCTCAGTGATAGAAGCTTAGGAAAGGAACTTAAAATTGACTCTTCCAGGAAATAAGTCACTGGCAATATTGTTGATGATTTTTTATTTTTTATATACAGTTGCATTTAACTTTCACATTTCTTTTACTGCATAAATCAGTTATAGCTTAATTGAAAGCTCCTAGCTTTTTCTTTCCAACGGTGTATAAGTCTCATTGATAGAGGCTTAGGGAAGGAACTTATAATTGACACACTTAGGAAATATGTCACTGGCAATATTGTTGATGATTTTGTGTTTTTCATATACAGTAGCATTTAACTTTCACATTTCTTTTGTTGCATAAATCATTTATAGCTTGATTGAAAGCTCCTAGCTTTTTCTTTCCAACGATGTATAATCCTCATTGTTAGAGGCTTAGGGAAGGAACTTATAATTGACAAACTTAGGAAATATGTCACTGGGAATATTGTTGATGATTCTGTATTTTTCATATAAAGTTGCATTTAACTTTCACATTTCTTTTGCTGCAAAAACTATTTATAGTGTGATTGAAAGCCCTTATTTTGTTCTTTCCAACGATGTATAACTGTGGTTGATAGAAGCTTAGGAAAGGAACTTATAATTGACTCACTTAGGAAATATGTCATTGGGAATATTGTTGATGATTTGGTATTTTTCATTTACAGTTGCATTTAACTTTCACATTTCTTTTGTTGCATAAATTATTTATAGCTTGATTGAAAGCTCTTAGCTTGTTCTTTCCAACGACGTATAACTCTCAGTGATAGAAGCTTAGGAAAGGAACTTAAAATTGACTCTTCCAGGAAATAAGTCACTGGCAATATTGTTGATGATTTTTTATTTTTCATATACAGTTGCATTTAACTTTCACATTTCTTTTACTGCATAAATCAGTTATAGCTTAATTGAGAGCTCCTAGCTTTTTCTTTCCAACGGTGTATAAGTCTCATTGATAGAGGCTTAGGGAAGGAACTTATAATTGACACACTTAGGAAATATGTCACTGGCAATATTGTTGATGATTTTGTGTTTTTCATATACAGTAGCATTTAACTTTCACATTTCTTTTGTTGCATAAATCATTTATAGCTTGATTGAAAGCTCCTAGCTTTTTCTTTCCAACGATGTATAATCCTCATTGTTAGAGGCTTAGGGAAGGAACTTATAATTGACAAACTTAGGAAATATGTCACTGGGAATATTGTTGATGATTCTGTATTTTTCATATAAAGTTGCATTTAACTTTCACATTTCTTTTGCTGCAAAAACTATTTATAGTGTGATTGAAAGCCCTTATTTTGTTCTTTCCAACGATGTATAACTGTGGTTGATAGAAGCTTAGGAAAGGAACTTATAATTGACTCACTTAGGAAATATGTCATTGGGAATATTGTTGATGATTTTGTATTTTTCATATACAGTTGCATTTATCTTTCACATTTCTTTTGTTGCATAAAACGTTTATAGGTTGATTGAAAGCCCTTAGCTTGTTCTTTCCAACGATGTATAACCCTCGTTGATAAGGGCTTAGGGAAGGAACTTATAATTGACTCACTTAGGAAATATGTCATTGGGAATATTGTTGATGATTTTGTATTTTTCATGTACAGTTGCATTTAACTTTCACATTTCTTTTGTTGCATAAATCATTTATAGCTTGGTTGAAAGCTCCTAGCTTGTTCTTTCCAACGATGTATAACTCTCCTTCATAGAGGCTTAGGAAAGGAACTTAAAACTGACTCATCTGGTAAATATGTCACTGGGAATATTGTTGATGAAAATGTATTTTTCATATACAGTTGCATTTAACTTTCACTTTTCTTTTGCTGCATAAACGACTTACTGCTTGGTTGAAAGCTCTTAGCTTGTTCTTTCGTACGACGTATAACTCTCATTGCTAGAGGCTTAAGGAAGGAACTTAAAATTGACTCATTTAGGAAATATGTCACTGGCAATATTGTTGATGAATCTGTAATTTTCATATACAGTTGCATTTAACTTTCACATTTCTTTTGCTGTATAAATCATTTATAGCTTGGTTGAAAGCTCCTAGCCTGTTCTTTCCAACGATGTATAACTCTCCTTGATAGAGGCTTAGGAAAGGAACTTAAAATTGACTCACCTGGGAAATATGTCACTGGGAATATTGTTGATGAAAATGTATTTTTCATATACAGTTGCATTTAACTTTCACATTTCTTTTGCTGCATAAACCGTTTATAGCTTAATTGAAAGCTCTTAGCTTGCTCTTTCGTACGACGTATAACTCTCATAGCTAGAGGCTTAGGAAAGGAACTTAAAATTGACTCATCTAGGAAATATGTCACTGGCAATATTGTTGATGAATCTGTAATTTTCATATACAGTTGCATTTAACTTTCACATTTCTTTCGTTGCATAAATCATTTATAGCTTGATTGAAAGCTCTTAGCTCGTTCTTTCCAACGACGTATAACTCTCAGTGATAGAAGCTTAGGAAAGGAACTTAAAATTGACTCTTCCAGGAAATATGTCACTGGCAATATTGTTGATGATTTTTTATTTTTCATATACAGTTGCATTTAACTTTCACATTTCTTTTTCTGCATAAATCAGTTATAGCTTGATTGAAAACTCCTAGCTTTTTCTTTCCAACGGTGTATAACTCTCATTGATAGAGGCTTAGGAAAGGAACTTAAAATTGACTCATCTAGGAAATATGTTACTGGCAATATTGTTGATGATTTTGTATTTTTCATATACAGTAGCATTTAACTTTCACATTTCTTTTGTTGCATAAATCATTTATAGCTTGATTGAAAGCTCCTAGCTTTTTCTTTCCAACGATGTATAATCCTCATTGTTAGAGGCTTAGGGAAGGAACTTATAATTGACAAACTTAGGAAATATGTCACTGGGAATATTGTTGATGATTCTGTATTTTTCATATAAAGTTGCATTTAACTTTCACATTTCTTTTGCTGCAAAAACTATTTATAGTGTGATTGAAAGCCCTTATTTTGTTCTTTCCAACGATGTATAACTGTGGTTGATAGAAGCTTAGGAAAGGAACTTATAATTGACTAACTTAGGAAATATGTCATTGGGAATATTGTTGATGATTTTGTATTTTTCATATACAGTTGCATTTATCTTTCACATTTCTTTTGTTGCATAAATCATTTATAGCTTGGTTGAAAGCTCCTAGCTTGTTCTTTCCAACGATGTATAACTCTCCTTGATAGAGGCTTAGGAAAGGAACTTAAAATTGACTCACCTGGGATATATGTCACTGGGAATATTGTTGATGAAAATGTATTTTTCATATACAGTTGCATTTAACTTTCACATTTCTTTTGCCGCATAAACGACTTACAGCTTGGTTGAAAGCTCTTAGCTTGTTCTTTCGTACGACGTATAACTCTCATTGCTAGAGGCTTAGGGAAGGAACTTATAATTGACAAACTTAGGAAATATGTCACTGGGAATATTGTTGATGATTCTGTATTTTTCATATAAAGTTGCATTTAACTTTCACATTTCTTTTGTTGCATAAATTATTTATAGCTTGATTGAAAGCTCTTAGCTTGTTCTTTCCAACGACGTATAACTCTCAGTGATAGAAGCTTAGGAAAGGAACTTAAAATTGACTCTTCCAGGAAATAAGTCACTGGCAATATTGTTGATGATTTTTTATTTTTCATATACAGTTGCATTTAACTTTCACATTTCTTTTACTGCGTAAATCAGTTATAGCTTAATTGAGAGCTCCTAGCTTTTTCTTTCCAACGGTGTATAAGTCTCATTGATAGAGGCTTAGGGAAGGAACTTATAATTGACACACTTAGGAAATATGTCACTGGCAATATTGTAGATGATTTTGTGTTTTTCATATACAGTAGCATTTAACTTTCACATTTCTTTTGTTGCATAAATCATTTATAGCTTGATTGAAAGCTCCTAGCTTTTTCTTTCCAACGATGTATAATCCTCATTGTTAGAGGCTTAGGGAAGGAACTTATAATTGACAAACTTAGGAAATATGTCACTGGGAATATTGTTGATGATTCTGTATTTTTCATATAAAGTTGCATTTAACTTTCACATTTCTTTTGCTGCAAAAACTATTTATAGTGTGATTGAAAGCCCTTATTTTGTTCTTTCCAACGATGTATAACTGTGGTTGATAGAAGCTTAGGAAAGGAACTTATAATTGACTAACTTAGGAAATATGTCATTGGGAATATTGTTGATGATTTTGTATTTTTCATATACAGTTGCATTTATCTTTCACATTTCTTTTGTTGCATAAAACGTTTATAGGTTGATTGAAAGCCCTTAGCTTGTTCTTTCCAACGATGTATAACCCTCGTTGATAAGGGCTTAGGGAAGGAACTTATAATTGACTCACTTAGGAAATATGTCATTGGGAATATTGTTGATGATTTTGTATTTTTCATGTACAGTTGCATTTAACTTTCACATTTCTTTTGTTGCATAAATCATTTATAGCTTGGTTGAAAGCTCCTAGCTTGTTCTTTCCAACGATGTATAACTCTCCTTGATAGAGGCTTAGGAAAGGAACTTAAAACTGACTCATCTGGTAAATATGTCACTGGGAATATTGTTGATGAAAATGTATTTTTCATATACAGTTGCATTTAACTTTCACTTTTCTTTTGCTGCATAAACGACTTACTGCTTGGTTGAAAGCTCTTAGCTTGTTCTTTCGTACGACGTATAACTCTCATTGCTAGAGGCTTAAGGAAGGAACTTAAAATTGACTCATTTAGGAAATATGTCACTGGCAATATTGTTGATGAATCTGTAATTTTCATATACAGTTGCATTTAACTTTCACATTTCTTTTGCTGTATAAATCATTTATAGCTTGGTTGAAAGCTCCTAGCTTGTTCTTTCCAACGATGTATAACTCTCCTTGATAGAGGCTTAGGAAAGGAACTTAAAATTGACTCACCTGGGAAATATGTCACTGGGAATATTGTTGATGAAAATGTATTTTTCATATACAGTTGCATTTAACTTTCACATTTCTCTTGCTGCATAAACCGTTTATAGCTTAATTGAAAGCTCTTAGCTTGCTCTTTCGTACGACGTATAACTCTCATTGCTAGAGGCTTAGGAAAGGAACTTAAAATTGACTCATCTAGGAAATATGTCACTGGCAATATTGTTGATGAATCTGTAATTTTCATATACAGTTGCATTTAACTTTCACATTTCTTTTGTTGCATAAATCATTTATAGCTTGATTGAAAGCTCTTAGCTCGTTCTTTCCAACGACGTATAACTCTCAGTGATAGAAGCTTAGGAAAGGAACTTAAAATTGACTCTTCCAGGAAATATGTCACTGGCAATATTGTTGATGATTTTTTATTTTTCATATACAGTTGCATTTAACTTTCACATTTCTTTTTCTGCATAAATCAGTTATAGCTTGATTGAAAACTCCTAGCTTTTTCTTTCCAACGGTGTATAACTCTCATTGATAGAGGCTTAGGAAAGGAACTTAAAATTGACTCATCTAGGAAATATGTTACTGGCAATATTGTTGATGATTTTGTATTTTTCATATACAGTTGCATTTAACTTTCACATTTCTTTTGCTGCATAAATCATTTATAGCTTAGTTGAAAGCTCCTAGCTTGTTCTTTCTAACGATGTATAACTCTAATTGATAGAGGCTTAGGGAAGGAACTTATAATTGACACACTTAGAAAATATGTCACTGGCAATAATGTTGATGATTTTGTGTTTTTCATATACAGTTGCATTTAACTTTCACATTTCTTTTGTTGCATAAATCATTTATAGCTTGATTGAAAGCTCCTAGCTTTTTCTTTCCAACGATGTATTACCCTCATTGTTAGAGGCTTAGGGAAGGAACTTATAATTGACAAACTTAGGAAATATGTCACTGGGAATATTGTTGATGATTCTGTATTTTTCATATACAGTTGCATTTAACTTTCACATTTCTTTTGCTGCAAAAACTATTTATAGTGTGATTGAAAGCCCTTATTTTGTTCTTTCCAACGATGTATAACTGTGGTTGATAGAAGCTTAGGAAAGGAACTTAAAATTGACGGATCTCGGAATTATGTCACGAGGAATATTGTTGATGACTCTGTATTTTTCATATACAGTTGTATTTAGCTCTCACATTTTTTCCGCTGCATATACCGTGTATAGCTTAGTTGAAATCCCTTATTTTGTTCTTTCCAACGAAGATAATCCTCGCTGATAGAGGCTTAGGAAAGAAACTTAAAATTGACTAATCTAGGAAATATGTCACTGGGAATATTGTTGATGATTTAGTATTTTTCATATACAGTTGCACCTAACTTTCACATTTCTATTGTTGCATAAACCACTTATAGCTCGATTGAAAGCCCTTAGCTTGTTCTTTCCAACGATGTATAATCCTCGTTGATAAAGGCTTAGGGAAGGAACTTATAATTGACACTTAGGAATTATGTCATTGGGAATATTGTTGATGATTTTGTATTTTTCATGTACAGTTGCATTTGACTTTCACATTTCTTTTGCTGCATAAACCGTTTATAGCTTGGTTGAAAGCCCTTAGCTTATTCTTTCCAACGATGTATAACTCTCCTTGATAGAGGTTTAGGAAAGGAACTTAAAATTGACCCATTTAGGAAATATGTCACTGGCAATATTGTTGATGAATCTGTAATTTTCATATACAGTTGCATTTAACTTTCACATTTCTTTTGTTGCAAAAACTATTTATAGTGTGATTGAAAGCCCTTATTTTGTTCTTTCCAACGATGTATAACTGTGGTTGATAGAAGCTTAGGAAAGGATCTTAAAATTGACGGATCTCGGAATTATGTCACGAGGAATATTGTTGATGACTCTGTATTTTTCATATACAGTTGTATTTAACTCTCACATTTTTTCCGCTGCATATACCGTGTATAGCTTAGTTGAAATCCCTTATTTTGTTCTTTCCAACGAAGATAACCCTCGCTGATAGAGGCTTAGGAAAGGAACTTAAAATTGACTAATCTAGGAAATATGTCACTGGGAATATTGTTGATGATACTGTATTTTTCATATACAGTTACATTTAACTTTCACATTTGTTTTACTGCATAAACCATTTATAGCTTAATTGAAAGCTCTTAGCTTGCTCTCTCCAACGATGTAAAACTCAGGTTTAAAGAGGTTTAGGAAACGAACTTAAAATTGACTCATCTAGGAAATATGACACTGGGAATATTGTTGATGATTTTGTATTTTTCATGTACAGTTGCATTTATCTTTCACATTTCTTTTGTTGCATAAAACGTTTATAGCTTGATTAAAAGCCCTTAGCTTATTCTTTCCAACGATGTATAACCCTCGTTGATAAAGGCTTAGGGAAGGAACTTATAATTGACTCACTTAGGAAATATGTCATTGGGAATATTGTTGATGATTTTGTATTTTTCATGTACAGTTGCATTTAACTTTCACATTTCTTTTGCTGCATAAACCGTTTATAGCTTGGTTGAAAGCCCTTAGCTTGTTCTTTCCAACGATGTATAACTCTCCTTGATAGAGGCTTAGGAAAGGAACTTAAAATTGACTCACCAGGGAAATATGTCACTGGCAATATTGTTGATGATTTTGTATTTTTCATATACAGTTGCATTTAACTTTCACATTTCTTTTGCCGCGTAAACGACTTACAGCTTGGTTGAAAGATCTTAGCTTGTTCTTTCGTACGACGTATAACTCTCATTGCTAGAGGCTTAGGAAAGGAACTTAAAATTGACTCATTTAGGAAATATGTCACTGGCAATATTGTTGATGAATCTGTAATTTTCATATACAGTTGCATTTAACTTTCACATTTCTTTGTTGCATAAATCTTTTATAGCTTGATTGAAAGCTCCTAGCTAGTTCTTTCCAGCGATGTATAACTCTCATTGATAGAGGCCTAGGAAAGGAACTTAAAATTGACTCATCTAGGAAATATGTTACTGGCAATATTGTTGATGATTTTGTATTTTTCATATACAGTTGCATTTAACCTTCACATTTCTTTTGTTGCATAAATCATTTATAGCTCGATTGAAAGCTCCTAGCTCGTTCTTTCCAACGATGTATAACTCTCATTGTTAGAGGCTTAGGGAAGGAACTTATAATTGACACACTTAGGAAATATGTCACTGGGAATATTGTTGATGATTTTGTATTTTTCATGTACAGTTGCATTTAGCTTTCACATTTCTTTTGCTGCATAAACCGTTTATAGCTTGGTTGAAAGCCCTTAGCTTGTTCTTTCCAACGATGTATAACTCTCCTTGATAGAGGCTTAGGAAAGGAACTTAAAATTGACTCACCAGGGAAATATGTCACTGGCAATATTGTTGATGATTTTGTATTTTTCATATACAGTTGCATTTAACTTTCACATTTCTTTTGCCGCGTAAACGACTTACAGCTTGGTTGAAAGATCTTAGCTTGTTCTTTCGTACGACGTATAACTCTCATTGCTAGAGGCTTAGGAAAGGAACTTAAAATTGACTCATTTAGGAAATATGTCACTGGCAATATTGTTGATGAATCTGTAATTTTCATATACAGTTGCATTTAACTTTCACATTTCTTTGTTGCATAAATCTTTTATAGCTTGATTGAAAGCTCCTAGCTAGTTCTTTCCAGCGCTGTATAACTCTCATTGATAGAGGCCTAGGAAAGGAACTTAAAATTGACTCATCTAGGAAATATGTTACTGGCAATATTGTTGATGATTTTGTATTTTTCATATACAGTTGCATTTAACCTTCACATTTCTTTTGTTGCATAAATCATTTATAGCTCGATTGAAAGCTCCTAGCTCGTTCTTTCCAACGATGTATAACTCTCATTGTTAGAGGCTTAGGGAAGGAACTTATAATTGACACACTTAGGAAATATGTCACTGGGAATATTGTTGATGATTTTGTATTTTTCATGTACAGTTGCATTTAGCTTTCACATTTCTTTTGCTGCATAAACCGTTTATAGCTTGGTTGAAAGCCCTTAGCTTGTTCTTTCCAACGATGTATAACTCTCCTTGATAGAGGCTTAGGAAAGGAACTTAAAATTGACTCACCAGGGAAATATGTCACTGGCAATATTGTTGATGATTTTGTATTTTTCATATACAGTTGCATTTAACTTTCACATTTCTTTTGCCGCGTAAACGACTTACAGCTTGGTTGAAAGATCTTAGCTTGTTCTTTCGTACGACGTATAACTCTCATTGCTAGAGGCTTAGGAAAGGAACTTAAAATTGACTCATTTAGGAAATATGTCACTGGCAATATTGTTGATGAATCTGTAATTTTCATATACAGTTGCATTTAACTTTCACATTTCTTTGTTGCATAAATCTTTTATAGCTTGATTGAAAGCTCCTAGCTAGTTCTTTCCAGCGATGTATAACTCTCATTGATAGAGGCCTAGGAAAGGAACTTAAAATTGACTCATCTAGGAAATATGTTACTGGCAATATTGTTGATGATTTTGTATTTTTCATATACAGTTGCATTTAACCTTCACATTTCTTTTGCTGCATAAACCGTTTATAGCTTGGTTGAAAGCCCTTAGCTTGTTCTTTCCAACGATGTATAACTCTCCTTGATAGAGGCTTAGGAAAGGAACTTAAAACTGACTCATCTGGTAAATATGTCACTGGGAATATTGTTGATGAAAATGTATTTTTCATATACAGTTGCATTTAACTTTCACTTTTCTTTTGCTGCATAAACGACTTACTGCTTGGTTGAAAGCTCTTAGCTTGCTCTCTCCAACGATGTAAAACTCAGGTTTAAAGAGGTTTAGGAAACGAACTTAAAATTGACTCATCTAGGAAATATGACACTGGGAATATTGTTGATGATTTTGTATTTTTCATGTACAGTTGCATTTATCTTTCACATTTCTTTTGCTGCATAAAACGTTTATAGCTTGATTGAAAGCCCTTAGCTTATTCTTTCCAACGACGTATAACCCTCGTTGATAAAGGCTTAGGGAAGGAACTTATAATTGACTCACTTAGGAAATATGTCATTGGGAATATTGTTGATGATTTTGTATTTTTCATGTACAGTTGCATTTAACTTTCACATTTCTTTTGCTGCATAAACCGTTTATAGCTTGGTTGAAAGCCCTTAGCTTGTTCTTTCCAACGATGTATAACTCTCCTTGATAGAGGCTTAGGAAAGGAACTTAAAATTGACTCACCAGGGAAATATGTCACTGGTAATATTGTTGATGAATCTGTAATTTTCATATACAGTTGCATTTAACTTTCACATTTCTTTTGTTGCATAAATCTTTTATAGCTTGATTGAAAGCTCCTAGCTAGTTCTTTCCAGCGATGTATAACTCTCATTGATAGAGGCTTAGGAAAGGAACTTAAAATTGACTCATCTAGGAAATATGTTACTGGCAATATTGTTGATGAATTTGTATTTTTCATATACAGTTGCATTTAGCCTTCACATTTCTTTTGTTGCATAAATCATTTATAGCTCGATTGAAAGCTCCTAGCTCGTTGTTTCCAACGATGTATAACTCTCATTGTTAGAGGCTTAGGGAAGGAACTTATAATTGACACACTTAGGAAATATGTCACTGGTAATATTGTTGATGATTTTGTGTTTTTCATATACAGTTGCATTTAACTTTCACATTTCTTTTGTTGCATAAATCATTTATAGCTTGATTGAAAGCTCCTAGCTTGTTCTTTCCAACGACGTATAACTCTCACTGATAGAGGCTTAGGAAAGGAACTTATAATTGACAAACTTAGGAAATATGTCACTGGGAATATTGTTGATGATTCTGTATTTTTCATATACAGTTGCATTTAACTTTCACATTTCTTTTGCTGCAAAAACTATTTATAGTGTGATTGAAAGCCCTTATTTTGTTCTTTCCAACGATGTATAACTGTGGTTGATAGAAGCTTAGGAAAGGAACTTAAAATTGACTAATCTAGGAAATATGTCACTGGGAATATTGTTGATGATACTGTATTTTTCATATGCAATTACATTTAACTTTCACATTTGTTTTGCTGCATAAACCATTTATAGCTTAATTGAAAGCTCTTAGCTTGCTCTCTCCAACGATGTAAAACTCAGGTTTAAAGAGGTTTAGGAAACGAACTTAAAATTGACTCTTCCAGGAAATATGTCACTGGCAAAATTGTTGATGATTTTTTATTTTTCATATACAGTTGCATTTAACTTTCACATTTCTTTTACTGCATAAATCGGTTATAGCTTGATTGAAAGCTCCTAGCTTTTTCTTTCCAACGGTGTATAACTCTCATTGATAGAGGCTTAGGAAAGGAACTTAAAATTGACTCATCTAGGAAATATGTTACTGGCAATATTGTTGATGATTTTGTATTTTTCATATACAGTTGCATTTAACTTTCACATTTCTTTTGTTGCATAAATCATTTATAGCTTGGTTGAAAGCTCCTAGCTTGTTCTTTCTAACGATGTATAATTCTAATTGATAGAGGCTTAGGGAAGGAAGTTATAATTGACACACTTAGGAAATATGTCACTGGCAATATTGTTGATGATTTTGTGTTTTTCATATACAGTTGCATTTAACTTTCACATTTCTTTTGTTGCATAAATCATTTATAGCTTGATTGAAAGCTCCTAGCTTTTTCTTTCCAACGATGTATTACCCTCATTGTTAGAGGCTTACGGAAGGAACTTATAATTGACAAACTTAGGAAATATGTCACTGGGAATATTGTTGATGATTCTGTATTTTTCATATACAGTTGCATTTAACTTTCACATTTCTTTTGCTGCAAAAACTATTTATAGTGTGATTGAAAGCCCTTATTTTGTTCTTTCCAACGATGTATAACTGTGGTTGATAGAAGCTTAGGAAAGGAACTTAAAATTGACGGATCTCTGAATTATGTCACGAGGAATATTGTTGATGACTCTGTATTTTTCATATACAGTTGTATTTAACTCTCACATTTTTTCCGCTGCATACCGTGTATAGCTTAGTTGAAATCCCTTATTTTGTTCTTTCCAACGAAGATAACCCTCGCTGATAGAGGCTTAGGAAAGAAACTTAAAATTGACTAATCTAGGAAATATGTCACTGGGAATATTGTTGATGATTTAGTATTTTTCATATACAGTTGCACCTACCTTTCACATTTCTATTGTTGCATAAACCATTTATAGCTTGATTGAAAGCCCTTAGCTTGTTCTTTCCAACGATGTATAACCCTCGTTGATAAAGGCTTAGGGAAGGAACTTATAATTGACTCACTTAGGAAATATGTCATTGGGAATATTGTTGATGATTTTGTATTTTTCATATACAGTTGCATTTAACTTTCATATTTCTTTTGCTGCATAAACCGTTTATAGCTTTGTTGGAAGCCCTTTGCTTGTTCTTTCCAACGATGTATAACCCTCCTTGATAGAGGCTTAGGAAAGGATCTTAAAATTGACTCACCTGGGAAATATGTCACTGGGAATATTGTTGATGATTCTGTATTTTTCATATACAGTTGCATTTAACTTTCACATTTCTTTTGCCGCGTAAACGACTTACAGCTTGGTTGAAAGCTCTTAGCTTGTTCTTTCGTACGACCTATAACTCTCATTGCTAGAAGCTTAGGAAGGGAACTTAAAATTGACCCATTTAGGAAATATGTCACTGGCAATATTGTTGATGAATCTGTAATTTTCATATACAGTTGCATTTAACTTTCACATTTCTTTTGTTGCAAAAACTATTTATAGTGTGATTGAAAGCCCTTATTTTGTTCTTTCAAACGATGTATAACTGTGGTTGATAGAAGCTTAGGAAAGGATCTTAAAATTGACGGATCTCGGAATTATGTCACGAGGAATATTGTTGATGACTCTGTATTTTTCATATACAGTTGTATTTAACTCTCACATTTTTTCCGCTGCATATACCGTGTATAGCTTAGTTGAAATCCCTTATTTTGTTCTTTCCAACGAAGATAACCCTCGCTGATAGAGGCTTAGGAAAGGAACTTAAAATTGACTAATCTAGGAAATATGTCACTGGGAATATTGTTGATGATACTGTATTTTTCATATACAATTACATTTAACTTTCACACTTGTTTTGCTGCATAAAAAATTTATAGCTTAATTGAAAGCTCTTAGCTTGCTCTCTCCAACGATGTAAAACTCAGGTTTAAAGAGGTTTAGGAAACGAACTTAAAATTGACTCATCTAGGAAATATGACACTGGGAATATTGTTGATGATTTTGTATTTTTCATGTACAGTTGCATTTATCTTTCACATTTCTTTTGTTGCATAAAACGTTTATAGCTTGATTGAAAGCCCTTAGCTTATTCTTTCCAACGATGTATAATCCTCGTTGATAAAGGCTTAGGGAAGGAACTTATAATTGATTCACTTAGGAAATATGTCATTGGGAATATTGTTGACGATTTTGTATTTTTCATGCATAGTTGCATTTAATTTTTCACATTTCTTTTGCTGCATAAACCATTTATAGCTTGTTTGAAAGCTCTTAGCTTGTTCAACGATGTATAACTCTCCTTGATAGAGGCTTAGGAAAGGAACTTAAAATTGACTCACCAGGGAAATATGTCACTGGCAATATTGTTGATGATTTTGTATTTTTCATATACAGTTGCATTTAACTTTCACATTTCTTTTGCCGCGTAAACGACTTACAGCTTGGTCGAAAGCTCTTAGCTTGTTCTTTCGTACGACGTATAACTCTCATTGCTAGAGGCTTAGGAAAGGAACTTAAAATTGACTCATTTAGGAAATATGTCACTGGCAATATTGTTGATGAATCTGTAATTTTCATATACAGTTGCATTTAACTTTCACATTTCTTTTGTTGCATAAATCATTTATAGCTCGATTGAAAGCTCCTAGCTCGTTCTTTCCAGCGATGTATAACTCTCATTGATAGAGGCTTAGGAAAGGAACTTAAAATTGACTCATCTAGGAAATATGTTAGTGGCAATATTGTTGATGATTTTGTATTTTTCATATACAGTTGCATTTAACCTTCACATTTGCTTTGCTGCATAAACCGTTTATAGCTTAATTGAAAGCTCTTAGCTTGCTCTTTCCAACGATGTATAACCCTCGTTGATAAAGGCTTAGGGAAGAAACTTATAATTGACTCACTTAGGAAATATGTCATTGGGAATATTGTTGATGATTTTGTATTTTTCATGTACAGTTGCATTTAACTTTCACATTTCCTTTGTTGCATAAATCATTTATAGCTTGGTTGAAAGCTCCTAGCTTGTTCTTTCCAACGATGTATAACTGTGGTTGATAGAAGCTTAGGAAAGGAACTTAAAATTGACGGAACTCGGAATTATGTCACGAGGAATATTGTTGATGACTCTGTATTTTTCATATACAGTTGTATTTAACTCTCACATTTTTTCCGCTGCATATACCGTGTATAGCTTAGTTGAAATCCCTTATTTTGTTCTTTCCAACGAAGATAACCCTCGCTGATAGAGGCTTAGGAAAGAAACTTAAAATTGACTAATCTAGGAAATATGTCACTGGCAATATTGTTGATGATTTTGTATTTTTCATATACAGTTGCATTTAACTTTCACATTTCTTTTGCCGCGTAAACGACTTACAGCTTGGTCGAAAGCTCTTAGCTTGTTCCTTCGTACGACGTATAACTCTCATTGCTAGAGGCTTAGGGAAGGAACTTATAATTGACACACTTAGGAAATATGTCACTGGTAATATTGTTGATGATTTTGTGTTTTTCATATACAGTTGCATTTAACTTTCACATTTCTTTCGTTGCATAAATCATTTATAGCTTGATTGAAAGCTCCTAGCTTTTTCTTTCCAACGATGTATTACCCTCATTGTTAGAGGCTTACGGAAGGAACTTATAATTGACAAACTTAGGAAATATGTCACTGGGAATATTGTTGATGATTCTGTATTTTTCATATACAGTTGCATTTAACTTTCACATTTCTTTTGCTGCAAAAACTATTTATAGTGTGATTGAAAGCCCTTATTTTGTTCTTTCCAACGATGTATAACTGTGGTTGATAGAAGCTTAGGAAAGGAACTTAAAATTGACTAATCTAGGAAATATGTCACTGGGAATATTGTTGATGATACTGTATTTTTCATATACAATTACATTTAACTTTCACATTTGTTTTGCTGCATAAACCATTTATAGCTTAATTGAAAGCTCTTAGCTTGCTCTCTCCAACGATGTAAAACTCAGGTTTAAAGAGGTTTAGGAAACGAACTTAAAATTGACTCTTCCAGGAAATATGTCACTGGCAAAATTGTTGATGATTTTTTATTTTTCATATACAGTTGCATTTAACTTTCACATTTCTTTTACTGCATAAATCGGTTATAGCTTGATTGAAAGCTCCTAGCTTTTTCTTTCCAACGGTGTATAACTCTCATTGATAGAGGCTTAGGAAAGGAACTTAAAATTGACTCATCTAGGAAATATGTTACTGGCAATATTGTTGATGATTTTGTATTTTTCATATACAGTTGCATTTAACTTTCACATTTCTTTTGTTGCATAAATCATTTATAGCTTGGTTGAAAGCTCCTAGCTTGTTCTTTCTAACGATGTATAATTCTAATTGATAGAGGCTTAGGGAAGGAAGTTATAATTGACACACTTAGGAAATATGTCACTGGCAATATTGTTGATGATTTTGTGTTTTTCATATACAGTTGCATTTAACTTTCACATTTCTTTTGTTGCATAAATCATTTATAGCTTGATTGAAAGCTCCTAGCTTTTTCTTTCCAACGATGTATTACCCTCATTGTTAGAGGCTTACGGAAGGAACTTATAATTGACAAACTTAGGAAATATGTCACTGGGAATATTGTTGATGATTCTGTATTTTTCATATACAGTTGCATTTAACTTTCACATTTCTTTTGCTGCAAAAACTATTTATAGTGTGATTGAAAGCCCTTATTTTGTTCTTTCCAACGATGTATAACTGTGGTTGATAGAAGCTTAGGAAAGGAACTTAAAATTGACGGATCTCTGAATTATGTCACGAGGAATATTGTTGATGACTCTGTATTTTTCATATACAGTTGTATTTAACTCTCACATTTTTTCCGCTGCATACCGTGTATAGCTTAGTTGAAATCCCTTATTTTGTTCTTTCCAACGAAGATAACCCTCGCTGATAGAGGCTTAGGAAAGAAACTTAAAATTGACTAATCTAGGAAATATGTCACTGGGAATATTGTTGATGATTTAGTATTTTTCATATACAGTTGCACCTACCTTTCACATTTCTATTGTTGCATAAACCATTTATAGCTTGATTGAAAGCCCTTAGCTTGTTCTTTCCAACGATGTATAACCCTCGTTGATAAAGGCTTAGGGAAGGAACTTATAATTGACTCACTTAGGAAATATGTCATTGGGAATATTGTTGATGATTTTGTATTTTTCATATACAGTTGCATTTAACTTTCACATTTCTTTTGCTGCATAAACCGTTTATAGCTTTGTTGGAAGCCCTTTGCTTGTTCTTTCCAACGATGTATAACTCTCCTTGATAGAGGCTTAGGAAAGGAACTTAAAATTGACTCACCTGGGAAATATGTCACTGGGAATATTGTTGACGATTCTGTATTTTTCATATACAGTTGCATTTAACTTTCACATTTCTTTTGCCGCGTAAACGACTTACAGCTTGGTTGAAAGCTCTTAGCTTGTTCTTTCGTACGACCTATAACTCTCATTGCTAGAAGCTTAGGAAGGGAACTTAAAATTGACCCATTTAGGAAATATGTCACTGGCAATATTGTTGATGAATCTGTAATTTTCATATACAGTTGCATTTAACTTTCACATTTCTTTTGTTGCAAAAACTATTTATAGTGTGATTGAAAGCCCTTATTTTGTTCTTTCAAACGATGTATAACTGTGGTTGATAGAAGCTTAGGAAAGGATCTTAAAATTGACGGATCTCGGAATTATGTCACGAGGAATATTGTTGATGACTCTGTATTTTTCATATACAGTTGTATTTAACTCTCACATTTTTTCCGCTGCATATACCGTGTATAGCTTAGTTGAAATCCCTTATTTTGTTCTTTCCAACGAAGATAACCCTCATTGATAGAGGCTTAGGAAAGGAACTTAAAATTGACTAATCTAGGAAATATGTCACTGGGAATATTGTTGATGATACTGTATTTTTCATATACAATTACATTTAACTTTCACACTTGTTTTGCTGCATAAAAAATTTATAGCTTAATTGAAAGCTCTTAGCTTGCTCTCTCCAACGATGTAAAACTCAGGTTTAAAGAGGTTTAGGAAACGAACTTAAAATTGACTCATCTAGGAAATATGACACTGGGAATATTGTTGATGATTTTGTATTTTTCATGTACAGTTGCATTTATCTTTCACATTTCTTTTGTTGCATAAAACGTTTATAGCTTGATTGAAAGCCCTTAGCTTATTCTTTCCAACGATGTATAATCCTCGTTGATAAAGGCTTAGGGAAGGAACTTATAATTGATTCACTTAGGAAATATGTCATTGGGAATATTGTTGACGATTTTGTATTTTTCATGTACAGTTGCATTTAACTTTCACATTTCTTTTGCTGCATAAACCGTTTATAGCTTGGTTGAAAGCCCTTAGCTTGTTCTTTCCAACGATGTATAACTCTCCTTGATAGAGGCTTAGGAAAGGAACTTAAAATTGACTCACCAGGGAAATATGTCACTGGCAATATTGTTGATGACTTTGTATTTTTCATATACAGTTGCATTTAACTTTCACATTTCTTTTGCCGCGTAAACGACTTACAGCTTGGTCGAAAGCTCTTAGCTTGTTCTTTCGTACGACGTATAACTCTCATTGCTAGAGGCTTAGGAAAGGAACTTAAAATTGACTCATTTAGGAAATATGTCACTGGCAATATTGTTGATGAATCTGTAATTTTCATATACAGTTGCATTTAACTTTCACATTTCTTTTGTTGCATAAATCATTTATAGCTCGATTGAAAGCTCCTAGCTCGTTCTTTCCAGCGATGTATAACTCTCATTGATAGAGGCTTAGGAAAGGAACTTAAAATTGACTCATCTAGGAAATATGTTAGTGGCAATATTGTTGATGATTTTGTATTTTTCATATACAGTTGCATTTAACCTTCACATTTGCTTTGCTGCATAAACCGTTTATAGCTTAATTGAAAGCTCTTAGCTTGCTCTTTCCAACGATGTATAACCCTCGTTGATAAAGGCTTAGGGAAGAAACTTATAATTGACTCACTTAGGAAATATGTCATTGGGAATATTGTTGATGATTTTGTATTTTTCATGTACAGTTGCATTTATCTTTCACATTTCTTTTGTTGCATAAAACGTTTATAGCTTGATTGAAAGCCCTTAGCTTATTCTTTCCAACGATGTATAATCCTCGTTGATAAAGGCTTAGGGAAGGAACTTATAATTGATTCACTTAGGAAATATGTCATTGGGAATATTGTTGACGATTTTGTATTTTTCATGTACAGTTGCATTTAACTTTCACATTTCTTTTGCTGCATAAACCGTTTATAGCTTGTTTGAAAGCCCTTAGCTTGTTCTTTCCAACGATGTATAACTCTCCTTGATAGAGGCTTAGGAAAGGAACTTAAAATTGACTCACCAGGGAAATATGTCACTGGCAATATTGTTGATGATTTTGTATTTTTCATATACAGTTGCATTTAACTTTCACATTTCTTTTGCCGCGTAAACGACTTACAGCTTGGTCGAAAGCTCTTAGCTTGTTCTTTCGTACGACGTATAACTCTCATTGCTAGAGGCTTAGGAAAGGAACTTAAAATTGACTCATTTAGGAAATATGTCACTGGCAATATTGTTGATGAATCTGTAATTTTCATATACAGTTGCATTTAACTTTCACATTTCTTTTGTTGCATAAATCATTTATAGCTCGATTGAAAGCTCCTAGCTCGTTCTTTCCAGCGATGTATAACTCTCATTGATAGAGGCTTAGGAAAGGAACTTAAAATTGACTCATCTAGGAAATATGTTAGTGGCAATATTGTTGATGATTTTGTATTTTTCATATACAGTTGCATTTAACCTTCACATTTGCTTTGCTGCATAAACCGTTTATAGCTTAATTGAAAGCTCTTAGCTTGCTCTTTCCAACGATGTATAACCCTCGTTGATAAAGGCTTAGGGAAGAAACTTATAATTGACTCACTTAGGAAATATGTCATTGGGAATATTGTTGATGATTTTGTATTTTTCATGTACAGTTGCATTTAACTTTCACATTTCCTTTGTTGCATAAATCATTTATAGCTTGGTTGAAAGCTCCTAGCTTGTTCTTTCCAACGATGTATAACTGTGGTTGATAGAAGCTTAGGAAAGGAACTTAAAATTGACGGAACTCGGAATTATGTCACGAGGAATATTGTTGATGACTCTGTATTTTTCATATACAGTTGTATTTAACTCTCACATTTTTTCCGCTGCATATACCGTGTATAGCTTAGTTGAAATCCCTTATTTTGTTCTTTCCAACGAAGATAACCCTCGCTGATAGAGGCTTAGGAAAGAAACTTAAAATTGACTAATCTAGGAAATATGTCACTGGCAATATTGTTGATGATTTTGTATTTTTCATATACAGTTGCATTTAACTTTCACATTTCTTTTGCCGCGTAAACGACTTACAGCTTGGTCGAAAGCTCTTAGCTTGTTCCTTCGTACGACGTATAACTCTCATTGCTAGAGGCTTAGGAAAGGAACTTAAAATTGACTCATTTAGGAAATATGTCACTGGCAATATTGTTGATGAATCTGTAATTTTCATATACAGTTGTATTTAACTCTCACATTTTTTCCGCTGCATATACCGTGTATAGCTTAGTTGAAATCCCTTATTTTGTTCTTTCCAACGAAGATAACCCTCATTGATAGAGGCTTAGGAAAGGAACTTAAAATTGACTCATCTAGGAAATATGTTAGTGGCAATATTGTTGATGAATCTGTAATTTTCATATACAGTTGCATTTAACTTTCACATTTCTTTTGCCGCGTAAACGACTTACAGCTTGGTCGAAAGCTCTTAGCTTGTTCTTTCGTACGACGTATAACTCTCATTGCTAGAAGCTTAGGAAAGGAACTTAAAATTGACCCATTTAGGAAATATGTCACTGGCAATATTGTTGATGAATCTGTAATTTTCATATACAGTTGCATTTAACTTTCACATTTCTTTTGTTGCAAAAACTATTTATAGTGTGATTGAAAGCCCTTATTTTGTTCTTTCAAACGATGTATAACTGTGGTTGATAGAAGCTTAGGAAAGGATCTTAAAATTGACGGACCTCGGAATTATGTCACGAGGAATATTGTTGATGACTCTGTATTTTTCATATACAGTTGTATTTAACTCTCACATTTTTTCCGCTGCATATACCGTGTATAGCTTAGTTGAAATCCCTTATTTTGTTCTTTCCAACGAAGATAACCCTCGCTGATAGAGGCTTAGGAAAGGAACTTAAAATTGACTAATCTAGGAACTATGTCACTGGGAATATTGTTGATGATACTATATTTTTCATATACAATTACATTTAACTTTCACATTTGTTTTGCTGCATAAACCATTTATAGCTTAATTGAAAGCTCTTAGCTTGCTCTCTCCAACGATGTAAAACTCAGGTTTAAAGAGGTTTAGGAAACGAACTTAAAATTGACTCATCTAGGAAATATGACACTGGGAATATTGTTGTTGATTCTGTATTTTTCATGTACAGTTGCATTTATCTTTCACATTTCTTTTGTTGCATAAAACGTTTATAGCTTGATTGAAAGCCCTTAGCTTGTTCTTTCCAACGATGTATAACTCTCCTTGATAGAGGCTTAGGAAAGGAACTTAAAATTGACTCACCAGGGAAATATGTCACTGGCAATATTGTTGATGATTTTGTATTTTTCATATACAGTTGCATTTAACTTTCACATTTCTTTTGCCGCGTAAACGACTTACAGCTTGGTTGAAAGCTCTTAGCTTGTTCTTTTGTACGACGTATAACTCTCATTGCTAGAGGCTTAGGAAAGGAACTTAAAATTGACTCATTTAGGAAATATGTCACTGGCAATATTGTTGATGAATCTGTAATTTTCATATACAGTTGCATTTAACTTTCACATTTCTTTTGTTGCATAAATCTTTTATAGCTTGATTGAAAGCTCCTAGCTAGTTCTTTCCAGCGATGTATAACTCTCATTGATAGAGGCTTAGGAAAGGGACTTAAAATTGACTCATCTAGGAAATATGTTACTGGCAATATTGTTGATGATTTTGTATTTTTCATATACAGTTGCATTTAACCTTCACATTTCTTTTGTTGCATAAATCTTTTATAGCTTGATTGAAAGCTCCTAGCTAGTTCTTTCCAGCGATGTATAACTCTCATTGATAGAGGCTTAGGAAAGGAACTTATAATTGACTCACTTAGGAAATATGTCATTGGGAATATTGTTGATGATTATGTATTTTTCATGTACAGTTGCATTTATCTTTCACATTTCTTTTGTTGCATAAACGACTTACAGCTTGGTTGAAAGCTCTTAGCTTGTTCTTTCGTACGACGTATAACTCTCATTGCTAGAGGCTTAGGAAATGTACTTAAAATTGACTCATCTAGGAAATATGTCACTGGCAATATTGTTGATGAATCTGTAATTTTCATATACAGTTGCATTTAACTTTCACATTTCTTTTGCGGCATAAATCATTTATAGCTTTATTGAAAGCTCTTAGCTTGTTCTTTCCAACGACGTATAACTCTCAGTGATAGAAGCTTAGGAAAGGAACTTAAAATTGACTCTTCCAGGAAATATGTCACTGGCAATATTGTTGATGATTTTTTATTTTTCATATACAGTTGCATTTAACTTTCACATTTGCTTTGCTGCATAAACCGTTTATAGCTTAATTGAAAGCTCTTAGCTTGCTCTTTCCAACGATGTATAACCCTCGTTGATAAAGGCTTAGGGAAGAAACTTATAATTGACTCACCTAGGAAATATGTCATTGGGAATATTGTTGATGATTTTGTATTTTTCATGTACAGTTGCATTTAACTTTCACATTTCCTTTGTTGCATAAATCATTTATAGCTTGGTTGAAAGCTCCTAGCTTGTTCTTTCCAACGATGTATAACTGTGGTTGATAGAAGCTTAGGAAAGGAACTTAAAATTGACGGAACTCGGAATTATGTCACGAGGAATATTGTTGATGACTCTGTATTTTTCATATACAGTTGTATTTAACTCTCACATTTTTTCCGCTGCATATACCGTGTATAGCTTAGTTGAAATCCCTTATTTTGTTCTTTCCAACGAAGATAACCCTCGCTGATAGAGGCTTAGGAAAGAAACTTAAAATTGACTAATCTAGGAAATATGTCACTGGCAATATTGTTGATGATTTTGTATTTTTCATATACAGTTGCATTTAACTTTCACATTTCTTTTGCCGCGTAAACGACTTACAGCTTGGTCGAAAGCTCTTAGCTTGTTCCTTCGTACGACGTATAACTCTCATTGCTAGAGGCTTAGGAAAGGAACTTAAAATTGACTCATTTAGGAAATATGTCACTGGCAATATTGTTGATGAATCTGTAATTTTCATATACAGTTGTATTTAACTCTCACATTTTTTCCGCTGCATATACCGTGTATAGCTTAGTTGAAATCCCTTATTTTGTTCTTTCCAACGCAGATAACCCTCATTGATAGAGGCTTAGGAAAGGAACTTAAAATTGACTCATCTAGGAAATATGTTAGTGGCAATATTGTTGATGAATCTGTAATTTTCATATACAGTTGCATTTAACTTTCACATTTCTTTTGCCGCGTAAACGACTTACAGCTTGGTCGAAAGCTCTTAGCTTGTTCTTTCGTACGACGTATAACTCTCATTGCTAGAAGCTTAGGAAAGGAACTTAAAATTGACCCATTTAGGGAATATGTCACTGGCAATATTGTTGATGAATCTGTAATTTTCATATACAGTTGCATTTAACTTTCACATTTCTTTTGTTGCAAAAACTATTTATAGTGTGATTGAAAGCCCTTATTTTGTTCTTTCAAACGATGTATAACTGTGGTTGATAGAAGCTTAGGAAAGGATCTTAAAATTGACGGACCTCGGAATTATGTCACGAGGAATATTGTTGATGACTCTGTATTTTTCATATACAGTTGTATTTAACTCTCACATTTTTTCCGCTGCATATACCGTGTATAGCTTAGTTGAAATCCCTTATTTTGTTCTTTCCAACGAAGATAACCCTCGCTGATAGAGGCTTAGGAAAGGAACTTAAAATTGACTAATCTAGGAACTATGTCACTGGGAATATTGTTGATGATACTATATTTTTCATATACAATTACATTTAACTTTCACATTTGTTTTGCTGCATAAACCATTTATAGCTTAATTGAAAGCTCTTAGCTTGCTCTCTCCAACGATGTAAAACTCAGGTTTAAAGAGGTTTAGGAAACGAACTTAAAATTGACTCATCTAGGAAATATGACACTGGGAATATTGTTGTTGATTCTGTATTTTTCATGTACAGTTGCATTTATCTTTCACATTTCTTTTGTTGCATAAAACGTTTATAGCTTGATTGAAAGCCCTTAGCTTGTTCTTTCCAACGATGTATAACTCTCCTTGATAGAGGCTTAGGAAAGGAACTTAAAATTGACTCACCAGGGAAATATGTCACTGGCAATATTGTTGATGATTTTGTATTTTTCATATACAGTTGCATTTAACTTTCACATTTCTTTTGCCGCGTAAACGACTTACAGCTTGGTTGAAAGCTCTTAGCTTGTTCTTTTGTACGACGTATAACTCTCATTGCTAGAGGCTTAGGAAAGGAACTTAAAATTGACTCATTTAGGAAATATGTCACTGGCAATATTGTTGATGAATCTGTAATTTTCATATACAGTTGCATTTAACTTTCACATTTCTTTTGTTGCATAAATCTTTTATAGCTTGATTGAAAGCTCCTAGCTAGTTCTTTCCAGCGATGTATAACTCTCATTGATAGAGGCTTAGGAAAGGAACTTAAAATTGACTCATCTAGGAAATATGTTACTGGCAATATTGTTGATGATTTTGTATTTTTCATATACAGTTGCATTTAACCTTCACATTTCTTTTGTTGCATAAATCTTTTATAGCTTGATTGAAAGCTCCTAGCTAGTTCTTTCCAGCGATGTATAACTCTCATTGATAGAGGCTTAGGAAAGGAACTTATAATTGACTCACTTAGGAAATATGTCATTGGGAATATTGTTGATGATTATGTATTTTTCATGTACAGTTGCATTTATCTTTCACATTTCTTTTGTTGCATAAACGACTTACAGCTTGGTTGAAAGCTCTTAGCTTGTTCTTTCGTACGACGTATAACTCTCATTGCTAGAGGCTTAGGAAATGTACTTAAAATTGACTCATCTAGGAAATATGTCACTGGCAATATTGTTGATGAATCTGTAATTTTCATATACAGTTGCATTTAACTTTCACATTTCTTTTGCGGCATAAATCATTTATAGCTTTATTGAAAGCTCTTAGCTTGTTCTTTCCAACGACGTATAACTCTCAGTGATAGAAGCTTAGGAAAGGAACTTAAAATTGACTCTTCCAGGAAATATGTCACTGGCAATATTGTTGATGATTTTTTATTTTTCATATACAGTTGCATTTAACTTTCACATTTGCTTTGCTGCATAAACCGTTTATAGCTTAATTGAAAGCTCTTAGCTTGCTCTTTCCAACGATGTATAACCCTCGTTGATAAAGGCTTAGGGAAGAAACTTATAATTGACTCACTTAGGAAATATGTCATTGGGAATATTGTTGATGATTTTGTATTTTTCATGTACAGTTGCATTTAACTTTCACATTTCCTTTGTTGCATAAATCATTTATAGCTTGGTTGAAAGCTCCTAGCTTGTTCTTTCCAACGATGTATAACTGTGGTTGATAGAAGCTTAGGAAAGGAACTTAAAATTGACGGAACTCGGAATTATGTCACGAGGAATATTGTTGATGACTCTGTATTTTTCATATACAGTTGTATTTAACTCTCACATTTTTTCCGCTGCATATACCGTGTATAGCTTAGTTGAAATCCCTTATTTTGTTCTTTCCAACGAAGATAACCCTCGCTGATAGAGGCTTAGGAAAGAAACTTAAAATTGACTAATCTAGGAAATATGTCACTGGGAATATTGTTGATGATTTAGTATTTTTCATATACAGTTGCACCTAACTTTCACATTTTTATTGCTGCACAAACCGTTTATAGCTTGATTGAAAGCTCTTAGACTCTTCTTTCGAACGATGTATAACTTTCGTTGATAGAGGCTTAGGGAAGGAAGTTATAATTGACTGACTTAGGAAATATGTCACTGGGAATATTGTTGATGATTTTGTATTCTTCATGTACAGTTGCATTTATCTTTCACATTTCTTTTGTTGCATAAAACGTTTATAGCTTGATTGAAAGCCCTTAGCTTGTTCTTTCCAACGATGTATAACACTCGTTGATAAAGGCTTAGGGAAGGAACTTAAAATTGACTCATCTAGGAAATATGTCACTGGGAATATTGTTGATGATTTTGTATTTTTCATATACAGTTGCATTTAACTTTCACATTTCTTTTGCCGCATAAACGACTTACAGCTTGGTTGAAAGCTCTTAGCTCGTTCTTTCCAACGATGTATAACTCTCATTGCTTGAGGCTTAGAAAAGGAACTTATAATTGACACACTTAGGAAATATGTCACTGGGAATATTGTTGATGATTCTGTATTTTTCATATACAGTTGCGTTTAACTTTCACATTTCTTTTGCTGGAAAAACTATTTATATTGTGATTGAAAGCCCTTACTTTGTTCTTTCCAACGATGTATAACTGTGGTTGATAGAAGCTTAGGCAAGGAACTTAAAATTGACGGATCTCGGAATTATGTCACGAGGAATATTGTTGATGACTCTGTATTTTTCATATGCAGTTGTAATTAACTCTCACATTTTTTCCGCTGCAAATACCGTGTATAGCTTAGTTGAAATCCCTTATTTTGTTCTTTCCAACGAAGATAACCCTCGCTGATAGAGGCTTAGGAAAGGAACTTAAAATTGATTAATCTAGGAAATATGTCACTGGGAATATTGTTAATGATACTGTATTTTTCATATACAATTACATTTAACTTTCACATTTGTTTTGCTGCATGAACCGTTTATAGCTTAATTGAAAGCTCTTAGCTTGTTCTTTCCAACGATGTATAACTCTCCTTGATAGAGGCTTAGGAAAGGAACTTAAAATTGACTCACCAGGGAAATATGTCACTGGCAATATTGTTGATGATTTTGTATTTTTCATATACAGTTGCATTTAACTTTCACATTTCTTTTGCCGCGTAAACGACTTACAGCTTGGTTGAAAGCTCTTAGCTTGTTCTTTTGTACGACGTATAACTCTCATTGCTAGAGGCTTAGGAAAGGAACTTAAAATTGACTCATTTAGGAAATATGTCACTGGCAATATTGTTGATGAATCTGTAATTTTCATATACAGTTGCATTTAACTTTCACATTTCTTTTGTTGCATAAATCTTTTATAGCTTGATTGAAAGCTCCTAGCTAGTTCTTTCCAGCGATGTATAACTCTCATTGATAGAGGCTTAGGAAAGGAACTTAAAATTGACTCATCTAGGAAATATGTTACTGGCAATATTGTTGATGATTTTGTATTTTTCATATACAGTTGCATTTAACCTTCACATTTCTTTTGTTGTATAAATCTTTTATAGCTTGATTGAAAGCTCCTAGCTAGTTCTTTCCAGCGATGTATAACTCTCATTGATAGAGGCTTAGGAAAGGAACTTATAATTGACTCACTTAGGAAATATGTCATTGGGAATATTGTTGATGATTATGTATTTTTCATGTACAGTTGCATTTATCATTCACATTTCTTTTGTTGCATAAACGACTTACAGCTTGGTTGAAAGCTCTTAGCTTGTTCTTTCGTACGACGTATAACTCTCATTGCTAGAGGCTTAGGAAATGTACTTAAAATTGACTCATCTAGGAAATATGTCACTGGCAATATTGTTGATGAATCTGTAATTTTCATATACAGTTGCATTTAACTTTCACATTTCTTTTGCGGCATAAATCATTTATAGCTTTATTGAAAGCTCTTAGCTTGTTCTTTCCAACGACGTATAACTCTCAGTGATAGAAGCTTAGGAAAGGAACTTAAAATTGACTCTTCCAGGAAATATGTCACTGGCAATATTGTTGATGATTTTTTATTTTTCATATACAGTTGCATTTAACTTTCACATTTGCTTTGCTGCATAAACCGTTTATAGCTTAATTGAAAGCTCTTAGCTTGCTCTTTCCAACGATGTATAACCCTCGTTGATAAAGGCTTAGGGAAGAAACTTATAATTGACTCACTTAGGAAATATGTCATTGGGAATATTGTTGATGATTTTGTATTTTTCATGTACAGTTGCATTTAACTTTCACATTTCTTTTGTTGCATAAATCATTTATAGCTTGGTTGAAAGCTCCTAGCTTGTTCTTTCCAACGATGTATAACTGTGGTTGATAGAAGCTTAGGAAAGGAACTTAAAATTGACGGAACTCGGAATTATGTCACGAGGAATATTGTTGATGACTCTGTATTTTTCATATACAGTTGTATTTAACTCTCACATTTTTTCCGCTGCATATACCGTGTATAGCTTAGTTGAAATCCCTTATTTTGTTCTTTCCAACGAAGATAACCCTCGCTGATAGAGGCTTAGGAAAGAAACTTAAAATTGACTAATCTAGGAAATATGTCACTGGGAATATTGTTGATGATTTAGTATTTTTCATATACAGTTGCACCTAACTTTCACATTTTTATTGCTGCACAAACCGTTTATAGCTTGATTGAAAGCTCTTAGACTCTTCTTTCGAACGATGTATAACTTTCGTTGATAGAGGCTTAGGGAAGGAAGTTATAATTGACTGACTTAGGAAATATGTCACTGGGAATATTGTTGATGATTTTGTATTCTTCATGTACAGTTGCATTTATCTTTCACATTTCTTTTGTTGCATAAAACGTTTATAGCTTGATTGAAAGCCCTTAGCTTGTTCTTTCCAACGATGTATAACACTCGTTGATAAAGGCTTAGGGAAGGAACTTAAAATTGACTCATCTAGGAAATATGTCACTGGGAATATTGTTGATGATTTTGTATTTTTCATATACAGTTGCATTTAACTTTCACATTTCTTTTGCCGCATAAACGACTTACAGCTTGGTTGAAAGCTCGTAGCTCGTTCTTTCCAACGATGTATAACTCTCATTGCTTGAGGCTTAGAAAAGGAACTTATAATTGACACACTTAGGAAATATGTCACTGGGAATATTGTTGATGAATCTGTATTTTTCATATACAGTTGCGTTTAACTTTCACATTTCTTTTGCTGGAAAAACTATTTATATTGTGATTGAAAGCCCTTACTTTGTTCTTTCCAACGATGTATAAATGTGGTTGATAGAAGCTTAGGCAAGGAACTTAAAATTGACGGATCTCGGAATTATGTCACGAGGAATATTGTTGATGACTCTGTATTTTTCATATGCAGTTGTAATTAACTCTCACATTTTTTCCGCTGCAGATACCGTGTATAGCTTAGTTGAAATCCCTTATTTTGTTCTTTCCAACGAAGATAACCCTCGCTGATAGAGGCTTAGGAAAGGAACTTAAAATTGATTAATCTAGGAAATATGTCACTGGGAATATTGTTAATGATACTGTATTTTTCATATACAATTACATTTAACTTTCACATTTGTTTTGCTGCATGAACCGTTTATAGCTTAATTGAAAGCTCTTAGCTTGCTCTCTCCAACGATGTAAAACTCAGGTTTAAAGAGGTTTAGGAAACGAACTTAAAATTGACTCATCTAGGAAATATGACACTGGGAATATTGTTGATGATTATGTATTTTTCATGTACAGTTGAATTTATCTTTCACATTTCTTTTGTTGCATAAAACGTTTATAGCTTGATTGAAAGCCCTTAGCTTGTTCTTTCCAACGATGTATAACCCTCGTTGATAGAGGCTTAGGGAAGGAACTTATAATTGACTCACTTAGGAAATATGTCATTGGGAATATTGTTGATGATTTTGTATTTTTCATGTACAGTTGCATTTAACTTTCACATTTCTTTTGTTGCATAAATCATTTATAGCTTGGTTGAAAGCTCCTAGCTTATTCTTTCTAACGATGTATAACTCTAATTGATAGAGGCTTAGGAAAGGAACTTAAAATTGACTCACCTGGGAAATATGTCACTGGGAATATTGTTGATGAAAATGTATTTTTCATATACAGTTGCATTTAACTTTCACATTTCTTTTGCTGCATAAACGACTTACAGCTTGGTTGAAAGCTCTTAGCTTGTTCTTTCGTACGACGTATAACTCTCATTGCTAGAGGCTTAGGAAAGGAACTTAAAATTGACTCATCTAGGAAATATGTCACTGGCAATATTGTTGATGAATCTGTAATTTTCATATACAGTTGCATTTAACTTTCACATTTCTTTTGCGGCATAAATCATTTATAGCTCGATTGAAAGCTCTTAGCTTGTTCTTTCCAGCGACGTATAACTCTCTGTGATAGAAGCTTAGGAAAGGAACTTAAAATTGACTCTTCAAGGAAATATGTCACTGGCAATATTGTTGATGATTTTTTATTTTTCATATACAGTTGCATTTAACTTTCACATTTGCTTTGCTGCATAAACCGTTTATAGCTTAATTGAAAGCTCTTAGCTTGCTCTCTCCAACGATGTAAAACTCAGGTTTAAATAGGTTTAGGAAACGAACTTAAAATTGACTCATCTAGGAAATATGACACTGGGAATATTGTTGATGATTTTGTATTTTTCATGTACAGTTGCATTTATCTTTCACATTTCTTTTGTTGCATAAAACGTTTATAGCTTGATTGAAAGCTCTTATCTTGTTCTTTCCAACGACGTATAACTCTCAGTGATAGAAGCTTAGGAAAGGAACTTAAAATTGACTCTTCCAGGAAATATGTCACTGGCAATATTGTTGATGATTTTTTATTTTTCATATACAGTTGCATTTAACTTTCACATTTCTTTTACTGCATAAATCAGTTATAGCTTGATTGAAAGCTCCTAGCTTTTTCTTTCCAACGGTGTATAACTCTCATTGATAGAGGCTTAGGAAAGGAACTTAAAATTGACTCATCTAGGAAATATGTTACTGGCAATATTGTTGATGATTTTGTATTTTTCATATACAGTTGCATTTAACTTTCACATTTCTATTGTTGCATAAATCATTTATAGCTTGGTTGAAAGCTCCTAGCTTGTTCTTTCTAACGATGTATAACTCTAATTGATAGAGGCTTAGGGAAGGAACTTATAATTGACAAACTTAGGAAATATGTCACTGGCAATATTGTTGATGATTTTGTGTTTTTCATATACAGTTGCATTTAACTTTCACATTTCTTTTGCTGCATAAATCATTTATAGCTTGATTGAAAGCTCCTAGCTTTTTCTTTCCAACGATGTATAACCCTCATTGCTAGAGGCTTAGGAAAGGAACTTAAAATTAACTCATCTAGGAAATATAGCACTGGGAATATTGTTGATGAAAATGTATTTTTCATATACAGTTGCATTTAACTTTCACATTTCTTTTGCCGCTTAAACGACTTACAGCTTGGTTGAAAGCTCTTAGCTTGTTCTTTCGTACGACGTATAACTCTCATTGCTAGAGGCTTAGGAAAGGAACTTATAATTGACACACTTAGGAAATATGTCACTGGGAATATTGTTGATGATTCTGTATTTTTCATATACAGTTGCGTTTAACTTTCACATTTCTTTTGCTGGAAAAACTATTTATATTGTGATTGAAAGCCCTTACTTTGTTCTTTCCAACGATGTATAACTGTGGTTGATAGAAGCTTAGGAAAGGAACTTAAAATTGACGGATCTCGGAATTACGTCAGGAGAAATATTGTTGATGACTCTGTATTTTTCATATGCAGTTGTAATTAACTCTCACATTTTTTCCGCTGCAAATACCGTGTATAGCTTAGTTGAAATCCCTTATTTTGTTCTTTCCAACGAAGATAACCCTCGCTGATAGAGGCTTAGGAAAGGAACTTAAAATTGATTAAGCTAGGAAATATGTCACTGGGAATATTGTTGATGATACTGTATTTTTCATATACAATTACATTTAACTTTCACATTTGTTTTGCTGCATGAACCGTTTATAGCTTAATTGAAAGCTCTTAGCTTGCTCTCTCCAACGATGTAAAACTCAGGTTTAAAGAGGTTTAGGAAACGAACTTAAAATTGACTCATCTAGGAAATATGACACTGGGAATATTGTTGATGATTATGTATTTTTCATGTACAGTTGCATTTATCTTTCACATTTCTTTTGTTGCATAAAACGTTTATAGCTTGATTGAAAGCCCTTAGCTTGTTCTTTCCAACGATGTATAACCCTCGTTGATAAAGGCTTAGGGAAGGAACTTATAATTGACTCACTTAGGAAATATGTCATTGGGAATATTGTTGATGATTTTGTATTTTTCATGTACAGTTGCATTTAACTTTCACATTTCTTTTGTTGCATAAATCATTTATAGCTTGGTTGAAAGCTCCTAGCTTATTCTTTCCAACGATGTATAACTCTCCTTGATAGAGGCTTAGGAAAGGTACTTAAAATTGACTCACCTGGGAAATATGTCATTGGGAATATTGTTGATGAAAATGTATTTTTCATATACAGTTGCATTTAACTTTCACACTTCTTTTGCTGCATAAACGACTTACAGCTTGGTTGAAAGCTCTTAGCTTGTTCTTTCGTACGACGTATAACTCTCATTGCTAGAGGCTTAGGAAAGGAACTTAAAATTGACTCATCTAGGAAATATAGCACTGGGAATATTGTTGATGAAAATGTATTTTTCATATACAGTTGCATTTAACTTTCACATTTCTTTTGCCGCTTAAACGACTTACAGCTTGGTTGAAAGCTCTTAGCTTGTTCTTTCGTACGACGTATAACTCTCATTGCTAGAGGCTTAGGAAAGGAACTTATAATTGACACACTTAGGAAATATGTCACTGGGAATATTGTTGATGATTCTGTATTTTTCATATACAGTTGCGTTTAACTTTCACATTTCTTTTGCTGGAAAAACTATTTATATTGTGATTGAAAGCCCTTACTTTGTTCTTTCCAACGATGTATAACTGTGGTTGATAGAAGCTTAGGAAAGCAACTTAAAATTGACGGATCTCGGAATTACGTCACGAGAAATATTGTTGATGACTCTGTATTTTTCATATGCAGTTGTAATTAACTCTCACATTTTTTCCGCTGCAAATACCGTGTATAGCTTAGTTGAAATCCATTATTTTGTTCTTTCCAACGAAGATAACCCTCGCTGATAGAGGCTTAGGAAAGGAACTTAAAATTGATTAATCTAGGAAATATGTCACTGGGAATATTGTTGATGATACTGTATTTTTCATATACAATTACATTTAACTTTCACATTTGTTTTGCTGCATGAACCGTTTATAGCTTAATTGAAAGCTCTTAGCTTGCTCTCTCCAACGATGTAAAACTCAGGTTTAAAGAGGTTTAGGAAACGAACTAAAAATTGACTCATCTAGGAAATATGACACTGGGAATATTGTTGATGATTATGTATTTTTCATGTACAGTTGCATTTATCTTTCACATTTCTTTTGTTGCATAAAACGTTTATAGCTTGATTGAAAGCCCATAGCTTGTTCTTTCCAACGATGTATAACCCTCGTTGATAAAGGCTTAGGGAAGGAACTTATAATTGACTCACTTAGGAAATATGTCATTGGGAATATTGTTGATGATTTTGTATTTTTCATGTACAGTTGCATTTAACTTTCACATTTCTTTTGTTGCATAAATCATTTATAGCTTGGTTGAAAGCTCCTAGCTTATTCTTTCCAACGATGTATAACTCTCCTTGATAGAGGCTTAGGAAAGGTACTTAAAATTGACTCACCTGGGAAATATGTCATTGGGAATATTGTTGATGAAAATGTATTTTTCATATACAGTTGCATTTAACTTTCACATTTCTTTTGCTGCATAAACGACTTACAGCTTGGTTGAAAGCTCTTAGCTTGTTCTTTCGTACGACGTATAACTCTCATTGCTAGAGGCTTAGGAAAGGAACTTAAAATTGACTCATCTAGGAAATATGTCACTGGCAATATTGTTGATGAATCTGTAATTTTCATATACAGTTGCATTTAACTTTCACATTTCTTTTGCGGCATAAATCATTTATAGCTTGATTGAAAGCTCTTAGCTTGTTCTATCCAACGACGTATAACTCTCAGTTATAGAAGCTTAGGAAAGGAACTTAAAATTGACTCTTCCAGGAAATATGTCACTGGCAATATTGTTGATGATTTTTTATTTTTCATATACAGTTGCATTTAACTTTCACATTTGTTTTGCTGCATAAACCGTTTATAGCTTAATTGAAAGCTCTTAGCTTGCTCTCTCCAACGATGTAAAACTCAGGTTTAAAGAGGTTTAGGAAACGAACTTAAAATTGACTCATCTAGGAAATATGACACTGGGAATATTGTTGATGATTTTGTATTTTTCATGTACAGTTGCATTTATCTTTCACATTTCTTCTGTTGCATAAAACGTTTATAGCTTGGTTGAAAGCTCTTAGCTTGTTCTTTCCAACGATGTGTAACTGTGGTTGATAGAAGCTTAGGAAAGGAACTTAAAATTGACTCATCTAGGAAATATGTTACTGGCAATATTGTTGATGATTTTGTATTTTTCATATACAGTTGCATTTATCTTTCACATCTCTTTTACTGCATAAATCAGTTATAGCTTGATTGAAAACTCCTAGCTTTTTCTTTCCAACGGTGTATAACCCTCAGTGATAGAAGCTTAGGAAAGGAACTTAAAATTGACTCTTCCAGGAAATATGTCACTGGCAATATTGTTGATGATTTTTTATTTTTCATATACAGTTGCATTTATCTTTCACATCTCTTTTACTGCATAAATCAGTTATAGCTTGATTGAAAACTCCTAGCTTTTTCTTTCCAACGGTGTATAACTCTCATTGATAGAGGCTTAGGAAAGGAACTTAAAATTGACTCATCTAGGAAATATGTTACTGGCAATATTGTTGATGATTTTGTATTTTTCATATACAGTTGCATTTAACTTTCACATTTCTTTTGTTGCATAAATCATTTATAGCTTGATTGAAAGCTCCTAGCTTTTTCTTTCCAATAACCCTCATTGTTAGAGGCTTAGGGAAGGATCTTATAATTGACAAACTTAGGAAATATGTCACTGGGAATATTGTTGATGATTCTGTATTTTTCATATACAGTTGCATTTAACTTTCACATTTCTTTTGCTGCAAAAACTATTTATAGTGTGATTGAAAGCCCTTACTTTGTTCTTTCCAACGATGTATAACTGTGGTTGATAGAAGCTTAGGAAAGGAACTTAAAATTGACGGAACTCGGAATTATGTCACGAGGAATATTGTTGATGACTCTGTATTTTTCATATACAGTTGTATTTAACTCTCACATTTTTTCCGCTGCATATACCGTGTATAGCTTAGTTGAAATCCCTTATTTTGTTCTTTCCAACGAAGATAAGCCTCGCTGATAGAGGCTTAGGAAAGAAACTTAAAATTGACTAATCTAGGAAATATGTCACTGGCAATATTGTTGATGATTTTGTATTTTTCATGTACAGTTGCATTTAACTTTCACCTTTCTTTTGTTGCATAAATCATTTATAGCTTGGTTGAAAGCTCCTAGCTTGTTATTTCCAACGATGTATAACTCTCCTTGATAGAGGCTTAGGAAAGGAACTTAAAATTGACTCATCTAGGAAATATGTCACTGGGAATATTGTTGATGATTTTGTATTTTTCATATACAGTTGCATTTAACTTTCACATCTCTTTTGCCGCATAAACGACTTACAGCTTAATTGAAAGCTCTTAGCTTGTTCTTTCGTACGACGTATAACTCTCATTGCTAGAGGCTTAGGAAAGGAACTTATAATTGACACACTTAGGAAATATGTCACTGGGAATGTTGTTGATGATTCTGTATTTTTCATATACAGTTGCGTTTAACTTTCACATGTCTTTTGCTGGAAAAACTATTTATATTGTGATTGAAAGCCCTTACTTTGTTCTTTCCAACGATGTATAATTGTGGTTGATAGAAGCTTAGGAAAGGAACTTAAAATTGACGGAACTCGGAATTATGTCACGAGGAATATTGTTGATGACTCTGTATTTTTCATATACAGTTGTATTTAACTGTCACATTTTTTCCGCTGCATATACCGTGTATAGCTTAGTTGAAATCCCTTATTTTGTTCTTTCCAACGAAGATAACCCTCGCTGATAGAGGCTTAGGAAAGGAACTTAAAATTGACTAATCTAGGAAATATGTCACTGGGAATATTGTTGATGATACTGTATTTTTCATATACAATTACATTTAACTTTCACATTTGTTTTGCTGCATGAACCGTTTATAGCTTAATTGAAAGCTCTTAGCTTGCTCTCTCCAACGATGTAAAACTCAGGTTTAAAGAGGTTTAGGAAACGAACTTAAAATTGACTCATCTAGGAAATATGACACTGGGAATATTGTTGATGATTATGTATATTTCATGTACACTTGCATTTATCTTTCACATTTCTTTTGTTGCATAAAACGTTTATAGCTTGATAGAAAGCCCTTAGCTTGTTCTTTCCAACGGTGTATAACTCTCATTGATAGAGGCTTAGGAAAGGAACTTAAAATTGACTCATCTAGGAAATATGTTACTGGCAATATTGTTGATGATTTTGTATTTTTCATATACAGTTGCATTTAACTTTCACATTTCTTTTGCTGCATAAATCATTTATAGCTTGGTTGAAAGCTCCTAGCTTGTTCTTTCTAACGATGTATAACTCTAATTGATAGAGGCTTAGGGAAGGAACTTATAATTGACACACTTAGGAAATATGTCACTGGCAATATTGTTGATGATTTTGTGTTTTTCATATACAGTTGCATTTAACTTTCACATTTCTTTTGTTGCATAAATCATTTATAGCTTGATTGAAAGCTCCAAGCTTTTTCTTTCCAACGATGTATAACCCTCATTGTTAGAGGCTTAGGGAAGGATCTTATAATTGACAAACTTAGGAAATATGTCACTGGGAATATTGTTGATGATTCTGTATTTTTCATATACAGTTGCATTTAACTTTCACATTTCTTTTGCTGCAAAAACTATTTATAGTGTGATTGAAAGCCCTTATTTTGTTCTTTCCAACGATGTATAACTGTGGTTGATAGAAGCTTAGGAAAGGAACTTAAAATTGACGGAACTCGGAATTATGTCACGAGGAATATTGTTGATGACTCTGTATTTTTCATATACAGTTGTATTTAACTGTCACATTTTTTCCGCTGCATATACCGTGTATAGCTTAGTTGAAATCCCTTATTTTGTTCTTTCCAACGAAGATAACCCTCGCTGATAGAGGCTTAGGAAAGAAACTTAAAATTGACTAATCCAGGAAATATGTCACTGGCAATATTGTTGATGATTTTGTATTTTTCATGTACAGTTGCATTTAACTTTCACATTTCTTTTGTTGCATAAATCATTTATAGCTTGGTTGAAAGCTCCTAGCTTGTTCTTTCCAACGATGTATAACTATCCTTGATAGAGGCTTAGGAAAAGAACTTAAAATTGACTCATCTAGGAAATATGTCACTGGGAATATTGTTGATGAAAATGTATTTTTCATATACAGTTGCATTTAACTTTCACATTTCTTTTGCTGCATAAACGACTGAAAACTGTTAGCTTCTTCTTTCGTACCACGTATAACTCTCATTGCTAGAGGCTTAGGAAAGGAACTTTAAATTGACTCACCTAGGAAATATGTCACTGGGAATATTGTTGATGATTTTGTATTTTTCATATACAGTTGCATTTAACTTTCACATTTCTTTCGCCGCATAAACGACTTACAGCTTGGTTGAAAGCTCCTAGCTTATTCTTTCCAACGATGCATAACTCTCCTTGATAGAGGCTTAGGAAAGGAACTTAAAATTGACTCACCTGGGAAATATGTCACCGGGAATATTGTTGATGAAAACGTATTTTTCATATACAGTTGCATTTAACTTTCACATTTCTTTTGCTGCATAAACGACTTACAGCTTGGTTGAAAGCTCTTAGCTTGTTCTTTCGTACGACGTATAACTCTCATTGCTAGAGGCTTAGGAAAGGAACTTAAAATTGACTCATCTAGGAAATATGTCACTGGCAATATTGTTGATGAATCTGTAATTTTCATATACAGTTGCATTTAACTTTCACATTTCTTTTACTGCATAAATCAGTTATAGCTTGATTGAAAGCTCCTAGCTTTTTCTTTCCAACGGTGTATAACTCTCATTGATAGAGGCTTAGGAAAGGAACTTAAAATTTACTCATCTAGAAAATATGTTACTGGCAATATTGTTGATGATTTTGTATTTTTCATATACAGTTGCATTTAACTTTCACATTTCTTTTGTTGCATAAATCATTTATAGCTTGATTGAAAGCTCCTAGCTTTTTCTTTCCAACGATGTATAACCCTCATTGTTAGAGGCTTAGGGAAGGAACTTATAATTGATAAACTTAGGAAATATGTCACTGGGAATATTATTGATGATTCTGTATTTTTCATATACAGTTGCATTTAACTTTCACATTTCTTTTGCTGCAAAAACTATTTATAGTGTGATTGAAAGCCCTTATTTTGTTCTTTCCAACGATGTATAACTGTGGTTGATAGAAGCTTAGGAAAGGAACTTAAAATTGACGGATCTCGGAATTATGTCACGAGGAATATTGTTGATGACTCTGTATTTTTCATATACAGTTGTATTTAACTCTCACATTTTTTCCGCTGCATATACCGTGTATAGCTTAGTTGAAATCCCTTATTTTTTTCTTTCCAACGAAGATAACCCTCGCTGATAGAGGCTTAGGAAAGAAACTTAAAATTGACTAATCTAGGAAATATGTCACTGGCAATATTGTTGATGATTTTGTATTTTTCATGTACAGTTGCATTTAACTTTCACATTTCTTTTGTTGCATAAATCATTTATAGCTTGGTTGAAAGCTCCTAGCTTGTTATTTCCAACGATGTATAACTCTCCATGATAGAGGCTTAGGAAAGGAACTTAAAATTGACTCATCTAGGAAATATGTCACTGGGAATATTGTTGATGAAAATGTATTTTTCATATACAGTTGCATTTAACTGTCACATTTCTTTTGCTGCATAAACGACTTACAGCTTGGTTGAAAGCTCTTAGCTTGTTCTTTCGTACGACGTAAAACTCTCGTTGATGGAGGCTTAGGAAAGGAACTTAAAATTGACTCATCTAGGAAATATGTCACTGGGAATATTGTTGATGATTTTGTATTTTTCATGTAGAGTTGCATTTAATTTTCACATTTCTTTTGTTGCATAAATCATTTATAGCTTGATTGAAAGCTCCTAGCTTGTTCTTTCCAACGATGTATAACTCTCCTTGATAGAGGCTTAGGAAAGGAACTTAAAATTGACTCACCTGGGAAATATGTCACCGGGAATATTGTTGATGAAAATGTATTTTTCATATATAGTTGCACCTAACTTTCACATTTCTTTTGCTGCATAAACGACTTACAGCTTGGTTGAAAGCTCTTAGCTTGTTCTTTCGTACCACGTATAACTCTCATTGCTAGAGGCTTAGGAAAGGAACTTAAAATTGACTCATCTAGGAAATATGTCACTGGGAATATTGTTGATGATTTTGTATTTTTCATATACAGTTGCATTTAACTTTCACATTTCTTTTGCCGCATAAACGACTTACAGCTTGGTTGAAAGCTCTTAGCTTGTTCTTTCGTATGACGTATAACTCTCATTGCTAGAGGCTTAGGAAAGGAACTTATAATTGACACACTTAGGAAATATGTCACTGGGAATATTGTTGATGATACTGTATTTTTCATATACAGTTGCGTTTAACTTTCACATTTCTTTTGCTGGAAAAACTATTTATATTGTGATTGAAAGCCCTTACTTTGTTCTTTCCAACGATGTATAACTGTGGTTGATAGAAGCTTAGGAAAGGAACTTAAAATTGACGGATCTCGGAATTATGTCACGAGGAATATTGTTGATGACTCTGTATTTTTCATATGCAGTTGTATTTAACTTTTACATTTTTTCCGCTGCATATACCGTGTATAGCTTAGTTGAAATCCCTTATTTTATTCTTTCCAACGAAGATAACCCTCGCTGATAGAGGCTTAGGAAAGGAACTTAAAATTGACTAATCTAGGAAATATGTCACTGGGAATATTGTTGATGATACTGTATTTTTCATATACAATTACATTTAACTTTCACATTTGTTTTGCTGCATGAACCATTTATAGCTTAATTGAAAGCTCTTAGCTTGCTCTCTCCAACGATGTAAAACTCAGGTTTAAAGAGGTTTAGGAAACGAACTTAAAATTGACTCATCTAGGAAATATGACACTGGGAATATTGTTGATGATTATGTATTTTTCATGTACAGTTGCATTTATCTTTCACATTTCTTTTGTTGCATAAAACGTTTATAGCTTGATAGAAAGCCCTTAGCTTGTTCTTTCCAACGATGTATAACCCTCGTTGATAAAGGCTTAGGAAATGAACTTAAAATGGACTCTTCCAGGAAATATGTCACTGGCAATATTGTTGATGATTTTTTATTTTTCATATACAGTTGCATTTAACTTTCACATTTCTTTTACTGCATAAATCAGTTATAGCTTGATTGAAAGCTCCTAGCTTTTTCTTTCCAACGGTGTATAACTCTCATTGATAGAGGCTTAGGAAAGGAACTTAAAATTTACTCATCTAGAAAATATGTTACTGGCAATATTGTTGATGATTTTGTATTTTTCATATACAGTTGCATTTAACTTTCACATTTCTTTTGTTGCATAAATCATTTATAGCTTGATTGAAAGCTCCTAGCTTTTTCTTTCCAACGATGTATAACCCTCATTGTTAGAGGCTTAGGGAAGGAACTTATAATTGATAAACTTAGGAAATATGTCACTGGGAATATTGTTGATGATTCTGTATTTTTCATATACAGTTGCATTTAACTTTCACATTTCTTTTGCTGCAAAAACTATTTATAGTGTGATTGAAAGCCCTTATTTTGTTCTTTCCAACGATGTATAACTGTGGTTGATAGAAGCTTAGGAAAGGAACTTAAAATTGACGGATCTCGGAATTATGTCACGAGGAATATTGTTGATGACTCTGTATTTTTCATATACAGTTGTATTTAACTCTCACATTTTTTCCGCTGCATATACCGTGTATAGCTTAGTTGAAATCCCTTATTTTTTTCTTTCCAACGAAGATAACCCTCGCTGATAGAGGCTTAGGAAAGAAACTTAAAATTGACTAATCTAGGAAATATGTCACTGGCAATATTGTTGATGATTTTGTATTTTTCATGTACAGTTGCATTTAACTTTCACATTTCTTTTGTTGCATAAATCATTTATAGCTTGGTTGAAAGCTCCTAGCTTGTTATTTCCAACGATGTATAACTCTCCATGATAGAGGCTTAGGAAAGGAACTTAAAATTGACTCATCTAGGAAATATGTCACTGGGAATATTGTTGATGAAAATGTATTTTTCATATACAGTTGCATTTAACTGTCACATTTCTTTTGCTGCATAAACGACTTACAGCTTGGTTGAAAGCTCTTAGCTTGTTCTTTCGTACGACGTATAACTCTCATTGCTAGAGGCTTAGGAAAGGAACTTAAAATTGACTCATCTAGGAAATATGTCACTGGGAATATTGTTGATGATTTTGTATTTTTCATGTAGAGTTGCATTTAATTTTCACATTTCTTTTGTTGCATAAATCATTTATAGCTTGATTGAAAGCTCTTAGCTTGTTCTTTCCAACGATGTATAACTCTCCTTGATAGAGGCTTAGGAAAGGAACTTAAAATTGACTCACCTGGGAAATATGTCACCGGGAATATTGTTGATGAAAATGTATTTTTCATATATAGTTGCACCTAACTTTCACATTTCTTTTGCTGCATAAACGACTTACAGCTTGGTTGAAAGCTCTTAGCTTGTTCTTTCGTACCACGTATAACTCTCATTGCTAGAGGCTTAGGAAAGGAACTTAAAATTGACTCATCTAGGAAATATGTCACTGGGAATATTGTTGATGATTTTGTATTTTTCATATACAGTTGCATTTAACTTTCACATTTCTTTTGCCGCATAAACGACTTACAGCTTGGTTGAAAGCTCTTAGCTTGTTCTTTCGTATGACGTATAACTCTCATTGCTAGAGGCTTAGGAAAGGAACTTATAATTGACACACTTAGGAAATATGTCACTGGGAATATTGTTGATGATACTGTATTTTTCATATACAGTTGCGTTTAACTTTCACATTTCTTTTGCTGGAAAAACTATTTATATTGTGATTGAAAGCCCTTACTTTGTTCTTTCCAACGATGTATAACTGTGGTTGATAGAAGCTTAGGAAAGGAACTTAAAATTGACGGATCTCGGAATTATGTCACGAGGAATATTGTTGATGACTCTGTATTTTTCATATGCAGTTGTATTTAACTTTTACATTTTTTCCGCTGCATATACCGTGTATAGCTTAGTTGAAATCCCTTATTTTATTCTTTCCAACGAAGATAACCCTCGCTGATAGAGGCTTAGGAAAGGAACTTAAAATTGACTAATCTAGGAAATATGTCACTGGGAATATTGTTGATGATACTGTATTTTTCATATACAATTACATTTAACTTTCACATTTGTTTTGCTGCATGAACCATTTATAGCTTAATTGAAAGCTCTTAGCTTGCTCTCTCCAACGATGTAAAACTCAGGTTTAAAGAGGTTTAGGAAACGAACTTAAAATTGACTCATCTAGGAAATATGACACTGGGAATATTGTTGATGATTATGTATTTTTCATGTACAGTTGCATTTATCTTTCACATTTCTTTTGTTGCATAAAACGTTTATAGCTTGATAGAAAGCCCTTAGCTTGTTCTTTCCAACGATGTATAACCCTCGTTGATAAAGGCTTAGGAAATGAACTTAAAATGGACTCTTCCAGGAAATATGTCACTGGCAATATTGTTGATGATTTTTTATTTTTCATATACAGTTGCATTTAACTTTCACATTTCTTTTACTGCATAAATCAGTTATAGCTTGATTGAAAGCTCCTAGGTTTTTCTTTCCAACGGTGTATAACTCTCATTGATAGAGGCTTAGGAAAGGAACTTAAAATTGACTCATCTAGGAAATATGTTACTGGCAATATTGTTGATGATTTTGTGTTTTTCATATACAGTTGCATTTAACTTTCACATTTCTTTTGTTGCATAAATCATTTATAGCTTGATTGAAAGCTCCTAGCTTTTTCTTTCCAACGATGTATAACCCTCATTGTTAGAGGCTTAGGGAAGGAACTTATAATTGACAAACTTAGGAAATATGTCACTGGGAATATTGTTGATGATTCTGTATTTTTCATATACAGTTGTATTTAACTCTCACATTTTTTCCGCTGCATATACCGTGTATAGCTTAGTTGAAATCCCTTATTTTGTTCTTTCCAACGAAGATAACCCTCGCTGATGGAGGCTTAGGAAAGAAACTTAAAATTGACTAATCTAGGAAATATGTCACTGGCAATATTGTTGATGATTTTGTATTTTTCATGTACAGTTGCATTTAACTCTCACATTTCTTTTGTTGCATAAATCATTTATAGCTTGGTTGAAAGCTCCTAGCTTGTTCTTTCCAACGATGTATAACTCTCCTTGATAGAGGCTTAGGAAAGGAACTTAAAATTGACTCACCTGGGAAATATGTCACTGGGAATATTGTTGATGATTTTGTATTTTTCATATACAGTTGCATTTAACTTTCACATTTCTTTTGCCGCATAAACGACTTACAGCTTGGTTGAAAGCTCTTAGCTTGTTCTTTCGTACGACGTATAACTCTCATTGCTAGAGGCTTAGGAAAGGAACTTATAATTGACACACTTAGGAAATATGTCACTGGGAATATTGTTGATGATTCTGTATTTTTCATATACAGTTGCATTTAACTTTCACATTTCTTTTGCTGCAAAAACTATTTATAGTGTGATTGAAAGCCCTTATTTTGTTCTTTCCAACGATGTATAACTGTGGTTGATAGAAGCTTAGGAAAGGAACTTAAAATTGACGGAACTCGGAATTATGTCACGAGGAATATTGTTGATGACTCTGTATTTTTCATATACAGTTGTATTTAACTGTCACATTTTTTCCGCTGCATATACCGTGTATAGCTTAGTTGAAATCCCTTATTTTGTTCTTTCCAACGAAGATAACCCTCGCTGATAGAGGCTTAGGAAAGAAACTTAAAATTGACTAATCTAGGAAATATGTCACTGGCAATATTGTTGATGATTTTGTATTTTTCATGTACAGTTGCATTTAACTTTCACATTTCTTTTGTTGCATAAATCATTTATAGCTTGGTTGAAAGCTCCTAGCTTGTTCTTTCCAACGATGTATAACTCTCCTTGATAGAGGCTTAGGAAAAGAACTTAAAATTAACTCATCTAGGAAATATGTCACTGGGAATATTGTTGATGAAAATGTATTTTTCATATACAGTTGCATTTAACTTTCACATTTCTTTTGCTGCATAAACGACTTACAGCTTGGTTGAAAACTCTTAGCTTCTTCTTTCGTACCACGTATAACTCTCATTGCTAGAGGCTTAGGAAAGGAACTTAAAATTGACTCATCTAGGAAATATGTCACTGGGAATATTGTTGATGATTTTGTATTTTTCATATACAGTTGCATTTAACTTTCACATTTCTTTCGCCGCATAAACGACTTACAGCTTGGTTGAAAGCTCCTAGCTTATTCTTTCCAACGATGTATAACTCTCCTTGATAGAGGCTTAGGAAAGGAACTTAAAATTGACTCACCTGGGAAATATGTCACTGGGAATATTGTTGATGAAAACGTATTTTTCATATACAGTTGCATTTAACTTTCACATTACTTTTGCTGCATAAACGACTTACAGCTTGGTTGAAAGCTCTTAGCTTGTTCTTTCGTACAACGTATAACTCTCATTGCTAGAGGCTTAGGAAAGGAACTTAAAATTGACTCATCTAGGAAATATGTCACTGGCAATATTGTTGATGAATCTGTAATTTTCATATACAGTTGCATTTAACTTTCACATTTCTTTTGCGGCATAAATCATTTATAGCTTGATTGAAAGCTCTTAGCTTGTTCTTTCCAACGACGTATAACTCTCAGTGATAGAAGCTTAGGAAAGGAACTTAAAATTGACTCTTCCAGGAAATATGTCACTGGCAATATTGTTGATGATTTTTTATTTTTCATATACAGTTGCATTTAACTTTCACATTTCTTTTGCGGCATAAATCATTTATAGCTTAATTGAAAGCTCTTAGCTTGCTCTCTCCAACGATGTAAAACTCAGGTTTAAAGAGGTTTAGGAAACGAACTTAAAATTGACTCATCTAGGAAATATGAGACTGGGAATATTGTTGATGATTTTGTATTTTTCATGTACAGTTGCATTTATCTTTCACATTTCTTTTGTTGCATAAAACGTTTATAGCTTGATTGAAAGCCCTTAGCTTGTTCTTTCCAACGATGTATAACCCTCGTTGATAAAGGCTTAGGGAAGGAACTTATAATTGACTCACTTAGGAAATATGTCATTGGGAATATTGTTGATGATTTTGTATTTTTCATGTACAGTTGCATTTAACTTTCACATTTCTTTTGTTGCATAAATCATTTATAGCTTTGTTGAAAGCTCCTAGCTTGTTCTTTCCAACGATGTATAACTCTCCTTGATAGAGGCTTAGGAAAGGAACTTAAAATTGACTCACCTGGGAAATATGTCACCGGGAATATTGTTGATGAAAATGTATTTTTCATATACAGTTGCATTTAACTTTCACCTTTCTTTTGCTGCATAAACGACTTACAGCTTGGTTGAAAGCTCTTAGCTTGTTCTTTCGTACGACGTATAACTCTCATTGCTAGAGGCTTAGGAAAGGAACATAAAATTGACTCATCTAGGAAATATGTCACTGGGAATATTGTTGATGATTTTGTATTTTTCATATACAGTTGCATTTAACTTTCACATTTCTTTTGTCGCATAAATCATTTATAGCTTGGTTGAAATCTCCTAGCTTATTCTTTCCAACGATGTATAACTCTCCTTGATAGAGGCTTAGGAAAGGAACTTAAAATTGACTCACCTGGGAAATATGTCACTGGGAATATTGTTGATGAAAATGTATTTTTCATATACAGTTGCATTTAACTTTCACATTTCTTTTGCTGCATAAACGACTTACAGCTTGGTTGAAAACTCTTAGCTTCTTCTTTCGTACCACGTATAACTCTCATTGCTAGAGGCTTAGGAAAGGAACTTAAAATTGACTCATCTAGGAAATATGTCACTGGGAATATTGTTGATGATTTTGTATTTTTCATATACAGTTGCATTTAACTTTCACATTTCTTTCGCCGCATAAACGACTTACAGCTTGGTTGAAAGCTCCTAGCTTATTCTTTCCAACGATGTATAACTCTCCTTGATAGAGGCTTAGGAAAGGAACTTAAAATTGACTCACCTGGGAAATATGTCACTGGGAATATTGTTGATGAAAACGTATTTTTCATATACAGTTGCATTTAACTTTCACATTTCTTTTGCTGCATAAACGACTTACAGCTTGGTTGAAAGCTCTTAGCTTGTTCTTTCGTACGACGTATAACTCTCATTGCTAGAGGCTTAGGAAAGGAACTTAAAATTGACTCATCTAGGAAATATGTCACTGGCAATATTGTTGATGAATCTGTAATTTTCATATACAGTTGCATTTAACTTTCACATTTCTTTTGCGGCATAAATCATTTATAGCTTGATTGAAAGCTCTTAGCTTGTTCTTTCCAACGACGTATAACTCTCAGTGATAGAAGCTTAGGAAAGGAACTTAAAATTGACTCTTCCAGGAAATATGTCACTGGCAATATTGTTGATGATTTTTTATTTTTCATATACAGTTGCATTTAACTTTCACATTTGTTTTGTTGCATAAACCGCTTATAGCTTAATTGAAAGCTCTTAGCTTGCTCTCTCCAACGATGTAAAACTCAGGTTTAAAGAGGTTTAGGAAACGAACTTAAAATTGACTCATCTAGGAAATATGAGACTGGGAATATTGTTGATGATTTTGTATTTTTCATGTACAGTTGCATTTATCTTTCACATTTCTTTTGTTGCATAAAACGTTTATAGCTTGATTGAAAGCCCTTAGCTTGTTCTTTCCAACGATGTATAACCCTCGTTGATAAAGGCTTAGGGAAGGAACTTATAATTGACTCACTTAGGAAATATGTCATTGGGAATATTGTTGATGATTTTGTATTTTTCATGTACAGTTGCATTTAACTTTCACATTTCTTTTGTTGCATAAATCATTTATAGCTTGGTTGAAAGCTCCTAGCTTGTTCTTTCCAACGATGTATAACTCTCCTTGATAGAGGCTTAGGAAAGGAACTTAAAATTGACTCACCTGGGAAATATGTCACCGGGAATATTGTTGATGAAAATGTATTTTTCATATACAGTTGCATTTAACTTTCACCTTTCTTTTGCTGCATAAACGACTTACAGCTTGGTTGAAAGCTCTTAGCTTGTTCTTTCGTACGACGTATAACTCTCATTGCTAGAGGCTTAGGAAAGGAACTTAAAATTGACTCATCTAGGAAATATGTCACTGGGAATATTGTTGATGATTTTGTATTTTTCATATACAGTTGCATTTAACTTTCACATTTCTTTTGTTGCATAAATCATTTATAGCTTGGTTGAAAGCTCCTAGCTTGTTCTTTCCAACGATGTATAACTCTCCTTGATAGAGGCTTAGGAAAGGAACTTAAAATTGACTCACCTGGGAAATATGTCACCGGGAATATTGTTGATGAAAATGTATTTTTCATATACAGTTGCATTTAACTTTCACCTTTCTTTTGCTGCATAAACGACTTACAGCTTGGTTGAAAGCTCTTAGCTTGTTCTTTCGTACGACGTATAACTCTCATTGCTAGAGGCTTAGGAAAGGAACTTAAAATTGACTCATCTAGGAAATATGTCACTGGGAATATTGTTGATGATTTTGTATTTTTCATATACAGTTGCATTTAACTTTCACATTTCTTTTGTTGCATAAATCATTTATAGCTTGGTTGAAAGCTCCTAGCTTGTTCCTTCCAACGATGTATAACTCTCCTTGATAGAGGCTTAGGAAAGGAACTTAAAATTGACTCACCTGGGAAATATGTCACCGGGAATATTGTTGATGAAAATGTATTTTTCATATACAGTTGCATTTAACTTTCACATTTCTTTTGCTGCATAAACGACTTACAGCTTGGTTGAAAGCTCTTAGCTTGTTCTTTCGTACGACGTATAACTCTCATTGCTAGAGGCTTAGGAAAGGAACTTATAATTGACACACTTAGGAAATATGTCACTGGTAATATTGTTGATGATTCTGTATTTTTCATATGCAGTTGCGTTTAACTTTCACATTTCTTTTGCCGGAAAAACTATTTATATTGTGATTGAAAGCCCTTACTTTGTTCTTTCCAACGATGTATAACTGTGGTTGATAGAAGCTTAGGAAAGGAACTTAAAACTGACGGATCTCGGAATTATGTCACGAGGAATATTGTTGATGACTCTGTATTTTTCATATGCAGTTGTATTTAACTCTCACATTTTTTCCGCTGCATATACCGTGTATAGCTTAGTTGAAATCCCTTATTTTGTTCTTTCCAACGAAGATAACCCTCGCTGATAAAGGCTTAGGAAAGGAACTTAAAATTGACTAATCTAGGAAATATGTCACTGGGTATATTGTTGATGATACTGTATTTTTCATATACAATTACATTTAATTTTCACATTTGTTTTGCTGCATAAACCGTTTATAGCTTAATTGAAAGCTCTTAGCTTGCTCTCTCCAACGATGTAAAACTCAGGTTTAAAGAGGTTTAGGAAACGAACTTAAAATTGACTCATCTGGGAAATATGACACTGGGACTATTGTTGATGATTATGTATTTTTCATGTACAGTTGCATTTATCTTTCACATTTCTTTTGTTGCATAAAACGTTTATAGCTTGATTGAAAGCCCTTAGCTTGTTCTTTCCAACGATGTATAACCCTCGTTGATAAAGGCTTAGGGAAGGAACTTATAATTGACTCACTTAGGAAATATGTCATTGGGAATATTGTTGATGATTTTGTATTTTTCATGTACAGTTGCATTTCACTTTCACATTTCTTTTGTTGCATAAATCATTTATAGCTTGGTTGAAAGCTCCTAGCTTGTTCTTTCCAACGACGTATAACTCTCCTTGATAGAGGCTTAGGAAAGGAACTTAAAATTGACTCACCTAGGAAATATGTCACCGGGAATATTGTTGATGAAAATGTATTTTTCATATACAGTTGCATTTAACTTTCACATTTCTTTTGCTGCATAAACGACTTACAGCTTGGTTGAAAGCTCTTAGCTTCTTCTTTCGTACCACGTATAACTCTCATTGCTAGAGGCTTAGGAAAGGAACTTAAAATTGACTCACCTAGGAAATATGTCACTGGGAATATTGTTGATGATTTTGTATTTTTCATATACAGTTGCATTTAACTTTCACATTTCTTTTGCCGCATAAACGATTTACAGCTTGGTTGAAAGCTCCTAGCTTATTCTTTCCAACGATGTATAACTCTCCTTGATAGAGGCTTAGGAAAGGAACTTAAAATTGACTCACCTGGGAAATATGTCACTGGGAATATTGTTGATGAAAATGTATTTTTCATATACAGTTGCATTTAACTTTCACATTTCTTTTGCTGCATAAACGACTTACAGCTTGGTTGAAAGCTCTTAGCTTGTTCTTTCGTACGACGTATAACTCTCATTGCTAGAGGCTTAGGAAAGGAACTTAAAATTGACTCATCTAGGAAATATGTCACTGGCAATATTGTTGATGAATCTGTAATTTTCATATACAGTTGCATTTAACTTTCACATTTCTTTTGCGGCATAAATCATTTATAGCTTGATTGAAAGCTCTTAGCTTGTTCTTTCCAACGACGTATAACTCTCAGTGATAGAAGCTTAGGAAAGGAACTTAAAATTGACTCTTCCAGGAAATATGTCACTGGGAATATTGTTGATGATTTTGTATTTTTCATATACAGTTGCATTTAACTTTCACATTTCTTTTGCCGCATAAACGACTTACAGCTTGGTTGAAAGCTCTTAGCTTGTTCTTTCGTACGACGTATAACTCTCATTGCTAGAGGCTTTGGAAAGGAACTTATAATTGACACACTTAGGAAATATGTCACTGGGAATATTGTTGATGATTCTGTATTTTTCATATACAGTTGCGTTTAACTTTCACATTTCTTTTGCTGGAAAAACTATTTATATTGTGATTGAAAGCCCTTACTTTGTTCTTTCCAACGATGTATAACTGTGGTTGATAGAAGCTTAGGAAAGGAACTTAAAATTGACGGATCTTGGAATTATGTCACGAGGAATATTGTTGATGACTCTGTATTTTTCATATGCAGTTGTATTTAACTCTTACATTTTTTCCGCTGCATATACCGTGTACAGCTTGGTTGAAATCCCTTATTTTGTTCTTTCCAACGAAGATAACCCTCGCTGATAGAGGCTTAGGAAAGGAACTTAAAATTGACTAATCTAGGAAATATGTCACTGGGAATATTGTTGATGACACTGTATTTTTCATATACAATTACATTTAACTTTCACATTTGTTTTGCTGCATGAACCGTTTATAGCTTAATTGAAAGCTCTTAGCTTGCTCTCTCCAACGATGTAAAACTCAGGTTTAAAGAGGTTTAGGAAACGAACTTAAAATTGACTCTTCCAGGAAATATGTCACAGGCAATATTGTTGATGAATCTGTAATTTTCATATACAGTTGCATTTAACTTTCACATTTCTTTTGTTGCATAAATCATTTATAGCTTGATAGAAAGCCCTTAGCTTGTTCTTTCCAACTATGTATAACCCTCGTCGATAAAGGCTTAGGAAATGAACTTAAAATTGACTCTTCCAGGAAATATGTCACTGGCAATATTGTTGATGATTTTTTATTTTTCATATACAGTTGCATTTAACTTTCACATTTCTTTTACTGCTTAAATCAGTTATAGCTTGATTGAAAGCTCCTAGCTTTTTCTTTCCAACGGTGTATAACTCTCATTGATAGAGGCTTAGGAAAGGAACTTAAAATTGACTCATCTAGGAAATATGTTACTGGCAATATTGTTGATGATTTTGTATTTTTCATATACAGTTGCATTTAACTTTCACATTTCTTTGTTGCATAAATCATTTATAGCTTGGTTGAAACCTCCTAGCTTGTTCTTTCCAACGATGTATAACTCTCCTTGATAGAGGCTTAGGAAAAGAACTTAAAATTGACTCATCTAGGAAATATGTCACTGGGAATATTGTTGATGAAAATGTATTTTTCATATACAGTTGCATTTAACTTTCACATTTCTTTTGCTGCATAAACGACTTACAGCTTGGTTGAAAACTCTTAGCGTCTTCTTTCGTACCACGTATAACTCTCATTGCTAGAGGCTTAGGAAAGGAACTTAAAATTGACTCATCTAGGAAATATGTCACTGGGAATATTGTTGATGATTTTGTATTTTTCATATACAGTTGCATTTAACTTTCACATTTCTTTCGCCGCATAAACGACTTACAGCTTGGTTGAAAGCTCCTAGCTTATTCTTTCCAACGATGTATAACTCTCCTTGATAGAGGCTTAGGAAAGGAACTTAAAATTGACTCACCTGGGAAATATGTCACTGGGAATATTGTTGATGAAAACGTATTTTTCATATACAGTTGCATTTAACTTTCACATTTCTTTTGCTGCATAAACGACTTACAGCTTGGTTGAAAGCTCTTAGCTTGTTCTTTCGTACGACGTATAACTCTCATTGCTAGAGGCTTAGGAAAGGAACTTAAAATTGACTCATCTAGGAAATATGTCACTGGCAATATTGTTGATGAATCTGTAATTTTCATATACAGTTGCATTTAACTTTCACATTTCTTTTGCGGCATAAATCATTTATAGCTTGATTGAAAGCTCTTAGCTTGTTCTTTCCAACGACGTATAACTCTCAGTGATAGAAGCTTAGGAAAGGAACTTAAAATTGACTCTTCCAGGAAATATGTCACTGGCAATATTGTTGATGATTTTTTATTTTTCATATACAGTTGCATTTAACTTTCACATTTGTTTTGTTGCATAAACCGATTATAGCTTGGTTGAAAGCTCCTAGCTTGTTCTTTCCAACGATGTATAACTCTCCTTGATAGAGGCTTAGGAAAGGAACTTAAAATTGACTCACCTGGGAAATATGTCACCGGGAATATTGTTGATGAAAATGTATTTTTCATATACAGTTGCATTTAACTTTCACATTTCTTTTGCTGCATAAACGACTTACAGCTTGGTTGAAAGCTCTTAGCTTGCTCTCTCCAACGATGTAAAACTCAGGTTTAAAGAGGTTTAGGAAACGATGATTTTGTATTTTTCATGTACAGTTGCATTTATCTTTCACATTTCTTTTGTTGCATAAAACGTTTATAGCTTGATTGAAAGCCCTTAGCTTGTTCTTTCCAACGATGTATAACCCTCGTTGATAAAGGCTTAGGGAAGGAACTTATAATAGACTCACTTAGGAAATATGTCATTGGGAATATTGTTGATGATTTTGTATTTTTCATGTACAGTTGCATTTAACTTTCACATTTCTTTTGTTGCATAAATCATTTATAGCTTGGTTGAAAGCTCCTAGCTTGTTCTTTCCAACGATGTATAACTCTCCTTGATAGAGGCTTAGGAAAGGAACTTAAAATTGACTCACCTGGGAAATATGTCACCGGGAATATTGTTGATGAAAATGTATTTTTCATATACAGTTGCATTTAACTTTCACATTTCTTTTGCTGCATAAACGACTTACAGCTTGGTTGAAAGCTCTTAGCTTGTTCTTTCGTACGACGTATAACTCTCATTGCTAGAGGCTTAGGAAAGGAACTTAAAATTGACTCATCTAGGAAATATGTCACTGGGAATATTGTTGATGATTTTGTATTTTTCATATACAGTTGCATTTAACTTTCACATTTCTTTTGTTGCATAAATCATTTATAGCTTGGTTGAAAGCTCCTAGCTTGTTCTTTCCAACGATGTATAACTCTCCTTGATAGAGGCTTAGGAAAGGAACTTAAAATTGACTCACCTGGGAAATATGTCACCGGGAATATTGTTGATGAAAATGTATTTTTCATATACAGTTGCATTTAACTTTAACATTTCTTTTGCTGCATAAACGACTTACAGCTTGGTTGAAAGCTCTTAGCTTGTTCTTTCGCACGACGTATAACTCTCATTGCTAGAGGCTTAGGAAAGGAACTTATAATTGACACACTTAGGAAATATGTCACTGGTAATATTGTTGATGATTCTGTATTTTTCATATACAGTTGCGTTTAACTTTCACATTTCTTTTGCCGGAAAAACTATTTATATTGTGATTGAAAGCCCTTACTTTGTTCTTTCCAACGATGTATAACTGTGGTTGATAGAAGCTTAGGAAAGGAACTTAAAACTGACGGATCTCGGAATTATGTCACGAGGAATATTGTTGATGACTCTGTATTTTTCATTTGCAGTTGTATTTAACTCTCACATTTTTTCCGCTGCATATACCGTGTATAGCTTAGTTGAAATCCCTTATTTTGTTCTTTCCAACGAAGATAACCCTCGCTGATAGAGGCTTAGGAAAGGAACTTAAAATTGACTAATCTAGGAAATATGTCACTGGGTATATTGTTGATGATACTGTATTTTTCATATACAATTACATTTAACTTTCACATTTGTTCTGCTGCATAAACCGTTTATAGCTTGATTGAAAGCTCTTAGCTTGTTCTTTCCAACGACGTATAACTCTCAGTGATAGAAGCTTAGGAAAGGAACTTAAAATTGACTCTTCCAGGAAATATGTCACTGGCAATATTGTTGATGATTTTTTATTTTTCATATACAGTTGCATTTAACTTTCACATTTGTTTTGCTGCATAAACCGTTTATAGCTTAATTGAAAGCTCCTAGGTTGCTCTCTCCAACGATGTAAAACTCAGGTTTAAAGAGATTTAGGAAACGAACTTAAAATTGACTCATCTAGGAAATATGAGACTGGGAATATTGTTGATGATTTTGTATTTTTCATGTACAGTTGCATTTATCTTTCACATTTCTTTTGTTGCATAAAACGTTTATAGCTTGATTGAAAGCCCTTAGCTTGTTCTTTCCAACGATGTATAACCCTCGTTGATAAAGGCTTAGGGAAGGAACTTATAATTGACTCACTTAGGAAATATGTCATTGGGAATATTGTTGATGATTTTGTATTTTTCATGTACAGTTGCATTTAACTTTCACATTTCTTTTGTTGCATAAATCATTAATAGCTTGGTTGAAAGCTCCTAGCTTGTTCTTTCCAACGATGTATAACTCTCCTTGATAGAGGCTTAGGAAAGGAACCTAAAATTGACTCACCTGGGAAATATGTCACCGGGAATATTGTTGATGAAAATGTATTTTTCATATACAGTTGCATTTAATTTTAACATTTCTTTTGCTGCATAAACGACTTACAGCTTGGCTGAAAGCTCTTAGCTTGTTCTTTCGTACGACGTATAACTCTCATTGCTAGAGGCTTAGGAAAGGAACTTAAAATTGACTCATCTAGGAAATATGTCACTGGGAATATTGTTAATGATTTTGTATTTTTCATATACAGTTGCATTTAACTTTCACATTTCTTTTGTTGCATAAATCATTTATAGCTTGGTTGAAAGCTCCTAGCTTGTTCTTTCCAACGATGTATAACTCTCCTTGATAGAGGCTTAGGAAAGGAACTTAAAATTGACTCACCTGGGAAATATGCCACCGGGAATATTGTTGATGAAAATGTATTTTTCATATACAGTTGCATTTAACTTTCACATTTCTTTTGCTGCATAAACGACTTACAGCTTGGTTGAAAGCTCTTAGCTTGTTCTTTCGTACGACGTATAACTCTCGTTGCTAGAGGCTTAGGAAAGGAGCTTATAATTGACACACTTAGGAAATATGTCACTGGGAATATTGTTGATGATTCTGTATTTTTCATATACAGTTGCGTTTAACTTTCACATTTCTTTTGCTGGAAAAACTATTTATATTGTGATTGAAAGCCCTTACTTTGTTCTTTCCAACGATGTATAACTGTGGTTGATAGAAGCTTAGGAAAGGAACTTAAAATTGACGGATCTCGGAATTATGTCACGAGGAATATTGTTGATGACTCTGTATTTTTCATATGCAGTTGTATTTAACTCTCACATTTTTTCCGCTGCATATACCGTGTATAGCTTAGTTGAAATCCCTTATTTTGTTCTTTCCAACGAAGATAACCCTCGCTGATAGAGCCTTAGGAAAGGAACTTAAAATTGACTAATCTAGGAAATATGTCACTGGGAATATTGTTGATGATACTGTATTTTTCATATACAATTACATTTAACCTTCACATTTGTTTTGCTGCATAAACCGTTTATAGCTTAATTGAAAGCTCTTAGCTTGCTCTCTCCAACGATGTAAAACTCAGGTTTAAAGAGGTTTAGGAAACGAACTTAAAATTGACTCATCTAGGAAATATGACACTGGGAATATTGTTGATGATTATGTATTTTTCATGTACAGTTGCATTTATCTTTCACATTTCTTTTGTTGCATAAAACATTTATAGCTTGATTGAAAGCCCTTAGCTTGTTCTTTCCAACGATGTATAACCCTCGTTGATAAAGGCTTAGGGAAGGAACTTATAATTGACTCACTTAGGAAATATGTCATTGGGAATATTGTTGATGATTTTGTATTTTTCATGTACAGTTGCATTTAACTTTCACATTTCTTTTGCTGCATAAACGACTTACAGCTTGGTTGAAAGCGCTTAGCTTGTTCTTTCGTACGACGTATAACTCTCATTGATAGAGGCTTAGGAAAGGAACTTAAAATCGACTCATCTAGGAAATATGTTACTCGCAATATTGTTGATGATTTTGTATTTTTCATATACAGTTGCATTTAACTTTCACATTTCTATTGTTGCATAAATCATTTATAGCTTGGTTGAAAGCTCCTAGCTTGTTCTTTCTAACGATGTATAACTCTAATTGATAGAGGCTTAGGGAAGGAACTTATAATTGACACACTTAGGAAATATGTCACTGGCAATATTGTTGATGATTTTGTGTTTTTCATATACAGTTGCATTTAACTTTCACATTTCTTTTGTTGCATAAATCATTTATAGCTTGATTGAAAGCTCCTAGCTTTTTCTTTCCAACGATGTATAACCCTCATTGTTAGAGGCTTAGGGAAGGAACTTATAGTTGACAAACTTAGGAAATATGTCACTGGGAATATTGTTGATGATTCTGTATTTTTCATATACAGTTGCATTTAACTTTCACATTTCTTTTGCTGCAAAAACTATTTATAATGTGATTGAAAGCCCTTATTTTGTTCTTTCCAACGATGTATAACTGTGGTTGATAGAAGCTTAGGAAAGGAACTTAAAATTGACGGAACTCGGAATTATGTCACGAGGAATATTGTTGATGACTTTGTATTTTTCATATACAGTTGTATTTAACTCTCACATTTTTTCCGCTGCAAATACCGTGTATAGCTTAGTTGAAATCCCTTATTTTGTTCTTTCCAACGAAGATAACCCTCGCTGATAGAGGCTTAGGAAAGAAACTTAAAATTGACTAATCTAGGAAATATGTCACTGGCAATATTGTTGATGATTTTGTATTTTTCATGTACAGTTGCATTTAACTTTCACATTTCTTTTGTTGCATAAATCATTTATAGCTTGGTTGAAAGCTCCTAGCTTGTTCTTTCCAACGATGTATAACTCTCCTTGATAGAGGCTTAGGAAAGGAACTTAAAATTGACTCATCTAGGAAATATGTCACTGGGAATATTGTTGATGAAAATGTATTTTTCATATACAGTTGCATTTAACTTTCACATTTCTTTTGCTGCATAAACGACTTACAGCTTGGTTGAAAGCTCTTAGCTTGTTCTTTCCAACGATGTATAACTCTCATTGCTAGAGGCTTAGGAAAGGAACTTAAAATTGACTCATCTAGGAAATATGTCACTGGGAATATTGTTGATGAAAATGTATTTTTCATTACAATTACATTTAACTTTCACATTTGTTTTGCTGCATGAACCGTTTATAGCTTCATTGAAAGCTCTTAGCTTGCTCTCTCCAACGATGTAAAACTCAGGTTTAAAGAGGTTTAGGAAACGAACTTAAAATATACTCATCTAGGAAATATGACACTGGGAATATTGTTGATGATTATGTATTTTTCATGTACAGTTGCATTTATCTTTCACATTTCTTTTGCTGCATAAAACGTTTATAGCTTGATTGAAAGCCCTTAGCTTGTCCTTTCCAACGATGTATAACCCTCGTTGATAAAGGCTTAGGGACGGAACTTATAATTGACTCAATTAGGAAATATGTCATTGGGAACATTGTTGATGATTTTGTATTTTTCATGTACAGTTGCATTTAGCTTTCACATTTCTTTTGTTGCATAAATCATTAATAGCTTGTTTGAAAGCTCCTAGCTTATTCTTTCCAACGATGTATAACTCTCCTTGATAGAGGCTTAGGAAAGGAACTTAAAATTGACTCACCTGGGAAATATGTCATTGGGAATATTGTTGATGAAAATGTATTTTTCATATACAGTTGCATTTAACTTTCACATTTCTTTCGCTGCATAAACGACTTACAGCTTGGTTGAAAGCTCTTAGCTTGTTCTTTCGTACGACGTATAACTCTCATTGCTAGAGGCTTAGGAAAGGAACTTATAATTGACACACTTAGGAAATATGTCACTGGGAATATTGTTGATGATTCTGTATTTTTCATATACAGTTGCGTTTAACTTTCACATTTCTTTTGCTGGAAAAACTATTTATATTGTGATTGAAAGCCCTTACTTTGTTCTTTCCAACGATGTATAACTGTGGTTGATAGAAGCTTAGGAAAGGAACTTAAAATTGACGGATCTCGGAATTATGTCACGAGAAATATTGTTGATGACTCTGTATTTTTCATATGCAGTTGTAATTAACTCTCACATTTTTTCCGCTGCAAATACCATGTATAACTTAGTTGAAATCCCTTATTTTGTTCTTTCCAACGAAGATAACCCTCGCTGATAGAGGCTTAGGAAAGGAACTTAAAATTGATTAATCTAGGAAATATGTCACTGGGAATATTGTTGATGATACTGTATTTTTCATATACAATTACATTTAACTTTCACATTTGTTTTGCTGCATGAACCGTTTATAGCTTAATTGAAAGCTCTTAGCTTGCTCTCTCCAACGATGTAAAACTCAGGTTTAAAGAGGTTTAGGAAACGAACTTAAAATTGACTCATCTAGGAAATATGACACTGGGAATATTGTTGATGATTATGTATTTTTCATGTACAGTTGCATTTATCTTTCACATTTCTTTTGTTGCATAAAACGTTTATAGCTTGATTAAAAGCCCTAAGCTTGTTCTTTCCAACGATGTATAACCCTCGTTGATAAAGGCTTAGGGAAGGAACTTATAATTGACTCACTTAGGAAATATGTCATTGGGAACATTGTTGATGATTTTGTATTTTTCATGTACAGTTGCATTTAACTTTCACATTTCTTTTGTTGCATAAATCATTTATAGCTTGGGTGAAAGCTCCTAGCTTATTCTTTCCAACGATGTATAACTCTCCTTGATAGAGGCTTAGGAAAGGAACTTAAAATTAACTCACCTGGGAAATATGTCATTGGGAATATTGTTGATGAAAATGTATTTTTCATATACAGTTGCATTTAACTTTCACATTTCTTTCGCTGCATAAACGACTTACAGCTTGGTTGAAAGCTCTTAGCTTGTTCTTTCGTACGACGTATAACTCTCATTGCTAGAGGCTTAGGAAAGGAACTTAAAATTGACTCATCTAGGAAATATGTCACTGGCAATATTGTTGATGAATCTGTAATTTTCATATACAGTTGCATTTAACTTTCACATTTCTTTTGCGGCATAAATCATTTATAGCTTGATTGAAAGCTCTTAGCTTGTTCTTTCCAACGACGTATAACTCTCAGTTATAGAAGCTTAGGAAAGGAACTTAAAATTGACTCTTCCAGGAAATATGTCACTGGCAATATTGTTGATGATTTTTTATTTTTCATATACAGTTGCATTTACCTTTCACATTTGTTTTGCTGCATAAACCGTTTATAGCTTAATTGAAAGCTCTTAGCTTGCTCTCTCCAACGATGTAAAACTCAGGTTTAAAGAGGTTTAGGAAACGAACTTAAAATTGACTCATCTAGGAAATATGACACTGGGAATATTGTTGATGATTTTGTATTTTTCATGTACAGTTGCATTTATCTTTCACATTTCTTCTGTTGCATAAAACGTTTATAGCTTGATTGAAAGCTCTTAGCTTGTTCTTTCCACCGACGTATAACTCTCAGTGATAGAAGCTTAGGAAAGGAACTTAAAATTGACTCTTCCAGGAAATATGTCACTGGCAATATTGTTGATGATTTTTTATTTTTCATATACAGTTGCATTTAACTTTCACATTTCTTTTACTGCATAAATCAGTTATAGCTTGATTGAAAGCTCCTAGCTTTTTCTTTCCAACGGTGTATAACTCTCATTGATAGAGGCTTAGGAAAGGAACTTAAAATTGACTCATCTAGGAAATATGTTACTGGCAATATTGTTGATGATTTTGTATTTTTCATATACAGTTGCATTTAACTTTCACATTTCTTTTGTTGCATAAATCATTTATAGCTTGATTGAAAGCTCCTAGCTTTTTCTTTCCAACGATGTATAACCCTCATTGTTAGAGGCTTAGGGAAGGAACTTATAATTGATAAACTTAGGAAATATGTCACTGGGAATATTGTTGATGATTCTGTATTTTTCATATACAGTTGCATTTAACTTTCACATTTCTTTTGCTGCAAAAACTATTTATAGTGTGATTGAAAGCCCTTATTTTGTTCTTTCCAACGATGTATAACTGTGGTTGATAGAAGCTTAGGAAAGGAACTTAAAATTGACGGAACTCGGAACTATGTCACGAGGAATATTGTTGATGACTCTGTATTTTTCATATACAGTTGTATTTAACTCTCACATTTTTTCCGCTGCATATACCGTGTATTGCTTAGTTGAAATCCCTTATTTTGTTCTTTCCAACGAAGATAACCCTCGCTGATAGAGGCTTAGGAAAGAAACTTAAAATTGACTAATCTAGGAAATATGTCACTGGCAATATTGTTGATGATTTTGTATTTTTCATGTACAGTTGCATTTAACTTTCACATTTCTTTTGTTGCATAAATCATTTATAGCTTGGTTGAAAGCTCCTAGCTTGTTATTTCCAACGATGTATAACTCTCCTTGATAGAGGCTTAGGAAAGGAACTTAAAATTGACTCATCTAGGAAATATGTCACTGGGAATATTGTTGATGAAAATGTATATTTCATATACAGTTGCATTTAACTTTCACATTTCTTTTGCTGCATAAACGACTTACAGCTTGGTTGAAAGCTCTTAGCTTGTTCTTTCGTACCACGTATAACTCTCGTTGCTAGAGGCTTAGGAAAGGAACTTAAAATTGACTCATCTAGGAAATATGTCACTGGGAATATTGTTGATGATTTTGTGTTTTTCATATACAGTTGCATTTAACTTTCACATTTCTTTTGCCGCATAAACGACTTACAGCTTGGTTGAAAGCTCTTAGCTTGTTCTTTCGTACGACGTATAACTCTCATTGCTAGAGGCTTAGGAAAGGAACTTATAATTGACACACTTAGGAAATATGTCACTGGGAATATTGTTGATGATTCTGTATTTTTCATATACAGTTGCGTTTAACTTTCACACTTCTTTTGCTGGAAAAACTATTTATATTGTGATTGAAAGCCCTTACTTTGTTCTTTCCAACGATGTATAACTGTGGTTGATAGAAGCTTAGGAAAGGAACTTAAAATTGACGGAACTCGGAATTATGTCACGAGGAATATTGTTGATGACTCTGTATTTTTCATATACAGTTGTATTTAACTGTCACATTTTTTCCGCTGCATATACCGTGTATAGCTTAGTTGAAATCCCTTATTTTGTTCTTTCCAACGAAGATATCCCTCGCTGATAGAGGCTTAGGAAAGAAACTTAAAATTGACTAATCTAGGAAATATGTCACTGGCAATATTGTTGATGATTTTGTATTTTTCATGTACAGTTGCATTTAACTTTCACATTTCTTTTGTTGCATAAATCATTTATAGCTTGGTTGAAAGCTTCTAGCTTGTTATTTCCAACGATGTATAACTCTCCTTAATAGAGGCTTAGGAAAGGAACTTAAAATTGACTCATCTAGGAAATATGTCACTGGGAATATTGTTGATGAAAATGTATTTTTCATATACAGTTGCATTTAACTTTCACATTTCTTTTGCTGCATAAACGACTTACAGCTTGGTTGAAAGCTCTTAGCTTGTTCTTTCGTACCACGTATAACTCTCATTGCTAGAGGCTTAGGAAAGGAACTTAAAATTGACTCATCTAGGAAATATGTCACTGGGAATATTGTTGATGATTTTGTATTTTTCATATACAGTTGCATTTAACTTTCACATTTCTTTTGCCGCATAAACGACTTACAGCTTGGTTGAAAGCTCTTAGCTTGTTCTTTCGTACGACGTATAACTCTCATTGCTAGAGGCTTAGGAAAGGAACTTATAATTGACACACTTAGGAAATATGTCACTGGGAATATTGTTGATGATTCTGTATTTTTCATATACAGTTGCGTTTAACTTTCACATTTCTTTTGCTGGAAAAACTATTTATATTGTGATTGAAAGCCCTTACTTTTTTGTTTCCAACGATGTATAACTGTGGTTGATAGAAGCTTAGGAAAGGAACTTAAAATTGACGGATCTCGGAATTATGTCACGAGGAATATTGTTGATGACTCTGTATTTTTCATATGCAGTTGTATTTAACTCTTACATTTTTTCCGCTGCATATACCGTGTATAGCTTAGTTGAAATCCCTTATTTTGTTCTTTCCAACGAAGATAACCCTCGCTGATAGAGGCTTAGGAAAGGAACTTAAAATTGGCTAATCTAGGAAATATGTCACTGGCAATATTGTTGATGAATCTGTAATTTTCATATACAGTTGCATTTAACTTTCACATTTCTTTTGTTGCATGAACCGTTTATAGCTTAATTGAAAGCTCTTAGCTTGCTCTCTCCAACGATGTAAAACTCAGGTTTAAAGAGGTTTAGGAAAGGAACTTAAAATTGACTCATCTAGGAAATATGACACTGGGAATATTGTTGATGATTATGTATTTTTCATGTACAGTTGCATTTATCTTTCACATTTCTTTTGTTGCATAAAACGTTTATAGCTTGATAGAAAGCCCTTAGCTTGTTCTTTCCAACGATGTATAACCCTCGTTGATAAAGGCTTAGGAAATGAACTTAAAATTGACTCTTCCGGGAAATATGTCACTGGGAATATTGTTGATGATTTTTTATTTTTCATATACAGTTGCATTTAACTTTCACATTTCTTTTACTGCATAAATCAGTTATAGCTTGATTGAAAGCTCCTAGCTTTTTCTTTCCAACGATGTATAACCCTCATTGTTAGAGGCTTAGGAAAGGAACTTAAAATTGACTCATCTAGGAAATATGTTACTGGCAATATTGTTGATGATTTTGTATTTTTCATATACAGTTGCATTTAACTTTCACATTTCTTTTGTTGCATAAATCATTTATAGCTTGATTGAAAGCTCCTAGCTTTTTCTTTCCAACGATGTATAACCCTCATTGTTAGAGGCTTAGGGAAGGAACTTATAATTGATAAACTTAGGAAATATGTCACTGGGAATATTGTTGATGATTCTGTATTTTTCATATACAGTTGCATTTAACTTTCACATTTCTTTTGCTGCAAAAACTATTTATAGTGTGATTGAAAGCCCTTATTTTGTTCTTTCCAACGATGTATAACTGTGGTTGATAGAAGCTTAGGAAAGGAACTTAAAATTGACGGAACTCGGAACTATGTCACGAGGAATATTGTTGATGACTCTGTATTTTTCATATACAGTTGTATTTAACTCTCACATTTTTTCCGCTGCATATACCGTGTATTGCTTAGTTGAAATCCCTTATTTTGTTCTTTCCAACGAAGATAACCCTCGCTGATAGAGGCTTAGGAAAGAAACTTAAAATTGACTAATCTAGGAAATATGTCACTGGCAATATTGTTGATGATTTTGTATTTTTCATGTACAGTTGCATTTAACTTTCACATTTCTTTTGTTGCATAAATCATTTATAGCTTGGTTGAAAGCTCCTAGCTTGTTATTTCCAACGATGTATAACTCTCCTTGATAGAGGCTTAGGAAAGGAACTTAAAATTGACTCATCTAGGAAATATGTCACTGGGAATATTGTTGATGAAAATGTATATTTCATATACAGTTGCATTTAACTTTCACATTTCTTTTGCTGCATAAACGACTTACAGCTTGGTTGAAAGCTCTTAGCTTGTTCTTTCGTACCACGTATAACTCTCGTTGCTAGAGGCTTAGGAAAGGAACTTAAAATTGACTCATCTAGGAAATATGTCACTGGGAATATTGTTGATGATTTTGTGTTTTTCATATACAGTTGCATTTAACTTTCACATTTCTTTTGCCGCATAAACGACTTACAGCTTGGTTGAAAGCTCTTAGCTTGTTCTTTCGTACGACGTATAACTCTCATTGCTAGAGGCTTAGGAAAGGAACTTATAATTGACACACTTAGGAAATATGTCACTGGGAATATTGTTGATGATTCTGTATTTTTCATATACAGTTGCGTTTAACTTTCACATATCTTTTGCTGGAAAAACTATTTATATTGTGATTGAAAGCCCTTACTTTGTTCTTTCCAACGATGTATAACTGTGGTTGATAGAAGCTTAGGAAAGGAACTTAAAATTGACGGAACTCGGAATTATGTCACGAGGAATATTGTTGATGACTCTGTATTTTTCATATACAGTTGTATTTAACTGTCACATTTTTTCCGCTGCATATACCGTGTATAGCTTAGTTGAAATCCCTTATTTTGTTCTTTCCAACGAAGATATCCCTCGCTGATAGAGGCTTAGGAAAGAAACTTAAAATTGACTAATCTAGGAAATATGTCACTGGCAATATTGTTGATGATTTTGTATTTTTCATGTACAGTTGCATTTAACTTTCACATTTCTTTTGTTGCATAAATCATTTATAGCTTGGTTGAAAGCTTCTAGCTTGTTATTTCCAACGATGTATAACTCTCCTTAATAGAGGCTTAGGAAAGGAACTTAAAATTGACTCATCTAGGAAATATGTCACTGGGAATATTGTTGATGAAAATGTATTTTTCATATACAGTTGCATTTAACTTTCACATTTCTTTTGCTGCATAAACGACTTACAGCTTGGTTGAAAGCTCTTAGCTTGTTCTTTCGTACCACGTATAACTCTCATTGCTAGAGGCTTAGGAAAGGAACTTAAAATTGACTCATCTAGGAAATATGTCACTGGGAATATTGTTGATGATTTTGTATTTTTCATATACAGTTGCATTTAACTTTCACATTTCTTTTGCCGCATAAACGACTTACAGCTTGGTTGAAAGCTCTTAGCTTGTTCTTTCGTACGACGTATAACTCTCATTGCTAGAGGCTTAGGAAAGGAACTTATAATTGACACACTTAGGAAATATGTCACTGGGAATATTGTTGATGATTCTGTATTTTTCATATACAGTTGCGTTTAACTTTCACATTTCTTTTGCTGGAAAAACTATTTATATTGTGATTGAAAGCCCTTACTTTTTTGTTTCCAACGATGTATAACTGTGGTTGATAGAAGCTTAGGAAAGGAACTTAAAATTGACGGATCTCGGAATTATGTCACGAGGAATATTGTTGATGACTCTGTATTTTTCATATGCAGTTGTATTTAACTCTTACATTTTTTCCGCTGCATATACCGTGTATAGCTTAGTTGAAATCCCTTATTTTGTTCTTTCCAACGAAGATAACCCTCGCTGATAGAGGCTTAGGAAAGGAACTTAAAATTGGCTAATCTAGGAAATATGTCACTGGCAATATTGTTGATGAATCTGTAATTTTCATATACAGTTGCATTTAACTTTCACATTTCTTTTGTTGCATGAACCGTTTATAGCTTAATTGAAAGCTCTTAGCTTGCTCTCTCCAACGATGTAAAACTCAGGTTTAAAGAGGTTTAGGAAAGGAACTTAAAATTGACTCATCTAGGAAATATGACACTGGGAATATTGTTGATGATTATGTATTTTTCATGTACAGTTGCATTTATCTTTCACATTTCTTTTGTTGCATAAAACGTTTATAGCTTGATAGAAAGCCCTTAGCTTGTTCTTTCCAACGATGTATAACCCTCGTTGATAAAGGCTTAGGAAATGAACTTAAAATTGACTCTTCCGGGAAATATGTCACTGGGAATATTGTTGATGATTTTTTATTTTTCATATACAGTTGCATTTAACTTTCACATTTCTTTTACTGCATAAATCAGTTATAGCTTGATTGAAAGCTCCTAGCTTTTTCTTTCCAACGGTGTATAACCCTCATTGATAGAGGCTTAGGAAAGGAACTTAAAATTGACTCATCTAGGAAATATGTTACTGGCAATATTGTTGATGATTTTGTATTTTTCATATACAGTTGCATTTAACTTTCACATTTCTTTGCTGCATAAATCATTTATAGCTTGGTTGAAAGCTCCTAGCTTGTTCTTTCTAACGATGTATAACTCTAATTGATAGAGGCTTAGGGAAGGAACTTATAATTGACACACTTAGGAAATATGTCACTGGCAATATTGTTGATGATTTTGTGTTTTTCATATACAGTTGCATTTAACTTTCACATTTCTTTTGTTGCATAAATCATTTATAGCTTGATTGAAAGCTCCTAGCTTTTTCTTTCCAACGATGTATAACCCTCATTTTTAGAGGCTTAGGGAAGGAACTTATAATTGACAAACTTAGGAAATATGTCACTGGGAATATTGTTGATGATTCTGTATTTTTCATATACAGTTGCATTTAACTTTCACATTTCTTTTGCTGCAAAAACTATTTATAGTGTGATTGAAAGCCCTTATTTTGTTCTTTCCAACGATGTATAACTGTGGTTGATAGAAGCTTAGGAAAGGAACTTAAAATTGACGGAACTCGGAATTATGTCACGAGGAATATTATTGATGACTCTGTATTTTTCATATACAGTTGTATTTAACTGTCACATTTTTTCCGCTGCATATACCTTGTATAGCTTAGTTGAAATCCCTTATTTTGTTCTTTCCAACGAAGATAACCCTCGCTGATAGAGGCTTAGGAAAGAAACTTAAAATTGACTAATCTAGGAAATATGTCACTGGCAATATTGTTGATGATTTTGTATTTTTCATGTACAGTTGCATTTAACTTTCACATTTCTTTTGTTGCATAAATCATTTATAGCTTGGTTGAAAGCTCCTAGCTTGTTCTTTCCAACGATGTACAACTCTCCTTGATAGAGGCTTAGGAAAAGAACTTAAAATTGACTCATCTAGGAAATATGTCACTGGGAATATTGTTGATGAAAATGTATTTTTCATATACAGTTGCATTTAACTTTCACATTTCTTTTGCTGCATAAACGACTTACAGCTTGGTTGAAAACTCTTAGCTTCTTCTTTCGTACCACGTATAACTCTCATTGCTAGAGGCTTAGGAAAGGAACTTAAAATTGACTCATCTAGGAAATATGTCACTGGGAATATTGTTGATGATTTTGTATTTTTCATATACAGTTGCGTTTAACTTTCACATTTCTTTCGCCGCATAAACGACTTACAGCTTGGTTGAAAGCTCCTAGGTTATTCTTTCCAACGATGTATAACTCTCCTTGATAGAGGCTTAGGAAAGGAACTTAAAATTGACTCACCTGGGAAATATGTCACTGGGAATATTGTTGATGAAAACGTATTTTTCATATACAGTTGCATTTAACTTTCACATTTCTTTTGCTGCATAAACGACTTACAGCTTGGTTGAAAGCTCTTAGCTTGTTCTTTCGTACGACGTATAACTCTCATTGCTAGAGGCTTAGGAAAGGAACTTAAAATTGACTCATCTAGGAAATATGTCACTGGCAATATTGTTGATGAATTTGTAATTTTCATATACAGTTGCATTTAACTTTCACATTTCTTTTGCGGCATAAATCATTTATAGCTTGATTGAAAGCTCTTAGCTTGTTCTTTCCAACGACGTATAACTCTCAGTGATAGAAGCTTAGGAAAGGAACTTAAACTTGACTCTTCCAGGAAATATGTCACTGGCAATATTGTTGATGATTTTTTATTTTTCATATACAGTTGCATTTAACTTTCACATTTGTTTTGTTGCATAAACCGTTTATAGCTTAATTGAAAGCTCTTAGCTTGCTCTCTCCAACGATGTAAAACTCAGGTTTAAAGAGGTTTAGGAAACGAACTTAAAATTGACTCATCTAGGAAATATGAGACTAGGAATATTGTTGATGATTTTGTATTTTTCATGTACAGTTGCATTTATCTTTCACATTTCTTTTGTTGCATAAAACGTTTATAGCTTGATTGAAAGCCCTTAGCTTGTTCTTTCCAACGATGTATAACCCTCGTTGATAAAGGCTTAGGGAAGGAACTTATAATTGACTCACTTAGGAAATATGTCATTGGGAATATTGTTGATGATTTTGTATTTTTCATGTACAGTTGCATTTAACTTTCACATTTCTTTTGTTGCATAAATCATTTATAGCTTGGTTGAAAGCTCCTAGCTTGTTCTTTCCAACGATGTATAACTCTCCTTGATAGAGGCTTAGGAAAGGAACTTAAAATTGACACACCTGGGAAATATGTCACTGGCAATATTGTTGATGAATCTGTATTTTTCATATACAGTTACATTTAACTTTCACATTTCTTTTGCTGCATAAACGACTTATAGCTTGGTTGAAAGCTCTTAGCTTGTTCTTTCGTACGACGTATAACTCTCATTGCTAGAGGCTTAGGAAAGGAACTTAAAATTGACTCATCTAGGAAATATGTCACTGGGAATATTGTTGATGATTTTGTATTTTTCATATACAGTTGAATTTAACTTTCACGTTTCTTTGGCTGCACAAATCATTTATAGCTTGATTGAAAGCTCTTAGCTGGTTCTTTCCAACGATTTATAACTCTCCTTGATAGAGGCTTAGGAAAGGAATTTAAAATTGACTCACCTGGGAAATATGTCACCGGGAATATTGTTGATGAAAATGTATTTTTCATATACAGTTGCATTTAACTTTCACATTTCTTTTGCTGCATAAACGACTTACAGCTTGGTTGAAAGCTCTTAGCTTGTTAATTCGTACGACTCTCATTGCTAGAGGCTTAGGAAAGGAACTTAAAATTGACTCATCTAGGAAATATGTCACTGGCAATATTGTTGATGAATCTGTAATTTTCATATACAGTTGCATTTAACTTTCACATTTCTTTTGTTGCATAAATCATTTATAGCTTGGTTGAAAGCTCCTAGCTTGTTCTTTCCAACGATGTATAACTCTCCTTGATAGAGGCTTAGGAAAGGAACTTAAAATTGACTCACCTGGGAAATATGTCACCGGGAATATTGTTGATGAAAATGTATTTTTCATATACAGTTGCATTTAACTTTCACATTTCTTTTGCTGCATAAACGACTTACAGCTTGGTTGAAAGCTCTTAGCTTGTTCTTTCGTACGACGTATAACTCTCGTTACTAGAGGCTTAGGAAAGGAACTTATAATTGACACACTTAGGAAATATGTCACTGGGAATATTGTTGATGATTCTGTATTTTTCATATACAGTTGCATTTAACTTTCACATTTCTTTTGCTGCAAAAACTATTTATAGTGTGATTGAAAGCCCTTATTTTGTTCTTTCCAACGATGTATAACTGTGGTTGATAGAAGCTTAGGAAAGGAACTTAAAATTGACGGAACTCGGAATTATGTCACGAGGAATATTATTGATGACTCTGTATTTTTCATATACAGTTGTATTTAACTGTCACATTTTTTCCGCTGCATATACCTTGTATAGCTTAGTTGAAATCCCTTATTTTGTTCTTTCCAACGAAGATAACCCTCGCTGATAGAGGCTTAGGAAAGAAACTTAAAATTGACTAATCTAGGAAATATGTCACTGGCAATATTGTTGATGATTTTGTATTTTTCATGTACAGTTGCATTTAACTTTCACATTTCTTTTGTTGCATAAATCATTTATAGCTTGGTTGAAAGCTCCTAGCTTGTTCTTTCCAACGATGTACAACTCTCCTTGATAGAGGCTTAGGAAAAGAACTTAAAATTGACTCATCTAGGAAATATGTCACTGGGAATATTGTTGATGAAAATGTATTTTTCATATACAGTTGCATTTAACTTTCACATTTCTTTTGCTGCATAAACGACTTACAGCTTGGTTGAAAACTCTTAGCTTCTTCTTTCGTACCACGTATAACTCTCATTGCTAGAGGCTTAGGAAAGGAACTTAAAATTGACTCATCTAGGAAATATGTCACTGGGAATATTGTTGATGATTTTGTATTTTTCATATACAGTTGCGTTTAACTTTCACATTTCTTTCGCCGCATAAACGACTTACAGCTTGGTTGAAAGCTCCTAGGTTATTCTTTCCAACGATGTATAACTCTCCTTGATAGAGGCTTAGGAAAGGAACTTAAAATTGACTCACCTGGGAAATATGTCACTGGGAATATTGTTGATGAAAACGTATTTTTCATATACAGTTGCATTTAACTTTCACATTTCTTTTGCTGCATAAACGACTTACAGCTTGGTTGAAAGCTCTTAGCTTGTTCTTTCGTACGACGTATAACTCTCATTGCTAGAGGCTTAGGAAAGGAACTTAAAATTGACTCATCTAGGAAATATGTCACTGGCAATATTGTTGATGAATTTGTAATTTTCATATACAGTTGCATTTAACTTTCACATTTCTTTTGCGGCATAAATCATTTATAGCTTGATTGAAAGCTCTTAGCTTGTTCTTTCCAACGACGTATAACTCTCAGTGATAGAAGCTTAGGAAAGGAACTTAAACTTGACTCTTCCAGGAAATATGTCACTGGCAATATTGTTGATGATTTTTTATTTTTCATATACAGTTGCATTTAACTTTCACATTTGTTTTGTTGCATAAACCGTTTATAGCTTAATTGAAAGCTCTTAGCTTGCTCTCTCCAACGATGTAAAACTCAGGTTTAAAGAGGTTTAGGAAACGAACTTAAAATTGACTCATCTAGGAAATATGAGACTAGGAATATTGTTGATGATTTTGTATTTTTCATGTACAGTTGCATTTATCTTTCACATTTCTTTTGTTGCATAAAACGTTTATAGCTTGATTGAAAGCCCTTAGCTTGTTCTTTCCAACGATGTATAACCCTCGTTGATAAAGGCTTAGGGAAGGAACTTATAATTGACTCACTTAGGAAATATGTCATTGGGAATATTGTTGATGATTTTGTATTTTTCATGTACAGTTGCATTTAACTTTCACATTTCTTTTGTTGCATAAATCATTTATAGCTTGGTTGAAAGCTCCTAGCTTGTTCTTTCCAACGATGTATAACTCTCCTTGATAGAGGCTTAGGAAAGGAACTTAAAATTGACACACCTGGGAAATATGTCACTGGCAATATTGTTGATGAATCTGTATTTTTCATATACAGTTACATTTAACTTTCACATTTCTTTTGCTGCATAAACGACTTATAGCTTGGTTGAAAGCTCTTAGCTTGTTCTTTCGTACGACGTATAACTCTCATTGCTAGAGGCTTAGGAAAGGAACTTAAAATTGACTCATCTAGGAAATATGTCACTGGGAATATTGTTGATGATTTTGTATTTTTCATATACAGTTGCATTTAACTTTCACATTTCTTTTGTTGCATAAATCATTTATAGCTTGATTGAAAGCTCTTAGCTGGTTCTTTCCAACGATTTATAACTCTCCTTGATAGAGGCTTAGGAAAGGAATTTAAAATTGACTCACCTGGGAAATATGTCACCGGGAATATTGTTGATGAAAATGTATTTTTCATATACAGTTGCATTTAACTTTCACATTTCTTTTGCTGCATAAACGACTTACAGCTTGGTTGAAAGCTCTTAGCTTGTTAATTCGTACGACTCTCATTGCTAGAGGCTTAGGAAAGGAACTTAAAATTGACTCATCTAGGAAATATGTCACTGGCAATATTGTTGATGAATCTGTAATTTTCATATACAGTTGCATTTAACTTTCACATTTCTTTTGTTGCATAAATCATTTATAGCTTGGTTGAAAGCTCCTAGCTTGTTCTTTCCAACGATGTATAACTCTCCTTGATAGAGGCTTAGGAAAGGAACTTAAAATTGACTCACCTGGGAAATATGTCACCGGGAATATTGTTGATGAAAATGTATTTTTCATATACAGTTGCATTTAACTTTCACATTTCTTTTGCTGCATAAACGACTTACAGCTTGGTTGAAAGCTCTTAGCTTGTTCTTTCGTACGACGTATAACTCTCGTTACTAGAGGCTTAGGAAAGGAACTTATAATTGACACACTTAGGAAATATGTCACTGGGAATATTGTTGATGATTCTGTATTTTTCATATACAGTTGCGTTTAACTTTCACATTTCTTTTGCTGGAAAAACTATTTATATTGTGATTGAGAGCCCTTACTTTGTTCTTTCCAACGATGTATAACTGTGGTTGATAGAAGCTTAGGAAAGGAACTTAAAATTGACTCACTTAGGAAATATGTCATTGGGAATATTGTTGATGATTTTGTATTTTTCATGTACAGTTGCATTTAACTTTCACATTTCTTTTGTTGCATAAATCATTTATAGCTTGGTTGAAAGCTCCTAGCTTGTTCTTTCCAACGATGTATAACTCTCCTTGATAGAGGCTTAGGAAAGGAACTTAAAATTGACTCATCTAGGAAATATGTCACTGGGAATATTGTTGATGATTTTGTATTTTTCATATACAGTTGCATTTAACTTTCACATTTCTTTTGCTGCATAAACGACTTACAGCTTGGTTGAAAGCTCTTAGCTTGTTATTTCGTACGACGTATAACTCTCATTGCTAGAGGCTTAGGAAAGGAACTTAAAATTGACTCATCTAGGAAATATGTCACTGGGAATATTGTTGATGATTTTGTATTTTTCATATACAGTTGCATTTAACTTTCACATTTCTTTTGTTGCATAAATCATTTATAGCTTGGTTGAAAGCTCCTAGCTTGTTCTTTCCAACGATGTATAACTCTCCTTGATAGATGCTTAGGAAAGGAACTTAAAATTGACTCACCTGGGAAATATGTCACCGGGAATATTGTTGATGAAAATGTATTTTTCATATACAGTTGCATTTAACTTTCACATTTCTTTTGCTGCATAAACGACTTACAGCTTGGTTGAAAGCTCTTAGCTTGTTCTTTCGTACGACGTATAACTCTCGTTGCTAGAGGCTTAGGAAAGGAACTTATAATTGACACACTTAGGAAATATGTCACTGGGAATATTGTTGATGATTCTGTATTTTTCATATACAGTTGCGTTTAACTTTCACATTTCTTTTGCTGGAAAAACTATTTATATTGTGATTGAGAGCCCTTACTTTGTTCTTTCCAACGATGTATAACTGTGGTTGATAGAAGCTTAGGAAAGGAACTTAAAATTGACGGATCTCGGAATTATGTCACGAGGAATATTGTTGATGACTCTGTATTTTTCATATGCAGTTGTATTTAACTCTCACATTTTTTCCGCTGCATAAACGACTTACAGCTTGGTTGAAAGCTCTTAGCTTGTTCTTTCGTACGACGTATAACTCTCATTGCTAGAGGCTTAGGAAAGGAACTTAAAATTGACTAATCTAGGAAATATGTCACTGGGAATATTGTTGATGATACTGTATTTTTCATATACAATTACATTTAACTTTCACATTTGTTTTGCAGCATAAACCGTTTATAGCTTAATTGAAAGCTCTTAGCTTGCTCTCTCCAACGATGTAAAACTCAGGTTTAAAGAGGTTTAGGAAACGAACTTAAAATTGACTCATCTAGGAAATATGACACTGGCAATATTGTTGATGAATCTGTATTTTTCATATACAGTTGCATTTATCTTTCACATTTCTTTTGTTGCATAAATCATTTATAGCTTGATTGAAAGCCCTTAGCTTGTTCTTTCCAACGATGTATAACCCTCGTTGATAAAGGCTTAGGGAAGGAACTTATAATTGACTCACTTAGGAAATATGTCATTGGGAATATTGTTGATGATTTTGTATTTTTCATGTACAGTTGCATTTAACTTTCACATTTCTTTTGCTGCATAAACGACTTACAGCTTGGTTGAAAGCGCTTAGCTTGTTCTTTCGTACGACGTATAACTCTCATTGCTAGAGGCTTAGGAAAGGAACTTAAAATTGACTCATCTAGGAAATATGTCACTGGCAATATTGTTGATGAATCTGTAATTTTCATATACAGTTGCATTTAACTTTCACATTTCTTTTGCGGCATAAACCATTTATAGCTTGATTGAAAGCTCTTAGCTTGTTCTTTCCAACGACGTATAACTCTCAGTGATAGAAGCTTAGGAAAGGAACTTAAAATTGACTCATCTAGGAAATATGTCACTGGCAATATTGTTGATGAATCTGTAATTTTCATATACAGTTGCATTTAACTTTCACATTTCTTTTGTTGCATAAATCATTTATAGCTTGATTGAAAGCTCTTAGCTTGTTCTTTCCAACGACGTATAACTCTCAGTGATAGAAGCTTAGGAAAGGAACTTAAAATTGACTCTTCCAGGAAATATGTCACTGACAATATTGTTGATGATTTTTTATTTTTCATATACAGTTGCATTTAACTTTCACATTTCTTTTGTTGCATAAATCATTTATAGCTTGGTTGAAAGCTCCTAGCTTGTTCTTTCCAACGATGTATAACTCTCCTTGATAGAGGCTTAGGAAAGGAACTTAAAATTGACTCACCTGGGAAATATGTCACTGGCAATATTGTTGATGAATCTGTATTTTTCATATACAGTTACATTTAACTTTCACATTTCTTTTGCTGCATAAACGACTTATAGCTTGGTTGAAAGCTCTTAGCTTGTTCTTTCGTACGACGTATAACTCTCATTGCTAGAGGCTTAGGAAAGGAACTTAAAATTGACTCATCTAGGAAATATGTCACTGGGAATATTGTTGATGATTTTGTATTTTTCATATACAGTTGCATTTAACTTTCACATTTCTTTTGTTGCATAAATCATTTATAGCTTGATTGAAAGCTCCTAGCTGGTTCTTTCCAACGATTTATAACTCTCCTTGATAGAGGCTTAGGAAAGGAACTTAAAATTGACTCACCTGGGAAATATGTCACCGGGAATATTGTTGATGAAAATGTATTTTTCATATACAGTTGCATTTAACTTTCACATTTCTTTTGCTGCATAAACGACTTACAGCTTGGTTGAAAGCTCTTAGCTTGTTAATTCGTACGACTCTCATTGCTAGAGGCTTAGGAAAGGAACTTAAAATTGACTCATCTAGGAAATATGTCACTGGCAATATTGTTGATGAATCTGTAATTTTCATATACAGTTGCATTTAACTTTCACATTTCTTTTGTTGCATAAATCATTTATAGCTTGGTTGAAAGCTCCTAGCTTGTTCTTTCCAACGATGTATAACTCTCCTTGATAGAGGCTTAGGAAAGGAACTTAAAATTGACTCACCTGGGAAATATGTCACCGGGAATATTGTTGATGAAAATGTATTTTTCATATACAGTTGCATTTAACTTTCACATTTCTTTTGCTGCATAAACGACTTACAGCTTGGTTGAAAGCTCTTAGCTTGTTCTTTCGTACGACGTATAACTCTCGTTACTAGAGGCTTAGGAAAGGAACTTATAATTGACACACTTAGGAAATATGTCACTGGGAATATTGTTGATGATTCTGTATTTTTCATATACAGTTGCGTTTAACTTTCACATTTCTTTTGCTGGAAAAACTATTTATATTGTGATTGAGAGCCCTTACTTTGTTCTTTCCAACGATGTATAACTGTGGTTGATAGAAGCTTAGGAAAGGAACTTAAAATTGACTCACTTAGGAAATATGTCATTGGGAATATTGTTGATGATTTTGTATTTTTCATGTACAGTTGCATTTAACTTTCACATTTCTTTTGTTGCATAAATCATTTATAGCTTGGTTGAAAGCTTCTAGCTTGTTCTTTCCAACGATGTATAACTCTCCTTGATAGAGGCTTAGGAAAGGAACTTAAAATTGACTCACCTGGGAAATATGTCACCGGGAATATTGTTGATGAAAATGTATTTTTCATATACACTTGCATTTAACTTTCACATTTCTTTTGCTGCATAAACGACTTACAGCTTGGTTGAAAGCTCTTAGCTTGTTATTTCGTACGACGTATAACTCTCATTGCTAGAGGCTTAGGAAAGGAACTTAAAATTGACTCATCTAGGAAATATGTCACTGGGAATATTGTTGATGATTTTGTATTTTTCATATACAGTTGCATTTAACTTTCACATTTCTTTTGTTGCATAAATCATTTATAGCTTGGTTGAAAGCTCCTAGCTTGTTCTTTCCAACGATGTACAACTCTCCTTGATAGATGCTTAGGAAAGGAACTTAAAATTGACTCACCTGGGAAATATGTCACCGGGAATATTGTTGATGAAAATGTATTTTTCATATACAGTTGCATTTAACTTTCACATTTCTTTTGCTGCATAAACGACTTACAGCTTGGTTGAAAGCTCTTAGCTTGTTCTTTCGTACGACGTATAACTCTCGTTGCTAGAGGCTTAGGAAAGGAACTTATAATTGACACACTTAGGAAATATGTCACTGGGAATATTGTTGATGATTCTGTATTTTTCATATACAGTTGCGTTTAACTTTCACATTTCTTTTGCTGGAAAAGCTATTTATATTGTGATTGAGAGCCCTTACTTTGTTCTTTCCAACGATGTATAACTGTGGTTGATAGAAGCTTAGGAAAGGAACTTAAAATTGACGGATCTCGGAATTATGTCACGAGGAATATTGTTGATGACTCTGTATTTTTCATATGCAGTTGTATTTAACTCTCACATTTTTTCCGCTGCATAAACGACTTACAGCTTGGTTGAAAGCTCTTAGCTTGTTCTTTCGTACGACGTATAACTCTCATTGCTAGAGGCTTAGGAAAGGAACTTAAAATTGACTAATCTAGGAAATATGTCACTGGGAATATTGTTGATGATACTGTATTTTTCATATACAATTACATTTAAGTTTCACATTTGTTTTGCAGCATAAACCGTTTATAGCTTAATTGAAAGCTCTTAGCTTGCTCTCTCCAACGATGTAAAACTCAGGTTTAAAGAGGTTTAGGAAACGAACTTAAAATTGACTCATCTAGGAAATATGACACTGGGAATATTGTTGATGATTATGTATTTTTCATGTACAGTTGCATTTATCTTTCACATTTCTTTTGTTGCATAAATCATTTATAGCTTGATTGAAAGCCCTTAGCTTGTTCTTTCCAACGATGTATAACCCTCGTTGATATAGGCTTAGGGAAGGAACTTATAATTGACTCACTTAGGAAATATGTCATTGGGAATATTGTTGATGATTTTGTATTTTTCATGTACAGTTGCATTTAACTTTCACATTTCTTTTGCTGCATAAACGACTTACAGCTTGGTTGAAAGCGCTTAGCTTGTTCTTTCGTACGACGTATAACTCTCATTGCTAGAGGCTTAGGAAAGGAACTTAAAATTGACTCATCTAGGAAATATGTCACTGGCAATATTGTTGATGAATCTGTAATTTTCATATACAGTTGCATTTAACTTTCACATTTCTTTTGCGGCATAAACCATTTATAGCTTGATTGAAAGCCCTTAGCTTGTTCTTTCCAACGACGTATAACTCTCAGTGATAGAAGATTAGGAAAGGAACTTAAAATTGACTCATCTAGGAAATATGTCACTGGCAATATTGTTGATGAATCTGTAATTTTCATATACAGTTGCATTTAACTTTCACATTTCTTTTGTTGCATAAATCATTTATAGCTTGATTGAAAGCTCTTAGCTTGTTCTTTCCAACGACGTATAACTCTCAGTGATAGAAGCTTAGGAAAGGAACTTAAAATTGACTCTTCCAGGAAATATGTCACTGGCAATATTGCTGATGATTTTTTATTTTTCATATACAGTTGCATTTAACTTTCACATTTCTTTTGTTGCATAAATCATTTATAGCTTGGTTGAAAGCTCCTAGCTTGTTCTTTCTAACGATGTATAACTCTAATTGACAGAGGCTTAGGGAAGGAACTTATAATTGACACACTTAGGAAATATGTCACCTGCAATATTGTTGATGATTTTGTGTTTTTCATATACAGTTGCATTTAACTTTCACATTTCTTTTGTTGCATAAATCATTTATAGCTTGATTGAAAGCTCCTAGCTTTTTCTTTCCAACGATGTATAACCCTCATTGTTAGAGGCTTAGGGAAGGAACTTATAATTGACAAACTTAGGAAATATGTCACTGGGAATATTGTTGATGATTCTGTATTTTTCATATACAGTTGCATTTAACTTTCACATTTCTTTTGCTGCAAAAACTATTTATAGTGTGATTGAAAGCCCTTACTTTGTTCTTTCCAACGATGTACAACTGTGGCTGATAGAAGTTTAGGAAAGGAACTTAAAATTGACGGAACTCGGAATTATGTCACGAGGAATATTGTTGATGACTCTGTGTTTTTCATATACAGTTGTATTTAACTCTCACATTTTTTCCGCTGCATATACCGTGTATAGCTTAGTTGAAATCCCTTATTTTGTTCTTTCCAACGAAGATAACCCTCGCTGATGGAGGCTTAGGAAAGAAACTTAAAATTGACTAATCTAGGAAATATGTAACTGGCAATATTGTTGATGATTTTGTATTTTTCATGTACAGTTGCATTTAACTTTCACATTTCTTTTGTTGCATAAATCATTTATAGCTTGGTTGAAAGCTCCTAGCTTGTTCTTTCCAACGATGTATAACTCTCCTTGATAGAGGCTTAGGAAAGGAACTTAAAATTGACTCACCTGGGAAATATGTCACTGGGAATATTGTTGATGATTTTGTATTTTTCATATACAGTTGCATTTAACTTTCACATTTCTTTTGCCGCATAAACGACTTACAGCTTGGTTGAAAGCTCTTAGCTTGTTCTTTCGTACGACGTATAACTCTCATTGCTAGAGGCTTAGGAAAGGAACTTATAATTGACACACTTAGGAAATATGTCACTGGGAATATTGTTGATGATTCTGTATTTTTCATATACAGTTGCATTTAACTTTCACATTTCTTTTGCTGCAAAAACTATTTATAGTGTGATTGAAAGCCCTTATTTTGTTCTTTCCAACGATGTGTAACTGTGGTTGATAGAAGCTTAGGAAAGGAACTTAAAATTGACGGATCTCGGAATTATGTCACGAGGAATATTGTTGATGACTCTGTATTTTTCATATACAGTTGTATTTAACTCTCACATTTTTTCCGCTGCATATACCGTGTATAGCTTAGTTGAAATCCCTTATTTTGTTCTTTCCAACGATGTATAACCCTCGTTGATAAAGGCTTAGGGAAGGAACTTATAATTGACTCACTTAGGAAATATGTCATTGGGAATATTGTTGATGATTTTGTATTTTTCATGTACAGTTGCATTTAACTTTCACATTTCTTTTGTTGAATAAATCATTTATAGCTTGGTTGAAAGCCCTTATTTTATTCTTTCCAACGATGTATAACTGTGGTTGATAGAAGCTTAGGAAAGGAACTTAAAATTGACGGATCTCGGAATTATGTCACGAGGAATATTGTTGATGACTCTGTATTTTTCATATACAGTTGTATTTAACTCTCACATTTTTTCCGCTGCATATACCGTGTATAGCTTAGTTGAAATCCCTTATTTTGTTCTTTCCAACGAAGATAACCCTCGCTGATAGAGGCTTAGGAAAGGAACTTAAAATTGACTAATCTAGGAAATATGTCACTGGGAATATTGTTGATGATACTGTATTTTTCATATACAATTACATTTACCTTTCACATTTGTTTTGCTGCATAAAACGATTATAGCTTGATTGAAAGCCCTTAGCTTGTTCTTTCCAACGATGTGTAACCCTCGTTGATGATGGCTTAGGGAAGGAACTTATAATTGACTCACTTAGGAAATATGTCATTGGGAATATTGTTGATGATTTTGTATTTTTCATGTACAGTTGCATTTAACTTTCACATTTCTTTTGTTGCATAAATCATTTATAGCTTGGTTGAAAGCTCCTAGCTTGTTCTTTCCAACGATGTATAACCCTCCTTGATAGAGGCTTAGGAAAGGAACTTAAAATTGACTCACCTGGGAAATATGACACTGGGAATATTGTTGATGATTTTGTATTTTTCATGTACAGTTGCATTTATCTTTCACATTTCTTTTGTTGCATAAAACGTTTATAGCTTGATTGAAAGCCCTTAGCTTGTTCTTTCCAACGATGTGTAACCCTCGTTGATGATGGCTTAGGGAAGGAACTTATAATTGACTCACTTAGGAAATATGTCACTGGGAATATTGTTGATGATTTTGTATTTTTCATATACAGTTGCATTTAACTTTCAAATTTCTTTTGTTGCATAAATCATTTATAGCTTGGTTGAAAGCTCCTAGCTTGTTCTTTCCAACGATGTATAACTCTCCTTGATAGAGGCTTAGGAAAGGAACTTAAAATTGACTCACCTGGGAAATATGTCACCGGGAATATTGTTGATGAAAATGTATTTTTCATATACAGTTGCATTTAACTTTCACATTTCTTTTGCTGCATAAACGACTTACAGCTTGGTTGAAAGCTCTTAGCTTGTTCTTTCGTACGACGTATAACTCTCATTGCTAGAGGCTTAGGAAAGGAACTTATAATTGACACACTTAGGAAATATGTCACTGGTAATATTGTTGATGATTCTGTATTTTTCATATACAGTTGCGTTTAACTTTCACATTTCTTTTGCCGGAAAAACTATTTATATTGTGATTGAAAGCCCTTACTTTGTTCTTTCCAACGATGTATAACTGTGGTTGATAGAAGCTTAGGAAAGGAACTTAAAACTGCCGGATCTCGGAATTATGTCACGAGGAATATTGTTGATGACTCTGTATTTTTCATATGCAGTTGTATTTAACTCTCACATTTTTTCCGCTGCATATACCGTGTATAGCTTAGTTGAAATCCCTTATTTTGTTCTTTCCAACGAAGATAACCCTCGCTGATATAGGCTTAGGAAAGGAACTTAAAATTTACTAATCTAGGAAATATGTCACTGGGTATATTGTTGATGATACTGTATTTTTCATATACAATTACATTTAACTTTCACATTTGTTTTGCTGCATAAACCGTTTATAGCTTAATTGAAAGCTCTTAGCTTGCTCTCTCCAACGATGTAAAACTCAGGTTTAAAGAGGTTTAGGAAACGAACTTAAAATTGACTCATCTGGGAAATATGACACTGGGAATATTGTTGATGATTATGTATTTTTCATGTACAGTTGCATTTATCTTTCACATTTCTTTTGTTGCATAAAACGTTTATAGCTTGATTGAAAGCCCTTAGCTTGTTCTTTCCAACGACGTATAACTCTCAGTGATAGAGGCTTAGGAAAGGAACTTATAATTGACTCACTTAGGAAATATGTCATTGGGAATATTGTTGATGATTTTGTATTTTTCATGTACAGTTGCATTTCACTTTCACATTTCTTTTGTTGCATAAATCATTTATAGCTTGGTTGAAAGCTCCTAGCTTGTTCTTTCCAACGACGTATAACTCTCCTTGATAGAGGCTTAGGAAAGGAACTTAAAATTGACTCACCTGGGAAATATGTCACCGGGAATATTGTTGATGAAAATGTATTTTTCATATACAGTTGCATTTAACTTTCACATTTCTTTTGCTGCATAAACGACTTACAGCTTGGTTGAAAGCTCTTAGCCTGTTAATTCGTACGACTCTCATTGCTAGAGGCTTAGGAAAGGAACTTAAAATTGACTCATCTAGGAAATATGTCACTGGCAATATTGTTGATGAATCTGTAATTTTCATATACAGTTGCATTTAACTTTCACATTTCTTTTGCGGCATAAATCATTTATAGCTTGATGGAAAGCTCTTAGCTTGTTCTTTCCAACGACGTATAACTCTCAGTGATAGAAGCTTAGGAAAGGAACTTAAAATTGACTCTTCCAGGAAATATGTCACTGGCAATATTGTTGATGATTTTTTATTTTTCATATACAGTTGCATTTAACTTTCACATTTGTTTTGCTGCATAAACCGTTTATAGCTTAATTGAAAGCTCTTAGGTTGCTCTCTCCAACGATGTAAAACTCAGGTTTAAAGAGATTTAGGAAACGAACTTAAAATTGACTCACCTAGGAAATATGAGACTGGGAATATTGTTGATGATTTTGTATTTTTCATGTACAGTTGCATTTATCTTTCACATTTCTTTTGTTGCATAAAACGTTTATAGCTTGATTGAAAGCCCTTAGCTTGTTCTTTCCAACGATGTATAACCCTCGTTGATAAAGGCTTAGGGAAGGAACTTATAATTGACTCACTTAGGAAATATGTCATTGGGAATATTGTTGATGATTTTGTATTTTTCATGTACAGTTGCATTTAACTTTCACATTTCTTTTGTTGCATAAATCATTTATAGCTTGGTTGAAAGCTCTTAGCTTGTTCTTTCCAACGATGTATAACTCTCCTTGATAGAGGCTTAGGAAAGGTACTTAAAATTGACTCACCTGGGAAATATGTCACCGGGAATATTGTTGATGAAAATGTATTTTTCATATACAGTTGCATTTAACTTTCACATTTCTTTTGCAGCATAAACGACTTACAGCTTGGTTGAAAGCTCTTAGCTTGTTCTTTCGTACGACGTATAACTCTCATTGCTAGAGGCTTAGGAAAGGAACTTAAAATTGACTCATCTAGGAAATATGTCACTGGGAATATTGTTGATGATTTTGTATTTTTCATATACAGTTGCATTTAACTTTCACATTTCTTTTGTTGCATAAACCATTTATAGCTTGGTTGAAAGCTCCTAGCTTGTTCTTTCCAACGATGTATAACTCTCCTTGATAGAGGCTTAGGAAAGGAACTTAAAATTGACTCACCTGGGAAATATGTCACCGGGAATATTGTTGATGAAAATGTATTTTTCATATACAGTTGCATTTAACTTTCACATTTCTTTTGCTGCATAAACGACTTACAGCTTGGTTGAAAGCTCTTAGCTTGTTCTTTCGTACGACGTATAACTCTCGTTGCTAGAGGCTTAGGAAAGGAACTTATAATTGACACACTTAGGAAATATGTCACTGGAAATATTGTTGATGATTCTGTATTTTTCATATACAGTTGCGTTTAACTTTCACATTTCTTTTGCTGGAAAAACTATTTATATTGTGATTGAGAGCCCTTACTTTGTTCTTTCCAACGATGTATAACTGTGGTTGATAGAAGCTTAGGAAAGGAACTTAAAATTGACGGATCTCGGAATTATGTCACGAGGAATATTGTTGATGACTCTGTATTTTTCATATGCAGTTGTATTTAACTCTCACAGTTTTTCCGCTGCATAAACGACTTACAGCTTGGTTGAAAGCTCTTAGCTTGTTCTTTCGTACGACGTATAACTCTCATTGCTAGAGGCTTAGGAAAGGAACTTAAAATTGACTAATCTAGGAAATATGTCACTGGGAATATTGTTGATGATACTGTATTTTTCATATACAATTACATTTAACTTTCACATTTGTTTTGCTGCATAAACCGTTTATAGCTTAATTGAAAGCTCTTAGCTTGCTCTCTCCAACGATGTAAAACTCAGGTTTAAAGAGGTTTAGGAAACGAACTTAAAATTGACTCATCTAGGAAATATGACACTGGGAATATTGTTGATGATTATGTATTTTTCATGTACAGTTGCATTTATCTTTCACATTTCTTTTGCTGCATAAAACGTTTATAGCTTGATCGAAAGCCCTTAGCTTGTTCTTTCCAACAATGTATAACCCTCGTTGATAAAGGCTTAGGGAAGGAACTTATAATTGACTCACTTAGGAAATATGTCATTGGGAATATTGTTGATGATTTTGTATTTTTCATGTACAGTTGCATTTAACTTTCACATTTCTTTTGCTGCATAAACGACTTACAGCTTGGTTGAAAGCTCTTAGCCTGTTAATTCGTACGACTCTCATTGCTAGAGGCTTAGGAAAGGAACTTAAAATTGACTCATCTAGGAAATATGTCACTGGCAATATTGTTGATGAATCTGTAATTTTCATATACAGTTGCATTTAACTTTCACATTTCTTTTGCGGCATAAATCATTTATAGCTTGATGGAAAGCTCTTAGCTTGTTCTTTCCAACGACGTATAACTCTCAGTGATAGAAGCTTAGGAAAGGAACTTAAAATTGACTCTTCCAGGAAATATGTCACTGGCAATATTGTTGATGATTTTTTATTTTTCATATACAGTTGCATTTAACTTTCACATTTGTTTTGCTGCATAAACCGTTTATAGCTTAATTGAAAGCTCTTAGGTTGCTCTCTCCAACGATGTAAAACTCAGGTTTAAAGAGATTTAGGAAACGAACTTAAAATTGACTCATCTAGGAAATATGAGACTGGGAATATTGTTGATGATTTTGTATTTTTCATGTACAGTTGCATTTATCTTTCACATTTCTTTTGTTGCATAAAACGTTTATAGCTTGATTGAAAGCCCTCAGCTTGTTCTTTCCAACGATGTATAACCCTCGTTGATAAAGGCTTAGGGAAGGAACTTATAATTGACTCACTTAGGAAATATGTCATTGGGAATATTGTTGATGATTTTGTATTTTTCATGTACAGTTGCATTTAACTTTCACATTTCTTTTGTTGCATAAATCATTTATAGCTTGGTTGAAAGCTCTTAGCTTGTTCTTTCCAACGATGTATAACTCTCCTTGATAGAGGCTTAGGAAAGGTACTTAAAATTGACTCACCTGGGAAATATGTCACCGGGAATATTGTTGATGAAAATGTATTTTTCATATACAGTTGCATTTAACTTTCACATTTCTTTTGCAGCATAAACGACTTACAGCTTGGTTGAAAGCTCTTAGCTTGTTCTTTCGTACGACGTATAACTCTCATTGCTAGAGGCTTAGGAAAGGAACTTAAAATTGACTCATCTAGGAAATATGTCACTGGGAATATTGTTGATGATTTTGTATTTTTCATATACAGTTGCATTTAACTTTCACATTTCTTTTGTTGCATAAATCATTTATAGCTTGGTTGAAAGCTCCTAGCTTGTTCTTTCCAACGATGTATAACTCTCCTTGATAGAGGCTTAGGAAAGGAACTTAAAATTGACTCACCTGGGAAATATGTCACCGGGAATATTGTTGATGAAAATGTATTTTTCATATACAGTTGCATTTAACTTTCACATTTCTTTTGCTGCATAAACGACTTACAGCTTGGTTGAAAGCTCTTAGCTTGTTCTTTCGTACGACGTATAACTCTCGTTGCTAGAGGCTTAGGAAAGGAACTTATAATTGACACACTTAGGAAATATGTCACTGGAAATATTGTTGATGATTCTGTATTTTTCATATACAGTTGCGTTTAACTTTCACATTTCTTTTGCTGGAAAAACTATTTATATTGTGATTGAGAGCCCTTACTTTGTTCTTTCCAACGATGTATAACTGTGGTTGATAGAAGCTTAGGAAAGGAACTTAAAATTGACGGATCTCGGAATTATGTCACGAGGAATATTGTTGATGACTCTGTATTTTTCATATGCAGTTGTATTTAACTCTCACATTTTTTCCGCTGCATAAACGACTTACAGCTTGGTTGAAAGCTCTTAGCTTGTTCTTTCGTACGACGTATAACTCTCATTGCTAGAGGCTTAGGAAAGGAACTTAAAATTGACTAATCTAGGAAATATGTCACTGGGAATATTGTTGATGATACTGTATTTTTCATATACAATTACATTTAACTTTCACATTTGTTTTGCTGCATAAACCGTTTATAGCTTAATTGAAAGCTCTTAGCTTGCTCTCTCCAACGATGTAAAACTCAGGTTTAAAGAGGTTTAGGAAACGAACTTAAAATTGACTCATCTAGGAAATATGACACTGGGAATATTGTTGATGATTATGTATTTTTCATGTACAGTTGCATTTATCTTTCACATTTCTTTTGCTGCATAAAACGTTTATAGCTTGATCGAAAGCCCTTAGCTTGTTCTTTCCAACGATGTATAACCCTCGTTGATAAAGGCTTAGGGAAGGAACTTATAATTGACTCACTTAGGAAATATGTCATTGGGAATATTGTTGATGATTTTGTATTTTTCATGTACAGTTGCATTTAACTTTCACATTTCTTTTGCTGCATAAACGACTTACAGCTTGGTTGAAAGCGCTTAGCTTGTTCTTTCGTACGACGTATAACTCTCATTGCTAGAGGCTTAGGAAAGGAACTTAAAATTGACTCATCTAGGAAATATGTCACTGGCAATATTGTTGATGAATCTGTAATTTTCATATACAGTTGCATTTAACTTTCACATTTCTTTTGCGGCATAAACCATTTATAGCTTGATTGAAAGCTCTTAGCTTGTTCTTTCCAACGACGTATAACTCTCAGTGATAGAAGCTTAGGAAAGGAACTTAAAATTGACTCTTCCAGGAAATATGTCACTGGCAATATTGTTGATGATTTTTTATTTTTCATATACAGTTGCATTTAACTTTCACATTTCTTTTGTTGCATAAATCATTTATAGCTTGGTTGAAAGCTCCTAGCTTGTTCTTTCTAACGATGTATAACTCTAATTGATAGAGGCTTAGGGAAGGAACTTATAATTGACACACTTAGGAAATATGTCACTGGCAATATTGTTGATGATTTTGTGTTTTTCATATACAGTTGCATTTAACTTTCACATTTCTTTTGTTGCATAAATCATTTATAGCTTGATTGAAAGCTCCTAGCTTTTTCTTTCCAACGATGTATAACCCTCATTGTTAGAGGCTTAGGGAAGGAACTTATAATTGACAAACTTAGGAAATATGTCACTGGGAATATTGTTGATGATTCTGTATTTTTCATATACAGTTGCATTTAACTTTCACATTTCTTTTGCTGCATAAATCATTTATAGCTTGGTTGAAAGCCCTTACTTTGTTCTTTCCAACGATGTACAACTGTGGCTGATAGAAGTTTAGGAAAGGAACTTAAAATTGACGGAACTCGGAATTATGTCACGAGGAATATTGTTGATGACTCTGTGTTTTTCATATACAGTTGTATTTAACTCTCACATTTTTTCCGCTGCATATACCGTGTATAGCTTAGTTGAAATCCCTTATTTTGTTCTTTCCAACGAAGATAACCCTCGCTGATGGAGGCTTAGGAAAGAAACTTAAAATTGACTAATCTAGGAAATATGTCACTGGCAATATTGTTGATGATTTTGTATTTTTCATGTACAGTTGCATTTAACTCTCACATTTCTTTTGTTGCATAAATCATTTATAGCTTGGTTGAAAGCTCCTAGCTTGTTCTTTCCAACGATGTATAACTCTCCTTGATAGAGGCTTAGGAAAGGAACTTAAAATTGACTCACCTGGGAAATATGTCACTGGGAATATTGTTGATGATTTTGTATTTTTCATATACAGTTGCATTTAACTTTCACATTTCTTTTGCCGCATAAACGACTTACAGCTTGGTTGAAAGCTCTTAGCTTGTTCTTTCGTACGACGTATAACTCTCATTGCTAGAGGCTTAGGAAAGGAACTTATAATTGACACACTTAGGAAATATGTCACTGGGAATATTGTTGATGATTCTGTATTTTTCATATACAGTTGCATTTAACTTTCACATTTCTTTTGCTGCAAAAACTATTTATAGTGTGATTGAAAGCCCTTATTTTGTTCTTTCCAACGATGTATAACTGTGGTTGATAGAAGCTTAGGAAAGGAACTTAAAATTGACGGATCTCGGAATTATGTCACGAGGAATATTGTTGATGACTCTGTATTTTTCATATACAGTTGTATTTAACTCTCACATTTTTTCCGCTGCATATACCGTGTATAGCTTAGTTGAAATCCCTTATTTTGTTCTTTCCAACGATGTATAACCCTCGTTGATAAAGGCTTAGGGAAGGAACTTATAATTGACTTACTTAGGAAATATGTCATTGGGAATATTGTTGATGATTTTGTATTTTTCATGTACAGTTGCATTTAACTTTCACATTTCTTTTGTTGCATAAATCATTTATAGCTTGGTTGAAAGCCCTTATTTTGTTCTTTCCAACGATGTATAACTGTGGTTGATAGAAGCTTAGGAAAGGAACTTAAAATTGACGGATCTCGGAATTATGTCACGAGGAATATTGTTGATGACTCTGTATTTTTCATATACAGTTGTATTTAACTCTCACATTTTTTCCGCTGCATATACCGTGTATAGCTTAGTTGAAATCCCTTATTTTGTTCTTTCCAACGAAGATAACCCTTGCTGATAGAGGCTTAGGAAAGGAACTTAAAATTGACTAATCTAGGAAATATGTCACTGGGAATATTGTTGATGATACTGTATTTTTCATATACAATTACATTTACCTTTCACATTTGTTTTGCTGCATAAACCGTTTATAGCTTGATTGAAAGCTCTTAGCTTGCTCTCTCCAACGATGTAAAACTCAGGTTTAAAGAGGTTTAGGAAACGAACTTAAAATATACTCATCTAGGAAATATGACACTGGGAATATTGTTGATGATTTTGTATTTTTCATGTACAGTTGCATTTATCTTTCACATTTCTTTTGCTGCATAAAACGTTTATAGCTTGATCGAAAGCCCTTAGCTTGTTCTTTCCAACGATGTATAACCCTCGTTGATAAAGGCTTAGGGAAGGAACTTATAATTGACTCACTTAGGAAATATGTCATTGGGAATATTGTTGATGATTTTGTATTTTTCATGTACAGTTGCATTTAACTTTCACATTTCTTTTGTTGCATAAATCATTTATAGCTTGATTGAAAGCTCTTAGCTTGTTCTTTCCAACGACGTATAACTCTCAGTGATAGAAGCTTAGAAAAGGAACTTAAAATTGACTCTTCCAGGAAATATGTCACTGGCAATATTGTTGACGATTTTTTATTTTTCATATACAGTTGCATTTAACTTTCACATTTCTTTTGTTGCATAAATCATTTATAGCTTGGTTGAATGCTCCTAGCTTGTTCTTTCTAACGATGTATAACTCTAATTGATAGAGGCTTAGGGAAGGAACTTATAATTGACACACTTAGGAAATATGTCACTGGCAATATTGTTGATGATTTTGTATTTTTCATGTACAGTTGCATTTAACTTTCACATTTCTTTTGTTGCATAAATCATTTATAGCTTGGTTGAAAGCTCTTAGCTTGTTCTTTCCAACGATGTATAACTCTCTTGATAGAGGCTTAGGAAAGGAACTTAACTCACCCAGGAAATATGTCACTGGGAATATTGTTGATGATTTTGTATCTTTCATATGCAGTTGCATTTAACTTTCACATTTCTTTTGCTGCATAAACGACTTACAGCTTGGTTGAAAGCTCTTAGCTTCTTCTTTCGTACGACGTATAACTCTCATTGCTAGAGGCTTAGGAAAGGAACTTAAAATTGACTCACCTGGGAAATATGTCACTGGGAATATTGTTGATGATTTTGTATTTTTCATATACAGTTGCATTTAACTTTCACATTTCTTTTGCCGCATAAACGACTTACAGCTTGGTTGAAAGCTCTTAGCTTGTTCTTTCGTACGACGTATAACTCTCATTGCTAGAGGCTTAGGAAAGGAACTTATAATTGACACACTTAGGAAATATGTCACTGGGAATATTGTTGATGATTCTGTATTTTTCATATACAGTTGCATTTAACTTTCACATTTCTTTTGCTGCAAAAACTGTTTATAGTGTGATTGAAAGCCCTTATTTTGTTCTTTCCAACGATGTATAACTGTGGTTGATAGAAGCTTAGGAAAGGAACTTAAAATTGACGGATCTCGGAATTATGTCACGAGGAATATTGTTGATGACTCTGTATTTTTCATATACAGTTGTATTTAACTCTCACATTTTTTCCGCTGCATATACCGTGTATAGCTTAGTTGAAATCCCTTATTTTGTTCTTTCCAACGATGTATAACCCTCGTTGATAAAGGCTTAGGGAAGGAACTTATAATTGACTTACTTAGGAAATATGTCATTGGGAATATTGTTGATGATTTTGTATTTTTCATGTACAGTTGCATTTAACTTTCACATTTCTTTTGTTGCATAAATCATTTATAGCTTGGTTGAAAGCCCTTATTTTGTTCTTTCCAACGATGTATAACTGTGGTTGATAGAAGCTTAGGAAAGGAACTTAAAATTGACGGATCTCGGAATTATGTCACGAGGAATATTGTTGATGACTCTGTATTTTTCATATACAGTTGTATTTAACTCTCACATTTTTTCCGCTGCATATACCGTGTATAGCTTAGTTGAAATCCCTTATTTTGTTCTTTCCAACGAAGATAACCCTTGCTGATAGAGGCTTAGGAAAGGAACTTAAAATTGACTAATCTAGGAAATATGTCACTGGGAATATTGTTGATGATACTGTATTTTTCATATACAATTACATTTACCTTTCACATTTGTTTTGCTGCATAAACCGTTTATAGCTTGATTGAAAGCTCTTAGCTTGCTCTCTCCAACGATGTAAAACTCAGGTTTAAAGAGGTTTAGGAAACGAACTTAAAATATACTCATCTAGGAAATATGACACTGGGAATATTGTTGATGATTTTGTATTTTTCATGTACAGTTGCATTTATCTTTCACATTTATTTTGCTGCATAAAACGTTTATAGCTTGATCGAAAGCCCTTAGCTTGTTCTTTCCAACGATGTATAACCCTCGTTGATAAAGGCTTAGGGAAGGAACTTATAATTGACTCACTTAGGAAATATGTCATTGGGAATATTGTTGATGATTTTGTATTTTTCATGTACAGTTGCATTTAACTTTCACATTTCTTTTGTTGCATAAATCATTTATAGCTTGATTGAAAGCTCTTAGCTTGTTCTTTCCAACGACGTATAACTCTCAGTGATAGAAGCTTAGAAAAGGAACTTAAAATTGACTCTTCCAGGAAATATGTCACTGGCAATATTGTTGACGATTTTTTATTTTTCATATACAGTTGCATTTAACTTTCACATTTCTTTTGTTGCATAAATCATTTATAGCTTGGTTGAATGCTCCTAGCTTGTTCTTTCTAACGATGTATAACTCTAATTGATAGAGGCTTAGGGAAGGAACTTATAATTGACACACTTAGGAAATATGTCACTGGCAATATTGTTGATGATTTTGTATTTTTCATGTACAGTTGCATTTAACTTTCACATTTCTTTTGTTGCATAAATCATTTATAGCTTGGTTGAAAGCTCCTAGCTTGTTCTTTCCAACGATGTATAACTCTCTTGATAGAGGCTTAGGAAAGGAACTTCAAACTGACTCACTCAGGAAATATGTCACTGGGAATATTGTTGATGATTTTGTATCTTTCATATGCAGTTGCATTTAACTTTCACATTTCTTTTGCTGCATAAACGACTTACAGCTTGGTTGAAAGCTCTTAGCTTCTTCTTTCGTACGACGTATAACTCTCATTGCTAGAGGCTTAGGAAAGGAACTTAAAATTGACTCACCTGGGAAATATGTCACTGGGAATATTGTTGATGATTTTGTATTTTTCATATACAGTTGCATTTAACTTTCACATTTCTTTTGCCGCATAAACGACTTACAGCTTGGTTGAAAGCTCTTAGCTTGTTCTTTCGTACGACGTATAACTCTCATTGCTAGAGGCTTAGGAAAGGAACTTATAATTGACACACTTAGGAAATATATCACTGGGAATATTGTTGATGATTCTGTATTTTTCATATACAGTTGCATTTAACTTTCACATTTCTTTTGCTGCAAAAACTGTTTATAGTGTGATTGAAAGCCCTTATTTTGTTCTTTCCAACGATGTATAACTGTGGTTGATAGAAGCTTAGGAAAGGAACTTAAAATTGACGGATCTCGGAATTATGTCACGAGGAATATTGTTGATGACTCTGTATTTTTCATATACAGTTGTATTTAACTCTCACATTTTTTCCGCTGCATATACCGTGTATAGCTTAGTTGAAATCCCTTATTTTGTTCTTTCCAACGATGTATAACCCTCGTTGATAAAGGCTTAGGGAAGGAACTTATAATTGACTCACTTAGGAAATATGTCATTGGGAATATTGTTGATGATTTTGTATTTTTCATGTACAGTTGCATTTAACTTTCACATTTCTTTTGTTGCATAAATCATTTATAGCTTGGTTGAAAGCCCTTATTTTGTTCTTTCCAACGATGTATAACTGTGGTTGATAGAAGCTTAGGAAAGGAACTTAAAATTGACGGATCTCGGAATTATGTCACGAGGAATATTGTTGATGACTCTGTATTTTTCATATACAGTTGTATTTAACTCTCACATTTTTTCCGCTGCATATACCGTGTATAGCTTAGTTGAAATCCCTTATTTTGTTCTTTCCAACGAAGATAACCCTCGCTGATAGAGGCTTAGGAAAGGAACTTAAAATTGACTAATCTAGGAAATATGTCACTGGGAATATTGTTGATGATACTGTATTTTTCATATACAATTACATTTACCTTTCACATTTGTTTTGCTGCATAAACCGTTTATAGCTTGATTGAAAGCTCTTAGCTTGCTCTCTCCAACGATGTAAAACTCAGGTTTAAAGAGGTTTAGGAAACGAACTTAAAATATACTCATCTAGGAAATATGACACTGGGAATATTGTTGATGATTTTGTATTTTTCATGTACAGTTGCATTTATCTTTCACATTTCTTTTGTTGCATAAAACGTTTATAGCTTGATTGAAAGCCCTTAGCTTGTTCTTTCCAACGATTTGTAACCCTCGTTGATGATGGCTTAGGGAAGGAACTTATAATTGACTCACTTAGGAAATATGTCATTGGGAATATTGTTGATGATTTTGTATTTTTCATGTACAGTTGCATTTAACTTTCACATTTCTTTTGTTGCATAAATCATTTATAGCTTGGTTGAAAGCTCCTAGCTTGTTCTTTCCAACGATGTATAACCCTCCTTGATAGAGGCTTAGGAAAGGAACTTAAAATTGACTCACCTGGGAAATATGTCACTGGGAATATTGTTGATGAATCTGTAATTTTCATATACAGTTGCATTTAACTTTCACATTTCTTTTGTTGCATAAAACGTTTATAGCTTGATTGAAAGCTCTTAGCTTGTTCTTTCCAACGACGTATAACTCTCAGTGATAGAAGCTTAGGAAAGGAACTTAAAATTGACTCTTCCAGGAAATATGTCACTGGCAATATTGTTGATGATTTTTTATTTTTCATATACAGTTGCATTTAACTTTCACATTTCTTTTGTTGCATAAATCATTTATAGCTTGGTTGAATGCTCCTAGCTTGTTCTTTCTAACGATGTATACCACTAATTGATAGAGGCTTAGGGAAGGAACTTATAATTGACACACTTAGGAAATATGTCACTGGCAATATTGTTGATGATTTTGTGTTTTTCATATACAGTTGCATTTAACTTTCACATTTCTTTTGTTGCATAAATCGTTTATAGCTTAATTGAAAGCTCCTAGCTTTTTCTTTCCAACGATGTATAACCATCATTGTTACAGGCTTAGGGAAGGAACTTATAATTGACAAACTTAGGAAGTATGTCACTGGGAATATTGTTGATGATTCTGTATTTTTCATATACAGTTGCATTTAACTTTCACATTTCTTTTGCTGCAAAAACTATTTATAGTGTGATTGAAAGCCCTTACTTTGTTCTTTCCAACGATGTATAACTGTGGTTTATAGAAGCTTAGGAAAGGAACTTTAAATTGACGGATCTCGGAATTATGTCACGAGGAATATTGTTGATGACTCTGTATTTTTCATATACAGTTGTATTTAACTCTCACATTTTTTCCGCTGCATATACCGTGTATAGCTTAGTTGAAATCCCTTATTTTGTTCTTTCCAACGATGTATAACTCTAATTGATAGAGGCTTAGGGAAGGAACTTATAATTGACACACTTAGGAAATATGTCACTGGCAATATTGTTGATGATTTTGTATTTTTCATGTACAGTTGCATTTAACTTTCACATTTCTTTTGTTGCATAAATCATTTATAGCTTGGTTGAAAGCTCCTAGCTTGTTCTTTCCAACGATGTATAACTCTCCTTGATAGAGGCTTAGGAAAGGAACTTAAAATTGACTCACCTGGGAAATATGTCACTGGGAATATTGTTGATGATTTTGTATTTTTCATATACAGTTGCATTTAACTTTCACATTTCTTTTGCTGCATAAACTACTTACAGCTTGGTTGAAAGCTCTTAGCTTCTTCTTTCGTACGACGTATAACTCTCATTGCTAGAGGCTTAGGAAAGGAACTTAAAATTGACTCACCTGGGAAATATGTCACTGGGAATATTGTTGATGATTTTGTATTTTTCATATACAGTTGCATTTAACTTTCACATTTCTTTTGCCGCATAAACGACTTACAGCTTGGTTGAAAGCTCTTAGCTTGTTCTTTCGTACGACGTATAACTCTCATTGCTAGAGGCTTAGGAAAGGAACTTATAATTGACACACTTAGGAAATATGTCACTGGGAATATTGTTGATGAATCTGTAATTTTCATATACAGTTGCATTTAACTTTCACATTTCTTTTGTTGCATAAAACGTTTATAGCTTGATTGAAAGCTCTTAGCTTGTTCTTTCCAACGACGTATAACTCTCAGTGATAGAAGCTTAGGAAAGGAACTTAAAATTGACTCTTCCAGGAAATATGTCACTGGCAATATTGTTGATGATTTTTTATTTTTCATATACAGTTGCATTTAACTTTCACATTTCTTTTGTTGCATAAATCATTTATAGCTTGGTTGAATGCTCCTAGCTTGTTCTTTCTAACGATGTATACCTCTAATTGATAGAGGCTTAGGGAAGGAACTTATAATTGACACACTTAGGAAATATGTCACTGGCAATATTGTTGATGATTTTGTGTTTTTCATATACAGTTGCATTTAACTTTCACATTTCTTTTGTTGCATAAATCATTTATAGCTTAGTTGAAAGCTCCTAGCTTTTTCTTTCCAACGATGTATAACCATCATTGTTAGAGGCTTAGGGAAGGAACTTATAATTGACAAACTTAGGAAGTATGTCACTGGGAATATTGTTGATGATTCTGTATTTTTCATATACAGTTGCATTTAACTTTCACATTTCTTTTGCTGCAAAAACTATTTATAGTGTGATTGAAAGCCCTTATTTTGTTCTTTCCAACGATGTATAACTGTGGTTGATAGAAGCTTAGGAAAGGAACTTAAAATTGACGGATCTCGGGATTATGTCACGAGGAATATTGTTGATGACTCTGTATTTTTCATATACAGTTGTATTTAACTCTCACATTTTTTCCGCTGCATATACCGTGTATAGCTTAGTTGAAATCCCTTATTTTGTTCTTTCCAACGATGTATAACCCTCGTTGATAAAGGCTTAGGGAAGGAACTTATAATTGACTCACTTAGGAAATATGTCATTGGGAATATTGTTGATGATTTTGTATTTTTCATGTACAGTTGCATTTAACTTTCACATTTCTTTTGTTGCATAAATCATTTATAGCTTGGTTGAAAGCTAATAGCTTGTTCTTTCGTACGACGTATAACTCTCATTGCTAGAGGCTTAGGAAAGGAACTTATAATTGACACACTTAGGAAATATGTCACTGGGAATATTGTTGATGATTCTGTATTTTCATATACAGTTGCATTTAACTTTCACATTTCTTTTGCTGCAAAAACTATTTATAGTGTGATTGAAAGCCCTTATTTTGTTCTTTCCAACGATGTATAACTGTGGTTGATAGAAGCTTAGGAAAGGAACTTAAAATTGACGGATCTCGGAATTATGTCACGAGGAATATTGTTGATGACTCTGTATTTTTCATATACAGTTGTATTTAACTCTCACATTTTTTCCGCTGCATATACCGTGTATAGCTTAGTTGAAATCCCTTATTTTGTTCTTTCTAACGATGTATAACCCTCGTTGATAAAGGCTTAGGGAAGGAACTTATAATTGACTCACTTAGGAAATATTTCATTGGGAATATTGTTGATGATTTTGTATTTTTCATGTACAGTTGCATTTAACTTTCACATTTCTTTTGTTGCATAAATCATTTATAGCTTGGTTGAAAGCCCTTATTTTGTTCTTTCCAACGATGTATAACTGTGGTTGATAGAAGCTTAGGAAAGGAACTTAAAATTGACGGATCTCGGAATTATGTCACGAGGAATATTGTTGATGACTCTGTATTTTTCATATACAGTTGTATTTAACTCTCACATTTTTTCCGCTGCATATACCGTGTATAGCTTAGTTGAAATCCCTTATTTTGTTCTTTCCAACGAAGATAACCCTCGCTGATAGAGGCTTAGGAAAGGAACTTAAAATTGACTAATCTAGGAAATATGTCACTGGGAATATTGTTGATGATACTGTATTTTTCATATACAATTACATTTACCTTTCACATTTGTTTTGCTGCATAAACCGTTTATAGCTTGATTGAAAGCTCTTAGCTTGCTCTCTCCAACGATGTAAAACTCAGGTTTAAAGAGGTTTAGGAAACGAACTTAAAATATACTCATCTAGGAAATATGACACTGGGAATATTGTTGATGATTTTGTATTTTTCATGTACAGTTGCATTTATCTTTCACATTTCTTTTGTTGCATAAAACGTTTATAGCTTGATTGAAAGCCCTTAGCTTGTTCTTTCCAACGATGTGTAACCCTCGTTGATGATGGCTTAGGGAAGGAACTTATAATTGACTCACTTAGGAAATATGTCATTGGGAATATTGTTGATGATTTTGTATTTTTCATGTACAGTTGCATTTAACTTTCACATTTCTTTTGTTGCATAAATCATTTATAGCTTGGTTGAAAGCTCCTAGCTTGTTCTTTCCAACGATGTATAACCCTCCTTGATAGAGGCTTAGGAAAGGAACTTAAAATTGACTCACCTGGGAAATATGTCACTGGGAATATTGTTGATGAATCTGTAATTTTCATATACAGTTGCATTTAACTTTCACATTTCTTTTGTTGCATAAATCATTTATAGCTTGATTGAAAGCTCTTAGCTTGTTCTTTCCAACGACGTATAACTCTCAGTGATAGAAGCTTAGGAAAGGAACTTAAAATTGACTCTTCCAGGAAATATGTCACTGGCAATATTGTTGATGATTTTTTATTTTTCATATACAGTTGCATTTAACTTTCACATTTCTTTTGTTGCATAAATCATTTATAGCTTGGTTGAATGCTCCTAGCTTGTTCTTTCTAACGATGTATACCTCTAATTGATAGAGGCTTAGGGAAGGAACTTATAATTGACACACTTAGGAAATATGTCACTGGCAATATTGTTGATGATTTTGTGTTTTTCATATACAGTTGCATTTAACTTTCACATTTCTTTTGTTGCATAAATCATTTATAGCTTAATTGAAAGCTCCTAGCTTTTTCTTTCCAACGATGTATAACCATCATTGTTAGAGGCTTAGGGAAGGAACTTATAATTGACAAACTTAGGAAGTATGTCACTGGGAATATTGTTGATGATTCTGTATTTTTCATATACAGTTGCATTTAACTTTCACATTTCTTTTGCTGCAAAAACTATTTATAGTGTGATTGAAAGCCCTTATTTTGTTCTTTCCAACGATGTATAACTGTGGTTGATAGAAGCTTAGGAAAGGAACTTAAAATTGACGGATCTCGGAATTATGTCACGAGGAATATTGTTGATGACTCTGTATTTTTCATATACAGTTGTATTTAACTCTCACATTTTTTCCGCTGCATATACCGTGTATAGCTTAGTTGAAATCCCTTATTTTGTTCTTTCCAACGATGTATAACCCTCGTTGATAAAGGCTTAGGGAAGGAACTTATAATTGACTCACTTAGGAAATATGTCATTCTGAATATTGTTGATGATTTTGTATTTTTCATGTACAGTTGCATTTAACTTTCACATTTCTTTTGTTGCATAAATCATTTATAGCTTGGTTGAAAGCTAATAGCTTGTTCTTTCCAACGATGTATAACTCTCCTTGATAGAGGCTTAGGAAAGGAACTTAAAATTGGCTCATCTAGGAAATATGTCACTGGCAATATTGTTGATGATTTTTTATTTTTCATATACAGTTGCATTTAACTTTCACATTTCTTTTGCTGCATAAACGACTTACAGCTTCGTTGAAAGCTCTTAGCTTGTTCTTTCGTACGACGTATAACTCTCATTGCTAGAGGCTTAGGAAAGGAACTTAAAATTGACTCATCTAGGAAATATGTCACTGGGAATATTGTTGATGATTTTGTATTTTTCATATACAGTTGCATTTAACTTTCACATTTCTTTTGTTGCATAAATCATTTATAGCTTGGTTCAAAGCTCCTAGCTTGTTCTTTCCAACGATGTATAACTCTCCTTGATAGAGGCTTAGGAAAGGAACTTAAAATAGACTCACCTGGGAAATATGTCACTGGGAATATTGTTGATGAAAATGTATTTTTCATATACAGTTGCATTTAACTTTCACATTTCTTTTGCTGCATAAACGACTTATAGCTTGGTTGAAAGCTCTTAGCTTGTTCTTTCGTACGACGTATAACTCTCATTGCTAGAGGCTTAGGAAAGGAACTTAAAATTGACTCATCTAGGAAATATGTCACTGGGAATATTGTTGATGATTTTGTATTTTTCATATACAGTTGCATTTAACTTTCACATTTCTTTTGCCGCATAAACGACTTACAGCTTGGTTGAAAGCTCTTAGCTGGTTCTTTCGTACGACGTATAACTCTCATTGCTAGAGGCTTAGGTAAGGAACTTATAATTGACACACTTAGGAAATATGTCACTGGGAATATTGTTGATGATTCTGTATTTTTCATATACAGTTGCGTTTAACTTTCACATTTCTTTTGCTGGAACAACTATTTATATTGTGATTGAAAGCCCTTACTTTGTTCTTTCCAACGATGTATAACTGTGGTTGATAGAAGGTTAGGAAAGGAACTTAAAATTGACGGATCTCGGAATTATGTCACGAGGAATATTGTTGATGACTCTGTATTTTTCATATGCAGTTGTATTTAACTCTCACATTTTTTCCGCTGCATATACCGTGTATAGCTTAGTTGAAATCCCTTATTTTGTTCTTTCCAACGAAGATAACCCTCGCTGATAGAGGCTTAGGAAAGGAACTTAAAATTGACTAATCTAGGAAATATGTCACTGGGAATATTGTTGATGATTTTGTATTTTTCATGTACAGTTGCATTTAACTTTCACATTTCTTTTGTTGCATAAATCATTTATAGCTTGGTTGAAAGCTATTAGCTTGTTCTTTCCAACGATGTATAACTCTCCTTGATAGAGGCTTAGGAAAGGAACTTAAAATTGACTCACCTGGGAAATATGTCACTGGGAATATTGTTGATGAAAATGTATTTTTCATATACAGTTGCATTTAACTTTCACATTTCTTTTGCCGCATAAACGACTTACAGCTTGGTTGAAAGCTCTTAGCTTGTTCTTTCGTACGACGTATAACTCTCATTGCTAGAGGCTTAGGAAAGGAACTTATAATTGACACACTTAGGAAATATGTCACTGGGAATATTGTTGATGATTCTGTATTTTTCATATACAGTTGCGTTTAACTTTCACATTTCTTTTGCTGGAAAAACTATTTATATTGTGATTGAAAGCCCTTACTTTGTTCTTTCCAACGATGTATAACTGTGGTTGATAGAAGCTTAGGAAAGGAACTTAAAATTGACGGATTTCGGAATTATGTCACGAGGAATATTGTTGATGACTCTGTATTTTTCATATGCAGTTGTATTTAACTCTCACATTTTTTCCGCTGCATATACCGTGTATAGCTTAGTTGAAATCCCTTATTTTGTTCTTTCCAACGAAGATAACCCTCGCTGATAGAGGCTTAGGAAAGGAACTTAAAATTGACTAATCTAGGAAATATGTCACTGGGAATATTGTTGATGATACTGTATTTTTCATATACAATTACATTTAACTTACACATTTGTTTTGCTGCATAAACCGTTTATAGCTTGATTGAAAGCTCTTAGCTTGCTCTCTCCAACGATGTAAAACTCAGGTTTAAAGAGGTTTAGGAAACGAACTTAAAATTGACTCATCTAGGAAATATGTTACTGGCAATATTGTTGATGATTTTGTATTTTTCATATACAGTTGCATTTAACTTTCACATTTCTTTTACTGCATAAATCAGTTATAGCTTGGTCGAAAGCTCCTAGCTTTTTCTTTCCAACGGTGTATAACTCTCATTGATAGAGGCTTAGGAAAGGAACTTAAAATTGACTCATCTAGGAAATATGTTACTGGCAATATTGTTGATGATTTTGTGTTTTTCATATACAGTTGCATTTAACTTTCACATTTCTTTTGCTGCATAAATCATTTATAGCTTGGTTGAAAGCTCCTAGCTTGTTCTTTCTAACGATGTATAACTCTAATTGATAGAGACTTAGGGAAGGAACTTATAATTGACACACTTAGGAAATATCTCACTGGCAATATTGTTGATGATTTTGTGTTTTTCATATACAGTTGCATTTAACTTTCACATTTCTTTTGTTGCATAAATCATTTATAGCTTAATTGAAAGCTCCTAGCTTTTTCTTTCCAACGATGTATAACCCACACTGTTAGAGGCTTAGGGAAGGAACTTATAATTGACAAACTTAGGAAATATGTCACTGGGAATATTGTTGATGATTCTGTATTTTTCATATACAGTTGCATTTAACTTTCACATTTCTTTTGCTGCAAAAACTATTTATAGTGTGATTGAAAGCCCTTATTTTGTTCTTTCCAACGATGTATAACTGTGGTTGGTAGAAGCTTAGGAAAGGAACTTAAAATTGACGGAACTCGGAATTATGTCACGAGGAATATTGTTGATGACTCTGTATTTTTCATATATAGTTGTATTTAACTCTCACATTTTTTCCGCTGCATATACCGTGTATAGCTTAGTTGAAATCCCTTATTTTGTTCTTTTGCTGCATAAATCATTTATAGCTTGGTTGAAAGCTCCTAGCTTGTTCTTTCTAACGATGTATAACTCTAATTGATAGAGGCTTAGGGAAGGAACTTATAATTGACACACTTAGGAAATATCTCTCTGGCAATATTGTTGATGATTTTGTGTTTTTCATATACAGTTGCATTTAACTTTCACATTTCTTTTGTTGCATAAATTATTTATAGCTTAATTGAAAGCTCCTAGCTTTTTCTTTCCAACGATGTATAACCCTCATTGTTAGAGGCTTAGGAAAGAAACTTAAAATTGACTAATCTAGGAAATATGTCACTGGGAATATTGTTGATGATTTAGTATTTTTCATATACAGTTGCACCTAACTTTCACATTTCTATTGTTGCATAAACCATTTATAGCTTGATTGAAAGCTCTTAGACTCTTCTTTCGAACGATGTATAACTTTCGTTGATGGAGGCTTAGGGAAGGAAGTTATAATTGACTGACTTAGGAAATATGTCACTGGGAACATTGTTGATGATTTTGTATTCTTCATGTACAGTTGCACTTATCTTTCATATTTCTTTTGTTGCATAAAACGTTTATAGCTTGATTGAAAGCCCTTAGCTTGTTCTTTCCAACGATGTATAACACTCGTTGATAAAGGCTTAGGGAAGGAACTTATATTTGACTCACTTAGGAAATATGTCATTGGGAATATTGTTGATGATTTTGTATTTTTCATGTACAGTTGCATTTAACTTTCACATTTCTTTTGTTGCATAAATCATTTATAGCTTGGTTGAAAGCTCCTAGCTTGTTCTTTCCAACGATGTATAACTCTCCTTGATAGAGGCTTAGGAAAGGAACTTAAAATTGACTCACCTGGGAAATATGTCACTGGGAATATTGTTGATGAAAATGTATTTTTCATATACAGTTGCATTTAGCTTTCACATTTCTTTTGCTGCATAAACGACTTACAGTTTCGTTGAAAGCTCTTAGCTTGTTCTTTCGTACGACGTATAACTCTCATTGCTAGAGGCTTAGGAAAGGAACTTAAAATTGACTCATCTAGGAAATATGTCACTGGCAATATTGTTAATAATTTTGTATTTTTCATGTACAGTTGCATTTAACTTTCACATTTCTTTTGTTGCATAAATCATTTATAGCTTGGTTGAAAGCTCCTAGCTTGTTCTTTCTAACGATGTATAACTCTCATTGATAGAGGCTTAGGGAAGGAACTTATAATTGACACACTTAGGAAATATGTCACTGGCAATATTGTTGATGATTTTGTGTTTTTCATATACAGTTGCATTTAACTTTCACATTTGTTTTGCTGCATAAACCGTTTATAGCTTGATTGAAAGCTCTTAGCTTGCTCTCTCCAACGATGTAAAACTCAGGTATAAAGAGGTTTAGGAAACGAACTTAAAATTGACTCATCTAGGAAATATGACACTGGGAATATTGTTGATGATTTTGTATTTTTCATATACAGTTGCATTTAACTTTCACATTTCTTTTACTGCATAAATCAGTTATAGCTTGATTGAAAGCTCCTAGCTTTTTCTTTCCAACGGTGTATAACTCTCATTGATAGAGGCTTAGGAAAGGAACTTAAAATTGACTCATCTAGGAAATATGTTACTGGCAATATTGTTGATGATTTTGTATTTTTCATATACAGTTGCATTTAACTTTCACATTTCTTTTGCTGCATAAATCATTTATAGCTTGGTTGAAAGCACCTAGCTTGTTCTTTCTAACGATGTATAACTCTAATTGATAGAGGCTTAGGGAAGGAACTTATAATTGACACACTTAGGAAATATCTCACTGGCAATATTGTTGATGATTTTGTGTTTTTCATATACAGTTGCATTTAACTTTCACATTTCTTTTGTTGCATAAATCATTTATAGCTTAATTGAAAGCTCCTAGCTTTTTCTTTCCAACGATGTATAACCCTCATTGTTAGAGGCTTAGGGAAGGAACTTATAATTGACAAACTTAGGAAATATGTCACTGGGAATATTGTTGATGATTCTGTATTTTTCATATACAGTTGCATTTAACTTTCACATTTCTTTTGCTGCAAAAACTATTTATAGTGTGATTGAAAGCCCTTATCTTGTTCTTTCCAACGATGTATAACTGTGGTTGATAGAAGCTTAGGAAAGGAACTTAAAATTGACGGAACTCGGAATTATGTCACGAGGAATATTGTTGATGACTCTGTATTTTTCATATATAGTTGTATTTAACTCTCACATTTTTTCCGCTGCATATACCGTGTATAGCTTAGTTGAAATCACTTATTTTGTTCTTTTGCTGCATAAATCATTTATAGCTTGGTTGAAAGCTCCTAGCTTGTTCTTTCTAACGATGTATAACTCTAATTGATAGAGGCTTAGGGAAGGAACTTATAATTGACACACTTAGGAAATATCTCACTGGCAATATTGTTGATGATTTTGTGTTTTTCATATACAGTTGCATTTAACTTTCACATTTCTTTTGTTGCATAAATTATTTATAGCTTAATTGAAAGCTCCTAGCTTTTTCTTTCCAACGATGTATAACCCTCATTGTTAGAGGCTTAGGAAAGAAACTTAAAATTGACTAATCTAGGAAATATGTCACTGGGAATATTGTTGATGATTTAGTATTTTTCATATACAGTTGCACCTAACTTTCACATTTCTATTGTTGCATAAACCATTTATAGCTTGATTGAAAGCTCTTAGACTCTTCTTTCGAACGATGTATAACTTTCGTTGATAGAGGCTTAGGGAAGGAAGTTATAATTGACTGACTTAGGAAATATGTCACTGGGAACATTGTTGATGATTTTGTATTCTTCATGTACAGTTGCATTTATCTTTCATATTTCTTTTGTTGCATAAAACTTTTATAGCTTGATTGAAAGCCCTTAGCTTGTTCTTTCCAACGATGTATAACACTCGTTGATAAAGGCTTAGGGAAGGAACTTATATTTGACTCACTTAGGAAATATGTCATTGGGAATATTGTTGATGATTTTGTATTTTTCATGTACAGTTGCATTTAACTTTCACATTTCTTTTGTTGCATAAATCATTTATAGCTTGGTTGAAAGCTCCTAGCTTGTTCTTTCCAACGATGTATAACTCTCCTTGATAGAGGCTTAGGAAAGGAACTTAAAATTGACTCACCTGGGAAATATGTCACTGGGAATATTGTTGATGAAAATGTATTTTTCATATACAGTTGCATTTAACTTTCACATTTCTTTTGCTGCATAAACGACTTACAGCTTCGTTGAAAGCTCTTAGTTTGTTCTTTCGTACGACGTATAACTCTCATTGCTAGAGGCTTAGGAAAGGAACTTAAAATTGACTCATCTAGGAAATATGTCACTGGCAATATTGTTAATGATTTTGTATTTTTCATGTACAGTTGCATTTAACTTTCACATTTCTTCTGTTGCATAAATCATTTATAGCTTGGTTGAAAGCTCCTAGCTTGTTCTTTCCAACGATGTATAACTCTCCTTGATAGAGGCTTAGGAAAGGAACTTAAAATTGACTCACCTGGGAAATATGTCACTGGGAATATTGTTGATGAAAATGTATTTTTCATATACAGTTGCATTTAACTTTCACATTTCTTTTGCTGCATAAACGACTTATAGCTTGGTTGAAAGCTCTTAGCTTGTTCTTTCGTACGACGTATAACTCTCATTGCTAGAGGCTTAGGAAAGGAACTTAAAATTGACTCATCTAGGAAATATGTCACTGGGAATATTGTTGATGATTTTGTATTTTTCATATACAGTTGCATTTAACTTTCACATTTCTTTTGCCGCATAAACGACTTACAGCTTGGTTGAAAGCTCTTAGCTTGTTCTTTCGTACGACGTATAACTCTCATTGCTAGAGGCTTAGGAAAGGAACTTATAATTGACACACTTAGGAAATATGTCACTGGGAATATTGTTGATGACTCTGTATTTTTCATATGCAGTTGTATTTAACTCTCACATTTTTTCCGCTGCATATACCGTGTATAGCTTAGTTGAAATCCCTTATTTTGTTCTTTCCAACGAAGATAACCCTCGCTGATAGAGGCTTAGGAAAGGAACTTAAAATTGACTCACCAGGGAAATATGTCACTGGCAATATTGTTGATGATTTTGTATTTTTCATATACAGTTGCATTTAACTTTCACATTTCTTTTGCCGCGTAAACGACTTACAGCTTGGTTGAAAGCTCTTAGCTTGTTCTTTTGTACGACGTATAACTCTCATTGCTAGAGGCTTAGGAAAGGAACTTAAAATTGACTCATTTAGGAAATATGTCACTGGCAATATTGTTGATGAATCTGTAATTTTCATATACAGTTGCATTTAACTTTCACATTTCTTTTGTTGCATAAATCTTTTATAGCTTGATTGAAAGCTCCTAGCTAGTTCTTTCCAGCGATGTATAACTCTCATTGATAGAGGCTTAGGAAAGGAAGTTAAAATTGACTCATCTAGGAAATATGTTACTGGCAATATTGTTGATGATTTTGTATTTTTCATATACAGTTGCATTTAACTTTCACATTTCTTTTGCCGCGTAAACGACTTACAGCTTGGTTGAAAGCTCTTAGCTTGTTCTTTTGTACGACGTATAACTCTCATTGCTAGAGGCTTAGGAAAGGAACTTAAAATTGACTCATTTAGGAAATATGTCACTGGCAATATTGTTGATGAATCTGTAATTTTCATATACAGTTGCATTTAACTTTCACATTTCTTTTGTTGCATAAATCTTTTATAGCTTGGTTGAAAGCTCCTAGCTTGTTCTTTCCAACGATGTATAACTCTCCTTGATAGAGGCTTAGGAAAGGAACTTAAAATTGACTCACCTGGGAAATATGTCACTGGGAATATTGTTGATGAAAATGTATTTTTCATATACAGTTGCATTTAACTTTCACATTTCTTTTGCTGCATAAACGACTTACAGCTTCGTTGAAAGCTCTTAGTTTGTTCTTTCGTACGACGTATAACTCTCATTGCTAGAGGCTTAGGAAAGGAACTTAAAATTAACTAATCTAGGAAATATGTCACTGGGAATATTGTTGATGAAAATGTATTTTTCATATACAGTTGCATTTAACTTTCACATTTCTTTTACTGCATAAATCAGTTATAGCTTGATTGAAAGCCCCTAGCTTTTTCTTTCCAACGGTGTATAACTCTCATTGATAGAGGCTTAGGAAAGGAACTTAAAATTGACTCATCTAGGAAATATGTTACTGGCAATATTGTTGATGATTTTGTATTTTTCATATACAGTTGCATTTAACTTTCACATTTCTTTTGCTGCATAAATCATTTATAGCTTGGTTGAAAGCACCTAGCTTGTTCTTTCTAACGATGTATAACTCTAATTGATAGAGGCTTAGGGAAGGAACTTATAATTGACACACTTAGGAAATATCTCACTGGCAATATTGTTGATGATTTTGTGTTTTTCATATACAGTTGCATTTTACTTTCACATTTCTTTTGTTGCATAAATCATTTATAGCTTGATTGAAAGCTCCTAGCTTTTTCTTTCCAACGATGTATAACCCTCATTGTTAGAGGCTTAGGGAAGGAACTTATAATTGACAAACTTAGGAAATATGTCACTGGGAATATTGTTGATGATTCTGTATTTTTCATATACAGTTGCATTTAACTTTCACATTTCTTTTGCTGCAAAAACTATTTATAGTGTGATTGAAAGCCCTTATTTAGTTCTTTCCAACGATGTATAACTTTGGTTGATAGAAGCTTAGGAAAGGAACTTAAAATTGACGGAACTCGGAATTATGTCACGAGGAATATTGTTGATGACTCTGTATTTTTCATATATAGTTGTATTTAACTCTCACATTTTTTCCGCTGCATATACCGTGTATAGCTTAGTTGAAATCCCTTATTTTGTTCTTTTGCTGCATAAATCATTTATAGCTTGGTTGAAAGCTCCTAGCTTGTTCTTTCTAACGATGTATAACTCTAATTGATAGAGGCTTAGGGAAGGAACTTATAATTGACACACATAGGAAATATCTCACTGGCAATATTGTTGGTGATTTTGTGTTTTTCATATACAGTTGCATTTAACTTTCACATTTCTTTTGTTGCATAAATTATTTATAGCTTAATTGAAAGCTCCTAGCTTTTTCTTTCCAACGATGTATAACCCTCATTGTTAGAGGCTTAGGAAAGAAACTTAAAATTGACTAATCTAGGAAATATGTCACTGGGAATATTGTTGATGATTTAGTATTTTTCATATACAGTTGCACCTAACTTTCACATTTCTATTGTTGCATAAACCATTTATAGCTTGATTGAAAGCTCTTAGACTCTTCTTTCGAACGATGTATAACTTTCGTTGATAGAGGCTTAGGGAAGGAAGTTATAATTGACTGACTTAGGAAATATGTCACTGGGAACATTGTTGATGATTTTGTATTCTTCATGTACAGTTGCATTTATCTTTCATATTTCTTTTGTTGCATAAAACGTTTATAGCTTGATTGAAAGCCCTTAGCTTGTTCTTTCCAACGATGTATAACACTCGTTGATAAAGGCTTAGGGAAGGAACTTATATTTGACTCACTTAGGAAATATGTCATTGGGAATATTGTTGATGATTTAGTATTTTTCATATACAGTTGCACCTAACTTTCACATTTCTATTGTTGCATAAACCATTTATAGCTTGGTTGAAAGCTCCTAGCTTGTTCTTTCCAACGATGTATAACTCTCCTTGATAGAGGCTTAGGAAAGAAACTTAAAATTGACTAATCTAGGAAATATGTCACTGGGAATATTGTTGATGATTTAGTATTTTTCATATACAGTTGCACCTAACTTTCACATTTCTATTGTTGCATAAACCATTTATAGCTTGATTGAAAGCTCTTAGACTCTTCTTTCGAACGATGTATAACTTTCGTTGATAGAGGCTTAGGGAAGGAAGTTATAATTGACTGACTTAGGAAATATGTCACTGGGAACATTGTTGATGATTTTGTATTCTTCATGTACAGTTGCATTTAACTTTCACATTTCTTTTGTTGCATAAATCATTTATAGCTTGGTTGAAAGCTCCTAGCTTGTTCTTTCCAACGATGTATAACTCTCCTTGATAGAGGCTTAGGAAAGGAACTTAAAATTGACTCACCTGGGAAATATGTCACTGGGAATATTGTTGATGAAAATGTATTTTTCATATACAGTTGCATTTAACTTTCACATTTCTTTTGCTGCATAAACGACTTATAGCTTGGTTGAAAGCTCTTAGCTTGTTCTTTCGTACGACGTATAACTCTCATTGCTAGAGGCTTAGGAAAGGAACTTAAAATTGACTCATCTAGGAAATATGTCACTGGGAATATTGTTGATGATTTTGTATTTTTCATATACAGTTGCATTTAACTTTCACATTTCTTTTGCCGCATAAACGACTTACAGCTTGGTTGAAAGCTCTTAGCTTGTTCTTTCGTACGACGTATAACTCTCATTGCTAGAGGCTTAGGAAAGGAACTTATAATTGACACACTTAGGAAATATGTCACTGGGAATATTGTTGATGACTCTGTATTTTTCATATGCAGTTGTATTTAACTCTCACATTTTTTCCGCTGCATATACCGTGTATAGCTTAGTTGAAATCCCTTATTTTGTTCTTTCCAACGAAGATAACCCTCGCTGATAGAGGCTTAGGAAAGGAACTTAAAATTGACTCACCAGGGAAATATGTCACTGGCAATATTGTTGATGATTTTGTATTTTTCATATACAGTTGCATTTAACTTTCACATTTCTTTTGCCGCGTAAACGACTTACAGCTTGGTTGAAAGCTCTTAGCTTGTTCTTTTGTACGACGTATAACTCTCATTGCTAGAGGCTTAGGAAAGGAACTTAAAATTGACTCATTTAGGAAATATGTCACTGGCAATATTGTTGATGAATCTGTAATTTTCATATACAGTTGCATTTAACTTTCACATTTCTTTTGTTGCATAAATCTTTTATAGCTTGATTGAAAGCTCCTAGCTAGTTCTTTCCAGCGATGTATAACTCTCATTGATAGAGGCTTAGGAAAGGAACTTAAAATTGACTCATCTAGGAAATATGTTACTGGCAATATTGTTGATGATTTTGTATTTTTCATATACAGTTGCATTTAACTTTCACATTTCTGTTGCCGCGTAAACGACTTACAGCTTGGTTGAAAGCTCTTAGCTTGTTCTTTTGTACGACGTATAACTCTCATTGCTAGAGGCTTAGGAAAGGAACTTAAAATTGACTCATTTAGGAAATATGTCACTGGCAATATTGTTGATGAATCTGTAATTTTCATATACAGTTGCATTTAACTTTCACATTTCTTTTGTTGCATAAATCTTTTATAGCTTGGTTGAAAGCTCCTAGCTTGTTCTTTCCAACGATGTATAACTCTCCTTGATAGAGGCTTAGGAAAGGAACTTAAAATTGACTCACCTGGGAAATATGTCACTGGGAATATTGTTGATGAAAATGTATTTTTCATATACAGTTGCATTTAACTTTCACATTTCTTTTGCTGCATAAACGACTTACAGCTTCGTTGAAAGCTCTTAGTTTGTTCTTTCGTACGACGTATAACTCTCATTGCTAGAGGCTTAGGAAAGGAACTTAAAATTAACTAATCTAGGAAATATGTCACTGGGAATATTGTTGATGAAAATGTATTTTTCATATACAGTTGCATTTAACTTTCACATTTCTTTTACTGCATAAATCAGTTATAGCTTGATTGAAAGCTCCTAGCTTTTTCTTTCCAACGGTGTATAACTCTCATTGATAGAGGCTTAGGAAAGGAACTTAAAATTGACTCATCTAGGAAATATGTTACTGGCAATATTGTTGATGATTTTGTATTTTTCATATACAGTTGCATTTAACTTTCACATTTCTTTTGCTGCATAAATCATTTATAGCTTGGTTGAAAGCACCTAGCTTGTTCTTTCTAACGATGTATAACTCTAATTGATAGAGGCTTAGGGAAGGAACTTATAATTGACACACTTAGGAAATATCTCACTGGCAATATTGTTGATGATTTTGTGTTTTTCATATACAGTTGCATTTTACTTTCACATTTCTTTTGTTGCATAAATCATTTATAGCTTGATTGAAAGCTCCTAGCTTTTTCTTTCCAACGATGTATAACCCTCATTGTTAGAGGCTTAGGGAAGGAACTTATAATTGACAAACTTAGGAAATATGTCACTGGGAATATTGTTGATGATTCTGTATTTTTCATATACAGTTGCATTTAACTTTCACATTTCTTTTGCTGCAAAAACTATTTATAGTGTGATTGAAAGCCCTTATTTAGTTCTTTCCAACGATGTATAACTTTGGTTGATAGAAGCTTAGGAAAGGAACTTAAAATTGACGGAACTCGGAATTATGTCACGAGGAATATTGTTGATGACTCTGTATTTTTCATATATAGTTGTATTTAACTCTCACATTTTTTCCGCTGCATATACCGTGTATAGCTTAGTTGAAATCCCTTATTTTGTTCTTTTGCTGCATAAATCATTTATAGCTTGGTTGAAAGCTCCTAGCTTGTTCTTTCTAACGATGTATAACTCTAATTGATAGAGGCTTAGGGAAGGAACTTATAATTGACACACATAGGAAATATCTCACTGGCAATATTGTTGATGATTTTGTGTTTTTCATATACAGTTGCATTTAACTTTCACATTTCTTTTGTTGCATAAATTATTTATAGCTTAATTGAAAGCTCCTAGCTTTTTCTTTCCAACGATGTATAACCCTCATTGTTAGAGGCTTAGGAAAGAAACTTAAAATTGACTAATCTAGGAAATATGTCACTGGGAATATTGTTGATGATTTAGTATTTTTCATATACAGTTGCACCTAACTTTCACATTTCTATTGTTGCATAAACCATTTATAGCTTGATTGAAAGCTCTTAGACTCTTCTTTCGAACGATGTATAACTTTCGTTGATAGAGGCTTAGGGAAGGAAGTTATAATTGACTGACTTAGGAAATATGTCACTGGGAACATTGTTGATGATTTTGTATTCTTCATGTACAGTTGCATTTATCTTTCATATTTCTTTTGTTGCATAAAACGTTTATAGCTTGATTGAAAGCCCTTAGCTTGTTCTTTCCAACGATGTATAACACTCGTTGATAAAGGCTTAGGGAAGGAACTTATATTTGACTCACTTAGGAAATATGTCATTGGGAATATTGTTGATGATTTTGTATTTTTCATGTACAGTTGCATTTAACTTTCACATTTCTTTTGTTGCATAAATCATTTATAGCTTGGTTGAAAGCTCCTTGCTTGTTCTTTTCAACGATGTATAACTCTCCTTGATAGAGGCTTAGGAAAGGAACTTAAAATTGACTCACCTGGGAAATATGTCACTGGGAATATTGTTGATGAAAATGTATTTTTCATATACAGTTGCATTTAACATTCACATTTCTTTTGCTGCATAAACGACTTACAGCTTCGTTGAAAGCTCTTAGTTTGTTCTTTCGTACGACGTATAACTCTCATTGCTAGAGGTTTAGGAAAGGAACTTAAAATTGACTCATCTAGGAAATATGTCACTGGCAATATTGTTAATGATTTTGTATTTTTCATGTACAGTTGCATTTAACTTTCACATTTCTTCTGTTGCATAAATCATTTATAGCTTGGTTGAAAGCTCCTAGCTTGTTCTTTCCAACGATGTATAACTCTCCTTGATAGAGGCTTAGGAAAGGAACTTAAAATTGACTCACCTGGGAAATATGTCACTGGGAATATTGTTGATGAAAATGTATTTTTCATATACAGTTGCATTTAACTTTCACATTTCTTTTGCTGCATAAACGACTTATAGCTTGGTTGAAAGCTCTTAGCTTGTTCTTTCGTACGACGTATAACTCTCATTGCTAGAGGCTTAGGAAAGGAACTTAAAATTGACTCATCTAGGAAATATGTCACTGGGAATATTGTTGATGATTTTGTATTTTTCATATACAGTTGCATTTAACTTTCACATTTCTTTTGCCGCATAAACGACTTACAGCTTGGTTGAAAGCTCTTAGCTTGTTCTTTCGTACGACGTATAACTCTCATTGCTAGAGGCTTAGGAAAGGAACTTATAATTGACACACTTAGGAAATATGTCACTGGGAATATTGTTGATGACTCTGTATTTTTCATATGCAGTTGTATTTAACTCTCACATTTTTTCCGCTGCATATACCGTGTATAGCTTAGTTGAAATCCCTTATTTTGTTCTTTCCAACGAAGATAACCCTCGCTGATAGAGGCTTAGGAAAGGAACTTAAAATTGACTAATCTAGGAAATATGTCACTGGGAATATTGTTGATGAAAATGTATTTTTCATATACAGTTGCATTTAACTTTCACATTTCTTTTGCTGCATAAACGACTTACAGCTTCGTTGAAAGCTCTTAGTTTGTTCTTTCGTACGACGTATAACTCTCATTGCTAGAGGCTTAGGAAAGGAACTTAAAATTGACTCATCTAGGAAATATGTCACTGGCAATATTGTTAATGATTTTGTATTTTTCATGTACAGTTGCATTTAACTTTCACATTTCTTTTGTTGCATAAATCATTTATAGCTTGGTTGAAAGCTCCTAGCTTGTTCTTTCTAACGATGTATAACTCTCATTGATAGAGGCTTAGGGAAGGAACTTATAATTGACACACTTAGGAAATATGTCACTGGGAATATTGTTGATGATTTTGTATTTTTCATATACAGTTGCATTTATCTTTCACATTTCTTTTGCCGCATAAACGACTTACAGCTTGGTTGAAAGCTCTTAGCTTGTTCTTTCGTACGACGTATAACTCTCATTGCTAGAGGCTTCGGAAAGGAACTTATAATTGACACACTTAGGAAATATGTCACTGGGAATATTGTTGGTGATTCTGTATTTTTCATATACAGTTGCGTTTAACTTTCACATTTCTTTTGCTGGAAAAACTATTTATATTGTGATTGAAAGCCCTTACTTTGTTCTTTCCAACGATGTATAACTGTGGTTGATAGAAGCTTAGGAAAGGAACTTAAAATTGACGGATCTCGGAATTATGTCACGAGGAATATTGTTGATGACTCTGTATTTTTCATATGCAGTTGTATTTAACTCTCACATTTTTTCCGCTGCATATACCGTGTATAGCTTAGTTGAAATCCCTTATTTTGTTCTTTCCAACGAAGATAACCCTCGCTGATAGAGGCTTAGGAAAGGAACTTAAAATTGACTAATCTAGGAAATATGTCACTGGGAATATTGTTGATGATTTTGTATTTTTCATGTACAGTTGCATTTAACTTTCACATTTCTTTTGTTGCATAAATCATTTATAGCTTGGTTGAAAGCTCCTAGCTTGTTCTTTCCAACGATGTATAACTCTCCTTGATAGAGGCTTAGGAAAGAAACTTAAAATTGCCTCACCTGGGAAATATGTCACTGGGAATATTGTTGATGAAAATGTATTTTTCATATACAGTTGCATTTAACTTTCACATTTCTTTTGCTGCATAAACGACTTATAGCTTGGTTGAAAGCTCTTAGCTTGTTCTTTCGTACGACGTATAACTCTCATTGCTAGAGGCTTAGGAAAGGAACTTAAAATTGACTCATCTAGGAAATATGTCACTGGGAATATTGTTGATGATTTTGTATTTTTCATATACAGTTGCATTTAACTTTCACATTTCTTTTGCCGCATAAACGACTTACAGCTTGGTTGAAAGCTCTTAGCTTGTTCTTTCGTACGACGTATAACTCTCATTGCTAGAGGCTTAGGAAAGGAACTTATAATTGACACACTTAGGAAATATGTCACTGGGAATATTGTTGATGATTCTGTATTTTTCATATACAGTTGCGTTTAACTTTCACATTTCTTTTGCTGGAAAAACTATTTATATTGTGATTGAAAGCCCTTACTTTGTTCTTTCCAACGATGTATAACTGTGGTTGATAGAAGTTTAGGAAAGGAACTTAAAATTGACGGATCTCGGAATTATGTCACGAGGAATATTGTTGATGACTCTGTATTTTTCATATGCAGTTGTATTTAACTCTCACATTTTTTCCGCTGCATATACCGTGTATAGCTTAGTTGAAATCCCTTATTTTGTTCTTTCCAACGAAGATAACCCTCGCTGATAGAGGCTTAGGAAAGGAACTTAAAATTGACTAATCTAGGAAATATGTCACTGGGAATATTGTTGATGATACTGTATTTTTCATATACAATTACATTTAACTTACACATTTGTTTTGCTGCATAAACCGTTTATAGCTTGATTGAAAGCTCTTAGCTTGCTCTCTCCAACGATGTAAAATTCAGGTTTAAAGAGGTTTAGGAAACGAACTTAAAATTGACTCATCTAGGAAATATGACACTGGGAATATTGTTGATGATTTTGTATTTTTCATATACAGTTGCATTTAACTTTCTCATTTCTTTTACCGCATAAATCAGTTATAGCTTGATTGAAAGCTCCTAGCTTTTTCTTTCCAACGGTGTATAACTCTCATTGATAGAGGCTTAGGAAAGGAACTTAAAATTGACTCATCTAGGAAATATGTTACTGGCAATATTGTTGATGATTTTGTATTTTTCATATACAGTTGCATTTAACTTTCACATTTCTTTTGCTGCATAAATCATTTATAGCTTGGTTGAAAGCTCCTAGCTTGTTCTTTCTAACGATGTATAACTCTAATTGATAGAGGCTTAGGGAAGGAACTTATAATTGACACACTTAGGAAATATCTCACTGGCAATATTGTTGATGATTTTGTGTTTTTCATATACAGTTGCATTTAACTTTCACATTTCTTTTGCTGCATAAATCATTTATAGCTTAATTGAAAGCTACTAGCTTTTTCTTTCCAACGATGTATAACCCTCATTGTTAGAGGCTTAGGGAAGGAACTTATAATTGACAAACTTAGGAAATATGTCACTGGGAATATTGTTGATGATTCTGTATTTTTCATATACAGTTGCGTTTAACTTTCACATTCCTTTTGCTGCAAAAACTATTTATAGTGTGATTGAAAGCCCTTATTTTGTTCTTTCCAACGATGTATAACTGTGGTTGATAGAAGCTTAGGAAAGGAACTTAAAATTGACGGAACTCGGAATTATGTCACGAGGAATATTGTTGATGACTCTGTATTTTTCATATATAGTTGTATTTAACTCTCACATTTTTTCCGCTGCATATACCGTGTTTAGCTTAGTTGAAATCCCTTATTTTGTTCTTTTGCTGCATAAATCATTTATAGCTTGGTTGAAAGCTCCTAGCTTGTTCTTTCTAACGATGTATAACTCTAATTGATAGAGGCTTAGGGAAGGAACTTATAATTGACACACTTAGGAAATATCTCACTGGCAATATTGTTGATGATTTTGTGTTTTTCATATACAGTTGCATTTAACTTTCACATTTCTTTTGTTGCATAAATTATTTATAGCTTAATTGAAAGCTCCTAGCTTTTTCTTTCCAACGATGTATAACCCTCATTGTTAGAGGCTTAGGAAAGAAACTTAAAATTGACTAATCTAGGAAATATGTCACTGGGAATATTGTTGATGATTTAGTATTTTTCATATACAGTTGCACCTAACTTTCACATTTCTATTGTTGCATAAACCATTTATAGCTTGATTGAAAGCTCTTAGACTCTTCTTTCGAACGATGTATAACACTCGTTGATAAAGGCTTAGGGAAGGAACTTATATTTGACTGACTTAGGAAATATGTCATTGGGAATATTGTTGATGATTTTGTATTTTTCATGTACAGTTGCATTTAACTTTCACATTTCTTTTGATGCATAAATCATTTATAGCTTGGTTGAAAGCTCCTAGCTTGTTCTTTCCAACGATGTATAACTCTCCTTGATAGAGGCTTAGGAAAGGAACTTAAAATTGACTCACCTGGGAAATATGTCACTGGGAATATTGTTGATGAAAATGTATTTTTCATATACAGTTGCATTTAGCTTTCACATTTCTTTTGCTGCATAAACGACTTACAGCTTCGTTGAAAGCTCTTAGCTTGTTCTTTCGTACGACGTATAACTCTCATTGCTAGAGGCTTAGGAAAGGAACTTAAAATTGACTCATCTAGGAAATATGTCACTGGGAATATTGTTGATGATTCTGTATTTTTCATATACAGTTGCATTTAACTTTCACATTTCTTTTGCTGCAAAAACAATTTATAGTGTGATTGAAAGCCCTTATTTTGTTCTTTCCAACGATGTATAACTGTGGTTGATAGAAGCTTAGGAAAGGAACTTAAAATTGACGGAACTCGGAATTATGTCACGAGGAATATTGTTGATGACTCTGTATTTTTCATATATAGTTGTATTTAACTCTCACATTTTTTCCGCTGCATATACCGTGTATAGCTTAGTTGAAATCCCTTATTTTGTTCTTTTGCTCCATAAATCATTTATAGCTTGGTTGAAAGCTCCTAGCTTGTTCTTTCTAACGATGTATAACTCTAATTGATAGAGGCTTAGGGAAGGAACTTATAATTGACACACTTAGGAAATATCTCACTGGCAATATTGTTGATGATTTTGTGTTTTTCACATACAGTTGCATTTAACTTTCACATTTCTTTTGTTGCATAAATTATTTATAGCTTGGTTGAAAGCTCCTAGCTTTTTCTTTCCAACGATGTATAACCCTCATTGTTAGAGGCTTAGGAAAGAAACTTAAAATTGACTAATCTAGGAAATATGTCACTGGGAATATTGTTGATGATTTAGTATTTTTCATATACAGTTGCACCTAACTTTCACATTTCTATTGTTGCATAAACCATTTATAGCTTGATTGAAAGCTCTTAGACTCTTCTTTCGAACGATGTATAACTTTCTTTGATAGAGGCTTAGGGAAGGAAGTTATAATTGACTGACTTAGGAAATATGTCACTGGGAACATTGTTGATGATTTTGTATTCTTCATGTACAGTTGCATTTATCTTTCATATTTCTTTTGTTGCATAAATCATTTATATCTTGGTTGAAAGCTCCTAGCTTGTTCTTTCCAACGATGTATAACTCTCCTTGATAAAGGCTTAGCGAAGGAACTTATATTTGACTCACTTAGGAAATATGTCATTGGGAATATTGTTGATGATTTTGTATTTTTCATGTACAGTTGCATTTAACTTTCACATTTCTTTTGTTGCATAAATCATTTATAGCTTGGTTGAAAGCTCCTAGCTTGTTCTTTCCAACGATGTATAACTCTCCTTGATAGAGGCTTAGGAAAGGAACTTAAAATTGACTCACCTGGGAAATATGTCACTGGGAATATTGTTGATGAAAATGTATTTTTCATATACAGTTGCATTTAACTTTCACATTTCTTTTGCTGCATAAACGACTTACAGCTTCGTTGAAAGCTCTTAGTTTGTTCTTTCGTACGACGTATAACTCTCATTGCTAGAGGCTTAGGAAAGGAACTTAAAATTGACTCATCTAGGAAATATGTCACTGGCAATATTGTTAATGATTTTGTGTTTTTCATGTACAGTTGCATTTAACTTTCACATTTCTTCTGTTGCATAAATCATTTATAGCTTGGTTGAAAGCTCCTAGCTTGTTCTTTCCAACGATGTATAACTCTCCTTGATAGAGGCTTAGGAAAGGAACTTAAAATTGACTCACCTGGGAAATATGTCACTGGGAATATTGTTGATGAAAATGTATTTTTCATATACAGTTGCATTTAACTTTCACATTTCTTTTGCTGCATAAACGACTTATAGCTTGGTTGAAAGCTCTTAGCTTGTTCTTTCATACGACGTATAACTCTCATTGCTAGAGGCTTAGGAAAGGAACTTAAAATTGACTCATCTAGGAAATATGTCACTGGGAATATTGTTGATGATTTTGTATTTTTCATATACAGTTGCATTTAACTTTCACATTTCTTTTGCTGCATAAACGACTTATAGCTTGGTTGAAAGCTCTTGGCTTGTTCTTTCGTACGACGTATAACTCTCATTGCTAGAGGCTTAGGAAAGGAACTTATAGTTGACACACTTAGGAAATATGTCACTGGGAATATTGTTGATGACTCTGTATTTTTCATATGCAGTTGTATTTAACTCTCACATTTTTTCCGCTGCATATACCGTGTATAGCTTAGTTGAAATCCCTTATTTTGTTCTTTCCAACGAAGATAACCCTCGCTGATAGAGGCTTAGGAAAGGAACTTAAAATTGACTAATCTAGGAAATATGTCACTGGGAATATTGTTGATGAAAATGTATTTTTCATATACAGTTGCATTTAACTTTCACATTTCTTTTGCTGCATAAAGGACTTACAGCTTCGTTGAAAGCTCTTAGTTTGTTCTTTCGTACGACGTATAACTCTCATTGCTAGAGGCTTAGGAAAGGAACTTAAAATTGACTAATCTAGGAAATATGTCACTGGGAATATTGTTGATGAAAATGTATTTTTCATATACAGTTGCATTTAACTTTCACATTTCTTTTGCTGCATAAACGACTTACAGCTTCGTTGAAAGCTCTTAGTTTGTTCTTTCGTACGACGTATAACTCTCATTGCTAGAGGCTTAGGAAAGGAACTTATAATTGACACACTTAGGAAATATGTCACTGGGAATATTGTTGATGACTCTGTATTTTTCATATGCAGTTGTATTTAACTCTCACATTTTTTCCGCTGCATATACCGTGTATAGCTTAGTTGAAATCCCTTATTTTGTTCTTTCCAACGAAGATAACCCTCGCTGATAGAGGCTTAGGAAAGGAACTTAAAATTGACTAATCTAGGAAATATGTCACTGGGAATATTGTTGATGAAAATGTATTTTTCATATACAGTTGCATTTAACTTTCACATTTCTTTTGCTGCATAAAGGACTTACAGCTTCGTTGAAAGCTCTTAGTTTGTTCTTTCGTACGACGTATAACTCTCATTGCTAGAGGCTTAGGAAAGGAACTTAAAATTGACTCATCTAGGAAATATGTCACTGGCAATATTGTTAATGATTTTGTATTTTTCATGTACAGTTGCAATTAACTTTCACATTTCTTCTGTTGCATAAATCATTTATAGCTTGGTTGAAAGCTCCTAGCTTGTTCTTTCCAACGATGTATAACTCTCCTTGATAGAGGCTTAGGAAAGGAACTTAAAATTGACTCACCTGGGAAATATGTCACTGGGAATATTGTTGATGAAAATGTATTTTTCATATACAGTTGCATTTAACTTTCACATTTCTTTTGCTGCATAAACGACTTATAGCTTGGTTGAAAGCTCTTAGCTTGTTCTTTCGTACGACGTATAACTCTCATTGCTAGAGGCTTAGGAAAGGAACTTAAAATTGACTCATCTAGGAAATATGTCACTGGGAATATTGTTGATGATTTTGTATTTTTCATATACAGTTGCATTTAACTTTCACATTTCTTTTGCCGCATAAACGACTTACAGCTTGGTTGAAAGCTCTTAGCTTGTTCTTTCGTACGACGTATAACTCTAATTGCTAGAGGCTTAGGAAAGGAACTTATAATTGACACACTTAGGAAATATGTCACTGGGAATATTGTTGATGATTCTGTATTTTTCATATACAGTTGCGTTTAACTTTCACATTTCTTTTGCTGGAAAAACTATTTATATTGTGATTGAAAGCCCTTACTTTGTTCTTTCCAACGATGTATAACTGTGGTTGATAGAAGCTTAGGAAAGGAACTTAAAATTGACGGATCTCGGAATTATGTCACGAGGAATATTGTTGATGACTCTGTATTTTTCATATGCAGTTGTATTTAACTCTCACATTTTTTCCGCTGCATATACCGTGTATAGCTTAGTTGAAATCCCTTATTTTGTTCTTTCCAACGAAGATAACCCTCGCTGATACAGGCTTAGGAAAGGAACTTAAAATTGACTAATCTAGGAAATATGTCACTGGGAATATTGTTGATGATACTGTATTTTTCATATACAATTACATTTAACTTACACATTTGTTTTGCTGCATAAACCGTTTATAGCTTGATTGAAAGCTCTTAGCTTGCTCTCTCCAACGATGTAAAACTCAGTTTTAAAGAGGTTTAGGAAAGGAACTTAAAATTGACTAATCTAGGAAATATGTCACTGGGAATATTGTTGATGATACTGTATTTTTCATATACAATTACATTTAACTTACACATTTGTTTTGCTGCATAAACCGTTTATAGCTTGATTGAAAGCTCTTAGCTTGTTCTTTCAAACGCTGTGTAACCCTCGTTGATGATGGCTTAGGGAAGGAACTTATAATTGACTCACTTAGGAAATATGTCACTGGGAATATTGTTGATGATTCTGTATTTTTCATGTACAGTTGCATTTAACTTTCACATTTCTTTTGCTGCATAAACGACTTACAGCTTGGTTGAAAGCTCTTAACTTGCTCTCTCCAGCGATGTAAAACTCAGTTTTAAAGAGGTTTAGGAAACGAACTTAAAATTGAATTATCTAGGAAATATGACACTGGGAATATTGTTGATGATTTTGTATTTTTCATGTACAGTTGCATTTATCTTTCACATTTCTTTTGTTGCATAAAACATTTATAGCTTGATTGAAAGGTCTTAGCTTGTTCTTTCCAACGATGTGTAACCCTCGTTGATGATGGCTTAGGGAAGGAACTTATAATTGACTCACTTAGGAAATATGCCATTGGGAATATTGTTGATGATTTTGTATTTTTCATGTACAGTTGCATTTAACTTTCACATTTCTTTTGTTGCATAAATCATTTATAGCTTGGTTGAAAGCTCCTAGCTTGTTCTTTCCAACGATGTATAACTCTCCTTGATAGAGGCTTAGGAAAGGAACTTAAAATTGACTCACCTGGGAAATATGTCACTGGGAATATTGTTGATGAATCTGTAATTTTCATATACAGTTGCATTTAACTTTCACATTTCTTTTGTTGCATAAATCATTTATAGCTTGATTGAAAGCTCTTAGCTTGTTCTTTCCAACGACGTATAACTCTCAGTGATAGAAGCTTACGAAAGGAACATATAATTGACTCTTACAGGAAATATGTCACTGGCAATATTGTTGATGATTTTTTATTTTTCATATACAGTTGCATTTAACTTTCACATTTCTTTTGCTGCATAAATCATTTATAGCTTGGTTGAAAGCTCCTAGCTTGTTCTTTCTAACGATGTATAACTCTAATTGATAGAGGCTTAGGGAAGGAACTTATAATTGACACACTTAGGAAATATGTCACTGGCAATATTGTTGATGATTTTGTGTTTTTCATATACAGTTGCATTTAACTTTCACATTTCTTTTGTTGCATAAATCATTTATAGCTTGATTGAAAGCTCCTAGCTTTTTCTTTCCAACGATGTATAACCCTCATTGTTAGAGGCTTAGGGAAGGAACTTATAATTGACAAACTTAGGAAGTATGTCGCTGGGAATATTGTTGATGATTCTGTATTTTTCATATACAGTTGCATTTAACTTTCACATTCCTTTTGCTGCAAAAACTATTTATAGTGTGATTGAAAGCCCTTATTTTGTCCTTTCCAACGATGTATAACTGTGGTTGATAGAAGTTTAGGAAAGGAACTTAAAATTGACGGATCTCGGAATTATGTCACGAGGAATATTGTTGATGACTCTGTATTTTTCATATACAGTTGTATTTAACTCTCACATTTTTTCCGCTGCATATACCGTGTATAGCTTAGTTGAAATCCCTTATTTTGTTCATTCCAACGAAGATAACCCTCGGTGAAAGAGGCTTAGGAAAGAAACTTAAAATTGACTAATCTAGGAAATATGTCACTGGGAATATTGTTGATGATTTAGTATTTTTCATATACAGTTGCACCTAACTTTCACATTTCTATTGTTGCATAAACCATTTATAGCTTGGCTGAAAGCCCTTAGACTCTTCTTTCGAACGATGTATAACTTTCGTTGATAGAGGCTTAAGGAAGGAAGTTATAATTGACTGACTTAGGAAATATGTCACTGGGAATATTGTTGATGATTTTGTATTCTTCATGTACAGTTGCATTTATCTTTCACATTTCTTTTGTTGCATAAAACGTTTATAGCTTGATTGAAAGCCCTTAGCTTGTTCTTTCCAACGATGTATAACCCTCGTTGATAAAGGCTTAGGGAAGGAACTTATAATTGACTCACTTAGGAAATATGTCATTGGGAATATTGTTGATGATTTTGTATTTTTCATGTACAGTTGCATTTAGCTTTCACATTTCTTTCGTTGCATAAATCATTTATAGCTTGGTTGAAAGCCCTTAGCTTGTTCTTTCCAACGATGTATAACTCTCCTTGATAGAGGCTTAGGAACGGAACTTAAAATTGACTCACCTGGGAAATATGTCACTGGGAATATTGTTGATGATTCTGTATTTTTCATATACAGTTGCGTTTAACTTTCACATTTATTTTGCTGGAAAAACTATTTATATTGTGATTGAAAGCCCTTACTTTGTTCTTTCCAACGATGTATAACTGTGCTTGATAGAAGCTTAGGAAAGGAACTTAAAATTGACGGATCTCGGAATTATGTCACGAGGAATATTGTTGATGACTCTGTATTTTTCATATACAGTTGTATTTAACTCTCACATTTTTTCCGCTGCATATACCGTGTATAGCTTAGTTGAAATCCCTTATTTTGTTCTTTCCAACGAAGATAAGCCTCGCTGATAGAGGCTTAGGAAAGGAACTTAAAATTGACTAATCTAGGAAATATGTCACTGGGAATATTGTTGATGATACTGTATTTTTCATATACAATTACATTTAACTTTCACATTTGTTTTGCTGCATAAACCGTTTATAGCTTAATTGAAAGCTCTTAGCTTGCTCTCTCCAACGATGTAAAACTCAGGTTTAAAGAGGTTTAGGAAACGAACTTAAAATTGACTCATCTAGGAAATATGACACTGGGAATATTGTTGATGATTTTGTATTTTTCATGTACAGTTGCATTTATCTTTCACATTTCTTTTGTTGCATAAAACGTTTTTAGCTTTATTGAAAGCCCTTAGCTTGTTCTTTCCAACGATGTATAACCCTCGTTGATAAAGGCTTAGGGAAGGAAGTTATAATTGACTCACTTAGGAAATATGTCATTGGGAATATTGTTGATGATTTTGTATTTTTCATGTACAGTTGCATTTAACTTTCACATTTCTTTTGCTGCATAAACCGTTTATAGGTTGGTTGAAAGCCCTTAGCTTGTTCTTTCCAACGATGTATAACTCTCCTTGATAGTGGCTTAGGAAAGGAACTTAAAATTGACTCACCAGGGAAATATGTCACTGGGAATATTGTTGATGATTTTGTATTTTTCATATACAGTTGCATTTAACTTTCACATTTCTTTTGCCGCGTAAACGACTTACAGATTGGTTGAAAGCTCTTAGCTTGTTCTTTCGTACGACGTATAACTGTCATTGCTAGAGGCTTAGGAAAGGAACTTAAAATTGACTCATTTAGGAAATATGTCACTGGCAATATTGTTGATGAATCTGTAATTTCCATATACAGTTGCATTTAACTTTCACATTTCTTTTGTTGCATAAATCTTTTATAGCTTGATTGAAAGCTCTTAGCTAGTTCTTTCCAGCGATGTATAACCCTCATTGATAGAGGCTTAGGAAAGGAACTTAAAATTGACTCATCTAGGAAATATGTTACTGGCAATATTGTTGATGATTTTGTATTTTTCATATACAGTTGCATTTAACCTTCACATTTCTTTTGTTGCATAAATCATTTATAGCTTGGTCGAAAGCTCCTAGCTTGTTCTTTCTAACGATGAATAACTCTCATTGATAGAGGCTTAGGGAAGGAACTTATAATTGACAAACTTAGGAAATATGTCAATGGGAATATTGTTGATGATTCTGTATTTTTCATGTACAGTTGCATTTAACTTTCACATTTCTATTGTTGCATAAACCATTTATAGCTTGGCTGAAAGCCCTTAGACTCTTCTTTCGAACGATGTATAACTTTCGTTGATAGAGGCTTAAGGAAGGAAGTTATAATTGACTGACTTAGGAAATATGTCACTGGGAATATTGTTGATGATTTTGTATTCTTCATGTACAGTTGCATTTATCTTTCACATTTCTTTTGTTGCATAAAACGTTTATAGCTTGATTGAAAGCCCTTAGCTTGTTCTTTCCAACGATGTATAACCCTCGTTGATAAAGGCTTAGGGAAGGAACTTATAATTGACTCACTTAGGAAATATGTCATTGGGAATATTGTGGATGATTTTGTATTTTTCATGTACAGTTGCATTTAGCTTTCAGATTTCTTTCGTTGCATAAATCATTTATAGCTTGGTTGAAAGCTCCTAGCTTGTTCTTTCCAACGATGTATAACTCTCCTTGATAGAGACTTAGGAACGGAACTTAAAATTGACTCACCTGGGAAATATGTCACTGGGAATATTGTTGATGATTCTGTATTTTTCATATACAGTTGCGTTTAACTTTCACATTTCTTTTGCTGGAAAAACTATTTATATTGTGATTGAAAGCCCTTACTTTGTTCTTTCCAACGATGTATAACTGTGGTTGATAGAAGCTTAGGAAAGGAACTTAAAATTGACGGATCTCGGAATTATGTCACGAGGAATATTGTTGATGACTCTGTATTTTTCATATACAGTTGTATTTAACTCTCACATTTTTTCCGCTGCATATACCGTGTATACTTTAGTTGAAATCCCTTATTTTGTTCTTTCCAACGAAGATAAGCCTCGCTGATAGAGGCTTAGGAAAGGAACTTAAAATTGACTAATCTAGGAAATATGTCACTGGGAATATTGTTGATGATACTGTATTTTTCATATACAATTACATTTAACTTTCACATTTGTTTTGCTGCATAAACCGTTTATAGCTTAATTGAAAGCTCTTAGCTTGCTCTCTCCAACGATGTAAAACTCAGGTTTAAAGAGGTTTAGGAAACGAACTTAAAATTGACTCATCTAGGAAATATGACACTGGGAATATTGTTGATGATTTTGTATTTTTCATGTACAGTTGCATTTATTTTTCACATTTCTTTTGTTGCATAAAACGTTTATAGCTTTATTGAAAGCCCTTAGCTTGTTCTTTCCAACGATGTATAACCCTCGTTGATAAAGGCTTAGGGAAGGAACTTATAATTGACTCACTTAGGAAATATGTCATTGGGAATATTGTTGATGATTTTGTATTTTTCATGTACAGTTGCATTTAACTTTCACATTTCTTTCGTTGCATAAATCATTTATAGCTTGGTTGAAAGCTCCTAGCTTGTTCTTTCCAACGATGTATAACTCTCCTTGATAGAGACTTAGGAACGGAACTTAAAATTGACTCACCTGGGAAATATGACACTGGGAATATTGTTGATGATTTTGTATTTTTCATGTACAGTTGCATTTATCTTTCACATTTCTTTTGTTGCATAAAACGTTTATAGCTTTATTGAAAGCCCTTAGCTTGTTCTTTCCAACGATGTATAACCCTCGTTGATAAAGGCTTAGGGAAGGAAGTTATAATTGACTCACTTAGGAAATATGTCATTGGGAATATTGTTGATGATTTTGTATTTTTCATGTACAGTTGCATTTAACTTTCACATTTCTTTTGCTGCATAAACCGTTTATAGGTTGGTTGAAAGCCCTTAGCTTGTTCTTTCCAACGATGTATAACTCTCCTTGATAGAGGCTTAGGAAAGGAACTTAAAATTGACTCACCAGGGAAATATGTCACTGGGAATATTGTTGATGATTTTGTATTTTTCATATACAGTTGCATTTAACTTTCATATTTCTTTTGCCGCGTAAACGACTTACAGATTGGTTGAAAGCTCTTAGCTTGTTCTTTCGTACGACGTATAACTGTCATTGCTAGAGGCTTAGGAAAGGAACTTAAAATTGACTCATTTAGGAAATATGTCACTGGCAATATTGTTGATGAATCTGTAATTTCCATATACAGTTGCATTTAACTTTCACATTTCTTTTGTTGCATAAATCTTTTATAGCTTGATTGAAAGCTCTTAGCTAGTTCTTTCCAGCGATGTATAACCCTCATTGATAGAGGCTTAGGAAAGGAACTTAAAATTGACTCATCTAGGAAATATGTTACTGGCAATATTGTTGATGATTTTGTATTTTTCATATACAGTTGCATTTAACCTTCACATTTCTTTTGTTGCATAAATCATTTATAGCTTGGTCGAAAGCTCCTAGCTTGTTCTTTCTAACGATGAATAACTCTCATTGATAGAGGCTCAGGGAAGGAACTTATAATTGACAAACTTAGGAAATATGTCACTGGGAATATTGTTGATGATTCTGTATTTTTCATGTACAGTTGCATTTAACTTTCACATTTCTATTGTTGCATAAACCATTTATAGCTTGGCTGAAAGCCCTTAGACTCTTCTTTCGAACGATGTATAACTTTCGTTGATAGAGGCTTAAGGAAGGAAGTTATAATTGACTGACTTAGGAAATATGTCACTGGGAATATTGTTGATGATTTTGTATTCTTCATGTACAGTTGCATTTATCTTTCACATTTCTTTTGTTGCATAAAACGTTTATAGCTTGATTGAAAGCCCTTAGCTTGTTCTTTCCAACGATGTATAACCCTCGTTGATAAATGCTTAGGGAAGGAACTTATAATTGACTCACTTAGGAAATATGTCATTGGGAATATTGTTGATGATTTTGTATTTTTCATGTACAGTTGCATTTAGCTTTCACATTTCTTTCGTTGCATAAATCATTTATAGCTTGGTTGAAAGCTCCTAGCTTGTTCTTTCCAACGATGTATAACTCTCCTAGATAAAGACTTAGGAACGGAACTTAAAATTGACTCACCTGGGAAATATGTCACTGGGAATATTGTTGATGATTCTGTATTTTTCATATACAGTTGCGTTTAACTTTCACATTTATTTTGCTGGAAAAACTATTTATGTTGTGATTGAAAGCCCTTACTTTGTTCTTTGCAACGATGTATAACTGTGGTTGATAGAAGCTTAGGAAAGGAACTTAAAATTGACGGATCTCGGAATTATGTCACGAGGAATATTGTTGATGACTCTGTATTTTTCATATACAGTTGTATTTAACTCTCACATTTTTTCCGCTGCATATACCGTGTATAGCTTAGTTGAAATCCCTTATTTTGTTCTTTCCAACGAAGATAAGCCTCGCTGATAGAGGCTTAGGAAAGGAACTTAAAATTGACTAATCTAGGAAATATGTCACTGGGAATATTGTTGATGATACTGTATTTTTCATATACAATTACATTTAACTTTCACATTTGTTTTGCTGCATAAACCGTTTATAGCTTAATTGAAAGCTCTTAGCTTGCTCTCTCCAACGATGTAAAACTCAGGTTTAAAGAGGTTTAGGAAACGAACTTAAAATTGACTCATCTAGGAAATATGACACTAGGAATATTGTTGATGATTTTGTATTTTTCATGTACAGTTGCATTTATCTTTCACATTTCTTTTGTTGCATAAAACTTTTATAGCTTTATTGAAAGCCCTTAGCTTGTTCTTTCCAACGATGTATAACCCTCGTTGATAAAGGCTTAGGGAAGGAACTTATAATTGACTCACTTAGGAAATATGTCATTGGGAATATTGTTGATGATTTTGTATTTTTCATGTACAGTTGCATTTAACTTTCACATTTCTTTTGCTGCATAAACCGTTTATAGGTTGGTTGAAAGCCCTTAGCTTGTTCTTTCCAACGATGTATAACTCTCCTTGATAGAGGCTTAGGAAAGGAACTTAAAATTGACTCACCAGGGAAATATGTCACTGGGAATATTGTTGATGATTTTGTATTTTTCATATACAGTTGCATTTAACTTTCACATTTCTTTTGCCGCGTAAACGACTTACAGATTGGTTGAAAGCTCTTAGCTTGTTCTTTCGTACGACGTATAACTGTCATTGCTAGAGGCTTAGGAAAGGAACTTAAAATTGACTCATTTCGGAAATATGTCACTGGCAATATTGTTGATGAATCTGTAATTTCCATATACAGTTGCATTTAACTTTCACATTTCTTTTGTTGCATAAATCTTTTATAGCTTGATTGAAAGCTCTTAGCTAGTTCTTTCCAGCGATGTATAACCCTCATTGATAGAGGCTTAGGAAAGGAACTTAAAATTGACTCATCTAGGAAATATGTTACTGGCAATATTGTTGATGATTTTGTATTTTTCATATACAGTTGCATTTAACCTTCACATTTCTTTTGTTGCATAAATCATTTATAGCTTGGTCGAAAGCTCCTAGCTTGTTCTTTCTAACGATGAATAACTCTCATTGATAGAGGCTTAGGGAAGGAACTTATAATTGACAAACTTAGGAAATATGTCACTGGGAATATTGTTGATGATTCTGTATTTTTCATGTACAGTTGCATTTAACTTTCACATTTCTATTGTTGCATAAACCATTTATAGCTTGGCTGAAAGCCCTTAGACTCTTCTTTCGAACGATGTATAACTTTCGTTGATAGAGGCTTAAGGAAGGAAGTTATAATTGACTGACTTAGGAAATATGTCACTGGGAATATTGTTGATGATTTTGTATTCTTCATGTACAGTTGCATTTATCTTTCACATTTCTTTTGTTGCATAAAACGTTTATAGCTTGATTGAAAGCCCTTAGCTTGTTCTTTCCAACGATGTATAACTCTCGTTGATAAAGGCTTAGGGAAGGAACTTATAATTGACTCACTTAGGAAATATGTCATTGGGAATATTGTGGATGATTTTGTATTTTTCATGTACAGTTGCATTTAGCTTTCAGATTTCTTTCGTTGCATAAATCATTTATAGCTTGGTTGAAAGCTCCTAGCTTGTTCTTTCCAACGATGTATAACTCTCCTTGATAGAGACTTAGGAACGGAACTTAAAATTGACTCACCTGGGAAATATGTCACTGGGAATATTGTTGATGATTCTGTATTTTTCATATACAGTTGCGTTTAACTTTCACATTTCTTTTGCTGGAAAAACTATTTATATTGTGATTGAAAGCCCTTACTTTGTTCTTTCCAACGATGTATAACTGTGGTTGATAGAAGCTTAGGAAAGGAACTTAAAATTGACGGATCTCGGAATTATGTCACGAGGAATATTGTTGATGACTCTGTATTTTTCATATACAGTTGTATTTAACTCTCACATTTTATCCGCTGCATATACCGTGTATACTTTAGTTGAAATCCCTTATTTTGTTCTTTCCAACGAAGATAAGCCTCGCTGATAGAGGCTTAGGAAAGGAACTTAAAATTGACTAATCTAGGAAATATGTCACTGGGAATATTGTTGATGATACTGTATTTTTCATATACAATTACATTTAATTTTCACATTTGTTTTGCTGCATAAACCGTTTATAGCTTAATTGAAAGCTCTTAGCTTGCTCTCTCCAACGATGTAAAACTCAGGTTTAAAGAGGTTTAGGAAACGAACTTAAAATTGACTCATCTAGGAAATATGACACTGGGAATATTGTTGATGATTTTGTATTTTTCATGTACAGTTGCATTTATCTTTCACATTTCTTTTGTTGCATAAAACGTTTATAGCTTTATTGAAAGCCCTTAGCTTGTTCTTTCCAACGATGTATAACCCTCGTTGATAAAGGCTTAGGGAAGGAACTTATAATTGACTCACTTAGGAAATATGTCATTGGGAATATTGTTGATGATTTTGTATTTTTCATGTACAGTTGCATTTAACTTTCACATTTCTTTTGCTGCATAAACCGTTTATAGGTTGGTTGAAAGCCCTTAGCTTGTTCTTTCCAACGATGTATAACTCTCCTTGATAGAGGCTTAGGAAAGGAACTTAAAATTGACTCACCAGGGAAATATGTCACTGGGAATATTGTTGATGATTTTGTATTTTTCATATACAGTTGCATTTAACTTTCACATTTCTTTTGCCGCGTAAACGACTTACAGATTGGTTGAAAGCTCTTAGCTTGTTCTTTCGTACGACGTATAACTGTCATTGCTAGAGGCTTAGGAAAGGAACTTAAAATTGACTCATTTAGGAAATATGTCACTGGCAATATTGTTGATGAATCTGTAATTTCCATATACAGTTGCATTTAACTTTCACATTTCTTTTGTTGCATAAATCTTTTATAGCTTGATTGAAAGCTCTTAGCTAGTTCTTTCCAGCGATGTATAACCCTCATTGATAGAGGCTTAGGAAAGGAACTTAAAACTGACTCATCTAGGAAATATGTTACTGGCAATATTGTTGATGATTTTTTTTTTTTCATATAAGGTTGCATTTAACCTTCACATTTCTTTTGTTGCATAAATCATTTATAGCTTGGTCGAAAGCTCCTAGCTTGTTCTTTCTAACGATGAATAACTCTCATTGATAGAGGCTTAGGGAAGGAACTTATAATTGACAAACTTAGGAAATATGTCACTGGGAATATTGTTGATGATTCTGTATTTTTCATGTACAGTTGCATTTAACTTTCACATTTCTATTGTTGCATAAACCATTTATAGCTTGGCTGAAAGCCCTTAGACTCTTCTTTCGAACGATGTATAACTTTCATTGATAGAGGCTTAAGGAAGGAAGTTATAATTGACTGACTTAGGAAATATGTCACTGGGAATATTGTTGATGATTTTGTATTCTTCATGTACAGTTGCATTTATCTTTCACATTTCTTTTGTTGCATAAAACGTTTATAGCTTGATTGAAAGCCCTTAGCTTGTTCTTTCCAACGATGTATAACCCTCGTTGATAAAGGCTTAGGGAAGGAACTTATAATTGACTCACTTAGGAAATATGTCATTGGGAATATTGTGGATGATTTTGTATTTTTCATGTACAGTTGCATTTAGCTTTCAGATTTCTTTCGTTGCATAAATCATTTATAGCTTGGTTGAAAGCTCCTAGCTTGTTCTTTCCAACGATGTATAACTCTCCTTGATAGAGACTTAGGAACGGAACTTAAAATTGACTCACCTGGGAAATATGTCACTGGGAATATTGTTGATGATTCTGTATTTTTCATATACAGTTGCGTTTAACTTTCACATTTCTTTTGCTGGAAAAACTATTTATATTGTGATTGAAAGCCCTTACTTTGTTCTTTCCAACGATGTATAACTGTGGTTGATAGAAGCTTAGGAAAGGAACTTAAAATTGACGGATCTCGGAATTATGTCACGAGGAATATTGTTGATGACTCTGTATTTTTCATATACAGTTGTATTTAACTCTCACATTTTTTCCGCTGCATATACCGTGTATACTTTAGTTGAAATCCCTTATTTTGTTCTTTCCAACGAAGATAAGCCTCGCTGATAGAGGCTTAGGAAAGGAACTTAAAATTGACTAATCTAGGAAATATGTCACTGGGAATATTGTTGATGATACTGTATTTTTCATATACAATTACATTTAACTTTCACATTTGTTTTGCTGCATGAACCGTTTATAGCTTAATTGAAAGCTCTTAGCTTGTTCTTTCCAACGATGTATAACCCTCGTTGATAAAGGCTTAGGGAAGGAACTTATAATTGACTCACTTAGGAAATATGTCATTGGGAATATTGTTGATGATTTTGTATTTTTCATGTACAGTTGCATTTAACTTTCACATTTCTTTTGCTGCATAAACCGTTTATAGGTTGGTTGAAAGCCCTTAGCTTGTTCTTTCCAACGATGTATAACTCTCCTTGATAGAGGCTTAGGAAAGGAACTTAAAATTGACTCACCTGGGAAATATGTCACTGGGAATATTGTTGATGATTTTGTATTTTTCATATACAGTTGCATTTAACTTTCACATTTCTTTTGCCGCGTAAACGACTTACAGATTGGTTGAAAGCTCTTAGCTTGTTCTTTCGTACGACGTATAACTGTCATTGCTAGAGGCTTAGGAAAGGAACTTAAAATTGACTCATTTAGGAAATATGTCACTGGCAATATTGTTGATGATTTTTTATTTTTCATATACAGTTGCATTTAACTTTCACATTTCTTTTGTTGCATAAATCTTTTATAGCTTGATTGAAAGCTCTTAGCTAGTTCTTTCCAGCGATGTATAACCCTCATTGATAGAGGCTTAGGAAAGGAACTTAAAATTGACTCATCTAGGAAATATGTTACTGGCAATATTGTTGATGATTTTGTATTTTTCATATACAGTTGCATTTAACCTTCACATTTCTTTTGTTGCATAAATCATTTATAGCTTGGTCGAAAGCTCCTAGCTTGTTCTTTCTAACGATGAATAACTCTCATTGATAGAGGCTTAGGGAAGGAACTTATAATTGACACACTTAGGACATATGTCACTGGCAATATTGTTGATGATTTTGTGTTTTTCATATACAGTTGCATTTAACTTTCACATTTCTTTTGTTGCATAAATCATTTATAGCTCGATTGAAAGCTCCTAGCTCGTTCTTTCCAACGATGTATAACCCTCATTGTTAGAGGCTTAGGGAAGGAACTTCTGATTGACACACTTAGGAAATATGTCACTGGGAATATTGTTGATGATTTTGTATTTTTCATATACAGTTGCATTTAACCTTCACATTTCTTTTGTTGCATAAATCATTTATAGCTTGGTCGAAAGCTCCTAGCTTGTTCTTTCTAACGATGTATAACTCTCATTGATAGAGGCTTAGGGAAGGAACTTATAATTGACACACTTAGGAAATATGTCACTGGCAATATTGTTGATGATTTTGTGTTTTTCATATACAGTTGCATTTAACTTTCACATTTCTTTTGTTGCATAAATCATTTATAGCTCGATTGAAAGCTCCTAGCTCGTTCTTTCCAACGATGTATAACCCTCATTGTTAGAGGCTTAGGGAAGGAACTTATAATTGACACACTTAGGAAATATGTCACTGGGAATATTGTTGATGATTCTGTATTTTTCATGTACAGTTGCATTTAACTTTCACATTTCTTTTGCTGCATAAACGACTTACAGCTTGGTTGAAAGCTCTTAGCTTGCTCTCTCCAACGATGTAAAACTCAGTTTTAAAGAGGTTTAGGAAACGAACTTAAAATTGAATCATCTAGGAAATATGACACTGGGAATATTGTTGATGATTTTGTATTTTTCATGTACAGTTGCATTTATCTTTCACATTTCTTTTGTTGCATAAAACGTTTATAGCTTGATTGAAAGCCCTTAGCTTGTTCTTTCCAACGATGTATAACGCTCGTTGATAAAGGCTTAGGGAAGGAACTTATAATTGACTCACTTAGGAAATATGTCATTGGGAATATTGTTGATGATTTTGTATTTTTCATGTACAGTTGCATTTAACTTTCACATTTCTTTTGCTGCATAAACGACTTACAGCTTGGTTGAAAGCTCTTAGCTTGTTCTTTCCAACGATGTATAACCCTCATTGTTAGAGGCTTAGGGAAGGAACTTATAATTGACACACTTAGGAAATATGTCACTGGCAATATTGTTGATGATTTTGTGTTTTTCATATACAGTTGCATTTAACTTTCACATTTCTTTTGTTGCATAAATCATTTATAGCTCGATTGAAAGCTCCTAGCTCGTTCTTTCCAACGATGTATAACCCTCATTGTTAGAGGCTTAGTGAAGGAACTTATAATTGACACACTTAGGAAATATGTCACTGGGAATATTGTTGATGATTCTGTATTTTTCATATACAGTTGCGTTTAACTTTCACATTTCTTTTGCTGCATAAACGACTTACAGCTTGGTTGAAAGCTCTTAGCTTGTTCTTTCCAACGATGTATAACCCTCATTGTTAGAGGAACTTATAATTGACAAACTTAGGAAGTATGTCACTGGGAATATTGTTGATGATTCTGTATTTTTCATATACAGTTGCATTTAACTTTCACATTTCTTTTGCTGCAAAAACTATTTATAGTGTGATTGAAAGCCCTTATTTTGTTCTTTCCAACGATGTATAACTGTGCTTGATAGAAGCTTAGGAAAGGAACTTAAAATTGACGGATCTCGGAATTATGTCACGAGGAATATTGTTGATGACTCTGTATTTTTCATATACAGTTGTATTTAACTCTCACATTTTTTCCGCTGCATATACCGTGTATAGCTTAGTTGAAATCCCTTATTTTGTTCTTTCCAACGAAGATAACCCTCGGTGATAGAGGCTTAGGAAAGAAACTTAAAATTGACTAATCTAGGAAATATGTCACTGGGAATATTGTTGATGATTTAGTATTTTTCATATACAGTTGCACCTAACTTTCACATTTCTATTGTTGCAAAAACCATTTATAGCTTGGCTGAAAGCCCTTAGACTCTTCTTTCGAACGATGTATAACTTTCGTTGATAGAGGCTTAAGGAAGGAAGTTATAATTGACTGACTTAGGAAATATGTCACTGGGAATATTGTTGATGATTTTGTATTCTTCATGTACAGTTGCATTTATCTTTCACATTTCTTTTGTTGCATAAAACGTTTATAGCTTGATTGAAAGCCCTTAGCTTGTTCTTTCCAACGATGTATAACCCTCGTTGATAAAGGCTTAGGGAAGGAACTTAAAATTGACTCACTTAGGAAATATGTCATTGGGAATATTGTTGATGATTTTGTATTTTTCATGTACAGTTGCATTTAGCTTTCACATTTCTTTCGTTGCATAAATCATTTATAGCTTGGTTGAAAGCTCCTAGCTTGTTCTTTCCAACGATGTATAACTCTCCTTGATAGAGACCTAGGAACGGAACTTAAAATTGACTCATCTGGGAGATATATCACTGGGAATATTGTTGATGATTCTGTATTTTTCATATACAGTTGCGTTTAACTTTCACATTTCTTTTGCTGGAAAAACTATTTATATTGTGATTGAAAGCCCTTACTTTGTTCTTTCCAACGATGTATAACTGTGGTTGATAGAAGCTTAGGAAAGGAACTTAAAATTGATGGATCTCGGAATTATGTCACGAGGAATATTGTTGATGACTCTGTATTTTTCATATACAGTGTGTCAACTTATAATTGACACACTTAGGACATATGTCACTGGCAATATTGTTGATGATTTTGTGTTTTTCATATACAGTTGCATTTAACTTTCACATTTCTTTTGTTGCATAAATCATTTATAGCTCGATTGAAAGCTCCTAGCTCGTTCTTTCCAACGCTGTATAACCCTCATTGTTAGAGGCTTAGGGAAGGAACTTCTAATTGACACACTTAGGAAATATGTCACTGGGAATATTGTTGATGATTTTGTATTTTTCATATACAGTTGCATTTAAGCTTCACATTTCTTTTGTTGCATAAATCATTTATAGCTTGGTCGAAAGCTCCTAGATTGTTCTTTCTAACGATGTATAACTCTCATTGATAGAGGCTTAGGGAAGGAACTTTTAATTGACACACTTAGGAAATATGTCACTGGCAATATTGTTGATGATTTTGTGTTTTTCATATACAGTTGCATTTAACTTTCACATTTCTTTTGTTGCATAAATCATTTATAGCTCGATTGAAAGCTCCTAGCTCGTTCTTTCCAACGCTGTATAACCCTCATTGTTAGAGGCTTAGGGAAGGAACTTATAGTTGACAAACTTAGGAAGTATGTCACTGGGAATATTGTTGATGATTCTGTATTTTTCATATACAGTTGCATTTAACTTTCACATTTCTTTTGCTGCAAAAACTATTTATAGTGTGATTGAAAGCCCTTATTTTGTTCTTTCCAACGATGTATAACTGTGGTTGATAGAAGCTTAGGAAAGGAACTTAAAATTGACGGATCTCGGAATTATGTCACGAGGAATATTGTTGATGACTCTGTATTTTTCATATACAGTTGTATTTAACTCTCACATTTTTTCCGCTGCATATACCGTGTATAGCTTAGTTGAAATCCCTTATTTTGTTCTTTCCAACGAAGATAACCCTCGGTGATAGAGGCTTAGGAAAGAAACTTAAAATTGACTAATCTAGGAAATATGTCACTGGGAATATTGTTGATGATTTAGTATTTTTCATGTACAGTTGCATTTATCTTTCACATTTCTTTTGCTGCATAAACCGTTTATAGCTTGGTTGAAAGCCCTTAGCTTGTTCTTTCCAACGATGTACAACTCTCCTTGATAGAGGCTTAGGAAAGGAACTTAAAATTGACTCACCAGGGAAATATGTCACTGGGAATATTGTTGATGATTTTGTGTTTTTCATATACAGTTGCATTTAACTTTCACATTTCTTTTGTTGCATAAATCATTTATAGCTCGATTGAAAGCTCCTAGCTCGTTCTTTCCAACGCTGTATAACCCTCATTGTTAGAGGCTTAGGGAAGGAACTTCTAATTGACACACTTAGGAAATATGTCACTGGGAATATTGTTGATGATTTTGTATTTTTCATATACAGTTGCATTTAAGCTTCACATTTCTTTTGTTGCATAAATCATTTATAGCTTGGTCGAAAGCTCCTAGATTGTTCTTTCTAACGATGTATAACTCTCATTGATAGAGGCTTAGGGAAGGAACTTTTAATTGACACACTTAGGAAATATGTCACTGGCAATATTGTTGATGATTTTGTGTTTTTCATATACAGTTGCATTTAACTTTCACATTTCTTTTGTTGCATAAATCATTTATAGCTCGATTGAAAGCTCCTAGCTCGTTCTTTCCAACGCTGTATAACCCTCATTGCTAGAGGCTTAGGAAAGGAACTTAAAATTGACTCATTTAGGAAATATGTCACTGGCAATATTGTTGATGAATCTGTAATTTTCATATACAGTTGCATTTAACTTTCACATTTCTTTTGTTGCATAAATCTTTTATAGCTCGATTGAAAGCTCTTAGCTAGTTCTTTCCAGCGATGTATAACCCTCATTGATAGAGGCTTAGGAAAGGAATTTAAAATTGACTCATCTAGGAAATATGTTACTGGCAATATTGTTGATGATTTTGTATTTTTCATATACAGTTGCATTTAAACTTCACATTTCTTTTGTTGCATAAATCATTTATAGCTTGGTCGAAAGCTCCTAGCTTGTTCTTTCTAACGATGTATAACTCTCGTTGATAGAGGCTTAGGGAAGGAACTTATAATTGACACACTTAGGAAATATGTCACTGGGAATATTGTTGATGATTTTGTATTTTTCATATACAGTTGCATTTAACCTTCACATTTCTTTTGTTGCATAAATCATTTATAGCTTGGTCGAAAGCTCCTAGCTTGTTCTTTCGTACGACGTATAACTCTCATTGCTAGAGGCTTAAGAAAGGAACTTAAAATTGACTCATCTAGGAAATATGTCACTGGCAATATTGTTGATGATTTTTTATTTTTCATATACAGTTGCATTGAACTTTCACATTTCTTTTACTGCATAAATCAGTTATAGCTTGATTGAAAGCTCCTAGCTTTTTCTTTCCAACGGTGTATAACTCTCATTGATAGAGGATTAGGAAAGGAACTTAAGATTGACTCATCTAGGAAATATGTTACTGGCAATATTATTGATGATTTTGTATTTTTCATATACAGTTGCATTTAAACTTCACATTTCTTTTGTTGCATAAATCATTTATAGCTTGGTCGAAAGCTCCTAGCTTGTTCTTTCTAACGATGTATAACTCTCGTTGATAGAGGCTTAGGGAAGGAACTTATAATTGACACACTTAGGAAATATGTCACTGGGAATATTGTTGATGATTCTGTATTTTTCATATACAGTTGCGTTTAACTTTCACATTTCTTTTGCTGGAAAAACTATTTATATTGTGATTGAAAGCCCTTACTTTGTTCTTTCCAACGATGTATAACTGTGGTTTATAGAAGCTTAGGTAAGGAACTTAAAATTGACGGATCTCGGAATTATGTCACGAGAAATATTGTTGATGACTCTGTATTTTTCATATACAGTTGTATTTAACTCTCACATTTTTTCCGCTGCATATACCGTGTATAGCTTAGTTGAAAACCCTTATTTTGTTCTTTCCAACGAAGATAACCCTCGCTGATAGAGGCTTAGTAAAGGAACTTAAAATTGACTAATCTAGGAAATATGTCACTGGGAATATTGTTGATGATTTAGTATTTTTCATGTACAGTTGCATTTATCTTTCACATTTCTTTTGTTGCATAAATCATTTATAGCTCGATTGAAAGCTCCTAGCTCGTTCTTTCCAACGATGTATAACCCTCATTGTTAGAGGCTTAGGGAAGGAACTTCTAATTGACACACTTAGGAAATATGTCACTGGGAATATTGTTGATGATTTTGTATTTTTCATATACAGTTGCATTTAACTTTCACATTTCTTTTGCTGCATAAATCTTTTATAGCTCGATTGAAAGCTCCTAGCTCGTTCTTTCCAAAGAGGTATAACCCTCATTGTTAGAGGCTTAGGGAAGGAACTTCTAATTGACACACTTAGGAAATATGTCACTGGGAATATTGTTGATGATTTTGTATTTTTCATATACAGTTGCATTTAACCTTCACATTTCTTTTGCTGCATAAATCATTTATAGCTTGGTCGAAAGCTCCTAGCTTGTTCTTTCTAACGATGTATAACTCTCATTGATAGAGGCTTAGGGAAGGAACTTATAATTGACACACCTAGGAAATATGTCACTGGCAATATTGTTGATGATTTTGTGTTTTTCATATACAGTTGCATTTAACTTTCACATTTCTTTTGTTGCATAAATCATTTATAGCTCGATTGAAAGCTCCTAGCTCGTTCTTTCCAACGATGTATAACCCTCATTGTTAGAGGCTTAGGGAAGGAACTTATAATTGACACACTTAGGAAATATGTCACTGGGAATATTGTTGATGATTCTGTATTTTTCATATACAGTTGCGTTTAACTTTCACATTTCTTTTGCTGGAAAAACTATTTATATTGTGATTGAAAGCCCTTACTTTGTTCTTTCCAACGATGTATAACTGTGGTTTATAGAAGTTTTGGAAAGGAACTTAAAATTGACGGATCTCGGAATTATGTCACGAGAAATATTGTTGATGACTCTGTATTTTTCATATACAGTTGTATTTAACTCTCACATTTTTTCCGCTGCATATACCGTGTATAGCTTAGTTGAAATCCCTTATTTTGTTCTTTCCAACGAAGATAGCCCTCGCTGATAGAGGCTTAGTAAAGGAACTTAAAATTGACTAATCTAGGAAATATGTCACTGGGAATATTGTTGATGATTTAGTATTTTTCATGTACAGTTGCATTTATCTTTCACATTTCTTTTGTTGCATAAATCATTTATAGCTCGATTGAAAGCTCCTAGCTCGTTCTTTCCAACGATGTATAACCCTCATTGTTAGAGGCTTAGGGAAGGAACTTCTAATTGACACACTTAGGAAATATGTCACTGGGAATATTGTTGATGATTTTGTATTTTTCATATACAGTTGCATTTAACTTTCACATTTCTTTTGTTGCATAAATCATTTATAGCTCGATTGAAAGCTCCTAGCTCGTTCTTTCCAACGAGGTATAACCCTCATTGTTAGAGGCTTAGGGAAGGAACTTCTAATTGACACACTTAGGAAATATGTCACTGGGAATATTGTTGATGATTTTGTATTTTTCATATACAGTTGCATTTAACCTTCACATTTCTTTTGTTGCATAAATCATTTATAGCTTGGTCGAAAGCTCCTAGCTTGTTCTTTCTAATGATGTATAACTCTCATTGATGGAGGCTTAGGGAAGGAACTTATAATTGACACACTTAGGAAATATGTCACTGGCAATATTGTTGATGATTTTGTGTTTTTCATATACAGTTGCATTTAACTTTCACATTTCTTTTGTTGCATAAATCATTTATAGCTCGATTGAAAGCTCCTAGCTCGTTCTTTCCAACGATGTATAACCCTCATTGTTAGAGGCTTAGGGAAGGAACTTATAATTGACACACTTAGGAAATATGTCACTGGGAATATTGTTGATGATTCTGTATTTTTCATATACAGTTGCGTTTAACTTTCACATTTCTTTTGCTGGAAAAACTATTTATATCGTGATTGAAAGCCCTTACTTTGTTCTTTCCAACGATGTATAACTGTGGTTTATAGAAGCTTAGGAAAGGAACTTAAAATTGACGGATCTCGGAATTATGTCACGAGAAATATTGTTGATGACTCTGTATTTTTCATATACAGTTGTATTTAACTCTCACATTTTTTCCGCTGCATATACCGTGTATAGCTTAGTTGAAATCCCTTATTTTGTTCTTTCCAACGAAGATAACCCTCGCTGATAGAGGCTTAGTAAAGGAACTTAAAATTGACTAATCTGGGAAATATGTCACTGGGAATATTGTTGATGATTTAGTATTTTTCATGTACAGTTGCATTTATCTTTCACATTTCTTTTGTTGCATAAATCATTTATAGCTCGATTGAAAGCTCCTAGCTCGTTCTTTCCAACGATGTATAACTCTCATTGTTAGAGGATTAGGGAAGGAACTTCTAATTGACACACTTAGGAAATATGTCACTGGGAATATTGTTGATGAGTTTGTATTTTTCGTATACAGTTGCATTTAACCTTCACATTTCTTTTGTTGCATAAATCATTTATAGCTTGGTCGAAAGCTCCTAGCTTGTTCTTTCTAACGATGTATAACTCTAATTGATAGGGGCTTAGGAAAGGAACTTAAGATTGACTCATCTAGGAAATATGTTACTGGCAATATTATTGATGATTTTGTATTTTTCATATACAGTTGCATTTAACTTTCACATTTCTTTTACTGCATAAATCAGTTATAGCTTGATTGAAAGCTCCTAGCTTTTTCTTTCCAACGGTGTATAACTCTCATTGATAGAGGCTTAGGGAAGGAACTTATAATTGACACACTTAGGAAATATGTCACTGGCAATATTTTTGATGATTTTGTGTTTTTCATATACAGTTGCATTTAACTTTCACATTTCTTTTGTTGCATAAATCATTTATAGCTTGATGGAAAGCTCCTAGCTGTTTCTTTCCAACGATGTATAACTCTCATTGTTAAAGGCTTAGGGAAGGAACTTATAATTGACAAACTTAGGAAATATGTCACTGGGAATATTGTTGATGATTCTGTATTTTTCATATACAGTTGCATTTAACTTTCACATTTCTTTTGCTGCAAAAACTATTTATAGTGTGATTGAAAGCTCTTATTTTGTTCTTTCCAACGATGTATAACTATGGTTGATATAAGCTTAGGAAAGGAACTTAAAATTGACGGATCTCGGAATTATGTCACGAGGAATATTGTTGATGACTCTGTATATTTCATATACAGTTGTATTTAACTCTCACATTTTTTCCGCTGCATATACCGTGTATAGCTTAGTTGAAATCCCTTATTTTGTTCTTTCCAACGAAGATAACCCTCGCTGATAGAGGCTTAGGAAAGAAACTTAAAATTGACTAATCTAGGAAATATGTCACTGGGAATATTGTTGATGATTTAGTATTTTTCATATACAGTTGCACCTAACTTTCACATTTCTATTGTTGCATAAACCATTTATAGCTTGATTGAAAGCTCTTAGACTCTTCTTTCGAACGATGTATAACTTTCGTTGATAGAGGCTTAGGGAAGGAAGTTATAATTGACTGACTTAGGAAATATGTCACTGGGAATATTGTTGATGATTTTGTATTCTTCATGTACAGTTGCATTTATCTTTCACATTTCTTTTGTTGCATAAAACGTTTATAGCTTGATTGAAAGCCCTTAGCTTGTTCTTTCCAACGATGTATAACCCTCGTTGATAAAGGCTTAGGGAAGGAACTTATAATTGACTCACTTAGGAAATATGTCATTGGGAATATTGTGGATGATTTTGTATTTTTCATGTACAGTTGCATTTAGCTTTCAGATTTCTTTCGTTGCATAAATCATTTATAGCTTGGTTGAAAGCTCCTAGCTTGTTCTTTCCAACGATGTATAACTCTCCTTGATAGAGACTTAGGAACGGAACTTAAAATTGACTCACCTGGGAAATATGTCACTGGGAATATTGTTGATGATTCTGTATTTTTCATATACAGTTGCGTTTAACTTTCACATTTCTTTTGCTGGAAAAACTATTTATATTGTGATTGAAAGCCCTTACTTTGTTCTTTCCAACGATGTATAACTGTGGTTGATAGAAGCTTAGGAAAGGAACTTAAAATTGACGGATCTCGGAATTATGTCACGAGGAATATTGTTGATGACTCTGTATTTTTCATATACAGTTGTATTTAACTCTCACATTTTTCCGCTGCATATACCGTGTATACTTTAGTTGAAATCCCTTATTTTGTTCTTTCCAACGAAGATAAGCCTCGCTGATAGAGGCTTAGGAAAGGAACTTAAAATTGACTAATCTAGGAAATATGTCACTGGGAATATTGTTGATGATACTGTATTTTTCATATACAATTACATTTAACTTTCACATTTGTTTTGCTGCATAAACCGTTTATAGCTTAATTGAAAGCTCTTAGCTTGCTGTCTCCAACGATGTAAAACTCAGGTTTAAAGAGGTTTAGGAAACGAACTTAAAATTGACTCATCTAGGAAATATGACACTCGGAATATTGTTGATGATTTTGTATTTTTCATGTACAGTTGCATTTATCTTTCACATTTCTTTTGTTGCATAAAACGTTTATAGCTTGATTGAAAGCCCTTAGCTTGTTCTTTCCAACGATGTATAACGCTCGTTGATAAAGGCTTAGGGAAGGAACTTATAATTGACTCACTTAGGAAATATGTCATTGGGAATATTGTTGATGATTTTGTATTTTTCATGTACAGTTGCATTTAACTTTCACATTTCTTTTGCTGCATAAACGACTTACAGCTTGGTTGAAAGCTCTTAGCTTGTTCTTTCCAACGATGTATAACCCTCATTGTTAGAGGCTTAGGGAAGGAACTTATAATTGACACACTTAGGAAATATGTCACTGGGAATATTGTTGATGATTTTGTATTTTTCATATACAGTTGCATTTAACTTTCACATTTCTTTTGCTGCATAAATCATTTATAGCTCGATTGAAAGCTCCTAGCTCGTTCTTTCCAAAGAGGTATAACCCTCATTGTTAGAGGCTTAGGGAAGGAACTTCTAATTGACACACTTAGGAAATATGTCACTGGGAATATTGTTGATGATTTTGTATTTTTCATATACAGTTGCATTTAACCTTCACATTTCTTTTGTTGCATAAATCATTTATAGCTTGGTCGAAAGCTCCTAGCTTGTTCTTTCTAACGATGTATAACTCTCATTGATAGAGGCTTAGGGAAGGAACTTATAATTGACACACCTAGGAAATATGTCACTGGCAATATTGTTGATGATTTTGTGTTTTTCATATACAGTTGCATTTAACTTTCACATTTCTTTTGTTGCATAAATCATTTATAGCTCGATTGAAAGCTCCTAGCTCGTTCTTTCTAACGATGTATAACCCTCATTGTTAGAGGCTTAGGGAAGGAACTTATAATTGACACACTTAGGAAATATGTCACTGGGAATTATGTCACGAGAAATATTGTTGATGACTCTGTATTTTTCATATACAGTTGTATTTAACTCTCACATTTTTTCCGCTGCATATACCGTGTATAGCTTAGTTGAAATCCCTTATTTTGTTCTTTCCAACGAAGATAACCCTCGCTGATAGAGGCTTAGTAAAGGAACTTAAAATTGACTAATCTAGGAAATATGTCACTGGGAATATTGTTGATGATTTAGTATTTTTCATGTACAGTTGCATTTATCTTTCACATTTCTTTTGTTGCATAAATCATTTATAGCTCGATTGAAAGCTCCTAGCTCGTTCTTTCCAACGATGTATAACCCTCATTGTTAGAGGCTTAGGGAAGGAACTTCTAATTGACACACTTAGGAAATATGTCACTGGGAATATTGTTGATGATTTTGTATTTTTCATATACAGTTGCATTTAACTTTCACATTTCTTTTGTTGCATAAATCATTTATAGCTCGATTGAAAGCTCCTAGCTCGTTCTTTCCAACGAGGTATAACCCTCATTGTTAGAGGCTTTGGGAAGGAACTTCTAATTGACACACTTAGGAAATATGTCACTGGGAATATTGTTGATGATTTTGTATTTTTCATATACAGTTGCATTTAACTTTCACATTTCTTTTGTTGCATAAATCATTTATAGCTTGGTCGAAAGCTCCTAGCTTGTTCTTTCTAATGATGTATAACTCTCATTGATGGAGGCTTAGGGAAGGAACTTATAATTGACACACTTAGGAAATATGTCACTGGCAATATTGTTGATGATTTTGTGTTTTTCATATACAGTTGCATTTAACTTTCACATTTCTTTTGTTGCATAAATCATTTATAGCTCGATTGAAAGCTCCTAGGTCGTTCTTTCCAACGATGTATAACCCTCATTCTTAGAGGCTTAGGGAAGGAACTTATAATTGACATACTTAGGAAATATGTCACTGGGAATATTGTTGATGATTCTGTATTTTTCATATACAGTTGCGTTTAACTTTCACATTTCTTTTGCTGGAAAAACTATTTATATCGTGATTGAAAGCCCTTACTTTGTTCTTTCCAACGATGTATAACTGTGGTTTATAGAAGCTTAGGAAAGGAACTTAAAATTGACGGATCTCGGAATTATGTCACGAGAAATATTGTTGATGACTCTGTATTTTTCATATACAGTTGTATTTAACTCTCACATTTTTTCCGCTGCATATACCGTGTATAGCTTAGTTGAAATCCCTTATTTTGTTCTTTCCAACGAAGATAACCCTCGCTGATAGAGGCTTAGTAAAGGAACTTAAAATTGACTAATCTGGGAAATATGTCACTGGGAATATTGTTGATGATTTAGTATTTTTCATGTACAGTTGCATTTATCTTTCACATTTCTTTTGTTGCATAAATCATTTATAGCTCGATTGAAAGCTCCTAGCTCGTTCTTTCCAACGATGTATAACTCTCATTGTTAGAGGATTAGGGAAGGAACTTCTAATTGACACACTTAGGAAATATGTCACTGGGAATATTGTTGATGATTTTGTATTTTTCGTATACAGTTGCATTTAACCTTCACATTTCTTTTGTTGCATAAATCATTTATAGCTTGGTCGAAAGCTCCTAGCTTGTTCTTTCTAACGATGTATAACTCTAATTGATAGGGGCTTAGGAAAGGAACTTAAGATTGACTCATCTAGGAAATATGTTACTGGCAATATTATTGATGATTTTGTATTTTTCATATACAGTTGCATTTAACTTTCACATTTCTTTTACTGCATAAATCAGTTATAGCTTGATTGAAAGCTCCTAGCTTTTTCTTTCCAACGGTGTATAACTCTCATTGATAGAGGCTTAGGGAAGGAACTTATAATTGACACACTTAGGAAATATGTCACTGGCAATATTTTTGATGATTTTGTGTTTTTCATATACAGTTGCATTTAACTTTCACATTTCTTTTGTTGCATAAATCGTTTATAGCTTGATGGAAAGCTCCTAGCTGTTTCTTTCCAACGATGTATAACTCTCATTGTTAAAGGCTTAGGGAAGGAACTTATAATTGACAAACTTAGGAAATATGTCACTGGGAATATTGTTGATGATTCTGTATTTTTCATATACAGTTGCATTTAACTTTCACATTTCTTTTGCTGCAAAAACTATTTATAGTGTGATTGAAAGCTCTTATTTTGTTCTTTCCAACGATGTATAACTATGGTTGATATAAGCTTAGGAAAGGAACTTAAAATTGACGGATCTCGGAATTATGTCACGAGGAATATTGTTGATGACTCTGTATATTTCATATACAGTTGTATTTAACTCTCACATTTTTTCCGCTGCATATACCGTGTATAGCTTAGTTGAAATCCCTTATTTTGTTCTTTCCAACGAAGATAACCCTCGCTGATAGAGGCTTAGGAAAGAAACTTAAAATTGACTAATCTAGGAAATATGTCACTGGGAATATTGTTGATGATTTAGTATTTTTCATATACAGTTGCACCTAACTTTCACATTTCTATTGTTGCATAAACCATTTATAGCTTGATTGAAAGCTCTTAGACTCTTCTTTCGAACGATGTATAACTTTCGTTGATAGAGGCTTAGGGAAGGAAGTTATAATTGACTGACGTAGGAAATATGTCACTGGTAATATTGTTGATGATTTAGTATTTTTCATGTACAGTTGCATTTATCTTTCACATTTCTTTTGTTGCATAAAACGTTCATAGCTTGATTGAAAGCCCTTAGCTTGTTCTTTCCAACGATGTATAACCCTCGTTGATAAAGGCTTAGGGAAGGAACTTATAATTGACTCACTTAGGAAATATGTCATTGGGAATATTGTTGATGATTTTGTATTTTTCATGTACAGTTGCATTTATCTTTCACATTTCTTTTGCTGCATAAACGACTTACAGCTTGGTTGAAAGCTCTTAGCTTGTTCTTTCGTACGACGTATAACTCTCATTGCTAGAGGCTTAGGAAAGGAACTTAAAATTGACTCATCTAGGAAATATGTCACTGGCAATATTGTTGATGATTTTTTATTTTTCATATACAGTTGCATTGAACTTTCACATTTCTTTTACTGCATAAATCAGTTATAGCTTGATTGAAAGCTCCTAGCTTTTTCTTTCCAACGGTGTATAACTCTCATTGATAGAGGCTTAGGAAAGGAACTTAAGATTGACTCATCTAGGAAATATGTTACTGGCAATATTATTGATGATTTTGTATTTTTCGTATACAGTTGCATTTAAACTTCACATTTCTTTTGTTGCATAAATCATTTATAGCTTGGTCGAAAGCTCCTAGCTTGTTCTTTCTAACGATGTATAACTCTCGTTGATAGAGGCTTAGGGAAGGAACTTATAATTGACACACTTAGGACATATGTCACTGGCAATATTGTTGATGATTTTGTGTTTTTCATATACAGTTGCATTTAACTTTCACATTTCTTTTGTTGCATAAATCATTTATAGCTCGATTGAAAGCTCCTAGCTCGTTCTTTCCAACGATGTATAACCCTCATTGTTAGAGGCTTAGGGAAGGAACTTCTAATTGACACACTTAGGAAATATGTCACTGGGAATATTGTTGATGATTTTGTATTTTTCATATACAGTTGCATTTAACCTTCACATTTCTTTTGTTGCATAAATCATTTATAGCTTGGTCGAAAGCTCCTAGCTTGTTCTTTCTAACGATGTATAACTCTCATTGATAGAGGCTTAGGGAAGGAACTTATAATTGACACACTTAGGAAATATGTCACTGGCAATATTGTTGATGATTTTGTGTTTTTCATATACAGTTGCATTTAACCTTCACATTTCTTTTGTTGCATAAATCATTTATAGCTTGGTCGAAAGCTCCTAGCTTGTTCTTTCTAACGATGTATAACTCTCATTGATAGAGGCTTAGGGAAGGAACTTATAATTGACACACTTAGGAAATATGTCACTGGCAATATTGTTGATGATTTTGTGTTTTTCATATACAGTTGCGTTTAACTTTCACATTTCTTTTGCTGGAAAAACTATTTATATTGTGATTGAAAGCCCTTACTTTGTTCTTTCCAACGATGTATAACTGTGGTTTATAGAAGCTTAGGTAAGGAACTTAAAATTGACGGATCTCGGAATTATGTCACGAGAAATATTGTTGACGACTCTGTATTTTTCATATACAGTTGTATTTAACTCTCACATTTTTTCCGCTGCATATACCGTGTATAGCTTAGTTGAAATCCCTTATTTTGTTCTTTCCAACGAAGATAACCCTCGCTGATAGAGGCTTAGTAAAGGAACTTAAAATTGACTAATCTAGGAAATATGTCACTCGGAATATTGTTGATGATTTAGTATTTTTCATGTACAGTTGCATTTATCTTTCACATTTCTTTTGCTGCATAAATCATTTATAGCTCGATTGAAAGCTCCTAGCTCGTTCTTTCCAACGATGTATAACCCTCATTGTTAGAGGCTTAGGGAAGGAACTTCTAATTGACACACTTAGGAAATATGTCACTGGGAATATTGTTGATGATTTTGTATTTTTCATATACAGTTGCATTTAACTTTCACATTTCTTTTGTTGCATAAATCATTTATAGCTCGATTGAAAGCTCCTAGCTCGTTCTTTCCAACGAGGTATAACCCTCATTGTTAGAGGCTTAGGGAAGGAACTTCTAATTGACACACTTAGGAAATATGTCACTGGGAATATTGTTGATGATTTTGTATTTTTCATATACAGTTGCATTTAACCGTCACATTTCTTTTGTTGCATAAATCATTTATAGCTTGGTCGAAAGCTCCTAGCTTGTTCTTTCTAACGATGTATAACTCTCATTGATAGAGGCTTAGGGAAGGAACTTATAATTGACACACCAAGGAAATATGTGACTGGCAATATTGTTGATGATTTTGTGTTTTTCATATACAGTTGCATTTAACTTTCACATTTCTTTTGTTGCATAAATCATTTATAGCTCGATTGAAAGCTCCTAGCTCGTTCTTTCCAACGATGTATAACCCTCATTGTTAGAGGCTTAGGGAAGGAACTTATAATTGACACACTTAGGAAATATGTCACTGGGAATATTGTTGATGATTCTGTATTTTTCATATACAGTTGCGTTTAACTTTCACATTTCTTTTGCTGGAAGAACTATTTATATTGTGATTGAAAGCCCTTACTTTGTTCTTTCCAACGATGTATAACTGTGGTTTATAGAAGCTTAGGAAAGGAACTTAAAATTGACGGATCTCGGAATTATGTCACGAGAAATATTGTTGATGACACTGTATTTTTCATATACAGTTGTATTTAACTCTCACATTTTTTCCGCTGCATATACCGTGTATAGCTTAGTTGAAATCCCTTATTTTGTTCTTTCCAACGAAGATAACCCTCGCTGATAGAGGCTTAGTAAAGGAACTTAAAATTGACTAATCTAGGAAATATGTCACTGGGAATATTGTTGATGATTTAGTATTTTTCATGTACAGTTGCATTTATCTTTCACATTTCTTTTGTTGCATAAATCATTTATAGCTCGATTGAAAGCTCCTAGCTCGTTCTTTCCAACGATGTATAACCCTCATTGTTAGAGGCTTAGGGAAGGAACTTCTAATTGACACACTTAGGAAATATGTCACTGGGAATATTGTTGATGATTTTGTATTTTTCATATACAGTTGCATTTAACTTTCACATTTCTTTTGTTGCATAAATCATTTATAGCTCGATTGAAAGCTCCTAGCTCGTTCTTTCCAACGAGGTATAACCCTCATTGTTAGAGGCTTAGGGAAGGAACTTCTAATTGACACACTTAGGAAATATGTCACTGGGAATATTGTTGATGATTTTGTATTTTTCATATACAGTTGCATTTAACCTTCACATTTCTTTTGTTGCATAAATCATTTATAGCTTGGTCGAAAGCTCCTAGCTTGTTCTTTCTAACGATGTATAACTCTAATTGATAGAGGCTTAGGAAAGGAACTTAAGATTGACTCATCTAGGAAATATGTTACTGGCAATATTATTGATGATTTTGTATTTTTCATATACAGTTGCATTTAACTTTCACATTTCTTTTACTGCATAAATCAGTTATAGCTTGATTGAAAGCTCCTAGCTTTTTCTTTCCAACGGTGTATAACTCTCATTGATAGAGGCTTAGGGAAGGAACTTATAATTGACACACTTAGGAAATATGTCACTGGCAATATTTTTGATGATTTTGTGTTTTTCATATACAGTTGCATTTAACTTTCACATTTCTTTTGTTGCATAAATCATTTGTAGCTTGATGGAAAGCTCCTAGCTTTTTCTTTCCAACGATGTATAACTCTCATTGATAGAGGCTTAGGGAAGGAACTTATAATTGACACACTTAGGAAATATGTCACTGGGAATATTGTTGATGATTCTGTATTTTTCATATACAGTTGCATTTAACTTTCACATTTCTTTTGCTGCAAAAACTATTTATAGTGTGATTGAAAGCCCTTATTTTGTTCTTTCCAACGATGTATAACTATGGTTGATAGAAGCTTAGGAAAGGAACTTAAAATTGACGGATCTCGGAATTATGTCACGAGGAATATTGTTGATGACTCTGTATATTTCATATACAGTTGTATTTAACTCTCACATTTTTTCCGCTGCATATACCGTGTATAGCTTAGTTGAAATCCCTTATTTTGTTCTTTCCAACGAAGATAACCCTCGCTGATAGAGGCTTAGGAAAGAAACTTAAAATTGACTAATCTAGGAAATATGTCACTGGGAATATTGTTGATGATTTAGTATTTTTCATATACAGTTGCACCTAACTTTCACATTTCTATTGTTGCATAAACCATTTATAGCTTGATTGAAAGCTCTTAGACTCTTCTTTCGAACGATGTATAACTTTCGTTGATAGAGGCTTAGGGAAGGAAGTTATAATTGACTGACGTAGGAAATATGTCACTGGTAATATTGTTGATGATTTAGTATTTTTCATGTACAGTTGCATTTATCTTTCACATTTCTTTTGTTGCATAAAACGTTCATAGCTTGATTGAAAGCCCTTAGCTTGTTCTTTCCAACGATGTATAACCCTCGTTGATAAAGGCTTAGGGAAGGAACTTATAATTGACTCACTTAGGAAATATGTCATTGGGAATATTGTTGATGATTTTGTATTTTTCATGTACAGTTGCATTTATCTTTCACATTTCTTTTGCTGCATAAACGACTTACAACTTGGTTGAAAGCTCTTAGCTTGTTCTTTCGTACGACGTATAACTCTCATTGCTAGAGGCTTAGGAAAGGAACTTAAAATTGACTCATCTAGGAAATATGTCACTGGCAATATTGTTGATGATTTTTTATTTTTCATATACAGTTGCATTGAACTTTCACATTTCTTTTACTGCATAAATCAGTTATAGCTTGATTGAAAGCTCCTAGCTTTTTCTTTCCAACGGTGTATAACTCTCATTGATAGAGGCTTAGGAAAGGAACTTAAGATTGACTCATCTAGGAAATATGTTACTGGCAATATTATTGATGATTTTGTATTTTTCGTATACAGTTGCATTTAAACTTCACATTTCTTTTGTTGCATAAATCATTTATAGCTTGGTCGAAAGCTCCTAGCTTGTTCTTTCTAACGATGTATAACTCTCGTTGATAGAGGCTTAGGGAAGGAACTTATAATTGACACACTTAGGACATATGTCACTGGCAATATTGTTGATGATTTTGTGTTTTTCATATACAGTTGCATTTAACTTTCACATTTCTTTTGTTGCATAAATCATTTATAGCTCGATTGAAAGCTCCTAGCTCGTTCTTTCCAACGATGTATAACCCTCATTGTTAGAGGCTTAGGGAAGGAACTTCTAATTGACACACTTAGGAAATATGTCACTGGGAATATTGTTGATGATTTTGTGTTTTTCATATACAGTTGCATTTAACCTTCACATTTCTTTTGTTGCATAAATCATTTATAGCTTGGTCGAAAGCTCCTAGCTTGTTCTTTCTAACGATGTATAACTCTCATTGATAGAGGCTTAGGGAAGGAACTTATAATTGACACACTTAGGAAATATGTCACTGGCAATATTGTTGATGATTTTGTGTTTTTCATATACAGTTGCATTTAACCTTCACATTTCTTTTGTTGCATAAATCATTTATAGCTTGGTCGAAAGCTCCTAGCTTGTTCTTTCTAACGATGTATAACTCTCATTGATAGAGGCTTAGGGAAGGAACTTATAATTGACACACTTAGGAAATATGTCACTGGCAATATTGTTGATGATTTTGTGTTTTTCATATACAGTTGCGTTTAACTTTCACATTTCTTTTGCTGGAAAAACTATTTATATTGTGATTGAAAGCCCTTACTTTGTTCTTTCCAACGATGTATAACTGTGGTTTATAGAAGCTTAGGTAAGGAACTTAAAATTGACGGATCTCGGAATTATGTCACGAGAAATATTGTTGACGACTCTGTATTTTTCATATACAGTTGTATTTAACTCTCACATTTTTTCCGCTGCATATACCGTGTATAGCTTAGTTGAAATCCCTTATTTTGTTCTTTCCAACGAAGATAACCCTCGCTGATAGAGGCTTAGTAAAGGAACTTAAAATTGACTAATCTAGGAAATATGTCACTCGGAATATTGTTGATGATTTAGTATTTTTCATGTACAGTTGCATTTATCTTTCACATTTCTTTTGCTGCATAAATCATTTATAGCTCGATTGAAAGCTCCTAGCTCGTTCTTTCCAACGATGTATAACCCTCATTGTTAGAGGCTTAGGGAAGGAACTTCTAATTGACACACTTAGGAAATATGTCACTGGGAATATTGTTGATGATTTTGTATTTTTCATATACAGTTGCATTTAACTTTCACATTTCTTTTGTTGCATAAATCATTTATAGCTCGATTGAAAGCTCCTAGCTCGTTCTTTCCAACGAGGTATAACCCTCATTGTTAGAGGCTTAGGGAAGGAACTTCTAATTGACACACTTAGGAAATATGTCACTGGGAATATTGTTGATGATTTTGTATTTTTCATATACAGTTGCATTTAACCGTCACATTTCTTTTGTTGCATAAATCATTTATAGCTTGGTCGAAAGCTCCTAGCTTGTTCTTTCTAACGATGTATAACTCTCATTGATAGAGGCTTAGGGAAGGAACTTATAATTGACACACCAAGGAAATATGTGACTGGCAATATTGTTGATGATTTTGTGTTTTTCATATACAGTTGCATTTAACTTTCACATTTCTTTTGTTGCATAAATCATTTATAGCTCGATTGAAAGCTCCTAGCTCGTTCTTTCCAACGATGTATAACCCTCATTGTTAGAGGCTTAGGGAAGGAACTTATAATTGACACACTTAGGAAATATGTCACTGGGAATATTGTTGATGATTCTGTATTTTTCATATACAGTTGCGTTTAACTTTCACATTTCTTTTGCTGGAAGAACTATTTATATTGTGATTGAAAGCCCTTACTTTGTTCTTTCCAACGATGTATAACTGTGGTTTATAGAAGCTTAGGAAAGGAACTTAAAATTGACGGATCTCGGAATTATGTCACGAGAAATATTGTTGATGACACTGTATTTTTCATATACAGTTGTATTTAACTCTCACATTTTTTCCGCTGCATATACCGTGTATAGCTTAGTTGAAATCCCTTATTTTGTTCTTTCCAACGAAGATAACCCTCGCTGATAGAGGCTTAGTAAAGGAACTTAAAATTGACTAATCTAGGAAATATGTCACTGGGAATATTGTTGATGATTTAGTATTTTTCATGTACAGTTGCATTTATCTTTCACATTTCTTTTGTTGCATAAATCATTTATAGCTCGATTGAAAGCTCCTAGCTCGTTCTTTCCAACGATGTATAACCCTCATTGTTAGAGGCTTAGGGAAGGAACTTCTAATTGACACACTTAGGAAATATGTCACTGGGAATATTGTTGATGATTTTGTATTTTTCATATACAGTTGCATTTAACTTTCACATTTCTTTTGTTGCATAAATCATTTATAGCTCGATTGAAAGCTCCTAGCTCGTTCTTTCCAACGAGGTATAACCCTCATTGTTAGAGGCTTAGGGAAGGAACTTCTAATTGACACACTTAGGAAATATGTCACTGGGAATATTGTTGATGATTTTGTATTTTTCATATACAGTTGCATTTAACCTTCACATTTCTTTTGTTGCATAAATCATTTATAGCTTGGTCGAAAGCTCCTAGCTTGTTCTTTCTAACGATGTATAACTCTAATTGATAGAGGCTTAGGAAAGGAACTTAAGATTGACTCATCTAGGAAATATGTTACTGGCAATATTATTGATGATTTTGTATTTTTCATATACAGTTGCATTTAACTTTCACATTTCTTTTACTGCATAAATCAGTTATAGCTTGATTGAAAGCTCCTAGCTTTTTCTTTCCAACGGTGTATAACTCTCATTGATAGAGGCTTAGGGAAGGAACTTATAATTGACACACTTAGGAAATATGTCACTGGCAATATTTTTGATGATTTTGTGTTTTTCATATACAGTTGCATTTAACTTTCACATTTCTTTTGTTGCATAAATCATTTGTAGCTTGATGGAAAGCTCCTAGCTTTTTCTTTCCAACGATGTATAACTCTCATTGTTAAAGGCTTAGGGAAGGAACTTATAATTGACAAACTTAGGAAATATGTCACTGGGAATATTGTTGATGATTCTGTATTTTTCATATACAGTTGCATTTAACTTTCACATTTCTTTTGCTGCAAAAACTATTTATAGTGTGGTTGAAAGCCCTTATTTTGTTCTTTCCAACGATGTATAACTATGGTTGATAGAAGCTTAGGAAAGGAACTTAAAATTGACGGATCTCGGAATTATGTCACGAGGAATATTGTTGATGACTCTGTATATTTCATATACAGTTGTATTTAACTCTCACATTTTTTCCGCTGCATATACCGTGTATAGCTTAGTTGAAATCCCTTATTTTGTTCTTTCCAACGAAGATAACCCTCGCTGATAGAGGCTTAGGAAAGAAACTTAAAATTGACTAATCTAGGAAATATGTCACTGGGAATATTGTTGATGATTTAGTATTTTTCATATACAGTTGCACCTAACTTTCACATTTCTATTGCTGCATAAACCATTTATAGCTTGATTGAAAGCTCTTAGACTCTTCTTTCGAACGATGTATAACTTTCGTTGATAGAGGCTTAGGGAAGGAAGTTATAATTGACTGACGTAGGAAATATGTCACTGGTAATATTGTTGATGATTTAGTATTTTTCATGTACAGTTGCATTTATCTTTCACATTTCTTTTGTTGCATAAAACGTTTATAGCTTGATTGAAAGCCCTTAGCTTGTTCTTTCCAACGATGTATAACCCTCGTTGATAAAGGCTTAGGGAAGGAACTTATAATTGACTCACTTAGGAAATATGTCATTGGGAATATTGTTGATGATTTTGTATTTTTCATGTACAGTTGCATTTATCTTTCACATTTCTTTTGCTGCATAAACGACTTACAGCTTGGTTGAAAGCTCTTAGCTTGTTCTTTCGTACGACGTATAACTCTCATTGCTAGAGGCTTAGGAAAGGAACTTAAAATTGACTCACCTGGGAAATATGTCACTGGGAATATTGTTGATGATTTTTTATTTTTCATATACAGTTGCATTGAACTTTCACATTTCTTTTACTGCATAAATCAGTTATAGCTTGATTGAAAGCTCCTAGCTTTTTCTTTCCAACGGTGTATAACTCTCATTGATAGAGGCTTAGGAAAGGAACTTAAGATTGACTCATCTAGGAAATATGTTACTGGCAATATTATTGATGATTTTGTATTTTTCATATACAGTTGCATTTAACTTACACATTTCTTTTGTTGCATAAATCATTTATAGCTTGGTTGAAAGCTCCTAGCTTGTTCTTTCTAACGATGTATAACTCTAATTGATAGAGGCTTAGGAAAGGAACTTATAATTGACACACTTAGGAAATATGTTACTGGCAATATTATTGATGATTTTGTATTTTTCATATACAGTTGCATTTAACTTTCACATTTCTTTTACTGCATAAATCAGTTATAGCTTGATTGAAAGCTCCTAGCTTTTTCTTTCCAACGGTGTATAACTCTCATTGATAGAGGCTTAGGGAAGGAACTTAAAATTGACTCTTCCAGGAAATATGTCACTGGCAATATTGTTGATGATTTTTTATTTTTCATATACAGTTGCATTGAACTTTCACATTTCTTTTATTGCATAAATCAGTTATAGCTTGATTGAAAGCTCCTAGCTTTTGCTTTCCAACGGTGTATAACTCTCATTGATAGAGGCTTAGGAAAGGAACTTAAGATTGACTCATCTAGGAAATATGTTACTGGCAATATTATTGATGATTTTGTATTTTTCATATACAGTTGCATTTAACTTACACATTTCTTTTGTTGCATAAATCATTTATAGCTTGGTTGAAAGCTCCTAGCTTGTTCTTTCTAACGATGTATAACTCTAATTGATAGAGGCTTAGGAAAGGAACTTATAATTGACACACTTAGGAAATATGTTACTGGCAATATTATTGATGATTTTGTATTTTTCATATACAGTTGCATTTAACTTTCACATTTCTTTTGCTGCATAAATCATTTATAGCTTGATTGAAAGCTCTTAGCTTGTTCTTTCCAACGACGTATAACTCTCAGTGATAGAAGCTTAGGAAAGGAACTTAAAATTGACTCTTCCAGGAAATATGTCACTGGCAATATTGTTGATGATTTTTTATTTTTCATATACAGTTGTATTTAACTTTCACATTTGTTTTGCTGCATAAACCGTTTATAGCTTGATTGAAAGCTCTTAGCTTGGTCTCTCCAACGATGTAAAACTCAGGTTTAAAGAGGTTTAGGAAACGAACTTAAAATTGACTCATCTAGGAAATATGACACTGGGAATATTGTTGATGATTTTGTATTTTTCATGTACAGTTGCATTTATCTTTCACATTTCTTTTGTTGCATAAAACGTTTATAGCTTGATTGAAAGCCCTTAGCTTGTTCTTTCCAACGATGTATAACCCTCGTTGATAAAGGCTTAGGGAAGGAACTTATAATTGACTCACTTAGGAAATATGTCATTGGGAATATTGTTGATGATTTTGTATTTTTCATGTACAGTTGCATTTATCTTTCACATTTCTTTTGCTGCATAAACGACTTACAGCTTGGTTGAAAGCTCTTAGCTTGTTCTTTCGTACGACGTATAACTCTCATTGCTAGAGGCTTAGGAAAGGAACTTAAAATTGACTCATCTAGGAAATATGTCACTGGCAATATTGTTGATGATTTTTTATTTTACATATACAGTTGCATTGAACTTTCACATTTCTTTTACTGCATAAATCAGTTATAGCTTGATTGAAAGCTCCTAGCTTTTTCTTTCCAACGGTGTATAACTCTCATTGATAGAGGCTTAGGAAAGGAACTTAAGATTGACTCATCTAGGAAATATGTTACTGGCAATATTATTGATGATTTTGTATTTTTCATATACAGTTGCATTTAACTTACACATTTCTTTTGTTGCATAAATCATTTATAGCTTGGTTGAAAGCTCCTAGCTTGTTCTTTCCAACGATGTATAACTCTAATTGATAGAGGCTTAGGAAAGGAACTTATAATTGACACACTTAGGAAATATGTTACTGGCAATATTATTGATGATTTTGTATTTTTCATATACAGTTGCATTTAACTTTCACATTTCTTTTACTGCATAAATCAGTTATAGCTTGATTGAAAGCTCCTAGCTTTTTCTTTCCAACGGTGTATAACTCTCATTGATAGAGGCTTAGGGAAGGAACTTAAAATTGACTCTTCCAGGAAATATGTCACTGGCAATATTGTTGATGATTTTTTATTTTTCATATACAGTTGCATTGAACTTTCACATTTCTTTTATTGCATAAATCAGTTATAGCTTGATTGAAAGCTCCTAGCTTTTGCTTTCCAACGGTGTATAACTCTCATTGATAGAGGCTTAGGAAAGGAACTTAAGATTGACTCATCTAGGAAATATGTTACTGGCAATATTATTGATGATTTTGTATTTTTCATATACAGTTGCATTTAACTTACACATTTCTTTTGTTGCATAAATCATTTATAGCTTGGTTGAAAGCTCCTAGCTTGTTCTTTCTAACGATGTATAACTCTAATTGATATCGTGATTGAAAGCCCTTACTTTGTTCTTTCCAACGATGTATAACTGTGGTTTATAGAAGCTTAGGAAAGGAACTTAAAATTGACGGATCTCGGAATTATGTCACGAGAAATATTGTTGATGACTCTGTATTTTTCATATACAGTTGTATTTAACTCTCACATTTTTTCCGCTGCATATACCGTGTATAGCTTAGTTGAAATCCCTTATTTTGTTCTTTCCAACGAAGATAACCCTCGCTGATAGAGGCTTAGTAAAGGAACTTAAAATTGACTAATCTGGGAAATATGTCACTGGGAATATTGTTGATGATTTAGTATTTTTCATGTACAGTTGCATTTATCTTTCACATTTCTTTTGTTGCATAAATCATTTATAGCTCGATTGAAAGCTCCTAGCTCGTTCTTTCCAACGATGTATAACTCTCATTGTTAGAGGATTAGGGAAGGAACTTCTAATTGACACACTTAGGAAATATGTCACTGGGAATATTGTTGATGATTTTGTATTTTTCGTATACAGTTGCATTTAACCTTCACATTTCTTTTGTTGCATAAATCATTTATAGCTTGGTCGAAAGCTCCTAGCTTGTTCTTTCTAACGATGTATAACTCTAATTGATAGGGGCTTAGGAAAGGAACTTAAGATTGACTCATCTAGGAAATATGTTACTGGCAATATTATTGATGATTTTGTATTTTTCATATACAGTTGCATTTAACTTTCACATTTCTTTTACTGCATAAATCAGTTATAGCTTGATTGAAAGCTCCTAGCTTTTTCTTTCCAACGGTGTATAACTCTCATTGATAGAGGCTTAGGGAAGGAACTTATAATTGACACACTTAGGAAATATGTCACTGGCAATATTTTTGATGATTTTGTGTTTTTCATATACAGTTGCATTTAACTTTCACATTTCTTTTGTTGCATAAATCATTTATAGCTTGATGGAAAGCTCCTAGCTGTTTCTTTCCAACGATGTATAACTCTCATTGTTAAAGGCTTAGGGAAGGAACTTATAATTGACAAACTTAGGAAATATGTCACTGGCAATATTGTTGATGATTTTGTATTTTTCATATACAGTTGCATTTAACTTTCACATTTCTTTTGCTGCAAAAACTATTTATAGTGTGATTGAAAGCTCTTATTTTGTTCTTTCCAACGATGTATAACTATGGTTGATATAAGCTTAGGAAAGGAACTTAAAATTGACGGATCTCGGAATTATGTCACGAGGAATATTGTTGATGACTCTGTATATTTCATATACAGTTGTATTTAACTCTCACATTTTTTCCGCTGCATATACCGTGTATAGCTTAGTTGAAATCCCTTATTTTGTTCTTTCCAACGAAGATAACCCTCGCTGATAGAGGCTTAGGAAAGAAACTTAAAATTGACTAATCTAGGAAATATGTCACTGGGAATATTGTTGATGATTTAGTATTTTTCATATACAGTTGCACCTAACTTTCACATTTCTATTGTTGCATAAACCATTTATAGCTTGATTGAAAGCTCTTAGACTCTTCTTTCGAACGATGTATAACTTTCGTTGATAGAGGCTTAGGGAAGGAAGTTATAATTGACTGACGTAGGAAATATGTCACTGGTAATATTGTTGATGATTTAGTATTTTTCATGTACAGTTGCATTTATCTTTCACATTTCTTTTGTTGCATAAAACGTTTATAGCTTGATTGAAAGCCCTTAGCTTGTTCTTTCCAACGATGTATAACCCTCGTTGATAAAGGCTTAGGGAAGGAACTTATAATTGACTCACTTAGGAAATATGTCATTGGGAATATTGTTGATGATTTTGTATTTTTCATGTACAGTTGCATTTATCTTTCACATTTCTTTTGCTGCATAAACGACTTACAGCTTGGTTGAAAGCTCTTAGCTTGTTCTTTCGTACGACGTATAACTCTCATTGCTAGAGGCTTAGGAAAGGAACTTAAAATTGACTCATCTAGGAAATATGTCACTGGCAATATTGTTGATGATTTTTTATTTTTCATATACAGTTGCATTGAACTTTCACATTTCTTTTACTGCATAAATCAGTTATAGCTTGATTGAAAGCTCCTAGCTTTTTCTTTCCAACGGTGTATAACTCTCATTGATAGAGGCTTAGGAAAGGAACTTAAGATTGACTCATCTAGGAAATATGTTACTGGCAATATTATTGATGATTTTGTATTTTTCGTATACAGTTGCATTTAAACTTCACATTTCTTTTGTTGCATAAATCATTTATAGCTTGGTCGAAAGCTCCTAGCTTGTTCTTTCTAACGATGTATAACTCTCGTTGATAGAGGCTTAGGGAAGGAACTTATAATTGACACACTTAGGACATATGTCACTGGCAATATTGTTGATGATTTTGTGTTTTTCATATACAGTTGCATTTAACTTTCACATTTCTTTTGTTGCATAAATCATTTATAGCTCGATTGAAAGCTCCTAGCTCGTTCTTTCCAACGATGTATAACCCTCATTGTTAGAGGCTTAGGGAAGGAACTTCTAATTGACACACTTAGGAAATATGTCACTGGGAATATTGTTGATGATTTTGTATTTTTCATATACAGTTGCATTTAACCTTCACATTTCTTTTGTTGCATAAATCATTTATAGCTTGGTCGAAAGCTCCTAGCTTGTTCTTTCTAACGATGTATAACTCTCATTGATAGAGGCTTAGGGAAGGAACTTATAATTGACACACTTAGGAAATATGTCACTGGCAATATTGTTGATGATTTTGTGTTTTTCATATACAGTTGCATTTAACCTTCACATTTCTTTTGTTGCATAAATCATTTATAGCTCGATTGAAAGCTCCTAGCTCGTTCTTTCCAACGATGTATAACCCTCATTGTTAGAGGCTTAGGGAAGGAACTTATAATTGACACACTTAGGAAATATGTCACTGGGAATATTGTTGATGATTCTGTATTTTTCATATACAGTTGCGTTTAACTTTCACATTTCTTTTGCTGGAAAAACTATTTATATTGTGATTGAAAGCCCTTACTTTGTTCTTTCCAACGATGTATAACTGTGGTTTATAGAAGCTTAGGTAAGGAACTTAAAATTGACGGATCTCGGAATTATGTCACGAGAAATATTGTTGACGACTCTGTATTTTTCATATACAGTTGTATTTAACTCTCACATTTTTTCCGCTGCATATACCGTGTATAGCTTAGTTGAAATCCCTTATTTTGTTCTTTCCAACGAAGATAACCCTCGCTGATAGAGGCTTAGTAAAGGAACTTAAAATTGACTAATCTAGGAAATATGTCACTCGGAATATTGTTGATGATTTAGTATTTTTCATGTACAGTTGCATTTATCTTTCACATTTCTTTTGTTGCATAAATCATTTATAGCTCGATTGAAAGCTCCTAGCTCGTTCTTTCCAACGATGTATAACCCTCATTGTTAGAGGCTTAGGGAAGGAACTTCTAATTGACACACTTAGGAAATATGTCACTGGGAATATTGTTGATGATTTTGTATTTTTCATATACAGTTGCATTTAACTTTCACATTTCTTTTGTTGCATAAATCATTTATAGCTCGATTGAAAGCTCCTAGCTCGTTCTTTCCAACGAGGTATAACCCTCATTGTTAGAGGCTTAGGGAAGGAACTTCTAATTGACACACTTAGGAAATATGTCACTGGGAATATTGTTGATGATTTTGTATTTTTCATATACAGTTGCATTTAACCTTCACATTTCTTTTGTTGCATAAATCGTTTATAGCTTGGTCGAAAGCTCCTAGCTTGTTCTTTCTAACGATGTATAACTCTCATTGATAGAGGCTTAGGGAAGGAACTTATAATTGACACACCTAGGAAATATGTGACTGGCAATATTGTTGATGATTTTGTGTTTTTCATATACAGTTGCATTTAACTTTCACATTTCTTTTGTTGCATAAATCATTTATAGCTCGATTGAAAGCTCCTAGCTCGTTCTTTCCAACGATGTATAACCCTCATTGTTAGAGGCTTAGGGAAGGAACTTATAATTGACACACTTAGGAAATATGTCACTGGAAATATTGTTGATGATTCTGTATTTTTCATATACAGTTGCGTTTAACTTTCACATTTCTTTTGCTGGAAAAACTATTTATATTGTGATTGAAAGCCCTTACTTTGTTCTTTCCAACGATGTATAACTGTGGTTTATAGAAGCTTAGGAAAGGAACTTAAAATTGACGGATCTCGGAATTATGTCACGAGAAATATTGTTGATGACACTGTATTTTTCATATACAGTTGTATTTAACTCTCACATTTTTTCCGCTGCATATACCGTGTATAGCTTAGTTGAAATCCCTTATTTTGTTGTTTCCAACGAAGATAACCCTCGCTGATAGAGGCTTAGTAAAGGAACTTAAAATTGACTAATCTAGGAAATATGTCACTGGGAATATTGTAGATGATTTAGTATTTTTCATGTACAGTTGCATTTATCTTTCACATTTCTTTTGTTGCATAAATCATTTATAGCTCGATTGAAAGCTCCTAGCTCGTTCTTTCCAACGATGTATAACCCTCATTGTTAGAGGCTTAGGGAAGGAACTTCTAATTGACACACTTAGGAAATATGTCACTGGGAATATTGTTGATGATTTTGTATTTTTCATATACAGTTGCATTTAACTTTCACATTTCTTTTGTTGCATAAATCATTTATAGCTCGATTGAAAGCTCCTAGCTCGTTCTTTCCAACGAGGTATAACCCTCATTGTTAGAGGCTTAGGGAAGGAACTTCTAATTGACACACTTAGGAAATATGTCACTGGGAATATTGTTGATGATTTTGTATTTTTCATATACAGTTGCATTTAACCTTCACATTTCTTTTGTTGCATAAATCATTTATAGCTTGGTCGAAAGCTCCTAGCTTGTTCTTTCTAATGATGTATAACTCTCATTGATGGAGGCTTAGGGAAGGAACTTATAATTGACACACTTAGGAAATATGTCACTGGCAATATTGTTGATGATTTTGTGTTTTTCATATACAGTTGCATTTAACTTTCACATTTCTTTTGTTGCATAAATCATTTATAGCTCGATTGAAAGCTCCTAGCTCGTTCTTTCCAACGATGTATAACCCTCATTGTTAGAGGCTTAGGGAAGGAACTTATAATTGACACACTTAGGAAATATGTCACTGGGAATATTGTTGATGATTCTGTATTTTTCATATACAGTTGCGTTTAACTTTCACATTTCTTTTGCTGGAAAAACTATTTATATCGTGATTGAAAGCCCTTACTTTGTTCTTTCCAACGATGTATAACTGTGGTTTATAGAAGCTTAGGAAAGGAACTTAAAATTGACGGATCTCGGAATTATGTCACGAGAAATATTGTTGATGACTCTGTATTTTTCATATACAGTTGTATTTAACTCTCACATTTTTTCCGCTGCATATACCGTGTATAGCTTAGTTGAAATCCCTTATTTTGTTCTTTCCAACGAAGATAACCCTCGCTGATAGAGGCTTAGTAAAGGAACTTAAAATTGACTAATCTAGGAAATATGTCACTGGGAATATTGTTGATGATTTAGTATTTTTCATGTACAGTTGCATTTATCTTTCACATTTCTTTTGTTGCATAAATCATTTATAGCTCGATTGAAAGCTCCTAGCTCGTTCTTTCCAACGATGTATAACCCTCATTGTTAGAGGCTTAGGGAAGGAACTTCTAATTGACACACTTAGGAAATATGTCACTGGGAATATTGTTGATGATTTTGTATTTTTCATATACAGTTGCATTTAACTTTCACATTTCTTTTGTTGCATAAATCATTTATAGCTCGATTGAAAGCTCCTAGCTCGTTCTTTCCAACGAGGTATAACCCTCATTGTTAGAGGCTTAGGGAAGGAACTTCTAATTGACACACTTAGGAAATATGTCACTGGGAATATTGTTGATGATTTTGTATTTTTCATATACAGTTGCATTTAACCTTCACATTTCTTTTGTTGCATAAATCATTTATAGCTTGGTCGAAAGCTCCTAGCTTGTTCTTTCTAACGATGTATAACTCTAATTGATAGAAGCTTAGGAAAGGAACTTAAGATTGACTCATCTAGGAAATATGTTACTGGCAATATTATTGATGATTTTGTATTTTTCATATACAGTTGCATTTAACTTTCACATTTCTTTTACTGCATAAATCAGTTATAGCTTGATTGAAAGCTCCTAGCTTTTTCTTTCCAACGGTGTATAACTCTCATTGATAGAGGCTTAGGGAAGGAACTTATAATTGACACACTTAGGAAATATGTCACTGGCAATATTTTTGATGATTTTGTGTTTTTCATATACAGTTGCATTTAACTTTCACATTTCTTTTGTTGCATAAATCATTTGTAGCTTGATGGAAAGCTCCTAGCTTTTTCTTTCCAACGATGTATAACTCTCATTGTTAAAGGCTTAGGGAAGGAACTTATAATTGACAAACTTAGGAAATATGTCACTGGGAATATTGTTGATTATTCTGTATTTTTCATATACAGTTGCATTTAACTTTCACATTTCTTTTGCTGCAAAAACTATTTATAGTGTGATTGAAAGCCCTTATTTTGTTCTTTCCAACGATGTATAACTATGGTTGATAGAAGCTTAGGAAAGGAACTTAAAATTGACGGATCTCGGAATTATGTCACGAGGAATATTGTTGATGACTCTGTATATTTCATATACAGTTGTATTTAACTCTCACATTTTTTCCGCTGCATATACCGTGTATAGCTTAGTTGAAATCCCTTATTTTGTTCTTTCCAACGAAGATAACCCTCGCTGATAGAGGCTTAGGAAAGAAACTTAAAATTGACTAATCTAGGAAATATGTCACTGGGAATATTGTTGATGATTTAGTATTTTTCATATACAGTTGCACCTAACTTTCACATTTCTATTGTTGCATAAACCATTTATAGCTTGATTGAAAGCTCTTAGACTCTTCTTTCGAACGATGTATAACTTTCGTTGATAGAGGCTTAGGGAAGGAAGTTATAATTGACTGACGTAGGAAATATGTCACTGGTAATATTGTTGATGATTTAGTATTTTTCATGTACAGTTGCATTTATCTTTCACATTTCTTTTGTTGCATAAAACGTTTATAGCTTGATTGAAAGCCCTTAGCTTGTTCTTTCCAACGATGTATAACTCTCGTTGATAAAGGCTTAGGGAAGGAACTTATAATTGACTCACTTAGGAAATATGTCATTGGGAATATTGTTGATGATTTTGTATTTTTCATGTACAGTTGCATTTATCTTTCACATTTCTTTTGCTGCATATACGACTTACAGCTTGGTTGAAAGCTCTTAGCTTGTTCTTTCGTACGACGTATAACCCTCATTGCTAGAGGCTTAGGAAAGGAACTTAAAATTGACTCATCTAGGAAATATGTCACTGGCAATATTGTTGATGATTTTTTATTTTTCATATACAGTTGCATTGAACTTTCACATTTCTTTTACTGCATAAATCAGTTATAGCTTGATTGAAAGCTCCTAGCTTTTTCTTTCCAACGGTGTATAACTCTCATTGATAGAGGCTTAGGAAAGGAACTTAAGATTGACTCATCTAGGAAATATGTTACTGGCAATATTATTGATGATTTTGTATTTTTCATATACAGTTGCATTTAACTTACACATTTCTTTTGTTGCATAAATCATTTATAGCTTGGTTGAAAGCCCCTAGCTTGTTCTTTCTAACGATGTATAACTCTAATTGATAGAGGCTTAGGAAAGGAACTTATAATTGACACACTTAGGAAATATGTTACTGGCAATATTATTGATGATTTTGTATTTTTCATATACAGTTGCATTTAACTTTCACATTTCTTTTACTGCATAAATCAGTTATAGCTTGATTGAAAGCTCCTAGCTTTTTCTTTCCAACGGTGTATAACTCTCATTGATAGAGGCTTAGGGAAGGAACTTAAAATTGACTCTTCCAGGAAATATGTCACTGGCAATATTGTTGATGATTTTTTATTTTTCATATACAGTTGCATTGAACTTTCACATTTCTTTTATTGCATAAATCAGTTATAGCTTGATTGAAAGCTCCTAGCTTTTGCTTTCCAACGGTGTATAACTCTCATTGATAGAGGCTTAGGAAAGGAACTTAAGATTGACTCATCTAGGAAATATGTTACTGGCAATATTATTGATGATTTTGTATTTTTCATATACAGTTGCATTTAACTTACACATTTCTTTTGTTGCATAAATCATTTATAGCTTGGTTGAAAGCTCCTAGCTTGTTCTTTCTAACGATGTATAACTCTAATTGATAGAGGCTTAGGAAAGGAACTTATAATTGACACACTTAGGAAATATGTTACTGGCAATATTATTGATGATTTTGTATTTTTCATATACACTTGCATTTAACTTTCACATTTCTTTTACTGCATAAATCAGTTATAGCTTGATTGAAAGCTCCTAGCTTTTTCTTTCCAACGGTGTATAACTCTCATTGATAGAGGCTTAGGGAAGGAACTTAAAATTGACTCTTCCAGGAAATATGTCACTGGCAATATTGTTGATGAATCTGTAATTTTCATATACAGTTGCATTTAACTTTCACATTTCTTTTGCTGCATAAATCGTTTATAGCTTGATTGAAAGCTCTTAGCTTGTTCTTTCCAACGACGTATAACTCTCAGTGATAGAAGCTTAGGAAAGGAACTTAAAATTGACTCTTCCAGGAAATATGTCACTGGCAATATTGTTGATGATTTTTTATTTTTCATATACAGTTGTATTTAACTTTCACATTTGTTTTGCTGCATAAACCGTTTATAGCTTGATTGAAAGCTCTTAGCTTGGTCTCTCCAACGATGTAAAACTCAGGTTTAAAGAGGTTTAGGAAACGAACTTAAAATTGACTCATCTAGGAAATATGACACTGGGAATATTGTTGATGATTTTGTATTTTTCATGTACAGTTGCATTTATCTTTCACATTTCTTTTGTTGCATAAAACGTTTATAGCTTGATTGAAAGCCCTTAGCTTGTTCTTTTCAACGATGTATAACCCTCGTTGATAAAGGCTTAGGGAAGGAACTTATAATTGACTCACTTAGGAAATATGTCATTGGGAATATTGTTGATGATTTTGTATTTTTCATGTACAGTTGCATTTATCTTTCACATTTCTTTTGCTGCATAAACGACTTACAGCTTGGTTGAAAGCTCTTAGCTTGTTCTTTCGTACGACGTATAACTCTCATTGCTAGAGGCTTAGGAAAGGAACTTAAAATTGACTCATCTAGGAAATATGTCACTGGCAATATTGTTGATGATTTTTTATTTTTCATATACAGTTGCATTGAACTTTCACATTTCTTTTACTGCATAAATCAGTTATAGCTTGATTGAAAGCTCCTAGCTTTTTCTTTCCAACGGTGTATAACTCTCATTGATAGAGGCTTAGGAAAGGAACTTAAGATTGACTCATCTAGGAAATATGTTACTGGCAATATTATTGATGATTTTGTATTTTTCATATACAGTTGCATTTAACTTACACATTTCTTTTGTTGCATAAATCATTTATAGCTTGGTTGAAAGCTCCTAGCTTGTTCTTTCTAACGATGTATAACTCTAATTGATAGAGGCTTAGGAAAGGAACTTATAATTGACACACTTAGGAAATATGTTACTGGCAATATTATTGATGATTTTGTATTTTTCATATACAGTTGCATTTAACTTTCACATTTCTTTTACTGCATAAATCAGTTATAGCTTGATTGAAAGCTCCTAGCTTTTTCTTTCCAACGGTGTATAACTCTCATTGATAGAGGCTTAGGGAAGGAACTTAAAATTGACTCTTCCAGGAAATATGTCACTGGCAATATTGTTGATGATTTTTTATTTTTCATATACAGTTGCATTGAACTTTCACATTTCTTTTATTGCATAAATCAGTTATAGCTTGATTGAAAGCTCCTAGCTTTTGCTTTCCAACGGTGTATAACTCTCATTGATAGAGGCTTAGGAAAGGAACTTAAGATTGACTCATCTAGGAAATATGTTACTGGCAATATTATTGATGATTTTGTATTTTTCATATACAGTTGCATTTAACTTACACATTTCTTTTGTTGCATAAATCATTTATAGCTTGTTTGAAAGCTCCTAGCTTGTTCTTTCTAACGATGTATAACTCTAATTGATAGAGGCTTAGGAAAGGAACTTATAATTGACACACTTAGGAAATATGTTACTGGCAATATTATTGATGATTTTGTATTTTTCATATACAGTTGCATTTAACTTTCACATTTCTTTTACTGCATAAATCAGTTATAGCTTGATTGAAAGCTCCTAGCTTTTTCTTTCCAACGGTGTATAACTCTCATTGATAGAGGCTTAGGGAAGGAACTTAAAATTGACTCTTCCAGGAAATATGTCACTGGCAATATTGTTGATGAATCTGTAATTTTCATATACAGTTGCATTTAACTTTCACATTTCTTTTGCTGCATAAATCATTTATAGCTTGATTGAAAGCTCTTAGCTTGTTCTTTCCAACGACGTATAACTCTCAGTGATAGAAGCTTAGGAAAGGAACTTAAAATTGACTCTTCCAGGAAATATGTCACTGGCAATATTGTTGATGAATCTGTAATTTTCATATACAGTTGCATTTAACTTTCACATTTCTTTTGCTGCATAAATCATTTATAGCTTGATTGAAAGCTCTTAGCTTGTTCTTTCCAACGACGTATAACTCTCAGTGATAGAAGCTTAGGAAAGGAACTTAAAATTGACTCTTCCAGGAAATATGTCACTGGCAATATTGTTGATGATTTTTTATTTTTCATATACAGTTGTATTTAACTTTCACATTTGTTTTGCTGCATAAACCGTTTATAGCTTGATTGAAAGCTCTTAGCTTGGTCTCTCCAACGATGTAAAACTCAGGTTTAAAGAGGTTTAGGAAACGAACTTAAAATTGACTCATCTAGGAAATATGACACTGGGAATATTGTTGATGATTTTGTATTTTTCATGTACAGTTGCATTTATCTTTCACATTTCTTTTGTTGCATAAAACGTTTATAGCTTGATTGAAAGCCCTTAGCTTGTTCTTTCCAACGATGTATAACCCTCGTTGATAAAGGCTTAGGGAAGGAACTTATAATTGACTCACTTAGGAAATATGTCATTGGGAATATTGTTGATGATTTTGTATTTTTCATGTACAGTTGCATTTAACTTTCACATTTCTTTTGTTGCATAAATCATTTATAGCTTGATTGAAAGCTCCTAGCTTGTTCTTTCCAACGATGTAAAACCCTCCTTGATAGAGGCTTAGGAAAGGAACTTAAAATTGACTCACCTGGGAAATATGTCACTGGGAATATTGTTGATGAAAATTTATTTTTCATATACAGTTGCATTTAACTTTCACATTTCTTTTGCTGCATAAACGACTTACAGCTTGGTTGAAAGCTCTTAGCTTGTTCTTTCGTACGACGTATAACTCTCATTGCTAGAGGCTTAGGAAAGGAACTTAAAATTGACTCATCCAGGAAATATGTCACTGGCAATATTGTTGATGATTTTTTATTTTTCATATACAGTTGCATTGAACTTTCACATTTCTTTTACTGCATAAATCAGTTATAGCTTGATTGAAAGCTCCTAGCTTTTTCTTTCCAACGGTGTATAACTCTCATTGATAGAGGCTTAGGAAAGGAACTTAAGATTGACTCATGTAGGAAATATGTTACTGGCAATATTATTGATGATTTTGTATTTTTCATATACAGTTGCATTTAACTTACACATTTCTTTTGTTGCATAAATCATTTATAGCTTGGTTGAAAGCTCCTAGCTTGTTCTTTCTAACGATGTATAACTCTAATTGATAGAGGCTTAGGAAAGGAACTTATAATTGACACACTTAGGAAATATGTTACTGGCAATATTATTGATGATTTTGTATTTTTCATATACAGTTGCATTTAACTTTCACATTTCTTTTACTGCATAAATCAGTTATAGCTTGATTGAAAGCTCCTAGCTTTTCCTTTCCAACGGTGTATAACTCTCATTGATAGAGGCTTAGGGAAGGAACTTAAAATTGACTCTTCCAGGAAATATGTCACTGGCAATATTGTTGATGAATCTGTAATTTTCATATACAGTTGCATTTAACTTTCACATTTCTTTTATTGCATAAATCAGTTATAGCTTGATTGAAAGCTCCTAGCTTTTGCTTTCCAACGGTGTATAACTCTCATTGATAGATGCTTAGGAAAGGAACTTAAGATTGACTCATCTAGGAAATATGTTACTGGCAATATTATTGATGATTTTGTATTTTTCATATACAGTTGCATTTAACTTACACATTTCTTTTGTTGCATAAATTATTTATAGCTTGGTTGAAAGCTCCTAGCTTGTTCTTTCTAACGATGTATAACTCTAATTGATAGAGGCTTAGGAAAGGAACTTATAATTGACACACTTAGGAAATATGTTACTGGCAATATTATTGATGATTTTGTATTTTTCATATACAGTTGCATTTAACTTTCACATTTCTTTTACTGCATAAATCAGTTAAACTTAAAGCTCCTAGCTTTTTCTTTCCAACGGTGTATAACTCTCATTGATAGAGGCTTAGGGAAGGAACTTAAAATTGACTCTTCCAGGAAATATGTCACTGGCAATATTGTTGATGAATCTGTAATTTTCATATACAGTTGCATTTAACTTTCACATTTCTTTTGCTGCATAAATCATTTATAGCTTGATTGAAAGCTCTTAGCTTGTTCTTTCCAACGACGTATAACTCTCAGTGATAGAAGCTTAGGAAAGGAACTTAAAATTGACTCTTCCAGGAAATATGTCACTGGCAATATTGTTGATGATTTTTTATTTTTCATATACAGTTGTATTTAACTTTCACATTTGTTTTGCTGCATAAACCGTTTATAGCTTGATTGAAAGCTCTTAGCTTGGTCTCTCCAACGATGTAAAACTCAGGTTTAAAGAGGTTTAGGAAACGAACTTAAAATTGACTCATCTAGGAAATATGACACTGGGAATATTGTTGATGATTTTGTATTTTTCATGTACAGTTGCATTTATCTTTCACATTTCTTTTGTTGCATAAAACGTTTATAGCTTGATTGAAAGCCCTTAGCTTGTTCTTTCCAACGATGTATAACCCTCGTTGATAAAGGCTTAGGGAAGGAACTTATAATTGACTCACTTAGGAAATATGTCATTGGGAATATTGTTGATGATTTTGTATTTTTCATGTACAGTTGCATTTAACTTTCACATTTCTTTTGTTGCATAAATCATTTATAGTTTGATTGAAAGCTCTTAGCTTGTTCTTTCCAACTATGTAAAACTCTCGTTGATAGAGGCTTAGGAAAGGAACTTAAAATTGACTCACCTGGGAAATATGTCACTGGGAATATTGTTGATGAAAATTTATTTTTCATATACAGTTGCATTTAACTTTCACATTTCTTTTCCTGCATAAACGACTTACAGCTTGGTTGAAAGCTCTTAGCTTGTTCTTTCGTACGACGTATAACTCTCATTGCTAGAGGCTTAGGAAAGGAACTCAAAATTGACTCTTCCAGGAAATATGTCACTGGCAATATTGTTGATGATTTTGTATTTTTCATATACAGTTGCATTTAACTTTCACATTTCTTTTACTGCATAAATCATTTATAGCTTGGTTGAAAGCTCCTAGCTTGTTCTTTCTAACGATGTATAACTCTCATTGATAGAGGCTTAGGGAAGGAACTTAAAATTGACTCTTCCAGGAAATATGTCACTGGCAATATTGTTGATGATTTTTTAATTTTCATATACAGTTGCATTTAACTTTCACATTTCTTTTATTGCATAAATCAGTTATAGCTTGATTGAAAGCTCCTAGCTTTTGCTTTCCAACGGTGTATAACTCTCATTGATAGAGGCTTAGGAAAGGAACTTAAGATGGACTCATCTAGGAAATATGTTACTGGCAATATTATTGATGATTTTGTATTTTTCATATACAGTTGCATTTAACTTTCACATTTCTTTTACTGCTTAAATCAGTTATAGCTTGATTGAAAGCTCTTAGCTTGTTCTTTCCAACGACGTATAACTCTCAGTGATAGAAGCTTAGGAAAGGAACTTAAAATTGACTCTTCCAGGAAATATGTCACTGGCAATATTGTTGATGATTTTTTATTTTTCATATACAGTTGCATTGAATTTTCACATTTCTTTTACTGCATAAATCAGTTATAGCTTGATTGAAAGCTCCTAGCTTTTTCTTTCCAACGGTGTATAACTCTCATTGTTAGAGGCTTAGGAAAGGAACTTAAGATTGACTCATCTAGGAAATATGTTACTGGCAATATTATTGATGATTTTGTATTTTTCATATACAGTTGCATTTAACTTACACATTTCTTTTGTTGCATAAATCATTTATAGCTTGGTTGAAAGCTCCTAGCTTGTTCTTTCTAACGATGTATAACTCTAATTGATAGAGGCTTAGGAAAGGAACTTAAGATTGACTCATCTAGGAAATATGTTACTGGCAATATTATTGATGATTTTGTATTTTTCATATACAGTTGCATTTAACTTTTACATTTCTTTTACTGCATAAATCAGTTATAGCTTGATTGAAAGCTCCTAGCTTTTTCTTTCCAACGGTGTATAACTCTCATTGATAGAGGCTTAGGGAAGGAACTTAAAATTGACTCTTCCAGGAAATATGTCACTGGCAATATTGTTGATGATTTTTTATTTTTCATATACAGTTGCATTGAACTTTCACACTTCTTTTATTGCATAAATCAGTTATAGCTTGATTGAAAGCTCCTAGCTTTTTCTTTCCAACGGTGTATAACTCTCATTGATAGAGGCTTAGGAAAGGCACTTAAGATTGACTCATCTAGGAAATATGTTACTGGCAATATTATTGATGATTTTGTATTTTTCATATACAGTTGCATTTAACTTTCACATTTCTTTTGTTGCATAAATTATTTATAGCTTGATTGAAAGCTCCTAGCTTTTTCTTTCCAACGATGTATAACTCTCATTATTAAAGGCTTAGGGAAGGAACTTATAATTGACAAACTTAGGAAATATGTCACTGGGAATATTGTTGATGATTCTGTATTTTTCATATACAGTTGCATTTAACTTTCACATTTCTTTTGCTGCAAAAACTATTTATAGTGTGATTGAAAGCCCTTATTTTGTTCTTTCCAACGAAGATAACCCTCGCTGATAGAGGCTTAGGAAAGAAACTTAAAATTGACTAATCTAGGAAATATGTCACTGGGAATATTGTTGATGATTTAGTATTTTTCATATACAGTTGCACCTAACTTTCACATTTCTATTGTTGCATAAACCATTTATAGCTTGATTGAAAGCTCTTAGACTCTTCTTTCGAACGATGTATAACTCTCAGTGATAGAAGCTTAGGAAAGGAACTTAAAATTGACTCTTCCAGGAAATATGTCACTGGCAATATTGTTGATGATTTTTTATTTTTCATATACAGTTGCATTGAACTTTCACATTTCTTTTATTGCATAAATCAGTTATAGCTTGATTGAAAGCTCCTAGCTTTTGCTTTCCAACGGTGTATAACTCTCATTGATAGAGGCTTAGGAAAGGAACTTAAGATTGACTCATCTAGGAAATATGTTACTGGCAATATTATTGATGATTTTGTATTTTTCATATACAGTTGCATTTAACTTACACATTTCTTTTGTTGCATAAATCATTTATAGCTTGGTTGAAAGCTCCTAGCTTGTTCTTTCTAACGATGTATAACTCTAATTGATAGAGGCTTAGGAAAGGAACTTATAATTGACACACTTAGGAAATATGTTACTGGCAATATTATTGATGATTTTGTATTTTTCATATACAGTTGCATTTAACTTTCACATTTCTTTTACTGCATAAATCAGTTATAGCTTGATTGAAAGCTCCTAGCTTTTTCTTTCCAACGGTGTATAACTCTCATTGATAGAGGCTTAGGGAAGGAACTTAAAATTGACTCTTCCAGGAAATATGTCACTGGCAATATTGTTGATGAATCTGTAATTTTCATATACAGTTGCATTTAACTTTCACATTTCTTTTGCTGCATAAATCATTTATAGCTTGATTGAAAGCTCTTAGCTTGTTCTTTCCAACGACGTATAACTCTCAGTGATAGAAGCTTAGGAAAGGAACTTAAAATTGACTCTTCCAGGAAATATGTCACTGGCAATATTGTTGATGAATCTGTAATTTTCATATACAGTTGCATTTAACTTTCACATTTCTTTTGCTGCATAAATCATTTATAGCTTGATTGAAAGCTCTTAGCTTGTTCTTTCCAACGACGTATAACTCTCAGTGATAGAAGCTTAGGAAAGGAACTTAAAATTGACTCTTCCAGGAAATATGTCACTGGCAATATTGTTGATGATTTTTTATTTTTCATATACAGTTGTATTTAACTTTCACATTTGTTTTGCTGCATAAACCGTTTATAGCTTGATTGAAAGCTCTTAGCTTGGTCTCTCCAACGATGTAAAACTCAGGTTTAAAGAGGTTTAGGAAACGAACTTAAAATTGACTCATCTAGGAAATATGACACTGGGAATATTGTTGATGATTTTGTATTTTTCATGTACAGTTGCATTTATCTTTCACATTTCTTTTGTTGCATAAAACGTTTATAGCTTGATTGAAAGCCCTTAGCTTGTTCTTTCCAACGATGTATAACCCTCGTTGATAAAGGCTTAGGGAAGGAACTTATAATTGACTCACTTAGGAAATATGTCATTGGGAATATTGTTGATGATTTTGTATTTTTCATGTACAGTTGCATTTAACTTTCACATTTCTTTTGTTGCATAAATCATTTATAGCTTGGTTGAAAGCTCCTAGCTTGTTCTTTCCAACGATGTAAAACCCTCCTTGATAGAGGCTTAGGAAAGGAACTTAAAATTGACTCACCTGGGAAATATGTCACTGGGAATATTGTTGATGAAAATTTATTTTTCATATACAGTTGCATTTAACTTTCACATTTCTTTTGCTGCATAAACGACTTACAGCTTGGTTGAAAGCTCTTAGCTTGTTCTTTCGTACGACGTATAACTCTCATTGCTAGAGGCTTAGGAAAGGAACTTAAAATTGACTCATCCAGGAAATATGTCACTGGCAATATTGTTGATGATTTTTTATTTTTCATATACAGTTGCATTGAACTTTCACATTTCTTTTACTGCATAAATCAGTTATAGCTTGATTGAAAGCTCCTAGCTTTTTCTTTCCAACGGTGTATAACTCTCATTGATAGAGGCTTAGGAAAGGAACTTAAGATTGACTCATGTAGGAAATATGTTACTGGCAATATTATTGATGATTTTGTATTTTTCATATACAGTTGCATTTAACTTACACATTTCTTTTGCTGCATAAATCATTTATAGCTTGGTTGAAAGCTCCTAGCTTGTTCTTTCTAACGATGTATAACTCTAATTGATAGAGGCTTAGGAAAGGAACTTATAATTGACACACTTAGGAAATATGTTACTGGCAATATTATTGATGATTTTGTATTTTTCATATACAGTTGCATTTAACTTTCACATTTCTTTTACTGCATAAATCAGTTATAGCTTGATTGAAAGCTCCTAGCTTTTCCTTTCCAACGGTGTATAACTCTCATTGATAGAGGCTTAGGGAAGGAACTTAAAATTGACTCTTCCAGGAAATATGTCACTGGCAATATTGTTGATGAATCTGTAATTTTCATATACAGTTGCATTTAACTTTCACATTTCTTTTATTGCATAAATCAGTTATAGCTTGATTGAAAGCTCCTAGCTTTTGCTTTCCAACGGTGTATAACTCTCATTGATAGAGGCTTAGGAAAGGAACTTAAGATTGACTCATCTAGGAAATATGTTACTGGCAATATTATTGATGATTTTGTATTTTTCATATACAGTTGCATTTAACTTACACATTTCTTTTGTTGCATAAATTATTTATAGCTTGGTTGAAAGCTCCTAGCTTGTTCTTTCTAACGATGTATAACTCTAATTGATAGAGGCTTAGGAAAGGAACTTATAATTGACACACTTAGGAAATATGTTACTGGCAATATTATTGATGATTTTGTATTTTTCATATACAGTTGCATTTAACTTTCACATTTCTTTTACTGCATAAATCAGTTAAACTTAAAGCTCCTAGCTTTTTCTTTCCAACGGTGTATAACTCTCATTGATAGAGGCTTAGGGAAGGAACTTAAAATTGACTCTTCCAGGAAATATGTCACTGGCAATATTGTTGATGAATCTGTAATTTTCATATACAGTTGCATTTAACTTTCACATTTCTTTTGCTGCATAAATCATTTATAGCTTGATTGAAAGCTCTTAGCTTGTTCTTTCCAACGACGTATAACTCTCAGTGATAGAAGCTTAGGAAAGGAACTTAAAATTGACTCTTCCAGGAAATATGTCACTGGCAATATTGTTGATGATTTTTTATTTTTCATATACAGTTGTATTTAACTTTCACATTTGTTTTGCTGCATAAACCGTTTATAGCTTGATTGAAAGCTCTTAGCTTGGTCTCTCCAACGATGTAAAACTCAGGTTTAAAGAGGTTTAGGAAACGAACTTAAAATTGACTCATCTAGGAAATATGACACTGGGAATATTGTTGATGATTTTGTATTTTTCATGTACAGTTGCATTTATCTTTCACATTTCTTTTGTTGCATAAAACGTTTATAGCTTGATTGAAAGCCCTTAGCTTGTTCTTTCCAACGATGTATAACCCTCGTTGATAAAGGCTTAGGGAAGGAACTTATAATTGACTCACTTAGGAAATATGTCATTGGGAATATTGTTGATGATTTTGTATTTTTCATGTACAGTTGCATTTAACTTTCACATTTCTTTTGTTGCATAAATCATTTATAGCTTGGTTGAAAGCTCCTAGCTTGTTCTTTCCAACGATGTAAAACTCTCCTTGATAGAGGCTTAGGAAAGGAACTTAAAATTGACTCACCTGGGAAATATGTCACTGGGAATATTGTTGATGAAAATTTATTTTTCATATACAGTTGCATTTAACTTTCACATTTCTTTTCCTGCATAAACGACTTACAGCTTGGTTGAAAGCTCTTAGCTTGTTCTTTCGTACGACGTATAACTCTCATTGCTAGAGGCTTAGGAAAGGAACTCAAAATTGACTCATCCAGGAAATATGTCACTGGCAATATTGTTGATGATTTTTTATTTTTCATATACAGTTGCATTGAACTTTCACATTTCTTTTACTGCATAAATCAGTTATAGCTTGATTGAAAGCTCCTAGCTTTTTCTTTCCAACGGTGTATAACTCTCATTGATAGAGGCTTAGGAAAGGAACTTAAGATTGACTCATCTAGGAAATATGTTACTGGCAATATTATTGATGATTTTGTATTTTTCATATACAGTTGCATTTAACTTACACATTTCTTTTGTTGCATAAATCATTTATAGCTTGATTGAAAGCTCCTAGCTTGTTCTTTCTAACGATGTATAACTCTAATTGATAGAGGCTTAGGAAAGGAACTTATAATTGACACACTTAGGAAATATGTTACTGGCAATATTATTGATGATTTTGTATTTTTCATATACAGTTGCATTTAACTTTCACATTTCTTTTACTGCATAAATCATTTATAGCTTGGTTGAAAGCTCCTAGCTTGTTCTTTCTAACGATGTATAACTCTCATTGATAGAGGCTTAGGGAAGGAACTTAAAATTGACTCTTCCAGGAAATATGTCACTGGCAATATTGTTGATGATTTTTTAATTTTCATATACAGTTGCATTTAACTTTCACATTTCTTTTATTGCATAAATCAGTTATAGCTTGATTGAAAGCTCCTAGCTTTTGCTTTCCAACGGTGTATAACTCTCATTGATAGAGGCTTAGGAAAGGAACTTAAGATGGACTCATCTAGGAAATATGTTACTGGCAATATTATTGATGATTTTGTATTTTTCATATACAGTTGCATTTAACTTTCACATTTCTTTTACTGCTTAAATCAGTTATAGCTTGATTGAAAGCTCTTAGCTTGTTCTTTCCAACGACGTATAACTCTCAGTGATAGAAGCTTAGGAAAGGAACTTAAAATTGACTCTTCCAGGAAATATGTCACTGGCAATATTGTTGATGATTTTTTATTTTTCATATACAGTTGCATTGAATTTTCACATTTCTTTTACTGCATAAATCAGTTATAGCTTGATTGAAAGCTCCTAGCTTTTTCTTTCCAACGGTGTATAACTCTCATTGTTAGAGGCTTAGGAAAGGAACTTAAGATTGACTCATCTAGGAAATATGTTACTGGCAATATTATTGATGATTTTGTATTTTTCATATACAGTTGCATTTAACTTACACATTTCTTTTGTTGCATAAATCATTTATAGCTTGGTTGAAAGCTCCTAGCTTGTTCTTTCTAACGATGTATAACTCTAATTGATAGAGGCTTAGGAAAGGAACTTAAGATTGACTCATCTAGGAAATATGTTACTGGCAATATTATTGATGATTTTGTATTTTTCATATACAGTTGCATTTAACTTTTACATTTCTTTTACTGCATAAATCAGTTATAGCTTGATTGAAAGCTCCTAGCTTTTTCTTTCCAACGGTGTATAACTCTCATTGATAGAGGCTTAGGGAAGGAACTTAAAATTGACTCTTCCAGGAAATATGTCACTGGCAATATTGTTGATGATTTTTTATTTTTCATATACAGTTGCATTGAACTTTCACACTTCTTTTATTGCATAAATCAGTTATAGCTTGATTGAAAGCTCCTAGCTTTTTCTTTCCAACGGTGTATAACTCTCATTGATAGAGGCTTAGGAAAGGCACTTAAGATTGACTCATCTAGGAAATATGTTACTGGCAATATTATTGATGATTTTGTATTTTTCATATACAGTTGCATTTAACTTTCACATTTCTTTTGTTGCATAAATTATTTATAGCTTGATTGAAAGCTCCTAGCTTTTTCTTTCCAACGATGTATAACTCTCATTATTAAAGGCTTAGGGAAGGAACTTATAATTGACAAACTTAGGAAATATGTCACTGGGAATATTGTTGATGATTCTGTATTTTTCATATACAGTTGCATTTAACTTTCACATTTCTTTTGCTGCAAAAACTATTTATAGTGTGATTGAAAGCCCTTATTTTGTTCTTTCCAACGATGTATAACTATGGTTGATAGAAGCTTAGGAAAGGAACTTAAAATTGACGGATCTCGGAATTATGTCACGAGGAATATTGTTGATGACTCTGTATATTTCATATACAGTTGTATTTAACTCTCACATTTTTTCCGCTGCATATACCGTGTATAGCTTAGTTGAAATCCCTTATTTTGTTCTTTCCAACGAAGATAACCCTCGCTGATAGAGGCTTAGGAAAGAAACTTAAAATTGACTAATCTAGGAAATATGTCACTGGGAATATTGTTGATGATTTAGTATTTTTCATATACAGTTGCACCTAACTTTCACATTTCTATTGTTGCATAAACCATTTATAGCTTGATTGAAAGCTCTTAGACTCTTCTTTCGAACGATGTATAACTTTCGTTGATAGAGGCTTAGGGAAGGAAGTTATAATTGACTGACATAGGAAATATGTCATTGGGAATATTGTTGATGATTTTGTATTTTTCATGTACAGTTGCATTTAACTTTCACATTTCTTTTGTTGCATAAATCATTTATAGCTCGATTGAAAGCTCCTAGCTCGTTCTTTCCAACGAGGTATAACCCTCATTGTTAGAGGCTTAGGGAAGGAACTTCTAATTGACACACTTAGGAAATATGTCACTGGGAATATTGTTGATGATTTTGTATTTTTCATATACAGTTGCATTTAACCTTCACATTTCTTTTGTTGCATAAATCATTTATAGCTTGGTCGAAAGCTCCTAGCTTGTTCTTTCTAACGATGTATAACTCTCATTGATAGAGGCTTAGGGAAGGAACTTATAATTGACACACCTAGGAAATATGTCACTGGCAATATTGTTGATGATTTTGTGTTTTTCATATACAGTTGCATTTAACTTTCACATTTCTTTTGCTGCATAAATCATTTATAGCTCGATTGAAAGCTCCTAGCTCGTTCTTTCCAACGATGTATAACCCTCATTGTTAGAGGCTTAGGGAAGGAACTTATAATTGACACACTTAAGAAATATGTCACTGGGAATATTGTTGATGATTCTGTATTTTTCATATACAGTTGCGTTTAACTTTCACATTTCTTTTGCTGGAAAAACTATTTATATTGTGATTGAAAGCCCTTACTTTGTTCTTTCCAACGATGTATCACTGTGGTTTATAGAAGCTTAGGAAAGGAACTTAAAATTGACGGATCTCGGAATTATGTCACGAGAAATATTGTTGATGACTCTGTATTTTTCATATACAGTTGTATTTAACTCTCACATTTTTTCCGCTGCATATACCGTGTATAGCTTAGTTGAAATCCCTTATTTTGTTCTTTCCAACGAAGATAACCCTCGCTGATAGAGGCTTAGTAAAGGAACTTAAAATTGACTAATCTAGGAAATATGTCACTGGGAATATTGTTGATGATTTAGTATTTTTCATGTACAGTTGCATTTATCTTTCACATTTCTTTTGTTGCATAAATCATTTATAGCTCGATTGAAAGCTCCTAGCTCGTTCTTTCCAACGATGTATAACCCTCATTGTTAGAGGCTTAGGGAAGGAACTTCTAATTGACACACTTAGGAAATATGTCACTGGGAATATTGTTGATGATTTTGTATTTTTCATATACAGTTGCATTTAACCTTCACATTTCTTTTGTTGCATAAATCATTTATAGCTTGGTCGAAAGCTCCTAGCTTGTTCTTTCTAACGATGTATAACTCTCATTGATAGAGGCTTAGGGAAGGAACTTATAATTGACACACCTAGGAAATATGTCACTGGCAATATTGTTGATGATTTTGTATTTTTCATATACAGTTGCATTTAACCTTCACATTTCTTTTGTTGCATAAATCATTTATAGCTTGGTCGAAAGCTCCTAGCTCGTTCTTTCCAACGAGGTATAACCCTCATTGTTAGAGGCTTAGGGAAGGAACTTCTAATTGACACACTTAGGAAATATGTCACTGGGAATATTGTTGATGATTTTGTATTTTTCATATACAGTTGCATTTAACCTTCACATTTCTTTTGTTGCATAAATCATTTATAGCTTGGTCGAAAGCTCCTAGCTTGTTCTTTCTAACGATGTATAACTCTCATTGATAGAGGCTTAGGGAAGGAACTTATAATTGACACACCTAGGAAATATGTCACTGGCAATATTGTTGATGATTTTGTGTTTTTCATATACAGTTGCATTTAACTTTCACATTTCTTTTGTTGCATAAATCATTTATAGCTCGATTGAAAGCTCCTAGCTCGTTCTTTCCAACGAGGTATAACCCTCATTGTTAGAGGCTTAGGGAAGGAACTTCTAATTGACACACTTAGGAAATATGTCACTGGGAATATTGTTGATGATTTTGTATTTTTCATATACAGTTGCATTTAACCTTCACATTTCTTTTGTTGCATAAATCATTTATAGCTTGGTCGAAAGCTCCTAGCTTGTTCTTTCTAACGATGTATAACTCTCATTGATAGAGGCTTAGGGAAGGAACTTATAATTGACACACCTAGGAAATATGTCACTGGCAATATTGTTGATGATTTTGTGTTTTTCATATACAGTTGCATTTAACTTTCACATTTCTTTTGTTGCATAAATCATTTATAGCTCGATTGAAAGCTCCTAGCTCGTTCTTTCCAACGATGTATAACCCTCATTGTTAGAGGCTTAGGGAAGGAACTTATAATTGACACACTTAGGAAATATGTCACTGGGAATATTGTTGATGATTCTGTATTTTTCATATACAGTTGCGTTTAACTTTCACATTTCTTTTGCTGGAAAAACTATTTATATTGTGATTGAAAGCCCTTACTTTGTTCTTTCCAACGGTGTATAACTGTGGTTTATAGAAGCTTAGGAAAGGAACTTAAAATTGACGGATCTCGGAATTATGTCACGAGAAATATTGTTGATGACTCTGTATTTTTCATATACAGTTGTATTTAACTCTCACATTTTTTCCGCTGCATATACCGTGTATAGCTTAGTTGAAATCCCTTATTTTGTTCTTTCCAACGAAGATAACCCTCGCTGATAGAGGCTTAGTAAAGGAACTTAAAATTGACTAATCTAGGAAATATGTCACTGGGAATATTGTTGATGATTTAGTATTTTTCATGTACAGTTGCATTTATCTTTCACATTTCTTTTGTTGCATAAATCATTTATAGCTCGATTGAAAGCTCCTAGCTCGTTCTTTCCAACGATGTATAACCCTCATTGTTAGAGGCTTAGGGAAGGAACTTCTAATTGACACACTTAGGAAATATGTCACTGGGAATATTGTTGATGATTTTGTATTTTTCATATACAGTTGCATTTAACTTTCACATTTCTTTTGTTGCATAAATCATTTATAGCTCGATTGAAAGCTCCTAGCTCGTTCTTTCCAACGAGGTATAACCCTCATTGTTAGAGGTTTAGGGAAGGAACTTCTAATTGACACACTTAGGAAATATGTCACTGGGAATATTGTTGATGATTTTGTATTTTTCATATACAGTTGCATTTAACCTTCACATTTCTTTTGTTGCATAAATCATTTATAGCTTGGTCGAAAGCTCCTAGCTTGTTCTTTCTAACGATGTATAACTCTCATTGATGGAGGCTTAGGGAAGGAACTTATAATTGACACACTTAGGAAATATGTCACTGGCAATATTGTTGATGATTTTGTGTTTTTCATATACAGTTGCATTTAACTTTCACATTTCTTTTGTTGCATAAATCATTTATAGCTCGATTGAAAGCTCCTAGCTCGTTCTTTCCAACGATGTATAACCCTCATTGTTAAAGGCTTAGGGAAGGAACTTATAATTGACACACTTAGGAAATATGTCACTGGGAATATTGTTGATGATTCTGTATTTTTCATATACAGTTGCGTTTAACTTTCACATTTCTTTTGCTGGAAAAACTATTTATATCGTGATTGAAAGCCATTACTTTGTTCTTTCCAACGATGTATAACTGTGGTTTATAGAAGCTTAGGAAAGGAACTTAAAATTGACGGATCTCGGAATTATGTCACGAGAAATATTGTTGATGACTCTGTATTTTTCATATACAGTTGTATTTAACTCTCACATTTTTTCCGCTGCATATACCGTGTATAGCTTAGTTGAAATCCCTTATTTTTGTTCTTTCCAACGAAGATAACCCTCGCTGATAGAGGCTTAGTAAAGGAACTTAAAATTGACTAATCTGGGAAATATGTCACTGGGAATATTGTTGATGATTTAGTATTTTTCATGTACAGTTGCATTTATCTTTCACATTTCTTTTGTTGCATAAATCATTTATAGCTCGATTGAAAGCTCCTAGCTCGTTCTTTCCAACGATGTATAACTCTCATTGTTAGAAGCTTAGGGAAGGAACTTCTAATTGACACACTTAGGAAATATGTCACTGGGAATATTGTTGATGATTTTGTATTTTTCATATACAGTTGCATTTAACCTTCACATTTCTTTTGTTGCATAAATCATTTATAGCTTGGTCGAAAGCTCCTAGCTTGTTCTTTCTAACGATGTATAACTCTAATTGATAGAGGCTTAGGAAAGGAACTTAAGATTGACTCATCTAGGAAATATGTTACTGGCAATATTATTGATGATTTTGTATTTTTCATATACAGTTGCATTTAACTTTCACATTTCTTTTACTGCATAAATCAGTTATAGCTTGATTGAAAGCTACTAGCTCGTTCTTTCCAACGAGGTATAACCCTCATTGTTAGAGGCTTAGGGAAGGAACTTCTAATTGACACACTTAGGAAATATGTCACTGGGAATATTGTTGATGATTTTGTATTTTTCATATACAGTTGCATTTAACTTTCACATTTCTTTTGTTGCATAAATCATTTATAGCTCGATTGAAAGCTCCTAGCTCGTTCTTTCCAACGAGGTATAACCCTCATTGTTAGAGGCTTAGGGAAGGAACTTCTAATTGACACACTTAGGAAATATGTCACTGGGAATATTGTTGATGATTTTGTATTTTTCATATACAGTTGCATTTAACCTTCACATTTCTTTTGTTGCATAAATCATTTATAGCTTGGTCGAAAGCTCCTAGCTTGTTCTTTCTAACGATGTATAACTCTCATTGATAGAGGCTTAGGGAAGGAACTTATAATTGACACACCTAGGAAATATGTCACTGGCAATATTGTTGATGATTTTGTGTTTTTCATATACAGTTGCATTTAACTTTCACATTTCTTTTGTTGCATAAATCATTTATAGCTCGATTGAAAGCTCCTAGCTCGTTCTTTCCAACGATGTATAACCCTCATTGTTAGAGGCTTAGGGAAGGAACTTATAATTGACACACTTAGGAAATATGTCACTGGGAATATTGTTGATGATTCTGTATTTTTCATATACAGTTGCGTTTAACTTTCACATTTCTTTTGCTGGAAAAACTATTTATATTGTGATTGAAAGCCCTTACTTTGTTCTTTCCAACGGTGTATAACTGTGGTTTATAGAAACTTAGGAAAGGAACTTAAAATTGACGGATCTCGGAATTATGTCACGAGAAATATTGTTGATGACTCTGTATTTTTCATATACAGTTGTATTTAACTCTCACATTTTTTCCGCTGCATATACCGTGTATAGCTTAGTTGAAATCCCTTATTTTGTTCTTTCCAACGAAGATAACCCTCGCTGATAGAGGCTTAGTAAAGGAACTTAAAATTGACTAATCTAGGAAATATGTCACTGGGAATATTGTTGATGATTTAGTATTTTTCATGTACAGTTGCATTTATCTTTCACATTTCTTTTGTTGCATAAATCATTTATAGCTCGATTGAAAGCTCCTAGCTCGTTCTTTCCAACGATGTATAACCCTCATTGTTAGAGGCTTAGGGAAGGAACTTCTAATTGACACACTTAGGAAATATGTCACTGGGAATATTGTTGATGATTTTGTATTTTTCATATACAGTTGCATTTAACTTTCACATTTCTTTTGTTGCATAAATCATTTATAGCTCGATTGAAAGCTCCTAGCTCGTTCTTTCCAACGAGGTATAACCCTCATTGTTAGAGGTTTAGGGAAGGAACTTCTAATTGACACACTTAGGAAATATGTCACTGGCAATATTGTTGATGATTTTGTGTTTTTCATATACAGTTGCATTTAACTTTCACATTTCTTTTGTTGCATAAATCATTTATAGCTCGATTGAAAGCTCCTAGCTCGTTCTTTCCAACGATGTATAACCCTCATTGTTAGAGGCTTAGGGAAGGAACTTATAATTGACACACTTAGGAAATATGTCACTGGGAATATTGTTGATGATTCTGTATTTTTCATATACAGTTGCGTTTAACTTTCACATTTCTTTTGCTGGAAAAACTATTTATATCGTGATTGAAAGCCATTACTTTGTTCTTTCCAACGATGTATAACTGTGGTTTATAGAAGCTTAGGAAAGGAACTTAAAATTGACGGATCTCGGAATTATGTCACGAGAAATATTGTTGATGACTCTGTATTTTTCATATACAGTTGTATTTAACTCTCACATTTTTTCCGCTGCATATACCGTGTATAGCTTAGTTGAAATCCCTTATTTTTGTTCTTTCCAACGAAGATAACCCTCGCTGATAGAGGCTTAGTAAAGGAACTTAAAATTGACTAATCTGGGAAATATGTCACTGGGAATATTGTTGATGATTTAGTATTTTTCATGTACAGTTGCATTTATCTTTCACATTTCTTTTGTTGCATAAATCATTTATAGCTCGATTGAAAGCTCCTAGCTCGTTCTTTCCAACGATGTATAACTCTCATTGTTAGAGGCTTAGGGAAGGAACTTCTAATTGACACACTTAGGAAATATGTCACTGGGAATATTGTTGATGATTTTGTATTTTTCATATACAGTTGCATTTAACCTTCACATTTCTTTTGTTGCATAAATCATTTATAGCTTGGTCGAAAGCTCCTAGCTTGTTCTTTCTAACGATGTATAACTCTAATTGATAGAGGCTTAGGAAAGGAACTTAAGATTGACTCATCTAGGAAATATGTTACTGGCAATATTATTGATGATTTTGTATTTTTCATATACAGTTGCATTTAACTTTCACATTTCTTTTACTGCATAAATCAGTTATAGCTTGATTGAAAGCTCCTAGCTTTTTCTTTCCAACGGTGTATAACTCTCATTGATAGAGGCTTAGGGAAGGAACTTATAATTGACACACTTAGGAAATATGTCACTGGCAATATTTTTGATGATTTTGTATTTTTCATATACAGTTGCATTTAACTTTCACATTTCTTTTGTTGCATAAATCATTTATAGCTTGATTGAAAGCTCCTAGCTTTTTCTTTCCAACGATGTATAACTCTCATTGTTAAAGGCTTAGGGAAGGAACTTATAATTGACAAACTTAGGAAATATGTCACTGGGAATATTGTTGATGATTCTGTATTTTTCATATACAGTTGCATTTAACTTTCACATTTCTTTTGCTGCAAAAACTATTTATAGTGTGATTGAAAGCCCTTATTTTGTTCTTTCCAACGATGTATAACTATGGTTGATAGAAGCTTAGGAAAGGAACTTAAAATTGACGGATCTCGGAATTATGTCACGAGGAATATTGTTGATGCCTCTGTATATTTCATATACAGTTGTATTTAACTCTCACATTTTTTCCGCTGCATATACCGTGTATAGCTTAGTTGAAATCCCTTATTTTGTTCTTTCCAACGAAGATAACCCTCGCTGATAGAGGCTTAGGAAAGAAACTTAAAATTGACTAATCTAGGAAATATGTCACTGGGAATATTGTTGATGATTTAGTATTTTTCATATACAGTTGCACCTAACTTTCACATTTCTATTGTTGCATAAACCATTTATAGCTTGATTGAAAGCTCTTAGACTCTTCTTTCGAACGATGTATAACTTTCGTTGATAGAGGCTTAGGGAAGGAAGTTATAATTGACTGACATAGGAAATATGTCATTGGGAATATTGTTGATGATTTTGTATTTTTCATGTACAGTTGCATTTAACTTTCACATTTCTTTTGTTGCATAAATCATTTATAGCTCGATTGAAAGCTCCTAGCTCGTTCTTTCCAACGAGGTATAACCCTCATTGTTAGAGGCTTAGGGAAGGAACTTCTAATTGACACACTTAGGAAATATGTCACTGGGAATATTGTTGATGATTTTGTATTTTTCATATACAGTTGCATTTAACCTTCACATTTCTTTTGTTGCATAAATCATTTATAGCTTGGTCGAAAGCTCCTAGCTTTTTCTTTCTAACGATGTATAACTCTCATTGATAGAGGCTTAGGGAAGGAACTTATAATTGACACACCTAGGAAATATGTCACTGGCAATATTGTTGATGATTTTGTGTTTTTCATATACAGTTGCATTTAACTTTCACATTTCTTTTGTTGCATAAATCATTTATAGCTCGATTGAAAGCTCCTAGCTCGTTCTTTCCAACGATGTATAACCCTCATTGTAAGAGGCTTAGGGAAGGAACTTATAATTGACACACTTAGGAAATATGTCACTGGGAATATTGTTGATGATTCTGTATTTTTCATATACAGTTGCGTTTAACTTTCAGATTTCTTTTGCTGGAAAAACTATTTATATTGTGATTGAAAGCCCTTACTTTGTTCTTTCCAACGATGTATAACTGTGGTTTATAGAAGCTTAGGAAAGGAACTTAAAATTGACGGATCTCGGAATTATGTCACGAGAAATATTGTTGATGACTCTGTATTTTTCATATACAGTTGTATTTAACTCTCACATTTTTTCCGCTGCATATACCGTGTATAGCTTAGTTGAAATCCCTTATTTTGTTCTTTCCAACGAAGATAACCCTCGCTGATAGAGGCTTAGTAAAGGAACTTAAAATTGACTAATCTAGGAAATATGTCACTGGGAATATTGTTGATGATTTAGTATTTTTCATGTACAGTTGCATTTATCTTTCACATTTCTTTTGTTGCATAAATCATTTATAGCTCGATTGAAAGCTCCTAGCTCGTTCTTTCCAACGATGTATAACCCTCATTGTTAGAGGCTTAGGGAAGGAACTTCTAATTGACACACTTAGGAAATATGTCACTGGGAATATTGTTGATGATTTTGTATTTTTCATATACAGTTGCATTTAACTTTCACATTTCTTTTGTTGCATAAATCATTTATAGCTCGATTGAAAGCTCCTAGCTCGTTCTTTCCAACGAGGTATAACCCTCATTGTTAGAGGCTTAGGGAAGGAACTTCTAATTGACACACTTAGGAAATATGTCACTGGGAATATTGTTGATGATTTTGTATTTTTCATATACAGTTGCATTTAACCTTCACATTTCTTTTGTTGCATAAATCATTTATAGCTTGGTCGAAAGCTCCTAGCTTGTTCTTTCTAACGATGTATAACTCTCATTGATAGAGGCTTAGGGAAGGAACTTATAATTGACACACCTAGGAAATATGTCACTGGCAATATTGTTGATGATTTTGTGTTTTTCATATACAGTTGCATTTAACTTTCACATTTCTTTTGCTGCAAAAACTATTTATAGTGTGATTGAAAGCCCTTATTTTGTTCTTTCCAACGATGTATAACTATGGTTGATAGAAGCTTAGGAAAGGAACTTAAAATTGACGGATCTCGGAATTATGTCACGAGGAATATTGTTGATGCCTCTGTATATTTCATATACAGTTGTATTTAACTCTCACATTTTTTCCGCTGCATATACCGTGTATAGCTTAGTTGAAATCCCTTATTTTGTTCTTTCCAACGAAGATAACCCTCGCTGATAGAGGCTTAGGAAAGAAACTTAAAATTGACTAATCTAGGAAATATGTCACTGGGAATATTGTTGATGATTTAGTATTTTTCATGTACAGTTGCATTTATCTTTCACATTTCTTTTGTTGCATAAATCATTTATAGCTCGATTGAAAGCTCCTAGCTCGTTCTATCCAACGATGTATAACCCTCATTGTTAGAGGCTTAGGGAAGGAACTTCTAATTGACACACTTAGGAAATATGTCACTGGGAATATTGTTGATGATTTTGTATTTTTCATATACAGTTGCATTTAACTTTCACATTACTTTTGTTGCATAAATCATTTATAGCTCGATTGAAAGCTCCTAGCTCGTTCTTTCCAACGAGGTATAACCCTCATTGTTAGAGGCTTAGGGAAGGAACTTCTAATTGACACACTTAGGAAATATGTCACTGGGAATATTGTTGATGATTTTGTATTTTTCATATACAGTTGCATTTAACCGTCACATTTCTTTTGTTGCATAAATCATTTATAGCTTGGTCGAAAGCTCCTAGCTTGTTCTTTCTAACGATGTATAACTCTCATTGATGGAGGCTTAGGGAAGGAACTTATAATTGACACACTTAGGAAATATGTCACTGGCAATATTGTTGATGATTTTGTGTTTTTCATATACAGTTGCATTTAACTTTCACATTTCTTTTGTTGCATAAATCATCTATAGCTCGATTGAAAGCTCCTAGCTCGTTCTTTCCAACGATGTATAACCCTCATTGTTAGAGGCTTAGGGAAGGAACTTATAATTGACACACTTAGGAAATATGTCACTGGGAATATTGTTGATGATTCTGTATTTTTCATATACAGTTGCGTTTAACTTTCACATTTCTTTTGCTGGAAAAACTATTTATATCGTGATTGAAAGCCATTACTTTGTTCTTTCCAACGATGTATAACTGTGGTTTATAGAAGCTTAGGAAAGGAACTTAAAATTGACGGATCTCGGAATTATGTCACGAGAAATATTGTTGATGACTCTGTATTTTTCATATACAGTTGTATTTAACTCTCACATTTTTTCCGCTGCATATACCGTGTATAGCTTAGTTGAAATCCCTTATTTTTGTTCTTTCCAACGAAGATAACCCTCGCTGATAGAGGCTTAGTAAAGGAACTTAAAATTGACTAATCTGGGAAATATGTCACTGGGAATATTGTTGATGATTTAGTATTTTTCATGTACAGTTGCATTTATCTTTCACATTTCTTTTGTTGCATAAATCATTTATAGCTCGATTGAAAGCTCCTAGCTCGTTCTTTCCAACGATGTATAACTCTCATTGTTAGAGGCTTAGGGAAGGAACTTCTAATTGACACACTTAGGAAATATGTCACTGGGAATATTGTTGATGATTTTGTATTTTTCATATACAGTTGCATTTAACCTTCACATTTCTTTTGTTGCATAAATCATTTATAGCTTGGTCGAAAGCTCCTAGCTTGTTCTTTCTAACGATGTATAACTCTAATTGATAGAGGCTTAGGAAAGGAACTTAAGATTGACTCATCTAGGAAATATGTTACTGGCAATATTATTGATGATTTTGTATTTTTCATATACAGTTGCATTTAACTTTCACATTTCTTTTACTGCATAAATCAGTTATAGCTTGATTGAAAGCTCCTAGCTTTTTCTTTCCAACGATGTATAACTCTCATTGATAGAGGCTTAGGGAAGGAACTTATAATTGACACACTTAGGAAATATGTCACTGGCAATATTGTTGATGATTTTGTGTTTTTCATATACAGTTGCATTTAACTTTCACATTTCTTTTGTTGCATAAATCATTTATAGCTCGATTGAAAGCTCCTAGCTCGTTCTTTCCAACGATGTATAACCCTCATTGTTAGAGGCTTAGGGAAGGAACTTATAATTGACACACTTAGGAAATATGTCACTGGGAATATTGTTGATGATTCTGTATTTTTCATATACAGTTGCGTTTAACTTTCACATTTCTTTTGCTGGAAAAACTATTTATATCGTGATTGAAAGCCATTACTTTGTTCTTTCCAACGATGTATAACTGTGGTTTATAGAAGCTTAGGAAAGGAACTTAAAATTGACGGATCTCGGAATTATGTCACGAGAAATATTGTTGATGACTCTGTATTTTTCATATACAGTTGTATTTAACTCTCACATTTTTTCCGCTGCATATACCGTGTATAGCTTAGTTGAAATCCCTTATTTTGTTCTTTCCAACGAAGATAACCCTCGCTGATAGAGGCTTAGGAAAGAAACTTAAAATTGACTAATCTAGGAAATATGTCACTGGGAATATTGTTGATGATTTAGTATTTTTCATGTACAGTTGCATTTATCTTTCACATTTCTTTTGTTGCATAAATCATTTATAGCTCGATTGAAAGCTCCTAGCTCGTTCTTTCCAACGATGTATAACTCTCATTGTTAGAGGCTTAGGGAAGGAACTTCTAATTGACACACTTAGGAAATATGTCACTGGGAATATTGTTGATGATTTTGTATTTTTCATATACAGTTGCATTTAACCTTCACATTTCTTTTGTTGCATAAATCATTTATAGCTTGGTCGAAAGCTCCTAGCTTGTTCTTTCTAACGATGTATAACTCTAATTGATAGAGGCTTAGGAAAGGAACTTAAGATTGACTCATCTAGGAAATATGTTACTGGCAATATTATTGATGATTTTGTATTTTTCATATACAGTTGCATTTAACTTTCACATTTCTTTTACTGCATAAATCAGTTATAGCTTGATTGAAAGCTCCTAGCTTTTTCTTTCCAACGGTGTATAACTCTCATTGATAGAGGCTTAGGGAAGGAACTTATAATTGACACACTTAGGAAATATGTCACTGGCAATATTGTTGATGATTTTGTGTTTTTCATATACAGTTGCATTTAACTTTCACATTTCTTTTGTTGCATAAATCATTTATAGCTCGATTGAAAGCTCCTAGCTCGTTCTTTCCAACGATGTATAACCCTCATTGTTAGAGGCTTAGGGAAGGAACTTATAATTGACACACTTAGGAAATATGTCACTGGGAATATTGTTGATGATTCTGTATTTTTCATATACAGTTGCGTTTAACTTTCACATTTCTTTTGCTGGAAAAACTATTTATATCGTGATTGAAAGCCATTACTTTGTTCTTTCCAACGATGTATAACTATGGTTGATAGAAGCTTAGGAAAGGAACTTAAAATTGACGGATCTCGGAATTATGTCACGAGGAATATTGTTGATGCCTCTGTATATTTCATATACAGTTGTATTTAACTCTCACATTTTTTCCGCTGCATATACCGTGTATAGCTTAGTTGAAATCCCTTATTTTGTTCTTTCCAACGAAGATAACCCTCGCTGATAGAGGCTTAGGAAAGAAACTTAAAATTGACTAATCTAGGAAATATGTCACTGGGAATATTGTTGATGATTTAGTATTTTTCATGTACAGTTGCATTTATCTTTCACATTTCTTTTGTTGCATAAATCATTTATAGCTCGATTGAAAGCTCCTAGCTCGTTCTTTCCAACGATGTATAACTCTCATTGTTAGAGGCTTAGGGAAGGAACTTCTAATTGACACACTTAGGAAATATGTCACTGAGAATATTGTTGATGATTTTGTATTTTTCATATACAGTTGCATTTAACCTTCACATTTCTTTTGTTGCATAAATCATTTATAGCTTGGTCGAAAGCTCCTAGCTTGTTCTTTCTAACGATGTATAACTCTAATTGATAGAGGCTTAGGAAAGGAACTTAAGATTGACTCATCTAGGAAATATGTTACTGGCAATATTATTGATGATTTTGTATTTTTCATATACAGTTGCATTTAACTTTCACATTTCTTTTACTGCATAAATCAGTTATAGCTTGATTGAAAGCTCCTAGCTTTTTCTTTCCAACGGTGTATAACTCTCATTGATAGAGGCTTAGGGAAGGAACTTATAATTGACACACTTAGGAAATATGTCACTGGCAATATTGTTGATGATTTTGTGTTTTTCATATACAGTTGCATTTAACTTTCACATTTCTTTTGTTGCATAAATCATTTATAGCTCGATTGAAAGCTCCTAGCTCGTTCTTTCCAACGATGTATAACCCTCATTGTTAGAGGCTTAGGGAAGGAACTTATAATTGACACACTTAGGAAATATGTCACTGGGAATATTGTTGATGATTCTGTATTTTTCATATACAGTTGCGTTTAACTTTCACATTTCTTTTGCTGGAAAAACTATTTATATCGTGATTGAAAGCCATTACTTTGTTCTTTCCAACGATGTATAACTGTGGTTTATAGAAGCTTAGGAAAGGAACTTAAAATTGACGGATCTCGGAATTATGTCACGAGAAATATTGTTGATGACTCTGTATTTTTCATATACAGTTGTATTTAACTCTCACATTTTTTCCGCTGCATATACCGTGTATAGCTTAGTTGAAATCCCTTATTTTTGTTCTTTCCAACGAAGATAACCCTCGCTGATAGAGGCTTAGTAAAGGAACTTAAAATTGACTAATCTGGGAAATATGTCACTGGGAATATTGTTGATGATTTAGTATTTTTCATGTACAGTTGCATTTAGATTTCACATTTCTTTTGTTGCATAAACCATTTATAGCTCGATTGAAAGCTCTTAGCTTGTTCAACGATGTATAACTCTCATTGTTAGAGGCATAGGAAAGGAACTTCTAATTGACACACTTAGGAAATATGTCACTGGGAATATTGTTGATGATTTTGTATTTTTCATATACAGTTGCATTTAACCTTCACATTTCTTTTGTTGCATAAATCATTTATAGCTTGGTCGAAAGCTCCTAGCTTGTTCTTTCTAACGATGTATAACTCTAATTGATAGAGGCTTAGGAAAGGAACTTAAGATTGACTCATCTAGGAAATATGTTACTGGCAATATTATTGATGATTTTGTATTTTTCATATACAGTTGCATTTAACTTTCACATTTCTTTTACTGCATAAATAAGTTATAGCTTGATTGAAAGCTCCTAGCTTTTTCTTTCCAACGGTGTATAACTCTCATTGATAGAGGCTTAGGGAAGGAACTTATAATTGACACACTTAGGAAATATGTCACTGGCAATATTTTTGATGATTTTGTATTTTTCATATACAGTTGCATTTAACTTTCACATTTCTTTTGTTGCATAAATCATTTATAGCTTGATTGAAAGCTCCTAGCTTTTTCTTTCCAACGATGTATAACTCTCATTGTTAAAGGCTTAGGGAAGGAACTTATAATTGACAAACTTAGGAAATATGTCACTGGGAATATTGTTGATGATTCTGTATTTTTCATATACAGTTGCATTTAACTTTCACATTTCTTTTGCTGCAAAAACTATTTATAGTGTGATTGAAAGCCCTTATTTTGTTCTTTCCAACGATGTATAACTATGGTTGATAGAAGCTTAGGAAAGGAACTTAAAATTGACGGATCTCGGAATTATGTCACGAGGAATATTGTTGATGCCTCTGTATATTTCATATACAGTTGTAGTTAACTCTCACATTTTTTCCGCTGCATATACCGTGTATAGCTTAGTTGAAATCCCTTATTTTGTTCTTTCCAACGAAGATAACCCTCGCTGATAGAGGCTTAGGAAAGAAACTTAAAACTGACTAATCTAGGAAATATGTCACTGGGAATATTGTTGATGATTTAGTATTTTTCATATACAGTTGAACCTAACTTTCACATTTCTATTGTTGCATAAACCATTTACAGCTTGATTGAAAGCTCTTAGACTCTTCTTTCGAACGATGTATAACTTTCGTTGATAGAGGCTTAGGGAAGGAAGTTATAATTGACTGACGTAGGAAATATGTCACTGGTAATATTGTTGATGATTTAGTATTTTTCATGTACAGTTGCATTTATCTTTCACATTTCTTTTGTTGCATAAAACGTTTATAGCTTGATTGAAAGCCCTTAGCTTGTTCTTTCCAACGATGTATAACCCTCGTTGATAAAGGCTTAGGGAAGGAACTTATAATTGACTCACTTAGGAAATATGTCATTGGGAATATTGTTGATGATTTTGTATTTTTCATGTACAGTTGCATTTATCTTTCACATTTCTTTTGCTGCATAAACGACTTACAGCTTGGTTGAAAGCTCTTAGCTTGTTCTTTCGTACGACGTATAACTCTCATTGCTAGAGGCTTAGGAAAGGAACTTATAATTGACACACTTAGGAAATATGTTATTGGCAATATTATTGATGATTTTGTATTTTTCATATACAGTTGCATTTAACTTTCACATTTCTTTTACTGCATAAATCAGTTATAGCTTGATTGAAAGCTCCTAGCTTTTTCTTTCCAACGGTGTATAACTCTCATTGATAGAGGCTTAGGGAAGGAACTTAAAATTGACTCTTCCAGGAAATATGTCACTGGCAATATTGTTGATGATTTTTTATTTTTCATATACAGTTGCATTGAACTTTCACATTTCTTTTATTGCATAAATCAGTTATAGCTTGATTGAAAGCTCCTAGCTTTTGCTTTCCAACGGTGTATAACTCTCATTGATAGAGGCTTAGGAAAGGAACTTAAGATTGACTCATCTAGGAAATATGTTACTGGCAATATTATTGATGATTTTGTATTTTTCATATACAGTTGCATTTAACTTTCACATTTCTTTTACTGCATAAATCAGTTATAGCTTGATTGAAAGCTCTTAGCTTGTTCTTTCCAACGACGTATAACTCTCAGTGATAGAAGCTTAGGAAAGGAACTTAAAATTGACTCTTCCAGGAAATATGTCACTGGCAATATTGTTGATGATTTTTTATTTTTCATATACAGTTGCATTGAACTTTCACATTTCTTTTACTGCATAAATCAGTTATAGCTTGATTGAAAGCTCCTAGCCTTTTCTTTCCAACGGTGTATAACTCTCATTGATAGAGGCTTAGGAAAGGAACTTAAGATTGACTCATCTAGGAAATATGTTACTGGCAATATTATTGATGATTTTGTATTTTTCATATACAGTTGCATTTAACTTTCACATTTCTTTTGTTGCATAAATCATTTATAGCTTGGTTGAAAGCTCCTAGCTTGTTCTTTCTAACGATGTATAACTCTAATTGATAGAGGCTTAGGAAAGGAACTTAAGATTGACTCATCTAGGAAATATGTTACTGGCAATATTATTGATGATTTTGTATTTTTCATATACAGTTGCATTTAACTTTCACATTTCTTTTACTGCATAAATCAGTTATAGCTTGATTGAAAGCTCCTAGCTTTTTCTATCCAACGGTGTATAACTCTCATTGATAGAGGCTTAGGGAAGGAACTTCAAATTGACTCTTCCAGGAAATATGTCACTGGCAATATTGTTGATGATTTTTTATTTTTCATATACAGTCGCATTAAACTTTCACATTTCTTTTATTGCATAAATCAGTTATAGCTTGATTGAAAGCTCCTAGCTTTTTCTTTCCAACGGTGTATAACTCTCATTGATAGAGGCTTAGGAAAGGAACTTAAGATTGACTCATCTAGGAAATATGTTACTGGCAATATTATTGATGATTTTGTATTTTTCATATACAGTTGCATTTAACTTTCACATTTCTTTTGTTGCATAAATCATTTATAGCTTGATTGAAAGCTCCTAGCTTTTTCTTTCCAACGATGTATAACTCTCATTGTTAAAGGCTTAGGGAAGGAACTTATAATTGACAAACTTAGGAAATATGTCACTGGGAATATTGTTGATGATTCTGTATTTTTCATATACAGTTGCATTTAACTTTCACATTTCTTTTGCTGCAAAAACTATTTATAGTGTGATTGAAAGCCCTTATTTTGTTCTTTCCAACGATGTATAACTGTGGTTGATAGAAGCTTAGGAAAGGAACTTAAAATTGACGGATCTCGGAATTATGTCACGAGGAATATTGTTGATGACTCTGTATATTTCATATACAGTTGTATTTAACTCTCACATTTTTTCCGCTGCATATACCGTGTATAGCTTAGTTGAAATCCCTTATTTTGTTCTTTCCAACGAAGATAACCCTCGCTGATAGAGGCTTAGGAAAGAAACTTAAAATTGACTAATCTAGGAAATATGTCACTGGGAATATTGTTGATGATTTAGTATTTTTCATATACAGTTGCACCTAACTTTCACATTTCTATTGTTGCATAAACCATTTATAGCTTGATTGAAAGCTCTTAGACTCTTCTTTCGAACGATGTATAACTTTCGTTGATAGAGGCTTAGGGAAGGAAGTTATAATTGACTGACATAGGAAATATGTCATTGGGAATATTGTTGATGATTTTGTATTTTTCATGTACAGTTGCATTTAACTTTCACATTTCTTTTGTTGCATAAATCATTTATAGCTTGGTTGAAAGCTCCTAGCTTGTTCTTTCCAACGATGTATAACTCTCCTTGATAGAGGCTTAGGAAAGGAACTTAAAATTGACTCACCTGGGAAATATGTCACTGGGAATATTGTTGATGAAAATTTATTTTTCATATACAGTTGCATTTGACTTTCACATTTCTTTTGCTGCATAAAAGACTTACAGCTTGGTTGAAAGCTCTTAGCTTGTTCTTTCGTACGACGTATAACTCTCATTGCTAGAGGCTTAAGAAAGGAACTTAAAATTGACTCATCTAGGAAATATGTCACTGGCAATATTGTTGATGATTTTTTATTTTTCATATACAGTTGCATTGAACTTTCACATTTCTTTTACTGCATAAATCAGTTATAGCTTGATTGAAAGCTCCTAGCTTTTTCTTTCCAACGGTGTATAACTCTCATTGATAGAGGATTAGGAAAGGAACTTAAGATTGACTCATCTAGGAAATATGTTACTGGCAATATTATTGATGATTTTGTATTTTTCATATACAGTTGCATTTAACTTTCACATTTCTTTTGTTGCATAAATCATTTATAGCTTGGTTGAAAGCTCCTAGCTTGTTCTTTCTAACGATGTATAACTCTAATTGATAGAGGCTTAGGAAAGGAACTTAAGATTGACTCATCTAGGAAATATGTTACTGGCAATATTATTGATGATTTTGTATTTTTCATATACAGTTGCATTTAACTTTCACATTTCTTTTACTGCATAAATCAGTTATAGCTTGATTGAAAGCTCCTAGCTTTTTCTTTCCAACGGTGTATAACTCTCATTGATAGAGGCTTAGGGAAGGAACTTAAAATTGACTCTTCCAGGAAATATGTCACTGGCAATATTGTTGATGATTTTTTATTTTTCATATACAGTTGCATTGAACTTTCACATTTCTTTTATTGCATAAATCAGTTATAGCTTGATTGAAAGCTCCTAGCTTTTTCTTTCCAACGGTGTATAACTCTCATTGATAGAGGCTTAGGAAAGGAACTTAAGATTGACTCATCTAGGAAATATGTTACTGGCAATATTATTGATGATTTTGTATTTTTCATATACAGTTGCATTTAACTTTCACATTTCTTTTACTGCATAAATCAGTTATAGCTTGATTGAAAGCTCTTAGCTTGTTCTTTCCAACGACGTATAACTCTCAGTGATAGAAGCTTAGGAAAGGAACTTAAAATTGACTCTTCCATAAATATGTCACTGGCAATATTGTTGATGATTTTTTATTTTTCATATACAGTTGCATTGAACTTTCACATTTCTTTTACTGCATAAATCAGTTATAGCTTGATTGAAAGCTCCTAGCTTTTTCTTTCCAACGGTGTATAACTCTCATTGATAGAGGCTTAGGAAAGGAACTTAAGATTGACTCATCTAGGAAATATGTTACTGGCAATATTATTGATGATTTTGTATTTTTCATATACAGTTGCATTTAACTTTCACATTTCTTTTGATGCATAAATCATTTATAGCTTGGTTGAAAGCTCCTAGCTTGTTCTTTCTAACGATGTATAACTCTAATTGATAGAGGCTTAGGAAAAGAACTTAAGATTGACTCATCTAGGAAATATGTTACTGGCAATATTATTGATGATTTTGTATTTTTCATATACAGTTGCATTTAACTTTCACATTTCTTTTACTGCATAAATCAGTTATAGCTTGATTGAAAGCTCCTAGCTTTTTCTTTCCAACGGTGTATAACTCTCATTGATAGAGGCTTAGGGAAGGAACTTAAAATTGACTCTTCCAGGAAATATGTCACTGGCAATATTTTTGATGATTTTTTATTTTTCATATACAGTTGCATTGAACTTTCACATTTCTTTTATTGCATAAATCAGTTATAGCTTGATTGAAAGCTCCTAGCTTTTTCTTTCCAACGGTGTATAACTCTCATTGATAGAGGCTTAGGAAAGGAACTTAAGTTTGACTCATCTAGGAAATATGTTACTGGCAATATTATTGATGATTTTGTATTTTTCATATACAGTTGCATTTAACTTTCACATTTCTTTTGTTGCATAAATCATTTATAGCTTGATTGAAAGCTCCTAGCTTTTTTTTCCAACGATGTATAACTCTCATTGTTAAAGGCTTAGGGAAGGAACTTATAATTGACAAACTTAGGAAATATGTCACTGGGAATATTGTTGATGATTCTGTATTTTTCATATACAGTTGCATTTAACTTTCACATTTCTTTTGCTGCAAAAACTATTTATAGTGTGATTGAAAGCTCTTATTTTGTTCTTTCCAACGATGTATAACTATGGTTGATAGAAGCTTAGGAAAGGAACTTAAAATTGACGGATATCGGAATTATGTCACGAGGAATATTGTTGATGACTCTGTATATTTCATATACAGTTGTATTTAACTCTCACATTTTTTCCGCTGCATATACCGTGTATAGCTTAGTTGAAATCCCTTATTTTGTTCTTTCCAACGAAGATAACCCTCGCTGATAGAGGCTTAGGAAAGAAACTTAAAATTGACTAATCTAGGAAATATGTCACTGGGAATATTGTTGATGATTTAGTATTTTTCATATACAGTTGCACCTAACTTTCACATTTCTATTGTTGCATAAACCATTTATAGCTCGGTTGAAAGCTCTTAGACTCTTCTTTCGAACGATGTATAACTTTCGTTGATAGAGGCTTAGGGAAGGAAGTTATAATTGACTGACGTAGGAAATATGTCACTGGTAATATTGTTGATGATTTAGTATTTTTCATGTACAGTTGCATTTATCTTTCACATTTCTTTTGTTGCATAAAACGTTTATAGCTTGATTGAAAGCCCTTAGCTTGTTCTTTCCAACGATGTATAACCCTCGTTGATAAAGGCTTAGGGAAGGAACTTATAATTGACTCACTTAGGAAATATGTCATTGGGAATATTGTTGATGATTTTGTATTTTTCATGTACAGTTGCATTTATCTTTCACATTTCTTTTGCTGCATAAACGACTTACAGCTTGGTTGAAAGCCCTTACCTTGTTCTTTCGTACGACGTATAACTCTCATTGCTAGAGGCTTAGGAAAGGAACTTAAAATTGACTCATCTAGGAAATATGTCACTGACAATATTGTTGATGAATCTGTAATTTTCATATACAGTTGCATTTAACTTTCACATTTCTTTTGCTGCATAAATCATTTATAGCTTGATTGAAAGCTCTTAGCTTGTTCTTTCCAACGGTGTATAACTCTCATTGATAGAGGCTTAGGAAAGGAACTTAAGTTTGACTCATCTAGGAAATATGTTACTGGCAATATTATTGATGATTTTGTATTTTTCATATACAGTTGCATTTAACTTTCACATTTCTTTTGTTGCATAAATCATTTATAGCTTGATTGAAAGCTCCTAGCTTTTTTTTCCAACGATGTATAACTCTCATTGTTAAAGGCTTAGGGAAGGAACTTATAATTGACAAACTTAGGAAATATGTCACTGGGAATATTGTTGATGATTCTGTATTTTTCATATACAGTTGCATTTAACTTTCACATTTCTTTTGCTGCAAAAACTATTTATAGTGTGATTGAAAGCTCTTATTTTGTTCTTTCCAACGATGTATAACTATGGTTGATATAAGCTTAGGAAAGGAACTTAAAATTGACGGATCTCGGAATTATGTCACGAGGAATATTGTTGATGACTCTGTATATTTCATATACAGTTGTATTTAACTCTCACATTTTTTCCGCTGCATATACCGTGTATAGCTTAGTTGAAATCCCTTATTTTGTTCTTTCCAACGAAGATAACCCTCGCTGATAGAGGCTTAGGAAAGAAACTTAAAATTGACTAATCTTGGAAATATGTCACTGGGAATATTGTTGATGATTTAGTATTTTTCATATGAGATGAGTCAATTTTAAGTTCCTTTCCTAAGCTTCTGTCAGTGAGAGTTATACATCGTTGGAAAGAACAAGCTAGGAGCTTTCAATCAAGCTATAAATGATTTATGCAACAAAAGAAATGTGAAAGTTAAATGCAACTGTATATGAAAAATACAAAATCATCAACGATATTGCCAGTGACATATTTCCTAGATGAGTCAATTTTAAGTTCCTTTCCTAAGCCTCTATCAATGAGAGTTATACGTCGTTGGAAACAACAAGCTAAGAGCATTCAATCAAGCTGTAAGTCGTTTATGCAGCGAAAGAAATGTGAAAGTTAAATGCAACTGTATATGAAAAATACAAAATCATCAACAATATTCCCAGTGACATATTTCCTAAGTGAGTCAATTTTAAGTTCCTTTCCTAAGCCTCTATCAATGAGAGTTATACGTCGTTGGAAAGAACAAGCTAAGAGCTTTCAATCAAGCTATAAGTCGTTTATGCAGCAAATGAAATGTGAAAGTTAAATGCAACTGTATATGAAAAATACAAAATCATAAACAATATTGCCAGTGACATATTTCCTAGATGAGTCAATTTTAAGTTCCTTTCCTAAGCCTCTATCAATGAGAGTTATACATCGCTGGAAAGAACAAGCCAAGAGATTTCAATCAAGCGATAAATGATTTATGCAACAAAAGAAATGTGAAAGTTAAATGCAACTGTATATGAAAAATACAAAATCATCAACGATATTGCCAGTGACATATTTCCTAGATGAGTCAATTTTAAGTTCCTTTCCTAAGCTTCTGTCAGTGAGAGTTATACATCGTTGGAAAGAACAAGCTAGGAGCTTTCAATCAAGCTATAAATGATTTATGCAACAAAAGAAATGTGAAAGTTAAATGCAACTGTATATGAAAAATACAAAATCATCAACGATATTGCCAGTGACATATTTCCTAGATTAGTCAATTTTAAGTTCCTTTCCTAAGCCTCTATCAATGAGAGTTATACGTCGTTGGAAACAACAAGCTAAGAGCATTCAATCAAGCAATAAGTCGTTTATGCAGCAATAGAAAAGTGAAAGTTAAATGCAACTGTATATGAAAAATATAAAATCATCTACAATATTCCCAGTGACATATTTTCCAGGTGAATCAATTTTAAGTTCCTTTCCTAAGCCTCTATCAAGGAGAGTTATACATCGTTGGAAAGAACTAGCTAAGGGCTTTCAACCAAGCTATAAACGGTTTACACAACAAAAGAAATGTGAAAGTTAAATGCAACTGTACATGAAAAATACAAAATCATCAACAATATTGCCAGTGACATATTTCCTGGAAGAGTCAATTTTAAGTTCCTTTCCTAAGCCTCTATCAATGAGAGTTATACGTCGTTGGAAAGAACAAGCTAAGAGCTTTCAATCAAGCTATAAGCCGTTTATGCAGCGAATGAAATGTGAAAGTTAAATGCAACTGTATATGAAAAATACAAAATCATAAACAATATTGCCAGTGACATATTTCCTAGATGAGTCAATTTTAAGTTCCTTTCCTAAGCATCTATCAATGAGAGTTATACGTCGTTAGAAAGAACAAGCTAAGAGCTTTCAATCAAGCTGTAAGTCGTTTATGCAGCGAAAGAAATGTGAAAGTTAAATGCAACTGTATATGAAAAATACAAAATCATCAACAATATTCCCAGTGACATATTTCCTAAGTGAGTCAATTTTAAGTTCCTTTCCTAAGCCTCTATCAAGGAGAGTTATACATCGTTGGAAAGAACAAGCTAGGAGCTTTCAATCAAGCTATAAATGATTTATGCAACAAAAGAAATGTGAAAGTTAAATGCAACTGTATATGAAAAATATAAAATCATCAGCAATATTGCCAGTGACATATTTCCTAGATGAGTCAATTTTAAGTTCCTTTCCTAAGCATCTATCAATGAGAGTTATACGTCGTTAGAAAGAACAAGCTAAGAGCTTTCAATCAAGCTGTAAGTCGTTTATGCAGCAAAACAAATGTGAAAGTTAAATGCAACTGTATATGAAAAATATAAAATCATCAACCATATTGCCAGTGACATATTTCCTAGATGAGTCAATTTTAAGTTCCTTTCCTAAGCTTCTATCAGTGAGAGTTATACAGCGTTGGAAAGAACAAGCTAGGAGCTTTCAATCAAGCTATAAATGATTTATGCAACAAAAGAAATGTGAAAGTTAAATGCAACTGTATATGAAGAATATAAAATCATCAACGATATTGCCAGTGACATATTTCCTAGATGAGTCAATTTTAAGTTCCTTTCCTAAGCCTCTATCAATGAGAGTTATAGGTCGTTAGAAAGAACAAGCTAAGAGCTTTCAAACAAGCTGTAAGTCGTTTATGCAGCAAAAGAAATGTGAAAGTTAAATGCAACTGTATATGAAAAATACAAAATCATCAACAATATTCCCAGTGACATATTTCCTAAGTGAGTCAATTTTAAGTTCCTTTCCTAAGCCTCTATCAACGAGAGTTATACGTCGTTGGAAAGAACAAGCTAAGAGCATTCAATCAAGGTATAAGTCGTTTATACAGCAAAAGAAATGTGAAAATTAAATGCAACTGTATATAAAAAACACAAAATCATCAACCATATTGCCAGTGACATATTTACTAGATGAGTCAATTTTAAGTTCCTTTCCTAAGCCTCCATCAATAAGAGTTATACATCGTTGGAAAGAACAAGCTAGGAGCTTTCAATCAAGCTATAAACGATTTATACAACAAAAGAAATCTGATAGTTAAATGCAACTGTATATGAAAAATACAAAATCATCAACGATATTGCCAGTGACATATTTCCTAGATGAGTCAATTTTAAGTTCCTTTCCTAAGCCTCTATCAATGAGAGTTATACGTCGTTGGAAACAACAAGCTAAGAGCATTCAATCAAGCAATAAGTCGTTTATGCAGCAATAGAAAAGTGAAAGTTAAATGCAACTGTATATGAAAAATATAAAATCATCTACAATATTCCCAGTGACATATTTCCCAGGTGAATCAATTTTAAGTTCCTTTCCTAAGCCTCTATCAAGGAGAGTTATACATCGTTGGAAAGAACTAGCTAAGGGCTTTCAACCAAGCTATAAACGGTTTACACAACAAAAGAAATGTGAAAGTTAAATGCAACTGTACATGAAAAATACAAAATCATCAACAATATTGCCAGTGACATATTTCCTGGAAGAGTCAATTTTAAGTTCCTTTCCTAAGCCTCTATCAATGAGAGTTATACGTCGTTGGAAAGAACAAGCTAAGAGCATTCAATCAAGTTATAAGTCGTTTATGCAGCAAAAGAAAAGTGAAAGTTAAATGCAACTGTATATGTAAAATACAAAATCATAAACAATATTGCCAGTGACATATTTCCTAGATGAGTCAATTTTAAGTTCCTTTCCTAAGCATCTATCAATGAGAGTTATACGTCGTTAGAAAGAACAAGCTAAGAGCTTTCAAACAAGCTGTAAGTCGTTTATGCAGCGAAAGAAATGTGAAAGTTAAATGCAACTGTATATGAAAAATACAAAATCATCAACAATATTCCCAGTGACATATTTCCTAAGTGAGTCAATTTTAAGTTCCTTTCCTAAGCATCTATCAATGAGAGTTATACGTCGTTAGAAAGAACAAGCTAAGAGCTTTCAAACAAGCTGTAAGTCGTTTATGCAGCGAAAGAAATGTTAAAGTTAAATGCAACTGTATATGAAAAATACAAAATCATTAACAATATTGCCAGTGACATATTTCCTAGATGAGTCAATTTTAAGTTCCTTTCCTAAGCATCTATCAATGAGAGTTATACGTCGTTAGAAAGAACAAGCTAAGAGCTTTCAAACAAGCTGTAAGTCGTTTATGCAGCAAAAGAAATGTGAAAGTTAAATGCAACTGTATATGAAAAATACAAAATCATCAACAATATTCCCAGTGACATATTTCCTAAGTGAGTCAATTTTAAGTTCCTTTCCTAAGCCTCTATCAACGAGAGTTATACGTCGTTGGAAAGAAGAAGCTAAGAGCATTCAATCAAGGTATAAGTCGTTTATACAGCAAAAGAAATGTGAAAATTAAATGCAACTGTATATAAAAAACACAAAATCATCAACCATATTGCCAGTGACATATTTACTGGATGAGTCAATTTTAAGTTCCTTTCCTAAGCCTCCATCAATAAGAGTTATACATCGTTGGAAAGAACAAGCTAGGAGCTTTCAATCAAGCTATAAACGATTTATACAACAAAAGAAATCTGATAGTTAAATGCAACTGTATATGAAAAATATAAAATCATCAGCAATATTGCCAGTGACATATTTCCTGGAAGAGTCAATTTTAAGTTCCTTTCCTAAGCCTCTATCAATGAGAGTTATACATCGCTGGAAAGAACAAGCCAAGAGATTTCAATCAAGCGATAAATGATTTATGCAACAAAAGAAATGTGAAAGTTAAATGCAACTGTATATGAAAAATACAAAATCATCAACGATATTGCCAGTGACATATTTCCTAGATGAGTCAATTTTAAGTTCCTTTCCTAAGCTTCTGTCAGTGAGAGTTATACATCGTTGGCAAGAACAAGCTAGGAGCTTTCAATCAAGCTATAAATGATTTATGCAACAAAAGAAATGTGAAAGTTAAATGCAACTGTATATGAAAAATACAAAATCATCAACGATATTGCCAGTGACATATTTCCTAGATGAGTCAATTTTAAGTTCCTTTCCTAAGCCTCTATCAATGAGAGTTATACGTCGTTGGAAACAACAAGCTAAGAGCATTCAATCAAGCAATAAGTCGTTTATGCAGCAATAGAAAAGTGAAAGTTAAATGCAACTGTATATGAAAAATATAAAATCATCTACAATATTCCCAGTGACATATTTCCCAGGTGAATCAATTTTAAGTTCCTTTCCTAAGCCTCTATCAAGGAGAGTTATACATCGTTGGAAAGAACTAGCTAAGGGCTTTCAACCAAGCTATAAACGGTTTACACAACAAAAGAAATGTGAAAGTTAAATGCAACTGTACATGAAAAATACAAAATCATCAACAATATTGCCAGTGACATATTTCCTGGAAGAGTCAATTTTAAGTTCCTTTCCTAAGCCTCTATCAATGAGAGTTATACGTCGTTGGAAAGAACAAGCTAAGAGCATTCAATCAAGTTATAAGTCGTTTATGCAGCAAAAGAAAAGTGAAAGTTAAATGCAACTGTATATGTAAAATACAAAATCATAAACAATATTGCCAGTGACATATTTCCTAGATGAGTCAATTTTAAGTTCCTTTCCTAAGCATCTATCAATGAGAGTTATACGTCGTTAGAAAGAACAAGCTAAGAGCTTTCAAACAAGCTGTAAGTCGTTTATGCAGCGAAAGAAATGTGAAAGTTAAATGCAACTGTATATGAAAAATACAAAATCATCAACAATATTCCCAGTGACATATTTCCTAAGTGAGTCAATTTTAAGTTCCTTTCCTAAGCCTCTATCAATGAGAGTTATACGTCGTTGGAAAGAACAAGCTAAGAGCTTTCAATCAAGCTATAAGTCGTTTATGCGGCAAATGAAATGTGAAAGTTAAATGCAACTGTATATGAAAAATACAAAATCATAAACAATATTGCCAGTGACATATTTCCTAGATGAGTCAATTTTAAGTTCCTTTCCTAAGCATCTATCAATGAGAGTTATACGTCGTTAGAAAGAACAAGCTAAGAGCTTTCAAACAAGCTGTAAGTCGTTTATGCAGCAAAAGAAATGTGAAAGTTAAATGCAACTGTATATGAAAAATACAAAATCATCAACAATATTCCCAGTGACATATTTCCTAAGTGAGTCAATTTTAAGTTCCTTTCCTAAGCCTCTATCAACGAGAGTTATACGTCGTTGGAAAGAAGAAGCTAAGAGCATTCAATCAAGGTATAAGTCGTTTATACAGCAAAAGAAATGTGAAAATTAAATGCAACTGTATATAAAAAACACAAAATCATCAACCATATTGCCAGTGACATATTTACTGGATGAGTCAATTTTAAGTTCCTTTCCTAAGCCTCCATCAATAAGAGTTATACATCATTGGAAAGAACAAGCTAGGAGCTTTCAATCAAGCTATAAACGATTTATACAACAAAAGAAATCTGATAGTTAAATGCAACTGTATATGAAAAATATAAAATCATCAGCAATATTGCCAGTGACATATTTCCTGGAAGAGTCAATTTTAAGTTCCTTTCCTAAGCCTCTAAAAATGAGAGTTATACATCGCTGGAAAGAACAAGCCAAGAGATTTCAATCAAGCGATAAATGATTTATGCAACAAAAGAAATGTGAAAGTTAAATGCAACTGTATATGAAAAATACAAAATCATCAACGATATTGCCAGTGACATATTTCCTAGATGAGTCAATTTTAAGTTCCTTTCCTAAGCTTCTGTCAGTGAGAGTTATACATCGTTGGAAAGAACAAGCTAGGAGCTTTCAATCAAGCTATAAATGATTTATGCAACAAGAGAAATGTGAAAGTTAAATGCAACTGTATATGAAAAATACAAAATCATCAACGATATTGCCAGTGACATATTTCCTAGATGAGTCAATTTTAAGTTCCTTTCCTAAGCCTCTATCAATGAGAGTTATACGTCGTTGGAAACAACAAGCTAAGAGCATTCAATCAAGCAATAAGTCATTTATGCAGCAATATAATAGTGAAAGTTAAATGCAACTGTATATGAAAAATATAAAATCATCTACAATATTCCCAGTGACATATTTCCCAGGTGAATCAATTTTAAGTTCCTTTCCTAAGCCTCTATCAAGGAGAGTTATACATCGTTGGAAAGAACTAGCTAAGGGCTTTCAACCAAGCTATAAACGGTTTACACAACAAAAGAAATGTGAAAGTTAAAAGCAACTGTACATGAAAAATACAAAATCATCAACAATATTGCCAGTGACATATTTCCTGGAAGAGTCAATTTTAAGTTCCTTTCCTAAGCCTCTATCAATGAGAGTTATACGTCGTTGGAAAGAACAAGCGAAGAGCTTTCAATCAAGCTATAAGTCGTTTATGCAGCAAAAGAAATGTGAAAGTTAAATGCAACTGTATATGAAAAATACAAAATCATCAACAATATTCCCAGTGACATATTTCCTAAGTGAGTCAATTTTAAGTTCCTTTCCTAAGCCTCTATCAACGAGAGTTATACGTCGTTGGAAAGAACAAGCTAAGAGCATTCAATCAAGGTATAAGTCGTTTATGCAGCAAAAGAAAAGTGAAAGTTAAATGCAACTGTATATGAAATATACAAAATCATCAACGATATTGCCAGTGACATATTTCCTAGATGAGGCAATTTTAAGTTCCTTTTCTAAGCCTCTATCAATGAGAGTTATGCGTCGTTAGAAAGAACAAGCTAAGAGCTTTCAGTCAAGCTGTAAGTCGTTTATGCAGCGAAAGAAATGTGAAAGTTAAATGCAACTGTATATGAAAAATATAAAATCATCAACAATATTGCCAGTGACATATTTCCTAGATGAGTCAATTTTAAGTTCGTTTCCTAAGCCTCTATCAAGGAGAGTTATACATAGTTGGAAAGAACTAGCTAATGGCTTTCAACCAAGCTATAAACGGTTTATACAGCAAAAGAAATGTGAAAATTAAATGCAACTGTATATAAAAAATACAAAATCATCAACAATATTGCCAGTGACATATTTCCTAGATGAGTCAATTTTAAGTTCCTTTCCTAAGCCTCTATCAATGAGAGTTTTACATCGTTGGAAAGAACAAGCTAGGAGCTTTCAATCAAGCTATAAATGATTTATGCAACAAAAGAAATGTGAAATTTAAATGCAACTGTATATGAAAAATATAAAATCATCAACAATATTGCCAGTGACATATTTCCTAGATGAGTCAATTTTAAGTTCCTTTCCTAAGCCTCTATCAATGAGAGTTATACGTCGTTGGAAACAACAAGCTAAGAGCATTCAATCAAGCAATAAGTCGTTTATGCAGCAATAGAAAAGTGAAAGTTAAATGCAACTGTATATGAAAAATATAAAATCATCTACAATATTGCCAGTGACATATTTCCTAGATGAGTCAATTTTAAGTTCCTTTCCTAAGCCTCTATCAATGAGAGTTATACGTCGTTGGAAAGAACAAGCTAGGAGCATTCAATCAAGCAATAAGTCGTTTATGCAGCAAAAGAAATGTGAAAGTTAAATGCAACTGTATATGAAAAATACAAAATCATCAACAATATTCCCAGTGACATATTTCCTAAGTGAGTCAATTTTAAGTTCCTTTCCTAAGCCTCTATCAAGGAGAGTTATACATCGTTGGAAAGAACAAGCTAGAAGCTTTCAATCAAGCTATAAATGATTTATGCAACAAAAGAAATGTGAAAGTTAAATGCAACTGTATATGAAAAATATAAAATCATCAACAATATTGCCAGTGACATATTTCCTAGATGAGTCAATTTTAAGTTCCTTTCCTAAGCATCTATCAATGAGAGTTATACGTCGTTAGAAAGAACAAGCTAAGAGCTTTCAATCAAGCTGTAAGTCGTTTATGCAGCAAAAGAAATGTGAAAGTTAAATGCAAGTGTATATGAAAAATATAAAATCATCAACCATATTGCCAGTGACATATTTCCTAGATGAGTCAATTTTAAGTTCCTTTCCTAAGCCTCTATCAGTGAGAGTTATACGTCGTTGGAAAGAACAAGCTAGGAGCTTTCAATCAAGCTATAAATGATTTATGCAACAAAAGAAATGTGAAAGTTAAATGCAACTGTATATGAAGAATATAAAATCATCAACGATATTGCCAGTGACATATTTCCTAGATGAGTCAATTTTAAGTTCCTTTCCTAAGCCTCTATCAAGGAGACTTATACATCGTTGGAGAGACCAGTCTAAGAGCTTTCAATCAAGCTGTAAGTCGTTTATGCAGCAAAAGAAATGTGAAAGTTAAATGCAACTGTATATGAAAAATACAAAATCATCAAAAATATTCCCAGTGACATATTTCCTAAGTGAGTCAATTTTAAGTTCCTTTCCTAAGTCTCTATCAAGGAGGGTTATACATCGTTAGAAAGAACAGCCTAAGAGCTTTCAACCAAGCTATAAATGGTTTATACAGCAAAAGAAATGTGAAAATTAAATGCAACTGTATTTAGAAAATACAAAATCATCAACAATATTGCCAGTGACATATTTCCTAAGTGAGTCAATTTTAAGTCCCTTTCCTAAGCCTCTATCAATGAGAGTTTTCCATCGTTGGAAAGAACAAGCTAGGAGCTTTCAATCAAGCTATAAATGATTTATGCAACAAAAGAAATCTGATAGTTAAATGCAACTGTATATGAAAAATATAAAATCATCAGCAATATTGCCAGTGACATATTTCCTGGAAGAGTCAATTTTAAGTTCCTTTCCTAAGCCTCTATCAATGAGAGTTATACATCGCTGGAAAGAACAAGCTAAGAGATTTCAATCAAGCTATAAATGATTTATGCAACAAAAGAAATGTGCAATTTAAATGCAACTGTATATGAAAAATATAAAATCATCAACAATATTGCCAGTGACATATTTCCTAGATGAGTCAATTTTAAGTTCCTTTCCTAAGCCTCTATCAATGAGAGTTATGCGTCGTTGGAAAGAACAAGCTAAGAGCATTCATTCAAGCAATAAGTCGTCTATGCAGCAAAAGAAAAGTGAAAGTTAAATGCAACTGTATATGAAAAATATAAAATCATCTACAATATTCCCAGTGACATATTTCCCAGGTGAGTCAATTTTACGTTCCTTTCCTAAGCCTCTATCAAGGAGAGTTATACATCGTTGGAAAGAACTAGCTAAGGGCTTTCAACCAAGCTATAAACGGTTTACACAACAAAAGAAATGTGAAAGTTAAATGCAACTGTACATGAAAAATACAAAATCATCAACAATATTGCCAGTGACATATTTCCTGGAAGAGTCAATTTTAAGTTCCTTTCCTAAGCCTCTATCAATGAGAGTTATACGTCGTTGGAAAGAACAAGCTATGAGCTTTCGATCAAGCTATAAGTCGTTTATGCAGCAAATGAAATGTGAGAGTTAAATGCAACTGTATATGAAAATTAGAAAATCATCAACAATATTGCCAGTGACATATTTCCTAGATGAGTCAATTTTAAGTTCCTTTCCTAAGCATCTATCAATGAGAGTTATACGTCGTTAGAAAGAACAAGCTAAGAGCTTTCAATCAAGCTGTAAGTCGTTTATGCAACAAAAGAAATGTGAAAGTTAAATGCAACTGTATATGAAAAATACAAAATCATCAACAATATTCCCAGTGACATATTTCCCAGGTGAGTCAATTTAAGTCCCTTTCCTAAGCCTCTATCAAGGAGAGTTATACATCGTTGGAAAGAACAAGCTAGGAGCTTTCAATCCAGCTATAAATGATTTATGCAACAAAAGAAATGTGAAAGTTAAATGCAACTGTATATGAAAAATACAAAATCATCAACAATATTGCCAATGACATATTTCCTGGAAGAGTCAGTTTTAAGTTCCTTTCCTAAGCCTCTATCAATGAGAGTTATACATCGCTGGAAAGAACAAGCTAAGAGTTTTCAATCAAGCTATAAGTGATTTATGCAACAAAAGAAATGTGAAATTTAAATGCAACTGTATATGAAAAATATAAAATCATCAACAATATTGCCAGTGACATATTTCCTAGATGAGTCAAGTTTAAGTTCCTTTCCTAAGCATCTATCAATGAGAGTTATACGTCGTTAGAAAGAACAAGCTAAGAGCTTTCAATCAAGCTGTAAGTCGTTTATGCAGCAAAAGAAATGTGAAAGTTAAATGCAACTGTATATGAAAAATATAAAATCATCAACAATGTTGCCAGTGACATATTTCCTAGATGAGTCAATTTTAAGTTCCTTTCCTAAGCTTCTATCAGTGAGAGTTATACATCGTTGGAAAGAACAAGCTAGGAGCTTTCAATCAAGCTATAAATGATTTATGCAACAAAAGAAATGTGAAAGCTAAATGCAACTGTATATGAAAAATATAAAATCATCAACGATATTGCCAGTGACATATTTCCTAGATGAGTCAATTTTAAGTTCCTTTCCTAAGCCTCTATCAATGAGAGTTATAGGTCGTTAGAAAGAACAAGCTAAGAGCTTTCAATCAAGCTGTAAGTCGTTTTTGCAGCAAAAGAAATGTGAAAGTTAAATGCAACTGTATATGAAAAATACAAAATCATCAACAATATTCCCAGTGACATATTTCCTAAGTGAGTCAATTTAAGTTCCTTTCCTAAGCCTCTATCAAGGAGTGTTATACATCGTTAGAAAGAACAGTCTAAGGGCTTTCAATCAAGCTATAAACGGTTTATACAGCAAAAGAAATGTGAAAATTAAATGCAACTGTATTTAAAAAATACAAAATCATCAACAATATTGCCAGTGACATATTTCCTAGATGAGTCAATTTTAAGTTCCTTTCCTAAGCCACTATCAACGAGAGTTTTACATCGTTGAAAAGAACGAGCTAGGAGCTTTCAATCAAGCTATAAATGATTTATGCAGCAAAAGAAATCTGATAGTTAAATGCAACTGTATATGAAAAATATAAAATCATCAGCAATATTGCCAGTGACATATTTCCTGGAAGAGTCAATTTTAAGTTCCTTTCCTAAGCCTCTATCAATGAGATTTATACATCGCTGGAAAGAACAAGCTAAAAGATTTTAACCAAGTTATGAATGATTTATGCAACAAAAGAAATGTGAAAGTTAAATGCAACTGTATATGAAAAATATAAAATCATCAACAATATTGCCAGTGACATATTTCTTGGATGAGTCAATTTTAAGTTCCTTTCCTAAGCATCTATCAATGAGAGTTATACGTCGTTAGAAAGAACAAGCTAAGAGCTTTCAATCAAGCTGTAAGTCGTTTATGCAGCAAAAGAAATGTGAAAGTTAAATGCAACTGTATATGAAAAATATAAAATCATCAACCATATTGCCAGTGACATATTTCCTAGATGAGTCAATTTTAAGTTCCTTTCCTAAGCCTCTATCAGTGAGAGTTATACATCGTTGGAAAGAACAAGCTAGGAGCTTTCAATCAAGCTATAAATGATTTATGCAGCAAAAGAAATGTGAAAGTTAAATGCAACTGTATATGAAAAATATAAAATCATCAACGATATTGCCAGTGACATATTTCCTAGATGAGTCAATTTTAAGTTCCTTTCCTAAGCCTCTATCAATGAGAGTTATAGGTCGTTAGAAAGAACAAGCTAAGAGCTTTCAATCAAGCTGTAAGTCGTTTATGCAGCAAAAGAAATGTGAAAGTTAAATGCAACTGTATATGAAAAATACAAAATCATCAAAAATATTCCCAGTGACATATTTCCTAAGTGAGTCAATTTTAAGTTCCTTTCCTAAGTCTCTATCAAGGAGGGTTATACATCGTTAGAAAGAACAGCCTAAGAGCTTTCAACCAAGCTATAAATGGTTTATACAGCAAAAGAAATGTGAAAATTAAATGCAACTGTATTTAAAAAATACAAAATCATCAACAATATTGCCAGTGATATATTTCCTAAGTGAGTCAATTTTAAGTCCCTTTCCTAAGCCTCTATCAATGAGAGTTTTCCATCGTTGGAAAGAACAAGCTAGGAGCTTTCAATCAAGCTATAAATGATTTATGCAACAAAAGAAATCTGATAGTTAAATGCAACTGTATATGAAAAATATAAAATCATCAACAATATTGCCAGTGACATATTTCCTAGATGAGTCAATTTTAAGTTCCTTTCCTAAGCCTCTATCAATGAGAGTTATGCGTCGTTGGAAAGAACAAGCTAAGAGCATTCATTCAAGCAATAAGTCGCCTATGCAGCAAAAGAAAAGTGAAAGTTAAATGCAACTGTATATGAAAAATATAAAATCATCAACAATATTGCCAGTGACATATTTCCTAGATGAGTCAATTTTAAGTCCCTTTCCTAAGCCTCTATCAAGGAGAGTTATACATCGTTGGAAAGAACAAGCTAGGAGCTTTCAATCCAGCTATAAATGGTTTATACAGCAAAAGAAATGTGAAAGTTAAATGCAACTGTATATGAAAAATACAAAATCATCAACAATATTGCCAATGACATATTTCCTGGAAGAGTCAGTTTTAAGTTCCTTTCCTAAGCCTCTATCAATGAGAGTTATACATCGCTGGAAAGAACAAGCTAAGAGATTTCAATCAAGCTGTAAGTCGTTTATGCAGCAAAAGAAATGTGAAAGTTAAATGCAACTGTATATGAAAAATATAAAATCATCAACCATATTGCCAGTGACATATTTCCTAGATGAGTCAATTTTAAGTTCCTTTCCTAAGCTTCTATCAGTGAGAGTTATACATCGTTGGAAAGAACAAGCTAGGAGCTTTCAATCAAGCTATAAATGATTTATGCAGCAAAAGAAATGTGAAAGTTAAATGCAACTGTATATGAAGAATATAAAATCATCAACGATATTGCCAGTGACATATTTCCTAGATGAGTCAATTTTAAGTTCCTTTCCTAAGCCTCTATCAATGAGAGTTTTCCATCGTTGGAAAGAACAAGCTAGGAGCTTTCAATCAAGCTATAAATGATTTATGCAACAAAAGAAATCTGATAGTTAAATGCAACTGTATATGAAAAATATAAAATCATCAACAATATTGCCAGTGACATATTTCCTAGATGAGTCAATTTTAAGTTCCTTTCCTAAGCCTCTATCAATGAGAGTTATGCGTCGTTGGAAAGAACAAGCTAAGAGCATTCATTCAAGCAATAAGTCGCCTATGCAGCAAAAGAAAAGTGAAAGTTAAATGCAACTGTATATGAAAAATATAAAATCATCAACAATATTGCCAGTGACATATTTCCTAGATGAGTCAATTTTAAGTCCCTTTCCTAAGCCTCTATCAAGGAGAGTTATACATCGTTGGAAAGAACAAGCTAGGAGCTTTCAATCCAGCTATAAATGGTTTATACAGCAAAAGAAATGTGAAAGTTAAATGCAACTGTATATGAAAAATACAAAATCATCAACAATATTGCCAATGACATATTTCCTGGAAGAGTCAGTTTTAAGTTCCTTTCCTAAGCCTCTATCAATGAGAGTTATACATCGCTGGAAAGAACAAGCTAAGAGATTTCAATCAAGCTGTAAGTCGTTTATGCAGCAAAAGAAATGTGAAAGTTAAATGCAACTGTATATGAAAAATATAAAATCATCAACCATATTGCCAGTGACATATTTCCTAGATGAGTCAATTTTAAGTTCCTTTCCTAAGCTTCTATCAGTGAGAGTTATACATCGTTGGAAAGAACAAGCTAGGAGCTTTCAATCAAGCTATAAATGATTTATGCAGCAAAAGAAATGTGAAAGTTAAATGCAACTGTATATGAAGAATATAAAATCATCAACGATATTGCCAGTGATATATTTCCTAGATGAGTCAATTTTAAGTTCCTTTCCTAAGCCTCTATCAATGAGAGTTATAGGTCGTTAGAAAGAACAAGCTAAGAGCTTTCAATCAAGCTGTAAGTCGTTTATGCAGCAAAAGAAATGTGAAAGTTAAATGCAACTGTATATGAAAAATACAAAATCATCAAAAATATTCCCAGTGACATATTTCCTAAGTGAGTCAATTTTAAGTTCCTTTCCTAAGTCTCTATCAAGGAGGGTTATACATCGTTAGAAAGAACAGCCTAAGAGCTTTCAACCAAGCTATAAATGGTTTATACAGCAAAAGAAATGTGAAAATTAAATGCAACTGTATTTAAAAAATACAAAATCATCAACAATATTGCCAGTGACATATTTCCTAAGTGAGTCAATTTTAAGTCCCTTTCCTAAGCCTCTATCAATGAGAGTTTTCCATCGTTGGAAAGAACAAGCTAGGAGCTTTCAATCAAGCTATAAATGATTTATGCAACAAAAGAAATCTGATAGTTAAATGCAACTGTATATGAAAAATATAAAATCATCAACAATATTGCCAGTGACATATTTCCTAGATGAGTCAATTTTAAGTTCCTTTCCTAAGCCTCTATCAATGAGAGTTATGCGTCGTTGGAAAGAACAAGCTAAGAGCATTCATTCAAGCAATAAGTCGCCTATGCAGCAAAAGAAAAGTGAAAGTTAAATGCAACTGTATATGAAAAATATAAAATCATCAACAATATTGCCAGTGACATATTTCCTAGATGAGTCAATTTTAAGTCCCTTTCCTAAGCCTCTATCAAGGAGAGTTATACATCGTTGGAAAGAACAAGCTAGGAGCTTTCAATCCAGCTATAAATGGTTTATACAGCAAAAGAAATGTAAAAGTTAAATGCAACTGTATATGAAAAATACAAAATCATCAACAATATTGCCAATGACATATTTCCTGGAAGAGTCAGTTTTAAGTTCCTTTCCTAAGCCTCTATCAATGAGAGTTATACATCGCTGGAAAGAACAAGCTAAGAGTTTTCAATCAAGCTATAAGTGATTTATGCAACAAAAGAAATGTGAAATTTAAATGCAACTGTATATGAAAAATACAAAATCATCAACAATATTGCCAGTGACATATTTCCTAGATGAGTCAATTTTAAGTTCCTTTCCTAAACGTCTATCAATGAGAGTTATACGTCGTTGGAAAGAACAAGCTAAGAGCATTCATTCAAGCAATAAGTCGTCTATGCAGCAAAAGAAAAGTGAAAGTTAAATGCAACTGTATATGAAAAATATAAAATCATCTACAATATTCCCAGTGACATATTTCCCAGGTGAGTCAATTTTACGTTCCTTTCCTAAGCCTCTATCAAGGAGAGTTATACATCGTTGGAAAGAACTAGCTAAGGGCTTTCAACCAAGCTATAAACGGTTTACACAACAAAAGAAATGTGAAAGTTAAATGCAACTGTACATGAAAAATACAAAATCATCAACAATATTGCCAGTGACATATTTCCTGGAAGAGTCAATTTTAAGTTCCTTTCCTAAGCCTCTATCAATGAGAGTTATACGCCGTTGGAAAGAACAAGCTAAGAGCTTTCGATCAAGCTATAAGTCGTTTATGCAGCAAATGAAATGTGAAAGTTAAATGCAACTGTATATGAAAAATACAAAATCATCAACAATATTGCCAGTGACATATTTCCTAGATGAGTCAATTTTAAGTTCCTTTCCTAAGCCTCTATCAGTGAGAGTTATGCGTCGTTGGAAAGAACAAGCTAAGAGCTTTCAATCAAGCTGTAAGTCGTTTATGCAACAAAAGAAATGTGAAAGTTAAATGCAACTGTATATGAAAAATACAAAATCATCAACAATATTCCCAGTGACATATTTCCCAGGTGAGTCAATTTAAGTCCCTTTCCTAAGCCTCTATCAAGGAGAGTTATACATCGTTGGAAAGAACAAGCTAGGAGCTTTCAATCCAGCTATAAATGGTTTATACAGCAAAAGAAATGTGAAAATTAAATGCAACTGTATTTAAAAAATACAAAATCATCAACAATATTGCCAGTGACATATTTCCTAAGTGAGTCAATTTTAAGTCCCTTTCCTAAGCCTCTATCAATGAGAGTTTTCCATCGTTGGAAAGAACAAGCTAGGAGCTTTCAATCAAGCTATAAATGATTTATGCAACAAAAGAAATCTGATAGTTAAATGCAACTGTATATGAAAAATATAAAATCATCAGCAATATTGCCAGTGACATATTTCCTGGAAGAGTCAATTTTAAGTTCCTTTCCTAAGCCTCTATCAATGAGAGTTATACATCGCTGGAAAGAACAAGCTAAGAGATTTCAATCAAGCTATAAATGATTTATGCAACAAAAGAAATGTGAAATTTAAATGCAACTGTATATGAAAAATATAAAATCATCAACAATATTGCCAGTGACATATTTCCTAGATGAGTCAATTTTAAGTTTCTTTCCTAAGCCTCTATCAATGAGAGTTATGCGTCGTTGGAAAGAACAAGCTAAGAGCATTCATTCAAGCAATAAGTCGTCTATGCAGCAAAAGAAAAGTAAAAGTTAAATGCAACTGTATATGAAAAATATAAAATCATCTACAATATTCCCAGTGACATATTTCCCAGGTGAGTCAATTTTACGTTCCTTTCCTAAGCCTCTATCAAGGAGAGTTATACATCGTTGGAAAGAACTAGCTAAGGGCTTTCAACCAAGCTATAAACGGTTTACACAACAAAAGAAATGTGAAAGTTAAATGCAACTGTACATGAAAAATACAAAATCATCAACAATATTGCCAGTGACATATTTCCTGGAAGAGTCAATTTTAAGTTCCTTTCCTAAGCCTCTATCAATGAGAGTTATACGTCGTTGGAAAGAACAAGCTAAGAGCTTTCGATCAAGCTATAAGTCGTTTATGCAGCAAATGAAATGTGAAAGTTAAATGCAACTGTATATGAAAAATACAAAATCATCAACAATATTGCCAGTGACATATTTCCTAGATGAGTCAATTTTAAGTTCCTTTCCTAAGCCTCTATCAATGAGCGTTATGCGTCGTTGGAAAGAACAAGCTAAGAGCTTTCAATCAAGCTGTAAGTCGTTTATGCAAAAAAGAAATGTGAAAGTTAAATGCAACTGTATATGAAAAATACAAAATCATCAACAATATTCCCAGTGACATATTTCCCAGGTGAGTCAATTTAAGTCCCTTTCCTAAGCCTCTATCAAGGAGAGTTATACATCGTTGGAAAGAACAAGCTAGGAGCTTTCAATCCAGCTATAAATGGTTTATACAGCAAAAGAAATGTGAAAATTAAATGCAACTGTATTTAAAAAATAAAAAATCATCAACAATATTGCCAGTGACATATTTCCTAAGTGAGTCAATTTTAAGTCCCTTTCCTAAGCCTCTATCAATGAGAGTTTTCCATCGTTGGAAAGAACAAGCTAGGAGCTTTCAATCAAGCTATAAATGATTTATGCAACAAAAGAAATCTGATAGTTAAATGCAACTGTATATGAAAAATATAAAATCATCAGCAATATTGCCAGTGACATATTTCCTGGAAGAGTCAATTTTAAGTTCCTTTCCTAAGCCTCTATCAATGAGAGTTATACATCGCTGGAAAGAACAAGCTAAGAGATTTCAATCAAGCTATAAATGATTTATGCAACAAAAGAAATGTGAAATTTAAATGCAACTGTATATGAAAAATATAAAATCATCAACAATATTGCCAGTGACATATTTCCTAGATGAGTCAATTTTAAGTTCCTTTCCTAAGCCTCTATCAATGAGAGTTATGCGTCGTTGGAAAGAACAAGCTAAGAGCATTCATTCAAGCAATAAGTCGTCTATGCAGCAAAAGAAAAGTGAAAGTTAAATGCAACTGTATATGAAAAATATAAAATCATCTACAATATTCCCAGTGACATATTTCCCAGGTGAGTCAATTTTACGTTCCTTTCCTAAGCCTCTATCAAGGAGAGTTATACATCGTTGGAAAGAACTAGCTAAGGGCTTTCAACCAAGCTATAAACGGTTTACACAACAAAAGAAATGTGAAAGTTAAATGCAACTGTACATGAAAAATACAAAATCATCAACAATATTGCCAGTGACATATTTCCTGGAAGAGTCAATTTTAAGTTCCTTTCCTAAGCCTCTATCAATGAGAGTTATACGTCGTTGGAAAGAACAAGCTAAGAGCTTGCGATCAAGCTATAAGTCGTTTATGCAGCAAATGAAATGTGAAAGTTAAATGCAACTGTATATGAAAAACACAAAATCATCAACAATATTGCCAGTGACATATTTCCTAGATGAGTCAATTTTAAGTTCCTTTCCTAAGCCTCTATCAATGAGAGTTATGCGTCGTTAAAAGAACAAGCTAAGAGCTTTCAATCAAGCTGTAAGTCGTTTATGCAACAAATGAAATGTGAAAGTTAAATGCAACTGTATATGAAAAATACAAAATCATCAACAATATTCCCAGTGACATATTTCCCAGGTGAGTCAATTTAAGTCCCTTTCCTAAGCCTCTATCAAGGAGAGTTATACATCGTTGGAAAGAACAAGCTATGAGCTTTCAATCCAGCTATAAATGGTTTATACAGCAAAAGAAATGTGAAAATTAAATGCAACTGTATTTAAAAAATACAAAATCATCAACAATATTGCCAGTGACATATTTCCTAAGTGAGTCAATTTTAAGTCCCTTTCCTAAGCCTCTATCAATGAGAGTTTTCCATCGTTGGAAAGAACAAGCTAGGAGCTTTCAATCAAGCTATAAATGATTTATGCAACAAAAGAAATCTGATAGTTAAATGCAACTGTATATGAAAAATATAAAATCATCAGCAATATTGCCAGTGACATATTTCCTGGAAGAGTCAATTTTAAGTTCCTTTCCTAAGCCTCTATCAATGAGAGTTATACATCGCTGGAAAGAACAAGCTAAGAGATTTCAATCAAGCTATAAATGATTTATGCAACAAAAGAAATGTGAAATTTAAATGCAACTGTATATGAAAAATATAAAATCATCAACAATATTGCCAGTGACATATTTCCTAGATGAGTCAATTTTAAGTTCCTTTCCTAAGCCTCTATCAATGAGAGTTATGCGTCTTTGGAAAGAACAAGCTAAGAGCATTCATTCAAGCAATAAGTCGTCTATGCAGCAAAAGAAAAGTGAAAGTTAAATGCAACTGTATATGAAAAATATAAAATCATCTACAATATTCCCAGTGACATATTTCCCAGGTGAGTCAATTTTACGTTCCTTTCGTAAGCCTCTATCAAGGAGAGTTATACATCGTTGGAAAGAACTAGCTAAGGGCTTTCAACCAAGCTATAAACGGTTTACACAACAAAAGAAATGTGAAAGTTAAATGCAACTGTACATGAAAAATACAAAATCATCAACAATTTTGCCAGTGACATATTTCCTGGAAGAGTCAATTTTAAGTTCCTTTCCTAAGCCTCTATCAATGAGAGTTATACGTCGTTGGAAAGAACAAGCTAAGAGCTTTCGATCAAGCTATAAGTCGTTTATGCAGCAAATGAAATGTGAAAGTTAAATGCAACTGTATATGAAAAATACAAAATCATCAACAATATTGCCAGTGACATATTTCCTAGATGAGTCAATTTTAAGTTCCTTTCCTAAGCATCTATCAATGAGAGTTATACGTCGTTAGAAAGAACAAGCTAAGAGCTTTCAATCAAGCTGTAAGTCGTTTATGCAACAAGAGAAATGTGAAAGTTAAATGCAACTGTATATGAAAAATACAAAATCATCAACAATATTCCCAGTGACATATTTCCCAGGTGAGTCAATTTAAGTCCCTTTCCTAAGCCTCTATCAAGGAGAGTTATACATCGTTGGAAAGAACAAGCTAGGAGCTTTCAATCCAGCTATAAATTATTTATGCAACAAAAGAAATGTGAAAGTTAAATGCAACTGTATATGAAAAATACAAAATCATCAACAATATTGCCAATGACATATTTCCTGGAAGAGTCAGTTTTAAGTTCCTTTCCTAAGCCTCTATCAATGAGAGTTATACATCGCTGGAAAGAACAAGCTAAGAGATTTCAATCAAGCTATAAGTGATTTATGCAACAAAAGAAATGTGAAATTTAAATGCAACTGTATATGAAAAATATGAAATCATCAACAATATTGCCAGTGACATATTTCCTAGATGAGTCAAGTTTAAGTTCCTTTCCTAAGCATCTATCAATGAGAGTTATACGTCGTTAGAAAGAACAAGCTAAGAGCTTTCAATCAAGCTGTAAGTCGTTTATGCAGCAAAAGAAATGTGAAAGTTAAATGCAACTGTATATGAAAAATATAAAATCATCAACAATATTGCCAGTGACATATTTCCTAGATGAGTCAATTTTAAGTTCCTTTCCTAAGCTTCTATCAGTGAGAGTTATACATCGTTGGAAAGAACAAGCTAGGAGCTTTCAATCAAGCTATAAATGATTTATGCAACAAAAGAAATGTGAAAGCTAAATGCAACTGTATATGAAAAATATAAAATCATCAACGATATTGCCAGTGACATATTTCCTAGATGAGTCAATTTTAAGTTCCTTTCCTAAGCCTCTATCAATGAGAGTTATAGGTCGTTAGAAAGAACAAGCTAAGAGCTTTCAATCAAGCTGTAAGTCGTTTTTGCAGCAAAAGAAATGTGAAAGTTAAATGCAACTGTATATGAAAAATACAAAATCATCAGCAATATTCCCAGTGACATATTTCCTAAGTGAGTCAATTTAAGTTCCTTTCCTAAGCCTCTATCAAGGAGAGTTTTACATCGTTAGAAAGAACAGTCTAAGGGCTTTCAATCAAGCTATAAACGGTTTATACAGCAAAAGAAATGTGAAAATTAAATGCAACTGTATTTAAAAAATACAAAATCATCAACAATATTGCCAGTGACATATTTCCTAGATGAGTCAATTTTAAGTTCCTTTCCTAAGCCACTATCAATGAGAGTTTTACATCGTTGGAAAGAACAAGCTAGGAGCTTTCAATCAAGCTATAAATGATTTATGCAGCAAAAGAAATCTGATAGTTAAATGCAACTGTATATGAAAAATATAAAATCATCAGCAATATTGCCAGTGACATATTTCCTGGAAGAGTCAATTTTAAGTTCCTTTCCTAAGCCTCTATCAATGAGAGTTATACATCGCTGGAAAGAACAAGCTAAGAGATTTCAATCAAGCTATAAATGATTTATGCAACAAAAGAAATGTGAAAATTAAATGCAACTGTATATGAAAAATATAAAATCATCAACCATATTGCCAGTGACATATTTCCTAGATGAGTCAATTTTAAGTTCCTTTTCTAAGCTTCTATCAGTGAGAGTTATACATCGTTGGAAAGAACAAGCTAGGGGCTTTCAATCAAGCTATAAATGATTTATGCAACAAAAGAAATGTGAAAGTTAAATGCAACTGTATATGGAGAATATAAAATCATCAACGATATTGCCAGTGACATATTTCCTAGATGAGTCAATTTTAAGTTCCTTTCCTAAGCCTCTATCAATGAGAGTTATAGGTCGTTAGAAAGAACAAGCTAAGAGCTTTCAATCAAGCTGTAAGTCGTTTATGCAGCAAAAGAAATGTGAAAGTTAAATGCAACTGTATATGAAAAATACAAAATCATCAAAATATTCCCAGTGACATATTTCCTAAGTGAGTCAATTTTAAGTTCCTTTCCTAAGTCTCTATCAAGGAGGGTTATACATCGTTAGAAAGAACAGCCTAAGAGCTTTCAACCAAGCTATAAATGGTTTATACAGCAAAAGAAATGTGAAAATTAAATGCAACTGTATTTAAAAAATACAAAATCATCAACAATATTGCCAGTGACATATTTCCTAAGTGAGTCAATTTTAAATCCCTTTCCTAAGCCTCTATCAATGAGAGTTTTCCATCGTTGGAAAGAACAAGCTAGGAGCTTTCAATCAAGCTATAAATGATTTATGCAACAAAAGAAATCTGATAGTTAAATGCAACTGTATATGAAAAATATAAAATCATCAACAATATTGCCAGTGATATATTTCCTGGATGAGTCAATTTTAAGTTCCTTTCCTAAGCCTCTATTAATGAGAGTTATGCGTCGTTGGAAAGAACAAGCTAAGAGCATTCATTCAAGCAATAAGTCGTCTATGCAGCAAAAGAAAAGTGAAAGTTAAATGCAACTGTATATGAAAAATATAAAATCATCTACAATATTCCCAGTGACATATTTCCCAGGTGAGTCAATTTTACGTTCCTTTACTAAGCCTCTATCAAGGAGAGTTATACATCGTTGGAAAGAACTAGCTAAGAGCTTTCGATCAAGCTATAAGTCGTTTATGCAGCAAATGAAATGTGAAAGTTAAATGCAACTGTATATGAAAAATACAAAATCATCAACAATATTGCCAGTGACATATTTCCTAGATGAGTCAATTTTAAGTTCCTTTCCTAAGCATCTATCAATGAGAGTTATACGTCGTTAGAAAGAACAAGCTAAGAGCTTTCAATCAAGCTGTAAGTCGTTTATGCAGCAAAAGAAATGTGAAAGTTAAATGCAACTGTATATGAAAAATACAAAATCATCAACAATATTCCCAGTGACATATTTCCCAGGTGAGTCAATTTAAGTCCCTTTCCTAAGCCTCTATCAAGGAGAGTTATACATCGTTGGAAAAAACAAGCTAGGAGCTTTCAATCCAGCTATAAATTATTTATGCAACAAAAGAAATGTGAAAGTTAAATGCAACTGTATATGAAAAATACAAAATCATCAACAATATTGCCAATGACATATTTCCTGGAAGAGTCAGTTTTAAGTTCCTTTCCTAAGCCTCTATCAATGAGAGTTATACATCGCTGGAAAGAACAAGCTAAGAGCTTTCAATCAAGCTATAAGTGATTTATGCAACAAAAGAAATGTGAAATTTAAATGCAACTGTATATGAAAAATATGAAATCATCAACAATATTGCCAGTGACATATTTCCTAGATGAGTCAAGTTTAAGTTCCTTTCCTAAGCATCTATCAATGAGAGTTATACGTCGTTAGAAAGAACAAGCTAAGAGCTTTCAATCAAGCTGTAAGTCGTTTATGCAGCAAAAGAAATGTGAAAGTTAAATGCAACTGTATATGAAAAATATAAAATCATCAACAATATTGCCAGTGACATATTTCCTAGATGAGTCAATTTTAAGTTCCTTTCCTAAGCTTCTATCAGTGAGAGTTATACATCGTTGGAAAGAACAAGCTAGGAGCTTTCAATCAAGCTATAAATGATTTATGCAACAAAAGAAATGTGAAAGCTAAATGCAACTGTATATGAAAAATATAAAATCATCAACGATATTGCCAGTGACATATTTCCTAGATGAGTCAATTTTAAGTTCCTTTCCTAAGCCTCTATCAATGAGAGTTATAGGTCGTTAGAAAGAACAAGCTAAGAGCTTTCAATCAAGCTGTAAGTCGTTTTTGCAGCAAAAGAAATGTGAAAGTTAAATGCAACTGTATATGAAAAATACAAAATCATCAGCAATATTCCCAGTGACATATTTCCTAAGTGAGTCAATTTAAGTTCCTTTCCTAAGCCTCTATCAAGGAGAGTTTTACATCGTTAGAAAGAACAGTCTAAGGGCTTTCAATCAAGCTATAAACGGTTTATACAGCAAAAGAAATGTGAAAATTAAATGCAACTGTATTTAAAAAATACAAAATCATCAACAATATTGCCAGTGACATATTTCCTAGATGAGTCAATTTTAAGTTCCTTTCCTAAGCCACTATCAATGAGAGTTTTACATCGTTGGAAAGAACAAGCTAGGAGCTTTCAATCAAGCTATAAATGATTTATGCAGCAAAAGAAATCTGATAGTTAAATGCAACTGTATATGAAAAATATAAAATCATCAGCAATATTGCCAGTGACATATTTCCTGGAAGAGTCAATTTTAAGTTCCTTTCCTAAGCCTCTATCAATGAGAGTTATACATCGCTGGAAAGAACAAGCTAAGAGATTTCAATCAAGCTATAAATGATTTATGCAACAAAAGAAATGTGAAAGTTAAATGCAACTGTATATGAAAAATATAAAATCATCAACCATATTGCCAGTGACATATTTCCTAGATGAGTCAATTTTAAGTTCCTTTTCTAAGCTTCTATCAGTGAGAGTTATACATCGCTGGAAAGAACAAGCTAAGAGATTTCAATCAAGCTATAAATGATTTATGCAACAAAAGAAATGTGAAAGTTAAATGCAACTGTATATGGAGAATATAAAATCATCAACGATATTGCCAGTGACATATTTCCTAGATGAGTCAATTTTAAGTTCCTTTCCTAAGCCTCTATCAATGAGAGTTATAGGTCGTTAGAAAGAACAAGCTAAGAGCTTTCAATCAAGCTGTAAGTCGTTTATGCAGCAAAAGAAATGTGAAAGTTAAATGCAACTGTATATGAAAAATACAAAATCATCAAAATATTCCCAGTGACATATTTCCTAAGTGAGTCAATTTTAAGTTCCTTTCCTAAGTCTCTATCAAGGAGGGTTATACATCGTTAGAAAGAACAGCCTAAGAGCTTTCAACCAAGCTATAAATGGTTTATACAGCAAAAGAAATGTGAAAATTAAATGCAACTGTATTTAAAAAATACAAAATCATCAACAATATTGCCAGTGACATATTTCCTAAGTGAGTCAATTTTAAATCCCTTTCCTAAGCCTCTATCAATGAGAGTTTTCCATCGTTGGAAAGAACAAGCTAGGAGCTTTCAATCAAGCTATAAATGATTTATGCAACAAAAGAAATCTGATAGTTAAATGCAACTGTATATGAAAAATATAAAATCATCAACAATATTGCCAGTGATATATTTCCTAGATGAGTCAATTTTAAGTTCCTTTCCTAAGCCTCTATTAATGAGAGTTATGCGTCGTTGGAAAGAACAAGCTAAGAGCATTCATTCAAGCAATAAGTCGTCTATGCAGCAAAAGAAAAGTGAAAGTTAAATGCAACTGTATATGAAAAATATAAAATCATCTACAATATTCCCAGTGACATATTTCCCAGGTGAGTCAATTTTACGTTCCTTTACTAAGCCTCTATCAAGGAGAGTTATACATCGTTGGAAAGAACTAGCTAAGAGCTTTCGATCAAGCTATAAGTCGTTTATGCAGCAAATGAAATGTGAAAGTTAAATGCAACTGTATATGAAAAATACAAAATCATCAACAATATTGCCAGTGACATATTTCCTAGATGAGTCAATTTTAAGTTCCTTTCCTAAGCATCTATCAATGAGAGTTATACGTCGTTAGAAAGAACAAGCTAAGAGCTTTCAATCAAGCTGTAAGTCGTTTATGCAGCAAAAGAAATGTGAAAGTTAAATGCAACTGTATATGAAAAATACAAAATCATCAACAATATTCCCAGTGACATATTTCCCAGGTGAGTCAATTTAAGTCCCTTTCCTAAGCCTCTATCAAGGAGAGTTATACATCGTTGGAAAAAACAAGCTAGGAGCTTTCAATCCAGCTATAAATGATTTATGCAACAAAAGAAATGTGAAAGTTAAATGCAACTGTATATGAAAAATACAAAATCATCAACAATATTGCCAATGACATATTTCCTAGAAGAGTCAGTTTTAAGTTCCTTTCCTAAGCCTCTATCAATGAGAGTTATACATCGCTGGAAAGAACAAGCTAAGAGATTTCAATCAAGCTATAAATGATTTATGCAACAAAAGAAATGTGAAATTTAAATGCAACTGTATATGAAAAATATAAAATCATCAACAATATTGCCAGTGACATATTTCCTAGATGAGTCAAGTTTAAGTTCCTTTCCTAAGCATCTATCAATGAGAGTTATACGTCGTTAGAAAGAACAAGCTAAGAGCTTTCAATCAAGCTGTAAGTCGTTTATGCAGCAAAAGAAATGTGAAAGTTAAATGCAACTGTATATGAAAAATATAAAATCATCAACAATATTGCCAGTGACATATTTCCTAGATGAGTCAATTTTAAGTTCCTTTCCTAAGCTTCTATCAGTGAGAGTTATACATCGTTGGAAAGAACAAGCTAGGAGCTTTCAATCAAGCTATAAATGATTTATGCAACAAAAGAAATGTGAAAGTTAAATGCAACTGTATATGAAAAATATAAAATCATCAACGATATTGCCAGTGACATATTTCCTAGATGAGTCAATTTTAAGTTCCTTTCCTAAGCCTCTATCAATAAGAGTTATAGGTCGTTAGAAAGAACAAGCTAAGAGCTTTCAATCAAGCTGTAAGTCGTTTTTGCAGCAAAAGAAATGTGAAAGTTAAATGCAACTGTATATGAAAAATACAAAATCATCAGCAATATTCCCAGTGACATATTTCCTAAGTGAGTCAATTTAAGTTCCTTTCCTAAGCCTCTATCAAGGAGAGTTATACATCGTTAGAAAGAACAGACTAAGGGCTTTCAATCAAGCTATAAACGGTTTATACAGCAAAAGAAATGTGAAAATTAAATGCAACTGTATTTAAAAAATACAAAATCATCAACAATATTGCCAGTGACATATTTCCTAGATGAGTCAATTTTAAGTTCCTTTCCTAAGCCACTATCAATGAGAGTTTTACATCGTTGGAAAGAACAAGCTAGGAGCTTTCAATCAAGCTATAAATGATTTATGCAGCAAAAGAAATCTGATAGTTAAATGCAACTGTATATGAAAAATATAAAATCATCAGCAATATTGCCAGTGACATATTTCCTGGAAGAGTCAATTTTAAGTTCCTTTCCTAAGCCTCTATCAATGAGAGTTATACATCGCTGGAAAGAACAAGCTAAGAGATTTCAATCAAGCTATAAATGATTTATGCAACAAAAGAAATGTGAAATTTAAATGCAACTGTATATGAAAAATATAAAATCATCAACAATATTGCCAGTGACATATTTCCTAGATGAGTCAATTTTAAGTTCCTTTCCTAAGCCTCTATCAACGAGAGTTATACGTCGTTGGAAAGAACAAGCTAGGAGCATTCAATCAAGCAATAAGTCGTTTATGCAGCAAAAGAAAAGTGAAAGTTAAATGCAACTGCATATGAAAAATATAAAATCATCTACAATATTCCCAGTGACATATTTCCCAGGTGAGTCAATTTTAAGTTCCTTTCCTAAACCTCTATCAAGGAGAGTTATACATAGTTGGAAAGAACTAGCTAAGGGCTTTCAACCAAGCTATAAACGGTTTACACAACAAAAGAAATGTGAAAGTTAAATGCAACTGTACATGAAAAATATAAAATCATCTACAATATTCCCAGTGACATATTTCCCAGGTGAGTCAATTTTAAGTTCGTTTCCTAAGCCTCTATCAATGAGAGTTATAGGTCGTTAGAAAGAACAAGCTAAGAGCTTTCAATCAAGCTGTAAGTCGTTTTTGCAGCAAAAGAAATGTGAAAGTTAAATGCAACTGTATATGAAAAATACAAAATCATCAGCAATATTCCCAGTGACATATTTCCTAAGTGAGTCAATTTAAGTTCCTTTCCTAAGCCTCTATCAAGGAGAGTTTTACATCGTTAGAAAGAACAGTCTAAGGGCTTTCAATCAAGCTATAAACGGTTTATACAGCAAAAGAAATGTGAAAATTAAATGCAACTGTATTTAAAAAATACAAAATCATCAACAATATTGCCAGTGACATATTTCCTAGATGAGTCAATTTTAAGTTCCTTTCCTAAGCCACTATCAATGAGAGTTTTACATCGTTGGAAAGAACAAGCTAGGAGCTTTCAATCAAGCTATAAATGATTTATGCAGCAAAAGAAATCTGATAGTTAAATGCAACTGTATATGAAAAATATAAAATCATCAGCAATATTGCCAGTGACATATTTCCTGGAAGAGTCAATTTTAAGTTCCTTTCCTAAGCCTCTATCAATGAGAGTTATACATCGCTGGAAAGAACAAGCTAAGAGATTTCAATCAAGCTATAAGTGATTTATGCAACAAAAGAAATGTGAAATTTAAATGCAACTGTATATGAAAAATATGAAATCATCAACAATATTGCCAGTGACATATTTCCTAGATGAGTCAAGTTTAAGTTCCTTTCCTAAGCATCTATCAATGAGAGTTATACGTCGTTAGAAAGAACAAGCTAAGAGCTTTCAATCAAGCTGTAAGTCGTTTATGCAGCAAAAGAAATGTGAAAGTTAAATGCAACTGTATATGAAAAATATAAAATCATCAACAATATTGCCAGTGACATATTTCCTAGATGAGTCAATTTTAAGTTCCTTTCCTAAGCTTCTATCAGTGAGAGTTATACATCGTTGGAAAGAACAAGCTAGGAGCTTTCAATCAAGCTATAAATGATTTATGCAACAAAAGAAATGTGAAAGCTAAATGCAACTGTATATGAAAAATATAAAATCATCAACGATATTGCCAGTGACATATTTCCTAGATGAGTCAATTTTAAGTTCCTTTCCTAAGCCTCTATCAATGAGAGTTATAGGTCGTTAGAAAGAACAAGCTAAGAGCTTTCAATCAAGCTGTAAGTCGTTTTTGCAGCAAAAGAAATGTGAAAGTTAAATGCAACTGTATATGAAAAATACAAAATCATCAGCAATATTCCCAGTGACATATTTCCTAAGTGAGTCAATTTAAGTTCCTTTCCTAAGCCTCTATCAAGGAGAGTTTTACATCGTTAGAAAGAACAGTCTAAGGGCTTTCAATCAAGCTATAAACGGTTTATACAGCAAAAGAAATGTGAAAATTAAATGCAACTGTATTTAAAAAATACAAAATCATCAACAATATTGCCAGTGACATATTTCCTAGATGAGTCAATTTTAAGTTCCTTTCCTAAGCCACTATCAATGAGAGTTTTACATCGTTGGAAAGAACAAGCTAGGAGCTTTCAATCAAGCTATAAATGATTTATGCAGCAAAAGAAATCTGATAGTTAAATGCAACTGTATATGAAAAATATAAAATCATCAGCAATATTGCCAGTGACATATTTCCTGGAAGAGTCAATTTTAAGTTCCTTTCCTAAGCCTCTATCAATGAGAGTTATACATCGCTGGAAAGAACAAGCTAAGAGATTTCAATCAAGCTATAAATGATTTATGCAACAAAAGAAATGTGAAAGTTAAATGCAACTGTATATGAAAAATATAAAATCATCAACCATATTGCCAGTGACATATTTCCTAGATGAGTCAATTTTAAGTTCCTTTTCTAAGCTTCTATCAGTGAGAGTTATACATCGCTGGAAAGAACAAGCTAAGAGATTTCAATCAAGCTATAAATGATTTATGCAACAAAAGAAATGTGAAAGTTAAATGCAACTGTATATGGAGAATATAAAATCATCAACGATATTGCCAGTGACATATTTCCTAGATGAGTCAATTTTAAGTTCCTTTCCTAAGCCTCTATCAATGAGAGTTATAGGTCGTTAGAAAGAACAAGCTAAGAGCTTTCAATCAAGCTGTAAGTCGTTTATGCAGCAAAAGAAATGTGAAAGTTAAATGCAACTGTATATGAAAAATACAAAATCATCAAAATATTCCCAGTGACATATTTCCTAAGTGAGTCAATTTTAAGTTCCTTTCCTAAGTCTCTATCAAGGAGGGTTATACATCGTTAGAAAGAACAGCCTAAGAGCTTTCAACCAAGCTATAAATGGTTTATACAGCAAAAGAAATGTGAAAATTAAATGCAACTGTATTTAAAAAATACAAAATCATCAACAATATTGCCAGTGACATATTTCCTAAGTGAGTCAATTTTAAATCCCTTTCCTAAGCCTCTATCAATGAGAGTTTTCCATCGTTGGAAAGAACAAGCTAGGAGCTTTCAATCAAGCTATAAATGATTTATGCAACAAAAGAAATCTGATAGTTAAATGCAATTGTATATGAAAAATATAAAATCATCAACAATATTGCCAGTGATATATTTCCTAGATGAGTCAATTTTAAGTTCCTTTCCTAAGCCTCTATTAATGAGAGTTATGCGTCGTTGGAAAGAACAAGCTAAGAGCATTCATTCAAGCAATAAGTCGTCTATGCAGCAAAAGAAAAGTGAAAGTTAAATGCAACTGTATATGAAAAATATAAAATCATCTACAATATTCCCAGTGACATATTTCCCAGGTGAGTCAATTTTACGTTCCTTTACTAAGCCTCTATCAAGGAGAGTTATACATCGTTGGAAAGAACTAGCTAAGAGCTTTCGATCAAGCTATAAGTCGTTTATGCAGCAAATGAAATGTGAAAGTTAAATGCAACTGTATATGAAAAATACAAAATCATCAACAATATTGCCAGTGACATATTTCCTAGATGAGTCAATTTTAAGTTCCTTTCCTAAGCATCTATCAATGAGAGTTATACGTCGTTAGAAAGAACAAGCTAAGAGCTTTCAATCAAGCTGTAAGTCGTTTATGCAGCAAAAGAAATGTGAAAGTTAAATGCAACTGTATATGAAAAATACAAAATCATCAACAATATTCCCAGTGACATATTTCCCAGGTGAGTCAATTTAAGTCCCTTTCCTAAGCCTCTATCAAGGAGAGTTATACATCGTTGGAAAAAACAAGCTAGGAGCTTTCAATCCAGCTATAAATGATTTATGCAACAAAAGAAATGTGAAAGTTAAATGCAACTGTATATGAAAAATACAAAATCATCAACAATATTGCCAATGACATATTTCCTAGAAGAGTCAGTTTTAAGTTCCTTTCCTAAGCCTCTATCAATGAGAGTTATATATCGCTGGAAAGAACAAGCTAAGAGATTTCAATCAAGCTATAAATGATTTATGCAACAAAAGAAATGTGAAATTTAAATGCAACTGTATATGAAAAATATAAAATCATCAACAATATTGCCAGTGACATATTTCCTAGATGAGTCAAGTTTAAGTTCCTTTCCTAAGCATCTATCAATGAGAGTTATACGTCGTTAGAAAGAACAAGCTAAGAGCTTTCAATCAAGCTGTAAGTCGTTTATGCAGCAAAAGAAATGTGAAAGTTAAATGCAACTGTATATGAAAAATATAAAATCATCAACAATATTGCCAGTGACATATTTCCTAGATGAGTCAATTTTAAGTTCCTTTCCTAAGCTTCTATCAGTGAGAGTTATACATCGTTGGAAAGAACAAGCTAGGAGCTTTCAATCAAGCTATAAATGATTTATGCAACAAAAGAAATGTGAAAGTTAAATGCAACTGTATATGAAAAATATAAAATCATCAACGATATTGCCAGTGACATATTTCCTAGATGAGTCAATTTTAAGTTCCTTTCCTAAGCCTCTATCAATAAGAGTTATAGGTCGTTAGAAAGAACAAGCTAAGAGCTTTCAATCAAGCTGTAAGTCGTTTTTGCAGCAAAAGAAATGTGAAAGTTAAATGCAACTGTATATGAAAAATACAAAATCATCAGCAATATTCCCAGTGACATATTTCCTAAGTGAGTCAATTTAAGTTCCTTTCCTAAGCCTCTATCAAGGAGAGTTATACATCGTTAGAAAGAACAGACTAAGGGCTTTCAATCAAGCTATAAACGGTTTATACAGCAAAAGAAATGTGAAAATTAAATGCAACTGTATTTAAAAAATACAAAATCATCAACAATATTGCCAGTGACATATTTCCTAGATGAGTCAATTTTAAGTTCCTTTCCTAAGCCACTATCAATGAGAGTTTTACATCGTTGGAAAGAACAAGCTAGGAGCTTTCAATCAAGCTATAAATGATTTATGCAGCAAAAGAAATCTGATAGTTAAATGCAACTGTATATGAAAAATATAAAATCATCAGCAATATTGCCAGTGACATATTTCCTGGAAGAGTCAATTTTAAGTTCCTTTCCTAAGCCTCTATCAATGAGAGTTATACATCGCTGGAAAGAACAAGCTAAGAGATTTCAATCAAGCTATAAATGATTTATGCAACAAAAGAAATGTGAAATTTAAATGCAACTGTATATGAAAAATATAAAATCATCAACAATATTGCCAGTGACATATTTCCTAGATGAGTCAATTTTAAGTTCCTTTCCTAAGCCTCTATCAACGAGAGTTATACGTCGTTGGAAAGAACAAGCTAGGAGCATTCAATCAAGAAATAAGTCGTTTATGCAGCAAAAGAAAAGTGAAAGTTAAATGCAACTGCATATGAAAAATATAAAATCATCTACAATATTCCCAGTGACATATTTCCCAGGTGAGTCAATTTTAAGTTCCTTTCCTAAACCTCTATCAAGGAGAGTTATACATAGTTGGAAAGAACTAGCTAAGGGCTTTCAACCAAGCTATAAACGGTTTACACAACAAAAGAAATGTGAAAGTTAAATGCAACTGTACATGAAAAATATAAAATCATCTACAATATTCCCAGTGACATATTTCCCAGGTGAGTCAATTTTAAGTTCGTTTCCTAAGCCTCTATCAATGAGAGTTATACGTCGTTGGAAAGAACAAGCTAAGAGCTTTCAATCAAGCTATAAGTCGTTTATGCAGCAAATGAAATGTGAAAGTTAAATGCAACTGTATATGAAAAATACAAAATCATCAACAATATTGCCAGTGACATATTTCCTAGATGAGTCAATTTTAAGTTCCTTTCCTAAGCCTCTATCAATGAGAGTTATACATCGCTGGAAAGAACAAGCTAAGAGCTTTCAATCAAGCTGTAAGTCGTTTATGCAGCAACAGAAATGTGAAAGTTAAATGCAACTGCATATGAAAAATATAAAATCATCTACAATATTCCCAGTGACATATTTCCCAGGTGAGTCAATTTTAAGTTCCTTTCCTAAACCTCTATCAAGGAGAGTTATACATAGTTGGAAAGAACTAGCTAAGGGCTTTCAACCAAGCTATAAACGGTTTACACAACAAAAGAAATGTGAAAGTTAAATGCAACTGTACATGAAAAATATAAAATCATCTACAATATTCCCAGTGACATATTTCCCAGGTGAGTCAATTTTAAGTTCGTTTCCTAAGCCTCTATCAATGAGAGTTATACGTCGTTGGAAAGAACAAGCTAAGAGCTTTCAATCAAGCTATAAGTCGTTTATGCAGCAAATGAAATGTGAAAGTTAAATGCAACTGTATATGAAAAATACAAAATCATCAACAATATTGCCAGTGACATATTTCCTAGATGAGTCAATTTTAAGTTTCTTTTCTAAGCCTCTATCAATGAGAGTTATACATCGTTGGAAAGAACAAGCTAGGAGCTTTCAATCAAGCTATAAATGATTTATGCAACAAAAGAAATCTGATAGTTAAATGCAACTGTATATGAAAAATACAAAATCATCAACGATATTGCCAGTGACATATTTCCTAGATGAGTCAATTTTAAGTTCCTTTCCTAAGCCTCTATCAATGAGAGTTATACGTCGTTAGAAAGAACAAGCTAAGAGCTTTCAAACAAGCTGTAAGTCGTTTATGCAGCAAAAGAAATGTGAAAGTTAAATGCAACTGTATATGAAAAATACAAAATCATCAACAATATTCCCAGTGACATATTTCCTAAGTGAGTCAATTTTAAGTTCCTTTCCTAAACCTCTATCAACGAGGGTTATACGTCGTTGGAAAGAACAAGCTAAGAGCATTCAATCAAGCTATAAGTCGTTTATGCAGCAAAAGAAAAGTGAAAGTTAAATGCAACTGTATATGAAAAATACAAAATCATCTACAATATTCCCAGTGACATATTTCCCAGGTGAGTCAATTTTAAGTTCCTTCCCTAAGCCTCTATCAATGAGAGTTATACATCGTTGGAAAGAACAAGCTAGGAGCTTTCAATCAAGCTATAAATGATTTATGCAATAAAAGAAATCTGATAGTTAAATGCAACTGTATATGAAAAATATAAAATCATCAGCAATATTGCCAGTGACATATTTCCTGGAAGAGTCAATTTTAAGTTCCTTTCCTAAGCCTCTATCAATGAGAGTTATACATCGCTGGAAAGAACAAGCTAAGAGATTTCAATCAAGCGATAAATTATTTATGCAACAAAAGAAATGTGAAAGTTAAATGCAACTGTATATGAAAAATATAAAATCATCAACAATATTGCCAGTGACATATTTCCTAGATGAGTCAATTTTAAGTTCCTTTCCTAAGCTTCTATCAGTGAAAGTTATACATCGTTGGAAAGACCAAGCTAGGAGCTTTCAATCAAGCTATAAATGATTTATGCAACAAAAGAAATGTGAAAGTTAAATGCAACTGTATATGAAAAATACAAAATCATCAACAATATTCCCAGTGACATATTTCCCAGGTGAGTCAATTTTAAGTCCCTTTCCTAAGCCTCTATCAAGGAGAGTTATACATCGTTGGAAAGAACAAGCTAGGAGCTTTCAATCCAGCTATAAATGATTTATGCAACAAAAGAAATGTGAAAGTTAAATGCAACTGTATATGAAAAATACAAAATCATCAACAATATTGCCAATGACATATTTCCTGGAAGAGTCAGTTTTAAGTTCCTTTCCTAAGCCTCTATCAATGAGAGTTATACATCGCTGGAAAGAACAAGCTAAGAGATTTCAATCAAGCTATAAATGATTTATGCAACAAAAGAAATGTGAAATTTAAATGCAACTGTATATGAAAAATATAAAATCATCAACAATATTGCCAGTGACATATTTCCTAGATGAGTCAATTTTAAGTTCCTTTCCTAAGCATCTATCAATGAGAGTTATACGTCGTTAGAAAGAACATGCTAAGAGCTTTCAATCAAGCTGTAAGTCGTTTATGCAGCAAAAGAAATGTGAAAGTTAAATGCAACTCTATATGAAAAATATAAAATCATCCACAATATTGCCAGTGACATATTTCCTAGATGAGTCAATTTTAAGTTCCTTTCCTAAGCTTCTATCAGTGAGAGTTGTACATCGTTGGAAAGAACAATCTAAGGGCTTTCAATCCAGCTATAAATGATTTATGCAGCAAAAGAAATCTGATAGTTAAATGCAACTGTATATGAAAAATATAAAATCATCAGCAATATTGCCAGTGACATATTTCCTGGAAGAGTCAATTTTAAGTTCCTTTCCTAAGCCTCTATCAATGAGAGTTATACATCGCTGGAAAGAACAAGCTAAGAGATTTCAATCAAGCTATAAATGATTTATGCAACAAAAGAAATGTGAAATTTAAATGTAACTGTATTTAAAAAATATAAAATTATCAACAATATTGCCAGTGACATATTTCCTAGATGAGTCAATTTTAAGTTCCTTTCCTAAGCATCTATCAATGAGAGTTATACGTCGTTAGAAAGAACAAGCTAGGAACTTTCAATCAAGCTGTAAGTCGTTTTTGCAGCAAAAGAAATGTGAAAGTTAAATGCAACTGTATATGAAAAATACAAAATCATCAACAATATTGCCAGTGACATATTTCCTGGAAGAGTCAATTTTAAGTTCCTTTCCTAAACGTCTATCAATGAGAGTTATACGTCGCTGGAAAGAACAAGCTAAGAGCTTTCAATCAAGCTATAAGTCGTTTATGCAGCAAATGAAATGTGAAAGTTAAATACAACTGTATATGAAAAATACCAAATCATCAAAAATATTGCCAGTGACATATTTCCTAGATGAGTCAATTTTAAGTTCCTTTCCTAAGCATCTATCAATGAGAGTTATACGTCGTTAGAAAGAACAAGCTAAGAGCTTTCAATCAAGCTGTAAGTCGTTTATGCAGCAAAAGAAATGTGAAAGTTAAATGCAACTGTATATGAAAAATACAAAATCATCAACAATATTCCCAGTGACATATTTCCCAGGTGAGTCAATTTTAAGTCCCTTTCCTAAGCCTCTATCAAGGAGAGTTATACATCGTTGGAAAGAACAAGCTAGGAGCTTTCAATCCAGCTATAAATGATTTATGCAACAAAAGAAATGTGAAAGTTAAATGCAACTGTATATGAAAAATACAAAATCATCAACAATATTGCCAATGATATATTTCCTGGAAGAGTCAGTTTTAAGTTCCTTTCCTAAGCCTCTATCAATGAGAGTTATACATCGCTGGAAAGAACAAGCTAAGAGATTTCAATCAAGCTATAAATGATTTATGCAACAAAAGAAATGTGAAATTTAAATGCAACTGTATATGAAAAAATATAAAATCATAAATATAAATATTGCCAGTGACATATTTCCTAGATGAGTCAATTTTAAGTTCCTTTCCTAAGCATCTATCAATGAGAGTTATACGTCGTTAGAAAGAACAAGCTAAGAGCTTTCAATCAAGCTGTAAGTCGTTTATGCAGCAAAAGAAATGTGAAAGTTAAATGCAACTCTATATGAAAAATATAAAATCATCCACAATATTGCCAGTGACATATTTCCTAGATGAGTCAATTTTAAGTTCCTTTCCTAAGCTTCTATCAGTGAGAGTTGTACATCGTTGGATAGAACAATCTAAGGGCTTTCAATCCAGCTATAAATGATTTATGCAGCAAAAGAAATCTGATAGTTAAATGCAACTGTATATGAAAAATATAAAATCATCAGCAATATTGCCAGTGACATATTTCCTGAAGAGTCAATTTTAAGTTCCTTTCCTAAGCCTCTATCAATGAGAGTTATACATCGCTGGAAAGAACAAGCTAAGAGATTTCAATCAAGCTATAAATGATTTATGCAACAAAAGAAATGTGAAATTTAAATGTAACTGTATTTAAAAAATATAAAATCATCAACAATATTGCCAGTGACATATTTCCTAGATGAGTCAATTTTAAGTTCCTTTCCTAAGCATCTATCAATGAGAGTTATACGTCGTTAGAAAGAACAAGCTAGGAGCTTTCAATCAAGCTGTAAGTCGTTTTTGCAGCAAAAGAAATGTGAAAGTTAAATGCAACTGTATATGAAAAATACAAAATCATCAACAATATTGCCAGTGACATATTTCCTGGAAGAGTCAATTTTAAGTTCCTTTCCTAAACGTCTATCAATGAGAGTTATACGTCGCTGGAAAGAACAAGCTAAGAGCTTTCAATCAAGCTATAAGTCGTTTATGCAGCAAATGAAATGTGAAAGTTAAATACAACTGTATATGAAAAATACCAAATCATCAACAATATTGCCAGTGACATATTTCCTAGATGAGTCAATTTTAAGTTCCTTTCCTAAGCATCTATCAATGAGAGTTATACGTCGTTAGAAAGAACAAGCTAAGAGCTTTCAATCAAGCTGTAAGTCGTTTATGCAGCAAAAGAAATGTGAAAGTTAAATGCAACTGTATATGAAAAATACAAAATCATCAACGATATTGCCAGTGACATATTTCCTAGATGAGTCAATTTTAAGTTCCTTTCCTAAGCCTCTATTAATGAGAGTTATACGTCGTTGGAAAGAACAAGCTAAGAGCTTTCAAACAAGCTGTAAATCGTTTATGCAGCAAAAGAAATGTGAAAGTTAAATGCAACTGTATATGAAAAATGAAAAAAAATCATCAATATTCCCAGTGACATATTTCCTAGATGAGTCAATTTTAAGTTCCTTTCCTAAGCATCTATCAATGAGAGTTATACGTCGTTAGAAAGAACAAGCTAAGAGCTTTCAATCAAGCTGTAAGTCGTTTATGCAGCAAAAGAAATGTGAAAGTTAAATGCAACTGTATATGAAAAATACAAAATCATCAACAATATTCCCAGTGACATATTTCCCAGGTGAGTCAATTTTAAGTCCCCTTCCTAAGCCTCTATCAAGGAGAGTTATACGTCGTTAGAAAGAACAAGCTAGGAGCTTTCAATCAAGCTGTAAGTCGTTTTTGCAGCAAAAGAAATGTGAAAGTTAAATGCAACTGTGTATGAAAAATACAAAATCATCAACAATATTGCCAGTGACATATTTCCTGGAAGAGTCAATTTTAAGTTCCTTTCCTAAGCCTCTATCAATGAGAGTTATACATCGTTGGAAAGAACAAGCTAGGAGCTTTCAATCCAGCTATAAATGATTTATGCAACAAAAGAAATGTGAAAGTTAAATGCAACTGTATATGAAAAATACAAAATCATCAACAATATTGCCAGTGACATATTTCCTAGATGAGTCAATTTTAAGTTCCTTTCCTAAGCATCTATCAATGAGAGTTATACATCGTTGGAAAGAACAAGCTAGGAGCTTTCAATCCAGCTATAAATGATTTATGCAACAAAAGAAATGTGAAAGTTAAATGCAACTGTATATGAAAAATACAAAATCATCAACAATATTGCCAATGATATATTTCCTGGAAGAGTCAGTTTTAAGTTCCTTTCCTAAGCCTCTATCAATGAGAGTTATACATCGCTGGAAAGAACAAGCTAAGAGATTTCAATCAAGCTATAAATGATTTATGCAACAAAAGAAATGTGAAATTTAAATGCAACTGTATATGAAAAATATAAAATCATAAATATAAATATTGCCAGTGACATATTTCCTAGATGAGTCAATTTTAAGTTCCTTTCCTAAGCATCTATCAATGAGAGTTATACGTCGTTAGAAAGAACAAGCTAAGAGCTTTCAATCAAGCTGTAAGTCGTTTATGCAGCAAAAGAAATGTGAAAGTTAAATGCAACTCTATATGAAAAATATAAAATCATCCACAATATTGCCAGTGACATATTTCCTAGATGAGTCAATTTTAAGTTCCTTTCCTAAGCTTCTATCAGTGAGAGTTGTACATCGTTGGATAGAACAATCTAAGGGCTTTCAATCCAGCTATAAATGATTTATGCAGCAAAAGAAATCTGATAGTTAAATGCAACTGTATATGAAAAATATAAAATCATCAGCAATATTGCCAGTGACATATTTACTGAAGAGTCAATTTTAAGTTCCTTTCCTAAGCCTCTATCAATGAGAGTTATACATCGCTGGAAAGAACAAGCTAAGAGATTTCAATCAAGCTATAAATGATTTATGCAACAAAAGAAATGTGAAATTTAAATGTAACTGTATTTAAAAAATATAAAATCATCAACAATATTGCCAGTGACATATTTCCTAGATGAGTCAATTTTAAGTTCCTTTCCTAAGCATCTATCAATGAGAGTTATACGTCGTTAGAAAGAACAAGCTAGGAGCTTTCAATCAAGCTGTAAGTCGTTTTTGCAGCAAAAGAAATGTGAAAGTTAAATGCAACTGTATATGAAAAATACAAAATCATCAACAATATTGCCAGTGACATATTTCCTGGAAGAGTCAATTTTAAGTTCCTTTCCTAAACGTCTATCAATGAGAGTTATACGTCGCTGGAAAGAACAAGCTAAGAGCTTTCAATCAAGCTATAAGTCGTTTATGCAGCAAATGAAATGTGAAAGTTAAATACAACTGTATATGAAAAATACCAAATCATCAACAATATTGCCAGTGACATATTTCCTAGATGAGTCAATTTTAAGTTCCTTTCCTAAGCATCTATCAATGAGAGTTATACGTCGTTAGAAAGAACAAGCTAAGAGCTTTCAATCAAGCTGTAAGTCGTTTATGCAGCAAAAGAAATGTGAAAGTTAAATGCAACTGTATATGAAAAATACAAAATCATCAACGATATTGCCAGTGACATATTTCCTAGATGAGTCAATTTTAAGTTCCTTTCCTAAGCCTCTATTAATGAGAGTTATACGTCGTTAGAAAGAACAAGCTAAGAGCTTTCAAACAAGCTGTAAATCGTTTATGCAGCAAAAGAAATGTGAAAGTTAAATGCAACTGTATATGAAAAATACAAAATCATCAAAAATATTCCCAGTGACATATTTCCTAGATGAGTCAATTTTAAGTTCCTTTCCTAAGCATCTATCAATGAGAGTTATACGTCGTTAGAAAGAACAAGCTAAGAGCTTTCAATCAAGCTGTAAGTCGTTTATGCAGCAAAAGAAATGTGAAAGTTAAATGCAACTGTATATGAAAAATACAAAATCATCAACAATATTCCCAGTGACATATTTCCCAGGTGAGTCAATTTTAAGTCCCTTTCCTAAGCCTCTATCAAGGAGAGTTATACGTCGTTAGAAAGAACAAGCTAGGAGCTTTCAATCAAGCTGTAAGTCGTTTTTGCAGCAAAAGAAATGTGAAAGTTAAATGCAACTGTGTATGAAAAATACAAAATCATCAACAACATTGCCAGTGACATATTTCCTGGAAGAGTCAATTTTAAGTTCCTTTCCTAAGCCTCTATCAATGAGAGTTATACATCGTTGGAAAGAACAAGCTAGGAGCTTTCAATCCAGCTATAAATGATTTATGCAACAAAAGAAATGTGAAAGTTAAATGCAACTGTATATGAAAAATACAAAATCATCAACAATATTGCCAGTGACATATTTCCTAGATGAGTCAATTTTAAGTTCCTTTCCTAAGCATCTATCAATGAGAGTTATACATCGTTGGAAAGAACAAGCTAGGAGCTTTCAATCCAGCTATAAATGATTTATGCAACAAAAGAAATGTGAAAGTTAAATGCAACTGTATATGAAAAATACAAAATCATCAACAATATTGCCAATGACATATTTCCTGGAAGAGTCAATTTTAAGTTCCTTTCCTAAGCCTCTATCAATGAGAGTTATACATCGTTGGAAAGAACAAGCTAGGAGCTTTCAATCCAGCTATAAATGATTTATGCAACAAAAGAAATGTGAAAGTTAAATGCAACTGTATATGAAAAATACAAAATCATCAACAATATTGCCAATGACATATTTCCTGGAAGAGTCAGTTTTAAGTTCCTTTCCTAAGCCTCTATCAATGAGAGTTATACATCGCTGGAAAGAACAAGCTAAGAGATTTCAATCAAGCTATAAATGATTTATGCAACAAAAGAAATGTGAAATTTAAATGTAACTGTATTTAAAAAAATATAAAATCATCAACAATATTGCCAGTGACATATTTCCTAGATGAGTCAATTTTAAGTTCCTTTCCTAAGCATCTATCAATGAGAGTTATACATCGTTGGAAAGAACAAGCTAGGAGCTTTCAATCCAGCTATAAATGATTTATGCAACAAAAGAAATGTGAAAGTTAAATGCAACTGTATATGAAAAATACAAAATCATCAACAATATTGCCAATGACATATTTCCTGGAAGAGTCAGTTTTAAGTTCCTTTCCTAAGCCTCTATCAATGAGAGTTATACATCGCTGGAAAGAACAAGCTAAGAGATTTCAATCAAGCTATAAATGATTTATGCAACAAAAGAAATGTGAAATTTAAATGTAACTGTATTTAAAAAATATAAAATCATCAACAATATTGCCAGTGACATATTTCCTAGATGAGTCAATTTTAAGTTCCTTTCCTAAGCATCTATCAATGAGAGTTATACGTCGTTAGAAAGAACAAGCTAGGAGCTTTCAATCAAGCTGTAAGTCGTTTTTGCAGCAAAAGAAATGTGAAAGTTAAATGCAACTGTGTATGAAAAATACAAAATCATCAACAATATTGCCAGTGACATATTTCCTGGAAGAGTCAATTTTAAGTTCCTTTCCTAAGCGTCTATCAATGAGAGTTATACGTCGTTAGAAAGAACAAACTAAGAGCTTTCAATCAAGCTGTAAGTCGTTTATGCAGCAAAAGAAATGTGAAAGTTAAATGCAACTGTATATGAAAAATACAAAATCATCAACGATATTGCCAGTGACATATTTCCTAGATGAGTCAATTTTAAGTTCCTTTCCTAAGCCTCTATCAATGAGAGTTATACGTCGTGAGAAAGAACAAGCTAAGAGCTTTCAAACAAGCTGTAAGTCGTTTATGCAGCAAAAGAAATGTGAAAGTTAAATGCAACTGTATATGAAAAATACAAAATCATCAACAATATTCCCAGTGACATATTTCCTAAGTGAGTCAATTTTAAGTTCCTTTCCTAAGCCTCTATAAATGAGAGTTTTCCATCGTTGGAAAGAACAAGCTTGGAGCTTTCAATCAAGCTATAAATGATTTATGCAACAAAAGAAATCTGATAGTTAAATGCAACTGTATATGAAAAATATAAAATCATCAGCAATATTGCCAGTGACATATTCCCTGGAAGAGTCAATTTTAAGTTCCTTTCCTAAGCCTCTATCAATGAGAGTTATACATCGCTGGAAAGAACAAGCTAAGAGATTTCAACCAAGCTATAAATGATTTATGCAACAAAAGAAATGTGAAATTTAAATGCAACTGTATATGAAAAATATAAAATCATAAATATAAATATTGCCAGTGACATATTTCCTAGATGAGTCAATTTTAAGTTCCTTTCCTAAGCATCTATCAATGAGAGTTATACGTCGTTAGAAAGAACAAGCTAAGAGCTTTTAATCAAGCTGTAAGTCGTTTATGCAGCAAAAGAAATGTGAAAGTTAAATGCAACTGTATATGAAAAATACAAAATCATCAACAATATTCCCAGTGACATATTTCCCAGGTGAGTCAATTTTAAGTCCCTTTCCTAAGCCTCTATCAAGGAGAGTTATACATCGTTGGAAAGAACAAGCTAGGAGCTTTCAATCCAGCTATAAATGATTTATGCAACAAAAGAAATGTGAAAGTTAAATGCAACTGTATATGAAAAATACAAAATCATCAACAATATTGCCAATGACATATTTCCTGGAAGAGTCAGTTTTAAGTTCCTTTCCTAAGCCTCTATCAATGAGAGTTATACATCGCTGGAAAGAACAAGCTAAGAGATTTCAATCAAGCTATAAATGATTTATGCAACAAAAGAAATGTGAAATTTAAATGTAACTGTATTTAAAAAATATAAAATCATCAACAATATTGCCAGTGACATATTTCCTAGATGAGTCAATTTTAAGTTCCTTTCCTAAGCATCTATCAATGAGAGTTATACATCGTTGGAAAGAACAAGCTAGGAGCTTTCAATCCAGCTATAAATGATTTATGCAACAAAAGAAATGTGAAAGTTAAATGCAACTGTATATGAAAAATACAAAATCATCAACAATATTGCCAATGACATATTTCCTGGAAGAGTCAGTTTTAAGTTCCTTTCCTAAGCCTCTATCAATGAGAGTTATACATCGCTGGAAAGAACAAGCTAAGAGATTTCAATCAAGCTATAAATGATTTATGCAACAAAAGAAATGTGAAATTTAAATGTAACTGTATTTAAAAAATATAAAATCATCAACAATATTGCCAGTGACATATTTCCTAGATGAGTCAATTTTAAGTTCCTTTCCTAAGCATCTATCAATGAGAGTTATACGTCGTTAGAAAGAACAAGCTAGGAGCTTTCAATCAAGCTGTAAGTCGTTTTTGCAGCAAAAGAAATGTGAAAGTTAAATGCAACTGTGTATGAAAAATACAAAATCATCAACAATATTGCCAGTGACATATTTCCTGGAAGAGTCAATTTTAAGTTCCTTTCCTAAACGTCTATCAATGAGAGTTGTACGTCGCTGGAAAGAACAAGCTAAGAGCTTTCAATCAAGCTATAAGTCGTTTATGCAGCGAATGAAATGTGAAAGTTAAATACAACTGTATATGAAAAATACCAAATCATCAACAATATTGCCAGTGACATATTTCGTAGATGAGTCAATTTTAAGTTCCTTTCCTAAGCGTCTATCAATGAGAGTTATACGTCGTTAGAAAGAACAAACTAAGAGCTTTCAATCAAGCTGTAAGTCGTTTATGCAGCAAAAGAAATGTGAAAGTTAAATGCAACTGTATATGAAAAATACAAAATCATCAACGATATTGCCAGTGACATATTTCCTAGATGAGTCAATTTTAAGTTCCTTTCCTAAGCCTCTATCAATGAGAGTTATACGTCGTGAGAAAGAACAAGCTAAGAGCTTTCAAACAAGCTGTAAGTCGTTTATGCAGCAAAAGAAATGTGAAAGTTAAATGCAACTGTATATGAAAAATACAAAATCATCAACAATATTCCCAGTGACATATTTCCTAAGTGAGTCAATTTTAAGTTCCTTTCCTAAGCCTCTATAAATGAGAGTTTTCCATCGTTGGAAAGAACAAGCTTGGAGCTTTCAATCAAGCTATAAATGATTTATGCAACAAAAGAAATCTGATAGTTAAATGCAACTGTATATGAAAAATACAAAATCATCAACAATATTCCCAGTGACATATTTCCCAGGTGAGTCAATTTTAAGTCCCTTTCCTAAGCCTCTATCAAGGAGAGTTATACATCGTTGGAAAGAACAAGCTAGGAGCTTTCAATCCAGCTATAAATGATTTATGCAACAAAAGAAATGTGAAAGTTAAATGCAACTGTATATGAAAAATACAAAATCATCAACAATATTGCCAATGATATATTTCCTGGAAGAGTCAGTTTTAAGTTCCTTTCCTAAGCCTCTATCAATGAGAGTTATACATCGCTGGAAAGAACAAGCTAAGAGATTTCAATCAAGCTATAAATGATTTATGCAACAAAAGAAATGTGAAATTTAAATGCAACTGTATATGAAAAATATAAAATCATAAATATAAATATTGCCAGTGACATATTTCCTAGATGAGTCAATTTTAAGTTCCTTTCCTAAGCATCTATCAATGAGAGTTATACGTCGTTAGAAAGAACAAGTTAAGAGCTTTCAATCAAGCTGTAAGTCGTTTATGCAGCAAAAGAAATGTGAAAGTTAAATGCAACTCTATATGAAAAATATAAAATCATCCACAATATTGCCAGTGACATATTTCCTAGATGAGTCAATTTTAAGTTCCTTTCCTAAGCTTCTATCAGTGAGAGTTGTACATCGTTGGATAGAACAATCTAAGGGCTTTCAATCCAGCTATAAATGATTTATGCAGCAAAAGAAATCTGATAGTTAAATGCAACTGTATATGAAAAATATAAAATCATCAGCAATATTGCCAGTGACATATTTCCTGAAGAGTCAATTTTAAGTTCCTTTCCTAAGCCTCTATCAATGAGAGTTATACATCGCTGGAAAGAACAAGCTAAGAGATTTCAATCAAGCTATAAATGATTTATGCAACAAAAGAAATGTGAAATTTAAATGTAACTGTATTTAAAAAATATAAAATCATCAACAATATTGCCAGTGACATATTTCCTAGATGAGTCAATTTTAAGTTCCTTTCCTAAGCATCTATCAATGAGAGTTATACGTCGTTAGAAAGAACAAGCTAGGAGCTTTCAATCAAGCTGTAAGTCGTTTTTGCAGCAAAAGAAATGTGAAAGTTAAATGCAACTGTATATGAAAAATACAAAATCATCAACAATATTGCCAGTGACATATTTCCTGGAAGAGTCAATTTTAAGTTCCTTTCCTAAACGTCTATCAATGAGAGTTATACGTCGCTGGAAAGAACAAGCTAAGAGCTTTCAATCAAGCTATAAGTCGTTTATGCAGCAAATGAAATGTGAAAGTTAAATACAACTGTATATGAAAAATACCAAATCATCAACAATATTGCCAGTGACATATTTCCTAGATGAGTCAATTTTAAGTTCCTTTCCTAAGCATCTATCAATGAGAGTTATACGTCGTTAGAAAGAACAAGCTAAGAGCTTTCAATCAAGCTGTAAGTCGTTTATGCAGCAAAAGAAATGTGAAAGTTAAATGCAACTGTATATGAAAAATACAAAATCATCAACGATATTGCCAGTGACATATTTCCTAGATGAGTCAATTTTAAGTTCCTTTCCTAAGCCTCTATTAATGAGAGTTATACGTCGTTGGAAAGAACAAGCTAAGAGCTTTCAAACAAGCTGTAAATCGTTTATGCAGCAAAAGAAATGTGAAAGTTAAATGCAACTGTATATGAAAAATACAAAAATCATCAACAATATTCCCAGTGACATATTTCCTAGATGAGTCAATTTTAAGTTCCTTTCCTAAGCATCTATCAATGAGAGTTATACGTCGTTAGAAAGAACAAGCTAAGAGCTTTCAATCAAGCTGTAAGTCGTTTATGCGGCAAAAGAAATGTGAAAGTTAAATGCAACTGTATATGAAAAATACAAAATCATCAACAATATTCCCAGTGACATATTTCCCAGGTGAGTCAATTTTAAGTCCCTTTCCTAAGCCTCTATCAAGGAGAGTTATACGTCGTTAGAAAGAACAAGCTAGGAGCTTTCAATCAAGCTGTAAGTCGTTTTTGCAGCAAAAGAAATGTGAAAGTTAAATGCAACTGTGTATGAAAAATACAAAATCATCAACAATATTGCCAGTGACATATTTCCTGGAAGAGTCAATTTTAAGTTCCTTTCCTAAGCCTCTATCAATGAGAGTTATACATCGTTGGAAAGAACAAGCTAGGAGCTTTCAATCCAGCTATAAATGATTTATGCAACAAAAGAAATGTGAAAGTTAAATGCAACTGTATATGAAAAATACAAAATCATCAACAATATTGCCAATGACATATTTCCTGGAAGAGTCAGTTTTAAGTTCCTTTCCTAAGCCTCTATCAATGAGAGTTATACATCGCTGGAAAGAACAAGCTAAGAGATTTCAATCAAGCTATAAATGATTTATGCAACAAAAGAAATGTGAAATTTAAATGCAACTGTATATGAAAAATATAAAATCATCAACAATATTGCCAGTGACATATTTCCTAGATGAGTCAATTTTAAGTTCCTTTCCTAAGCCTCTATCAATGAGAGTTATACATCGTTGGAAAGAACAAGCTAGGAGCTTTCAATCCAGCTATAAATGATTTATGCAACAAAAGAAATGTGAAAGTTAAATGCAACTGTATATGAAAAATACAAAATCATCAACAATATTGCCAATGACATATTTCCTGGAAGAGTCAGTTTTAAGTTCCTTTCCTAAGCCTCTATCAATGAGAGTTATACATCGCTGGAAAGAACAAGCTAAGAGATTTCAATCAAGCTATAAATGATTTATGCAACAAAAGAAATGTGAAATTTAAATGTAACTGTATTTAAAAAATATAAAATCATCAACAATATTGCCAGTGACATATTTCCTAGATGAGTCAATTTTAAGTTCCTTTCCTAAGCATCTATCAATGAGAGTTTTCCATCGTTGGAAAGAACAAGCTAGGAGATTTCAATCAAGCTATAAATGATTTATGCAACAAAAGAAATGTGAAAGTTAAATGCAACTGTATATGAAAAATACAAAATCATCAACAATATTGCCAATGACATATTTCCTGGAAGAGTCAGTTTTAAGTTCCTTTCCTAAGCCTCTATCAATGAGAGTTATACATCGCTGGAAAGAACAAGCTAAGAGATTTCAATCAAGCTATAAATGATTTATGCAACAAAAGAAATGTGAAATTTAAATGCAACTGTATATGAAAAATATAAAATCATCAACAATATTGCCAGTGACATATTTCCTAGATGAGTCAATTTTAAGTTCCTTTCCTAAGCATCTATCAATGAGAGTTATACGTCGTTAGAAAGAACAAGCTAGGAGCTTTCAATCAAGCTGTAAGTCGTTTTTGCAGCAAAAGAAATGTGAAAGTTAAATGCAACTGTGTATGAAAAATACAAAATCATCAACAATATTGCCAGTGACATATTTCCTGGAAGAGTCAATTTTAAGTTCCTTTCCTAAGCCTCTATCAATGAGAGTTATACATCGTTGGAAAGAACAAGCTAGGAGCTTTCAATCCAGCTATAAATGATTTATGCAACAAAAGAAATGTGAAAGTTAAATGCAACTGTATATGAAAAATACAAAATCATCAACAATATTGCCAATGACATATTTCCTGGAAGAGTCAGTTTTAAGTTCCTTTCCTAAGCCTCTATCAATGAGAGTTATACATCGCTGGAAAGAACAAGCTAAGAGATTTCAATCAAGCTATAAATGATTTATGCAACAAAAGAAATGTGAAATTTAAATGCAACTGTATATGAAAAATACAAAATCATCAACAATATTGCCAGTGACATATTTCCTAGATGAGTCAATTTTAAGTTCCTTTCCTAAGCCTCTATCAATGAGAGTTATACATCGTTGGAAAGAACAAGCTAGGAGCTTTCAATCCAGCTATAAATGATTTATGCAACAAAAGAAATGTGAAAGTTAAATGCAACTGTATATGAAAAATACAAAATCATCAACAATATTGCCAATGACATATTTCCTGGAAGAGTCAGTTTTAAGTTCCTTTCCTAAGCCTCTATCAATGAGAGTTATACATCGCTGGAAAGAACAAGCTAAGAGATTTCAATCAAGCTATAAATGATTTATGCAACAAAAGAAATGTGAAATTTAAATGTAACTGTATTTAAAAAATATAAAATCATCAACAATATTGCCAGTGACATATTTCCTAGATGAGTCAATTTTAAGTTCCTTTCCTAAGCATCTATCAATGAGAGTTATACATCGTTGGAAAGAACAAGCTAGGAGCTTTCAATCCAGCTATAAATGATTTATGCAACAAAAGAAATGTGAAAGTTAAATGCAACTGTATATGAAAAATACAAAATCATCAACAATATTGCCAATGACATATTTCCTGGAAGAGTCAGTTTTAAGTTCCTTTCCTAAGCCTCTATCAATGAGAGTTATACATCGCTGGAAAGAACAAGCTAAGAGATTTCAATCAAGCTATAAATGATTTATGCAACAAAAGAAATGTGAAATTTAAATGCAACTGTATATGAAAAATATAAAATCATCAACAATATTGCCAATGACATATTTCCTAGATGAGTCAATTTTAAGTTCCTTTCCTAAGCATCTATCAATGAGAGTTATACGTCGTTAGAAAGAACAAGCTAGGAGCTTTCAATCAAGCTGTAAGTCGTTTTTGCAGCAAAAGAAATGTGAAAGTTAAATGCAACTGTGTATGAAAAATACAAAATCATCAACAATATTGCCAGTGACATATTTCCTGGAAGAGTCAATTTTAAGTTCCTTTCCTAAACGTCTATCAATGAGAGTTGTACGCCGCTGGAAAGAACAAGCTAAGAGCTTTCAATCAAGCTATAAGTCGTTTATGCAGCGAATGAAATGTGAAAGTTAAATACAACTGTATATGAAAAATACCAAATCATCAACAATATTGCCAGTGACATATTTCGTAGATGAGTCAATTTTAAGTTCCTTTCCTAAGCATCTATCAATGAGAGTTATACGTCGTTAGAAAGAACAAACTAAGAGCTTTCAATCAAGCTGTAAGTCGTTTATGCAGCAAAAGAAATGTGAAAGTTAAATGCAACTGTATATGAAAAATACAAAATCATCAACGATATTGCCAGTGACATATTTCCTAGATGAGTCAATTTTAAGTTCCTTTCCTAAGCCTCTATCAATGAGAGTTATACGTCGTGAGAAAGAACAAGCTAAGAGCTTTCAAACAAGCTGTAAGTCGTTTATGCAGCAAAAGAAATGTGAAAGTTAAATGCAACTGTATATGAAAAATACAAAATCATCAACAATATTCCCAGTGACATATTTCCTAAGTGAGTCAATTTTAAGTTCCTTTCCTAAGCCTCTATAAATGAGAGTTTTCCATCGTTGGAAAGAACAAGCTTGGAGCTTTCAATCAAGCTATAAATGATTTATGCAACAAAAGAAATCTGATAGTTAAATGCAACTGTATATGAAAAATATAAAATCATCAGCAATATTGCCAGTGACATATTCCCTGGAAGAGTCAATTTTAAGTTCCTTTCCTAAGCCTCTATCAATGAGAGTTATACATCGCTGGAAAGAACAAGCTAAGAGATTTCAACCAAGCTATACGTGATTTATGCAACAAAAGAAATGTGAAATTTAAATGCAACTGTATATGAAAAATATAAAATCATCAACAATATTGCCAGTGACATATTTCCTGGAAGAGTCAATTTTAAGTTCCTTTCCTAAACCTCTATCAATGAGAGTTATACGTCGTTGGAAATAACAAGCTAAGAGCTTTGAACCAAGCTATAAGTCGTTTATGCAGCAAAAGAAAAGTGAAAGTTAAATGCAACTGTATATGAAAAATACAAAATCATCTACAATATTCCCAGTGACATATTTTCCAGGTGAGTCAATTTTAAGTTCCTTTCCTAAGCCTCTATCAAGGAGAGTTATACATAGTTGGAAAGAACTAGCTAAGGGCTTTCAACCAAGCTATAAACGGTTTACACAACAAAAGAAATGTGAAAGTTAAATGCAACTGTACATGAAAAATACAAAATCATCAACAATGTTGCCAGTGACATATTTCCTGGAAGAGTCAATTTTAAGTTCCTTTCCTAAACCTCTATCAATGAGAGTTATACGTCGTTGGAAAGAACAAGCTAAGAACATTCAATCAAACTATAAATGATTTATGCAGCAAATGAAATTTGAAAGTTAAATGCAACTGTATATTAAAAATACAAAATCATCAACAATATTGCCAGTGACATATTTCCTAGATGAGTCAATTTTAAGTTCCTTTCCTAAGCATCTATCAATGAGAGTTATACGTCGTTGGAAAGAACAAGCTAAGAGCATTCAATCAAGCTATAAGTCGTTTATGCAGCAAAAGAAAAGTCAAAGTTAAATGCAACTGTATATGAAAAATACAAAATCATCAACAATATTGCCAGTGCCATATTTCCTAGATGAGTCAATTTTAAGTTCCTTTCCTAAGCCTCTATCAACGAGAGTTATACGTCGTTGGAAAGAAGAAGCTAAGAGCATTCAATCAAGCTATAAGCCGTTTATGCAGCAAAAGAAAAGTGAAAGTTAAATGCAACTGTATATGAAAAATACAAAATCATCTACAATATTCCCAGTGACATATTTCCCAGGTGAGTCAATTTTAAGTTCCTTTCCTAAGCCTCTATCAATGAGAGTTATACATCGTTGGAAAGAACAAGCTAGGAGCTTTCAATCAAGCTATAAATGATTTATGCAACAAAAGAAATCTGATAGTTAAATGCAACTGTATATGAAAAATATAAAATCATCAACAATATTGCCAGTGACATATTTCCTAGATAAGTTAATTTTAAGTTCCTTTCCTAAGCCTCTATCAAGGAGAGTTATACATCGTTGGAAAGAACAAGCTAGGAGCTTTCAATCAAGCTATAAATGATTTATGCAGCAAAAGAAGTATGAAAGTTAAATGCAACTGTATATGAAAAATATAAAATCATCAACGATATTGCCAGTGACATATTTCCTAGATGAGTCAATTTTAAGTTCCTTTCCTAAGCCTCTATCAATGAGAGTTATACGTCGTTAAAAAGAACAAGCTAAGAGCTTTCAATCAAGCTGTAAGTCGTTTATGCAGCAAAAGAAATGTGAAAGTTAAATGCAACTGTATATGAAAAATACAAAATCATCAACAATATTGCCAGTGACATATTTCCTAAGTGAGTCAATTTTAAGTTCCCTTCCTAAGCATCTATCAAGGAGAGTTATACATCGTTAGAAAGAACAGTCTAAGAGCTTTCAGCCAGGCTATAAATGGTTTATGCAACAAAAGATCTCTGATAGTTAAATGCAACTGTATATCAAAAATACAAAATCATCAACAATATTGCCAGTGACATATTTCCTAGATGAGTCAATTTTAAGTTCCTTTCCTAAGCATCTATCAATGAGAGTTATACGTCGTTAGAAAGAACTAGCTAAGAGCTTTCAATCAAGCTGTAAGTCGTTTATGCAGCAAAAGAAATGTGAAAGTTAAATGCAACTGTATATGAAAAATATAAAGTCATCAACGATATTGCCAGTGACATATTTCATAGATGAGTCAATTTTAAGTTCCTTTCCTAAGCTTCTATCAGTGAGAGTTATACATCGTTGGAAAGAACAAGCTAGGAGCTTTCAATCAAGCTATAAATGATTTATGCAACAAAAGAAATGTGAAAGTTAAATGCAACTGTATATGAAAAATACAAAATCATCAACGATATCGCCAGTGACATATTTCCTAGATGAGTCAATTTTAAGTTCCTTTCCTAAGCCTCTATCAATGAGTGTTATACGTCGTTAGAAAGAACAAGCTAAGAGCTTTGAAACAAGCTGTAAGTCGTTTATGCAGCAAAAGAAATGTGAAAGTTAAATGCAACTGTATATGAAAAATACAAAATCATCAACAATATTCCCAGTGACATATTTCCTAAGTGAGTCAATTTTAAGTTCCTTTCCTAAGCCTCTATCAACGAGAGTTATACGTCGTTAGAAAGAACAAGCTAAGAGCTTTCAAACAAGCTGTAAGTCGTTTATGCAGCAAAAGAAATGTGAAAGTTAAATGCAACTGTATATGAAAAATACAAAATCATCAACAATATTCCCAGTGACATATTTCCTAAGTGAGTCAATTTTAAGTTCCTTTCCTAAGCCTCTATCAACGAGAGTTATACGTCGTTGGAAAGAACAAGCTAAGAGCATTCAATCATGCTATAAGTCGTTTATGCAACAAAAGAAATGTGAAATTTAAATGCAACTGTATATGAAAAATATAAAATCATCAACAATATTGCCAGTGACATATTTCCTAGATGAGTCAATTTTAAGTTCCTTTCCTAAGCATCTATCAATGAGAGTTATACATCGTTGGAAAGAACAAGCTAAGAGCTTTCAAACAAGCTGTAAGTCGTTTATGCAGCAAAAGAAATGTGAAAGTTAAATGCAACTGTATATGAATAATACAAAATCATCAACAATATTGCCAGTGCCATATTTCCTAGATGAGTCAATTTTAAGTTCCTTTCCTAAGCCTCTATCAATGAGAGTTATACGTCGTTAGAAAGAACAAGCTAAGAGCTTTCAAACAAGCTGTAAGTCGTTTATGCAGCAAAAGAAATGTGAAAGTTAAATGCAACTGTATATGAAAAATACAAAATCATCAACAATATTCCCAGTGACATATTTCCTAAGTGAGTCAATTTTAAGTTCCTTTCCTAAGCCTCTGTCAATGAGAGTTATACGTCGTTAGAAAGAACAAGCTAAGAGCTTTCCAACAAGCTGTAAGTCGTTTATGCAGCAAAAGAAATGTGAAAGTTAAATGCAACTGTATATGAAAAATACAAAATCATCAACAATATTCCCAGTGACATATTTCCTAAGTGAGTCAATTTTAAATTCCTTTCCTAAGCCTCTATCGACGAGAGTTATACGTCGTTGGAAAGAACAAGCTAAGAGCATTCTATCATGCTATAAATCGTTTATGCAGCAAAAGAAATGTGAAAGTTAAATGCAACTGTATATGAAAAATACAAAATCATCAAAAATATTCCCAGTGACATATTTCCTAGATGAGTCAATTTTAAGTTCCTTTCCTAAGCATCTATCAATGAGAGTTATACGTCGTTAGAAAGAACAAGCTAAGAGCTTTCAATCAAGCTGTAAGTCGTTTATGCAGCAAAAGAAATGTGAAAGTTAAATGCAACTGTATATGAAAAATACAAAATCATCAACAATATTCCCAGTGACATATTTCCCAGGTGAGTCAATTTTAAGTCCCTTTCCTAAGCCTCTATCAAGGAGAGTTATACGTCGTTAGAAAGAACAAGCTAGGAGCTTTCAATCAAGCTGTAAGTCGTTTTTGCAGCAAAAGAAATGTGAAAGTTAAATGCAACTGTGTATGAAAAATACAAAATCATCAACAATATTGCCAGTGACATATTTCCTGGAAGAGTCAATTTTAAGTTCCTTTCCTAAGCCTCTATCAATGAGAGTTATACATCGTTGGAAAGAACAAGCTAGGAGCTTTCAATCCAGCTATAAATGATTTATGCAACAAAAGAAATGTGAAAGTTAAATGCAACTGTATATGAAAAATACAAAATCATCAACAATATAGCCAATGACATATTTCCTGGAAGAGTCAGTTTTAAGTTCCTTTCCTAAGCCTCTATCAATGAGAGTTATACATCGCTGGAAAGAACAAGCTAAGAGATTTCAATCAAGCTATAAATGATTTATGCAACAAAAGAAATGTGAAATTTAAATGCAACTGTATATGAAAAATATAAAATCATCAACAATATTGCCAGTGACATATTTCCTAGATGAGTCAATTTTAAGTTCCTTTCCTAAGCATCTATCAATGAGAGTTATACATCGTTGGAAAGAACAAGCTAGGAGCTTTCAATCCAGCTATAAATGATTTATGCAACAAAAGAAATGTGAAAGTTAAATGCAACTGTATATGAAAAATACAAAATCATCAACAATATTGCCAATGACATATTTCCTGGAAGAGTCAATTTTAAGTTCCTTTCCTAAGCCTCTATCAATGAGAGTTATACATCGTTGGAAAGAACAAGCTAGGAGCTTTCAATCCAGCTATAAATGATTTATGCAACAAAAGAAATGTGAAAGTTAAATGCAACTGTATATGAAAAATACAAAATCATCAACAATATTGCCAATGACATATTTCCTGGAAGAGTCAGTTTTAAGTTCCTTTCCTAAGCCTCTATCAATGAGAGTTATACATCGCTGGAAAGAACAAGCTAAGAGATTTCAATCAAGCTATAAATGATTTATGCAACAAAAGAAATGTGAAATTTAAATGTAACTGTATTTAAAAAATATAAAATCATCAACAATATTGCCAGTGACATATTTCCTAGATGAGTCAATTTTAAGTTCCTTTCCTAAGCATCTATCAATGAGAGTTATACATCGTTGGAAAGAACAAGCTAGGAGCTTTCAATCCAGCTATAAACGATTTATGCAACAAAAGAAATGTGAAATTTAAATGCAACTGTATATGAAAAATACAAAATCATCAACAATATTGCCAATGACATATTTCCTGGAAGAGTCAGTTTTAAGTTCCTTTCCTAAGCCTCTATCAATGAGAGTTATACATCGCTGGAAAGAACAAGCTAAGAGATTTCAATCAAGCTATAAATGATTTATGCAACAAAAGAAATGTGAAATTTAAATGCAACTGTATATGAAAAATATAAAATCATCAACAATATTGCCAGTGACATATTTCCTAGATGAGTCAATTTTAAGTTCCTTTCCTAAGCATCTATCAATGAGAGTTATACGTCGTTAGAAAGAACAAGCTAGGAGCTTTCAATCAAGCTGTAAGTCGTTTTTGCAGCAAAAGAAATGTGAAAGTTAAATGCAACTGTGTATGAAAAATACAAAATCATCAACAATATTGCCAGTGACATATTTCCTGGAAGAGTCAATTTTAAGTTCCTTTCCTAAACGTCTATCAATGAGAGTTGTACGTCGCTGGAAAGAACAAGCTAAGAGCTTTCAATCAAGCTATAAGTCGTTTATGCAGCGAATGAAATGTGAAAGTTAAATACAACTGTATATGAAAAATACCAAATCATCAACAATATTGCCAGTGACATATTACGTAGATGAGTCAATTTTAAGTTCCTTTCCTAAGCCTCTATCAATGAGAGTTATACGTCGTGAGAAAGAACAAGCTAAGAGCTTTCAAACAAGCTGTAAGTCGTTTATGCAGCAAAAGAAATGTGAAAGTTAAATGCAACTGTATATGAAAAATACAAAATCATCAACAATATTCCCAGTGACATATTTCCTAAGTGAGTCAATTTTAAGTTCCTTTCCTAAGCCTCTATAAATGAGAGTTTTCCATCGTTGGAAAGAACAAGCTTGGAGCTTTCAATCAAGCTATAAATGATTTATGCAACAAAAGAAATCTGATAGTTAAATGCAACTGTATATGAAAAATATAAAATCATCAGCAATATTGCCAGTGACATATTCCCTGGAAGAGTCAATTTTATGTTCCTTTCCTAAGCCTCTATCAATGAGAGTTATACATCGCTGGAAAGAACAAGCTAAGAGATTTCAACCAAGCTATAAATGATTTATGCAACAAAAGAAATGTGAAATTTAAATGCAACTGTATATGAAAAATATAAAATCATCAACAATATTGCCAGTGACATATTTCCTGGAAGAGTCAATTTTAAGTTCCTTTCCTAAACCTCTATCAATGAGAGTTATACGTCGTTGGAAATAACAAGCTAAGAGCTTTGAACCAAGCTATAAGTCGTTTATGCAGCAAAAGAAAAGTGAAAGTTAAATGCAACTGTATATGAAAAATACAAAATCATCTACAATATTCCCAGTGACATATTTTCCAGGTGAGTCAATTTTAAGTTCCTTTCCTAAGCCTCTATCAAGGAGAGTTATACATAGTTGGAAAGAACTAGCTAAGGGCTTTCAACCAAGCTATAAACGGTTTACACAACAAAAGAAATGTGAAAGTTAAATGCAACTGTACATGAAAAATACAAAATCATCAACAATGTTGCCAGTGACATATTTCCTGGAAGAGTCAATTTTAAGTTCCTTTCCTAAACCTCTATCAATGAGAGTTATACGTCGTTGGAAAGAACAAGCTAAGAACTTTCAATCAAGCTATAAGTCGTTTATGCAGCAAATGAAATGTGAAAGTTAAATGCAACTGTATATGAAAAATACAAAATCATCAACAATATTGCCAGTGCCATATTTCCTAGATGAGTCAATTTTAAGTTCCTTTCCTAAGCCTCTATCAACGAGAGTTATACGTCGTTGGAAAGAAGAAGCTAAGAGCTTTGAACCAAGCTATAAGTCGTTTATGCAGCAAAAGAAAAGTGAAAGTTAAATGCAACTGTATATGAAAAATACAAAATCATCTACAATATTCCCAGTGACATATTTCCCAGGTGAGTCAATTTTAAGTTCCTTTCCTAAGCCTCTATCAATGAGAGTTATACATCGTTGGAAAGAACAAGCTAGGAGCTTTCAATCAAGCTATAAATGATTTATGCAACAAAAGAAATCTGATAGTTAAATGCAACTGTATATGAAAAATATAAAATCATCAACAATATTGCCAGTGACATATTTCCTAGATAAGTTAATTTTAAGTTCCTTTCCTAAGCCTCTATCAAGGAGAGTTATACATCGTTGGAAAGAACAAGCTAGGAGCTTTCAATCAAGCTATAAATGATTTATGCAGCAAAAGAAGTATGAAAGTTAAATGCAACTGTATATGAAAAATATAAAATCATCAACGATATTGCCAGTGACATATTTCCTAGATGAGTCAATTTTAAGTTCCTTTCCTAAGCCTCTATCAATGAGAGTTATACGTCGTTAAAAAGAACAAGCTAAGAGCTTTCAATCAAGCTGTAAGTCGTTTATGCAGCAAAAGAAATGTGAAAGTTAAATGCAACTGTATATGAAAAATACAAAATCATCAACAATATTGCCAGTGACATATTTCCTAAGTGAGTCAATTTTAAGTTCCCTTCCTAAGCATCTATCAAGGAGAGTTATACATCGTTAGAAAGAACAGTCTAAGAGCTTTCAGCCAGGCTATAAATGGTTTATGCAACAAAAGATCTCTGATAGTTAAATGCAACTGTATATGAAAAATACAAAATCATCAACAATATTGCCAGTGACATATTTCCTAGATGAGTCAATTTTAAGTTCCTTTCCTAAGCATCTATCAATGAGAGTTATACGTCGTTAGAAAGAACTAGCTAAGAGCTTTCAATCAAGCTGTAAGTCGTTTATGCAGCAAAAGAAATGTGAAAGTTAAATGCAACTGTATATGAAAAATATAAAGTCATCAACGATATTGCCAGTGACATATTTCATAGATGAGTCAATTTTAAGTTCCTTTCCTAAGCTTCTATCAGTGAGAGTTATACATCGTTGGAAAGAACAAGCTAGGAGCTTTCAATCAAGCTATAAACGATTTATGCAACAAAAGAAATGTGAAAGTTAAATGCAACTGTATATGAAAAATACAAAATCATCAACGATATCGCCAGTGACATATTTCCTAGATGAGTCAATTTTAAGTTCCTTTCCTAAGCCTCTATCAATGAGTGTTATACGTCGTTAGAAAGAACAAGCTAAGAGCTTTCAAACAAGCTGTAAGTCGTTTATGCAGCAAAAGAAATGTGAAAGTTAAATGCAACTGTATATGAAAAATACAAAATCATCAACAATATTCCCAGTGACATATTTCCTAAGTGAGTCAATTTTAAGTTCCTTTCCTAAGCCTCTATCAACGAGAGTTATACGTCGTTAGAAAGAACAAGCTAAGAGCTTTCAAACAAGCTGTAAGTCGTTTATGCAGCAAAAGAAATGTGAAAGTTAAATGCAACTGTATATGAAAAATACAAAATCATCAACAATATTCCCAGTGACATATTTCCTAAGTGAGTCAATTTTAAGTTCCTTTCCTAAGCCTCTATCAACGAGAGTTATACGTCGTTGGAAAGAACAAGCTAAGAGCATTCAATCATGCTATAAGTCGTTTATGCAACAAAAGAAATGTGAAATTTAAATGCAACTGTATATGAAAAATATAAAATCATCAACAATATTGCCAGTGACATATTTCCTAGATGAGTCAATTTTAAGTTCCTTTCCTAAGCATCTATCAATGAGAGTTATACATCGTTGGAAAGAACAAGCTAAGAGCTTTCAAACAAGCTGTAAGTCGTTTATGCAGCAAAAGAAATGTGAAAGTTAAATGCAACTGTATATGAATAATACAAAATCATCAACAATATTGCCAGTGCCATATTTCCTAGATGAGTCAATTTTAAGTTCCTTTCCTAAGCCTCTATCAATGAGAGTTATACGTCGTTAGAAAGAACAAGCTAAGAGCTTTCAAACAAGCTGTAAGTCGTTTATGCAGCAAAAGAAATGTGAAAGTTAAATGCAACTGTATATGAAAAATACAAAATCATCAACAATATTCCCAGTGACATATTTCCTAAGTGAGTCAATTTTAAGTTCCTTTCCTAAGCCTCTGTCAATGAGAGTTATACGTCGTTAGAAAGAACAAGCTAAGAGCTTTCCAACAAGCTGTAAGTCGTTTATGCAGCAAAAGAAATGTGAAAGTTAAATGCAACTGTATATGAAAAATACAAAATCATCAACAATATTCCCAGTGACATATTTCCTAAGTGAGTCAATTTTAAATTCCTTTCCTAAGCCTCTTTCGACGAGAGTTATACGTCGTTGGAAAGAACAAGCTAAGAGCATTCTATCATGCTATAAATCGTTTATGCAGCAAAAGAAATGTGAAAGTTAAATGCAACTGTATATGAAAAATACAAAATCATCAAAAATATTCCCAGTGACATATTTCCTAGATGAGTCAATTTTAAGTTCCTTTCCTAAGCATCTATCAATGAGAGTTATACGTCGTTAGAAAGAACAAGCTAAGAGCTTTCAATCAAGCTGTAAGTCGTTTATGCAGCAAAAGAAATGTGAAAGTTAAATGCAACTGTATATGAAAAATACAAAATCATCAACAATATTCCCAGTGACATATTTCCCAGGTGAGTCAATTTTAAGTCCCTTTCCTAAGCCTCTATCAAGGAGAGTTATACGTCGTTAGAAAGAACAAGCTAGGAGCTTTCAATCAAGCTGTAAGTCGTTTTTGCAGCAAAAGAAATGTGAAAGTTAAATGCAACTGTGTATGAAAAATACAAAATCATCAACAATATTGCCAGTGACATATTTCCTGGAAGAGTCAATTTTAAGTTCCTTTCCTAAGCCTCTATCAATGAGAGTTATACATCGTTGGAAAGAACAAGCTAGGAGCTTTCAATCCAGCTATAAATGATTTATGCAACAAAAGAAATGTGAAAGTTAAATGCAACTGTATATGAAAAATACAAAATCATCAACAATATAGCCAATGACATATTTCCTGGAAGAGTCAGTTTTAAGTTCCTTTCCTAAGCCTCTATCAATGAGAGTTATACATCGCTGGAAAGAACAAGCTAAGAGATTTCAATCAAGCTATAAATGATTTATGCAACAAAAGAAATGTGAAATTTAAATGCAACTGTATATGAAAAATATAAAATCATCAACAATATTGCCAGTGACATATTTCCTAGATGAGTCAATTTTAAGTTCCTTTCCTAAGCATCTATCAATGAGAGTTATACATCGTTGGAAAGAACAAGCTAGGAGCTTTCAATCCAGCTATAAATGATTTATGCAACAAAAGAAATGTGAAAGTTAAATGCAACTGTATATGAAAAATACAAAATCATCAACAATATTGCCAATGACATATTTCCTGGAAGAGTCAATTTTAAGTTCCTTTCCTAAGCCTCTATCAATGAGAGTTATACATCGTTGGAAAGAACAAGCTAGGAGCTTTCAATCCAGCTATAAATGATTTATGCAACAAAAGAAATGTGAAAGTTAAATGCAACTGTATATGAAAAATACAAAATCATCAACAATATTGCCAATGACATATTTCCTGGAAGAGTCAGTTTTAAGTTCCTTTCCTAAGCCTCTATCAATGAGAGTTATACATCGCTGGAAAGAACAAGCTAAGAGATTTCAATCAAGCTATAAATGATTTATGCAACAAAAGAAATGTGAAATTTAAATGTAACTGTATTTAAAAAATATAAAATCATCAACAATATTGCCAGTGACATATTTCCTAGATGAGTCAATTTTAAGTTCCTTTCCTAAGCATCTATCAATGAGAGTTATACATCGTTGGAAAGAACAAGCTAGGAGCTTTCAATCCAGCTATAAACGATTTATGCAACAAAAGAAATGTGAAAGTTAAATGCAACTGTATATGAAAAATACAAAATCATCAACAATATTGCCAATGACATATTTCCTGGAAGAGTCAGTTTTAAGTTCCTTTCCTAAGCCTCTATCAATGAGAGTTATACATCGCTGGAAAGAACAAGCTAAGAGATTTCAATCAAGCTATAAATGATTTATGCAACAAAAGAAATGTGAAATTTAAATGCAACTGTATATGAAAAATATAAAATCATCAACAATATTGCCAGTGACATATTTCCTAGATGAGTCAATTTTAAGTTCCTTTCCTAAGCATCTATCAATGAGAGTTATACGTCGTTAGAAAGAACAAGCTAGGAGCTTTCAATCAAGCTGTAAGTCGTTTTTGCAGCAAAAGAAATGTGAAAGTTAAATGCAACTGTGTATGAAAAATACAAAATCATCAACAATATTGCCAGTGACATATTTCCTGGAAGAGTCAATTTTAAGTTCCTTTCCTAAACGTCTATCAATGAGAGTTGTACGTCGCTGGAAAGAACAAGCTAAGAGCTTTCAATCAAGCTATAAGTCGTTTATGCAGCGAATGAAATGTGAAAGTTAAATACAACTGTATATGAAAAATACCAAATCATCAACAATATTGCCAGTGACATATTTCGTAGATGAGTCAATTTTAAGTTCCTTTCCTAAGCATCTATCAATGAGAGTTATACGTCGTTAGAAAGAACAAACTAAGAGCTTTCAATCAAGCTGTAAGTCGTTTATGCAGCAAAAGAAATGTGAAAGTTAAATGCAACTGTATATGAAAAATACAAAATCATCAACGATATTGCCAGTGACATATTTCCTAGATGAGTCAATTTTAAGTTCCTTTCCTAAGCCTCTATCAATGAGAGTTATACGTCGTGAGAAAGAACAAGCTAAGAGCTTTCAAACAAGCTGTAAGTCGTTTATGCAGCAAAAGAAATGTGAAAGTTAAATGCAACTGTATATGAAAAATACAAAATCATCAACAATATTCCCAGTGACATATTTCCTAAGTGAGTCAATTTTAAGTTCCTTTCCTAAGCCTCTATAAATGAGAGTTTTCCATCGTTGGAAAGAACAAGCTTGGAGCTTTCAATCAAGCTATAAATGATTTATGCAACAAAAGAAATCTGATAGTTAAATGCAACTGTATATGAAAAATATAAAATCATCAGCAATATTGCCAGTGACATATTCCCTGGAAGAGTCAATTTTATGTTCCTTTCCTAAGCCTCTATCAATGAGAGTTATACATCGCTGGAAAGAACAAGCTAAGAGATTTCAACCAAGCTATAAATGATTTATGCAACAAAAGAAATGTGAAATTTAAATGCAACTGTATATGAAAAATATAAAATCATCAACAATATTGCCAGTGACATATTTCCTGGAAGAGTCAATTTTAAGTTCCTTTCCTAAACCTCTATCAATGAGAGTTATACGTCGTTGGAAATAACAAGCTAAGAGCTTTGAACCAAGCTATAAGTCGTTTATGCAGCAAAAGAAAAGTGAAAGTTAAATGCAACTGTATATGAAAAATACAAAATCATCTACAATATTCCCAGTGACATATTTTCCAGGTGAGTCAATTTTAAGTTCCTTTCCTAAGCCTCTATCAAGGAGAGTTATACATAGTTGGAAAGAACTAGCTAAGGGCTTTCAACCAAGCTATAAACGGTTTACACAACAAAAGAAATGTGAAAGTTAAATGCAACTGTACATGAAAAATACAAAATCATCAACAATGTTGCCAGTGACATATTTCCTGGAAGAGTCAATTTTAAGTTCCTTTCCTAAACCTCTATCAATGAGAGTTATACGTCGTTGGAAAGAACAAGCTAAGAACTTTCAATCAAGCTATAAGTCGTTTATGCAGCAAATGAAATGTGAAAGTTAAATGCAACTGTATATGAAAAATACAAAATCATCAACAATATTGCCAGTGACATATTTCCTAGATGAGTCAATTTTAAGTTCCTTTCCTAAGCATCTATCAATGAGAGTTATACGTCGTTGGAAAGAACAAGCTAAGAGCATTCAATCAAGCTATAAGTCGTTTATGCAGCAAAAGAAAAGTCAAAGTTAAATGCAACTGTATATGAAAAATACAAAATCATCAACAATATTGCCAGTGCCATATTTCCTAGATGAGTCAATTTTAAGTTCCTTTCCTAAGCCTCTATCAACGAGAGTTATACGTCGTTGGAAAGAAGAAGCTAAGAGCATTCAATCAAGCTATAAGCCGTTTATGCAGCAAAAGAAAAGTGAAAGTTAAATGCAACTGTATATGAAAAATACAAAATCATCTACAATATTCCCAGTGACATATTTCCCAGGTGAGTCAATTTTAAGTTCCTTTCCTAAGCCTCTATCAATGAGAGTTATACATCGTTGGAAAGAACAAGCTAGGAGCTTTCAATCAAGCTATAAATGATTTATGCAACAAAAGAAATCTGATAGTTAAATGCAACTGTATATGAAAAATATAAAATCATCAACGATATTGCCAGTGACATATTTCCTAGATGAGTCAATTTTAAGTTCCTTTCCTAAGCCTCTATCAATGAGAGTTATACGTCGTTAAAAAGAACAAGCTAAGAGCTTTCAATCAAGCTGTAAGTCGTTTATGCAGCAAAAGAAATGTGAAAGTTAAATGCAACTGTATATGAAAAATACAAAATCATCAACAATATTGCCAGTGACATATTTCCTAAGTGAGTCAATTTTAAGTTCCCTTCCTAAGCATCTATCAAGGAGAGTTATACATCGTTAGAAAGAACAGTCTAAGAGCTTTCAGCCAGGCTATAAATGGTTTATGCAACAAAAGATCTCTGATAGTTAAATGCAACTGTATATGAAAAATACAAAATCATCAACAATATTGCCAGTGACATATTTCCTAGATGAGTCAATTTTAAGTTCCTTTCCTAAGCATCTATCAATGAGAGTTATACGTCGTTAGAAAGAACTAGCTAAGAGCTTTCAATCAAGCTGTAAGTCGTTTATGCAGCAAAAGAAATGTGAAAGTTAAATGCAACTGTATATGAAAAATATAAAGTCATCAACGATATTGCCAGTGACATATTTCATAGATGAGTCAATTTTAAGTTCCTTTCCTAAGCTTCTATCAGTGAGAGTTATACATCGTTGGAAAGAACAAGCTAGGAGCTTTCAATCAAGCTATAAATGATTTATGCAACAAAAGAAATGTGAAAGTTAAATGCAACTGTATATGAAAAATACAAAATCATCAACGATATCGCCAGTGACATATTTCCTAGATGAGTCAATTTTAAGTTCCTTTCCTAAGCCTCTATCAATGAGTGTTATACGTCGTTAGAAAGAACAAGCTAAGAGCTTTCAAACAAGCTGTAAGTCGTTTATGCAGCAAAAGAAATGTGAAAGTTAAATGCAACTGTATATGAAAAATACAAAATCATCAACAATATTCCCAGTGACATATTTCCTAAGTGAGTCAATTTTAAGTTCCTTTCCTAAGCCTCTATCAACGAGAGTTATACGTCGTTAGAAAGAACAAGCTAAGAGCTTTCAAACAAGCTGTAAGTCGTTTATGCAGCAAAAGAAATGTGAAAGTTAAATGCAACTGTATATGAAAAATACAAAATCATCAACAATATTCCCAGTGACATATTTCCTAAGTGAGTCAATTTTAAGTTCCTTTGCTAAGCCTCTATCAACGAGAGTTATACGTCGTTGGAAAGAACAAGCTAAGAGCATTCAATCATGCTATAAGTCGTTTATGCAACAAAAGAAATGTGAAATTTAAATGCAACTGTATATGAAAAATATAAAATCATCAACAATATTGCCAGTGACATATTTCCTAGATGAGTCAATTTTAAGTTCCTTTCCTAAGCATCTATCAATGAGAGTTATACATCGTTGGAAAGAACAAGCTAAGAGCTTTCAAACAAGCTGTAAGTCGTTTATGCAGCAAAAGAAATGTGAAAGTTAAATGCAACTGTATATGAATAATACAAAATCATCAACAATATTGCCAGTGCCATATTTCCTAGATGAGTCAATTTTAAGTTCCTTTCCTAAGCCTCTATCAATGAGAGTTATACGTCGTTAGAAAGAACAAGCTAAGAGCTTTCAAACAAGCTGTAAGTCGTTTATGCAGCAAAAGAAATGTGAAAGTTAAATGCAACTGTATATGAAAAATACAAAATCATCAACAATATTCCCAGTGACATATTTCCTAAGTGAGTCAATTTTAAGTTCCTTTCCTAAGCCTCTGTCAATGAGAGTTATACGTCGTTAGAAAGAACAAGCTAAGAGCTTTCCAACAAGCTGTAAGTCGTTTATGCAGCAAAAGAAATGTGAAAGTTAAATGCAACTGTATATGAAAAATACAAAATCATCAACAATATTCCCAGTGACATATTTCCTAAGTGAGTCAATTTTAAATTCCTTTCCTAAGCCTCTATCGACGAGAGTTATACGTCGTTGGAAAGAACAAGCTAAGAGCATTCTATCATGCTATAAGTCGTTTATGCAGCAAAAGAAAAGTGAAAGTTAAATGCAACTGTATATGAAAAATACAAAATCATCAACGATATTGCCAGTGACATATTTCCTAGATGAGTCAATTTTAAGTTCCTTTCCTAAGCCTCTATCAATGAGAGTTATACGTCGTTATAAAGAACAAGCTAAGAGCTTTCAATCAAGCTGTAAGTCGTTTATGCAGCAAAAGAAATGTGAAAGTTAAATGCAACTGTATATGAAAAATATAAAATCATCAGCAATATTGCCAGTGACATATTTCCTGGAAGAGTCAATTTTAAGTTCCTTTCCTAAGCCTCTATCAAGGAGAGTTATACATAGTTGGAAAGAACTAGCTAAGGGATTTCAACCAAGCTATAAACGGTTTACACAACAAAAGAAATGTGAAAGTTAAATGCAACTGTACATGAAAAATACAAAATCATCAACAATGTTGCCAGAGACATATTTCCTGGAAGAGTCAATTTTAAGTTCCTTTCCTAAACCTCTATCAATGAGAGTTATACGTCGTTGGAAAGAACAAGCTAAGAGCATTCAATCAAGCTATAAGTCGTTTATGCAGCAAATGAAATGTGAAAGTTAAATGCAACTGTATATGAAAAATACAAAATCATCAACAATATTGCCAGTGACATATTTCCTAGATGAGTCAATTTTAAGTTCCTTTCCTAAGCATCTATCAATGAGAGTTATACGTCGTTGGAAAGAACAAGCTAAGAGCATTCAATCAAGCTATAAGCCGTTTATGCAGCAAAAGAAAAGTGAAAGTTAAATGCAACTGTATATGAAAAATACAAAATCATCTACAATATTCCCAGTGACATATTTCCCAGGTGAGTCAATTTTAAGTTCCTTTCCTAAGCCTCTATCAATGAGAGTTATACATCGTTGGAAAGAACAAGCTAGGAGCTTTCAATCAAGCTATAAATGATTTATGCAACAAAAGAAATCTGATAGTTAAATGCAACTGTATATGAAAAATATAAAATCATCAACAATATTGCCAGTGACATATTTCCTAGATAAGTTAATTTTAAGTTCCTTTCCTAAGCCTCTATCAAGGAGAGTTATACGTCGTTGGAAAGAACAAGCTAGGAGCTTAAAATCAAGCTATAAATGATTTATGCAGCAAAAGAAGTATGAAAGTTAAATGCAACTGTATATGAAAAATATAAAATCATCAACGATATTGCCAGTGACATATTTCCTAGATGAGTCAATTTTAAGTTCCTTTCCTAAGCCTCTATCAATGAGAGTTATACGTCGTTAAAAAGAACAAGCTAAGAGCTTTCAATCAAGCTGTAAGTCGTTTATGCAGCAAAAGAAATGTGAAAGTTAAATGCAACTGTATATGAAAAATACAAAATCATCAACAATATTGCCAGTGACATATTTCCTAAGTGAGTCAATTTTAAGTTCCCTTCCTAAGCATCTATCAAGGAGAGTTATACATCGTTAGAAAGAACAGTCTAAGAGCTTTCAGCCAGGCTATAAATGGTTTATGCAACAAAAGATCTCTGATAGTTAAATGCAACTGTATATGAAAAATACAAAATCATCAACAATATTGCCAGTGACATATTTCCTAGATGAGTCAATTTTAAGTTCCTTTCCTAAGCATCTATCAATGAGAGTTATACGTCGTTAGAAAGAAATAGCTAAGAGCTTTCAATCAAGCTGTAAGTCGTTTATGCAGCAAAAGAAATGTGAAAGTTAAATGCAACTGTATATGAAAAATATAAAGTCATCAACGATATTGCCAGTGACATATTTCATAGATGAGTCAATTTTAAGTTCCTTTCCTAAGCTTCTATCAGTGAGAGTTATACATCGTTGGAAAGAACAAGCTAGGAGCTTTCAATCAAGCTATAAATGATTTATGCAACAAAAGAAATGTGAAAGTTAAATGCAACTGTATATGAAAAATACAAAATCATCAACGATATCGCCAGTGACATATTTCCTAGATGAGTCAATTTTAAGTTCCTTTCCTAAGCCTCTATCAATGAGTGTTATACGTCGTTAGAAAGAACAAGCTAAGAGCTTTCAAACAAGCTGTAAGTCGTTTATGCAGCAAAAGAAATGTGAAAGTTAAATGCAACTGTATATGAAAAATACAAAATCATCAACAATATTCCCAGTGACATATTTACTAAGTGAGTCAATTTTAAGTTCCTTTCCTAAGCCTCTATCAACGAGAGTTATACGTCGTTAGAAAGAACAAGCTAAGAGCTTTCAAACAAGCTGTAAGTCGTTTATGCAGCAAAAGAAATGTGAAAGTTAAATGCAACTGTATATGAAAAATACAAAATCATCAACAATATTCCCAGTGACATATTTCCTAAGTGAGTCAATTTTAAGTTCCTTTCCTAAGCCTCTATCAACGAGAGTTATACGTCGTTAGAAAGAACAAGCTAAGAGCATTCAATCATGCTATAAGTCGTTTATGCAACAAAAGAAATGTGAAATTTAAATGCAACTGTATATGAGAAATATAAAATCATCAACAATATTGCCAGTGACATATTTCCTAGATGAGTCAATTTTAAGTTCCTTTCCTAAGCATCTATCAATGAGAGTTATACATCGTTCGAAAGAACAAGCTAAGAGCTTTCAAACAAGCTGTAAGTCGTTTATGCAGCAAAAGAAATGTGAAAGTTAAATGCAACTGTATATGAAAAATACAAAATCATCAACAATATTGCCAGTGCCATATTTCCTAGATGAGTCAATTTTAAGTTCCTTTCCTAAGCCTCTATCAATGAGAGTTATACGTCGTTAGAAAGAACAAGCTAAGAGCTTTCAAACAAGCTGTAAGTCGTTTATGCAGCAAAAGAAATGTGAAAGTTAAATGCAACTGTATATGAAAAATACAAAATCATCAACAATATTCCCAGTGACATATTTCCTAAGTGAGTCAATTTTAAGTTCCTTTCCTAAGCCTCTGTCAATGAGAGTTATACGTCGTTAGAAAGAACAAACTAAGAGCTTTCCAACAAGCTGTAAGTCGTTTATGCAGCAAAAGAAATGTGAAAGTTAAATGCAACTGTATATGAAAAATACAAAATCATCAACAATATTCCCAGTGACATATTTCCTAAGTGAGTCAATTTTAAATTCCTTTCCTAAGCCTCTATCGACGAGAGTTATACGTCGTTGGAAAGAACAAGCTAAGAGCATTCTATCATGCTATAAGTCGTTTATGCAGCAAAAGAAAAGTGAAAGTTAAATGCAACTGTATATGAAAAATACAAAATCATCAACAATATTGCCAGTGACATATTTCCTAGATGAGTCAATTTTAAGTTCCTTTCCTAAGCCTCTATCAATGAGAGTTATACGTCGTTAGAAAGAACAAGCTAAGAGCTTTCAATCAAGCTGTAAGTCGTTTATGCAGCAAAAGAAATGTGAAAGTTAAATGCAACTGTATATGAAAAATACAAAATCATCAATGATATCGCCAGTGACATATTTCCTAGATGAGTCAATTTTAAGTTCCTTTCCTAAGCCTCTATCAATGAGGGTTATACGTCGTTAGAAAGAACTAGCTAAGAGCTTTCAAACAAGCTGTAAGTCGTTTATGCAGCAAAAGAAATGTGAAAGTTAAATGCAACTGTATATGAAAAATACAAAATCATCAACAATATTCCCAGTGACATATTTCCTAAGTGAGTCAATTTTAAGTTCCTTTCCTAAGCCTCTATCAACGAGAGTTATACGTCGTTGGAAAGAACAAGCTAAGAGCATTCAATCATGCTATAAGTCGTTTATGCAGCAAAAGAAAAGTGAAAGTTAAATGCAACTCTATATGAAAAATACAAAATCATCAACGATATTGCCAGTGACATATTTCCTAGATGAGTCAATTTTAAGTTCCTTTCCTAAGCCTCTATCAATGAGAATTATACGTCGTTAGAAAGAACAAGCTAAGAGCTTTCAATCAAGCTGTAAGCCGTTTATGCAGCAAAAGAAATGTGAAAGTTAAATGCAACTGTATATGAAAAATACAAAATCATCAACAATATTCCCAGTGACATATTTCCTAAGTGAGTCAATTTTAAGTTCCTTTCCTAAGCCTCTATCAACGAGAGTTATACGTCGTTGGAAAGAACAAGCTAAGAGCATTCAATCAAGTTATAAGTCGTTTATGCAGCAAAAGAAAAGTGAAAGTTAAATGCAACTGTATATGAAAAATACAAAATCATCTACAATATTCCCAGTGACATATTTCCCAGGTGAGTCAATTTTAAGTTACTTTCTTAAGCCTCTATCAATGAGAGTTATACATCGTTGGAAAGAACAAGCTAGGAGCTTTCAATCAAGCTATAAATGATTTATGCAACAAAAGAAATCTGATAGTTAAATGCAACTGTATATGAAAAATATAAAATCATCAACAATATTGCCAGTGACATATTTCCTAGATAAGTCAATTTTGAGTTCCTTTCCTAAGCCTCTATCAAGGAGGGTTATACATCGTTGGAAAGAACAAGCTAGGAGCTTTCAATCAAGCTATAAATGATTTATGCAGCAAAAGAAATATGAAAGTTAAATGCAACTGTATATGAAAAATATAAAATCATCAACGATATTGCCAGTGACATATTTCCTAGATGAGTCAATTTTAAGTTCCTTTCCTAAGCCTCTATCAATGAGAGTTATACGACGTTAAAAAGAACAAGCTAAGAGCTTTCAACCAAGCTATAAATGATTTATGCAACAAAAGAAATGTGAAAGTTAAATGCAACTGTGTATGAAAAATATAAAATCATCAACGATATTGCCAGTGACATATTTCCTAGATGAGTCAATTTTAAGTTCCTTTTCTAATCAATGAGAGTTATACGTCGTTAGAAAGAACAAGCTAAGAGCTTTCAATCATGCTGTAAGTCGTTTATGCAGCAAAAGAAATGTGAAAGTTAAATGCAACTGTATATGAAAAATATAAAATCATCAACAATATTGCCAGTGACATATTTCCTAGATGAGTCAATTTTAAGTTCGTTTCCTAAGCCTCTATCAAGGAGAGTTATACATAGTTGGAAAGAACTAGCTAATGGCTTTCAACCAAGCTATAAACGGTTTATACAGCAAAAGAAATGTGAAAATTAAATGCAACTGTATATAAAAAATACAAAATCATCAACGATATTGCCAGTGACATATTTCCTAGATGAGTCAATTTTAAGTTCCTTTCCTAAGACTCTATCAATGAGAGTTTTACATCGTTGGAAAGAACAAGCTAGGAGCTTTCAATCAAGCTATAAATGATTTATGCAACAAAAGAAATGTGAAATTTAAATGCAACTGTATATGAAAAATATAAAATCATCAACAATATTGCCAGTGACATATTTCCTAGATGAGTCAATTTTAAGTTCCTTTCCTAAGCCTCTATCAATGAGAGTTATACGTCGTTGGAAACAACAAGCGAAGAGCATTCAATCAAGCAATAAGTCGTTTATGCAGCAATAGAAAAGTGAAAGTTAAATGCAACTGTATATGAAAAATATAAAATCATCTACAATATTCCCAGTGATATATTTCTCAGGTGAATCAATTTTAAGTTCCTTTCCTAAGCCTCTATCAAGGAGAGTTATACATCGTTGGAAAGAACTAGCTAAGGGCTTTCAACCAAGCTATAAACGGTTTACACAACAAAAGAAATGTGAAAGTTAAATGCAACTGTACATGAAAAATACAAAATCATCAACAATATTGCCAGTGACATATTTCCTGGAAGAGTCAATTTTAAGTTCCTTTCCTAAGCCTCTATCAATGAGAGTTATACGTCGTTGGAAAGAACAAGCTAAGAGCTTTCAATCAAGCTATAAGTCGTTTATGCAGCAAATGAAATGTGAAAGTTAAATGCAACTGTATATGAAAAATACAAAATCATAAACAATATTGCCAGTGACATATTTCCTAGATGAGTCAATTTTGAAGTTCCTTTCCTAAGCATCTATCAATGAGAGTTATACGTCGTTAGAAAGAACAAGCTAAGAGCTTTCAATCAAGCTGTAAGTCGTTTATGCAGCAAAAGAAATGTGAAAGTTAAATGCAACTGTATATGAAAAATACAAAATCATCAACAATATTCCCAGTGACATATTTCCTAAGTGAGTCAATTTTAAGTTCCTTTCCTAAGCCTCTATCAAGGAGAGTTATACATCGTTGGAAAGAACAAGCTAAGAGCATTCTATCATGCTATAAGTCGTTTATGCAGCAAAAGAAAAGTGAAAGTTAAATACAACTGTATATGAAAAATACCAAATCATCAACAATATTGCCAGTGACATATTTCCTAGATGAGTCAATTTTAAGTTCCTTTCCTAAGCCTCTATCAACGAGAGTTATACGTCGTTGGAAAGAACAAGCTAAGAGCATTCTATCATGCTATAAGTCGTTTATGCAGCAAAAGAAAAGTGAAAGTTAAATACAACTGTATATGAAAAATACCAAATCATCAACAATATTGCCAGTGACATATTTCCTAGATGAGTCAATTTAAGTTCCTTTCCTAAGCCTCTATCAAGGAGAGTTATACATCGTTAGAAAGAACAGTCTAAGGGCTTTCAATCAAGCTATAAACGGTTTATACAGCAAAAGAAATGTGAAAGTTAAATGCAACTGTATATGAAAAATATAAAATCATCAACAATATTGCCAGTGACATGTTTCATAGATGAGTCAATTTTAAGTTCCTTTCCTAAGCTTCTATCAGTGAGAGTTATACATCGTTGGAAAGAACAAGCTAGGAGCTTTCAATCAAGCTATAAATGATTTATGCAACAAAAGAAATGTGAAAGTTAAATGCAACTGTATATGAAAAATACAAAATCATCAACGATATCGCCAGTGACATATTTCCTAGATGAGTCAATTTTAAGTTCCTTTCCTAAGCCTCTATCAATGAGAGTTATACGTCGTTGGAAAGAACAAGCTAAGAGCTTTCAAACAAGCTGTAAGTCGTTTATGCAGCAAAAGAAATGTGAAAGTTAAATGCAACTGTATATGAAAAATACAAAATCATCAACAATATTGCCAGTGCCATATTTCCTAGATGAGTCAATTTTAAGTTCCTTTCCTAAGCCTCTGTCAATGAGAGTTATACGTCGTTAGAAAGAACAAGCTAAGAGCTTTCAAACAAGCTGTAAGTCGTTTATGCAGCAAAAGAAATGTGAAAGTTAAATGCAACTGTATATGAAAAATACAAAATCATCAACAATATTCCCAGTGACATATTTCCTAAGTGAGTCAATTTTAAATTCCTTTCCTAAGCCTCTATCGACGAGAGTTATACGTCGTTGGAAAGAACAAGCTAAGAGCATTCTATCATGCTATAAGTCGTTTATGCAGCAAAAGAAAAGTGAAAGTTAAATGCAACTGTATATGAAAAATACAAAATCATCAACAATATTCCCAGTGACATATTTCCTAAGTGAGTCAATTTTAAGTTCCTTTCCTAAGCCTCTATCAAGGAGAGTTATACGTCGTTAGAAAGAACAAGCTAAGAGCTTTCAAACAAGCTGTAAGTCGTTTATGCAGCAATAGAAATGTGAAAGTTAAATGCAACTGTATATGAAAAATACAAAATCATCAACAATATTCCCAGTGACATATTTCCTAAGTGAGTCAATTTTAAGTTCCTTTCCTAAGCCTCTGTCAATGAGAGTTATACGTCGTTAGAAAGAACAAGCTAAGAGCTTTCAATCAAGCTATAAGTCGTTTATGCAGCAAAAGAAAAGTGAAAGTTAAATGCAACTGTATATGAAAAATACAAAATCATCTACAATATTCCCAGCGACATATTTTCCAGGTGAGTCAATTTTAAGTTCCTTTCCTAAGCCTCTATCAAGGAGAGTTATACATAGTTGGAAAGAACTAGCTAAGGGCTTTCAACCAAGCTATAAACGGTTTACACAACAAAAGATATGTGAAAGTTAAATGCAACTGTACATGAAAAATACAAAATCATCAACAATGTTGCCAGTGACATATTTCCTGGAAGAGTCAATTTTAAGTTCCTTTCCTAAACATCAATCAATGAGAGTTATACGTCGTTGGAGAGAACAAACTAAGAGCTTTCAATCAAGCTATAAGTCGTTTATGCAGCAAATGAAATGTGAAAGTTAAATGCAACTGTATATGAAAAATACAAAATCATCAACAATGTTGCCAGTGACATATTTCCTAGATGAGTCAATTTTAAGTTCCTTTCCTAATCATCTATCAATGAGAGTTATACGTCGTTAGAAAGAACAAGCTAAGAGCTTCCAATCAAGCTGTAAGTCGTTTATGCAGCAAAAGAAATGTGAAAGTTAAATGCAACTGTATATGAAAAATACAAAATCATCAATGATATCGCCAGTGACATATTTCCTAGATGAGTCAATTTTAAGTTCCTTTCCTAAGCATCTATCAATGAGGGTTATACGTCGTTAGAAAGAACAAGCTAAGAGCTTTCAAACAAGCTGTAAGTCGTTTATGCAGCAAAAGAAATGTGAAAGTTAAATGCAACTGTATATGAAAAATACAAAATCATCAACAATATTCCCAGTGACATATTTCCTAAGTGAGTCAATTTTAAGTTCCTTTCCTAAGCCTCTATCAACGAGAGTTATACGTCGTTGGAAAGAACAAGCTAAGAGCATTCAATCATGCTATAAGTCGTTTATGCAGCAAAAGAAAAGTGAAAGTTAAATGCAACTCTATATGAAAAATACAAAATCATCAACGATATTGCCAGTGACATATTTCCTAGATGAGTCAATTTTAAGTTCCTTTCCTAAGCCTCTATCAATGAGAGTTATACGTCGTTAGAAAGAACAAGCTAAGAGCTTTCAAACAAGCTGTAAGTCGTTTATGCAGCAAAAGAAATGTGAAAGTTAAATGCAACTGTATATGAAAAATACAAAATCATCAACAATATTGCCAGTGCCATATTTCCTAGATGAGTCAATTTTAAGTTCCTTTCCTAAGCCTCTATCAATGAGAGTTATACGAGCTAAGAGCTTTCAATCAAGCTGTAAGTCGTTTATGCAGCAAAAGAAATGTGAAAGTTTAATGCAACTGTATATGAAAAATACAAAATCATCAACAATATTCCCAGTGACATATTTCCTAAGTGAGTCAATTTTAAGTTCCTTTCCTAAGCCTCTATCAACGAGAATTATACGTCGTTGGAAAGAACAAGCTAAGAGCATTCAATCAAGTTATAAGTCGTTTATGCAGCAAAAGAAAAGTGAAAGTTAAATGCAACTGTATATGAAAAATACAAAATCATCTACAATATTCCCAGTGACATATTTCCTATGTGAGTCAATTTTAAGTTCCTTTCCTAAGCCTCTATCAAGGAGAGTTATACGTCGTTAGAAAGAACAAGCTAAGAGCTTTCAAACAAGCTGTAAGTCGTTTATGCAGCAAAAGAAATGTGAAAGTTAAATGCAACTGTATATGAAAAATACAAAATCATCAACAATATTCCCAGTGACATATTTCCTAAGTGAGTCAATTTTAAGTTCCTTTCCTAAGCCTCCATCAAGGAGAGTTATACGTCGTTAGAAAGAACAAGCTAAGAGCTTTCAAACAAGCTGTAAGTCGTTTATGCAGCAATAGAAATGTGAAAGTTAAATACAACTGTATATGAAAAATACAAAATCATCAACAATATTCCCAGTGACATATTTCCTAAGTGAGTCAATTTTAAGTTCATTTCCTAAGCCTCTGTCAATGAGAGTTATACGTCGTTAGAAAGAACAAGCTAAGAGCTTTCAAACAAGCTGTAAGTCGTTTATGCAGCAAAAGAAAAGTGAAAGTTAAATGCAACTGTATATGAAAAATACAAAATCATCTACAATATTCCCAGCGACATATTTTCCAGGTGAGTCAATTTTAAGTTCCTTTCCTAAGCCTCTATCGACGAGAGTTATACGTCGTTGGAAAGAACAAGCTAAGAGCATTCTATCATGCTATTAGTCGTTTATGCAGCAAAAGAAAAGTGAAAGTTAAATGCAACTGTATATGAAAAATACAAAATCATCAACGATATTGCCAGTGACATATTTCCTAGATGAGTCAATTTTAAGTTCCTTTCCTAAGCCTCTATCAATGAGAGTTATACGTCGTTATAAAGAACAAGCTAAGAGCTTTCAATCAAGCTGTAAGTCGTTTATGCAGCAAAAGAAATGTGAAAGTTAAATGCAACTGTATATGAAAAATATAAGATCATCAGCAATATTGCCAGTGACATATTTCCTGGAAGAGTCAATTTTAAGTTCCTTTCCTAAACCTCTATCAATAAGAGTTATATGTCGTTAGAAAGAACAAGCTAAGAGCTTTCAATCAAGCTATAAGTCGTTTATGCAGCAAAAGAAAAGTGAAAGTTAAATGCAACTGTATATGAAAAATACAAAATCATCTACAATATTCCCAGCGACATATTTTCCAGGTGAGTCAATTTTAAGTTCCTTTCCTAAGCCTCTATCAAGGAGAGTTATACATAGTTGGAAAGAACTAGCTAAGGGCTTTCAACCAAGCTATAAACGGTTTACACAACAAAAGAAATGTGAAAGTTAAATGCAACTGTACATGAAAAATACAAAATCATCAACAATGTTGCCAGTGACATATTTCCTGGAAGAGTCAATTTTAAGTTCCTTTCCTAAACCTCAATCAATGAGAGTTATACGTCGTTGGAGAGAACAAACTAAGAGCTTTCAATCAAGCTATAAGTCGTTTATGCAGCAAATGAAATGTGAAAGTTAAATGCAACTGTATATGAAAAATACAAAATCATCAACAATGTTGCCAGTGACATATTTCCTAGATGAGTCAATTTTAAGTTCCTTTCCTAATCATCTATCAATGAGAGTTATACGTCGTTAGAAAGAACAAGCTAAGAGCTTTCAATCAAGCTATAACTGATTTATGCAGAAAAAGAAATGTGAAAGTTAAATGCAACTGTATATGAAAAATACAAAATCATCAACAATGTTGCCAGTGACATATTTCCTAGATGAGTCAATTTTAAGTTCCTTTCCTAATCATCTATCAATGAGAGTTATACGTCGCTAGAAAGAACAAGCTAAGAGCTTCCAATCAAGCTGTAAGTCGTTTATGCAGCAAAAGAAATGTGAAAGTTAAATGCAACTGTATATGAAAAATACAAAATCATCAATGATATCGCCAGTGACATATTTCCTAGATGAGTCAATTTTAAGTTCCTTTCCTAAGCCTCTATCAATGAGGGTTATACGTCGTTAGAAAGAACAAGCTAAGAGCTTTCAAACAAGCTGTAAGTCGTTTATGCAGCAAAAGAAATGTGAAAGTTAAATGCAACTGTATATGAAAAATACAAAATCATCAACAATATTCCCAGTGACATATTTCCTAAGTGAGTCAATTTTAAGTTCCTTTCCTAAGCCTCTATCAACGAGAGTTATACGTCGTTGGAAAGAACAAGCTAAGAGCATTCAATCATGCTATAAGTCGTTTATGCAGCAAAAGAAAAGTGAAAGTTAAATGCAACTCTATATGAAAAATACAAAATCATCAACGATATTGCCAGTGACATATTTCCTAGATGAGTCAATTTTAAGTTCCTTTCCTAAGCCTCTATCAATGAGAGTTATACGTCGTTAGAAAGAACAAGCTAAGAGCTTTCAAACAAGCTGTAAGTCGTTTATGCAGCAAAAGAAATGTGAAAGTTAAATGCAACTGTATATGAAAAATACAAAATCATCAACAATATTGCCAGTGCCATATTTCCTAGATGAGTCAATTTTAAGTTCCTTTCCTAAGCCTCTATCAATGAGAGTTATACGTCGTTAGAAAGAACAAGCTAAGAGCTTTCAATCAAGCTGTAAGTCGTTTATGCAGCAAAAGAAATGTGAAAGTTAAATGCAACTGTATATGAAAAATACAAAATCATCAACAATATTCCCAGTGACATATTTCCTAAGTGAGTCAATTTTAAGTTCCTTTCCTAAGCCTCTATCACCGAGAGTTATACGTCGTTGGAAAGAACAAGCTAAGAGCATTCAATCAAGTTATAAGTCGTTTATGCAGCAAAAGAAAAGTGAAAGTTAAATGCAACTGTATATGAAAAATACAAAATCATCTACAATATTCCCAGTGACATATTTCCTAAGTGAGTCAATTTTAAGTTCCTTTCCTAAGCCTCTATCAAGGAGAGTTATACGTCGTTAGAAAGAACAAGCTAAGAGCTTTCAAACAAGCTGTAAGTCGTTTATGCAGCAAAAGAAATGTGAAAGTTAAATGCAACTGTATATGAAAAATACAAAATCATCAACAATATTCCCAGTGACATATTTCCTAAGTGAGTCAATTTTAAGTTCCTTTCCTAAGCCTCTATCAAGGAGAGTTATACGTCGTTAGAAAGAACAAGCTAAGAGCTTTCAAACAAGCTGTAAGTCGTTTATGCAGCAATAGAAATGTGAAATTTAAATGCAACTGTATATGAAAAATACAAAATCATCAACAATATTCCCAGTGACATATTTCCTAAGTGAGTCAATTTTAAGTTCATTTCCTAAGCCTCTGTCAATGAGAGTTATACGTCGTTAGAAAGAACAAGCTAAGAGCTTTCAAACAAGCTGTAAGTCGTTTATGCAGCAAAAGAAATGTGAAAGTTAAATGCAACTGTATATGAAAAATACAAAATCATCAACAATATTCCCAGTGACATATTTCCTAAGTGAGTCAATTTTAAATTCCTTTCCTAAGCCTCTATCGACGAGAGTTATACGTCGTTGGAAAGAACAAGCTAAGAGCATTCTATCATGCTATTAGTCGTTTATGCAGCAAAAGAAAAGTGAAAGTTAAATGCAACTGTATATGAAAAATACAAAATCATCAACGATATTGCCAGTGACATATTTCCTAGATGAGCCAATTTTAAGTTCCTTTCCTAAGCCTCTATCAATGAGAGTCGTTATAAAGAACAAGCTAAGAGCTTTCAATCAAGCTGTAAGTCGTTTATGCAGCAAAAGAAATGTGAAAGTTAAATGCAACTGTATATGAAAAATATAAAATCATCAGCAATATTGCCAGTGACATATTTCCTGGAAGAGTCAATTTTAAGTTCCTTTCCTAAACCTCTATCAATGAGAGTTATATGTCGTTAGAAAGAACAAGCTAAGAGCTTTCAATCAAGCTATAAGTCGTTTATGCAGCAAAAGAAAAGTGAAAGTTAAATGCAACTGTATATGAAAAATACAAAATCATCTACAATATTCCCAGCGACATATTTTCCAGGTGAGTCAATTTTAAGTTCCTTTCCTAAGCCTCTGTCAATGAGAGTTATACGTCGTTAGAAAGAACAAGCTAAGAGCTTTCAATCAAGCTATAAGTCGTTTATGCAGCAAATGAAATGTGAAAGTTAAATGCAACTGTATATGAAAAATACAAAATCATCAATGATATCGCCAGTGACATATTTCCTAGATGAGTCAATTTTAAGTTCCTTTCCTAAGCCTCTATCAATGAGGGTTATACGTCGTTAGAAAGAACAAGCTAAGAGCTTTCAAACAAGCTGTAAGTCGTTTATGCAGCAAAAGAAATGTGAAAGTTAAATGCAACTGTATATGAAAAATACAAAATCATCAACAATATTCCCAGTGACATATTTCCTAAGTGAGTCAATTTTAAGTTCCTTTCCTAAGCCTCTATCAACGACAGTTATACGTCGTTGGAAAGAACAAGCTAAGAGCATTCAATCATGCTATAAGTCGTTTATGCAGCAAAAGAAAAGTGAAAGTTAAATGCAACTCTATATGAAAAATACAAAATCATCAACGATATTGCCAGTGACATATTTCCTAGATGACTCAATTTTAAGTTCCTTTCCTAAGCCTCTATCAATGAGAGTTATACGTCGTTAGAAAGAACAAGCTAAGAGCTTTCAAACAAGCTGTAAGTCGTTTATGCAGCAAAAGAAATGTGAAAGTTAAATGCAACTGTATATGAAAAATACAAAATCATCAACAATATTGCCAGTGCCATATTTCCTAGATGAGTCAATTTTAAGTTCCTTTCCTAAGCCTCTATCAATGAGAGTTATACGTCGTTAGAAAGAACAAGCTAAGAGCTTTCAATCAAGCTGTAAGTCGTTTATGCAGCAAAAGAAATGTGAAAATTAAATGCAACTGTATATGAAAAATACAAAATCATCAACAATATTCCCAGTGACATATTTCCTAGATGAGTCAATTTTAAGTTCCTTTCCTAAGCCTCTATCAACGAGAGTAATAAATCGATGGAAAGAACAAGCTAAGAGCATTCAATCAAGTTATAAGTCGTTTATGCAGCAAAAGAAAAGTGAAAGTTAAATGCAACTGTATATGAAAAATACAAAATCATCTACAATATTCCCAGTGACATATTTCCTAAGTGAGTCAATTTTAAATTCCTTTCCTAAGCCTCTATCGACGAGAGTTATACGTCGTTGGAAAGAACAAGCTAAGAGCATTCTATCATGCTATAAGTCGTTTATGCAGCAAAAGAAAAGTGAAAGTTAAATGCAACTGTATATGAAAAATACAAAATCATCAACGATATTGCCAGTGACATATTTCCTAGATGAGTCAATTTTAAGTTCCTTTCCTAAGCCTCTATCAATGAGAGTTATACGTCGTTATAAAGAACAAGCTAAGAGCTTTCAATCAAGCTGTAAGTCGTTGATGCAGCAAAAGAAATGTGAAAGTTAAATGCAACTGTATATGAAAAATATAAAATCATCTGCAATATTGCCAGTGACATATTTCCTGGAAGAGTCAATTTTAAGTTCCTTTCCTAAACCTCTATCAATGAGAGTTATATGTCGTTAGAAAGAACAAGCTAAGAGCTTTCAATCAAGCTATAAGTCGTTTATGCAGCAAAAGAAAAGTGAAAGTTAAATGCAACTGTATATGAAAAATACAAAGTCATCTACAATATTCCCAGCGACATATTTTCCAGGTGAGTCAATTTTAAGTTCCTTTCCTAAGCCTCTATCAAGGAGAGTTATACATAGTTGGAAAGAACTAGCTAAGGGCTTTCAACCAAGCTATAAACGGTTTACACAACAAAAGAAATGTGAAAGTTAAATGCAACTGTACATGAAAAATACAAAATCATCAACAATGTTGCCAGTGACATATTTCCTAAGTGAGTCAATTTTAAGTTCCTTTCCTAAGCCTCTATCAACGAGAGTTATACGTCGTTAGAAAGAACAAGCTAAGAGCTTTCAAACAAGCTGTAAGTCGTTTATGCAGCAAAAGAAATGTGAAAGTTAAATGCAACTGTATATGAAAAATACAAAATCATCAACAATATTCCCAGTGACATATTTCCTAAGTGAGTCAATTTTAAATTCCTTTCCTAAGCCTCTATCGACGAGAGTTATACGTCGTTGGAAAGAACAAGCTAAGAGCATTCTATCATGCTATAAGTCGTTTATGCAGCAAAAGAAAAGTGAAAGTTAAATGCAACTGTATATGAAAAATACAAAATCATCAACGATATTGCCAGTGACATATTTCCTAGATGAGTCAATTTTAAGTTCCTTTCCTAAGCCTCTATCAATGAGAGTTATACGTCGTTATAAAGAACAAGCTAAGAGCTTTCAATCAAGCTGTAAGTCGTTTATGCAGCAAGAGAAATGTGAAAGTTAAATGCAACTGTATATGAAAAATATAAAATCATCAGCAATATTGCCAGTGACATATTTCCTGGAAGAGTCAATTTTAAGTTCCTTTCCTAAACCTCTATCAACGAGAGTTATATGTCGTTAGAAAGAACAAGCTAAGAGCTTTCAATCAAGCTATAAGTCGTTTATGCAGCAAAAGAAAAGTGAAAGTTAAATGCAACTGTATATGAAAAATACAAAATCATCTACAATATTCCCAGCGACATATTTTCCAGGTGAGTCAATTTTAAGTTCCTTTCCTAAGCCTCTATCAAGGAGAGTTATACATAGTTGGAAAGAACTAGCTAAGGGCTTTCAACCAAGCTATAAACGGTTTACACAACAAAAGAAATGTGAAAGTTAAATGCAACTGTACATGAAAAATACAAAATCATCAACAATGTTGCCAGTGACATATTTCCTGGAAGAGTCAATTTTAAGTTCCTTTCCTAAACCTCAATCAATGAGAATTATACGTCGTTGGAGAGAACAAACTAAGAGCTTTCAATCAAGCTATAAGTCGTTTATGCAGCAAATGAAATGTGAAAGTTAAATGCAACTGTATATGAAAAATACAAAATCATCAACAATGTTGCCAGTGACATATTTCCTAGATGAGTCAATTTTAAGTTCCTTTCCTAATCATCTATCAATGAGAGTTATACGTCGTTAGAAAGAACAAGCTAAGAGCTTCCAATCAAGCTGTAAGTCGTTTATGCAGCAAAAGAAATGTGAAAGTTAAATGCAACTGTATATGAAAAATACAAAATCATCAATGATATCGCCAGTGACATATTTCCTAGATGAGTCAATTTTAAGTTCCTTTCCTAAGCCTCTATCAATGAGGGTTATACGTCGTTAGAAAGAACAAGCTAAGAGCTTTCAAACAAGCTGTAAGTCGTTTATGCAGCAAAAGAAATGTGAAAGTTAAATGCAACTGTATATGAAAAATACAAAATCATCAACAATATTCCCAGTGACATATTTCCTAAGTGAGTCAATTTTAAGTTCCTTTCCTAAGCCTCTATCAACGACAGTTATACGTCGTTGGAAAGAACAAGCTAAGAGCATTCAATCATGCTATAAGTCGTTTATGCAGCAAAAGAAAAGTGAAAGTTAAATGCAACTCTATATGAAAAATACAAAATCATCAACGATATTGCCAGTGACATATTTCCTAGATGACTCAATTTTAAGTTCCTTTCCTAAGCCTCTATCAATGAGAGTTATACGTCGTTAGAAAGAACAAGCTAAGAGCTTTCAAACAAGCTGTAAGACGTTTATGCAGCAAAAGAAATGTGAAAGTTAAATGCAACTGTATATGAAAAATACAAAATCATCAAAAATATTGCCAGTGCCATATTTCCTAGATGAGTCAATTTTAAGTTCCTTTCCTAAGCCTCTATCAATGAGAGTTATACGTCGTTAGAAAGAACAAGCTAAGAGCTTTCAATCAAGCTGTAAGTCGTTTATGCAGCAAAAGAAATGTGAAAGTTAAATGCAACTGTATATGAAAAATACAAAATCATCAACAATATTCCCAGTGACATATTTCCTAAGTGAGTCAATTTTAAGTTCCTTTCCTAAGCCTCTATCAACGAGAGTTATACGTCGTTGGAAAGAACAAGCTAAGAGCATTCAATCAAGTTATAAGTCGTTTATGCAGCAAAAGAAAAGTGAAAGTTAAATGCAACTGTATATGAAAAATACAAAATCATCTACAATATTCCCAGTGACATAGTTCCTAAGTGAGTCAATTTTAAATTCCTTTCCTAAGCCTCTATCGACGAGAGTTATACGTCGTTGGAAAGAACAAGCTAAGAGCATTCTATCATGCTATAAGTCGTTTATGCAGCAAAAGAAAAGTGAAAGTTAAATGCAACTGTATATGAAAAATACAAAATCATCAACGATATTGCCAGTGACATATTTCCTAGATGAGTCAATTTTAAGTTCCTTTCCTAAGCCTCTATCAATGAGAGTTATACGTCGTTATAAAGAACAAGCTAAGAGCTTTCAATCAAGCTGTAAGTCGTTGATGCAGCAAAAGAAATGTGAAAGTTAAATGCAACTGTATATGAAAAATATAAAATCATCTGCAATATTGCCAGTGACATATTTCCTGGAAGAGTCAATTTTAAGTTCCTTTCCTAAACCTCTATCAATGAGAGTTATATGTCGTTAGAAAGAACAAGCTAAGAGCTTTCAATCAAGCTATAAGTCGTTTATGCAGCAAAAGAAAAGTGAAAGTTAAATGCAACTGTATATGAAAAATACAAAATCATCTACAATATTCCCAGCGACATATTTTCCAGGTGAGTCAATTTTAAGTTCCTTTCCTAAGCCTCTATCAAGGAGAGTTATACATAGTTGGAAAGAACTAGCTAAGGGCTTTCAACCAAGCTATAAACGGTTTACACAACAAAAGAAATGTGAAAGTTAAATGCAACTGTACATGAAAAATACAAAATCATCAACAATGTTGCCAGTGACATATTTCCTAAGTGAGTCAATTTTAAGTTCCTTTCCTAAGCCTCTATCAACGAGAGTTATACGTCGTTAGAAAGAACAAGCTAAGAGCTTTCAAACAAGCTGTAAGTCGTTTATGCAGCAAAAGAAATGTGAAAGTTAAATGCAACTGTATATGAAAAATACAAAATCATCAACAATATTCCCAGTGACATATTTCCTAAGTGAGTCAATTTTAAATTCCTTTCCTAAGCCTCTATCGACGAGAGTTATACGTCGTTGGAAAGAACAAGCTAAGAGCATTCTATCATGCTATAAGTCGTTTATGCAGCAAAAGAAAAGTGAAAGTTAAATGCAACTGTATATGAAAAATACAAAATCATCAACGATATTGCCAGTGACATATTTCCTAGATGAGTCAATTTTAAGTTCCTTTCCTAAGCCTCTATCAATGAGAGTTATACGTCGTTATAAAGAACAAGCTAAGAGCTTTCAATCAAGCTGTAAGTCGTTTATGCAGCAAAAGAAATGTGAAAGTTAAATGCAACTGTATATGAAAAATATAAAATCATCAGCAATATTGCCAGTGACATATTTCCTGGAAGAGTCAATTTTAAGTTCCTTTCCTAAACCTCTATCAACGAGAGTTATATGTCGTTAGAAAGAACAAGCTAAGAGCTTTCAATCAAGCTATAAGTCGTTTATGCAGCAAAAGAAAAGTGAAAGTTAAATGCAACTGTATATGAAAAATACAAAATCATCTACAATATTCCCAGCGACATATTTTCCAGGTGAGTCAATTTTAAGTTCCTTTCCTAAGCCTCTATCAAGGAGAGTTATACATAGTTGGAAAGAACTAGCTAAGGGCTTTCAACCAAGCTATAAACGGTTTACACAACAAAAGAAATGTGAAAGTTAAATGCAACTGTACATGAAAAATACAAAATCATCAACAATGTTGCCAGTGACATATTTCCTGGAAGAGTCAATTTTAAGTTCCTTTCCTAAACCTCAATCAATGAGAATTATACGTCGTTGGAGAGAACAAACTAAGAGCTTTCAATCAAGCTATAAGTCGTTTATGCAGCAAAAGAAATGTGAAAGTTAAATGCAACTGTATATGAAAAATACAAAATCATCAATGATATCGCCAGTGACATATTTCCTAGATGAGTCAATTTTAAGTTCCTTTCCTAAGCCTCTATCAATGAGGGTTATACGTCGTTAGAAAGAACAAGCTAAGAGCTTTCAAACAAGCTGTAAGTCGTTTATGCAGCAAAAGAAATGTGAAAGTTAAATGCAACTGTATATGAAAAATACAAAATCATCAACAATATTCCCAGTGACATATTTCCTAAGTGAGTCAATTTTAAGTTCCTTTCCTAAGCCTCTATCAACGACAGTTATACGTCGTTGGAAAGAACAAGCTAAGAGCATTCAATCATGCTATAAGTCGTTTATGCAGCAAAAGAAAAGTGAAAGTTAAATGCAACTCTATATGAAAAATACAAAATCATCAACGATATTGCCAGTGACATATTTCCTAGATGACTCAATTTTAACTTCCTTTCCTAAGCTTCTATCAATGAGATTTATACATAGTTGGAAAGAACAAGCTAAGAGCTTTCAAACAAGCTGTAAGTCGTTTATGCAGCAAAAGAAATGTGAAAGTTAAATGCAACTGTATATGAAAAATACAAAATCATCAACAATATTGCCAGTGCCATATTTCCTAGATGAGTCAATTTTAAGTTCCTTTCCTAAGCCTCTATCAATGAGAGTTATACGTCGTTAGAAAGAACAAGCTAAGAGCTTTCAATCAAGCTGTAAGTCGTTTATGCAGCAAAAGAAATGTGAAAGTTAAATGCAACTGTATATGAAAAATACAAAATCATCAACAATATTCCCAGTGACATATTTCCTAAGTGAGTCAATTTTAAGTTCCTTTCCTAAGCCTCTATCAACGAGAGTTATACGTCGTTGGAAAGAACAAGCTAAGAGCATTCAATCAAGTTATAAGTCGTTTATGCAGCAAAAGAAAAGTGAAAGTTAAATGCAACTGTATATGAAAAATACAAAATCATCTACAATATTCCCAGTGACATATTTCCTAAGTGAGTCAATTTTAAATTCCTTTCCTAAGCCTCTATCGACGAGAGTTATACGTCGTTGGAAAGAACAAGCTAAGAGCATTCTATCATGCTATAAGTCGTTTATGCAGCAAAAGAAAAGTGAAAGTTAAATGCAACTGTATATGAAAAATACAAAATCATCAACGATATTGCCAGTGACATATTTCCTAGATGAGTCAATTTTAAGTTCCTTTCCTAAGCCTCTATCAATGAGAGTTATACGTCGTTATAAAGAACAAGCTAAGAGCTTTCAATCAAGCTGTAAGTCGTTGATGCAGCAAAAGAAATGTGAAAGTTAAATGCAACTGTATATGAAAAATATAAAATCATCTGCAATATTGCCAGTGACATATTTCCTGGAAGAGTCAATTTTAAGTTCCTTTCCTAAACCTCTATCAATGAGAGTTATATGTCGTTAGAAAGAACAAGCTAAGAGCTTTCAATCAAGCTATAAGTCGTTTATGCAGCAAAAGAAAAGTGAAAGTTAAATGCAACTGTATATGAAAAATACAAAATCATCTACAATATTCCCAGCGACATATTTTCCAGGTGAGTCAATTTTAAGTTCCTTTCCTAAGCCTCTATCAAGGAGAGTTATACATAGTTGGAAAGAACTAGCTAAGGGCTTTCAACCAAGCTATAAACGGTTTACACAACAAAAGAAATGTGAAAGTTAAATGCAACTGTACATGAAAAATACAAAATCATCAACAATGTTGCCAGTGACATATTTCCTAAGTGAGTCAATTTTAAGTTCCTTTCCTAAGCCTCTATCAACGAGAGTTATACGTCGTTAGAAAGAACAAGCTAAGAGCTTTCAAACAAGCTGTAAGTCGTTTATGCAGCAAAAGAAATGTGAAAGTTAAATGCAACTGTATATGAAAAATACAAAATCATCAACAATATTCCCAGTGACATATTTCCTAAGTGAGTCAATTTTAAATTCCTTTCCTAAGCCTCTATCGACGAGAGTTATACGTCGTTGGAAAGAACAAGCTAAGAGCATTCTATCATGCTATAAGTCGTTTATGCAGCAAAAGAAAAGTGAAAGTTAAATGCAACTGTATATGAAAAATACAAAATCATCAACGATATTGCCAGTGACATATTTCCTAGATGAGTCAATTTTAAGTTCCTTTCCTAAGCCTCTATCAATGAGAGTTATACGTCGTTATAAAGAACAAGCTAAGAGCTTTCAATCAAGCTGTAAGTCGTTTATGCAGCAAAAGAAATGTGAAAGTTAAATGCAACTGTATATGAAAAATATAAAATCATCAGCAATATTGCCAGTGACATATTTCCTGGAAGAGTCAATTTTAAGTTCCTTTCCTAAATCTCTATCAACGAGAGTTATATGTCGTTAGAAAGAACAAGCTAAGAGCTTTCAATCAAGCTATAAGTCGTTTATGCAGCAAAAGAAAAGTGAAAGTTAAATGCAACTGTATATGAAAAATACAAAATCATCTACAATATTCCCAGCGACATATTTTCCAGGTGAGTCAATTTTAAGTTCCTTTCCTAAGCCTCTATCAAGGAGAGTTATACATAGTTGGAAAGAACTAGCTAAGGGCTTTCAACCAAGCTATAAACGGTTTACACGACAAAAGAAATGTGAAAGTTAAATGCAACTGTACATGAAAAATACAAAATCATCAACAATGTTGCCAGTGACATATTTCCTGGAAGAGTCAATTTTAAGTTCCTTTCCTAAACCTCAATCAATGAGAATTATACGTCGTTGGAGAGAACAAACTAAGAGCTTTCAATCAAGCTATAAGTCGTTTATGCAGCAAATGAAATGTGAAAGTTAAATGCAACTGTATATGAAAAATACAAAATCATCAACAATGTTGCCAGTGACATATTTCCTAGATGAGTCAATTTTAAGTTCCTTTCCTAATCATCTATCAATGAGAGTTATACGTCGTTAGAAAGAACAAGCTAAGAGCTTCCAATCAAGCTGTAAGTCGTTTATGCAGCAAAAGAAATGTGAAAGTTAAATGCAACTGTATATGAAAAATACAAAATCATCAATGATATCGCCAGTGACATATTTCCTAGATGAGTCAATTTTAAGTTCCTTTCCTAAGCCTCTATCAATGAGGGTTATACGTCGTTAGAAAGAACAAGCTAAGAGCTTTCAAACAAGCTGTAAGTCGTTTATGCAGCAAAAGAAATGTGAAAGTTAAATGCAACTGTATATGAAAAATACAAAATCATCAACAATATTCCCAGTGACATATTTCCTAAGTGAGTCAATTTTAAGTTCCTTTCCTAAGCCTCTATCAACGAGAGTTATACGTCGTTGGAAAGAACAAGCTAAGAGCATTCAATCATGCTATAAGTCGTTTATGCAGCAAAAGAAAAGTGAAAGTTAAATGCAACTCTATATGAAAAATACAAAATCATCAACGATATTGCCAGTGACATATTTCCTAGATGAGTCAATTTTAAGTTCCTTTCCTAAGCCTCTATCAATGAGAGTTATACGTCGTTAGAAAGAACAAGCTAAGAGCTTTGAAACAAGCTGTAAGTCGTTTATGCAGCAAAAGAAATGTGAAAGTTAAATGCAACTGTATATGAAAAATACAAAATCATCAACAATATTGCCAGTGCCATATTTCCTAGATGAGTCAATTTTAAGTTCCTTTCCTAAGCCTCTATCAATGAGAGTTATACGTCGTTAGAAAGAACAAGCTAAGAGCTTTCAATCAAGCTGTAAGTCGTTTATGCAGCAAAAGAAATGTGAAAGTTAAATGCAACTGTATATGAAAAATACAAAATCATCAACAATATTCCCAGTGACATATTTCCTAAGTGAGTCAATTTTAAGTTCCTTTCCTAAGCCTCTATCAACGAGAGTTATACGTCGTTGGAAAGAACAAGCTAAGAGCATTCAATCAAGTTATAAGTCGTTTATGCAGCAAAAGAAAAGTGAAAGTTAAATGCAACTGTATATGAAAAATACAAAATCATCTACAATATTCCCAGTGACATATTTCCCAGGTGAGTCAATTTTAAGTTACTTTCTTAAGCCTCTATCAATGAGAGTTATACATCGTTGAAAAGAACAAGCTAGGAGCTTTCAATCAAGCTATAAATGATTTATGCAACAAAAGAAATCTGATAGTTAAATGCAACTGTATATGAAAAATATAAAATCATCAACAATATTGCCAGTGACATATTTCCTAGATAAGTCAATTTTGAGTTCCTTTCCTAAGCCTCTATCAAGGAGGGTTATACATCGTTGGAAAGAACAAGCTAGGAGCTTTCAATCAAGCTATAAATGATTTATGCAACAAAAGAAATCTGATAGTTAAATGCAACTGTATATGAAAAATATAAAATCATCAACAATATTGCCAGTGACATATTTCCTAGATAAGTCAATTTTGAGTTCCTTTCCTAAGCCTCTATCAAGGAGGGTTATACATCGTTGGAAAGAACAAGCTAGGAGCTTTCAATCAAGCTATAAATGATTTCTGCAGCAAAAGAAATATGAAAGTTAAATGCAACTGTATATGAAAAATATAAAATCATCAACGATATTGCCAGTGACATATTTCCTAGATGAGTCAATTTTAAGTTCCTTTCCTAAGCCTCTATCAATGAGAGTTATACGACGTTAAAAAGAACAAGCTAAGAGCTTTCAACCAAGCTATAAATGATTTATGCAACAAAAGAAATGTGAAAGTTAAATGCAACTGTATATGAAAAATATAAAATCATCAACGATATTGCCAGTGACATATTTCCTAGATCAGTCAATTTTAAGTTCCTTTCCTAAGCCTCTATCAAGGAGAGTTATACATCCTTAGAAAGAACAAGCTAAGAGCTTTCAAACAAGCTGTAAGTCGTTTATGCAGCAAAAGAAATGTGAAAGTTAAATGCAACTGTATATGAAAAATACAAAATCATCAACAATATTCCCGGTGACATATTTCCTAAGTGAGTCAATTTTAAGTTCCTTTCCTAAGCCTCTATCAACGAGAGTTATACGTCGTTGGAAAGAACAAGCTAAGAGCATTCAATCAAGGTATAAGTCGTTTATGCAGCAAAAGAAAAGTGAAAGTTAAATGCAACTGTATATGAAATATACAAAATCATCAACGATATTGCCAGTGACATATTTCCTAGATGAGTCAATTTTAAGTTCCTTTTCTAAGCCTCTATCAATGAGAGTTATACGTCGTTAGAAAGAACAAGCTAAGAGCTTTCAATCATGCTGTAAGTCGTTTATGCAGCAAAAGAAATGTGAAAGTTAAATGCAACTGTATATGAAAAATATAAAATCATCAACAATATTGCCAGTGACATATTTCCTCGATGAGTCAATTTTAAGTTCGTTTCCTAAGCCTCTATCAAGGAGAGTTATACATAGTTGGAAAGAACTAGCTAATGGCTTTCAACCAAGCTATAAATGGTTTATGCAACAAAAGAAATGTGAAATTTAAATGCAACTGTATATGAAAAATATAAAATCATCAACAATATTGCCAGTGACATATTTCCTAGATGAGTCAATTTTAAGTTCCTTTCCTAAGCCTCTATCAATGAGAGTTATACGTCGTTGGAAACAACAAGCTAAGAGCATTCAATCAAGCAATAAGTCGTTTATGCAGCAATAGAAAAGTGAAAGTTAAATGCAACTGTATATGAAAAATATAAAATCATCTACAATATTCCCAGTGACATATTTCTCAGGTGAATCAATTTTAAGTTCCTTTCCTAAGCCTCTATCAAGGAGAGTTATACATCGTTGGCAAGAACTAGCTAAGGGCTTTAAACCAAGCTATAAACGGTTTACACAACAAAAGAAATGTGAAAGTTAAATGCAACTGTACATGAAAAATACAAAATCATCAACAATTTTGCCAGTGACATATTTCCTGGAAGAGTCAATTTTAAGTTCCTTTCCTAAGCCTCTATCAATGAGAGTTATACGTCGTTGGAAAGAACAAGCTAAGAGCTTTCAAACAAGCTGTAAGTCGTTTATGCAGCAAAAGAAATGTGAAAGTTAAATGCAACTGTATATGAAAAATACAAAATCATCAACAATATTCCCGGTGACATATTTCCTAGATGAGTCAATTTTAAGTTCCTTTCCTAAGCCTCTATCAATGAGAGTTATACGTCGTTAGAAAGAACAAGCTAAGAGCTTTCAATCAAGCTGTAAGTCGTTTATGCAACAAAAGAAATGTGAAAGTTAAATGCAACTGTATATAAAAAATATAAAATCATCAACGATATTGCCAGTGACATATTTCCTAGATCAGTCAATTTTAAGTTCCTTTCCTAAGCCTCTATCAAGGAGAGTTATACATCCCTAGAAAGAACAAGCTAAGAGCTTTCAATCAAGCTGTAAGTCGTTTATGCAGCAAAAGAAATGTGAAAGTTAAATGCAACTGTATATGAAAAATACAAAATCATCAACAATATTCCCGGTGACATATTTCCTAAGTGAGTCAATTTTAAGTTCCTTTCCTAAATCTCTATCAACGAGAGTTATACGTCGTTGGAAAGAACAAGCTAAGAGCATTCAATCAAGGTATAAGTCGTTTATGCAGCAAAAGAAAAGTGAAAGTTAAATGCAACTGTATATGAAATATACAAAATCATCAACGATATTGCCAGTGACATATTTCCTAGATGAGTCAATTTTAAGTTCCTTTTCTAAGCCTCTATCAATGAGAGTTATACGTCGTTAGAAAGAACAAGCTAAGAGCTTTCAATCATGCTGTAAGTCGTTTATGCAGCAAAAGAAATGTGAAATTTAAATGCAACTGTATATGAAAAATATAAAATCATCAACAATATTGCCAGTGACATATTTCCTAGATGAGTCAATTTTAAGTTCCTTTCCTAAGCCTCTATCAATGAGAGTTTTACATCGTTGGAAAGAACAAGCTAGGAGCTTTCAATCAAGCTATAAATGATTTATGCAACAAAAGAAATGTGAAATTTAAATGCAACTGTATATGAAAAATATAAAATCATCAACAATATTGCCAGTGACATATTTCCTAGATGAGTCAATTTTAAGTTCGTTTCCTAAGCCTCTATCAAGGAGAGTTATACATAGTTGGAAAGAACTAGCTAATGGCTTTCAACCAAGCTATAAACGGTTTATACAGCGAAAGAAATGTGAAAATTAAATGCAACTGTATATAAAAAATACAAAATCATCAACGATATTGCCAGTGACATATTTCCTAGATGAGTCAATTTTAAGTTCCTTTCCTAAGCCTCTATCAATGAGAGTTTTACATCGTTGGAAAGAACAAGCTAGGAGCTTTCAATCAAGCTATAAATGATTTATGCAACAAAAGAAATGTGAAATTTAAATGCAACTGTATATGAAAAATATAAAATCATCAACAATATTGCCAGTGACATATTTCCTAGATGAGTCAATTTTAAGTTCCTTTCCTAAGCCTCTATCAATGAGAGTTTTACATCGTTGGAAAGAACAAGCTAGGAGCTTTCAATCAAGCTATAAATGATTTATGCAGCAAAAGAAAAGTGAAAGTTAAATGCAACTGTATATGAAAAATATAAAATCATCAACAATATTGCCAGTGACATATTTCCTAGATGAGTCAATTTTAAGTTCCTTTCCTAAGCCTCTATCAATGAGAGTTTTACATCGTTGGAAAGAACTAGCTAAGGGCTTTCAACCAAGCTATAAACGGTTTACACAACAAAAGAAATGTGAAAGTTAAATGCAACTGTACATGAAAAATACAAAATCATCAACAATATTGCCAGTGACATATTTCCTGGAAGAGTCAATTTTAAGTTCCTTTCCTAAGCCTCTATCAATGAGAGTTATACGTCGTTGGAAAGAACAAGCTAAGAGCTTTCAATCAAGCTATAAGTCGTTTATGCAGCAAATGAAATGTGAAAGTTAAATGCAACTGTATATGAAAAATACAAAATCATAAACAATATTGCCAGTGACATATTTCCTAGATGAGTCAATTTTAAGTTCCTTTCCTAAGCATCTATCAATGAGAGTTATACGTCGTTAGAAAGAACAAGCTAAGAGCTTTCAATCAAGCTGTAAGTCGTTTATGCAGCAAAAGAAATGTGAAAGTTAAATGCAACTGTATATGAAAAATACAAAATCATCAACAATATTCCCAGTGACATATTTCCTAAGTGAGTCAATTTTAAGTTCCTTTCCTAAGCCTCTATCAAGGAGAGTTATACATCGTTGGAAAGAACAAGCTAGGAGCTTTCAATCAAGCTATAAATGATTTATGCAACAAAAGAAATGTGAAAGTTAAATGCAACTGTATATGAAAAATATAAAATCATCAACAATATTGCCAGTGACATATTTCCTAGATGAGTCAATTTTAAGTTCCTTTCCTAAGCCTCTATCAATGAGAGTTTTACATCGTTGGAAAGAACTAGCTAAGGGCTTTCAACCAAGCTATAAACGGTTTACACAACAAAAGAAATGTGAAAGTTAAATGCAACTGTACATGAAAAATACAAAATCATCAACAATATTGCCAGTGACATATTTCCTGGAAGAGTCAATTTTAAGTTCCTTTCCTAAGCCTTTATCAATGAGAGTTATACGTCGTTGGAAAGAACAAGCTAAGAGCTTTCAATCAAGCTATAAGTCGTTTATGCAGCAAATGAAATGTGAAAGTTAAATGCAACTGTATATGAAAAATACAAAATCATAAACAATATTGCCAGTGACATATTTCCTAGATGAGTCAATTTTAAGTTCCTTTCCTAAGCATCTATCAATGAGAGTTATACGTCGTTAGAAAGAACAAGCTAAGAGCTTTCAATCAAGCTGTAAGTCGTTTATGCAGCAAAAGAAATGTGAAAGTTAAATGCAACTGTATATGAAAAATACAAAATCATCAACAATATTCCCAGTGACATATTTCCTAAGTGAGTCAATTTTAAGTTCCTTTCCTAAGCCTCTATCAATGAGAGTTATACGTCGTTAGAAAGAACAAGCTAAGAGCTTTCAAACAAGCTGTAAGTCGTTTATGCAGCAAAAGAAATGTGAAAGTTAAATGCAACTGTATATGAAAAATACAAAATCATCAACAATATTGCCAGTGCCATATTTCCTAGATGAATCAATTTTAAGTTCCTTTCCTAAGCCTCTATCAATGAGAGTTATACGTCGTTAGAAAGAACAAGCTAAGAGCTTTCATACAAGCTGTAAGTCGTTTATGCAGCAAAAGAAATGTGAAAGTTAAATGCAACTGTATATGAAAAATACAAAATCATCAACAATATTGCCAGTGACATATTTCCTAGATGAGTCAATTTTAAGTTCGTTTCCTAAGCCTCTATCAAGGAGAGTTATACGTCGTTGGAAAGAACAAGCTAAGATCATTCTATCATGCTATAAGTCGTTTATGCAGCAAAAGAAAAGTGAAAGTTAAATGCAACTGTATATGAAAAATACAAAATCATCAACGATATTGCCAGTGACATATTTCCTAGATGAGCCAATTTTAAGGTCCTTTCCTAAGCCTCTATCAATGAGAGTTATACGTCGTTATAAAGAACAAGCTAAGAGCTTTCAACCAAGCAGTAAGTCGTTTATGCAGCAAAAGAAATGTGAAAGTTAAATGCAACTGTATATGAAAAATATAAAATCATCAGCAATATTGCCAGTGACATATTTCCTGGAAGAGTCAATTTTAAGTTCCTTTCCTAAACCTCTATCAATGAGAGTTATATGTCGTTCGAAAGAACAAGCTAAGAGCTTTCAATCAAGCTATAAGTCGTTTATACCAGTGACATATTTCCTAGATGAGTCAATTTTAAGTTCCTTTCCTAAGTCTCTATCAATGAGAGTTATACGTCGTTAGAAAGAACAAGCTAAGAGCTTTCAATCAAGCTATAAGTCGTTTATGCAGCAAAAGAAATGTGAAAGTTAAATGCAACTGTATATGAAAAATACAAAATCATCAACAATATTCCCAGTGACATATTTCCTAAGTGAGTCAATTTTAAGTTCCTTTCCTAAGCCTCTATCAACGAGAGTTATACGTCGTTGGAAAGAACAAGCTAAGAGCATTCAATCAAGTTATAAGTCGTTTATGCAGCAAAAGAAAAGTGAAAGTTAAATGCAACTGTATATGAAAAATATAAAATCATCAACAATATTGCCAGTGACATATTTCCTAGATGATTCAATTTTAAGTTCCTTTCCTAAGCTTCTATCAGTGAGAGTTATACATCGCTGGAAAGAACAAGCTAAGAGATTTCAATCAAGCTATAAATGATTTATGCAACAAAAGAAATGTGAAATTTAAATGCAACTGTATATGAAAAATATAAAATCATCAACAATATTGCCAGTGACATATTTCCTAGATGAGTCAAGTTTAAGTTCCTTTCCTAAGCATCTATCAATGAGAGTTATACGTCGTTAGAAAGAACAAGCTAAGAGCTTTCAATCAAGCTGTAAGTCGTTTATGCAGCAAAAGAAATATGAAAGTTAAATGCAACTGTATATGAAAAATATAAAATCATCAACAATATTGCCAGTGACATATTTCCTAGATGAGTCAATTTTAAGTTCCTTTCCTAAGCTTCTATCAGTGAGAGTTATACATCGTTGGAAAGAACAAGCTAGGAGCTTTCAATCAAGCTATAAATGATTTATGCAACGAAAGAAATGTGAAAGTTAAATGCAACTGTATATGAAAAATATAAAATCATCAACGATATTGCCAGTGACATATTTCCTAGATGAGTCAATTTTAAGTTCCTTTCCTAAGCCTCTATCAATGAGAGTTATAGGTCGTTAGAAAGAACAAGCTAAGAGCTTTCAATCAAGCTGTAAGTCGTTTTTGCAGCAAAAGAAATGTGAAAGTTAAATGCAACTGTATATGAAAAATACAAAATCATCAGCAATATTCCCAGTGACATATTTCCTAAGTGAGTCAATTTAAGTTCCTTTCCTAAGCCTCTATCAAGGAGAGTTATACATCGTTAGAAAGAACAGTCTAAGGGCTTTTAATCAAGCTATAAACGGTTTATACGGCAAAAGAAATGTGAAAATTAAATGCAACTGTATTTAAAGAATACAAAATCATCAACAATATTGCCAGTGACATATTTCCTAAATGAGTCAATTTTAAGTTCCTTTCCTAAGCCACTATCAATGAGAGTTTTACATCGTTGGAAAGAACAAGCTAGGAGCTTTCAATCAAGCTATAAATGATTTATGCAGCAAAAGAAATCTGATAGTTAAATGCAACTGTATATGAAAAATATAAAATCATCAGCAATATTGCCAGTGACATATTTCCTGGAAGAGTCAATTTTAAGTTCCTTTCCTAAGCCTCTATCAATGAGAGTTATACATCGTTGGAAAGAACAAGCTAAGAGATTTCAATCAAGCTATAAATGATTTATGCAACAAAAGAAATGTGAAATTTAAATGCAACTGTATATGAAAAATATAAAATCATCAACAATATTGCCAGTGACATATTTCCTAGATGAGTCAATTTTAAGTTCCTTTCCTAAGCTTCTATCAGTGAGAGTTATACATCGCTGGAAAGAACAAGCTAAGAGATTTCAATCAAGCTGTAAGTCGTTTATGCAGCAAAAGAAATGTGAAAGTTAAATGCAACTGTATATGAAAAATACAAAATCATCAACGATATTGCCAGTGACATATTTCCTAGATGAGTCAATTTTAAGTTCCTTTCCTAAGCCTCTATCAATGAGAGTTATACATCGTTGGAAAGAACAAGCTAAGAGATTTCAATCAAGCTATAAATGATTTATGCAACAAAAGAAATGTGAAATTTAAATGCAACTGTATATGAAAAATATAAAATCATCAACAATATTGCCAGTGACATATTTCCTAGATGAGTCAATTTTAAGTTCCTTTCCTAAGCTTCTATCAGTGAGAGTTATACATCGCTGGAAAGAACAAGCTAAGAGATTTCAATCAAGCTGTAAGTCGTTTATGCAGCAAAAGAAATGTGAAAGTTAAATGCAACTGTATATGAAAAATATAAAATCATCAACAATATTGCCAGTGACATATTTCCTAGATGAGTCAATTTAAATTTAAATTTAAATTCCTTTCCTAAGCCTCTATCAATGAGAGTTATACATCGTTGGAAAGAACAAGCTAAGAGCTTTCAATCAAGCTGTAAGTCGTTTATGCAGCAAAAGAAATGTGAAAGTTAAATGCAACTGTATATGAAAAATATAAAATCATCAACAATATTGCCAGTGACATATTTCCTAGATGAGTCAATTTTAAGTTCCTTTCCTAAGCTTCTATCAGTGAGAGTTATACATCGTTGGAAAGAACAAGCTAGGAGCTTTCAATCAAGCTATAAATGATTTATGCAGCAAAAGAAATGTGAAAGTTAAATGCAACTGTATATGAAAAATACAAAATCATCAACGATATTGCCAGTGACATATTTCCTAGATGAGTCAATTTTAAGTTCGTTTCCTAAGCCTCTATCAATGAGAGTTATAGGTCGTTAGAAAGAACAAGCTAAGAGCTTTCAATCAAGCTGTAAGTCGTTTTTGCAGCAAAAGAAATGTGAAAGTTAAATGCAACTGTATATGAAAAATACAAAATCATCAGCAATATTCCCAGTGACATATTTCCTAAGTGAGTCAATTTAAGTTCCTTTCCTTAGCCTCTATCAAGGAGAGTTATACATCGTTAGAAAGAACAGTCTAAGGGCTTCCAATCAAGCTATAAACGGTTTATACGGCAAAAGAAATGTGAAAATTAAATGCAACTGTATTTAAAGAATACAAAATCATCAACAATATTGCCAGTGACATATTTCCTAAATGAGTCAATTTTAAGTTCCTTTCCTAAGCCACTATCAATGAGAGTTTTACATCGTTGGAAAGAACAAGCTAGGAGCTTTCAATCAAGCTATAAATTATTTATGCAGCAAAAGAAATCTGATAGTTAAATGCAACTGTATATGAAAAATATAAAATCATCAGCAATATTGCCAGTGACATATTTCCTGGAAGAGTCAATTTTAAGTTCCTTTCCTAAGCCTCTATCAATGAGAGTTATACATCGTTGGAAAGAACAAGCTAAGAGATTTCAATCAAGCTATAAATTATTTATGCAACAAAAGAAATGTGAAATTTAAATGCAACTGTATATCAAAAATATAAAATCATCAACAATATTGCCAGTGACATATTTCCTAGATGAGTCAATTTTAAGTTCCTTTCCTAAGCCTCTATCAATGAGAGTTATACGTCGTTGGAAAGAACAAGCTAGGAGCATTCAATCAAGCAATAAGTCGTTTATGCAGCAAAAGAAAAGTGAAAGTTAAATGCAACTGTATATGAAAAATATAAAATCATCTACAATATTCCCAGTGACATATTTCCCAGGTGAGTCAATTTTAAGTTCCTTTCCTAAACCTCTATCAAGGAGAGTTATACATCGTTGGAAAGAACTAGCTAAGGGCTTTCAACCAAGCTATAAACGGTTTACACAACAAAAGAAATGTGAAAGTTAAATGCAACTGTACATGAAAAATATATAATTATCTACAATATTCCCAGTGACATATTTCCCAGGTGAGTCAATTTTAAGTTCCTCTCCTAAGCCTCTATCAATGAGAGTTATACGTCGTTGGAAAGAACAAGCTAAGAGCTTTCAATCAAGCTATAAGTCGTTTATGCAGCAAATGAAATGTGAAAGTTAAATGCAACTGTATATGAAAAATACAAAATCATCAACAATATTGCCAGTGACATATTTCCTAGATGAGTCAATTTTAAGTTCCTTTCCTAAGCCTCTATCAATGAGAGTTATACATCGCTGGAAAGAACAAGCTAAGAGCTTTCAATCAAGCTGTAAGTCGTTTATGCAGCAAAAGAAATGTGAAAGTTAAATGCAACTGTATATGAAAAATACAAAATCATCAACGATATTGCCAGTGACATATTTCCTAGATGAGTCAATTTTAAGTTCCTTTCCTAAGCTTCTATCAGTGAGAGTTATACATCGCTGGAAAGAACAAGCTAAGAGATTTCAATCAAGCTATAAATGATTTATGCAACAAAAGAAATGTGAAATTTGAATGCAACTGTATATGAAAAATATAAAATCATCAACAATATTGCCAGTGACATATTTCCTAGATGAGTCAAGTTTAAGTTCCTTTCCTAAGCATCTATCAATGAGAGTTATACGTCGTTAGAAAGAACAAGCTAAGAGCTTTCAATCAAGCTGTAAGTCGTTTATGCAGCAAAAGAAATGTGAAAGTTAAATGCAACTGTATATGAAAAATATAAAATCATCAACAATATTGCCAGTGACATATTTCCTAGATGAGTCAATTTTAAGTTCCTTTCCTAAGCTTCTATCAGTGAGAGTTATACATCGTTGGAAAGAACAAGCTAGGAGCTTTCAATCAAGCTATAAATGATTTATGCAACGAAAGAAATGTGAAAGTTAAATGCAACTGTATATGAAAAATATAAAATCATCAACGATATTGCCAGTGACATATTTCCTAGATGAGTCAATTTTAAGTTCCTTTCCTAAGCCTCTATCAATGAGAGTTATAGGTCGTTAGAAAGAACAAGCTAAGAGCTTTCAATCAAGCTGTAAGTCGTTTTTGCAGCAAAAGAAATGTGAAAGTTAAATGCAACTGTATATGAAAAATACAAAATCATCTGCAATATTCCCAGTGACATATTTCCTAAGTGAGTCAATTTAAGTTCCTTTCCTAAGCCTCTATCAACGAGAGTTATACGTCGTTGGAAAGAACAAGCTAGGAGCATTCAATCAAGCAATAAGTCGTTTATGCAGCAAAAGAAAAGTGAAAGTTAAATGCAACTGTATATGAAAAATATAAAATCATCTACAATATTCCCAGTGACATATTTCCCAGGTGAGTCAATTTTAAGTTCCTTTCCTAAACCTCTATCAAGGAGAGTTATACATCGTTGGAAAGAACAAGCTAGGAGCTTTCAATCAAGCTATAAACGGTTTATACGGCAAAAGAAATGTGAAAATTAAATGCAACTGTATTTAAAGAATACAAAATCATCAACAATATTGCCAGTGACATATTTCCTAAATGAGTCAATTTTAAGTTCCTTTCCTAAGCCACTATCAATGAGAGTTTTACATCGTTGGAAAGAACAAGCTAGGAGCTTTCAATCAAGCTATAAATGATTTATGCAGCAAAAGAAATCTGATAGTTAAATGCAACTGTATATGAAAAATATAAAATCATCAGCAATATTGCCAGTGACATATTTCCTGGAAGAGTCAATTTTAAGTTCCTTTCCTAAGCCTCTATCAATGAGAGTTATACATCGTTGGAAAGAACAAGCTAAGAGCTTTCAATCAAGCTGTAAGCGACTTACGCAACAAAAGAAATGTGAAATTTAAATGCAACTGTATATGAAAAATACAAAATCATCAACAATATTGCCAGTGACATATTTCCTAGATGAGTCAATTTTAAGTTCCTTTCCTAAGCCTCTATCAATGAGAGTTATACGTCGTTGGAAAGAACAAGCTAGGAGCATTCAATCAAGCAATAAGTCGTTTATGCAGCAAAAGAAAAGTGAAAGTTAAATGCAACTGTATATGAAAAATATAAAATCATCTACAATATTCCCAGTGACATATTTCCCAGGTGAGTCAATTTTAAGTTCCTTTCCTAAACCTCTATCAAGGAGAGTTATACATCGTTGGAAAGAACTAGCTAAGGGCTTTCAACCAAGCTATAAACGGTTTACACAACAAAAGAAATGTGAAAGTTAAATGCAACTGTACATGAAAAATATATAATTATCTACAATATTCCCAGTGACATATTTCCCAGGTGAGTCAATTTTAAGTTCCTTTCCTAAGCCTCTATCAATGAGAGTTATACGTCGTTGGAAAGAACAAGCTAAGAGCTTTCAATCAAGCTATAAGTCGTTTATGCAGCAAATGAAATGTGAAAGTTAAATGCAACTGTATATGAAAAATACAAAATCATCAACAATATTGCCAGTGACATATTTCCTAGATGAGTCAATTTTAAGTTCCTTTCCTAAGCCTCTATCAATGAGAGTTATACATCGTTGGAAAGAACAAGACAAGAGCTTTCAATCAGGCTGTAAGTCGTTTATGCAGCAAAAGAAATGTGAAAGTTAAATGCAACTGTATATGAAAAATACAAAATCATCAACGATATTGCCAGTGACATATTTCCTAGATGAGTAAATTTTAAGTTCCTTTCCTAAGCTTCTATCAGTGAGAGTTATACATCGCTGGAAAGAACAAGCTAAGAGATTTCAATCAAGCTATAAATGATTTATGCAACGAAAGAAATGTGAAAGTTAAATGCAACTGTATATGAAAAATATAAAATCATCAACGATATTGCCAGTGACATATTTCCTAGATGAGTCAATTTTAAGTTCCTTTCCTAAGCATCTATCAATGAGAGTTATACGTCGTTAGAAAGAACAAGCTAAGAGCTTTCAATCAAGCTGTAAGTCGTTTATGCAGCAAAAGAAATGTGAAAGTTAAATGCAACTGTATATGAAAAATATAAAATCATCAACAATATTGCCAGTGACATATTTCCTAGATGAGTCAATTTTAAGTTCCTTTCCTAAGCTTCTATCAGTGAGAGTTATACATCGTTGGAAAGAACAAGCTAGGAGCTTTCAATCAAGCTATAAATGATTTATGCAACGAAAGAAATGTGAAAGTTAAATGCAACTGTATATGAAAAATATAAAATCATCAACGATATTGCCAGTGACATATTTCCTAGATGAGTCAATTTTAAGTTCCTTTCCTAAGCCTCTATCAATGAGAGTTATAGGTCGTTAGAAAGAACAAGCTAAGAGCTTTCAATCAAGCTGTAAGTCGTTTTTGCAGCAAAAGAAATGTGAAAGTTAAATGCAACTGTATATGAAAAATACAAACTCATCAGCAATATTCCCAGTGACATATTTCCTAAGTGAGTCAATTTAAGTTCCTTTCCTAAGCCTCTATCAAGGAGAGTTATACATCGTTAGAAAGAACAGTCTAAGGGCTTTCAATCAAGCTATAAACGGTTTATACGGCAAAAGAAATGTGAAAATTAAGTGCAACTGTATTTAAAGAATACAAAATCATCAACAATATTGCCAGTGACATATTTCCTAAATGAGTCAATTTTAAGTTCCTTTCCTAAGCCACTATCAATGAGAGTTTTACATCGTTGGAAAGAAGAAGCTAGGAGCTTTCAATCAAGCTATAAATGATTTATGCAGCAAAAGAAATCTGATAGTTAAATGCAACTGTATATGAAAAATATAAAATCATCAGCAATATTGCCAGTGACATATTTCCTGGAAGAGTCAATTTTAAGTTCCTTTCCTAAGCTTCTATCAGTGAGAGTTATACATCGTTGGAAAGAACAAGCTAGGAGCTTTCAATCAAGCTATAAATGATTTATGCAGCAAAAGAAATGTGAAAGTTAAATGCAACTGTATATGAAAAATACAAAATCATCAACGATATTGCCAGTGACATATTTCCTAGATGAGTCAATTTTAAGTTCGTTTCCTAAGCCTCTATCAATGAGAGTTATAGGTCGTTAGAAAGAACAAGCTAAGAGCTTTCAATCAAGCTGTAAGTCGTTTTTGCAGCAAAAGAAATGTGAAAGTTAAATGCAACTGTATATGAAAAATACAAAATCATCAGCAATATTCCCAGTGACATATTTCCTAAGTGAGTCAATTTAAGTTCCTTTCCTTAGCCTCTATCAAGGAGAGTTATACATCGTTAGAAAGAACAGTCTAAGGGCTTCCAATCAAGCTATAAACGGTTTATACGGCAAAAGAAATGTGAAAATTAAATGCAACTGTATTTAAAGAATACAAAATCATCAACAATATTGCCAGTGACATATTTCCTAAATGAGTCAATTTTAAGTTCCTTTCCTAAGCCACTATCAATGAGAGTTTTACATCGTTGGAAAGAACAAGCTAGGAGCTTTCAATCAAGCTATAAATTATTTATGCAGCAAAAGAAATCTGATAGTTAAATGCAACTGTATATGAAAAATATAAAATCATCAGCAATATTGCCAGTGACATATTTCCTGGAAGAGTCAATTTTAAGTTCCTTTCCTAAGCCTCTATCAATGAGAGTTATACATCGTTGGAAAGAACAAGCTAAGAGATTTCAATCAAGCTATAAATTATTTATGCAACAAAAGAAATGTGAAATTTAAATGCAACTGTATATCAAAAATATAAAATCATCAACAATATTGCCAGTGACATATTTCCTAGATGAGTCAATTTTAAGTTCCTTTCCTAAGCCTCTATCAATGAGAGTTATACGTCGTTGGAAAGAACAAGCTAGGAGCATTCAATCAAGCAATAAGTCGTTTATGCAGCAAAAGAAAAGTGAAAGTTAAATGCAACTGTATATGAAAAATATAAAATCATCTACAATATTCCCAGTGACATATTTCCCAGGTGAGTCAATTTTAAGTTCCTTTCCTAAACCTCTATCAAGGAGAGTTATACATCGTTGGAAAGAACTAGCTAAGGGCTTTCAACCAAGCTATAAACGGTTTACACAACAAAAGAAATGTGAAAGTTAAATGCAACTGTACATGAAAAATATATAATTATCTACAATATTCCCAGTGACATATTTCCCAGGTGAGTCAATTTTAAGTTCCTCTCCTAAGCCTCTATCAATGAGAGTTATACGTCGTTGGAAAGAACAAGCTAAGAGCTTTCAATCAAGCTATAAGTCGTTTATGCAGCAAATGAAATGTGAAAGTTAAATGCAACTGTATATGAAAAATACAAAATCATCAACAATATTGCCAGTGACATATTTCCTAGATGAGTCAATTTTAAGTTCCTTTCCTAAGCCTCTATCAATGAGAGTTATACATCGCTGGAAAGAACAAGCTAAGAGCTTTCAATCAAGCTGTAAGTCGTTTATGCAGCAAAAGAAATGTGAAAGTTAAATGCAACTGTATATGAAAAATACAAAATCATCAACGATATTGCCAGTGACATATTTCCTAGATGAGTCAATTTTAAGTTCCTTTCCTAAGCTTCTATCAGTGAGAGTTATACATCGCTGGAAAGAACAAGCTAAGAGATTTCAATCAAGCTATAAATGATTTATGCAACAAAAGAAATGTGAAATTTGAATGCAACTGTATATGAAAAATATAAAATCATCAACAATATTGCCAGTGACATATTTCCTAGATGAGTCAAGTTTAAGTTCCTTTCCTAAGCATCTATCAATGAGAGTTATACGTCGTTAGAAAGAACAAGCTAAGAGCTTTCAATCAAGCTGTAAGTCGTTTATGCAGCAAAAGAAATGTGAAAGTTAAATGCAACTGTATATGAAAAATATAAAATCATCAACAATATTGCCAGTGACATATTTCCTAGATGAGTCAATTTTAAGTTCCTTTCCTAAGCTTCTATCAGTGAGAGTTATACATCGTTGGAAAGAACAAGCTAGGAGCTTTCAATCAAGCTATAAATGATTTATGCAACGAAAGAAATGTGAAAGTTAAATGCAACTGTATATGAAAAATATAAAATCATCAACGATATTGCCAGTGACATATTTCCTAGATGAGTCAATTTTAAGTTCCTTTCCTAAGCCTCTATCAATGAGAGTTATAGGTCGTTAGAAAGAACAAGCTAAGAGCTTTCAATCAAGCTGTAAGTCGTTTTTGCAGCAAAAGAAATGTGAAAGTTAAATGCAACTGTATATGAAAAATACAAAATCATCTGCAATATTCCCAGTGACATATTTCCTAAGTGAGTCAATTTAAGTTCCTTTCCTAAGCCTCTATCAATGAGAGTTATACGTCGTTGGAAAGAACAAGCTAGGAGCATTCAATCAAGCAATAAGTCGTTTATGCAGCAAAAGAAAAGTGAAAGTTAAATGCAACTGTATATGAAAAATATAAAATCATCTACAATATTCCCAGTGACATATTTCCCAGGTGAGTCAATTTTAAGTTCCTTTCCTAAACCTCTATCAAGGAGAGTTATACATCGTTGGAAAGAACAAGCTAGGAGCTTTCAATCAAGCTATAAACGGTTTATACGGCAAAAGAAATGTGAAAATTAAATGCAACTGTATTTAAAGAATACAAAATCATCAACAATATTGCCAGTGACATATTTCCTAAATGAGTCAATTTTAAGTTCCTTTCCTAAGCCACTATCAATGAGAGTTTTACATCGTTGGAAAGAACAAGCTAGGAGCTTTCAATCAAGCTATAAATGATTTATGCAGCAAAAGAAATCTGATAGTTAAATGCAACTGTATATGAAAAATATAAAATCATCAGCAATATTGCCAGTGACATATTTCCTGGAAGAGTCAATTTTAAGTTCCTTTCCTAAGCCTCTATCAATGAGAGTTATACATCGTTGGAAAGAACAAGCTAAGAGATTTCAATCAAGCTATAAATGATTTATGCAACAAAAGAAATGTGAAATTTAAATGCAACTGTATATGAAAAATATAAAATCATCAACAATATTGCCAGTGACATATTTCCTAGATGAGTCAATTTTAAGTTCCTTTCCTAAGCCTCTATCAATGAGAGTTATACGTCGTTGGAAAGAACAAGCTAGGAGCATTCAATCAAGCAATAAGTCGTTTATGCAGCAAAAGAAAAGTGAAAGTTAAATGCAACTGTATATGAAAAATATAAAATCATCTACAATATTCCCAGTGACATATTTCCCAGGTGAGTCAATTTTAAGTTCCTTTCCTAAACCTCTATCAAGGAGAGTTATACATCGTTGGAAAGAACTAGCTAAGGGCTTTCAACCAAGCTATAAACGGTTTACACAACAAAAGAAATGTGAAAGTTAAATGCAACTGTACATGAAAAATATATAATTATCTACAATATTCCCAGTGACATATTTCCCAGGTGAGTCAATTTTAAGTTCCTTTCCTAAGCCTCTATCAATGAGAGTTATACGTCGTTGGAAAGAACAAGCTAAGAGCTTTCAATCAAGCTATAAGTCGTTTATGCAGCAAATGAAATGTGAAAGTTAAATGCAACTGTATATGAAAAATACAAAATCATCAACAATATTCTCAGTGACATATTTCCTAGATCTGTCAATTTTAAGTTCCTTTCCTAAGCTTCTATCAATGAGAGTTATACATCGTTGGAAAGAACAAGACAAGAGCTTTCAATCAGGCTGTAAATCGTTTATGCAGTAAAAGAAATGTGAAAGTTAAATGCAACTGTATATGAAAAATACAAAATCATCAACGATATTGCCAGTGACATATTTCCTAGATGAGTAAATTTTAAGTTCCTTTCCTAAGCTTCTATCAGTGAGAGTTATACATCGCTGGAAAGAACAAGCTAAGAGATTTCAATCAAGCTATAAATGATTTATGCAACGAAAGAAATGTGAAAGTTAAATGCAACTGTATATGAAAAATATAAAATCATCAACGATATTGCCAGTGACATATTTCCTAGATGAGTCAATTTTAAGTTCCTTTCCTAAGCATCTATCAATGAGAGTTATACGTCGTTAGAAAGAACAAGCTAAGAGCTTTCAATCAAGCTGTAAGTCGTTTATGCAGCAAAAGAAATGTGAAAGTTAAATGCAACTGTATATGAAAAATATAAAATCATCAACAATATTGCCAGTGACATATTTCCTAGATGAGTCAATTTTAAGTTCCTTTCCTAAGCTTCTATCAGTGAGAGTTATACATCGTTGGAAAGAACAAGCTAGGAGCTTTCAATCAAGCTATAAATGATTTATGCAACGAAAGAAATGTGAAAGTTAAATGCAACTGTATATGAAAAATATAAAATCATCAACGATATTGCCAGTGACATATTTCCTAGATGAGTCAATTTTAAGTTCCTTTCCTAAGCCTCTATCAATGAGAGTTATAGGTCGTTAGAAAGAACAAGCTAAGAGCTTTCAATCAAGCTGTAAGTCGTTTTTGCAGCAAAAGAAATGTGAAAGTTAAATGCAACTGTATATGAAAAATACAAACTCATCAGCAATATTCCCAGTGACATATTTCCTAAGTGAGTCAATTTAAGTTCCTTTCCTAAGCCTCTATCAAGGAGAGTTATACATCGTTAGAAAGAACAGTCTAAGGGCTTTCAATCAAGCTATAAACGGTTTATACGGCAAAAGAAATGTGAAAATTAAGTGCAACTGTATTTAAAGAATACAAAATCATCAACAATATTGCCAGTGACATATTTCCTAAATGAGTCAATTTTAAGTTCCTTTCCTAAGCCACTATCAATGAGAGTTTTACATCGTTGGAAAGAAGAAGCTAGGAGCTTTCAATCAAGCTATAAATGATTTATGCAGCAAAAGAAATCTGATAGTTAAATGCAACTGTATATGAAAAATATAAAATCATCAGCAATATTGCCAGTGACATATTTCCTGGAAGAGTCAATTTTAAGTTCCTTTCCTAAGCTTCTATCAGTGAGAGTTATACATCGTTGGAAAGAACAAGCTAGGAGCTTTCAATCAAGCTATAAATGATTTATGCAGCAAAAGAAATGTGAAAGTTAAATGCAACTGTATATGAAAAATACAAAATCATCAACGATATTGCCAGTGACATATTTCCTAGATGAGTCAATTTTAAGTTCGTTTCCTAAGCCTCTATCAATGAGAGTTATAGGTCGTTAGAAAGAACAAGCTAAGAGCTTTCAATCAAGCTGTAAGTCGTTTTTGCAGCAAAAGAAATGTGAAAGTTAAATGCAACTGTATATGAAAAATACAAAATCATCAGCAATATTCCCAGTGACATATTTCCTAAGTGAGTCAATTTAAGTTCCTTTCCTTAGCCTCTATCAAGGAGAGTTATACATCGTTAGAAAGAACAGTCTAAGGGCTTCCAATCAAGCTATAAACGGTTTATACGGCAAAAGAAATGTGAAAATTAAATGCAACTGTACATGAAAAATATATAATTATCTACAATATTCCCAGTGACATATTTCCCAGGTGAGTCAATTTTAAGTTCCTCTCCTAAGCCTCTATCAATGAGAGTTATACGTCGTTGGAAAGAACAAGCTAAGAGCTTTCAATCAAGCTATAAGTCGTTTATGCAGCAAATGAAATGTGAAAGTTAAATGCAACTGTATATGAAAAATACAAAATCATCAACAATATTGCCAGTGACATATTTCCTAGATGAGTCAATTTTAAGTTCCTTTCCTAAGCCTCTATCAATGAGAGTTATACATCGCTGGAAAGAACAAGCTAAGAGCTTTCAATCAAGCTGTAAGTCGTTTATGCAGCAAAAGAAATGTGAAAGTTAAATGCAACTGTATATGAAAAATACAAAATCATCAACGATATTGCCAGTGACATATTTCCTGGAAGAGTCAATTTTAAGTTCCTTTCCTAAACCTCTATCAAGGAGAGTTATACATCGTTGGAAAGAACTAGCTAAGGGCTTTCAACCAAGCTATAAACGGTTTACACAACAAAAGAAATGTGAAAGTTAAATGCAACTGTACATGAAAAATATATAATTATCTACAATATTCCCAGTGACATATTTCCCAGGTGAGTCAATTTTAAGTTCCTCTCCTAAGCCGCTATCAATGAGAGTTATACGTCGTTGGAAAGAACAAGCTAAGAGCTTTCAATCAAGCTATAAGTCGTTTATGCAGCAAATGAAATGTGAAAGTTAAATGCAACTGTATATGAAAAATACAAAATCATCAACAATATTGCCAGTGACATATTTCCTAGATGAGTCAATTTTAAGTTCCTTTCCTAAGCCTCTATCAATGAGAGTTATACATCGCTGGAAAGAACAAGCTAAGAGCTTTCAATCAAGCTGTAAGTCGTTTATGCAGCAAAAGAAATGTGAAAGTTAAATGCAACTGTATATGAAAAATACAAAATCATCAACGATATTGCCAGTGACATATTTCCTAGATGAGTCAATTTTAAGTTCCTTTCCTAAGCTTCTATCAGTGAGAGTTATACATCGCTGGAAAGAACAAGCTAAGAGATTTCAATCAAGCTATAAATGATTTATGCAACAAAAGAAATGTGAAATTTGAATGCAACTGTATATGAAAAATATAAAATCATCAACAATATTGCCAGTGACATATTTCCTAGATGAGTCAAGTTTAAGTTCCTTTCCTAAGCATCTATCAATGAGAGTTATACGTCGTTAGAAAGAACAAGCTAAGAGCTTTCAATCAAGCTGTAAGTCGTTTATGCAGCAAAAGAAATGTGAAAGTTAAATGCAACTGTATATGAAAAATATAAAATCATCAACAATATTGCCAGTGACATATTTCCTAGATGAGTCAATTTTAAGTTCCTTTCCTAAGCTTCTATCAGTGAGAGTTATACATCGTTGGAAAGAACAAGCTAGGAGCTTTCAATCAAGCTATAAATGATTTATGCAACGAAAGAAATGTGAAAGTTAAATGCAACTGTATATGAAAAATATAAAATCATCAACGATATTGCCAGTGACATATTTCCTAGATGAGTCAATTTTAAGTTCCTTTCCTAAGCCTCTATCAATGAGAGTTATAGGTCGTTAGAAAGAACAAGCTAAGAGCTTTCAATCAAGCTGTAAGTCGTTTTTGCAGCAAAAGAAATGTGAAAGTTAAATGCAACTGTATATGAAAAATACAAAATCATCTGCAATATTCCCAGTGACATATTTCCTAAGTGAGTCAATTTAAGTTCCTTTCCTAAGCCTCTATCAATGAGAGTTATACGTCGTTGGAAAGAACAAGCTAGGAGCATTCTATCAAGCAATAAGTCGTTTATGCAGCAAAAGAAAAGTGAAAGTTAAATGCAACTGTATATGAAAAATATAAAATCATCTACAATATTCCCAGTGACATATTTCCCAGGTGAGTCAATTTTAAGTTCCTTTCCTAAACCTCTATCAAGGAGAGTTATACATCGTTGGAAAGAACAAGCTAGGAGCTTTCAATCAAGCTATAAACGGTTTATACGGCAAAAGAAATGTGAAAATTAAATGCAACTGTATTTAAAGAATACAAAATCATCAACAATATTGCCAGTGACATATTTCCTAAATGAGTCAATTTTAAGTTCCTTTCCTAAGCCACTATCAATGAGAGTTTTACATCGTTGGAAAGAACAAGCTAGGAGCTTTCAATCAAGCTATAAATGATTTATGCAGCAAAAGAAATCTGATAGTTAAATGCAACTGTATATGAAAAATATAAAATCATCAGCAATATTGCCAGTGACATATTTCCTGGAAGAGTCAATTTTAAGTTCCTTTCCTAAGCCTCTATCAATGAGAGTTATACATCGTTGGAAAGAACAAGCTAAGAGCTTTCAATCAAGCTATAAATGATTTATGCAACAAAAGAAATGTGAAATTTAAATGCAACTGTATATGAAAAATATAAAATCATCAACAATATTGCCAGTGACATATTTCCTAGATGAGTCAATTTTAAGTTCCTTTCCTAAGCCTCTATCAATGAGAGTTATACGTCGTTGGAAAGAACAAGCTAGGAGCATTCAATCAAGCAATAAGTCGTTTATGCAGCAAAAGAAAAGTGAAAGTTAAATGCAACTGTATATGAAAAATATAAAATCATCTACAATATTCCCAGTGACATATTTCCCAGGTGAGTCAATTTTAAGTTCCTTTCCTAAACCTCTATCAAGGAGAGTTATACATCGTTGGAAAGAACTAGCTAAGGGCTTTCAACCAAGCTATAAACGGTTTACACAACAAAAGAAATGTGAAAGTTAAATGCAACTGTACATGAAAAATATATAATTATCTACAATATTCCCAGTGACATATTTCCCAGGTGAGTCAATTTTAAGTTCCTTTCCTAAGCCTCTATCAAGGAGAGTTATACGTCGTTGGAAAGAACAAGCTAAGAGCTTTCAATCAAGCTATAAGTCGTTTATGCAGCAAATGAAATGTGAAAGTTAAATGCAACTGTATATGAAAAATACAAAATCATCAACAATATTGCCAGTGACATATTTCCTAGATGAGTCAATTTTAAGTTCCTTTCCTAAGCCTCTATCAATGAGAGTTATACATCGCTGGAAAGAACAAGCTAAGAGCTTTCAATCAGGCTGTAAGTCGTTTATGCAGCAAAAGAAATGTGAAAGTTAAATGCAACTGTATATGAAAAATACAAAATCATCAACGATATTGCCAGTGACATATTTCCTAGATGAGTAAATTTTAAGTTCCTTTCCTAAGCTTCTATCAGTGAGAGTTATACATCGCTGGAAAGAACAAGCTAAGAGATTTCAATCAAGCTATAAATGATTTATGCAACGAAAGAAATGTGAAAGTTAAATGCAACTGTATATGAAAAATATAAAATCATCAACGATATTGCCAGTGACATATTTCCTAGATGAGTCAATTTTAAGTTCCTTTCCTAAGCATCTATCAATGAGAGTTATACGTCGTTAGAAAGAACAAGCTAAGAGCTTTCAATCAAGCTGTAAGTCGTTTATGCAGCAAAAGAAATGTGAAAGTTAAATGCAACTGTATATGAAAAATATAAAATCATCAACAATATTGCCAGTGACATATTTCCTAGATGAGTCAATTTTAAGTTCCTTTCCTAAGCTTCTATCAGTGAGAGTTATACATCGTTGGAAAGAACAAGCTAGGAGCTTTCAATCAAGCTATAAATGATTTATGCAACGAAAGAAATGTGAAAGTTAAATGCAACTGTATATGAAAAATATAAAATCATCAACGATATTGCCAGTGACATATTTCCTAGATGAGTCAATTTTAAGTTCCTTTCCTAAGCCTCTATCAATGAGAGTTATACGTCGTTAGAAAGAACAAGCTAAGAGCTTTCAATCAAGCTGTAAGTCGTTTTTGCAGCAAAAGAAATGTGAAAGTTAAATGCAACTGTATATGAAAAATACAAACTCATCAGCAATATTCCCAGTGACATATTTCCTAAGTGAGTCAATTTAAGTTCCTTTCCTAAGCCTCTATCAAGGAGAGTTATACATCGTTAGAAAGAACAGTCTAAGGGCTTTCAATCAAGCTATAAACGGTTTATACGGCAAAAGAAATGTGAAAATTAAGTGCAACTGTATTTAAAGAATACAAAATCATCAACAATATTGCCAGTGACATATTTCCTAAATGAGTCAATTTTAAGTTCCTTTCCTAAGCCACTATCAATGAGAGTTTTACATCGTTGGAAAGAAGAAGCTAGGAGCTTTCAATCAAGCTATAAATGATTTATGCAGCAAAAGAAATCTGATAGTTAAATGCAACTGTATATGAAAAATATAAAATCATCAGCAATATTGCCAGTGACATATTTCCTGGAAGAGTCAATTTTAAGTTCCTTTCCTAAGCCTCTATCAATGAGAGTTATACATCGTTGGAAAGAACAAGCTAAGAGATTTCAATCAAGCTATAAATGATTTATGCAACAAAAGAAATGTGAAATTTAAATGCAACTGTATATGAAAAATATAAAATCATCAACAATATTGCCAGTGACATATTTCCTAGATGAGTCAATTTTAAGTTCCTTTCCTAAGCCTCTATCAATGAGAGTTATACGTCGTTAGAAAGAACAAGCTAAGAGCTTTCAATCAAGCTGTAAGTCGTTTATGCAGCAAAAGAAATATGAAAGTTAAATGCAACTGTATATGAAAAATATAAAATCATCAACAATATTGCCAGTGACATATTTCCTAGATGAGTCAATTTTAAGTTCCTTTCCTAAACCTCTATCAAGGAGAGTTATACATCGTTGGAAAGAACTAGCTAAGGGCTTTCAACCAAGCTATAAACGGTTTACACAACAAAAGAAATGTGAAAGTTAAATGCAACTGTACATGAAAAATATATAATTATCTACAATATTCCCAGTGACATATTTCCCAGGTGAGTCAATTTTAAGTTCCTTTCCTAAGCCTCTATCAATGAGAGTTATACGTCGTTGGAAAGAACAAGCTAAGAGCTTTCAATCAAGCTATAAGTCGTTTATGCAGCAAATGAAATGTGAAAGTTAAATGCAACTGTATATGAAAAATACAAAATCATCAACAATATTGCCAGTGACATATTTCCTAGATGAGTCAATTTTAAGTTCCTTTCCTAAGCCTCTATCAATGAGAGTTATACATCGCTGGAAAGAACAAGCTAAGAGCTTTCAATCAAGCTGTAAGTCGTTTATGCAGCAAAAGAAATGTGAAAGTTAAATGCAACTGTATATGAAAAATACAAAATCATCAGCAATATTGCCAGTGACATATTTCCTGGAAGAGTCAATTTTAAGTTCCTTTCCTAAGCCTCTATCAATGAGAGTTATACATCGTTGGAAAGAACAAGCTAAGAGATTTCAATCAAGCTATAAATGATTTATGCAACAAAAGAAATGTGAAATTTAAATGCAACTGTATATGAAAAATATAAAATCATCAACAATATTGCCAGTGACATATTTCCTAGATGAGTCAATTTTAAGTTCCTTTCCTAAGCCTCTATCAATGAGAGTTATACGTCGTTAGAAAGAACAAGCTAAGAGCTTTCAATCAAGCTGTAAGTCGTTTATGCAGCAAAAGAAATATGAAAGTTAAATGCAACTGTATATGAAAAATATAAAATCATCAACAATATTGCCAGTGACATATTTCCTAGATGAGTCAATTTTAAGTTCCTTTCCTAAACCTCTATCAAGGAGAGTTATACATCGTTGGAAAGAACTAGCTAAGGGCTTTCAACCAAGCTATAAACGGTTTACACAACAAAAGAAATGTGAAAGTTAAATGCAACTGTACATGAAAAATATATAATTATCTACAATATTCCCAGTGACATATTTCCCAGGTGAGTCAATTTTAAGTTCCTTTCCTAAGCCTCTATCAATGAGAGTTATACGTCGTTGGAAAGAACAAGCTAAGAGCTTTCAATCAAGCTATAAGTCGTTTATGCAGCAAATGAAATGTGAAAGTTAAATGCAACTGTATATGAAAAATACAAAATCATCAACAATATTGCCAGTGACATATTTCCTAGATGAGTCAATTTTAAGTTCCTTTCCTAAGCCTCTATCAATGAGAGTTATACATCGCTGGAAAGAACAAGCTAAGAGCTTTCAATCAAGCTGTAAGTCGTTTATGCAGCAAAAGAAATGTGAAAGTTAAATGCAACTGTATATGAAAAATACAAAATCATCAACGATATTGCCAGTGACATATTTCCTAGATGAGTAAATTTTAAGTTCCTTTCCTAAGCTTCTATCAGTGAGAGTTATACATCGCTGGAAAGAACAAGCTAAGAGATTTCAATCAAGCTATAAATGATTTATGCAACGAAAGAAATGTGAAAGTTAAATGCAACTGTATATGAAAAATATAAAATCATCAACGATATTGCCAGTGACATATTTCCTAGATGAGTCAATTTTAAGTTCCTTTCCTAAGCATCTATCAATGAGAGTTATACGTCGTTAGAAAGAACAAGCTAAGAGCTTTCAATCAAGCTGTAAGTCGTTTATGCAGCAAAAGAAATGTGAAAGTTAAATGCAACTGTATATGAAAAATATAAAATCATCAACAATATTGCCAGTGACATATTTCCTAGATGAGTCAATTTTAAGTTCCTTTCCTAAGCTTCTATCAGTGAGAGTTATACATCGTTGGAAAGAACAAGCTAGGAGCTTTCAATCAAGCTATAAATGATTTATGCAACGAAAGAAATGTGAAAGTTAAATGCAACTGTATATGAAAAATATAAAATCATCAACGATATTGCCAGTGACATATTTCCTAGATGAGTCAATTTTAAGTTCCTTTCCTAAGCCTCTATCAATGAGAGTTATAGGTCGTTAGAAAGAACAAGCTAAGAGCTTTCAATCAAGCTGTAAGTCGTTTTTGCAGCAAAAGAAATGTGAAAGTTAAATGCAACTGTATATGAAAAATACAAAATCATCAGCAATATTCCCAGTGACATATTTCCTAAGTGAGTCAATTTAAGTTCCTTTCCTAAGCCTCTATCAAGGAGAGTTATACATCGTTAGAAAGAACAGTCTAAGGGCTTTCAATCAAGCTATAAACGGTTTATACGGCAAAAGAAATGTGAAAATTAAGTGCAACTGTATTTAAAGAATACAAAATCATCAACAATATTGCCAGTGACATATTTCCTAAATGAGTCAATTTTAAGTTCCTTTCCTAAGCCACTATCAATGAGAGTTTTACATCGTTGGAAAGAAGAAGCTAGGAGCTTTCAATCAAGCTATAAATGATTTATGCAGCAAAAGAAATCTGATAGTTAAATGCAACTGTATATGAAAAATATAAAATCATCAGCAATATTGCCAGTGACATATTTCCTGGAAGAGTCAATTTTAAGTTCCTTTCCTAAGCCTCTATCAATGAGAGTTATACACCGTTGGAAAGAACAAGCTAAGAGATTTCAATCAAGCTATAAATGATTTATGCAACAAAAGAAATGTGAAATTTAAATGCAACTGTATATGAAAAATATAAAATCATCAACAATATTGCCAGTGACATATTTCCTAGATGAGTCAATTTTAAGTTCCTTTCCTAAGCCTCTATCAATGAGAGTTATACGTCGTTGGAAAGAACAAGCTAGGAGCATTCAATCAAGCAATAAGTCGTTTATGCAGCAAAAGAAAAGTGAAAGTTAAATGCAACTGTATATGAAAAATATAAAATCATCTAAAATATTCCCAGTGACATATTTCCCAGGTGAGTCAATTTTAAGTTCCTTTCCTAAACCTCTATCAAGGAGAGTTATACATCGTTGGAAAGAACTAGCTAAGGGCTTTCAACCAAGCTATAAACGGTTTACACAACAAAAGAAATGTGAAAGTTAAATGCAACTGTACATGAAAAATATATAATTATCTACAATATTCCCAGTGACATATTTCCCAGGTGAGTCAATTTTAAGTTCCTTTCCTAAGCCTCTATCAATGAGAGTTATACGTCGTTGGAAAGAACAAGCTAAGAGCTTTCAATCAAGCTATAAGTCGTTTATGCAGCAAATGAAATGTGAAAGTTAAATGCAACTGTATATGAAAAATACAAAATCATCAACAATATTGCCAGTGACATATTTCCTAGATGAGTCAATTTTAAGTTCCTTTCCTAAGCCTCTATCAATGAGAGTTATACATCGCTGGAAAGAACAAGCTAAGAGCTTTCAATCAAGCTGTAAGTCGTTTATGCAGCAAAAGAAATGTGAAAGTTAAATGCAACTGTATATGAAAAATACAAAATCATCAACGATATTGCCAGTGACATATTTCCTAGATGAGTCAATTTTAAGTTCCTTTCCTAAGCCTCTATCAATGAGAGTTATACGTCGTTAGAAAGAACAAGCTAAGAGCTTTCAAACAAGCTGTAAGTCGTTTATGCAGCAAAAGAAATGTGAAAGTTAAATGCAACTGTATATGAAAAATATAAAATCATCAGCAATATTGCCAGTGACATATTTCCTGGAAGAGTCAATTTTAAGTTCCTTTCCTAAGCCTCTATCAATGAGAGTTATACATCGCTGGAATCATCAACAATATTGCCAGTGACATATTTCCTAGATGAGTCAATTTTAAGTTCCTTTCCTAAGCTTCTATCAGTGAAAGTTATACATCGTTGGAAAGACCAAGCTAGGAGCTTTCAATCAAGCTATAAATGATTTATGCAACAAAAGAAATGTGAAAGTTAAATGCAACTGTATATGAAAAATACAAAATCATCAACGATATTGCCAGTGACATATTTCCTAGATGAGTCAATTTTAAGTTCCTTTCCTAAGCCTCTATCAATGAGAGTTATACATCGTTGGAAAGAACAAGCTAGGAGCTTTCAATCAAGCTATAAATGATTTATGCAATAAAAGAAATCTGATAGTTAAATGCAACTGTATATGAAAAATATAAAATCATCAGCAATATTGCCAGTGACATATTTCCTGGAAGAGTCAATTTTAAGTTCCTTTCCTAAGCCTCTATCAATGAGAGTTATACATCGCTGGAATCATCAACAATATTGCCAGTGACATATTTCCTAGATGAGTCAATTTTAAGTTCCTTTCCTAAGCTTCTATCAGTGAAAGTTATACATCGTTGGAAAGACCAAGCTAGGAGCTTTCAATCAAGCTATAAATAATTTATGCAACAAAAGAAATGTGAAAGTTAAATGCAACTGTATATGAAAAATACAAAATCATCAACGATATTGTCAGTGACATATTTCCTAGATGAGTCAATTTTAAGTTCCTTTCCTAAGCCTCTATCAATGAGAGTTATACGTCGTTAGAAAGAACAAGCTAAGAGCTTTCAAACAAGCTATAAGTCGTTTATGCAGCAAAAGAAATGTGAAAGTTAAATGCAACTGTATATGAAAAATACAAAATCATCAACAATATTCCCAGTGACATATTTCCTAAGTGAGTCAATTTAAGTTCCTTTCCTAAGCCTCTATCAAGGAGAGTTATACATCGTTAGAAAGAACAGTCTAAGGGCTTTCAATCAAGCTATAAACGGTTTATACAGCAAAAGAAATGTGAAAATTAAATGTAACTGTATTTAAAAAATACAAAATCATCAACAATATTGCCAGTGACATATTTCCTAGATGAGTCAATTTTAAGTTCCTTTCCTAAGCCACTATCAATGAGAGTTTTACATCGTTGGAAAGAACAAGCTAGGAGCTTTCAATCAAGCTATAAATAATTTATGCAGCAAAAGAAATCTGATAGTTAAATGCAACTGTATATGAAAAATATAAAATCATCAGCAATATTGCCAGTGACATATTTCCTGGAAGAGTCAATTTTAAGTTCCTTTCCTAAGCCTCTATCAATGAGAGTTATACATCGCTGGAAAGAACAAGCTAAGAGATTTCAATCAAGCTATAAATTATTTATGCAACAAAAGAAATGTGAAATTTAAATGCAACTGTATATGAAAAATATAAAATCATCAACAATATTGCCACTGACATATTTCCTAGATGAGTCAATTTTAAGTTCCTTTCCTAAGCCTCTATCAATGAGAGTTATACGTCGTTGGAAAGAACAAGCTAGGAGCATTCAATCACGTAATAAGTCGTTTATGCAGCAAAAGAAAAGTGAAAGTTAAATGCAACTGTATACGAAAAATATAAAATCATCTACAATATTCCCAGTGACATATTTCCCAGGTGAGTCAATTTTAGGTTCCTTTCCTAAGCCTCTATCAAGGAGAGTTATACATCGTTGGAAAGAACTAGCTAAGGGCTTTCAACCAAGCTATAAACGGTTTACACAACAAAAGAAATATGAAAGTTAAGTGCAACTGTACATGAAAAATACAAAATCATCAACAATATTGCCAGTGACATATTTCCTGGAAAAGTCAATTTTAAGTTCTTTTCCTAAGCCTCTATCAATGAGAGTTATACGTCGTTGGAAAGAACAAGCTAAGAGCTTTCAATCAAGCTGTAAGTCGTTTATGCAGCAAAAGAAATGTGAAAGTTAAATGCAACTGTATATGAAAAATACAAAATCATCAACGATATTGCCAGTGACATATTTCCTAGATGAGTCAATTTTAAGTTCCTTCCCTAAGCCTCTATCAATGAGAGTTATACGTCGTTGGAAAGAACAAGCTAAGAGCTTTCAATCAAGCTATAAGTCGTTTATGCAGCAAATGAAGTGTGAAAGTTAAATGCAACTGTATATGAAAAATACAAAATCATCAACAATATTGCCAGTGACATATTTCCTAGATGAGTCAATTTTAAGTTCCTTCCCTAAGCCTCTATCAATGAGAGTTATACGTCGTTGGAAAGAACAAGCTAAGAGCATTCAATCATGCTATAAGTCGTTTATGCAGCAAAAGAAAAGTGAAAGTTAAATGCAACTCTATATGAAAAATACAAAATCATCAACGATATTGCCAGTGACATATTTCCTAGATGAGTCAATTTTAAGTTCCTTTCCTAAGTCTCTATCAATGAGAGTTATACGTCGTTAGAAAGAACAAGCTAAGAGCTTTCAATCAAGCTGTAAGTCGTTTATGCAGCAAATGAAATGTGAATTTTAAATGCAACTGTATATGAAAAATACAAAATCATCAACAATATTGCCAGTGACATATTTCCTAGATGAGTCAATTTTAAGTTCCTTTCCTAAGCCTCTATCAATGAGAGTTATACATCGCTGGAAAGAACAAGCTAAGAGCTTTCAATCAAGCTGTAAGTCGTTTATGCAGCAAAAGAAATGTGAAAGTTAAATGCAACTGTATATGAAAAATACAAAATCATCAACAATATTCCCAGTGACATATTTCCTAAGTGAGTCAATTTTAAGTTCCTTTCCTAAGCCTCTGTCAATGAGAGTTATACGTCGTTAGAAAGAACAAGCTAAGAGCTTTCAAACAAGCTGTAAGTCGTTTATGCAGCAAAAGAAATGTGAAAGTTAAATACAACTGTATATGAAAAATACCAAATCATCAACAATATTGCCAGTGACATATTTCCTAGATGAGTCAATTTTAAGTTCCTTTCCTAAGCCTCTATCAACGAGAGTTATACGTCGTTGGAAAGAACAAGCTAAGAGCATTCTATCATGCTATAAGTCGTTTATGCAGCAAAAGAAAAGTGAAAGTTAAATGCAACTGTATATGAAAAATACAAAATCATCAACGATATTGCCAGTGACATATTTCCTAGATGAGTCAATTTTAAGTTCCTTTCCTAAGCCTCTATCAATGAGAGTTATACGTCGTTATAAAGAACAAGCTAAGAGCTTTCAATCAAGCTGTAAGTCGTTTATGCAGCAAAAGAAATGTGAAAGTTAAATGCAACTGTATATGAAAAATATAAAATCATCAGCAATATTGCCAGTGACATATTTCCTGGAAGAGTCAATTTTAAGTTCCTTTCCTAAACCTCTATCAATGAGAGTTATATGTCGTTAGAAAGAACAAGCTAAGAGCTTTCAATCAAGCTATAAGTCGTTTATGCCAGTGACATATTTCCTAGATGAGTCAATTTTAAGTTCCTTTCCTAAGTCTCTATCAATGAGAGTTATACGTCGTTAGAAAGAACAAGCTAAGAGCTTTCAATCAAGCTGTAAGTTGTTTATGCAGCAAAAGAAATGTGAAAGTTAAATGCAACTGTATATGAAAAATACAAAATCATCAACAATATTCCCAGTGACATATTTCCCAGGTGAGTCAATTTTAAGTTCCTTTCCTAAACCTCTATCAAGGAGAGTTATACATCGTTGGAAAGAACTAGCTAAGGGCTTTCAACCAAGCTATAAACGGTTTAAACAACAAAAGAAATGTGAAAGTTAAATGCAACTGTACATGAAAAATATATAATTATCAACAATATTCCCAGTGACATATTTCCCAGGTGAGTCAATTTTAAGTTCCTTTCCTAAGCCTCTATCAATGAGAGTTATACGTCGTTGGAAAGAACAAGCTAGGAGCATTCAATCACGCAATAAGTCGTTTATGCAGCAAAAGAAAAGTGAAAGTTAAATGCAACTGTATACGAAAAATATAAAATCATCTACAATATTCCCAGTGACATATTTCCCAGGTGAGTCAATTTTAGGTTCCTTTCCTAAGCCTCTATCAAGGAGAGTTATACATCGTTGGAAAGAACTAGCTAAGGGCTTTCAACCAAGCTATAAACGGTTTACACAACAAAAGAAATATGAAAGTTAAATGCAACTGTACATGAAAAATACAAAATCATCAACAATATTGCCAGTGACATATTTCCTGGAAAAGTCAATTTTAAGTTCTTTTCCTAAGCCTCTATCAATGAGAGTTATACGTCGTTGGAAAGAACAAGCTAAGAGCTTTCAATCAAGCTATAAGTCGTTTATGCAGCAAATGAAGTGTGAAAGTTAAATGCAACTGTATATGAAAAATACAAAATCATCAACGATATTGCCAGTGACATATTTCCTAGATGAGTCAATTTTAAGTTCCTTCCCTAAGCCTCTATCAATGAGAGTTATACGTCGTTGGAAAGAACAAGCTAAGAGCTTTCAATCAAGCTATAAGTCGTTTATGCAGCAAATGAAGTGTGAAAGTTAAATGCAACTGTATATGAAAAATACAAAATCATCAACAATATTGCCAGTGACATATTTCCTAGATGAGTCAATTTTAAGTTCCTTCCCTAAGCCTCTATCAATGAGAGTTATACGTCGTTGGAAAGAACAAGCTAAGAGCATTCAATCATGCTATAAGTCGTTTATGCAGCAAAAGAAAAGTGAAAGTTAAATGCAACTCTATATGAAAAATACAAAATCATCAACGATATTGCCAGTGACATATTTCCTAGATGAGTCAATTTTAAGTTCCTTTCCTAAGCCTCTATCAATGAGAGTTATACGTCGTTAGAAAGAACAAGCTAAGAGCTTTCAAAAAAACTGTAAGTCGTTTATGCAGCAAAAGAAATGTGAAAGTTAAATGCAACTGTATATGAAAAATACAAAATCATCAACAATATTGCCAGTGACATATTTCCTAGATGAGTCAATTTTAAGTTCCTTCCCTAAGCCTCTATCAACGAGAGTTATACGTCGTTGGAAAGAACAAGCTAAGAGCATTCAATCAAGTTATAAGTCGTTTATGCAGCAAAAGAAAAGTGAAAGTTAAATGCAACTGTATATGAAAAATACAAAATCATCAACGATATTGCCAGTGACATATTTCCTAGATGAGTCAATTTTAAGTTCCTTCCCTAAGCCTCTATCAATGAGAGTTATACGTCGTTGGAAAGAACAAGCTAAGAGCTTTCAATCAAGCTATAAGTCGTTTATGCAGCAAATGAAGTGTGAAAGTTAAATGCAACTGTATATGAAAAATACAAAATCATCAACAATATTGCCAGTGACATATTTCCTAGATGAGTCAATTTTAAGTTCCTTCCCTAAGCCTCTATCAATGAGAGTTATACGTCGTTGGAAAGAACAAGCTAAGAGCATTCAATCATGCTATAAGTCGTTTATGCAGCAAAAGAAAAGTGAAAGTTAAACGCAACTCTATATGAAAAATACAAAATCATCAACGATATTGCCAGTGACATATTTCCTAGATGAGTCAATTTTAAGTTCCTTTCCTAAGCCTCTATCAATGAGAGTTATACGTCGTTAGAAAGAACAAGCTAAGAGCTTTCAAAAAAGCTGTAAGTCGTTTATGCAGCAAAAGAAATGTGAAAGTTAAATGCAACTGTATATGAAAAATACAAAATCATCAACAATATTGCCAGTGCCATATTTCCTAGATGAGTCAATTTTAAGTTCCTTTCCTAAGCCTCTATCAATGAGAGTTATACGTCGTTAGAAAGAACAAGCTAAGAGCTTTCAAACAAGCTGTAAGTCGTTTATGCAGCAAAAGAAATGTGAAGGTTAAATGCAACTGTATATGAAAAATACAAAATCATCAACAATATTCCCAGTGACATATTTCCTAAGTGAGTCAATTTTAAGTTCCTTTCCTAAGCCTCTGTCAATGAGAGTTATACGTCGTTAGAAAGAACAAGCTAAGAGCTTTCAAACAAGCTGTAAGTCGTTTATGCAGCAAAAGAAATGTGAAAGTTAAATGCAACTGTATATGAAAAATACAAAATCATCAACAATATTCCCAGTGACATATTTCCTAAGTGAGTCAATTTTAAGTTCCTTTCCTAAGCCTCTATCAACGAGAGTTATACGTCGTTGGAAAGAACAAGCTAAGAGCATTCTATCATGCTATAAGTCGTTTATGCAGCAAAAGAAAAGTGAAAGTTAAATGCAACTCTATATGAAAAATACAAAATCATCAACGATATTGCCAGTGACATATTTCCTAGATGAGTCAATTTTAAGTTCCTTTCCTAAGCCTCTATCAACGAGAGTTATACGTCGTTATAAAGAACAAGCTAAGAGCTTTCAATCAAGCTGTAAGTCGTTTATGCAGCAAAAGAAATGTGAAAGTTAAATGCAACTGTATATGAAAAATATAAAATCATCAGCAATATTGCCAGTGACATATTTCCTGGAAGAGTCAATTTTAAGTTCCTTTCCTAAACCTCTATCAATGAGAGTTATATGTCGTTAGAAAGAACAAGCTAAGAGCTTTCAATCAAGCTATAAGTCGTTTATGCCAGTGACATATTTCCTAGATGAGTCAATTTTAAGTTCCTTTCCTAAGTCTCTATCAATGAGAGTTATACGTCGTTAGAAAGAACAAGCTAAGAGCTTTCAATCAAGCTGTAAGTCGTTTATGCAGCAAAAGAAATGTGAAAGTTAAATGCAACTGTATATGAAAAATACAAAATCATCAACAATATTCCCAGTGACATATTTCCTAAGTGAGTCAATTTTAAGTTCCTTTCCTAAGCCTCTATCAACGAGAGTTATACGTCGTTGGAAAGAACAAGCTAAGAGCATTCAATCAAGTTATAAGTCGTTTATGCAGCAAAAGAAAAGTGAAAGTTAAATGCAACTGTATATGAAAAATACAAAATCATCAACGATATTGCCAGTGACATATTTCCTAGATGAGTCAATTTTAAGTTCCTTCCCTAAGCCTCTATCAATGAGAGTTATACGTCGTTGGAAAGAACAAGCTAAGAGCTTTCAATCAAGCTATAAGTCGTTTATGCAGCAAATGAAGTGTGAAAGTTAAATGCAACTGTATATGAAAAATACAAAATCATCAACAATATTGCCAGTGACATATTTCCTAGATGAGTCAATTTTAAGTTCCTTCCCTAAGCCTCTATCAATGAGAGTTATACGTCGTTGGAAAGAACAAGCTAAGAGCATTCAATCATGCTATAAGTCGTTTATGCAGCAAAAGAAAAGTGAAAGTTAAACGCAACTCTATATGAAAAATACAAAATCATCAACGATATTGCCAGTGACATATTTCCTAGATGAGTCAATTTTAAGTTCCTTTCCTAAGCCTCTATCAATGAGAGTTATACGTCGTTAGAAAGAACAAGCTAAGAGCTTTCAAAAAAGCTGTAAGTCGTTTATGCAGCAAAAGAAATGTGAAAGTTAAATGCAACTGTATATGAAAAATACAAAATCATCAACAATATTGCCAGTGCCATATTTCCTAGATGAGTCAATTTTAAGTTCCTTTCCTAAGCCTCTATCAATGAGAGTTATACGTCGTTAGAAAGAACAAGCTAAGAGCTTTCAAACAAGCTGTAAGTCGTTTATGCAGCAAAAGAAATGTGAAGGTTAAATGCAACTGTATATGAAAAATACAAAATCATCAACAATATTCCCAGTGACATATTTCCTAAGTGAGTCAATTTTAAGTTCCTTTCCTAAGCCTCTGTCAATGAGAGTTATACGTCGTTAGAAAGAACAAGCTAAGAGCTTTCAAACAAGCTGTAAGTCGTTTATGCAGCAAAAGAAATGTGAAAGTTAAATGCAACTGTATATGAAAAATACAAAATCATCAACAATATTCCCAGTGACATATTTCCTAAGTGAGTCAATTTTAAGTTCCTTTCCTAAGCCTCTATCAACGAGAGTTATACGTCGTTGGAAAGAACAAGCTAAGAGCATTCTATCATGCTATAAGTCGTTTATGCAGCAAAAGAAAAGTGAAAGTTAAATGCAACTCTATATGAAAAATACAAAATCATCAACGATATTGCCAGTGACATATTTCCTAGATGAGTCAATTTTAAGTTCCTTTCCTAAGCCTCTATCAACGAGAGTTATACGTCGTTATAAAGAACAAGCTAAGAGCTTTCAATCAAGCTGTAAGTCGTTTATGCAGCAAAAGAAATGTGAAAGTTAAATGCAACTGTATATGATTTTTATAAAATCATCAGCAATATTGCCAGTGACATATTTCCTGGAAGAGTCAATTTTAAGTTCCTTTCCTAAACCTCTACCAATGAGAGTTATATGTCGTTAGAAAGAACAAGCTAAGAGCTTTCAATGAAGCTATAAGTCGTTTATGCCAGTGACATATTTCCTAGATGAGTCAATTTTAAGTTCCTTTCCTAAGTCTCTATCAATGAGAGTTATACGTCGTTAGAAAGAACAAGCTAAGAGCTTTCAATCAAGCTGTAAGTCGTTTATGCAGCAAAAGAAATGTGAAAGTTAAATGCAACTGTATATGAAAAATACAAAATCATCAACAATATTCCCAGTGACATATTTCCTAAGTGAGTCAATTTTAAGTTCCTTTCCTAAGCCTCTATCAACGAGAGTTATACGTCGTTGGAAAGAACAAGCTAAGAGCATTCAATCAAGTTATAAGTCGTTTATGCAGCAAAAGAAAAGTGAAAGTTAAATGCAACTGTATATGAAAAATACAAAATCATCAACGATATTGCCAGTGACATATTTCCTAGATGAGTCAATTTTAAGTTCCTTCCCTAAGCCTCTATCAATGAGAGTTATACGTCGTTGGAAAGAACAAGCTAAGAGCTTTCAATCAAGCTATAAGTCGTTTATGCAGCAAATGAAGTGTGAAAGTTAAATGCAACTGTATATGAAAAATACAAAATCATCAACAATATTGCCAGTGACATATTTCCTAGATGAGTCAATTTTAAGTTCCTTCCCTAAGCCTCTATCAATGAGAGTTATACGTCGTTGGAAAGAACAAGCTAAGAGCATTCAATCATGCTATAAGTCGTTTATGCAGCAAAAGAAAAGTGAAAGTTAAACGCAACTCTATATGAAAAATACAAAATCATCAACGATATTGCCAGTGACATATTTCCTAGATGAGTCAATTTTAAGTTCCTTTCCTAAGCCTCTATCAATGAGAGTTATACGTCGTTAGAAAGAACAAGCTAAGAGCTTTCAAAAAAGCTGTAAGTCGTTTATGCAGCAAAAGAAATGTGAAAGTTAAATGCAACTGTATATGAAAAATACAAAATCATCAACAATATTGCCAGTGCCATATTTCCTAGATGAGTCAATTTTAAGTTCCTTTCCTAAGCCTCTATCAATGAGAGTTATACGTCGTTAGAAAGAACAAGCTAAGAGCTTTCAAACAAGCTGTAAGTCGTTTATGCAGCAAAAGAAATGTGAAGGTTAAATGCAACTGTATATGAAAAATACAAAATCATCAACAATATTCCCAGTGACATATTTCCTAAGTGAGTCAATTTTAAGTTCCTTTCCTAAGCCTCTGTCAATGAGAGTTATACGTCGTTAGAAAGAACAAGCTAAGAGCTTTCAAACAAGCTGTAAGTCGTTTATGCAGCAAAAGAAATGTGAAAGTTAAATGCAACTGTATATGAAAAATACAAAATCATCAACAATATTCCCAGTGACATATTTCCTAAGTGAGTCAATTTTAAGTTCCTTTCCTAAGCCTCTATCAACGAGAGTTATACGTCGTTGGAAAGAACAAGCTAAGAGCATTCTATCATGCTATAAGTCGTTTATGCAGCAAAAGAAAAGTGAAAGTTAAATGCAACTCTATATGAAAAATACAAAATCATCAACGATATTGCCAGTGACATATTTCCTAGATGAGTCAATTTTAAGTTCCTTTCCTAAGCCTCTATCAACGAGAGTTATACGTCGTTATAAAGAACAAGCTAAGAGCTTTCAATCAAGCTGTAAGTCGTTTATGCAGCAAAAGAAATGTGAAAGTTAAATGCAACTGTATATGAAAAATATAAAATCATCAGCAATATTGCCAGTGACATATTTCCTGGAAGAGTCAATTTTAAGTTCCTTTCCTAAACCTCTATCAATGAGAGTTATATGTCGTTAGAAAGAACAAGCTAAGAGCTTTCAATCAAGCTATAAGTCGTTTATGCCAGTGACATATTTCCTAGATGAGTCAATTTTAAGTTCCTTTCCTAAGTCTCTATCAATGAGAGTTATACGTCGTTAGAAAGAACAAGCTAAGAGCTTTCAATCAAGCTGTAAGTCGTTTATGCAGCAAAAGAAATGTGAAAGTTAAATGCAACTGTATATGAAAAATACAAAATCATCAACAATATTCCCAGTGACATATTTCCTAAGTGAGTCAATTTTAAGTTCCTTTCCTAAGCCTCTATCAACGAGAGTTATACGTCGTTGGAAAGAACAAGCTAAGAGCATTCAATCAAGTTATAAGTCGTTTATGCAGCAAAAGAAAAGTGAAAGTTAAATGCAACTGTATATGAAAAATACAAAATCATCTACAATATTCCCAGTGACATATTTCCCAGGTGAGTCAATTTTAAGTTCCTTTCCTAAGCCTCTATCAATGAGAGTTATGCATCGCTGGAAAGAACAAGCTAAGAGATTTCAATCAAGCTATAAATGATTTATGCAACAAAAGAAATGTGAAATTTAAATGCAACTGTATATGAAAAATATAAAATCATCAACAATATTGCCAGTGACATATTTCCTAGATGAGTCAATTTTAAGTTCCTTTCCTAAGCTTCTATCAGTGAGAGTTATACATCGTTGGAAAGAACAAGCTAGGAGCTTTCAATCAAGCTATAAATGATTTATGCAACGAAAGAAATGTGAAAGTTAAATGCAACTGTATATGAAAAATATAAAATCATCAACGATATTGCCAGTGACATATTTCCTAGATGAGTCAATTTTAAGTTCCTTTCCTAAGCCTCTATCAATGAGAGTTATAGTTCGTTAGAAAGAACAAGCTAAGAGCTTTCAATCAAGCTGTAAGTCGTTTTTGCAGCAAAAGAAATGTGAAAGTTAAATGCAACTGTATATAAAAAATACAAAATCATCAGCAATATTCCCAGTGACATATTTCCTAAGTGAGTCAATTTAAGTTCCTTTCCTAAGCCTCTATCAAGGAGAGTTATACATCGTTAGAAAGAACAGTCTAAGGGCTTTCAATCAAGCTATAAACGGTTTATACGGCAAAAGAAATGTGAAAATTAAATGCAACTGTATTTAAAGAATACAAAATCATCAACAATATTGCCAGTGACATATTTCCTAAATGAGTCAATTTTAAGTTCCTTTCCTAAGCCACTATCAATGAGAGTTTTACATCGTTGGAAAGAACAAGCTAAGAGATTTCAATCAAGCTATAAATGATTTATGCAGCAAAAGAAATCTGATAGTTAAATGCAACTGTATATGAAAAATATAAAATCATCAGCAATATTGCCAGTGACATATTTCCTAGATGAGTCAATTTTAAGTTCCTTTCCTAAGCCTCTATCAATGAGAGTTATACGTCCTTGGAAAGAACAAGCTAGGAGCATTCAATCAAGCAATAAGTCGTTTATGCAGCAAAAGAAAAGTGAAAGTTAAATGCAACTGTATATGAAAAATATAAAATCATCTACAATATTCCCAGTGACATATTTCCCAGGTGAGTCAATTTTAAGTTCCTTTCCTAAGTCTCTATCAATGAGAGTTATACGTCGTTAGAAAGAACAAGCTAAGAGCTTTCAATCAAGCTGTAAGTCGTTTATGCAGCAAAAGAAATGTGAAAGTTAAATGCAACTGTATATGAAAAATACAAAATCATCAACAACATTCCCAGTGACATATTTCCTAAGTGAGTCAATTTTAAGTTCCTTTCCTAAGCCTCTATCAACGAGAGTTATACGTCGTTGGAAAGAACAAGCTAAGAGCTTTCAATCAAGCTGTAAGTCGTTTATGCAGCAAAAGAAATGTGAAAGTTAAATGCAACTGTATATGAAAAATACAAAATCATCAACAACATTCCCAGTGACATATTTCCTAAGTGAGTCAATTTTAAGTTCCTTTCCTAAGCCTCTATCAAGGAGAGTTATACATCGTTGGAAAGAACTAGCTAAGGGCTTTCAACCAAGCTATAAACGGTTTACACAACAAAAGAAATGTGAAAGTTCAATGCAACTGTACATGAAAAATATATAATTATCTACAATATTCCCAGTGACATATTTCCCAGGTGAGTCAATTTTAAGTTCCTTTCCTAAGCCTCTATCAATGAGAGTTATACATCGCTGGATAGAACAAGCTAAGAGCTTTCAATCAAGCTGTAAGTCGTTTATGCAGCAAAAGAAATGTGAAAGTTAAATGCAACTGTATATGAAAAATACAAAATCATCAACAATATTGCCAGTGACATATTTCCTAGATGAGTCAATTTTAAGTTCCTTTCCTAAGCCTCTATCAATGACAGTTATACATCGCTGGATAGAACAAGCTAAGAGCTTTCAATCAAGCTGTAAGTCGTTTATGCAGCAAAAGAAATGTGAAAGTTAAATGCAACTGTATATGAAAAATACAAAATCATCAACGATATTGCCAGTGACATATTTCCTAGATGAGTCAATTTTAAGTTCCTTTCCTAAGCCTCTATCAATGAGAGTTATACGTCGTTAGAAAGAACAAGCTAAGAGCTTTCAAACAAGCTGTAAGTCGTTTATGCAGCAAAAGAAATGTGAAAGTTAAATGCAACTGTATATGAAAAATACAAAATCATCACCAATATTTCCAGTGACATATTTCCTAAGTGAGTCAATTTTAAGTTCCTTTCCTAAGCCTCTATCAACGAGAGTTATACGTCGTTGGAAAGAACAAGCTAAGAGCATTCTATCATGCTATAAGTCGTTTATGCAGCAAAAGAAAAGTGAAAGTTAAATGCAACTGTATATGAAAAATACAAAATCATCAACGATATTGCCAGTGACATATTTCCTAGATGAGTCAATTTTAAGTTCCTTTCCTAAGCCTCTATCAATGAGAGTTATACGTCGTTATAAAGAACAAGCTAAGAGCTTTCAATCAAGCTGTAAGTCGTTTATGCAGCAAAAGAAATGTGAAAGTTAAATGCAACTGTATATGAAAAATATAAAATCATCAGCAATATTGCCAGTGACATATTTCCTGGAAGAGTCAATTTTAAGTTCCTTTCCTAAACCTCTATCAATGAGAGTTATATGTCGTTAGAAAGAACAAGCTAAGAGCTTTCAATCAAGCTATAAGTCGTTTATGCCAGTGACATATTTCCTAGATGAGTCAATTTTAAGTTCCTTTCCTAAGTCTCTATCAATGAGAGTTATACGTCGTTAGAAAGAACAAGCTAAGAGCTTTCAATCAAGCTGTAAGTCGTTTATGCAGCAAAAGAAATGTGAAAGTTAAATGCAACTGTATATGAAAAATACAAAATCATCAACAACATTCCCAGTGACATATTTCCTAAGTGAGTCAATTTTAAGTTCCTTTCCTAAGCCTCTATCAACGAGAGTTATACGTCGTTGGAAAGAACAAGCTAAGAGCATTCAATCAAGTTATAAGTCGTTTATGCAGCAAAAGAAAAGTGAAAGTTAAATGCAACTGTATATGAAAAATACAAAATCATCTACAATATTCCCAGTGACATATTTCCAAGGTGAGTCAATTTTAAGTTCCTTTCCTAAGCCTCTATCAATGAGAGTTATGCATCGCTGGAAAGAACTAGCTAAGAGATTTCAATCAAGCTATAAATGATTTATGCAACAAAAGAAATGTGAAATTTAAATGCAACTGTATATGAAAAATATAAAATCATCAACAATATTGCCAGTGACATATTTCCTAGATGAGTCAAGTTTAAGTTCCTTTCCTAAGCATCTATCAATGAGAGTTATACGTCGTTAGAAAGAACAAGCTAAGAGCTTTCAATCAAGCTGTAAGTCGTTTATGCAGCAAAAGAAATGTGAAAGTTAAATGCAACTGTATATGAAAAATATAAAATCATCAACAATATTGCCAGTGACATATTTCCTAGATGAGTCAATTTTAAGTTCCTTTCCTAAGCTTCTATCAGTGAGAGTTATACATCGTTGGAAAGAACAAGCTAGGAGCTTTCAATCAAGCTATAAATGATTTATGCAACGAAAGAAATGTGAAAGTTAAATGCAACTGTATATGAAAAATATAAAATCATCAACGATATTGCCAGTGACATATTTCCTAGATGAGTCAATTTTAAGTTCCTTTCCTAAGCATCTATCAATGAGAGTTATACGTCGTTAGAAAGAACAAGCTAAGAGCTTTCAATCAAGCTGTAAGTCGTTTATGCAGCAAAAGAAATGTGAAAGTTAAATGCAACTGTATATGAAAAATATAAAATCATCAACAATATTGCCAGTGACATATTTCCTAGATGAGTCAATTTTAAGTTCCTTTCCTAAGCTTCTATCAGTGAGAGTTAACATCGTTGGAAAGAACAAGCTAGGAGCTTTCAATCAAGCTATAAATGATTTATGCAACGAAAGAAATTTGAAAGTTAAATGCAACTGTATATGAAAAATATAAAATCATCAACGATATTGCCAGTGACATATTTCCTAGATGAGTCAATTTTAAGTTCCTTTCCTAAGCCTCTATCAATGAGAGTTATACATCGTTAGAAAGAACAGTCTAAGGGCTTTCAATCAAGCTATAAACGGTTTATACGGCAAAAGAAATGTGAAAATTAAATGCAACTGTATTTAAAGAATACAAAATCATCAACAATATTGCCAGTGACATATTTCCTAAATGAGTCAATTTTAAGTTCCTTTCCTAAGCCACTATCAATGAGAGTTTTACATCGTTGGAAAGAACAAGCTAGGAGCTTTCAATCAAGCTATAAATGATTTATGCAGCAAAAGAAATCTGATAGTTAAATGCAACTGTATATGAAAAATATAAAATCATCAGCAATATTGCCAGTGACATATTTCCTGGAAGAGTCAATTTTAAGTTCCTTTCCTAAGCCTCTATCAATGAGAGTTATACATCGTTGGAAAGAACAAGCTAAGAGATTTCAATCAAGCTATAAATGATTTATGCAACAAAAGAAATGTGAAATTTAAATGCAACTGTATATGAAAAATATAAAATCATCAACAATATTGCCAGTGACATATTTCCTAGATGAGTCAATTTTAAGTTCCTTTCCTAAGCCTCTATCAATGAGAGTTATACGTCCTTGGAAAGAACAAGCTAGGAGCATTCAATCAAGCAATAAGTCGTTTATGCAGCAAAAGAAAAGTGAAAGTTAAATGCAACTGTATATGAAAAATATAAAATCATCTACAATATTCCCAGTGACATATTTCCCAGGTGAGTCAATTTTAAGTTCCTTTCCTAAACCTCTATCAAGGAGAGTTATACATCGTTGGAAAGAACTAGCTAAGGGCTTTCAACCAAGCTATAAACGGTTTACACAACAAAAGAAATGTAAAAGTTCAATGCAACTGTACATGAAAAATATATAATTATCTACAATATTCCCAGTGACATATTTCCCAGGTGAGTCAATTTTAAGTTCCTTTCCTAAGCCTCTATCAATGAGAGTTATACGTCGTTGGAAAGAACAAGCTAAGAGCTTTCAATCAAGCTATAAGTCGTTTATGCAGCAAATGAAATGTGAAAGTTAAATGCAACTGTATATGAAAAATACAAAATCATCAACAATATTGCCAGTGACATATTTCCTAGATGAGTCAATTTTAAGTTCCTTTCCTAAGCCTCTATCAATGAGAGTTATACATCGCTGGATAGAACAAGCTAAGAGCTTTCAATCAAGCTGTAAGTCGTTTATGCAGCAAAAGAAATGTGAAAGTTAAATGCAACTGTATATGAAAAATACAAAATCATCAACGATATTGCCAGTGACATATTTCCTAGATGAGTCAATTTTAAGTTCCTTTCCTAAGCCTCTATCAATGAGAGTTATACGTCGTTAGAAAGAACAAGCTAAGAGCTTTCAAACAAGCTGTAAGTCGTTTATGCAGCAAAAGAAATGTGAAAGTTAAATGCAACTGTATATGAGAAATACAAAATCATCAACAATATTCCCAGTGACATATTTCCTAAGTGAGTCAATTTTAAGTTCCTTTCCTAAACCTCTATCAACGAGAGTTATACGTCGTTGGAAAGAACAAGCTAAGAGCATTCAATCAAGCTATAAGTCGTTTATGCAGCAAAAGAAAAGTGAAAGTTAAATGCAACTGTATATGAAAAATACAAAATCATCTACAATATTCCCAGTGACATATTTCCCAGGTGAGTCAATTTTAAGTTCCTTCCCTAAGCCTCTATCAATGAGAGTTATACATCGTTGGAAAGAACAAGCTAGGAGCTTTCAATCAAGCTATAAATGATTTATGCGATAAAAGAAATCTGATAGTTAAATGCAACTGTATATGAAAAATATAAAATCATCAGCAATATTGCCAGTGACATATTTCCTGGAAGAGTCAATTTTAAGTTCCTTTCCTAAGCCTCTATCAATGAGAGTTATACATCGCTGGAAAGAACTAGCTAAGAGATTTCAATCAAGCGATAAATTATTTATGCAACAAAAGAAATGTGAAAGTTAAATGCAACTGTATATGAAAAATATAAAATCATCAACAATATTGCCAGTGACATATTTCCTAGATGAGTCAATTTTAAGTTCCTTTCCTAAGCTTCTATCAGTGAAAGTTATACATCGTTGGAAAGACCAAGCTAGGAGCTTTCAACCAAGCTATAAATGATTTATGCAACAAAAGAAATGTGAAAGTTAAATGCAACTGTATATGAAAAATACAAAATCATCAACGATATTGCCAGTGACATATTTCCTAGATGAGTCAATTTTAAGTTCCTTTCCTAAGCCTCTATCAATGAGAGTTATACGTCGTTAGAAAGAACAAGCTAAGAGCTTTCAAACAAGCTGTAAGTCGTTTATGCAGCAAAAGAAATGTGAAAGTTAAATGCAACTGTATATGAAAAATACAAAATCATCAACAATATTCCCAGTGACATATTTCCTAAGTGAGTCAATTTAAGTTCCTTTCCTAAGCCTCTATCAAGGAGAGTTATACATCGTTAGAAAGAACAGTCTAAGGGCTTTCAATCAAGCTATAAACGGTTTATACGGCAAAAGAAATGTGAAAATTAAATGCAACTGTATTTAAAGAATACAAAATCATCAACAATATTGCCAGTGACATATTTCCTAAATGAGTCAATTTTAAGTTCCTTTCCTAAGCCACTATCAATGAGAGTTTTACATCGTTGGAAAGAACAAGCTAGAAGCTTTCAATCAAGCTATAAATGATTTATGCAGCAAAAGAAATCTGATAGTTAAATGCAACTGTATATGAAAAATATAAAATCATCAGCAATATTGCCAGTGACATATTTCCTGGAAGAGTCAATTTTAAGTTCCTTTCCTAAGCCTCTATCAATGAGAGTTATACATCGTTGGAAAAAACAAGCTAAGAGATTTCAATCAAGCTATAAATGATTTATGCAACAAAAGAAATGTGAAATTTAAATGCAACTGTATATGAAAAATATAAAATCATCAACAATATTGCCATTGACATATTTCCTAGATGAGTCAATTTTAAGTTCCTTTCCTAAGCCTCTATCAATGAGAGTTATACGTCGTTGGAAAGAACAAGCTAGGAGCATTCAATCAAGCAATAAGTCGTTTATGCAGCAAAAGAAAAGTGAAAGTTAAATGCAACTGTATATGAAAAATATAAAATCATCTACAATATTCCCAGTGACATATTTCCCAGGTGAGTCAATTTTAAGTTCCTTTCCTAAACCTCTATCAAGGAGAGTTATATGTCGTTGGAAAGAACTAGCTAAGGGCTTTCAATCAAGCTATAAACGGTTTACACAACAAAAGAAATGTGAAAGTTCAATGCAACTGTACATGAAAAATATATAATTATCTACAATATTCCCAGTGACATATTTCCCAGGTGAGTCAATTTTAAGTTCCTTTCCTAAGCCTCTATCAATGAGAGTTATACGTCGTTGGAAAGAACAAGCTAAGAGCTTTCAATCAAGCTATAAGTCGTTTATGCAGCAAATGAAATGTGAAAGTTAAATGCAACTGTATATGAAAAATACAAAATCATCAACAATATTGCCAGTGACATATTTCCTAGATGAGTCAATTTTAAGTTCCTTTCCTAAGCCTCTATCAATGAGAGTTATACATCGCTGGATAGAACAAGCTAAGAGCTTTCAATCAAGCTGTGAATCGTTTATGCAGCAAAAGAAATGTGAAAGTTAAATGCAACTGTATATGAAAAATACAAAATCATCAACGATATTGCCAGTGACATATTTCCTAGATGAGTCAATTTTAAGTTCCTTTCCTAAGCCTCTATCAATGAGAGTTATACGTCGTTAGAAAGAACAAGCTAAGAGCTTTCAAACAAGCTGTAAGTCGTTTATGCAGCAAAAGAAATGTGAAAGTTAAATGCAACTGTATATGAGAAATACAAAATCATCAACAATATTCCCAGTGACATATTTCCTAAGTGAGTCAATTTTAAGTTCCTTTCCTAAACCTCTATCAACGAGAGTTATACGTCGTTGGAAAGAACAAGCTAAGAGCATTCAATCAAGCTATAAGTCGTTTATGCAGCAAAAGAAAAGTGAAAGTTAAATGCAACTGTATATGAAAAATACAAAATCATCTACAATATTCCCAGTGACATATTTCCCAGGTGAGTCAATTTTAAGTTCCTTCCCTAAGCCTCTATCAATGAGAGTTATACATCGTTGGAAAGAACAAGCTAGGAGCTTTCAATCAAGCTATAAATGATTTATGCAATAAAAGAAATCTGATAGTTAAATGCAACTGTATATGAAAAATATAAAATCATCAGCAATATTGCCAGTGACATATTTCCTGGAAGAGTCAATTTTAAGTTCCTTTCCTAAGCCTCTATCAATGAGAGTTATACATCGCTGGAAAGAACTAGCTAAGGGATTTCAATCAAACGATAAATTATTTATGCAACAAAAGAAATGTGAAAGTTAAATGCAACTGTATATGAAAAATATAAAATCATCAACAATATTGCCAGTGACATATTTCCTAGATGAGTCAATTTTAAGTTCCTTTCCTAAGCTTCTCTCAGTGAAATTTATACATCGTTGGAAAGACCAAGCTAGGAGCTTTCAATCAAGCTATAAATGATTTATGCAACAAAAGAAATGTGAAAGTTAAATGCAACTGTATATGAAAAATACAAAATCATCAACGATATTGCCAGTCACATATTTCCTAGATGAGTCAATTTTAAGTTCCTTTCCTAAGCCTCTATCAATGAGAGTTATACGTCGTTAGAAAGAACAAGCTAAGAGCTTTCAAACAAGCTGTAAGTCGTTTATGCAGCAAAAGAAATGTGAAAGTTAAATGCAACTGTATATGAAAAATACAAAATCATCAACACTATTCCCAGTGACATATTTCCTAAGTGAGTCAATTTAAGTTCCTTTCCTAAACCTCTATCAAGGAGAGTTATACATCGTTGGAAAGAACTAGCTAAGGGCTTTCAACCAAGCTATAAACGGTTTACACAACAAAAGAAATGTGAAAGTTCAATGCAACTGTACATGAAAAATATATAATTATCTACAATATTCCCAGTGACATATTTCCCAGGTGAGTCAATTTTAAGTTCCTTTCCTAAGCCTCTATCAATGAGAGTTATACGTCGTTGGAAAGAACAAGCTAAGAGCTTTCAATCAAGCTATAAGTCGTTTATGCAGCAAATGAAATGTGAAAGTTAAATGCAACTGTATATGAAAAATACAAAATCATCAACAATATTGCCAGTGACATATTTCCTAGATGAGTCAATTTTAAGTACTTTTCCTAAGCCTCTATCAATGAGAGTTATACATCGCTGGATAGAACAAGCTAAGAGCTTTCAATCAAGCTGTAAGTCGTTTATGCAGCAAAAGAAATGTGAAAGTTAAATGCAACTGTATATGAAAAATACAAAATCATCAACGATATTGCCAGTGACATATTTCCTAGATGAGTCAATTTTAAGTTCCTTTCCTAAGCCTCTATCAATGAGAGTTATACGTCGTTAGAAAGAACAAGCTAAGAGCTTTCAAACAAGCTGTAAGTCGTTTATGCAGCAAAAGAAATGTGAAAGTTAAATGCAACTGTATATGAGAAATACAAAATCATCAACAATATTCCCAGTGACATATTTCCTAAGTGAGTCAATTTTAAGTTCCTTTCCTAAACCTCTATCAACGAGAGTTATACGTCGTTGGAAAGAACAAGCTAAGAGCATTCAATCAAGCTATAAGTCGTTTATGCAGCAAAAGAAAAGTGAAAGTTAAATGCAACTGTATATGAAAAATACAAAATCATCTACAATATTCCCAGTGACATATTTCCCAGGTGAGTCAATTTTAAGTTCCTTCCCTAAGCCTCTATCAATGAGAGTTATACATCGTTGGAAAGAACAAGCTAGGAGCTTTCAATCAAGCTATAAATGATTTATGCAATAAAAGAAATCTGATAGTTAAATGCAACTGTATATGAAAAATATAAAATCATCAGCAATATTGCCAGTGACATATTTCCTGGAAGCGTCAATTTTAAGTTCCTTTCCTAAGCCTCTATCAATGAGAGTTATACATCGCTGGAAAGAACTAGCTAAGAGATTTCAATCAAGCGATAAATTATTTATGCAACAAAAGAAATGTGAAAGTTAAATGCAACTGTATATGAAAAATATAAAATCATCAACAATATTGCCAGTGACATATTTCCTAGATGAGTCAATTTTAAGTTCCTTTCCTAAGCTTCTATCAGTGAAAGTTATACATCGTTGCAAAGACCAAGCTAGGAGCTTTCAATCAAGCTATAAATGATTTATGCAACAAAAGAAATGTGAAAGTTAAATGCAACTGTATATGAAAAATACAAAATCATCAACGATATTGCCAGTGACATATTTCCTAGATGAGTCAATTTTAAGTTCCTTTCCTAAGCCTCTATCAATGAGAGTTATACGTCGTTAGAAAGAACAAGCTAAGAGCTTTCAAAAAAGCTGTAAGTCGTTTATGCAGCAAAAGAAATGTGAAAGTTAAATGCAACTGTATATGAAAAATACAAAATCATCAACAATATTCCCAGTGACATATTTCCTAAGTGAGTCAATTTAAGTTCCTTTCCTAAGCCTCTATCAAGGAGAGTTATACATCGTTAGAAAGAACAGTCTAAGGGCTTTCAATCAAGCTATAAACGGTTTATACAGCAAAAGAAATGTGAAAATTAAATGTAACTGTATTTAAAAAATACAAAATCATCAACAATATTGCCAGTGACATATTTCCTAGATGAGTCAATTTTAAGTTCCTTTCCTAAGCCACTATCAATGAGAGTTTTACATCGTTGGAAAGAACAAGCTAGGAGCTTTCAATCAAGCTATAAATGATTTATGCAGCAAAAGAAATCTGATAGTTAAATGCAACTGTATATGAAAAATATAAAATCATCAACAATATTGCCAGTGACATATTTCCTAGATGAGTCAATTTTAAGTTCCTTTCCAATGAGAGTTATACGTCGTTGGAAAGAACAAGCTAGGAGCATTCAATCACGCAATAAGTCGTTTATGCAGCAAAAGAAAAGTGAAAGTTAAATGCAACTGTATATGAAAAATATAAAATCATCTACAATATTCCCAGTGACATATTTCCCAGGTGAGTCAATTTTAGGTTCCTTTCCTAAGCCTCCATCAAGGAGAGTTATACATCGTTGGAAAGAACTAGCTAAGGGCTTTCAACCAAGCTATAAACGGTTTACACAACAAAAGAAATATGAAAGTTAAATGCAACTGTACATAAAAAATACAAAATCATCAACAATATTCCCAGTGACATATTTCCTAAGTGAGTCAATTTTAAGTTCCCTTCCTAAACCTCTATCAACGAGAGTTATACGTCGTTGGAAAGAACAAGCTAAGAGCATTCAATCAAGCTATAAGTCGTTTATGCAGCAAAAGAAAAGTGAAAGTTAAATGCAACTGTATATGAAAAATACAAAATCATCTACAATATTCCCAGTGACATATTTCCCAGGTGAGTCAATTTTAAGTTCCTTCCCTAAGCCTCTATCAATGAGAGTTATACATCGTTGGAAAGAACAAGCTAGGAGCTTTCAATCAAGCTATAAATGATTTATGCAATAAAAGAAATCTGATAGTTAAATGCAACTGTATATGAAAAATATAAAATCATCAGCAATATTGCCAGTGACATATTTCCTGGAAGAGTCAATTTTAAGTTCCTTTCCTAAGCCTCTATCAATGAGAGTTATACATCGCTGGAAAGAACTAGCTAAGAGATTTCAATCAAGCGATAAATTATTTATGCAACAAAAGAAATGTGAAAGTTAAATGCAACTGTATATGAAAAATATAAAATCATCAACAATATTGCCAGTGACATATTTCCTAGATGAGTCAATTTTAAGTTCCTTTCCTAAGCTTCTATCAGTGAAAGTTATACATCGTTGGAAAGACCAAGCTAGGAGCTTTCAATCAAGCTATAAATGATTTATGCAACAAAAGAAATGTGAAAGTTAAATGCAACTGTATATGAAAAATACAAAATCATCAACGATATTGCCAGTGACATATTTCCTAGATGAGTCAATTTTAAGTTCCTTTCCTAAGCCTCTATCAATGAGAGTTATACGTCGTTAGAAAGAACAAGCTAAGAGCTTTCAAAAAAGCTGTAAGTCGTTTATGCAGCAAAAGAAATGTGAAAGTTAAATGCAACTGTATATGAAAAATACAAAATCATCAACAATATTCCCAGTGACATATTTCCTAGATGAGTCAATTTTAAGTTCCTTTCCAATGAGAGTTATACGTCGTTGGAAAGAACAAGCTAGGAGCATTCAATCACGCAATAAGTCGTTTATGCAGCAAAAGAAAAGTGAAAGTTAAATGCAACTGTATATGAAAAATATAAAATCATCTACAATATTCCCAGTGACATATTTCCCAGGTGAGTCAATTTTAGGTTCCTTTCCTAAGCCTCCATCAAGGAGAGTTATACATCGTTGGAAAGAACTAGCTAAGGGCTTTCAACCAAGCTATAAACGGTTTACACAACAAAAGAAATATGAAAGTTAAATGCAACTGTACATAAAAAATACAAAATCATCAATAATATTCCCAGTGACATATTTCCTAAGTGAGTCAATTTTAAGTTCCCTTCCTAAACCTCTATCAACGAGAGTTATACGTCGTTGGAAAGAACAAGCTAAGAGCATTCAATCAAGCTATAAGTCGTTTATGCAGCAAAAGAAAAGTGAAAGTTAAATGCAACTGTATATGAAAAATACAAAATCATCTACAATATTCCCAGTGACATATTTCCCAGGTGAGTCAATTTTAAGTTCCTTCCCTAAGCCTCTATCAATGAGAGTTATACATCGTTGGAAAGAACAAGCTAGGAGCTTTCAATCAAGCTATAAATGATTTATGCAATAAAAGAAATCTGATAGTTAAATGCAACTGTATATGAAAAATATAAAATCATCAGCAATATTGCCAGTGACATATTTCCTGGAAGAGTCAATTTTAAGTTCCTTTCCTAAGCCTCTATCAATGAGAGTTATACATCGCTGGAAAGAACTAGCTAAGAGATTTCAATCAAGCGATAAATTATTTATGCAACAAAAGAAATGTGAAAGTTAAATGCAACTGTATATGAAAAATATAAAATCATCAACAATATTGCCAGTGACATATTTCCTAGATGAGTCAATTTTAAGTTCCTTTCCTAAGCTTCTATCAGTGAAAGTTATACATCGTTGGAAAGACCAAGCTAGGAGCTTTCAATCAAGCTATAAATGATTTATGCAACAAAAGAAATGTGAAAGTTAAATGCAACTGTATATGAAAAATACAAAATCATCAACGATATTGCCAGTGACATATTTCCTAGATGAGTCAATTTTAAGTTCCTTTCCTAAGCCTCTATCAATGAGAGTTATACGTCGTTAGAAAGAACAAGCTAAGAGCTTTCAAAAAAGCTGTAAGTCGTTTATGCAGCAAAAGAAATGTGAAAGTTAAATGCAACTGTATATGAAAAATACAAAATCATCAACAATGTTGCCAGTGACATATTTCCTAGATGAGTCAATTTTAAGTTCCTTTCCAATGAGAGTTATACGTCGTTGGAAAGAACAAGCTAGGAGCATTCAATCACGCAATAAGTCGTTTATGCAGCAAAAGAAAAGTGAAAGTTAAATGCAACTGTATATGAAAAATATAAAATCATCTACAATATTCCCAGTGACATATTTCCCAGGTGAGTCAATTTTAGGTTCCTTTCCTAAGCCTCCATCAAGGAGAGTTATACATCGTTGGAAAGAACTAGCTAAGGGCTTTCAACCAAGCTATAAACGGTTTACACAACAAAAGAAATATGAAAGTTAAATGCAACTGTACTTAAAAAATACAAAATCATCAACAATATTCCCAGTGACATATTTCCTAAGTGAGTCAATTTTAAGTTCCCTTCCTAAACCTCTATCAACGAGAGTTATACGTCGTTGGAAAGAACAAGCTAAGAGCATTCAATCAAGCTATAAGTCGTTTATGCAGCAAAAGAAAAGTGAAAGTTAAATGCAACTGTATATGAAAAATACAAAATCATCTACAATATTCCCAGTGACATATTTCCCAGGTGAGTCAATTTTAAGTTCCTTCCCTAAGCCTCTATCAATGAGAGTTATACATCGTTGGAAAGAACAAGCTAGGAGCTTTCAATCAAGCTATAAATGATTTATGCAATAAAAGAAATCTGATAGTTAAATGCAACTGTATATGAAAAATATAAAATCATCAGCAATATTGCCAGTGACATATTTCCTGGAAGAGTCAATTTTAAGTTCCTTTCCTAAGCCTCTATCAATGAGAGTTATACATCGCTGGAAAGAACTAGCTAAGAGATTTCAATCAAGCGATAAATTATTTATGCAACAAAAGAAATGTGAAAGTTAAATGCAACTGTATATGAAAAATATAAAATCATCAACAATATTGCCAGTGACATATTTCCTAGATGAGTCAATTTTAAGTTCCTTTCCTAAGCTTCTATCAGTGAAAGTTATACATCGTTGGAAAGACCAAGCTAGGAGCTTTCAATCAAGCTATAAATGATTTATGCAACAAAAGAAATGTGAAAGTTAAATGCAACTGTATATGAAAAATACAAAATCATCAACGATATTGCCAGTGACATATTTCCTAGATGAGTCAATTTTAAGTTCCTTTCCTAAGCCTCTATCAATGAGAGTTATACGTCGTTAGAAAGAACAAGCTAAGAGCTTTCAAAAAAGCTGTAAGTCGTTTATGCAGCAAAAGAAATGTGAAAGTTAAATGCAACTGTATATGAAAAATACAAAATCATCAACAATATTCCCAGTGACATATTTCCTAAGTGAGTCAATTTAAGTTCCTTTCCTAAGCCTCTATCAAGGAGAGTTATACATCGTTAGAAAGAACAGTCTAAGGGCTTTCAATCAAGCTATAAACGGTTTATACAGCAAAAGAAATGTGAAAATTAAATGTAACTGTATTTAAAAAATACAAAATCATCAACAATATTGCCAGTGAATTATTTCCTAGATGAGTCAATTTTAAGTTCCTTTCCTAAGCCACTATCAATGAGAGTTTTACATCGTTGGAAAGAACAAGCTAGGAGCTTTCAATCAAGCTATAAATGATTTATGCAGCAAAAGAAATCTGATAGTTAAATGCAACTGTATATGAAAAATATAAGCCTCTATCAATGAGAGTTATACATCGCTGGAAAGAACTAGCTAAGAGATTTCAATCAAGCGATAAATTATTTATGCAACAAAAGAAATGTGAAAGTTAAATGCAACTGTATATGAAAAATATAAAATCATCAACAATATTGCCAGTGACATATTTCCTAGATGAGTCAATTTTAAGTTCCTTTCCTAAGCTTCTATCAGTGAAAGTTATACATCGTTGGAAAGACCAAGCTAGGAGCTTTCAATCAAGCTATAAATGATTTATGCAACAAAAGAAATGTGAAAGTTAAATGCAACTGTATATGAAAAATACAAAATCATCAACGATATTGCCAGTGACATATTTCCTAGATGAGTCAATTTTAAGTTCCTTTCCTAAGCCTCTATCAATGAGAGTTATACGTCGTTAGAAAGAACAAGCTAAGAGCTTTCAAAAAAGCTGTAAGTCGTTTATGCAGCAAAAGAAATGTGAAAGTTAAATGCAACTGTATATGAAAAATACAAAATCATCAACAATATTCCCAGTGACATATTTCCTAAGTGAGTCAATTTAAGTTCCTTTCCTAAGCCTCTATCAAGGAGAGTTATACATCGTTAGAAAGAACAGTCTAAGGGCTTTCAATCAAGCTATAAACGGTTTATACAGCAAAAGAAATGTGAAAATTAAATGTAACTGTATTTAAAAAATACAAAATCATCAACAATATTGCCAGTGACATATTTCCTAGATGAGTCAATTTGAAGTTCCTTTCCTAAGCCTCTATCAATGAGAGTTATACGTCGTTGGAAAGAACAAGCTAGGAGCATTCAATCACGCAATAAGTCGTTTATGCAGCAAAAGAAAAGTGAAAGTTAAATGCAACTGTATATGAAAAATATAAAATCATCTACAATATTCCCAGTGACATATTTCCTAGATGAGTCAATTTTAGGTTCCTTTCCTAAGCCTCTATCAAGGAGAGTTATACATCGTTGGAAAGAACTAGCTAAGGGCTTTCAACCAAGCTATAAACGGTTTACACAAAAAAAGAAATATGAAAGTTAAATGCAACTGTACATAAAAAATACAAAATCATCAACAATATTGCCAGTGACATATTTCCTGGAAAAGTCAATTTTAAGTTCTTTTCCTAAGCCTCTATCAATGAGGGTTATACGTCGTTGGAAAGGACAAGCTAAGAGCTTTCAATCAAGCTGTAAGTCGTTTATGCAGCAAAAGAAATGTGAAAGTTAAATGCAACTGTATATGAAAAATACAAAATCATCAACGATATTGCCAGTGACATATTTCCTAGATGAGTCAATTTTAAGTTCCTTCCCTAAGCCTCTATCAATGAGAGTTATACGTCGTTGGAAAGAACAAGCTAAGAGCTTTCAATCAAGCTATAAATGATTTATGCAGCAAAAGAAATCTGATAGTTAAATGCAACTGTATATGAAAAATATAAAATCATCAACAATATTGCCAGTGACATATTTCCTAGATGAGTCAATTTTAGGTTCCTTTCCTAAGCCTCTATCAAGGAGAGTTATACATCGTTGGAAAGAACTAGCTAAGGGCTTTCAACCAAGCTATAAACGGTTTACACAACAAAAGAAATATGAAAGTTAAATGCAACTGTACATAAAAAATACAAAATCATCAACAATATTGCCAGTGACATATTTCCTGGAAAAGTCAATTTTAAGTTCTTTTTCTAAGCCTCTATCAATGAGGGTTATACGTCGTTGGAAAGGACAAGCTAAGAGCTTTCAATCAAGCTGTAAGTCGTTTATGCAGCAAAAGAAATGTGAAAGTTAAATGCAACTGTATATGAAAAATACAAAATCATCAACGATATTGCCAGTGACATATTTCCTAGATGAGTCAATTTTAAGTTCCTTCCCTAAGCCTCTATCAATGAGAGTTATACGTCGTTGGAAAGAACAAGCTAAGAGCTTTCAATCAAGCTATAAGTCGTTTATGCAGCAAATGAAGTGTGAAAGTTAAATGCAACTGTATATGAAAAATACAAAATCATCAACAATATTGCCAGTGACATATTTCCTAGATGAGTCAATTTTAAGTTCCTTTCCTAAGCCTCTATCAACGAGAGTTATACGTCGTTGGAAAGAACAAGCTAAGAGCATTCAATCAAGTTACAAGTCGTTTATGCAGCAAAAGAAAAGTGGAAGTTAAATGCAACTGTATATGAAAAATACAAAATCATCTACAATATTCCCAGTGACATATTTCCCAGGTGAGTCAATTTTAAGTTCCTTTCCTAAGCCTCTATCAATAGGAGCTTTCAATCAAGCTATAAATGATTTATGCAATAAAAGAAATCTGATAGTTAAATGCAACTGTATATGAAAAATATAAAATCATCAGCAATATTGCCAGTGACATATTTCCTGGAAGAGTCAATTTTAAGTTCCTTTCCTAAGCCTCTATCAATGAGAGTTATACATCGCTGGAAAGAACAAGCTAAGAGATTTCAACCAAGCGATAAATTATTTATGCAACAAAAGAAATGTGAAAGTTAAATGCAACTGTATATGAAAAATATAAAATCATCAACAATATTGCCAGTGACATATTTCCTAGATGAGTCAATTTTAAGTTACTTTCCTAAGCTTCTATCAGTGAAAGTTATACATCGTTGGAAAGAACAAGCTAGGAGCTTCCAATCAAGCTATAAATGATTTATGCAACAAAAGAAATGTGAAAGTTAAATGCAACTGTATATGAAAAATACAAAATCATTAACGATATTGCCAGTGACATATTTCCTAGATGAGTCAATTTTAAGTTCCTTTCCTAAGCCTCTATCAATGAGAGTTATACGTCGTTAGAAAGAACAAGCTAAGAGCTTTCAAAAAAGCTGTAAGTCGTTTATGCAGCAAAAGAAATGTGAAAGTTAAATGCAAGTGTATATGAAAAATACAAAATCATCAACAATATTCCCAGTGACATATTTCCTAAGTGAGTCAATTTAAGTTCCTTTCCTAAGCCTCTATCAAGGAGAGTTATACATCGTTAGAAAGAACAGTCTAAGGGCTTTCAATCAAGCTATAAACGGTTTATACAGCAAAAGAAATGTGAAAATTAAATGTAACTGTATTTAAAAAATACAAAATCATCAACAATATTGCCAGTGACATATTTCCTAGATGAGTCAATTTTAAGTTCCTTTCCTAAGCCACTATCAATGAGAGTTTTACATCGTTGGAAAGAACAAGCTAGGAGCTTTCAATCAAGCTATAAATGATTTATGCAGCAAAAGAAATCTGATAGTTAAATGCAACTGTATATGAAAAATATAAGCCTCTATCAATGAGAGTTATACATCGCTGGAAAGAACTAGCTAAGAGATTTCAATCAAGCGATAAATTATTTATGCAACAAAAGAAATGTGAAAGTTAAATGCAACTGTATATGAAAAATATAAAATCATCAACAATATTGCCAGTGACATATTTCCTAGATGAGTCAATTTTAAGTTCCTTTCCTAAGCTTCTATCAGTGAAAGTTATACATCGTTGGAAAGACCAAGCTAGGAGCTTTCAATCAAGCTATAAATGATTTATGCAACAAAAGAAATGTGAAAGTTAAATGCAACTGTATATGAAAAATACAAAATCATCAACAATATTCCCAGTGACATATTTCCTAAGTGAGTCAATTTAAGTTCCTTTCCTAAGCCTCTATCAAGGAGAGTTATACATCGTTAGAAAGAACAGTCTAAGGGCTTTCAATCAAGCTATAAACGGTTTATACAGCAAAAGAAATGTGAAAATTAAATGTAACTGTATTTAAAAAATACAAAATCATCAACAATATTGCCAGTGACATATTTCCTAGATGAGTCAATTTTAAGTTCCTTTCCTAAGCCACTATCAATGAGAGTTTTACATCGTTGGAAAGAACAAGCTAGGAGCTTTCAATCAAGCTATAAATGATTTATGCAGCAAAAGAAATCTTATAGTTAAATGCAACTGTATATGAAAAATATAAAATCATCAACAATATTGCCAGTGACATATTTCCTAGATGAGTCAATTTTAAGTTCCTTTCCTAAGCTTCTATCAGTGAAAGTTATACATCGTTGGAAAGACCAAGCTAGGAGCTTTCAATCAAGCTATAAATGATTTATGCAACAAAAGAAATGTGAAAGTTAAATGCAACTGTATATGAAAAATACAAAATCATCAACGATATTGCCAGTGACATATTTCCTAGATGAGTCAATTTTAAGTTCCTTTCCTAAGCCTCTATCAATGAGAGTTATACGTCGTTAGAAAGAATAAGCTAAGAGCTTTCAAAAAAGCTGTAAGTCGTTTATGCAGCAAAAGAAATGTGAAAGTTAAATGCAACTGTATATGAAAAATATAAAATCATCAACAATATTCCCAGTGACATATTTCCTAAGTGAGTCAATTTAAGTTCCTTTCCTAAGCCTCTATCAAGGAGAGTTATACATCGTTAGAAAGAACAGTCTAAGGGCTTTCAATCAAGCTATAAACGGTTTATACAGCAAAAGAAATGTGAAAATTAAATGTAACTGTATTTAAAAAATACAAAATCATCAACAATATTGCCAGTGACATATTTCCTAGATGAGTCAATTTTAAGTTCCTTTCCTAAGCCTCTATCAATGAGAGTTATACGTCGTTGGAAAGAACAAGCTAGGAGCATTCAATCACGCAATAAGTCGTTTATGCAGCAAAAGAAAAGTGAAAGTTAAATGCAACTGTATATGAAAAATATAAAATCATCTACAATATTCCCAGTGACATATTTCCCAGGTGAGTCAATTTTAGGTTCCTTTCCTAAGCCTCTATCAAGGAGAGTTATACATCGTTGGAAAGAACTAGCTAAGGGCTTTCAACCAAGCTATAAACGGTTTACACAACAAAAGAAATATGAAAGTTAAATGCAACTGTACATAAAAAATACAAAATCATCAACAATATTGCCAGTGACATATTTCCTGGAAAAGTCAATTTTAAGTTCTTTTCCTAAGCCTCTATCAATGAGGGTTATACGTCGTTGGAAAGGACAAGCTAAGAGCTTTCAATCAAGCTGTAAGTCGTTTATGCAGCAAAAGAAATGTGAAAGTTAAATGCAACTGTATATGAAAAATACAAAATCATCAACGATATTGCCAGTGACATATTTCCTAGATAAGTCAATTTTAAGTTCCTTCCCTAAGCCTCTATCAATGAGAGTTATACGTCGTTGGAAAGAACAAGCTAAGAGCTTTCAATCAAGCTATAAGTCGTTTATGCAGCAAATGAAGTGTGAAAGTTAAATGCAACTGTATATGAAAAATACAAAATCATCAACAATATTGCCAGTGACATATTTCCTAGATGAGTCAATTTTAAGTTCCTTTCCTAAGCCTCTATCAACGAGAGTTATACGTCGTTGGAAAGAACAAGCTAAGAGCATTCAATCAAGTTACAAGTCGTTTATGCAGCAAAAGAAAAGTGGAAGTTAAATGCAACTGTATATGAAAAATACAAAATCATCTACAATATTCCCAGTGACATATTTCCCAGGTGAGTCAATTTTAAGTTCCTTTCCTAAGCCTCTATCAATGAGAGTTATACATCGTTGGAAAGAACAAGCTAGGAGCTTTCAATCAAGCTATAAATGATTTATGCAATAAAAGAAATCTGATAGTTAAATGCAACTGTATATGAAAAATATAAAATCATCAGCAATATTGCCAGTGACATATTTCCTGGAAGAGTCAATTTTAAGTTCCTTTCCTAAGCCTCTATCAATGAGAGTTATACATCGCTGGAAAGAACAAGCTAAGAGATTTCAACCAAGCGATAAATTATTTATGCAACAAAAGAAATGTGAAAGTTAAATGCAACTGTATATGAAAAATATAAAATCATCAACAATATTGCCAGTGACATATTTCCTAGATGAGTCAATTTTAAGTTACTTTCCTAAGCTTCTATCAGTGAAAGTTATACATCGTTGGAAAGAACAAGCTAGGAGCTTCCAATCAAGCTATAAATGATTTATGCAACAAAAGAAATGTGAAAGTTAAATGCAACTGTATATGAAAAATACAAAATCATTAACGATATTGCCAGTGACATATTTCCTAGATGAGTCAATTTTAAGTTCCTTTCCTAAGCCTCTATCAATGAGAGTTATACGTCGTTACAAAGAACAAGCTATGAGCTTTCAAACAAGCTGTAAGTCGTTTATGCAGCAAAAGAAATGTGAAAGTTAAATGCAACTGTATATGAAAAATACAAAATCATCAACAATATTCCCAGTGACATATTTCCTAGATGAGTCAATTTTAAGTTCCTTTCCTAAGCATCTATCAATGAGAGTTATACGTCGTTAGAAAGAACAAGCTAAGAGCTTTCAATCAAGCTGTAAGTCGTTTATGCAGCAAAAGAAATGTGAAAGTTAAATGCAAATGTATATGAAAAATACTAAATCATCAACAATATTCCCAGTGACATATTTCCCAGGTGAGTCAATTTTAAGTCCCTTTCCTAAGCCTCTATCAAGGAGAGTTATACATTGTTGGAAAGTTAAATGCAACTGTATATGAAAAATACAAAATTATCAACAATATTCCCAGTGACATATTTCCTAAGTGAGTCAATTTTAAGTTCCTTTCCTAAACCTCTATCAACGAGAGTTATACGTCGTTGGAAAGAACAAGCTAAGAGCATTCAATCAAGCTATAAGTCGTTTATGCAGCAAAAGAAAAGTGAAAGTTAAATGCAACTGTATATGAAAAATACAAAATCATCTACAATATTCCCAGTGACATATTTCCCAGGTGAGTCAATTTTAAGTTCCTTCCCTAAGCCTCTATCAATGAGAGTTATACATCGTTGGAAAGAACAAGCTAGGAGCTTTCAATCAAGCTATAAATGATTTATGCAATAAAAGAAATCTGATAGTTAAATGCAACTGTATATGAAAAATATAAAATCATCAGCAATATTGCCAGTGACATATTTCCTGGAAGAGTCAATTTTAAGTTCCTTTCCTAAGCCTCTATCAATGAGAGTTATACATCGCTGGAAAGAACTAGCTAAGAGATTTCAATCAAGCGATAAATTATTTATGCAACAAAAGAAATGTGAAAGTTAAATGCAACTGTATATGAAAAATATAAAATCATCAACAATATTGCCAGTGACATATTTCCTAGATGAGTCAATTTTAAGTTCCTTTCCTAAGCTTCTATCAGTGAAAGTTATACATCGTTGGAAAGACCAAGCTAGGAGCTTTCAATCAAGCTATAAATGATTTATGCAACAAAAGAAATGTGAAAGTTAAATGCAACTGTATATGAAAAATACAAAATCATCAACGATATTGCCAGTGACATATTTCCTAGATGAGTCAATTTTAAGTTCCTTTCCTAAGCCTCTATCAATGAGAGTTATACGTCGTTAGAAAGAACAAGCTAAGAGCTTTCCAACAAGCTGTAAGTCGTTTATGCAGCAAAAGAAATGTGAAAGTTAAATGCAACTGTATATGAAAAATACAAAATCATCAACAATATTCCCAGTGACATATTTCCTAAGTGAGTCAATTTAAGTTCCTTTCCTAAGCCTCTATCAAGGAGAGTTATACATCGTTAGAAAGAACAGTCTAAGGGCTTTCAATCAAGCTATAAACGGTTTATACAGCAAAAGAAATCTGAAAATTAAATGTAACTGTATTTAAAAAATACAAAATCATCAACAATATTGCCAGTGACATATTTCCTAAGTGAGTCAATTTTAAGTTCCTTTCCTAAACCTCTATCAACGAGAGTTATACGTCGTTGGAAAGAACAAGCTAAGAGCATTCAATCAAGCTATAAGTCGTTTATGCAGCAAGAGAAAAGTGAAAGTTAAATGCAACTGTATATGAAAAATACAAAATCATCTACAATATTCCCAGTGACATATTTCCCAGGTGAGTCAATTTTAAGTTCCTTCCCTAAGCCTCTATCAATGAGAGTTATACGTCGTTGGAAAGAACAAGCTAGGAGCTTTCAATCAAGCTATAAATGATTTATGCAATAAAAGAAATCTGATAGTTAAATGCAACTGTATATGAAAAATATAAAATCATCAGCAATATTGCCAGTGACATATTTCCTGGAAGAGTCAATTTTAAGTTCCTTTCCTATACCTCTATCAATGAGAGTTATACATCGCTGGAAAGAACTAGCTAAGAGATTTCAATCAAGCGATAAATTATTTATGCAACAAAAGAAATGTGAAAGTTAAATGCAACTGTATATGAAAAATATAAAATCATCAACAATATTGCCAGTGACATATTTCCTAGATGAGTCAATTTTAAGTTCCTTTCCTAAGCTTCTATCAGTGAAAGTTATACATCGTTGGAAAGACCAAGCTAGGAGCTTTCAATCAAGCTATAAATGATTTATGCAACGAAAGAAATGTGAAAGTTAAATGCAACTGTACATAAAAAATACAAAATCATCAACAATATTGCCAGTGACATATTTCCTGGAAAAGTCAATTTTAAGTTCTTTTCCTAAGCCTCTATCAATGAGGGTTATACGTCGTTGGAAAGGACAAGCTAAGAGCTTTCAATCAAGCTGTAAGTCGTTTATGCAGCAAAAGAAATGTGAAAGTTAAATGCAACTGTATGTGAAAAATACAAAATCATCAACGATATTGCCAGTGACATATTTCCTAGATGAGTCAATTTTAAGTTCCTTCCCTAAGCCTCTATCAATGAGAGTTATACGTCGTTGGAAAGAACAAGCTAAGAGCTTTCAATCAAGCTATAAGTCGTTTATGCAGCAAATGAAGTGTGAAAGTTAAATGCAACTGTATATGAAAAATACAAAATCATCAACAATATTGCCAGTGACATATTTCCTAGATGAGTCAATTTTAAGTTCCTTTCCTAAGCCTCTATCAACGAGAGTTATACGTCGTTGGAAAGAACAAGCTAAGAGCATTCAATCAAGTTACAAGTCGTTTATGCAGCAAAAGAAAAGTGGAAGTTAAATGCAACTGTATATGAAAAATACAAAATCATCTACAATATTCGCAGTGACATATTTCCCAGGTGAGTCAATTTTAAGTTCCTTTCCTAAGCCTCTATCAATGAGAGTTATACATCGTTGGAAAGAACAAGCTAGGAGCTTTCAATCAAGCTATAAATGATTTATGCAATAAAAGAAATCTGATAGTTAAATGCAACTGTATATGAAAAATATAAAATCATCAGCAATATTGCCAGTGACATATTTCCTGGAAGAGTCAATTTTAAGTTCCTTTCCTAAGCCTCTATCAATGAGAGTTATACATCGCTGGAAAGAACAAGCTAAGAGATTTCAACCAAGCGATAAATTATTTATGCAACAAAAGAAATGTGAAAGTTAAATGCAACTGTATATGAAAAATATAAAATCATCAACAATATTGCCAGTGACATATTTCCTAGATGAGTCAATTTTAAGTTACTTTCCTAAGCTTCTATCAGTGAAAGTTATACATCGTTGGAAAGAACAAGCTAGGAGCTTCCAATCAAGCTATAAATGATTTATGCAACAAAAGAAATGTGAAAGTTAAATGCAACTGTATATGAAAAATACAAAATCATTAACGATATTGCCAGTGACATATTTCCTAGATGAGTCAATTTTAAGTTCCTTTCCTAAGCCTCTATCAATGAGAGTTATACGTCGTTACAAAGAACAAGCTATGAGCTTTCAAACAAGCTGTAAGTCGTTTATGCAGCAAAAGAAATGTGAAAGTTAAATGCAACTGTATATGAAAAATACAAAATCATCAACAATATTCCCAGTGACATATTTCCTAGATGAGTCAATTTTAAGTTCCTTTCCTAAGCATCTATCAATGAGAGTTATACGTCGTTAGAAAGAACAAGCTAAGAGCTTTCAATCAAGATGTAAGTCGTTTATGCAGCAAAAGAAATGTGAAAGTTAAATGCAAATGTATATGAAAAATACTAAATCATCAACAATATTCCCAGTGACATATTTCCCAGGTGAGTCAATTTTAAGTCCCTTTCCTAAGCCTCTATCAAGGAGAGTTATACATTGTTGGAAAGTTAAATGCAACTGTATATGAAAAATACAAAATTATCAACAATATTCCCAGTGACATATTTCCTAAGTGAGTCAATTTTAAGTTCCTTTCCTAAACCTCTATCAACGAGAGTTATACGTCGTTGGAAAGAAAAAGCTAAGAGCATTCAATCAAGCTATAAGTCGTTTATGCAGCAAAAGAAAAGTGAAAGTTAAATGCAACTGTATATGAAAAATACAAAATCATCTACAATATTCCCAGTGACATATTTCCCAGGTGAGTCAATTTTAAGTTCCTTCCCTAAGCCTCTATCAATGAGAGTTATACATCGTTGGAAAGAACAAGCTAGGAGCTTTCAATCAAGCTATAAATGATTTATGCAATAAAAGAAATCTGATAGTTAAATGCAACTGTATATGAAAAATATAAAATCATCAGCAATATTGCCAGTGACATATTTCCTGGAAGAGTCAATTTTAAGTTCCTTTCCTAAGCCTCTATCAATGAGAGTTATACATCGCTGGAAAGAACTAGCTAAGAGATTTCAATCAAGCGATAAATTATTTATGCAACAAAAGAAATGTGAAAGTTAAATGCAACTGTATATGAAAAATATAAAATCATCAACAATATTGCCAGTGACATATTTCCTAGATGAGTCAATTTTAAGTTCCTTTCCTAAGCTTCTATCAGTGAAAGTTATACATCGTTGGAAAGACCAAGCTAGGAGCTTTCAATCAAGCTATAAACGATTTATGCAACAAAAGAAATGTGAAAGTTAAATGCAACTGTATATGAAAAATACAAAATCATCAACGATATTGCCAGTGACATATTTCCTAGATGAGTCAATTTTAAGTTCCTTTCCTAAGCCTCTATCAATGAGAGTTATACGTCGTTAGAAAGAACAAGCTAAGAGCTTTCAAACAAGCTGTAAGTCGTTTATGCAGCAAAAGAAATGTGAAAGTTAAATGCAACTGTATATGAAAAATACAAAATCATCAACAATATTCCCAGTGACATATTTCCTAAGTGAGTCAATTTAAGTTCCTTTCCTAAGCCTCTATCAAGGAGAGTTATACATCGTTAGAAAGAACAGTCTAAGGGCTTTCAATCAAGCTATAAACGGTTTATACAGCAAAAGAAATCTGAAAATTAAATGTAACTGTATTTAAAAAATACAAAATCATCAACAATATTGCCAGTGACATATTTCCTAAGTGAGTCAATTTTAAGTTCCTTTCCTAAACCTCTATCAACGAGAGTTATACGTCGTTGGAAAGAACAAGCTAAGAGCATTCAATCAAGCTATAAGTCGTTTATGCAGCAAGAGAAAAGTGAAAGTTAAATGCAACTGTATATGAAAAATACAAAATCATCTAGAATATTCCCAGTGACATATTTCCCAGGTGAGTCAATTTTAAGTTCCTTCCCTAAGCCTCTATCAATGAGAGTTATACGTCGTTGGAAAGAACAAGCTAGGAGCTTTCAATCAAGCTATAAATGATTTATGCAATAAAAGAAATCTGATAGTTAAATGCAACTGTATATGAAAAATATAAAATCATCAGCAATATTGCCAGTGACATATTTCCTGGAAGAGTCAATTTTAAGTTCCTTTCCTAAGCCTCTATCAATGAGAGTTATACATCGCTGGAAAGAACTAGCTAAGAGATTTCAATCAAGCGATAAATTATTTATGCAACAAAAGAAATGTGAAAGTTAAATGCAACTGTATATGAAAAATATAAAATCATCAACAATATTGCCAGTGACATATTTCCTAGATGAGTCAATTTTAAGTTCCTTTCCTAAGCTTCTATCAGTGAAAGTTATACATCGTTGGAAAGACCAAGCTAGGAGCTTTCAATCAAGCTATAAATGATTTATGCAACGAAAGAAATGTGAAAGTTAAATGCAACTGTATATGAAAAATACAAAATCATCAACGATATTGCCAGTGACATATTTCCTGGAAGAGTCAATTTTAAGTTCCTTTCCTAAGCCTCTATCAATGAGAGTTATACATCGCTGGAAAGAACAAGCTAAGAGATTTCAATCAAGCTATAAATGATTTATGCAACAAAAGAAATGTGAAATTTAAATGCAACTGTATATGAAAAATATAAAATCATCAACAATATTGCCAGTGACATATTTCCTAGATGAGTCAATTTTAAGTTCCTTTCCTAAGCCTCTATCAATGAGAGTTATACGTCGTTGGAAAGAACAAGCTAGGAGCATTCAATCACGCAATAAGTCGTTTATGCAGCAAAAGAAAAGTGAAAGTTAAATGCAACTGTATATGAAAAATATAAAATCATCTACAATATTCCCAGTGACATATTTCCCAGGTGAGTCAATTTTAGGTTCCTTTCCTAAGCCTCTATCAAGGAGAGTTATACATCGTTGGAAAGAACTAGCTAAGGGCTTTCAACCAAGCTATAAACGGTTTACACAACAAAAGAAATATGAAAGTTAAATGCAACTGTACATGAAAAATACAAAATCATCAACAATATTGCCAGTGACATATTTCCTGGAAAAGTCAATTTTAAGTTCCTTTCCTAAGCCTCTATCAATGAGAGTTATACGTCGTTGGAAAGAACAAGCTAAGAGCTTTCAATCAAGCTGTAAGTCGTTTATGCAGCAAAAGAAATGTGAAAGTTAAATGCAACTGTATATGAAAAATACAAAATCATCAACAATATTGCCAGTGACATATTTCCTAGATGAGTCAATTTTAAGTTCCTTTCCTAAGCCTCTATCAACGAGAGTTATACGTCGTTGGAAAGAACAAGCTAAGAGCTTTCAATCAAGCTGTAAGTCGTTTATGCAACAAAAGAAATGTGAAAGTTAAATGCAACTGTATATGAAAAATATAAAATCATCAACAATATTGCCAGTGACATATTTCCTAGATGAGTCAATTTTAAGTTACTTTCCTAAGCTTCTATCAGTGAAAGTTATACATCGTTGGAAAGACCAAGCTAGGAGCTTTCAATCAAGCTATAAATGATTTATGCAACAAAAGAAATGTGAAAGTTAAATACAACTGTATATGAAAAATACAAAACCATTAACGATATTGCCAGCGACATATTTCCTAGATGAGTCAATTTTAAGTTCCTTTCCTAAGCCTCTATCAATGAGAGTTATACATCGCTGGAAAGAACAAGCTAAGAGATTTCAATCAAGCTATAAATGATTTATGCAACAAAAGAAATGTGAAATTTAAATGCAACTGTATATGAAAAATATAAAATCATCAACAATATTGCCAGTGACATATTTCCTAGATGAGTCAATTTTAAGTTCCTTTCCTAAGCCTCTATCAATGAGAGTTATACATCGTTGGAAAGAACAAGCTAGGAGCATTCAATCACGCAATAAGTCGTTTATGCAGCAAAAGAAAAGTGAAAGTTAAATGCAACTGTATATGAAAAATATGAAATCATCTACAATATTCCCAGTGACATATTTCCCAGGTGAGTCAATTTTAGGTTCCTTTCCTAAGCCTCTATCAAGGAGAGTTATACATCGTTGGAAAGAACTAGCTAAGGGCTTTCAACCAAGCTATAAACGGTTTACACAACAAAAGAAATATGAAAGTTAAATGCAACTGTACATGAAAAATACAAAATCATCAACAATATTGCCAGTGACATATTTCCTGGAAAAGTCAATTTTAAGTTCCTTTCCTAAGCCTCTATCAATGAGAGTTATACGTCGTTGGAAAGAACAAGCTAAGAGCTTTCAATCAAGCTGTAAGTCGTTTATGCAGCAAAAGAAATGTGAAAGTTAAATGCAACTGTATATGAAAAATACAAAATCATCAACAATATTGCCAGTGACATATTTCCTAGATGAGTCAATTTTAAGTTCCTTTCCTAAGCCTCTATCAACGAGAGTTATACGTCGTTGGAAAGAACAAGCTAAGAGCTTTCAATCAAGCTGTAAGTCGTTTATGCAACAAAAGAAATGTGAAAGTTAAATGCAACTGTATATGAAAAATATAAAATCATCAACAATATTGCCAGTGACATATTTCCTAGATGAGTCAATTTTAAGTTCCTTTCCTAAGCTTCTATCAGTGAAAGTTATACATCGTTGGAAAGACCAAGCTAGGAGCTTTCAATCAAGCTATAAATGATTTATGCAACGAAAGAAATGTGAATGTTAAATGCAACTGTATATGAAAAATATAAAATCATCAACAATATTGCCAGTGACATATTTCCTAGATGAGTCAATTTTAAGTTACTTTCCTAAGCTTCTATCAGTGAAAGTTATACATCGTTGGAAAGACCAAGCTAGGAGCATTCAATCACGCAATAAGTCGTTTATGCAACAAAAGAAAAGTGAAAGTTAAATGCAACTGTATATGAAAAATATAAAATCATCGACAATATTCCCAGTGACATATTTCCCAGGTGAGTCAATTTTAAGTTCCTTTCCTAAGCCTCTATCAATGAGAGTTTTACATCGTTGGAAAGAACAAGCTAGGAGCTTTCAATCAAGCTATAAATGATTTATGCAACAAAAGAAATGTGAAATTTAAATGCAACTGTATATGAAAAATATAAAATCATCAACAATATTGCCAGTGACATATTTCCTAGATGAGTCAATTTTAAGTTCCTTAGCTAAGCCTCTATCAATGAGAGTTATACGTCGTTGGAAACAACAAGCTAAGAGCATTCAATCAAGCAATAAGTCGTTTATGCAGCAAAAGAAAAGTGAAAGTTAAATGCAACTGTATATGAAAAATATAAAATCATCTACAATATTCCCAGTGACATATTTCCCAGGTGAGTCAATTTTAAGTTCCTTTCCTAAGCCTCTATCAAGGAGAGTTATACATCGTTGGAAAGAACTAGCTAAGGGCTTTCAACCAAGCTATAAACGGTTTACACAACAAAAGAAATGTGAAAGTTAAATGCAACTGTACATGAAAAATACAAAATCATCAACAATATTGCCAGTGACATATTTCCTGGAAGAGTCAATTTTAAGTTCCTTTCCTAAGCCTCTATCAATGAGAGTTATACTTCGTTGGAAAGAACAAGCTAAGAGCTTTCAATCAAGCTATAAGTCGTTTATGCAGCAAATGAAATGTGAAAGTTAAATGCAACTGTATATGAAAAATACAAAATCATCAACAATATTGCCAGTGACATATTTCCTAGATGAGTCAATTTTAAGTTCCTTTCCTAAGCATCTATCAATGAGAGTTATACGTCGTTAGAAAGAACAAGCTAAGAGCTTTCAATCAAGCTGTAAGTCGTTTATGGAGCAAAAGAAATGTGAAAGTTAAATGCAACTGTATATGAAAAATACAAAATCATCAACAATATTCCCAGTGACATATTTCCCAGGTGAGTCAATTTTAAGTCCCTTTCCTAAGCCTCTATCAAGGAGGGTTATACATCGTTGGAAAGAACAAGCTAGGAGCTTTCAACCAAGCTATAAATGATTTATGCAACAAAAGAAATGTGAAAGTTAAATGCAACTGTATATGAAAAATATAAAATCATCAACAATATTGCCAGTGACATATTTCCTAGATGAGTCAATTTTAAGTTCCTTTCCTAAGCATCTATCAATGAGAGTTATACGTCGTTAGAAAGAACAAGCTAAGAGCTTTCAATCAAGCTGTAAGTCGTTTATGCAGCAAAAGAAATGTGAAAGTTAAATGCAACTGTATATGAAAAATACTAAATCATCAACAATATTCCCAGTGACAATCAAGCTACAAATGATTTATGCAGCAAAAGAAATCTGATAGTTAAATGCAACTGTATATGATAAATATAAAATCATCAGCAATATTGCCAGTGACATATTTCCTGGAAGAGTCAATTTTAAGTTCCTTTCCTAAGCCTCTATCAATGAGAGTTATACATCGCTGGAAAGAACAAGCTAAGAGATTTCAATCAAGCTATAAATGATTTATGCAACAAAAGAAATGTGAAATTTAAATGCAACTGTATATGAAAAATATAAAATCATCAACAATATTGCCAGTGACATATTTCCTAGATGAGTCAATTTTAAGTTCCTTTCCTAAGCCTCTATCAATGAGAGTTATACGTCGTTGGAAAGAACAAGCTAGGAGCATTCAATCACGCAATAAGTCGTTTATGCAACAAAAGAAAAGTGAAAGTTAAATGCAACTGTATATGAAAAATATAAAATCATCGACAATATTCCCAGTGACATATTTCCCAGGTGAGTCAATTTTAAGTTCCTTTCCTAAGCCTCTATCAATGAGAGTTTTACATCGTTGGAAAGAACAAGCTAGGAGCTTTCAATCAAGCTATAAATGATTTATGCAACAAAAGAAATGTGAAATTTAAATGCAACTGTATATGAAAAATATAAAATCATCAACAATATTGCCAGTGACATATTTCCTAGATGAGTCAATTTTAAGTTCCTTAGCTAAGCCTCTATCAATGAGAGTTATACGTCGTTGGAAACAACAAGCTAAGAGCATTCAATCAAGCAATAAGTCGTTTATGCAGCAAAAGAAAAGTGAAAGTTAAATGCAACTGTATATGAAAAATATAAAATCATCTACAATATTCCCAGTGACATATTTCCCAGGTGAGTCAATTTTAAGTTCCTTTCCTAAGCCTCTATCAAGGAGAGTTATACATCGTTGGAAAGAACTAGCTAAGGGCTTTCAACCAAGCTATAAACGGTTTACACAACAAAAGAAATGTGAAAGTTAAATGCAACTGTACATGAAAAATACAAAATCATCAACAATATTGCCAGTGACATATTTCCTGGAAGAGTCAATTTTAAGTTCCTTTCCTAAGCCTCTATCAATGAGAGTTATACTTCGTTGGAAAGAACAAGCTAAGAGCTTTCAATCAAGCTATAAGTCGTTTATGCAGCAAATGAAATGTGAAAGTTAAATGCAACTGTATATGAAAAATACAAAATCATCAACAATATTGCCAGTGACATATTTCCTAGATGAGTCAATTTTAAGTTCCTTTCCTAAGCATCTATCAATGAGAGTTATACGTCGTTAGAAAGAACAAGCTAAGAGCTTTCAATCAAGCTGTAAGTCGTTTATGGAGCAAAAGAAATGTGAAAGTTAAATGCAACTGTATATGAAAAATACAAAATCATCAACAATATTCCCAGTGACATATTTCCCAGGTGAGTCAATTTTAAGTCCCTTTCCTAAGCCTCTATCAAGGAGGGTTATACATCGTTGGAAAGAACAAGCTAGGAGCTTTCAACCAAGCTATAAATGATTTATGCAACAAAAGAAATGTGAAAGTTAAATGCAACTGTATATGAAAAATATAAAATCATCAACAATATTGCCAGTGACATATTTCCTAGATGAGTCAATTTTAAGTTCCTTTCCTAAGCATCTATCAATGAGAGTTATACGTCGTTAGAAAGAACAAGCTAAGAGCTTTCAATCAAGCTGTAAGTCGTTTATGCAGCAAAAGAAATGTGAAAGTTAAATGCAACTGTATATGAAAAATATAAAATCATCAACAATATTGCCAGTGACATATTTCCTAGATGAGTCAATTTTAAGTTCCTTTCCTAAGCTTCTATCAGTGAGAGTTATACATCGTTGGAAAGAACAAGCTAGGAGCTTTCAATCAAGCTATAAATGATTTGTGCAACAAAAGAAATGTGAAAGTTAAATGCAACTGTATATGAAAAATATAAAATCATCAATAATATTGCCAGTGACATATTTGAGTCAATTTTAAGTTGCTTTCCTAAGCCTCTATCAACGAGAGTTATACGTCGTTAGAAAGAACAAGCTAAGAGCTTTCAATCAAGCTGTAACTCGTTTATGCAGCAAAAGAAATGTGAAAGTTAAATGCAACTGTATATGAAAAATATAAAATCATCAACGATATTGCCAGTGACATATTTCCTAGATGAGTCAAGTTTAAGTTCCTTTCCTAAGCCTCTATCAATGAGAGTAATAGGTCGTTAGAAAGAACAAGCTAAGAGCTTTCAATCAAGCTGTAAGTCGTTTATGCAGCAAAAGAAATGTGAAAGTTAAATGCAACTGTATATGAAAAATACAAAATCATCAACAATATTCCCAGTGACATATTTCCTTAGTGAGTCAATTTTAAGTTCCTTTCCTAAGTCTCTATCAAGGAGGGTTATACATCGTTAGAAAGAACAAGCTAGGAGCTTTGAATCAAGCTATAAACAGTTTATGCAACAAAAGAAATGTGAAAGTTATATGCAACTGTATATGAAAAATACTATATCATCAACAATATTCCCAGTGACATATTTCCTAGATTAGTCAATTTTAAGTTCCTTTCCTAAGCCTTTATCAACGAGAGTTATACATCGTTGGAAAGAACAGTCTGAGAGCTTTCAATCAAGTTATAAATGATTTATGCAACGAAAGAAATGTGAAAGTTATATGCAACTGTATATGAAAAATACTATATCATCAACAATATTCCCAGTGACATATTTCCTAGATTAGTCAATTTTAAGTTCCTTTCCTAAGCCTCTATCAACGAGAGTTGGAAAGAACAGTCTGAGGGCTTTCAATCAAGCTATAAATGATTTATGCAACAAAAGAAATGTGAAAATTTAAATGCGACTGTATATGAAAAATACAAAATCATCAACAATATTGCCAGTGAGATATTTCCCAGGTGAGTCAATTTTAAGTTCCATTCCTAAGCCTCTATCAACGAGAGTTATACATCGTTGGAAAGAACAGTCTGAGAGCTTTCAATCAAGCTATAAATGATTTATGCAACAAAAGAAATGTGAAAGTTATATGCAACTGTATATGAAAAATACTATATCATCAACAATATTCCCAGTGACATATTTCCTAGATTAGTCAATTTTAAGTTCCTTTCCTAAGCCTCTATCAACGAGAGTTATACATCGTTGGAAACAACAGTCTGAGAGCTTTCAATCAAGCTATAAATGATTTATGCAACAAAAGAAATGTGAAAATTTAAATGCAACTGTATATGAAAAATACAAAATCATCAACAATATTGCCAGTGAGATATTTCCCAGGTGAGTCAATTTTAAGTTCCATTCCTAAGCCTCTATCAACGAGAGTTATACACCGTTGGAAAGAACAGTCTAAGAGCTTTCAATCACGCTATAAATGATTTATGCAGCAAAATAATGTGAAAGTTAAATGCAACTGTATGCGAAAAATACAGAATCACCAACAATATTCCCAGTGTCATATTTCCTAGATGAGTCAATTTTAAGTTCCTTTCCTAAGCCTCTATCAATGAGAGTTATACATCGTTGGAAAGAACAAGCTAAGAGCATTCAATCAAGCTATAAACGGTTTATACAACAAAAGAAATGTTAAAGTTAAATGCAACTGTATATGAAAAATAAAAAATCATCAAAAATATTGCCAGTGACACATTTCCTAAATGAGTCAATTTTAAGTTCCTTTCCTATACCTCTTTCAGCGAGAGTTTTACATCACTGGAAAGATCAAGCTAAGAGCTTTCAATCGAGCTATAAATGATTTATGCAACAAAAGAAATGAGAAAGCTAAATGCAACTGTATATGAAAATTACAGATTCATCAACAGCATTCCCAGTGACATATTTCCTAGATGAGTCAATTTTAAGTTCCTTTCCTATACCTCTTTCAGCGAGAGTTTTACATCACTGGAAAGAACAAGCTAAGAGCTTTCAATCGAGCTATAAATGATTTATGCAACAAAAGAAATGAGAAAACTATATGCAACTGTATATGAAAAACGCAAAATCATCAACAATATTCCCAGTGACATATTTCCTAGATTAGTCAATTTTAAGTTCCTTTCCTAAGCCTCTATCAACGAGAGTTATACATCGTTGGAAAGAACAGTCTAAGAGCATTCAATCAAGCTATAAATGATTTATGCAGCAAAAGAATTGTGAAAATTTAAATGCAACTGTATATGAAAAATACAAAATCATCAACAATATTGCTAGTGAGATATTTCCCAGGTGAGTCAATTTTAAGTTCCATTCCTAAGCCTCTATCAAGGAGAGTTATACAACGTTTGAAAGAATAGTCTAAGAGCTTTCAATCACGCTATAAATGATTTATGCAGCAAAATAATGTGAAAGTTAAATGCAACTGTATATGAAAAATACTAAATCATCAACAATATTCCCAGTGACATATTTCCTAGATGAGTCAATTTTAAGTTCCTTTCATAAGCCTCTATCAACGAGAGTTATACACCGTTGGAAAGAACAGTCTAAAAGCTTTCAATCACGCTATAAATGATTTATGCAGCAAAATAATGTGAAAGTTAAATGCAACTGTATGCGAAAAATACAGAATCACCAACAATATTCCCAGTGTCATATTTCCTAGATGAGTCAATTTTAAGTTCCTTTCCTAAGCCTCTATCAACGAGAGTTATACACCGTTGGAAAGAACAGTCTAAGAGCTTTCAATCACGCTATAAATGATTTATGCAGCAAAATAATGTGAAAGTTAAATGCAACTGTATGCGAAAAATACAGAATCACCAACAATATTCCCAGTGTCATATTTCCTAGATGAGTCAATTTTAAGTTCCTTTCCTAAGCCTCTATCAATGAGAGTTATACATCGTTGGAAAGAACAAGCTAAGGGCTTTAAACCAAGCTATAAATGGTTTATGCAACAAAAGAAATGTGAAAGTTATATGCAACTGTAAATGAAAAATACAACAATATTTCCAGTGACATATTTCCTAGATGAGTCAATTTTAAGTTCCTTTCATAAGCCTCTATCAACGAGAGTTATACATCGTTGGAAAGAACAAGCTAAGTGCTTCCAATCAAGCTATAAACGGTTTATGCAACAAAAGAAATGTGAAAGTTATATTCAACTGTATATGAAAAATACTAAATCATCAACAATATTCCCAGTGACATATTTCCTAGATGAGTCAATTTTAAGTTCCTTTCATAAGCCTCTATCAACGAGAGTTATACACCGTTGGAAAGAACAGTCTAAGAGCTTTCAATCACGCTATAAATGATTTATGCAGCAAAATAATGTGAAAGTTAAATGCAACTGTATGCGAAAAATACAGAATCACCAACAATATTCCCAGTGTCATATTTCCTAGATGAGTCAATTTTAAGTTCCTTTCCTAAGCCTCTATCAATGAGAGTTATACATCGTTGGAAAGAACAAGCTAAGGGCTTTAAACCAAGCTATAAACGGTTTATGCAACAAAAGAAATGTTAAAGTTAAATGCAACTGTATATGAAAAATACAAAATCATCAACAATATTGCCAGTGACATATTTCCTAAATGAGTCAATTTTAAGTTCCTTTCCTAAGACTCTATCAAGGAGACTTATACATCGTTGGAGAGACCAGTCTAAGAGCTTTCAATCAAGCTATAAATAGTTTATGAAGCAAAAGAATTGTGAAAATTTAAATGCAACTGTATATGAAAAATACAAAATCATCAACAATATTGCCAGTGAGATATTTCCCAGGTGAGTCAATTTTAAGTTCCATTCCTAAGCCTCTATCAAGGAGAGTTATACAACGTTTGAAAGAACAAGCTAGGGGTTATCAACCAAGCTATAAACGGTTTATGCAGCAAAAGAAATGTGAAAGTTATATGCAACTGTATATGAAAAATACTAAATCATCAACAATATTCCCAGTGACATATTTCCTAGATTAGTCAATTTTAAGTTCCTTTCCTAAGCCTCTATCAACGAGAGTTATACATCGTTGGAAAGAACAGTCTGAGAGCTTTCAATCAAGCTATAAATGATTTATGCAACAAAAGAATTGTGAAAATTTAAATGCAAATGTATATGAAAAATACTAAATCATCAACAATATTCCCAGTGACATATTTCCTAGATTAGTCAATTTTAAGTTCCTTTCCTAAGCCTCTATCAACGAGAGTTATACATCGTTGGAAAGAACAGTCTGAGAGCTTTCAATCAAGCTATAAATGATTTATGCAACAAAAGAATTGTGAAAATTTAAATGCAAATGTATATGAAAAATACAAAATCATCAACAATATTGCCAGTGAGATATTTCCCAGGTGAGTCAATTTTAAGTTCCATTCCTAAGCCTCTATCAAGGAGAGTTATACATCGTTTGAAAGAACAAGCTAAGGGCTTTCAACCAAGCTATAAACGGTTTATGCAACAAAATAAATGTGAAAGTTAAATGCAACTGTACATGAAAAATACAAAATCATCAACAATATTCCCAGTGACATATTTCCTAGATTAGTCAATTTTAAGTTCCTTTCCTAAGCCTCTATCAACGAGAGTTATACATCGTTGGAAAGAACAGTCTGAGAGCTTTCAATCAAGCTATAAATGATTTATGCAACAAAAGAATTGTGAAAATTTAAATGCAAATGTATATGAAAAACACAAAATCATCAACAATATTGCCAGTGAGATATTTCCCAGGTGAGTCAATTTTAAGTTCCATTCCTAAGCCTCTATCAAGGAGAGTTATACATCGTTTGAAAGAACAAGCTAAGGGCTTTCAACCAAGCTATAAACGGTTTATGCAACGAAATAAATGTGAAAGTTAAATACAACTGTACATGAAAAATACAAAATCATCAACAATATTCCCAGTGACATATTTCGTAAGTGAGTCAATTATATGTTCCTTCCCTAAGCCTCTATCAACAAGAGTTATACATCGTTGGAAAGAACAGTCTAATAGCTTTCAATCAAGATATAAATCGTTTATGCAGCATAAGATATGTGTAAGTTAGATGCAACTGTATGCGATAAATACAAAATCATCAACAATATTCCCAGTGACATATTTCCTAGATCAGTCAATTTTAAGTATCTATACTAAGCATTTTCAAACGAGAGTTATACATCGCTGGAAAAAACAAGACAAGAGCTTTCAATCAAGCTGTAAATCGTTTATGCAGCAAAAGATATGTGAATGTTAAATGCAACTGTATGTGAAAAATACATAATCATCAACAATATTCCCAGTGACATATTTCCCAGGTGAGTGAATTTTAAGTTCCTTTCCTAAGCATCTGTCAAGGAGAGTTATACATCGTTGGAAAGAACAAGCTAAGAGCTTTCAACCAAACTATAAATGGTTTATGCAGCAAAAGAAATGTAAAAGTTAAATGCAACTGTATATGAAAAATACAAAATCATCAACAATATTCCTGGTGACATATTTCCCAGGTGAGTCAATTTTAAGTTCCTTTTCCAAGCCTCTATCAACGAGAGTTATACATCGCTGGAAAAAACAAGATAAGAGCTTTGAATCGAGCTGTAAGTCGTTTAAGCAGCGAAAGAAATCTGAAAGTTAAATGCTACTGTATATGAAAAATACAAAATCATCAACAATATTCCCAGTGACATATTTCCTAGATTAGTTAATTTTAAGATCCTTTCCTAAGCCTCTATCAACGAGAGTTTTACATCGCTGGAAAGAACAAGCTAAGAGTTTTCAATCAAGCTATAAATGATTTATGCAACAAAAGAAATGTGAAAGTTAAATGCAACTGTATATGAAAATTACAGATTCATCAACAATATTCCCAGTGACATATTTCCTAGATTAGTCAATTTTAAGCTCCTTTCCTAAGCCTCTATCAACGAGAGTTATACACCGTTGGAAAGAACAGTCTAAGAGCCTTCAATCAAGCTATAAATGATTTATGCAACAAAAGAATTGTGAAAATTTAAATGCAACTGTATATGAAAAAGACAAAATCATCAACAATATTGCCAGTGAGATATTTCCCAGGTGAGTCAATTTTAAGTTCCATTCCTAAGCCTCTATCAACAAGAGTTATACATCGTTGGAAAGAACAGTCTGAGAGCTTTCAATCAAGCTATAAATGATTTATGCAACAAAAGAAATGTGAAAGTTATATGCAACTGTATATGAAAAATACTATATCATCAACAATATTCCCAGTGACATATTTCCTAGATGAGTCAATTTTAAGTTCCTTTCCTATACCTCTTTCAGCGAGAGTTTTACATCACTGGAAAGAACAAGCTAAGAGCTTTCAATCGAGCTATAAATGATTTATGCAACAAAAGAAATGAGAAAACTATATGCAACTGTATATGAAAAACGCAAAATCATCAACAATATTCCCAGTGACATATTTCCTAGATTAGTCAATTTTAAGTTCCTTTCCTAAGCCTCTATCAACGAGAGTTATACATCGTTGGAAAGAACAGTCTAAGAGCATTCAATCAAGCTATAAATGATTTATGCAGCAAAAGAATTGTGAAAATTTAAATGCAACTGTATATGAAAAATACAAAATCATCAACAATATTGCTAGTGAGATATTTCCCAGGTGAGTCAATTTTAAGTTCCATTCCTAAGCCTCTATCAAGGAGAGTTATACAACGTTTGAAAGAACAGTCTAAGAGCTTTCAATCACGCTATAAATGATTTATGCAGCAAAATAATGTGAAAGTTAAATGCAACTGTATATGAAAAATACTAAATCATCAACAATATTCCCAGTGACATATTTCCTAGATGAGTCAATTTTAAGTTCCTTTCATAAGCCTCTATCAACGAGAGTTATACACCGTTGGAAAGAACAGTCTAAAAGCTTTCAATCACGCTATAAATGATTTATGCAGCAAAATAATGTGAAAGTTAAATGCAACTGTATGCGAAAAATACAGAATCACCAACAATATTCCCAGTGTCATATTTCCTAGATGAGTCAATTTTAAGTTCCTTTCCTAAGCCTCTATCAACGAGAGTTATACACCGTTGGAAAGAACAGTCTAAGAGCTTTCAATCACGCTATAAATGATTTATGCAGCAAAATAATGTGAAAGTTAAATGCAACTGTATGCGAAAAATACAGAATCACCAACAATATTCCCAGTGTCATATTTCCTAGATGAGTCAATTTTAAGTTCCTTTCCTAAGCCTCTATCAATGAGAGTTATACATCGTTGGAAAGAACAAGCTAAGGGCTTTAAACCAAGCTATAAACGGTTTATGCAACAAAAGAAATGTGAAAGTTATATGCAACTGTATATGAAAAATACAACAATATTTCCAGTGACATATTTCCTAGATGAGTCAATTTTAAGTTCCTTTCATAAGCCTCTATAAACGAGAGTTATACATCGTTGGAAAGAACAAGCTAAGGGCTTTAAACCAAGCTATAAACGGTTTATGCAACAAAAGAAATGTGAAAGTTATATTCAACTGTATATGAAAAATACTAAATCATCAACAATATTCCCAGTGACATATTTCCTAGATGAGTCAATTTTAAGTTCCTTTCATAAGCCTCTATAAACGAGAGTTATACATCGTTCGAGAGAACAAGATAAGAGCTTTCAATTACGTTATAAATAGTTTATTCAGCAAAATAATGTGAAAGTTAAATGCAACTGTATGCGAAAAATACAGAATCACCAACAATATTCCCAGTGTCATATTTCCTAGATGAGTCAATTTTAAGTTCCTTTCCTAAGCCTCTATCAATGAGAGTTATACATCGTTGGAAAGAACAAGCTAAGGGCTTTAAACCAAGCTATAAACGGTTTATGCAACAAAAGAAATGTTAAAGTTAAATGCAACTGTATATGAAAAATAAAAAATCATCAACAATATTGCCAGTGACATATTTCCTAAATGAGTCAATTTTAAGTTCCTTTCCTAAGACTCTATCAAGGAGACTTATACATCGTTGGAGAGACCAGTCTAAGAGCTTTCAATCAAGCTATAAATAGTTTATGAAGCAAAAGAATTGTGAAAATTTAAATGCAACTGTATATGAAAAATACAAAATCATCAACAATATTGCCAGTGAGATATTTCCCAGGTGAGTCAATTTTAAGTTCCATTCCTAAGCCTCTATCAAGGAGAGTTATACAACGTTTGAAAGAACAAGCTAGGGGTTATCAACCAAGCTATAAACGGTTTATGCAGCAAAAGAAATGTGAAAGTTATATGCAACTGTATATGAAAAATACTAAATCATCAACAATATTCCCAGTGACATATTTCCTAGATTAGTCAATTTTAAGTTCCTTTCCTAAGCCTCTATCAACGAGAGTTATACATCGTTGGAAAGAACAGTCTGAGAGCTTTCAATCAAGCTATAAATGATTTATGCAACAAAAGAATTGTGAAAATTTAAATGCAAATGTATATGAAAAATACTAAATCATCAACAATATTCCCAGTGACATATTTCCTAGATTAGTCAATTTTAAGTTCCTTTCCTAAGCCTCTATCAACGAGAGTTATACATCGTTGGAAAGAACAGTCTGAGAGCTTTCAATCAAGCTATAAATGATTTATGCAACAAAAGAATTGTGAAAATCTAAATGCAAATGTATATGAAAAATACAAAATCATCAACAATATTGCCAGTGAGATATTTCCCAGGTGAGTCAATTTTAAGTTCCATTCCTAAGCCTCTATCAAGGAGAGTTATACATCGTTTGAAAGAACAAGCTAAGGGCTTTCAACCAAGCTATAAACGGTTTATGCAACAAAATAAATGTGAAAGTTAAATGCAACTGTACATGAAAAATACAAAATCATCAACAATATTCCCAGTGACATATTTCCTAGATTAGTCAATTTTAAGTTCCTTTCCTAAGCCTCTATCAACGAGAGTTATACATCGTTGGAAAGAACAGTCTGAGAGCTTTCAATCAAGCTATAAATGATTTATGCAACAAAAGAATTGTGAAAATTTAAATGCAAATGTATATGAAAAACACAAAATCATCAACAATATTGCCAGTGAGATATTTCCCAGGTGAGTCAATTTTAAGTTCCATTCCTAAGCCTCTATCAAGGAGAGTTATACATCGTTTGAAAGAACAAGCTAAGGGCTTTCAACCAAGCTATAAACGGTTTATGCAACAAAATAAATGTGAAAGTTAAATGCAACTGTACATGAAAAATACAAAATCATCAACAATATTCCCAGTGACATATTTCGTAAGTGAGTCAATTATATGTTCCTTCCCTAAGCCTCTATCAACAAGAGTTATACATCGTTGGAAAGAACAGTCTAATAGCTTTCAATCAAGATATAAATCGTTTATGCAGCATAAGATATGTGTAAGTTAGATGCAACTGTATGCGATAAATACAAAATCATCAACAATATTCCCAGTGACATATTTCCTAGATCAGTCAATTTTAAGTATCTATACTAAGCATTTTCAAACGAGAGTTATACATCGCTGGAAAAAACAAGACAAGAGCTTTCAATCAAGCTGTAAATCGTTTATGCAGCAAAAGATATGTGAATGTTAAATGCAACTGTATGTGAAAAATACATAATCATCAACAATATTCCCAGTGACATATTTCCCAGGTGAGTGAATTTTAAGTTCCTTTCCTAAGCATCTGTCAAGGAGAGTTATACATCGTTGGAAAGAACAAGCTAAGAGCTTTCAACCAAACTATAAATGGTTTATGCAGCAAAAGAAATGTAAAAGTTAAATGCAACTGTATATGAAAAATACAAAATCATCAACAATATTCCTGGTGACATATTTCCCAGGTGAGTCAATTTTAAGTTCCTTTTCCAAGCCTCTATCAACGAGAGTTATACATCGCTGGAAAAAACAAGATAAGAGCTTTGAATCGAGCTGTAAGTCGTTTAAGCAGCGAAAGAAATCTGAAAGTTAAATGCTACTGTATATGAAAAATACAAAATCATCAACAATATTCCCAGTGACATATTTCCTAGATTAGTTAATTTTAAGATCCTTTCCTAAGCCTCTATCAACGAGAGTTTTACATCGCTGGAAAGAACAAGCTAAGAGTTTTCAATCAAGCTATAAATGATTTATGCAACAAAAGAAATGTGAAAGTTAAATGCAACTGTATATGAAAATTACAGATTCATCAACAATATTCCCAGTGACATATTTCCTAGATTAGTCAATTTTAAGCTCCTTTCCTAAGCCTCTATCAACGAGAGTTATACACCGTTGGAAAGAACAGTCTAAGAGCCTTCAATCAAGCTATAAATGATTTATGCAACAAAAGAATTGTGAAAATTTAAATGCAACTGTATATGAAAAAGACAAAATCATCAACAATATTGCCAGTGAGATATTTCCCAGGTGAGTCAATTTTAAGTTCCATTCCTAAGCCTCTATCAACAAGAGTTATACATCGTTGGAAAGAACAGTCTGAGAGCTTTCAATCAAGCTATAAATGATTTATGCAACAAAAGAAATGTGAAAGTTATATGCAACTGTATATGAAAAATACTATATCATCAACAATATTCCCAGTGACATATTTCCTAGATTAGTCAATTTTAAGTTCCTTTCCTAAGCCTCTATCAACGAGAGTTATACATCGTTGAAAAGAACAGTCTGAGGGCTTTCAATCAAGCTATAAATGATTTATGCAACAAAAGAAATGTGAAAATTTAAATGCAACTGTATATGAAAAATACAAAATCATCAACAATATTGCCAGTGAGATATTTCCCAGGTGAGTCAATTTTAAGTTCCATTCCTAAGCCTCTATCAACGAGAGTTATACACCGTTGGAAAGAACAGTCTGAGAGCTTTCAATCACGCTATAAATGATTTATGCAGCAAAATAATGTGAAAGTTAAATGCAACTGTATGCGAAAAATACAGAATCACCAACAATATTCCCAGTGACATATTTCCTAGATGAGTCAATTTTAAGTTCCTTTCCTAAACCTCTATCAACGAGAGTTATACATCGTTGGAAAGAACAAGCTAAGAGCATTCAATCAAGCTATAAACGGTTTATACAACAAAAGAAATGTTAAAGTTAAATGCAACTGTATATGAAAAATAAAAAATCATCAAAAATATTGCCAGTGACATATTTCCTAAATGAGTCAATTTTAAGTTCCTTTCCTATACCTCTTTCAGCGAGAGTTTTACATCACTGGAATGATCAAGCTAAGAGCTTTCAATCGAGCTATAAATGATTTATGCAACAAAAGAAATGAGAAAGCTAAATGCAACTGTATATGAAAATTACAGATTCATCAACAGCATTCCCAGTGACATATTTCCTAGATGAGTCAATTTTAAGTTCCTTTCCTATACCTCTTTCAGCGAGAGTTTTACATCACTGGAAAGAACAAGCTAAGAGCTTTCAACCGAGCTATAAATGATTTATGCAACAAAAGAAATGAGAAAACTATATGCAACTGTATATGAAAAACGCAAAATCATCAACAATATTCCCAGTGACATATTTCCTAGATTAGTCAATTTTAAGTTCCTTTCCTAAGCCTCTATCAACGAGAGTTACACATCGTTGGAAAGAACAGTCTAAGAGCATTCAATCAAGCTATAAATGATTTATGCAGCAAAAGAATTGTGAAAATTTAAATGCAACTGTATATGAAAAATACAAAATCATCAACAATATTGCTAGTGAGATATTTCCCAGGTGAGTCAATTTTAAGTTCCATTCCTAAGCCTCTATCAAGGAGAGTTATACAACGTTTGAAAGAACAGTCTAAGAGCTTTCAATCACGCTATAATGATTTATGCAGCAAAATAATGTGAAAGTTAAATGCAACTGTATATGAAAAATACTAAATCATCAACAATATTCCCAGTGACATATTTCCTAGATGAGTCAATTTTAAGTTCCTTTCATAAGCCTCTATCAACGAGAGTTATACACCGTTGGAAAGAACAGTCTAAGAGCTTTCAATCACGCTATAAATGATTTATGCAGCAAAATAATGTGAAAGTTAAATGCAACTGTATGCGAAAAATACAGAATCACCAACAATATTCCCAGTGTCATATTTCCTAGATGAGTCAATTTTAAGTTCCTTTCCTAAGCCTCTATTAACGAGAGTTATACACCGTTGGAAAGAACAGTCTAAGAGCTTTCAATCACGCTATAAATGATTTATGCAGCAAAATAATGTGAAAGTTAAATGCAACTGTATGTGAAAAATACATAATCATCAACAATATTCCCAGTGACATATTTCCCAGGTGAGTGAATTTTAAGTTCCTTTCCTAAGCATCTGTCAAGGAGAGTTATACATCGTTGGAAAGAACAAGCTAAGAGCTTTCAACCAAACTATAAATGGTTTATGCAGCAAAAGAAATGTAAAAGTTAAATGCAACTGTATATGAAAAATACAAAATCATCAACAATATTCCTGGTGACATATTTCCCAGGTGAGTCAATTTTAAGTTCCTTTTCCAAGCCTCTATCAACGAGAGTTATACATCGCTGGAAAAAACAAGATAAGAGCTTTGAATCGAGCTGTAAGTCGTTTAAGCAGCGAAAGAGATCTGAAAGTTAAATGCTACTGTATATGAAAAATACAAAATCATCAACAATATTCCCAGTGACATATTTCCTAGATTAGTTAATTTTAAGATCCTTTCCTAAGCCTCTATCAACGAGAGTTTTACATCGCTGGAAAGAACAAGCTAAGAGCTTTAATTCAAGCTATAAATGATTTATGCAACAAAAGAAATGTGAAAGTTAAATGCAACTGTATATGAAAATTACAGATTCATCAACAATATTCCCAGTGACATATTTCCTAGATTAGTCAATTTTAAGCTCCTTTCCTAAGCCTCTATCAACGAGAGTTATACACCGTTCGAAAGAACAGTCTAAGAGCCTTCAATCAAGCTATAAATGATTTATGCAACAAAAGAATTGTGAAAATTTAAATGCAACTGTATATGAAAAAGACAAAATCATCAACAATATTGCCAGTGAGATATTTCCCAGGTGAGTCAATTTTAAGTTCCATTCCTAAGCCTCTATCAACGAGAGTTATACATCGTTGGAAAGAACAGTCTGAGAGCTTTCAATCAAGCTATAAATGATTTATGCAACAAAAGAAGTGTGAAAGTTATATGCAACTGTATATGAAAAATACTATATCATCAACAATATTCCCAGTGACATATTTCCTAGATTAGTCAATTTTAAGTTCCTTTCCTAAGCCTCTATCAACGAGAGTTATACATCGTTGAAAAGAACAGTCTGAGGGCTTTCAATCAAGCTATAAATGATTTATGCAACAAAAGAAATGTGAAAATTTAAATGCAACTGTATATGAAAAATACAAAATCATCAACAATATTGCCAGTGAGATATTTCCCAGGTGAGTCAATTTTAAGTTCCATTCCTAAGCCTCTATCAACGAGAGTTATACACCGTTGGAAAGAACAGTCTGAGAGCTTTCAATCACGCTATAAATGATTTATGCAGCAAAATAATGTGAAAGTTAAATGCAACTGTATGCGAAAAATACAGAATCACCAACAATATTCCCAGTGACATATTTCCTAGATGAGTCAATCTTAAGTTCCTTTCCTAAACCTCTATCAACGAGAGTAATAAATCGATGGAAAGAACAAGCTAAGAGCATTCAACCAAGCTATAAACGGTTTATACAACAAAAGAAATGTTAAAGTTAAATGCAACTGTATATGAAAAATAAAAAATCATCAAAAATATTGCCAGTGACATATTTCCTAAATGAGTCAATTTTAAGTTCCTTTCCTATACCTCTTTCAGCGAGAGTTTTACATCACTGGAATGATCAAGCTAAGAGCTTTCAATCGAGCTATAAATGATTTATGCAACAAAAGAAATGAGAAAGCTAAATGCAACTGTATATGAAAATTACAGATTCATCAACAGCATTCCCAGTGACATATTTCCTAGATGAGTCAATTTTAAGTTCCTTTCCTATACCTCTTTCAGCGAGAGTTTTACATCACTGGAAAGAACAAGCTAAGAGCTTTCAACCGAGCTATAAATGATTTATGCAACAAAAGAAATGAGAAAACTATATGCAACTGTATATGAAAAACGCAAAATCATCAACAATATTCCCAGTGACATATTTCCTAGATTAGTCAATTTTAAGTTCCTTTCCTAAGCCTCTATCAACGAGAGTTATACATCGTTGGAAAGAAAAGTCTAAGAGCATTCAATCAAGCTATAAATGATTTATGCAGCAAAAGAATTGTGAAAATTTAAATGCAACTGTATATGAAAAATACAAAATCATCAAAAATATTGCTAGTGAGATATTTCCCAGGTGAGTCAATTTTAAGTTCCATTCCTAAGCCTCTATCAAGGAGAGTTATACAACGTTTGAAAGAACAGTCTAAGAGCTTTCAATCACGCTATAAATGATTTATGCAGCAAAATAATGTGAAAGTTAAATGCAACTGTATATGAAAAATACTAAATCATCAACAATATTCCCAGTGACATATTTCCTAGATGAGTCAATTTTAAGTTCCTTTCATAAGCCTCTATCAACGAGAGTTATACACCGTTGGAAAGAACAGTCTAAGAGCTTTCAATCACGCCATAAATGATTTATGCAGCAAAATAATGTGAAAGTTAAATGCAACTGTATGCGAAAAATACAGAATCACCAACAATATTCCCAGTGTCATATTTCCTAGATGAGTCAATTTTAAGTTCCTTTCCTAAGCCTCTATCAACGAGAGTTATACACCGTTGGAAAGAACAGTCTAAGAGCTTTCAATCACGCTATAAATGATTTATGCAGCAAAATAATGTGAAAGTTAAATGCAACTGTATGCGAAAAATACAGAATCACCAACAATATTCCCAGTGTCATATTTCCTAGATGAGTCAATTTTAAGTTCCTTTCCTAAGCCTCTATCAATGAGAGTTATACATCGTTGGAAAGAACAAGCTAAGGGCTTTAAACCAAGCTATAAACGGTTTATGCAACAAAAGAAATGTGAAAGTTATATGCAACTGTATATGAAAAATACTAAATCATCAACAATATTCCCAGTGACATATTTCCTAGATGAGTCAATTTTAAGTTCCTTTCATAAGCCTCTATCAACGAGAGTTACACATCGTTGGAAAGAACAGTCTAAGAGCATTCAATCAAGCTATAAATGATTTATGCAGCAAAAGAATTGTGAAAATTTAAATGCAACTGTATATGAAAAATACAAAATCATCAACAATATTGCTAGTGAGATATTTCCCAGGTGAGTCAATTTTAAGTTCCATTCCTAAGCCTCTATCAAGGAGAGTTATACAACGTTTGAAAGAACAGTCTAAGAGCTTTCAATCACGCTATAATGATTTATGCAGCAAAATAATGTGAAAGTTAAATGCAACTGTATATGAAAAATACTAAATCATCAACAATATTCCCAGTGACATATTTCCTAGATGAGTCAATTTTAAGTTCCTTTCATAAGCCTCTATAAACGAGAGTTATACATCGTTCGAGAGAACAAGATAAGAGCTTTCAATCACGCTATAAATGATTTATGCAGCAAAATAATGTGAAAGTTAAATGCAACTGTATGCGAAAAATACAGAATCACCAACAATATTCCCAGTGTCATATTTCCTAGATGAGTCAATTTTAAGTTCCTTTCCTAAGCCTCTATTAACGAGAGTTATACACCGTTGGAAAGAACAGTCTAAGAGCTTTCAATCACGCTATAAATGATTTATGCAGCAAAATAATGTGAAAGTTAAATGCAACTGTATGTGAAAAATACATAATCATCAACAATATTCCCAGTGACATATTTCCCAGGTGAGTGAATTTTAAGTTCCTTTCCTAAGCATCTGTCAAGGAGAGTTATACATCGTTGGAAAGAACAAGCTAAGAGCTTTCAACCAAACTATAAATGGTTTATGCAGCAAAAGAAATGTAAAAGTTAAATGCAACTGTATATGAAAAATACAAAATCATCAACAATATTCCTGGTGACATATTTCCCAGGTGAGTCAATTTTAAGTTCCTTTTCCAAGCCTCTATCAACGAGAGTTATACATCGCTGGAAAAAACAAGATAAGAGCTTTGAATCGAGCTGTAAGTCGTTTAAGCAGCGAAAGAGATCTGAAAGTTAAATGCTACTGTATATGAAAAATACAAAATCATCAACAATATTCCCAGTGACATATTTCCTAGATTAGTTAATTTTAAGATCCTTTCCTAAGCCTCTATCAACGAGAGTTTTACATCGCTGGAAAGAACAAGCTATGAGCTTTAATTCAAGCTATAAATGATTTATGCAACAAAAGAAATGTGAAAGTTAAATGCAACTGTATATGAAAATTACAGATTCATCAACAATATTCCCAGTGACATATTTCCTAGATTAGTCAATTTTAAGCTCCTTTCCTAAGCCTCTATCAACGAGAGTTATACACCGTTCGAAAGAACAGTCTAAGAGCCTTCAATCAAGCTATAAATGATTTATGCAACAAAAGAATTGTGAAAATTTAAATGCAACTGTATATGAAAAAGACAAAATCATCAACAATATTGCCAGTGAGATATTTCCCAGGTGAGTCAATTTTAAGTTCCATTCCTAAGCCTCTATCAACGAGAGTTATACATCGTTGGAAAGAACAGTCTGAGAGCTTTCAATCAAGCTATAAATGATTTATGCAACAAAAGAAGTGTGAAAGTTATATGCAACTGTATATGAAAAATACTATATCATCAACAATATTCCCAGTGACATATTTCCTAGATTAGTCAATTTTAAGTTCCTTTCCTAAGCCTCTATCAACGAGAGTTATACATCGTTGAAAAGAACAGTCTGAGGGCTTTCAATCAAGCTATAAATGATTTATGCAACAAAAGAAATGTGAAAATTTAAATGCAACTGTATATGAAAAATACAAAATCATCAACAATATTGCCAGTGAGATATTTCCCAGGTGAGTCAATTTTAAGTTCCATTCCTAAGCCTCTATCAACGAGAGTTATACACCGTTGGAAAGAACAGTCTGAGAGCTTTCAATCACGCTATAAATGATTTATGCAGCAAAATAATGTGAAAGTTAAATGCAACTATGCATGAAAAATACAAAATCGCCAACAATATTCCCAGTGACATATTTCCTAGATGAGTTAATCTTAAGTTCCTTTCCTAAACCTCTATCAACGAGAGTAATAAATCGATGGAAAGAACAAGCTAAGAGCATTCAACCAATCTATAAACGGTTTATACAACAAAAGAAATGTTAAAGTTAAATGCAACTGTATATGAAAAATAAAAAATCATCAAAAATATTGCCAGTGACATATTTCCTAAATGAGTCAATTTTAAGTTCCTTTCCTATACCTCTTTCAGCGAGAGTTTTACATCACTGGAATGATCAAGCTAAGAGCTTTCAATCGAGCTATAAATGATTTATGCAACAAAAGAAATGAGAAAGCTAAATGCAACTGTATATGAAAATTACAGATTCATCAACAGCATTCCCAGTGACATATTTCCTAGATGAGTCAATTTTAAGTTCCTTTCCTATACCTCTTTCAGCGAGAGTTTTACATCACTGGAAAGAACAAGCTAAGAGCTTTCAACCGAGCTATAAATGATTTATGCAACAAAAGAAATGAGAAAACTATATGCAACTGTATATGAAAAACGCAAAATCATCAACAATATTCCCAGTGACATATTTCCTAGATTAGTCAATTTTAAGTTCCTTTCCTAAGCCTCTATCAACGAGAGTTATACATCGTTGGAAAGAAAAGTCTAAGAGCATTCAATCAAGCTATAAATGATTTATGCAGCAAAAGAATTGTGAAAATTTAAATGCAACTGTATATGAAAAATACAAAATCATCAACAATATTGCTAGTGAGATATTTCCCAGGTGAGTCAATTTTAAGTTCCATTCCTAAGCCTCTATCAAGGAGAGTTATACAACGTTTGAAAGAACAGTCTAAGAGCTTTCAATCACGCTATAAATGATTTATGCAGCAAAATAATGTGAAAGTTAAATGCAACTGTATATGAAAAATACTAAATCATCAACAATATTCCCAGTGACATATTTCCTAGATGAGTCAATTTTAAGTTCCTTTCATAAGCCTCTATCAACGAGAGTTATACACCGTTGGAAAGAACAGTCTAAGAGCTTTCAATCACGCCATAAATGATTTATGCAGCAAAATAATGTGAAAGTTAAATGCAACTGTATGCGAAAAATACAGAATCACCAACAATATTCCCAGTGTCATATTTCCTAGATGAGTCAATTTTAAGTTCCTTTCCTAAGCCTCTATCAACGAGAGTTATACACCGTTGGAAAGAACAGTCTAAGAGCTTTCAATCACGCTATAAATGATTTATGCAGCAAAATAATGTGAAAGTTAAATGCAACTGTATGCGAAAAATACAGAATCACCAACAATATTCCCAGTGTCATATTTCCTAGATGAGTCAATTTTAAGTTCCTTTCCTAAGCCTCTATCAATGAGAGTTATACATCGTTGGAAAGAACAAGCTAAGGGCTTTAAACCAAGCTATAAATGGTTTATGCAACAAAAGAAATGTGAAAGTTATATGCAACTGTATATGAAAAATACTAAATCATCAACAATATTCCCAGTGACATATTTCCTAGATGAGTCAATTTTAAGTTCCTTTCATAAGCCTCTATCAACGAGAGTTATACACCGTTGGAAAGAACAGTCTAAGAGCTTTCAATCACGCTATAAATGATTTATGCAGCAAAATAATGTGAAAGTTAAATGCAACTGTATGCGAAAAATACAGAATCACCAACAATATTCCCAGTGTCATATTTCCTAGATGAGTCAATTTTAAGTTCCTTTCCTAAGCCTCTATCAATGAGAGTTATACATCGTTGGAAAGAACAAGCTAAGGGCTTTAAACCAAGCTATAAACGGTTTATGCAACAAAAGAAATGTTAAAGTTAAATGCAACTGTATATGAAAAATAAAAAATCATCAACAATATTGCCAGTGACATATTTCCTAAATGAGTCAATTTTAAGTTCCTTTCCTAAGACTCTATCAAGGAGACTTATACATCGTTGGAGAGACCAGTCTAAGAGCTTTCAATCAAGCTATAAATAGTTTATGAAGCAAAAGAATTGTGAAAATTTAAATGCAACTGTATATGAAAAATACAAAATCATCAACAATATTGCCAGTGAGATATTTCCCAGGTGAGTCAATTTTAATTTCCATTCCTAAGCCTCTATCAAGGAGAGTTATACAACGTTTGAAAGAACAAGCTAGGGGTTATCAACCAAGCTATAAACGGTTTATGCAGCAAAAGAAATATGAAAGTTATATGCAACTGTACATGAAAAATACTAAATCATCAACAATATTCCCAGTGACATATTTCCTAGATTAGTCATTTTTAAGTTCCTTTCCTAAGCCTATATCAACGAGAGTTATACACCCTTGGAAAGAACAGTGTACGAGCTTTCAACCAAGCTATAAATAGTTTATGCAACAAAAGAAATGTGAAAGTTAAATGCAACTGTATATGAAAAATACTAAATCATCAACAATATTCCCAGTGACATATTTCCTAGATTAGTCAATTTTAAGTTCCTTTCCTAAGCCTCTATCAACGAGAGTTATACATCGTTGGAAAGAACAGTCTGAGAGCTTTCAATCAAGCTATAAATGATTTATGCAACAAAAGAATTGTGAAAATTTAAATGCAAATGTATATGAAAAATACAAAATCATCAACAATATTGCCAGTGACATATTTCCTAGATTAGTCAATTTTAAGTTCCTTTCCTAAGCCTCTATCAACGAGAGTTATACACCCTTGGAAAGAACAGTGTAAGAGCTTTCAACCAAGCTATAAATAGTTTATGCAACAAAAGAAATGTGAAAGTTAAATGCAACTGTATATGAAAAATACTAAATCATCAACAATATTCCCAGTGACATATTTCCTAGATTAGTCAATTTTAAGTTCCTTTCCTAAGCCTCTATCAACGAGAGTTATACATCGTTGGAAAGAACAGTCTGAGAGCTTTCAATCAAGCTATAAATGATTTATGCAACAAAAGAATTGTGAAAATTTAAATGCAAATGTATATGAAAAATACAAAATCATCAACAATATTGCCAGTGAGATATTTCCCAGGTGAGTCAATTTTAAGTTCCATTCCTAAGCCTCTATCAAGGAGAGTTATACATCGTTTGAAAGAACAAGCTAAGGGCTTTCAACCAAGCTATAAACGGTTTATGCAACAAAATAAATGTGAAAGTTAAATGCAACTGTACATGAAAAATACAAAATCATCAACAATATTCCCAGTGACATATTTCGTAAGTGAGTCAATTATATGTTCCTTCCCTAAGCCTCTATCAACAAGAGTTATACATCGTTGGAAAGAACAGTCTAATAGCTTTCAATCAAGATATAAATCGTTTATGCAGCATAAGATATGTGTAAGTTAGATGCAACTGTATGCGATAAATACAAAATCATCAACAATATTCCCAGTGACATATTTCCTAGATCACTCAATTTTAAGTATCTATACTAAGCATTTTCAAACGAGAGTTATACATCGCTGGAAAAAACAACACAAGAGCTTTCAATCAAGCTGTAAATCGTTTATGCAGCAAAAGATATGTGAAAGTTAAATGCAACTGTATGTGAAAAATACATAATCATCAACAATATTCCCAGTGACATATTTCCCAGGTGAGTGAATTTTAAGTTCCTTTCCTAAGCATCTGTCAAGGAGAGTTATACATCGTTGGAAAGAACAAGCTAAGAGCTTTCAACCAAACTATAAATGGTTTATGCAGCAAAAGAAATGTAAAAGTTAAATGCAACTGTATATGAAAAATACAAAATCATCAACAATATTCCTGGTGACATATTTCCCAGGTGAGTCAATTTTAAGTTCCTTTTCCAAGCCTCTATCAACGAGAGTTATACATCGCTGGAAAAAACAAGATAAGAGCTTTGAATCGAGCTGTAAGTCGTTTAAGCAGCGAAAGAAATCTGAAAGTTAAATGCTACTGTATATGAAAAATACAAAATCATCAACAATATTCCCAGTGACATATTTCCTAGATTAGTTAATTTTAAGATCCTTTCCTAAGCCTCTATCAACGAGAGTTTTACATCGCTGGAAAGAACAAGCTAAGAGTTTTCAATCAAGCTATAAATGATTTATGCAACAAAAGAAATGTGAAAGTTAAATGCAACTGTATATGAAAATTACAGATTCATCAACAATATTCCCAGTGACATATTTCCTAGATTAGTCAATTTTAAGCTCCTTTCCTAAGCCTCTATCAACGAGAGTTATACACCGTTGGAAAGAACAGTCTAAGAGCCTTCAATCAAGCTATAAATGATTTATGCAACAAAAGAATTGTGAAAATTTAAATGCAACTGTATATGAAAAAGACAAAATCATCAACAATATTGCCAGTGAGATATTTCCCAGGTGAGTCAATTTTAAGTTCCATTCCTAAGCCTCTATCAATGAGAGTTATACATCGTTGGAAAGAACAGTCTGAGAGCTTTCAATCGAGCTATAAATGATTTATGCAACAAAAGAAATGTGAAAGTTATATGCAACTGTATATGAAAAATACTATATCATCAACAATATTCCCAGTGACATATTTCCTAGATTAGTCAATTTTAAGTTCCTTTCCTAAGCCTCTATCAACGAGAGTTATACATCGTTGAAAAGAACAGTCTGAGGGCTTTCAATCAAGCTATAAATGATTTATGCAACAAAAGAAATGTGAAAATTTAAATGCAACTGTATATGAAAAATACAAAATCATCAACAATATTGCCAGTGAGATATTTCCCAGGTGAGTCAATTTTAAGTTCCATTCCTAAGCCTCTATCAACGAGAGTTATACACCGTTGGAAAGAACAGTCTAAGAGCTTTCAATCACGCTATAAATGATTTATGCAGCAAAATAATGTGAAAGTTAAATGCAACTGTATGCGAAAAATACAGAATCACCAACAATATTCCCAGTGTCATATTTCCTAGATGAGTCAATTTTAAGTTCCTTTCCTAAACCTCTATCAACGAGAGTTATACATCGTTGGAAAGAACAAGCTAAGAGCATTCAATCAAGCTATAAACGGTTTATACAACAAAAGAAATGTTAAAGTTAAATGCAACTGTATATGAAAAATAAAAAATCATCAAAAATATTGCCAGTGACATATTTCCTAAATGAGTCAATTTTAAGTTCCTTTCCTATACCTCTTTCAGCGAGAGTTTTACATCACTGGAATGATCAAGCTAAGAGCTTTCAATCGAGCTATAAATGATTTATGCAACAAAAGAAATGAGAAAGCTAAATGCAACTGTATATGAAAATTACAGATTCATCAACGGCATTCCCAGTGACATATTTCCTAGATGAGTCAATTTTAAGTTCCTTTCCTATACCTCTTTCAGCGAGAGTTTTACATCACTGGAAAGAACAAGCTAAGAGCTTTCAACCGAGCTATAAATGATTTATGCAACAAAAGAAATGAGAAAACTATATGCAACTGTATATGAAAAACGCAAAATCATCAACAATATTCCCAGTGACATATTTCCTAGATTAGTCAATTTTAAGTTCCTTTCCTAAGCCTCTATCAACGAGAGTTATACATCGTTGGAAAGAACAGTCTAAGAGCATTCAATCAAGCTATAAATGATTTATGCAGCAAAAGAATTGTGAAAATTTAAATGCAACTGTATATGAAAAATACAAAATCATCAACAATATTGCTAGTGAGATATTTCCCAGGTGAGTCAATTTTAAGTTCCATTCCTAAGCCTCTATCAAGGAGAGTTATACAACGTTTGAAAGAACAGTCTAAGAGCTTTCAATCACGCTATAAATGATTTATGCAGCAAAATAATGTGAAAGTTAAATGCAACTGTATATGAAAAATACTAAATCATCAACAATATTCCCAGTGACATATTTCCTAGATGAGTCAATTTTAAGTTCCTTTCATAAGCCTCTATCAACGAGAGTTATACACCGTTGGAAAGAACAGTCTAAGAGCTTTCAATCACGCTATAAATGATTTATGCAGCAAAATAATGTGAAAGTTAAATGCAACTGTATGCGAAAAATACAGAATCACCAACAATATTCCCAGTGTCATATTTCCTAGATGAGTCAATTTTAAGTTCCTTTCCTAAGCCTCTATCAACGAGAGTTATACACCGTTGGAAAGAACAGTCTAAGAGCTTTCAATCACGCTATAAATGATTTATGCAGCAAAATAATGTGAAAGTTAAATGCAACTGTATGCGAAAAATACAGAATCACCAACAATATTCCTAGTGTCATATTTCCTAGATGAGTCAATTTTAAGTTCCTTTCCTAAGCCTCTATCAATGAGAGTTATACATCGTTTGAAAGAACAAGCTAAGGGCTTTCAACCAAGCTATAAACGGTTTATGCAACAAAATAAATGTGAAAGTTATATGCAACTGTATATGAAAAATACTAAATCATCAACAATATTCCCAGTGACATATTTCCTAGATGAGTCAATTTTAAGTTCCTTTCATAAGCCTCTATCAACGAGAGTTATACACCGTTGGAAAGAACAGTCTAAGAGCTTTCAATCACGCTATAAATGATTTATGCAGCAAAATAATGTGAAAGTTAAATGCAACTGTATGCGAAAAATACAGAATCACCAACAATATTCCCAGTGTCATATTTCCTAGATGAGTCAATTTTAAGTTCCTTTCCTAAGCCTCTATCAATGAGAGTTATACATCGTTGGAAAGAACAAGCTATGGGCTTTAAACCAAGCTATAAACGGTTTATGCAACAAAAGAAATGTTAAAGTTAAATGCAACTGTATATGAAAAATAAAAAATCATCAACAATATTGCCAGTGACATATTTCCTAAATGAGTCAATTTTAAGTTCCTTTCCTAAGACTCTATCAAGGAGACTTATACATCGTTGGAGAGACCAGTCTAAGAGCTTTCAATCAAGCTATAAATAGTTTATGCAGCAAAAGAATTGTGAAAATTTAAATGCAACTGTATATGAAAAATACAAAATCATCAACAATATTGCCAGTGAGATATTTCCCAGGTGAGTCAATTTTAAGTTCCATTCCTAAGCCTCTATCAAGGAGAGTTATACAACGTTTGAAAGAACAAGCTAGGGGTTATCAACCAAGCTATAAACGGTTTATGCAGCAAAAGAAATGTGAAAGTTATATGCAACTGTACATGAAAAATACTAAATCATCAACAATATTCCCAGTGACATATTTCCTAGATTAGTCATTTTTAAGTTCCTTTCCTAAGCCTATATCAACGAGAGTTATACACCCTTGGAAAGAACAGTGTAAGAGCTTTCAACCAAGCTATAAATAGTTTATGCAACAAAAGAAATGTGAAAGTTAAATGCAACTGTATATGAAAAATACTAAATCATCAACAATATTCCCAGTGACATATTTCCTAGATTAGTCAATTTTAAGTTCCTTTCCTAAGCCTCTATCAACGAGAGTTATACATCGTTGGAAAGAACAGTCTGAGAGCTTTCAATCAAGCTATAAATGATTTATGCAACAAAAGAATTGTGAAAATTTAAATGCAAATGTATATGAAAAATACAAAATCATCAACAATATTGCCAGTGAGATATTTCCCAGGTGAGTCAATTTTAAGTTCCATTCCTAAGCCTCTATCAAGGAGAGTTATACATCGTTTGAAAGAACAAGCTAAGGGCTTTCAACCAAGCTATAAACGGTTTATGCAACAAAATAAATGTGAAAGTTAAATGCAACTGTACATGAAAAATACAAAATCATCAACAATATTCCCAGTGACATATTTCGTAAGTGAGTCAATTATATGTTCCTTCCCTAAGCCTCTATCAACAAGAGTTATACATCGTTGGAAAGAACAGTCTAATAGCTTTCAATCAAGATATAAATCGTTTATGCAGCATAAGATATGTGTAAGTTAGATGCAACTGTATGCGATAAATACAAAATCATCAACAATATTCCCAGTGACATATTTCCTAGATCAGTCAATTTTAAGTATCTATACTAAGCATTTTCAAACGAGAGTTATACATCGCTGGAAAAAACAAGCTAAGAACTTTCAATCAAGCTGTAAATCGTTTATGCAGCAAAAGATATGTGAAAGTTAAACGCAACTGTATGTGAAAAATACATAATCATCAACAATATTCCCAGTGACATATTTCCCAGGTGAGTGAATTTTAAGTTCCTTTCCTAAGCATCTGTCAAGGAGAGTTATACATCGTTGGAAAGAACACGCTAAGAGCTTTCAACCAAACTATAAATGGTTTATGCAGCAAAAGAAATGTAAAAGTTAAATGCAACTGTATATGAAAAATACAAAATCATCAACAATATTCCTGGTGACATATTTCCCAGGTGAGTCAATTTTAAGTTCCTTTTCCAAGCCTCTATCAACGAGAGTTATACATCGCTGGAAAAAACAAGATAAGAGCTTTGAATCGAGCTGTAAGTCGTTTAAGCAGCGAAAGAAATCTGAAAGTTAAATGCTACTGTATATGAAAAATACAAAATCATCAACAATATTCCCAGGGACATATTTCCTAGATTAGTTAATTTTAAGATCCTTTCCTAAGCCTCTATCAACGAGAGTTTTACATCGCTGGAAAGAACAAGCTAAGAGTTTTCAATCAAGCTATAAATGATTTATGCAACAAAAGAAATGTGAAAGTTAAATGCAACTGTATATGAAAATTACAGATTCATCAACAATATTCCCAGTGACATATTTCCTAGATTAGTCAATTTTAAGCTCCTTTCCAAAGCCTCTATCAACGAGAGTTATACACCGTTGGAAAGAACAGTCCAAGAGCCTTCAATCAAGCTATAAATGATTTATACAACAAAAGAATTGTGAAAATTTAAATGCAACTGTATATGAAAAATACAAAATCATCAACAATATTGCCAGTGAGATATTTCCCAGGTGAGTCAATTTTAAGTTCCTTTCCTAAGCCTCTATCAACGAGAGTTATACACCGTTGGAAAGAACAGTCTGAGAGCTTTCAATCAAGCTATAAATGATTTATGCAACAAAAGAATTGTGAAAATTTAAATGCAATTGTATATGAAAAATACAAAATCATCAACAATATTGCCAGTGAGATATTTCCCAGGTGAGTCAATTTTAAGTTCCATTCCTAAGCCTCTATCAAGGAGAGTTATACATCGTTTGAAAGAACAAGCTAAGGGCTTTCAACCAAGCTATAAACGGTTTATGCAACAAAATAAATGTGAAAGTTAAATGCAACTGTACATGAAAAATACAAAATCATCAACAATATTCCCAGTGACATATTTCGTAAGTGAGTCAATTATATGTTCCTTCCCTAAGCCTCTATCAACAAGAGTTATACATCGTTGGAAAGAACAGTCTAATAGCTTTCAATCAAGATATAAATCGTTTATGCAGCATAAGATATGTGTAAGTTAGATGCAACTGTATGCGATAAATACAAAATCATCAACAATATTCCCAGTGACATATTTCCTAGATCAGTCAATTTTAAGTATCTATACTAAGCATTTTCAAACGAGAGTTATACATCGCTGGAAAAAACAAGACAAGAGCTTTCAATCAAGCTGTAAATCGTTTATGCAGCAAAAGATATGTGAAAGTTAAATGCAACTGTATGTGAAAAATACATAATCATCAACAATATTCCCAGTGACATATTTCCCAGGTGAGTGAATTTTAAGTTCCTTTCCTAAGCATCTGTCAAGGAGAGTTATACATCGTTGGAAAGAACAAGCTAAGAGCTTTCAACCAAACTATAAATGGTTTATGCAGCAAAAGAAATGTGAAAGTTAAATGCAACTGTATATGAAAAATACAAAATCATCAACAATATTCCTGGTGACATATTTCCCAGGTGAGTCAATTTTAAGTTCCTTTTCCAAGCCTCTATCAACGAGAGTTATACATCGCTAGAAAAAACAAGATAAGAGCTTTGAATCGAGCTGTAAGTCGTTTAAGCAGCGAAAGAAATCTGAAAGTTAAATGCTACTGTATATGAAAAATACAAAATCATCAACAATATTCCCAGTGACATATTTCCTAGATTAGTTAATTTTAAGATCCTTTCCTAAGCCTCTATCAACGAGAGTTTTACATCGCTGGAAAGAACAAGCTAAGAGTTTTCAATCAAGCTATAAATGATTTATGCAACAAAAGAAATGTGAAAGTTAAATGCAACTGTATATGAAAATTACAGATTCATCAACAATATTCCCAGTGACATATTTCCTAGATTAGTCAATTTTAAGCTCCTTTCCAAAGCCTCTATCAACGAGAGTTATACACCGTTGGAAAGAACAGTCTAAGAGCCTTCAATCAAGCTATAAATGATTTATACAACAAAAGAATTGTGAAAATTTAAATGCAACTGTATATGAAAAATACAAAATCATCAACAATATTGCCAGTGAGATATTTCCCAGGTGAGTCAATTTTAAGTTCCTTTCCTAAGCCTCTATCAACGAGAGTTATACACCGTTGGAAAGAACAGTCTGAGAGCTTTCAATCAAGCTATAAATGATTTATGCAACAAAAGAATTGTGAAAATTTAAATGCAATTGTATATGAAAAATACAAAATCATCAACAATATTGCCAGTGAGATATTTCCCAGGTGAGTCAATTTTAAGTTCCATTCCTAAGCCTCTATCAAGGAGAGTTATACATCGTTTGAAAGAACAAGCTAAGGGCTTTCAACCAAGCTATAAACGGTTTATGCAACAAAATAAATGTGAAAGTTAAATGCAACTGTACATGAAAAATACAAAATCATCAACAATATTCCCAGTGACATATTTCGTAAGTGAGTCAATTATATGTTCCTTCCCTAAGCCTCTATCAACAAGAGTTATACATCGTTGGAAAGAACAGTCTAATAGCTTTCAATCAAGATATAAATCGTTTATGCAGCATAAGATATGTGTAAGTTAGATGCAACTGTATGCGATAAATACAAAATCATCAACAATATTCCCAGTGACATATTTCCTAGATCAGTCAATTTTAAGTATCTATACTAAGCATTTTCAAACGAGAGTTATACATCGCTGGAAAAAACAAGACAAGAGCTTTCAATCAAGCTGTAAATCGTTTATGCAGCAAAAGATATGTGAAAGTTAAATGCAACTGTATGTGAAAAATACATAATCATCAACAATATTCCCAGTGACATATTTCCCAGGTGAGTGAATTTTAAGTTCCTTTCCTAAGCATCTGTCAAGGAGAGTTATACATCGTTGGAAAGAACAAGCTAAGAGCTTTCAACCAAACTATAAGTGGTTTATGCAGCAAAAGAAATGTAAAAGTTAAATGCAACTGTATATGAAAAATACAAAATCATCAACAATATTCCTGGTGACATATTTCCCAGGTGAGTCAATTTTAAGTTCCTTTTCCAAGCCTCTATCAACGAGAGTTATACATCGCTGGAAAAAACAAGATAAGAGCTTTGAATCGAGCTGTAAGTCGTTTAAGCAGCGAAAGAAATCTGAAAGTTAAATGCTACTGTATATGAAAAATACAAAATCATCAACAATATTCCCAGTGACATATTTCCTAGATTAGTTAATTTTAAGATCCTTTCCTAAGCCTCTATCAACGAGAGTTTTACATCGCTGGAAAGAACAAGCTATGAGCTTTAATTCAAGCTATAAATGATTTATGTAACAAAAGAAATGTGAAAGTTAAATGCAACTGTATATGAAAATTACAGATTCATCAACAATATTCCCAGTGACATATTTCCTAGATTAGTCAATTTTAAGCTCCTTTCCTAAGCCTCTATCAACGAGAGTTATACACCGTTGGAAAGAACAGTCTAAGAGCCTTCAATCAAGCTATAAATGATTTATGCAACAAAAGAATTGTGAAAATTTAAATGCAACTGTATATGAAAAATACAAAATCATCAACAATATTGCCAGTGAGATATTTCCCAGGTGAGTCAATTTTAAGTTCCATTCCTAAGCCTCTATCATGGAGACTTATACATCGTTGGAAAGAACAGTCTAAGGGCTTTCAATCAAGCTATAAACAGTTTATGCAACAAAAGAAATGTGAAAGTTAAATGCAACTGTACATGAAAAATACTAAATCATCAACAATATTCCCAGTGACATATTTCCTAGATTAGTCAATTTTAAGTTCCTTTCCTAAGCCTCTATCAATGAGAGTTATACATCGTTGGAAAGAACAAGCTAGGAGCTTTCAATCAAGCTATAAATGATTTATGCAACAAAAGAATTGTGAAAATTTAAATGCAAATGTATATGAAAAATACAAAATCATCAACAATATTGCCAGTGAGATATTTCCCAGGTGAGTCAATTTTAAGTTCCATTCCTAAGCCTCTATCAAGGAGAGTTATACATCGTTTGAAAGAACAAGCTAAGGGCTTTCAACCAAGCTATAAACGGTTTATGCAACAAAATAAATGTGAAAGTTAAATGCAACTGTACATGAAAAATACAAAATCATCAACAATATTCCCAGTGACATATTTCGTAAGTGAGTCAATTATATGTTCCTTCCCTAAGCCTCTATCAACAAGAGTTATACATCGTTGGAAAGAACAGTCTAATAGCTTTCAATCAAGATATAAATCGTTTATGCAGCATAAGATATGTGTAAGTTAGATGCAACTGTATGCGATAAATACAAAATCATCAACAATATTCCCAGTGACATATTTCCTAGATCAGTCAATTTTAAGTATCTATACTAAGCATTTTCAAACGAGAGTTATACATCGCTGGAAAAAACAAGACAAGAGCTTTCAATCAAGCTGTAAATCGTTTATGCAGCAAAAGATATGTGAAAGTTAAATGCAACTGTATGTGAAAAATACATAATCATCAACAATATTCCCAGTGACATATTTCCCAGGTGAGTGAATTTTAAGTTCCTTTCCTAAGCATCTGTCAAGGAGAGTTATACATCGTTGGAAAGAACAAGCTAAGAGCTTTCAACCAAACTATAAGTGGTTTATGCAGCAAAAGAAATGTAAAAGTTAAATGCAACTGTATATGAAAAATACAAAATCATCAACAATATTCCTGGTGACATATTTCCCAGGTGAGTCAATTTTAAGTTCCTTTTCCAAGCCTCTATCAACGAGAGTTATACATCGCTGGAAAAAACAAGATAAGAGCTTTCAATCGAGCTGTAAATCGTTTAAGCAGCGAAAGAAATGTGAAAGTTAAATGCAACTGTATATGAAAAATACAAAATCATCAACAATATTCCCAGTGACATATTTCCTAGATTAGTTAATTTTAAGATCCTTTCCTAAGCCTCTATCAACGAGAGTTTTACATCGCTGGAAAGAACAAGCTATGAGCTTTAATTCAAGCTATAAATGATTTATGCAACAAAAGAAATGTGAAAGTTAAATGCAACTGTATATGAAAATTACAGATTCATCAAAAATATTGCCAGTGACATATTTCCTAGATTAGTCAATTTTAAGTTCCTTTCCTAAGCCTCTATCAACGAGAGTTATACACCGTTGGAAAGAACAGTCTAAGAGCCTTCAATCAAGCTATAAATGATTTATGCAACAAAAGAATTGTGAAAATTTAAATGCAACTGTATATGAAAAATACAAAATCATCAACAATATTGCCAGTGAGATATTTCCCAGGTGAGTCAATTTTAAGTTCCATTCCTAAGCCTCTATCATGGAGACTTATACATCGTTGGAAAGAACAGTCTAAGGGCTTTCAATCAAGCTATAAACAGTTTATGCAACAAAAGAAATGTGAAAGTTAAATGCAACTGTACATGAAAAATACTAAATCATCAACAATATTCCCAGTGACATATTTCCTAGATTAGTCAATTTTAAGTTCCTTTCCTAAGCCTCTATCAATGAGAGTTATACATCGTTGGAAAGAACAAGCTAGGAGCTTTCAATCAAGCTATAAATGATTTATGCAACAAAAGAATTGTGAAAATTTAAATGCAAATGTATATGAAAAATACAAAATCATCAACAATATTGCCAGTGAGATATTTCCCAGGTGAGTCAATTTTAAGTTCCATTCCTAAGCCTCTATCAAGGAGAGTTATACATCGTTTGAAAGAACAAGCTAAGGGCTTTCAACCAAGCTATAAACGGTTTATGCAACAAAATAAATGTGAAAGTTAAATGCAACTGTACATGAAAAATACAAAATCATCAACAATATTCCCAGTGACATATTTCGTAAGTGAGTCAATTATATGTTCCTTCCCTAAGCCTCTATCAACAAGAGTTATACATCGTTGGAAAGAACAGTCTAATAGCTTTCAATCAAGATACAAATCGTTTATGCAGCATAAGATATGTGTAAGTTAGATGCAACTGTATGCGATAAATACAAAATCATCAACAATATTCCCAGTGACATATTTCCTAGATCAGTCAACTTTAAGTATCTATACTAAGCATTTTCAAACGAGAGTTATACATCGCTGGAAAAAACAAGACAAGAGCTTTCAATCAAGCTGTAAATCGTTTATGCAGCAAAAGATATGTGAAAGTTAAATGCAACTGTATGTGAAAAATACATAATCATCAACAATATTCCCAGTGACATATTTCCCAGGTGAGTGAATTTTAAGTTCCTTTCCTAAGCATCTGTCAAGGAGAGTTATACATCGTTGGAAAGAACAAGCTAAGAGCTTTCAACAAAACTATAAATGGTTTATGCAGCAAAAGAAATGTAAAAGTTAAATGCAACTGTATATGAAAAATACAAAATCATCAACAATATTCCTGGTGACATATTTCCCAGGTGAGTCAATTTTAAGTTCCTTTTCCAAGCCTCTATCAACGAGAGTTATACATCGCTGGAAAAAACAAGATAAGAGCTTTGAATCGAGCTGTAAGTCGTTTAAGCAGCGAAAGAAATCTGAAAGTTAAATGCTACTGTATATGAAAAATACAAAATCATCAACAATATTCCCAGTGACATATTTCCTAGATTAGTTAATTTTAAGATCCTTTCCTAAGCCTCTATCAACGAGAAATTTACATCGCTGCAAAAGAACAAGCTATGAGCTTTAATTCAAGCTATAAATGATTTATGCAACAAAAGAAATGTGAAAGTTAAATGCAACTGTATATGAAAATTACAGATTCATCAAAAATATTCCCAGTGACATATTTCCTAGATTAGTCAATTTTAAGCTCCTTTCCTAAGCCTCTATCAACGAGAGTTATACACCGTTGGAAAGAACAGTCTAAGAGCCTTCAATCAAGCTATAAATGATTTATGCAACAAAAGAATTGTGAAAATTTAAATGCAACTGTATATGAAAAATACAAAATCATCAACAATATTGCCAGTGAGATATTTCCCAGGTGAGTCAATTTTAAGTTCCATTCCTAAGCCTCTATCAAGGAGACTTATACATCGTTGGAAAGAACAGTCTAAGGGCTTTCAATCAAGCTATAAACAGTTTATGCAACAAAAGAAATGTGAAAGTTAAATGCAACTGTACATGAAAAATACTAAATCATCAACAATATTCCCAGTGACATATTTCCTAGATTAGTCAATTTTAAGTTCCTTTCCTAAGCCTCTATCAATGAGAGTTATACATCGTTGGAAAGAACAAGCTAAGAGCTTTCAATCAAGCTATAAATGATTTATGCAACAAAAGAATTGTGAAAATTTAAATGCAACTGTATATGAAAAATACAAAATCATCAACAATATTGCCAGTGAGATATTTCCCAGGTGAGTCAATTTTAAGTTCCATTCCTAAGTCTCTATCAACGAGAGTTATACACCGTTGGAAAGAACAGTCTAAGAGCTTTCAATCACGCTATAAATGATTTATGCGGCGAAATAATGTGAAAGTTAAATGCAACTGTATGCGAAAAATACAGAATCACCAACAATATTCCCAGTGTCATATTTCCTATATGAGTCAATTTTAAGTTCCTTTCCTAAGCCTCTATCAATGAGAGTTATACATCGTTGGAAAGAACAAGCTAAGGGCTTTAAATCAAGCTATAAACGGTTTATGCAACAAAAGAAATGTTAAAGTTAAATGCAACTGTATATGAAAAATAAAAAATCATCAACAATATTGCCAGTGACATATTTCCTAAATGAGTCAATTTTAAGTTCCTTTCCTAAGCCTCTATCAAGGAGGCTTATACATCGTTGGAGAGACCAGTCTAAGGGCTTTCAATCAAGCTATAAATAGTTTATGCAACAAAAGAAATGTGAAAGTTAAATGCAACTGTATATGAAATTTACTAAATCATCAACAATATTCCCAGTGACATATTTCCTATATTAGTCAATTTTAAGTTCCTTTCCTAAGCCTCTATCAACGAGAGTTATACATCGTTGGAAAGAATGGTGTGAGAGCTTTCAATCAAGCTATAAATGATTTATGCAACAAAAGAATTGTGAAAATTTAAATGCAACTGTATATGAAAAATACAAAATCATCAACAATATTGCCAGTGAGATATTTCCCAGGTGAGTCATTTTTAAGTTCCATTCCTAAGCCTCTATCAAGGAGAGTTATACATCGTTTGAAAGAACAAGCTAAGGGCTTTCAACCAAGCTATAAACGGTTTATGCAACGAATTAAATATGAAAGTTAAATGCAACTGTACATGAAAAATACAAAATCATCAACAATATTCCCAGTGACATATTTCTTAAGTGAGTCAATTATAAGTTCCTTTCCTAAGCCTCTATCAACGAGAGTTTTACTTCGCTGGAAAGACCAAGCTAAGAGCTTTCAATCAAGCTATAAATTATTTATGAAACGAAGGAATTGTGAAATTTAAATGCAACTGTATATGAAAAATACAAAATCATCAACAATATTCCCAGTGAGATACCTCCCAGATGAGTCAATTTTAAGTTCCTTTCCTAAGCCTCTATCAAGGAGAGTTATACATCGTTGGAAAGAACAAGCTAAGGGTTTTCAGCGAAACTATAAACGGTTTATGCAACAAAAGAAATGTGAAAGCTAAATGTAACTGTACATGAAAAATACAAAATCATCAACAATATTCCCAGTGACATATTTCGTAAGTGAGTCAATTATATATTCCTTCCCTAAGCCTCTATCAACGAGAGTTATACATCGTTGGAAAGAAAAGTCTAATAGCTTTCAATCAAGCTATAAATCGTTTATGCAGCATAAGATATGTGTAAGTTAAATGCAACTGTATGCGATAAATACAAAATCATCAACAATATTCCCAGAGACATATTTCCTAGATCGGTCAATTTTAAGTATCTATACTAAGCCTTTTCAAACGAGGGTTATACATCGCTGGAAAAAACAAGCCAAGAGCTTTCAATCAAGCTGTAAATCGTTTATGCAGCAAAAGATATGTGAAAGTTAAATGCAACTGTATGTGAAAAATACATAATCATCAACAATATTCCCAGTGACATATTTCCCAGGTGAGTGAATTTTAAGTTCCTTTCCTAAGCATCTGTCAAGGAGAGTTATACATCGTTGGAAAGAACAAGCTAAGAGCTTTCAACAAAACTATAAATGGTTTATGCAGCAAAAGAAATGTAAAAGTTAAATGCAACTGTATATGAAAAATACAAAATCATCAACAATATTCCTGGTGACATATTTCCCAGGTGAGTCAATTTTAAGTTCCTTTTCCAAGCCTCTATCAACGAGAGTTATACATCGCTGGAAAAAACAAGATAAGAGCTTTGAATCGAGCTGTAAGTCGTTTAAGCAGCGAAAGAAATCTGAAAGTTAAATGCTACTGTATATGAAAAATACAAAATCATCAACAATATTCCCAGTGACATATTTCCTAGATGAGTTAATTTTAAGTTCCTTTCCTAAGCCTCTATCAACGAGAGTTTTACATCGCTGGAAAGAACAAGCTATGAGCTTTAATTCAAGCTATAAATGATTTATGCAACAAAAGAAATGTGAAAGTTAAATGCAACTGTATATGAAAATTACAGATTCATCAACAATATTCCCAGTGACATATTTCCTAGATTAGTCAATTTTAAGCTCCTTTCCTAAGCCTCTATCAACGAGAGTTATACACCGTTGGAAAGAACAGTCTAAGAGCCTTCAATCAAGCTATAAATGATTTATGCAACAAAAGAATTGTGAAAATTTAAATGCAACTGTATATGAAAAATACAAAATCATCAACAATATTGCCAGTGAGATATTTCCCAGGTGAGTCAATTTTAAGTTCCATTCCTAAGCCTCTATCAAGGAGACTTATACATCGTTGGAAAGAACAGTCTAAGGGCTTTCAATCAAGCTATAAACAGTTTATGCAACAAAAGAAATGTGAAAGTTAAATGCAACTGTACATGAAAAATACTAAATCATCAACAATATTCCCAGTGACATATTTCCTAGATGAGTCAATTTTAAGTTCCTTTCCTAAGCCTCTATCAATGAGAGTTATACATCGTTGGAAAGAACAAGCTAGGAGCTTTCAATCAAGCTATAAATGATTTATGCAACAAAAGAATTGTGAAAATTTAAATGCAACTGTATATGAAAAATACAAAATCATCAACAATATTGCCAGTGAGATATTTCCCAGGTGAGTCAATTTTAAGTTCCATTCCTAAGTCTCTATCAACGAGAGTTATACACCGTTGGAAAGAACAGTCTAAGAGCTTTCAATCACGCTATAAATGATTTATGCGGCGAAATAATGTGAAAGTTAAATGCAACTGTATGCGAAAAATACAGAATCACCAACAATATTCCCAGTGTCATATTTCCTATATGAGTCAATTTTAAGTTCCTTTCCTAAGCCTCTATCAATGAGAGTTATACATCGTTGGAAAGAACAAGCTAAGGGCTTTAAATCAAGCTATAAACGGTTTATGCAACAAAAGAAATGTTAAAGTTAAATGCAACTGTATATGAAAAATAAAAAATCATCAACAATATTGCCAGTGACATATTTCCTAAATGAGTCAATTTTAAGTTCCTTTCCTAAGCCTCTATCAAGGAGGCTTATACATCGTTGGAGAGACCAGTCTAAGGGCTTTCAATCAAGCTATAAATAGTTTATGCAACAAAAGAAATGTGAAAGTTAAATGCAACTGTATATGAAATTTACTAAATCATCAACAATATTCCCAGTGACATATTTCCTATATTAGTCAATTTTAAGTTCCTTTCCTAAGCCTCTATCAACGAGAGTTATACATCGTTGGAAAGAATAGTGTGAGAGCTTTCAATCAAGCTATAAATGATTTATGCAACAAAAGAATTGTGAAAATTTAAATGCAACTGTATATGAAAAATACAAAATCATCAACAATATTGCCAGTGAGATATTTCCCAGGTGAGTCATTTTTAAGTTCCATTCCTAAGCCTCTATCAAGGAGAGTTATACATCGTTTGAAAGAACAAGCTAAGGGCTTTCACCAAGCTATAAACGGTTTATGCAACAAATTAAATGTGAAAGTTAAATGCAACTGTACATGAAAAATACAAAATCATCAACAATATTCCCAGTGACATATTTCTTAAGTGAGTCAATTATAAGTTCCTTTCCTAAGCCTCTATCAACGAGAGTTTTACTTCGCTGGAAAGACCAAGCTAAGAGCTTTCAATCAAGCTATAAATTATTTATGAAACGAAGGAATTGTGAAATTTAAATGCAACTGTATATGAAAAATACAAAATCATCAACAATATTCCCAGTGAGATACCTCCCAGATGAGTCAATTTTAAGTTCCTTTCCTAAGCCTCTATCAAGGAGAGTTATACATCGTTGGAAAGAACAAGCCAAGGGTTTTCAGCGAAACTATAAACGGTTTATGCAACAAAAGAAATGTGAAAGCTAAATGTAACTGTACATGAAAAATACAAAATCATCAACAATATTCCCAGTGACATATTTCGTAAGTGAGTCAATTATATATTCCTTCCCTAAGCCTCTATCAACGAGAGTTATACATCGTTGGAAAGAAAAGTCTAATAGCTTTCAATCAAGCTATAAATCGTTTATGCAGCATAAGATATGTGTAAGTTAAATGCAACTGTATGCGATAAATACAAAATCATCAACAATATTCCCAGAGACATATTTCCTAGATCGGTCAATTTTAAGTATCTATACTAAGCCTTTTCAAACGAGGGTTATACATCGCTGGAAACAACAAGCCAAGAGCTTTCAATCAAGCTGTAAATCGTTTATGCAGCAAAAGATATGTGAAAGTTAAATGCTACTGTATGTGAAAAATACATAATCATCAACAATATTCCCAGTGACATATTTCCCAGGTGAGTGAATTTTAAGTTCCTTTCCTAAGCCTCTGTCAAGGAGAGTTATACATCGTTGGAAAGAACAAGCTAAGAGCTTTCAACCAATCAATAAATGGTTTATGCAACGAAGGAAATGTGAAAGTCAAATGCAACTGTATATGAAAAATACAATATCATCAACAATATTTCTAGTGACATATTTCCTAGGTGAGTCAATTTTAAGTTCCTTTCCTAAGCCTCTATCAACGAGAGTTATACATCGCTGGAAAAAACAAGCTAAGAGCTTTGAATCGAGCTGTAAATCGTTTATGCAGCGAAAGAAATCTGAAAGTTAAATGCAACTGTATATGAAAAATACAAAATCATCAACAATATTCCCAGTGACATATTTCCTAGATCAGTCAATTTTAAGTTCCTTTCCTAAGCTTCTATCAACGAGGGTTTTACATCGCTGGAAAGAACAAGCTAAGAGCTTTCAATCAAGCTATAAATGATTTATGCAACAAAAGAAATGTGAAAGTTAAATGCAACTGTATATGAAAATTACAAATTCATCAACAATATTCCCAGTGACATATTTCCTAGATGAGTCAATTATAAGTTCCTTTCCTAAGCCTCTATCAAGGAGAGTTACACATCGTTGGAAAGAACAAGCTAGGAGCTTTCAATCCAGCTATAAATGATTTATGCAACAAAAGAAATGTGAAAGTTAAGTGCAACTGTACAAGAAAAATACAAAATCATCAACAATATTCCCAGTGACATATTTCCTAAGTGAGTCAATTATAAGTTCCTTCCCTAAGCTTCTATTAACGAGAGTTTTACATCGCTGGAAAGAACAAGCTAAGAGCTTTCAATCAAGCTATAAATCATTTATGCAACAAAAGAATTGTGAAATTTAAATGCAACTGTATATGAGAAATACAAAATCATCAACAATATTCCCAGTGACATATTTCCTAAGTGAGTCAATTATAAGTTCCTTCCCTAAGCTTCTATTAACGAGAGTTTTACATCGCTGGAAAGGACAAGCTAAGAGCTTTCAATCAAGCTATAAATGGTTTATGCAATAAAAGAAATGTGAAAGTTAAATTCAACTGTATATGAAAAATACTAAATCATCAACAATATTCCCAGTGACATATTTCCTAGATCAGTTAATTTTAAGTTCCTTTCCTAAGCCTCTATCAACAAGAATTATACATCGCTGGAAAAAACAAGCTAAGGGCTTTCAACCAAGCTGTAAATCGTTTATGCAGCAAAAGAAATGTTAAAGCTAAATGCAACTGTACAAGAAAAATACAAAATCATCAACAATATTCCCAGTGACATATTTCCTAGATCAGTTAATTTTAAGTTCCTTTCCTAAGCCTCTATCAACAAGAATTATACATCGCTGGAAAAAACAAGCTAAGAGCTTTCAATCAAGCTATAAATCATTTATGCAACAAAAGAATTGTGAAATTTAAATGCAACTGTATATGAGAAATACAAAATCATCAACAATATTCCCAGTGAAATATTTCCCAGGTGAGTCAATTTTAAGACCCTTTCCTAAGCCTCCGTCAAGGAGAGTTATACATCGTTGCAAAGAACAAGCTAAGAGCTTTCAATCAAGCTATAAATCATTTATGCAACAAAAGAATTGTGATATTTAAATGCAACTGTATATGAGAAATACAAAATCATCAACAATATTCCCAGTGACATATTTCCTAAGTGAGTCAATTATAAGTTCCTTTCCTAAGCCTCTATCAACGAGAGTTTTACATCGCTGGAAAGAACAAGCTAAGACCTTTCAATCAAGCTAAAAATCATTTATGCAACAAAAGAATTGTGAAATTTAAATGCAACTGTATATGAGAAATACAAAATCATCAACAATATTCCCGGTGAAATATTTCCCAGGTGAGTCAATTTTATGACCCTTTCCTAAGTCTCTATCAAGGAGAGTTATACATCGCTGGAAAAAACAAGCTAAGAGCTTTCAATCAAGCTATAAATGATTTATGCAACAAAAGAATTGTGAAATTTAAATGCAACTGTATATGAGAAATACAAAATTATCAACAATATTCCCAGTGAAATATTTCCCAGGTGAGTCAATTTTAAGACCCTTTCCTAAGCCTCCATCAAGGAGAGTTATACGTCGTTGCAAAGAACAAGCTAAGTGCTTTCAACCAAGCTATAAACGGTTTATGCAACAAAATAAATGTGAAAGTTAAATGCAACTGTACATGAAAAATACAAAATCATCAACAATATTCCCAGTGACATATTTCTTAAGTGAGTCAATTATAAGTTCCTTTCCTAAGCCTCTATCAACGAGAGTTTTACATCGCTGGAAAGAACAGTCTAAGAGCTTTCAATCACGCTATAAACGATTTATGCAGCAAAATAATGTGAAAGTTAAATGCAACTGTATGCGAAAAATACAGAATCACCAACAATATTCCCAGTGTCATATTTCCTAGATGAGTCAATTTTAAGTTCCTTTCCTAAGCCTCTATCAATGAGAGTTATACATCGTTGGAAAGAACAAGCTAAGGGCTTTAAACCAAGCTATAAACGGTTTATGCAACAAAAGAAATGTTAAAGTTAAATGCAACTGTATGTGAAAAATAAAAAATCATCAACAATATTGCCAGTGACATATTTCCTAAATGAGTCAATTTTAAGTTCCTTTCCTATACCTCTTTCAGCGAGAGTTTTACATCACTGGAAAGAACAAGTTAAGAGCTTTCAATCGAGCTATAAATGATTTATGCAACAAAAGAAATGAGAAAGCTAAATGCAACTGTATATGAAAATTACAGATTCATCAACAACATTCCCAGTGACATATTTCCTAGATGAGTCAATTTTAAGTTCCTTTCCTATACCTCTTTCAGCGAGAGTTTTACATCACTGGAAAGAACAAGTTAAGAGCTTTCAATCGAGCTATAAATGATTTATGCAACAAAAGAAATGAGAAAGCTAAATGCAACTGTATATGAAAAACGCAAAATCATCAACAATATTCCCAGTGACATATTTCCTAGATTAGTCAATTTTAAGTTCCTTTCCTAAGCCTCTATCAAGGAGAGTTATTCATCGTTGGAAAGAACAGTCTAAGAGCATTCAATCAAGCTATAAATGATTTATGCAGCAAAAGAATTGTGAAAATTTAAATGCAACTGTATATGAAAAATACAAAACCATCAACAATATTGCCAGTGAGATATTTCCCAGGTGAGTCAATTTTAAGTTCCATTCCTAAGCCTCTATCAAGGAGAGTTATACAACGTTTGAAAGAACAAGCTAGGGGTTTTCAACCAAGCTATAAACGGTTTATGCAGCAACAGAAATGTGAAAGTTATATGCAACTGTATATGAAAAATACTAAATCATCAACAATATTCCCAGTGACATATTTCCTAGATGAGTCAATTTTAAGTTCCTTTCCTAAGCCTCTATCAACGAGAGTTATACACCGTTGGAAAGAACAGTCTAAGAGCTTTCAATCACGTTATAAATGATTTATGCAGTAAAATAATGTGAAAGTTAAATGCAACTGTATATGAAAAATAAAAAATCATCAACAATATTGCCAGTGACATATTTCCTAAATGAGTCAATTTTAAGTTCCTTTCCTAAGCCTCTATCAAGGAGACTTATACATCGTTGGAGAGACCAGTCTAAGAGCTTTCAATCAAGCTATAAATAGTTTATACAGCAAAAGAATTGTGAAAATTTAAATGCAACTGTATATGAAAAATACAAAATCATCAACAATATTGCCAGTGAGATATTTCCCAGGTGAGTCAATTTTAAGTTCCATTACTAAGCCTCTATCAAGGAGAGTTATACAACGTTTGAAAGAACAAGCTAGGGGTTATTAACCAAGCTATAAACGGTTTATGCAGCAAAAGAAATGTGAAAGTTATATGCAACTGTATATGAAAAATACTAAATCATCAACAATTTTCCCAGTGACATATTTCCTAGATTAGTCAATTTTAAGTGCCTTTCCTAAGCCTCTATCAACGAGAGTTGTACACCGTTGGAAAGAACAGTCTAAGAGCTTTCAATCAAGCTATAAATAGTTTATGCAACAAAAGAAATGTGAAAGTTAAATGCAACTGTATATGAAAAATTCTAAATCATCAACAATATTCCCAGTGACATATTTCCTAGATTAGTCAATTTTAAGTTCCTTTCCTAAGCCTCTATCAACAAGAGTTATACATCGTTGGAAAGAAGAGTCTGAGAGCTTTCAATCAAGCTATAAATGATTTATGCAACAAAAGAATTGTGAAAATTTAAATGCAAATGTATATGAAAAACACAAAATCATCAACAATATTGCCAGTGAGATATTTCCTAGGTGAGTCAATTTTAAGTTCCATTCCTAAGCCTCTATCAAGGAGATTTATACATCGTTTGAAAGAACAAGCTAAGGGCTTTCAACCAAGCTATAAACGGTTTATGCAGCAAAATAAATGTGAAAGTTAAGTGCAACTGTACATGAAAAATACAAAATCATCAACAATATTCCCAGTGACATATTTCGTAAGTTAGTCAATTATATGTTCCTTCCCTAAGCCTCTATTAACGAGAGTTATACATCGTTGGAAAGAACAGTCTAATAGATTTCAATCAAGATATAAATCGTTTATGCAGCATAAGATATGTGTAAGTTAGATGCAACTGTATGCGATAAATACAAAATCATCAACAATGTTCCCAGTGACATATTTCCTAGATCAGTCAATTTTAAGTATCTATAATAAGCCTTTTCAAACGAGAGTTATACATCGCTGGAAAACACAAGCCAAGAGCTTTCAATCAAGCTGTAAATCGTTTATGCAGCAAAAGATATGTGAAAGTTAAATGCAACTGTATGTGAAAAATACATAATCATCAACAATATTCCCCGTGACATATTTCCCAGGTGAATGAATTTTAAGTTCCTTTCCTAAGCATCTGTCAAGGAGAGTTATACATCGTTGGAAAGAACAAGCTAAGAGCTTTCAACCAAACTATAAATGGTTTATGCAGCAAAAGAAATGTAAAAGTTAAATGCAACTGTATATGAAAAATGCAAAATCATCAACAATATTCCTAGTGACATATTTCCCAGGTGAGTCAATTTTAAGTTCCTTTCCCAAGCCTCTATCAACGAGAGTTATACATCGCTGGAAAAAACAAGCTAAGAGCTTTGAATCGAGCTGTAAATCGTTTAAGCAGAGAAAGAAATCTGAAAGGTAAATGCTACTGTATATGAAAAATACAAAATCATCAACAATATTCCCAGTGACCTATTTCCTAGATCAGTCAATTTTAAGTTCCTTTCCTAAGCCTCTATCAACGAGAGTTTTACATCGCTGGAAAGAACAAGCTAAGAGTTTTCAATCAAGCTATAAATGATTTATGCAACAAAAGAAATGAGAAAGCTAAATGCAACTGTATATGAAAAACGCAAAATCATCAACAATATTCCCAGTGACATATTTCCTAGATTAGTCAATTTTAAGTTCCTTTCCTAAGCCTCTATCAAGGAGACTTATACATCGTTGGAGAGACCAGTCTAAGAGCTTTCAATCAAGCTATAAATAGTTTATGCAGCAAAAGAATTGTGAAAATTTAAATGCAACTGTATATGAAAAATACAAAATCATCAACAATATTGCCAGTGAGATATTTCCCAGGTGAGTCAATTTTAAGTTCCATTACTAAGCCTCTATCAAGGAGAGTTATACAACGTTTGAAAGAACAAGCTAGGGGTTATTAACCAAGCTATAAACGGTTTATGCAGCAAAAGAAATGTGAAAGTTATATGCAACTGTATATGAAAAATACTAAATCATCAACAATTTTCCCAGTGACATATTTCCTAGATTAGTCAATTTTAAGTGCCTTTCCTAAGCCTCTATCAACGAGAGTTGTACACCGTTGGAAAGAACAGTCTAAGAGCTTTCAATCAAGCTATAAATAGTTTATACAACAAAAGAAATGTGAAAGTTAAATGCAACTGTATATGAAAAATTCTAAATCATCAACAATATTCCCAGTGACATATTTCCTAGATTAGTCAATTTTAAGTTCCTTTCCTAAGCCTCTATCAACAAGAGTTATACATCGTTGGAAAGAACAGTCTGAGAGCTTTCAATCAAGCTATAAATGATTTATGCAACAAAAGAATTGTGAAAATTTAAATGCAAATGTATATGAAAAACACAAAATCATCAACAATATTGCCAGTGAGATATTTCCTAGGTGAGTCAATTTTAAGTTCCATTCCTAAGCCTCTATCAATGAGATTTATACATCGTTTGAAAGAACAAGCTAAGGGCTTTCAACCAAGCTATAAACGGTTTATGCAGCAAAATAAATGTGAAAGTTAAGTGCAACTGTACATGAAAAATACAAAATCATCAACAATATTCCCAGTGACATATTTCGTAAGTTAGTCAATTATATGTTCCTTCCCTAAGCCTCTATTAACGAGAGTTATACATCGTTGGAAAGAACAGTCTAATAGATTTCAATCAAGATATAAATCGTTTATGCAGCATAAGATATGTGTAAGTTAGATGCAACTGTATGCGATAAATACAAAATCATCAACAATGTTCCCAGTGACATATTTCCTAGATCAGTCAATTTTAAGTATCTATAATAAGCCTTTTCAAACGAGAGTTATACATCGCTGGAAAACACAAGCCAAGAGCTTTCAATCAAGCTGTAAATCGTTTATGCAGCAAAAGATATGTGAAAGTTAAATGCAACTGTATGTGAAAAATACATAATCATCAACAATATTCCCCGTGACATATTTCCCAGGTGAGTGAATTTTAAGTTCCTTTCCTAAGCATCTGTCAAGGAGAGTTATACATCGTTGGAAAGAACAAGCTAAGAGCTTTCAACCAAACTATAAATGGTTTATGCAGCAAAAGAAATGTAAAAGTTAAATGCAACTGTATATGAAAAATACAAAATCATCAACAATATTCCTAGTGACATATTTCCCAGGTGAGTCAATTTTAAGTTCCTTTCCCAAGCCTCTATCAACGAGAGTTTTACATCGCTGGAAAGAACAAGCTAAGAGTTTTCAATCAAGCTATAAATGATTTATGCAACAAAAGAAATGTGAAAGTTAAATGCAACTGTATATGAAAAATACTAAATCATCAACAATATTCCCAGTGACATATTTCCTAGATTAGTCAATTTTAAGTTCCTTTCCTAAGCCTCTATCAACGAGAGTTATACATCGTTGGAAAGAACAGTCTGAGAGCTTTCAATCAAGCTATAAATGATTTATGCAACAAAAGAATTGTGAAAATTTAAATGCAACTGTATATGAAAAATACAAAATCATCAACAATATTGCCAGTGAGATATTTCCCAGGTGAGTCAATTTTAAGTTCCATTCCTAAGCCTCTATCAACGAGAGTTATACACCGTTCGAAAGAACAGTCTAAGGGCTTTAAACCAAGCTATAAACGGTTTATGCAACAAAAGAAATGTTAAAGTTAAATGCAACTGTATATGAAAAATAAAAAATCATCAACAATATTGCCAGTGACATATTTCCTAAATGAGTCAATTTTAAGTTCCTTTCCTAAGCCTCTATCAACGAGAGTTATACACCCTTGGAAAGAACAGTCTAAGAACTTTCCATCAAGCTATAAATAGTTTATGCAGCAAAAGAATTGTGAAAATTTTAATGCAACTGTATATGAAAAATACAAAATCATCAACAATATTGCCAGTGAGATATTTCCCAGGTGAGTCAATTTTAAGTTCCTTTCCTAAGCATCTATCAACGAGAGTTATACGCCGTTGGAAAGAACAGTCTAAGAGCTTTCAATCACGCTATAAATGATTTATGCAGCAAAATAATGTGAAAGTTAAATGCACCTGTATGCGAAAAATACAGAATCACCAACAATATTCCCAGTGTCATATTTCCTAGATGAGTCAATTTTAAGTTCCTTTCCTAAGCCTCTATCAATGAGAGTTATACATCGTTGGAAAGAACAAGCTAAGGGCTTTAAACCAAGCTATAAACGGTTTATGCAACAAAAGAAATGTTAAAGTTAAATGCAACTGTATATGAAAAATAAAAAATCATCAACAATATTGCCAGTGACATATTTCCTAAATGAGTCAATTTTAAGTTCCTTTCCTAAGCCTCTATCAACGAGAGTTATACACCCTTGGAAAGAACAGTCTAAGAGCTTTCAATCAAGCTATAAATAGTTTATGCAGCAAAAGAATTGTGAAAATTTAAATGCAACTGTATATGAAAAATACAAAATCATCAACAATATTCCCAGTGACATATTTCCTAGATTAGTCAATTTTAAGTTCCTTTCCTATACATCGTTGGAAAGAACAGTCTGAGAGCTTTCAATCAAGCTATAAATGATTTATGCAACAAAAGAATTGTGAAAATTTAAATGCAACTGTATATGAAAAATACAAAATCATCAACAATATTGCCAGTGAGATATTTCCCAGGTGAGTCAATTTTAAGTTCCATTCCTAAGCCTCTATCAACGAGAGTTATACACCGTTCGAAAGAACAGTCTGAGAGCTTTCAATCACGCTATAAATGATTTATGCAGCAAAATAATGTGAAAGTTAAATGCAACTGTATGCGAAAAATACAGAATCAGCAACAATATTGCCAGTGAGATATTTCCCAGGTGAGTCAATTTTAAGTTCCATTCCTAAGCCTCTATCAAGGAGAGTTATACATCGTTTGAAAGAACAAGCTAAGGGCTTTCAACCAAGCTATAAACGGTTTATGCAACAAAATAAATGTGAAAGTTAAATGCAACTGTACATGAAAAATACAAAATCATCAACAATATTCCCAGTGACATATTTCGTAAGTGAGTCAATTATATGTTCCTTCCCTAAGCCTCTATCAACAAGAGTTATACATCGTTTGAAAGAACAAGCTAAGGGCTTTCAACCAAGCTATAAACGGTTTATGCAGCAAAAGATATGTGAAAGTTAAATGCAACTGTATGTGAAAAATACATAATCATCAACAATATTCCCAGTGACATATTTCCCAGGTCAGTGAATTTTAAGTTTCATTCCTAAGCTTCTATCAACGAGAGTTATACACCGTTGGAAAGAACAGTCTAAGAGCTTTCAATCACGCTATAAATGATTTATTCAGCGAAATAATATGAAAGTTAAATTCAACTGTATGCGAAAAATACAGAATCACCAACAATATTCCCAGTGTCATATTTCCTAGATGATTCAATTTTAAGTTCCTTTCCTAAGCCTCTATCAATGAGAGTTATACATCGTTGGAAAGAACAAGCTACGGGCTTTCAAACAAGCTATAAGCGGTTTAAGTAACAAAAGAAATGTGAAAGTTAAATGCAACTGTACATGAAAAATACAAAATCGTCAGCAATATTGCCAGTGACATATTTCCTGGAAGAGTCAATTTTAAGTTCCTTTCCTAAACCTCTATCAATGAGAGTTATATGTCGTTGGAAAGAACAAGCTAAGAGCTTTCAATCAAGCTATAAGTCGTTTAGGCAGCAAAAGAAATGTGAAAGTTAAATGCAACTGTATATGAAAAATACAAAATCATCAACAATATTCCCAGTGACATATTTCCCAGGTGAGTCAATTTTAAGTCCCTTTCCTAAGCCTCTATCAAGGAGAGTTATACATCGTTGGAAAGAACAAGCTAAGAGCTTTCAATCAAGCTATAAGTCGTTTATGCAGCAAAAGAAATGTGAAAATTAACTGCAACTGTATATGAAAAATACAAAATCATCAACAATATTGCCAGTGACATATTTCCTAAGTGAGTCAATTTTAAGTTCCTTTCCTAAGCCTCAATCAATGAGAGTTATACGTCGTTGGAAAGAACAAGCCAGGAGCTTTCAATCAAGCTATAAACGATTTATGCAACAAAAGAAATGTGAAAGGTAAATGCAACTGTATATGAAAAATACAAAATCATCAACAATATTGCCAATGACATATTTCCTGGAAGAGTCAGTTTTAAGTTCCTTCCCTAAGCCTCTATCAATGAGAGTTATACATCGCTGGAAAGAACAAGTTAAGAGATTTCAATCAAGCTATAAATGATTTATGCAACAAAAGAAATGTGAAAGTTAAATGCAACTGTATATGAAAAATATAAAATCATCAGCAATATTGCCAGTGAAATATTTCCTAGTTGAGTCAATTTTAAGTTCCTTTCCTAAGCCTCAATCAATGAGAGTTATACGTCGTTGGAAAGAACAAGCTAAGAGCTTTCAATCAAGCTATAAGTCGTTTATGCAGCAAAAGAAATGTGAAAATTAACTGCAACTGTATATGAAAAATACAAAATCATCAACAATATTGCCAGTGACATATTTCCTAGATGAGTCAACTTTAAGTTCCTTTCCTAAGCCTCTACAAATGAGGGTTATACTTCGTTGAAGAGAAAAAAATAAGGTATTTCAACTAAGCTATATACGGTATATGCAGCGGAAAAAATGTGAGAGTTAAATACAACCGTATATGAAAAATACAGAGTCATCAAAAATATTCCTCGTGACATAATTCCGAGATGCGTCAATTTTAAGTTCATTTCCTAACCTTCTATCAACCACAGTTATACATCGTTAGAAAGAACAAAATAAGGGCTTTCAAGCACACTATAAATAGTTTTTGCAGCAAAAGAAATGTGAAAGTTAAATGCAACTGTATATGAAAAATACAGAATCGTCAACAATATTCCCAGTGACATATTTCCTAGATTACTCAATTTTAAGTTCCTTTCCTAAGCCTCTTCAAACGAGAGGTATACATCGCTGGAAAGAACAAGCTAAGAGATTTCAATCAAGCTATAAACGGTTTACACAACAAAAGAAATGTGAAAGTTAAATGCAACTGTACATGAAAAACACAAAATCATCAACAATATTGCCAGTGACATATTTCCTGGAAGAGTCAATTTTAAGTTCCTTTCATAAACCTGTATCAATGAGAGTTATACGTCGTTAGAAAGAACAAGCTAAGAGCTTTCAATCAAGCTGTAAGTCGTTTATGCAGCGAAAGAAATGTGAAAGTTAAATGCAACTGTATATGAAAAATACAAAATCATCAACAATATTCCCAGTGACATATTTCCCAGGTGAGTCAATTTTAAGTTCCTTTCCTAAGCCTCTATCAAGGAGAGTTATACATCGTTGGAAAGAACAAGCTAAGAGCTTTCAAACAAGCTATAAATGATTTATGCAACAAAAGGAATGTGAAAGTTCAATGCAACTGTATATGAAAAATATAAAATCATCAACAATATTGCCAGTGAAATATTTCCTAGATGAGTCAATTTTAAGTTCCTTTCCTAAGCCTCAATCAATGAGAGTTATACGTCGTTGGAAAGAACAAGCTAAGAGCTTTCAATCAAGCTATAAGTCGTTTATGCAGCAAAAGAAATGTGAAAGTTAAATGCAACTGTATATGAAAAATATAAAATCATCAACAATATTGCCAGTGGCATATTTCCTAGATGAGTCAATTTTAAGTTCCTTTCCTAAGCCTCTATCAATGAGAGTTATATATCGTTGGAAAGAACAAGCTAAGGGCTTTCAACCAAGCTATAAGCGGTTTAAGTAACAAAAGAAATGTGAAAGTTAAATGCAACTGTACATGAAAAATACAAAATCATCAACAATATTCCCAGTGACATATTTCCTGGAAGAGTCAGTCTTAAGTTCCTTTCCTAAGCCTCTATCAACGAGGGCTATACATCGGTCGAAAGAAGAGCCTAAGAGCTTCCAATCAAGCTATAAATGTTTTATGCAGCAAAAGAAGTGTGAAAATTAAATGCAACTGTATATGAAAAATACAAAATCATCAACAATATTGCCAGTGACATATTTCCTAGATGAGTCAACTTTAAGTTCCTTTCCTAAGCCTCTATCAATGGGGGTTATACTTCGTTGGAAAGAAAAAAATAGGGTATTTCAACTAAGTTATATACGGTATATGCAGCGGAAAAAATGTGAGAGTTAAATACAACCGTATATGAAAAATACAGAGTCATCAAAAATATTCCTCGTGACATATTTCCTAGTGGAGTCAATTTTAAGTTTCTTTCCTAAGCCTCTTCAAACGAAAGGTATACATCGCTGGAAAGAACAAGATAAGAGCTCTCTACCAGGCTATAAATGGTTTACGCAGCAAAAGAAATGTGAAAGTTAAATGCAACTGTATATGAAAAATACAGATTCATCAACAATATTCCCAGTGACATATTTCCTAGTGGAGTCAATTTTAAGTTTCTTTCCTAAGCCTTTATCAATGAGATTTTTACATAGTTCGAAAGAACAGTCTAAGAGCTTTCAACCAGTCAATAAATGGTTTATGCAACAAAAGAAATGTGAAAGTTAAATGCAACTGTATATGAAAATTACAGATTCATCAACAATATTGCCAGTGACATATTTCCTAGATGAGTCAATTTTAAGTTCCTTTCCTAAACCTCTTTAAACGAGAGTTTTACATCGCTGGAAAGAACAAGCTAAGAGCTTTCAATCAAGCTGTAAATCGTTTATGCACCAAAAGAAATGTGAAAGTTAAATGCAACTGTATATGCAAAATATACAATCATCAACAATATTCCCAGTGACATATTTCCTACGTGAGTCAATTATAAGTTCCTTCCCTAAGCCTCTAGTAACGAGAGTTATAAATCGTTGGAAAGAACAAGCTAAGGTCTTTCAATCAAGCTGTAAGTCGTTTATGCAGCATAAGAAATGTGAAAGTTAAATGCAACTGTATATGAAAAATACAAAATCATCAACAATATTCCCAGTGACATATTTCCTAAGTGAGTCAATTTTAAGTTCCTTTCCTAAGCCTCTATCAATGAGAGTTAACATCGTTAGAAAGAACAGTCTAAGAGCTTTCAATCAAGCTATAAATGGTTTATGCAACAAAAGAAATCTGATAGCTAAATGCAACTGTATATGAAAAATATAAAATCATCAGCAATATTGCCAGTGACATATTTCCTGGAAGAGTCAATTTTAAGTTCCTTTCCTAAGCCTCTATCAATGAGAGTTATACATCGCTGGAAAGAACAAGCTAAGAGATTTCAATCAAGCTATAAATGATTTATGCAGCAAAAGAAATGTGAAATATAAATGCAACTGTATATGAAAAACATGAAATCATCAACAATATTGCCAGTGACATATTTCCTAGATGAGTCAATTTTAAGTTCCTTTCCTAAGCCTCTATCAATGAGAGTTATACGTCGTTGGAAAGAACAAGCTAAGAGATTTCAATCAAGCTATAAATGATTTATACAGCAAAAGAAATGTGAAAATTAAATGCAACTGTATATGAAAAATACAAAATCATCAACAATATTGCCAGTGACATATTTCCTAGATGAGTCAATTTTAATTTTTAAGCTATAAATGATTTATACAGCAAAAGAAATGTGAAAATTAAATGCAACTGTATATGAAAAATACAAAGTCATCAACAATATTGCCAGTGACATATTTCCTAGATGAGTCAATTTTAAGATCCTTTCCTAAGCCTCTATCAATGAGAGTTATACATCGCTGGAAAGTACAAGCTAAGACATTTCAATCAAGCTATAAATGATTTATGCAACAAAAGAAATGTGAAATATAAATGCAACTGTATATGAAAAATATGAAATCATCAACAATATTGCCAGTGACATATTTCCTAGATGAGTCAATTTTAAGTTCCTTTCCTAAGCCTCTATCAATGAGAGTAATACGTCGTTGGAAAGAACAAGCTAAGAGATTTCAGTCAAGCTATAAATGATTTATGCAACAAAAGAAATGTGAAAGTTAAATGCAACTGTATACGAAAAATATAAAATCATCAACAATATTGCCAGTGACATATTTCCCAGATGAGTCAATTTTAAGTTCCTTTCCTAAACCTCTATCAGTGAGAGTTATACATCGTTGGAAAGAACAAGCTAGGAGCTTTCAATCAAGCGATAAATGATTTATGCAACAAAAGAAATGTGAAAGTTAAATGCAACTGTATATGAAAAATATAAAATCATCAACGATATTGCCAGTGACATATTTCCTAGATGAGTCAATTTTAAGTTCCTTTCCTAAGCCTCTATCAATGAGAGTTATACGTCGTTAGAAAGAACAAGCTAAGAGCTTTCAAACAAGCTGTAAGTCGTTTATGCAGCAAAAGAAATGTGAAAGTTAAATGCAACTGTATATGAAAAATACAAAATCATCAACAATATTCCCAGTGACATATTTCCTACCTGAGTCAATTTTAAGTTCCTTTCCTAAACCTCTATCAAGGAGAGTTATACATCGTTAGAAAGAACAGTCTAAGAGCTTTCAGTCAAGCTATAAATGGTTTATACAGCAAAAGAAATGTGAAAATTAAATGCAACTGTATATAAAAAATACAAAATCATCAACAATATTGCCAGTGACATATTTCCGAGATGAGTCAATTTTAAGTTCCTTTCCTAAGCCTCTATCAGTGAGAGTTATACATCGTTGGAAAGAACAAGCTATGAGCTTTCAATCAAGCTATAAATGATTTATGCAACAAAAGAAATCTGATAGTTAAATGCAACTGTATATGAAAAATATAAAATCATCAGCAATATTGCCAGTGACATATTTCCTGGAAGAGTCAATTTTAAGTTCCTAAGCCTCTATCAATGAGAGTTATACATCGCTGGAAAGAACAAGCTAAGAGATTTCAATCAAGCGATAAATGATTTATGCAACAAAAGAAATGTGAAAGTTAAATGCAACAGTATATGAAAAATATAAAATCGTCAACAATATTGCCAGTGACATATTTCCAAGATGAGTCAATTTTAAGTTCCTTTCCTAAGCCTCTATCAGTGAGAGTTATACAGCGTTGGAGAGAACAAGCTAGGAGCTTTCAATCAAGCTATAAATGATTTATGCAGCAAAAGAAATGTGAAAGTTAAATGCAACTGTATATGAAAAATACAAAATCATCAACGATATTGCCAGTGACATATTTCCTAGATGAGTCAATTTTAAGTTCCTTTCCTAAGTCTCTATCAGTGAGAGTTATACGTCGTTAGAAAGAACCAGCTAAGAGCTTTCAATCAAGCTGTAAGTCGTTTATGCAGCAAAAGAAATGTGAAAGTTAAATGCAACTGTATATGAAAAATATAAAATCATCAACAATATTGCCAGTGGCATATTTCCTAGATGAGTCAATTTTAAGTTCCTTTCCTAAGCCTCTATCAATGAGAGTTATATATCGTTGGAAAGAACAAGCTAAGGGCTTTCAACCAAGCTATAAGCGGTTTAAGTAACAAAAGAAATGTGAAAGTTAAATGCAACTGTACATGAAAAATACAAAATCATCAACAATATTCCCAGTGACATATTTCCTGGAAGAGTCAGTCTTAAGTTCCTTTCCTAAGCCTCTATCAACGAGGGCTATACATCGCTCGAAAGAAGAGCCTAAGAGCTTCCAATCAAGCTATAAATGTTTTATGCAGCAAAAGAAATGTGAAAGTTAAATGCAACTGTATATGAAAAATACAAAATCATCAACGATATTGCCAGTGACATATTTCCTAGATGAGTCAATTTTAAGTTCCTTTCCTAAGTCTCTATCAATGAGAGTTATACGTCGTTAGAAAGAACCAGCTAAGAGCTTTCAATCAAGCTGTAAGTCGTTTATGCAGCAAAAGAAATGTGAAAGTTAAATGCAACTGTATATGAAAAATATAAAATCATCAACAATATTGCCAGTGGCATATTTCCTAGATGAGTCAATTTTAAGTTCCTTTCCTAAGCCTCTATCAATGAGAGTTATATATCGTTGGAAAGAACAAGCTAAGGGCTTTCAACCAAGCTATAAGCGGTTTAAGTAACAAAAGAAATGTGAAAGTTAAATGCAACTGTACATGAAAAATACAAAATCATCAACAATATTCCCAGTGACATATTTCCTGGAAGAGTCAGTCTTAAGTTCCTTTCCTAAGCCTCTATCAACGAGGGCTATACATCGCTCGAAAGAAGAGCCTAAGAGCTTCCAATCAAGCTATAAATGTTTTATGCAGCAAAAGAAATGTGAAAATTAAATGCAACTGTATATGAAAAATACTAAATCATCAACAATATTGCCAGTGACATATTTCCTAGATGAGTCAACTTTAAGTTCCTTTCCTAAGCCTCTATCAATGGGGGTTATACTTCGTTGGAAAGAAAAAAATAGGGTATTTCAACTAAGTTATATACGGTATATGCAGCGGAAAAAATGTGAGAGTTAAATACAACCGTATATGAAAAATACAGAGTCATCAAAAATATTCCTCGTGACATAATTCCGAGATCCGTCAATTTTAAGTTCCTTTCCTAACCTTCTACCAACCACAGTTATACATCGCTAGAAAGAACAAAATAAGGGCTTTCAATCACACTATAAATAGTTTTTGTAGCAAAAGAAATGTGAAAATTAAATGAAACTCTATATGAAAAATACAGAATCATCAACAGTATTCCCAGTGACATATTTCCTAGATTAGTAAATTTTAAGTTCCTTTCCTAAGCCTCTTCAAACGAAAGGTATACATCGCTGGAAAGAACAAGATAAGAGCTCTCTACCAGGCTATAAATGGTTTACGCAGCAAAAGAAATGTGAAAGTTAAATGCAACTGTATATGAAAAATACAGATTCATCAACAATATTCCCAGTGACATATTTCCTAGTGGAGTCAATTTTAAGTTTCTTTCCTAAGCCTTTATCAATGAGAGTTTTACATCGTTCGAAAGAACAGTCTAAGAGCTTTCAACCGGTCAATAAATGGTTTATGCAACAAAAGAAATGTGAAAGTTAAATACAACTGTATATGAAAATTACAGATTCATCAACAATATTGCCAGTGACATATTTCCTAGATGAGTCAATTTTAAGTTCCTTTCCTAAACCTCTTTAAACGAGAGTTTTACATCGCTGGAAAGAACAAGCTAAGAGCTTTCAATCAAGCTGTAAATCGTTTATGCACCAAAAGAAATGTGAAAGTTAAATGCAACTGTATATGAAAAATATACAATCATCAACAATATTCCCAGTGACATATTTCCTACGTGAGTCAATTATAAGTTCCTTCCCTAAGCCTCTAGCAACGAGAGTTATAAATCGTTGGAAAGAACAAGCTAAGGGCTTTCAATCAAGCTGTAAGTCGTTTATGCAGCATAAGAAATGTGAAAGTTAAATGCAACTGTATATGAAAAATACAAAATCATCAACAATATTCCCAGTGACATATTTCCTAAGTGAGTCAATTTTAAGTTCCTTTCCTAAGCCTCTATCAATGAGAGTTAACATCGTTAGAAAGAACAGTCTAAGAGCTTTCAATCAAGCTATAAATGGTTTATGCAACAAAAGAAATCTGATAGCTAAATGCAACTGTATATGAAAAATACAAAATCATCAACGATATTGCCAGTGACATATTTCCTAGATGAGTCAATTTTAAGTTCCTTTCCTAAGTCTCTATCAATGAGAGTTATACGTCGTTAGAAAGAACCAGCTAAGAGCTTTCAATCAAGCTGTAAGTCGTTTATGCAGCAAAAGAAATGTGAAAATTAAATGCAACTGTATATGAAAAATACAAAATCATCAACAATATTGCCAGTGACATATTTCCTAGATGAGTCAATTTTAATTTTTAAGCTATAAATGATTTATACAGCAAAAGAAATGTGAAAATTAAATGCAACTGTATATGAAAAATACAAAGTCATCAACAATATTGCCAGTGACATATTTCCTAGATGAGTCAATTTTAAGATCCTTTCCTAAGCCTCTATCAATGAGAGTTATACATCGCTGGAAAGTACAAGCTAAGACATTTCAATCAAGCTATAAATGATTTATGCAACAAAAGAAATGTGAAATATAAATGCAACTGTATATGAAAAATATGAAATCATCAACAATATTGCCAGTGACATATTTCCTAGATGAGTCAATTTTAAGTTCCTTTCCTAAGCCTCTATCAATGAGAGTAATACGTCGTTGGAAAGAACAAGCTAAGAGATTTCAGTCAAGCTATAAATGATTTATGCAACAAAAGAAATGTGAAAGTTAAATGCAACTGTATACGAAAAATATAAAATCATCAACAATATTGCCAGTGACATATTTCCTAGATGAGTCAATTTTAAGTTCCTTTCCTAAACCTCTATCAGTGAGAGTTATACATCGTTGGAAAGAACAAGCTAGGAGCTTTCAATCAAGCGATAAATGATTTATGCAACAAAAGAAATGTGAAAGTTAAATGCAACTGTATATGAAAAATATAAAATCATCAACGATATTGCCAGTGACATATTTCCTAGATGAGTCAATTTTAAGTTCCTTTCCTAAGCCTCTATCAATGAGAGTTATACGTCGTTAGAAAGAACAAGCTAAGAGCTTTCAAACAAGCTGTAAGTCGTTTATGCAGCAAAAGAAATGTGAAAGTTAAATGCAACTGTATATGAAAAATACAAAATCATCAACAATATTCCCAGTGACATATTTCCTAAGTGAGTCAATTTTAAGTTCCTTTCCTAAACCTCTATCAAGGAGAGTTATACATCGTTAGAAAGAACAGTCTAAGAGCTTTCAGTCAAGCTATAAATGGTTTATACAGCAAAAGAAATGTGAAAATTAAATGCAACTGTATATAAAAAATACAAAATCATCAACAATATTGCCAGTGACATATTTCCGAGATGAGTCAATTTTAAGTTCCTTTCCTAAGCCTCTATCAGTGAGAGTTATACATCGTTGGAAAGAACAAGCTATGAGCTTTCAATCAAGCTATAAATGATTTATGCAACAAAAGAAATCTGATAGTTAAATGCAACTGTATATGAAAAATATAAAATCATCAGCAATATTGCCAGTGACATATTTCCTGGAAGAGTCAATTTTAAGTTCCTAAGCCTCTATCAATGAGAGTTATACATCGCTGGAAAGAACAAGCTAAGAGATTTCAATCAAGCGATAAATGATTTATGCAACAAAAGAAATGTGAAAGTTAAATGCAACAGTATATGAAAAATATAAAATCGTCAACAATATTGCCAGTGACATATTTCCAAGATGAGTCAATTTTAAGTTCCTTTCCTAAGCCTCTATCAGTGAGAGTTATACAGCGTTGGAGAGAACAAGCTAGGAGCTTTCAATCAAGCTATAAATGATTTATGCAGCAAAAGAAATGTGAAAGTTAAATGCAACTGTATATGAAAAATACAAAATCATCAACGATATTGCCAGTGACATATTTCCTAGATGAGTCAATTTTAAGTTCCTTTCCTAAGTCTCTATCAATGAGAGTTATACGTCGTTAGAAAGAACCAGCTAAGAGCTTTCAATCAAGCTGTAAGTCGTTTATGCAGCAAAAGAAATGTGAAAGTTAAATGCAACTGTATATGAAAAATACAAAATCATCAACAATATTCCCAGTGACATATTTCCTAAGTGAGTCAATTTTAAGTTCCTTTCCTAAGCCTCTATCAAGGAGAGTTATACATCGTTAGAAAGAACAGTCTAAGAGCTTTCAATCAAGCTATAAATGATTTATGCAGCAAAAGAAATGTGAAAGTTAAATGCAACTGTATATGAAAAATATAAAATCATCAGCAATATTGCCAGTGATATATTTCCTGCAAGAGTCAATTTTAAGTTCCTTTCCTAAGCCTCTATCAATGAGAGTTATACTTCGCTGGAAAGAACAAGCTAAGAGATTTCAATCAAGCTATAAATGATTTGTGCAACAAAAGAAATATGAAATTTAAATGCAACTGTATATGAAAAATTTAAATTTAAATTAAATTTTTAAATTCCTTTCCTAAGTCTCTATCAAGGAGAGTTATACATCGTTGGAAAGAACTAGCTACGGGCATTCAACCAAGCTATAAACGGTTAGAAAGAACAATCTAAGAGCTTTCAATCAAGCTATTAATGATTTATGCAGCAAAAGAAAAGTGAAAGTTAAATGCAACTGTATATGAAAAATACAAAATCATCTACAATATTCCCAGTGACATATTTCCCAGGTGAGTCAATTTTAAGTTCCTTTCCTAAGCCTCTATCAAGGAGAGTTATACATCGTTGGAAAGAACTAGCTAAGGGCATTCAACCAAGCTATAAACGGTTTACACAACAAAAGAAATGTGAAAGTTAAATGCAACTGTACATGAAAAATACAAAATCATCAACAATATTGCCAGTGACATATTTCCTGGAAGAGTCAATTTTAAGTTCCTTTCCTAAACGTCTATCAATGAGAGTTATACGTCGCTGGAAAGAACAAGCTAAGAGCTTTCAATCAAGCTATAAGTCGTTTATGCAGCAAATGAAATGTGAAAGTTAAATACAACTGTATATGAAAAATACCAAATCATCAACAATATTGCCAGTGACATATTTCCTAGATTAGTCAATTTTAAGTTCCTTTCCTAAGCATCTATCAATGAGAGTTATACGTCGTTAGAAAGAACAAGCTAAGAGCTTTCAATCAAGCTATAAATGATTTATGCAACAAAAGAAATCTGATAGTTAAATGCAACTGTATATGAAAAATATAAAATCATCAGCAATATTGCCAGTGACATATTCCCTGGAAGAGTCAATTTTAAGTTCCTTTCCTAAGCCTCTATCAATGAGAGTTATACATCGCTGGAAAGAACAAGCTAAGAGATTTCAACCAAGCTATAAATGATTTATGCAACAAAAGAAATGTGAAATTTAAATGCAACTGTATATGAAAAATATAAAATCATCAACAATATTGCCAGTGACATATTTCCTGGAAGAGTCAATTTTAAGTTCCTTTCCTAAACCTCTATCAATGAGAGTTATACGTCGTTGGAAAGAAAAAAATAGGGTATTTCAACTAAGCTATATACGGTATATGCAGCGGAAAAAATGTGAGAGTTAAATACAACCGTATATGAAAAATACAGAGTCATCAAAAATATTCCTCGTGACATAATTCCGAGATCCGTCAATTTTAAGTTCCTTTCCTAACCTTCTACCAACCACAGTTATACATCGCTAGAAAGAACAAAATAAGGGCTTTCAATCACACTATAAATAGTTTTTGCAGCAAAAGAAATGTGAAAATTAAATGCAACTCTATATGAAAAATACAGAATCATCAACAGTATTCCCAGTGACATATTTCCTAGATTAGTAAATTTTAAGTTCCTTTCCTAAGCCTCTTCAAACGAAAGGTATACATCGCTGGAAAGAACAAGATAAGAGCTCTCTACCAGGCTATAAATGGTTTACGCAGCAAAAGAAATGTGAAAGTTAAATGCAACTGTATATGAAAAATACAGATTCATCAACAATATTCCCAGTGACATATTTACTAGTGGAGTCAATTTTAAGTTTCTTTCCTAAGCCTCTATCAATGAGAGTTTTACATCGTTCGAAAGAACAGTCTAAGAGCTTTCAACCAGTCAATAAATGGTTTATGCAACAAAAGAAATGTGAAAGTTAAATGCAACTGTATATGAAAATTACAGATTCATCAACAATATTGCCAGTGACATATTTCCTAGATGAGTCAATTTTAAGTTCCTTTCCTAAACCTCTTTAAACGAGAGTTTTACATCGCTGGAAAGAGCAAGCTAAGAGCTTTCAATCAAACTGTAAATCGTTTATGCACCAAAAGAAATGTGAAAGTTAAATGCAACTGTATATGAAAAATATACAATCATCAACAATATTCCCAGTGACATATTTCCTACGTGAGTCAATTATAAGTTCCTTCCCTAAGCCTCTAGCAACGAGAGTTATAAATCGTTGGAAAGAACAAGCTAAGGGCTTTCAATCAAGCTGTAAGTTGTTTATGCAGCATAAGAAATGTGAAAGTTAAATGCAACTGTATATGAAAAATACAAAATCATCAACAATATTCCCAGTGACATATTTCCTAAGTGAGTCAATTTTAAGTTCCTTTCCTAAGCCTCTATCAATGAGAGTTATACATCGTTAGAAAGAACAGTCTAAGAGCTTTCAATCAAGCTATAAATGGTTTATGCAACAAAAGAAATCTGATAGCTAAATGCAACTGTATATGAAAAATATAAAATCATCAGCAATATTGCCAGTGACATATTTCCTGGAAGAGTCAATTTTAAATTCCTTTCCTAAGCCTCTATCAATGAGAGTTATACATCGCTGGAAAGAACAAGCTAAGAGATTTCAATCAAGCTATAAATGATTTATGCAACAAAAGAAATGTGAAATATAAATGCAACTGTTTATGAAAAATATGAAATCATCAACAATATTGCCAGTGACATATTTCCTAGATGAGTCAATTTTAAGTTCCTTTCCTAAGCCTCTATCAATGAGAGTTATACGTCGTTGGAAAGAACAAGCTAAGAGATTTCAATCAAGCTATAAATGATTTATACAGCAAAAGAAATGTGAAAATTAAATGCAACTGTATATGAAAAATACAAAATCATCAACAATATTGCCAGTGACATATTTCCTAGATGAGTCAATTTTAAGTTCCTTTCCTAACCCTCTATCAATGAGAGTTATACATCGCTGGAAAGAACAAGCTAAGAGATTTCAATCAAGCTATAAATGATTTATGCAACAAAAGAAATGTGAAATATAAATGCAACTATATATGAAAAATCTGAAATCATCAACAATATTGCCAGTGACATATTTCCTAGATGAGTCAATTTTAAGTTCCTTTCCTAAGCCTCTATCAATGAGAGTAATACGTCGTTGGAAAGAACAAGCTAAGAGATTTCAGTCAAGCTATAAATGATTTATCAACAAAAGAAATGTGAAAGTTAAATGCAACTGTATACGAAAAATATAAAATCATCAACAATATTGCCAGTGATATATTTCCTAGATGAGTCAATTTTAAGTTCCTTTCCTAAGCCTCTATCAGAGAGAGTTATACATCGTTGGAAAGAACAAGCTAGGAGCTTTCAATCAAGCTATAAATGATTTATGCAGCAAAAGAAATCTGATAGTTAAATGCAACTGTATATGAAAAATATAAAATCATCAGCAATATTGCCAGTGACATATTTCCTAGATGAGTCAATTTTAAGTTCCTTTCCTAAGCCTCTTCAAACGAGGGGTATACATCGCTGGAAAGACCAAGCTAAGAGCTTTCAACCAATCAATAAATGGTTTATGCAGCAAAAGAAATGTGTAAGTTATATGCAACTGTATATTAAAAATACAGATTCATCAACAATATTCCCAGTGACATATTTCCTAGATGAGTCAATTTTAAGTTCCTTTCCTAAACCTCTTTAAACGAGAGTTTTACATCGCTGGAAAGAACAAGCTAAGAGCTTTCAATCAAGCTGTAAATCGTTTATGCAGCAAAAGAAATGTGAAAGTTAAATGCAACTGTATATGAAAAATATAAAATCATCAACAATATTGCCAGTGACATATTTCCTAGATGAGTCAATTTTAAGTTCCTTTCCTAAGCCTCTATCAATGAGAGTTACACATCGCTGGAAAGAACAAGCTAAGAGATTTCAATCAAGCTATAAATGATTTATGCAACAAAAGAAATGTGAAATATAAATGCAACTGTATATGAAAAATCTGAAATCATCAACAATATTGCCAGTGACATATTTCCTAGATGAGTCAATTTTAAGTTCCTTTCCTAAGCCTCTATCAATGAGAGTAATACGTCGTTGGAAAGAACAAGCTAAGAGATTTCAGTCAAGCTATAAATGATTTATCAACAAAAGAAATGTGAAAGTTAAATGCAACTGTATACGAAAAATATAAAATCATCAACAATATTGCCAGTGATATATTTCCTAGATGAGTCAATTTTAAGTTCCTTTCCTAAGCCTCTATCAGAGAGAGTTATACATCGTTGCAAAGAACAAGCTAGGAGCTTTCAATCAAGCTATAAATGATTTATGCAGCAAAAGAAATCTGATAGTTAAATGCAACTGTATATGAAAAATATAAAATCATCAGCAATATTGCCAGTGACATATTTCCCAGATGAGTCAATTTTAAGTTCCTTTCCTAAGCCTCTTCAAACGAGGGGTATACATCGCTGGAAAGACCAAGCTAAGAGCTTTCAACCAATCAATAAATGGTTTATGCAGCAAAAGAAATGTGTAAGTTATATGCAACTGTATATTAAAAATACAGATTCATCAACAATATTCCCAGTGACATATTTCCTAGATGAGTCAATTTTAAGTTTCTTTCCTAAGCCTCTATCAATGAGAGTTTTACATCGTTCGAAAGAACAGTCTAAGAGCTTTCAACCAGTCAATAAATGGTATATGCAACAAAAGAAATATGAAAGTTAAATGCAACTGTATATGAAAATTGCAGATTCATCAACAATATTGCCAGTGACATATTTCCTAGATGAGTCAATTTTAAGTTCCTTTCCTAAACAATATTGCCAGTGATATATTTCCTGCAAGTGTCAATTTTAAGTTCCTTTCCTAAACCTCTATCAATGAGAGTTATACTTCGCTGGAAAGAACAAGCTAAGAGATTTCAATCAAGCTATAAATGATTTATGCAGCAAAAGAAATCTGATAGTTAAATGCAACTGTATATGAAAAATATAAAATCATCAGCAATATTGCCAGTGACATATTTCCCAGATGAGTCAATTTTAAGTTCCTTTCCTAAGCCTCTTCAAACGAGGGGTATACATCGCTGGAAAGACCAAGCTAAGAGCTTTCAACCAATCAATAAATGGTTTATGCAGCAAAAGAAATGTGTAAGTTATATGCAACTGTATATTAAAAATACAGATTCATCAACAATATTCCCAGTGACATATTTCCTAGATGAGTCAATTTTAAGTTTCTTTCCTAAGCCTCTATCAATGAGAGTTTTACATCGTTCGAAAGAACAGTCTAAGAGCTTTCAACCAGTCAATAAATGGTATATGCAACAAAAGAAATATGAAAGTTAAATGCAACTGTATATGAAAATTGCAGATTCATCAACAATATTGCCAGTGACATATTTCCTAGATGAGTCAATTTTAAGTTCCTTTCCTAAACCTCTTTAAACGAGAGTTTTACATCGCTGGAAAGAACAAGCTAAGAGCTTTCAATCAAGCTGTAAATCGTTTATGCAGCAAAAGAAATGTGAAAGTTAAATGCAACTGTATATGAAAAATATAAAATCATCAACAATATTCCCAGTGACATATTTCCTACGTGAGTCAATTATAAGTTCCTTCCCTAAGCCTGTAGCAACGAAGTTATAAATCGCTGGAAAGAACAGTCTAAGAGCTTTCAACCAATTAATAAATGGTTTATGCAACAAAAGAAATATGAAAGTTAAATGCAACTGTATATGAAAATTACAGATTCATCAACAATATTGCCAGTGACATATTTCCTAGATGAGTCAATTTTAAGTTCCTTTCCTAAACCTCTTTAAACGAGAGTTTTACATCGCTGGAAAGAACAAGCTAAGAGCTTTCAATCAAGCTGTAAATCGTTTATGCACCAAAAGAAATGTGAAAGTTAAATGCAACTGTATATGAAAAATATAAAGTCATCAACAATATTCCCATTGACATATTTCCTACGTGAGTCAATTATAAGTTCCTTCCCTAAGGCTCTAGCAACGAGAGTTATACGTCGTTGGAAAGAACAAGCTAAGAGATTTCAATCAAGCTATAAATGGTTTATGCAACTAAAGAAATCTGATAGTTAAATGCAACTGTATATGAAAAATATAAAATCATCAGCAATATTGCCAGTGACATATTTCCTGGAAGAGTCAATTTTAAGTTCCTTTCCTAAGCCTCTATCAATGAAAGAGCCTCTATCATGGAAAGAACAAGCTAAGAGATTTCAATCAAGCTATAAACGATTTATGCAACAAAAGAAATGTGAAATATAAATGCAACTGTATATGAAAAATATGAAATCATCAACAATATTGCCAGTGACATATTTCCTAGATGAGTCAATTTTAAGTTCCTTTCCTAAGCCTCTATCAATGAGAGTTATACGTCGTTGGAAAGAACAAGCTAAGAGATTTCAATCAAGCTATAAATGATTTATACAGCAAAAGAAATGTGAAAATTAAATGCAACTGTATATGAAAAATACAAAGTCATCAACAATATTGCCAGTGACATATTTCCTAGATGAGTCAGTTTTAAGTTCCTTTCCTAAGCCTCTATCAATGAGAGTTATACATCGCTGGAAAGAACAAGCTAAGACATTTCAATCAAGCTATAAATGATTTATGCAACAAAAGAAATGTGAAATATAAATGCAACTGTATATGAAAAATATGAAATCATCAACAATATTGCCAGTGACATATTTCCTAGATGAGTCAATTTTAAGTTCCTTTCCTAAGCCTCTATCAATGAGAGTAATACGTCGTTGGAAAGAACAAGCTAAGAGATTTCAGTCAAGCTATAAATGATTTATGCAACAAAAGAAATGTGAAAGTTAAATGCAACTGTATACGAAAAATATAAAATCATCAACAATATTTCCAGTGACATATTTCCTAGATGAGTCAATTTTAAGTTCCTTTCCTAAGCCTCTATCAGTGAGAGTTATACTTCGTTGGAAAGAACAAGCTAGGAGCTTTCAATCAAGCGATAAATGATTTATGCAACAAAAGAAATGTGAAAGTTAAATGCAACTGTATATGAAAAATATAAAATCATCAACGATATTGCCAGTGACATATTTCCTAGATGAGTCAATTTTAAGTTCCTTTCCTAAGCCTCTATCAATGAGAGTTATACGTCGTTAGAAAGAACAAGCTAAGAGCTTTGAAACAAGCTGTAGGTCGTTTATGCAGCAAAAGAAATGTGAAAGTTAAATGCACCTGTATATGAAAAATACAAAATCATCAACAATATTCCCAGTGATATATTTCCTAAGTGAGTCAATTTTAAGTTCCTTTCCTAAGCCTCTATTCCTAAGCCTCTATCGTTAGAAAGAACAGTCTAAGAGCTTTCAGTCAAGCTATAAATGGTTTATACAGCAAAAGAAATGTGAAAATTAAATGCAACTGTATATAAAAAATACAAAATCATCAACAATATTGCCAGTGACATATTTCCGAGATGAGTCAATTTTAAGTTCCTTTCCTAAGCCTCTATCAATGAGAGTTATACATCGTTGGAAAGAACAAGCTAGGAGCTTTCAATCAAGCTATAAATGATTTATGCAACAAAAGAAATCTGATAGTTAAATGCAACTGTATATGAAAAATATAAAATCATCAGCAATATTGCCAGTGACATATTTCCTGGAAGAGTCAATTTTAAGTTCCTTTCCTAAGCCTCTATCAATGAGAGTTATACATCGCTGGAAAGAACAAGCTAAGAGATTTCAATCAAGCGATAAATGATTTATGCAACAAAAGAAATGTGAAAGTTAAATGCAACAGTATATGAAAAATATAAAATCGTCAACAATATTGCCAGTGACATATTTCCAAGATGAGTCAATTTTAAGTTCCTTTCCTAAGCCTTTATCAGTGAGAGTTATACATCGTTAGAAAGAACAGTCTAAGAGCTTTCAATCAAGCTATAAATGATTTATGCAGCAAAAGAAATGTGAAAGTTAAATGCAACTGTATATGAAAAATATAAAATCATCAGCAATATTGCCAGTGATATATTTCCTGCAAGTGTCAATTTTAAGTTCCTTTCCTAAACCTCTATCAATGAGAGTTATACTTCGCTGGAGAGAACAAGCTAGGAGCTTTCAATCAAGCTGTAAGTCGTTTATGCAGCAAAAGAAATGTGAAAGTTAAATGCAACTGTATATGAAAAATACAAAATCATCAACAATATTCCCAGTGACATATTTCCTAAGTGAGTCAATTTTAAGTTCCTTTCCTAAGCCTCTATCAAGGAGAGTTATACATCGTTAGAAAGAACAGTCTAAGAGCTTTCAATCAAGCTATAAATGATTTATGCAGCAAAAGAAATGTGAAAGTTAAATGCAACTGTATATGAAAAATATAAAATCATCAGCAATATTGCCAGTGATATATTTCCTGCAAGTGTCAATTTTAAGTTCCTTTCCTAAACCTCTATCAATGAGAGTTATACTTCGCTGGAAAGAACAAGCTAAGAGATTTCAATCAAGCTATAAATGATTTGTGCAACAAAAGAAATATGAAATTTAAATGCAACTGTATATGAAAAATTTAAATTTAATTTAAATTTTAAGTTCCTTTCCTAAGTCTCTATCAAGGAGAGTTATACATCGTTAGAAAGAACAATCTAAGAGCTTTAAATCAAGCTATTAATGATTTATGCAGCAAAAGAAAAGTGAAAGTTAAATGCAACTGTATATGAAAAATACAAAATCATCTACAATATTCCCAGTGACATATTTCCCAGGTGAGTCAATTTTAAGTTCCTTTCCTAAGCCTCTATCAAGGAGAGTTATACATCGTTGGAAAGAACTAGCTAAGGGCTTTCAACCAAGCTATAAACGGTTTACACAACAAAAGAAATGTGAAAGTTAAATGCAACTGTACATGAAAAATACAAAATCATCAACAATATTGCCAGTGACATATTTCCTGGAAGAGTCAATTTTAAGTTCCTTTCCTAAACGTCTATCAATGAGAGTTATACGTCGCTGGAAAGAACAAGCTAAGAGCTTTCAATCAAGCTATAAGTCGTTTATGCAGCAAATGAAATGTGAAAGTTAAATACAACTGTATATGAAAAATACCAAATCATCAACAATATTGCCAGTGACATATTTCCTAGATGAGTCAATTTTAAGTTCCTTTCCTAAGCATCTATCAATGAGAGTTATACGTCGTTAGAAAGAACAAGCTAAGAGCTTTCAATCAAGCTGTAAGTCGTTTATGCAGCAAACGAAATGTGAAAGTTAAATGCAACTGTATATGAAAAATACAAAATCATCAACGATATTGCCAGTGACATATTTCCTAGATGAGTCAATTTTAAGTTCCTTTCCTAAGCCTCTATCAATGAGAGTTATACGTCGTGAGAAAGAACAAGCTAAGAGCTTTCAAACAAGTTGTAAGTCTTTTATGCAGCAAAAGAAATGTGAAAGTTAAATGCAACTGTATATGAAAAATACAAAACCATCAACAATATTCCCAGTGACATATTTCCTAAGTGAGTCAATTTTAAGTTCCTTTCCTAAGCCTCTATAAATGAGAGTTTTCCATCGTTGGAAAGAACAAGCTAGGAGCTTTCAATCAAGCTATAAATGATTTATGCAACAAAAGAAATCTGATAGTTAAATGCAACTGTATATGAAAAATACAAAATCATCAACGATATTGCCAGTGACATATTTCCTAGATGAGTCAATTTTAAGTTCCTTTCCTAAGCCTCTATCAATGAGAGTTATACGTCGTGAGAAAGAACAAGCTAAGAGCTTTCAAACAAGCTGTAAGTCTTTTATGCAGCAAAAGAAATGTGAAAGTTAAATGCAACTGTATATGAAAAATACAAAATCATCAACAATATTCCCAGTGACATATTTCCTAGATGAGTCAATTTTAAGTTCCTTTCCTAAACCTCTTTAAAGGAGAGTTTTACATCGCTGGAAAGAACAAGCTAAGAGCTTTCAATCAAGCTGTTAATCGTTTATGCAGCAAAAGAAATGTGAAAGTTAAATGCAACTGTATATGAAAAATATAAAATCACCAACAATATTCCCAGTGACATATTTCCTACGTGAGTCAATTATAAGTTCCTTCCCTAAGCCTGTAGCAACGAAGTTATAAATCGTTGGAAGGAACAGTCTAAGAGCTTTCAACCAATTAATAAATGGTTTATGCAACAAAAGAAATATGAAAGTTAAATACAACTGTATATGAAAATTACAGATTCATCAACAATATTGCCAGTGACATATTTCCTAGATGAGTCAATTTTAAGTTCCTTTCCTAAACCTCTTTAAACGAGAGTTTTACATCGCTGGAAAGAACAAGCTAAGAGCTTTCAATCAAGCTGTAAATCGTTTATGCACCAAAAGAAATGTGAAAGTTAAATGCAACTGTATATGAAAATTATAAAGTCATCAACAATATTCCCAGTGACATATTTCCTACGTGAGTCAATTATAAGTTCCTTCCCTAAGCCTCTAGCAACGAGAGTTATACGTCGTTGGAAAGAACAAGCTAAGAGATTTCAATCAAGCTATAAATGGTTTATGCAACAAAAGAAATCTGATAGTTAAATGCAACTGTATATGAAAAATATAAAATCATCAGCAATATTGCCAGTGACATATTTCCTGGAAGAGTCAATTTTAAGTTCCTTTCCTAAGCCTCTATCAATGAAAGAGCCTCTATCATGGAAAGAACAAGCTAAGAGATTTCAATCAAGCTATAAATGATTTATGCAACAAAAGAAATGTGAAATATAAATGCAACTGTATATGAAAAATATGAAATCATCAACAATATTGCCAGTGACATATTTCCTAGATGAGTCAATTTTAAGTTCCTTTCCTAAGCCTCTATTAATGAGAGTTATACGTCGTTGGAAAGAACAAGCTAAGAGATTTCAATCAAGCTATAAATGATTTATACAGCAAAAGAAATGTGAAAATTAAATGCAACTGTATATGAAAAATACAAAGTCATCAACAATATTGCCAGTGACATATTTCCTAGATGAGTCAATTTTAAGTTCCTTTCCTAAGCCTCTATCAATGATAGTTATACATCGCTGGAAAGAACAAGCTAAGACATTTCAATCAAGCTATAAATGATTTATCCAACAAAAGAAATGTGAAATATAAATGCAACTGTATATGAAAAATATGAAATCATCAACAATATTGCCAGTGACATATTTCCTAGATGAGTCAATTTTAAGTTCCTTTCCTAAGCCTCTATCAATGAGAGTAATACGTCGTTGGAAAGAACAAGCTAAGAGATTTCAGTCAAGCTATAAATGATTTATGCAACAAAAGAAATGTGAAAGTTAAATGCAACTGTATATGAAAAATATAAAATCATCAACGATATTGCCAGTGACATATTTCCTAGATGAGTCAATTTTAAGTTCCTTTCCTAAGCCTCTATCAATGAGAGTTATACGTCGTTAGAAAGAACAAGCTAAGAGCTTTCAAACAAGCTGTAAGTCGTTTATGCAGCAAAAGAAATGTGAAAGTTAAATGCAACTGTATATGAAAAATACAAAATCATCAACAATATTCCCAGTGATATATTTCCTAATTGAGTCAATTTTAAGTTCCTTTCCTAAGCCTCTATTCCTAAGCCTCTATCGTTAGAAAGAACAGTCTAAGAGCTTTCAGTCAAGCTATAAATGGTTTATACAGCAAAAGAAATGTGAAAATTAAATGCAACTGTATATAAAAAATACAAAATCATCAACAATATTGCCAGTGACATATTTCCGAGATGAGTCAATTTTAAGTTCCCTTCCTAAGCCTCTATCAATGAGAGTTATACATCGTTGGAAAGAACAAGCTAGGAGCTTTCAATCAAGCTATAAATGATTTATGCAACAAAAGAAATCTGATAGTTAAATGCAACTGTATATGAAAAATATAAAATCATCAGCAATATTGCCAGTGACATATTTCCTGGAAGAGTCAATTTTAAGTTCCTTTCCTAAGCCTCTATCAATGAGAGTTATACATCGCTGGAAAGAACAAGCTAAGAGATTTCAATCAAGCGATAAATGATTTATGCAACAAAAGAAATGTGAAAGTTAAATGCAACAGTATATGAAAAATATAAAATCGTCAACAATATTGCCAGTGACATATTTCCAAGATGAGTCAATTTTAAGTTCCTTTCCTAAGCCTCTATCAGTGAGAGTTATACATCGTTGGAGAGAACAAGCTAGGAGCTTTCAATCAAGCTATAAATGATTTATGCAGCAAAAGAAATGTGAAAGTTAAATGCAACTGTATATGAAAAATACAAAATCATCAACGATATTGCCAGTGACATATTTCCTAGATGAGTCAATTTTAAGTTCCTTCCCTAAGCCTCTATCAATGAGAGTTATACGTCGTTAGATAGAACCAGCTAAGAGCTTTCAATCAAGCTGTAAGTCGTTTATGCAGCAAAAGAAATGTGAAAGTTAAATGCAACTGTATATGAAAAATACAAAATCATCAACAATATTCCCAGTGACATATTTCCTAAGTGAGTCAATTTTAAGTTCCTTTCCTAAGCCTCTATCAAGGAGAGTTATACATCGTTAGAAAGAACAGTCTAAGAGCTTTCAATCAAGCTATAAATGATTTATGCAGCAAAAGAAATGTGAAAGTTAAATGCAACTGTATATGAAAAATATAAAATCATCAGCAATATTGCCAGTGATATATTTCCTGCAAGAGTAAATTTTAAGTTCCTTTCCTAAACCTCTATCAATGAGAGTTATACTTCGCTGGAAAGAACAAGCTAAGAGATTTCAATCAAGCTATAAATGATTTGTGCAACAAAAGAAATATGAAATTTAAATGCAACTGTATATGAAAAATTTAAATTTAATTTAAATTTTAAGTTCCTTTCCTAAGTCTCTATCAAGGAGAGTTATACATCGTTAGAAAGAACAATCTAAGAGCTTTAAATCAAGCTATTAATGATTTATGCAGCAAAAGAAAAGTGAAAGCTAAATGCAACTGTATATGAAAAATACAAAATCATCTACAATATTCCCAGTGACATATTTCCCAGGTGAGTCAATTTTAAGTTCCTTTCCTAAGCCTCTATCAAGGAGAGTTATACATCGTTGGAAAAAACTAGCTAAGGGCTTTCAACCAAGCTATAAACGGTTTACACAACAAAAGAAATGTGAAAGTTAAATGCAACTGTATATAAAAAATACAAAATCATCAACAATATTCCCAGTGACATATTTCCTACGTGAGTCAATTTTAAGTTCCTTTCCTAAGCCTCTATCAAGGAGAGTTATACATCGTTAGAAAGAACAGTCTAAGAGCTTTCAATCAAGCTATAAATGATTTATGCAGCAAAAGAAATGTGAAAGTTAAATGCAACTGTATATGAAAAATATAAAATCATCAACAATATTGCCAGTGACATATTTCCTGGAAGAGTCAATTTTAAGTTCCTTTCCTAAGCCTCTATCAATGAGAGTTATACGTCGTGAGAAAGAACAAGCTAAGAGCTTTCAAACAAGCTGTAAGTCTTTTATGCAGCAAAAGAAATGTGAAAGTTAAATGCAACTGTATATGAAAAATACAAAATCATCAACGATATTGCCAGTGACATATTTCCTAGATGAGTCAATTTTAAGTTCCTTTCCTAAGCCTCTATCAATGAGAGTTATACGTCGTGAGAAAGAACAAGCTAAGAGCTTTCAAACAAGCTGTAAGTCTTTTATGCAGCAAAAGAAATGTGAAAGTTAAATGCAACTGTATATGAAAAATACAAAATCATCAACGATATTGCCAGTGACATATTTCCTAGATGAGTCAATTTTAAGTTCCTTTCCTAAGCCTCTATCAAGGAGAGTTATACATCGTTGGAAAAAACTAGCTAAGGGCTTTCAACCAAGCTATAAACGGTTTACACAACAAAAGAAATGTGAAAGTTAAATGCAACTGTATATAAAAAATACAAAATCATCAACAATATTCCCAGTGACATATTTCCTACGTGAGTCAATTTTAAGTTCCTTTCCTAAGCCTCTATCAAGGAGAGTTATACATCGTTAGAAAGAACAGTCTAAGAGCTTTCAATCAAGCTATAAATGATTTATGCAGCAAAAGAAATGTGAAAGTTAAATGCAACTGTATATGAAAAATACAAAATCATCAACGATATTGCCAGTGACATATTTCCTAGATGAGTCAATTTTAAGTTCCTTTCCTAAGCCTCTATCAATGAGAGTTATACGTCGTGAGAAAGAACAAGCTAAGAGCTTTCAAACAAGCTGTAAGTCTTTTATGCAGCAAAAGAAATGTGAAAGTTAAATGCAACTGTATATGAAAAATACAAAATCATCAACAATATTCCCAGTGACATATTTCCTAAGTGAGTCAATTTTAAGTTCCTTTCCTAAGCCTCTATAAATGAGAGTTTTCCATCGTTGGAAAGAACAAGCTAGGAGCTTTCAATCAAGCTATAAATGATTTATGCAACAAAAGAAATCTGATAGTTAAATGCAACTGTATATGAAAAATATAAAATCATCAGCAATATTGCCAGTGACATATTCCCTGGAAGAGTCAATTTTAAGTTCCTTTCCTAAGCCTCTATCAATGAGAGTTATACATCGCTGGAAAGAACAAGCTAAGAGATTTCAACCAAGCTATAAATGATTTATGCAACAAAAGAAATGTGAAATTTAAATGCAACTGTATATGAAAAATATAAAATCATATTTCCTAAGTGAGTCAATTTTAAGTTCCTTTCCTAAGCATCTATCAAGGAGAGTTATACATCGTTAGAAAGAACAGTCTAAGAGCTTTCAGCCAAGCTATAAATGGTTTATGCAACAAAAGAAATCTGATAGTTAAATGCAACTGTATATGAAAAATACAAAATCATCAACAATATTGCCAGTGACATATTTCCTAGATGAGTCAATTTTAAGTTCCTTTCCTAAGCATCTATCAATGAGAGTTATACGTCGTTAGAAAGAACAAGCTAAGAGCTTTCAATCAAGCTGTAAGTCGTTTATGCAGCAAAAGAAATGTGAAAGTTAAATGCAACTGTATATGAAAAATATAAAATCATCAACAATATTGCCAGTGACATATTTCCTAGATGAGTCAATTTTAAGTTCCTTTCCTAAGCTTCTATCAGTGAGAGTTATACATCGTTGGAAAGAACAAGCTAGGAGCTTTCAATCAAGCTATAAATGATTTATGCAACAAAAGAAATGTGAAAGTTAAATGCAACTGTATATGAAAAATACAAAATCATCAACGATATCGCCAGTGACATATTTCCTAGATGAGTCAATTTTAAGTTCCTTTCCTAAGCCTCTATCAATGAGGGTTATACGTCGTTAGAAAGAACAAGCTAAGAGCTTTCAAACAAGCTGTAAGTCGTTTATGCAGCAAAAGAAATGTGAAAGTTAAATGCAACTGTATATGAAAAATACAAAATCATCAACAATATTCCCGGTGACATATTTCCTAAGTGAGTCAATTTTAAGTTCCTTTCCTAAGCATCTATCAACGAGAGTTATACGTCGTTGGAAAGAACAAGCTAAGAGCATTCAATCATGCTATAAGTCGTTTATGCAGCAAAAGAAAAGTGAAAGTTAAATGCAACTGTATATGAAAAATACAAAATCATCAACGATATTGCCAGTGACATATTTCCTAGATGAGTCAATTTTAAGTTCCTTTCCTAAGCCTCTATCAATGAGAGTTATACGTCGTTAGAAAGAACAAGCTAAGAGCTTTCAAACAAGCTGTAAGTCGTTTATGCAGCAAAAGAAATGTGAAAGTTAAATGCAACTGTATATGAAAAATACAAAATCATCAACAATATTGCCAGTGCCATATTTCCTAGATGAGTCAATTTTAAATTCCTTTCCTAAGCCTCTATCAATGAGAGTTATACGTCGTTAGAAAGAACAAGCTAAGAGAATTCTATCATGCTATAAGTCGTTTATGCAGCAAAAGAAATGTGAAAGTTAAATGCAACTGTATATGAAAAATACAAAATCATCAACAATATTCCCAGTGACATATTTCCTAAGTGAGTCAATTTTAAGTTCCTTTCCTAAGCCTCTATCAATGAGAGTTATACGTCGTTAGAAAGAACAAGCTAAGAGCTTTCAAACAAGCTGTAAGTCGTTTATGCAGCAATAGAAATGTGAAAGTTAAATGCAACTGTATATGAAAAATACAAAATCATCAACAATATTCCCAGTGACATATTTCCTAAGTGAGTCAATTTTAAGTTCCTTTCCTAAGCCTCTATCAACGAGAGTTATACGTCGTTGCAAAGAACAAGCTAAGAGCATTCTATCATGCTATAAGTCGTTTATGCAGCAAAAGAAAAGTGAAAGTTAAATGCAACTGTATATGAAAAATACAAAATCATCAACGATATTGCCAGTGACATATTTCGTAGATGAGTCAATTTTAAGTTCCTTTCCTAAGCCTCTATCAATGAGAGTTATACGTCGTTATAAAGAACAAGCTAAGAGCTTTCAATCAAGCTGTAAGTCGTTTATGCAGCAAAAGAAATGTGAAAGTTAAATGCAACTGTATATGAAAAATATAAAATCATCAACAATATTGCCAGTGACATATTTCCCGGAAGAGTCAATTTTAAGTTCCTTTCCTAAACCTCTATCAATGAGAGTTATATGTCGTTGGAAAGAAGAAGCTTAGAGCTTTCAATCAAGCTATAAGTCGTTTATGCAGCAAAAGAAAAGTGAAAGTTAAATGCAACTGTATATGAAAAATACAAAATCATCTACAATATTCCCAGCGACATATTTTCCAGGTGAGTCAATTTTAAGTTCCTTTGCTAAGCCTCTATCAAGGAGAGTTATACATAGTTGGAAAGAACTAGCTAAGGGCTTTCAACCAAGCTATAAACGGTTTACACAACAAAAGAAATGTGAAAGTTAAATGCAACTGTACATGAAAAATACAAAGTCATCAACAATGTTGCCAGTGATATATTTCCTGGAAGAGTCAATTTTAAGTTCCTTTCCTAAACCTCTATCAATGAGAGTTATACGTCGTTGGAGAGAACAAGCTAAGAGCTTTCAATCAAGCTATAAGTCTTTTATGCAGCAAATGAAATGTGAAAGTTAAATGCAACTGTATATGAAAAATACAAAATCATCAACAATATTGCCAGTGACATATTTCCTAGAGGAGTCAATTTTAAGTTCCTTTCCTAAGCATCTATCAATGAGAGTTATACGTCGTTAGAAAGAACAAGCTAAGAGCTTTCAATCAAGCTGTAAGTCGTTTATGCAGCAAAAGAAATGTGAAAGTTAAATGCAACTGTATATGAAAAATACAAAATCATCAACAATATTGCCAGTGACATATTTCCTAGATGAGTCAATTTTAAGTTCCTTTCGTAAGCCTCTATCAATGAGAGTTATACGTCGTTAGAAAGAACAAGCTAAGAGCTTTCAATCAAGCTGTAAGTCGTTTATGCAGCAAAAGAAATGTGAAAGTTAAATGCAACTGTATATGAAAAATACAAAATCATCAACAATATTCCCAGTGACATATTTCCTAAGTGAGTCAATTTTAAGTTCCTTTCCTAAGCCTCTATCAACGAGAGTTATACGTCGTTGGAAAGAACAAGCTAAGAGCATTCAATCAAGTTATAAGTCGTTTATGCAGCAAAAGAAAAGTGAAAGTTAAATGCAACTGTATATTAAAAATACAAAATCATCTACAATATTCCCAGTGACATATTTCCCAGGTGAGTCAATTTTAAGTTCCTTTCCTAAGCCTCTATCAATGAGAGTTATACATCGTTGGAAAGAACAAGCTAGGAGCTTTCAATCAAGCTATAAATGATTTATGCAGCAAAAGAAATATGAAAGTTAAATGCAACTGTATATGAAAAATATAAAATCATCAACGATATTGCCAGTGACATATTTCCTAGATGAGTTAATTTTAAGTTCCTTTCCTAAGCCTCTATCAATGAGAGTTATACGACGTTAAAAAGAACAAGCTAAGAGCTTTCAATCTAGCTGTAAGTCGTTTATGCAGCAAAAGAAATGTGAAAGTTAAATGCAACTGTATATGAAAAATACAAAATCATCAACAATATTCCCAGTGACATATTGCCTAAGTGAGTCAATTTTAAGTTCCTTTCCTAAGCCTCTATCAAGGAGAGTTATACATCCTTAGAAAGAACAGTCCAAGAGCTTTCAGCCAAGCTATAAGTGGTTTATACAGCGAAAGAAATGTGAAAATTAAATGCAACTGTATATAACAAACACAAAATCATCAACCATATTGCCAGTGACATATTTACTAGATGAGTCAATTTTAAGTTCCTTTCCTAAGCCTCCATCAATAAGAGTTATACATCGTTGGAAAGAACAAGCCAAGAGATTTCAATCAAGCGATAAATGATTTATACAACAAAAGAAATCTGATAGTTAAATGCAACTGTATATGAAAAATATAAAATCATCAGCAATATTGCCAGTGACATATTTCCTGGAAGAGTCAATTTTAAGTTCCTTTCCTAAGCCTCTATCAATGAGAGTTATACATCGCTGGAAAGAACAAGCCAAGAGATTTCAATCAAGCGATAAATGATTTATGCAACAAAAGAAATGTGAAAGTTAAATGCAACTGTATATGAAAAATATAAAATCATCAACAATATTGCCAGTGACATATTTCCTAGATGAGTCAATTTTAAGTTCCTTTCCTAAGCTTCTGTCAGTGAGAGTTATACATCGTTGCAAAGAACAAGCTAGGAGCTTTCAATCAAGCTATAAATGATTTATGCAACAAAAGAAAAGTGAAAGTTAAATGCAACTGTATATGAAAAATACAAAATCATCAACGATATTGCCAGTGACATATTTCCTAGATGAGTCAATTTTAAGTTCCTTTCCTAAGCCTCTATCAATGAGAGTTATACGTCGTTACAAAGAACAAGCTAAGAGCTTTCAATCAAGCTGTAAGTCGTTTATGCAGCAAAAGAAATGTGAAAGTTAAATGCAACTGTATATGAAAAATACAAAATCATCTACAATATTCCCAGCGACATATTTTCCAGGTGAGTCAATTTTAAGTTCCTTTCCTAAGCCTCTATCAATGAGAGTTATACGTCGTTGGAAACAACAAGCTAAGAGCATTCAATCAAGCAATAAGTCGTTTATGCAGCAATAGAAAAGTGAAAGTTAAATGCAACTGTATATGAAAAATATAAAATCATCTACAATATTCCCAGTGACATATTTCCCAGGTGAATCAATTTTAAGTTCCTTTCCTAAGCCTCTATCAAGGAGAGTTATACATCGTTGGAAAGAACTAGCTAAGGGCTTTTAACCAAGCTATAAACGGTTTACACAACAAAAGAAATGTGAAAGTTAAATGCAACTGTACATGAAAAATACAAAATCATCAACAATATTGCCAGTGACATATTTCCTGGAAGAGTCAATTTTAAGTTCCTTTCCTAAGCCTCTATCAATGAGAGTTATACGTCGTTGGAAAGAACAAGCTAAGAGCTTTCAATCAAGCTATAAGTCGTTTATGCAGCAAATGAAATGTGAAAGTTAAATGCAACTGTATATGAAAAATACAAAATCATAAACAATATTGCCAGTGACATATTTCCTAAGTGAGTCAATTTTAAGTTCCTTTCCTAAGCATCTATCAACGAGAGTTATACGTCGTTGGAAAGAACAAGCTAAGAGCATTCAATCATGCTATAAGTCGTTTATGCAGCAAAAGAAAAGTGAAAGTTAAATGCAACTGTATATGAAAAATACAAAATCATCAACGATATTGCCAGTGACATATTTCCTAGATGAGTCAATTTTAAGTTCCTTTCCTAAGCCTCTATCAATGAGAGTTATGCGTCGTTAGAAAGAACAAGCTAAGAGCTTTCAAACAAGCTGTAAGTCGTTTATGCAGCAAAAGAAATGTGAAAGTTAAATGCAACTGTATATGAAAAATACAAAATCATCAACAATATTGCCAGTGCCATATTTCCTAGATGAGTCAATTTTAAGTTCCTTTCCTAAGCCTCTATCAATGAGAGTTATACGTCGTTAGAAAGAACAAGCTAAGAGCATTCTATCATGCTATAAGTCGTTTATGCAGCAAAAGAAATGTGAAAGTTAAATGCAACTGTATATGAAAAATACAAAATCATCAACAATATTCCCAGTGACATATTTCCTAAGTGAGTCAATTTTAAGTTCCTTTCCTAAGCCTCTATCAATGAGAGTTATACGTCGTTAGAAAGAACAAGCTAAGAGCTTTCAAACAAGCTGTAAGTCGTTTATGCAGCAATAGAAATGTGAAAGTTAAATGCAACTGTATATGAAAAATACAAAATCATCAACAATATTCCCAGTGACATATTTCCTAAGTGAGTCAATTTTAAGTTCCTTTCCTAAGCCTCTATCAACGAGAGTTATACGTCGTTGGAAAGAACAAGCTAAGAGCATTCTATCATGCTATAAGTCGTTTATGCAGCAAAAGAAAAGTGAAAATTAAATGCAACTGTATATGAAAAATACAAAATCATCAACGATATTGCCAGTGACATATTTCGTAGATGAGTCAATTTTAAGTTCCTTTCCTAAGCCTCTATCAATGAGAGTTATACGTCGTTATAAAGAACAAGCTAAGAGCTTTCAATCAAGCTGTAAGTCGTTTATGCAGCAAAAGAAATGTGAAAGTTAAATGCAACTGTATATGAAAAATATAAAATCATCAACAATATTGCCAGTGACATATTTCCCGGAAGAGTCAATTTTAAGTTCCTTTCCTAAACCTCTATCAATGAGAGTTATATGTCGTTGGAAAGAACAAGCTTAGAGCTTTCAATCAAGCTATAAGTCGTTTATGCAGCAAAAGAAAAGTGAAAGTTAAATGCAACTGTATATGAAAAATACAAAATCATCTACAATATTCCCAGCGACATATTTTCCAGGTGAGTCAATTTTAAGTTCCTTTGCTAAGCCTCTATCAAGGAGAGTTATACATAGTTGGAAAGAACTAGCTAAGGGCTTTCAACCAAGCTATAAACGGTTTACACAACAAAAGAAATGTGAAAGTTAAATGCAACTGTACATGAAAAATACAAAGTCATCAACAATGTTGCCAGTGACATATTTCCTGGAAGAGTCAATTTTAAGTTCCTTTCCTAAACCTCTATCAATGAGAGTTATACGTCCTTGGAGAGAACAAGCTAAGAGCTTTCAATCAAGCTATAAGTCGTTTATGCAGCAAATGAAATGTGAAAGTTAAATGCAACTGTATATGAAAAATACAAAATCATCAACAATATTGCCAGTGACATATTTCCTAGATGAGTCAATTTTAAGTTCCTTTCCTAAGCATCTATCAATGAGAGTTATACGTCGTTAGAAAGAACAAGCTAAGAGCTTTCAATCAAGCTGTAGGTCGTTTATGCAGCAAAAGAAATGTGAAAGTTAAATGCAACTGTATATGAAAAATACAAAATCATCAACAATATTGCCAGTGACATATTTCCTAGATGAGTCAATTTTAAGTTCCTTTCCTAAGCCTCCATCAATGAGAGTTATACGTCGTTAGAAAGAACAAGCTAAGAGCTTTCAATCAAGCTGTAAGTCGTTTATGCAGCAAAAGAAATGTGAAAGTTAAATGCAACTGTATATGAAAAATACAAAATCATCAACAATATTCCCAGTGACATATTTCCTAAGTGAGTCAATTTTAAGTTCCTTTCCTAAGCCTCTATCAACGAGAGTTATACGTCGTTGGAAAGAACAAGCTAAGAGCATTCAATCAAGTTATAAGTCGTTTATGCAGCAAAAGAAAAGTGAAAGTTAAATGCAACTGTATATGAAAAATACAAAATCATCTACAATATTCCCAGTGACATATTTCCCAGGTGAGTCAATTTTAAGTTCCTTTCCTAAGCCTCTATCAATGAGAGTTATACATCGTTGGAAAGAACAAGCTAGGAGCTTTCAACCAAGCTATAAATGATTTATGCAACAAAAGAAATCTGATAGTTAAATGCAACTGTATATGAAAAATATAAAATCATCAACAATATTGCCAGTGACATATTTCCTAGATAAGTCAATTTTGAGTTCCTTTCCTAAGCCTCTATCAGTGAGAGTTATACATCGTTGGAAAGAACAAGCTAGGAGCTTTCAATCAAGCTATAAATGATTTATGCAGCAAAAGAAATATGAAAGTTAAATGCAACTGTATATGAAAAATATAAAATCATCAACGATATTGCCAGTGACATATTTCCTAGATGAGTTAATTTTAAGTTCCTTTCCTAAGCCTCTATCAATGAGAGTTATACGACGTTAAAAAGAACAAGCTAAGAGCTTTCAATCTAGCTGTAAGTCGTTTATGCAGCAAAAGAAATGTGAAAGTTAAATGCAACTGTATATGAAAAATACAAAATCATCAACAATATTCCCAGTGACATATTTCCTAAGTGAGTCAATTTTAAGTTCCTTTCCTAAGCCTCTATCAAGGAGAGTTATACATCCTTAGAAAGAACGGTCCAAGAGCTTTCAGCCAAGCTATAAGTGGTTTATACAGCGAAAGAAATGTGAAAATTAAATGCAACTGTATATAAAAAACACAAAATCATCAACCATATTGCCAGTGACATATTTACTAGATGAGTCAATTTTAAGTTCCTTTCCTAAGCCTCCATCAATAAGAGTTATACATCGTTGGAAAGAACAAGCTAGGAGCTTTCAATCAAGCTATAAACGATTTATACAACAAAAGAAATCTGATAGTTAAATGCAACTGTATATGAAAAATATAAAATCATCAGCAATATTGCCAGTGACATATTTCCTGGAAGAGTCAATTTTAAGTTCCTTTCCTAAGCCTCTATCAATGAGAGTTATACATCGCTGGAAAGAACAAGCCAAGAGATTTCAATCAAGCGATAAATGATTTATGCAACAAAAGAAATGTGAAAGTTAAATGCAACTGTATATGAAAAATATAAAATCATCAACAATATTGTCAGTGACATATTTCCTAGATGAGTCAATTTTAAGTTCCTTTCCTAAGCTTCTGTCAGTGAGAGTTATACATCGTTGCAAAGAACAAGCTAGGAGCTTTCAATCAAGCTATAAATGATTTATGCAACAAAAGAAATGTGAAAGTTAAATGCAACTGTATATGAAAAATATAAAATCATCAACGATATTGCCGGTGACATATTTCCTAGATGAGTCAATTTTAAGTTCCTTTCCTAAGCCTCTATCAATGAGAGTTATACGTCGTTAGAAAGAACAAGTTAAGAGCTTTCAATCAAGCTGTAAGTCGTTTATGCAGCAAAAGAAATGTGAAAGATAAATGCAACTGTATATGAAAAATACAAAATCATCAACAATATTGCCAGTGACATATTTCCTAAGTGAGTCAATTTTAAGTTCCTTTCCGAAGCATCTATCAAGGAGAGCTATACATCGTTAGAAAGAACAGTCTAAGAGCTTTCAGCCAAGCTATAAATGGTTTATGCAACAAAAGAAATCTGATAGTTAAATGCAACTGTATATGAAAAATACAAAATCATCAACAATATTGCCAGTGACATATTTCCTAGATGAGTCAATTTTAAGTTCCTTTCCTAAGCATCTATCAATGAGAGTTATACGTCGTTAGAAAGAACAAGCTAAGAGCTTTCAATCAAGCTGTAAGTCGTTTATGCAGCAAAAGAAATGTGAAAGTTAAATGCAACTGTATATGAAAAATATAAAATCATCAACAATATTGCCAGTGACATATTTCCTAGATGAGTCAATTTTAAGTTCCTTTCCTAAGCTTCTATCAGTGAGAGTTATACATCGTTGGAAAGAACAAGCTAGGAGCTTTCAATCAAGCTATAAATGATTTATGCAACAAAAGAAATGTGAAAGTTAAATGAAACTGTATATGAAAAATACAAAATCATCAACGATATCGCCAGTGACATATTTCCTAGATGAGTCAATTTTAAGTTCCTTTCCTAAGCCTCTATCAATGAGGGTTATACGTCGTTAGAAATAACAAGCTAAGAGCTTTCAAACAAGCTGTAAGTCGTTTATGCAGCAAAAGAAATGTGAAAGTTAAATGCAACTGTATATGAAAAATACAAAATCATCAACAATATTCCCGGTGACATATTTCCTAAGTGAGTCAATTTTAAGTTCCTTTCCTAAGCATCTATCAACGAGAGTTATACGTCGTTGGAAAGAACAAGCTAAGAGCATTCAATCATGCTATAAGTCGTTTATGCAGCAAAAGAAAAGTGAAAGTTAAATGCAACTGTATATGAAAAATACAAAATCATCAACGATATTGCCAGTGACATATTTCCTAGATGAGTCAATTTTAAGTTCCTTTCCTAAGCCTCTATCAATGAGAGTTATACGTCGTTAGAAAGAACAAGCTAAGAGCTTTCAAACAAGCTGTAAGTCGTTTATGCAGCAAAAGAAATGTGAAAGTTAAATGCAACTGTATATGAAAAATACAAAATCATCAACAATATTGCCAGTGCCATATTTCCTAGATGAGTCAATTTTAAATTCCTTTCCTAAGCCTCTATCAATGAGAGTTATACGTCTTAGAAAGAACAAGCTAAGAGCATTCTATCATGCTATAAGTCGTTTATGCAGCCAAAGAAATGTGAAAGTTAAATGCAACTGTATATGAAAAATACAAAATCATCAACAATATTCCCAGTGACATATTTCCTAAGTGAGTCAATTTTAAGTTCCTTTCCTAAGCCTCTATCAATGAGAGTTATACGTCGTTAGAAAGAACAAGCTAAGAGCTTTCAAACAAGCTGTAAGTCGTTTATGCAGCAATAGAAATGTGAAAGTTAAATGCAACTGTATATGAAAAATACAAAATCATCAACAATATTCCCAGTGACATATTTCCTAAGTGAGTCAATTTTAAGTTCCTTTCCTAAGCCTCTATCAACGAGAGTTATACGTCGTTGCAAAGAACAAGCTAAGAGCATTCTATCATGCTATAAGTCGTTTATGCAGCAAAAGAAAAGTGAAAGTTAAATGCAACTGTATATGAAAAATACAAAATCATCAACGATATTGCCAGTGACATATTTCGTAGATGAGTCAATTTTAAGTTCCTTTCCTAAGCCTCTATCAATGAGAGTTATACGTCGTTATAAAGAACAAGCTAAGAGCTTTCAATCAAGCTGTAAGTCGTTTATGCAGCAAAAGAAATGTGAAAGTTAAATGCAACTGTATATGAAAAATATAAAATCATCAACAATATTGCCAGTGACATATTTCCCGGAAGAGTCAATTTTAAGTTCCTTTCCTAAACCTCTATCAATGAGAGTTATATGTCGTTGGAAAGAACAAGCTTAGAGCTTTCAATCAAGCTATAAGTCGTTTATGCAGCAAAAGAAAAGTGAAAGTTAAATGCAACTGTATATGAAAAATACAAAATCATCTACAATATTCCCAGCGACATATTTTCCAGGTGAGTCAATTTTAAGTTCCTTTGCTAAGCCTCTATCAAGGAGAGTTATACATAGTTGGAAAGAACTAGCTAAGGGCTTTCAACCAAGCTATAAACGGTTTACACAACAAAAGAAATGTGAAAGTTAAATGCAAATGTACATGAAAAATACAAAGTCATCAACAATGTTGCCAGTGATATATTTCCTGGAAGAGTCAATTTTAAGTTCCTTTCCTATACCTCTATCAATGAGAGTTATACGTCCTTGGAGAGAACAAGCTAAGAGCTTTCAATCAAGCTATAAGTCGTTTATGCAGCAAATGAAATGTGAAAGTTAAATGCAACTGTATATGAAAAATACAAAATCATCAACAATATTGCCAGTGACATATTTCCTAGAGGAGTCAATTTTAAGTTCCTTTCCTAAGCATCTATCAATGAGAGTTATACGTCGTTAGAAAGAACAAGCTAAGAGCTTTCAATCAAGCTGTAAGTCGTTTATGCAGCAAAAGAAATGTGAAAGTTAAATGCAACTGTATATGAAAAATACAAAATCATCAACAATATTGCCAGTGACATATTTCCTAGATGAGTCAATTTTAAGTTCCTTTCCTAAGCCTCTATCAATGAGAGTTATACGTCGTTAGAAAGAACAAGCTAAGAGCTTTCAATCAAGCTGTAAGTCGTTTATGCAGCAAAAGAAATGTGAAAGTTAAATGCAACTGTATATGAAAAATACAAAATCATCAACAATATTCCCAGTGACATATTTCCTAAGTGAGTCAATTTTAAGTTCCTTTCCTAAGCCTCTATCAACGAGAGTTATACGTCGTTGGAAAGAACAAGCTAAGAGCATTCATCAAGTTATAAGTCGTTTATGCAGCAAAAGAAAAGTGAAAGTTAAATGCAACTGTATATTAAAAATACAAAATCATCTACAATATTCCCAGTGACATATTTCCCAGGTGAGTCAATTTTAAGTTCCTTTCCTAAGCCTCTATCAATGAGAGTTATACATCGTTGGAAAGAACAAGCTAGGAGCTTTCAATCAAGCTATAAATGATTTATGCAGCAAAAGAAATATGAAAGTTAAATGCAACTGTATATGAAAAATATAAAATCATCAACGATATTGCCAGTGACATATTTCCTAGATGAGTTAATTTTAAGTTCCTTTCCTAAGCCTCTATCAATGAGAGTTATACGACGTTAAAAAGAACAAGCTAAGAGCTTTCAATCTAGCTGTAAGTCGTTTATGCAGCAAAAGAAATGTGAAAGTTAAATGCAACTGTATATGAAAAATACAAAATCATCAACAATATTCCCAGTGACATATTTCCTAAGTGAGTCAATTTTAAGTTCCTTTCCTAAGCCTCTATCAAGAATAGTTATACATCCTTAGAAAGAACAGTCCAAGAGCTTTCAGCCAAGCTATAAGTGGTTTATACAGCGAAAGAAATGTGAAAATTAAATGCAACTGTATATAACAAACACAAAATCATCAACCATATTGCCAGTGACATATTTACTAGATGAGTCAATTTTAAGTTCCTTTCCTAAGCCTCCATCAATAAGAGTTATACATCGTTGGAAAGAACAAGCTAGGAGCTTTCAATCAAGCTATAAACGATTTATACAACAAAAGAAATCTGATAGTTAAATGCAACTGTATATGAAAAATATAAAATCATCAGCAATATTGCCAGTGACATATTTCCTGGAAGAGTCAATTTTAAGTTCCTTTCCTAAGCCTCTATCAATGAGAGTTATACATCGCTGGAAAGAACAAGCCAAGAGATTTCAATCAAGCGATAAATGATTTATGCAACAAAAGAAATGTGAAAGTTAAATGCAACTGTATATGAAAAATATAAAATCATCAACAATATTGCCAGTGACATATTTCCTAGATGAGTCAATTTTAACTTCCTTTCCTAAGCTTCTGTCAGTGAGAGTTATACATCGTTGCAAAGAACAAGCTAGGAGCTTTCAATCAAGCTATAAATGATTTATGCAACAGAAGAAAATTGAAAGTTAAATGCAACTGTATATGAAAAATACAAAATCATCAACGATATTGCCAGTGACATATTTCCTAGATGAGTCAATTTTAAGTTCCTTTCCTAAGCCTCTATCAATGAGAGTTATACGTCGTTACAAAGAACAAGCTAAGAGCTTTCAATCAAGCTGTAAGTCGTTTATGCAGCAAAAGAAATGTGAAAGTTAAATGCAACTGTATATGAAAAATACAAAATCATCTACAATATTCCCAGCGACATATTTTCCAGGTGAGTCAATTTTAAGTTCCTTTCCTAAGCCTCTATCAATGAGAGTTATACGTCGTTGGAAACAACAAGCTAAGAGCATTCAATCAAGCAATAAGTCGTTTATGCAGCAATAGAAAAGTGAAAGTTAAATGCAACTGTATATGAAAAATATAAAATCATCTACAATATTCCCAGTGACATATTTCCCAGGTGAATCAATTTTAAGTTCCTTTCCTAAGCCTCTATCAAGGAGAGTTATACATCGTTGGAAAGAACTAGCTAAGGGCTTTTAACCAAGCTATAAACGGTTTACACAACAAAAGAAATGTGAAAGTTAAATGCAACTGTACATGAAAAATACAAAATCATCAACAATATTGCCAGTGACATATTTCCTGGAAGAGTCAATTTTAAGTTCCTTTCCTAAGCCTCTATCAATGAGAGTTATACGTCGTTGGAAAGAACAAGCTAAGAGCATTCAATCATGCTATAAGTCGTTTATGCAGCAAAAGAAAAGTGAAAGCTAAATGCAACTGTATATGAAAAATACAAAATCATCAACGATATTGCCAGTGACATATTTCCTAGATGAGTCAATTTTAAGTTCCTTTCCTAAGCCTCTATCAATGAGAGTTATACGTCGTTAGAAAGAACAAGCTAAGAGCTTTCAAACAAGCTGTAAGTCGTTTATGCAGCAAAAGAAATGTGAAAGTTAAATGCAACTGTATATGAAAAATACAAAATCATAAACAATATTGCCAGTGACATATTTCCTAAGTGAGTCAATTTTAAGTTCCTTTCCTAAGCATCTATCAACGAGAGTTATACGTCGTTGGAAAGAACAAGCTAAGAGCATTCAATCATGCTATAAGTCGTTTATGCAGCAAAAGAAAAGTGAAAGCTAAATGCAACTGTATATGAAAAATACAAAATCATCAACGATATTGCCAGTGACATATTTCCTAGATGAGTCAATTTTAAGTTCCTTTCCTAAGCCTCTATCAATGAGAGTTATACGTCGTTAGAAAGAACAAGCTAAGAGCTTTCAAACAAGCTGTAAGTCGTTTATGCAGCAAAAGAAATGTGAAAGTTAAATGCAACTGTATATGAAAAATACAAAATCATCAACAATATTGCCAGTGCCATATTTCCTAGATGAGTCAATTTTAAGTTCCTTTCCTAAGCCTCTATCAATGAGAGTTATACGTCGTTAGAAAGAACAAGCTAAGAGCATTCTATCATGCTATAAGTCGTTTATGCAGCAAAAGAAATGTGAAAGTTAAATGCAACTGTATATGAAAAATACAAAATCATCAACAATATTCCCAGTGACATATTTCCTAAGTGAGTCAATTTTAAGTTCCTTTCCTAAGCCTCTATCAATGAGAGTTATACGTCGTTAGAAAGAACAAGCTAAGAGCTTTCAAACAAGCTGTAAGTCGTTTATGCAGCAATAGAAATGTGAAAGTTAAATGCAACTGTATATGAAAAATACAAAATCATCAACAATATTCCCAGTGACATATTTCCTAAGTGAGTCAATTTTAAGTTCCTTTCCTAAGCCTCTATCAACGAGAGTTATACGTCGTTGGAAAGAACAAGCTAAGAGCATTCTATCATGCTATAAGTCGTTTATGCAGCAAAAGAAAAGTGAAAGTTAAATGCAACTGTATATGAAAAATACAAAATCATCAACGATATTGCCAGTGACATATTTCGTAGATGAGTCAATTTTAAGTTCCTTTCCTAAGCCTCTATCAATGAGAGTTATACGTCGTTATAAAGAACAAGCTAAGAGCTTTCAATCAAGCTGTAAGTCGTTTATGCAGCAAAAGAAATGTGAAAGTTAAATGCAACTGTATATGAAAAATATAAAATCATCAACAATATTGCCAGTGACATATTTCCCGGAAGAGTCAATTTTAAGTTCCTTTCCTAAACCTCTATCAATGAGAGTTATATGTCGTTGGAAAGAACAAGCTTAGAGCTTTCAATCAAGCTATAAGTCGTTTATGCAGCAAAAGAAAAGTGAAAGTTAAATGCAACTGTATATGAAAAATACAAAATCATCTACAATATTCCCAGCGACATATTTTCCAGGTGAGTCAATTTTAAGTTCCTTTGCTAAGCCTCTATCAAGGAGAGTTATACATAGTTGGAAAGAACTAGCTAAGGGCTTTCAACCAAGCTATAAACGGTTTACACAACAAAAGAAATGTGAAAGTTAAATGCAACTGTATATGAAAAATACAAAATCATCTACAATATTCCCAGCGACATATTTTCCAGGTGAGTCAATTTTAAGTTCCTTTCCTAAGCCTCTATCAATGAGAGTTATACGTCGTTGGAAACAACAAGCTAAGAGCATTCAATCAAGCAATAAGTCGTTTATGCAGCAATAGAAAAGTGAAAGTTAAATGCAACTGTATATGAAAAATATAAAATCATCTACAATATTCCCAGTGACATATTTCCCAGGTGAATCAATTTTAAGTTCCTTTCCTAAGCCTCTATCAAGGAGAGTTATACATCGTTGGAAAGAACTAGCTAAGGGCTTTTAACCAAGCTATAAACGGTTTACACAACAAAAGAAATGTGAAAGTTAAATGCAACTGTACATGAAAAATACAAAATCATCAGCAATATTGCCAGTGACATATTTCCTGGAAGAGTCAATTTTAAGTTCCTTTCCTAAGCCTCTATCAATGAGAGTTATACGTCGTTGGAAAGAACAAGCTAAGAGCTTTCAATCAAGCTATAAGTCGTTTATGCAGCAAATGAAATGTGAAAGTTAAATGCAACTGTATATGAAAAATACAAAATCATAAACAATATTGCCAGTGACATATTTCCTAAGTGAGTCAATTTTAAGTTCCTTTCCTAAGCATCTATCAACGAGAGTTATACGTCGTTGGAAAGAACAAGCTAAGAGCATTCAATCATGCTATAAGTCGTTTATGCAGCAAAAGAAAAGTGAAAGCTAAATGCAACTGTATATGAAAAATACAAAATCATCAACGATATTGCCAGTGACATATTTCCTAGATGAGTCAATTTTAAGTTCCTTTCCTAAGCCTCTATCAATGAGAGTTATACGTCGTTAGAAAGAACAAGCTAAGAGCTTTCAAACAAGCTGTAAGTCGTTTATGCAGCAAAAGAAATGTGAAAGTTAAATGCAACTGTATATGAAAAATACAAAATCATCAACAATATTGCCAGTGCCATATTTCCTAGATGAGTCAATTTTAAGTTCCTTTCCTAAGCCTCTATCAATGAGAGTTATACGTCGTTAGAAAGAACAAGCTAAGAGCATTCTATCATGCTATAAGTCGTTTATGCAGCAAAAGAAATGTGAAAGTTAAATGCAACTGTATATGAAAAATACAAAATCATCAACAATATTCCCAGTGACATATTTCCTAAGTGAGTCAATTTTAAGTTTCTTTCCTAAGCCTCTATCAATGAGAGTTATACGTCGTTAGAAAGAACAAGCTAAGAGCTTTCAAACAAGCTGTAAGTCGTTTATGCAGCAATAGAAATGTGAAAGTTAAATGCAACTGTATATGAAAAATACAAAATCATCAACAATATTCCCAGTGACATATTTCCTAAGTGAGTCAATTTTAAGTTCCTTTCCTAAGCCTCTATCAACGAGAGTTATACGTCGTTGGAAAGAACAAGCTAAGAGCATTCTATCATGCTATAAGTCGTTTATGCAGCAAAAGAAAAGTGAAAGTTAAATGCAACTGTATATGAAAAATACAAAATCATCAACGATATTGCCAGTGACATATTTCGTAGATGAGTCAATTTTAAGTTCCTTTCCTAAGCCTCTATCAATGAGAGTTATACGTCGTTATAAAGAACAAGCTAAGAGCTTTCAATCAAGCTGTAAGTCGTTTATGCAGCAAAAGAAATGTGAAAGTTAAATGCAACTGTATATGAAAAATATAAAATCATCAACAATATTGCCAGTGACATATTTCCCGGAAGAGTCAATTTTAAGTTCCTTTCCTAAACCTCTATCAATGAGAGTTATATGTCGTTGGAAAGAACAAGCTTAGAGCTTTCAATCAAGCTATAAGTCGTTTATGCAGCAAAAGAAAAGTGAAAGTTAAATGCAACTGTATATGAAAAATACAAAATCATCTACAATATTCCCAGCGACATATTTTCCAGGTGAGTCAATTTTAAGTTCCTTTGCTAAGCCTCTATCAAGGAGAGTTATACATAGTTGGAAAGAACTAGCTAAGGGCTTTCAACCAAGCTATAAACGGTTTACACAACAAAAGAAATGTGAAAGTTAAATGCAACTGTACATGAAAAATACAAAGTCATCAACAATGTTGCCAGTGACATATTTCCTGGAAGAGTCAATTTTAAGTTCCTTTCCTAAACCTCTATCAATGAGAGTTATACGTCGTTGGAGAGAACAAGCTAAGAGCTTTCAATCAAGCTATAAGTCGTTTATGCAGCAAAAGAAATGTGAAAGTTAAATGCAACTGTATATGAAAAATACAAAATCATCAACAATATTGCCAGTGACATATTTCCTAGATGAGTCAATTTTAAGTTCCTTTCCTAAGCATCTATCAATGAGAGTTATACGTCGTTAGAAAGAACAAGCTAAGAGCTTTCAATCAAGCTGTAAGTGGTTTATGCAGCAAAAGAAATGTGAAAGTTAAATGCAACTGTATATGAAAAATACAAAATCATCAACAATATTCCCAGTGACATATTTCCTAGATGAGTCAATTTTAAGTTCCTTTCCTAAGCCTCCATCAATGAGAGTTATACGTCGTTAGAAAGAACAAGCTAAGAGCTTTCAATCAAGCTGTAAGTCGTTTATGCAGCAAAAGAAATGTGAAAGTTAAATGCAACTGTATATGAAAAATACAAAATCATCAACAATATTCCCAGTGACATATTTCCTAAGTGAGTCAATTTTAAGTTCCTTTCCTAAGCCTCTATCAACGAGAGTTATACGTCGTTGGAAAGAACAAGCTAAGAGCATTCAATCAAGTTATAAGTCGTTTATGCAGCAAAAGAAAAGTGAAAGTTAAATGCAACTGTATATGAAAAATACAAAATCATCTACAATATTCCCAGTGACATATTTCCCAGGTGAGTCAATTTTAAGTTCCTTTCCTAAGCCTCTATCAATGAGAGTTATACATCGTTGGAAAGAACAAGCTAGGAGCTTTCAATCAAGCTATAAATGATTTATGCAACAAAAGAAATCTGATAGTTAAATGCAACTGTATATGAAAAATATAAAATCATCAACAATATTGCCAGTGACATATTTCCTAGATAAGTCAATTTTGAGTTCCTTTCCTAAGCCTCTATCAGTGAGAGTTATACGTCGTTAGAAAGAACAAGCTAAGAGCTTTCAAACAAGCTGTAAGTCGTTTATGCAGCAATAGAAATGTGAAAGTTAAATGCAACTGTATATGAAAAATACAAAATCATCAACAATATTCCCAGTGACATATTTCCTAAGTGAGTCAATTTTAAGTTCCTTTCCTAAGCCTCTATCAACGAGAGTTATACGTCGTTGGAAAGAACAAGCTAAGAGCATTCTATCATGCTATAAGTCGTTTATGCAGCAAAAGAAAAGTGAAAGTTAAATGCAACTGTATATGAAAAATACAAAATCATCAACGATATTGCCAGTGACATATTTCGTAGATGAGTCAATTTTAAGTTCCTTTCCTAAGCCTCTATCAATGAGAGTTATACGTCGTTATAAAGAACAAGCTAAGAGCTTTCAATCAAGCTGTAAGTCGTTTATGCAGCAAAAGAAATGTGAAAGTTAAATGCAACTGTATATGAAAAATATAAAATCATCAACAATATTGCCAGTGACATATTTCCCGGAAGAGTCAATTTTAAGTTCCTTTCCTAAGCCTCTATCAATGAGAGTTATATGTCGTTGGAAAGAACAAGCTTAGAGCTTTCAATCAAGCTATAAGTCGTTTATGCAGCAAAAGAAAAGTGAAAGTTAAATGCAACTGTATATGAAAAATACAAAATCATCAACAATATTGCCAGTGACATATTTTCCAGGTGAGTCAATTTTAAGTTCCTTTGCTAAGCCTCTATCAAGGAGAGTTATACATAGTTGGAAAGAACTAGCTAAGGGCTTTCAACCAAGCTATAAACGGTTTACACAACAAAAGAAATGTGAAAGTTAAATGCAACTGTACATGAAAAATACAAAGTCATCAACAATGTTGCCAGTGACATATTTCCTGGAAGAGTCAATTTTAAGTTCCTTTCCTAAACCTCTATCAATGAGAGTTATACGTCGTTGGAGAGAACAAGCTAAGAGCTTTCAATCAAGCTATAAGTCGTTTATGCAGCAAATGAAATGTGAAAGTTAAATGCAACTGTATATGAAAAATACAAAATCATCAACAATATTGCCAGTGACATATTTCCTAGATGAGTCAATTTTAAGTTCCTTTCCTAAGCATCTATCAATGAGAGTTATACGTCGTTAGAAAGAACAAGCTAAGAGCTTTCAATCAAGCTGTAAGTCGTTTATGCAGCAAAAGAAATGTGAAAGTTAAATGCAACTGTATATGAAAAATACAAAATCATCAACAATATTGCCAGTGACATATTTCCTAGATGAGTCAATTTTAAGTTCCTTTCCTAAGCCTCCATCAATGAGAGTTATACATCGTTGGAAAGAACAAGCTAAGAGCTTTCAATCAAGCTGTAAGTCGTTTATGCAGCAAAAGAAATGTGAAAGTTAAATGCAACTGTATATGAAAAATACAAAATCATCAACAATATTCCCAGTGACATATTTCCTAAGTGAGTCAATTTTAAGTTCCTTTCCTAAGCCTCTATCAACGAGAGTTATACGTCGTTGGAAAGAACAAGCTAAGAGCATTCAATCAAGTTATAAGTCGTTTATGCAGCAAAAGAAAAGTGAAAGTTAAATGCAACTGTATATGAAAAATACAAAATCATCTACAATATTCCCAGTGACATATTTCCCAGGTGAGTCAATTTTAAGTTCCTTTCCTAAGCCTCTATCAATGAGAGTTATACATCGTTGGAAAGAACAAGCTAGGAGCTTTCAATCAAGCTATAAATGATTTATGCAACAAAAGAAATCTGATAGTTAAATGCAACTGTATATGAAAAATATAAAATCATCAACAATATTGCCAGTGACATATTTCCTAGATAAGTCAATTTTGAGTTCCTTTCCTAAGCCTCTATCAGTGAGAGTTATACATCGTTGGAAAGAACAAGCTAGGAGCTTTCAATCAAGCTATAAATGATTTATGCAGCAAAAGAAATATGAAAGTTAAATGCAACTGTATATGAAAAATATAAAATCATCAACGATATTGCCAGTGACATATTTCCTAGATGAGTTAATTTTAAGTTCCTTTCCTAAGCCTCTATCAATGAGAGTTATACGACGTTAAAAAGAACAAGCTAAGAGCTTTCAATCTAGCTGTAAGTCGTTTATGCAGCAAAAGAAATGTGAAAGTTAAATGCAACTGTATATGAAAAATACAAAATCATCAACAATATTCCCAGTGACATATTTCCTAAGTGAGTCAATTTTAAGTTCCTTTCCTAAGCCTCTATCAAGGAGAGTTATACATCCTTAGAAAGAACAGTCCAAGAGCTTTCAGCCAAGCTATAAGTGGTTTATACAGCGAAAGAAATGTGAAAATTAAATGCAACTGTATATAAAAAACACAAAATCATCAACCATATTGCCAGTGACATATTTACTAGATGAGTCAATTTTAAGTTCCTTTCCTAAGCCTCCATCAATAAGAGTTATACATCGTTGGAAAGAACAAGCTAGGAGCTTTCAATCAATCTATAAACGATTTATACAACAAAAGAAATCTGATAGTTAAATGCAACTGTATGTGAAAAATACAAAATCATCAACGATATTGCCAGTGACATATTTCCTAGATGAGTCAATTTTAAGTTCCTTTCCTAAGCCTCTATCAATGAGAGTTATACGTCGTTGGAAACAACAAGCTAAGAGCATTCAATCAAGCAATAAGTCGTTTATGCAGCAATAGAAAAGTGAAAGTTAAATGCAACTGTATATGAAAAATATAAAATCATCAGCAATATTGCCAGTGACATATTTCCTGGAAGAGTCAATTTTAAGTTCCTTTCCTAAGCCTCTATCAATGAGAGTTATGCATCGCTGGAAAGAACAAGCCAAGAGATTTTAATCAAGCGATAAATGATTTATGCAACAAAAGAAATGTGAAAGTTAAATGCAACTGTATATGAAAAATATAAAATCATCAACAATATTGCCAGTGACATATTTCCTAGATGAGTCAATTTTAAGTTCCTTTCCTAAGCTTCTGTCAGTGAGAGTTATACATCGTTGCAAAGAACAAGCTAGGAGCTTTCAATCAAGCTATAAATGATTTATGCAACAAAAGAAATGTGAAAGTTAAATGCAACTGTATGTGAAAAATACAAAATCATCAACGATATTGCCAGTGACATATTTCCTAGATGAGTCAATTTTAAGTTCCTTTCCTAAGCCTCTATCAATGAGAGTTATACGTCGTTGGAAACAACAAGCTAAGAGCATTCAATCAAGCAATAAGTCGTTTATGCAGCAATAGAAAAGTGAAAGTTAAATGCAACTGTATATGAAAAATATAAAATCATCTACAATATTCCCAGTGACATATTTCCCAGGTGAATCAATTTTAAGTTCCTTTCCTAAGCCTCTATCAAGGAGAGTTATACATCGTTGGAAAGAACTAGCTAAGGGCTTTTAACCAAGCTATAAACGGTTTACACAACAAAAGAAATGTGAAAGTTAAATGCAACTGTACATGAAAAATACAAAATCATCAACAATATTGCCAGTGACATATTTCCTGGAAGAGTAAATTTTAAGTTCCTTTCCTAAGCCTCTATCAATGAGAGTTATACGTCGTTGGAAAGAACAAGCTAAGAGCTTTCAATCAAGCTATAAGTCGTTTATGCAGCAAATGAAATGTGAAAGTTAAATGCAACTGTATATGAAAAATACAAAATCATCAACAATATTGCCAGTGACATATTTCCTAGATGAGTCAATTTTAAGTTCCTTTCCTAAGCATCTATCAATGAGAGTTATACGTCGTTAGAAAGAACAAGCTAAGAGCTTTCAATCAAGCTGTAAGTCGTTTATGCAGCAAAAGAAATGTGAAAGTTAAATGCAACTGTATATGAAAAATACAAAATCATCAACAATATTGCCAGTGACATATTTCCTAGATGAGTCAATTTTAAGTTCCTTTCCTAAGCCTCCATCAATGAGAGTTTTACATAGTTGGAAAGAACAAGCTAAGAGCTTTCAATCAAGCTGTAAATCGTTTATGCAGCAAAAGAAATGTGAAAGTTAAATGCAACTGTATATGAAAAATACAAAATCATCAACAATATTCCCAGTGACATATTTCCTAAGTGAGTCAATTTTAAGTTCCTTTCCTAAGCCTCTATCAACGAGAGTTATACGTCGTTGGAAAGAACAAGCTAAGAGCATTCAATCAAGTTATAAGTCGTTTATGCAGCAAAAGAAATGTGAAAGTTAAATGCAACTGTATATGAAAAATACAAAATCATCTACAATATTCCCAGTGACATATTTCCCAGGTGAGTCAATTTTAAGTTCCTTTCCTAAGCCTCTATCAATGAGAGTTATACATCGTTGGAAAGAACAAGCTAGGAGCTTTCAATCAAGCTATAAATGATTTATGCAACAAAAGAAATCTGATAGTTAAATGCAACTGTATATGAAAAATATAAAATCATCAACAATATTGCCAGTGACATATTTCCTAGATAAGTCAATTTTGAGTTCCTTTCCTAAGCCTCTATCAGTGAGAGTTATACATCGTTGGAAAGAACAAGCTAGGAGCTTTCAATCAAGCTATAAATGATTTATGCAGCAAAAGAAATATGAAAGTTAAATGCAACTGTATATGAAAAATATAAAATCATCAACGATATTGCCAGTGACATATTTCCTAGATGAGTTAATTTTAAGTTCCTTTCCTAAGCCTCTATCAATGAGAGTTATACGACGTTAAAAAGAACAAGCTAAGAGCTTTCAATCTAGCTGTAAGTCGTTTATGCAGCAAAAGAAATGTGAAAGTTAAATGCAACTGTATATGAAAAATACAAAATCATCAACAATATTCCCAGTGACATATTTCCTAAGTGAGTCAATTTTAAGTTCCTTTCCTAAGCCTCTATCAAGGAGAGTTATACATCCTTAGAAAGAACAGTCCAAGAGCTTTCAGCCAAGCTATAAGTGGTTTATACAGCGAAAGAAATGTGAAAATTAAATGCAACTGTATATAAAAAACACAAAATCATCAACCATATTGCCAGTGACATATTTACTAGATGAGTCAATTTTAAGTTCCTTTCCTAAGCCTCCATCAATAAGAGTTATACATCGTTGGAAAGAACAAGCTAGGAGCTTTCAATCAAGCTATAAACGATTTATACAACAAAAGAAATCTGATAGTTAAATGCAACTGTATATGAAAAATATAAAATCATCAGCAATATTGCCAGTGACATATTTCCTGGAAGAGTCAATTTTAAGTTCCTTTCCTAAGCCTCTATCAATGAGAGTTATGCATCGCTGGAAAGAACAAGCCAAGAGATTTTAATCAAGCGATAAATGATTTATGCAACAAAAGAAATGTGAAAGTTAAATGCAACTGTATATGAAAAATATAAAATCATCAACAATATTGCCAGTGACATATTTCCTAGATGAGTCAATTTTAAGTTCCTTTCCTAAGCTTCTGTCAGTGAGAGTTATACATCGTTGCAAAGAACAAGCTAGGAGCTTTCAATCAAGCTATAAATGATTTATGCAACAAAAGAAATGTGAAAGTTAAATGCAACTGTATGTGAAAAATACAAAATCATCAACGATATTGCCAGTGACATATTTCCTAGATGAGTCAATTTTAAGTTCCTTTCCTAAGCCTCTATCAATGAGAGTTATACGTCGTTGGAAACAACAAGCTAAGAGCATTCAATCAAGCAATAAGTCGTTTATGCAGCAATAGAAAAGTGAAAGTTAAATGCAACTGTATATGAAAAATATAAAATCATCTACAATATTCCCAGTGACATATTTCCCAGGTGAATCAATTTTAAGTTCCTTTCCTAAGCCTCTATCAAGGAGAGTTATACATCGTTGGAAAGAACTAGCTAAGGGCTTTTAACCAAGCTATAAACGGTTTACACAACAAAAGAAATGTGAAAGTTAAATGCAACTGTACATGAAAAATACAAAATCATCAACAATATTGCCAGTGACATATTTCCTGGAAGAGTAAATTTTAAGTTCCTTTCCTAAGCCTCTATCAATGAGAGTTATACGTCGTTGGAAAGAACAAGCTAAGAGCTTTCAATCAAGCTATAAGTCGTTTATGCAGCAAATGAAATGTGAAAGCTAATGCAACTGTATATGAAAAATACAAAATCATAAACAATATTGCCAGTGACATATTTCCTAGATGAGTCAATTTTAAGTTCCTTTCCTAAGCATCTATCAATGAGGGTTATACGTCGTTAGAAAGAACAAGCTAAGAGCTTTCAAACAAGCTGTAAGTCGTTTATGCAGCAAAAGAAATGTGAAAGTTAAATGCAACTGTATATGAAAAATACAAAATCATCAACAATATTCCCAGTGACATATTTCCTAAATGAGTCAATTTTAAGTTCCTTTCCTAAGCCACTATCAATGAGAGTTATACGTCGTTGGAAAGAACAAGCTAAGAGCTTTCAATCAAGCTATAAGTCGTTTATGCAGCAAATGAAATGTGTAAGTTAAATGCAACTGTATATGAAAAATACAAAATCATAAACAATATTGCCAGTGACATATTTCCTAGATTAGTCAATTTTAAGTTCCTTTCCTAAGCATCTATCAATGAGAGTTATACGTCGTTAGAAAGAACAAGCTAATAGCTTTCAAACAAGCTGTAAGTCGTTTATGCAGCAAAAGAAATGTGAAAGTTAAATGCAACTGTATATGAAAAATACAAAATCATCAACAATATTCCCAGTGACATATTTCCTAAGTGAGTCAATTTTAAGTTCCTTTCCAAAGCCTCTATCAACGAGAGTTATACGTCGTTGAAAAGAACAAGCTAAGAGCATTCAATCAAGGTATAAGTCGTTTATGCAGCAAAAGAAAAGTGAAAGTTAAATGCAACTGTATATGAAATATACAAAATTATCAACGATATTGCCAGTGACATATTTCCTAGATGAGTCAATTTTAAGTTCCTTTTCTAAGCCTCTATCAATGAGAGTTATACGTCGCTAGAAAGAACAAGCTAAGAGCTTTCAACCAAGCTGTAAGTCGTTTATGCAGCAAAAGAAATGTGAAAGTTAAATGCAACTGTATATGAAAAATATAAAATCATCAACAATATTGCCAGTGACATATTTCCTAGATGAGTCAATTTTAAGTTCGTTTCCTAAGCCTCTATCAAGGAGAGTTATACATAGTTGGAAAGAACTAGCTAATGGCTTTCAACCGAGCTATAAACGGTTTATACAGCAAAAGAAATGTGAAAATTAAATGCAACTGTATATAAAAAATACAAAATCATCAACAATATTGCCAGTGACATATTTCCTAGATGAGTCAATTTTAAGTTCCTTTCCTAAGCATCTATCAATGAGAGTTATACGTCGTTAGAAAGAACAAGCTAAGAGCTTTCAATCAAGCTGTAAGTCGTTTATGCAGCAAAAGAAATGTGAAAGTTAAATGCAACTGTATATGAAAAATACAAAATCATCAACAATATTGCCAGTGACATATTTCCTAGATGAGTCAATTTTAAGTTCCTTTCCTAAGCCTCTATCAACGAGAGTTATACGTCGTTGGAAAGAACAAGCTAAGAGCATTCTATCATGCTATAAGTCGTTTATGCAGCAAAAGAAAAGTGAAAGTTAAATGCAACTGTATATGAAAATACAAAATCATCAACGATATTGCCAGTGACATATTTCCTGGAAGAGTCAATTTTAAGTTGCTTTCCTAAACCTCTATCAATGAGAGTTATATGTCGTTGGAAAGAACAAGCTTAGAGCTTTCAATCAAGCTGTAAGTCGTTTATGCAGCAAAAGAAATGTGAAAGTTAAATGCAACTGTATATGAAAAATATAAAATCATCAACAATATTGCCAGTGACATATTTCCTGGAAGAGTCAATTTTAAGTTCCTTTCCTAAACCTCTATCAATGAGAGTTATATGTCGTTTGAAAGAACAAGCTTAGAGCTTTCAATCAAGCTGTAAGTCGTTTATGCAGCAAAAGAAAAGTGAAAGTTAAATGCAACTGTATATGAAAAATATAAAATCATCAACGATATTGCCAGTGACATATTTCCTAGATGAGTCAATTTTAAGTTCCTTTCCTAAGCCTCTATCAATGAGAGTTATACGACGTTAAAAAGAACAAGCTAAGAGCTTTCAATCTAGCTGTAAGTCGTTTATGCAGCAGAAGAAATGTGAAAGTTAAATGCAACTGTATATGAAAAATACAAAATCATCAACAATATTCCCAGTGACATATTTCCTAAGTGAGTCAATTTTAAGTTCCTTTCCTAAGCCTCTATCAACGAGAGTTATACGTCGTTGGAAAGAACAAGCTAAGAGCATTCTATCATGCTATAAGTCGTTTATGCAGCAAAAGAAAAGTGAAAGTTAAATGCAACTGTATATGAAAAATACAAAATCATCAACGATATTGCCAGTGACATATTTCCTAGATGAGTCAATTTTAAGTTCCTTTCCTAAGCCTCTATCAATGAGAGTTATACGTCGTTATAAAGAACAAGCTAAGAGCTTTCAATCAAGCTGTAAGTCGTTTATGCAGCAAAAGAAATGTGAAAGTTAAATGCAACTGTATATGAAAAATACAAAATCATCTACAATATTCCCAGCGACATATTTTCCAGGTGAGTCAATTTTAAGTTCCTTTCCTAAGCCTCTATCAAGGAGAGTTATACATAGTTGGAAAGAACTAGCTAATGGCTTTCAACCAAGCTATAAACGGTTTATACAGCAAAAGAAATGTGAAAATTAAATGCAACTGTATATAAAAAATACAAAATCATCAACAATATTGCCAGTGACATATTTCCTAGATGAGTCAATTTTAAGTTCCTTTCCTAAGCCTCTATCAATGAGAGTTATACGTCGTTAGAAAGAACAAGCTAAGAGCTTTCAAACAAGCTGTAAGTCGTTTATGCAGCAAAAGAAATGTGAAAGTTAAATGCAACTGTATATGAAAAATACAAAATCATCAACAATATTCCCAGTGACATATTTCCTAAGTGAGTCAATTTTAAGTTCCTTTCCTAAGCCTCTATCAACGAGAGTTATACGTCGTTGGAAAGAACACGCTAAGAGCATTCTATCATGCTATAAGTCGTTTATGCAGCAAAAGAAAAGTGAAAGTTAAATGCAACTGTATATGAAAAATACAAAATCATCAACGATATTGCCAGTGACATATTTCCTAGATGAGTCAATTTTAAGTTCCTTTCCTAAGCCTCTATCAATGAGTGTTATACGTCGTTATAAAGAACAAGCTAAGAGCTTTCAATAAAGCTGTAAGTCGTTTATGCAGCAAAAGAAATGTGAAAGTTAAATGCAACTGTATATGAAAAATATAAAATCATCAACAATATTGCCAGTGACATATTTCCTGGAAGAGTCAATTTTAAGTTCCTTTCCTAAACCTCTATCAATGAGAGTTATATGTCGTTGGAAAGAACAAGCTTAGAGCTTTCAATCAAGCTATAAGTCGTTTATGCAGCAAAAGAAAAGTGAAAGTTAAATGCAACTGTATATGAAAAATATAAAATCATCAACAATATTGCCAGTGACATATTTCCTGGAAGAGTCAATTTTAAGTTCCTTTCCTAAACCTCTATCAATGAGAGTTATACATCGTTGGAAAGAACAAGCTAGGAGCTTTCAATCAAGCTATAAATGATTTATGCAACAAAAGAAATCTGATAGTTAAATGCAACTGTATATGAAAAATATAAAATCATCAACAATATTGCCAGTGACATATTTCCTAGATAAGTCAATTTTAAGTTCCTTTCCTAAGCCTCTATCAATGAGAGTTATACGTCGTTAGAAAGAACAAGCTAAGAGCTTTCAAACAAGCTGTAAGTCGTTTATGCAGCAAAAGAAATGTGAAAGGTAAATGCAACTGTATATGAAAAATACAAAATCATCAACAATATTCCCAGTGACATATTTCCTAAGTGAGTCAATTTTAAGTTCCTTTCCTAAGCCTCTATCAATGAGAGTTATACGTCGTTAGAAAGAACAAGCTAAGAGCTTTCAAACAAGCTGTAAGTCGTTTATGCAGCAAAAGAAATGTGAAAGGTAAATGCAACTGTATATGAAAAATACAAAATCATCAACAATATTCCCAGTGACATATTTCCTAAGTGAGTCAATTTTAAGTTCCTTTCCTAAGCCTCTATCAACGAGAGTTATACGTCGTTGGAAAGAACAAGCTAAGAGCATTCAATCAAGGTATAAGTCGGTTATGCAGCAAAAGAAAAGTGAAAGTTAAATGCAACTGTATATGAAATATACAAAATTATCAACGATATTGCCAGTGACATATTTCCTAGATGAGTCAATTTTAAGTTCCTTTTCTAAGCCTCTATCAATGAGAGTTATACGTCGTTAGAAAGAACAAGCTAAGAGCTTTCAATCAAGCTGTAAGTCGTTTATGCAGCAAAAGAAATGTGAAAGTTAAATGCAACTGTATATGAAAAATATAAAATCATCAACAATATTGCCAGTGACATATTTCCTAGATGAGTCAATTTTAAGTTCGTTTCCTAAGCCTCTATCAAGGAGAGTTATACATAGTTGGAAAGAACTAGCTAATGGCTTTCAACCAAGCTATAAACGGTTTATACAGCAAAAGAAATGTGAAAATTAAATGCAACTGTATATAAAAAATACAAAATCATCAACAATATTGCCAGTGACATATTTCCTAGATGAGTCAATTTTAAGTTCCTTTCCTAAGCCTCTATCAATGAGAGTTATACGTCGTTAGAAAGAACAAGCTAAGAGCTTTCAAACAAGCTGTAAGTCGTTTATGCAGCAAAAGAAATGTGAAAGTTAAATGCAACTGTATATGAAAAATACAAAATCATCAACAATATTCCCAGTGACATATTTCCTAAGTGAGTCAATTTTAAGTTCCTTTCCTAAGCCTCTATCAACGAGAGTTATACGTCGTTGGAAAGAACACGCTAAGAGCATTCTATCATGCTATAAGTCGTTTATGCAGCAAAAGAAAAGTGAAAGTTAAATGCAACTGTATATGAAAAATACAAAATCATCAACGATATTGCCAGTGACATATTTCCTAGATGAGTCAATTTTAAGTTCCTTTCCTAAGCCTCTATCAATGAGTGTTATACGTCGTTATAAAGAACAAGCTAAGAGCTTTCAATCAAGCTGTAAGTCGTTTATGCAGCAAAAGAAATGTGAAAGTTAAATGCAACTGTATATGAAAAATATAAAATCATCAACAATATTGCCAGTGACATATTTCCTGGAAGAGTCAATTTTACGTTCCTTTCCTAAACCTCTATCAATGAGAGTTATATGTCGTTGGAAAGAACAAGCTTAGAGCTTTCAATCAAGCTATAAGTCGTTTATGCAGCAAAAGAAAAGTGAAAGTTAAATGCAACTGTATATGAAAAATATAAAATCATCAACAATATTGCCAGTGACATATTTCCTGGAAGAGTCAATTTTAAGTTCCTTTCCTAAACCTCTATCAATGAGAGTTATACATCGTTGGAAAGAACAAGCTAGGAGCTTTCAATCAAGCTATAAATGATTTATGCAACAAAAGAAATCTGATAGTTAAATGCAACTGTATATGAAAAATATAAAATCATCAACAATATTGCCAGTGACATATTTCCTAGATAAGTCAATTTTGAGTTCCTTTCCTAAGCCTCTATCAGTGAGAGTTATACATCGTTGGAAAGAACAAGCTAGGAGCTTTCAATCAAGCTGTAAGTCGTTTATGCAGCAGAAGAAATGTGAAAGTTAAATGCAACTGTATATGAAAAATACAAAATCATCAACAATATTCCCAGTGACATATTTCCTAAGTGAGTCAATTTTAAGTTCCTTTCCTAAGCCTCTATCAACGAGAGTTATACGTCGTTGGAAAGAACAAGCTAAGAGCATTCTATCATGCTATAAGTCGTTTATGCAGCAAAAGAAAAGTGAAAGTTAAATGCAACTGTATATGAAAAATACAAAATCATCAACGATATTGCCAGTGACATATTTCCTAGATGAGTCAATTTTAAGTTCCTTTCCTAAGCCTCTATCAATGAGAGTTATACGTCGTTAGAAAGAACAAGCTAAGAGCTTTCAAACAAGCTGTAAGTCGTTTATGCAGCAAAAGAAATGTGAAAGTTAAATGCAACTGTATATGAAAAATACAAAATCATCAACAATATTCCCAGTGACATATTTCCTAAGTGAGTCAATTTTAAGTTCCTTTCCTAAGCCTCTATCAACGAGAGTCATACGTCGTTGGAAAGAACAAGCTAAGAGCTTTCAATCAAGCTATAAGTCGTTTATGCAGCAAATGAAATGTGAAAGTTAAATGCAACTGTATATGAAAAATACAAAATCATAAACAATATTGCCAGTGACATATTTCCTAGATTAGTCAATTTTAAGTTCCTTTCCTAAGCATCTATCAATGAGAGTTATACGTCGTTAGAAAGAACAAGCTAAGAGCTTTCAAACAAGCTGTAAGTCGTTTATGCAGCAAAAGAAATGTGAAAGTTAAATGCAACTGTATATGAAAAATACAAAATCATAAACAATATTGCCAGTGACATATTTCCTAGATGAGTCAATTTTAAGTTCCTTTCCTAAGCATCTATCAATGAGGGTTATACGTCGTTAGAAAGAACAAGCTAAGAGCTTTCAAACAAGCTGTAAGTCGTTTATGCAGCAAAAGAAATGTGAAAGTTAAATGCAACTGTATATGAAAAATACAAAATCATCAACAATATTCCCAGTGACATATTTCCTAAATGAGTCAATTTTAAGTTCCTTTCCTAAGCCTCTATCAATGAGAGTTATACGGCGTTGGAAAGAACAAGCTAAGAGCTTTCAATCAAGCTATAAGTCGTTTATGCAGCAAATGAAATGTGAAAGTTAAATGCAACTGTATATGAAAAATACAAAATCATAAACAATATTGCCAGTGACATATTTCCTAGATTAGTCAATTTTAAGTTCCTTTCCTAAGCATCTATCAATGAGAGTTATACGTCGTTAGAAAGAACAAGCTAAGAGCTTTCAATCAAGCTGTAAGTCGTTTATGCAGCAAAAGAAATGTGAAAGTTAAATGCAACTGTATATGAAAAATATAAAATCATCAACAATATTGCCAGTGACATATTTCCTAGATGAGTCAATTTTAAGTTCGTTTCCTAAGCCTCTATCAAGGAGAGTTATACATAGTTGGAAAGAACTAGCTAATGGCTTTCAACCAAGCTATAAACGGTTTATACAGCAAAAGAAATGTGAAAATTAAATGCAACTGTATATAAAAAATACAAAATCATCAACAATATTGCCAGTGACATATTTCCTAGATGAGTCAATTTTAAGTTCCTTTCCTAAGCCTCTATCAATGAGAGTTATACGTCGTTAGAAAGAACAAGCTAAGAGCTTTCAAACAAGCTGTAAGTCGTTTATGCAGCAAAAGAAATGTGAAAGTTAAATGCAACTGTATATGAAAAATACAAAATCATCAACAATATTCCCGGTGACATATTTCCTAAGTGAGTCAATTTTAAGTTCCTTTCCTAAGCCTCTATCAACGAGAGTTATACGTCGTTGGAAAGAACAAGCTAAGAGCATTCTATCATGCTATAAGTCGTTTATGCAGCAAAATAAAAGTGAAAGTTAAATGCAACTGTATATGAAAAATACAAAATCATCAACGATATTGCCAGTGACATATTTCCTAGATGAGTCAATTTTAAGTTCCTTTCCTAAGCCTCTATCAATGAGTGTTATACGTCGTTATAAAGAACAAGCTAAGAGCTTTCAATCAAGCTGTAAGTCGTTTATGCAGCAAAAGAAATGTGAAAGTTAAATGCAACTGTATATGAAAAATATAAAATCATCAACAATATTGCCAGTGACATATTTCCTGGAAGAGTCAATTTTAAGTTCCTTTCCTAAACCTCTATCAATGAAAGTTATATGTCGTTGGAAAGAACAAGCTTAGAGCTTTCAATCAAGCTATAAGTCGTTTATGCAGCAAAAGAAAAGTGAAAGTTAAATGCAACTGTATATGAAAAATATAAAATCATCAACAATATTGCCAGTGACATATTTCCTGGAAGAGTCAATTTTAAGTTCCTTTCCTAAACCTCTATCAATGAGAGTTATACATCGTTGGAAAGAACAAGCTAGGAGCTTTCAATCAAGCTATAAATGATTTATGCAACAAAAGAAATCTGATAGTTAAATGCAACTGTATATGAAAAATATAAAATCATCAACAATATTGCCAGTGACATATTTCCTAGATAAGTCAATTTTGAGTTCCTTTCCTAAGCCTCTATCAGTGAGAGTTATACATCGTTGGAAAGAACAAGCTAGGAGCTTTCAATCAAGCTGTAAGTCGTTTATGCAGCAGAAGAAATGTGAAAGTTAAATGCAACTGTATATGAAAAATACAAAATCATCAACAATATTCCCAGTGACATATTTCCTAAGTGAGTCAATTTTAAGTTCCTTTCCTAAGCCTCTATCAACGAGAGTTATACATCGTTGGAAAGAACAAGCTAAGAGCATTCTATCATGCTATAAGTCGTTTATGCAGCAAAAGAAAAGTGAAAGTTTAATGCAACTGTATATGAAAAATACAAAATCATCAACGATATTGCCAGTGACATATTTCCTAGATGAGTCAATTTTAAGTTCCTTTCCTAAGCCTCTATCAATGAGAGTTATACGTCGTTATAAAGAACAAGCTAAGAGCTTTCAATCAAGCTGTAAGTCGTTTATGCAGCAAAAGAAATGTGAAAGTTAAATGCAACTGTATATGAAAAATACAAAATCATCTACAATATTCCCAGCGACATATTTTCCAGGTGAGTCAATTTTAAGTTCCTTTCCTAAGCCTCTATCAAGGAGAGTTATACATAGTTGGAAAGAACTAGCTAAGGGCTTTCAACCAAGCTATAAACGGTTTACACAACAAAAGAAATGTGAAAGTTAAATGCAACTGTACATGAAAAATACAAAATCATCAACGATATTGCCAGTGACATATTTCCTAGATGAGTCAATTTTAAGTTCCTTTCCTAAGCCTCTATCAATGAGAGTTATACGTCGATAGAAAGAACAAGCTAAGAGCTTTCAAACAAGCTGTAAGTCGTTTATGCAGCAAAAGAAATGTGAAAGTTAAATGCAACTGTATATGAAAAATACAAAATCATCAACAATATTCCCAGTGACATATTTCCTAAGTGAGTCAATTTTAAGTTCCTTTCCTAAGCCTCTATCAACGAGAGTTATACGTCGTTGGAAAGAACAAGCTAAGAGCTTTCAATCAAGCTATAAGTCGTTTATGCAGCAAATGAAATGTGAAAGTTAAATGCAACTGTATATGAAAAATACAAAATCATAAACAATATTGCCAGTGACATATTTCCTAGATGAGTCAATTTTAAGTTCCTTTCCTAAGCATCTATCAATGAGGGTTATACGTCGTTAGAAAGAACAAGCTAAGAGCTTTCAAACAAGCTGTAAGTCGTTTATGCAGCAAAAGAAATGTGAAAGTTAAATGCAACTGTATATGAAAAATACAAAATCAGCAACAATATTCCCAGTGACATATTTCCTAAATGAGTCAATTTTAAGTTCCTGTCCTAAGCATCTATCAATGAGAGTTATACGGCGTTGGAAAGAACAAGCTAAGAGCTTTCAATCAAGCTATAAGTCGTTTATGCAGCAAATGAAATGTGAAAGTTAAATTCAACTGTATATGAAAAATACAAAATCATAAACAATATTGCCAGTGACATATTTCCTAGATTAGTCAATTTTAAGTTCCTTTCCTAAGCATCTGTCAATGAGAGTTATACGTCGTTAGAAAGAACAAGCTAAGAGCTTTCAAACAAGCTGTAAGTCGTTTATGCAGCAAAAGAAATGTGAAAGTTAAATGCAACTGTATATGAAAAATACAAAATCATCAACAATATTCCCAGTGACATATTTCCTAAGTGAGTCAATTTTAAGTTCCTTTCCTAAGCCTCTATCAACGAGAGTTATACGTCGTTGGAAAGAACAAGCTAAGAGCATTCAATCAAGGTATAAGTCGGTTATGCAGCAAAAGAAAAGTGAAAGTTAAATGCAACTGTATATGAAATATACAAAATTATCAACGATATTGCCAGTGACATATTTCCTAGATGAGTCAATTTTAAGTTCCTTTTCTAAGCCTCTATCAATGAGAGTTATACGTCGTTAGAAAGAACAAGCTAAGAGCTTTCAATCAAGCTGTAAGTCGTTTATGCAGCAAAAGAAATGTGAAAGTTAAATGCAACTGTATATGAAAAATATAAAATCATCAACAATATTGCCAGTGACATATTTCCTAGATGAGTCAATTTTAAGTTCGTTTCCTAAGCCTCTATCAAGGAGAGTTATACATAGTTGGAAAGAACTAGCTAATGGCTTTCAACCAAGCTATAAACGGTTTACACAGCAAAAGAAATGTGAAAATTAAATGCAACTGTATATAAAAAATACAAAATCATCAACAATATTGCCAGTGACATATTTCCTAGATGAGTCAATTTTAAGTTCCTTTCCTAAGCCTCTATCAATGAGAGTTATACGTCGTTAGAAAGAACAAGCTAAGAGCTTTCAAACAAGCTGTAAGTCGTTTATGCAGCAAAAGAAATGTGAAAGTTAAATGCAACTGTATATGAAAAATACAAAATCATCAACAATATTCCCGGTGACATATTTCCTAAGTGAGTCAATTTTAAGTTCCTTTCCTAAGCCTCTATCAACGAGAGTTATACGTCGTTGGAAAGAACAAGCTAAGAGCATTCTATCATGCTATAAGTCGTTTATGCAGCAAAAGAAAAGTGAAAGTTAAATGCAACTGTATATGAAAAATACAAAATCATCAACGATATTGCCAGTGACATATTTCCTAGATGAGTCAATTTTAAGTTCCTTTCCTAAGCCTCTATCAATGAGTGTTATACGTCGTTATAAAGAACAAGCTAAGAGCTTTCAATCAAGCTGTAAGTCGTTTATGCAGCAAAAGAAATGTGAAAGTTAAATGCAACTGTATATGAAAAATATAAAATCATCAACAATATTGCCAGTGACATATTTCCTGGAAGAGTCAATTATAAGTTCCTTTCCTAAACCTCTATCAATGAGAGTTATATGTCGTTGGAAAGAACAAGCTTAGAGCTTTCAATCAAGCTATAAGTCGTTTATGCAGCAAAAGAAAAGTGAAAGTTAAATGCAACTGTATATGAAAAATATAAAATCATCAACAATATTGCCAGTGACATATTTCCTAGATGAGTCAATTTTAAGTTCCTTTCCTAAGCATCTATCAATGAGGGTTATACGTCGTTAGAAAGAACAAGCTAAGAGCTTTCAAACAAGCTGTAAGTCGTTTATGCAGCAAAAGAAATGTGAAAGTTAAATGCAACTGTATATGAAAAATACAAAATCAGCAACAATATTCCCAGTGACATATTTCCTAAATGAGTCAATTTTAAGTTCCTGTCCTAAGCCTCTATCAATGAGAGTTATACGGCGTTGGAAAGAACAAGCTAAGAGCTTTCAATCAAGCTATAAGTCGTTTATGCAGCAAATGAAATGTGAAAGTTAAATGCAACTGTATATGAAAAATACAAAATCATAAACAATATTGCCAGTGACATATTTCCTAGATTAGTCAATTTTAAGTTCCTTTCCTAAGCATCTGTCAATGAGAGTTATACGTCGTTAGAAAGAACAAGCTAAGAGCTTTCAAACAAGCTGTAAGTCGTTTATGCAGCAAAAGAAATGTGAAAGTTAAATGCAACTGTATATGAAAAATACAAAATCATCAACAATATTCCCAGTGACATATTTCCTAAGTGAGTCAATTTTAAGTTCCTTTCCTAAGCCTCTATCAACGAGAGTTATACGTCGTTGGAAAGAACAAGCTAAGAGCATTCAATCAAGGTATAAGTTGGTTATGCAGCAAAAGAAAAGTGAAAGTTAAATGCAACTGTATATGAAATATACAAAATTATCAACGATATTGCCAGTGACATATTTCCTAGATGAGTCAATTTTAAGTTCCTTTTCTAAGCCTCTATCAATGAGAGTTATACGTCGTTAGAAAGAACAAGCTAAGAGCTTTCAATCAAGCTGTAAGTCGTTTATGCAGCAAAAGAAATGTGAAAGTTAAATGCAACTGTATATGAAAAATATAAAATCATCAACAATATTGCCAGTGACATATTTCCTAGATGAGTCAATTTTAAGTTCGTTTCCTAAGCCTCTATCAAGGAGAGTTATACATAGTTGGAAAGAACTAGCTAATGGCTTTCAACCAAGCTATAAACGGTTTACACAGCAAAAGAAATGTGAAAATTAAATGCAACTGTATATAAAAAATACAAAATCATCAACAATATTGCCAGTGACATATTTCCTAGATGAGTCAATTTTAAGTTCCTTTCCTAAGCCTCTATCAATGAGAGTTATACGTCGTTAGAAAGAACAAGCTAAGAGCTTTCAAACAAGCTGTAAGTCGGTTATGCAGCAAAAGAAATATGAAAGTTAAATGCAACTGTATATGAAAAATACAAAATCATCAACAATATTCCCGGTGACATATTTCCTAAGTGAGTCAATTTTAAGTTCCTTTCCTAAGCCTCTATCAACGAGAGTTATACGTCGTTGGAAAGAACAAGCTAAGAGCATTCTATCATGCTATAAGTCGTTTATGCAGCAAAAGAAAAGTGAAAGCTAAATGCAACTGTATATGAAAAATACAAAATCATCAACGATATTGCCAGTGACATATTTCCTAGATGAGTCAATTTTAAGTTCCTTTCCTAAGCCTCTATCAATGAGTGTTATACGTCGTTATAAAGAACAAGCTAAGAGCTTTCAATCAAGCTGTAAGTCGTTTATGCAGCAAAAGAAATGTGAAAGTTAAATGCAACTGTATATGAAAAATATAAAATCATCAACAATATTGCCAGTGACATATTTCCTGGAAGAGTCAATTTTAAGTTCCTTTCCTAAACCTCTATCAATGAGAGTTATATGTCGTTGGAAAGAACAAGCTTAGAGCTTTCAATCAAGCTATAAGTCGTTTATGCAGCAAAAGAAAAGTGAAAGTTAAATGCAACTGTATATGAAAAATATAAAATCATCAACAATATTGCCAGTGACATATTTCCTGGAAGAGTCAATTTTAAGTTCCTTTCCTAAATCTCTATCAATGAGAGTTATACATCGTTGGAAAGAACAAGCTAGGAGCTTTCAATCAAGCTATAAATGATTTATGCAACAAAAGAAATCTGATAGTTAAATGCAACTGTATATGAAAAATATAAAATCATCAACAATATTGCCAGTGACATATTTCCTAGATAAGTCAATTTTGAGTTCCTTTCCTAAGCCTCTATCAGTGAGAGTTATACATCGTTGGAAAGAACAAGCTAGGAGCTTTCAATCAAGCTATAAATAATTGATGCAGCAGAAGAAATGTGAAAGTTAAATGCAACTGTATATGAAAAATACAAAATCATCAACAATATTCCCAGTGACATATTTCCTAAGTGAGTCAATTTTAAGTTCCTTTCCTAAGCCTCTATCAACGAGAGTTATACGTCGTTGGAAAGAACAAGCTAAGAGCATTCTATCATGCTATAAGTCGTTTATGCAGCAAAAGAAAAGTGAAAGTTAAATGCAACTGTATATGAAAAATACAAAATCATCAACGATATTGCCAGTGACATATTTCCTAGATGAGTCAATTTTAAGTTCCTTTCCTAAGCCTCTATCAATGAGAGTTATACGTCGTTATAAAGAACAAGCTAAGAGCTTTCAATCAAGCTGTAAGTCGTTTATGCAGCAAAAGAAATGTGAAAGTTAAATGCAACTGTATATGAAAAATACAAAATCATCTACAATATTCCCAGCGACATATTTTCCAGGTGAGTCAATTTTAAGTTCCTTTCCTAAGCCTCTATCAAGGAGAGTTATACATAGTTGGAAAGAACTAGCTAAGGGCTTTCAACCAAGCTATAAACGGTTTACACAACAAAAGAAATGTGAAAGTTAAATGCAACTGTACATGAAAAATACAAAATCATCAACGATATTGCCAGTGACATATTTCCTGGAAGAGTCAATTTTAAGTTCCTTTCCTAAACCTCTATCAATGAGAGTTATATGTCGTTGGAAAGAACAAGCTTAGAGCTTTCAATCAAGCTATAAGTCGTTTATGCAGCAAAAGAAAAGTGAAAGTTAAATGCAACTGTATATGAAAAATATAAAATCATCAACAATATTGCCAGTGACATATTTCCTGGAAGAGTCAATTTTAAGTTCCTTTCCTAAATCTCTATCAATGAGAGTTATACATCGTTGGAAAGAACAAGCTAGGAGCTTTCAATCAAGCTATAAATGATTTATGCAACAAAAGAAATCTGATAGTTAAATGCAACTGTATATGAAAAATATAAAATCATCAACAATATTGCCAGTGACATATTTCCTAGATAAGTCAATTTTGAGTTCCTTTCCTAAGCCTCTATCAACGAGAGTTATACGTCGTTGGAAAGAACAAGCTAAGAGCATTCAATCAAGGTATAAGTTGGTTATGCAGCAAAAGAAAAGTGAAAGTTAAATGCAACTGTATATGAAATATACAAAATTATCAACGATATTGCCAGTGACATATTTCCTAGATGAGTCAATTTTAAGTTCCTTTTCTAAGCCTCTATCAATGAGAGTTATACGTCGTTAGAAAGAACAAGCTAAGAGCTTTCAATCAAGCTGTAAGTCGTTTATGCAGCAAAAGAAATGTGAAAGTTAAATGCAACTGTATATGAAAAATATAAAATCATCAACAATATTGCCAGTGACATATTTCCTAGATGAGTCAATTTTAAGTTCGTTTCCTAAGCCTCTATCAAGGAGAGTTATACATAGTTGGAAAGAACTAGCTAATGGCTTTCAACCAAGCTATAAACGGTTTACACAGCAAAAGAAATGTGAAAATTAAATGCAACTGTATATAAAAAATACAAAATCATCAACAATATTGCCAGTGACATATTTCCTAGATGAGTCAATTTTAAGTTCCTTTCCTAAGCCTCTATCAATGAGAGTTATACGTCGTTAGAAAGAACAAGCTAAGAGCTTTCAAACAAGCTGTAAGTCGGTTATGCAGCAAAAGAAATGTGAAAGTTAAATGCAACTGTATATGAAAAATACAAAATCATCAACAATATTCCCGGTGACATATTTCCTAAGTGAGTCAATTTTAAGTTCCTTTCCTAAGCCTCTATCAACGAGAGTTATACGTCGTTGGAAAGAACAAGCTAAGAGCATTCTATCATGCTATAAGTCGTTTATGCAGCAAAAGAAAAGTGAAAGCTAAATGCAACTGTATATGAAAAATACAAAATCATCAACGATATTGCCAGTGACATATTTCCTAGATGAGTCAATTTTAAGTTCCTTTCCTAAGCCTCTATCAATGAGTGTTATACGTCGTTATAAAGAACAAGCTAAGAGCTTTCAATCAAGCTGTAAGTCGTTTATGCAGCAAAAGAAATGTGAAAGTTAAATGCAACTGTATATGAAAAATATAAAATCATCAACAATATTGCCAGTGACATATTTCCTGGAAGAGTCAATTTTAAGTTCCTTTCCTAAACCTCTATCAATGAGAGTTATATGTCGTTGGAAAGAACAAGCTTAGAGCTTTCAATCAAGCTATAAGTCGTTTATGCAGCAAAAGAAAAGTGAAAGTTAAATGCAACTGTATATGAAAAATATAAAATCATCAACAATATTGCCAGTGACATATTTCCTGGAAGAGTCAATTTTAAGTTCCTTTCCTAAATCTCTATCAATGAGAGTTATACATCGTTGGAAAGAACAAGCTAGGAGCTTTCAATCAAGCTATAAATGATTTATGCAACAAAAGAAATCTGATAGTTAAATGCAACTGTATATGAAAAATATAAAATCATCAACAATATTGCCAGTGACATATTTCCTAGATAAGTCAATTTTGAGTTCCTTTCCTAAGCCTCTATCAGTGAGAGTTATACATCGTTGGAAAGAACAAGCTAGGAGCTTTCAATCAAGCTATAAATAATTGATGCAGCAGAAGAAATGTGAAAGTTAAATGCAACTGTATATGAAAAATACAAAATCATCAACAATATTCCCAGTGACATATTTCCTAAGTGAGTCAATTTTAAGTTCCTTTCCTAAGCCTCTATCAACGAGAGTTATACGTCGTTGGAAAGAACAAGCTAAGAGCATTCTATCATGCTATAAGTCGTTTATGCAGCAAAAGAAAAGTGAAAGTTAAATGCAACTGTATATGAAAAATAAAAAATCATCAACGATATTGCCAGTGACATATTTCCTAGATGAGTCAATTTTAAGTTCCTTTCCTAAGCCTCTATCAATGAGAGTTATACGTCGTTATAAAGAACAAGCTAAGAGCTTTCAATCAAGCTGTAAGTCGTTTATGCAGCAAAAGAAATGTGAAAGTTAAATGCAACTGTATATGAAAAATACAAAATCATCTACAATATTCCCAGCGACATATTTTCCAGGTGAGTCAATTTTAAGTTCCTTTCCTAAGCCTCTATCAAGGAGAGTTATACATAGTTGGAAAGAACTAGCTAAGGGCTTTCAACCAAGCTATAAACGGTTTACACAACAAAAGAAATGTGAAAGTTAAATGCAACTGTACATGAAAAATACAAAATCATCAACGATATTGCCAGTGACATATTTCCTGGAAGAGTCAATTTTAAGTTCCTTTCCTAAACCTCTATCAATGAGAGTTATATGTCGTTGGAAAGAACAAGCTTAGAGCTTTCAATCAAGCTATAAGTCGTTTATGCAGCAAAAGAAAAGTGAAAGTTAAATGCAACTGTATATGAAAAATATAAAATCATCAACAATATTGCCAGTGACATATTTCCTGGAAGAGTCAATTTTAAGTTCCTTTCCTAAATCTCTATCAATGAGAGTTATACATCGTTGGAAAGAACAAGCTAGGAGCTTTCAATCAAGCTATAAATGATTTATGCAACAAAAGAAATCTGATAGTTAAATGCAACTGTATATGAAAAATATAAAATCATCAACAATATTGCCAGTGACATATTTCCTAGATAAGTCAATTTTGAGTTCCTTTCCTAAGCCTCTATCAGTGAGAGTTATACATCGTTGGAAAGAACAAGCTAGGAGCTTTCAATCAAGCTATAAATAATTGATGCAGCAGAAGAAATGTGAAAGTTAAATGCAACTGTATATGAAAAATACAAAATCATCAACAATATTCCCAGTGACATATTTCCTAAGTGAGTCAATTTTAAGTTCCTTTCCTAAGCCTCTATCAACGAGAGTTATACGTCGTTGGAAAGAACAAGCTAAGAGCATTCTATCATGCTATAAGTCGTTTATGCAGCAAAAGAAAAGTGAAAGTTAAATGCAACTGTATATGAAAAATACAAAATCATCAACGATATTGCCAGTGACATATTTCCTAGATGAGTCAATTTTAAGTTCCTTTCCTAAGCCTCTATCAATGAGAGTTATACGTCGTTATAAAGAACAAGCTAAGAGCTTTCAATCAAGCTGTAAGTCGTTTATGCAGCAAAAGAAATGTGAAAGTTAAATGCAACTGTATATGAAAAATACAAAATCATCTACAATATTCCCAGCGACATATTTTCCAGGTGAGTCAATTTTAAGTTCCTTTCCTAAGCCTCTATCAAGGAGAGTTATACATAGTTGGAAAGAACTAGCTAAGGGCTTTCAACCAAGCTATAAACGGTTTACACAACAAAAGAAATGTGAAAGTTAAATGCAACTGTACATGAAAAATACAAAATCATCAACGATATTGCCAGTGACATATTTCCTAGATGAGTCAATTTTAATTTCCTTTCCTAAGCCTCTATCAATGAGAGTTATACGTCGTTAGAAAGAACAAGCTAAGAGCTTTCAATCAAGCTATAAGTCGTTTATGCAGCAAATGAAATGTGAAAGTTAAATGCAACTGTATATGAAAAATACAAAATCATAAACAATATTGCCAGTGACATATTTCCTAGATGAGTCAATTTTAAGTTCCTTTCCTAAGCATCTATCAATGAGGGTTATACGTCGTTAGAAAGAACAAGCTAAGAGCTTTCAAACAAGCTGTAAGTCGTTTATGCAGCAAAAGAAATGTGAAAGTTAAATGCAACTGTATATGAAAAATACAAAATCATCAACAATATTCCCAGTGACATATTTCCTAAGTGAGTCAATTTTAAGTTCCTTTCCTAAGCCTCTATCAACGAGAGTTATACGTCGTTGGAAAGAACAAGCTAAGAGCTTTCAATCAAGCTATAAGTCGTTTATGCAGCAAATGAAATGTGAAAGTTAAATGCAACTGTATATGAAAAATACAAAATCATAAACAATATTGCCAGTGACATATTTCCTAGATGAGTCAATTTTAAGTTCCTTTCCTAAGCATCTATCAATGAGGGTTATACGTCGTTAGAAAGAACAAGCTAAGAGCTTTCAAACAAGCTGTAAGTCGTTTATGCAGCAAAAGAAATGTGAAAGTTAAATGCAACTGTATATGAAAAATACAAAATCAGCAACAATATTCCCAGTGACATATTTCCTAAATGAGTCAATTTTAAGTTCCTGTCCTAAGCCTCTATCAATGAGAGTTATACGGCGTTGGAAAGAACAAGCTAAGAGCTTTCAATCAAGCTATAAGTCGTTTATGCAGCAAAAGAAAAGTGAAAGTTAAATGCAACTGTATATGAAAAATACAAAATCATAAACAATATTGCCAGTGACATATTTCCTAGATTAGTCAATTTTAAGTTCCTTTCCTAAGCATCTGTCATTAGAAAGAACAAGCTAAGAGCTTTCAAACAAGCTGTAAGTCGTTTATGCAGCAAAAGAAATGTGAAAGTTAAATGCAACTGTATATGAAAAATACAAAATCATCAACAATATTCCCGGTGATATATTTCCTAAGTGAGTCAATTTTAAGTTCCTTTCCTAAGCCTCTATCAACGAGAGTTATACGTCGTTGGAAAGAACAAGCTAAGAGCATTCTATCATGCTATAAGTCGTTTATGCAGCAAAAGAAAAGTGAACGTTAAATGCAACTGTATATGAAAAATACAAAATCATCAACGATATTGCCAGTGACATATTTCCTAGATGAGTCAATTTTAAGTTCCTTTCCTAAGCCTCTATCAATGAGTGTTATACGTCGTTATAAAGAACAAGCTAAGAGCTTTCAATCAAGCTGTAAGTCGTTTATGCAGCAAAAGAAATGTGAAAGTTAAATGCAACTGTATATGAAAAATATAAAATCATCAACAATATTGCCAGTGACATATTTCCTGGAAGAGTCAATTTTAAGTTCCTTTCCTAAACCTCTATCAATGAGAGTTATATGTCGTTGGAAAGAACAAGCTTAGAGCTTTCAATCAAGCTATAAGTCGTTTATGCAGCAAAAGAAAAGTGAAAGTTAAATGCAACTGTATATGAAAAATATAAAATCATCAACAATATTGCCAGTGACATATTTCCTAGATGAGTCAATTTTAAGTTCCTTTCCTAAGCATCTATCAATGAGAGTTATACGTCGTTAGAAAGAACAAGCTAAGAGCTTTCAAACAAGCTGTAAGTCGTTTATGCAGCAAAAGAAATGTGAAAGTTAAATGCAACTGTATATGAAAAATACAAAATCAGCAACAATATTCCCAGTGACATATTTCCTAAATGAGTCAATTTTAAGTTCCTGTCCTAAGCCTCTATCAATGAGAGTTATACGGCGTTGGAAAGAACAAGCTAAGAGCTTTCAATCAAGCTATAAGTCGTTTATGCAGCAAATGAAATGTGAAAGTTAAATGCAACTGTATATGAAAAATACAAAATCATAAACAATATTGCCAGTGACATATTTCCTAGATTAGTCAATTTTAAGTTCCTTTCCTAAGCATCTGTCAATGAGAGTTATACGTCGTTAGAAAGAACAAGCTAAGAGCTTTCAAACAAGCTGTAAGTCGTTTATGCAGCAAAAGAAATGTGAAAGTTAAATGCAACTGTATATGAAAAATACAAAATCATCAACAATATTCCCAGTGACATATTTCCTAAGTGAGTCAATTTTAAGTTCCTTTCCTAAGCCTCTATCAACGAGAGTTATACGTCGTTGGAAAGAACAAGCTAAGAGCATTCAATCAAGGTATAAGTCGGTTATGCAGCAAAAGAAAAGTGAAAGTTAAATGCAACTGTATATGAAATATACAAAATTATCAACGATATTGCCAGTGACATATTTCCTAGATGAGTCAATTTTAAGTTCCTTTTCTAAGCCTCTATCAATGAGAGTTATACGTCGTTAGAAAGAACAAGCTAAGAGCTTTCAATCAAGCTGTAAGTCGTTTATGCAGCAAAAGAAATGTGAAAGTTAAATGCAACTGTATATGAAAAATATAAAATCATCAACAATATTGCCAGTGACATATTTCCTAGATGAGTCAATTTTAAGTTCGTTTCCTAAGCCTCTATCAAGGAGAGTTATACATAGTTGGAAAGAACTAGCTAATGGCTTTCAACCAAGCTATAAACGGTTTACACAGCAAAAGAAATGTGAAAATTAAATGCAACTGTATATAAAAAATACAAAATCATCAACAATATTGCCAGTGACATATTTCCTAGATGAGTCAATTTTAAGTTCCTTTCCTAAGCCTCTATCAATGAGAGTTATACGTCGTTAGAAAGAACAAGCTAAGAGCTTTCAAACAAGCTGTAAGTCGTTTATGCAGCAAAAGAAATGTGAAAGTTAAATGCAACTGTATATGAAAAATACAAAATCATCAACAATATTCCCGGTGACATATTTCCTAAGTGAGTCAATTTTAAGTTCCTTTCCTAAGCCTCTATCAACGAGAGTTATACGTCGTTGGAAAGAACAAGCTAAGAGCATTCTATCATGCTATAAGTCGTTTATGCAGCAAAAGAAAAGTGAAAGTTAAATGCAACTGTATATGAAAAATACAAAATCATCAACGATATTGCCAGTGACATATTTCCTAGATGAGTCAATTTTAAGTTCCTTTCCTAAGCCTCTATCAATGAGTGTTATACGTCGTTATAAAGAACAAGCTAAGAGCTTTCAATCAAGCTGTAAGTCGTTTATGCAGCAAAAGAAATGTGAAAGTTAAATGCAACTGTATATGAAAAATATAAAATCATCAACAATATTGCCAGTGACATATTTCCTGGAAGAGTCAATTTTAAGTTCCTTTCCTAAACCTCTATCAATGAGAGTTATATGTCGTTGGAAAGAACAAGCTTAGAGCTTTCAATCAAGCTATAAGTCGTTTATGCAGCAAAAGAAAAGTGAAAGTTAAATGCAACTGTATATGAAAAATATAAAATCATCAACAATATTGCCAGTGACATATTTCCTGGAAGAGTCAATTTTAAGTTCCTTTCCTAAATCTCTATCAATGAGAGTTATACATCGTTGGAAAGAACAAGCTAGGAGCTTTCAATCAAGCTATAAATGATTTATGCAACAAAAGAAATCTGATAATTAAATGCAACTGTATATGAAAAATATAAAATCATCAACAATATTGCCAGTGACATATTTCCTAGATAAGTCAATTTTGAGTTCCTTTCCTAAGCCTCTATCAGTGAGAGTTATACATCGTTGGAAAGAACAAGCTAGGAGCTTTCAATCAAGCTATAAATAATTTATGCAGCAGAAGAAATGTGAAAGTTAAATGCAACTGTATATGAAAAATACAAAATCATCAACAATATTCCCAGTGACATATTTCCTAAGTGAGTCAATTTTAAGTTCCTTTCCTAAGCCTCTATCAACGAGAGTTATACGTCGTTGGAAAGAACAAGCTAAGAGCATTCTATCATGCTATAAGTCGTTTATGCAGCAAAAGAAAAGAGAAAGTTAAATGCAACTGTATATGAAAAATACAAAATCATCAACGATATTGCCAGTGACATATTTCCTAGATGAGTCAATTTTAAGTTCCTTTCCTAAGCCTCTATCAATGAGAGTTATACGTCGTTATAAAGAACAAGCTAAGAGCTTTCAATCAAGCTGTAAGTCGTTTATGCAGCAAAAGAAATGTGAAAGTTAAATGCAACTGTATATGAAAAATACAAAATCATCTACAATATTCCCAGCGACATATTTTCCAGGTGAGTCAATTTTAAGTTCCTTTCCTAAGCCTCTATCAAGGAGAGTTATACATAGTTGGAAAGAACTAGCTAAGGGCTTTCAACCAAGCTATAAACGGTTTACACAACAAAAGAAATGTGAAAGTTAAATGCAACTGTACATGAAAAATACAAAATCATCAACGATATTGCCAGTGACATATTTCCTAGATGAGTCAATTTTAATTTCCTTTCCTAAGCCTCTATCAATGAGAGTTATACGTCGTTAGAAAGAACAAGCTAAGAGCTTTCAAACAAGCTGTAAGTCGTTTATGCAGCAAAAGAAATGTGAAAGTTAAATGCAACTGTATATGAAAAATACAAAATCATCAACAATATTCCCAGTGACATATTTCCTAAGTGAGTCAATTTTAAGTTCCTTTCCTAAGCCTCTATCAACGAGAGTTATACGTCGTTGGAAAGAACAAGCTAAGAGCTTTCAATCAAGCTATAAGTCGTTTATGCAGCAAATGAAATGTGAAAGTTAAATGCAACTGTATATGAAAAATACAAAATCATAAACAATATTGCCAGTGACATATTTCCTAGATGAGTCAATTTTAAGTTCCTTTCCTAAGCATCTATCAATGAGGGTTATACGTCGTTAGAAAGAACAAGCTAAGAGCTTTCAAACAAGCTATAAGTCGTTTATGCAGCAAACGAAATGTGAAAGTTAAATGCAACTGTATATGAAAAATACAAAATCAGCAACAATATTCCCAGTGACATATTTCCTAAATGAGTCAATTTTAAGTTCCTGTCCTAAGCCTCTATCAATGAGAGTTATACGGCGTTGGAAAGAACAAGCTCAGAGCTTTCAACCAAGCTATAAGTCGTTTATGCAGCAAATGAAATGTGAAAGTTAAATGCAACTGTATATGAAAAATACAAAATCATAAACAATATTGCCAGTGACATATTTCCTAGATTAGTCAATTTTAAGTTCCTTTCCTAAGCATCTGTCAATGAGAGTTATACGTCGTTAGAAAGAACAAGCTAAGAGCTTTCAAACAAGCTGTAAGTCGTTTATGCAGCAAAAGAAATGTGAAAGTTAAATGCAACTGTATATGAAAAATACAAAATCATCAACAATATTCCCAGTGACATATTTCCTAAGTGAGTCAATTTTAAGTTCCTTTCCTAAGCCTCTATCAACGAGAGTTATACGTCGTTGGAAAGAACAAGCTAAGAGCATTCAATCAAGGTATAAGTCGGTTATGCAGCAAAAGAAAAGTGAAAGTTAAATGCAACTGTATATGAAATATACAAAATTATCAACGATATTGCCAGTGACATATTTCCTAGATGAGTCAATTTTAAGTTCCTTTCCTAAGCCTCTATCAACGAGAGTTATACGTCGTTGGAAAGAACAAGCTAAGAGCTTTCAATCAAGCTGTAAGTCGTTTATGCAGCAAAAGAAATGTGAAAGTTAAATGCAACTGTATATGAAAAATATAAAATCATCAACAATATTGCCAGTGACATATTTCCTAGATGAGTCAATTTTAAGTTCGTTTCCTAAGCCTCTATCAAGGAGAGTTATACATAGTTGGAAAGAACTAGCTAATGGCTTTCAACCAAGCTATAAACGGTTTACACAGCAAAAGAAATGTGAAAATTAAATGCAACTGTATATAAAAAATACAAAATCATCAACAATATTGCCAGTGACATATTTCCTAGATGAGTCAATTTTAAGTTCCTTTCCTAAGCCTCTATCAATGAGAGTTATACGTCGTTAGAAAGAACAAGCTAAGAGCTTTCAAACAAGCTGTAAGTCGTTTATGCAGCAAAAGAAATGTGAAAGTTAAATGCAACTGTATATGAAAAATACAAAATCATCAACAATATTCCCGGTGACATATTTCCTAAGTGAGTCAATTTTAAGTTCCTTTCCTAAGCCTCTATCAACGAGAGTTATACGTCGTTGGAAAGAACAAGCTAAGAGCATTCTATCATGCTATAAGTCGTTTATGCAGCAAAAGAAAAGTGAAAGTTAAATGCAACTGTATATGAAAAATACAAAATCATCAACGATATTGCCAGTGACATATTTCCTAGATGAGTCAATTTTAAGTTCCTTTCCTAAGCCTCTATCAATGAGTGTTATACGTCGTTATAAAGAACAAGCTAAGAGCTTTCAATCAAGCTGTAAGTCGTTTATGCAGCAAAAGAAATGTGAAAGTTAAATGCAACTGTATATGAAAAATATAAAATCATCAACAATATTGCCAGTGACATATTTCCTGGAAGAGTCAATTTTAAGTTCCTTTCCTAAACCTCTATCAATGAGAGTTATATGTCGTTGGAAAGAACAAGCTTAGAGCTTTCAATCAAGCTATAAGTCGTTTATGCAGCAAAAGAAAAGTGAAAGTTAAATGCAACTGTATATGAAAAATATAAAATCATCAACAATATTGCCAGTGACATATTTCCTGGAAGAGTCAATTTTAAGTTCCTTTCCTAAACCTCTATCAATGAGAGTTATACATCGTTGGAAAGAACAAGCTAGGAGCTTTCAATCAAGCTATAAATGATTTATGCAACAAAAGAAATCTGATAGTTAAATGCAACTGTATATGAAAAATATAAAATCATCAACAATATTGCCAGTGACATATTTCCTAGATAAGTCAATTTTGAGTTCCTTTCCTAAGCCTCTATCAGTGAGAGTTATACATCGTTGGAAAGAACAAGCTAGGAGCTTTCAATCAAGCTATAAATAATTTATGCAGCAGAAGAAATGTGAAAGTTAAATGCAACTGTATATGAAAAATACAAAATCATCAACAATATTCCCAGTGACATATTTCCTAAGTGAGTCAATTTTAAGTTCCTTTCCTAAGCCTCTATCAACGAGAGTTATACGTCGTTGGAAAGAACAAGCTAAGAGCATTCTGTCATGCTATAAGTCGTTTATGCAGCAAAAGAAAAGTGAAAGTTAAATGCAACTGTATATGAAAAATACAAAATCATCAACGATATTGCCAGTGACATATTTCCTAGATGAGTCAATTTTAAGTTCCTTTCCTAAGCCTCTATCAATGAGAGTTATACGTCGTTATAAAGAACAAGCTAAGAGCTTTCAATCAAGCTGTAAGTCGTTTATGCAGCAAATGAAATGTGAAAGTTAAATGCAACTGTATATGACAAATACAAAATCATCTACAATATTCCCAGCGACATATTTTCCAGGTGAGTCAATTTTAAGTTCCTTTCCTAAGGCTCTATCAAGGAGAGTTATACATAGTTGGAAAGAACTAGCTAAGGGCTTTCAACCAAGCTATAAACGGTTTACACAACAAAAGAAATGTGAAAGTTAAATGCAACTGTACATGAAAAATACAAAATCATCAACAATGTTGCCAGTGACATATTTCCTGGAAGAGTCAATTTTAAGTTCCTTTCCTAAGCCTCTATCAATGAGAGTTATATGTCGTTAGAAAGAACAAGCTAAGGGCTTTCAAACAAGCTGTAAGTCGTTTATGCAGCAAAAGAAATGTGAAAGTTAAATGCAACTGTATATGAAAAATACAAAATCATCAACAATATTCCCAGTGACATATTTCCTAAGTGAGTCAATTTTAAGTTCCTTTCCTAAGCCTCTATCAACGAGAGTTATACGTCGTTGGAAAGAACAAGCTAAGAGCTTTCAATCAAGCTATAAGTCGTTTATGCAGCAAATGAAGTGTGAAAGTTAAATGCAACTGTATATGACAAATACAAAATCATAAACAATATTGCCAGTGACATATTTCCTAGATGAGTCAATTTTAAGTTCCTTTCCTAAGCATCTATCAATGAGAGTTATACGTCGTTAGAAAGAACAAGCTAAGAGCTTTCAAACAAGCTGTAAGTCGTTTATGCAGCAAAAGAAATGTGAAAGTTAAATGCAACTGTATATGAAAAATACAAAATCATCAACAATATTCCCAGTGACATATTTCCTAAATGAGTCAATTTTAAGTTCCTTTCCTAAGCCTCTATCAATGAGAGTTATACGTCGTTGGAAAGAACAAGCTAAGAGCTTACAATCAAGCTATAAGTCGTTTATGCAGCAAATGAAATGTGAAAGTTAAATGCAGCTGTATATGAAAAATACAAAATCATAAACAATATTGCCAGTGACATATTTCCCAGATTAGTCAATTTTAAGTTCCTTTCCTAAGCATCTATCAATGAGAGTTATACGGCGTTAGAAAGAACAAGCTAAGAGCTTTCAAACAAGCTGTAAGTCGTTTATGCAGCAAAAGAAATGTGAAAGTTAAATGCAACTGTATATGAAAAAATACAAAATCATCAACAATATTCCCAGTGACATATTTCCTAAGTGAGTCAATTTTAAGTTCCTTTAATAGTTATACGTCGTTGGAAAGAACAAGCTAAGAGCATTCAATCAAGGTATAAGTCGTTTATGCAGCAAAAGAAAAGTGAAAGTTAAATGCAACTGTATATGAAATATACAAAATTATCAACGATATTGCCAGTGACATATTTCCTAGATGAGTCAATTTTAAGTTCCTTTTCTAAGCCTCTATCAATGAGAGTTATACGTCGTTAGAAAGAACAAGCTAAGAGCTTTCAATCAAGCTGTAAGTCGTTTATGCAGCAAAAGAAATGTGAAAGTTAAATGCAACTGTATATGAAAAATATAAAATCATCAACAATATTGCCAGTGACATATTTCCTAGATGAGTCAATTTTAAGTTCGTTTCCTAAGCCTCTATCAAGGAGAGTTATACATAGTTGGAAAGAACTAGCTAATGGCTTTCAACCAAGCTATAAACGGTTTATACAGCAAAAGAAATGTGAAAATTAAATGCAACTGTATATAAAAAATACAAAATCATCAACAATATTGCCAGTGACATATTTCCTAGATGAGTCAATTTTAAGTTCCTTTCCTAAGCCTCTATCAATGAGAGTTATACGTCGTTAGAAAGAACAAGCTAAGAGCTTTCAAACAAGCTGTAAGTCGTTTATGCAGCAAAAGAAATGTGAAAGTTAAATGCAACTGTATATGAAAAATACAAAATCATCAACAATATTCCCAGTGACATATTTCCTAAGTGAGTCAATTTTAAGTTCCTTTCCTAAGCCTCTATCAACGAGAGTTATACGGCGTTAGAAAGAACAAGCTAAGAGCTTTCAAACAAGCTGTAAGTCGTTTATGCAGCAAAAGAAATGTGAAAGTTAAATGCAACTGTATATGAAAAATACAAAATCATCAACAATATTCCCGGTGACATATTTCCTAAGTGAGTCAATTTTAAGTTCCTTTCCTAAGCCTCTATCAACGAGAGTTATACGTCGTTGGAAAGAACAAGCTAAGAGCATTCTATCATGCTATAAGTCGTTTATGCAGCAAAAGAAAAGTGAAAGTTAAATGCAACTGTATATGAAAAATACAAAATCATCAACGATATTGCCAGTGACATATTTCCTAGATGAGTCAATTTTAAGTTCCTTTCCTAAGCCTCTATCAATGAGTGTTATACGTCGTTATAAAGAACCAGCTAAGAGCTTTCAATCAAGCTGTAAGTCGTTTATGCAGCAAAAGAAATGTGAAAGTTAAATGCAACTGTATATGAAAAATATAAAATCATCAACAATATTGCCAGTGACATATTTCCTGGAAGAGTCAATTTTAAGTTCCTTTCCTAAACCTCTATCAATGAGAGTTATATGTCGTTGGAAAGAACAAGCTTAGAGCTTTCAATCAAGCTATAAGTCGTTTATGCAGCAAAAGAAAAGTGAAAGTTAAATGCAACTGTATATGAAAAATATAAAATCATCAACAATATTGCCAGTGACATATTTCCTGGAAGAGTCAATTTTAAGTTCCTTTCCTAAACCTCTATCAATGAGAGTTATACATCGTTGGAAAGAACAAGCTAGGAGCTTTCAATCAAGCTATAAATGATTTATGCAACAAAAGAAATCTGATAGTTAAATGCAACTGTATATGAAAAATATAAAATCATCAACAATATTGCCAGTGACATATTTCCTAGATAAGTCAATTTTGAGTTCCTTTCCTAAGCCTCTATCAGTGAGAGTTATACATCGTTGGAAAGAACAAGCTAAGAGCTTTCAATCAAGCTATAAATGCTTTATGCAGCAGAAGAAATGTGAAAGTTAAATGCAACTGTATATGAAAAATACAGAATCATCAACAATATTCCCAGTGACATATTTCCTAGATGAGTCAATTTTAAGTTCCTTTCCTAAGCCTCTATCAATGAGAGTTATACGTCGTTATAAAGAACAAGCTAAGAGCTTTCAATCAAGCTGTAAGTCGTTTATGCAGCAAAAGAAATGTGAAAGTTAAATGCAACTGTATATGAAAAATACAAAATCATCTACAATATTCCCAGCGACATATTTTCCAGGTGAGTCAATTTTAAGTTCCTTTCCTAAGCCTCTATCAAGGAGAGTTATACATAGTTGGAAAGAACTAGCTAAGGGCTTTCAACCAAGCTATAAACGGTTTACACAACAAAAGAAATGTGAAAGTTAAATGCAACTGTACATGAAAAATACAAAATCATCAACGATATTGCCAGTGACATATTTCCTAGATGAGTCAATTTTAAGTTCCTTTCCTAAGCCTCTATCAATGAGAGTTATACGTCGTTAGAAAGAACAAGCTAAGAGCTTTCAAACAAGCTGTAAGTCGTTTATGCAGCAAAAGAAGTGTGAAAGTTAAATGCAACTGTATTTGAAAAATACAAAATCATCAACAATATTCCCAGTGACATATTTCCTAAGTGAGTCAATTTTAAGTTCCTTTCCTAAGCCTCTATCAACGAGAGTTATACGTCGTTGGAAAGAACAAGCTAAGAGGTTTCAATCAAGCTATAAGTCGTTTATGCAGCAAATGAAATGTGAAAGTTAAATGCAACTGTATATGAAAAATACAAAATCATAAACAATATTGCCAGTGACATATTTCCTAGATGAGTCAATTTTAAGTTCCTTTCCTAAGCATCTATCAATGAGGGTTATACGTCGTTAGAAAGAACAAGCTAAGAGCTTTCAAACAAGCTGTAAGTCGTTTATGCAGCAAAAGAAATGTGAAAGTTAAATGCAACTGTATATGAAAAATACAAAATCAGCAACAATATTCCCAGTGACATATTTCCTAAATGAGTCAATTTTAAGTTCCTGTCCTAAGCCTCTATCAATGAGAGTTATACGGCGTTGGAAAGAACAAGCTAAGAGCTTTCAATCAAGCTATAAGTCGTTTATGCAGCAAATGAAATGTGAAAGTTAAATGCAACTGTATATGAAAAATACAAAATCATAAACAATATTGCCAGTGACATATTTCCTAGATTAGTCAATTTTAAGTTCCTTTCCTAAGCATCTGTCAATGAGAGTTATACGTCGTTAGAAAGAACAAGCTAAGAGCTTTCAAACAAGCTGTAAGTCGTTTATGCAGCAAAAGAAATGTGAAAGTTAAATGCAACTGTATATGAAAAATACAAAATCATCAACAATATTCCCAGTGACATATTTCCTAAGTGAGTCAATTTTAAGTTCCTTTCCTAAGCATCTATCAACGAGAGTTATACGTCGTTGGAAAGAACAAGCTAAGAGCATTCAATCAAGGTATAATTCGGTTATGCAGCAAAAGAAAAGTGAAAGTTAAATGCAACTGTATATGAAATATACAAAATTATCAACGATATTGCCAGTGACATATTTCCTAGATGAGTCAATTTTAAGTTCCTTTCCTAAGCCTCTATCAACGAGAGTTATACGTCGTTGGAAAGAACAAGCTAAGAGCTTTCAATCAAGCTGTAAGTCGTTTATGCAGCAAAAGAAATGTGAAAGTTAAATGCAACTGTATATGAAAAATACACAATCATCTACAATATTCCCAGCGACATATTTTCCAGGTGAGTCAATTTTAAGTTCCTTTCCTAAGCCTCTATCAAGGAGAGTTATACATAGTTGGAAAGAACTAGCTAAGGGCTTTCAACCAAGCTATAAACGGTTTACACAACAAAAGAAATGTGAAAGTTAAATGCAACTGTACATGAAAAATACAAAATCATCAACGATATTGCCAGTGACATATTTCCTAGATGAGTCAATTTTAAGTTCCTTTCCTAAGCCTCTATCAATGAGTGTTATACGTCGTTATAAAGAACAAGCTAAGAGCTTTCAAACAAGCTGTAAGTCGTTTATGCAGCAAAAGAAATGTGAAAGTTAAATGCAACTGTATATGAAAAATACAAAATCATCAACAATATTCCCAGTGACATATTTCCTAAGTGAGTCAATTTTAAGTTCCTTTCCTAAGCCTCTATCAACGAGAGTTATACGTCGTTATAAAGAACAAGCTAAGAGCTTTCAAACAAGCTGTAAGTCGTTTATGCAGCAAAAGAAATGTGAAAGTTAAATGCAACTGTACATGAAAAATACAAAATCATCAACGATATTGCCAGTGACATATTTCCTAGATGAGTCAATTTTAAGTTCCTGTCCTAAGCCTCTATCAATGAGAGTTATACGTCGTTGGAAAGAACAAGCTAAGAGCTTACAATCAAGCTATAAGTCGTTTATGCAGCAAATGAAATGTGAAAGTTAAATGCAACTGTATATGAAAAATACAAAATCATAAACAATATTGCCAGTGACATATTTCCCAGATTAGTCAATTTTAAGTTCCTTTCCTAAGCATCTATCAATGAGAGTTATACGGCGTTAGAAAGAACAAGCTAAGAGCTTTCAAACAAGCTGTAAGTCGTTTATGCAGCAAAAGAAATGTGAAAGTTAAATGCAACTGTATATGAAAAAATACAAAATCATCAACAATATTCCCAGTGACATATTTCCTAAGTGAGTCAATTTTAAGTTCCTTTAATAGTTATACGTCGTTGGAAAGAACAAGCTAAGAGCATTCAATCAAGGTATAAGTCGTTTATGCAGCAAAAGAAAAGTGAAAGTTAAATGCAACTGTATATGAAATATACAAAATTATCAACGATATTGCCAGTGACATATTTCCTAGATGAGTCAATTTTAAGTTCCTTTTCTAAGCCTCTATCAATGAGAGTTATACGTCGTTAGAAAGAACAAGCTAAGAGCTTTCAATCAAGCTGTAAGTCGTTTATGCAGCAAAAGAAATGTGAAAGTTAAATGCAACTGTATATGAAAAATATAAAATCATCAACAATATTGCCAGTGACATATTTCCTAGATGAGTCAATTTTAAGTTCCTTTTCTAAGCCTCTATCAATGAGAGTTATACGTCGTTAGAAAGAACAAGCTAAGAGCTTTCAAACAAGCTGTAAGTCGTTTATGCAGCAAAAGAAATGTGAAAGTTAAATGCAACTGTATATGAAAAATACAAAATCATCAACAATATTCCCAGTGACATATTTCCTAAGTGAGTCAATTTTAAGTTCCTTTCCTAAGCCTCTATCAACGAGAGTTATACGTCGTTGGAAAGAACAAGCTAAGAGCTTTCAATCAAGCTATAAGTCGTTTATGCAGCAAATGAAATGTGAAAGTTAAATGCAACTGTATATGAAAAATACAAAATCATAAACAATATTGCCAGTGACATATTTCCTAGATGAGTCAATTTTAAGTTCGTTTCCTAAGCATCTATCAATGAGGGTTATACGTCGTTAGAAAGAACAAGCTAAGAGCTTTCAAACAAGCTGTAAGTCGTTTATGCAGCAAAAGAAATGTGAAAGTTAAATGCAACTGTATATGAAAAATACAAAATCAGCAACAATATTCCCAGTGACATATTTCCTAAATGAGTCAATTTTAAGTTCCTGTCCTAAGCCTCTATCAATGAGAGTTATACGGCGTTGGAAAGAACAAGCTAAGAGCTTTCAATCAAGCTATAAGTCGTTTATGCAGCAAATGAAATGTGAAAGTTAAATGCAACTGTATATGAAAAATACAAAATCATAAACAATATTGCCAGTGACATATTTCCTAGATTAGTCAATTTTAAGTTCCTTTCCTAAGCATCTGTCAATGAGAGTTATACGTCGTTAGAAAGAACAAGCTAAGAGCTTTCAAACAAGCTGTAAGTCGTTTATGCAGCAAAAGAAATGTGAAAGTTAAATGCAACTGTATATGAAAAATACAAAATCATCAACAATATTCCCAGTGACATATTTCCTAAGTGAGTCAATTTTAAGTTCCTTTCCTAAGCATCTATCAACGAGAGTTATACGTCGTTGGAAAGAACAAGCTAAGAGCATTCAATCAAGGTATAAGTCGGTTATGCAGCAAAAGAAAAGTGAAAGTTAAATGCAACTGTATATGAAATATACAAAATTATCAACGATATTGCCAGTGACATATTTCCTAGATGAGTCAATTTTAAGTTCCTTTCCTAAGCCTCTATCAACGAGAGTTATACGTCGTTGGAAAGAACAAGCTAAGAGCTTTCAATCAAGCTGTAAGTCGTTTATGCAGCAAAAGAAATGTGAAAGTTAAATGCAACTGTATATGAAAAATACAAAATCATCTACAATATTCCCAGCGACATATTTTCCAGGTGAGTCAATTTTAAGTTCCTTTCCTAAGCCTCTATCAAGGAGAGTTATACATAGTTGGAAAGAACTAGCTAAGGGCTTTCAACCAAGCTATAAACGGTTTACACAACAAAAGAAATGTGAAAGTTAAATCCAACTGTACATGAAAAATACAAAATCATCAACGATATTGCCAGTGACATATTTCCTAGATGAGTCAATTTTAAGTTCCTTTCCTAAGCCTCTATCAATGAGTGTTATACGTCGTTATAAAGAACAAGCTAAGAGCTTTCAAACAAGCTGTAAGTCGTTTATGCAGCAAAAGAAATGTGAAAGTTAAATGCAACTGTATATGAAAAATACAAAATCATCAACAATATTCCCAGTGACATATTTCCTAAGTGAGTCAATTTTAAGTTCCTTTCCTAAGCCTCTATCAACGAGAGTTATACGTCGTTATAAAGAACAAGCTAAGAGCTTTCAAACAAGCTGTAAGTCGTTTATGCAGCAAAAGAAATGTGAAAGTTAAATGCAACTGTACATGAAAAATACAAAATCATCAACAATATTCCCAGTGACATATTTCCTAGATGAGTCAATTTTAAGTTCCTGTCCTAAGCCTCTATCAATGAGAGTTATACGTCGTTGGAAAGAACAAGCTAAGAGCTTACAATCAAGCTATAAGTCGTTTATGCAGCAAATGAAATGTGAAAGTTAAATGCAACTGTATATGAAAAATACAAAATCATAAACAATATTGCCAGTGACATATTTCCCAGATTAGTCAGTTTTAAGTTCCTTTCCTAAGCATCTATCAATGAGAGTTATACGGCGTTAGAAAGAACAAGCTAAGAGCTTTCAAACAAGCTGTAAGTCGTTTATGCAGCAAAAGAAATGTGAAAGTTAAATGCAACTGTATATGAAAAAATACAAAATCATCAACAATATTCCCAGTGACATATTTCCTAAGTGAGTCAATTTTAAGTTCCTTTAATAGTTATACGTCGTTGGAAAGAACAAGCTAAGAGCATTCAATCAAGGTATAAGTCGTTTATGCAGCAAAAGAAAAGTGAAAGTTAAATGCAACTGTATATGAAATATACAAAATTATCAACGATATTGCCAGTGACATATTTCCTAGATGAGTCAATTTTAAGTTCCTTTTCTAAGCCTCTATCAATGAGAGTTATAGGTCGTTAGAAAGAACAAGCTAAGAGCTTTCAATCAAGCTGTAAGTCGTTTATGCAGCAAAAGAAATGTGAAAGTTAAATGCAACTGTATATGAAAAATATAAAATCATCAACAATATTGCCAGTGACATATTTCCTAGATGAGTCAATTTTAAGTTCGTTTCCTAAGCCTCTATCAAGGAGAGTTATACATAGTTGGAAAGAACTAGCTAATGGCTTTCAACCAAGCTATAAACGGTTTATACAGCAAAAGAAATGTGAAAATTAAATGCAACTGTATATAAAAAATACAAAATCATCAACAATATTGCCAGTGACATATTTCCTAGATGAGTCAATTTTAAGTTCCTTTCCTAAGCCTCTATCAATGAGAGTTATACGTCGTTAGAAAGAACAAGCTAAGAGCTTTCAAACAAGCTGTAAGTCGTTTATGCAGCAAAAGAAATGTGAAAGTTAAATGCAACTGTATATGAAAAATACAAAATCATCAACAATATTCCCAGTGACATATTTCTTAAGTGAGTCAATTTTAAGTTCCTTTCCTAAGCCTCTATCAACGAGAGTTATACGGCGTTAGAAAGAACAAGCTAAGAGCTTTCAAACAAGCTGTAAGTCGTTTATGCAGCAAAAGAAATGTGAAAGTTAAATGCAACTGTATATGAAAAATACAAAATCATCAACAATATTCCCGGTGACATATTTCCTAAGTGAGTCAATTTTAAGTTCCTTTCCTAAGCCTCTATCAACGAGAGTTATACGTCGTTGGAAAGAACAAGCTAAGAGCATTCTATCATGCTATAAGTCGTTTATGCAGCAAAAGAAAAGTGAAAGTTAAATGCAACTGTATATGAAAAATACAAAATCATCAACGATATTGCCAGTGACATATTTCCTAGATGAGTCAATTTTAAGTTCCTTTCCTAAGCCTCTATCAATGAGTGTTATACGTCGTTATAAAGAACAAGCTAAGAGCTTTCAATCAAGCTGTAAGTCGTTTATGCAGCAAAAGAAATGTGAAAGTTAAATGAAACTGTATATGAAAAATATAAAATCATCAACAATATTGCCAGTGACATATTTCCTGGAAGAGTCAATTTTAAGTTCCTTTCCTAAACCTCTATCAATGAGAGTTATATGTCGTTGGAAAGAACAAGCTTAGAGCTTTCAATCAAGCTATAAGTCGTTTATGCAGCAAAAGAAAAGTGAAAGTTAAATGCAACTGTATATGAAAAATATAAAATCATCAACAATATTGCCAGTGACATATTTCCTGGAAGAGTCAATTTTAAGTTCCTTTCCTAAACCTCTATCAATGAGAGTTATACATCGTTGGAAAGAACAAGCTAGGAGCTTTCAATCAAGCTATAAATGATTTATGCAACAAAAGAAATCTGATAGTTAAATGCAACTGTATATGAAAAATATAAAATCATCAACAATATTGCCAGTGACATATTTCCTAGATAAGTCAATTTTGAGTTCCTTTCCTAAGCCTCTATCAGTGAGAGTTATACATCGTTGCAAAGAACAAGCGAAGAGCTTTCAAACAATCTATAAATGCTTTATGCAGCAGAAGAAATGTGAAAATTAAATGCAACTGTATATGAAAAATACAAAATCATCAACAATATTCCCAGTGACATATTTCCTAGATGAGTCAATTTTAAGTTCCTTTCCTAAGCCTCTATCAATGAGAGTTATACGTCGTTATAAAGAACAAGCTAAGAGCTTTCAATCAAGCTGTAAGTCGTTTATGCAGCAAAAGAAATGTGAAAGTTAAATGCAACTGTATATGAAAAATACAAAATCATCTACAATATTCCCAGCGACATATTTTCCAGGTGAGTCAATTTTAAGTTCCTTTCCTAAGCCTCTATCAAGGAGAGTTATACATAGTTGGAAAGAACTAGCTAAGGGCTTTCAACCAAGCTATAAACGGTTTACACAACAAAAGAAATGTGAAAGTTAAATGCAACTGTACATGAAAAATACAAAATCATCAACGATATTGCCAGTGACATATTTCCTAGATGAGTCAATTTTAAGTTCCTTTCCTAAGCCTCTATCAATGAGAGTTATACGTCGTTAGAAAGAACAAGCTAAGAGCTTTCAAACAAGCTGTAAGTCGTTTATGCAGCAAAAGAAATGTGAAAGTTAAATGCAACTGTATTTGAAAAATACAAAATCATCAACAATATTCCCAGTGACATATTTCCTAAGTGAGTCAATTTTAAGTTCCTTTCCTAAGCCTCTATCAACGAGAGTTATACGTCGTTGGAAAGAACAAGCTAAGAGCTTTCAATCAAGCTATAAGTCGTTTATGCAGCAAATGAAATGTGAAAGTTAAATGCAACTGTATATGAAAAATACAAAATCATAAACAATATTGCCAGTGACATATTTCCTAGATGAGTCAATTTTAAGTTCCTTTCCTAAGCATCTAGCAATGAGGGTTATACGTCGTTAGAAAGAACAAGCTAAGAGCTTTCAAACAAGCTGTAAGTCGTTTATGCAGCAAAAGAAATGTGAAAGTTAAATGCAACTGTATATGAAAAATACAAAATCAGCAACAATATTCCCAGTGACATATTTCCTAAATGAGTCAATTTTAAGTTCCTGTCCTAAGCCTCTATCAATGAGAGTTATACGGCGTTGGAAAGAACAAGCTAAGAGCTTTCAATCAAGCTATAAGTCGTTTATGCAGCAAATGAAATGTGAAAGTTAAATGCAACTGTATATGAAAAATACAAAATCATAAACAATATTGCCAGTAACATATTTCCTAGATTAGTCAATTTTAAGTTCCTTTCCTAAGCCTCTATCAATGAGAGTTATACGTCGTTAGAAAGAACAAGCTAAGAGCTTTCAAACAAGCTGTAAGTCGTTTATGCAGCAAAAGAAATGTGAAAGTTAAATGCAACTGTATTTGAAAAATACAAAATCATAAACAATATTGCCAGTGACATATTTCCTAAGTGAGTCAATTTTAAGTTCCTTTCCTAAGCATCTATCAACGAGAGTTATACGTCGTTGGAAAGAACAAGCTAAGAGCATTCAATCAAGGTATAAGTCGGTTATGCAGCAAAAGAAAAGTGAAAGTTAAATGCAACTGTATATGAAATATACAAAATTATCAACGATATTGCCAGTGACATATTTCCTAGATGAGTCAATTTTAAGTTCCTTTCCTAAGCCTCTATCAACGAGAGTTATACGTCGTTGGAAAGAACAAGCTAAGAGCTTTCAATCAAGCTGTAAGTCGTTTATGCAGCAAAAGAAATGTGAAAGTTAAATGCAACTGTATATGAAAAATACAAAATCATCTACAATATTCCCAGCGACATATTTTCCAGGTGAGTCAATTTTAAGTTCCTTTCCTAAGCCTCTATCAAGGAGAGTTATACATAGTTGGAAAGAACTAGCTAAGGGCTTTCAACCAAGCTATAAACGGTTTACACAACAAAAGAAATGTGAAAGTTAAATGCAACTGTACATGAAAAATACAAAATCATCAACGATATTGCCAGTGACATATTTCCTAGATGAGTCAATTTTAAGTTCCTTTCCTAAGCCTCTATCAATGAGAGTTATACGTCGTTAGAAAGAACAAGCTAAGAGCTTTCAAACAAGCTGTAAGTCGTTTATGCAGCAAAAGAAATGTGAAGGTTAAATGCAACTGTATATGAAAAATACAAAATCATCAACAATATTCCCAGTGACATATTTCCTAAGTGAGTCAATTTTAAGTTCCTTTCCTAAGCCTCTATCAACGAGAGTTATACGTCGTTGGAAAGAACAAGCTAAGAGCTTTCAATCAAGCTATAAGTCGTTTATGCAGCAAATGAAATGTGAAAGTTAAATGCAACTGTATATGAAAAATACAAAATCATAAACAATATTGCCAGTGACATATTTCCTAGATGAGTCAATTTTAAGTTCCTTTCCTAAGCATCTATCAATGAGGGTTATACGTCGTTAGAAAGAACAAGCTAAGAGCTTTCAAACAAGCTGTAAGTCGTTTATGCAGCAAAAGAAATGTGATAGTTAAATGCAACTGTATATGAAAAATACAAAATCAGCAACAATATTCCCAGTGACATATTTCCTAAATGAGTCAATTTTAAGTTCCTGTCCTAAGCCTCTATCAATGAGAGTTATACGGCGTTGGAAAGAACAAGCTAAGAGCTTTCAATCAAGCTATAAGTCGTTTATGCAGCAAATGAAATGTGAAAGTTAAATGCAACTGTATATGAAAAATACAAAATCATAAACAATATTGCCAGTGACATATTTCCTAGATTAGTCAATTTTAAGTTCCTTTCCTAAGCATCTGTCAATGAGAGTTATACGTCGTTAGAAAGAACAAGCTAAGAGCTTTCAAACAAGCTGTAAGTCGTTTATGCAGCAAAAGAAATGTGAAAGTTAAATGCAACTGTATATGAAAAATACAAAATCATCAACAATATTCCCAGTGACATATTTCCTAGATGAGTCAATTTTAAGTTCCTTTCCTAAGCCTCTATCAATGAGAGTTATACGTCGTTATAAAGAACAAGCTAAGAGCTTTCAATCAAGCTGTAAGTCGTTTATGCAGCAAAAGAAATGTGAAAGTTAAATGCAACTGTATATGAAAAATACAAAATCATCTACAATATTCCCAGCGACATATTTTCCAGGTGAGTCAATTTTAAGTTCCTTTCCTAAGCCTCTATCAAGGAGAGTTATACATAGTTGGAAAGAACTAGCTAAGGGCTTTCAACCAAGCTATAAACGGTTTACACAACAAAAGAAATGTGAAAGTTAAATGCAACTGTACATGAAAAATACAAAATCATCAACGATATTGCCAGTGACATATTTCCTAGATGAGTCAATTTTAAGTTCCTTTCCTAAGCCTCTATCAATGAGAGTTATACGTCGTTAGAAAGAACAAGCTAAGAGCTTTCAAACAAGCTGTAAGTCGTTTATGCAGCAAAAGAAATGTGAAAGTTAAATGCAACTGTATTTGAAAAATACAAAATCATCAACAATATTCCCAGTGACATATTTCCTAAGTGAGTCAATTTTAAGTTCCTTTCCTAAGCCTCTATCAACGAAAGTTATAGATCGTTGGAAAGAACAAGCTAGGAGCTTTCAATCAAGCTTTAAAACGTTTATGCAGCAAATGAAATGTGAAAGCTAAATGCAACTGTATATGAAAAATACAAAATCATAAACAATATTGCCAGTGACATATTTCCTAGATGAGTCAATTTTAAGTTCCTTTCCTAAGCATCTATCAATGAGGGTTATACGTCGTTAGAAAGAACAAGCTAAGAGCTTTCAAACAAGCTGTAAGTCGTTTATGCAGCAAAAGAAATGTGAAAGTTAAATGCAACTGTATATGAAAAATACAAAATCAGCAACAATATTCCCAGTGACATATTTCCTAAATGAGTCAATTTTAAGTTCCTGTCCTAAGCCTCTATCAATGAGAGTTATACGGCGTTGGAAAGAACAAGCTAAGAGCTTTCAATCAAGCTATAAGTCGTTTATGCAGCAAATGAAATGTGAAAGTTAAATGCAACTGTATATGAAAAATACAAAATCATAAACAATATTGCCAGTGACATATTTCCTAGATTAGTCAATTTTAAGTTCCTTTCCTAAGCATCTGTCAATGAGAGTTATACGTCGTTAGAAAGAACAAGCTAAGAGCTTTCAAACAAGCTGTAAGTCGTTTATGCAGCAAAAGAAATGTGAAAGTTAAATGCAACTGTATATGAAAAATACAAAATCATCAACAATATTCCCAGTGACATATTTCCTAAGTGAGTCAATTTTAAGTTCCTTTCCTAAGCATCTATCAACGAGAGTTATACGTCGTTGGAAAGAACAAGCTAAGAGCATTCAATCAAGGTATAAGTCGGTTATGCAGCAAAAGAAAAGTGAAAGTTAAATGCAACTGTATATGAAATATACAAAATTATCAACGATATTGCCAGTGACATATTTCCTAGATGAGTCAATTTTAAGTTCCTTTCCTAAGCCTCTATCAACGAGAGTTATACACCGTTGGAAAGAACAAGCTAAGAGCTTTCAATCAAGCTGTAAGTCGTTTATGCAGCAAAAGAAATGTGAAAGTTAAATGCAACTGTATATGAAAAATACAAAATCATCTACAATATTCCCAGCGACATATTTTCCAGGTGAGTCAATTTTAAGTTCCTTTCCTAAGCCTCTATCAAGGAGAGTTATACATAGTTGGAAAGAACTAGCTAAGGGCTTTCAACCAAGCTATAAACGGTTTACACAACAAAAGAAATGTGAAAGTTAAATGCAACTGTACATGAAAAATACAAAATCATCAACGATATTGCCAGTGACATATTTCCTAGATGAGTCAATTTTAAGTTCCTTTCCTAAGCCTCTATCAATGAGAGTTATACGTCGTTAGAAAGAACAAGCTAAGAGCTTTCAAACAAGCTGTAAGTCGTTTATGCAGCAAAAGAAATGTGAAAGTTAAATGCAACTGTATATGAAAAATACAAAATCATCAACAATATTCCCAGTGACATATTTCCTAAGTGAGTCAATTTTAAGTTCCTTTCCTAAGCCTCTATCAACGAGAGTTATACGTCGTTGGAAAGAACAAGCTAAGAGCTTTCAATCAAGCTATAAGTCGTTTATGCAGCAAATGAAATGTGATAGTTAAATGCAACTGTATATGAAAAATACAAAATCAGCAACAATATTCCCAGTGACATATTTCCTAAATGAGTCAATTTTAAGTTCCTGTCCTAAGCCTCTATCAATGAGAGTTATACGGCGTTGGAAAGAACAAGCTAAGAGCTTTCAATCAAGCTATAAGTCGTTTATGCAGCAAATGAAATGTGAAAGTTAAATGCAACTGTATATGAAAAATACAAAATCATAAACAATATTGCCAGTGACATATTTCCTAGATTAGTCAATTTTAAGTTCCTTTCCTAAGCATCTGTCAATGAGAGTTATACGTCGTTAGAAAGAACAAGCTAAGAGCTTTCAAACAAGCTGTAAGTCGTTTATGCAGCAAAAGAAATGTGAAAGTTAAATGCAACTGTATATGAAAAATACAAAATCATCAACAATATTCCCAGTGACATATTTCCTAAGTGAGTCAATTTTAAGTTCCTTTCCTAAGCATCTATCAACGAGAGTTATACGTCGTTGGAAAGAACAAGCTAAGAGCATTCAATCAAGGTATAAGTCGGTTATGCAGCAAAAGAAAAGTGAAAGTTAAATGCAACTGTATATGAAATATACAAAATTATCAACGATATTGCCAGTGACATATTTCCTAGATGAGTCAATTTTAAGTTCCTTTCCTAAGCCTCTATCAACGAGAGTTATACGTCGTTGGAAAGAACAAGCTAAGAGCTTTCAATCAAGCTGTAAGTCGTTTATGCAGCAAAAGAAATGTGAAAGTTAAATGCAACTGTATATGAAAAATATAAAATCATCAACAATATTGCCAGTGACATATTTCCTAGATGAGTCAATTTTAAGTTCGTTTCCTAAGCCTCTATCAAGGAGAGTTATACATAGTTGGAAAGAACTAGCTAAGGGCTTTCAACCAAGCTATAAACGGTTTACACAACAAAAGAAATGTGAAAGTTAAATGCAACTGTACATGAAAAATACAAAATCATCAACGATATTGCCAGTGACATATTTCCTAGATGAGTCAATTTTAAGTTCCTTTCCTAAGCCTCTATCAATGAGAGTTATACGTCGTTAGAAAGAACAAGCTAAGAGCTTTCAAACAAGCTGTAAGTCGTTTATGCAGCAAAAGAAATGTGAAAGTTAAATGCAACTGTATATGAAAAATACAAAATCATCAACAATATTCCCAGTGACATATTTCCTAAGTGAGTCAATTTTAAGTTCCTTTCCTAAGCCTCTATCAACGAGAGTTATACGTCGTTGGAAAGAACAAGCTAAGAGCTTTCAATCAAGCTATAAGTCGTTTATGCAGCAAATGAAATGTGAAAGTTAAATGCAACTGTATATGAAAAATACAAAATCATAAACAATATTGCCAGTGACATATTTCCTAGATGAGTCAATTTTAAGTTCCTTTCCTAAGCATCTATCAATGAGGGTTATACGTCGTTAGAAAGAACAAGCTAAGAGCTTTCAAACAAGCTGTAAGTCGTTTATGCAGCAAAAGAAATGTGAAAGTTAAATGCAACTGTATATGAAAAATACAAAATCAGCAACAATATTCCCAGTGACATATTTCCTAAATGAGTCAATTTTAAGTTCCTGTCCTAAGCCTCTATCAATGAGAGTTATACGGCGTTGGAAAGAACAAGCTAAGATCTTTCAATCAAGCTATAAGTCGTTTATGCAGCAAAAGAAAAGTGAAAGTTAAATGCAACTGTATATGAAAAATACAAAATCATAAACAATATTGCCAGTGACATATTTCCTAGATTAGTCAATTTTAAGTTCCTTTCCTAAGCATCTGTCAATGAGAGTTATACGTCGTTAGAAAGAACAAGCTAAGAGCTTTCAAACAAGCTGTAAGTCGTTTATGCAGCAAAAGAAATGTGAAAGTTAAATGCAACTGTATATGAAAAATACAAAATCATCAACAATATTCCCAGTGACATATTTCCTAAGTGAGTCAATTTTAAGTTCCTTTCCTAAGCATCTATCAACGAGAGTTATACGTCGTTGGAAAGAACAAGCTAAGAGCATTCAATCAAGGTATAAGTCGGTTATGCAGCAAAAGAAAAGTGAAAGTTAAATGCAACTGTATATGAAATATACAAAATTATCAACGATATTGCCAGTGACATATTTCCTAGATGAGTCAATTTTAAGTTCCTTTCCTAAGCCTCTATCAACGAGAGTTATACGTCGTTGGAAAGAACAAGCTAAGAGCTTTCAATCAAGCTGTAAGTCGTTTATGCAGCAAAAGAAATGTGAAAGTTAAATGCAACTGTATATGAAAAATACAAAATCATCTACAATATTCCCAGCGACATATTTTCCAGGTGAGTCAATTTTAAGTTCCTTTCCTAAGCCTCTATCAAGGAGAGTTATACATAGTCGGAAAGAACTAGCTAAGGGCTTTCAACCAAGCTATAAACGGTTTACACAACAAAAGAAATGTGAAAGTTAAATGCAACTGTACATGAAAAATACAAAATCATCAACGATATTGCCAGTGACATATTTCCTAGATGAGTCAATTTTAAGTTCCTTTCCTAAGCCTCTATCAATGAGTGTTATACGTCGTTATAAAGAACAAGCTAAGAGCTTTCAAACAAGCTGTAAGTCGTTTATGCAGCAAAAGAAATGTGAAAGTTAAATGCAACTGTATATGAAAAATACAAAATCATCAACAATATTCCCAGTGACATATTTCCTAAGTGAGTCAATTTTAAGTTCCTTTCCTAAGCCTCTATCAACGAGAGTTATACGTCGTTATAAAGAACAAGCTAAGAGCTTTCAAACAAGCTGTAAGTCGTTTATGCAGCAAAAGAAATGTGAAAGTTAAATGCAACTGTACATGAAAAATACAAAATCATAAACAATATTGCCAGTGACATATTTCCCAGATTAGTCAATTTTAAGTTCCTTTCCTAAGCATCTATCAATGAGAGTTATACGGCGTTAGAAAGAACAAGCTAAGAGCTTTCAAACAAGCTGTAAGTCGTTTATGCAGCAAAAGAAATGTGAAAGTTAAATGCAACTGTATATGAAAAAATACAAAATCATCAACAATATTCCCAGTGACATATTTCCTAAGTGAGTCAATTTTAAGTTCCTTTAATAGTTATACGTCGTTGGAAAGAACAAGCTAAGAGCATTCAATCAAGGTATAAGTCGTTTATGCAGCAAAAGAAAAGTGAAAGTTAAATGCAACTGTATATGAAATATACAAAATTATCAACGATATTGCCAGTGACATATTTCCTAGATGAGTCAATTTTAAGTTCCTTTTCTAAGCCTCTATCAATGAGAGTTATACGTCGTTAGAAAGAACAAGCTAAGAGCTTTCAATCAAGCTGTAAGTCGTTTATGCAGCAAAAGAAATGTGAAATTTAAATGCAACTGTATATGAAAAATATAAAATCATCAACAATATTGCCAGTGACATATTTCCTAGATGAGTCAATTTTAAGTTCGTTTCCTAAGCCTCTATCAAGGAGAGTTATACATAGTTGGAAAGAACTAGCTAATGGCTTTCAACCAAGCTATAAACGGTTTATACAGCAAAAGAAATGTGAAAATTAAATGCAACTGTATATAAAAAATACAAAATCATCAACAATATTGCCAGTGACATATTTCCTAGATGAGTCAATTTTAAGTTCCTTTCCTAAGCCTCTATCAATGAGAGTTATACGTCGTTAGAAAGAACAAGCTAAGAGCTTTCAAACAAGCTGTAAGTCGTTTATGCAGCAAAAGAAATGTGAAAGTTAAATGCAACTGTATATGAAAAATACAAAATCATCAACAATATTCCCAGTGACATATTTCCTAAGTGAGTCAATTTTAAGTTCCTTTCCTAAGCCTCTATCAACGAGAGTTATACGGCGTTAGAAAGAACAAGCTAAGAGCTTTCAAACAAGCTGTAAGTCGTTTATGCAGCAAAAGAAATGTGAAAGTTAAATGCAACTGTATATGAAAAATACAAAATCATCAACAATATTCCCGGTGACATATTTCCTAAGTGAGTCAATTTTAAGTTCCTTTCCTAAGCCTCTATCAACGAGAGTTATACGTCGTTGGAAAGAACAAGCTAAGAGCATTCTATCATGCTATAAGTCGTTTATGCAGCAAAAGAAAAGTGAAAGTTAAATGCAACTGTATATGAAAAATACAAAATCATCAACGATATTGCCAGTGACATATTTCCTAGATGAGTCAATTTTAAGTTCCTTTCCTAAGCCTCTATCAATGAGTGTTATACGTCGTTATAAAGAACAAGCTAAGAGCTTTCAATCAAGCTGTAAGTCGTTTATGCAGCAAAAGAAATGTGAAAGTTAAATGCAACTGTATATGAAAAATATAAAATCATCAACAATATTGCCAGTGACATATTTCCTGGAAGAGTCAATTTTAAGTTCCTTTCCTAAACCTCTATCAATGAGAGTTATATGTCGTTGGAAAGAACAAGCTTAGAGCTTTCAATCAAGCTATAAGTCGTTTATGCAGCAAAAGAAAAGTGAAAGTTAAATGCAACTGTATATGAAAAATATAAAATCATCAACAATATTGCCAGTGACATATTTCCTGGAAGAGTCAATTTTAAGTTCCTTTCCTAAACCTCTATCAATGAGAGTTATACATCGTTGGAAAGAACAATCTAGGAGCTTTCAATCAAGCTATAAATGATTTATGCAACAAAAGAAATCTGATAGTTAAATGCAACTGTATATGAAAAATATAAAATCATCAACAATATTGCCAGTGACATATTTCCTAGATAAGTCAATTTTGAGTTCCTTTCCTAAGCCTCTATCAGTGAGAGTTATACATCGTTGGAAAGAACAAGCTAGGAGCTTTCAATCAAGCTATAAATAATTTATGCAGCAGAAGAAATGTGAAAGTTAAATGCAACTGTATATGAAAAATACAAAATCATCAACAATATTCCCAGTGACATATTTCCTAGATGAGTCAATTTTAAGTTCCTTTCCTAAGCCTCTATCAATGAGAGTTATACGTCGTTATAAAGAACAAGCAAAGAGCTTTCAATCAAGCTGTAAGTCGTTTATGCAGCAAAAGAAATGTGAAAGTTAAATGCAACTGTATATGAAAAATACAAAATCATCTACAATATTCCCAGCGACATATTTTCCAGGTGAGTCAATTTTAAGTTCCTTTCCTAAGCCTCTATCAAGGAGAGTTATACATAGTTGGAAAGAACTAGCTAAGGGCTTTCAACCAAGCTATAAACGGTTTACACAACAAAAGAAATGTGAAAGTTAAATGCAACTGTACATGAAAAATACAAAATCATCAACGATATTGCCAGTGACATATTTCCTAGATGAGTCAATTTTAAGTTCCTTTCCTAAGCCTCTATCAATGAGTGTTATACGTCGTTATAAAGAACAAGCTAAGAGCTTTCAAACAAGCTGTAAGTCGTTTATGCAGCAAAAGAAATGTGAAAGTTAAATGCAACTGTATATGAAAAATACAAAATCATCAACAATATTCCCAGTGACATATTTCCTAAGTGAGTCAATTTTAAGTTCCTTTCCTAAGCCTCTATCAACGAGAGTTATACGTCGTTATAAAGAACAAGCTAAGAGCTTTCAAACAAGCTGTAAGTCGTTTATGCAGCAAAAGAAATGTGAAAGTTAAATGCAACTGTACATGAAAAATACAAAATCATCAACGATATTGCCAGTGACATATTTCCTAGATGAGTCAATTTTAAGTTCCTGTCCTAAGCCTCTATCAATGAGAGTTATACGTCGTTGGAAAGAACAAGCTAAGAGCTTACAATCAAGCTATAAGTCGTTTATGCAGCAAATGAAATGTGAAAGTTAAATGCAACTGTATATGAAAAATACAAAATCATCAACAATATTCCCAGTGACATATTTCCTAAGTGAGTCAATTTTAAGTTCCTTTCCTAAGCCTCTATCAACGAGAGTTATACGTCGTTATAAAGAACAAGCTAAGAGCTTTCAAACAAGCTGTAAGTCGTTTATGCAGCAAAAGAAATGTGAAAGTTAAATGCAACTGTACATGAAAAATACAAAATCATCAACGATATTGCCAGTGACATATTTCCTAGATGAGTCAATTTTAAGTTCCTGTCCTAAGCCTCTATCAATGAGAGTTATACGTCGTTGGAAAGAACAAGCTAAGAGCTTACAATCAAGCTATAAGTCGTTTATGCAGCAAATGAAATGTGAAAGTTAAATGCAACTGTATATGAAAAATACAAAATCATAAACAATATTGCCAGTGACATATTTCCCAGATTAGTCAATTTTAAGTTCCTTTCCTAAGCATCTATCAATGAGAGTTATACGGCGTTAGAAAGAACAAGCTAAGAGCTTTCAATCAAGCTATAAGTCGTTTATGCAGCAAATGAAATGTGAAAGTTAAATATAACTGTATATGAAAAATACAAAATCATAAACAATATTGCCAGTGACATATTTCCCAGATTAGTCAATTTTAAGTTCCTTTCCTAAACCTCTATCAATGAGAGTTATACATCGTTGGAAAGAACAAGCTAGGAGCTTTCAATCAAGCTATAAATGATTTATGCAACAAAAGAAATCTGATAGTTAAATGCAACTGTATATGAAAAATATAAAATCATCAACAATATTGCCAGTGACATATTTCCTAGATAAGTCAATTTTGAGTTCCTTTCCTAAGCCTCTATCAGTGAGAGTTATACATCGTTGGAAAGAACAAGCTAGGAGCTTTCAATCAAGCTATAAATAATTTATGCAGCAGAAGAAATGTGAAAGTTAAATGCAACTGTATATGAAAAATACAAAATCATCAACAATATTCCCAGTGACATATTTCCTAAGTGAGTCAATTTTAAGTTCCTTTCCTAAGCCTCTATCAACGAGAGTTATACGTCGTTATAAAGAACAAGCTAAGAGCTTTCAAACAAGCTGTAAGTCGTTTATGCAGCAAAAGAAATGTGAAAGTTAAATGCAACTGTACATGAAAAATACAAAATCATCAACGATATTGCCAGTGACATATTTCCTAGATGAGTCAATTTTAAGTTCCTGTCCTAAGCCTCTATCAATGAGAGTTATACGTCGTTGGAAAGAACAAGCTAAGAGCTTACAATCAAGCTATAAGTCGTTTATGCAGCAAATGAAATGTGAAAGTTAAATGCAACTGTATATGAAAAATACAAAATCATAAACAATATTGCCAGTGACATATTTCCCAGATTAGTCAATTTTAAGTTCCTTTCCTAAGCATCTATCAATGAGAGTTATACGGCGTTAGAAAGAACAAGCTAAGAGCTTTCAAACAAGCTGTAAGTCGTTTATGCAGCAAAAGAAATGTGAAAGTTAAATGCAACTGTATATGAAAAAATACAAAATCATCAACAATATTCCCAGTGACATATTTCCTAAGTGAGTCAATTTTAAGTTCCTTTAATAGTTATACGTCGTTGGAAAGAACAAGCTAAGAGCATTCAATCAAGGTATAAGTCGTTTATGCAGCAAAAGAAAAGTGAAAGTTAAATGCAACTGTATATGAAATATACAAAATTATCAACGATATTGCCAGTGACATATTTCCTAGATGAGTCAATTTTAAGTTCCTTTTCTAAGCCTCTATCAATGAGAGTTATACGTCGTTAGAAAGAACAAGCTAAGAGCTTTCAATCAAGCTGTAAGTCGTTTATGCAGCAAAAGAAATGTGAAAGTTAAATGCAACTGTATATGAAAAATATAAAATCATCAACAATATTGCCAGTGACATATTTCCTAGATGAGTCAATTTTAAGTTCGTTTCCTAAGCCTCTATCAAGGAGAGTTATACATAGTTGGAAAGAACTAGCTAATGGCTTTCAACCAAGCTATAAACGGTTTATACAGCAAAAGAAATGTGAAAATTAAATGCAACTGTATATAAAAAATACAAAATCATCAACAATATTGCCAGTGACATATTTCCTAGATGAGTCAATTTTAAGTTCCTTTCCTAAGCCTCTATCAATGAGAGTTATACGTCGTTAGAAAGAACAAGCTAAGAGCTTTCAAACAAGCTATAAGTCGTTTATGCAGCAAAAGAAATGTGAAAGTTAAATGCAACTGTATATGAAAAATACAAAATCATCAACAATATTCCCAGTGACATATTTCCTAAGTGAGTCAATTTTAAGTTCCTTTCCTAAGCCTCTATCAACGAGAGTTATACGGCGTTAGAAAGAACAAGCTAAGAGCTTTCAAACAAGCTGTAAGTCGTTTATGCAGCAAAAGAAATGTGAAAGTTAAATGCAACTGTATATGAAAAATACAAAATCATCAACAATATTCCCGGTGACATATTTCCTAAGTGAGTCAATTTTAAGTTCCTTTCCTAAGCCTCTATCAACGAGAGTTATACGTCGTTGGAAAGAACAAGCTAAGAGCATTCTATCATGCTATAAGTCGTTTATGCAGCAAAAGAAAAGTGAAAGTTAAATGCAACTGTATATAAAAAATACAAAATCATCAACGATATTGCCAGTGACATATTTCCTAGATGAGTCAATTTTAAGTTCCTTTCCTAAGCCTCTATCAATGAGTGTTATACGTCGTTATAAAGAACAAGCTAAGAGCTTTCAATCAAGCTGTAAGTCGTTTATGCAGCAAAAGAAATGTGAAAGTTAAATGCAACTGTATATGAAAAATATAAAATCATCAACAATATTGCCAGTGACATATTTCCTGGAAGAGTCAATTTTAAGTTCCTTTCCTAAACCTCTATCAATGAGAGTTATATGTCGTTGGAAAGAACAAGCTTAGAGCTTTCAATCAAGCTATAAGTCGTTTATGCAGCAGAAGAAAAGTGAAAGTTAAATGCAACTGTATATGAAAAATATAAAATCATCAACAATATTGCCAGTGACATATTTCCTAGATAAGTCAATTTTGAGTTCCTTTCCTAAGCCTCTATCAGTGAGAGTTATACATCGTTGGAAAGAACAAGCTAGGAGCTTTCAATCAAGCTATAAATAATTTATGCAGCAGAAGAAATGTGAAAGTTAAATGCAACTGTATATGAAAAATACAAAATCATCAACAATATTCCCAGTGACATATTTCCTAGATGAGTCAATTTTAAGTTCCTTTCCTAAGCCTCTATCAATGAGAGTTATACGTCGTTATAAAGAACAAGCTAAGAGCTTTCAATCAAGCTGTAAGTCGTTTATGCAGCAAAAGAAATGTGAAAGTTAAATGCAACTGTATATGAAAAATACAAAATCATCTACAATATTCCCAGCGACATATTTTCCAGGTGAGTCAATTTTAAGTTCCTTTCCTAAGCCTCTATCAAGGAGAGTTATACATAGTTGGAAAGAACTAGCTAAGGGCTTTCAACCAAGCTATAAACGGTTTACACAACAAAAGAAATGTGAAAGTTAAATGCAACTGTACATGAAAAATACAAAATCATCAACGATATTGCCAGTGACATATTTCCTAGATGAGTCAATTTTAAGTTCCTTTCCTAAGCCTCTATCAATGAGAGTTATACGTCGTTAGAAAAAACAAGCTAAGAGCTTTCAAACAAGCTGTAAGTCGTTTATGCAGCAAAAGAAATGTGAAAGTTAAATGCAACTGTATTTGAAAAATACAAAATCATCAACAATATTCCCAGTGACATATTTCCTAAGTGAGTCAATTTTAAGTTCCTTTCCTAAGCCTCTATCAACGAGAGTTATACGTCGTTGGAAAGAACAAGCTAAGAGCTTTCAATCAAGCTATAAGTCGTTTATGCAGCAAATGAAATGTGAAAGTTAAATGCAACTGTATATGAAAAATACAAAATCATAAACAATATTGCCAGTGACATATTTCCTAGATGAGTCAATTTTAAGTTCCTTTCCTAAGCATCTATCAATGAGGGTTATACGTCGTTAGAAAGAACAAGCTAAGAGCTTTCAAACAAGCTGTAAGTCGTTTATGCAGCAAAAGAAATGTGAAAGTTAAATGCAACTGTATATGAAAAATACAAAACCAGCAACAATATTCCCAGTGACATATTTCCTAAATGAGTCAATTTTAAGTTCCTGTCCTAAGCCTCTATCAATGAGAGTTATACGGCGTTGGAAAGAACAAGCTAAGAGCTTTCAATCAAGCTATAAGTCGTTTATGCAGCAAATGAAATGTGAAAGTTAAATGCAACTGTATATGAAAAATACAAAATCATAAACAATATTGCCAGTGACATATTTCCTAGATTAGTCAATTTTAAGTTCCTTTCCTAAGCATCTGTCAATGAGAGTTATACGTCGTTAGAAAGAACAAGCTAAGAGCTTTCAAACAAGCTGTAAGTCGTTTATGCAGCAAAAGAAATGTGAAAGTTAAATGCAACTGTATATGAAAAATACAAAATCATCAACAATATTCCCAGTGACATATTTCCTAAGTGAGTCAATTTTAAGTTCCTTTCCTAAGCATCTATCAACGAGAGTTATACGTCGTTGGAAAGAACAAGCTAAGAGCATTCAATCAAGGTATAAGTCGTTTATGCAGCAAAAGAAAAGTGAAAGTTAAATGCAACTGTATATGAAATATACAAAATTATCAACGATATTGCCAGTGACATATTTCCTAGATGAGTCAATTTTAAGTTCCTTTCCTAAGCCTCTATCAACGAGAGTTATACGTCGTTGGAAAGAACAAGCTAAGAGCTTTCAATCAAGCTGTAAGTCGTTTATGCAGCAAAAGAAATGTGAAAGTTAAATGCAACTGTATATGAAAAATACAAAATCATCTACAATATTCCCAGCGACATATTTTCCAGGTGAGTCAATTTTAAGTTCCTTTCCTAAGCCTCTATCAAGGAGAGTTATACATAGTTGGAAAGAACTAGCTAAGGGCTTTCAACCAAGCTATAAACGGTTTACACAACAAAAGAAATGTGAAAGTTAAATGCAACTGTACATGAAAAATACAAAATAATCAACGATATTGCCAGTGACATATTTCCTAGATGAGTCAATTTTAAGTTCCTTTCCTAAGCCTCTATCAATGAGAGTTATACGTCGTTAGAAAGAACAAGCTAAGAGCTTTCAAACAAGCTGTAAGTCGTTTATGCAGCAAAAGAAATGTGAAAGTTAAATGCAACTGTATATGAAAAATACAAAATCATCAACAATATTCCCAGTGACATATTTCCTAAGTGAGTCAATTTTAAGTTCCTTTCCTAAGCCTCTATCAACGAGAGTTATACGTCGTTGGAAAGAACAAGCTAAGAGCTTTCAATCAAGCTATAAGTCGTTTATGCAGCAAATGAAATGTGAAAGTTAAATGCAACTGTATATGAAAAATACAAAATCATAAACAATATTGCCAGTGACATATTTCCTAGATGAGTCAATTTTAAGTTCCTTTCCTAAGCATCTATCAATGAGGGTTATACGTCGTTAGAAAGAACAAGCTAAGAGCTTTCAAACAAGCTGTAAGTCGTTTATGCAGCAAAAGAAATGTGATAGTTAAATGCAACTGTATATGAAAAATACAAAATCAGCAACAATATTCCCAGTGACATATTTCCTAAATGAGTCAATTTTAAGTTCCTGTCCTAAGCCTCTATCAATGAGAGTTATACGGCGTTGGAAAGAACAAGCTAAGAGCTTTCAATCAAGCTATAAGTCGTTTATGCAGCAAAAGAAATGTGAAAGTTAAATGCAACTGTATATGAAAAATACAAAATCATAAACAATATTGCCAGTGACATATTTCCTAGATTAGTCAATTTTAAGTTTCTTTCCTAAGCATCTGTCAATGAGAGTTATACGTCGTTAGAAAGAACAAGCTAAGAGCTTTCAAACAAGCTGTAAGTCGTTTATGCAGCAAAAGAAATGTGAAAGTTAAATGCAACTGTATATGAAAAATACAAAATCATCAACAATATTCCCAGTGACATATTTCCTAAGTGAGTCAATTTTAAGTTCCTTTCCTAAGCATCTATCAACGAGAGTTATACGTCGTTGGAAAGAACAAGCTAAGAGCATTCAATCAAGGTATAAGTCGGTTATGCAGCAAAAGAAAAGTGAAAGTTAAATGCAACTGTATATGAAATATACAAAATTATCAACGATATTGCCAGTGACATATTTCCTAGATGAGTCAATTTTAAGTTCCTTTCCTAAGCCTCTATCAACGAGAGTTATACGTCGTTGGAAAGAACAAGCTAAGAGCTTTCAATCAAGCTGTAAGTCGTTTATGCAGCAAAAGAAATGTGAAAGTTAAATGCAACTGTATATGAAAAATATAAAATCATCAACAATATTGCCAGTGACATATTTCCTAGATGAGTCAATTTTAAGTTCGTTTCCTAAGCCTCTATCAAGGAGAGTTATACATAGTTGGAAAGAACTAGCTAATGGCTTTCAACCAAGCTATAAACGGTTTACACAGCAAAAGAAATGTGAAAATTAAATGCAACTGTATATAAAAAATACAAAATCATCAACAATATTGCCAGTGACATATTTCCTAGATGAGTCAATTTTAAGTTCCTTTCCTAAGCCTCTATCAATGAGAGTTATACGTCGTTAGAAAGAACAAGCTAAGAGCTTTCAAACAAGCTGTAAGTCGTTTATGCAGCAAAAGAAATGTGAAAGTTAAATGCAACTGTATATGAAAAATACAAAATCATCAACAATATTCCCGGTGACATATTTCCTAAGTGAGTCAATTTTAAGTTCCTTTCCTAAGCCTCTATCAACGAGAGTTATACGTCGTTGGAAAGAACAAGCTAAGAGCATTCTATCATGCTATAAGTCGTTTATGCAGCAAAAGAAAAGTGAAAGTTAAATGCAACTGTATATGAAAAATACAAAATCATCAACGATATTGCCAGTGACATATTTCCTAGATGAGTCAATTTTAAGTTCCTTTCCTAAGCCTCTATCAATGAGTGTTATACGTCGTTATAAAGAACAAGCTAAGAGCTTTCAATCAAGTTGTAAGTCGTTTATGCAGCAAAAGAAATGTGAAAGTTAAATGCAACTGTATATGAAAAATATAAAATCATCAACAATATTGCCAGTGACATATTTCCTGGAAGAGTCAATTTTAAGTTCCTTTCCTAAACCTCTATCAATGAGAGTTATATGTCGTTGGAAAGAACAAGCTTAGAGCTTTCAATCAAGCTATAAGTCGTTTATGCAGCAAAAGAAAAGTGAAAGTTAAATGCAACTGTATATGAAAAATATAAAATCATCAACAATATTGCCAGTGACATATTTCCTGGAAGAGTCAATTTTAAGTTCCTTTCCTAAGCATCTATCAATGAGAGTTATACGTCGTTAGAAAGAACAAGCTAAGAGCTTTCAAACAAGCTGTAAGTCGTTTATGCAGCAAAAGAAATGTGAAAGTTAAATGCAACTGTATATGAAAAATACAAAATCATCAACAATATTCCCAGTGACATATTTCCTAAATGAGTCAATTTTAAGTTCCTTTCCTAAGCCTCTATCAATGAGAGTTATACGTCGTTGCAAAGAACAAGCTAGGAGCTTTCAATCAAGCTATAAATGATTTATGCAACAAAAGAAATCTGATAGTTAAATGCAACTGTATATGAAAAATATAAAATCATCAACAATATTGCCAGTGACATATTTCCTAGATAAGTCAATTTTGAGTTCCTTTCCTAAGCCTCTATCAGTGAGAGTTATACATCGTTGGAAAGAACAAGCTAGGAGCTTTCAATCAAGCTATAAATAATTTATGCAGCAGAAGAAATGTGAAAGTTAAATGCAACTGTATATGAAAAATACAAAATCATCAACAATATTCCCAGTGACATATTTCCTAAGTGAGTCAATTTTAAGTTCCTTTCCTAAGCCTCTATCAACGAGAGTTATACGTCGTTGGAAAGAACAAGCTAAGAGCATTCTATCATGCTATAAGTCGTTTATGCAGCAAAAGAAAAGTGAAAGTTAAATGCAACTGTATATGAAAAATACAAAATCATCAACGATATTGCCAGTGACATATTTCCTAGATGAGTCAATTTTAAGTTCCTTTCCTAAGCCTCTATCAATGAGAGTTATACGTCGTTATAAAGAACAAGCTAAGAGCTTTCAATCAAGCTGTAAGTCGTTTATGCAGCAAAAGAAATGTGAAAGTTAAATGCAACTGTATATGAAAAATACAAAATCATCTACAATATTCCCAGCGACATATTTTCCAGGTGAGTCAATTTTAAGTTCCTTTCCTAAGGCTCTATCAAGGAGAGTTATACATAGTTGGAAAGAACTAGCTAAGGGCTTTCAACCAAGCTATAAACGGTTTACACAACAAAAGAAATGTGAAAGTTAAATGCAACTGTACATGAAAAATACAAAATCATCAACAATGTTGCCAGTGACATATTTCCTGGAAGAGTCAATTTTAAGTTCCTTTCCTAAGCCTCTATCAATGAGAGTTATATGTCGTTAGAAAGAACAAGCTAAGAGCTTTCAAACAAGCTGTAAGTCGTTTATGCAGCAAAAGAAATGTGAAAGTTAAATGCAACTGTATATGAAAAATACAAAATCATCAACAATATTCCCAGTGACATATTTCCTAAGTGAGTCAATTTTAAGTTCCTTTCCTAAGCCTCTATCAACGAGAGTTATACGTCGTTGGAAAGAACAAGCTAAGAGCTTTCAATCAAGCTATAAGTCGTTTATGCAGCAAATGAAATGTGAAAGTTAAATGCAACTGTATATGAAAAATACAAAATCATCAACAATATTCCCAGTGACATATTTCCTAAATGAGTCAATTTTAAGTTCCTTTCCTAAGCCTCTATCAATGAGAGTTATACGTCGTTGGAAAGAACAAGCTAAGAGCTTTCAATCAAGCTATAAGTCGTTTATGCAGCAAATGAAATGTGAAAGTTAAATGCAACTGTATATGAAAAATACAAAATCATAAACAATATTGCCAGTGACATATTTCCTAGATTAGTCAATTTTAAGTTCCTTTCCTAAGCATCTATCAATGAGAGTTATACGGCGTTAGAAAGAACAAGCTAAGAGCTTTCAAACAAGCTGTAAGTCGTTTATGCAGCAAAAGAAATGTGAAAGTTAAATGCAACTGTATATGAAAAATACAAAATCATCAACAATATTCCCAGTGACATATTTCCTAAATGAGTCAATTTTAAGTTCCTTTCCTAAGCCTCTATCAATGAGAGTTATACGTCGTTGGAAAGAATAAGCTAAGAGCATTCAATCAAGGTATAAGTCGTTTATGCAGCAAAAGAAAAGTGAAAGTTAAATGCAACTGTATATGAAATATACAAAATTATCAACGATATTGCCAGTGACATATTTCCTAGATGAGTCAATTTTAAGTTCCTTTTCTAAGCCTCTATCAATGAGAGTTATACGTCGTTAGAAAGAACAAGCTAAGAGCTTTCAATCAAGCTGTAAGTCGTTTATGCAGCAAAAGAAATGTGAAAGTTAAATGCAACTGTATATGAAAAATATAAAATCATCAACAATATTGCCAGTGACATATTTCCTAGATGAGTCAATTTTAAGTTCGTTTCCTAAGCCTCTATCAAGGAGAGTTATACATAGTTGGAAAGAACTAGCTAATGGCTTTCAACCAAGCTATAAACGGTTTATACAGCAAAAGAAATGTGAAAATTAAATGCAACTGTATATAAAAAATACAAAATCATCAACAATATTGCCAGTGACATATTTCCTAGATGAGTCAATTTTAAGTTCCTTTCCTAAGCCTCTATCAATGAGAGTTATACGTCGTTAGAAAGAACAAGCTAAGAGCTTTCAAACAAGCTGTAAGTCGTTTATGCAGCAAAAGAAATGTGAAAGTTAAATGCAACTGTATATGAAAAATACAAAATCATCAACAATATTCCCAGTGACATATTTCCTAAGTGAGTCAATTTTAAGTTCCTTTCCTAAGCCTCTATCAACGAGAGTTATACGTCGTTGGAAAGAACAAGCTAAGAGCATTCTATCAAGCTATAAGTCGTTTATGCAGCAAAAGAAAAGTGAAAGTTAAATGCAACTGTATATGAAAAATACAAAATCATCAACGATATTGCCAGTGACATATTTCCTAGATGAGTCAATTTTAAGTTCCTTTCCTAAGCCTCTATCAATGAGAGTTATACGCCGTTATAAAGAACAAGCTAAGAGCTTTCAATCAAGCTGTAAGTCGTTTATGCAGCAAAAGAAATGTGAAAGTTAAATGCAACTGTATATGAAAAATATAAAATCATCAACAATATTGCCAGTGACATATTTCCTGGAAGAGTCAATTTTAAGTTCCTTTCCTAAACCTCTATCAATGAGAGTTATATGTCGTTGGAAAGAACAAGCTTAGAGCTTTCAATCAAGCTGTAAGTCGTTTATGCAGCAAAAGAAATGTGAAAGTTAAATGCAACTGTATATGAAAAATACAAAATCATCTACAATATTCCCAGCGACATATTTTCCAGGTGAGTCAATTTTAAGTTCCTTTCCTAAGCCTCTATCAAGGAGAGTTATACGTCGTTAGAAAGAACAAGCTAAGAGCTTTCAAACAAGCTGTAAGTCGTTTATGCAGCAAATGAAATGTGAAAGTTAAATGCAACTGTATATGAAAAATACAAAATCATAAACAATATTGCCAGTGACATATTTCCTAGATTAGTCAATTTTAAGTTCCTTTCCTAAGCATCTATCAATGAGAGTTATACGTCGTTAGAAAGAACAAGCTAAGAGCTTTCAAACAAGCTGTAAGTCGTTTATGCAGCAAAAGAAATGTGAAAGTTAAATGCAACTGTATATGAAAAATACAAAATCATCAACAATATTTCCAGTGACATATTTCCTAAGTGAGTCAATTTTAAGTTCCTTTCCTAAGCCTCTATCAACGAGAGTTATACGTCGTTGGAAAGAACAAGCTAAGAGCATTCAATCAAGGTATAAGTCGGTTATGCAGCAAAAGAAAAGTGAAAGTTAAATGCAACTGTATATGAAATATACAAAATTATCAACGATAGTGCCAGTGACATATTTCCTAGATGAGTCAATTTTAAGTTCCTTTCCTAAGCCTCTATCAACGAGAGTTATACGTCGTTGGAAAGAACAAGCTAAGAGCATTCTATCATGCTATAAGTCGTTTATGCAGCAAATGAAATGTGAAAGTTAAATGCAACTGTATATGAAAAATACAAAATCATAAACAATATTGCCAGTGACATATTTCCTAGATTAGTCAATTTTAAGTTCCTTTCCTAAGCATCTGTCAATGAGAGTTATACGTCGTTAGAAAGAACAAGCTAAGAGCTTTCAAACAAGCTGTAAGTCGTTTATGCAGCAAAAGAAATGTGAAAGTTAAATGCAACTGTATATGAAAAATACAAAATCATCAACAATATTCCCAGTGACATATTTCCTAAGTGAGTCAATTTTAAGTTCCTTTCCTAAGCATCTATCAACGAGAGTTATACGTCGTTGGAAAGAACAAGCTAAGAGCATTCAATCAAGGTATAAGTCGGTTATGCAGCAAAAGAAAAGTGAAAGTTAAATGCAACTGTATATGAAATATACAAAATTATCAACGATATTGCCAGTGACATATTTCCTAGATGAGTCAATTTTAAGTTCCTTTCCTAAGCCTCTATCAACGAGAGTTATACGTCGTTGGAAAGAACAAGCTAAGAGCTTTCAATCAAGCTGTAAGTCGTTTATGCAGCAAAAGAAATGTGAAAGTTAAATGCAACTGTATATGAAAAATACAAAATCATCTACAATATTCCCAGCGACATATTTTCCAGGTGAGTCAATTTTAAGTTCCTTTCCTAAGCCTCTATCAAGGAGAGTTATACATAGTTGGAAAGAACTAGCTAAGGGCTTTCAACCAAGCTATAAACGGTTTACACAACAAAAGAAATGTGAAAGTTAAATGCAACTGTACATGAAAAATACAAAATCATCAACGATATTGCCAGTGACATATTTCCTAGATGAGTCAATTTTAAGTTCCTTTCCTAAGCCTCTATCAATGAGAGTTATACGTCGTTAGAAAGAACAAGCTAAGAGCTTTCAAACAAGCTGTAAGTCGGTTATGCAGCAAAAGAAATGTGAAAGTTAAATGCAACTGTATATGAAAAATACAAAATCATCAACAATATTCCCAGTGACATATTTCCTAAGTGAGTCAATTTTAAGTTCCTTTCCTAAGCCTCTATCAACGAGAGTTATACGTCGTTGGAAAGAACAAGCTAAGAGCTTTCAATCAAGCTATAAGTCGTTTATACAGCAAATGAAATGTGAAAGTTAAATGCAACTGTATATGAAAAATACAAAATCATAAACAATATTGCCAGTGACATATTTCCTAGATGAGTCAATTTTAAGTTCCTTTCCTAAGCATCTATCAATGAGGGTTATACGTCGTTAGAAAGAACAAGCTAAGAGCTTTCAAACAAGCTGTAAGTCGTTTATGCAGCAAAAGAAATGTGATAGTTAAATGCAACTGTATATGAAAAATACAAAATCAGCAACAATATTCCCAGTGACATATTTCCTAAATGAGTCAATTTTAAGTTCCTGTCCTAAGCCTCTATCAATGAGAGTTATACGGCGTTGGAAAGAACAAGCTAAGAGCTTTCAATCAAGCTATAAGTCGTTTATGCAGCAAATGAAATGTGAAAGTTAAATGCAACTGTATATGAAAAATACAAAATCATAAACAATATTGCCAGTGACATATTTCCTAGATTAGTCAATTTTAAGTTCCTTTCCTAAGCATCTGTCAATGAGAGTTATACGTCGTTAGAAAGAACAAGCTAAGAGCTTTCAAACAAGCTGTAAGTCGTTTATGCAGCAAAAGAAATGTGAAAGTTAAATGCAACTGTATATGAAAAATACAAAATCATCAACAATATTCCCAGTGACATATTTCCTAAGTGAGTCAATTTTAAGTTCCTTTCCTAAGCATCTATCAACGAGAGTTATACGTCGTTGGAAAGAACAAGCTAAGAGCATTCAATCAAGGTGTAAGTCGGTTATGCAGCAAAAGAAAAGTGAAAGTTAAATGCAACTGTATATGAAATATACAAAATTATCAACGATATTGCCAGTGACATATTTCCTAGATGAGTCAATTTTAAGTTCCTTTCCTAAGCCTCTATCAACGAGAGTTATACGTCGTTGGAAAGAACAAGCTAAGAGCTTTCAATCAAGCTGTAAGTCGTTTATGCAGCAAAAGAAATGTGAAAGTTAAATGCAACTGTATATGAAAAATATAAAATCATCAACAATATTGCCAGTGACATATTTCCTAGATGAGCCAATTTTAAGTTCGTTTCCTAAGCCTCTATCAAGGAGAGTTAAACATAGTTGGAAAGAACTAGCTAATGGCTTTCAACCAAGCTATAAACGGTTTACACAGCAAAAGAAATGTGAAAATTAAATGCAACTGTATATAAAAAATACAAAATCATCAACAATATTGCCAGTGACATATTTCCTAGATGAGTCAATTTTAAGTTCCTTTCCTAAGCCTCTATCAATGAAAGTTATACGTCGTTAGAAAGAACAAGCTAAGAGCTTTCAAACAAGCTGTAAGTCGTTTATGCAGCAAAAGAAATGTGAAAGTTAAATGCAACTGTATATGAAAAATACAAAATCATCAACAATATTCCCGGTGACATATTTCCTAAGTGAGTCAATTTTAAGTTCCTTTCCTAAGCCTCTATCAACGAGAGTTATACGTCGTTGGAAAGAACAAGCTAAGAGCATTCTATCATGCTATAAGTCGTTTATGCAGCAAAAGAAAAGTGAAAGTTAAATGCAACTGTATATGAAAAATACAAAATCATCAACGATATTGCCAGTGACATATTTCCTAGATGAGTCAATTTTAAGTTCCTTTCCTAAGCCTCTATCAATGAGTGTTATACGTCGTTATAAAGAACAAGCTAAGAGCTTTCAATCAAGCTGTAAGTCGTTTATGCAGCAAAAGAAATGTGAAAGTTAAATGCAACTGTATATGAAAAATATAAAATCATCAACAATATTGCCAGTGACATATTTCCTGGAAGAGTCAATTTTAAGTTCCTTTCCTAAACCTCTATCAATGAGAGTTATATGTCGTTGGAAAGAACAAGCTTAGAGCTTGCAATCAAGCTGTAAGTCGTTTATGCAGCAAAAGAAATGTGAAAGTTAAATGCAACTGTATATGAAAAATATAAAATCATCAACAATATTGCCAGTGACATATTTCCTGGAAGAGTCAATTTTAAGTTCCTTTCCTAAGCATCTATCAATGAGAGTTATACGTCGTTAGAAAGAACAAGCTAAGAGCTTTCAAACAAGCTGTAAGTCGTTTATGCAGCAAAAGAAATGTGAAAGTTAAATGCAACTGTATATGAAAAATACAAAATCATCAACAATATTCCCAGTGACATATTTCCTAAATGAGTCAATTTTAAGTTCCTTTCCTAAGCCTCTATCAATGAGAGTTATACGTCGTTGGAAAGAACAAGCTAGGAGCTTTCAATCAAGCTATAAATGATTTATGCAACAAAAGAAATCTGATAGTTAAATGCAACTGTATATGAAAAATATAAAATCATCAACAATATTGCCAGTGACATATTTCCTAGATAAGTCAATTTTGAGTTCCTTTCCTAAACCTCTATCAGTGAGAGTTATACATCGTTGGAAAGAACAAGCTAGGAGCTTTCAACCAAGCTATAAATAATTTATGCAGCAGAAGAAATGTGAAAGTTAAATGCAACTGTATATGAAAAATACAAAATCATCAACAATATTCCCAGTGACATATTTCCTAAGTGAGTCAATTTTAAGTTCCTTTCCTAAGCCTCTATCAACGAGAGTTATACGTCGTTGGAAAGAACAAGCTAAGAGCATTCTATCATGCTATAAGTCGTTTATGCAGCAAAAGAAAAGTGAAAGTTAAATGCAACTGTATATGAAAAATACAAAATCATCAACGATATTGCCAGTGACATATTTCCTAGATGAGTCAATTTTAAGTTCCTTTCCTAAGCCTCTATCAATGAGAGTTATACGTCGTTATAAAGAACAAGCTAAGAGCTTTCAATCAAGCTGTAAGTCGTTTATGCAGCAAAAGAAATGTGAAAGTTAAATGCAACTGTATATGAAAAATACAAAATCATCTACAATATTCCCAGCGACATATTTTCCAGGTGAGTCAATTTTAAGTTCCTTTCCTAAGGCTCTATCAAGGAGAGTTATACATAGTTGGAAAGAACTAGCTAAGGGCTTTCAACCAAGCTATAAACGGTTTACACAACAAAAGAAATGTGAAAGTTAAATGCAACTGTACATGAAAAATACAAAATCATCAACAATGTTGCCAGTGACATATTTCCTGGAAGAGTCAATTTTAAGTTCCTTTCCTAAGCCTCTATCAATGAGAGTTATATGTCGTTAGAAAGAACAAGCTAAGAGCTTTCAAACAAGCTGTAAGTCGTTTATGCAGCAAAAGAAATGTGAAAGTTAAATGCAACTGTATATGAAAAATACAAAATCATCAACAATATTCCCAGTGACATATTTCCTAAGTGAGTCAATTTTAAGTTCCTTTCCTAAGCCTCTATCAACGAGAGTTATACGTCGTTGGAAAGAACAAGCTAAGAGCTTTCAATCAAGCTATAAGTCGTTTATGCAGCAAATGAAATGTGAAAGTTAAATGCAACTGTATATGACAAATACAAAATCATAAACAATATTGCCAGTGACATATTTCCTAGATGAGTCAATTTTAAGTTCCTTTCCTAAGCATCTATCAATGAGAGTTATACGGCGTTAGAAAGAACAAGCTAAGAGCTTTCAAACAAGCTGTAAGTCGTTTATGCAGCAAAAGAAATGTGAAAGTTAAATGCAACTGTATATGAAAAAATACAAAATCATCAACAATATTCCCAGTGACATATTTCCTAAGTGAGTCAATTTTAAGTTCCTTTAATAGTTATACGTCGTTGGAAAGAACAAGCTAAGAGCATTCAATCAAGGTATAAGTCGTTTATGCAGCAAAAGAAAAGTGAAAGTTAAATGCAGCTGTATATGAAATATACAAAATTATCAACGATATTGCCAGTGACATATTTCCTAGATGAGTCAATTTTAAGTTCCTTTTCTAAGCCTCTATCAATGAGAGTTATACGTCGTTAGAAAGAACAAGCTAAGAGCTTTCAATCACGCTGTAAGTCGTTTATGCAGCAAAAGAAATGTGAAAGTTAAATGCAACTGTATATGAAAAATATAAAATCATCAACAATATTGCCAGTGACATATTTCCTAGATGAGTCAATTTTAAGTTCGTTTCCTAAGCCTCTATCAAGGAGAGTTATACATAGTTGGAAAGAACTAGCTAATGGCTTTCAACCAAGCTATAAACGGTTTATACAGCAAAAGAAATGTGAAAATTAAATGCAACTGTATATAAAAAATACAAAATCATCAACAATATTGCCAGTGACATATTTCCTAGATGAGTCAATTTTAAGTTCCTTTCCTAAGCCTCTATCAATGAGAGTTATACGTCGTTAAAAAGAACAAGCTAAGAGCTTTCAAACAAGCTGTAAGTCGTTTATGCAGCAAAAGAAATGTGAAAGTTAAATGCAACTGTATATGAAAAATACAAAATCATCAACAATATTCCCAGTGACATATTTCCTAAGTGAGTCAATTTTAAGTTCCTTTCCTAAGCCTCTATCAACGAGAGTTATACGTCGTTGGAAAGAACAAGCTAAGAGCATTCTATCATGCTATAAGTCGTTTATGCAGCAAAAGAAAAGTGAAAGTTAAATGCAACTGTATATGAAAAATACAAAATCATCAACGATATTGCCAGTGACATATTTCCTAGATGAGTCAATTTTAAGTTCCTTTCCTAAGCCTCTATCAATAAGAGTTATACGCCGTTATAAAGAACAAGCTAAGAGCTTTCAACCAAGCTATAAATGATTTATGCAACAAAAGAAATGTGAAAGTTAAATGCAACTGTATATGAAAAATATAAAATCATCAACAATATTGCCAGTGACATATTTCCTGGAAGAGTCAATTTTAAGTTCCTTTCCTAAACCTCTATCAATGAGAGTTATATGTCGTTGGAAAGAACAAGCTTAGAGCTTTCAATCAAGCTGTAAGTCGTTTATGCAGCAAAAGAAATGTGAAAGTTAAATGCAACTGTATATGAAAAATACAAAATCATCTACAATATTCCCAGCGACATATTTTCCAGGTGAGTCAATTTTAAGTTCCTTTCCTAAGCCTCTATCAAGGAGAGTTATACGTCGTTAGAAAGAACAAGCTAAGAGCTTTCAAACAAGCTGTAAGTCGTTTATGCAGCAAATGAAATGTGAAAGTTAAATGCAACTGTATATGAAAAATACAAAATCATAAACAATATTGCCAGTGACATATTTCCTAGATGAGTCAATTTTAAGTTCCTTTCCTAAGCATCTATCAATGAGGGTTATACGTCGTTAGAAAGAACAAGCTAAGAGCTTTCAAACAAGCTGTAAGTCGTTTATGCAGCAAAAGAAATGTGAAAGTTAAATGCAACTGTATATGAAAAATACAAAATCATCAACAATATTCCCAGTGACATATTTCCTAAATGAGTCAATTTTAAGTTCCTTTCCTAAGCCTCTATCAATGAGAGTTATACGGCGTTGGAAAGAACAAGCTAAGAGCTTTCAATCAAGCTATAAGTCGTTTATGCAGCAAATGAAATGTGAAAGTTAAATGCAACTGTATATGAAAAATACAAAATCATAAACAATATTGCCAGTGACATATTTCCTAGATTAGTCAATTTTAAGTTCCTTTCCTAAGCCTCTATCAATGAGAGTTATACGGCGTTGGAAAGAACAAGCTAAGAGCTTTCAATCAAGCTATAAGTCGTTTATGCAGCAAATGAAATGTGAAAGTTAAATGCAACTGTATATGAAAAATACAAAATCATCAACAATATTCCCAGTGACATATTTCCTAAGTGAGTCAATTTTAAGTTCCTTTCCTAAGCCTCTATCAACGAGAGTTATACGTCGTTGGAAAGAACAAGCTAAGAGCATTCAATCAAGGTATAAGTCGGTTATGCAGCAAAAGAAAAGTGAAAGTTAAATGCAACTGTATATGAAATATACAAAATTATCAACGATAGTGCCAGTGACATATTTCCTAGATGAGTCAATTTTAAGCTCCTTTCCTAAGCCTCTATCAACGAGAGTTATACGTCGTTGGAAAGAACAAGCTAAGAGCATTCTATCATGCTATAAGTCGTTTATGCAGCAAAAGAAATGTGAAAGTTAAATGCAACTGTATATGAAAAATATAAAATCATCAACAATATTGCCAGTGACATATTTCCTAGATGAGTCAATTTTAAGTTCGTTTCCTAAGCCTCTATCAAGGAGAGTTATACATAGTTGGAAAGAACTAGCTAATGGCTTTCAACCAAGCTATAAATGGTTTATACAGCAAAAGAAATGTGAAAATTAAATGCAACTGTATATAAAAAATACAAAATCATCAACAATATTGCCAGTGACATATTTCCTAGATGAGTCAATTTTAAGTTCCTTTCCTAAGCCTCTATCAATGAGAGTTATACGTCGTTAGAAAGAACAAGCTAAGAGCTTTCAAACAAGCTGTAAGTCGTTTATGCAGCAAAAGAAATGTGAAAGTTAAATGCAACTGTATATGAAAAATACAAAATCATCAACAATATTCCCGGTGACATATTTCCTAAGTGAGTCAATTTTAAGTTCCTTTCCTAAGCCTCTATCAACGAGAGTTATACGTCGTTGGAAAGAACAAGCTAAGAGCATTCTATCATGCTATAAGTCGTTTATGCAGCAAAAGAAAAGTGAAAGTTAAATGCAACTGTATATGAAAAATACAAAATCATCAACGATATTGCCAGTGACATATTTCCTAGATGAGTCAATTTTAAGTTCCTTTCCTAAGCCTCTATCAATGAGTGTTATACGTCGTTATAAAGAACATGCTAAGAGCTTTCAATCAAGCTGTAAGTCGTTTATGCAGCAAAAGAAATGTGAAAGTTAAATGCAACTGTATATGAAAAATATAAAATCATCAACAATATTGCCAGTGACATATTTCCTGGAAGTGTCAATTTTAAGTTCCTTTCCTAAACCTCTATCAATGAGAGTTATATGTCGTTGGAAAGAACAAGCTTAGAGCTTTCAATCAAGCTATAAGTCGTTTATGCAGCAAAAGAAAAGTGAAAGTTAAATGCAACTGTATATGAAAAATATAAAATCATCAACAATATTGCCAGTGACATATTTCCTGGAAGAGTCAATTTTAAGTTCCTTTCCTAAACCTCTATCAATGAGAGTCATACATCGTTGGAAAGAACAAGCTAGGAGCTTTCAATCAAGCTATAAATGATTTATGCAACAAAAGAAATCTGATAGTTAAATGCAACTGTATATGAAAAATATAAAATCATCAACAATATTGCCAGTGACATATTTCCTAGATAAGTCAATTTTGAGTTCCTTTCCTAAGCCTCTATCAGTGAGAGTTATACATCGTTGGAAAGAACAAGCTAGGAGCTTTCAATCAAGCTATAAATGATTTATGCAGCAGAAGAAATGTGAAAGTTAAATGCAACTGTATATGAAAAATACAAAATCATCAACAATATTCCCAATTTTAAGTTCCTTTCCTAAGCCTCTATCAACGAGAGTTATACGTCGTTGGAAAGAACAAGCTAAGAGCATTCTATCATGCTATAAGTCGTTTATGCAGCAAAAGAAAAGTGAAAGTTAAATGCAACTGTATATGAAAAATACAAAATCATCAACGATATTGCCAGTGACATATTTCCTAGATGAGTCAATTTTAAGTTCCTTTCCTAAGCCTCTATCAATGAGAGTTATACGTCGTTATAAAGAACAAGCTAAGAGCTTTCAATCAAGCTGTAAGCCGTTTATGCAGCAAAAGAAATGTGAAAGTTAAATGCAACTGTATATGAAAAATACAAAATCATCTACAATATTCCCAGCGACATATTTTCCAGGTGAGTCAATTTTAAGTTCCTTTCCTAAGCCTCTATCAAGGAGAGTTATACATAGTTGGAAAGAACTAGCTAAGGGCTTTCAACCAAGCTATAAACGGTTTACACAACAAAAGAAATGTGAAAGTTAAATGCAACTGTACATGAAAAATACAAAATCATCAACAATGTTGCCAGTGACATATTTCCTGGAAGAGTCAATTTTAAGTTCCTTTCCTAAGCCTCTATCAATGAGAGTTATACGTCGATAGAAAGATCAAGCTAAGAGCTTTCAAACAAGCTGTAAGTCGTTTATGCAGCAAAAGAAATGTGAAAGTTAAATGCAACTGTATATGAAAAATACAAAATCATCAACAATATTCCCAGTGACATATTTCCTAAGTGAGTCAATTTTAAGTTCCTTTCCTAAGCCTCTATCAACGAGAGTTATACGTCGTTGGAAAGAACAAGCTAAGAGCTTTCAATCAAGCTATAAGTCGTTTATGCAGCAAATGAAATGTGAAAGTTAAATGCAACTGTATATGACAAATACAAAATCATAAACAATATTGCCAGTGACATATTTCCTAGATGAGTCAATTTTAAGTTCCTTTCCTAAGCATCTATCAATGAGAGTTATACGTCGTTAGAAAGAACAAGCTAAGAGCTTTCAAACAAGCTGTAAGTCGTTTATGCAGCAAAAGAAATGTGAAAGTTAAATGCAACTGTATATGAAAAATATAAAATCATCAACAATATTGCCAGTGACATATTTCCTAGATGAGTCAATTTTAAGTTCGTTTCCTAAGCCTCTATCAAGGAGAGTTATACATAGTTGGAAAGAACTAGCTAATGGCTTTCAACCAAGCTATAAACGGTTTATACAGCAAAAGAAATGTGAAAATTAAATGAAACTGTATATAAAAAATACAAAATCATCAACAATATTGCCAGTGACATATTTCCTAGATGAGTCAATTTTAAGTTCCTTTCCTAAGCCTCTATCAATGAGAGTTATACGTCGTTGGAAAGAACAAGCTAAGAGCTTTCAAACAAGCTATAAGTCGTTTATGCAGCAAAAGAAATGTGAAAGTTAAATGCAACTGTATATGAAAAATACAAAATCATCAACAATATTCCCAGTGACATATTTCCTAAGTGAGTCAATTTTAAGTTCCTTTCCTAAGCCTCTATCAACGAGAGTTATACGTCGTTGGAAAGAACAAGCTAAGAGCATTCTATCATGCTATAAGTCGTTTATCCAGCAAAAGAAAAGTGAAAGTTAAATGCAACTGTATATGAAAAATACAAAATCATCAACGATATTGCCAGTGACATATTTCCTGGAAGAGTCAATTTTAAGTTCCTTTCCTAAACCTCTATCAATGAGAGTTATATGTCGTTGGAAAGAACAAGCTTAGAGCTTTCAATCAAGCTGTAAGTCGTTTATGCAGCAAAAGAAATGTGAAAGTTAAATGCAACTGTATATGAAAAATACAAAATCATCTACAATATTCCCAGCGACATATTTTCCAGGTGAGTCAATTTTAAGTTCCTTTCCTAAGCCTCTATCAAGGAGAGTTATACATAGTTGGAAAGAACTAGCTAAGGGCTTTCAACCAAGCTATAAACGGTTTACACAACAAAAGAAATGTGAAAGTTAAATGCAACTGTACATGAAAAATGCAAAATCATCAACAATGTTGCCAGTGACATATTTCCTGGAAGAGTCAATTTTAAGTTCCTTTCCTAAGCCTCTATCAATGAGAGTTATACGTCGTTAGAAAGAACAAGCTAAGAGCTTTCAAACAAGCTGTAAGTCGTTTATGCAGCAAAAGAAATGTGAAAGTTAAATGCAACTGTATATGAAAAATACAAAATCATCAACAATATTCCCAGTGGCATATTTCCTAAGTGAGTCAATTTTAAGTTCCTTTCCTAAGCCTCTATCAACGAGAGTTATACGTCGTTGGAAAGAACAAGCTAAGAGCTTTCAATCAAGCTATAAGTCGTTTATGCAGCAAATGAAATGTAAAAGTTAAATGCAACTGTATATGAAAAATACAAAATCATAAACAATATTGCCAGTGACATATTTCCTAGATGAGTCAATTTTAAGTTCCTTCCCTAAGCATCTATCAATGAGAGTTATACGTCGTTAGAAAGAACAAGCTAAGAGCTTTCAAACAAGCTGTAAGTCGTTTATGCAGCAAAAGAAATGTGAAAGTTAAATGCAACTGTATATGAAAAATACAAAATCAGCAACAATATTCCCAGTGACATATTTCCTAAATGAGTCAATTTTAAGTTCCTGTCCTAAGCCTCTATCAATGAGAGTTATACGTCGTTGGAAAGAACAAGCTAAGAGCTTTCAATCAAGCTATAACTCGTTTATGCAGCAAATGAAATGTGAAAGTTAAATGCAACTGTATATGAAAAATACAAAATCATAAACAATATTGCCAGTGACATATTTCCTAGATTAGTCAATTTTAAGTTCCTTTCCTAAGCATCTGTCAATGAGAGTTATACGTCGTTAGAAAGAACAAGCTAAGAGCTTTCAAACAAGCTGTAAGTCGTTTATGCAGCAAAAGAAATATGAAAGTTAAATGCAACTGTATATGAAAAATACAAAATCAGCAACAATATTCCCAGTGACATATTTCCTAAATGAGTCAATTTTAAGTTCCTGTCCTAAGCCTCTATCAATGAGAGTTATACGTCGTTGGAAAGAACAAGCTAAGAGCTTTCAATCAAGCTATAAGTCGTTTATGCAGCAAAAGAAATGTGAAAGTTAAATGCAACTGTATATGAAAAATACAAAATCATCAACCATATTCCCAGTGACATATTTCCTAAGTGAGTCAATTTTAAGTTCCTTTCCTAAGCATCTATCAACGAGAGTTATACGTCGTTGGAAAGAACAAGCTAAGAGCATTCAATCAAGGTATAAGTCGTTTATGCAGCAAAAGAAAAGTGAAAGTTAAATGCAACTGTATATGAAATATACAAAATTATCAACGATATTGCCAGTGAAATATTTCCTAGATGAGTCAATTTTAAGTTCCTTTTCTAAGCCTCTATCAATGAGAGTTATACGTCGTTAGAAAGAACAAGCTAAGAGCTTTCAATCAAGCTGTAAGTCGTTTATGCAGCAAAAGAAATGTGAAAGTTAAATGCAACTGTATATGAAAAATATAAAATCATCAACAATATTGCCAGTGACATATTTCCTAGATGAGTCAATTTTAAGTTCGTTTCCTAAGCCTCTATCAAGGAGAGTTATACATAGTTGGAAAGAACTAGCTAATGGCTTTCAACCAAGCTATAAACGGTTTATACAGCAAAAGAAATGTGAAAATTAAATGCAACTGTATATAAAAAATACAAAATCATCAACAATATTGCCAGTGACATATTTCCTAGATGAGTCAATTTTAAGTTCCTTTCGTAAGCCTCTATCAATGAGAGTTATACGTCGTTAGAAAGAACAAGCTAAGAGCTTTCAAACAAGCTGTAAGTCGTTTATGCAGCAAAAGAAATGTGAAAGTTAAATGGAACTGTATATGAAAAATACAAAATCATCAACAATATTCCCAGTGACATATTTCCTAAGTGAGTCAATTTTAAGTTCCCTTCCTAAGCCTCTATCAACGAGAGTTATACGTCGTTGGAAAAAACAAGCTAAGAGCATTCTATCATGCTATAAGTCGTTTATGCAGCAAAAGAAAAGTGAAAGTTAAATGCAACTGTATATGAAAAATACAAAATCATCAACGATATTGCCAGTGACATATTTCCTAGATGAGTCAATTTTAAGTTCCTTTCCTAAGCCTCTATCAATGAGAGTTATACGTCGTTGGAAAGAACAAGCTAAGAGCTTTCAAACAAGCTATAAGTCGTTTATGCAGCAAAAGAAATGTGAAAGTTAAATGCAACTGTATATGAAAAATACAAAATCATCAACAATATTCCCAGTGACATATTTCCTAAGTGAGTCAATTTTAAGTTCCTTTCCTAAGCCTCTATCAACGAGAGTTATACGTCGTTGGAAAGAACAAGCTAAGAGCATTCTATCATGCTATAAGTCGTTTATCCAGCAAAAGAAAAGTGAAAGTTAAATGCAACTGTATATGAAAAATACAAAATCATCAACGATATTGCCAGTGACATATTTCCTGGAAGAGTCAATTTTAAGTTCCTTTCCTAAACCTCTATCAATGAGAGTTATATGTCGTTGGAAAGAACAAGCTTAGAGCTTTCAATCAAGCTGTAAGTCGTTTATGCAGCAAAAGAAATGTGAAAGTTAAATGCAACTGTATATGAAAAATACAAAATCATCTACAATATTCCCAGCGACATATTTTCCAGGTGAGTCAATTTTAAGTTCCTTTCCTAAGCCTCTATCAAGGAGAGTTATACATAGTTGGAAAGAACTAGCTAAGGGCTTTCAACCAAGCTATAAACGGTTTACACAACAAAAGAAATGTGAAAGTTAAATGCAACTGTACATGAAAAATGCAAAATCATCAACAATGTTGCCAGTGACATATTTCCTGGAAGAGTCAATTTTAAGTTCCTTTCCTAAGCCTCTATCAATGAGAGTTATACGTCGTTAGAAAGAACAAGCTAAGAGCTTTCAAACAAGCTGTAAGTCGTTTATGCAGCAAAAGAAATGTGAAAGTTAAATGCAACTGTATATGAAAAATACAAAATCATCAACAATATTCCCAGTGGCATATTTCCTAAGTGAGTCAATTTTAAGTTCCTTTCCTAAGCCTCTATCAACGAGAGTTATACGTCGTTGGAAAGAACAAGCTAAGAGCTTTCAATCAAGCTATAAGTCGTTTATGCAGCAAATGAAATGTAAAAGTTAAATGCAACTGTATATGAAAAATACAAAATCATAAACAATATTGCCAGTGACATATTTCCTAGATGAGTCAATTTTAAGTTCCTTCCCTAAGCATCTATCAATGAGAGTTATACGTCGTTAGAAAGAACGAGCTAAGAGCTTTCAAACAAGCTGTAAGTCGTTTATGCAGCAAAAGAAATGTGAAAGTTAAATGCAACTGTATATGAAAAATACAAAATCAGCAACAATATTCCCAGTGACATATTTCCTAAATGAGTCAATTTTAAGTTCCTGTCCTAAGCCTCTATCAATGAGAGTTATACGTCGTTGGAAAGAACAAGCTAAGAGCTTTCAATCAAGCTATAACTCGTTTATGCAGCAAATGAAATGTGAAAGTTAAATGCAACTGTATATGAAAAATACAAAATCATAAACAATATTGCCAGTGACATATTTCCTAGATTAGTCAATTTTAAGTTCCTTTCCTAAGCATCTGTCAATGAGAGTTATACGTCGTTAGAAAGAACAAGCTAAGAGCTTTCAAACAAGCTGTAAGTCGTTTATGCAGCAAAAGAAATATGAAAGTTAAATGCAACTGTATATGAAAAATACAAAATCAGCAACAATATTCCCAGTGACATATTTCCTAAATGAGTCAATTTTAAGTTCCTGTCCTAAGCCTCTATCAATGAGAGTTATACGTCGTTGGAAAGAACAAGCTAAGAGCTTTCAATCAAGCTATAAGTCGTTTATGCAGCAAAAGAAATGTGAAAGTTAAATGCAACTGTATATGAAAAATACAAAATCATCAACCATATTCCCAGTGACATATTTCCTAAGTGAGTCAATTTTAAGTTCCTTTCCTAAGCATCTATCAACGAGAGTTATACGTCGTTGGAAAGAACAAGCTAAGAGCATTCAATCAAGGTATAAGTCGTTTATGCAGCAAAAGAAAAGTGAAAGTTAAATGCAACTGTATATGAAATATACAAAATTATCAACGATATTGCCAGTGACATATTTCCTAGATGAGTCAATTTTAAGTTCCTTTTCTAAGCCTCTATCAATGAGAGTTATACGTCGTTAGAAAGAACAAGCTAAGAGCTTTCAATCAAGCTGTAAGTCGTTTATGCAGCAAAAGAAATGTGAAAGTTAAATGCAACTGTATATGAAAAATATAAAATCATCAACAATATTGCCAGTGACATATTTCCTAGATGAGTCAATTTTAAGTTCGTTTCCTAAGCCTCTATCAAGGAGAGTTATACATAGTTGGAAAGAACTAGCTAATGGCTTTCAACCAAGCTATAAACGGTTTATACAGCAAAAGAAATGTGAAAATTAAATGCAACTGTATATAAAAAATACAAAATCATCAACAATATTGCCAGTGACATATTTCCTAGATGAGTCAATTTTAAGTTCCTTTCGTAAGCCTCTATCAATGAGAGTTATACGTCGTTAGAAAGAACAAGCTAAGAGCTTTCAAACAAGCTGTAAGTCGTTTATGCAGCAAAAGAAATGTGAAAGTTAAATGGAACTGTATATGAAAAATACAAAATCATCAACAATATTCCCAGTGACATATTTCCTAAGTGAGTCAATTTTAAGTTCCCTTCCTAAGCCTCTATCAACGAGAGTTATACGTCGTTGGAAAAAACAAGCTAAGAGCATTCTATCATGCTATAAGTCGTTTATGCAGCAAAAGAAAAGTGAAAGTTAAATGCAACTGTATATGAAAAATACAAAATCATCAACGATATTGCCAGTGACATATTTCCTAGATGAGTCAATTTTAAGTTCCTTTCCTAAGCCTCTATCAATGAGAGTTATACGCCGTTATAAAGAACAAGCTAAGAGCTTTCAATCAAGCTGTAAGTCGTTTATGCAGCAAAAGAAATGTGAAAGTTAAATGCAACTGTATATGAAAAATATAAAATCATCAACAATATTCCCAGTGACATATTTCCTAAGTGAGTCAATTTTAAGTTCCTTTCCTAAGCCTCTATCAACGAGAGTTATACGTCGTTGGAAAGAACAAGCTAAGAGCATTCTATCATGCTATAAGTCGTTTATGCAGCAAAAGAAAAGTGAAAGTTAAATGCAACTGTATATGAAAAATACAAAATCATCAACGATATTGCCAGTGACATATTTCCTAGATGAGTCAATTTTAAGTTCCTTTCCTAAGCCTCTATCAATGAGAGTTATACGTCGTTATAAAAAACAAGCTAAGAGCTTTCAATCAAGCTGTAAGTCGTTTATGCAGCAAAAGAAATGTGAAAGTTAAATGCAACTGTATATGAAAAATATAAAATCATCAACAGCAAATGAAATGTGAAAGTTAAATGCAACTGTATATGAAAAATACAAAATCATAAACAATATTGCCAGTGACATATTTCCTAGATTAGTCAATTTTAAGTTCCTTTCCTAAGCATCTGTCAATGAGAGTTATACGTCGTTAGAAAGAACAAGCTAAGAGCTTTCAAACAAGCTGTAAGTCGTTTATGCAGCAAAAGAAATGTGAAAGTTAAATGCAACTGTATATGAAAAATACAAAATCATCAACAAGCTAAGAGCATTCAATCAAGGTATAAGTCGGTTATGCAGCAAAAGAAAAGTGAAAGTTAAATGCAACTGTATATGAAATATACAAAATTATCAACGATATTGCCAGTGATATATTTCCTAGCTGAGGCAATTTTAAGTTCCTTTGCTAAGCCTCTATCAACGAGAGTTATACACCGTTGGAAAGAACAAGCTAAGAGCTTTCAATCAAGCTGTGAGTTGTTTATACAGCGAAAGAAATGTGAAAGTTAAATGCAACTGTATATGAAAAATATAAAATCATCAACAATATTGCCAGTGACATATTTCCTAGATGAGCCAATTTTAAGTTCGTTTCCTAAGCCTCTATCAAGGAGAGTTAAACATAGTTGGAAAGAACTAGCTAATGGCTTTCAACCAAGCTATAAACGGTTTACACAGCAAAAGAAATGTGAAAATTAAATGCAACTGTATATAAAAAATACAAAATCATCAACAATATTGCCAGTGACATATTTCCTAGATGAGTCAATTTTAAGTTCCTTTCCTAAGCCTCTATCAATGAGAGTTATACGTCGTTAGAAAGAACAAGCTAAGAGCTTTCAAACAAGCTGTAAGTCGTTTATGCAGCAAAAGAAATGTGAAAGTTAAATGCAACTGTATATGAAAAATACAAAATCATCAACAATATTCCCGGTGACATATTTCCTAAGTGAGTCAATTTTAAGTTCCTTTCCTAAGCCTCTATCAACGAGAGTTATACGTCGTTAGAAAGAACAAGCTAAGAGCTTTCAATCAAGCTGTAAGTCGTTTATGCAGCAAAAGAAATGTGAAAGTTAAATGCAACTGTATATGAAAAATACAAAATCAGCAACAATATTCCCAGTGACATATTTCCTAAATGAGTCAATTTTAAGTTCCTGTCCTAAGCCTCTATCAATGAGAGTTATACGTCGTTGGAAAGAACAAGCTAAGAGCTTTCAATCAAGCTATAAGTCGTTTATGCAGCAAATGAAATGTGAAAGTTAAATGCAACTGTATATGAAAAATACAAAATCATAAACAATATTGCCAGTGACATATTTCCTAGATTAGTCAATTTTAAGTTCCTTTCCTAAGCATCTGTCAATGAGAGTTATACGTCGTTAGAAAGAACAAGCTAAGAGCTTTCAAACAAGCTGTAAGTCGTTTATGCAGCAAAAGAAATGTGAAAGTTAAATGCAACTGTATATGAAAAATACAAAATCATCAACCATATTCCCAGTGACATATTTCCTAAGTGAGTCAATTTTAAGTTCCTTTCCTAAGCATCTATCAACGAGAGTTATACGTCGTTGGAAAGAACAAGCTAAGAGCATTCAATCAAGGTATAAGTCGTTTATGCAGCAAAAGAAAAGTGAAAGTTAAATGCAACTGTATATGAAATATACAAAATTATCAACGATATTGCCAGTGACATATTTCCCAGATGAGTCAATTTTAAGTTCCTTTTCTAAGCCTCTATCAATGAGAGTTATACGTCGTTAGAAAGAACAAGCTAAGAGCTTTCAATCAAGCTGTAAGTCGTTTATGCAGCAAAAGAAATGTGAAAGTTAAATGCAACTGTATATGAAAAATATAAAATCATCAACAATATTGCCAGTGACATATTTCCTAGATGAGTCAATTTTAAGTTCGTTTCCTAAGCCTCTATCAAGGAGAGTTGTACATAGTTGGAAAGAACTAGCTAATGGCTTTCAACCAAGCTATAAACGGTTTATACAGCAAAAGAAATGTGAAAATTAAATGCAACTGTATATAAAAAATACAAAATCATCAACAATATTGCCAGTGACATATTTCCTAGATGAGTCAATTTTAAGTTTCTTTCGTAAGCCTCTATCAATGAGAGTTATACGTCGTTAGAAAGAACAAGCTAAGAGCTTTCAAACAAGCTGTAAGTCGTTTATGCAGCAAAAGAAATGTGAAAGTTAAATGGAACTGTATATGAAAAATACAAAATCATCAACAATATTCCCAGTGACATATTTCCTAAGTGAGTCAATTTTAAGTTCCCTTCCTAAGCCTCTATCAACGAGAGTTATACGTCGTTGGAAAGAACAAGCTAAGAGCATTCTATCATGCTATAAGTCGTTTATGCAGCAAAAGAAAAGTGAAAGTTAAATGCAACTGTATATGAAAAATACAAAATCATCAACGATATTGCCAGTGACATATTTCCTAGATGAGTCAATTTTAAGTTCCTTTCCTAAGCCTCTATCAATGAGAGTTATACGTCGTTATAAAGAACAAGCTAAGAGCTTTCAATCAAGCTGTAAGTCGTTTATGCAGCAAAAGAAATGTGAAAGTTAAATGCAACTGTATATGAAAAATATAAAATCATCAACAATATTCCCAGTGACATATTTCCTAAGTGAGTCAATTTTAAGTTCCTTTCCTAAGCCTCTATCAACGAGAGTTATACGTCGTTGGAAAGAACAAGCTAAGAGCATTCTATCATGCTATAAGTCGTTTATGCAGCAAAAGAAAAGTGAAAGTTAAATGCAACTGTATATGAAAAATACAAAATCATCAACGATATTGCCAGTGACATATTTCCTAGATGAGTCAATTTTAAGTTCCTTTCCTAAGCATCTATCAATGAGAGTTATACGTCGTTATAAAAAACAAGCTAAGAGCTTTCAATCAAGCTGTAAGTCGTTTATGCAGCAAAAGAAATGTGAAAGTTAAATGCAACTGTATATGAAAAATATAAAATCATCAACAGCAAATGAAATGTGAAAGTTAAATGCAACTGTATATGAAAAATACAAAATCATAAACAATATTGCCAGTGACATATTTCCTAGATTAGTCAATTTTAAGTTCATTTCCTAAGCATCTGTCAATGAGAGTTATACGTCGTTAGAAAGAACAAGCTAAGAGCTTTCAAACAAGCTGTAAGTCGTTTATGCAGCAAAAGAAATGTGAAAGTTAAATGCAACTGTATATGAAAAATACAAAATCATCAACAAGCTAAGAGCATTCAATCAAGGTATAAGTCGGTTATGCAGCAAAATAAAAGTGAAAGTTAAATGCAACTGTATATGAAATATACAAAATTATCAACGATATTGCCAGTGACATATTTCCTAGATGAGTCAATTTTAAGTTCCTTTCCTAAGCCTCTATCAACGAGAGTTATACGTCGTTGGAAAGAACAAGCTAAGAGCTTTCAATCAAGCTGTAAGTCGTTTATGCAGCAAAAGAAATGTGAAAGTTAAATGCAACTGTATATGAAAAATATAAAATCATCAACAATATTGCCAGTGACATATTTCCTAGATGAGCCAATTTTAAGTTCGTTTCCTAAGCCTCTATCAAGGAGAGTTAAACATAGTTGGAAAGAACTAGCTAATGGCTTTCAACCAAGCTATAAACGGTTTACACAGCAAAAGAAATGTGAAAATTAAATGCAACTGTATATAAAAAATACAAAATCATCAACAATATTGCCAGTGACATATTTCCTAGATGAGTCAATTTTAAGTTTCTTTCCTAAGCCTCTATCAATGAGAGTTATACGTCGTTATAAAAAACAAGCTAAGAGCTTTCAATCAAGCTGTAAGTCGTTTATGCAGCAAAAGAAATGTGAAAGTTAAATGCAACTGTATATGAAAAATATAAAATCATCAACAGCAAATGAAATGTGAAAGTTAAATGCAACTGTATATGAAAAATACAAAATCATAAACAATATTGCCAGTGACATATTTCCTAGATTAGTCAATTTTAAGTTCCTTTCCTAAGCATCTGTCAATGAGAGTTATACGTCGTTAGAAAGAACAAGCTAAGAGCTTTCAAACAAGCTGTAAGTCGTTTATGCAGCAAAAGAAATGTGAAAGTTAAATGCAACTGTATATGAAAAATACAAAATCATCAACAAGCTAAGAGCATTCAATCAAGGTATAAGTCGGTTATGCAGCAAAAGAAAAGTGAAAGTTAAATGCAACTGTATATGAAATATACAAAATTATCAACGATATTGCCAGTGACATATTTCCTAGATGAGTCAATTTTAAGTTCCTTTCCTAAGCCTCTATCAACGAGAGTTATACGTCGTTGGAAAGAACAAGCTAAGAGCTTTCAATCAAGCTGTAAGTCGTTTATACAGCGAAAGAAATGTGAAAGTTAAATGCAACTGTATATGAAAAATATAAAATCATCAACAATATTGCCAGTGACATATTTCCTAGATGAGCCAATTTTAAGTTCGTTTCCTAAGCCTCTATCAAGGAGAGTTAAACATAGTTGGAAAGAACTAGCTAATGGCTTTCAACCAAGCTATAAACGGTTTACACAGCAAAAGAAATGTGAAAATTAAATGCAACTGTATATAAAAAATACAAAATCATCAACAATATTGCCAGTGACATATTTCCTAGATGAGTCAATTTTAAGTTCCTTTCCTAAGCCTCTATCAATGAGAGTTATACGTCGTTAGAAAGAACAAGCTAAGAGCTTTCAAACAAGCTGTAAGTCGTTTATGCAGCAAAAGAAATGTGAAAGTTAAATGCAACTGTATATGAAAAATACAAAATCATCAACAATATTCCCGGTGACATATTTCCTAAGTGAGTCAATTTTAAGTTCCTTTCCTAAGCCTCTATCAACGAGAGTTATACGTCGTTAGAAAGAACAAGCTAAGAGCTTTCAAACAAGCTGTAAGTCGTTTATGCAGCAAAAGAAATGTGAAAGTTAAATGCAACTGTATATGAAAAATACAAAATCAGCAACAATATTCCCAGTGACATATTTCCTAAATGAGTCAATTTTAAGTTCCTGTCCTAAGCCTCTATCAATGAGAGTTATACGTCGTTGGAAAGAACAAGCTAAGAGCTTTCAATCAAGCTATAAGTCGTTTATGCAGCAAATGAAATGTGAAAGTTAAATGCAACTGTATATGAAAAATACAAAATCATAAACAATATTGCCAGTGACATATTTCCTAGATTAGTCAATTTTAAGTTCCTTTCCTAAGCATCTGTCAATGAGAGTTATACGTCGTTAGAAAGAACAAGCTAAGAGCTTTCAAACAAGCTGTAAGTCGTTTATGCAGCAAAAGAAATGTGAAAGTTAAATGCAACTGTATATGAAAAATACAAAATCATCAACCATATTCCCAGTGACATATTTCCTAAGTGAGTCAATTTTAAGTTCCTTTCCTAAGCATCTATCAACGAGAGTTATACGTCGTTGGAAAGAACAAGCTAAGAGCATTCAATCAAGGTATAAGTCGTTTATGCAGCAAAAGAAAAGTGAAAGTTAAATGCAACTGTATATGAAATATACAAAATTATCAACGATATTGCCAGTGACATATTTCCCAGATGAGTCAATTTTAAGTTCCTTTTCTAAGCCTCTATCAATGAGAGTTATACGTCGTTAGAAAGAACAAGCTAAGAGCTTTCAATCAAGCTGTAAGTCGTTTATGCAGCAAAAGAAATGTGAAAGTTAAATGCAACTGTATATGAAAAATATAAAATCATCAACAATATTGCCAGTGACATATTTCCTAGATGAGTCAATTTTAAGTTCGTTTCCTAAGCCTCTATCAAGGAGAGTTATACATAGTTGGAAAGAACTAGCTAATGGCTTTCAACCAAGCTATAAACGGTTTATACAGCAAAAGAAATGTGAAAATTAAATGCAACTGTATATAAAAAATACAAAATCATCAACAATATTGCCAGTGACATATTTCCTAGATGAGTCAATTTTAAGTTTCTTTCGTAAGCCTCTATCAATGAGAGTTATACGTCGTTAGAAAGAACAAGCTAAGAGCTTTCAAACAAGCTGTAAGTCGTTTATGCAGCAAAAGAAATGTGAAAGTTAAATGGAACTGTATATGAAAAATACAAAATCATCAACAAGCTAAGAGCATTCAATCAAGGTATAAGTCGGTTATGCAGCAAAAGAAAAGTGAAAGTTAAATGCAACTGTATATGAAATATACAAAATTATCAACGATATTGCCAGTGACATATTTCCTAGATGAGTCAATTTTAAGTTCCTTTCCTAAGCCTCTATCAACGAGAGTTATACGTCGTTGGAAAGAACAAGCTAAGAGCTTTCAATCAAGCTGTAAGTCGTTTATGCAGCAAAAGAAATGTGAAAGTTAAATGCAACTGTATATGAAAAATATAAAATCATCAACAATATTGCCAGTGACATATTTCCTAGATGAGCCAATTTTAAGTTCGTTTCCTAAGCCTCTATCAAGGAGAGTTAAACATAGTTGGAAAGAACTAGCTAATGGCTTTCAACCAAGCTATAAACGGTTTACACAGCAAAAGAAATGTGAAAATTAAATGCAACTGTATATAAAAAATACAAAATCATCAACAATATTGCCAGTGACATATTTCCTAGATGAGTCAATTTTAAGTTCCTTTCCTAAGCCTCTATCAATGAGAGTTATACGTCGTTGGAAAGAACAAGCTAAGAGCTTTCAAACAAGCTGTAAGTCGTTTATGCAGCAAAAGAAATGTGAAAGTTAAATGCAACTGTATATGAAAAATACAAAATCATCAACAATATTCCCGGTGACATATTTCCTAAGTGAGTCAATTTTAAGTTCCTTTCCTAAGCCTCTATCAACGAGAGTTATACGTCGTTAGAAAGAACAAGCTAAGAGCTTTCAAACAAGCTGTAAGTCGTTTATGCAGCAAAAGAAATGTGAAAGTTAAATGCAACTGTATATGAAAAATACAAAATCAGCAACAATATTCCCAGTGACATATTTCCTAAATGAGTCAATTTTAAGTTCCTGTCCTAAGCCTCTATCAATGAGAGTTATACGTCGTTGGAAAGAACAAGCTAAGAGCTTTCAATCAAGCTATAAGTCGTTTATGCAGCAAATGAAATGTGAAAGTTAAATGCAACTGTATATGAAAAATACAAAATCATAAACAATATTGCCAGTGACATATTTCCTAGATTAGTCAATTTTAAGTTCCTTTCCTAAGCATCTGTCAATGAGAGTTATACGTCGTTAGAAAGAACAAGCTAAGAGCTTTCAAACAAGCTGTAAGTCGTTTATGCAGCAAAAGAAATGTGAAAGTTAAATGCAACTGTATATGAAAAATACAAAATCATCAACCATATTCCCAGTGACATATTTCCTAAGTGAGTCAATTTTAAGTTCCTTTCCTAAGCATCTATCAACGAGAGTTATACGTCGTTGGAAAGAACAAGCTAAGAGCATTCAATCAAGGTATAAGTCGTTTATGCAGCAAAAGAAAAGTGAAAGTTAAATGCAACTGTATATGAAATATACAAAATTATCAACGATATTGCCAGTGACATATTTCCCAGATGAGTCAATTTTAAGTTCCTTTTCTAAGCCTCTATCAATGAGAGTTATACGTCGTTAGAAAGAACAAGCTAAGAGCTTTCAATCAAGCTGTAAGTCGTTTATGCAGCAAAAGAAATGTGAAAGTTAAATGCAACTGTATATGAAAAATATAAAATCATCAACAATATTGCCAGTGACATATTTCCTAGATGAGTCAATTTTAAGTTCGTTTCCTAAGCCTCTATCAAGGAGAGTTATACATAGTTGGAAAGAACTAGCTAATGGCTTTCAACCAAGCTATAAACGGTTTATACAGCAAAAGAAATGTGAAAATTAAATGCAACTGTATATAAAAAATACAAAATCATCAACAATATTGCCAGTGACATATTTCCTAGATGAGTCAATTTTAAGTTTCTTTCGTAAGCCTCTATCAATGAGAGTTATACATCGTTAGAAAGAACAAGCTAAGAGCTTTCAATCAAGCTGTAAGTCGTTTATGCAGCAAAAGAAATGTGAAAGTTAAATGGAACTGTATATGAAAAATACAAAATCATCAACAATATTCCCAGTGACATATTTCCTAAGTGAGTCAATTTTAAGTTCCCTTCCTAAGCCTCTATCAACGAGAGTTATACGTCGTTGGAAAGAACAAGCTAAGAGCATTCTATCATGCTATAAGTCGTTTATGCAGCAAAAGAAAAGTGAAAGTTAAATGCAACTGTATATGAAAAATACAAAATCATCAACGATATTGCCAGTGACATATTTCCTAGATGAGTCAATTTTAAGTTCCTTTCCTAAGCCTCTATCAATGAGAGTTATACGCCGTTATAAAGAACAAGCTAAGAGCTTTCAATCAAGCTGTAAGTCGTTTATGCAGCAAAAGAAATGTGAAAGTTAAATGCAACTGTATATGAAAAATATAAAATCATCAACAATATTCCCAGTGACATATTTCCTAAGTGAGTCAATTTTAAGTTCCTTTCCTAAGCCTCTATCAACGAGAGTTATACGTCGTTGGAAAGAACAAGCTAAGAGCATTCTATCATGCTATAAGTCGTTTATGCAGCAAAAGAAAAGTGAAAGTTAAATGCAACTGTATATGAAAAATACAAAATCATCAACGATATTGCCAGTGACATATTTCCTAGATGAGTCAATTTTAAGTTCCTTTCCTAAGCATCTATCAATGAGAGTTATACGTCGTTATAAAAAACAAGCTAAGAGCTTTCAATCAAGCTGTAAGTCGTTTATGCAGCAAAAGAAATGTGAAAGTTAAATGGAACTGTATATGAAAAATATAAAATCATCAACAGCAAATGAAATGTGAAAGTTAAATGCAACTGTATATGAAAAATACAAAATCATAAACAATATTGCCAGTGACATATTTCCTAGATTAGTCAATTTTAAGTTCATTTCCTAAGCATCTGTCAATGAGAGTTATACGTCGTTAGAAAGAACAAGCTAAGAGCTTTCAAACAAGCTGTAAGTCGTTTATGCAGCAAAAGAAATGTGAAAGTTAAATGCAACTGTATATGAAAAATACAAAATCATCAACAAGCTAAGAGCATTCAATCAAGGTATAAGTCGGTTATGCAGCAAAAGAAAAGTGAAAGTTAAATGCAACTGTATATGAAATATACAAAATTATCAACGATATTGCCAGTGACATATTTCCTAGATGAGTCAATTTTAAGTTCCTTTCCTAAGCCTCTATCAACGAGAGTTATACGTCGTTGGAAAGAACAAGCTAAGAGCTTTCAATCAAGCTGTAAGTCGTTTATGCAGCAAAAGAAATGTGAAAGTTAAATGCAACTGTATATGAAAAATATAAAATCATCAACAATATTGCCAGTGACATATTTCCTAGATGAGCCAATTTTAAGTTCGTTTCCTAAGCCTCTATCAAGGAGAGTTAAACATAGTTGGAAAGAACTAGCTAATGGCTTTCAACCAAGCTATAAACGGTTTACACAGCAAAAGAAATGTGAAAATTAAATGCAACTGTATATAAAAAATACAAAATCATCAACAATATTGCCAGTGACATATTTCCTAGATGAGTCAATTTTAAGTTCCTTTCCTAAGCCTCTATCAATGAGAGTTATACGTCGTTAGAAAGAACAAGCTAAGAGCTTTCAAACAAGCTGTAAGTCGTTTATGCAGCAAAAGAAATGTGAAAGTTAAATGCAACTGTATATGAAAAATACAAAATCATCAACAATATTCCCGGTGACATATTTCCTAAGTGAGTCAATTTTAAGTTCCTTTCCTAAGCCTCTATCAACGAGAGTTATACGTCGTTGGAAAGAACAAGCTAAGAGCATTCTATCATGCTATAAGTCGTTTATGCAGCAAAAGAAAAGTGAAAGTTAAATGCAACTGTATATGAAAAATACAAAATCATCAACGATATTGCCAGTGACATATTTCCTAGATGAGTCAATTTTAAGTTCCTTTCCTAAGCCTCTATCAATGAGTGTTATACGTCGTTATAAAGAACAAGCTAAGAGCTTTCAATCAAGCTGTAAGTCGTTTATGCAGCAAAAGAAATGTGAAAGTTAAATGCAACTGTATATGAAAAATATAAAATCATCAACAATATTGCCAGTGACATATTTCCTGGAAGAGTCAATTTTAAGTTCCTTTCCTAAACCTCTATCAATGAGAGTTATATGTCGTTGGAAAGAACAAGCTTAGAGCTTTCAATCAAGCTATAAGTCGTTTATGCAGCAAAAGAAAAGTGAAAGTTAAATGCAACTGTATATGAAAAATATAAAATCATCAACAATATTGCCAGTGACATATTTCCTGGAAGAGTCAATTTTAAGTTCCTTTCCTAAGCATCTATCAATGAGAGTTATACGTCGTTAGAAAGAACAAGCTAAGAGCTTTCAAACAAGCTGTAAGTCGTTTATGCAGCAAAAGAAATGTGAAAGTTAAATGCAACTGTATATGAAAAATACAAAATCATCAACAATATTCCCAGTGACATATTTCCTAAATGAGTCAATTTTAAGTTCCTTTCCTAAGCCTCTATCAATGAGAGTTATACGTCGTTGGAAAGAACAAGCTAGGAGCTTTCAATCAAGCTATAAATGATTTATGCAACAAAAGAAATCTGATAGTTAAATGCAACTGTATATGAAAAATATAAAATCATCAACAATATTGCCAGTGACATATTTCCTAGATAAGTCAATTTTGAGTTCCTTTCCTAAGCCTCTATCAGTGAGAGTTATACATCGTTGGAAAGAACAAGCTAGGAGCTTTCAATCAAGCTATAAATAATTTATGCAGCAGAAGAAATGTGAAAGTTAAATGCAACTGTATATGAAAAATACAAAATCATCAACAATATTCCCAGTGACATATTTCCTAAGTGAGTCAATTTTAAGTTCCTTTCCTAAGCCTCTATCAACGAGAGTTATACGTCGTTGGAAAGAACAAGCTAAGAGCATTCTATCATGCTATAAGTCGTTTATGCAGCAAAAGAAAAGTGAAAGTTAAATGCAACTGTATATGAAAAATACAAAATCATCAACGATATTGCCAGTGACATATTTCCTAGATGAGTCAATTTTAAGTTCCTTTCCTAAGCCTCTATCAATGAGAGTTATACGTCGTTATAAAGAACAAGCTAAGAGCTTTCAATCAAGCTGTAAGTCGTTTATGCAGCAAAAGAAATGTGAAAGTTAAATGCAACTGTATATGAAAAATACAAAATCATCTACAATATTCCCAGCGACATATTTTCCAGGTGAGTCAATTTTAAGTTCCTTTCCTAAGGCTCTATCAAGGAGAGTTATACATCGTTGGAAAGAACAAGCTAGGAGCTTTCAACCAAGCTATAAACGGTTTACACAACAAAAGAAATGTGAAAGTTAAATGCAACTGTACATGAAAAATACAAAATCATCAACAATGTTGCCAGTGACATATTTCCTGGAAGAGTCAATTTTAAGTTCCTTTCCTAAGCCTCTATCAATGAGAGTTATATGTCGTTAGAAAGAACAAGCTAAGAGCTTTCAAACAAGCTGTAAGTCGTTTATGCAGCAAAAGAAATGTGAAAGTTAAATGCAACTGTATATGAAAAATACAAAATCATCAACAATATTCCCAGTGACATATTTCCTAAGTGAGTCAATTTTAAGTTCCTTTCCTAAGCCTCTATCAACGAGAGTTATACGTCGTTGGAAAGAACAAGCTAAGAGCTTTCAATCAAGCTATAAGTCGTTTATGCAGCAAATGAAATGTGAAAGTTAAATGCAACTGTATATGACAAATACAAAATCATAAACAATATTGCCAGTGACATATTTCCTAGATGAGTCAATTTTAAGTTCCTTTCGTAAGCCTCTATCAATGAGAGTTATACGTCGTTAGAAAGAACAAGCTAAGAGCTTTCAAACAAGCTGTAAGTCGTTTATGCAGCAAAAGAAATGTGAAAGTTAAATGGAACTGTATATGAAAAATACAAAATCATCAACAATATTCCCAGTGACATATTTCCTAAGTGAGTCAATTTTAAGTTCCCTTCCTAAGCCTCTATCAACGAGAGTTATACGTCGTTGGAAAGAACAAGCTAAGAGCATTCTATCATGCTATAAGTCGTTTATGCAGCAAAAGAAAAGTGAAAGTTAAATGCAACTGTATATGAAAAATACAAAATCATCAACGATATTGCCAGTGACATATTTCCTAGATGAGTCAATTTTAAGTTCCTTTCCTAAGCCTCTATCAATGAGAGTTATACGCCGTTATAAAGAACAAGCTAAGAGCTTTCAATCAAGCTGTAAGTCGTTTATGCAGCAAAAGAAATGTGAAAGTTAAATGCAACTGTATATGAAAAATATAAAATCATCAACAATATTCCCAGTGACATATTTCCTAAGTGAGTCAATTTTAAGTTCCTTTCCTAAGCCTCTATCAACGAGAGTTATACGTCGTTGGAAAGAACAAGCTAAGAGCATTCAATCATGCTATAAGTCGTTTATGCAGCAAAAGAAAAGTGAAAGTTAAATGCAACTGTATATGAAAAATACAAAATCATCAACGATATTGCCAGTGACATATTTCCTAGATGAGTCAATTTTAAGTTCCTTTCCTAAGCCTCTATCAATGAGAGTTATACGTCGTTATAAAAAACAAGCTAAGAGCTTTCAATCAAGCTGTAAGTCGTTTATGCAGCAAAAGAAATGTGAAAGTTAAATGCAACTGTATATGAAAAATATAAAATCATCAACAGCAAATGAAATGTGAAAGTTAAATGCAACTGTATATGAAAAATACAAAATCATCAACAATATTCCCGGTGACATATTTCCTAAGTGAGTCAATTTTAAGTTCCTTTCCTAAGCCTCTATCAACGAGAGTTATACGTCGTTGGAAAGAACAAGCTAAGAGCATTCTATCATGCTATAAGTCGTTTATGCAGCAAAAGAAAAGTGAAAGTTAAATGCAACTGTATATGAAAAATACAAAATCATCAACGATATTGCCAGTGACATATTTCCTAGATGAGTCAATTTTAAGTTCCTTTCCTAAGCCTCTATCAATGAGTGTTATACGTCGTTATAAAGAACAAGCTAAGAGCTTTCAAACAAGCTGTAAGTCGTTTATGCAGCAAAAGAAATGTGAAAGTTAAATGCAACTGTATATGAAAAATACAAAATCATCAACAAGCTAAGAGCATTCAATCAAGGTATAAGTCGGTTATGCAGCAAAAGAAAAGTGAAAGTTAAATGCAACTGTATATGAAATATACAAAATTATCAACGATATTGCCAGTGACATATTTCCTAGATGAGTCAATTTTAAGTTCCTTTCCTAAGCCTCTATCAACGAGAGTTATACACCGTTGGAAAGAACAAGCTAAGAGCTTTCAATCAAGCTGTGAGTTGTTTATGCAGCAAAAGAAATGTGAAAGTTAAATGCAACTGTATATGAAAAATATAAAATCATCAACAATATTGCCAGTGACATATTTCCTAGATGAGCCAATTTTAAGTTCGTTTCCTAAGCCTCTATCAAGGAGAGTTAAACATAGTTGGAAAGAACTAGCTAATGGCTTTCAACCAAGCTATAAACGGTTTACACAGCAAAAGAAATGTGAAAATTAAATGCAACTGTATATAAAAAATACAAAATCATCAACAATATTGCCAGTGACATATTTCCTAGATGAGTCAATTTTAAGTTCCTTTCCTAAGCCTCTATCAATGAGAGTTATACGTCGTTAGAAAGAACAAGCTAAGAGCTTTCAAACAAGCTGTAAGTCGTTTATGCAGCAAAAGAAATGTGAAAGTTAAATGCAACTGTATATGAAAAATACAAAATCATCAACAATATTCCCGGTGACATATTTCCTAAGTGAGTCAATTTTAAGTTCCTTTCCTAAGCCTCTATCAACGAGAGTTATACGTCGTTGGAAAGAACAAGCTAAGAGCATTCTATCATGCTATAAGTCGTTTATGCAGCAAAAGAAAAGTGAAAGTTAAATGCAACTGTATATGAAAAATACAAAATCATCAACGATATTGCCAGTGACATATTTCCTAGATGAGTCAATTTTAAGTTCCTTTCCTAAGCCTCTATCAATGAGAGTTATACGTCGTTATAAAGAACAAGCTAAGAGCTTTCAATCAAGCTGTAAGTCGTTTATGCAGCAAAAGAAATGTGAAAGTTAAATGCAACTGTATATGAAAAATATAAAATCATCAACAATATTGCCAGTGACATATTTCCTGGAAGAGTCAATTTTAAGTTCCTTTCCTAAACCTCTATCAATGAGAGTTATATGTCGTTGGAAAGAACAAGCTTAGAGCTTTCAATCAAGCTATAAGTCGTTTATGCAGCAAAAGAAAAGTGAAAGTTAAATGCAACTGTATATGAAAAATATAAAATCATCAACAATATTGCCAGTGACATATTTCCTGGAAGAGTCAATTTTAAGTTCCTTTCCTAAGCATCTATCAATGAGAGTTATACGTCGTTAGAAAGAACAAGCTAAGAGCTTTCAAACAAGCTGTAAGTCGTTTATGCAGCAAAAGAAATGTGAAAGTTAAATGCAACTGTATATGAAAAATACAAAATCATCAACAATATTCCCAGTGACATATTTCCTAAATGAGTCAATTTTAAGTTCCTTTCCTAAGCCTCTATCAATGAGAGTTATACGTCGTTGGAAAGAACAAGCTAGGAGCTTTCAATCAAGCTATAAATGATTTATGCAACAAAAGAAATCTGATAGTTAAATGCAACTGTATATGAAAAATATAAAATCATCAACAATATTGCCAGTGACATATTTCCTAGATAAGTCAATTTTGAGTTCCTTTCCTAAGCCTCTATCAGTGAGAGTTATACATCGTTGGAAAGAACAAGCTAGGAGCTTTCAATCAAGCTATAAATAATTTATGCAGCAGAAGAAATGTGAAAGTTAAATGCAACTGTATATGAAAAATACAAAATCATCAACAATATTCCCAGTGACATATTTCCTAAGTGAGTCAATTTTAAGTTCCTTTCCTAAGCCTCTATCAACGAGAGTTATACGTCGTTGGAAAGAACAAGCTAAGAGCATTCTATCATGCTATAAGTCGTTTATGCAGCACAAGAAAAGTGAAAGTTAAATGCAACAGTATATGAAAAATACAAAATCATCAACGATATTGCCAGTGACATATTTCCTAGATGAGTCAATTTTAAGTTCCTTTCCTAAGCCTCTATCAATGAGAGTTATACGTCGTTATAAAGAACAAGCTAAGAGCTTTCAATCAAGCTGTAAGTCGTTTATGCAGCAAAAGAAATGTGAAAGTTAAATGCAACTGTATATGAAAAATACAAAATCATCTACAATATTCCCAGTGACATATTTTCCAGGTGAGTCAATTTTAAGTTCCTTTCCTAAGGCTCTATCAATGAGAGTTATACATCGTTGGAAAGAACAAGCTAAGAGCTTTCAACCAAGCTATAAACGGTTTACACAACAAAAGAAATGTGAAAGTTAAATGCAACTGTACATGAAAAATACAAAATCATCAACAATGTTGCCAGTGACATATTTCCTGGAAGAGTCAATTTTAAGTTCCTTTCCTAAGCCTCTATCAATGAGAGTTATATGTCGTTAGAAAGAACAAGCTAAGAGCTTTCAAACAAGCTGTAAGTCGTTTATGCAGCAAAAGAAATGTGAAAGTTAAATGCAACTGTATATGAAAAATACAAAATCATCAACAATATTCCCAGTGACATATTTCCTAAGTGAGTCAATTTTAAGTTCCTTTCCTAAGCCTCTATCAACGAGAGTTATACGTCGTTGGAAAGAACAAGCTAAGAGCTTTCAATCAAGCTATAAGTCGTTTATGCAGCAAATGAAATGTGAAAGTTAAATGCAACTGTATATGACAAATACAAAATCATAAACAATATTGCCAGTGACATATTTCCTAGATGAGTCAATTTTAAGTTCCTTTCCTAAGCATCTATCAATGAGAGTTATACGTCGTTAGAAAGAACAAGCTAAGAGCTTTCAAACAAGCTGTAAGTCGTTTATGCAGCAAAAGAAATGTGAAAGTTAAATGCAACTGTATATGAAAAATACAAAATCATCAACAATATTCCCAGTGACATATTTCCTAAGTGAGTCAATTTTAAGTTCCTTTCCTAAGCCTCTATCAACGAGAGTTATACGTCGTTGGAAAGAACAAGCTAAGAGCTTTCAATCAAGCTATAAGTCGTTTATGCAGCAAATGAAATGTGAAAGTTAAATGCAACTGTATATGACAAATACAAAATCATAAACAATATTGCCAGTGACATATTTCCTAGATGAGTCAATTTTAAGTTCCTTTCCTAAGCATCTATCAATGAGAGTTATACGTCGTTAGAAAGAACAAGCTAAGAGCTTTCAAACAAGCTGTAAGTCGTTTATGCAGCAAAAGAAATGTGAAAGTTAAATGCAACTGTATATGAAAAATACAAAATCATCAACAATATTCCCAGTGACATATTTCCTAAGTGAGTCAATTTTAAGTTCCTTTAATAGTTATACGTCGTTGGAAAGAACAAGCTAAGAGCATTCAATCAAGGTATAAGTCGTTTATGCAGCAAAAGAAAAGTGAAAGTTAAATGCAACTGTATATGAAATATACAAAATTATCAACGATATTGCCAGTGACATATTTCCTAGATGAGTCAATTTTAAGTTCCTTTTCTAAGCCTCTATCAATGAGAGTTATACGTCGTTAGAAAGAACAAGCTAAGAGCTTTCAATCAAGCTGTAAGTCGTTTATGCAGCAAAAGAAATGTGAAAGTTAAATGCAACTGTATATGAAAAATATAAAATCATCAACAATATTGCCAGTGACATATTTCCTAGATGAGTCAATTTTAAGTTCGTTTCCTAAGCCTCTATCAAGGAAAGTTATACATAGTTGGAAAGAACTAGCTAATGGCTTTCAACCAAGCTATAAACGGTTTATACAGCAAAAGAAATGTGAAAATTAAATGCAACTGTATATAAAAAATACAAAATCATCAACAATATTGCCAGTGACATATTTCCTAGATGAGTCAATTTTAAGTTCCTTTCCTAAGCCTCTATCAATGAGAGTTATACGCCGTTATAAAGAACAAGCTAAGAGCTTTCAATCAAGCTGTAAGTCGTTTATGCAGCAAAAGAAATGTGAAAGTTAAATGCAACTGTATATGAAAAATATAAAATCATCAACAATATTGCCAGTGACATATTTCCTGGAAGAGTCAATTTTAAGTTCCTTTCCTAAGCCTCTATCAACGAGAGTTATACGTCGTTGGAAAGAACAAGCTAAGAGCATTCTATCATGCTATAAGTCGTTTATGCAGCAAAAGAAAAGTGAAAGTTAAATGCAACTGTATATGAAAAATACAAAATCATCAACGATATTGCCAGTGACATATTTCCTAGATGAGTCAATTTTAAGTTCCTTTCCTAAGCCTCTATCAATGAGAGTTATACGTCGTTATAAAAAACAAGCTAAGAGCTTTCAATCAAGCTGTAAGTCGTTTATGCAGCAAAAGAAATGTGAAAGTTAAATGCAACTGTATATGAAAAATATAAAATCATCAACAGCAAATGAAATGTGAAAGTTAAATGCAACTGTATATGAAAAATACAAAATCATCAACAATATTCCCGGTGACATATTTCCTAAGTGAGTCAATTTTAAGTTCCTTTCCTAAGCCTCTATCAACGAGAGTTATACGTCGTTGGAAAGAACAAGCTAAGAGCATTCTATCATGCTATAAGTCGTTTATGCAGCAAAAGAAAAGTGAAAGTTAAATGCAACTGTATATGAAAAATACAAAATCATCAACGATATTGCCAGTGACATATTTCCTAGATGAGTCAATTTTAAGTTCCTTTCCTAAGCCTCTATCAATGAGTGTTATACGTCGTTATAAAGAACAAGCTAAGAGCTTTCAAACAAGCTGTAAGTCGTTTATGCAGCAAAAGAAATGTGAAAGTTAAATGCAACTGTATATGAAAAATACAAAATCATCAACAAGCTAAGAGCATTCAATCAAGGTATAAGTCGGTTATGCAGCAAAAGAAAAGTGAAAGTTAAATGCAACTGTATATGAAATATACAAAATTATCAACGATATTGCCAGTGACATATTTCCTAGATGAGTCAATTTTAAGTTCCTTTCCTAAGCCTCTATCAACGAGAGTTATACGTCGTTGGAAAGAACAAGCTAAGAGCTTTCAATCAAGCTGTAAGTCGTTTATGCAGCAAAAGAAATGTGAAAGTTAAATGCAACTGTATATGAAAAATATAAAATCATCAACAATATTGCCAGTGACATATTTCCTAGATGAGTCAATTTTAAGTTCGTTTCCTAAGCCTCTATCAAGGAGAGTTAAACATAGTTGGAAAGAACTAGCTAATGGCTTTCAACCAAGCTATAAACGGTTTACACAGCAAAAGAAATGTGAAAATTAAATGCAACTGTATATAAAAAATACAAAATCATCAACAATATTGCCAGTGACATATTTCCTAGATGAGTCAATTTTAAGTTCCTTTCCTAAGCCTCTATCAATGAGAGTTATACGTCGTTAGAAAGAACAAGCTAAGAGCTTTCAAACAAGCTGTAAGTCGTTTATGCAGCAAAAGAAATGTGAAAGTTAAATGCAACTGTATATGAAAAATACAAAATCATCAACAATATTCCCAGTGACATATTTCCTAAGTGAGTCAATTTTAAGTTCCTTTCCTAAGCCTCTATCAACGAGAGTTATACGTCGTTGGAAAGAACAAGCTAAGAGCATTCTATCATGCTATAAGTCGTTTATGCAGCAAAAGAAAAGTGAAAGTTAAATGCAACTGTATATGAAAAATACAAAATCATCAACGATATTGCCAGTGACATATTTCCTAGATGAGTCAATTTTAAGTTCCTTTCCTAAGCCTCTATCAATGAGTGTTATACGTCGTTATAAAGAACAAGCTAAGAGCTTTCAATCAAGCTGTAAGTCGTTTATGCAGCAAAAGAAATGTGAAAGTTAAATGCAACTGTATATGAAAAATACAAAATCATCAACAATATTCCCAGTGACATATTTCCTGGAAGAGTCAATTTTAAGTTCCTTTCCTAAACCTCTATCAATGAGAGTTATATGTCGTTGGAAAGAACAAGCTTAGAGCTTTCAATCAAGCTATAAGTCGTTTATGCAGCAAAAGAAAAGTGAAAGTTAAATGCAACTGTATATGAAAAATATAAAATCATCAACAATATTGCCAGTGACATATTTCCTGGAAGAGTCAATTTTAAGTTCCTTTCCTAAGCCTCTATCAATGAGAGTTATACGTCGTTAGAAAGAACAAGCTAAGAGCTTTCAAACAAGCTGTAAGTCGTTTATGCAGCAAAAGAAATGTGAAAGTTAAATGCAACTGTATATGAAAAATACAAAATCATCAACAATATTCCCAGTGACATATTTCCTAAATGAGTCAATTTTAAGTTCCTTTCCTAAGCCTCTATCAATGAGAGTTATACGTCGTTGGAAAGAACAAGCTAGGAGCTTTCAATCAAGCTATAAATGATTTATGCAACAAAAGAAATCTGATAGTTAAATGCAACTGTATATGAAAAATATAAAATCATCAACAATATTGCCAGTGACATATTTCCTAGATAAGTCAATTTTGAGTTCCTTTCCTAAGCCTCTATCAGTGAGAGTTATACATCGTTGGAAAGAACAAGCTAGGAGCTTTCAATCAAGCTATAAATAATTTATGCAGCAGAAGAAATGTGAAAGTTAAATGCAACTGTATATGAAAAATACAAAATCATCAACAATATTCCCAGTGACATATTTCCTAAGTGAGTCAATTTTAAGTTCCTTTCCTAAGCCTCTATCAACGAGAGTTATACGTCGTTGGAAAGAACAAGCTAAGAGCATTCTATCATGCTATAAGTCGTTTATGCAGCACAAGAAAAGTGAAAGTTAAATGCAACAGTATATGAAAAATACAAAATCATCAACGATATTGCCAGTGACATATTTCCTAGATGAGTCAATTTTAAGTTCCTTTCCTAAGCCTCTATCAATGAGAGTTATACGTCGTTATAAAGAACAAGCTAAGAGCTTTCAATCAAGCTGTAAGTCGTTTATGCAGCAAAAGAAATGTGAAAGTTAAATGCAACTGTATATGAAAAATACAAAATCATCTACAATATTCCCAGCGACATATTTTCCAGGTGAGTCAATTTTAAGTTCCTTTCCTAAGGCTCTATCAAGGAGAGTTATACATCGTTGGAAAGAACAAGCTAGGAGCTTTCAACCAAGCTATAAACGGTTTACACAACAAAAGAAATGTGAAAGTTAAATGCAACTGTACATGAAAAATACAAAATCATCAACAATGTTGCCAGTGACATATTTCCTGGAAGAGTCAATTTTAAGTTCCTTTCCTAAGCCTCTATCAATGAGAGTTATATGTCGTTAGAAAGAACAAGCTAAGAGCTTTCAAACAAGCTGTAAGTCGTTTATGCAGCAAAAGAAATGTGAAAGTTAAATGCAACTGTATATGAAAAATACAAAATCATCAACAATATTCCCAGTGACATATTTCCTAAGTGAGTCAATTTTAAGTTCCTTTCCTAAGCCTCTATCAACGAGAGTTATACGTCGTTGGAAAGAACAAGCTAAGAGCTTTCAATCAAGCTATAAGTCGTTTATGCAGCAAATGAAATGTGAAAGTTAAATGCAACTGTATATGACAAATACAAAATCATAAACAATATTGCCAGTGACATATTTCCTAGATGAGTCAATTTTAAGTTCCTTTCCTAAGCATCTATCAATGAGAGTTATACGTCGTTAGAAAGAACAAGCTAAGAGCTTTCAAACAAGCTGTAAGTCGTTTATGCAGCAAAAGAAATGTGAAAGTTAAATGCAACTGTATATGAAAAATACAAAATCATCAACAATATTCCCAGTGACATATTTCCTAAGTGAGTCAATTTTAAGTTCCTTTCCTAAGCCTCTATCAACGAGAGTTATACGTCGTTGGAAAGAACAAGCTAAGAGCTTTCAAACAAGCTATAAGTCGTTTATGCAGCAAAAGAAATGTGAAAGTTAAATGCAACTGTATATGACAAATACAAAATCATAAACAATATTGCCAGTGACATATTTCCTAGATGAGTCAATTTTAAGTTCCTTTCCTAAGCTTCTATCAATGAGAGTTATACGTCGTTAGAAAGAACAAGCTAAGAGCTTTCAAACAAGCTGTAAGTCGTTTATGCAGCAAAAGAAATGTGAAAGTTAAATGCAACTGTATATGAAAAATACAAAATCATCAACAATATTCCCAGTGACATATTTCCTAAGTGAGTCAATTTTAAGTTCCTTTAATAGTTATACGTCGTTGGAAAGAACAAGCTAAGAGCATTCAATCAAGGTATAAGTCGTTTATGCAGCAAAAGAAAAGTGAAAGTTAAATGCAACTGTATATGAAATATACAAAATTATCAACGATATTGCCAGTGACATATTTCCTAGATGAGTCAATTTTAAGTTCCTTTTCTAAGCCTCTATCAATGAGAGTTATACGTCGTTAGAAAGAACAAGCTAAGAGCTTTCAATCAAGCTGTAAGTCGTTTATGCAGCAAAAGAAATGTGAAAGTTAAATGCAACTGTATATGAAAAATATAAAATCATCAACAATATTGCCAGTGACATATTTCCTAGATGAGTCAATTTTAAGTTCGTTTCCTAAGCCTCTATCAAGGAAAGTTATACATAGTTGGAAAGAACTAGCTAATGGCTTTCAACCAAGCTATAAACGGTTTATACAGCAAAAGAAATGTGAAAATTAAATGCAACTGTATATAAAAAATACAAAATCATCAACAATATTGCCAGTGACATATTTCCTAGATGAGTCAATTTTAAGTTCCTTTCCTAAGCCTCTATCAATGAGAGTTATACGCCGTTATAAAGAACAAGCTAAGAGCTTTCAATCAAGCTGTAAGTCGTTTATGCAGCAAAAGAAATGTGAAAGTTAAATGCAACTGTATATGAAAAATATAAAATCATCAACAATATTGCCAGTGACATATTTCCTGGAAGAGTCAATTTTAAGTTCCTTTCCTAAGCCTCTATCAACGAGAGTTATACGTCGTTGGAAAGAACAAGCTAAGAGCATTCTATCATGCTATAAGTCGTTTATGCAGCAAAAGAAAAGTGAAAGTTAAATGCAACTGTATATGAAAAATACAAAATCATCAACGATATTGCCAGTGACATATTTCCTAGATGAGTCAATTTTAAGTTCCTTTCCTAAGCCTCTATCAATGAGAGTTATACGCCGTTATAAAGAACAAGCTAAGAGCTTTCAATCAAGCTGTAAGTCGTTTATGCAGCAAAAGAAATGTGAAAGTTAAATGCAACTGTATATGAAAAATATAAAATCATCAACAATATTGCCAGTGACATATTTCCTGGAAGAGTCAATTTTAAGTTCCTTTCCTAAACCTCTATCAATGAGAGTTATATGTCGTTGGAAAGAACAAGCTTAGAGCTTTCAATCAAGCTGTAAGTCGTTTATGCAGCAAAAGTAATGTGAAAGTTAAATGCAACTGTATATGAAAAATACAAAATCATCTACAATATTCCCAGCGACATATTTTCCAGGTGAGTCAATTTTAAGTTCCTTTCCTAAGCCTCTATCAAGGAGAGTTATACGTCGTTAGAAAGAACAAGCTAAGAGCTTTCAAACAAGCTGTAAGTCGTTTATGCAGCAAATGAAATGTGAAAGTTAAATGCAACTGTATATGAAAAATACAAAATCATAAGCAATATTGCCAGTGACATATTTCCTAGATGAGTCAATTTTAAGTTCCTTTCCTAAGCATCTATCAATGAGGGTTATACGTCGTTAGAAAGAACAAGCTAAGAGCTTTCAAACAAGCTGTAAGTCGTTTATGCAGCAAAAGAAATGTGAAAGTTAAATGCAACTGTATATGAAAAATACAAAATCATCAACAATATTCCCAGTGACATATTTCCTAAATGAGTCAATTTTAAGTTCCTTTCCTAAGCCTCTATCAATGAGAGTTATACGGCGTTAGAAAGAACAAGCTAAGAGCTTTCAATCAAGCTATAAGTCGTTTATGCAGCAAATGAAATGTGAAAGTTAAATGCAACTGTATATGAAAAATACAAAATCATAAACAATATTGCCAGTGACATATTTCCTAGATTAGTCAATTTTAAGTTCCTTTCCTAAGCATCTATCAATGAGAGTTATACGTCGTTAGAAAGAACAAGCTAAGAGCTTTCAAACAAGCTGTAAGTCGTTTATGCAGCAAAAGAAATGTGAAAGTTAAATGCAACTGTATATGAAAAATACAAAATCATCAACAATATTCCCAGTGACATATTTCCTAAGTGAGTCAATTTTAAGTTCCTTTCCTAAGCCTCTATCAACGAGAGTTATACGTCGTTGGAAAGAACAAGCTAAGAGCATTCAATCAAGGTATAAGTCGGTTATGCAGCAAAAGAAAAGTGAAAGTTAAATGCAACTGTATATGAAATATACGAAATTATCAACGATAGTGCCAGTGACATATTTCCTAGATGAGTCAATTTTAAGTTCCTTTTCTAAGCCTCTATCAATGAGAGTTATACGTCGTTAGAAAGAACAAGCTAAGAGCTTTCAATCAAGCTGTAAGTCGTTTATGCAGCAAAAGAAATGTGAAAGTTAAATGCAACTGTATATGAAAAATATAAAATCATCAACAATATTGCCAGTGACATATTTCCTAGATGAGTCAATTTTAAGTTCGTTTCCTAAGCCTCTATCAAGGAGAGTTATACATAGTTGGAAAGAACTAGCTAATGGCTTTCAACCAAGCTATAAACGGTTTATACAGCAAAAGAAATGTGAAAATTAAATGCAACTGTATATAAAAAATACAAAATCATCAACAATATTGCCAGTGACATATTTCCTAGATGAGTCAATTTTAAGTTCCTTTCCTAAGCCTCTATCAATGAGAGTTATACGTCGTTAGAAAGAACAAGCTAAGAGCTTTCAAACAAGCTGTAAGTCGTTTATGCAGCAAAAGAAATGTGAAAGTTAAATGCAACTGTATATGAAAAATACAAAATCATCAACAATATTCCCGGTGACATATTTCCTAAGTGAGTCAATTTTAAGTTCCTTTCCTAAGCCTCTATCAACGAGAGTTATACGTCGTTGGAAAGAACAAGCTAAGAGCATTCTATCATGCTATAAGTCGTTTATGCAGCAAAAGAAAAGTGAAAGTTAAATGCAACTGTATATGAAAAATACAAAATCATCAACGATATTGCCAGTGACATATTTCCTAGATGAGTCAATTTTAAGTTCCTTTCCTAAGCCTCTATCAATGAGTGTTATACGTCGTTATAAAGAACATGCTAAGAGCTTTCAATCAAGCTGTAAGTCGTTTATGCAGCAAAAGAAATGTGAAAGTTAAATGCAACTGTATATGAAAAATATAAAATCATCAACAATATTGCCAGTGACATATTTCCTGGAAGAGTCAATTTTAAGTTCCTTTCCTAAACCTCTATCAATGAGAGTTATATGTCGTTGGAAAGAACAAGCTTAGAGCTTTCAATCAAGCTATAAGTCGTTTATGCAGCAAAAGAAAAGTGAAAGTTAAATGCAACTGTATATGAAAAATATAAAATCATCAACAATATTGCCAGTGACATATTTCCTGGAAGAGTCAATTTTAAGTTCCTTTCCTAAACCTCTATCAATGAGAGTTATACATCGTTGGAAAGAACAAGCTAGGAGCTTTCAATCAAGCTATAAATGATTTATGCAACAAAAGAAATCTGAAAGTTAAATGCAACTGTATATGAAAAATATAAAATCATCAACAATATTGCCAGTGACATATTTCCTAGATAAGTCAATTTTGAGTTCCTTTCCTAAGCCTCTATCAGTGAGAGTTATACATCGTTGGAAAGAACAAGCTAGGAGCTTTCAATCAAGCTATAAATGATTTATGCAGCAGAAGAAATGTGAAAGTTAAATGCAACTGTATATGAAAAATACAAAATCATCAACAATATTCCCAATTTTAAGTTCCTTTCCTAAGCCTCTATCAACGAGAGTTATACGTCGTTGGAAAGAACAAGCTAAGAGCATTCTATCATGCTATAAGTCGTTTATGCAGCAAAAGAAAAGTGAAAGTTAAATGCAACTGTATATGAAAAATACAAAATCATCAACGATATTGCCAGTGACATATTTCCTAGATGAGTCAATTTTAAGTTCCTTTCCTAAGCCTCTATCAATGAGAGTTATACGTCGTTATAAAGAACAAGCTAAGAGCTTTCAATCAAGCTGTAAGCCGTTTATGCAGCAAAAGAAATGTGAAAGTTAAATGCAACTGTATATGAAAAATACAAAATCATCTACAATATTCCCAGCGACATATTTTCCAGGTGAGTCAATTTTAAGTTCCTTTCCTAAGCCTCTATCAAGGAGAGTTATACATAGTTGGAAAGAACTAGCTAAGGGCTTTCAACCAAGCTATAAACGGTTTACACAACAAAAGAAATGTGAAAGTTAAATGCAACTGTACATGAAAAATACAAAATCATCAACAATGTTGCCAGTGACATATTTCCTGGAAGAGTCAATTTTAAGTTCCTTTCCTAAGCCTCTATCAATGAGAGTTATACGTCGATAGAAAGAACAAGCTAAGAGCTTTCAAACAAGCTGTAAGTCGTTTATGCAGCAAAAGAAATGTGAAAGTTAAATGCAACTGTATATGAAAAATACAAAATCATCAACAATATTCCCAGTGACATATTTCCTAAGTGAGTCAATTTTAAGTTCCTTTCCTAAGCCTCTATCAACGAGAGTTATACGTCGTTGGAAAGAACAAGCTAAGAGCTTTCAATCAAGCTGTAAGTCGTTTATGCAGCAAATGAAATGTGAAAGTTAAATGCAACTGTATATGAAATATACAAAATTATCAACGATATTGCCAGTGACATATTTCCTAGATGAGTCAATTTTAAGTTCCTTTTCTAAGCCTCTATCAATGAGAGTTATACGTCGTTAGAAAGAACAAGCTAAGAGCTTTCAATCAAGCTGTAAGTCGTTTATGCAGCAAAAGAAATGTGAAAGTTAAATGCAACTGTATATGAAAAATACAAAATCATCAACAATATTCCCGGTGACATATTTCCTAAGTGAGTCAATTTTAAGTTCCTTTCCTAAGCCTCTATCAACGAGAGTTATACGTCGTTGGAAAGAACAAGCTAAGAGCATTCTATCATGCTATAAGTCGTTTATGCAGCAAAAGAAAAGTGAAAGTTAAATGCAACTGTATATGAAAAATACAAAATCATCAACGATATTGCCAGTGACATATTTCCTAGATGAGTCAATTTTAAGTTCCTTTCCTAAGCCTCTATCAATGAGTGTTATACGTCGTTATAAAGAACATGCTAAGAGCTTTCAATCAAGCTGTAAGTCGTTTATGCAGCAAAAGAAATGTGAAAGTTAAATGCAACTGTATATGAAAAATATAAAATCATCAACAATATTGCCAGTGACATATTTCCTGGAAGAGTCAATTTTAAGTTCCTTTCCTAAACCTCTATCAATGAGAGTTATATGTCGTTGGAAAGAACAAGCTTAGAGCTTTCAATCAAGCTATAAGTCGTTTATGCAGCAAAAGAAAAGTGAAAGTTAAATGCAACTGTATATGAAAAATATAAAATCATCAACAATATTGCCAGTGACATATTTCCTGGAAGAGTCAATTTTAAGTTCCTTTCCTAAACCTCTATCAATGAGAGTTATACATCGTTGGAAAGAACAAGCTAGGAGCTTTCAATCAAGCTATAAATGATTTATGCAACAAAAGAAATCTGATAGTTAAATGCAACTGTATATGAAAAATATAAAATCATCAACAATATTGCCAGTGACATATTTCCTAGATAAGTCAATTTTGAGTTCCTTTCCTAAGCCTCTATCAGTGAGAGTTATACATCGTTGGAAAGAACAAGCTAGGAGCTTTCAATCAAGCTATAAATGATTTATGCAGCAGAAGAAATGTGAAAGTTAAATGCAACTGTATATGAAAAATACAAAATCATCAACAATATTCCCAATTTTAAGTTCCTTTCCTAAGCCTCTATCAACGAGAGTTATACGTCGTTGGAAAGAACAAGCTAAGAGCATTCTATCATGCTATAAGTCGTTTATGCAGCAAAAGAAAAGTGAAAGTTAAATGCAACTGTATATGAAAAATACAAAATCATCAACGATATTGCCAGTGACATATTTCCTAGATGAGTCAATTTTAAGTTCCTTTCCTAAGCCTCTATCAATGAGAGTTATACGTCGTTATAAAGAACAAGCTAAGAGCTTTCAATCAAGCTGTAAGCCGTTTATGCAGCAAAAGAAATGTGAAAGTTAAATGCAACTGTATATGAAAAATACAAAATCATCTACAATATTCCCAGCGACATATTTTCCAGGTGAGTCAATTTTAAGTTCCTTTCCTAAGCCTCTATCAAGGAGAGTTATACATAGTTGGAAAGAACTAGCTAAGGGCTTTCAACCAAGCTATAAACGGTTTACACAACAAAAGAAATGTGAAAGTTAAATGCAACTGTACATGAAAAATACAAAATCATCAACAATGTTGCCAGTGACATATTTCCTGGAAGAGTCAATTTTAAGTTCCTTTCCTAAGCCTCTATCAATGAGAGTTATACGTCGATAGAAAGAACAAGCTAAGAGCTTTCAAACAAGCTGTAAGTCGTTTATGCAGCAAAAGAAATGTGAAAGTTAAATGCAACTGTATATGAAAAATACAAAATCATCAACAATATTCCCAGTGACATATTTCCTAAGTGAGTCAATTTTAAGTTCCTTTCCTAAGCCTCTATCAACGAGAGTTATACGTCGTTGGAAAGAACAAGCTAAGAGCTTTCAATCAAGCTGTAAGTCGTTTATGCAGCAAATGAAATGTGAAAGTTAAATGCAACTGTATATGAAATATACAAAATTATCAACGATATTGCCAGTGACATATTTCCTAGATGAGTCAATTTTAAGTTCCTTTTCTAAGCCTCTATCAATGAGAGTTATACGTCGTTAGAAAGAACAAGCTAAGAGCTTTCAATCAAGCTGTAAGTCGTTTATGCAGCAAAAGAAATGTGAAAGTTAAATGCAACTGTATATGAAAAATATAAAATCATCAACAATATTGCCAGTGACATATTTCCTAGATGAGTCAATTTTAAGTTCGTTTCCTAAGCCTCTATCAAGGAGAGTTATACATAGTTGGAAAGAAATAGCTAATGGCTTTCAACCAAGCTATAAACGGTTTATACAGCAAAAGAAATGTGAAAATTAAATGCAACTGTATATAAAAAATACAAAATCATCAACAATATTGCCAGTGACATATTTCCTAGATGAGTCAATTTTAAGTTCCTTTCCTAAGCCTCTATCAATGAGAGTTATACGTCGTTGGAAAGAACAAGCTAAGAGCTTTCAAACAAGCTATAAGTCGTTTATGCAGCAAAAGAAATGTGAAAGTTAAATGCAACTGTATATGAAAAATACAAAATCATCAACAATATTCCCAGTGACATATTTCCTAAGTGAGTCAATTTTAAGTTCCTTTCCTAAGCCTCTATCAACGAGAGTTATACGTCGTTGGAAAGAACAAGCTAAGAGCATTCTATCATGCTATAAGTCGTTTATGCAGCAAAAGAAAAGTGAAAGTTAAATGCAACTGTATATGAAAAATACAAAATCATCAACGATATTGCCAGTGACATATTTCCTGGAAGAGTCAATTTTAAGTTCCTTTCCTAAACCTCTATCAATGAGAGTTATATGTCGTTGGAAAGAACAAGCTTAGAGCTTTCAATCAAGCTGTAAGTCGTTTATGCAGCAAAAGAAATGTGAAAGTTAAATGCAACTGTATATGAAAAATACAAAATCATCTACAATATTCCCAGCGACATATTTTCCAGGTGAGTCAATTTTAAGTTCCTTTCCTAAGCCTCTATCAAGGAGAGTTATACATAGTTGGAAAGAACTAGCTAAGGGCTTTCAACCAAGCTATAAACGGTTTACACAACAAAAGAAATGTGAAAGTTAAATGCAACTGTACATGAAAAATGCAAAATCATCAACAATGTTGCCAGTGACATATTTCCTGGAAGAGTCAATTTTAAGTTCCTTTCCTAAGCCTCTATCAATGAGAGTTATACGTCGTTAGAAAGAACAAGCTAAGAGCTTTCAAACAAGCTGTAAGTCGTTTATGCAGCAAAAGAAATGTGAAAGTTAAATGCAACTGTATATGAAAAATACAAAATCATCAACAATATTCCCAGTGGCATATTTCCTAAGTGAGTCAATTTTAAGTTCCTTTCCTAAGCCTCTATCAACGAGAGTTATACGTCGTTGGAAAGAACAAGCTAAGAGCTTTCAATCAAGCTATAAGTCGTTTATGCAGCAAATGAAATGTAAAAGTTAAATGCAACTGTATATGAAAAATACAAAATCATAAACAATATTGCCAGTGACATATTTCCTAGATGAGTCAATTTTAAGTTCCTTTCCTAAGCATCTATCAATGAGAGTTATACGTCGTTAGAAAGAACAAGCTAAGAGCTTTCAAACAAGCTGTAAGTCGTTTATGCAGCAAAAGAAATGTGAAAGTTAAATGCAACTGTATATGAAAAATACAAAATCATCAACAATATTCCCAGTGACATATTTCCTAAATGAGTCAATTTTAAGTTCCTTTCCTAAGCCTCTATCAATGAGAGTTATACGTCGTTGGAAAGAACAAGCTAAGAGCTTTCAATCAAGCTATAAGTCGTTTATGCAGCAAATGAAATGTGAAAGTTAAATGCAACTGTATATGAAAAATACAAAATCATAAACAATATTGCCAGTGACATATTTCCTAGATTAGTCAATTTTAAGTTCCTTTCCTAAGCCTCTATCAATGAGAGTTATACGTCGTTAGAAAGAACAAGCTAAGAGCTTTCAAACAAGCTGTAAGTCGTTTATGCAGCAAAAGAAATGTGAAAGTTAAATGCAACTGTATATGAAAAATACAAAATCATCAACAATATTCCCAGTGACATATTTCCTAAGTGAGTCAATTTTAAGTTCCTTTCCTAAGCCTCTATCAACGAGAGTTATACGTCGTTGGAAAGAACAAGCTAAGAGCATTCAATCAAGGTATAAGTCGTTTATGCAGCAAAAGAAAAGTGAAAGTTAAATGCAACTGTATATGAAATATACAAAATTATCAACGATATTGCCAGTGACATATTTCCTAGATGAGTCAATTTTAAGTTCCTTTTCTAAGCCTCTATCAATGAGAGTTATACGTCGTTAGAAAGAACAAGCTAAGAGCTTTCAATCAAGCTGTAAGTCGTTTATGCAGCAAAAGAAATGTGAAAGTTAAATGCAACTGTATATGAAAAATATAAAATCATCAACAATATTGCCAGTGACATATTTCCTAGATGAGTCAATTTTAAGTTCGTTTCCTAAGCCTCTATCAAGGAGAGTTATACATAGTTGGAAAGAACTAGCTAATGGCTTTCAACCAAGCTATAAACGGTTTATACAGCAAAAGAAATGTGAAAATTAAATGCAACTGTATATAAAAAATACAAAATCATCAACAATATTGCCAGTGACATATTTCCTAGATGAGTCAATTTTAAGTTCCTTTCGTAAGCCTCTATCAATGAGAGTTATACGTCGCTAGAAAGAACAAGCTAAGAGCTTTCAAACAAGCTGTAAGTCGTTTATGCAGCAAAAGAAATGTGAAAGTTAAATCGAACTGTATATGAAAAATACAAAATCATCAACAATATTCCCAGTGACATATTTCCTAAGTGAGTCAATTTTAAGTTCCTTTCCTAAGCCTCTATCAACGAGAGTTATACGTCGTTGGAAAGAACAAGCTAAGAGCATTCTATCATGCTATAAGTCGTTTATGCAGCAAAAGAAAAGTGAAAGTTAAATGCAACTGTATATGAAAAATACAAAATCATCAACGATATTGCCAGTGACATATTTCCTAGATGAGTCAATTTTAAGTTCCTTTCCTAAGCCTCTATCAATGAGAGTTATACGCCGTTATAAAGAACAAGCTAAGAGCTTTCAATCAAGCTGTAAGTCATTTATGCAGCAAAAGAAATGTGAAAGTTAAATGCAACTGTATATGAAAAATATAAAATCATCAACAATATTCCCAGTGACATATTTCCTAAGTGAGTCAATTTTAAGTTCCTTTCCTAAGCCTCTATCAACGAGAGTTATACGTCGTTGGAAAGAACAAGCTAAGAGCATTCTATCATGCTATAAGTCGTTTATGCAGCAAAAGAAAAGTGAAAGTTAAATGCAACTGTATATGAAAAATACAAAATCATCAACGATATTGCCAGTGACATATTTCCTAGATGAGTCAATTTTAAGTTCCTTTCCTAAGCCTCTATCAATGAGAGTTATACGTCGTTATAAAGAACAAGCTAAGAGCTTTCAATCAAGCTATAAGTCGTTTATGCAGCAAAAGAAATGTGAAAGTTAAATGCAACTGTATATGAAAAATATAAAATCATCAACAATATTGCCAGTGACATATTTCCTGGAAGAGTCAATTTTAAGTTCCTTTCCTAAACCTCTATCAATGAGAGTTATATGTCGTTGGAAAGAACACGCTTAGAGCTTTCAATCAAGCTATAAGTCGTTTATGCAGCAAAAGAAAAGTGAAAGTTAAATGCAACTGTGTATGAAAAATATAAAATCATCAACAATATTGCCAGTGACATATTTCCTGGAAGAGTCAATTTTAAGTTCCTTTCCTAAACCTCTATCAATGAGAGTTATACATCGTTGGAAAGAACAAGCTAGGAGCTTTCAATCAAGCTATAAATGATTTATGCAACAAAAGAAATCTGATAGTTAAATGCAACTGTATATGAAAAATATAAAATCATCAACAATATTGCCAGTGACATATTTCCTAGATAAGTCAATTTTGAGTTCCTTTCCTAAGCCTCTATCAGTGAGAGCTATACATCGTTGGAAAGAACAAGCTAGGAGCTTTCAATCAAGCTATAAATGATTTATGCAGCAAAAGAAATATGAAAGTTAAATGCAACTGTATATGAAAAATATAAAATCATCAACGATATTGCCAGTGACATATTTCCTAGATGAGTCAATTTTAAGTTCCTTTCCTAAGCCTCTATCAATGAGAGTTATACGACGTTAAAAAGAACAAGCTAAGAGCTTTCAATCTAGCTGTAAGTCGTTTATGCAGCAAAAGAAATATGAAAGTTAAATGCAACTGTATATGAAAAATACAAAATCATCAACAATATTCCCAGTGACATATTTCCTAAGTGAGTCAATTTTAAGTTCCTTTCCTAAGCCTCTATCAACGAGAGTTATACGTCGTTGGAAAGAACAAGCTAAGAGCATTCTATCATGCTATAAGTCGTTTATGCAGCAAAAGAAAAGTGAAAGTTAAATGCAACTGTATATGAAAAATAAAAAATCATCAACGATATTGCCAGTGACATATTTCCTAGATGAGTCAATTTTAAGTTCCTTTCCTAAGCCTCTATCAATGAGAGTTATACGTCGTTATAAAGAACAAGCTAAGAGCTTTCAATCAAGCTGTAAGTCGTTTATGCAGCAAAAGAAATGTGAAAGTTAAATGCAACTGTATATGAAAAATATAAAATCATCAACAATATTGCCAGTGACATATTTCCTGGAAGAGTCAATTTTAAGTTCCTTTCCTAAGCCTCTATCAATGAGAGTTATACGTCGTTGGAAACAACAAGCTAAGACCATTCAATCAAGCAATAAGTCGTTTATGCAGCAATAGAAAAGTGCAAGTTAAATGCAACTATATATGAAAAATATAAAATCATCTACAATATTCCCAGTGACATATTTTCCAGGTGAATCAATTTTAAGTTCCTTTCCTAAGCCTCTATCAAGGAGAGTTATACATCGTTGGAAAGAACTAGCTAAGGGCTTTCAACCAAGCTATAAACGGTTTACACAACAAAAGAAATATGAAAGTTAAATGCAACTGTATATGAAAAATATAAAATCATCAACAATATTGCCAGTGACATATTTCCTAGATAAGTCAATTTTGAGTTCCTTTCCTAAGCCTCTATCAGTGAGAGTTATACATCGTTGGAAAGAACAAGCTAGGAGCTTTCAATCAAGCTATAAATGATTTATGCAGCAAAAGAAATGTGAAAGTTAAATGCAACTGTATATGAAAAATATAAAATCATCAACGATATTGCCAGTGACATATTTCCTAGATGAGTCAATTTTAAGTTCCTTTCCTAAGCCTCTATCAATGAGAGTTATACGACGTTAAAAAGAACAAGCTAAGAGCTTTCAATCTAGCTGTAAGTCGTTTATGCAGCAAAAGAAATGTGAAAGTTAAATGCAACTGTATATGAAAAATACAAAATCATCAACAATATTCCCAGTGACATATTTCCTAAGTGAGTCAATTTTAAGTTCCTTTCCTAAGCCTCTATCAACGAGAGTTATACGTCGTTGGAAAGAACAAGCTAAGAGCATTCTATCATGCTATAAGTCGTTTATGCAGCAAAAGAAAAGTGAAAGTTAAATGCAACTGTATATGAAAAATACAAAATCATCAACGATATTGCCAGTGACATATTTCCTAGATGAGTCAATTTTAAGTTCCTTTCCTAAGCCTCTATCAATGAGAGTTATACGTCGTTATAAAGAACAAGCTAAGAGCTTTCAATCAAGCTGTAAGTCGTTTATGCAGCAAAAGAAATGTGAAAGTTAAATGCAACTGTATATGAAAAATACAAAATCATCTACAATATTCCCAGCGACATATTTTCCAGGTGAGTCAATTTTAAGTTCGTTTCCTAAGCCTCTATCAAGGAGAGTTATACATAGTTGGAAAGAACTAGCTAAGGGCTTTCAACCAAGCTATAAACGGTTTACACAACAAAAGAAATGTGAAAGTTAAATGCAACTGTACATGAAAAATACAAAATCATCAACAATGTTGCCAGTGACATATTTCCTGGAAGAGTCAATTTTAAGTTCCTTTCCTAAACCTCTATCAATGAGAGTTATACGTCGTTGGAGAGAACAAGCTAAGAGCTTTCAATCAAGCTATAAGTCGTTTATGCAGCAAATGAAATGTGAAAGTTAAATGCAACTGTATATGAAAAATACAAAATCATCAACAATATTGCCAGTGACATATTTCCTAGATGAGTCAATTTTAAGTTCCTTTCCTAAGCATCTATCAATGAGAGTTATACGTCGTTAGAAAGAACAAGCTAAGAGCTTTCAATCAAGCTGTAAGTCGTTTATGCAGCAAAAGAAATGTGAAAGTTAAATGCAACTGTATATGAAAAATACAAAATCATCAACAATATTGCCAGTGACATATTTCCTAGATGAGTCAATTTTAAGTTCCTTTCCTAAGCCTCTATCAATGAGAGTTATACGTCGTTAGAAAGAACAAGATAAGAGCTTTCAATCAAGCTGTAAGTCGTTTATGCAGCAAAAGAAATGTGAAAGTTAAATGCAACTGTATATGAAAAATACAAAATCATCAACAATATTCCCAGTGATATATTTCCTAAGTGAGTCAATTTTAAGTTCCTTTCCTAAACCTCTATCAACGAGAGTTATACGTCGTTGGAAAGAACAAGCTAAGAGCATTCAATCAAGTTATAAGTCGTTTATGCAGCAAAAGAAAAGTGAAAGTTAAATGCAACTGTATATGAAAAATACAAAATCATCTACAATATTCCCAGTGACATATTTCCCAGGTGAGTCAATTTTAAGTTCCTTTCCTAAGCCTCTATCAATGAGAGTTATACATCGTTGGAAAGAACAAGCTAGGAGCTTTCAATCAAGCTGTAAATGATTTATGCAACAAAAGAAATCTGATAGTTAAATGCAACTGTATATGAAAAATATAAAATCATCAACAATATTGCCAGTGACATATTTCCTAGATAAGTCAATTTTGAGTTCCTTTCCTAAGCCTCTATCAGTGAGAGTTATACATCGTTGGAAAGAACAAGCTAGGAGCTTTCAATCAAGCTATAAATGATTTATGCAGCAAAAGAAATATGAAAGTTAAATGCAACTGTATATGAAAAATATAAAATCATCAACGATATTGCCAGTGACATATTTCCTAGATGAGTCAATTTTAAGTTCCTTTCCTAAGCCTCTATCAATGAGAGTTATACGACGTTAAAAAGAACAAGCTAAGAGCTTTCAATCTAGCTGTAAGTCGTTTATGCAGCAAAAGAAATGTGAAAGTTAAATGCAACTGTATATGAAAAATACAAAATCATCAACAATATTCCCAGTGACATATTTCCTAAGTGAGTCAATTTTAAGTTCCTTTCCTAAGCCTCTATCAACGAGAGTTATACGTCGTTGGAAAGAACAAGCTAAGAGCATTCTATCATGCTATAAGTCGTTTATGCAGCAAAAGAAATGTGAAAGTTAAATGCAACTGTATATGAAAAATACAAAATCATCAACGATATTGCCAGTGACATATTTCCTAGATGAGTCAATTTTAAGTTCCTTTCCTAAGCCTCTATCAATGAGAGTTATACGCCGTTATAAAGAACAAGCTAAGAGCTTTCAATCAAGCTGTAAGTCGTTTATGCAGCAAAAGAAATGTGAAAGTTAAATGCAACTGTATATGAAAAATATAAAATCATCAACAATATTCCCAGTGACATATTTCCTAAGTGAGTCAATTTTAAGTTCCTTTCCTAAGCCTCTATCAACGAGAGTTATACGTCGTTGGAAAGAACAAGCTAAGAGCATTCTATCATGCTATAAGTCGTTTATGCAGCAAAAGAAAAGTGAAAGTTAAATGCAACTGTATATGAAAAATACAAAATCATCAACGATATTGCCAGTGACATATTTCCTAGATGAGTCAATTTTAAGTTCCTTTCCTAAGCCTCTATCAATGAGAGTTATACGTCGTTATAAAGAACAAGCTAAGAGCTTTCAATCAAGCTATAAGTCGTTTATGCAGCAAAAGAAATGTGAAAGTTAAATGCAACTGTATATGAAAAATATAAAATCATCAACAATATTGCCAGTGACATATTTCCTGGAAGAGTCAATTTTAAGTTCCTTTCCTAAACCTCTATCAATGAGAGTTATATGTCGTTGGAAAGAACACGCTTAGAGCTTTCAATCAAGCTATAAGTCGTTTATACAGCAAAAGAAAAGTGAAAGTTAAATGCAACTGTGTATGAAAAATATAAAATCATCAACAATATTGCCAGTGACATATTTCCTGGAAGAGTCAATTTTAAGTTCCTTTCCTAAACCTCTATCAATGAGAGTTATACATCGTTGGAAAGAACAAGCTAGGAGCTTTCAATCAAGCTATAAATGATTTATGCAACAAAAGAAATCTGATAGTTAAATGCAACTGTATATGAAAAATATAAAATCATCAACAATATTGCCAGTGACATATTTCCTAGATAAGTCAATTTTGAGTTCCTTTCCTAAGCCTCTATCAATGAGAGTTATACGTCGTTAGAAAGAACAAGCTAAGAGCTTTCAAACAAGCTGTAAGTCGTTTATGCAGCAAAAGAAATGTGAAAGTTAAATGCAACTGTATATGAAAAATATAAAATCATCAACGATATTGCCAGTGACATATTTCCTAGATGAGTCAATTTTAAGTTCCTTTCCTAAGCCTCTATCAATGAGAGTTATACGACGTTAAAAAGAACAAGCTAAGAGCTTTCAATCTAGCTGTAAGTCGTTTATGCAGCAAAAGAAATATGAAAGTTAAATGCAACTGTATATGAAAAATACAAAATCATCAACAATATTCCCAGTGACATATTTCCTAGGTGAGTCAATTTTAAGTTCCTTTCCTAAGCCTCTATCAACGAGAGTTATACGTCGTTGGAAAGAACAAGCTAAGAGCATTCTATCATGCTATAAGTCGTTTATGCAGCAAAAGAAAAGTGAAAGTTAAATGCAACTGTATATGAAAAATAAAAAATCATCAACGATATTGCCAGTGACATATTTCCTAGATGAGTCAATTTTAAGTTCCTTTCCTAAGCCTCTATCAATGAGAGTTATACGTCGTTATAAAGAACAAGCTAAGAGCTTTCAATCAAGCTGTAAGTCGTTTATGCAGCAAAAGAAATGTGAAAGTTAAATGCAACTGTATATGAAAAATATAAAATCATCAACAATATTGCCAGTGACATATTTCCTGGAAGAGTCAATTTTAAGTTCCTTTCCTAAGCCTCTATCAATGAGAGTTATACGTCGTTGGAAACAACAAGCTAAGAGCATTCAATCAAGCAATAAGTCGTTTATGCAGCAATAGAAAAGTGCAAGTTAAATGCAACTATATATGAAAAATATAAAATCATCTACAATATTCCCAGTGACATATTTTCCAGGTGAATCAATTTTAAGTTCCTTTCCTAAGCCTCTATCAAGGAGAGTTATACATCGTTGGAAAGAACTAGCTAAGGGCTTTCAACCAAGCTATAAACGGTTTACACAACAAAAGAAATATGAAAGTTAAATGCAACTGTATATGAAAAATATAAAATCATCAACAATATTGCCAGTGACATATTTCCTAGATAAGTCAATTTTGAGTTCCTTTCCTAAGCCTCTATCAGTGAGAGTTATACATCGTTGGAAAGAACAAGCTAGGAGCTTTCAATCAAGCTATAAATGATTTATGCAGCAAAAGAAATGTGAAAGTTAAATGCAACTGTATATGAAAAATATAAAATCATCAACGATATTGCCAGTGACATATTTCCTAGATGAGTCAATTTTAAGTTCCTTTCCTAAGCCTCTATCAATGAGAGTTATACGACGTTAAAAAGAACAAGCTAAGAGCTTTCAATCTAGCTGTAAGTCGTTTATGCAGCAAAAGAAATGTGAAAGTTAAATGCAACTGTATATGAAAAATACAAAATCATCAACAATATTCCCAGTGACATATTTCCTAAGTGAGTCAATTTTAAGTTCCTTTCCTAAGCCTCTATCAACGAGAGTTATACGTCGTTGGAAAGAACAAGCTAAGAGCATTCTATCATGCTATAAGTCGTTTATGCAGCAAAAGAAAAGTGAAAGTTAAATGCAACTGTATATGAAAAATACAAAATCATCAACGATATTGCCAGTGACATATTTCCTAGATGAGTCAATTTTAAGTTCCTTTCCTAAGCCTCTATCAATGAGAGTTATACGACGTTAAAAAGAACAAGCTAAGAGCTTTCAATCTAGCTGTAAGTCGTTTATGCAGCAAAAGAAATGTGAAAGTTAAATGCAACTGTATATGAAAAATACAAAATCATCAACAATATTCCCAGTGACATATTTCCTAAGTGAGTCAATTTTAAGTTCCTTTCCTAAGCCTCTATCAACGAGAGTTATACGTCGTTGGAAAGAACAAGCTAAGAGCATTCTATCATGCTATAAGTCGTTTATGCAGCAAAAGAAAAGTGAAAGTTAAATGCAACTGTATATGAAAAATACAAAATCATCTACAATATTCCTAGCGACATATTTTCCAGGTGAGTCAATTTTAAGTTCCTTTCCTAAGCCTCTATCAAGGAGAGTTATACATAGTTGGAAAGAACTAGCTAAGGGCTTTCAACCAAGCTATAAACGGTTTACACAACAAAAGAAATGTGAAAGTTAAATGCAACTGTACATGAAAAATACAAAATCATCAACAATGTTGCCAGTGACATATTTCCTGGAAGAGTCAATTTTAAGTTCCTTTCCTAAACCTCTATCAATGAGAGTTATACGTTGTTGGAGAGAACAAGCTAAGAGCTTTCAATCAAGCTATAAGTCGTTTATGCAGCAAATGAAATGTGAAAGTTAAATGCAACTGTATATGAAAAATACAAAATCATCAACAATATTGCCAGTGACATATTTCCTAGATGAGTCAATTTTAAGTTCCTTTCCTAAGCATCTATCAATGAGAGTTATACGTCGTTAGAAAGAACAAGCTAAGAGCTTTCAATCAAGCTGTAAGTCGTTTATGCAGCAAAAGAAATGTGAAAGTTAAATGCAACTGTATATGAAAAATACAAAATCATCAACAATATTGCCAGTGACATATTTCCTAGATGAGTCAATTTTAAGTTCCTTTCCTAAGCCTCTATCAATGAGAGTTATACGTCGTTAGAAAGAACAAGATAAGAGCTTTCAATCAAGCTGTAAGTCGTTTATGCAGCAAAAGAAATGTGAAAGTTAAATGCAACTGTATATGAAAAATACAAAATCATCAACAATATTCCCAGTGATATATTTCCTAAGTGAGTCAATTTTAAGTTCCTTTCCTAAACCTCTATCAACGAGAGTTATACGTCGTTGGAAAGAACAAGCTAAGAGCATTCAATCAAGTTATAAGTCGTTTATGCAGCAAAAGAAAAGTGAAAGTTAAATGCAACTGTATATGAAAAATACAAAATCATCTACAATATTCCCAGTGACATATTTCCCAGGTGAGTCAATTTTAAGTTCCTTTCCTAAGCCTCTATCAATGAGAGTTATACATCGTTGGAAAGAACAAGCTAGGAGCTTTCAATCAAGCTGTAAATGATTTATGCAACAAAAGAAATCTGATAGTTAAATGCAACTGTATATGAAAAATATAAAATCATCAACAATATTGCCAGTGACATATTTCCTAGATAAGTCAATTTTGAGTTCCTTTCCTAAGCCTCTATCAGTGAGAGTTATACATCGTTGGAAAGAACAAGCTAGGAGCTTTCAATCAAGCTATAAATGATTTATGCAGCAAAAGAAATATGAAAGTTAAATGCAACTGTATATGAAAAATATAAAATCATCAACGATATTGCCAGTGACATATTTCCTAGATGAGTCAATTTTAAGTTCCTTTCCTAAGCCTCTATCAATGAGAGTTATACGACGTTAAAAAGAACAAGCTAAGAGCTTTCAATCTAGCTGTAAGTCGTTTATGCAGCAAAAGAAATGTGAAAGTTAAATGCAACTGTATATGAAAAATACAAAATCATCAACAATATTCCCAGTGACATATTTCCTAAGTGAGTCAATTTTAAGTTCCTTTCCTAAGCCTCTATCAGGGAGAGTTATACATCCTTAGAAAGAACAGTCCAAGAGCTTTCAGCCAAGCTATAAGTGGTTTATACAGCGAAAGAAATGTGCAAATTAAATGCAGCTGTATATAAAAAACACAAAATCATCAACAATATTGCCAGTGACATATTTACTAGATGAGTCAATTTTAAGTTCCTTTCCTAAGCCTCCATCAATAAGAGTTATACATCGTTGGAAAGAACAAGCTAGGAGCTTTCAATCAAGCTATAAACGATTTATACAACAAAAGAAATCTGATAGTTAAATGCAACTGTATATGAAAAATATAAAATCATCAGCAATATTGCCAGTGACATATTTCCTGGAAGAGTCAATTTTAAGTTCCTTTCCTAAGCCTCTATCAATGAGAGTTATACATCGCTGGAAAGAACAAGCCAAGAGATTTCAATCAAGCGATAAATGATTTATGCAACAAAAGAAATGTGAAAGTTAAATGCAACTGTATATGAAAAATATAAAATCATCAACAATATTGCCAGTGACATATTTCCTAGATGAGTCAATTTTAAGTTCCTTTCCTAAGCTTCTGTCAGTGAGAGTTATACATCGTTGGAAAGAACAAGCTAGGAGCTTTCAATCAAGCTATAAATGATTTATGCAACAAAAGAAATGTGAAAGTTAAATGCAACTGTATATGAAAAATACAAAATCATCAACGATATTGCCAGTGACATATTTCCTAGATGAGTCAATTTTAAGTTCCTTTCCTAAGCCTCTATCAATGAGAGTTATACGTCGTTGGAAACAACAAGCTAAGAGCATTCAATCAAGCAATAAATCGTTTATGCAGCAATAGAAAAGTGAAAGTTAAATGCAACTGTATATGAAAAATATAAAATCATCTACATTATTCCCAGTGACATATTTCCCAGGTAAATCAATTTTAAGTTCCTTTCCTAAGCCTCTATCAAGGAGAGTTATACATCGTTGGAAAGAACTAGCTAGAAGCTTTCAACCAAGCTATAAACGGTTTACACAACAAAAGAAATGTGAAAGTTAAATGCAACTGTACATGAAAAATACAAAATCATCAACAATATTGTCAGTGACATATTTCCTGGAAGAGTCAATTTTAAGTTCCTTTCCTAAGCCTCTATCAATGAGAGTTATACGTCGTTGGAAAGAACAAGCTAAGAGCTTTCAATCAAGCTATAAGTCGTTTATGCAGCAAATGAAATATGAAAGTTAAATGCAACTGTATATGAAAAATATAAAATCATCAACAATATTGCCAGTGACATATTTCCTAGATGAGTCAATTTTAAGTTCCTTTCCTAAGCCTCTATCAATGAGAGTTATACGTCGTTGGAAACAACAAGCTAAGAGCATTCAATCAAGCAATAAATCGTTTATGCAGCAATAGAAAAGTGAAAGTTAAATGCAACTGTATATGAAAAATATAAAATCATCTACATTATTCCCAGTGACATATTTCCCAGGTGAATCAATTTTAAGTTCCTTTCCTAAGCCTCTATCAAGGAGAGTTATACATCGTTGGAAAGAACTAGCTAAGGGCTTTCAACCAAGCTATAAACGGTTTACACAACAAAAGAAATGTGAAAGTTAAATGCAACTGTACATGAAAAATACAAAATCATCAACAATATTGCCAGTGACATATTTCCTGGAAGAGTCAATTTTAAGTTCCTTTCCTAAGCCTCTATCAATGAGAGTTATACGTCGTTGGAAAGAACAAGCTAAGAGCTTTCAATCAAGCTATAAGTCGTTTATGCAGCAAATGAAATATGAAAGTTAAATGCAACTGTATATGAAAAATATAAAATCATCAACAATATTGCCAGTGACATATTTCCTAGATGAGTCAATTTTAAGTTCCTTTCCTAAGCATCTATCAATGAGAGTTATACGTCGTTAGAAAGAACAAGCTAAGAGCTTTCAATCAAGCTGTAAGTCGTTTATGCAGCAAAAGAAATGTGAAAGTTAAATGCAACTGTATATGAAAAATATAAAATCATCAACCATATTGCCAGTGACATATTTCCTAGATGAGTCAATTTTAAGTTCCTTTCCTAAGCTTCTATCAGTGAGAGTTATACGTCGTTGGAAAGAACAAGCTAAGAGCTTTCAATCAAGTTATAAGTCGTTTATGCAGCAAATGAAATGTGAAAGTTAAATGCAACTGTATATGAAAAATACAAAATCATAAACAATATTGCCAGTGACATATTTCCTAGATGAGTCAATTTTAAGTTCCTTTCCTAAGCATCTATCAATGAGGGTTATACGTCGTTAGAAAGAACAAGCTAAGAGCTTTCAAACAAGCTGTAAGTCGTTTATGCAGCAAAAGAAATGTGAAAGTTAAATGCAACTGTATATGAAAAATACAAAATCATCAACAATATTCCCAGTGACATATTTCCTAAGTGAGTCAATTTTAAGTTCCTTTCCTAAGCCTCTATCAAGGAGAGTTATACGTCGTTGGAAAGAACAAGTTAAGACCATTCAACCAAGGTATAAGTCGTTTATGCAGCAAAAGAAAAGTGAAAGTTAAATGCAACTGTATATGAAATATACAAAATCATCAACGATATTGCCAGTGACATATTTCCTAGATGAGTCAATTTTAAGTTCCTTTTCTAAGCCTCTATCAATGAGAGTTATACGTCGTTAGAAAGAACAAGCTAAGAGCTTTCAATCAAGCTGTAAGCCGTTTATGCAGCAAAGAAATGTAAAAGTTAAATGCAACTGCATATGAAAAATATAAAATCATCAACAATATTGCCAGTGACATATTTCCTAGATGAGTCAATTTTAAGTTCGTTTCCTAAGCCTCTATCAAGGAGAGTTATACATAGTTTTAAAGAACTAGCTAATGGCTTTCAACCAAGCTATAAACGGTTTATACAGCAAAAGAAATGTGAAAATTAAATGCAACTGTATATAAAAAATACAAAATCATCAACAATATTGCCAGTGACATATTTCCTAGATGAGTCAATTTTAAGTTCCTTTCCTAAGCCTCTATCAATGAGAGTTTTACATCGTTGGAAAGAACAAGCTAGGAGCTTTCAATCAAGCTATAAATGATTTATGCAACAAAAGAAATGTGAAATTTGAATGCAACTGTATATGAAAAATATAAAATCATCAACAATATTGCCAGTGACATATTTCCTAGATGAGTCAATTTTAAGTTCCTTTCCTAAGCCTCTATCAATGAGAGTTATACGTCGTTGGAAACAACAAGCTAAGAGCATTCAATCAAGCAGTAAGTCGTTTATGCAGCAATAGAAAAGTGCAAGTTAAATGCAACTATATATGAAAAATATAAAATCATCTACAATATTCCCAGTGACATATTTTCCAGGTGAATCAATTTTAAGTTCCTTTCCTAAGCCTCTATCAAGGAGAGTTATACATAGTTGGAAAGAACTAGCTAAGGGCTTTCAACCAAGCTATAAACGGTTTACACAACAAAAGAAATATGAAAGTTAAATGCAACTGTACATGAAAAATACAAAATCATCAACAATATTGCCAATGACATATTTCCTGGAAGAGTCAATTTTAAGTTCCTTTCCTAAGCCTCTATCAATGAGAGTTATACGTCGTTGGAAAGAACAAGCTAAGAGCTTTCAATCAAGCTATAAGTCGTTTATGCAGCAAATGAAATGTGAAAGTTAAATGCAACTGTATATGAAAAATACAAAATCATAAACAATATTGCCAGTGACATATTTCCTAGATGAGTCAATTTTAAGTTCCTTTCCTAAGCATCTATCAATGGGAGTTATACGTCGTTAGAAAGAACAAGCTAAGAGCTTTCAATCAAGCTGTAAGTCGTTTATGCAGCAAAAGAAATGTGAAAGTTAAATGCAACTGTATATGAAAAATACAAAATCATCAACAATATTCCCAGTGACATATTTCCTAAGTGAGTCAATTTTAAGTTCCTTTTCTAAGCCTCTATCAAGGAGAGTTATACATCGTTGGAAAGAACAAGCTAGGAGCTTTCAATCAAGCTATAAATGATTTATGCAACAAAAGAAATGTGAAAGTTAAATGCAACTGTATATGAAAAATATAAAATCATCAACAATATTGCCAGTGACATATTTCCTAGATGAGTCAATTTTAAGTTCCTTTCCTAAGCATCTATCAATGAGAGTTATACGTCGTTAGAAAGAACAAGCTAAGAGCTTTCAATCAAGCTGTAAGTCGTTTATGCAGCAAAAGAAATGTGAAAGTTAAATGCAACTGTATATGAAAAATATAAAATCATCAACCATATTGCCAGTGACATATTTCCTAGATGAGTCAATTTTAAGTTCCTTTCCTAAGCTTCTATCAGTGAGAGTTATACATCGTTGGAAAGAACAAGCTAGGAGCTTTCAATCAAGCTATAAACGATTTATGCAACAAAAGAAATGTGAAAGTTAAATGCAACTGTATATGAAGAATATAAAATCATCAACGATATTGCCAGTGACATATTTCCTAGATGAGTCAATTTTAAGTTCCTTTCCTAAGCCTCTATCAATGAGAGTTATAGGTCGTTAGAAAGAACAAGCTAAGAGCTTTCAATCAAGCTGTAAGTCGTTTATGCAGCAAAAGAAATGTGAAAGTTAAATGCAACTGTATATGAAAAATACAAAATCATCAAAAATATTCCCAGTGACATATTTCCTAAGTGAGTCAATTTTAAGTTCCTTTCCTAAGTCTCTATCAAGGAGGGTTATACATCGTTAGAAAGAACAGCCTAAGAGCTTTCAACCAAGCTATAAATGGTTTATACAGCAAAAGAAATGTGAAAATTAAATGCAACTGTATTTAAAAAATACAAAATCATCAACAATATTGCCAGTGACATATTTCCTAAGTGAGTCAATTTTAAGTCCCTTTCCTAAGCCTCTATCAATGAGAGTTTTCCATCGTTGGAAAGAACAAGCAAGGAGCTTTCAATCAAGCTATAAATGATTTATGCAACAAAAGAAATCTGATAGTTAAATGCAACTGTATATGAAAAATATAAAATCATCAGCAATATTGCCAGTGACATATTTCCTGGAAGAGTCAATTTTAAGTTCCTTTCCTAAGCCTCTATCAATTAGAGTTATACATCGCTGGAAAGAACAAGCTAAGAGATTTCAATCAAGCTATAAATGATTTATGCAACAAAAGAAATGTGAAATTTAAATGCAACTGTATATGGAAAATATAAAATCATCAACAATATTGCCAGTGACATATTTCCTAGATGAGTCAATTTTAAGTTCCTTTCCTAAGCCTCTATCAATGAGAGTTATGCGTCGTTGGAAAGAACAAGCTAAGAGCATTCATTCAAGCAATAAGTCGTCTATGCAGCAAAAGAAAAGTGAAAGTTAAATGCAACTGTATATGAAAAATATAAAATCATCTACAATATTCCCAGTGACATATTTCCCAGGTGAGTCAATTTTACGTTCCTTTCCTAAGCCTCTATCAAGGAGAGTTATACATCGTTGGAAAGAACTAGCTAAGGGCTTTCAACCAAGCTATAAACGGTTTACACAACAAAAGAAATGTGAAAGTTAAATGCAACTGTACATGAAAAATACAAAATCATCAACAATATTGCCAGTGACATATTTCCTGGAAGAGTCAATTTTAAGTTCCTTTCCTAAGCCTGTATCAATGAGAGTTATACGTCGTTGGAAAGAACAAGCTAAGAGCTTTCGATCAAGCTATAAGTCGTTTATGCAGCAAATGAAATGTGAAAGTTAAATGCAACTGTATATGAAAAATACAAAATCATCAACAATATTGCCAGTGACATATTTCCTAGATGAGTCAATTTTAAGTTCCTTTCCTAAGCATCTATCAATGAGAGTTATACGTCGTTAGAAAGAACAAGCTAAGAGCTTTCAATCAAGCTGTAAGTCGTTTATGCAGCAAAAGAAATGTGAAAGTTAAATGCAACTGTATATGAAAAATACAAAATCATCAACAATATTCCCAGTGACATATTTCCCAGGTGAGTCAATTTAAGTCCCTTTCCTAAGCCTCTATCAAGGAGAGTTATACGTCGTTGGAAAGAACAAGTTAAGACCATTCAACCAAAGTATAAGTCGTTTATGCAGCAAAAGAAAAGTGAAAGTTAAATGCAACTGTATATGAAATATACAAAATCATCAACGATATTGCCAGTGACATATTTCCTAGATGAGTCAATTTTAAGTTCCTTTTCTAAGCCTCTATCAATGAGAGTTATACGTCGCTAGAAAGAACAAGCTAAGAGCTTTCAATCAAGCTGTAAGTCGTTTATGCAGCAGAAGAAATGTGAAAGTTAAATGCAACTGTATATGAAAAATATAAAATCATCAACAATATTGCCAGTGACATATTTCCTAGATGAGTCAATTTTAAGTTCGTTTCCTAAGCCTCTATCAAGGAGAGTTATACATAGTTTTAAAGAACTAGCTAATGGCTTTCAACCAAGCTATAAACGGTTTATACAGCAAAAGAAATGTGAAAATTAAATGCAACTGTATATAAAAAATACAAAATCATCAACAATATTGCCAGTGACATATTTCCTAGATGAGTCAATTTTAAGTTCCTTTCCTAAGCCTCTATCAATGAGAGTTTTACATCGTTGGAAAGAACAAGCTAGGAGCTTTCAATCAAGCTATAAATGATTTATGCAACAAAAGAAATGTGAAATTTGAATGCAACTGTATATGAAAAATATAAAATCATCAACAATATTACCAGTGACATATTTCCTAGATGAGTCAATTTTAAGTTCCTTTCCTAAGCCTCTATCAATGAGAGTTATACGTCGTTGGAAACAACAAGCTAAGAGCATTCAATCAAGCAATAAGTCGTTTATGCAGCAATAGAAAAGTGCAAGTTAAATGCAACTATATATGAAAAATATAAAATCATCTACAATATTCCCAGTGACATATTTTCCAGGTGAATCAATTTTAAGTTCCTTTCCTAAGCCTCTATCAAGGAGAGTTATACATCGTTGGAAAGAACTAGCTAAGGGCTTTCAACCAAGCTATAAACGGTTTACACAACAAAAGAAATATGAAAGTTAAATGCAACTGTACATGAAAAATACAAAATCATCAACAATATTGCCAATGACATATTTCCTGGAAGAGTCAATTTTAAGTTCCTTTCCTAAGCCTCTATCAATGAGAGTTATACGTCGTTGGAAAGAACAAGCTAAGAGCTTTCAATCAAGCTATAAGTCGTTTATGCAGCAAATGAAATGTGAAAGTTAAATGCAACTGTATATGAAAAATACAAAATCATAAACAATATTGCCAGTGACATATTTCCTAGATGAGTCAATTTTAAGTTCCTTTCCTAAGCATCTATCAATGGGAGTTATACGTCGTTAGAAAGAACAAGCTAAGAGCTTTCAATCAAGCTGTAAGTCGTTTATGCAGCAAAAGAAATGTGAAAGTTAAATGCAACTGTATATGAAAAATACAAAATCATCAACAATATTCCCAGTGACATATTTCCTAAGTGAGTCAATTTTAAGTTCCTTTTCTAAGCCTCTATCAAGGAGAATTATACATCGTTAGAAAGAACAAGCTAGGAGCTTTCAATCAAGCTATAAATGATTTATGCAACAAAAGAAATGTGAAAGTTAAATGCAACTGTATATGAAAAATATAAAATCATCAACAATATTGCCAGTGACATATTTCCTAGATGAGTCAATTTTAAGTTCCTTTCCTAAGCATCTATCAATGAGAGTTATACGTCGTTAGAAAGAACAAGCTAAGAGCTTTCAATCAAGCTGTAAGTCGTTTATGCAGCAAAAGAAATGTGAAAGTTAAATGCAACTGTATATGAAAAATATAAAATCATCAACCATATTGCCAGTGACATATTTCCTAGATGAGTCAATTTTAAGTTCCTTTCCTAAGCTTCTATCAGTGAGAGTTATACATCGTTGGAAAGAACAAGCTAGGAGCTTTCAATCAAGCTATAAATGATTTATGCAACAAAAGAAATGTGAAAGTTAAATGCAACTGTATATGAAGAATATAAAATCATCAACGATATTGCCAGTGACATATTTCCTAGATGAGTCAATTTTAAGTTCCTTTCCTAAGCCTCTATCAATGAGAGTTATAGGTCGTTAGAAAGAACAAGCTAAGAGCTTTCAATCAAGCTGTAAGTCGTTTATGCAGCAAAAGAAATGTGAAAGTTAAATGCAACTGTATATGAAAAATATAAAATCATCAACAATATTGCCAGTGACATATTTCCTAGATGAGTCAATTTTAAGTTCCTTTCCTAAGCCTCTATCAATGAGAGTTATGCGTCGTTGGAAAGAACAAGCTAAGAGCATTCATTCAAGCAATAAGTCGTCTATGCAGCAAAAGAAAAGTGAAAGTTAAATGCAACTGTATATGAAAAATATAAAATCATCTACAATATTCCCAGTGACATATTTCCCAGGTGAGTCAATTTTACGTTCCTTTCCTAAGCCTCTATCAAGGAGAGTTATACATCGTTGGAAAGAACTAGCTAAGGGCTTTCAACCAAGCTATAAACGGTTTACACAACAAAAGAAATGTGAAAGTTAAATGCAACTGTACATGAAAAATACAAAATCATCAACAATATTGCCAGTGACATATTTCCTGGAAGAGTCAATTTTAAGTTCCTTTCCTAAGCCTGTATCAATGAGAGTTATACGTCGTTGGAAAGAACAAGCTAAGAGCTTTCGATCAAGCTATAAGTCGTTTATGCAGCAAATGAAATGTGAAAGTTAAATGCAACTGTATATGAAAAATACAAAATCATCAACAATATTGCCAGTGACATATTTCCTAGATGAGTCAATTTTAAGTTCCTTTCCTAAGCATCTATCAATGAGAGTTATACGTCGTTAGAAAGAACAAGCTAAGAGCTTTCAATCAAGCTGTAAGTCGTTTATGCAGCAAAAGAAATGTGAAAGTTAAATGCAACTGTATATGAAAAATACAAAATCATCAACAATATTCCCAGTGACATATTTCCCAGGTGAGTCAATTTAAGTCCCTTTCCTAAGCCTCTATCAAGGAGAGTTATACATCGTTGGAAAGAACAAGCTAGGAGCTTTCAATCCAGCTATAAATGATTTATGCAACAAAAGAAATGTGAAAGTTAAGTGCAACTGTATATGAAAAATACAAAATCATCAACAATATTGCCAATGACATATTTCCTGGAAGAGTCAGTTTTAAGTTCCTTTCCTAAGCCTCTATCAATGAGAGTTATACATCGCTGGAAAGAACAAGCGAAGAGATTTCAATCAAGCTATAAATGATTAATGCAACAAAAGAAATGTGAAATTTAAATGCAACTGTATATGAAAAATATAAAATCATCAACAATATTGCCAGTGACATATTTCCTAGATGAGTCAAGTTTAAGTTCCTTTCCTAAGCATCTATCAATGAGAGTTATACATCGTTAGAAAGAATAAGCTAAGAGCTCTCAATCAAGCTGTAAGTCGTTTATGCAGCAAAAGAAATGTGAAAGTTAAATTCAACTGTATATGAAAAATATAAAATCATCAACAATATTGCCAGTGACATATTTCCTAGATGAGTCAATTTTAAGTTCCTTTCCTAAGCTCCTATCAGTGAGAGTTATACATCGTTGGAAAGAACAAGCTAGGAGCTTTCAATCAAGCTATAAATGATTTATGCAACAAAAGAAATGTGAAAGTTAAATGCAACTGTATATGAAAAATATAAAATCATCAACGATATTGCCAGTGACATATTTCCTAGATGAGTCAATTTTAAGTTCCTTTCCTAAGCCTCTATCAATGAGAGTTATAGGTCGTTAGAAAGAACAAGCTAAGAGCTTTCAATCAAGCTGTAAGTCGTTTATGCAGCAAAAGAAATGTGAAAGTTAAATGCAACTGTATATGAAAAATATAAAATCATCAGCATTATTGCCAGTGACATATTTCCTGGAAGAGTCAATTTTAAGTTCCTTTCCTAAGCCTCTATCAATGAGAGTTATACATCGCTGGAAAGAACAAGCTAAGAGATTTCAATCAAGCTATAAATGATTTATGCAACAAAAGAAATGTGAAAGTTAAATGCAACTGTATATGAAAAATATAAAATCATCAACGATATTGCCAGTGACATATTTCCTAGATGAGTCAATTTTAAGTTCCTTTCCTAAGCCTCTATCAATGAGAGTTATAGGTCGTTAGAAAGAACAAGCTAAGAGCTTTCAATCAAGCTGTAAGTCGTTTATGCAGCAAAAGAAATGTGAAAGTTAAATGCAACTGTATATGAAAAATATAAAATCATCAGCAATATTGCCAGTGACATATTTCCTGGAAGAGTCAATTTTAAGTTCCTTTCCTAAGCCTCTATCAATGAGAGTTATACGTCGTTAGAAAGAACAAGCTAAGAGCTTTCAATCAAGCTGTAAGTCGTTTATGCAGCAAAAGAAATGTGAAAGTTAAATGCAACTGTATATGAAAAATATAAAATCATCAACCATATTGCCAGTGACATATTTCCTAGATGAGTCAATTTTAAGTTCCTTTCCTAAGCTTCTATCAGTGAGAGTTATACATCGTTGGAAAGAACAAGCTAGGAGCTTTCAATCAAGCTATAAATGATTTATGCAACAAAAGAAATGTGAAAGTTAAATGCAACTGTATATGAAGAATATAAAATCATCAACGATATTGCCAGTGACATATTTCCTAGATGAGTCAATTTTAAGTTCGTTTCCTAAGCCTCTATCAAGGAGAGTTATACATAGTTTTAAAGAACTAGCTAATGGCTTTCAACCAAGCTATAAACGGTTTATACAGCAAAAGAAATGTGAAAATTAAATGCAACTGTATATAAAAAATACAAAATCATCAACAATATTGCCAGTGACATATTTCCTAGATGAGTCAATTTTAAGTTCCTTTCCTAAGCCTCTATCAATGAGAGTTTTACATCGTTGGAAAGAACAAGCTAGGAGCTTTCAATCAAGCTATAAATGATTTATGCAACAAAAGAAATGTGAAATTTGAATGCAACTGTATATGAAAAATATAAAATCATCAACAATATTGCCAGTGACATATTTCCTAGATGAGTCAATTTTAAGTTCCTTTCCTAAGCCTCTATCAATGAGAGTTATACGCCGTTGGAAACAACAAGCTAAGAGCATTCAATCAAGCAATAAGTCGTTTATGCAGCAATAGAAAAGTGCAAGTTAAATGCAACTATATATGAAAAATATAAAATCATCTACAATATTCCCAGTGACATATTTTCCAGGTGAATCAATTTTAAGTTCCTTTCCTAAGCCTCTATCAAGGAGAGTTATACATCGTTGGAAAGAACTAGCTAAGGGCTTTCAACCAAGCTATAAACGGTTTACACAACAAAAGAAATATGAAAGTTAAATGCAACTGTATATGAAAAATACAAAATCATCAACAATATTCCCAGTGACATATTTCCTAGATGAGTCAATTTTAAGTTCCTTTCCTAAGCATCTATCAATGGGAGTTATACGTCGTTAGAAAGAACAAGCTAAGAGCTTTCAATCAAGCTGTAAGTCGTTTATGCAGCAAAAGAAATGTGAAAGTTAAATGCAACTGTATATGAAAAATACAAAATCATCAACAATATTCCCAGTGACATATTTCCTAAGTGAGTCAATTTTAAGTTCCTTTTCTAAGCCTCTATCAAGGAGAGTTATACATCGTTGGAAAGAACAAGCTAGGAGCTTTCAATCAAGCTATAAATGATTTATGCAACAAAAGAAATGTGAAAGTTAAATGCAACTGTATATGAAAAATATAAAATCATCAACAATATTGCCAGTGACATATTTCCTAGATGAGTCAATTTTAAGTTCCTTTCCTAAGCATCTATCAATGAGAGTTATACGTCGTTAGAAAGAACAAGCTAAGAGCTTTCAATCAAGCTGTAAGTCGTTTATGCAGCAAAAGAAATGTGAAAGTTAAATGCAACTGTATATGAAAAATATAAAATCATCAACCATATTGCCAGTGACATATTTCCTAGATGAGTCAATTTTAAGTTCCTTTCCTAAGCTTCTATCAGTGAGAGTTATACATCGTTGGAAAGAACAAGCTAGGAGCTTTCAATCAAGCTATAAATGATTTATGCAACAAAAGAAATGTGAAAGTTAAATGCAACTGTATATGAAGAATATAAAATCATCAACGATATTGCCAGTGACATATTTCCTAGATGAGTCAATTTTAAGTTCCTTTCCTAAGCCTCTATCAATGAGAGTTATAGGTCGTTAGAAAGAACAAGCTAAGAGCTTTCAATCAAGCTGTAAGTCGTTTATGCAGCAAAAGAAATGTGAAAGTTAAATGCAACTGTATATGAAAAATATAAAATCATCAACAATATTGCCAGTGACATATTTCCTAGATGAGTCAATTTTAAGTTCCTTTCCTAAGCCTCTATCAATGAGAGTTATGCGTCGTTGGAAAGAACAAGCTAAGAGCATTCATTCAAGCAATAAGTCGTCTATGCAGCAAAAGAAAAGTGAAAGTTAAATGCAACTGTATATGAAAAATATAAAATCATCTACAATATTCCCAGTGACATATTTCCCAGGTGAGTCAATTTTACGTTCCTTTCCTAAGCCTCTATCAAGGAGAGTTATACATCGTTGGAAAGAACTAGCTAAGGGCTTTCAACCAAGCTATAAACGGTTTACACAACAAAAGAAATGTGAAAGTTAAATGCAACTGTACATGAAAAATACAAAATCATCAACAATATTGCCAGTGACATATTTCCTGGAAGAGTCAATTTTAAGTTCCTTTCCTAAGCCTGTATCAATGAGAGTTATACGTCGTTGGAAAGAACAAGCTAAGAGCTTTCGATCAAGCTATAAGTCGTTTATGCAGCAAATGAAATGTGAAAGTTAAATGCAACTGTATATGAAAAATACAAAATCATCAACAATATTGCCAGTGACATATTTCCTAGATGAGTCAATTTTAAGTTCCTTTCCTAAGCATCTATCAATGAGAGTTATACGTCGTTAGAAAGAACAAGCTAAGAGCTTTCAATCAAGCTGTAAGTCGTTTATGCAGCAAAAGAAATGTGAAAGTTAAATGCAACTGTATATGAAAAATACAAAATCATCAACAATATTCCCAGTGACATATTTCCCAGGTGAGTCAATTTAAGTCCCTTTCCTAAGCCTCTATCAAGGAGAGTTATACATCGTTGGAAAGAACAAGCTAGGAGCTTTCAATCCAGCTATAAATGATTTATGCAACAAAAGAAATGTGAAAGTTAAGTGCAACTGTATATGAAAAATACAAAATCATCAACAATATTGCCAATGACATATTTCCTGGAAGAGTCAGTTTTAAGTTCCTTTCCTAAGCCTCTATCAATGAGAGTTATACATCGCTGGAAAGAACAAGCGAAGAGATTTCAATCAAGCTATAAATGATTAATGCAACAAAAGAAATGTGAAATTTAAATGCAACTGTATATGAAAAATATAAAATCATCAACAATATTGCCAGTGACATATTTCCTAGATGAGTCAAGTTTAAGTTCCTTTCCTAAGCATCTATCAATGAGAGTTATACATCGTTAGAAAGAACAAGCTAAGAGCTTTCAATTAAGCTGTAAGTCGTTTATGCAGCAAAAGAAATGTGAAAGTTAAATTCAACTGTATATGAAAAATATAAAATCATCAACAATATTGCCAGTGACATATTTCCTAGATGAGTCAATTTTAAGTTCCTTTCCTAAGCCTCTATCAATGAGAGTTATGCGTCGTTGGAAAGAACAAGCTAAGAGATTTCAATCAAGCTATAAATGATTTATGCAACAAAAGAAATGTGAAAGTTAAATGCAACTGTATATGAAAAATATAAAATCATCAACGATATTGCCAGTGACATATTTCCTAGATGAGTCAATTTTAAGTTCCTTTCCTAAGCCTCTATCAATGAGAGTTATAGGTCGTTAGAAAGAACAAGCTAAGAGCTTTCAATCAAGCTGTAAGTCGTTTATGCAGCAAAAGAAATGTGAAAGTTAAATGCAACTGTATATGAAAAATATAAAATCATCAGCAATATTGCCAGTGACATATTTCCTGGAAGAGTCAATTTTAAGTTCCTTTCCTAAGCCTCTATCAATGAAAGTTATACGTCGTTAGAAAGAACAAGCTAAGAGCTTTCAATCAAGCTGTAAGTCGTTTATGCAGCAAAAGAAATGTGAAAGTTAAATGCAACTGTATATGAAAAATATAAAATCATCAACCATATTGCCAGTGACATATTTCCTAGATGAGTCAATTTTAAGTTCCTTTCCTAAGCTTCTATCAGTGAGAGTTATACATCGTTGGAAAGAACAAGCTAGGAGCTTTCAATCAAGCTATAAATGATTTATGCAACAAAAGAAATGTGAAAGTTAAATGCAACTGTATATGAAGAATATAAAATCATCAACGATATTGCCAGTGACATATTTCCTAGATGAGTCAATTTTAAGTTCCTTTCCTAAGCCTCTATCAATGAGAGTTTTCCATCGTTGGAAAGAACAAGCAAGGAGCTTTCAATCAAGCTATAAATGATTTATGCAACAAAAGAAATCTGATAGTTAAATGCAACTGTATATGAAAAATATAAAATCATCAGCAATATTGCCAGTGACATATTTCCTGGAAGAGTCAATTTTAAGTTCCTTTCCTAAGCCTCTATCAATGAGAGTTATACATCGCTGGAAAGAACAAGCTAAGAGATTTCAATCAAGCTATAAATGATTTATGCAACAAAAGAAATGTGAAATTTAAATGCAACTGTATATGAAAAATATAAAATCATCAACAATATTGCCAGTGACATATTTCCTAGATGAGTCAATTTTAAGTTCCTTTCCTAAGCCTCTATCAATGAGAGTTATGCGTCGTTGGAAAGAACAAGCTAAGAGCATTCATTCAAGCAATAAGTCGTCTATGCAGCAAAAGAAAAGTGAAAGTTAAATGCAACTGTATATGAAAAATATAAAATCATCTACAATATTCCCAGTGACATATTTCCCAGGTGAGTCAATTTTACGTTCCTTTCCTAAGCCTCTATCAAGGAGAGTTATACATCGTTGGAAAGAACTAGCTAAGGGCTTTCAACCAAGTTATAAACGGTTTACACAACAAAAGAAATGTGAAAGTTAAATGCAACTGTACATGAAAAATACAAAATCATCAACAATATTGCCAGTGACATATTTCCTGGAAGAGTCAATTTTAAGTTCCTTTCCTAAGCCTGTATCAACGAGAGTTATACGTCGTTGGAAAGAACAAGCTAAGAGCTTTCGATCAAGCTATAAGTCGTTTATGCAGCAAATGAAATGTGAAAGTTAAATGCAACTGTATATGAAAAATACAAAATCATCAACAATATTGCCAGTGACATATTTCCTAGATGAGTCAATTTTAAGTTCCTTTCCTAAGCATCTATCAGTGAGAGTTATACGTCGTTAGAAAGAAAAAGCTAAGAGCTTTCAATCAAGCTGTAAGTCGTTTATGCAGCAAAAGAAATGTGGAAGTTAAATGCAACTGTATATGAAAAATACAAAATCATCAACAATATTCCCAGTGACATATTTCCCAGGTGAGTCAATTTAAGTCCCTTTCCTAAGCCTCTATCAAGGAGAGTTATACATCGTTGGAAAGAACAAGCTAGGAGCTTTCAATCCAGCTATAAATGATTTATGCAACAAAAGAAATGTGAAAGTTAAGTGCAACTGTATATGAAAAATACAAAATCATCAACAATATTGCCAATGACATATTTCCTGGAAGAGTCAGTTTTAAGTTCCTTTCCTAAGCCTCTATCAATGAGAGTTATACATCGCTGGAAAGAACAAGCGAAGAGATTTCAATCAAGCTATAAATGATTAATGCAACAAAAGAAATGTGAAATTTAAATGCAACTGTATATGAAAAATATAAAATCATCAACAATATTGCCAGTGACATATTTCCTAGATGAGTCAAGTTTAAGTTCCTTTCCTAAGCATCTATCAATGAGAGTTATACGTCGTTAGAAAGAACAAGCTAAGAGCTTTCAATCAAGCTGTAAGTCGTTTATGCAGCAAAAGAAATATGAAAGTTAAATGCAACTGTATATGAAAAATATAAAATCATCAACAATATTGCCAGTGACATATTTCCTAGATGAGTCAATTTTAAGTTCCTTTCCTAAGCTTCCATCAGTGAGAGTTATACATCGTTGGAAAGAACAAGCTAGAAGCTTTCAATCAAGCTATAAATGATTTATGCAACAAAAGAAATGTGAAAGTTAAATGCAACTGTATATGAAAAATATAAAATCATCAACGATATTGCCAGTGACATATTTCCTAGATGAGTCAATTTTAAGTTCCTTTCCTAAGCCTCTATCAATGAGAGTTATAGGTCGTTAGAAAGAACAAGCTAAGAGCTTTCAATCAAGCTGTAAGTCGTTTTTGCAGCAAAAGAAATGTGAAAGTTAAATGCAACTGTATATGAAAAATACAAAATCATCAGCAATATTCCCAGTGACATATTTCCTAAGTGAGTCAATTTAAGTTCCTTTCCTAAGCCTCTATCAAGGAGAGTTATACATCGTTAGAAAGAACAGTCTAAGGGCTTTCAATCAAGCTACAAACGGTTTATACAGCAAAAGAAATGTGAAAATTAAATGCAACTGTATTTAAAAAATACAAAATCATCAACAATATTGCCAGTGATATATTTCCTAGATGAGTCAATTTTAAGTTCCTTTCCTAAGCCACTATCAATGAGAGTTTTACATCGTTGGAAAGAACAAGCTAGGAGCTTTCAATCAAACTATAAATGATTTATGCAGCAAAAGAAATCTGATAGTTAAATGCAACTGTATATGAAAAATACAAAATCATCAACAATATTGCCAGTGACATATTTCCTGGAAGAGTCAATTTTAAGTTCCTTTCCTAAGCCTCTATCAATGAGAGTTATACATCGCTGGAAAGAACAAGCTAAGAGATTTCAATCAAGCTATAAATGATTTATGCAACAAAAGAAATGTGAAAGTTAAATGCAACTGTATATGAAAAATATAAAATCATCAACAATATTGCCAGTGACATATTTCCTAGATGAGTCAATTTTAAGTTCCTTTCCTAAGCATCTATCAATGAGAGTTATACGTCGTTGGAAAGAACAAGCTAGGAGCTTTCAATCAAGCTATAAATGATTTATGCAACAAAAGAAATGTGAAAGTTAAATGCAACTGTATATGAAAAATATAAAATCATCAACGATATTGCCAGTGACATATTTCCTAGATGAGTCAATTTTAATTTCCTTTCCTAAGCCTCTATCAATGAGAGTTATAGGTTGTTAGAAAGAACAAGCTAAGAGCTTTCAATCAAGCTGTAAGTCGTTTTTGCAGCAAAAGAAATGTGAAAGTTAAATGCAACTGTATATGAAAAATACAAAATCATCAGCAATATTCCCAGTGACATATTTCCTAAGTGAGTCAATTTAAGTTCCTTTCCTAAGCCTCTATCAAGGAGAGTTATACATCGTTAGAAAGAACAGTCTAAGGGCTTTCAATCAAGCTATAAACGGTTTATACAGCAAAAGAAATGTGAAAGTTAAATGCAACTGTATTTAAAAAATACAAAATCATCAACAATATTGCCAGTGATATATTTCCTAGATGAGTCAATTTTAAGTTCCTTTCCTAAGCCACTATCAACGAGAGAGTTTTACATCGTTGGAAAGAACAAGCTAGGAGCTTTCAATCAAGCTATAAATGATTTATGCAGCAAAAGAAATCTGATAGTTAAATGCAACTGTATATGAAAAATATAAAATCATCAGCAATATTGCCAGTGACTGGAAGAGTCAATTTTAAGTTCCTTTCCTAAGCCTCTATCAATGAGAGTTATACATCGCTGGACAGAACAAGCTAAGAGATTTCAATCAAGCTATAAATGATTTATGCAACAAAAGAAATGTGAAAGTTAAATGCAACTGTATATGAAAAATATAAAATCATCAACAATATTGCCAGTGACATATTTCCTAGATGAGTCAATTTTAAGTTCCTTTCCTAAGCATCTATCAATGAGAGTTATACGTCGTTAGAAAGAACAAGCTAAGAGCTTTCAATCAAGCTGTAAGTCGTTTATGCAGCAAAAGAAATGTGAAAGTTAAATGCAACTGTATATGAAAAATATAAAATCATCAACCATATTGCCAGTGACATATTTCCTAGATGAGTCAATTTTAAGTTCCTTTCCTAAGCTTCTATCAGCGAGAGTTTTACATCGTTGGAAAGAACAAGCTAAGAGCTTTCAATCAAGCTATAAATGATTTATGCAACAAAAGAAATGTGAAAGTTAAATGCAACTGTATATGAAGAATATAAAATCATCAACGATATTGCCAGTGACATATTTCCTAGATGAGTCAATTTTAAGTTCCTTTCCTAAGCCTCTATCAATGAGACTTATAGGTCGTTAGAAAGAACAAGCTAAGAGCTTTCAATCAAGCTGTAAGTCGTTTATGCAGCAAAAGAAATATGAAAGTTAAATGCAACTGTATTTAAAAAATACAAAATCATCAACAATATTGCCAGTGACATATTTCCTAAGTGAGTCAATTTTAAGTCCCTTTCCTAAATCTCTTTCAACGAGAGTTTTACATCGTTGGAAAGAACAAGCTAAGAGCTTTCAACCAAGCTATATGTGATTTATGCAACAAAAGAAATGTGAAATTTAAATGCAACTGTATATGAAAAATATAAAATCATCAACAATATTGCCAGTGACATATTTCCTAGATGAGTCAATTTTAAGTTCCTTTCCTAAGCCTCTATCAATGAGAGTTATGCGTCGTTGGAAAGAACAAGCTAAGAGCATTCATTCAAGCAATAAGTCGTCTATGCAGCAAAAGAAAAGTGAAAGTTAAATGCAACTGTATATGAAAAATATAAAATCATCTACAATATTCCCAGTGACATATTTCCCAGGTGAGTCAATTTTACGTTCCTTTCCTAAGCCTCTATCAAGGAGAGTTATACATCGTTGGAAAGAACTAGCTAAGGGCTTTCAACCAAGCTATAAACGGTTTACACAACAAAAGAAATGTGAAAGTTAAATGCAACTGTACATGAAAAATACAAAATCATCAACAATATTGCCAGTGACATATTTCCTGGAAGAGTCAATTTGAAGTTCCTTTCCTAAGCCTCTATCAATGAGAGTTATACGTCGTTGGAAAGAACAAGCTAGGAGCTTTCAATCAAGCTATAAATGATTTATGCAACAAAAGAAATGTGAAAGTTAAATGCAACTGTATATGAAAAATATAAAATCAGCAACAATATTGCCAGTGACATATTTCCTAGATGAGTCAAGTTTAAGTTCCTTTCCTAAGCATCTATCAATGAGAGTTATACGTCGTTAGAAAGAACAAGCTAAGAGCTTTCAATCAAGCTGTAAGTCGTTTATGCAGCGAAAGAAATGTGAAAGTTAAATGCAACTGTATATGAAAAATATAAAATCATCAACAATATTGCCAGTGACATATTTCCTAGATGAGTCAATTTTAAGTTCCTTTCCTAAGCTTCTATCAGTGAGAGTTATACATCGTTGGAAAGAACAAGCTAGGAGCTTTCGATCAAGCTATAAGTCGTTTATGCAGCAAATGAAATGTGAAAGTTAAATGCAACTGTATATGAAAAATACAAAATCATCAACAATATTGCCAGTGACATATTTCCTAGATGAGTCAATTTTAAGTTCCTTTCCTAAGCATCTATCAATGAGAGTTATACGTCGTTAGAAAGAAAAAGCTAAGAGCTTTCAATCAAGCTGTAAGTCGTTTATGCAGCAAAAGAAATGTGAAAGTTAAATGCAACTGTATATGAAAAATACAAAATCATCAACAATATTCCCAGTGACATATTTCCCAGTTGAGTCAATTTAAGTCCCTTTCCTAAGCCTCTATCAAGGAGAGTTATACATCGTTGGAAAGAACAAGCTAGGAGCTTTCAATCCAGCTATAAATGATTTATGCAACAAAAGAAATGTGAAAGTTAAGTGCAACTGTATATGAAAAATACAAAATCATCAACAATATTGCCAATGACATATTTCCTGGAAGAGTCAGTTTTAAGTTCCTTTCCTAAGCCTCTATCAATGAGAGTTATACATCGCTGGATAGAACAAGCTAAGAGATTTCAATCAAGCTATAAATGATTTATGCAACAAAAGAAATGTGAAAGTTAAATGCAACTGTATATGAAAAATATAAAATCATCAACAATATTGCCAGTGACATATTTCCTAGATGAGTCAATTTTAAGTTCCTTTCCTAAGCATCTATCAATGAGAGTTATACGTCGTTAGAAAGAACAAGCTAAGAGCTTTCAATCAAGCTGTAAGTCGTTTATGCAGCAAAAGAAATGTGAAAGTTAAATGCAACTGTATATGAAAAATACAAAATCATCAGCAATATTCCCAGTGACATATTTCCTAAGTGAGTCAATTTAAGTTCCTTTCCTAAGCCTCTATCAAGGAGAGTTATACATCGTTAGAAAGAACAGTCTAAGGGCTTTCAATCAAGCTACAAACGGTTTATACAGCAAAAGAAATGTGAAAATTAAATGCAACTGTATTTAAAAAATACAAAATCATCAACAATATTGCCAGTGATATATTTCCTAGATGAGTCAATTTTAAGTTCCTTTCCTAAGCCACTATCAATGAGAGTTTTACATCGTTGGAAAGAACAAGCTAGGAGCTTTCAATCAAACTATAAATGATTTATGCAGCAAAAGAAATCTGATAGTTAAATGCAACTGTATATGAAAAATATAAAATCATCAGCAATATTGCCAGTGACATATTTCCTGGAAGAGTCAATTTTAAGTTCCTTTCCTAAGCCTCTATCAATGAGAGTTATACATCGCTGGAAAGAACAAGCTAAGAGATTTCAATCAAGCTATAAATGATTTATGCAACAAAAGAAATGTGAAAGTTAAATGCAACTGTATATGAAAAATATAAAATCATCAACAATATTGCCAGTGACATATTTCCTAGATGAGTCAATTTTAAGTTCCTTTCCTAAGCATCTATCAATGAGAGTTATACGTCGTTGGAAAGAACAAGCTAGGAGCTTTCAATCAAGCTATAAATGATTTATGCAACAAAAGAAATGTGAAAGTTAAATGCAACTGTATATGAAAAATATAAAATCATCAACGATATTGCCAGTGACATATTTCCTAGATGAGTCAATTTTAATTTCCTTTCCTAAGCCTCTATCAATGAGAGTTATAGGTTGTTAGAAAGAACAAGCTAAGAGCTTTCAATCAAGCTGTAAGTCGTTTTTGCAGCAAAAGAAATGTGAAAGTTAAATGCAACTGTATATGAAAAATACAAAATCATCAGCAATATTCCCAGTGACATATTTCCTAAGTGAGTCAATTTAAGTTCCTTTCCTAAGCCTCTATCAAGGAGAGTTATACATCGTTAGAAAGAACAGTCTAAGGGCTTTCAATCAAGCTATAAACGGTTTATACAGCAAAAGAAATGTGAAAGTTAAATGCAACTGTATTTAAAAAATACAAAATCATCAACAATATTGCCAGTGATATATTTCCTAGATGAGTCAATTTTAAGTTCCTTTCCTAAGCCACTATCAACGAGAGAGTTTTACATCGTTGGAAAGAACAAGCTAGGAGCTTTCAATCAAGCTATAAATGATTTATGCAGCAAAAGAAATCTGATAGTTAAATGCAACTGTATATGAAAAATATAAAATCATCAGCAATATTGCCAGTGACTGGAAGAGTCAATTTTAAGTTCCTTTCCTAAGCCTCTATCAATGAGAGTTATACATCGCTGGACAGAACAAGCTAAGAGATTTCAATCAAGCTATAAATGATTTATGCAACAAAAGAAATGTGAAAGTTAAATGCAACTGTATATGAAAAATATAAAATCATCAACAATATTGCCAGTGACATATTTCCTAGATGAGTCAATTTTAAGTTCCTTTCCTAAGCATCTATCAATGAGAGTTATACGTCGTTAGAAAGAACAAGCTAAGAGCTTTCAATCAAGCTGTAAGTCGTTTATGCAGCAAAAGAAATGTGAAAGTTAAATGCAACTGTATATGAAAAATATAAAATCATCAACCATATTGCCAGTGACATATTTCCTAGATGAGTCAATTTTAAGTTCCTTTCCTAAGCTTCTATCAGCGAGAGTTATACATCGTTGGAAAGAACAAGCTAGGAGCTTTCAATCAAGCTATAAATGATTTATGCAACAAAAGAAATGTGAAAGTTAAATGCAACTGTATATGAAAAATATAAAATCATCAACGATATTGCCAGTGACATATTTCCTAGATGAGTCAATTTTAAGTTCCTTTCCTAAGCCTCTATCAATGAGACTTATAGGTCGTTAGAAAGAACAAGCTAAGAGCTTTCAATCAAGCTGTAAGTCGTTTATGCAGCAAAAGAAATATGAAAGTTAAATGCAACTGTATTTAAAAAATACAAAATCATCAACAATATTGCCAGTGACATATTTCCTAAGTGAGTCAATTTTAAGTCCCTTTCCTAAACCTCTATCAACGAGACTTTTACATAGTTGGAAAGAACAAGCTAGGAGCTTTCAATCAAGCTATAAATGATTTATGCAACAAAAGAAATGTGAAATTTAAATGCAACTGTATATGAAAAATATAAAATCATCAACAATATTGCCAGTGACATATTTCCTAGATGAGTCAATTTTAAGTTCCTTTCCTAAGCCTCTATCAATGAGAGTTATGCGTCGTTGGAAAGAACAAGCTAAGAGCATTCATTCAAGCAATAAGTCGTCTATGCAGCAAAAGAAAAGTGAAAGTTAAATGCAACTGTATATGAAAAATATAAAATCATCTACAATATTCCCAGTGACATATTTCCCAGGTGAGTCAATTTTACGTTCCTTTCCTAAGCCTCTATCAAGGAGAGTTATACATCGTTGGAAAGAACTAGCTAAGGGCTTTCAACCAAGCTATAAACGGTTTACACAACAAAAGAAATGTGAAAGTTAAATGCAACTGTACATGAAAAATACAAAATCATCAACAATATTGCCAGTGACATATTTCCTGGAAGAGTCAATTTGAAGTTCCTTTCCTAAGCCTCTATCAATGAGAGTTATACGTCGTTGGAAAGAACAAGCTAGGAGCTTTCAATCAAGCTATAAATGATTTATGCAACAAAAGAAATGTGAAAGTTAAATGCAACTGTATATGAAAAATATAAAATCAGCAACAATATTGCCAGTGACATATTTCCTAGATGAGTCAAGTTTAAGTTCCTTTCCTAAGCATCTATCAATGAGAGTTATACGTCGTTAGAAAGAACAAGCTAAGAGCTTTCAATCAAGCTGTAAGTCGTTTATGCAGCGAAAGAAATGTGAAAGTTAAATGCAACTGTATATGAAAAATATAAAATCATCAACAATATTGCCAGTGACATATTTCCTAGATGAGTCAATTTTAAGTTCCTTTCCTAAGCTTCTATCAGTGAGAGTTATACATCGTTGGAAAGAACAAGCTAGGAGCTTTCGATCAAGCTATAAGTCGTTTATGCAGCAAATGAAATGTGAAAGTTAAATGCAACTGTATATGAAAAATACAAAATCATCAACAATATTGCCAGTGACATATTTCCTAGATGAGTCAATTTTAAGTTCCTTTCCTAAGCATCTATCAATGAGAGTTATACGTCGTTAGAAAGAAAAAGCTAAGAGCTTTCAATCAAGCTGTAAGTCGTTTATGCAGCAAAAGAAATGTGAAAGTTAAATGCAACTGTATATGAAAAATACAAAATCATCAACAATATTCCCAGTGACATATTTCCCAGTTGAGTCAATTTAAGTCCCTTTCCTAAGCCTCTATCAAGGAGAGTTATACATCGTTGGAAAGAACAAGCTAGGAGCTTTCAATCCAGCTATAAATGATTTATGCAACAAAAGAAATGTGAAAGTTAAGTGCAACTGTATATGAAAAATACAAAATCATCAACAATATTGCCAATGACATATTTCCTGGAAGAGTCAGTTTTAAGTTCCTTTCCTAAGCCTCTATCAATGAGAGTTATACATCGCTGGATAGAACAAGCTAAGAGATTTCAATCAAGCTATAAATGATTTATGCAACAAAAGAAATGTGAAAGTTAAATGCAACTGTATATGAAAAATATAAAATCATCAACAATATTGCCAGTGACATATTTCCTAGATGAGTCAATTTTAAGTTCCTTTCCTAAGCATCTATCAATGAGAGTTATACGTCGTTAGAAAGAACAAGCTAAGAGCTTTCAATCAAGCTGTAAGTCGTTTATGCAGCAAAAGAAATGTGAAAGTTAAATGCAACTGTATATGAAAAATATAAAATCATCAACAATATTGCCAGTGACATATTTCCTAGATGAGTCAATTTTAAGTTCCTTTCCTAAGCTTCTATCAGTGAGAGTTATACATCGTTGGAAAGAACAAGCTAGGAGCTTTCAATCAAGCTATAAATGATTTATGCAACAAAAGAAATGTGAAAGTTAAATGCAACTGTATATGAAAAATATAAAATCATCAACGATATTGCCAGTGACATATTTCCTAGATGAGTCAATTTTAAGTTCCTTTCCTAAGCCTCTATCAATGAGAGTTATAGGTTGTTAGAAAGAACAAGCTAAGAGCTTTCAATCAAGCTGTAAGTCGTTTTTGCAGCAAAAGAAATGTGAAAGTTAAATGCAACTGTATATGAAAAATACAAAATCATCAGCAATATTCCCAGTGACATATTTCCTAAGTGAGTCAATTTAAGTTCCTTTCCTAAGCCTCTATCAAGGAGAGTTATACATCGTTAGAAAGAACAGTCTAAGGGCTTTCAATCAAGCTATAAACGGTTTATACAGCAAAAGAAATGTGAAAGTTAAATGCAACTGTATTTAAAAAATACAAAATCATCAACAATATTGCGAGTGATATATTTCCTAGATGAGTCAATTTTAAGTTCCTTTCCTAAGCCACTATCAATGAGAGTTTTACATCGCTGGAAAGAACAAGCTAGGGGCTTTCAATCAAGCTATAAATGATTTATGCAGCAAAAGAAATCTGATAGTTAAATGCAACTGTATATGAAAAATATAAAATCATCAGCAATATTGCCAGTGACTGGAAGAGTCAATTTTAAGTTCCTTTCCTAAGCCTCTATCAATGAGAGTTATACATCGCTGGAAAGAACAAGCTAAGAGATTTCAATCAAGCTATAAATGATTTATGCAACAAAAGAAATGTGAAAGTTAAATGCAACTGTATATGAAAAATATAAAATCATCAACCATATTGCCAGTGACATATTTCCTAGATGAGTCAATTTTAAGTTCCTTTCCTAAGCTTCTATCAGCGAGAGTTATACATCGTTGGAAAGAACAAGCTAGGAGCTTTCAATCAAGCTATAAATGATTTATGCAACAAAAGAAATGTGAAAGTTAAATGCAACTGTATATGAAGAATATAAAATCATCAACGATATTGCCAGTGACATATTTCCTAGATGAGTCAATTTTAAGTTCCTTTCCTAAGCCTCTATCAATGAGACTTATAGGTCGTTAGAAAGAACAAGCTAAGAGCTTTCAATCAAGCTGTAAGTCGTTTATGCAGCAAAAGAAATATGAAAGTTAAATGCAACTGTATTTAAAAAATACAAAATCATCAACAATATTGCCAGTGACATATTTCCTAAGTGAGTCAATTTTAAGTCCCTTTCCTAAGCCTCTATCAACGAGAGTTTTCCATCGTTGGAAAGAACAAGCTAGGAGCTTTCAATCAAGCTATAAATGATTTATGCAACAAAAGAAATGTGAAATTTAAATGCAACTGTATATGAAAAATATAAAATCATCAACAATATTGCCAGTGACATATTTCCTAGATGAGTCAATTTTAAGTTCCTTTCCTAAGCCTCTATCAATGAGAGTTATGCGTCGTTGGAAAGAACAAGCTAAGAGCATTCATTCAAGCAATAAGTCGTCTATGCAGCAAAAGAAAAGTGAAAGTTAAATGCAACTGTATATGAAAAATATAAAATCATCTACAATATTCCCAGTGACATATTTCCCAGGTGAGTCAATTTTACGTTCCTTTCCTAAGCCTCTATCAAGGAGAGTTATACATCGTTGGAAAGAACTAGCTAAGGGCTTTCAACCAAGCTATAAACGGTTTACACAACAAAAGAAATGTGAAAGTTAAATGCAACTGTACATGAAAAATACAAAATCATCAACAATATTGCCAGTGACATATTTCCTGGAAGAGTCAATTTGAAGTTCCTTTCCTAAGCCTCTATCAATGAGAGTTATACGTCGTTGGAAAGAACAAGCTAGGAGCTTTCAATCAAGCTATAAATGATTTATGCAACAAAAGAAATGTGAAAGTTAAATGCAACTGTATATGAAAAATATAAAATCAGCAACAATATTGCCAGTGACATATTTCCTAGATGAGTCAAGTTTAAGTTCCTTTCCTAAGCATCTATCAATGAGAGTTATACGTCGTTAGAAAGAACAAGCTAAGAGCTTTCAATCAAGCTGTAAGTCGTTTATGCAGCGAAAGAAATGTGAAAGTTAAATGCAACTGTATATGAAAAATATAAAATCATCAACAATATTGCCAGTGACATATTTCCTAGATGAGTCAATTTTAAGTTCCTTTCCTAAGCTTCTATCAGTGAGAGTTATACATCGTTGGAAAGAACAAGCTAGGAGCTTTCGATCAAGCTATAAGTCGTTTATGCAGCAAAAGAAATGTGAAAGTTAAATGCAACTGTATATGAAAAATATAAAATCATCAACAATATTGCCAGTGACATATTTCCTAGATGAGTCAATTTTAAGTTCCTTTCCTAAGCATCTATCAATGAGAGTTATACGTCGTTAGAAAGAACAAGCTAAGAGCTTTCAATCAAGCTGTAAGTCGTTTATGCAGCAAAAGAAATGTGAAAGTTAAATGCAACTGTATATGAAAAATATAAAATCATCAACCATATTGCCAGTGACATATTTCCTAGATGAGTCAATTTTAAGTTCCTTTCCTAAGCTTCTATCAGCGAGAGTTATACATCGTTGGAAAGAACAAGCTAGGAGCTTTCAATCAAGCTATAAATGATTTATGCAACAAAAGAAATGTGAAAGTTAAATGCAACTGTATATGAAGAATATAAAATCATCAACGATATTGCCAGTGACATATTTCCTAGATGAGTCAATTTTAAGTTCCTTTCCTAAGCCTCTATCAATGAGACTTATAGGTCGTTAGAAAGAACAAGCTAAGAGCTTTCAATCAAGCTGTAAGTCGTTTATGCAGCAAAAGAAATATGAAAGTTAAATGCAACTGTATTTAAAAAATACAAAATCATCAACAATATTGCCAGTGACATATTTCCTAAGTGAGTCAATTTTAAGTCCCTTTCCTAAGCCTCTATCAACGAGAGTTTTCCATCGTTGGAAAGAACAAGCTAGGAGCTTTCAATCAAGCTATAAATGATTTATGCAACAAAAGAAATGTGAAATTTAAATGCAACTGTATATGAAAAATATAAAATCATCAACAATATTGCCAGTGACATATTTCCTAGATGAGTCAATTTTAAGTTCCTTTCCTAAGCCTCTATCAATGAGAGTTATGCGTCGTTGGAAAGAACAAGCTAAGAGCATTCATTCAAGCAATAAGTCGTCTATGCAGCAAAAGAAAAGTGAAAGTTAAATGCAACTGTATATGAAAAATATAAAATCATCTACAATATTCCCAGTGACATATTTCCCAGGTGAGTCAATTTTACGTTCCTTTCCTAAGCCTCTATCAAGGAGAGTTATACATCGTTGGAAAGAACTAGCTAAGGGCTTTCAACCAAGCTATAAACGGTTTACACAACAAAAGAAATGTGAAAGTTAAATGCAACTGTACATGAAAAATACAAAATCATCAACAATATTGCCAGTGACATATTTCCTGGAAGAGTCAATTTGAAGTTCCTTTCCTAAGCCTCTATCAATGAGAGTTATACGTCGTTGGAAAGAACAAGCTAGGAGCTTTCAATCAAGCTATAAATGATTTATGCAACAAAAGAAATGTGAAAGTTAAATGCAACTGTATATGAAAAATACAAAATCAGCAACAATATTGCCAGTGACATATTTCCTAGATGAGTCAAGTTTAAGTTCCTTTCCTAAGCATCTATCAATGAGAGTTATACGTCGTTAGAAAGAACAAGCTAAGAGCTTTCAATCAAGCTGTAAGTCGTTTATGCAGCGAAAGAAATGTGAAAGTTAAATGCAACTGTATATGAAAAATATAAAATCATCAACAATATTGCCAGTGACATATTTCCTAGATGAGTCAATTTTAAGTTCCTTTCCTAAGCTTCTATCAGTGAGAGTTATACATCGTTGGAAAGAACAAGCTAAGAGCTTTCGATCAAGCTATAAGTCGTTTATGCAGCAAATGAAATGTGAAAGTTAAATGCAACTGTATATGAAAAATACAAAATCATCAACAATATTGCCAGTGACATATTTCCTAGATGAGTCAATTTTAAGTTCCTTTCCTAAGCATCTATCAATGAGAGTTATACGTCGTTAGAAAGAAAAAGCTAAGAGCTTTCAATCAAGCTGTAAGTCGTTTATGCAGCAAAAGAAATGTGAAAGTTAAATGCAACTGTATATGAAAAATACAAAATCATCAACAATATTCCCAGTGACATATTTCCCAGTTGAGTCAATTTAAGTCCCTTTCCTAAGCCTCTATCAAGGAGAGTTATACATCGTTGGAAAGAACAAGCTAGGAGCTTTCAATCCAGCTATAAATGATTTATGCAACAAAAGAAATGTGAAAGTTAAGTGCAACTGTATATGAAAAATACAAAATCATCAACAATATTGCCAATGACATATTTCCTGGAAGAGTCAGTTTTAAGTTCCTTTCCTAAGCCTCTATCAATGAGAGTTATACATCGCTGGATAGAACAAGCTAAGAGATTTCAATCAAGCTATAAATGATTTATGCAACAAAAGAAATGTGAAAGTTAAATGCAACTGTATATGAAAAATATAAAATCATCAACAATATTGCCAGTGACATATTTCCTAGATGAGTCAATTTTAAGTTCCTTTCCTAAGCATCTATCAATGAGAGTTATACGTCGTTAGAAAGAACAAGCTAAGAGCTTTCAATCAAGCTGTAAGTCGTTTATGCAGCAAAAGAAATGTGAAAGTTAAATGCAACTGTATATGAAAAATATAAAATCATCAACAATATTGCCAGTGACATATTTCCTAGATGAGTCAATTTTAAGTTCCTTTCCTAAGCTTCTATCAGTGAGAGTTATACATCGTTGGAAAGAACAAGCTAGGAGCTTTCAATCAAGCTATAAATGATTTATGCAACAAAAGAAATGTGAAAGTTAAATGCAACTGTATATGAAAAATATAAAATCATCAACGATATTGCCAGTGACATATTTCCTAGATGAGTCAATTTTAAGTTCCTTTCCTAAGCCTCTATCAATGAGAGTTATAGGTTGTTAGAAAGAACAAGCTAAGAGCTTTCAATCAAGCTGTAAGTCGTTTTTGCAGCAAAAGAAATGTGAAAGTTAAATGCAACTGTATATGAAAAATACAAAATCATCAGCAATATTCCCAGTGACATATTTCCTAAGTGAGTCAATTTAAGTTCCTTTCCTAAGCCTCTATCAAGGAGAGTTATACATCGTTAGAAAGAACAGTCTAAGGGCTTTCAATCAAGCTATAAACGGTTTATACAGCAAAAGAAATGTGAAAGTTAAATGCAACTGTATATGAAAAATATAAAATCATCAACCATATTGCCAGTGACATATTTCCTAGATGAGTCAATTTTAAGTTCCTTTCCTAAGCTTCTATCAGCGAGAGTTATACATCGTTGGAAAGAACAAGCTAGGAGCTTTCAATCAAGCTATAAATGATTTATGCAACAAAAGAAATGTGAAAGTTAAATGCAACTGTATATGAAGAATATAAAATCATCAACGATATTGCCAGTGACATATTTCCTAGATGAGTCAATTTTAAGTTCCTTTCCTAAGCCTCTATCAATGAGACTTATAGGTCGTTAGAAAGAACAAGCTAAGAGCTTTCAATCAAGCTGTAAGTCGTTTATGCAGCAAAAGAAATATGAAAGTTAAATGCAACTGTATTTAAAAAATACAAAATCATCAACAATATTGCCAGTGACATATTTCCTAAGTGAGTCAATTTTAAGTCCCTTTCCTAAGCCTCTATCAACGAGAGTTTTCCATCGTTGGAAAGAACAAGCTAGGAGCTTTCAATCAAGCTATAAATGATTTATGCAACAAAAGAAATGTGAAATTTAAATGCAACTGTATATGAAAAATATAAAATCATCAACAATATTGCCAGTGACATATTTCCTAGATGAGTCAATTTTAAGTTCCTTTCCTAAGCCTCTATCAATGAGAGTTATTCATCGTTGGAAAGAACAAGCTAAGAGCATTCATTCAAGCAATAAGTCGTCTATGCAGCAAAAGAAAAGTGAAAGTTAAATGCAACTGTATATGAAAAATATAAAATCATCTACAATATTCCCAGTGACATATTTCCCAGGTGAGTCAATTTTACGTTCCTTTCCTAAGCCTCTATCAAGGAGAGTTATACATCGTTGGAAAGAACTAGCTAAGGGCTTTCAACCAAGCTATAAACGGTTTACACAACAAAAGAAATGTGAAAGTTAAATGCAACTGTACATGAAAAATACAAAATCATCAACAATATTGCCAGTGACATATTTCCTGGAAGAGTCAATTTGAAGTTCCTTTCCTAAGCCTCTATCAATGAGAGTTATACGTCGTTGGAAAGAACAAGCTAGGAGCTTTCAATCAAGCTATAAATGATTTATGCAACAAAAGAAATGTGAAAGTTAAATGCAACTGTATATGAAAAATATAAAATCAGCAACAATATTGCCAGTGACATATTTCCTAGATGAGTCAATTTTAAGTTCCTTTCCTAAGCATCTATCAATGAGAGTTATACGTCGTTAGAAAGAACAAGCTAAGAGCTTTCAATCAAGCTGTAAGTCGTTTATGCAGCGAAAGAAATGTGAAAGTTAAATGCAACTGTATATGAAAAATATAAAATCATCAACAATATTGCCAGTGACATATTTCCTAGATGAGTCAATTTTAAGTTCCTTTCCTAAGCTTCTATCAGTGAGAGTTATACATCGTTGGAAAGAACAAGCTAGGAGCTTTCGATCAAGCTATAAGTCGTTTATGCAGCAAATGAAATGTGAAAGTTAAATGCAACTGTATATGAAAAATACAAAATCATCAACAATATTGCCAGTGACATATTTCCTAGATGAGTCAATTTTAAGTTCCTTTCCTAAGCATCTATCAATGAGAGTTATACGTCGTTAGAAAGAAAAAGCTAAGAGCTTTCAATCAAGCTGTAAGTCGTTTATGCAGCAAAAGAAATGTGAAAGTTAAATGCAACTGTATATGAAAAATACAAAATCATCAACAATATTCCCAGTGACATATTTCCCAGTTGAGTCAATTTAAGTCCCTTTCCTAAGCCTCTATCAAGGAGAGTTATACATCGTTGGAAAGAACAAGCTAGGAGCTTTCAATCCAGCTATAAATGATTTATGCAACAAAAGAAATGTGAAAGTTAAGTGCAACTGTATATGAAAAATACAAAATCATCAACAATATTGCCAATGACATATTTCCTGGAAGAGTCAGTTTTAAGTTCCTTTCCTAAGCCTCTATCAATGAGAGTTATACATCGCTGGATAGAACAAGCTAAGAGATTTCAATCAAGCTATAAATGATTTATGCAACAAAAGAAATGTGAAAGTTAAATGCAACTGTATATGAAAAATATAAAATCATCAACAATATTGCCAGTGACATATTTCCTAGATGAGTCAATTTTAAGTTCCTTTCCTAAGCATCTATCAATGAGAGTTATACGTCGTTAGAAAGAACAAGCTAAGAGCTTTCAATCAAGCTGTAAGTCGTTTATGCAGCAAAAGAAATGTGAAAGTTAAATGCAACTGTATATGAAAAATATAAAATCATCAACAATATTGCCAGTGACATATTTCCTAGATGAGTCAATTTTAAGTTCCTTTCCTAAGCTTCTATCAGTGAGAGTTATACATCGTTGGAAAGAACAAGCTAGGAGCTTTCAATCAAGCTATAAATGATTTATGCAACAAAAGAAATGTGAAAGTTAAATGCAACTGTATATGAAAAATATAAAATCATCAACGATATTGCCAGTGACATATTTCCTAGATGAGTCAATTTTAAGTTCCTTTCCTAAGCCTCTATCAATGAGAGTTATAGGTTGTTAGAAAGAACAAGCTAAGAGCTTTCAATCAAGCTGTAAGTCGTTTTTGCAGCAAAAGAAATGTGAAAGTTAAATGCAACTGTATATGAAAAATACAAAATCATCAGCAATATTCCCAGTGACATATTTCCTAAGTGAGTCAATTTAAGTTCCTTTCCTAAGCCTCTATCAAGGAGAGTTATACATCGTTAGAAAGAACAGTCTAAGGGCTTTCAATCAAGCTATAAACGGTTTATACAGCAAAAGAAATGTGAAAGTTAAATGCAACTGTATTTAAAAAATACAAAATCATCAACAATATTGCGAGTGATATATTTCCTAGATGAGTCAATTTTAAGTTCCTTTCCTAAGCCACTATCAATGAGAGTTTTACATCGCTGGAAAGAACAAGCTAGGGGCTTTCAATCAAGCTATAAATGATTTATGCAGCAAAAGAAATCTGATAGTTAAATGCAACTGTATATGAAAAATATAAAATCATCAGCAATATTGCCAGTGACTGGAAGAGTCAATTTTAAGTTCCTTTCCTAAGCCTCTATCAATGAGAGTTATACATCGCTGGAAAGAACAAGCTAAGAGATTTCAATCAAGCTATAAATGATTTATGCAACAAAAGAAATGTGAAAGTTAAATGCAACTGTATATGAAAAATATAAAATCATCAACAATATTGCCAGTGACATATTTCCTAGATGAGTCAATTTTAAGTTCCTTTCCTAAGCCTCTATCAATGAGAGTTATACGTCGTTGGAAAGAACAAGCTAAGAGCTTTCGATCAAGCTATAAGTCGTTTATGCAGCAAATGAAATGTGAAAGTTAAATGCAACTGTATATGAAAAATACAAAATCATCAACAATATTGCCAGTGACATATTTCCTAGATGAGTCAATTTTAAGTTCCTTTCCTAAGCATCTATCAATGAGAGTTATACGTCGTTAGAAAGAAAAAGCTAAGAGCTTTCAATCAAGCTATAAGTCGTTTATGCAGCAAAAGAAATGTGAAAGTTAAATGCAACTGTATATGAAAAATACAAAATCATCAACAATATTCCCAGTGACATATTTCCCAGTTGAGTCAATTTAAGTCCCTTTCCTAAGCCTCTATCAAGGAGAGTTATACATCGTTGGAAAGAACAAGCTAGGAGCTTTCAATCCAGCTATAAATGATTTATGCAACAAAAGAAATGTGAAAGTTAAGTGCAACTGTATATGAAAAATACAAAATCATCAACAATATTGCCAATGACATATTTCCTGGAAGAGTCAGTTTTAAGTTCCTTTCCTAAGCCTCTATCAATGAGAGTTATACATCGCTGGATAGAACAAGCTAAGAGATTTCAATCAAGCTATAAATGATTTATGCAACAAAAGAAATGTGAAAGTCAAATGCAACTGTATATGAAAAATATAAAATCATCAACAATATTGCCAGTGACATATTTCCTAGATGAGTCAATTTTAAGTTCCTTTCCTAAGCATCTATCAATGAGAGTTATACGTCGTTAGAAAGAACAAGCTAAGAGCTTTCAATCAAGCTGTAAGTCGTTTATGCAGCAAAAGAAATGTGAAAGTTAAATGCAACTGTATATGAAAAATATAAAATCATCAACAATATTGCCAGTGACATATTTCCTAGATGAGTCAATTTTAAGTTCCTTTCCTAAGCTTCTATCAGTGAGAGTTATACATCGTTGGAAAGAACAAGCTAGGAGCTTTCAATCCAGCTATAAATGATTTATGCAACAAAAGAAATGTGAAAGTTAAATGCAACTGTATATGAAAAATATAAAATCATCAACGATATTGCCAGTGACATATTTCCTAGATGAGTCAATTTTAAGTTCCTTTCCTAAGCCTCTATCAATGAGAGTTATAGGTTGTTAGAAAGAACAAGCTAAGAGCTTTCAATCAAGCTGTAAGTCGTTTTTGCAGCAAAAGAAATGTGAAAGTTAAATGCAACTGTATATGAAAAATACAAAATCATCAGCAATATTCCCAGTGACATATTTCCTAAGTGAGTCAATTTAAGTTCCTTTCCTAAGCCTCTATCAAGGAGAGTTATACATCGTTAGAAAGAACAGTCTAAGGGCTTTCAATCAAGCTATAAACGGTTTATACAGCAAAAGAAATGTGAAAGTTAAATGCAACTGTATTTAAAAAATACAAAATCATCAACAATATTGCCAGTGATATATCTCCCAGGTGAGTCAATTTTAAGTTCCTTTCCTAAGCCACTATCAATGAGAGTTTTACATCGTTGGAAAGAACAAGCTAAGAGATTTCAATCAAGCTATAAATGATTTATGCAGCAAAAGAAATCTGATAGTTAAATGCAACTGTATATGAAAAATATAAAATCATCAGCAATATTGCCAGTGACTGGAAGAGTCAATTTTAAGTTCCTTTCCTAAGCCTCTATCAATGAGAGTTATACATCGCTGGAAAGAACAAGCTAAGAGATTTCAATCAAGCTATAAATGATTTATGCAACAAAAGAAATGTGAAAGTTAAATGCAACTGTATATGAAAAATATAAAATCATCAACAATATTGCCAGTGACATATTTCCTAGATGAGTCAATTTTAAGTTCCTTTCCTAAGCCTCTATCAATGAGAGTTATACGTCGTTGGAAAGAACAAGCTAAGAGCTTTCGATCAAGCTATAAGTCGTTTATGCAGCAAATGAAATGTGAAAGTTAAATGCAACTGTACATGAAAAATACAAAATCATCAACAATATTGCCAGTGACATATTTCCTAGATGAGTCAATTTTAAGTTCCTTTCCTAAGCATCTATCAATGAGAGTTATACGTCGTTAGAAAGAAAAAGCTAAGAGCTTTCAATCAAGCTGTAAGTCGTTTATGCAGCAAAAGAAATGTGAAAGTTAAATGCAACTGTATATGAAAAATACAAAATCATCAACAATATTCCCAGTGACATATTTCCCAGTTGAGTCAATTTAAGTCCCTTTCCTAAGCCTCTATCAAGGAGAGTTATACATCGTTGGAAAGAACAAGCTAGGAGCTTTCAATCCAGCTATAAATGATTTATGCAACAAAAGAAATGTGAAAGTTAAGTGCAACTGTATATGAAAAATACAAAATCATCAACAATATTGCCAATGACATATTTCCTGGAAGAGTCAGTTTTAAGTTCCTTTCCTAAGCCTCTATCAATGAGAGTTATACATCGCTGGAGAGAACAAGCTAAGAGATTTCAATCAAGCTATAAATGATTTATGCAACAAAAGAAATGTGAAAGTTAAATGCAACTGTATATGAAAAATATAAAATCATCAACAATATTGCCAGTGACATATTTCCTAGATGAGTCAATTTTAAGTTCCTTTCCTAAGCATCTATCAATGAGAGTTATACGTCGTTAGAAAGAACAAGCTAAGAGCTTTCAATCAAGCTGTAAGTCGTTTATGCAGCGAAAGAAATGTGAAAGTTAAATGCAACTGTATATGAAAAATATAAAATCATCAACAATATTGCCAGTGACATATTTCCTAGATGAGTCAATTTTAAGTTCCTTTCCTAAGCTTCTATCAGTGAGAGTTATACATCGTTGGAAAGAACAAGCTAGGAGCTTTCAATCAAGCTATAAATGATTTATGCAACAAAAGAAATGTGAAAGTTAAATGCAACTGTATATGAAAAATATAAAATCATCAACAATATTGCCAGTGACATATTTCCTAGATGAGTCAAGTTTAAGTTCCTTTCCTAAGCCTCTATCAATGAGAGTTTTACATCGTTGGAAAGAACAAGCTAGGAGCTTTCAATCAAGCTATAAATGATTTATGCAGCAAAAGAAATCTGATAGTTAAATGCAACTGTATATGAAAAATACAAAATCATCAACAATATTGCCAATGACATATTTCCTGGAAGAGTCAGTTTTAAGTTCCTTTCCTAAGCCTCTATCAATGAGAGTTATGCATCGCTGGAAAGAACAAGCTAAGAGCTTTCAATCAAGCTGTAAGTCGTTTATGCAGCGAAAGAAATGTGAAAGTTAAATGCAACTGTATATGAAAAATATAAAATCATCAACAATATTGCCAGTGACATATTTCCTAGATGAGTCAATTTTAAGTTCCTTTCCTAAGCTTCTATCAGTGAGAGTTATACATCGTTGGAAAGAACAAGCTAGGAGCTTTCGATCAAGCTATAAGTCGTTTATGCAGCAAATGAAATGTGAAAGTTAAATGCAACTGTATATGAAAAATACAAAATCATCAACAATATTGCCAGTGACATATTTCCTAGATGAGTCAATTTTAAGTTCCTTTCCTAAGCATCTATCAATGAGAGTTATACGTCGTTAGAAAGAAAAAGCTAAGAGCTTTCAATCAAGCTGTAAGTCGTTTATGCAGCGAAAGAAATGTGAAAGTTAAATGCAACTGTATATGAAAAATACAAAATCATCAACAATATTCCCAGTGACATATTTCCCAGTTGAGTCAATTTAAGTCCCTTTCCTAAGCCTCTATCAAGGAGAGTTATACATCGTTGGAAAGAACAAGCTAGGAGCTTTCAATCCAGCTATAAATGATTTATGCAACAAAAGAAATGTGAAAGTTAAGTGCAACTGTATATGAAAAATACAAAATCATCAACAATATTGCCAATGACATATTTCCTGGAAGAGTCAGTTTTAAGTTCCTTTCCTAAGCCTCTATCAATGAGAGTTATACATCGCTGGATAGAACAAGCTAAGAGATTTCAATCAAGCTATAAATGATTTATGCAACAAAAGAAATGTGAAAGTTAAATGCAACTGTATATGAAAAATATAAAATCATCAACAATATTGCCAGTGACATATTTCCTAGATGAGTCAATTTTAAGTTCCTTTCCTAAGCATCTATCAATGAGAGTTATACGTCGTTAGAAAGAACAAGCTAAGAGCTTTCAATCAAGCTGTAAGTCGTTTATGCAGCAAAAGAAATGTGAAAGTTAAATGCAACTGTATATGAAAAATATAAAATCATCAACAATATTGCCAGTGACATATTTCCTAGATGAGTCAATTTTAAGTTCCTTTCCTAAGCTTCTATCAGTGAGAGTTATACATCGTTGGAAAGAACAAGCTAGGAGCTTTCAATCAAGCTATAAATGATTTATGCAACAAAAGAAATGTGAAAGTTAAATGCAACTGTATATGAAAAATATAAAATCATCAACGATATTGCCAGTGACATATTTCCTAGATGAGTAAATTTTAAGTTCCTTTCCTAAGCCTCTATCAATGAGAGTTATAGGTTGTTAGAAAGAACAAGCTAAGAGCTTTCAATCAAGCTGTAAGTCGTTTTTGCAGCAAAAGAAATGTGAAAGTTAAATGCAACTGTATATGAAAAATACAAAATCATCAGCAATATTCCCAGTGACATATTTCCTAAGTGAGTCAATTTAAGTTCCTTTCCTAAGCCTCTATCAGGGAGAGTTATACATCGTTAGAAAGAACAGTCTAAGGGCTTTCAATCAAGCTATAAACGGTTTATACAGCAAAAGAAATGTGAAAGTTAAATGCAACTGTATTTAAAAAATACAAAATCATCAACAATATTGCCAGTGATATATTTCCTAGATGAGTCAATTTTAAGTTCCTTTCCTAAGCCACTATCAATGAGAGTTTTACATCGTTGGAAAGAACAAGCTAGGAGCTTTCAATCAAGCTATAAATGATTTATGCAGCAAAAGAAATCTGATAGTTAAATGCAACTGTATATGAAAAATATAAAATCATCAGCAATATTGCCAGTGACTGGAAGAGTCAATTTTAAGTTCCTTTCCTAAGCCTCTATCAATGAGAGTTATACATCGCTGGAAAGAACAAGCTAAGAGATTTCAATCAAGCTATAAATGATTTATGCAACAAAAGAAATGTGAAAGTTAAATGCAACTGTATATGAAAAATATAAAATCATCAACAATATTGCCAGTGACATATTTCCTAGATGAGTCAATTTTAAGTTCCTTTCCTAAGCCTCTATCAATGAGAGTTATACGTCGTTGGAAAGAACAAGCTAAGAGCTTTCGATCAAGCTATAAGTCGTTTATGCAGCAAATGAAATGTGAAAGTTAAATGCAACTGTATATGAAAAATACAAAATCATCAACAATATTGCCAGTGACATATTTCCTAGATGAGTCAATTTTAAGTTCCTTTCCTAAGCATCTATCAATGAGAGTTATACGTCGTTAGAAAGAAAAAGCTAAGAGCTTTCAATCAAGCTGTAAGTCGTTTATGCAGCAAAAGAAATGTGAAAGTTAAATGCAACTGTATATGAAAAATACAAAATCATCAACAATATTCCCAGTGACATATTTCCCAGTTGAGTCAATTTAAGTCCCTTTCCTAAGCCTCTATCAAGGAGAGTTATACATCGTTGGAAAGAACAAGCTAGGAGCTTTCAATCCAGCTATAAATGATTTATGCAACAAAAGAAATGTGAAAGTTAAGTGCAACTGTATATGAAAAATACAAAATCATCAACAATATTGCCAATGACATATTTCCTGGAAGAGTCAGTTTTAAGTTCCTTTCCTAAGCCTCTATCAATGAGAGTTATACATCGCTGGATAGAACAAGCTAAGAGATTTCAATCAAGCTATAAATGATTTATGCAACAAAAGAAATGTGAAAGTTAAATGCAACTGTATATGAAAAATATAAAATCATCAACAATATTGCCAGTGACATATTTCCTAGATGAGTCAATTTTAAGTTCCTTTCCTAAGCATCTATCAATGAGAGTTATACGTCGTTAGAAAGAACAAGCTAAGAGCTTTCAATCAAGCTGTAAGTCGTTTATGCAGCAAAAGAAATGTGAAAGTTAAATGCAACTGTATATGAAAAATATAAAATCATCAACAATATTGCCAGTGACATATTTCCTAGATGAGTCAATTTTAAGTTCCTTTCCTAAGCTTCTATCAGTGAGAGTTATACATCGTTGGAAAGAACAAGCTAGGAGCTTTCAATCAAGCTATAAATGATTTATGCAACAAAAGAAATGTGAAAGTTAAATGCAACTGTATATGAAAAATATAAAATCATCAACGATATTGCCAGTGACATATTTCCTAGATGAGTCAATTTTAAGTTCCTTTCCTAAGCCTCTATCAATGAGAGTTATAGGTTGTTAGAAAGAACAAGCTAAGAGCTTTCAATCAAGCTGCAAGTCGTTTTTGCAGCAAAAGAAATGTGAAAGTTAAATGCAACTGTATATGAAAAATACAAAATCATCAGCAATATTCCCAGTGACATATTTCCTAAGTGAGTCAATTTAAGTTCCTTTCCTAAGCCTCTATCAAGGAGAGTTATACATCGTTAGAAAGAACAGTCTAAGGGCTTTCAATCAAGCTATAAACGGTTTATACAGCAAAAGAAATGTGAAAGTTAAATGCAACTGTATTTAAAAAATACAAAATCATCAACAATATTGCCAGTGATATATCTCCCAGGTGAGTCAATTTTAAGTTCCTTTCCTAAGCCACTATCAATGAGAGTTTTACATCGTTGGAAAGAACAAGCTAGGAGCTTTCAATCAAGCTATAAATGATTTATGCAGCAAAAGAAATCTGATAGTTAAATGCAACTGTATATGAAAAATATAAAATCATCAGCAATATTGCCAGTGACTGGAAGAGTCAATTTTAAGTTCCTTTCCTAAGCCTCTATCAATGAGAGTTATACATCGCTGGAAAGAACAAGCTAAGAGATTTCAATCAAGCTATAAATGATTTATGCAACAAAAGAAATGTGAAAGTTAAATGCAACTGTATATGAAAAATATAAAATCATCAACAATATTGCCAGTGACATATTTCCTAGATGAGTCAATTTTAAGTTCCTTTCCTAAGCCTCTATCAATGAGAGTTATACGTCGTTGGAAAGAACAAGCTAAGAGCTTTCGATCAAGCTATAAGTCGTTTATGCAGCAAATGAAATGTGAAAGTTAAATGCAACTGTATATGAAAAATACAAAATCATCAACAATATTGCCAGTGACATATTTCCTAGATGAGTCAATTTTAAGTTCCTTTCCTAAGCATCTATCAACGAGAGTTATACGTCGTTAGAAAGAAAAAGCTAAGAGCTTTCAATCAAGCTGTAAGTCGTTTATGCAGCAAAAGAAATGTGAAAGTTAAATGCAACTGTATATGAAAAATACAAAATCATCAACAATATTCCCAGTGACATATTTCCCAGTTGAGTCAATTTAAGTCCCTTTCCTAAGCCTCTATCAAGGAGAGTTATACATCGTTGGAAAGAACAAGCTAGGAGCTTTCAATCCAGCTATAAATGATTTATGCAACAAAAGAAATGTGAAAGTTAAGTGCAACTGTATATGAAAAATACAAAATCATCAACAATATTGCCAATGACATATTTCCTGGAAGAGTCAGTTTTAAGTTCCTTTCCTAAGCCTCTATCAATGAGAGTTATACATCGCTGGATAGAACAAGCTAAGAGATTTCAATCAAGCTATAAATGATTTATGCAACAAAAGAAATGTGAAAGTTAAATGCAACTGTATATGAAAAATATAAAATCATCAACAATATTGCCAGTGACATATTTCCTAGATGAGTCAATTTTAAGTTCCTTTCCTAAGCATCTATCAATGAGAGTTATACGTCGTTAGAAAGAACAAGCTAAGAGCTTTCAATCAAGCTGTAAGTCGTTTATGCAGCAAAAGAAATGTGAAAGTTAAATGCAACTGTATATGAAAAATATAAAATCATCAACAATATTGCCAGTGACATATTTCCTAGATGAGTCAATTTTAAGTTCCTTTCCTAAGCTTCTATCAGTGAGAGTTATACATCGTTGGAAAGAACAAGCTAGGAGCTTTCAATCAAGCTATAAATGATTTATGCAACAAAAGAAATGTGAAAGTTAAATGCAACTGTATATGAAAAATATAAAATCATCAACGATATTGCCAGTGACATATTTCCTAGATGAGTCAATTTTAAGTTCCTTTCCTAAGCCTCTATCAATGAGAGTTATAGGTTGTTAGAAAGAACAAGCTAAGAGCTTTCAATCAAGCTGTAAGTCGTTTTTGCAGCAAAAGAAATGTGAAAGTTAAATGCAACTGTATATGAAAAATACAAAATCATCAACAATATTCCCAGTGACATATCTCCCAGGTGAGTCAATTTAAGTCCCTTTCCTAAGCCTCTATCAAGGAGAGTTACACATCGTTGGAAAGAACAAGCTAGGAGCTTTCAATCCAGCTATAAATGATTTATGCAACAAAAGAAATGTGAAAGTTAAATGCAACTGTATATGAAAAATACAAAATCATCAACAATATTGCCAATGACATATTTCCTGGAAGAGTCAGTTTTAAGTTCCTTTCCTAAGCCTCTATCAATGAGAGTTATGCATCGCTGGAAAGAACAAGCTAAGAGATTTCAATCAAGCTATAAATGATTTATGCAACAAAAGAAATGTGAAATTTAAATGCAACTGTATATGAAAAATATAAAATCATCAACAATATTGCCAGTGACATATTTCCTAGATGAGTCAAGTTTAAGTTCCTTTCCTAAGCATCTATCAATGAGAGTTATACGTCGTTAGAAAGAACAAGCTAAGAGCTTTCAATCAAGCTGTAAGTCGTTTATGCAGCGAAAGAAATGTGAAAGTTAAATGCAACTGTATATGAAAAATATAAAATCATCAACAATATTGCCAGTGACATATTTCCTAGATGAGTCAATTTTAAGTTCCTTTCCTAAGCTTCTATCAGTGAGAGTTATACATCGTTGGAAAGAACAAGCTAGGAGCTTTCAATCAAGCTATAAATGATTTATGCAACAAAAGAAATGTGAAAGTTAAATGCAACTGTATATGAAAAATATAAAATCATCAACAATATTGCCAGTGACATATTTCCTAGATGAGTCAAGTTTAAGTTCCTTTCCTAAGCCTCTATCAATGAGAGTTTTACATCGTTGGAAAGAACAAGCTAGGAGCTTTCAATCAAGCTATAAATGATTTATGCAGCAAAAGAAATCTGATAGTTAAATGCAACTGTATATGAAAAATATAAAATCATCAGCAATATTGCCAGTGACTGGAAGAGTCAATTTTAAGTTCCTTTCCTAAGCCTCTATCAATGAGAGTTATACATCGCTGGAAAGAACAAGCTAAGAGATTTCAATCAAGCTATAAATGATTTATGCAACAAAAGAAATGTGAAAGTTAAATGCAACTGTATATGAAAAATATAAAATCATCAACAATATTGCCAGTGACATATTTCCTAGATGAGTCAATTTTAAGTTCCTTTCCTAAGCCTCTATCAATGAGAGTTATACGTCGTTGGAAAGAACAAGCTAAGAGCTTTCGATCAAGCTATAAGTCGTTTATGCAGCAAATGAAATGTGAAAGTTAAATGCAACTGTATATGAAAAATACAAAATCATCAACAATATTGCCAGTGACATATTTCCTAGATGAGTCAATTTTAAGTTCCTTTCCTAAGCATCTATCAATGAGAGTTATACGTCGTTAGAAAGAACAAGCTAAGAGCTTTCAATCAAGCTGTAAGTCGTTTATGCAGCAAAAGAAATGTGAAAGTTAAATGCAACTGTATATGAAAAATACAAAATCATCAACAATATTCCCAGTGACATATCTCCCAGGTGAGTCAATTTAAGTCCCTTTCCTAAGCCTCTATCAAGGAGAGTTACACATCGTTGGAAAGAACAAGCTAGGAGCTTTCAATCCAGCTATAAATGATTTATGCAACAAAAGAAATGTGAAAGTTAAATGCAACTGTATATGAAAAATACAAAATCATCAACAATATTGCCAATGACATATTTCCTGGAAGAGTCAGTTTTAAGTTCCTTTCCTAAGCCTCTATCAATGAGAGTTATGCATCGCTGGAAAGAACAAGCTAAGAGATTTCAATCAAGCTATAAATGATTTATGCAACAAAAGAAATGTGAAATTTAAATGCAACTGTATATGAAAAATATAAAATCATCAACAATATTCCCAGTGACATATTTCCCAGGTGAGTCAATTTAAGTCCCTTTCCTAAGCCTCTATCAAGGAGAGTTATACATCGTTGGAAAGAACAAGCTAGGAGCTTTCAAGCCAGCTATAAATGATTTATACAACAAAAGAAATGTGAAAGTTAAATGCAACTGTATATGAAAAATACAAAATCATCAACAATATTGCCAATGACATATTTCCTGGAAGAGTCAGTTTTAAGTTCCTTTCCTAAGCCTCTATCAATGAGAGTTGTGCATCGCTGGAAAGAACAAGCTAAGAGATTTCAATCAAGCTATAAATGATTTATGCAACAAAAGAAATGTGAAATTTAAATGCAACTGTATATGAAAAATATAAAATCATCAACAATATTGCCAGTGACATATTTCCTAGATGAGTCAAGTTTAAGTTCCTTTCCTAAGCATCTATCAATGAGAGTTATACGTCGTTAGAAAGAACAAGCTAAGAGCTTTCAATCAAGCTGTAAGTCGTTTATGCAGCGAAAGAAATGTGAAAGTTAAATGCAACTGTATATGAAAAATATAAAATCATCAACAATATTGCCAGTGACATATTTCCTAGATGAGTCAATTTTAAGTTCCTTTCCTAAGCTTCTATCAGTGAGAGTTATACATCGTTGGAAAGAACAAGCTAGGAGCTTTCAATCAAGCTATAAATTATTTATGCAACAAAAGAAATGTGAAAGTTAAATGCAACTGTATATGAAAAATATAAAATCATCAACAATATTGCCAGTGACATATTTCCTAGATGAGTCAATTTTAAGTTCCTTTCCTAAGCATCTATCAGTGAGAGTTATACGTCGTTAGAAAGAACAAGCTAAGAGCTTTCGATCAAGCTATAAGTCGTTTATGCAGCAAATGAAATGTGAAAGTTAAATGCAACTGTATATGAAAAATACAAAATCATCAACAATATTGCCAGTGACATATTTCCTAGATGAGTCAATTTTAAGTTCCTTTCCTAAGCATCTATCAATGAGAGTTATACGTCGTTAGAAAGAACAAGCTAAGAGCTTTCAATCAAGCTGTAAGTCGTTTATGCAGCAAAAGAAATGTGAAAGTTAAATGCAACTGTATATGAAAAATACAAAATCATCAACAATATTCCCAGTGACATATTTCCCAGGTGAGTCAATTTAAGTCCCTTTCCTAAGCCTCTATCAAGGAGAGTTATACATCGTTGGAAAGAACAAGCTAGGAGCTTTCAATCCAGCTATAAATGATTTATACAACAAAAGAAATGTGAAAGTTAAATGCAACTGTATATGAAAAATACAAAATCATCAACAATATTGCCAATGACATATTTCCTGGAAGAGTCAGTTTTAAGTTCCTTTCCTAAGCCTCTATCAATGAGAGTTATGCATCGCTGGAAAGAACAAGCTAAGAGATTTCAATCAAGCTATAAATGATTTATGCAACAAAAGAAATGTGAAATTTAAATGCAACTGTATATGAAAAATATAAAATCATCAACAATATTGCCAGTGACATATTTCCTAGATGAGTCAAGTTTAAGTTCCTTTCCTAAGCATCTATCAATGAGAGTTATACGTCGTTAGAAAGAACAAGCTAAGAGCTTTCAATCAAGCTGTAAGTCGTTTATGCAGCGAAAGAAATGTGAAAGTTAAATGCAACTGTATATGAAAAATATAAAATCATCAACAATATTGCCAGTGACATATTTCCTAGATGAGTCAATTTTAAGTTCCTTTCCTAAGCTTCTATCAGTGAGAGTTATACATCGTTGGAAAGAACAAGCTAGGAGCTTTCAATCAAGCTATAAATGATTTATGCAACAAAAGAAATGTGAAAGTTAAATGCAACTGTATATGAAAAATATAAAATCATCAACAATATTGCCAGTGACATATTTCCTAGATGAGTCAATTTTAAGTTCCTTTCCTAAGCATCTATCAATGAGAGTTATACGTCGTTGGAAAGAACAAGCTAAGAGCTTTCAATCAAGCTATAAGTCGTTTATGCAGCAAAAGAAATGTGAAAGTTAAATGCAACTGTATATGAAAAATACAAAATCATCAACAATATTCCCAGTGACATATTTCCCAGTTGAGTCAATTTAAGTCCCTTTCCTAAGCCTCTATCAAGGAGAGTTATACATCGTTGGAAAGAACAAGCTAGGAGCTTTCAATCCAGCTATAAATGATTTATGCAACAGAAGAAATGTGAAAGTTAAGTGCAACTGTATATGAAAAATACAAAATCATCAACAATATTGCCAATGACATATTTCCTGGAAGAGTCAGTTTTAAGTTCCTTTCCTAAGCCTCTATCAATGAGAGTTATACATCGCTGGAAAGAACAAGCTAAGAGATTTCAATCAAGCTATAAATGATTTATGCAACAAAAGAAATGTGAAAGTTAAATGCAACTGTATTTAAAAAATACAAAATCATCAACAATATTGCCAGTGATATATTTCCTAGATGAGTCAATTTTAAGTTCCTTTCCTAAGCCACTATCAATGAGAGTTTTACATCGTTGGAAAGAACAAGCTAGGAGCTTTCAATCAAGCTATAAATGATTTATGCAGCAAAAGAAATCTGATAGTTAAATGCAACTGTATATGAAAAATATAAAATCATCAACAATATTGCCAGTGACATATTTCCTAGATGAGTCAAGTTTAAGTTCCTTTCCTAAGCATCTATCCATGAGAGTTATACATCGTTAGAAAGAACAAGCTAAGAGCTTTCAATCAAGCTGTAAGTCGTTTATGCAGCGAAAGAAATGTGAAAGTTAAATGCAACTGTATATGAAAAATATAAAATCATCAACAATATTGCCAGTGACATATTTCCTAGATGAGTCAATTTTAAGTTCCTTTCCTAAGCTTCTATCAGTGAGAGTTATACATCGTTGGAAAGAACAAGCTAGGAGCTTTCAATCAAGCTATAAATGATTTATGCAACAAAAGAAATGTGAAAGTTAAATGCAACTGTATATGAAAAATATAAAATCATCAACAATATTGCCAGTGACATATTTCCTAGATGAGTCAATTTTAAGTTCCTTTCCTAAGCATCTATCAATGAGAGTTATACGTCGTTGGAAAGAACAAGCTAAGAGCTTTCAATCAAGATATAAGTCGTTTATGCAGCAAAAGAAATGTGAAAGTTAAATGCAACTGTATATGAAAAATACAAAATCATCAACAATATTCCCAGTGACATATTTCCCAGTTGAGTCAATTTAAGTCCCTTTCCTAAGCCTCTATCAAGGAGAGTTATACATCGTTGGAAAGAACAAGCTAAGAGATTTCAATCAAGCTATAAATGATTTATGCAACAAAAGAAATGTGAAATTTAAATGCAACTGTATATGAAATATATAAAATCATCAACAATATTGCCAGTGACATATTTCCTAGATGAGTCAATTTTAAGTTCCTTTCCTAAGCCTCTATCAATGAGAGTTATGCGTCGTTGGAAAGAACAAGCTAAGAGCATTCATTCAAGCAATAAGTCGTCTATGCAGCAAAAGAAAAGTGAAAGTTAAATGCAACTGTATATGAAAAATACAAAATCATCAACAATATTGCCAATGACATATTTCCTGGAAGAGTCAGTTTTAAGTTCCTTTCCTAAGCCTCTATCAATGAGAGTTATACATCGCTGGAAAGAACAAGCTAAGAGATTTCAATCAAGCTATAAATGATTTATGCAACAAAAGAAATGTGAAAGTTAAATGCAACTGTATTTAAAAAATACAAAATCATCAACAATATTGCCAGTGATATATTTCCTAGATGAGTCAATTTTAAGTTCCTTTCCTAAGCCACTATCAATGAGAGTTTTACATCGTTGGAAAGAACAAGCTAGGAGCTTTCAATCAAGCTATAAATGATTTATGCAGCAAAAGAAATCTGATAGTTAAATGCAACTGTATATGAAAAATATAAAATCATCAGCAATATTGCCAGTGACTGGAAGAGTCAATTTTAAGTTCCTTTCCTAAGCCTCTCTCAATGAGAGTTATACATCGCTGGAAAGAACAAGCTAAGAGATTTCAATCAAGCTATAAATGATTTATGCAACAAAAGAAATGTGAAAGTTAAATGCAACTGTATTTAAAAAATACAAAATCATCAACAATATTGCCAGTGATATATTTCCTAGATGAGTCAATTTTAAGTTCCTTTCCTAAGCCACTATCAATGAGAGTTTTACATCGTTGGAAAGAACAAGCTAGGAGCTTTCAATCAAGCTATAAATGATTTATGCAGCAAAAGAAATCTGATAGTTAAATGCAACTGTATATGAAAAATATAAAATCATCAGCAATATTGCCAGTGACTGGAAGAGTCAATTTTAAGTTCCTTTCCTAAGCCTCTATCAATGAGAGTTATACATCGCTGGAAAGAACAAGCTAAGAGATTTCAATCAAGCTATAAATGATTTATGCAACAAAAGAAATGTGAAAGTTAAATGCAACTGTATATGAAAAATATAAAATCATCAACAATATTGCCAGTGACATATTTCCTAGATGAGTCAATTTTAAGTTCCTTTCCTAAGCATCTATCAATGAGAGTTATACGTCGTTAGAAAGAACAAGCTAAGAGCTTTCAATCAAGCTGTAAGTCGTTTATGCAGCAAAAGAAATGTGAAAGTTAAATGCAACTGTATATGAAAAATATAAAATCATCAACCGTATTGCCAGTGACATATTTCCTAGATGAGTCAATTTTAAGTTCCTTTCCTAAGCTTCTATCAGTAAGAGTTATACATCGTTGGAAAGAACAAGCTAGGAGCTTTCAATCAAGCTATAAATGATTTATGCAACAAAAGAAATGTGAAAGTTAAATGCAACTGTATATGAAGAATATAAAATCATCAACGATATTGCCAGTGACATATTTCCTAGATGAGTCAATTTTAAGTTCCTTTCCTAAGCCTCTATCAATGAGAGTTATAGGTCGTTAGAAAGAACAAGCTAAGAGCTTTCAATCAAGCTGTAAGTCGTTTATGCAGCAAAAGAAATATGAAAGTTAAATGCAACTGTATTTAAAAAATACAAAATCATCAACAATATTGCCAGTGACATATTTCCTAAGTGAGTCAATTTTAAGTCCCTTTCCTAAGCCTCTATCAATGAGAGTTTTCCATCGTTGGAAAGAACAAGCTAGGAGCTTTCAATCAAGCTATAAATGATTTATGCAACAAAAGAAATCTGATAGTTAAATGCAACTGTATATGAAAAATATAAAATCATCAGCAATATTGCCAGTGACATATTTCCTGGAAGAGTCAATTTTAAGTTCCTTTCCTAAGCCTCTGTCAATGAGAGTTATACATCGCTGGAGAGAACAAGCTAGGAGATTTCAATCAAGCTATAAATGATTTATGCAACAAAAGAAATGTGAAATTTAAATGCAACTGTATATGAAAAATATAAAATCATCAACAATATTGCCAGTGACATATTTCCTAGATGAGTCAATTTTAAGTTCCTTTCCTAAGCCTCTATCAATGAGATTTTTGCGTCGTTGGAAAGAACAAGCTAAGAGCATTCATTCAAGCAATAAGTCGTCTATGCAGCAAAAGAAAAGTGAAAGTTAAATGCAACTGTATATGAAAAATATAAAATCATCTACAATATTCCCAGTGACATATTTCCCAGGTGAGTCAATTTTACGTTCCTTTCCTAAGCCTCTATCAGGGAGAGTTATACATCGTTGGAAAGAACTAGCTAAGGGCTTTCAACCAAGCTATAAACGGTTTACACAACAAAAGAAATGTGAAAGTTAAATGCAACTGTACATGAAAAATACAAAATCATCAACAATATTGCCAGTGACATATTTCCTGGAAGAGTCAATTTTAAGTTCCTTTCCTAAGCCTCTATCAATGAGAGTTATACGTTGTTGGAAAGAACAAGCTAAGAGCTTTCGATCAAGCTATAAGTCGTTTATGCAGCAAATGAAATGTGAAAGTTAAATGCAACTGTATATGAAAAATACAAAATCATCAACAATATTGCCAGTGACATATTTCCTAGATGAGTCAATTTTAAGTTCCTTTCCTAAGCATCTATCAATGAGAGTTATACGTCGTTAGAAAGAACAAGCTAAGAGCTTTCAATCAAGCTGTAAGTCGTTTATGCAGCAAAAGAAATGTGAAAGTTAAATGCAACTGTATATGAAAAATACAAAATCATCAACAATATTCCCAGTGACATATTTCCCAGGTGAGTTAATTTAAGTCCCTTTCCTAAGCCTCTATCAAGGAGAGTTATACATCGTTGGAAAGAACAAGCTAGGAGCTTTCAATCCAGCTATAAATGATTTATGCAACAAAAGAAATGTGAAAGTTAAATGCAACTGTATATGAAAAATACAAAATCATCAACAATATTGCCAATGACATATTTCCTGGAAGAGTCAGTTTTAAGTTCCTTTCCTAAGCCTCTATCAATGAGAGTTATGCATCGCTGGAAAGAACAAGCTAAGAGATTTCAATCAAGCTATAAATGATTTATGCAACAAAAGAAATGTGAAATTTAAATGCAACTGTATATGAAAAATATAAAATCATCAACAATATTGCCAGTGACATATTTCCTAGATGAGTCAAGTTTAAGTTCCTTTCCTAAGCATCTATCAATGAGAGTTATACGTCGTTAGAAAGAACAAGCTAAGAGCTTTCAATCCAGCTGTAAGTCGTTTATGCAGCGAAAGAAATGTCAAAGTTAAATGCAACTGTATATGAAAAATATAAAATCATCAACAATATTGCCAGTGACATATTTCCTAGATGAGTCAATTTTAAGTTCCTTTCCTAAGCCTCTATCAGTGAGAGTTTTCCATCGTTGGAAAGAACAAGCTAGGAGCTTTCAATCAAGCTATAAATGATTTATGCAACAAAAGAAATGTGAAAGTTAAATGCAACTGTATATGAAAAATATAAAATCATCAACAATATTGCCAGTGACATATTTCCTAGATGAGTCAATTTTAAGTTCCTTTCCTAAGCATCTATCAATGAGAGTTATACGTCGTTGGAAAGAACAAGCTAAGAGCTTTCAATCAAGCTATAAGTCGTTTATGCAGCAAAAGTAATGTGAAAGTCAAATGCAACTGTATATGAAAAATATAAAATCATCAACCATAGTGCCAGTGACATATTTCCTAGATGAGTCAATTTTAAGTTCCTTTCCTAAGCTTCTATCAGTGAGAGTTATACATCGTTGGAAAGAACAAGCTAGGAGCTTTCAATCAAGCTATAAATGATTTATGCAACAAAAGAAATGTGAAAGTTAAATGCAACTGTATATGAAGAATATAAAATCATCAACGATATTGCCAGTGACATATTTCCTAGATGAGTCAATTTTAAGTTCCTTTCCTAAGCATCTATCAATGAGAGTTATAGGTCGTTAGAAAGAACAAGCTAAGAGCTTTCAATCAAGCTGTAAGTCGTTTATGCAGCAAAAGAAATATGAAAGTTAAATGCAACTGTATTTAAAAAATACAAAATCATCAACAATATTGCCAGTGACATATTTCCTAAGTGAGTCAATTTTAAGTCCCTTTCCTAAGCCTCTATCAATGAGAGTTTTCCATCGTTGGAAAGAACAAGCTAGGAGCTTTCAACCAAGCTATAAACGGTTTACACAACAAAAGAAATCTGATAGTTAAATGCAACTGTATATGAAAAATATAAAATCATCAGCAATATTGCCAGTGACATATTTCCTGGAAGAGTCAATTTTAAGTTCCTTTCCTAAGCCTCTATCAATGAGAGTTATACATCGCTGGAAAGAACAAGCTAAGAGATTTCAATCAAGCTATAAATGATTTATGCAACAAAAGAAATGTGAAATTTAAATGCAACTGTATATGAAAAATATAAAATCATCAACAATATTGCCAGTGACATATTTCCTAGATGAGTCAATTTTAAGTTCCTTTCCTAAGCCTCTATCAATGAGAGTTATGCGTCGTTGGAAAGAACAAGCTAAGAGCATTCATTCGAGCAATAAGTCGTCTATGCAGCAAAAGAAAAGTGAAAGTTAAATGCAACTGTATATGAAAAATACAAAATCATCAACAATATTGCCAATGACATATTTCCTGGAAGAGTCAATTTTAAGTTCCTTTCCTAAGCCTCTATCAATGAGAGTTATACATCGCTGGAAAGAACAAGCTAAGAGATTTCAATCAAGCTATAAATGATTTATGCAACAAAAGAAATGTGAAATTTAACTGCAACTGTATATGAAAAATATAAAATCATCAGCAATATTGCCAGTGACATATTTCCTGGAAGAGTCAATTTTAAGTTCCTTTCCTAAGCCTCTATCAATGAGAGTTATACATCGCTGGAAAGAACAAGCTAAGAGATTTCAATCAAGCTATAAATGATTTATGCAACAAAAGAAATGTGAAATTTAAATGCAACTGTATATGAAAAATATAAAATCATCTACAATATTCCCAGTGACATATTTCCCAGGTGAGTCAATTTTACGTTCCTTTCCTAAGCCTCTATCAATGAGAGTTATGCGTCGTTGGAAAGAACAAGCTAAGAGCATTCATTTAAGCAATAAGTCGTCTATGCAGCAAAAGAAAAGTGAAAGTTAAATGCAACTGTATATGAAAAATATAAAATCATCTACAATATTCCCAGTGACATATTTCCCAGGTGAGTCAATTTTACGTTCCTTTCCTAAGCTTCTATCAACCACAGTTATACATCGTTGGAAAGAACTAGCTAAGGGCTTTCAACCAAGCTATAAACGGTTTACACAACAAAAGAAATGTGAAAGTTAAATGCAACTGTACATGAAAAATACAAAATCATCAACAATATTGCCAGTGACATATTTCCTGGAAGAGTCAATTTTAAGTCCCTTTCCTAAGCCTCTATCAAGTAGAGTTATACATAGTTGGAAAGAACAAGCTAAGAGCTTTCGATCAAGCTATAAGTCGTTTATGCAGCAAATGAAATGTGAAAGTTAAATGCAACTGTATATGAAAAATACAAAATCATCAACAATATTGAAAGTGACATATTTCCTAGATGAGTCAATTTAAATTTAAATTTAAATTCCTTTCCTAAGCATCTATCAATGAGAGTTATACGTCGTTAGAAAGAACAAGCTAAGAGCTTTCAATCAAGCTGTAAGTCGTTTATGCAGCAAAAGAAATGTGAAAGTTAAATGCAACTGTATATGAAAAATACAAAATCATCAACAATATTCCCAGTGACATATTTCCCAGGTGAGTCAATTTAAGTCCCTTTCCTAAGCCTCTATCAAGGAGAGTTATACATCGTTGGAAAGAACAAGCTAGGAGCTTTCAATCCAGCTATAAATGATTTATGCAACAAAAGAAATGTGAAAGTTAAATGCAACTGTATATGAAAAATACAAAATCATCAACAATATTGCCAATGACATATTTCCTGGAAGAGTCAGTTTTAAGTTCCTTTCCTAAGCCTCTATCAATGAGAGTTATGCATCGCTGGAAAGAACAAGCTAAGAGATTTCAATCAAGCTATAAATGATTTATGCAACAAAAGAAATGTGAAATTTAAATGCAACTGTATATGAAAAATATAAAATCATCAACAATATTGCCAGTGACATATTTCCTAGATGAGTCAAGTTTAAGTTCCTTTCCTAAGCATCTATCAATGAGAGTTATACGTCGTTAGAAAGAACAAGCTAAGAGCTTTCAATCAAGCTGTAAGTCGTTTATGCAGCGAAAGAAATGTGAAAGTTAAATGCAACTGTATATGAAAAATATAAAATCATCAACAATATTGCCAGTGACATATTTCCTAGATGAGTCAATTTTAAGTTCCTTTCCTAAGCTTCTATCAGTGAGAGTTATACATCGTTGGAAAGAACAAGCTAGGAGCTTTCAATCAAGCTATAAATGATTTATGCAACAAAAGAAATGTGAAATTTAAATGCAACTGTATATGAAAAATATAAAATCATCAACAATATTGCCAGTGACATATTTCCTAGATGAGTCAATTTTAAGTTCCTTTCCTAAGCATCTATCAATGAGACTTATACGTCGTTAGAAAGAACAAGCTAAGAGCTTTCAATCAAGCTGTAAGTCGTTTATGCAGCAAAAGAAATGTGAAAGTTAAATGCAACTGTATATGAAAAATATAAAATCATCAACCATATTGCCAGTGACATATTTCCTAGATGAGTCAATTTTAAGTTCCTTTCCTAAGCTTCTATCAGTGAGAGTTATACATCGTTGGAAAGAACAAGCTAGGAGCTTTCAATCAAGCTATAGATGATTTATGCAACAAAAGAAATGTGAAAGTTAAATGCAACTGTATATGAAGAATATAAAATCATCAACGATATTGCCAGTGACATATTTCCCAGATGAGTCAATTTTAAGTTCCTTTGCTAAGCCTCTATCAATGAGAGTTATAGGTCGTTAGAAAGAACAAGCTAAGAGCTTTCAATCAAGCTGTAAGTCGTTTATGCAGCAAAAGAAATATGAAAGTTAAATGCAACTGTATTTAAAAAATACAAAATCATCAACAATATTGCCAGTGACATATTTCCTAAGTGAGTCAATTTTAAGTCCCTTTCCTAAGCCTCTATCAATGAGAGTTTTCCATCGTTGGAAAGAACAAGCTAGGAGCTTTCAATCAAGCTATAAATGATTTATGCAACAAAAGAAATCTGATAGTTAAATGCAACTGTATATGAAAAATATAAAATCATCAGCAATATTGCCAGTGACATATTTCCTGGAAGAGTCAATTTTAAGTTCCTTTCCTAAGCCTCTATCAATGAGAGTTATACATCGCTGGAAAGAACAAGCTAAGAGATTTCAATCAAGCTATAAATGATTTATGCAACAAAAGAAATGTGAAATTTAAATGCAACTGTATATGAAAAATATAAAATCATCAACAATATTGCCAGTGACATATTTCCCAGGTGAGTCAATTTTACGTTCCTTTCCTAAGCCTCTATCAATGAGAGTTATGCGTCGTTGGAAAGAACAAGCTAAGAGCATTCATTTAAGCAATAAGTCGTCTATGCAGCAAAAGAAAAGTGAAAGTTAAATGCAACTGTATATGAAAAATATAAAATCATCTACAATATTCCCAGTGACATATTTCCCAGGTGAGTCAATTTTACGTTCCTTTCCTAAGCCTCTATCAAGGAGAGTTATACATCGTTGGAAAGAACTAGCTAAGGGCTTTCAACCAAGCTATAAACGGTTTACACAACAAAAGAAATGTGAAAGTTAAATGCAACTGTACATGAAAAATACAAAATCATCAACAATATTGCCAGTGACATATTTCCTGGAAGAGTCAATTTTAAGTCCCTTTCCTAAGCCTCTATCAAGTAGAGTTATACATAGTTGGAAAGAACAAGCTAAGAGCTTTCGATCAAGCTATAAGTCGTTTATGCAGCAAATGAAATGTGAAAGTTAAATGCAACTGTATATGAAAAATACAAAATCATCAACAATATTGCCAGTGACATATTTCCTAGATGAGTCAATTTTAAGTTCCTTTCCTAAGCATCTATCAATGAGAGTTATACGTCGTTGGAAAGAACAAGCTAAGAGCTTTCAATCAAGCTGTAAGTCGTTTATGCAGCAAAAGAAATGTGAAAGTTAAATGCAACTGTATATGAAAAATATAAAATCATCAACAATATTGCCAGTGACATATTTCCTAGATGAGTCAATTTTAAGTTCCTTTCCTAAGCTTCTATCAGTGAGAGTTATACATCGTTGGAAAGAACAAGCTAGGAGCTTTCAATCAAGCTATAAATGATTTATGCAACAAAAGAAATGTGAAAGTTAAATGCAACTGTATATGAAAAATATAAAATCATCAACAATATTGCCAGTGACATATTTCCTAGATGAGTCAATTTTAAGTTCCTTTCCTAAGCATCTATCAATGAGACTTATACGTCGTTAGAAAGAACAAGCTAAGAGCTTTCAATCAAGCTGTAAGTCGTTTATGCAGCAAAAGAAATGTGAAAGTTAAATGCAACTGTATATGAAAAATATAAAATCATCAACCATATTGCCAGTGACATATTTCCTAGATGAGTCAATTTTAAGTTCCTTTCCTAAGCTTCTATCAGTGAGAGTTATACATCGTTGGAAAGAACAAGCTAGGAGCTTTCAATCAAGCTATAGATGATTTATGCAACAAAAGAAATGTGAAAGTTAAATGCAACTGTATATGAAGAATATAAAATCATCAACGATATTGCCAGTGACATATTTCCCAGATGAGTCAATTTTAAGTTCCTTTGCTAAGCCTCTATCAATGAGAGTTATAGGTCGTTAGAAAGAACAAGCTAAGAGCTTTCAATCAAGCTGTAAGTCGTTTATGCAGCAAAAGAAATGTGAAAGTTAAATGCAACTGTATATGAAAAATACAAAATCATCAACAATATTCCCAGTGACATATTTCCCAGGTGAGTCAATTTAAGTCCCTTTCCTAAGCCTCTATCAAGGAGAGTTATACATCGTTGGAAAGAACAAGCTAGGAGCTTTCAATCCAGCTATAAATGATTTATGCAACAAAAGAAATGTGAAAGTTAAATGCAACTGTATATGAAAAATACAAAATCATCAACAATATTGCCAATGACATATTTCCTGGAAGAGTCAGTTTTAAGTTCCTTTCCTAAGCCTCTATCAATGAGAGTTATGCATCGCTGGAAAGAACAAGCTAAGAGATTTCAATCAAGCTATAAATGATTTATGCAACAAAAGAAATGTGAAATTTAAATGCAACTGTATATGAAAAATATAAAATCATCAACAATATTGCCAGTGACATATTTCCTAGATGAGTCAAGTTTAAGTTCCTTTCCTAAGCATCTATCAATGAGAGTTATACGTCGTTAGAAAGAACAAGCTAAGAGCTTTCAATCAAGCTGTAAGTCGTTTATGCAGCGAAAGAAATGTGAAAGTTAAATGCAACTGTATATGAAAAATATAAAATCATCAACAATATTGCCAGTGACATATTTCCTAGATGAGTCAATTTTAAGTTCCTTTCCTAAGCTTCTATCAGTGAGAGTTATACATCGTTGGAAAGAACAAGCTAGGAGCTTTCAATCAAGCTATAAATGATTTATGCAACAAAAGAAATGTGAAAGTTAAATGCAACTGTATATGAAAAATATAAAATCATCAACAATATTGCCAGTGACATATTTCCTAGATGAGTCAATTTTAAGTTCCTTTCCTAAGCATCTATCAATGAGACTTATACGTCGTTAGAAAGAACAAGCTAAGAGCTTTCAATCAAGCTGTAAGTCGTTTATGCAGCAAAAGAAATGTGAAAGTTAAATGCAACTGTATATGAAAAATATAAAATCATCAACCATATTGCCAGTGACATATTTCCTAGATGAGTCAATTTTAAGTTCCTTTCCTAAGCTTCTATCAGTGAGAGTTATACATCGTTGGAAAGAACAAGCTAGGAGCTTTCAATCAAGCTATAGATGATTTATGCAACAAAAGAAATGTGAAAGTTAAATGCAACTGTATATGAAGAATATAAAATCATCAACGATATTGCCAGTGACATATTTCCCAGATGAGTCAATTTTAAGTTCCTTTGCTAAGCCTCTATCAATGAGAGTTATAGGTCGTTAGAAAGAACAAGCTAAGAGCTTTCAATCAAGCTGTAAGTCGTTTATGCAGCAAAAGAAATATGAAAGTTAAATGCAACTGTATTTAAAAAATACAAAATCATCAACAATATTGCCAGTGACATATTTCCTAAGTGAGTCAATTTTAAGTCCCTTTCCTAAGCCTCTATCAATGAGAGTTTTCCATCGTTGGAAAGAACAAGCTAGGAGCTTTCAATCAAGCTATAAATGATTTATGCAACAAAAGAAATCTGATAGTTAAATGCAACTGTATATGAAAAATATAAAATCATCAGCAATATTGCCAGTGACATATTTCCTGGAAGAGTCAATTTTAAGTTCCTTTCCTAAGCCTCTATCAATGAGAGTTATACGTCGTTAGAAAGAACAAGCTAAGAGCTTTCAATCAAGCTGTAAGTCGTTTATGCAGCGAAAGAAATGTGAAAGTTAAATGCAACTGTATATGAAAAATATAAAATCATCAACAATATTGCCAGTGACATATTTCCTAGATGAGTCAATTTTAAGTTCCTTTCCTAAGCTTCTATCAGTGAGAGTTATACATCGTTGGAAAGAACAAGCTAGGAGCTTTCAATCAAGCTATAAATGATTTATGCAACAAAAGAAATGTGAAAGTTAAATGCAACTGTATATGAAAAATATAAAATCATCAACAATATTGCCAGTGACATATTTCCTAGATGAGTCAATTTTAAGTTCCTTTCCTAAGCATCTATCAATGAGACTTATACGTCGTTAGAAAGAACAAGCTAAGAGCTTTCAATCAAGCTGTAAGTCGTTTATGCAGCAAAAGAAATGTGAAAGTTAAATGCAACTGTATATGAAAAATATAAAATCATCAACCATATTGCCAGTGACATATTTCCTAGATGAGTCAATTTTAAGTTCCTTTCCTAAGCTTCTATCAGTGAGAGTTATACATCGTTGGAAAGAACAAGCTAGGAGCTTTCAATCAAGCTATAGATGATTTATGCAACAAAAGAAATGTGAAAGTTAAATGCAACTGTATATGAAGAATATAAAATCATCAACGATATTGCCAGTGACATATTTCCCAGATGAGTCAATTTTAAGTTCCTTTGCTAAGCCTCTATCAATGAGAGTTATAGGTCGTTAGAAAGAACAAGCTAAGAGCTTTCAATCAAGCTGTAAGTCGTTTATGCAGCAAAAGAAATATGAAAGTTAAATGCAACTGTATTTAAAAAATACAAAATCATCAACAATATTGCCAGTGACATATTTCCTAAGTGAGTCAATTTTAAGTCCCTTTCCTAAGCCTCTATCAATGAGAGTTTTCCATCGTTGGAAAGAACAAGCTAGGAGCTTTCAATCAAGCTATAAATGATTTATGCAACAAAAGAAATCTGATAGTTAAATGCAACTGTATATGAAAAATATAAAATCATCAGCAATATTGCCAGTGACATATTTCCTGGAAGAGTCAATTTTAAGTTCCTTTCCTAAGCCTCTATCAATGAGAGTTATACATCGCTGGAAAGAACAAGCTAAGAGATTTCAATCAAGCTATAAATGATTTATGCAACAAAAGAAATGTGAAATTTAAATGCAACTGTATATGAAAAATATAAAATCATCAACAATATTGCCAGTGACATATTTCCTAGATGAGTCAATTTTAAGTTCCTTTCCTAAGCCTCTATCAATGAGAGTTATGCGTCGTTGGAAAGAACAAGCTAAGAGCATTCATTCAAGCAATAAGTCGTCTATGCAGCAAAAGAAAAGTGAAAGTTAAATGCAACTGTATATGAAAAATACAAAATCATCAACAATATTGCCAATGACATATTTCCTGGAAGAGTCAATTTTAAGTTCCTTTCCTAAGCCTCTATCAATGAGAGTTATACATCGCTGGAAAGAACAAGCTAAGAGATTTCAATCAAGCTATAAATGATTTATGCAACAAAAGAAATGTGAAATTTAAATGCAACTGTATATGAAAAATATAAAATCATCAGCAATATTGCCAGTGACATATTTCCTGGAAGAGTCAATTTTAAGTTCCTTTCCTAAGCCTCTATCAATGAGAGTTATACATCGATGGAAAGAACAAGCTAAGAGATTTCAATCAAGCTATAAATGATTTATGCAACAAAAGAAATGTGAAATTTAAATGCAACTGTATATGAAAAATATAAAATCATCTACAATATTCCCAGTGACATATTTCCCAGGTGAGTCAATTTTACGTTCCTTTCCTAAGCCTCTATCAAGGAGAGTTATACATCGTTGGAAAGAACTAGCTAAGGGCTTTCAACCAAGCTATAAACGGTTTACACAACAAAAGAAATGTGAAAGTTAAATGCAACTGTACATGAAAAATACAAAATCATCAACAATATTGCCAGTGACATATTTCCTGGAAGAGTCAATTTTAAGTTCCTTTCCTAAGCCTCTATCAATGAGAGTTATACGTCGTTGGAAAGAACAAGCTAAGAGCTTTCGACCAAGCTGTAAGTCGTTTATGCAGCAAAAGAAATGTGAAAGTTAAATGCAACTGTATATGAAAAATATAAAATCATCAACCATATTGCCAGTGACATATTTCCTAGATGAGTCAATTTTAAGTTCCTTTCCTAAGCTTCTATCAGTGAGAGTTATACATCGTTGGAAAGAACAAGCTAGGAGCTTTCAATCAAGCTATAAATGATTTATGCAACAAAAGAAATGTGAAAGTTAAATGCAACTGTATATGAAGAATATAAAATCATCAACGATATTGCCAGTGACATATTTCCTAGATGAGTCAATTTTAAATTCCTTTCCTAAGCCTCTATCAATGAGAGTTATAGGTCGTTAGAAAGAACAAGCTAAGAGCTTTCAATCAAGCTGTAAGTCGTTTATGCAGCACAAGAAATATGAAAGTTAAATGCAACTGTATTTAAAAAATACAAAATCATCAACAATATTGCCAGTGACATATTTCCTAAGTGAGTCAATTTTAAGTCCCTTTCCTAAGCTTCTATCATTGAGAGTTTTCCATCGTTGGAAAGAACAAGCTAGGAGCTTTCAATCAAGCTATAAATGATTTATACAACAAAAGAAATGTGAAATTTAAATGCAACTGTATATGAAAAATATAAAATCATCTACAATATTCCCAGTGACATATTTCCCAGGTGAGTCAATTTTACGTTCCTTTCCTAAGCCTCTATCAATGAGAGTTATGCGTCGTTGGAAAGAACAAGCTAAGAGCATTCATTCAAGCAATAAGTCGTCTATGCAGCAAAAGAAAAGTGAAAGTTAAATGCAACTGTATATGAAAAATACAAAATCATCAACAATATTGCCAATGACATATTTCCTGGAAGAGTCAATTTTACGTTCCTTTCCTAAGCCTCTATCAAGGAGAGTTATACATCGTTGGAAAGAACTAGCTAAGGGCTTTCAACCAAGCTATAAACGGTTTACACAACAAAAGAAATGTGAAAGTTAAATGCAACTGTACATGAAAAATACAAAATCATCAACAATATTGCCAGTGACATATTTCCTGGAAGAGTCAATTTTAAGTCCCTTTCCTAAGCCTCTATCAAGTAGAGTTATACATCGCTGGAAAGAACAAGCTAAGAGCTTTCGATCAAGCTATAAGTCGTTTATGCAGCAAATGAAATGTGAAAGTTAAATGCAACTGTATATGAAAAATACAAAATCATCAACAATATTGCCAGTGACATATTTCCTAGATGAGTCAATTTTAAGTTCCTTTCCTAAGCATCTATCAATGAGAGTTATACGTCGTTAGAAAGAACAAGCTAAGAGCTTTCAATCAAGCTGTAAGTCGTTTATGCAGCAAAAGAAATGTGAAAGTTAAATGCAACTGTATATGAAAAATACAAAATCATCAACAATATTCCCAGTGACATATTTCCCAGGTGAGTCAATTTAAGTCCCTTTCCTAAGCCTCTATCAAGGAGAGTTATACATCGTTGGAAAGAACAAGCTAGGAGCTTTCAATCCAGCTATAAATGATTTATGCAACAAAAGAAATGTGAAAGTTAAATGCAACTGTATATGAAAAATACAAAATCATCAACAATATTGCCAATGACATATTTCCTGGAAGAGTCAGTTTTAAGTTCCTTTCCTAAGCCTCTATCAATGAGAGTTATGCATCGCTGGAAAGAACAAGCTAAGAGATTTCAATCAAGCTATAAATGATTTATGCAACAAAAGAAATGTGAAATTTAAATGCAACTGTATATGAAAAATATAAAATCATCAACAATATTGCCAGTGACATATTTCCTAGATGAGTCAATTTTAAGTTCCTTTCCTAAGCATCTATCAATGAGAGTTATACGTCGTTAGAAAGAACAAGCTAAGAGCTTTCAATCAAGCTGTAAGTCGTTTATGCAGCAAAAGAAATGTGAAAGTTAAATGCAACTGTATATGAAAAATACAAAATCATCAACAATATTCCCAGTGACATATTTCCCAGGTCAGTCAATTTAAGTCCCTTTCCTAAGCCTCTATCAAGGAGAGTTATACATCGTTGGAAAGAACAAGCTAGGAGCTTTCAATCCACCTATAAATGATTTATGCAACAAAAGAAATGTGAAAGTTAAATGCAACTGTATATGAAAAATACAAAATCATCAACAATATTGCCAATGACATATTTCCTGGAAGAGTCAGTTTTAAGTTCCTTTCCTAAGCCTCTATCAATGAGAGTTATGCATCGCTGGAAAGAACAAGCTAAGAGATTTCAATCAAGCTATAAATGATTTATGCAACAAAATAAATGTGAAATTTAAATGCAACTGTATATGAAAAATATAAAATCATCAACAATATTGCCAGTGACATATTTCCTAGATGAGTCAAGTTTAAGTTCCTTTCCTAAGCATCTATCAATGAGAGTTATACGTCGTTAGAAAGAACAAGCTAAGAGCTTTCAATCAAGCTGTAAGTCGTTTATGCAGCGAAAGAAATGTGAAAGTTAAATGCAACTGTATATGAAAAATATAAAATCATCAACAATATTGCCAGTGACATATTTCCTAGATGAGTCAATTTTAAGTTCCTTTCCTAAGCTTCTATCAGTGAGAGTTATACATCGTTGGAAAGAACAAGCTAGGAGCTTTCAATCAAGCTATAAATGATTTATGCAACAAAAGAAGTGTGAAAGTTAAATGCAACTGTATATGAAAAATATAAAATCATCAACAATATTGCCAGTGACATATTTCCTAGATGAATCAATTTTAAGTTCCTTTCCTAAGCATCTATCAATGAGACTTATACGTCGTTAGAAAGAACAAGCTAAGAGCTTTCAATCAAGCTGTAAGTCGTTTATGCAGCAAAAGAAATGTGAAAGTTAAATGCAACTGTATATGAAAAATATAAAATCATCAACCATATTGCCAGTGACATATTTCCTAGATGAGTCAATTTTAAGTTCCTTTCCTAAGCTTCTATCAGTGAGAGTTATACATCGTTGGAAAGAACAAGCTAGGAGCTTTCAATCAAGCTATAAATGATTTATGCAACAAAAGAAGTGTGAAAGTTAAATGCAACTGTATATGAAAAATATAAAATCATCAACAATATTGCCAGTGACATATTTCCTAGATGAATCAATTTTAAGTTCCTTTCCTAAGCATCTATCAATGAGACTTATACGTCGTTAGAAAGAACAAGCTAAGAGCTTTCAATCAAGCTGTAAGTCGTTTATGCAGCAAAAGAAATGTGAAAGTTAAATGCAACTGTATATGAAAAATATAAAATCATCAACAATATTGCCAGTGACATATTTCCTAGATGAATCAATTTTAAGTTCCTTTCCTAAGCATCTATCAATGAGACTTATACGTCGTTAGAAAGAACAAGCTAAGAGCTTTCAATCAAGCTGTAAGTCGTTTATGCAGCAAAAGAAATGTGAAAGTTAAATGCAACTGTATATGAAAAATATAAAATCATCAACCATATTGCCAGTGACATATTTCCTAAGTGAGTCAATTTTAAGTCCCTTTCCTAAGCCTCTATCAATGAGAGTTTTCCATCGTTGGAAAGAACAAGCTAGGAGCTTTCAATCAAGCTATAAATGATTTATGCAACAAAAGAAATCTGATAGTTAAATGCAACTGTATATGAAAAATATAAAATCATCAGCAATATTGCCAGTGACATATTTCCTGGAAGAGTCAATTTTAAGTTCCTTTCCTAAGCCTCTATCAATGAGAGTTATACATCGCTGGAAAGAACAAGCTAAGAGATTTCAATCAAGCTATAAATGATTTATGCAACAAAAGAAATGTGAAATTTAAATGCAACTGTATATGAAATATATAAAATCATCAACAATATTGCCAGTGACATATTTCCTAGATGAGTCAATTTTAAGTTCCTTTCCTAAGCCTCTATCAATGAGAGTTATGCGTCGTTGGAAAGAACAAGCTAAGAGCATTCATTCAAGCAATAAGTCGTCTATGCAGCAAAAGAAAAGTGAAAGTTAAATGCAACTGTATATGAAAAATACAAAATCATCAACAATATTGCCAGTGACATATTTCCTGGAAGAGTCAATTTTAAGTTCCTTTCCTAAGCCTCTATCAATGAGAGTTATACATCGCTGGAAAGAACAAGCTAAGAGATTTCAATCAAGCTATAAATGATTTATGCAACAAAAGAAATGTGAAATTTAAATGCAACTGTATATGAAAAATATAAAATCATCAGCAATATTGCCAGTGACATATTTCCTGGAAGAGTCAATTTTAAGTTCCTTTCCTAAGCCTCTATCAATGAGAGTTATACATCGCTGGAAAGAACAAGCTAAGAGATTTCAATCAAGCTATAAATGATTTATGCAACAAAAGAAATGTGAAATTTAAATGCAACTGTATATGAAAAATATAAAATCATCTACAATATTCCCAGTGACATATTTCCCAGGTGAGTCAATTTTACGTTCCTTTCCTAAGCCTCTATCAAGGAGAGTTATACATCGTTGGAAAGAACTAGCTAAGGGCTTTCAACCAAGCTATAAACGGTTTACACAACAAAAGAAATGTGAAAGTTAAATGCAACTGTACATGAAAAATACAAAATCATCAACAATATTGCCAGTGACATATATCCTGGAAGAGTCAATTTTAAGTTCCTTTCCTAAGCCTCTATCAATGAGAGTTATACGTCGTTGGAAAGAACAAGCTAAGAGCTTTCGATCAAGCTGTAAGTCGTTTATGCAGCAAAAGAAATGTGAAAGTTAAATGCAACTGTATATGAAAAATATAAAATCATCAACCATATTGCCAGTGACATATTTCCTAGATGAGTCAATTTTAAGTTCCTTTCCTAAGCTTCTATCAGTGAGAGTTATACATCGTTGGAAAGAAAAAGCTAGGAGCTTTCAATCAAGCTATAAATGATTTATGCAACAAAAGAAATGTGAAAGTTAAATGCAACTGTATATGAAGAATATAAAATCATCAACGATATTGCCAGTGACATATTTCCTAGATGAGTCAATTTTAAATTCCTTTCCTAAGCCTCTATCAATGAGAGTTATAGGTCGTTAGAAAGAACAAGCTAAGAGCTTTCAATCAAGCTGTAAGTCGTTTATGCAGCAAAAGAAATATGAAAGTTAAATGCAACTGTATTTAAAAAATACAAAATCATCAACAATATTGCCAGTGACATATTTCCTAAGTGAGTCAATTTTAAGTCCCTTTCCTAAGCCTCTATCATTGAGAGTTTTCCATCGTTGGAAAGAACAAGCTAGGAGCTTTCAATCAAGCTATAAATGATTTATGCAACAAAAGAAATCTGATAGTTAAATGCAACTGTATATGAAAAATATAAAATCATCAGCAATATTGCCAGTGACATATTTCCTGGAAGAGTCAATTTTAAGTTCCTTTCCTAAGCCTCTATCAATGAGAGTTATACATCGCTGGAAAGAACAAGCTAGGAGATTTCAATCAAGCTATAAATGATTTATGCAACAAAAGAAATGTAAAATTTAAATGCAACTGTATATGAAAAATATAAAATCATCTACAATATTCCCAGTGACATATTTCCCAGGTGAGTCAATTTTACGTTCCTTTCCTAAGCCTCTATCAAGGAGAGTTATACATCGTTGGAAAGAACTAGCTAAGGGCTTTCAACCAAGCTATAAACGGTTTACACAACAAAAGAAATGTGAAAGTTAAATGCAACTGTACATGAAAAATACAAAATCATCAACAATATTGCCAGTGACATATTTCCTGGAAGAGTCAATTTTAAGTTCCTTTCCTAAGCCTCTATCAATGAGAGTTATACGTCGTTGGAAAGAACAAGCTAAGAGCTTTCGATCAAGCTATAAGTCGTTTATGCAGCAAATGAAATGTGAAAGTTAAATGCAACTGTATATGAAAAATACAAAATCATCAACAATATTGCCAGTGACATATTTCCTAGATGAGTCAATTTTAAGTTCCTTTCCTAAGCATCTATCAATGAGAGTTATACGTCGTTAGAAAGAACAAGCTAAGAGCTTTCAATCAAGCTGTAAGTCGTTTATGCAGCAAAAGAAATGTGAAAGTTAAATGCAACTGTATATGAAAAATACAAAATCATCAACAATATTCCCAGTGACATATTTCCCAGGTGAGTCAATTTAAGTCCCTTTCCTAAGCCTCTATCAAGGAGAGTTATACATCGTTGGAAAGAACAAGCTAGGAGCTTTCAATCCAGCTATAAATGATTTATGCAACAAAAGAAATATGAAAGTTAAATGCAACTGTATATGAAAAATACAAAATCATCAACAATATTGCCAATGACATATTTCCTGGAAGAGTCAGTTTTAAGTTCCTTTCCTAAGCCTCTATCAATGAGAGTTATGCATCGCTGGAAAGAACAAGCTAAGAGATTTCAATCAAGCTATAAATGATTTATGCAACAAAAGAAATGTGAAATTTAAATGCAACTGTATATGAAAAATATAAAATCATCAACAATATTGCCAGTGACATATTTCCTAGATGAGTCAATTTTAAGTTCCTTTCCTAAGCTTCTATCAGTGAGAGTTATACATCGTTGGAAAGAACAAGCTAGGAGCTTTCAATCAAGCTATAAATGATTTATGCAACAAAAGAAATGTGAAAGTTAAATGCAACTGTATATGAAAAATATAAAATCATCAACAATATTGCCAGTGACATATTTCCTAGATGAGTCAATTTTAAGTTCATTTCCTAAGCATCTATCAATGAGAGTTATACGTCGTTAGAAAGAACAAGCTAAGAGCTTTCAATCAAGCTGTAAGTCGTTTATGCAGCAAAAGAAATGTGAAAGTTAAATGCAACTGTATATGAAAAATATAAAATCATCAACCATATTGCCAGTGACATATTTCCTAGATGAGTCAATTTTAAGTTCCTTTCCTAAGCTTCTATCAGTGAGAGTTATACATCGTTGGAAAGAACAAGCTAGGAGCTTTCAATCAAGCTATAAATGATTTATGCAACAAAAGAAATGTGAAAGTTAAATGCAACTGTATATGAAGAATATAAAATCATCAACGATATTGCCAGTGACATATTTCCTAGATGAGTCAATTTTAAGTTCCTTTCCTAAGCCTCTATCAATGAGAGTTATAGGTCGTTAGAAAGAACAAGCTAAGAGCTTTCAATCAAGCTGTAAGTCGTTTATGCAGCAAAAGAAATATGAAAGTTAAATGCAACTGTATTTAAAAAATACAAAATCATCAACAATATTGCCAGTGACATATTTCCTAAGTGAGTCAATTTTAAGTCCCTTTCCTAAGCCTCTATCAATGAGAGTTTTCCATCGTTGGAAAGAACAAGCTAAGAGATTTCAATCAAGCTATAAATGATTTATGCAACAAAAGAAATGTGAAATTTAAATGCAACTGTATATGAAAAATATAAAATCATCAACAATATTGCCAGTGATATATTTCCTAGATGAGTCAATTTTAAGTTCCTTTCCTAAGCCTCTATCAATGAGAGTTATGCGTCGTTGGAAAGAACAAGCTAAGAGCATTCATTCAAGCAATAAGTCGTCTATGCAGCAAAAGAAAAGTGAAAGTTAAATGCAACTGTATATGAAAAATACAAAATCATCAACAATATTGCCAATGACATATTTCCTGGAAGAGTCAATTTTAAGTTCCTTTCCTAAGCCTCTATCAATGAGAGTTATACATCGCTGGAAAGAACAAGCTAAGAGATTTCAATCAAGCTATAAATGATTTATGCAACAAATGAAATGTGAAATTTAAATGCAACTGTATATGAAAAATATAAAATCATCAGCAATATTGCCAGTGACATATTTCCTGGAAGAGTCAATTTTAAGTTCCTTTCCTAAGCCTCTATCAATGAGAGTTATACATCGCTGGAAAGAACAAGCTAAGAGATTTCAATCAAGCTATAAATGATTTATGCAACAAAATAAATGTGAAATTTAAATGCAACTGTATATGAAAAATATAAAATCATCTACAATATTCCCAGTGACATATTTCCCAGGTGAGTCAATTTTACGTTCCTTTCCTAAGCCTCTATCAAGGAGAGTTATACATCGTTGGAAAGAACTAGCTAAGGGCTTTCAACCAAGCTATAAACGGTTTACACAACAAAAGAAATGTGAAAGTTAAATGCAACTGTACATGAAAAATACAAAATCATCAACAATATTGCCAGTGACATATTTCCTGGAAGAGTCAATTTTAAGTTCCTTTCCTAAGCCTCTATCAATGAGAGTTATACGTCGTTGGAAAGAACAAGCTAAGAGCTTTCGATCAAGCTATAAGTCGTTTATGCAGCAAATGAAATGTGAAAGTTAAATGCAACTGTATATGAAAAATACAAAATCATCAACAATATTCCCAGTGACATATTTCCCAGGTGAGTCAATTTAAGTCCCTTTCCTAAGCCTCTATCAAGGAGAGTTATACATCGTTGGAAAGAACAAGCTAGGAGCTTTCAATCCAGCTATAAATGATTTATGCAACAAAAGAAATGTGAAAGTTAAATGCAACTGTATATGAAAAATACAAAATCATCAACAATATTGCCAATTACATATTTCCTGGAAGAGTCAGTTTTAAGTTCCTTTCCTAATCCTCTATCAATGAGAGTTATGCATCGCTGGAAAGAACAAGCTAAGAGATTTCAATCAAGCTATAAATGATTTATGCAATAAAAGAAATGTGAAATTTAAATGCAACTGTATATGAAAAATATAAAATCAACAATATTGCCAGTGACATATTTCCTAGATGAGTCAAGTTTAAGTTCCTTTCCTAAGCATCTATCAATGAGAGTTATACGTCGTTAGAAAGAACAAGCTAAGAGCTTTCAATCAAGCTGTAAGTCGTTTATGCAGCGAAAGAAATGTGAAAGTTAAATGCAACTGTATATGAAAAATATAAAATCATCAACAATATTGCCAGTGACATATTTCCTAGATGAGTCAATTTTAAGTTCCTTTCCTAAGCTTCTATCAGTGAGAGTTATACATCGTTGGAAAGAACAAGCTAGGAGCTTTCAATCAAGCTATAAATGATTTATGCAACAAAAGAAATGTGAAAGTTAAATGCAACTGTATATGAAAAATATAAAATCATCAACGATATTGCCAGTGACATATTTCCTAGATGAGTCAATTTTAAGTTCCTTTCCTAAGCCTCTATCAATGAGAGTTATAGGTCGTTAGAAAGAACAAGCTAAGAGCTTTCAATCAAGCTGTAAGTCGTTTTTGCAGCAAAAGAAATGTGAAAGTTAAATGCAACTGTATATGAAAAATACAAAATCATCAGCAATATTCCCAGTGACATATTTCCTAAGTGAGTCAATTTAAGTTCCTTTCCTAAGCCTCTATCAAGGAGGGTTATACATCGTTAGAAAGAACAGTCTAAGGGCTTTCAATCAAGCTATAAACGGTTTATACAGCAAAAGAAATGTGAAAATTAAATGCAACTGTATTTAAAAAATACAAAATCATCAACAATATTGCCAGTGACATATTTCCTAGATGAGTCAATTTTAAGTTCCTTTCCTAAGCCACTATCAATGAGAGTTTTACATCGTTGGAAAGAACAAGCTAGGAGCTTTCAATCAAGCTATAAATGATTTATGCAGCAAAAGAAATCTGATAGTTAAATGCAACTGTATATGAAAAATATAAAATCATCAGCAATATTGCCAGTGACATATTTCCTGGAAGAGTCAATTTTAAGTTCCTTTCCTAAGTCTCTATCAATGAGAGTTATACATCGCTGGAAAGAACAAGCTAAGAGATTTCAATCAAGCTATAAATGATTTATGCAACAAAAGAAATGTGAAATTTAAATGCAACTGTATATGAAAAATATAAAATCATCAACAATATTGCCAGTGACATATTTCCTAGATGAGTCAATTTTAAGTTCCTTTCCTAAGCCTCTATCAATGAGAGTTATACGTCGTTGGAAAGAACAAGCAAGGAGCATTCAATCAAGCAATAAGTCGTTTATGCAGCAAAAGAAAAGTGAAAGTTAAATGCAACTGTATATGAAAAATATAAAATCATCTACAATATTCCCAGTGACATATTTCCCAGGTGAGTCAATGTTAAGTTCCTTTCCTAAACCTCTATCAAGGAGAGTTATACATCGTTGGAAAGAACTAGCTAAGGGCTTTCAACCAAGCTATAAACGGTTTACACAACAAAAGAAATGTGAAAGTTAAATGCAACTGTACATGAAAAATATAAAATCATCTACAATATTCCCAGTGACATATTTCCCAGGTGAGTCAATTTTAAGTTCCTTTCCTAAGCCTCTATCAATGAGAGTTATACGTCGTTGGAAAGAACAAGCTAAGAGCTTTCAATCAAGCTATAAGTCGTTTATGCAGCAAATGAAATGTGAAAGTTAAATGCAACTGTATATGAAAAATACAAAATCATCAACAATATTGCCAGTGACATATTTCCTAGATGAGTCAATTTTAAGTTCCTTTCCTAAGCCTCTATCAATGAGAGTTATACATCGCTGGAAAGAACAAGCTAAGAGCTTTCAATCAAGCTGTAAGCCGTTTATGCAGCGAAAGAAATGTGAAAGTTAAATGCAACTGTATATGAAAAATATAAAATCATCAACAATATTGCCAGTGACATATTTCCTAGATGAGTCAATTTTAAGTTCCTTTCCTAAGCTTCTATCAGTGAGAGTTATACATCGTTGGAAAGAACAAGCTAGGAGCTTTCAATCAAGCTATAAATGATTTATGCAACAAAAGAAATGTGAAAGTTAAATGCAACTGTATATGAAAAATATAAAATCATCAACAATATTGCCAGTGACATATTTCCTAGATGAGTCAATTTTAAGTTCATTTCCTAAGCATCTATCAATGAGAGTTATACGTCGTTAGAAAGAACAAGCTAAGAGCTTTCAATCAAGCTGTAAGTCGTTTATGCAGCAAAAGAAATGTGAAAGTTAAATGCAACTGTATATGAAAAATACAAAATCATCAACATATTGCCAGTGACATATTTCCTAGATGAGTCAATTTTAAGTTCCTTTCCTAAGCTTCTATCAGTGAGAGTTATACATCGTTGGAAAGAACAAGCTAGGAGCTTTCAATCAAGCTATAAATGATTTATGCAACAAAAGAAATGTGAAAGTTAAATGCAACTGTATATGAAGAATATAAAATCATCAACGATATTGCCAGTGACATATTTCCTAGATGAGTCAATTTTAAGTTCCTTTCCTAAGCCTCTATCAATGAGAGTTATAGGTCGTTAGAAAGAACAAGCTAAGAGCTTTCAATCAAGCTGTAAGTCGTTTATGCAGCAAAAGAAATATGAAAGTTAAATGCAACTGTATTTAAAAAATACAAAATCATCAACAATATTGCCAGTGACATATTTCCTAAGTGAGTCAATTTTAAGTCCCTTTCCTAAGCCTCTATCAATGAGAGTTTTCCATCGTTGGAAAGAACAAGCTAAGAGATTTCAATCAAGCTATAAATGATTTATGCAACAAAAGAAATGTGAAATTTAAATGCAACTGTATATGAAAAATATAAAATCATCAACAATATTGCCAGTGATATATTTCCTAGATGAGTCAATTTTAAGTTCCTTTCCTAAGCCTCTATCAATGAGAGTTATGCGTCGTTGGAAAGAACAAGCTAAGAGCATTCATTCAAGCAATAAGTCGTCTATGCAGCAAAAGAAAAGTGAAAGTTAAATGCAACTGTATATGAAAAATACAAAATCATCAACAATATTGCCAATGACATATTTCCTGGAAGAGTCAATTTTAAGTTCCTTTCCTAAGCCTCTATCAATGAGAGTTATACATCGCTGGAAAGAACAAGCTAAGAGATTTCAATCAAGCTATAAATGATTTATGCAACAAATGAAATGTGAAATTTAAATGCAACTGTATATGAAAAATATAAAATCATCAGCAATATTGCCAGTGACATATTTCCTGGAAGAGTCAATTTTAAGTTCCTTTCCTAAGCCTCTATCAATGAGAGTTATACATCGCTGGAAAGAACAAGCTAAGAGATTTCAATCAAGCTATAAATGATTTATGCAACAAAATAAATGTGAAATTTAAATGCAACTGTATATGAAAAATATAAAATCATCTACAATATTCCCAGTGACATATTTCCCAGGTGAGTCAATTTTACGTTCCTTTCCTAAGCCTCTATCAAGGAGAGTTATACATCGTTGGAAAGAACTAGCTAAGGGCTTTCAACCAAGCTATAAACGGTTTACACAACAAAAGAAATGTGAAAGTTAAATGCAACTGTACATGAAAAATACAAAATCATCAACAATATTGCCAGTGACATATTTCCTGGAAGAGTCAATTTTAAGTTCCTTTCCTAAGCCTCTATCAATGAGAGTTATACGTCGTTGGAAAGAACAAGCTAAGAGCTTTCGATCAAGCTATAAGTCGTTTATGCAGCAAATGAAATGTGAAAGTTAAATGCAACTGTATATGAAAAATACAAAATCATCAACAATATTCCCAGTGACATATTTCCCAGGTGAGTCAATTTAAGTCCCTTTCCTAAGCCTCTATCAAGGAGAGTTATACATCGTTGGAAAGAACAAGCTAGGAGCTTTCAATCCAGCTATAAATGATTTATGCAACAAAAGAAATGTGAAAGTTAAATGCAACTGTATATGAAAAATACAAAATCATCAACAATATTGCCAATTACATATTTCCTGGAAGAGTCAGTTTTAAGTTCCTTTCCTAATCCTCTATCAATGAGAGTTATGCATCGCTGGAAAGAACAAGCTAAGAGATTTCAATCAAGCTATAAATGATTTATGCAATAAAAGAAATGTGAAATTTAAATGCAACTGTATATGAAAAATATAAAATCAACAATATTGCCAGTGACATATTTCCTAGATGAGTCAAGTTTAAGTTCCTTTCCTAAGCATCTATCAATGAGAGTTATACGTCGTTAGAAAGAACAAGCTAAGAGCTTTCAATCAAGCTGTAAGTCGTTTATGCAGCGAAAGAAATGTGAAAGTTAAATGCAACTGTATATGAAAAATATAAAATCATCAACAATATTGCCAGTGACATATTTCCTAGATGAGTCAATTTTAAGTTCCTTTCCTAAGCTTCTATCAGTGAGAGTTATACATCGTTGGAAAGAACAAGCTAGGAGCTTTCAATCAAGCTATAAATGATTTATGCAACAAAAGAAATGTGAAAGTTAAATGCAACTGTATATGAAAAATATAAAATCATCAACGATATTGCCAGTGACATATTTCCTAGATGAGTCAATTTTAAGTTCCTTTCCTAAGCCTCTATCAATGAGAGTTATAGGTCGTTAGAAAGAACAAGCTAAGAGCTTTCAATCAAGCTGTAAGTCGTTTTTGCAGCAAAAGAAATGTGAAAGTTAAATGCAACTGTATATGAAAAATACAAAATCATCAGCAATATTCCCAGTGACATATTTCCTAAGTGAGTCAATTTAAGTTCCTTTCCTAAGCCTCTATCAAGGAGGGTTATACATCGTTAGAAAGAACAGTCTAAGGGCTTTCAATCAAGCTATAAACGGTTTATACAGCAAAAGAAATGTGAAAATTAAATGCAACTGTATTTAAAAAATACAAAATCATCAACAATATTGCCAGTGACATATTTCCTAGATGAGTCAATTTTAAGTTCCTTTCCTAAGCCACTATCAATGAGAGTTTTACATCGTTGGAAAGAACAAGCTAGGAGCTTTCAATCAAGCTATAAATGATTTATGCAGCAAAAGAAATCTGATAGTTAAATGCAACTGTATATGAAAAATATAAAATCATCAGCAATATTGCCAGTGACATATTTCCTGGAAGAGTCAATTTTAAGTTCCTTTCCTAAGTCTCTATCAATGAGAGTTATACATCGCTGGAAAGAACAAGCTAAGAGATTTCAATCAAGCTATAAATGATTTATGCAACAAAAGAAATGTGAAATTTAAATGCAACTGTATATGAAAAATATAAAATCATCAACAATATTGCCAGTGACATATTTCCTAGATGAGTCAATTTTAAGTTCCTTTCCTAAGCCTCTATCAATGAGAGTTATACGTCGTTGGAAAGAACAAGCAAGGAGCATTCAATCAAGCAATAAGTCGTTTATGCAGCAAAAGAAAAGTGAAAGTTAAATGCAACTGTATATGAAAAATATAAAATCATCTACAATATTCCCAGTGACATATTTCCCAGGTGAGTCAATGTTAAGTTCCTTTCCTAAACCTCTATCAAGGAGAGTTATACATCGTTGGAAAGAACTAGCTAAGGGCTTTCAACCAAGCTATAAACGGTTTACACAACAAAAGAAATGTGAAAGTTAAATGCAACTGTACATGAAAAATATAAAATCATCTACAATATTCCCAGCGACATATTTCCCAGGTGAGTCAATTTTAAGTTCCTTTCCTAAGCCTCTATCAATGAGAGTTATACGTCGTTGGAAAGAACAAGCTAAGAGCTTTCAATCAAGCTATAAGTCGTTTATGCAGCAAATGAAATGTGAAAGTTAAATGCAACTGTATATGAAAAATACAAAACCATCAACAATATTGCCAGTGACATATTTCCTAGATGAGTCAATTTTAAGTTCCTTTCCTAAGCCTCTATCAATGAGAGTTATACATCGCTGGAAAGAACAAGCTAAGAGCTTTCAATCAAGCTGTAAGCCGTTTATGCAGCAAAAGAAATGTGAAAGTTAAATGCAACTGTATATGAAAAATACAAAATCATCAACGATATTGCCAGTGACATATTTCCTAGATGAGTCAATTTTAAGTTCCTTTCCTAAGCCTCTATCAAAGAGAGTTATACATCGCTGGAAAGAACAAGCTAAGAGCTTTCAAACAAGCTGTAAGTCGTTTATGCAGCAAAAGAAATGTGAAAGTTAAATGCAACTGTATATGAAAAATACAAAATCATCAACAATATTCCCAGTGACATATTTCCTAAGTGAGTCAATTTTAAGTTCCTTTCCTAAACCTCTATCAACGAGAGTTATACATCGCTGGAAAGAACAAGCTAAGAGCTTTCAAACAAGCTGTAAGTCGTTTATGCAGCAAAAGAAATGTGAAAGTTAAATGCAACTGTATATGAAAATCATCAACAATATTGCCAGTGACATATTTCCTAGATGAGTCAATTTTAAGTTCCTTTCCTAAGCCTCTATCAATGAGAGTTATACATCGCTGGAAAGAACAAGCTAAGAGCTTTCAATCAAGCTGTAAGTCGTTTATGCAGCAAAAGAAATGTGAAAGTTAAATGCAACTGTATATGAAAAATATAAAATCATCAACAATATTGCCAGTGACATATTTCCTAGATGAGTCAAGTTTAAGTTCCTTTCCTAAGCATCTATCAATGAGAGTTATACGTCGTTAGAAAGAACAAGCTAAGAGCTTTCAATCAAGCTGTAAGTCGTTTATGCAGCGAAAGAAATGTGAAAGTTAAATGCAACTGTATATGAAAAATATAAAATCATAAACAATATTGCCAGTGACATATTTCCTAGATGAGTCAATTTTAAGTTCCTTTCCTAAGCTTCTATCAGTGAGAGTTATACATCGTTGGAAAGAACAAGCTAGGAGCTTTCAATAAAGCTATAAATGATTTATGCAACAAAAGAAATGTGAAAGTTAAATGCAACTGTATATGAAAAATATAAAATCATCAACGATATTGCCAGTGACATATTTCTTAGATGAGTCAATTTTAAGTTCCTTTCCTAAGCCTCTATCAATGAGAGTTATAGGTCGTTAGAAAGAACAAGCTAAGAGCTTTCAATCAAGCTGTAAGTCGTTTTTGCAGCAAAAGAAATGTGAAAGTTAAATGCAACTGTATATGAAAAATACAAAATCATCAGCAATATTCCCAGTGACATATTTCCTAAGTGAGTCAATTTAAGTTCCTTTCCTAAGCCTCTATCAAGGAGGGTTATAGATCGTTAGAAAGAACAGTCTAAGGGCTTTCAATCAAGCTATAAACGGTTTATACAGCAAAAGAAATGTGAAAATTAAATGCAACTGTATTTAAAAAATACAAAATCATCAACAATATTGCCAGTGACATATTTCCTAGATGAGTCAATTTTAAGTTCCTTTCCTAAGCCACTATCAATGAGAGTTTTACATCGTTGGAAAGAACAAGCTAGGAGCTTTCAATCAAGCTATAAATGATTTATGCAGCAAAAGAAATCTGATAGTTAAATGCAACTGTATATGAAAAATATAAAATCATCAGCAATATTGCCAGTGACATATTTCCTGGAAGAGTCAATTTTAAGTTCCTTTCCTAAGTCTCTATCAATGAGAGTTATACATCGCTGGAAAGAACAAGCTAAGAGCTTTCAATCAAGCTGTAAGTCGTTTATGCAGCAAAAGAAATGTGAAAGTTAAATGCAACTGTATATGAAAAATATAAAATCATCAACAATATTGCCAGTGACATATTTCCTGGAAGAGTCAATTTTAAGTTCCTTTCCTAAACCTCTATCAATGAGAGTTATATGTCGTTGGAAAGAACAAGCTTAGAGCTTTCAATCAAGCTATAAGTCGTTTATGCAGCAAAAGAAAAGTGAAAGTTAAATGCAACTGTATATGAAAAATATAAAATCATCAACAATATTGCCAGTGACATATTTCCTAGATGAGTCAAGTTTAAGTTCCTTTCCTAAGCATCTATCAATGAGAGTTATACGTCGTTGGAAAGAACAAGCTAAGAGCTTTCAATCAAGCTATAAGTCGTTTATGCAGCGAAAGAAATGTGAAAGTTAAATGCAACTGTATATGAAAAATATAAAATCATCAACAATATTGCCAGTGACATATTTCCTAGATGAGTCAATTTTAAGTTCCTTTCCTAAGCTTCTATCAGTGAGAGTTATACATCGTTGGAAAGAACAAGCTAGGAGCTTTCAATCAAGCTATAAATGATTTATGCAACAAAAGAAATGTGAAAGTTAAATGCAACTGTATATGAAAAATATAAAATCATCAACAATATTGCCAGTGACATATTTCCTAGATGAGTCAATTTTAAGTTCCTTTCCTAAGCCTCTATCAATGAGAGTTATAGGTCGTTAGAAAGAACAAGCTAAGAGCTTTCAATCAAGCTGTAAGTCGTTTTTGCAGCAAAAGAAATGTGAAAGTTAAATGCAACTGTATATGAAAAATACAAAATCATCAGCAATATTCCCAGTGACGTATTTCCTAAGTGAGTCAATTTAAGTTCCTTTCCTAAGCCTCTATCAAGGAGGGTTATACATCGTTAGAAAGAACAGTCTAAGGGCTTTCAATCAAGCTATAAACGGTTTATACAGCAAAAGAAATGTGAAAATTAAATGCAACTGTATTTAAAAAATACAAAATCATCAACAATATTGCCAGTGACATATTTCCTAGATGAGTCAATTTTAAGTTCCTTTCCTAAGCCACTATCAATGAGAGTTTTACATCGTTGGAAAGAACAAGCTAGGAGCTTTCAATCAAGCTATAAATGAGTTATGCAACAAAAGAAATGTGAAATTTAAATGCAACTGTATATGAAAAATACAAAATCATCAACAATATTGCCAGTGACATATTTCCTAGATGAGTCAATTTTAAGTTCCTTTCCTAAGCCTCTATCAACGAGAGTTATACATCGCTGGAAAGAACAAGCTAAGAGCTTTTAATCAAGCTGTAAGTCGTTTATGCAGCAAAAGAAATGTGAAAGTTAAATGCAACTGTATATGAAAAATATAAAATCATCAGCAATATTGCCAGTGACATATTTCCTGGAAGAGTCAATTTTAAGTTCCTTTCCTAAGTCTCTATCAATGAGAGTTATACATCGCTGGAAAGAACAAGCTAAGAGATTTCAATCAAGCTATAAATGATTTATGCAACAAAAGAAATGTGAAATTTAAATGCAACTGTATATGAAAAATATAAAATCATCAACAATATTGCCAGTGACATATTTCCTAGATGAGTCAATTTTAAGTTCCTTTCCTAAGCCTCTATCAATGAGAGTTATACGTCGTTGGAAAGAACAAGCAAGGAGCATTCAATCAAGCAATAAGTCGTTTATGCAGCAAAAGAAAAGTGAAAGTTAAATGCAACTGTATATGAAAAATATAAAATCATCTACAATATTCCCAGTGACATATTTCCCAGGTGAGTCAATTTTAAGTTCCTTTCCTAAACCTCTATCAAGGAGAGTTATACATCGTTGGAAAGAACTAGCTAAGGGCTTTCAACCAAGCTATAAACGGTTTACACAACAAAAGAAATGTGAATGTTAAATGCAACTGTACATGAAAAATATAAAATCATCTACAATATTCCCAGTGACATATTTCCCAGGTGAGTCAATTTTAAGTTCCTTTCCTAAGCCTCTATCAATGAGAGTTATACGTCGTTGGAAAGAACAAGCTAAGAGCTTTCAATCAAGCTATAAGTCGTTTATGCAGCAAATGAAATGTGAAAGTTAAATGCAACTGTATATGAAAAATACAAAATCATCAACAATATTGCCAGTGACATATTTCCTAGATGAGTCAATTTTAAGTTCCTTTCCTAAGCCTCTATCAATGAGAGTTATACATCGCTGGAAAGAACAAGCTAAGAGCTTTCAATCAAGCTGTAAGTCGTTTATGCAGCAAAAGAAATGTGAAAGTTAAATGCAACTGTATATGAAAAATACAAAATCATCAACGATATTGCCAGTGACATATTTCCTAGATGAGTCAATTTTAAGTTCCTTTCCTAAGCCTCTATCAATGAGAGTTATACATCGTTGGAAAGAACAAGCTAGAAGCTTTCAATCAAGCTATAAATGATTTATGCAGCGAAAGAAATGTGAAAGTTAAATGCAACTGTATATGAAAAATACAAAATCATCAACAATATTGCCAATGACATATTTCCTGGAAGAGTCAGTTTTAAGTTCCTTTCCTAAGCCTCTATCAATAAGGGTTATACGTCGTTAGAAAGAACGAGATAAGGGCTTTCAATCAAGCTGTAAGTCGTTTATGCAGCAAAAGAAGCGTGAAAGTTAAATGCAACAGTATATGAAAAGTCGTTTATGCAGCAAATGAAATGTGAAAGTTAAATGCAACTGTATATGAAAAATACAAAATCATCAACAATATTCCCAGTGACATATTTCCCAGGTGAGTCAATTTAAGTCCCTTTCCTAAGCCTCTATCAATGAGAGTTATACATCGTTGGAAAGAACAAGCTAGGAGCTTTCAATCCAGCTATAAATGATTTATGCAACAAAAGAAATATGAAAGTTAAATGCAACTGTATATGAAAAATACAAAATCATCAACAATATTGCCAATGACATATTTCCTGGAAGAGTCAGTTTTAAGTTCCTTTCCTAAGCCTCTATCAATAAGGGTTATACGTCGTTAGAAAGATCGAGATAAGGGCTTTCAATCAAGCTGTAAGTCGTTTATGCAGCAAAAGAAACGTGAAAGTTAAATGCAACTGTATATGAAAAATACAAAATCATCAACAATATTCCCAGTGACATATTTCCCAGGTGAGTCAATTTAAGTCCCTTTCCTAAGCCTCTATCAAGGAGAGTTATACATCGTTGGAAAGAACAAGCTAGGAGCTTTCAATCCAGCTATAAATGATTTATGCAACAAAAGAAATATGAAAGTTAAATGCAACTGTATATGAAAAATACAAAATCATCAACAATATTGCCAATGACATATTTCCTGGAAGAGTCAGTTTTAAGTTCCTTTCCTAAGCCTCTATCAATGAGAGTTATGCATCGCTGGAAAGAACAAGCTAAGAGCTTTCAATCAAGCTGTAAGTCGTTTATGCAGCAAAAGAAATGTGAAAGTTAAATGCAACTGTATATGAAAAATACAAAATCATCAACGATATTGCCAGTGACATATTTCCTAGATGAGTCAATTTTAAGTTCCTTTCCTAAGCCTCTATCAATGAGAGTTATACATCGTTGGAAAGAACAAGCTAGGAGCTTTCAATCCAGCTGTAAACGATTTATGCAACAAAAGAAATATGAAAGTTAAATGCAACTGTATATGAAAAATACAAAATCATCAACAATATTGCCAATGACATATTTCCTGGAAGAGTCAGTTTTAAGTTCCTTTCCTAAGCCTCTATCAATAAGGGTTATACGTCGTTAGAAAGAACGAGATAAGGGCTTTCAATCAAGCTGTAAGTCGTTTATGCAGCAAAAGAAACGTGAAAGTTAAATGCAACTGTATATGAAAAATACAAAATCATCAACAATATTCCCAGTGACATATTTCCCAGGTGAGTCAATTTAAGTCCCTTTCCTAAGCTTCTATCAAGGAGAGTTATACATCGTTGGAAAGAACAAGCTAGGAGCTTTCAATCCAGCTATAAATGATTTATGCAACAAAAGAAATATGAAAGTTAAATGCAACTGTATATGAAAAATACAAAATCATCAACAATATTGCCAATGACATATTTCCTGGAAGAGTCAGTTTTAAGTTCCTTTCCTAAGCCTCTATCAATGAGAGTTATGCATCGCTGGAAAGAACAAGCTAAGAGATTTCAATCAAGCTATAAATGATTTATGCAACAAAAGAAATGTGAAATTTAAATGCAACTGTATATGAAAAATATAAAATCATCAACAATATTGCCAGTGACATATTTCCTAGATGAGTCAAGTTTAAGTTCCTTTCCTAAGCATCTATCAATGAGAGTTATACGTCGTTAGAAAGAACAAGCTAAGAGCTTTCAATCAAGCTGTAAGTCGTTTATGCCGCGAAAGAAATGTGAAAGTTAAATGCAACTGTATATGAAAAATATAAAATCATCAACAATATTGCCAGTGACATATTTCCTAGATGAGTCAATTTTAAGTTCCTTTCCTAAGCCTCTATCAATGAGAGTTATACATCGTTGGAAAGAACAAGCTAGGAGCTTTCAATCAAGCTATAAATGATTTATGCAACAAAAGAAATGTGAAAGTTAAATGCAACTGTATATGAAAAATATAAAATCATCAACAATATTGCCAGTGACATATTTCCTAGATGAGTCAATTTTAAGTTCATTTCCTAAGCATCTATCAATGAGAGTTATACGTCGTTAGAAAGAACAAGCTAAGAGCTTTTAATCAAGCTGTAAGTCGTTTATGCAGCAAAAGAAATGTGAAAGTTAAATGCAACTGTATATGAAAAATATAAAATCATCAACCATATTGCCAGTGACATATTTCCTAGATGAGTCAATTTTAAGTTCCTTTCCTAAGCTTCTATCAGTGAGAGTTATACATCGTTGGAAAGAACAAGCTAGGAGCTTTCAATCAAGCTATAAATGATTTATGCAACAAAAGAAATGTGAAAGTTAAATGCAACTGTATATGAAGAATATAAAATCATCAACGATATTGCCAGTGACATATTTCCTAGATGAGTCAATTTTAAGTTCCTTTCCTAAGCCTCTATCAATGAGAGTTATAGGTCGTTAGAAAGAACAAGCTAAGAGCTTTCAATCAAGCTGTAAGTCGTTTATGCAGCAAAAGAAATATGAAAGTTAAATGCAACTGTATTTAAAAAATACAAAATCATCAACAATATTGCCAGTGACATATTTCCTAAGTGAGTCAATTTTAAGTCCCTTTCCTAAGCCTCTATCAATGAGAGTTATGCGTCGTTGGAAAGAACAAGCTAAGAGCATTCATTCAAGCAATAAGTCGTCTATGCAGCAAAAGAAAAGTGAAAGTTAAATGCAACTGTATATGAAAAATATAAAATCATCAGCAATATTGCCAGTGACATATTTCCTGGAAGAGTCAATTTTAAGATCCTTTCCTAAGCCTCTATCAATGAGAGTTATACATCACTGGAAAGAACAAGCTAAGAGATTTCAATCAAGCTATAAATGATTTATGCAACAAAAGAAATGTGAAATTTAAATGCAACTGTATATGAAAAATATAAAATCATCTACAATATTCCCAGTGACATATTTCCCAGGTGAGTCAATTTTACGTTCCTTTCCTAAGCCTCTATCAAGGAGAGTTATACATCGTTGGAAAGAACTAGCAAAGGGCTTTCAACCAAGCTATAAACGGTTTACACAACAAAAGAAATGTGAAAGTTAAATGCAACTGTACATGAAAAATACAAAATCATCAACAATATTGCCAGTGACATATTTCCTGGAAGAGTCAATTTTAAGTTCCTTTCCTAAGTCTCTATCAATGAGAGTTATACATCGCTGGAAAGAACAAGCTAAGAGATTTCAATCAAGCTATAAATGATTTATGCAACAAAAGAAATGTGAAATTTAAATGCAACTGTATATGAAAAATATAAAATCATCAACAATATTGCCAGTGACATATTTCCTAGATGAGTCAATTTTAAGTTCCTTTCCTAAGCCTCTATCAATGAGAGTTATACATCGCTGGAAAGAACAAGCTAAGAGATTTCAATCAAGCTATAAATGATTTATGCAATAAAAGAAATGTGAAATTTAAATGCAACTGTATATGAAAAATATAAAATCAACAATATTGCCAGTGACATATTTCCTAGATGAGTCAAGTTTAAGTTCCTTTCCTAAGCATCTATCAATGAGAGTTATACGTCGTTAGAAAGAACAAGCTAAGAGCTTTCAATCAAGCTGTAAGTCGTTTATGCAGCGAAAGAAATGTGAAAGTTAAATGCAACTGTATATGAAAAATATAAAATCATCAACAATATTGCCAGTGACATATTTCCTAGATGAGTCAATTTTAAGTTCCTTTCCTAAGCTTCTATCAGTGAGAGTTATACATCGTTGGAAAGAACAAGCTAGGAGCTTTCAATCAAGCTATAAATGATTTATGCAACAAAAGAAATGTGAAAGTTAAATGCAACTGTATATGAAAAATATAAAATCATCAACGATATTGCCAGTGACATATTTCCTAGATGAGTCAATTTTAAGTTCCTTTCCTAAGCCTCTATCAATGAGAGTTATAGGTCGTTAGAAAGAACAAGCTAAGAGCTTTCAATCAAGCTGTAAGTCGTTTTTGCAGCAAAAGAAATGTGAAAGTTAAATGCAACTGTATATGAAAAATACAAAATCATCAGCAATATTCCCAGTGACATATTTCCTAAGTGAGTCAATTTAAGTTCCTTTCCTAAGCCTCTATCAAGGAGGGTTATACATCGTTAGAAAGAACAGTCTAAGGGCTTTCAATCAAGCTATAAACGGTTTATACAGCAAAAGAAATGTGAAAATTAAATGCAACTGTATTTAAAAAATACAAAATCATCAACAATATTGCCAGTGACATATTTCCTAGATGAGTCAATTTTACGTTCCTTTCCTAAGCCACTATCAATGAGAGTTTTACATCGTTGGAAAGAACAAGCTAGGAGCTTTCAATCAAGCTATAAATGATTTATGCAGCAAAAGAAATCTGATAGTTAAATGCAACTGTATATGAAAAATATAAAATCATCAGCAATATTGCCAGTGACATATTTCCTGGAAGAGTCAATTTTAAGTTCCTTTCCTAAGTCTCTATCAATGAGAGTTATACATCGCTGGAAAGAACAAGCTAAGAGATTTCAATCAAGCTATAAATGATTTATGCAACAAAAGAAATGTGAAATTTAAATGCAACTGTATATGAAAAATATAAAATCATCAACAATATTGCCAGTGACATATTTCCTAGATGAGTCAATTTTAAGTTCCTTTCCTAAGCCTCTATCAATGAGAGTTATACGTCGTTGGAAAGAACAAGCAAGGAGCATTCAATCAAGCAATAAGTCGTTTATGCAGCAAAAGAAAAGTGAAAGTTAAATGCAACTGTATATGAAAAATATAAAATCATCTACAATATTCCCAGTGACATATTTCCCAGGTGAGTCAATGTTAAGTTCCTTTCCTAAACCTCTATCAAGGAGAGTTATACATCGTTGGAAAGAACTAGCTAAGGGCTTTCAACCAAGCTATAAACGGTTTACACAACAAAAGAAATGTGAAAGTTAAATGCAACTGTACATGAAAAATATAAAATCATCTACAATATTCCCAGTGACATATCTCCCAGGTGAGTCAATTTTAAGTTCCTTTCCTAAGCCTCTATCAATGAGAGTTATACGTCGTTGGAAAGAACAAGCTAAGAGCTTTCAATCAAGCTATAAGTCGTTTATGCAGCAAATGAAATGTGAAAGTTAAATGCAACTGTATATGAAAAATACAAAATCATCAACAATATTGCCAGTGACATATTTCCTAGATGAGTCAATTTTAAGTTCCTTTCCTAAGCCTCTATCAATGAGAGTTATACATCGCTGGAAAGAACAAGCTAAGAGCTTTCAATCAAGCTGTAAGCCGTTTATGCAGCAAAAGAAATGTGAAAGTTAAATGCAACTGTATATGAAAAATACAAAATCATCAACGATATTGCCAGTGACATATTTCCTAGATGAGTCAATTTTAAGTTCCTTTCCTAAGCCTCTATCAAAGAGAGTTATACATCGCTGGAAAGAACAAGCTAAGAGCTTTCAAACAAGCTGTAAGTCGTTTATGCAGCAAAAGAAATGTGAAAGTTAAATGCAACTGTATATGAAAAATACAAAATCATCAACAATATTCCCAGTGACATATTTCCTAAGTGAGTCAATTTTAAGTTCCTTTCCTAAACCTCTATCAACGAGAGTTATACATCGCTGGAAAGAACAAGCTAAGAGCTTTCAAACAAGCTGTAAGTCGTTTATGCAGCAATAGAAATGTGAAAGTTAAATGCAACTGTATATGAAAATCATCAACAATATTGCCAGTGACATATTTCCTAGATGAGTCAATTTTAAGTTCCTTTCCTAAGCCTCTATCAATGAGAGTTATACATCGCTGGAAAGAACAAGCTAAGAGCTTTCAATCAAGCTGTAAGTCGTTTATGCAGCAAAAGAAATGTGAAAGTTAAATGCAACTGTATATGAAAAATATAAAATCATCAACAATATTGCCAGTGACATATTTCCTAGATGAGTCAAGTTTAAGTTCCTTTCCTAAGCATCTATCAATGAGAGTTATACGTCGTTAGAAAGAACAAGCTAAGAGCTTTCAATCAAGCTGTAAGTCGTTTATGCAGCGAAAGAAATGTGAAAGTTAAATGCAACTGTATATGAAAAATATAAAATCATAAACAATATTGCCAGTGACATATTTCCTAGATGAGTCAATTTTAAGTTCCTTTCCTAAGCTTCTATCAGTGAGAGTTATACATCGTTGGAAAGAACAAGCTAGGAGCTTTCAATAAAGCTATAAATGATTTATGCAACAAAAGAAAGGTGAAAGTTAAATGCAACTGTATATGAAAAATATAAAATCATCAACGATATTGCCAGTGACATATTTCTTAGATGAGTCAATTTTAAGTTCCTTTCCTAAGCCTCTATCAATGAGAGTTATAGGTCGTTAGAAAGAACAAGCTAAGAGCTTTCAATCAAGCTGTAAGTCGTTTTTGCAGCAAAAGAAATGTGAAAGTTAAATGCAACTGTATATGAAAAATACAAAATCATCAGCAATATTCCCAGTGACATATTTCCTAAGTGAGTCAATTTAAGTTCCTTTCCTAAGCCTCTATCAAGGAGGGTTATAGATCGTTAGAAAGAACAGTCTAAGGGCTTTCAATCAAGCTATAAACGGTTTATACAGCAAAAGAAATGTGAAAATTAAATGCAACTGTATTTAAAAAATACAAAATCATCAACAATATTGCCAGTGACATATTTCCTAGATGAGTCAATTTTAAGTTCCTTTCCTAAGCCACTATCAATGAGAGTTTTACATCGTTGGAAAGAACAAGCTAGGAGCTTTCAATCAAGCTATAAATGATTTATGCAGCAAAAGAAATCTGGTAGTTAAATGCAACTGTATATGAAAAATATAAAATCATCAGCAATATTGCCAGTGACATATTTCCTGGAAGAGTCAATTTTAAGTTCCTTTCCTAAGTCTCTATCAATGAGAGTTATACATCGCTGGAAAGAACAAGCTAAGAGCTTTCAATCAAGCTGTAAGTCGTTTATGCAGCAAAAGAAATGTGAAAGTTAAATGCAACTGTATATGAAAAATATAAAATCATCAACAATATTGCCAGTGACATATTTCCTGGAAGAGTCAATTTTAAGTTCCTTTCCTAAACCTCTATCAATGAGAGTTATATGTCGTTGGAAAGAACAAGCTTAGAGCTTTCAATCAAGCTATAAGTCGTTTATGCAGCAAAAGAAAAGTGAAAGTTAAATGCAACTGTATATGAAAAATATAAAATCATCAACAATATTGCCAGTGACATATTTCCTAGATGAGTCAATTTTAAGTTCCTTTCCTAAGCATCTATCAATGAGAGTTATACGTCGTTGGAAAGAACAAGCTAAGAGCTTTCAATCAAGCTATAAGTCGTTTATGCAGCGAAAGAAATGTGAAAGTTAAATGCAACTGTATATGAAAAATATAAAATCATCAACAATATTGCCAGTGACATATTTCCTAGATGAGTCAATTTTAAGTTCCTTTCCTAAGCTTCTATCAGTGAGAGTTATACATCGTTGGAAAGAACAAGCTAGGAGCTTTCAATCAAGCTATAAATGATTTATGCAACAAAAGAAATGTGAAAGTTAAATGCAACTGTATATGAAAAATATAAAATCATCAACAATATTGCCAGTGACATATTTCCTAGATGAGTCAATTTTAAGTTCCTTTCCTAAGCCTCTATCAATGAGAGTTATAGGTCGTTAGAAAGAACAAGCTAAGAGCTTTCAATCAAGCTGTAAGTCGTTTTTGCAGCAAAAGAAATGTGAAAGTTAAATGCAACTGTATATGAAAAATACAAAATCATCAGCAATATTCCCAGTGACGTATTTCCTAAGTGAGTCAATTTAAGTTCCTTTCCTAAGCCTCTATCAAGGAGGGTTATACATCGTTAGAAAGAACAGTCTAAGGGCTTTCAATCAAGCTATAAACGGTTTATACAGCAAAAGAAATGTGAAAATTAAATGCAACTGTATTTAAAAAATACAAAATCATCAACAATATTGCCAGTGACATATTTCCTAGATGAGTCAATTTTAAGTTCCTTTCCTAAGCCACTATCAATGAGAGTTTTACATCGTTGGAAAGAACAAGCTAGGAGCTTTCAATCAAGCTATAAATGATTTATGCAACAAAAGAAATGTGAAATTTAAATGCAACTGTATATGAAAAATACAAAATCATCAACAATATTGCCAGTGACATATTTCCTAGATGAGTCAATTTTAAGTTCCTTTCCTAAGCCTCTATCAACGAGATTTGTACATCGCTGGAAAGAACAAGCTAAGAGCTTTTAATCAAGCTGTAAATCGTTTATGCAGCAAAAGAAATGTGAAAGTTAAATGCAACTGTATATGAAAAATACAAAATCATCAATAATATTCCCAGTGACATATTTCCTGGAAGAGTCAATTTTAAGTTCCTTTCCTAAGTCTCTATCAATGAGAGTTATACATCGCTGGAAAGAACAAGCTAAGAGATTTCAATCAAGCTATAAATGATTTATGCAACAAAAGAAATGTGAAATTTAAATGCAACTGTATATGAAAAATATAAAATCATCAACAATATTGCCAGTGACATATTTCCTAGATGAGTCAATTTTAAGTTCCTTTCCTAAGCCTCTATCAATGAGAGTTATACGTCGTTGGAAAGAACAAGCAAGGAGCATTCAATCAAGCAATAAGTCGTTTATGCAGCAAAAGAAAAGTGAAAGTTAAATGCAACTGTATATGAAAAATATAAAATCATCTACAATATTCCCAGTGACATATTTCCCAGGTGAGTCAATTTTAAGTTCCTTTCCTAAACCTCTATCAAGGAGAGTTATACATCGTTGGAAAGAACTAGCTAAGGGCTTTCAACCAAGCTATAAACGGTTTACACAACAAAAGAAATGTGAAAGTTAAATGCAACTGTACATGAAAAATATAAAATCATCTACAATATTCCCAGTGACATATTTCCCAGGTGAGTCAATTTTAAGTTCCTTTCCTAAGCCTCTATCAATGAGAGTTATACGTCGTTGGAAAGAACAAGCTAAGAGCTTTCAATCAAGCTATAAGTCGTTTATGCAGCAAATGAAATGTGAAAGTTAAATGCAACTGTATATGAAAAATACAAAATCATCAACAATATTCCCAGTGACATATTTCCCAGGTGAGTCAATTTTAAGTCCCTTTCCTAAGCCTCTATCAATGAGAGTTATACATCGCTGGAAAGAACAAGCTAAGAGCTTTCAATCAAGCTGTAAGTCGTTTATGCAGCAAAAGAAATGTGAAAGTTAAATGCAACTGTATATGAAAAATACAAAATCATCAACGATATTGCCAGTGACATATTTCCTAGATGAGTCAATTTTAAGTTCCTTTCCTAAGCCTCTATCAATGAGAGTTATACATCGTTGGAAAGAACAAGCTAGAAGCTTTCAATCAAGCTATAAATGATTTATGCAGCGAAAGAAATGTGAAAGTTAAATGCAACTGTATATGAAAAATACAAAATCATCAACAATATTGCCAATGACATATTTCCTGGAAGAGTCAGTTTTAAGTTCCTTTCCTAAGCCTCTATCAATAAGGGTTATACGTCGTTAGAAAGAACGAGATAAGGGCTTTCAATCAAGCTGTAAGTCGTTTATGCAGCAAAAGAAGCGTGAAAGTTAAATGCAACAGTATATGAAAAGTCGTTTATGCAGCAAATGAAATGTGAAAGTTAAATGCAACTGTATATGAAAAATACAAAATCATCAACAATATTCCCAGTGACATATTTCCCAGGTGAGTCAATTTAAGTCCCTTTCCTAAGCCTCTATCAATGAGAGTTATACATCGTTGGAAAGAACAAGCTAGGAGCTTTCAATCCAGCTATAAATGATTTATGCAACAAAAGAAATATGAAAGTTAAATGCAACTGTATATGAAAAATACAAAATCATCAACAATATTGCCAATGACATATTTCCTGGAAGAGTCAGTTTTAAGTTCCTTTCCTAAGCCTCTATCAATAAGGGTTATACGTCGTTAGAAAGAACGAGATAAGGGCTTTCAATCAAGCTGTAAGTCGTTTATGCAGCAAAAGAAACGTGAAAGTTAAATGCAACTGTATATGAAAAATACAAAATCATCAACAATATTCCCAGTGACATATTTCCCAGGTGAGTCAATTTAAGTCCCTTTCCTAAGCCTCTATCAATGAGAGTTATACATCGTTGGAAAGAACAAGCTAGGAGCTTTCAATCCAGCTGTAAATGATTTATGCAACAAAAGAAATATGAAAGTTAAATGCAACTGTATATGAAAAATACAAAATCATCAACAATATTGCCAATGACATATTTCCTGGAAGAGTCAGTTTTAAGTTCCTTTCCTAAGCCTCTATCAATAAGGGTTATACGTCGTTAGAAAGAACGAGATAAGGGCTTTCAATCAAGCTGTAAGTCGTTTATGCAGCAAAAGAAACGTGAAAGTTAAATGCAACTGTATATGAAAAATACAAAATCATCAACAATATTCCCAGTGACATATTTCCCAGGTGAGTCAATTTAAGTCCCTTTCCTAAGCTTCTATCAAGGAGAGTTATACATCGTTGGAAAGAACAAGCTAGGAGCTTTCAATCCAGCTATAAATGATTTATGCAGCAAAAGAAATATGAAAGTTAAATGCAACTGTATATGAAAAATACAAAATCATCAACAATATTGCCAATGACATATTTCCTGGAAGAGTCAGTTTTAAGTTCCTTTCCTAAGCCTCTATCAATGAGAGTTATGCATCGCTGGAAAGAACAAGCTAAGAGATTTCAATCAAGCTATAAATGATTTATGCAACAAAAGAAATGTGAAATTTAAATGCAACTGTATATGAAAAATATAAAATCATCAACAATATTGCCAGTGACATATTTCCTAGATGAGTCAAGTTTAAGTTCCTTTCCTAAGCATCTATCAATGAGAGTTATACGTCGTTAGAAAGAACAAGCTAAGAGCTTTCAATCAAGCTGTAAGTCGTTTATGCCGCGAAAGAAATGTGAAAGTTAAATGCAACTGTATATGAAAAATATAAAATCATCAACAATATTGCCAGTGACATATTTCCTAGATGAGTCAATTTTAAGTTCCTTTCCTAAGCTTCTATCAGTGAGAGTTATACATCGTTGGAAAGAACAAGCTAGGAGCTTTCAATCAAGCTATAAATGATTTATGCAACAAAAGAAATGTGAAAGTTAAATGCAACTGTATATGAAAAATATAAAATCATCAACAATATTGCCAGTGACATATTTCCTAGATGAGTCAATTTTAAGTTCATTTCCTAAGCATCTATCAATGAGAGTTATACGTCGTTAGAAAGAACAAGCTAAGAGCTTTTAATCAAGCTGTAAGTCGTTTATGCAGCAAAAGAAATGTGAAAGTTAAATGCAACTGTATATGAAAAATATAAAATCATCAACCATATTGCCAGTGACATATTTCCTAGATGAGTCAATTTTAAGTTCCTTTCCTAAGCTTCTATCAATGAGAGTTATACATCGCTGGAAAGAACAAGCTAAGAGATTTCAATCAAGCTATAAATGATTTATGCAACAAAAGAAATGTGAAAGTTAAATGCAACTGTATATGAAGAATATAAAATCATCAACGATATTGCCAGTGACATATTTCCTAGATGAGTCAATTTTAAGTTCCTTTCCTAAGCCTCTATCAATGAGAGTTATAGGTCGTTAGAAAGAACAAGCTAAGAGCTTTCAATCAAGCTGTAAGTCGTTTATGCAGCAAAAGAAATATGAAAGTTAAATGCAACTGTATTTAAAAAATACAAAATCATCAACAATATTGCCAGTGACATATTTCCTAAGTGAGTCAATTTTAAGTCCCTTTCCTAAGCCTCTATCAATGAGAGTTATGCGTCGTTGGAAAGAACAAGCTAAGAGCATTCATTCAAGCAATAAGTCGTCTATGCAGCAAAAGAAAAGTGAAAGTTAAATGCAACTGTATATGAAAAATACAAAATCATCAACAATATTGCCAATGACATATTTCCTGGAAGAGTCAATTTTAAGTTCCTTTCCTAAGCCTCTATCAATGAGAGTTATACATCGCTGGAAAAAACAAGCTAAGAGATTTCAATCAAGCTATAAAAGATTTATGCAACAAAAGAAATGTGAAATTTAAATGCAACTGTATATGAAAAATATAAAATCATCAGCAATATTGCCAGTGACATATTTCCTGGAAGAGTCAATTTTAAGATCCTTTCCTAAGCCTCTATCAATGAGAGTTATACATCACTGGAAAGAACAAGCTAAGAGATTTCAATCAAGCTATAAATGATTTATGCAACAAAAGAAATGTGAAATTTAAATGCAACTGTATATGAAAAATATAAAATCATCTACAATATTCCCAGTGACATATTTCCCAGGTGAGTCAATTTTACGTTCCTTTCCTAAGCCTCTATCAAGGAGAGTTATACATCGTTGGAAAGAACTAGCAAAGGGCTTTCAACCAAGCTATAAACGGTTTACACAACAAAAGAAATGTGAAAGTTAAATGCAACTGTACATGAAAAATACAAAATCATCAACAATATTGCCAGTGACATATTTCCTGGAAGAGTCAATTTTAAGTTCCTTTCCTAAGTCTCTATCAATGAGAGTTATACATCGCTGGAAAGAACAAGCTAAGAGATTTCAATCAAGCTATAAATGATTTATGCAACAAAAGAAATGTGAAATTTAAATGCAACTGTATATGAAAAATATAAAATCATCAACAATATTGCCAGTGACATATTTCCTAGATGAGTCAATTTTAAGTTCCTTTCCTAAGCCTCTATCAATGAGAGTTATACGTCGTTGGAAAGAACAAGCAAGGAGCATTCAATCAAGCAATAAGTCGTTTATGCAGCAAAAGAAAAGTGAAAGTTAAATGCAACTGTATATGAAAAATATAAAATCATCTACAATATTCCCAGTGACATATTTCCCAGGTGAGTCAATTTTAAGTTCCTTTCCTAAACCTCTATCAAGGAGAGTTATACATCGTTGGAAAGAACTAGCTAAGGGCTTTCAACCAAGCTATAAACGGTTTACACAACAAAAGAAATGTGAAAGTTAAATGCAACTGTACATGAAAAATACAAAATCATCAACAATATTGCCAGTGACATATTTCCTGGAAGAGTCAATTTTAAGTTCCTTTCCTAAGCCTCTATCAATGAGAGTTATACGTCGTTGAAAAGAACAAGCTAAGAGCTTTCGATCAAGCTATAAGTCGTTTATGCAGCAAATGAAATGTGAAAGTTAAATGCAACTGTATATGAAAAATACAAAATCATCAACAATATTCCCAGTGACATATTTCCCAGGTGAGTCAATTTAAGTCCCTTTCCTAAGCCTCTATCAAGGAGAGTTATACATCGTTGGAAAGAACAAGCTAGGAGCTTTCAATCCAGCTATAAATGATTTATGCAACAAAAGAAATGTGAAAGTTAAATGCAACTGTATATGAAAAATACAAAATCATCAACAATATTGCCAATGACATATTTCCTGGAAGAGTCAGTTTTAAGTTCCTTTCCTAATCCTCTATCAATGAGAGTTATGCATCGCTGGAAAGAACAAGCTAAGAGATTTCAATCAAGCTATAAATGATTTATGCAACAAAAGAAATGTGAAATTTAAATGCAACTGTATATGAAAAATATAAAATCAACAATATTGCCAGTGACATATTTCCTAGATGAGTCAAGTTTAAGTTCCTTTCCTAAGCATCTATCAATGAGAGTTATACGTCGTTAGAAAGAACAAGCTAAGAGCTTTCAATCAAGCTGTAAGTCGTTTATGCAGCGAAAGAAATGTGAAAGTTAAATGCAACTGTATATGAAAAATATAAAATCATCAACAATATTGCCAGTGACATATTTCCTAGATGAGTCAATTTTAAGTTCCTTTCCTAAACTTCTATCAGTGAGAGTTATACATCGTTGGAAAGAACAAGCTAGGAGCTTTCAACCAAGCTATAAATGATTTATGCAACAAAAGAAATGTGAAAGTTAAATGCAACTGTATATGAAAAATATAAAATCATTAACGATATTGCCAGTGACATATTTCCTAGATGAGTCAATTTTAAGTTCCTTTCCTAAGCCTCTATCAATGAGAGTTATAGGTCGTTAGAAAGAACAAGCTAAGAGCTTTCAATCAAGCTGTAAGTCGTTTTTGCAGCAAAAGAAATGTGAAAGTTAAATGCAACTGTATATGAAAAATACAAAATCATCAGCAATATTCCCAGTGACATATTTCCTAAGTGAGTCAATTTAAGTTCCTTTCCTAAGCCTCTATCAAGGAGGGTTATACATCGTTAGAAAGAACAGTCTAAGGGCTTTCAATCAAGCTATAAACGGTTTATACAGCAAAAGAAATGTGAAAATTAAATGCAACTGTATTTAAAAAATACAAAATCATCAACAATATTGCCAGTGACATATTTCCTAGATGAGTCAATTTTAAGTTCCTTTCCTAAGCCACTATCAATGAGAGTTTTACATCGTTGGAAAGAACAAGCTAGGAGCTTTCAATCAAGCTATAAATGATTTATGCAGCAAAAGAAATCTGATAGTTAAATGCAACTGTATATGAAAAATATAAAATCATCAGCAATATTGCCAGTGACATATTTCCTGGAAGAGTCAATTTTAAGTTCCTTTCCTAAGTCTCTATCAATGAGAGTTATACATCGCTGGAAAGAACAAGCTAAGAGATTTCAATCAAGCTATAAATGATTTATGCAACAAAAGAAATGTGAAATTTAAATGCAACTGTATATGAAAAATATAAAATCATCAACAATATTGCCAGTGACATATTTCCTAGATGAGTCAATTTTAAGTTCCTTTCCTAAGCCTCTATCAATGAGAGTTATAGGTCGTTGGAAAGAACAAGCAAGGAGCATTCAATCAAGCAATAAGTCGTTTATGCAGCAAAAGAAAAGTGAAAGTTAAATGCAACTGTATATGAAAAATATAAAATCATCTACAATATTCCCAGTGACATATTTCCCAGGTGAGTCAATTTTAAGTTCCTTTCCTAAACCTCTATCAAGGAGAGTTATACATCGTTGGAAAGAACTAGCTAAGGGCTTTCAACCAAGCTATAAACGGTTTACACAACAAAAGAAATGTGAAAGTTAAATGCAACTGTACATGAAAAATATAAAATCATCTACAATATTCCCAGTGACATATTTCCCAGGTGAGTCAATTTTAAGTTCCTTTCCTAAGCCTCTATCAATGAGAGTTATACGTCGTTGGAAAGAACAAGCTAAGAGCTTTCAATCAAGCTATAAGTCGTTTATGCAGCAAATGAAATGTGAAAGTTAAATGCAACTGTATATGAAAAATACAAAATCATCAACAATATTGCCAGTGACATATTTCCTAGATGAGTCAATTTTAAGTTCCTTTCCTAAGCCTCTATCAATGAGAGTTATACATCGCTGGAAAGAACAAGCTAAGAGCTTTCAATCAAGCTGTAAGTCGTTTATGCAGCAAAAGAAATGTGAAAGTTAAATGCAACTGTATATGAAAAATACAAAATCATCAACGATATTGCCAGTGACATATTTCCTAGATGAGTCAATTTTAAGTTCCTTTCCTAAGCCTCTATCAAAGAGAGTTATACGTCGTTAAAAGAACAAGCTAAGAGCTTTCAAACAAGCTGTAAGTCGTTTATGCAGCAAAAGAAATGTGAAAGTTAAATGCAACTGTATATGAAAAATACAAAATCATCAACAATATTCCCAGTGACATATTTCCTAAGTGAGTCAATTTTAAGTTCCTTTCCTAAACCTCTATCAACGAGAGTTATACATCGCTGGAAAGAACAAGCTAAGAGCTTTCAAACAAGCTGTAAGTCGTTTATGCAGCAAAAGAAATGTGAAAGTTAAATGCAACTGTATATGAAAAATACAAAATCATCAACAATATTGCCAGTGACATATTTCCTAGATGAGTCAATTTTAAGTTCCTTTCCTAAGCCTCTATCAATGAGAGTTATACATCGCTGGAAAGAACAAGCTAAGAGCTTTCAATCAAGCTGTAAGTCGTTTATGCAGCAAAAGAAATGTGAAAGTTAAATGCAACTGTATATGAAAAATATAAAATCATCAACAATATTGCCAGTGACATATTTCCTAGATGAGTCAAGTTTAAGTTCCTTTCCTAAGCATCTATCAATGAGAGTTATACGTCGTTAGAAAGAACAAGCTAAGAGCTTTCAATCAAGCTGTAAGTCGTTTATGCAGCGAAAGAAATGTGAAAGTTAAATGCAACTGTATATGAAAAATATAAAATCATCAACAATATTGCCAGTGACATATTTCCTAGATGAGTCAATTTTAAGTTCCTTTCCTAAGCTTCTATCAGTGAGAGTTATACATCGTTGGAAATAACAAGCTAGGAGCTTTCAATCAAGCTATAAATGATTTATGCAACAAAAGAAATGTGAAAGTTAAATGCAACTGTATATGAAAAATATAAAATCATCAACGATATTGCCAGTGACATATTTCTTAGATGAGTCAATTTTAAGTTCCTTTCCTAAGCCTCTATCAATGAGAGTTATAGGTCGTTAGAAAGAACAAGCTAAGAGCTTTCAATCAAGCTGTAAGTCGTTTTTGCAGCAAAAGAAATGTGAAAGTTAAATGCAACTGTATATGAAAAATACAAAATCATCAGCAATATTCCCAGTGACATATTTCCTAAGTGAGTCAATTTAAGTTCCTTTCCTAAGCCTCTATCAAGGAGGGTTATACATCGTTAGAAAGAACAGTCTAAGGGCTTTCAATCAAGCTATAAACGGTTTATACAGCAAAAGAAATGTGAAAATTAAATGCAACTGTATTTAAAAAATACAAAATCATCAACAATATTGCCAGTGACATATTTCCTAGATGAGTCAATTTTAAGTTCCTTTCCTAAGCCACTATCAATGAGAGTTTTACATCGTTGGAAAGAACAAGCTAGGAGCTTTCAATCAAGCTATAAATGATTTATGCAGCAAAAGAAATCTGATAGTTAAATGCAACTGTATATGAAAAATATAAAATCATCAGCAATATTGCCAGTGACATATTTCCTGGAAGAGTCAATTTTAAGTTCCTTTCCTAAGTCTCTATCAATGAGAGTTATACATCGCTGGAAAGAACAAGCTAAGAGCTTTCAATCAAGCTGTAAGTCGTTTATGCAGCAAAAGAAATGTGAAAGTTAAATGCAACTGTATATGAAAAATATAAAATCATCAACAATATTGCCAGTGACATATTTCCTGGAAGAGTCAATTTTAAATTCCTTTCCTAAACCTCTATCAATGAGAGTTATATGTCGTTGGAAAGAACAAGCTTAGAGCTTTCAATCAAGCTATAAGTCGTTTATGCAGCAAAAGAAAAGTGAAAGTTAAATGCAACTGTATATGAAAAATATAAAATCATCAACAATATTGCCAGTGACATATTTCCTAGATGAGTCAAGTTTAAGTTCCTTTCCTAAGCATCTATCAATGAGAGTTATACGTCGTTAGAAAGAACAAGCTAAGAGCTTTCAATCAAGCTGTAAATCGTTTATGCAGCGAAAGAAATGTGAAAGTTAAATGCAACTGTATATGAAAAATATAAAATCATCAACAATATTGCCAGTGACATATTTCCTAGATGAGTCAATTTTAAGTTCCTTTCCTAAGCTTCTATCAGTGAGAGTTATACATCGTTGGAAAGAACAAGCTAGGAGCTTTCAATCAAGCTATAAATGATTTATGCAACAAAAGAAATGTGAAAGTTAAATGCAACTGTATATGAAAAATATAAAATCATCAACGATATTGCCAGTGACATATTTCCTAGATGAGTCAATTTTAAGTTCCTTTCCTAAGCCTCTATCAATGAGAGTTATAGGTCGTTAGAAAGAACAAGCTAAGAGCTTTCAATCAAGCTGTAAGTCGTTTTTGCAGCAAAAGAAATGTGAAAGTTAAATGCAACTGTATATGAAAAATACAAAATCATCAGCAATATTCCCAGTGACATATTTCCTAAGTGAGTCAATTTAAGTTCCTTTCCTAAGCCTCTATCAAGGAGGGTTATACATCGTTAGAAAGAACAGTCTAAGGGCTTTCAATCAAGCTATAAACGGTTTATACAGCAAAAGAAATGTGAAAATTAAATGCAACTGTATTTAAAAAATACAAAATCATCAACAATATTGCCAGTGACATATTTCCTAGATGAGTCAATTTTAAGTTCCTTTCCTAAACCTCTTTCAATGAGAGTTTTACATCGTTGGAAAGAACAAGCTAAGAGCTTTCAATCAAGCTATACGTGATTTATGCAACAAAAGAAATGTGAAATTTAAATGCAACTGTATATGAAAAATACAAAATCATCAACAATATTGCCAGTGACATATTTCCTAGATGAGTCAATTTTAAATTCCTTTCCTAAGCCTCTATCAATGAGAGTTATACATCGTTGGAAAGAACAAGCTAAGAGCTTTCAATCAAGCTGTAAGTCGTTTATGCAGCAAAAGAAATGTGAAAGTTAAATGCAACTGTATATGAAAAATATAAAATCATCAGCAATATTGCCAGTGACATATTTCCTGGAAGAGTCAATTTTAAGTTCCTTTCCTAAGTCTCTATCAATGAGAGTTATACATCGCTGGAAAGAACAAGCTAAGAGATTTCAATCAAGCTATAAATGATTTATGCAACAAAAGAAATGTGAAATTTAAATGCAACTGTATATGAAAAATATAAAATCATCAACAATATTGCCAGTGACATATTTCCTAGATGAGTCAATTTTAAGTTCCTTTCCTAAGCCTCTATCAATGAGAGTTATACGTCGTTGGAAAGAACAAGCAAGGAGCATTCAATCAAGCAATAAGTCGTTTATGCAGCAAAAGAAAAGTGAAAGTTAAATGCAACTGTATATGAAAAATATAAAATCATCTACAATATTCCCAGTGACATATTTCCCAGGTGAGTCAATTTTAAGTTCCTTTCCTAAACCTCTATCAAGGAGAGTTATACATCGTTGGAAAGAACTAGCTAAGGGCTTTCAACCAAGCTATAAACGGTTTACACAACAAAAGAAATGTGAAAGTTAAATGCAACTGTACATGAAAAATATAAAATCATCTACAATATTCCCAGTGACATATTTCCCAGGTGAGTCAATTTTAAGTTCCTTTCCTAAGCCTCTATCAATGAGAGTTATACGTCGTTGGAAAGAACAAGCTAAGAGCTTTCAATCAAGCTATAAGTCGTTTATGCAGCAAATGAAATGTGAAAGTTAAATGCAACTGTATATGAAAAATACAAAATCATCAACAATATTGCCAGTGACATATTTCCTAGATGAGTCAATTTTAAGTTCCTTTCCTAAGCCTCTATCAATGAGAGTTATACATCGCTGGAAAGAACAAGCTAAGAGCTTTCAATCAAGCTGTAAGTCGTTTATGCAGCAAAAGAAATGTGAAAGTTAAATGCAACTGTATATGAAAAATACAAAATCATCAACGATATTGCCAGTGACATATTTCCTAGATGAGTCAATTTTAAGTTCCTTTCCTAAGCCTCTATCAATGAGAGTTATACGTCGTTAGAAAGAACAAGCTAAGAGCTTTCAAACAAGCTGTAAGTCGTTTATGCAGCAAAAGAAATGTGAAAGTTAAATGCAACTGTATATGAAAAATACAAAATCATCAACAATATTCCCAGTGACATATTTCCTAAGTGAGTCAATTTTAAGTTCCTTTCCTAAACCTCTATCAACGAGAGTTATACGTCGTTGGAAAGAACAAGCTAAGAGCATTCAATCAAGCTATAAGTCGTTTATGCAGCAAAAGAAAAGTGAAAGTTAAATGCAACTGTATATGAAAAATACAAAATCTTCTACAATATTCCCAGTGACATATTTCCCAGGTGAGTCAATTTTAAGTTCCTTCCCTAAACCTCTATCAATGAGAGTTATACATCGTTGGAAAGAGCAAGCTAGGAGCTTTCAATCAAGCTATAAATGATTTATGCAATAAAAGAAATCTGATAGTTAAATGCAACTGTATATGAAAAATATAGAATCATCAGCAATATTGCCAGTGACATATTTCCTGGAAGAGTCAATTTTAAGTTCCTTTCCTAAGCCTCTATCAATGAGAGTTATACATCGCTGGAAAGAACAAGCTAAGAGATTTCAATCAAGCGATAAATTATTTATGCAACAAAAGAAATGTGAGGTTAAATGCAACTGTATATGAAAAATACAAAATCATCAACGATATTGCCAGTGACATATTTCCTAGATGAGTCAATTTTAAGTTCCTTTCCTAAGCCTCTATCAATGAGAGTTATACGTCGTTAGAAAGAACAAGCTAAGAGCTTTCAAACAAGCTGTAAGTCGTTTATGCAGCAAAAGAAATGTGAAAGTTAAATGCAACTGTATATGAAAAATACAAAATCATCAACAATATTCCCAGTGACATATTTCCTAGATGAGTCAATTTTAAGTTCCTTTCCTAAGCATCTATCAATGAGAGTTATACGTCGTTAGAAAGAACAAGCTAAGAGCTTTCAATCAAGCTGTAAGTCGTTTATGCAGCAAAAGAAATGTGAAAGTTAAATGCAACTGTATATGAAAAATACAAAATCATCAACAATATTCCCAGTGACATATTTCCTAAGTGAGTCAATTTTAAGTTCCTTTCCTAAACCTCTATCAACGAGAGTTATACGTCGTTGGAAGGAACAAGCAAGGAGCATTCAATCAAGCAATAAGTCGTTTATGCAGCAAAAGAAAAGTGAAAGTTAAATGCAACTGTATATGAAAAATATAAAATCATCTACAATATTCCCAGTGACATATTTCCCAGGTGAGTCAATTTTAAGTTCCTTTCCTAAACCTCTATCAAGGAGAGTTATACATCGTTGGAAAGAACTAGCTAAGGGCTTTCAACCAAGCTATAAACGGTTTACACAACAAAAGAAATGTGAAAGTTAAATGCAACTGTACATGAAAAATATAAAATCATCCACAATATTGCCAGTGACATATTTCCTAGATGAGTCAATTTTAAGTTCCTTTCCTAAGCCTCTATCAATGAGAGTTATACGTCGTTGGAAAGAACAAGCTAAGAGCTTTCAATCAAGCTATAAGTCGTTTATGCAGCAAATGAAATGTGAAAGTTAAATGCAACTGTATATGAAAAATACAAAATCATCAACAATATTGCCAGTGACATATTTCCTAGATGAGTCAATTTTAAGTTCCTTTCCTAAGCCTCTATCAATGAGAGTTATACATCGCTGGAAAGAACAAGCTAAGAGCTTTCAATCAAGCTGTAAGTCGTTTATGCAGCAAAAGAAATGTGAAAGTTAAATGCAACTGTATATGAAAAATACAAAATCATCAACGATATTGCCAGTGACATATTTCCTAGATGAGTCAATTTTAAGTTCCTTTCCTAAGCCTCTATCAATGAGAGTTATACGTCGTTAGAAAGAACAAGCTAAGAGCTTTCAAACAAGCTGTAAGTCGTTTATGCAGCAAAAGAAATGTGAAAGTAAAATGCAACTGTATATGAAAAATACAAAATCATCAACAATATTCCCAGTGACATATTTCCTAGATGAGTCAATTTTAAGTTCCTTTCCTAAACCTCTATCAACGAGAGTAATAAATCGATGGAAAGAACAAGCTAAGAGCATTCAATCAAGCTATAAGTCGTTTATGCAGCAAAAGAAAAGTGAAAGTTAAATGCAACTGTATATGAAAAATACAAAATCTTCTACAATATTCCCAGTGACATATTTCCCAGGTGAGTCAATTTTAAGTTCCTTCCCTAAACCTCTATCAATGAGAGTTATACATCGTTGGAAAGAGCAAGCTAGGAGCTTTCAATCAAGCTATAAATGATTTATGCAATAAAAGAAATCTGATAGTTAAATGCAACTGTATATGAAAAATATAGAATCATCAGCAATATTGCCAGTGACATATTTCCTGGAAGAGTCAATTTTAAGTTCCTTTCCTAAGCCTCTATCAATGAGAGTTATACATCGCTGGAAAGAACAAGCTAAGAGATTTCAATCAAGCGATAAATTATTTATGCAACAAAAGAAATGTGAGGTTAAATGCAACTGTATATGAAAAATACAAAATCATCAACGATATTGCCAGTGACATATTTCCTAGATGAGTCAATTTTAAGTTCCTTTCCTAAGCCTCTATCAATGAGAGTTATACGTCGTTAGAAAGAACAAGCTAAGAGCTTTCAAACAAGCTGTAAGTCGTTTATGCAGCAAAAGAAATGTGAAAGTTAAATGCAACTGTATATGAAAAATACAAAATCATCAACAATATTCCCAGTGACATATTTCCTAGATGAGTCAATTTTAAGTTCCTTTCCTAAGCATCTATCAATGAGAGTTATACGTCGTTAGAAAGAACAAGCTAAGAGCTTTCAATCAAGCTGTAAATCGTTTATGCAGCAAAAGAAATGTGAAAGTTAAATGCAACTGTATATGAAAAATACAAAATCATCAACAATATTCCCAGTGACATATTTCCTAAGTGAGTCAATTTTAAGTTCCTTTCCTAAACCTCTATCAACGAGAGTTATACGTCGTTGGAAGGAACAAGCTAAGAGCTTTCAAACAAGCTGTAAGTCGTTTATGCAGCAAAAGAAATGTGAAAGTTAAATGCAACTCTATATGAAAAATATAAAATCATCCACAATATTGCCAGTGACATATTTCCTAGATGAGTCAATTTTAAGTTCCTTTCCTAAGCATCTATCTATGAGAGTTATACGTCGTTAGAAAGAACAAGCTAAGAGCTTTCAATCAAGCTGTAAGTCGTTTATGCAGCAAAAGAAATGTGAAAGTTAAATGCAACTCTATATGAAAAATATAAAATCATCCACAATATTGCCAGTGACATATTTCCTAGATGAGTCAATTTTAAGTTCCTTTCCTAAGCTTCTATGAGTGAGAGTTATACATCGTTGGAAAGAACAGTCTAAGGGCTTTCAATCAAGCTATAAACGGTTTATACAGCAAAAGAAATGTGAAAATTAAATGCAACTGTATTTAAAAAATACAAAATCATCAACAATATTGCCAGTGACATATTTCCTAGATGAGTCAATTTTAAGTTCCTTTCCTAAGCCACTATCAATGAGAGTTTTACATCGTTGGAAAGAACAAGCTAGGAGCTTTCAATCAAGCTATAAATGATTTATGCAGCAAAAGAAATCTGATAGTTAAATGCAACTGTATATGAAAAATATAAAAACATCAGCAATATTGCCAGTGACATATTTCCTGGAAGAGTCAATTTTAAGTTCCTTTCCTAAGCCTCTATCAATGATAGTTATACGTCGTTAGAAAGAACAAGCTAAGAGCTTTCAAACAAGCTGTAAGTCGTTTATGCAGCAAAAGAAATGTGAAAGTTAAATGCAACTGTATATGAAAAATACAAAATCATCAACAATATTCCCAGTGACATATTTCCTAGATGAGTCAATTTTAAGTTCCTTTCCTAAGCATCTATCAATGAGAGTTATACGTCGTTAGAAAGAACAAGCTAAGAGCTTTCAATCAAGCTGTAAGTCGTTTAAGCAGCAAAAGAAATGTGAAAGTTAAATGCAACTGTATATGAAAAATACAAAATCATCAACAATATTCCCAGTGACATATTTCCCAGGTGAGTCAATTTTAAGTCCCTTTCCTAAGCCTCTATCAAGGAGAGTTATACATCGTTGGAAAGAACAAGCTAGGAGCTTTCAATCCAGCTATAAATGATTTATGCAACAAAAGAAATGTGAAAGTTAAATGCAACTGTATATGAAAAATACAAAATCATCAACAATATTGCCAATGACATATTTCCTGGAAGAGTCAGTTTTAAGTTCCTTTCCTAAGCCTCTATCAATGAGAGTTATACATCGCTGGAAAGAACAAGCTAAGAGATTTCAATTAAGCTAAAAATGATTTATGCAACAAAAGAAATGTGAAATTTAAATGCAACTGTATATGAAAAATATAAAATCATCAACAATATTGCCAGTGACATATTTCCTAGATGAGTCAATTTTAAGTTCCTTTCCTAAGCATCTATCAATGAGAGTTATACGTCGTTAGAAAGAACAAGCTAAGAGCTTTCAATCAAGCTGTAAGTCGTTTATGCAGCAAAAGAAATGTGAAAGTTAAATGCAACTCTATATGAAAAATATAAAATCATCCACAATACTGCCAGTGACATATTTCCTAGATGAGTCAATTTTAAGTTCCTTTCCTAAGCCACTATCAATGAGAGTTTTACATCGTTGGAAAGAACAAGCTAGGAGCTTTCAATCAAGCTATAAATGATTTATGCAGCAAAAGAAATCTGATAGTTAAATGCAACTGTATATGAAAAATATAAAAACATCAGCAATATTGCCAGTGACATATTTCCTGGAAGAGTCAATTTTAAGTTCCTTTCCTAAGCCTCTATCAATGAGAGTTATACATCGCTGGAAAGAACAAGCTAAGAGATTTCAATCAAGCTATAAATGATTTATGCAACAAAAGAAATGTGAAATTTAAATGCAACTGTATATGAAAAATATAAAATCATCAACAATATTGCCAGTGACATATTTCCTAGATGAGTCAATTTTAAGTTCCTTTCCTAAGCCACTATCAATGAGAGTTTTACATCGTTGGAAAGAACAAGCTAGGAGCTTTCAATCAAGCTATAAATGATTTATGCAGCAAAAGAAATCTGATAGTTAAATGCAACTGTATATGAAAAATATAAAATCATCAACAATATTGCCAGTGACATATTTCCTAGATGAGTCAATTTTAAGTTCCTTTCCTAAGCATCTATCAATGAGAGTTATACGTCGTTAGAAAGAACAAGCTAAGAGCTTTCAATCAAGCTGTAAGTCGTTTATGCAGCAAAAGAAATGTGAAAGTTAAATGCAACTGTATATGAAAAATATAAAATCATCAACAATATTGCCAGTGACATATTTCCTAGATGAGTCAAGTTTAAGTTCCTTTCCTAAGCATCTATCAATGAGGGTTATACGTCGTTAGAAAGAACAAGCTAAGAGCTTTCAATCAAGCTGTAAGTCGTTTATGCAGCGAAAGAAATGTGAAAGTTAAATGCAACTGTATATGAAAAATATAAAATCATCAACAATATTGCCAGTGACATATTTCCTAGATGAGTCAATTTTAAGTTCCTTTCCTAAGCTTCTATCAGCTAAGAGCTTTCAATAAAGCTGTAAGTCGTTTTTGCAGCAAAAGAAATGTGAAAGTTAAATGCAACTGTATATGAAAAATACAAAATCATCAGCAATATTCCCAGTGACATATTTCCTAAGTGAGTCAATTTAAGTTCCTTTCCTAAGCCTCTATCAAGGAGGGTTATACATCGTTAGAAAGAACAGTCTAAGGGCTTTCAATCAAGCTATAAACGGTTTATACAGCAAAAGAAATGTGAAAATTAAATGCAACTGTATTTAAAAAATACAAAATCATCAACAATATTGCCAGTGACATATTTCCTAGATGAGTCAATTTTAAGTTCCTTTCCTAAACCTCTTTCAATGAGAGTTTTACATCGTTGGAAAGAACAAGCTAAGAGCTTTCAATCAAGCTATACGTGATTTATGCAACAAAAGAAATGTGAAATTTAAATGCAACTGTATATGAAAAATACAAAATCATCAACAATATTGCCAGTGACATATTTCCTAGATGAGTCAATTTTAAGTTCCTTTCCTAAGCCTCTATCAATGAGAGTTATACATCGTTGGAAAGAACAAGCTAAGAGCTTTCAATCAAGCTGTAAATCGTTTATGCAGCAAAAGAAATGTGAAAGTTAAATGCAACTGTATATGAAAAATATAAAATCATCAGCAATATTGCCAGTGACATATTTCCTGGAAGAGTCAATTTTAAGTTCCTTTCCTAAGTCTCTATCAATGAGAGTTATACATCGCTGGAAAGAACAAGCTAAGAGATTTCAATCAAGCTATAAATGATTTATGCAACAAAAGAAATGTGAAATTTAAATGCAACTGTATATGAAAAATATAAAATCATCAACAATATTGCCAGTGACATATTTCCTAGATGAGTCAATTTTAAGTTCCTTTCCTAAGCCTCTATCAATGAGAGTTATACGTCGTTGGAAAGAACAAGCAAGGAGCATTCAATCAAGCAATAAGTCGTTTATGCAGCAAAAGAAAAGTGAAAGTTAAATGCAACTGTATATGAAAAATATAAAATCATCTACAATATTCCCAGTGACATATTTCCCAGGTGAGTCAATTTTAAGTTCCTTTCCTAAACCTCTATCAAGGAGAGTTATACATCGTTGGAAAGAACTAGCTAAGGGCTTTCAACCAAGCTATAAACGGTTTACACAACAAAAGAAATGTGAAAGTTAAATGCAACTGTACATGAAAAATATAAAATCATCTACAATATTCCCAGTGACATATTTCCCAGGTGAGTCAATTTTAAGTTCCTTTCCTAAGCCTCTATCAATGAGAGTTATACGTCGTTGGAAAGAACAAGCTAAGAGCTTTCAATCAAGCTATAAGTCGTTTATGCAGCAAATGAAATGTGAAAGTTAAATGCAACTGTATATGAAAAATACAAAATCATCAACAATATTGCCAGTGACATATTTCCTAGATGAGTCAATTTTAAGTTCCTTTCCTAAGCCTCTATCAATGAGAGTTATACATCGCTTGAAAGAACAAGCTAAGAGCTTTCAATCAAGCTGTAAGTCGTTTATGCAGCAAAAGAAATGTGAATGTTAAATGCAACTGTATATGAAAAATACAAAATCATCAACGATATTGCCAGTGACATATTTCCTAGATGAGTCAATTTTAAGTTCCTTTCCTAAGCCTCTATCAATGAGAGTTATACGTCGTTAGAAAGAACAAGCTAAGAGCTTTCAAACAAGCTGTAAGTCGTTTATGCAGCAAAAGAAATGTGAAAGTTAAATGCAACTGTATATGAAAAATACAAAATCATCAACAATATTCCCAGTGACATATTTCCTAAGTGAGTCAATTTTAAGTTCCTTTCCTAAACCTCTATCAACGAGAGTTATACGTCGTTGGAAAGAACAAGCTAAGAGCATTCAATCAAGCTATAAGTCGTTTATGCAGCAAAAGAAAAGTGAAAGTTAAATGCAACTGTATATGAAAAATACAAAATCTTCTACAATATTCCCAGTGACTTATTTCCCAGGTGAGTCAATTTTAAGTTCCTTCCCTAAACCTCTATCAATGAGAGTTATACATCGTTGGAAAGAGCAAGCTAGGAGCTTTCAATCAAGCTATAAATGATTTATGCAATAAAAGAAATCTGATAGTTAAATGCAACTGTATATGAAAAATATAGAATCATCAGCAATATTGCCAGTGACATATTTCCTGGAAGAGTCAATTTTAAGTTCCTTTCCTAAGCCTCTATCAATGAGAGTTATACATCGCTGGAAAGAACAAGCTAAGAGATTTCAATCAAGCGATAAATTATTTATGCAACAAAAGAAATGTGAAAGTTAAATGCAACTGTATATGAAAAATACAAAATCATCAACGATATTGCCAGTGACATATTTCCTAGATGAGTCAATTTTAAGTTCCTTTCCTAAGCCTCTATCAATGAGAGTTATACGTCGTTAGAAAGAACAAGCTAAGAGCTTTCAAACAAGCTGTAAGTCGTTTATGCAGCAAAAGAAACGTGAAAGTTAAATGCAACTGTATATGAAAAATACAAAATCATCAACAATATTCCCAGTGACATATTTCCTAGATGAGTCAATTTTAAGTTCCTTTCCTAAGCATCTATCAATGAGAGTTATACGTCGTTAGAAAGAACAAGCTAAGAGCTTTCAATCAAGCTGTAAGTCGTTTATGCAGCAAAAGAAATGTGAAAGTTAAATGCAACTGTATATGAAAAATACAAAATCATCAACAATATTCCCAGTGACATATTTCCTAGATGAGTTAATCTTAAGTTCCTTTCCTAAACCTCTATCAACGAGAGTTATACGTCGTTGGAAGGAACAAGCTAAGAGCTTTCAAACAAGCTGTAAGTCGTTTATGCAGCAAAAGAAATGTGAAAGTTAAATGCAACTCTATATGAAAAATATAAAATCATCCACAATATTGCCAGTGACATATTTCCTAGATGAGTCAATTTTAAGTTCCTTTCCTAAGCATCTATCAATGAGAGTTATACGTCGTTAGAAAGAACAAGCTAAGAGCTTTCAATCAAGCTGTAAGTCGTTTATGCAGCAAAAGAAATGTGAAAGTTAAATGCAACTCTATATGAAAAATATAAAATCATCCACAATATTGCCAGTGACATATTTCCTAGATGAGTCAATTTTAAGTTCCTTTCCTAAGCTTCTATGAGTGAGAGTTATACATCGTTGGAAAGAACAGTCTAAGGGCTTTCAATCAAGCTATAAACGGTTTATACAGCAAAAGAAATGTGAAAATTAAATGCAACTGTATTTAAAAAATACAAAATCATCAACAATATTGCCAGTGACATATTTCCTAGATGAGTCAATTTTAAGTTCCTTTCCTAAGCCACTATCAATGAGAGTTTTACATCGTTGGAAAGAACAAGCTAGGAGCTTTCAATCAAGCTATAAATGATTTATGCAGCAAAAGAAATCTGATAGTTAAATGCAACTGTATATGAAAAATATAAAAACATCAGCAATATTGCCAGTGACATATTTCCTGGAAGAGTCAATTTTAAGTTCCTTTCCTAAGCCTCTATCAATGATAGTTATACGTCGTTAGAAAGAACAAGCTAAGAGCTTTCAAACAAGCTGTAAGTCGTTTATGCAGCAAAAGAAATGTGAAAGTTAAATGCAACTGTATATGAAAAATACAAAATCATCAACAATATTCCCAGTGACATATTTCCTAGATGAGTCAATTTTAAGTTCCTTTCCTAAGCATCTATCAATGAGAGTTATACGTCGTTAGAAAGAACAAGCTAAGAGCTTTCAATCAAGCTGTAAGTCGTTTAAGCAGCAAAAGAAATGTGAAAGTTAAATGCAACTGTATATGAAAAATACAAAATCATCAACAATATTCCCAGTGACATATTTCCCAGGTGAGTCAATTTTAAGTCCCTTTCCTAAGCCTCTATCAAGGAGAGTTATACATCGTTGGAAATAACAAGCTAGGAGCTTTCAATCCAGCTATAAATGATTTATGCAACAAAAGAAATGTGAAAGTTAAATGCAACTGTATATGAAAAATACAAAATCATCAACAATATTGCCAATGACATATTTCCTGGAAGAGTCAGTTTTAAGTTCCTTTCCTAAGCCTCTATCAATGAGAGTTATACATCGCTGGAAAGAACAAGCTAAGAGATTTCAATCAAGCTAAAAATGATTTATGCAACAAAAGAAATGTGAAATTTAAATGCAACTGTATATGAAAAATATAAAATCATCAACAATATTGCCAGTGACATATTTCCTAGATGAGTCAATTTTAAGTTCCTTTCCTAAGCATCTATCAATGAGAGTTATACGTCGTTAGAAAGAACAAGCTAAGAGCTTTCAATCAAGCTGTAAGTCGTTTATGCAGCAAAAGAAATGTGAAAGTTAAATGCAACTCTATATGAAAAATATAAAATCATCCACAATACTGCCAGTGACATATTTCCTAGATGAGTCAATTTTAAGTTCCTTTCCTAAGCCACTATCAATGAGAGTTTTACATCGTTGGAAAGAACAAGCTAGGAGCTTTCAATCAAGCTATAAATGATTTATGCAGCAAAAGAAATCTGATAGTTAAATGCAACTGTATATGAAAAATATAAAAACATCAGCAATATTGCCAGTGACATATTTCCTGGAAGAGTCAATTTTAAGTTCCTTTCCTAAGCCTCTATCAATGAGAGTTATACATCGCTGGAAAGAACAAGCTAAGAGATTTCAATCAAGCTATAAATGATTTATGCAACAAAAGAAATGTGAAATTTAAATGCAACTGTATATGAAAAATATAAAATCATCAACAATATTGCCAGTGACATATTTCCTAGATGAGTCAATTTTAAGTTCCTTTCCTAAGCCTCTATCAATCAGAGTTACACGTCGTTGGAAAGAACGAGCAAGGAGCATTCAATCAAGCAATAAGTCGTTTATGCAGCAAAAGAAAAGTGAAAGTTAAATGCAACTGTATATGAAAAATACAAAATCATCAACGATATTGCCAGTGACATATTTCCTAGATGAGTCAATTTTAAGTTCCTTTCCTAAGCCTCTATCAATGAGAGTTATACATCGCTGGAAAGAACAAGCTAAGAGCTTTCAATCAAGCTGTAAGTCGTTTATGCAGCAAAAGAAATGTGAAAGTTAAATGCAACTGTATATGAAAAATACAAAATCATCAACGATATTGCCAGTGACATATTTCCTAGATGAGTCAATTTTAAGTTCCTTTCCTAAGCCTCTATCAATGAGAGTTATACGTCGTTAGAAAGAACAAGCTAAGAGCTTTCAAACAAGCTGTAAGTCGTTTATGCAGCAAAAGAAATGTGAAAGTTAAATGCAACTGTATATGAAAAATACAAAATCATCAACAATATTCCCAGTGACATATTTCCTAAGTGAGTCAATTTTAAGTTCCTTTCCTAAACCTCTATCAACGAGAGTTATACGTCGTTGGAAAGAACAAGCTAAGAGCATTCAATCAAGCTATAAGTCGTTTATGCAGCAAAAGAAAAGTGAAAGTTAAATGCAACTGTATATGAAAAATACAAAATCTTCTACAATATTCCCAGTGACATATTTCCCAGGTGAGTCAATTTTACGTTCCTTCCCTAAACCTCTATCAATGAGAGTTATACATCGTTGGAAAGAGCAAGCTAGGAGCTTTCAATCAAGCTATAAATGATTTATGCAATAAAAGAAATCTGATAGTTAAATGCAACTGTATATGAAAAATATAGAATCATCAGCAATATTGCCAGTGACATATTTCCTGGAAGAGTCAATTTTAAGTTCCTTTCCTAAGCCTCTATCAATGAGAGTTATACATCGCTGGAAAGAACAAGCTAAGAGATTTCAATCAAGCGATAAATTATTTATGCAACAAAAGAAATGTGAAAGTTAAATGCAAGTGTATATGAAAAATATAAAATCATCAACAATATTGCCAGTGACATATTTCCTAGATGAGTCAATTTTAAGTTCCTTTCCTAAGCTTCTATCAGTGAAAGTTATACATCGTTGGAAAGACCAAGCTAGGAGCTTTCAATCAAGCTATAAATGATTTATGCAACAAAAGAAATGTGAAAGTTAAATGCAACTGTATATGAAAAATACAAAATCATCAACGATATTGCCAGTGACATATTTCCTAGATGAGTCAATTTTAAGTTCCTTTCCTAAGCCTCTATCAATGAGAGTTATACGTCGTTAGAAAGAACAAGCTAAGAGCTTTCAAACAAGCTGTAAGTCGTTTATGCAGCAAAAGAAATGTGAAAGTTAAATGCAACTGTATATGAAAAATACAAAATCATCAACAATATTCCCAGTGACATATTTCCTAGATGAGTCAATTTTAAGTTCCTTTCCTAAGCATCTATCAATGAGAGTTATACGTCGTTAGAAAGAACAAGCTAAGAGCTTTCAATCAAGCTGTAAGTCGTTTATGCAGCAAAAGAAATGTGAAAGTTAAATGCAACTGTATATGAAAAATACAAAATCATCAACAATATTCCCAGTGACATATTTCCCAGGTGAGTCAATTTTAAGTCCCTTTCCTAAGCCTCTATCAAGGAGAGTTATACATCGTTGGAAAGAACAAGCCAGGAGCTCTCAATCCAGCTATAAATGATTTATGCAACAAAAGAAATGTGAAAGTTAAATGCAACTGTATATGAAAAATACAAAATCATCAACAATATTGCCAATGACATATTTCCTGGAAGAGTCAGTTTTAAGTTCCTTTCCTAAGCCTCTATCAATGAGAGTTATACATCGCTGGAAAGAACAAGCTAAGAGATTTCAACCAAGCTATAAATGATTTATGCAACAAAAGAAATGTGAAATTTAAATGCAACTGTATATGAAAAATATAAAATCATCAACAATATTGCCAGTGACATATTTCCTAGATGAGTCAATTTTAAGTTCCTTTCCTAAGCATCTATCAATGAGAGTTATACGTCGTTAGAAAGAACAAGCTAAGAGCTTTCAATCAAGCTGTAAGTCGTTTATGCAGCAAAAGAAATGTGAAAGTTAAATGCAACTCTATATGAAAAATATAAAATCATCCACAATATTGCCAGTGACATATTTCCTAGATGAGTCAATTTTAAGTTCCTTTCCTAAGCTTCTATCAGTGAGAGTTATACATCGTTGGAAAGAACAGTCTAGGGGCTTTCAATCAAGCTATAAACGGTTTATACAGCAAAAGAAATGTGAAAATTAAATGCAACTGTATATGAAAAATACAAAATCATCAACGATATTGCCAGTGACATATTTCCTAGATGAGTCAATTTTAAGTTCCTTTCCTAAGCCTCTATCAATGAGAGTTATACGTCGTTAGAAAGAACAAGCTAAGAGCTTTCAAACAAGCTGTAAGTCGTTTATGCAGCAAAAGAAACGTGAAAGTTAAATGCAACTGTATATGAAAAATACAAAATCATCAACAATGTTGCCAGTGACATATTTCCTGGAAGAGTCAATTTTAAGTTCCTTTCCTAAGCATCTATCAATGAGAGTTATACGTCGTTAGAAAGAACAAGCTAAGAGCTTTCAATCAAGCTGTAAGTCGTTTATGCAGCAAAAGAAATGTGAAAGTTAAATGCAACTGTATATGAAAAATACAAAATCATCAACAATATTCCCAGTGACATATTTCCTAAGTGAGTCAATTTTAAGTTCCTTTCCTAAACCTCTATCAACGATAGTTATACGTCGTTGGAAGGAACAAGCTAAGAGCTTTCAAACAAGCAGTAAGTCGTTTATGCAGCAAAAGAAATGTGAAAGTTAAATGCAACTCTATATGAAAAATATAAAATCATCCACAATATTGCCAGTGACATATTTCCTAGATGAGTCAATTTTAAGTTCCTTTCCTAAGCATCTATCAATGAGAGTTATACGTCGTTAGAAAGAACAAGCTAAGAGCTTTCAATCAAGCTGTAAGTCGTTTATGCAGCAAAAGAAATGTGAAAGTTAAATGCAACTCTATATGAAAAATATAAAATCATCCACAATATTGGCAGTGACATATTTCCTAGATGAGTCAATTTTAAGTTCCTTTCCTAAGCTTCTATGAGTGAGAGTTATACATCGTTGGAAAGAACAGTCTAAGGGCTTTCAATCAAGCTATAAACGGTTTATACAGCAAAAGAAATGTGAAAATTAAATGCAACTGTATTTAAAAAATACAAAATCATCAACAATATTGCCAGTGACATATTTCCTAGATGAGTCAATTTTAAGTTCCTTTCCTAAGCCACTATCAATGAGAGTTTTACATCGTTGGAAAGAACAAGCTAGGAGCTTTCAATCAAGCTATAAATGATTTATGCAGCAAAAGAAATCTGATAGTTAAATGCAACTGTATATGAAAAATATAAAAACATCAGCAATATTGCCAGTGACATATTTCCTGGAAGAGTCAATTTTAAGTTCCTTTCCTAAGCCTCTATCAATGATAGTTATACGTCGTTAGAAAGAACAAGCTAAGAGCTTTCAAACAAGCTGTAAGTCGTTTATGCAGCAAAAGAAATGTGAAAGTTAAATGCAACTGTATATGAAAAATACAAAATCATCAACAATATTCCCAGTGACATATTTCCTAGATGAGTCAATTTTAAGTTCCTTTCCTAAGCATCTATCAATGAGAGTTATACGTCGTTAGAAAGAACAAGCTAAGAGCTTTCAATCAAGCTGTAAGTCGTTTAAGCAGCAAAAGAAATGTGAAAGTTAAATGCAACTGTATATGAAAAATACAAAATCATCAACAATATTCCCAGTGACATATTTCCCAGGTGAGTCAATTTTAAGTTCCTTTCCTAAGCCTCTATCAAGGAGAGTTATACATCGTTGGAAAGAACAAGCTAGGAGCTTTCAATCCAGCTATAAATGATTTATGCAACAAAAGAAATGTGAAAGTTAAATGCAACTGTATATGAAAAATACAAAATCATCAACAATATTGCCAATGACATATTTCCTGGAAGAGTCAGTTTTAAGTTCCTTTCCTAAGCCTCTATCAATGAGAGTTATACATCGCTGGAAAGAACAAGCTAAGAGATTTCAATCAAGCTAAAAATGATTTATGCAACAAAAGAAATGTGAAATTTAAATGCAACTGTATATGAAAAATATAAAATCATCAACAATATTGCCAGTGACATATTTCCTAGATGAGTCAATTTTAAGTTCCTTTCCTAAGCATCTATCAATGAGAGTTATACGTCGTTAGAAAGAACAAGCTAAGAGCTTTCAATCAAGCTGTAAGTCGTTTATGCAGCAAAAGAAATGTGAAAGTTAAATGCAACTCTATATGAAAAATATAAAATCATCCACAATACTGCCAGTGACATATTTCCTAGATGAGTCAATTTTAAGTTCCTTTCCTAAGCCACTATCAATGAGAGTTTTACATCGTTGGAAAGAACAAGCTAAGAGCTTTCAATCAAGCTGTAAGTCGTTTATGCAGCAAAAGAAATGTGAAAGTTAAATGCAACTGTATATGAAAAATACAAAATCATCAACAATATTCCCAGTGACATATTTCCCAGGTGAGTCAATTTTACGTTCCTTCCCTAAACCTCTATCAATGAGAGTTATACATCGTTGGAAAGAGCAAGCTAGGAGCTTTCAATCAAGCTATAAATGATTTATGCAATAAAAGAAATCTGATAGTTAAATGCAACTGTATATGAAAAATATAGAATCATCAGCAATATTGCCAGTGACATATTTCCTGGAAGAGTCAATTTTAAGTTCCTTTCCTAAGCCTCTATCAATGAGAGTTATACATCGCTGGAAAGAACAAGCTAAGAGATTTCAATCAAGCGATAAATTATTTATGCAACAAAAGAAATGTGAAAGTTAAATGCAAGTGTATATGAAAAATATAAAATCATCAACAATATTGCCAGTGACATATTTCCTAGATGAGTCAATTTTAAGTTCCTTTCCTAAGCTTCTATCAGTGAAAGTTATACATCGTTGGAAAGACCAAGCTAGGAGCTTTCAATCAAGCTATAAATGATTTATGCAACAAAAGAAATGTGAAAGTTAAATGCAACTGTATATGAAAAATACAAAATCATCAACGATATTGCCAGTGACATATTTCCTAGATGAGTCAATTTTAAGTTCCTTTCCTAAGCCTCTATCAATGAGAGTTATACGTCGTTAGAAAGAACAAGCTAAGAGCTTTCAAACAAGCTGTAAGTCGTTTATGCAGCAAAAGAAATGTGAAAGTTAAATGCAACTGTATATGAAAAATACAAAATCATCAACAATATTCCCAGTGACATATTTCCTAGATGAGTCAATTTTAAGTTCCTTTCCTAAGCATCTATCAATGAGAGTTATACGTCGTTAGAAAGAACAAGCTAAGAGCTTTCAATCAAGCTGTAAGTCGTTTATGCAGCAAAAGAAATGTGAAAGTTAAATGCAACTGTATATGAAAAATACAAAATCATCAACAATATTCCCAGTGACATATTTCCCAGGTGAGTCAATTTTAAGTCCCTTTCCTAAGCCTCTATCAAGGAGAGTTATACATCGTTGGAAAGAACAAGCTAGGAGCTCTCAATCCAGCTATAAATGATTTATGCAACAAAAGAAATGTGAAAGTTAAATGCAACTGTATATGAAAAATACAAAATCATCAACAATATTGCCAATGACATATTTCCTGGAAGAGTCAGTTTTAAGTTCCTTTCCTAAGCCTCTATCAATGAGAGTTATACATCGCTGGAAAGAACAAGCTAAGAGATTTCAACCAAGCTATAAATGATTTATGCAACAAAAGAAATGTGAAATTTAAATGCAACTGTATATGAAAAATATAAAATCATCAACAATATTGCCAGTGACATATTTCCTAGATGAGTCAATTTTAAGTTCCTTTCCTAAGCATCTATCAATGAGAGTTATACGTCGTTAGAAAGAACAAGCTAAGAGCTTTCAATCAAGCTGTAAGTCGTTTATGCAGCAAAAGAAATGTGAAAGTTAAATGCAACTCTATATGAAAAATATAAAATCATCCACAATATTGCCAGTGACATATTTCCTAGATGAGTCAATTTTAAGTTCCTTTCCTAAGCTTCTATCAGTGAGAGTTATACATCGTTGGAAAGAACAGTCTAAGGGCTTTCAATCAAGCTATAAACGGTTTATACAGCAAAAGAAATGTGAAAATTAAATGCAACTGTATATGAAAAATACAAAATCATCAACGATATTGCCAGTGACATATTTCCTAGATGAGTCAATTTTAAGTTCCTTTCCTAAGCCTCTATCAATGAGAGTTATACGTCGTTAGAAAGAACAAGCTAAGAGCTTTCAAACAAGCTGTAAGTCGTTTATGCAGCAAAAGAAACGTGAAAGTTAAATGCAACTGTATATGAAAAATACAAAATCATCAACAATATTCCCAGTGACATATTTCCTAGATGAGTCAATTTTAAGTTCCTTTCCTAAGCATCTATCAATGAGAGTTATACGTCGTTAGAAAGAACAAGCTAAGAGCTTTCAATCAAGCTGTAAGTCGTTTATGCAGCAAAAGAAATGTGAAAGTTAAATGCAACTGTATATGAAAAATACAAAATCATCAACAATATTCCCAGTGACATATTTCCTAAGTGAGTCAATTTTAAGTTCCTTTCCTAAACCTCTATCAACGAGAGTTATACGTCGTTGGAAGGAACAAGCTAAGAGCTTTCAAACAAGCAGTAAGTCGTTTATGCAGCAAAAGAAATGTGAAAGTTAAATGCAACTCTATATGAAAAATATAAAATCATCCACAATATTGCCAGTGACATATTTCCTAGATGAGTCAATTTTAAGTTCCTTTCCTAAGCATCTATCAATGAGAGTTATACGTCGTTAGAAAGAACAAGCTAAGAGCTTTCAATCAAGCTGTAAGTCGTTTATGCAGCAAAAGAAATGTGAAAGTTAAATGCAACTCTATATGAAAAATATAAAATCATCCACAATATTGGCAGTGACATATTTCCTAGATGAGTCAATTTTAAGTTCCTTTCCTAAGCTTCTATGAGTGAGAGTTATACATCGTTGGAAAGAACAGTCTTAGGGCTTTCAATCAAGCTATAAACGGTTTATACAGCAAAAGAAATGTGAAAATTAAATGCAACTGTATTTAAAAAATACAAAATCATCAACAATATTGCCAGTGACATATTTCCTAGATGAGTCAATTTTAAGTTCCTTTCCTAAGCCACTATCAATGAGAGTTTTACATCGTTGGAAAGAACAAGCTAGGAGCTTTCAATCAAGCTATAAATGATTTATGCAGCAAAAGAAATCTGATAGTTAAATGCAACTGTATATGAAAAATATAAAAACATCAGCAATATTGCCAGTGACATATTTCCTGGAAGAGTCAATTTTAAGTTCCTTTCCTAAGCCTCTATCAATGATAGTTATACGTCGTTAGAAAGAACAAGCTAAGAGCTTTCAAACAAGCTGTAAGTCGTTTATGCAGCAAAAGAAATGTGAAAGTTAAATGCAACTGTATATGAAAAATACAAAATCATCAACAATATTCCCAGTGACATATTTCCTAGATGAGTCAATTTTAAGTTCCTTTCCTAAGCATCTATCAATGAGAGTTATACGTCGTTAGAAAGAACAAGCTAAGAGCTTTCAATCAAGCTGTAAGTCGTTTAAGCAGCAAAAGAAATGTGAAAGTTAAATGCAACTGTATATGAAAAATACAAAATCATCAACAATATTCCCAGTGACATATTTCCCAGGTGAGTCAATTTTAAGTCCCTTTCCTAAGCTTCTATCAGTGAGAGTTATACATCGTTGGAAAGAACAGTCTAAGGGCTTTCAATCAAGCTATAAACGGTTTATACAGCAAAAGAAATGTGAAAATTAAATGCAACTGTATATGAAAAATACAAAATCATCAACGATATTGCCAGTGACATATTTCCTAGATGAGTCAATTTTAAGTTCCTTTCCTAAGCCTCTATCAATGAGAGTTATACGTCGTTAGAAAGAACAAGCTAAGAGCTTTCAAACAAGCTGTAAGTCGTTTATGCAGCAAAAGAAACGTGAAAGTTAAATGCAACTGTATATGAAAAATACAAAATCATCAACAATATTCCCAGTGACATATTTCCTAGATGAGTCAATTTTAAGTTCCTTTCCTAAGCATCTATCAATGAGAGTTATACGTCGTTAGAAAGAACAAGCTAAGAGCTTTCAATCAAGCTGTAAGTCGTTTATGCAGCAAAAGAAATGTGAAAGTTAAATGCAACTGTATATGAAAAATACAAAATCATCAACAATATTCCCAGTGACATATTTCCTAAGTGAGTCAATTTTAAGTTCCTTTCCTAAACCTCTATCAACGAGAGTTATACGTCGTTGGAAGGAACAAGCTAAGAGCTTTCAAACAAGCTGTAAGTCGTTTATGCAGCAAAAGAAATGTGAAAGTTAAATGCAACTCTATATGAAAAATATAAAATCATCCACAATATTGCCAGTGACATATTTCCTAGATGAGTCAATTTTAAGTTCCTTTCCTAAGCATCTATCAATGAGAGTTATACGTCGTTAGAAAGAACAAGCTAAGAGCTTTCAATCAAGCTGTAAGTCGTTTATGCAGCAAAAGAAATGTGAAAGTTAAATGCAACTCTATATGAAAAATATAAAATCATCCACAATATTGGCAGTGACATATTTCCTAGATGAGTCAATTTTAAGTTCCTTTCCTAAGCCTCTATGAGTGAGAGTTATACATCGTTGGAAAGAACAGTCTAAGGGCTTTCAATCAAGCTATAAACGGTTTATACAGCAAAAGAAATGTGAAAATTAAATGCAACTGTATTTAAAAAATACAAAATCATCAACAATATTGCCAGTGACATATTTCCTAGATGAGTCAATTTTAAGTTCCTTTCCTAAGCCACTATCAATGAGAGTTTTACATCGTTGGAAAGAACAAGCTAGGAGCTTTCAATCAAGCTATAAATGATTTATGCAGCAAAAGAAATCTGATAGTTAAATGCAACTGTATATGAAAAATATAAAAACATCAGCAATATTGCCAGTGACATATTTCCTGGAAGAGTCAATTTTAAGTTCCTTTCCTAAGCCTCTATCAATGATAGTTATACGTCGTTAGAAAGAACAAGCTAAGAGCTTTCAAACAAGCTGTAAGTCGTTTATGCAGCAAAAGAAATGTGAAAGTTAAATGCAACTGTATATGAAAAATACAAAATCATCAACAATATTCCCAGTGACATATTTCCTAGATGAGTCAATTTTAAGTTCCTTTCCTAAGCATCTATCAATGAGAGTTATACGTCGTTAGAAAGAACAAGCTAAGAGCTTTCAATCAAGCTGTAAGTCGTTTAAGCAGCAAAAGAAATGTGAAAGTTAAATGCAACTGTATATGAAAAATACAAAATCATCAACAATATTCCCAGTGACATATTTCCCAGGTGAGTCAATTTTAAGTCCCTTTCCTAAGCTTCTATCAGTGAGAGTTATACATCGTTGGAAAGAACAGTCTAAGGGCTTTCAATCAAGCTATAAACGGTTTATACAGCAAAAGAAATGTGAAAATTAAATGCAACTGTATATGAAAAATACAAAATCATCAACGATATTGCCAGTGACATATTTCCTAGATGAGTCAATTTTAAGTTCCTTTCCTAAGCCTCTATCAATGAGAGTTATACGTCGTTAGAAAGAACAAGCTAAGAGCTTTCAAACAAGCTGTAAGTCGTTTATGCAGCAAAAGAAACGTGAAAGTTAAATGCAACTGTATATGAAAAATACAAAATCATCAACAATATTCCCAGTGACATATTTCCTAGATGAGTCAATTTTAAGTTCCTTTCCTAAGCATCTATCAATGAGAGTTATACGTCGTTAGAAAGAACAAGCTAAGAGCTTTCAATCAAGCTGTAAGTCGTTTATGCAGCAAAAGAAATGTGAAAGTTAAATGCAACTGTATATGAAAAATACAAAATCATCAACAATATTCCCAGTGACATATTTCCTAGATGAGTCAATTTTAAGTTCCTTTCCTAAACCTCTATCAACGAGAGTTATACGTCGTTGGAAGGAACAAGCTAAGAGCTTTCAAACAAGCTGTAAGTCGTTTATGCAGCAAAAGAAATGTGAAAGTTAAATGCAACTCTATATGAAAAATATAAAATCATCCACAATATTGCCAGTGACATATTTCCTAGATGAGTCAATTTTAAGTTCCTTTCCTAAGCATCTATCAATGAGAGTTATACGTCGTTAGAAAGAACAAGCTAAGAGCTTTCAATCAAGCTGTAAGTCGTTTATGCAGCAAAAGAAATGTGAAAGTTAAATGCAACTCTATATGAAAAATATAAAATCATCCACAATATTGGCAGTGACATATTTCCTAGATGAGTCAATTTTAAGTTCCTTTCCTAAGCCTCTATGAGTGAGAGTTATACATCGTTGGAAAGAACAGTCTAAGGGCTTTCAATCAAGCTATAAACGGTTTATACAGCAAAAGAAATGTGAAAATTAAATGCAACTGTATTTAAAAAATACAAAATCATCAACAATATTGCCAGTGACATATTTCCTAGATGAGTCAATTTTAAGTTCCTTTCCTAAGCCACTATCAATGAGAGTTTTACATCGTTGGAAAGAACAAGCTAGGAGCTTTCAATCAAGCTATAAATGATTTATGCAGCAAAAGAAATCTGATAGTTAAATGCAACTGTATATGAAAAATATAAAAACATCAGCAATATTGCCAGTGACATATTTCCTGGAAGAGTCAATTTTAAGTTCCTTTCCTAAGCCTCTATCAATGATAGTTATACGTCGTTAGAAAGAACAAGCTAAGAGCTTTCAAACAAGCTGTAAGTCGTTTATGCAGCAAAAGAAATGTGAAAGTTAAATGCAACTGTATATGAAAAATACAAAATCATCAACAATATTCCCAGTGACATATTTCCTAGATGAGTCAATTTTAAGTTCCTTTCCTAAGCATCTATCAATGAGAGTTATACGTCGTTAGAAAGAACAAGCTAAGAGCTTTCAATCAAGCTGTAAGTCGTTTAAGCAGCAAAAGAAATGTGAAAGTTAAATGCAACTGTATATGAAAAATACAAAATCATCAACAATATTCCCAGTGACATATTTCCCAGGTGAGTCAATTTTAAGTCCCTTTCCTAAGCCTCTATCAAGGAGAGTTATACATCGTTGGAAAGAACAAGCTAGGAGCTTTCAATCCAGCTATAAATGATTTATGCAACAAAAGAAATGTGAAAGTTAAATGCAACTGTATATGAAAAATACAAAATCATCAACAATATTGCCAATGACATATTTCCTGGAAGAGTCAGTTTTAAGTTCCTTTCCTAAGCCTCTATCAATGAGAGTTATACATCGCTGGAAAGAACAAGCTAAGAGATTTCAATCAAGCTAAAAATGATTTATGCAACAAAAGAAATGTGAAATTTAAATGCAACTGTATATGAAAAATATAAAATCATCAACAATATTGCCAGTGACATATTTCCTAGATGAGTCAATTTTAAGTTCCTTTCCTAAGCATCTATCAATGAGAGTTATACGTCGTTAGAAAGAACAAGCTAAGAGCTTTCAATCAAGCTGTAAGTCGTTTATGCAGCAAAAGAAATGTGAAAGTTAAATGCAACTCTATATGAAAAATATAAAATCATCCACAATATTGGCAGTGACATATTTCCTAGATGAGTCAATTTTAAGTTCCTTTCCTAAGCATCTATCAATGAGAGTTATACGTCGTTAGAAAGAACAAGCTAAGAGCTTTCAATCAAGCTGTAAGTCGTTTATGCAGCAAAAGAAATGTGAAAGTTAAATGCAACTCTATATGAAAAATATAAAATCATCCACAATATTGGCAGTGACATATTTCCTAGATGAGTCAATTTTAAGTTCCTTTCCTAAGCCTCTATGAGTGAGAGTTATACATCGTTGGAAAGAACAGTCTAAGGGCTTTCAATCAAGCTATAAACGGTTTATACAGCAAAAGAAATGTGAAAATTAAATGCAACTGTATTTAAAAAATACAAAATCATCAACAATATTGCCAGTGACATATTTCCTAGATGAGTCAATTTTAAGTTCCTTTCCTAAGCCACTATCAATGAGAGTTTTACATCGTTGGAAAGAACAAGCTAGGAGCTTTCAATCAAGCTATAAATGATTTATGCAGCAAAAGAAATCTGATAGTTAAATGCAACTGTATATGAAAAATATAAAAACATCAGCAATATTGCCAGTGACATATTTCCTGGAAGAGTCAATTTTAAGTTCCTTTCCTAAGCCTCTATCAATGATAGTTATACGTCGTTAGAAAGAACAAGCTAAGAGCTTTCAAACAAGCTGTAAGTCGTTTATGCAGCAAAAGAAATGTGAAAGTTAAATGCAACTGTATATGAAAAATACAAAATCATCAACAATATTCCCAGTGACATATTTCCTAGGTGAGTCAATTTTAAGTTCCTTTCCTAAGCATCTATCAATGAGAGTTATACGTCGTTAGAAAGAACAAGCTAAGAGCTTTCAATCAAGCTGTAAGTCGTTTAAGCAGCAAAAGAAATGTGAAAGTTAAATGCAACTGTATATGAAAAATACAAAATCATCAACAATATTCCCAGTGACATATTTCCCAGGTGAGTCAATTTTAAGTTCCTTTCCTAAGCCTCTATCAAGGAGAGTTATACATCGTTGGAAAGAACAAGCTAGGAGCTTTCAATCCAGCTATAAATGATTTATGCAACAAAAGAAATGTGAAAGTTAAATGCAACTGTATATGAAAAATACAAAATCATCAACAATATTGCCAATGACATATTTCCTGGAAGAGTCAGTTTTAAGTTCCTTTCCTAAGCCTCTATCAATGAGAGTTATACATCGCTGGAAAGAACAAGCTAAGAGATTTCAATCAAGCTAAAAATGATTTATGCAACAAAAGAAATGTGAAATTTAAATGCAACTGTATATGAAAAATATAAAATCATCAACAATATTGCCAGTGACATATTTCCTAGATGAGTCAATTTTAAGTTCCTTTCCTAAGCCTCTATCAATGAGAGTTATACGTCGTTAGAAAGAACAAGCTAAGAGCTTTCAATCAAGCTGTAAGTCGTTTATGCAGCAAAAGAAATGTGAAAGTTAAATGCAACTCTATATGAAAAATATAAAATCATCCACAATACTGCCAGTGACATATTTCCTAGATGAGTCAATTTTAAGTTCCTTTCCTAAGCCACTATCAATGAGAGTTTTACATCGTTGGAAAGAACAAGCTAGGAGCTTTCAATCAAGCTATAAATGATTTATGCAGCAAAAGAAATCTGATAGTTAAATGCAACTGTATATGAAAAATATAAAAACATCAGCAATATTGCCAGTGACATATTTCCTGGAAGAGTCAATTTTAAGTTCCTTTCCTAAGCCTCTATCAATGAGAGTTATACATCGCTGGAAAGAACAAGCTAAGAGATTTCAATCAAGCTATAAATGATTTATGCAACAAAAGAAATGTGAAATTTAAATGCAACTGTATATGAAAAATATAAAATCATCAACAATATTGCCAGTGACATATTTCCTAGATGAGTCAATTTTAAGTTCCTTTCCTAAGCCTCTATCAATCAGAGTTACACGTCGTTGGAAAGAACAAGCAAGGAGCATTCAATCAAGCAATAAGTCGTTTATGCAGCAAAAGAAAAGTGAAAGTTAAATGCAACTGTATATGAAAAATACAAAATCATCAACGATATTGCCAGTGACATATTTCCTAGATGAGTCAATTTTAAGTTCCTTTCCTAAGCCTCTATCAATGAGAGTTATACATCGCTGGAAAGAACAAGCTAAGAGCTTTCAATCAAGCTGTAAGTCGTTTATACAGCAAAAGAAATGTGAAAGTTAAATGCAACTGTATATGAAAAATACAAAATCATCAACGATATTGCCAGTGACATATTTCCTAGATGAGTCAATTTTACGTTCCTTTCCTAAGCCTCTATCAATGAGAGTTATACGTCGTTAGAAAGAACAAGCTAAGAGCTTTCAAACAAGCTGTAAGTCGTTTATGCAGCAAAAGAAATGTGAAAGTTAAATGCAACTGTATATGAAAAATACAAAATCATCAACAATATTCCCAGTGACATATTTCCCAGGTGAGTCAATTTTACGTTCCTTCCCTAAACCTCTATCAATGAGAGTTATACATCGTTGGAAAGAGCAAGCTAGGAGCTTTCAATCAAGCTATAAATGATTTATGCAATAAAAGAAATCTGATAGTTAAATGCAACTGTATATGAAAAATATAGAATCATCAGCAATATTGCCAGTGACATATTTCCTGGAAGAGTCAATTTTAAGTTCCTTTCCTAAGCCTCTATCAATGAGAGTTATACATCGCTGGAAAGAACAAGCTAAGAGATTTCAATCAAGCGATAAATTATTTATGCAACAAAAGAAATGTGAAAGTTAAATGCAAGTGTATATGAAAAATATAAAATCATCAACAATATTGCCAGTGACATATTTCCTAGATGAGTCAATTTTAAGTTCCTTTCCTAAGCTTCTATCAGTGAAAGTTATACATCGTTGGAAAGACCAAGCTAGGAGCTTTCAATCAAGCTATAAATGATTTATGCAACAAAAGAAATGTGAAAGTTAAATGCAACTGTATATGAAAAATACAAAATCATCAACGATATTGCCAGTGACATATTTCCTAGATGAGTCAATTTTAAGTTCCTTTCCTAAGCCTCTATCAATGAGAGTTATACGTCGTTAGAAAGAACAAGCTAAGAGCTTTCAAACAAGCTGTAAGTCGTTTATGCAGCAAAAGAAATGTGAAAGTTAAATGCAACTGTATATGAAAAATACAAAATCATCAACAATATTCCCAGTGACATATTTCCTAGATGAGTCAATTTTAAGTTCCTTTCCTAAGCATCTATCAATGAGAGTTATACGTCGTTAGAAAGAACAAGCTAAGAGCTTTCAATCAAGCTGTAAGTCGTTTATGCAGCAAAAGAAATGTGAAAGTTAAATGCAACTGTATATGAAAAATACAAAATCATCAACAATATTCCCAGTGACATATTTCCTAGATGAGTCAATTTTAAGTTCCTTTCCTAAGCATCTATCAATGAGAGTTATACATCGTTGGAAAGAACAAGCTAGGAGCTTTCAATCCAGCTATAAATGATTTATGCAACAAAAGAAATGTGAAAGTTAAATGCAACTGTATATGAAAAATACAAAATCATCAACAATATTGCCAATGACATATTTCCTGGAAGAGTCAGTTTTAAGTTCCTTTCCTAAGCCTCTATCAATGAGAGTTATACATCGCTGGAAAGAACAAGCTAAGAGATTTCAACCAAGCTATAAATGATTTATGCAACAAAAGAAATGTGAAATTTAAATGCAACTGTATATGAAAAATATAAAATCATCAACAATATTGCCAGTGACATATTTCCTAGATGAGTCAATTTTAAGTTCCTTTCCTAAGCATCTATCAATGAGAGTTATACGTCGTTAGAAAGAACAAGCTTAGAGCTTTCAATCAAGCTGTAAGTCGTTTATGCAGCAAAAGAAATGTGAAAGTTAAATGCAACTCTATATGAAAAATATAAAATCATCCACAATATTGCCAGTGACATATTTCCTAGATGAGTCAATTTTAAGTTCCTTTCCTAAGCTTCTATCAGTGAGAGTTATACATCGTTGGAAAGAACAGTCTAAGGGCTTTCAATCAAGCTATAAACGGTTTACACAGCAAAAGAAATGTGAAAATTAAATGCAACTGTATTTAAAAAATACAAAATCATCAACAATATTGCCAGTGACATATTTCCTAGATGAGTCAATTTTAAGTTCCTTTCCTAAGCCACTATCAATGAGAGTTTTACATCGTTGGAAAGAACAAGCTAGGAGCTTTCAATCAAGCTATAAATGATTTATGCAGCAAAAGAAATCTGATAGTTAAATGCAACTGTATATGAAAAATATAAAAACATCAGCAATATTGCCAGTGACATATTTCCTGGAAGAGTCAATTTTAAGTTCCTTTCCTAAGCCTCTATCAATGAGAGTTATACATCGCTGGAAAGAACAAGCTAAGAGATTTCAATCAAGCTATAAATGATTTATGCAATAAAAGAAATGTGAAATTTAAATGCAACTGTATATGAAAAATACAAAATCATCAACAATATTGCCAGTGACATATTTCCTGGAACAGTCAATTTTAAGTTCCTTTCCTAAACGTCTATCAATGAGAGTTATACGTCGCTGGAAAGAACAAGCTAAGAGCTTTCAATCAAGCTATAAGTTGTTAATGCAGCAAATGAAATGTGAAAGTTAAATACAACTGTATATGAAAAATACCAAATCATCAACAATATTGCCAGTGACATATTTCCTAGATGAGTCAATTTTAAGTTCCTTTCCTAAGCATCTATCAATGAGAGTTATACGTCGTTAGAAAGAACAAGCTAAGAGCTTTCAATCAAGCTATAAGTCGTTTATGCAGAAAAGAAATGTGAAAGTTAAATGCAACTGTATATGAAAAATACAAAATCATCAACGATATTGCCAGTGACATATTTCCTAGATGAGTCAATTTTAAGTTCCTTTCCTAAGCCTCTATCAATGAGAGTTATACGTCGTAAGAAAGAACAAGCTAAGAGCTTTCAAACAAGCTATAAGTCGTTTATGCAGCAAAAGAAATGTGAAAGTTAAATGCAACTGTATATGAAAAATATAAAATCATCAACAATATTCCCAGTGACATATTTCCTAAGTGAGTCAATTTTAAGTTCCTTTCCTAAGCCTCTATAAATGAGAGTTTTCCATCGTTGGAAAGAACAAGCTAGGAGCTTTCAATCAAGCTATAAATGATTTATGCAACAAAAGAAATCTGATAGTTAAATGCAACTGTATATGAAAAATATAAAATCATCAGCAATATTGCCAGTGACATATTCCCTGGAAGAGTCAATTTTAAGTTCCTTTCCTAAGCCTCTATCAATGAGAGTTATACATCGCTGGAAAGAACAAGCTAAGAGATTTCAACCAAGCTATAAATGATTTATGCAACAAAAGAAATGTGAAATTTAAATGCAACTGTATATGAAAAATATAAAATCATCAACAATATTGCCAGTGACATATTTCCTGGAAGAGTCAATTTTAAGTTCCTTTTCTAAACCTCTATCAATGAGAGTTATACGTCGTTGGAAAGAACAAGCTAAGAGCTTTGAACCAAGCTATAAGTCGTTTATGCAGCAAAAGAAAAGTGAAAGTTAAATGCAACTGTATATGAAAAATACAAAATCATCTACAATATTCCCAGTGACATATTTTCCAGGTGAGTCAATTTTAAGTTCCTTTCCTAAGCCTCTATCAAGGAGAGTTATACATAGTTGGAAAGAACTAGCTAAGGGCTTTCAACCAAGCTATAAACGGTTTACACAACAAAAGAAATGTGAAAGTTAAATGCAACTGTACATGAAAAATACAAAATCATCAACAATGTTGCCAGTGACATATTTCCTGGAAGAGTCAATTTTGAGTTCCTTTCCTAAACCTCTACCAATGAGAGTTATACGTCTTTGGAAAGAACAAGCTAAGAGCTTTCAATCAAGCTATAAGTCGTTTATGCAGCAAAAGAAAAGTGAAAGTTAAATGCAACTGTATATGAAAAATACAAAATCATCAACAATATTCCCAGTGACATATTTCCCAGGTGAGTCAATTTTAAGTCCCTTTCCTAAGCCTCTATCAAGGAGAGTTATACATCGTTGGAAAGAACAAGCTAGGAGCTTTCAATCCAGCTATAAATGATTTATGCAACAAAAGAAATGTGAAAGTTAAATGCAACTGTATATGAAAAATACAAAATCATCAACAATATTGCCAATGACATATTTCCTGGAAGAGTCAGTTTTAAGTTCCTTTCCTAAGCCTCTATCAATGAGAGTTATACATCGCTGGAAAGAACAAGCTAAGAGATTTCAACCAAGCTATAAATGATTTATGCAACAAAAGAAATGTGAAATTTAAATGCAACTGTATATGAAAAATATAAAATCATCAACAATATTGCCAGTGACATATTTCCTAGATGAGTCAATTTTAAGTTCCTTTCCTAAGCATCTATCAATGAGAGTTATACGTCGTTAGAAAGAACAAGCTAAGAGCTTTCAATCAAGCTGTAAGTCGTTTATGCAGCAAAAGAAATGTGAAAGTTAAATGCAACTCTATATGAAAAATATAAAATCATCCACAATATTGCCAGTGACATATTTCCTAGATGAGTCAATTTTAAGTTCCTTTCCTAAGCTTCTATCAGTGAGAGTTATACATCGTTGGAAAGAACAGTCTAAGGGCTTTCAATCAAGCTATAAACGGTTTATACAGAAAAAGAAATGTGAAAATTAAATGCAACTGTATTTAAAAAATACAAAATCATCAACAATATTGCCAGTGACATATTTCCTAGATGAGTCAATTTTAAGTTCCTTTCCTAAGCCACTATCAATGAGAGTTTTACATCGTTGGAAAGAACAAGCTAGGAGCTTTCAATCAAGCTATAAATGATTTATGCAGAAAAAGAAATCTGATAGCTAAATGCAACTGTATATGAAAAATATAAAAACATCAGCAATATTGCCAGTGACATATTTCCTGGAAGAGTCAATTTTAAGTTCCTTTCCTAAGCCTCTATCAATGAGAGTTATACATCGCTGGAAAGAACAAGCTAAGAGATTTCAATCAAGCTATAAATGATTTATGCAATAAAAGAAATGTGAAATTTAAATGCAACTGTATATGAAAAATATAAAATCATCAACAATATTGCCAGTGACATATTTCCTAGATGAGTCAATTTTAAGTTCCTTTCCTAAGCATCTATCAATGAGAGTTATACGTCGTTAGAAAGAACAAGCTAGGAGCTTTCAATCAAGCTGTAAGTCGTTTTTGCAGCAAAAGAAATGTGAAAGTTAAATGCAACTGTATATGAAAAATACAAAATCATCAACAATATTGCCAGTGACATATTTCCTGGAAGAGTCAATTTTAAGTTCCTTTCCTAAACGTCTATCAATGAGAGTTATACGTCGCTGGAAAGAACAAGCTAAGAGCTTTCAATCAAGCTATAAGTTGTTTATGCAGCAAATGAAATGTGAAAGTTAAATACAACTGTATATGAAAAATACCAAATCATCAACAATATTGCCAGTGACATATTTCCTAGATGAGTCAATTTTAAGTTCCTTTCCTAAGCATCTATCAATGAGAGTTATACGTCGTTAGAAAGAACAAGCTAAGAGCTTTCAATCAAGCTATAAGTCGTTTATGCAGCAAAAGAAATGTGAAAGTTAAATGCAACTGTATATGAAAAATACAAAATCATCAACGATATTGCCAGTGACATATTTCCTAGATGAGTCAATTTTAAGTTCCTTTCCTAAGCCTCTATCAATGAGAGTTATACGTCGTAAGAAAGAACAAGCTAAGAGCTTTCAAACAAGCTGTAAGTCGTTTATGCAGCAAAAGAAATGTGAAAGTTAAATGCAACTGTATATGAAAAATATAAAATCATCAACAATATTCCCAGTGACATATTTCCTAAGTGAGTCAATTTTAAGTTCCTTTCCTAAGCCTCTATAAATGAGAGTTTTCCATCGTTGGAAAGAACAAGCTAGGAGCTTTCAATCAAGCTATAAATGATTTATGCAACAAAAGAAATCTGATAGTTAAATGCAACTGTATATGAAAAATATAAAATCATCAGCAATATTGCCAGTGACATATTCCCTGGAAGAGTCAATTTTAAGTTCCTTTCCTAAGCCTCTATCAATGAGAGTTATACATCGCTGGAAAGAACAAGCTAAGAGATTTCAACCAAGCTATAAATGATTTATGCAACAAAAGAAATGTGAAATTTAAATGCAACTGTATATGAAAAATATAAAATCATCAACAATATTGCCAGTGACATATTTCCTGGAAGAGTCAATTTTAAGTTCCTTTTCTAAACCTCTATCAATGAGAGTTATACGTCGTTGGAAAGAACAAGCTAAGAGCTTTGAACCAAGCTATAAGTCGTTTATGCAGCAAAAGAAAAGTGAAAGTTAAATGCAACTGTATATGAAAAATACAAAATCATCTACAATATTCCCAGTGACATATTTTCCAGGTGAGTCAATTTTAAGTTCCTTTCCTAAGCCTCTATCAAGGAGAGTTATACATAGTTGGAAAGAACTAGCTAAGGGCTTTCAACCAAGCTATAAACGGTTTACACAACAAAAGAAATGTGAAAGTTAAATGCAACTGTACATGAAAAATACAAAATCATCAACAATGTTGCCAGTGACATATTTCCTGGAAGAGTCAATTTTGAGTTCCTTTCCTAAACCTCTACCAATGAGAGTTATACGTCTTTGGAAAGAACAAGCTAAGAGCTTTCAATCAAGCTATAAGTCGTTTATGCAGCAAATGAAATGTGAAAGTTAAATGCAACTGTATATGAAAAATACAAAATCATCAACAATATTGCCAGTGACATATTTCCTAGATGAGTCAATTTTAAGTTCCTTTCCTAAGCATCTATCAATGAGAGTTATACGTCGCTGGAAAGAACCAGCTAAAAGCATTCAATCAAGCTATAAGTCGTTTATGCAGCAAAAGAAAAGTGAAAGTTAAATGCAACTGTATATGAAAAATATACAATCATCAACAATATTGCCAGTGCCATATTTCCTAGATGAGTCAATTTTAAGTTCCTTTCCTAAGCCACTATCAACGAGAGTTATACGTCGTTGGAAAGAACAAGCTAAGAGCATTCAATCAAGCTATAAGTCGTTTATGCAGCAAAAGAAAAGTGAAAGTTAAATGCAACTGTATATGAAAAATACAAAATCATCTACAATATTCCCAGTGACATATTTCCCAGGTGAGTCAATTTTAAGTTCCTTTCCTAAGCCTCTATCAATGAGAGTTATACATCGTTGGAAAGAACAAGCTAGGAGCTTTCAATCAAGCTATAAATGATTTATGCAACAAAAGAAATCTGATAGTTAAATGCAACTGTATATGAAAAATATAAAATCATCAATAATATTGCCAGTGACATATTTCCTAGATAAGTTAATTTTAAGTTCCTTTCCTAAGCCTCTATCAAGGAGAGTTATACATCGTTGGAAAGAACAAGCTAGGAGCTTTCAATCAAGCTATAAATGATTTATGCAGCAAAAGAAATATGAAAGTTAAATGCAACTGTATATGAAAAATATAAAATCATCAACGATATTGCCAGTGACATATTTCCTAGATGAGTCAATTTTAAGTTCCTTTCCTAAGCATCTATCAATGAGAGTTATACGTCGTTAGAAAGAACAAGCTAAGAGCTTTCAATCAAGCTATAAATGGTTTATGCAACAAAAGAAATCTGATAGTTAAATGCAACTGTATATGAAAAATACAAAATCATCAACAATATTGCCAGTGACATATTTCCTAGATGAGTCAATTTTAAGTTCCTTTCCTAAGCATCTATCAATGAGAGTTATACGTCGTTAGAAAGAACAAGCTAAGAGCTTTCAATCAAGCTGTAAGTCGTTTATGCAGCAAAAGAAATGTGAAAGTTAAATGCAACTGTATATGAAAAATATAAAATCATCAACAATATTGCCAGTGACATATTTCCTAGATGAGTCAATTTTAAGTTCCTTTCCTAAGCTTCTATCAGTGAGAGTTATACATCGTTGGAAAGAACAAGCTAGGAGCTTTCAATCAAGCTATAAATGATTTATGCAACAAAAGAAATGTGAAAGTTAAATGCAACTGTATATGAAAAATACAAAATCATCAACGATATCGCCAGTGACATATTTCCTAGATGAGTCAATTTTAAGTTCCTTTCCTAAGCCTCTATCAATGAGAGTTATACGTCGTAAGAAAGAACAAGCTAAGAGCTTTCAAACAAGCTGTAAGTCGTTTATGCAGCAAAAGAAATGTGAAAGTTAAATGCAACTGTATATGAAAAATATAAAATCATCAACAATATTCCCAGTGACATATTTCCTAAGTGAGTCAATTTTAAGTTCCTTTCCTAAGCCTCTATAAATGAGAGTTTTCCATCGTTGGAAAGAACAAGCTAGGAGCTTTCAATCAAGCTATAAATGATTTATGCAACAAAAGAAATCTGATAGTTAAATGCAACTGTATATGAAAAATATAAAATCATCAGCAATATTGCCAGTGACATATTCCCTGGAAGAGTCAATTTTAAGTTCCTTTCCTAAGCCTCTATCAATGAGAGTTATACATCGCTGGAAAGAACAAGCTAAGAGATTTCAACCAAGCTATAAATGATTTATGCAACAAAAGAAATGTGAAATTTAAATGCAACTGTATATGAAAAATATAAAATCATCAACAATATTGCCAGTGACATATTTCCTGGAAGAGTCAATTTTAAGTTCCTTTTCTAAACCTCTATCAATGAGAGTTATACGTCGTTGGAAAGAACAAGCTAAGAGCTTTGAACCAAGCTATAAGTCGTTTATGCAGCAAAAGAAAAGTGAAAGTTAAATGCAACTGTATATGAAAAATACAAAATCATCTACAATATTCCCAGTGACATATTTTCCAGGTGAGTCAATTTTAAGTTCCTTTCCTAAGCCTCTATCAAGGAGAGTTATACATAGTTGGAAAGAACTAGCTAAGGGCTTTCAACAAAGCTATAAACGGTTTACACAACAAAAGAAATGTGAAAGTTAAATGCAACTGTACATGAAAAATACAAAATCATCAACAATGTTGCCAGTGACATATTTCCTGGAAGAGTCAATTTTGAGTTCCTTTCCTAAACCTCTACCAATGAGAGTTATACGTCTTTGGAAAGAACAAGCTAAGAGCTTTCAATCAAGCTATAAGTCGTTTATGCAGCAAATGAAATGTGAAAGTTAAATGCAACTGTATATGAAAAATACAAAATCATCAACAATATTGCCAGTGACATATTTCCTAGATGAGTCAATTTTAAGTTCCTTTCCTAAGCATCTATCAATGAGAGTTATACGTCGCTGGAAAGAACAAGCTAAGAGCATTCAATCAAGCTATAAGTCGTTTATGCAGCAAAAGAAAAGTGAAAGTTAAATGCAACTGTATATGAAAAATATACAATCATCAACAATATTGCCAGTGCCATATTTCCTAGATGAGTCAATTTTAAGTTCCTTTCCTAAGCCACCATCAACGAGAGTTATACGTCGTTGGAAAGAACAAGCTAAGAGCATTCAATCAAGCTATAAGTCGTTTATGCAGCAAAAGAAAAGTGAAAGTTAAATGCAACTGTATATGAAAAATACAAAATCATCTACAATATTCCCAGTGACATATTTCCCAGGTGAGTCAATTTTAAGTTCCTTTCCTAAGCCTCTATCAATGAGAGTTATACATCGTTGGAAAGAACAAGCTAGGAGCTTTCAATCAAGCTATAAATGATTTATGCAACAAAAGAAATCTGATAGTTAAATGCAACTGTATATGAAAAATATAAAATCATCAATAATATTGCCAGTGACATATTTCCTAGATAAGTTAATTTTAAGTTCCTTTCCTAAGCCTCTATCAAGGAGAGTTATACATCGTTGGAAAGAACAAGCTAGGAGCTTTCAATCAAGCTATAAATGATTTATGCAGCAAAAGAAATATGAAAGTTAAATGCAACTGTATATGAAAAATATAAAATCATCAACGATATTGCCAGTGACATATTTCCTAGATGAGTCAATTTTAAGTTCCTTTCCTAAGCATCTATCAATGAGAGTTATACGTCGTTAGAAAGAACAAGCTAAGAGCTTTCAATCAAGCTATAAATGGTTTATGCAACAAAAGAAATCTGATAGTTAAATGCAACTGTATATGAAAAATACAAAATCATCAACAATATTGCCAGTGACATATTTCCTAGATGAGTCAATTTTAAGTTCCTTTCCTAAGCATCTATCAATGAGAGTTATACGTCGTTAGAAAGAACAAGCTAAGAGCTTTCAATCAAGCTGTAAGTCGTTTATGCAGCAAAAGAAATGTGAAAGTTAAATGCAACTGTATATGAAAAATATAAAATCATCAACAATATTGCCAGTGACATATTTCCTAGATGAGTCAATTTTAAGTTCCTTTCCTAAGCTTCTATCAGTGAGAGTTATACATCGTTGGAAAGAACAAGCTAGGAGCTTTCAATCAAGCTATAAATGATTTATGCAACAAAAGAAATGTGAAAGTTAAATGCAACTGTATATGAAAAATACAAAATCATCAACGATATCGCCAGTGACATATTTCCTAGATGAGTCAATTTTAAGTTCCTTTCCTAAGCCTCTATCAATGAGGGTTATACGCCGTTAGAAAGAACAAGCTAAGAGCTTTCAAACAAGCTGTAAGTCGTTTATGCAGCAAAAGAAATGTGAAAGTTAAATGCAACTGTATATGAAAAATACAAAATCATCAACAATATTCCCAGTGACATATTTCCTAAGTGAGTCAATTTTAAGTTCCTTTCCTAAGCCTCTATCAACGAGAGTTATACGTCGTTGGAAAGAACAAGCTAAGAGCATTCAATCATGCTATAAGTCGTTTATGCAGCAAAAGAAAAGTGAAAGTTAAATGCAACTGTATATGAAAAATACAAAATCATCAACGATATTGCCAGTGACATATTTCCTAGATGAGTCAATTTTAAGTTCCTTTCCTAAGCCTCTATCAATGAGAGTTATACGTCGTTAGAAAGAACAATCTAAGAGCTTTCAAACAAGCTGTAAGCCGTTTATGCAGCAAAAGAAATGTGAAATTTAAATGCAACTGTATATGAAAAATACAAAATCATCAACAATATTGCCAGTGCCATATTTCCTAGATGAGTCAATTTTAAGTTACTTTCCTAAGCCTCTATCAATGAGAGTTATACGTCGTTAGAAAGAACAAGCTAAGAGCTTTCAAACAAGCTGTAAGTCGTTTATGCAGCAAAAGAAATGTGAAAGTTAAATGCAACTGTATATGAAAAATACAAAATCATCAACAATATTCCCAGTGACATATTTCCTAAGTGAGTCAATTTTAAGTTCCTTTCCTAAGCCTCTGTCAATGAGAGTTATACGTCGTTAGAAAGAACAAGCTAAGAGCTTTCAAACAAGCTGTAAGTCGTTTATGCAGCAAAAGAAATGTGAAAGTTAAATGCAACTGTATATGAAAAATACAAAATCATCAACAATATTGCCAGTGACATATTTCCTAGATGAGTCAATTTTAAGTTCCTTTCCTAAGCATCTATCAATGAGAGTTATACGTCGTTGGAAAGAACAAGCTAAGAGCATTCAATCAAGCTATAAGTCGTTTATGCAGCAAAAGAAAAGTGAAAGTTAAATGCAACTGTATATGAAAAATATACAATCATCAACAATATTGCCAGTGCCATATTTCCTAGATGAGTCAATTTTAAGTTCCTTTCCTAAGCCACTATCAACGAGAGTTATACGTCGTTGGAAAGAACAAGCTAAGAGCATTCAATCAAGCTATAAGTCGTTTATGCAGCAAAAGAAAAGTGAAAGTTAAATGCAACTGTATATGAAAAATACAAAATCATCTACAATATTCCCAGTGACATATTTCCCAGGTGAGTCAATTTTAAGTTCCTTTCCTAAGCCTCTATCAATGAGAGTTATACATCGTTGGAAAGAACAAGCTAGGAGCTTTCAATCAAGCTATAAATGATTTATGCAACAAAAGAAATCTGTTAGTTAAATGCAACTGTATATGAAAAATATAAAATCATCAATAATATTGCCAGTGACATATTTCCTAGATAAGTTAATTTTAAGTTCCTTTCCTAAGCCTCTATCAAGGAGAGTTATACATCGTTGGAAAGAACAAGCTAGGAGCTTTCAATCAAGCTATAAATGATTTATGCAACAAAAGAAATCTGATAGTTAAATGCAACTGTATATGAAAAATATAAAATCATCAACGATATTGCCAGTGACATATTTCCTAGATGAGTCAATTTTAAGTTCCTTTCCTAAGCATCTATCAATGAGAGTTATACGTCGTTAGAAAGAACAAGCTAAGAGCTTTCAATCAAGCTATAAATGGTTTATGCAACAAAAGAAATCTGATAGTTAAATGCAACTGTATATGAAAAATACAAAATCATCAACAATATTGCCAGTGACATATTTCCTAGATGAGTCAATTTTAAGTTCCTTTCCTAAGCATCTATCAATGAGAGTTATACGTCGTTAGAAAGAACAAGCTAAGAGCTTTCAATCAAGCTGTAAGTCGTTTATGCAGCAAAAGAAATGTGAAAGTTAAATGCAACTGTATATGAAAAATATAAAATCATCAACAATATTGCCAGTGACATATTTCCTAGATGAGTCAATTTTAAGTTCCTTTCCTAAGCTTCTATCAGTGAGAGTTATACATCGTTGGAAAGAACAAGCTAGGAGCTTTCAATCAAGCTATAAATGATTTATGCAACAAAAGAAATGTGAAAGTTAAATGCAACTGTATATGAAAAATACAAAATCATCAACGATATCGCCAGTGACATATTTCCTAGATGAGTCAATTTTAAGTTCCTTTCCTAAGCCTCTATCAATGAGAGTTATACGTCGTAAGAAAGAACAAGCTAAGAGCTTTCAAACAAGCTGTAAGTCGTTTATGCAGCAAAAGAAATGTGAAAGTTAAATGCAACTGTATATGAAAAATATAAAATCATCAACAATATTCCCAGTGACATATTTCCTAAGTGAGTCAATTTTAAGTTCCTTTCCTAAGCCTCTATAAATGAGAGTTTTCCATCGTTGGAAAGAACAAGCTAGGAGCTTTCAATCAAGCTATAAATGATTTATGCAACAAAAGAAATCTGATAGTTAAATGCAACTGTATATGAAAAATATAAAATCATCAGCAATATTGCCAGTGACATATTCCCTGGAAGAGTCAATTTTAAGTTCCTTTCCTAAGCCTCTATCAATGAGAGTTATACATCGCTGGAAAGAACAAGCTAAGAGTTTTCAACCAAGCTATACGTGATTTATGCAACAAAAGAAATGTGAAATTTAAATGCAACTGTATATGAAAAATATAAAATCATCAACAATATTGCCAGTGACATATTTCCTGGAAGAGTCAATTTTAAGTTCCTTTTCTAAACCTCTATCAATGAGAGTTATACGTCGTTGGAAAGAACAAGCTAAGAGCTTTGAACCAAGCTATAAGTCGTTTATGCAGCAAAAGAAAAGTGAAAGTTAAATGCAACTGTATATGAAAAATACAAAATCATCTACAATATTCCCAGTGACATATTTTCCAGGTGAGTCAATTTTAAGTTCCTTTCCTAAGCCTCTATCAAGGAGAGTTATACATAGTTGGAAAGAACTAGCTAAGGGCTTTCAACCAAGCTATAAACGGTTTACACAACAAAAGAAATGTGAAAGTTAAATGCAACTGTACATGAAAAATACAAAATCATCAACAATGTTGCCAGTGACATATTTCCTGGAAGAGTCAATTTTGAGTTCCTTTCCTAAACCTCTACCAATGAGAGTTATACGTCTTTGGAAAGAACAAGCTAAGAGCTTTCAATCAAGCTATAAGTCGTTTATGCAGCAAATGAAATGTGAAAGTTAAATGCAACTGTATATGAAAAATACAAAATCATCAACAATATTGCCAGTGACATATTTCCTAGATGAGTCAATTTTAAGTTCCTTTCCTAAGCATCTATCAATGAGAGTTATACGTCGCTGGAAAGAACAAGCTAAGAGCATTCAATCAAGCTATAAGTCGTTTATGCAGCAAAAGAAAAGTGAAAGTTAAATGCAACTGTATATGAAAAATATACAATCATCAACAATATTGCCAGTGCCATATTTCCTAGATGAGTCAATTTTAAGTTCCTTTCCTAAGCCACTATCAACGAGAGTTATACGTCGTTGGAAAGAACAAGCTAAGAGCATTCAATCAAGCTATAAGTCGTTTATGCAGCAAAAGAAAAGTGAAAGTTAAATGCAACTGTATATGAAAAATACAAAATCATCTACAATATTCCCAGTGACATATTTCCCAGGTGAGTCAATTTTAAGTTCCTTTCCTAAGCCTCTATCAATGAGAGTTATACATCGTTGGAAAGAACAAGCTAGGAGCTTTCAATCAAGCTATAAATGATTTATGCAACAAAAGAAATCTGATAGTTAAATGCAACTGTATATGAAAAATATAAAATCATCAATAATATTGCCAGTGACATATTTCCTAGATAAGTTAATTTTAAGTTCCTTTCCTAAGCCTCTATCAAGGAGAGTTATACATCGTTGGAAAGAACAAGCTAGGAGCTTTCAATCAAGCTATAAATGATTTATGCAGCAAAAGAAATATGAAAGTTAAATGCAACTGTATATGAAAAATATAAAATCATCAACGATATTGCCAGTGACATATTTCCTAGATGAGTCAATTTTAAGTTCCTTTCCTAAGCATCTATCAATGAGAGTTATACGTCGTTAGAAAGAACAAGCTAAGAGCTTTCAATCAAGCTATAAATGATTTATGCAACAAAAGAAATCTGATAGTTAAATGCAACTGTATATGAAAAATACAAAATCATCAACAATATTGCCAGTGACATATTTCCTAGATGAGTCAATTTTAAGTTCCTTTCCTAAGCATCTATCAATGAGAGTTATACGTCGTTAGAAAGAACAAGCTAAGAGCTTTCAATCAAGCTGTAAGTCGTTTATGCAGCAAAAGAAATGTGAAAGTTAAATGCAACTGTATATGAAAAATATAAAATCATCAACAATATTGCCAGTGACATATTTCCTAGATGAGTCAATTTTAAGTTCCTTTCCTAAGCTTCTATCAGTGAGAGTTATACATCGTTGGAAAGAACAAGCTAGGAGCTTTCAATCAAGCTATAAATGATTTATGCAACAAAAGAAATGTGAAAGTTAAATGCAACTGTATATGAAAAATACAAAATCATCAACGATATCGCCAGTGACATATTTCCTAGATGAGTCAATTTTAAGTTCCTTTCCTAAGCCTCTATCAATGAGGGTTATACGCCGTTAGAAAGAACAAGCTAAGAGCTTTCAAACAAGCTGTAAGTCGTTTATGCAGCAAAAGAAATGTGAAAGTTAAATGCAACTGTATATGAAAAATACAAAATCATCAACAATATTCCCAGTGACATATTTCCTAAGTGAGTCAATTTTAAGTTCCTTTCCTAAGCCTCTATCAACGAGAGTTATACGTCGTTGGAAAGAACAAGCTAAGAGCATTCAATCATGCTATAAGTCGTTTATGCAGCAAAAGAAAAGTGAAAGTTAAATGCAACTGTATATGAAAAATACAAAATCATCAACGATATTGCCAGTGACATATTTCCTAGATGAGTCAATTTTAAGTTCCTTTCCTAAGCCTCTATCAATGAGAGTTATACGTCGTTAGAAAGAACAATCTAAGAGCTTTCAAACAAGCTGTAAGCCGTTTATGCAGCAAAAGAAATGTGAAATTTAAATGCAACTGTATACGAAAAATACAAAATCATCAACAATATTGCCAGTGCCATATTTCCTAGATGAGTCAATTTTAAGTTACTTTCCTAAGCCTCTATCAATGAGAGTTATACGTCGTTAGAAAGAACAAGCTAAGAGCTTTCAAACAAGCTGTAAGTCGTTTATGCAGCAAAAGAAATGTGAAAGTTAAATGCAACTGTATATGAAAAATACAAAATCATCAACAATATTCCCAGTGACATATTTCCTAAGTGAGTCAATTTTAAGTTCCTTTCCTAAGCCTCTGTCAATGAGAGTTATACGTCGTTAGAAAGAACAAGCTAAGAGCTTTCAAACAAGCTGTAAGTCGTTTATGCAGCAAAAGAAATGTGAAAGTTAAATGCAACTGTATATGAAAAATACAAAATCATCAACAATATTGCCAGTGACATATTTCCTAGATGAGTCAATTTTAAGTTCCTTTCCTAAGCATCTATCAATGAGAGTTATACGTCGTTGGAAAGAACAAGCTAAGAGCATTCAATCAAGCTATAAGTCGTTTATGCAGCAAAAGAAAAGTGAAAGTTAAATGCAACTGTATATGAAAAATATACAATCATCAACAATATTGCCAGTGCCATATTTCCTAGATGAGTCAATTTTAAGTTCCTTTCCTAAGCCACTATCAACGAGAGTTATACGTCGTTGGAAAGAACAAGCTAAGAGCTTTCAATCAAGCTATAAGTCGTTTATGCAGCAAAAGAAAAGTGAAAGTTAAATGCAACTGTATATGAAAAATACAAAATCATCTACAATATTCCCAGTGACATATTTCCCAGGTGAGTCAATTTTAAGTTCCTTTCCTAAGCCTCTATCAATGAGAGTTATACATCGTTGGAAAGAACAAGCTAGGAGCTTTCAATCAAGCTATAAATGATTTATGCAACAAAAGAAATCTGTTAGTTAAATGCAACTGTATATGAAAAATATAAAATCATCAATAATATTGCCAGTGACATATTTCCTAGATAAGTTAATTTTAAGTTCCTTTCCTAAGCCTCTATCAAGGAGAGTTATACATCGTTGGAAAGAACAAGCTAGGAGCTTTCAATCAAGCTATAAATGATTTATGCAACAAAAGAAATCTGATAGTTAAATGCAACTGTATATGAAAAATATAAAATCATCAACGATATTGCCAGTGACATATTTCCTAGATGAGTCAATTTTAAGTTCCTTTCGTAAGCATCTATCAATGAGAGTTATACGTCGTTAGAAAGAACAAGCTAAGAGCTTTCAATCAAGCTATAAATGGTTTATGCAACAAAAGAAATCTGATAGTTAAATGCAACTGTATATGAAAAATACAAAATCATCAACAATATTGCCAGTGACATATTTCCTAGATGAGTCAATTTTAAGTTCCTTTCCTAAGCATCTATCAATGAGAGTTATACGTCGTTAGAAAGAACAAGCTAAGAGCTTTCAATCAAGCTGTAAGTCGTTTATGCAGCAAAAGAAATGTGAAAGTTAAATGCAACTGTATATGAAAAATATAAAATCATCAACAATATTGCCAGTGACATATTTCCTAGATGAGTCAATTTTAAGTTCCTTTCCTAAGCTTCTATCAGTGAGAGTTATACATCGTTGGAAAGAACAAGCTAGGGGCTTTCAATCAAGCTATAAACGATTTATGCAACAAAAGAAATGTGAAAGTTAAATGCAACTGTATATGAAAAATACAAAATCATCAACGATATCGCCAGTGACATATTTCCTAGATGAGTCAATTTTAAGTTCCTTTCCTAAGCCTCTATCAATGAGGGTTATACGTCGTTAGAAAGAACAAGCTAAGAGCTTTCAAACAAGCTGTAAGTCGTTTATGCAGCAAAAGAAATGTGAAAGTTAAATGCAACTGTATATGAAAAATACAAAATCATCAACAATATTCCCAGTGACATATTTCCTAAGTGAGTCAATTTTAAGTTCCTTTCCTAAGCCTCTATCAACGAGAGTTATACGTCGTTGGAAAGAACAAGCTAAGAGCATTCAATCATGCTATAAGTCGTTTATGCAGCAAAAGAAAAGTGAAAGTTAAATGCAACTGTATATGAAAAATACAAAATCATCAACGATATTGCCAGTGACATATTTCCTAGATGAGTCAATTTTAAGTTCCTTTCCTAAGCCTCTATCAATGAGAGTTATACGTCGTTAGAAAGAACAATCTAAGAGCTTTCAAACAAGCTGTAAGCCGTTTATGCAGCAAAAGAAATGTGAAATTTAAATGCAACTGTATATGAAAAATACAAAATCATCAACAATATTGCCAGTGCCATATTTCCTAGATGAGTCAATTTTAAGTTACTTTCCTAAGCCTCTATCAATGAGAGTTATACGTCGTTAGAAAGAACAAGCTAAGAGCTTTCAAACAAGCTGTAAGTCGTTTATGCAGCAAAAGAAATGTGAAAGTTAAATGCAACTGTATATGAAAAATACAAAATCATCAACAATATTCCCAGTGACATATTTCCTAAGTGAGTCAATTTTAAGTTCCTTTCCTAAGTCTCTGTCAATGAGAGTTATACGTCGTTAGAAAGAACAAGCTAAGAGCTTTCAAACAAGCTGTAAGTCGTTTATGCAGCAAAAGAAATGTGAAAGTTAAATGCAACTGTATATGAAAAATACAAAATCATCAACAATATTCCCAGTGACATATTTCCTAAGTGAGTCAATTTTAAGTTCCTTTCCTAAGCCTCTATCAACGAGAGTTATACGTCGTTGGAAAGAACAAGCTAAGAGCATTCTATCATGCTATAAGTCGTTTATGCAGCAAAAGAAAAGTGAAAGTTAAATGCAACTGTATATGAAAAATACAAAATCATCAACGATATTGCCATTGACATATTTCCTAGATGAGTCAATTTTAAGTTCCTTTCCTAAGCCTCTATCAATGAGAGTTATACGTCGTTATAAAGAACAAGCTAAGAGCTTTCAATCAAGCTGTAAGCCGTTTATGCAGCAAAAGAAATGTGAAAGTTAAATGCAACTGTATATGAAAAATATAAAATCATCAACAATATTGCCAGTGACATATTTCCTGGAAGAGTCAATTTTAAGTTCCTTTCCTAAACCTCTATCAATGAGAGTTATATGTCGTTAGAAAGAACAAGCTAAGAGCTTTCAATCAAGCTATAAGTCGTTTATGCAGCAAAAGAAAAGTGAAAGTTAAATACAACTGTATATGAAAAATACAAAATCATCTACAATATTCCCAGCGACATATTTTCCAGGTGAGTCAATTTTAAGTTCCTTTCCTAAGCCTCTATCAAGGAGAGTTATACATAGTTGGAAAGAACTAGCGTGACATATTTCCTGGAAGAGTCAATTTTAAGTTCCTTTCCTAAGCCTCTATCAATGAGAGTTATACGTCGTTAGAAAGAACAAGCTAGGAGCTTTCAATCAAGCTATAAATGATTTATGCAACAAAAGAAATCTGTTAGTTAAATGCAACTGTATATGAAAAATATAAAATCATCAATAATATTGCCAGTGACATATTTCCTAGATAAGTTAATTTTAAGTTCCTTTCCTAAGCCTCTATCAAGGAGAGTTATACATCGTTGGAAAGAACAAGCTAGGAGCTTTCAATCAAGCTATAAATGATTTATGCAACAAAAGAAATCTGATAGTTAAATGCAACTGTATATGAAAAATATAAAATCATCAACGATATTGCCAGTGACATATTTCCTAGATGAGTCAATTTTAAGTTCCTTTCGTAAGCATCTATCAATGAGAGTTATACGTCGTTAGAAAGAACAAGCTAAGAGCTTTCAATCAAGCTATAAATGGTTTATGCAACAAAAGAAATCTGATAGTTAAATGCAACTGTATATGAAAAATACAAAATCATCAACAATATTGCCAGTGACATATTTCCTAGATGAGTCAATTTTAAGTTCCTTTCCTAAGCATCTATCAATGAGAGTTATACGTCGTTAGAAAGAACAAGCTAAGAGCTTTCAATCAAGCTGTAAGTCGTTTATGCAGCAAAAGAAATGTGAAAGTTAAATGCAACTGTATATGAAAAATATAAAATCATCAACAATATTGCCAGTGACATATTTCCTAGATGAGTCAATTTTAAGTTCCTTTCCTAAGCTTCTATCAGTGAGAGTTATACATCGTTGGAAAGAACAAGCTAGGGGCTTTCAATCAAGCTATAAACGATTTATGCAACAAAAGAAATGTGAAAGTTAAATGCAACTGTATATGAAAAATACAAAATCATCAACGATATCGCCAGTGACATATTTCCTAGATGAGTCAATTTTAAGTTCCTTTCCTAAGCCTCTATCAATGAGGGTTATACGTCGTTAGAAAGAACAAGCTAAGAGCTTTCAAACAAGCTGTAAGTCGTTTATGCAGCAAAAGAAATGTGAAAGTTAAATGCAACTGTATATGAAAAATACAAAATCATCAACAATATTCCCAGTGACATATTTCCTAAGTGAGTCAATTTTAAGTTCCTTTCCTAAGCCTCTATCAACGAGAGTTATACGTCGTTGGAAAGAACAAGCTAAGAGCATTCAATCATGCTATAAGTCGTTTATGCAGCAAAAGAAAAGTGAAAGTTAAATGCAACTGTATATGAAAAATACAAAATCATCAACGATATTGCCAGTGACATATTTCCTAGATGAGTCAATTTTAAGTTCCTTTCCTAAGCCTCTATCAATGAGAGTTATACGTCGTTAGAAAGAACAATCTAAGAGCTTTCAAACAAGCTGTAAGCCGTTTATGCAGCAAAAGAAATGTGAAATTTAAATGCAACTGTATATGAAAAATACAAAATCATCAACAATATTGCCAGTGCCATATTTCCTAGATGAGTCAATTTTAAGTTACTTTCCTAAGCCTCTATCAATGAGAGTTATACGTCGTTAGAAAGAACAAGCTAAGAGCTTTCAAACAAGCTGTAAGTCGTTTATGCAGCAAAAGAAATGTGAAAGTTAAATGCAACTGTATATGAAAAATACAAAATCATCAACAATATTCCCAGTGACATATTTCCTAAGTGAGTCAATTTTAAGTTCCTTTCCTAAGTCTCTGTCAATGAGAGTTATACGTCGTTAGAAAGAACAAGCTAAGAGCTTTCAAACAAGCTGTAAGTCGTTTATGCAGCAAAAGAAATGTGAAAGTTAAATGCAACTGTATATGAAAAATACAAAATCATCAACAATATTCCCAGTGACATATTTCCTAAGTGAGTCAATTTTAAGTTCCTTTCCTAAGCCTCTATCAACGAGAGTTATACGTCGTTGGAAAGAACAAGCTAAGAGCATTCTATCATGCTATAAGTCGTTTATGCAGCAAAAGAAAAGTGAAAGTTAAATGCAACTGTATATGAAAAATACAAAATCATCAACGATATTGCCATTGACATATTTCCTAGATGAGTCAATTTTAAGTTCCTTTCCTAAGCCTCTATCAATGAGAGTTATACGTCGTTATAAAGAACAAGCTAAGAGCTTTCAATCAAGCTGTAAGCCGTTTATGCAGCAAAAGAAATGTGAAAGTTAAATGCAACTGTATATGAAAAATATAAAATCATCAACAATATTGCCAGTGACATATTTCCTGGAAGAGTCAATTTTAAGTTCCTTTCCTAAACCTCTATCAATGAGAGTTATATGTCGTTAGAAAGAACAAGCTAAGAGCTTTCAATCAAGCTATAAGTCGTTTATGCAGCAAAAGAAAAGTGAAAGTTAAATACAACTGTATATGAAAAATACAAAATCATCTACAATATTCCCAGCGACATATTTTCCAGGTGAGTCAATTTTAAGTTCCTTTCCTAAGCCTCTATCAAGGAGAGTTATACATAGTTGGAAAGAACTAGCGTGACATATTTCCTGGAAGAGTCAATTTTAAGTTCCTTTCCTAAACCTCTATCAATGAGAGTTATACGTCGTTGGAGAGAACAAGCTAAGAGCTTTCAATCAAGCTATAAGTCGTTTATGCAGCAAATGAAATGTGAAAGTTAAATGCAACTGTATATGAAAAATACAAAATCATCAACAATATTGCCAGTGACATATTTCCTAGATGAGTCAATTTTAAGTTCCTTTCCTAAGCATCTATCAATGAGAGTTATACGTCGTTAGAAAGAACAAGCTAAGAGCTTTCAATCAAGCTGTAAGTCGTTTATGCAGCAAAAGAAATGTGAAAGTTAAATGCAACTGTATATGAAAAATACAAAATCATCAACAATATTCCCAGTGACATATTTCCTAAGTGAGTCAATTTTAAGTTCCTTTCCTAAGCCTCTATCAACGAGAGTTATACGTCGTTGGAAAGAACAAGCTAAGGGCATTCAATCAAGTTATAAGTCGTTTATGCAGCAAAAGAAAAGTGAAAGTTAAATGCAACTGTATATGAAAAATACAAAATCATCTACAATATTCCCAGTGACATATTTCCCAGGTGAGTCAATTTTAAGTTCCTTTCCTAAGCCTCTATCAATGAGAGTTATACATCGTTGGAAAGAACAAGCTAGGAGCTTTCAATCAAGCTATAAATGATTTATGCAACAAAAGAAATCTGATAGTTAAATGCAACTGTATATGAAAAATATAAAATCATCAACAATATTGCCAGTGACATATTTCCTAGATAAGTCAATTTTGAGTTCCTTTCCTAAGCCTCTATCAGTGAGAGTTATACATCGTTGGAAAGAACAAGCCAGGAGCTTTCAATCAAGCTATAAATGATTTATGCAGCAAAAGAAATATGAAAGTTAAATGCAACTGTATATGAAAAATATAAAATCATCAACGATATTGCCAGTGACATATTTCCTAGATGAGTCAATTTTAAGTTCCTTTCCTAAGCCTCTATCAATGAGAGTTATACGACGTTAAAAAGAACAAGCTAAGAGCTTTCAACCTAGCTGTAAGTCGTTTATGCAGCAAAAGAAATGTGAAAGTTAAATGCAACTGTATATGAAAAATACAAAATCATCAACAATATTCCCAGTGACATATTTCCTAAGTGAGTCAATTTTAAGTTCCTTTCCTAAGCCTCTATCAAGGAGAGTTATACATCCTTAGAAAGAACAGTCCAAGAGCTTTCAGCCAAGCTATAAGTGGTTTATACAGCGAAAGAAATGTGAAAATTAAATGCAACTGTATATGAAAAACACAAAATCATCAACCATATTGCCAGTGACATATTTACTAGATGAATCAATTTTAAGTTCCTTTCCTAAGCCTCCATCAATAAGAGTTATACATCGTTGGAAAGAACAAGCTAGGAGCTTTCAATCAAGCTATAAACGATTTATACAACAAAAGAAATCTGATAGTTAAATGCAACTGTATATGAAAAATATAAAATCATCAGCAATATTGCCAGAGTCAATTTTAAGTTCCTTTCCTAAGCCTCTATCAATGAGAGTTATACATCGCTGGAAAGAACAAGCCAAGAGATTTCAATCAAGCGATAAATGATTTATGCAACAAAAGAAATGTGAAAGTTAAATGCAACTGTATATGAAAAATATAAAATCATCAACAATATTGCCAGTGACATATTTCCTAGATAAGTCAATTTTGAGTTCCTTTCCTAAGCCTCTATCAGTGAGAGTTATACATCGTTGGAAAGAACAAGCCAGGAGCTTTCAGCCAAGCTATAAGTGGTTTATACAGCGAAAGAAATGTGAAAATTAAATGCAACTGTATATAAAAAACACAAAATCATCAACCATATTGCCAGTGACATATTTACTAGATGAGTCAATTTTAAGTTCCTTTCCTAAGCCTCCATCAATAAGAGTTATACATCGTTGGAAAGAACAAGCTAGGAGCTTTCAATCAAGCTATAAACGATTTATACAACAAAAGAAATCTGATAGCTAAATGCAACTGTATATGAAAAATATAAAATCATCAGCAATATTGCCAGTGACATATTTCCTGGAAGAGTCAATTTTAAGTTCCTTTCCTAAGCCTCTATCAATGAGAGTTATACATCGCTGGAAAGAACAAGCCAAGAGATTTCAATCAAGCGATAAATGATTTATGCAACAAAAGAAATCTGATAGTTAAATGCAACTGTATATGAAAAATATAAAATCATCAGCAATATTGCCAGTGACATATTTCCTGGAAGAGTCAATTTTAAGTTCCTTTCCTAAGCCTCTATCAATGAGAGTTATACATCGTTGGAAAGAACAAGCTAGGAGCTTTCAATCAAGCTATAAATGATTTATGCAACAAAAGAAATGTGAAAGTTAAATGCAACTGTATATGAAAAATACAAAATCATCAACAATATTGCCAGTGACATATTTCCTAGATGAGTCAATTTTAAGTTCCTTTCCTAAGCCTCTATCAACGAGAGTTATACGTCGTTGGAAAGAACAAGCTAAGGGCATTCAATCAAGTTATAAGTCGTTTATGCAGCAAAAGAAAAGTGAAAGTTAAATGCAACTGTATATGAAAAATACAAAATCATCTACAATATTCCCAGTGACATATTTCCCAGGTGAGTCAATTTTAAGTTCCTTTCCTAAGCCTCTATCAATGAGAGTTATACATCGTTGGAAAGAACAAGCTAGAAGCTTTCAATCAAGCTATAAATGATTTATGCAACAAAAGAAATCTGATAGTTAAATGCAACTGTATATGAAAAATATAAAATCATCAACAATATTGCCAGTGACATATTTCCTAGATAAGTCAATTTTGAGTTCCTTTCCTAAGCCTCTATCAGTGAGAGTTATACATCGTTGGAAAGAACAAGCCAGGAGCTTTCAATCAAGCTATAAATGATTTATGCAGCAAAAGAAATATGAAAGTTAAATGCAACTGTATATGAAAAATATAAAATCATCAACGATATTGCCAGTGACATATTTCCTAGATGAGTCAATTTTAAGTTCCTTTCCTAAGCCTCTATCAATGAGAGTTATACGACGTTAAAAAGAACAAGCTAAGAGCTTTCAACCTAGCTGTAAGTCGTTTATGCAGCAAAAGAAATGTGAAAGTTAAATGCAACTGTATATGAAAAATACAAAATCATCAACAATATTCCCAGTGATATATTTCCTAAGTGAGTCAATTTTAAGTTCCTTTCCTAAGCCTCTATCAAGGAGAGTTATACATCCTTAGAAAGAACAGACCAAGAGCTTTCAGCCAAGCTATAAGTGGTTTATACGGCGAAAGAAATGTGAAAATTAAATGCAACTGTATATAAAAAACACAAAATCATCAACCATATTGCCAGTGACATATTTACTAGATGAGTCAATTTTAAGTTCCTTTCCTAAGCCTCCATCAATAAGAGTTATACATCGTTGGAAAGAACAAGCTAGGAGATTTCAATCAAGCTATAAACGATTTATACAACAAAAGAAATCTGATAGTTAAATGCAACTGTATATGAAAAACATAAAATCATCAGCAATATTGCCAGTGACATATTTCCTGGAAGAGTCAATTTTAAGTTCCTTTCCTAAGCCTCTATCAATGAGAGTTATACATCGCTGGAAAGAACAAGCCAAGAGATTTCAATCAAGCGATAAATGATTTATGCAACAAAAGAAATGTGAAAGTTAAATGCAACTGTATATGAAAAATATAAAATCATCAACAATATTGAATTTTAAGTTCCTTTCCTAAGCCTCTATCAACGAGAGTTATACGTCGTTGGAAAGAACAAGCTAAGAGCATTCAATCAAGGTATAAGTCGTTTATGCAGCAAAAGAAAAGTGAAAGTTAAATGCAACTGTATATGAAATATACAAAATCATCAACGATATTGCCAGTGACATATTTCCTAGATGAGTCAATTCTAAGTTCCTTTTCTAAGCCTCTATCAATGAGAGTTATACGTCGTTAGAAAGAACAAGCTAAGAGCTTTCAATCAAGCTGTAAGTCGTTTATGCAGCAATAGAAAAGTGAAAGTTAAATGCAACTGTATATGAAAAATATAAAATCATCTACAATATTCCCAGTGACATATTTCCCAGGTGAATCAATTTTAAGTTCCTTTCCTAAGCCTCTATCAAGGAGAGTTATACATCGTTGGAAAGAACTAGCTAAGGGCTTTCAACCAAGCTATAAACGGTTTACACAACAAAAGAAATGTGAAAGTTAAATGCAACTGTACATGAAAAATACAAAATCATCAACAATATTGCCAGTGACATATTTCCTGGAAGAGTCAATTTTAAGTTCCTTTCCTAAGCCTCTATAAATGAGAGTTATACGTCGTTGGAAAGAATAAGCTAAGAGCTTTCAATCAAGCTATAAGTCGTTTATGCAGCAAATGAAATGTGAAAGTTAAATGCAACTGTATATGAAAAATACAAAATCATAAACAATATTGCCAGTGACATATTTCCTAGATGAGTCAATTTTAAGTTCCTTTCCTAAGCATCTATCAATGAGAGTTATACGTCGTTAGAAAGAACAAGCTAAGAGCTTTCAATCAAGCTGTAAGTCGTTTATGCAGCAAAAGAAATGTGAAAGTTAAATGCAACTGTATATGAAAAATACAAAATCATCAACAATATTCCCAGTGACATATTTCCTAAGTGAGTCAATTTTAAGTTCCTTTCCTAAGCCTCTATCAAGGAGAGTTATACATCGTTGGAAAGAACAAGCTAGGAGCTTTCAATCAAGCTATAAATGATTTATGCAACAAAAGAAATGTGAAAGTTAAATGCAACTGTATATGAAAAATATAAAATCATCAACAATATTGCCAGTGACATATTTCCTAGATGAGTCAATTTTAAGTTCCTTTCCTAAGCATCTATCAATGAGAGTTATACGTCGTTAGAAAGAACAAGCTAAGAGCTTTCAATCAAGCTGTAAGTCGTTTATGCAGCAAAAGAAATGTGAAAGTTAAATGCAACTGTATATGAAAAATACAAAATCATCAAAAATATTCCCAGTGACATATTTCCTAAGTGAGTCAATTTTAAGTTCCTTTCCTAAGTCTCTATCAAGGAGGGTTATACATCGTTAGAAAGAACAGCCTAAGAGCTTTCAACCAAGCTATAAATGGTTTATACAGCAAAAGAAATGTGAAAATTAAATGCAACTGTATTTAAAAAATACAAAATCATCAACAATATTGCCAGTGACATATTTCCTAAGTGAGTCAATTTTAAGTTCCTTTCCTAAGCCTCTATCAATGAGAGTTTTCCATCGTTGGAAAGAACAAGCTAGGAGCTTTCAATCAAGCTATAAATGATTTATGCAACAAAAGAAATCTGATAGTTAAATGCAACTGTATATGAAAAATATAAAATCATCAGCAATATTGCCAGTGACATATTTCCTGGAAGAGTCAATTTTAAGTTCCTTTCCTAAGCCTCTATCAATGAGAGTTATGCGTCGTTGGAAAGAACAAGCTAAGAGCATTCAATCAAGCAATAAGTCGTCTATGCAGCAAAAGAAAAGTGAAAGTTAAATGCAACTGTATATGAAAAATATAAAATCATCTACAATATTCCCAGTGACATATTTCCTAGATGAGTCAATTTTAAGTTCCTTTCCTAAGCCTCTATCAATGAGAGTTATACATCGCTGGAAAGAACAAGCTAAGAGATTTCAATCAAGCTATAAATGATTTATGCAACAAAAGAAATGTGAAATTTAAATGCAACTGTATATGAAAAATATAAAATCATCAACAATATTGCCAGTGACATATTTCCTAGATGAGTCAAGTTTAAGTTCCTTTCCTAAGCATCTATCAATGAGAGTTATACGTCGTTAGAAAGAACAAGCTAAGAGCTTTCAATCAAGCTGTAAGTCGTTTATGCAGCAAAAGAAATGTGAAAGTTAAATGCAACTGTATATGAAAAATACAAAATCATCAAAAATATTCCCAGTGACATATTTCCTAAGTGAGTCAATTTTAAGTTCCTTTCCTAAGTCTCTATCAAGGAGGGTTATACATCGTTAGAAAGAACAGCCTAAGAGCTTTCAACCAAGCTATAAATGGTTTATACAGCAAAAGAAATGTGAAAATTAAATGCAACTGTATTTAAAAAATACAAAATCATCAACAATATTGCCAGTGACATATTTCCTAAGTGAGTCAATTTTAAATTCCTTTCCTAAGCCTCTATCAATGAGAGTTTTCCATCGTTGGAAAGAACAAGCTAGGAGCTTTCAATCAAGCTATAAATGATTTATGCAACAAAAGAAATCTGATAGTTAAATGCAACTGTATATGAAAAATATAAAATCATCAGCAATATTGCCAGTGACATATTTCCTGGCAGAGTCAATTTTAAGTTCCTTTCCTAAGCCTCTATCAATGAGAGTTATACGTCGTTAGAAAGAACAAGCTAAGAGCTTTCGATCAAGCTATAAGTCGTTTATGCAGCAAATGAAATGTGAAAGTTAAATGCAACTGTATATGAAAAATACAAAATCATCAACAATATTGCCAGTGACATATTTCCTAGATGAGTCAATTTTAAGTTCCTTTCCTAAGCATCTATCAATGAGAGTTATACGTCGTTAGAAAGAACAAGCTAAGAGCTTTCAATCAAGGTGTAAGTCGTTTATGCAGGCAAAGAAATGTGAAAGTTAAATGCAACTGTATATGAAAAATACAAAATCATCAACAATATTCCCAGTGATATATTTCCCAGGTGAGTCAATTTAAGTCCCTTTCCTAAGCCTCTATCAAGGAGAGTTATACATCGTTGGAAAGAACAAGCTAGGAGCTTTCAATCCAGCTATAAATGATTTATGCAGCAAAAGAAATGTGAAAGTTAAATGCAACTGTATATGAAAAATACAAAATCATCAACAATATTGCCAATGACATATTTCCTGGAAGAGTCAGTTTTAAGTTCCTTTCCTAAGCCTCTATCAATGAGAGTTATACATCGCTGGAAAGAACAAGCTAAGAGATTTCAATCAAGCTATAAATGATTTATGCAACAAAAGAAATGTGAAATTTAAATGCAACTGTATATGAAAAATATAAAATCATCAACAATATTGCCAGTGACATATTTCCTAGATGAGTCAATTTTAAGTTCCTTTCCTAAGCCTCTATCAATGAGAGTTATAGGTCGTTAGAAAGAACAAGCTAAGAGCTTTCAATCAAGCTGTAAGTCGTTTATGCAGCAAAAGAACTGCTAAAGTTAAATGCAACTGTATATGAAAAATATAAAATCATCAACAATATTGCCAGTGACATATTTCCTAGATGAGTCAATTTTAAGTTCCTTTCCTAAGCTTCTATCAGTGAGAGTTATACATCGTTGGAAAGAACAAGCTAGGAGCTTTCAATCAAGCTATAAATGATTTATGCAACAAAAGAAATGTGAAAGTTAAATGCAACTGTATATGAAAAATATAAAATCATCAACGATATTGCCAGTGACACATTTCCTAGATGAGTCAATTTTAAGTTCCTTTCCTAAGCACCTATCAATGAGAGTTATACGTCGTTAGAAAGAACAAGCTAAGAGCTTTCAAACAAGCTGTAAGTCGTTTATGCAGCAAAAGAAATGTGAAAGTTAAATGCAACTGTATATGAAAAATACAAAATCATCAACAATATTCCCAGTGACATATTTCCTAATTGAGTCAATTTTAAGTTCCTTTCCTAAGCCTCTATCAACGAGAGTTATACGTCGTTGGAAAGAACAAGCTAAGAGCATTCAATCAAGGGATAAGTCGTTTATGCAGCAAAAGAAAAGTGAAAGTTAAATGCAACTGTATATGAAATATACAAAATCATCAACGATATTGCCAGTGACATATTTCCTAGATGAGTCAATTCTAAGTTCCTTTTCTAAGCCTCTATCAATGAGAGTTATACGTCGTTAGAAAGAACAAGCTAAGAGCTTTCAATCAAGCTGTAAGTCGTTTATGCAGCAATTGAAAAGTGAAAGTTAAATGCAACTGTATATGAAAAATATAAAATCATCTACAATATTCCCAGTGACATATTTCCCAGGTGAATCAATTTTAAGTTCCTTTCCTAAGCCTCTATCAAGGAGAGTTATACATCGTTGGAAAGAACTAGCTAAGGGCTTTCAAACAAGCTATAAACGGTTTACACAACAAAAGAAATGTGAAAGTTAAATGCAACTGTACATGAAAAATACAAAATCATCAACAATATTGCCAGTGACATATTTCCTGGAAGAGTCAATTTTAAGTTCCTTTCCTAAGCCTCTATAAATGAGAGTTATACGTCGTTGGAAAGAATAAGCTAAGAGCTTTCAATCAAGCTATAAGTCGTTTATGCAGCAAATGAAATGTGAAAGTTAAATGCAACTGTATATGAAAAATACAAAATCATAAACAATATTGCCAGTGACATATTTCCTAGATGAGTCAATTTTAAGTTCCTTTCCTAAGCATCTATCAATGAGAGTTATACGTCGTTAGAAAGAACAAGCTAAGAGCTTTCAATCAAGCTGTAAGTCGTTTATGCAGCAAAAGAAATGTGAAAGTTAAATGCAACTGTATATGAAAAATACAAAATCATCAACAATATTCCCAGTGATATATTTCCTAAGTGAGTCAATTTTAAGTTCCTTTCCTAAGCCTCTATCAAGGAGAGTTATACATCGTTGGAAAGAACAAGCTAGGAGCTTTCAATCAAGCTATAAATGATTTATGCAACAAAAGAAATGTGAAAGTTAAATGCAACTGTATATGAAAAATATAAAATCATCAACAATATTGCCAGTGACATATTTCCTAGATGAGTCAATTTTAAGTTCCTTTCCTAACAATCTATCAATGAGATTTATACGTCGTTAGAAAGAACAAGCTAAGAGCTTTCAATCAAGCTGTAAGTCGTTTATGCAGCAAAAGAAATGTGAAAGTTAAATTCAACTGTATATGAAAAATACAAAATCATCAAAAATATTCCCAGTGACATATTTCCTAAGTGAGTCAATTTTAAGTTCCTTTCCTAAGTCTCTATCAAGGAGGGTTATACATCGTTAGAAAGAACAGCCTAAGAGCTTTCAACCAAGCTATAAATGGTTTATACAGCAAAAGAAATGTGAAAATTAAATGCAACTATATTTAAAAAATACAAAATCATCAACAATATTGCCAGTGACATATTTCCTAAGTGAGTCAATTTTAAGTTCCTTTCCTAAGCCTCTATCAATGAGAGTTTTCCATCGTTGGAAAGAACAAGCTAGGAGCTTTCAATCAAGCTATAAATGATTTATGCAACAAAAGAAATGTGAAAGTTAAATGCAACTGTATATGAAAAATATAAAATCATCAACAATATTGCCAGTGACATATTTCCTGGAAGAGTCAATTTTAAGTTCCTTTCCTAAGCCTCTATCAATGAGAGTTATGCGTCGTTGGAAAGAACAAGCTAAGAGCATTCAATCAAGCAATAAGTCGTCTATGCAGCAAAAGAAAAGTGAAAGTTAAATGCAACTGTATATGAAAAATATAAAATCATCTACAATATTCCCAGTGACATATTTCCTAGATGAGTCAATTTTAAGTTCCTTTCCTAAGCCTCTATCAATGAGAGTTATACATCGCTGGAAAGAACAAGCTAAGAGATTTCAATCAAGCTATAAATGATTTATGCAACAAAAGAAATGTGAAATTTAAATGCAACTGTATATGAAAAATATAAAATCATCAACAATATTGCCAGTGACATATTTCCTAGATGAGTCAAGTTTAAGTTCCTTTCCTAAGCATCTATCAATGAGAGTTATACGTCGTTAGAAAGAACAAGCTAAGAGCTTTCAATCAAGCTGTAAGTCGTTTATGCAGCAAAAGAAATGTGAAAGTTAAATGCAACTGTATATGAAAAATACAAAATCATCAAAAATATTCCCAGTGACATATTTCCTAAGTGAGTCAATTTTAAGTTCCTTTCCTAAGTCTCTATCAAGGAGGGTTATACATCGTTAGAAAGAACAGCCTAAGAGCTTTCAACCAAGCTATAAATGGTTTATACAGCAAAAGAAATGTGAAAATTAAATGCAACTGTATTTAAAAAATACAAAATCATCAACAATATTGCCAGTGACATATTTCCTAAGTGAGTCAATTTTAAGTTCCTTTCCTAAGCCTCTATCAATGAGAGTTTTCCATCGTTGGAAAGAACAAGCTAGGAGCTTTCAATCAAGCTATAAATGATTTATGCAACAAAAGAAATCTGATAGTTAAATGCAACTGTATATGAAAAATATAAAATCATCAGCAATATTGCCAGTGACATATTTCCTGGAAGAGTCAATTTTAAGTTCCTTTCCTAAGCCTCTATCAATGAGAGTTATACGTCGTTAGAAAGAACAAGCTAAGAGCTTTCGATCAAGCTATAAGTCGTTTATGCAGCAAATGAAATGTGAAAGTTAAATGCAACTGTATATGAAAAATACAAAATCATCAACAATATTGCCAGTGACATATTTCCTAGATGAGTCAATTTTAAGTTCCTTTCCTAAGCATCTATCAATGAGAGTTATACGTCGTTAGAAAGAACAAGCTAAGAGCTTTCAATCAAGCTGTAAGTCGTTTATGCAGCCAAAGAAATGTGAAAGTTAAATGCAACTGTATATGAAAAATACAAAATCATCAACAATATTCCCAGTGATATATTTCCCAGGTGAGTCAATTTAAGTCCCTTTCCTAAGCCTCTATCAAGGAGAGTTATACATCGTTGGAAAGAACAAGCTAGGAGCTTTCAATCCAGCTATAAATGATTTATGCAGCAAAAGAAATGTGAAAGTTAAATGCAACTGTATATGAAAAATACAAAATCATCAACAATATTGCCAATGACATATTTCCTGGAAGAGTCAGTTTTAAGTTCCTTTCCTAAGCCTCTATCAATGAGAGTTATACATCGCTGGAAAGAACAAGCTAAGAGATTTCAATCAAGCTATAAATGATTTATGCAACAAAAGAAATGTGAAATTTAAATGCAACTGTATATGAAAAATATAAAATCATCAACAATAATGCCAGTGACATATTTCCTAGATGAGTCAATTTTAAGTTCCTTTCCTAAGCCTCTATCAATGAGAGTTATAGGTCGTTAGAAAGAACAAGCTAAGAGCTTTCAATCAAGCTGTAAGTCGTTTATGCAGCAAAAGAACTGTTAAAGTTAAATGCAACTGTATATGAAAAATATAAAATCATCAACAATATTGCCAGTGACATATTTCCTAGATGAGTCAATTTTAAGTTCCTTTCCTAAGCTTCTATCAGTGAGAGTTATACATCGTTGGAAAGAACAAGCTAGGAGCTTTCAATCAAGCTATAAATGATTTATGCAACAAAAGAAATGTGAAAGTTAAATGCAACTGTATATGAAAAATATAAAATCATCAACGATATTGCCAGTGACACATTTCCTAGATGAGTCAATTTTAAGTTCCTTTCCTAAGCCTCTATCAATGAGAGTTATAGGTCGTTAGAAAGAACAAGCTAAGAGCTTTCAATCAAGCTGTAAGTCGTTTTTGCAGCAAAAGAAATGTGAAAGTTAAATGCAACTGTATATGAAAAATACAAAATCATCAGCAATATTCCCAGTGACATATTTCCTAAGTGAGTCAATTTAAGTTCCTTTCCTAAGCCTCTATCAAGGAGAGTTATACATCGTTAGAAAGAACAGTCTAAGGGCTTTCAATCAAGCTATAAACGGTTTATACAGCAAAAGAAATGTGAAAATTAAATGCAACTGTATTTAAAGAATACAAAATCATCAACAATATTGCCAGTGACGTATTTCCTAGATGAGTCAATTTTAAGTTCCTTTCCTAAGCCACTATCAATGAGAGTTTTACATCGTTGGAAAGAACAAGCTAGGAGCTTTCAATCAAGCTATAAATGATTTACGCAACAAAAGAAATCTGATAGTTAAATTCAACTGTATATGAAAAATATAAAATCATCAGCAATATTGCCAGTGACATATTTCCTGGAAGAGTCAATTTTAAGTTCCTTTCCTAAGCCACTATCAATGAGAGTTATACATCGCTGGAAAGAACAAGCTAAGAGATTTCAATCAAGCTATAAATGATTTATGCAACAAAAGAAATGTGAAATTTAAATGCAACTGTATATGAAAAATATAAAATCATCAACAATATTGCCAGTGACATATTTCCTAGATGAGTCAATTTTAAGTTCCTTTCCTAAGCATCTATCAATGAGAGTTATACGTCGTTAGAAAGAACAAGCTAAGAGCTTTCAATCAAGCTGTAAGTCGTTTATGCAGCAAAAGAAATGTGAAAGTTAAATGCAACTGTATATGAAAAATACAAAATCATCAAAAATATTCCCAGTGACATATTTCCTAAGTGAGTCAATTTTAAGTTCCTTTGCTAAGTCTCTATCAAGGAGGGTTATACATCGTTAGAAAGAACAGCCTAAGAGCTTTCAACCAAGCTATAAATGGTTTATACAGCAAAAGAAATGTGAAAATTAAATGCAACTGTATTTAAAAAATACAAAATCATCAACAATATTGCCAGTGACATATTTCCTAAGTGAGTCAATTTTAAGTTCCTTTCCTAAGCCTCTATCAATGAGAGTTTTCCATCGTTGGAAAGAACAAGCTAGGAGCTTTCAAACAAGCTATAAATGATTTATGCAGCAAAAGAAATCTGATAGTTAAATGCAACTGTATATGAAAAATATAAAATCATCAGCAATATTGCCAGTGACATATTTCCTGGAAGAGTCAATTTTAAGTTCCTTTCCTAAGCCTCTATCAATGAGAGTTATACATCGCTGGAAAGAACAAGCTAAGAGATTTCAATCAAGCTATAAATGATTTATGCAACAAAAGAAATGTGAAATTTAAATGCAACTGTATATGAAAAATATAAAATCATCAACAATATTGCCAGTGACATATTTCCTAGATGAGTCAATTTTAAGTTCCTTTCCTAAGCCTCTATCAATGAGAGTTATGCGTCGTTGGAAAGAACAAGCTAAGAGCATTCAATCAAGCAATAAGTCGTCTATGCAGCAAAAGAAAAGTGAAAGTTAAATGCAACTGTATATGAAAAATATAAAATCATCTACAATATTCCCAGTGACATATTTCCCAGGTGAGTCAATTTTACGTTCCTTTCCTAAGCCTCTATCAAGGAGAGTTATACATCGTTGGAAAGAACTAGCTATGGGCTTTCAACCAAGCTATAAACGGTTTACACAACAAACGAAATGTGAAAGTTAAATGCAACTGTACATGAAAAATACAAAATTATCAACAATATTGCCAGTGACATATTTCCTGGAAGAGTCAATTTTAAGTTCCTTTCCTAAGCCTCTATCAATGAGAGTTATACGTCGTTGGAAAGAACAAGCTAAGAGCTTTCGATCAAGCTATAAGTCGTTTATGCAGCAAATGAAATGTGAAAGTTAAATGCAACTGTATATGAAAAATACAAAATCATCAACAAAATTGCCAGTGACATATTTCCTAGATGAGTCAATTTTAAGTTCCTTTCCTAAGCATCTATCAACGAGAGTTATACGTCGTTAGAAAGAACAAGCTAAGAGCTTTCAATCAAGCTGTAAGTCGTTTATGCAGCCAAAGAAATGTGAAAGTTAAATGCAACTGTATATGAAAAATACAAAATCATCAACAATATTCCCAGTGACATATTTCCCAGGTGAGTCAATTTAAGTCCCTTTCCTAAGCCTCTATCAAGGAGAGTTATACATCGTTGGAAAGAACAAGCTAGGAGCTTTCAATCCAGCTATAAATGATTTATGCAGCAAAAGAAATGTGAAAGTTAAATGCAACTGTATATGAAAAATACAAAATCATCAACAATATTGCCAATGACATATTTCCTGGAAGAGTCAGTTTTAAGTTCCTTTCCTAAGCCTCTATCAATGAGAGTTATACATCGCTGGAAAGAAAAAGCTAAGAGATTTCAATCAAGCTATAAATGATTTATGCAACAAAAGAAATGTGAAATTTAAATGCAACTGTATATGAAAAATATAAAATCATCAACAATATTGCCAGTGACATATTTCCTAGATGAGTCAAGTTTAAGTTCCTTTCCTAAGCATCTATCAATGAGAGTTATACGTCGTTAGAAAGAACAAGCTAAGAGCTTTCAATCAAGCTGTAAGTCGTTTATGCAGCAAAAGAACTGTTAAAGTTAAATGCAACTGTATATGAAAAATATAAAATCATCAACAATATTGCCAGTGACATATTTCCTAGATGAGTCAATTTTAAGTTCCTTTCCTAAGCTTCTATCAGTGAGAGTTATACATCGTTGGAAAGACCAAGCTAGGAGCTTTCAATCAAGCTATAAATGATTTATGCAACAAAAGAAATGTGAAAGTTAAATGCAACTGTATATAAAAATATAAAATCATCAACGATATTGCCAGTGACACATTTCCTAGATGAGTCAATTTTAAGTTCCTTTCCTAAGCCTCTATCAATGAGAGTTATAGGTCGTTAGAAAGAACAAGCTAAGAGCTTTCAATCAAGCTGTAAGTCGTTTATGCAGCCAAAGAAATGTGAAAGTTAAATGCAACTGTATATGAAAAATACAAAATCATCAGCAATATTCCCAGTGACATATTTCCTAAGTGAGTCAATTTAAGTTCCTTTCCTAAGCCTCTATCAAGGAGAGTTATACATCGTTAGAAAGAACAGTCTAAGGGCTTTCAATCAAGCTATAAACGGTTTATACAGCAAAAGAAATGTGAAAATTAAATGCAACTGTATTTAAAGAATACAAAATCATCAACAATATTGCCAGTGACGTATTTCCTAGATGAGTCAATTTTAAGTTCCTTTCCTAAGCCACTATCAATGAGAGTTTTACATCGTTGGAAAGAACAAGCTAGGAGCTTTCAATCAAGCTATAAATGATTTATGCAACAAAAGAAATCTGATAGTTAAATTCAACTGTATATGAAAAATATAAAATCATCAGCAATATTGCCAGTGACATATTTCCTGGAAGAGTCAATTTTAAGTTCCTTTCCTAAGCCACTATCAATGAGAGTTATACATCGCTGGAAAGAACAAGCTAAGAGATTTCAATCAAGCTATAAATGATTTATGCAACAAAAGAAATGTGAAATTTAAATGCAACTGTATATGAAAAATATAAAATCATCAACAATATTGCCAGTGACATATTTCCTAGATGAGTCAATTTTAAGTTCCTTTCCTAAGCCTCTATCAATGAGAGTTATACGTCGTTGGAAAGAACAAGCTAGGAGCATTCAATGAAGCAAAAAGTCCTTTATGCAGCAAAAGAAAAGTGAAAGTTAAATGCAACTGTATATGAAAAATATAAAATCATCTACAATATTCCCAGTGACATATTTCCCAGGTGAGTCAATTTTACGTTCCTTTCCTAAGCCTCTATCAAGGAGAGTTATACATCGTTGGAAAGAACTAGCTATGGGCTTTCAACCAAGCTATATACGGTTTACACAACAAACGAAATGTGAAAGTTAAATGCAACTGTACATGAAAAATACAAAATTATCAACAATATTGCCAGTGACATATTTCCTGGAAGAGTCAATTTTAAGTTCCTTTCCTAAGCCTCTATCAATGAGAGTTATACGTCGTTGGAAAGAACAAGCTAAGAGCTTTCGATCAAGCTATAAGTCGTTTATGCAGCAAATGAAATGTGAAAGTTAAATGCAACTGTATATGAAAAATACAAAATCATCAACAATATTGCCAGTGACATATTTCCTAGATGAGTCAATTTTAAGTTCCTTTCCTAAGCATCTATCAACGAGAGTTATACGTCGTTAGAAAGAACAAGCTAAGAGCTTTCAATCAAGCTGTAAGTCGTTTATGCAGCCAAAGAAATGTGAAAGTTAAATGCAACTGTATATGAAAAATACAAAATCATCAACAATATTCCCAGTGACATATTTCCCAGGTGAGTCAATTTAAGTCCCTTTCCTAAGCCTCTATCAAGGAGAGTTATACATCGTTGGAAAGAACAAGCTAGGAGCTTTCAATCCAGCTATAAATGATTTATGCAGCAAAAGAAATGTGAAAGTTAAATGCAACTGTATATGAAAAATACAAAATCATCAACAATATTGCCAATGACATATTTCCTGGAAGAGTCAGTTTTAAGTTCCTTTCCTAAGCCTCTATCAATGAGAGTTATACATCGCTGGAAAGAACAAGCTAAGAGATTTCAATCAAGCTGTAAGTCGTTTATGCAGCAAAAGAAATGTGAAAGTTAAATGCAACTGTATATGAAAAATACAAAATCATCAGCAATATTCCCAGTGACATATTTCCTAAGTGAGTCAATTTAAGTTCCTTTCCTAAGCCTCTATCAAGGAGAGTTATACATCGTTAGAAAGAACAGTCTAAGGGCTTTCAATCAAGCTATAAACGGTTTATACAGCAAAAGAAATGTGAAAATTAAATGCAACTGTATTTAAAGAATACAAAATCATCAACAATATTGCCAGTGACGTATTTCCTAGATGAGTCAATTTTAAGTTCCTTTCCTAAGCCACTATCAATGAGAGTTTTACATCGTTGGAAAGAACAAGCTAGGAGCTTTCAATCAAGCTATAAATGATTTACGCAACAAAAGAAATCTGATAGTTAAATTCAACTGTATATGAAAAATATAAAATCATCAGCAATATTGCCAGTGACATATTTCCTGGAAGAGTCAATTTTAAGTTCCTTTCCTAAGCCACTATCAATGAGAGTTATACATCGCTGGAAAGAACAAGCTAAGAGATTTCAATCAAGCTATAAATGATTTATGCAACAAAAGAAATGTGAAATTTAAATGCAACTGTATATGAAAAATATAAAATCATCAACAATATTGCCAGTGACATATTTCCTAGATGAGTCAATTTTAAGTTCCTTTCCTAAGCCTCTATCAATGAGAGTTATACGTCGTTGGAAAGAACAAGCTAGGAGCATTCAATGAAGCAAAAAGTCCTTTATGCAGCAAAAGAAAAGTGAAAGTTAAATGCAACTGTATATGAAAAATATAAAATCATCTACAATATTCCCAGTGACATATTTCCCAGGTGAGTCAATTTTACGTTCCTTTCCTAAGCCTCTATCAAGGAAAGTTATACATCGTTGGAAAGAACTAGCTATGGGCTTTCAACCAAGCTATAAACGGTTTACACAACAAACGAAATGTGAAAGTTAAATGCAACTGTACATGAAAAATACAAAATTATCAACAATATTGCCAGTGACATATTTCCTGGAAGAGTCAATTTTAAGTTCCTTTCCTAAGCCTCTATCAATGAGAGTTATACGTCGTTGGAAAGAACAAGCTAAGAGCTTTCGATCAAGCTATAAGTCGTTTATGCAGCAAATGAAATGTGAAAGTTAAATGCAACTGTATATGAAAAATACAAAATCATCAACAATATTGCCAGTGACATATTTCCTAGATGAGTCAATTTTAAGTTCCTTTCCTAAGCATCTATCAACGAGAGTTATACGTCGTTAGAAAGAACAAGCTAAGAGCTTTCAATCAAGCTGTAAGTCGTTTATGCAGCCAAAGAAATGTGAAAGTTAAATGCAACTGTATATGAAAAATACAAAATCATCAACAATATTCCCAGTGACATATTTCCCAGGTGAGTCAATTTAAGTCCCTTTCCTAAGCCTCTATCAAGGAGAGTTATACATCGTTGGAAAGAACAAGCTAGGAGCTTTCAATCCAGCTATAAATGATTTATGCAGCAAAAGAAATGTGAAAGTTAAATGCAACTGTATATGAAAAATACAAAATCATCAACAATATTGCCAATGACATATTTCCTGGAAGAGTCAGTTTTAAGTTCCTTTCCTAAGCCTCTATCAATGAGAGTTATACATCGCTGGAAAGAACAAGCTAAGAGATTTCAATCAAGCTATAAATGATTTATGCAACAAAAGAAATGTGAAATTTAAATGCAACTGTATATGAAAAATATAAAATCATCAACAATATTGCCAGTGACATATTTCCTAGATGAGTCAATTTTAAGTTCCTTTCCTAAGCATCTATCAATGAGAGTTATACGTCGTTAGAAAGAACAAGCTAAGAGCTTTCAATCAAGCTGTAAGTCGTTTATGCAGCAAAAGAACTGTTAAAGTTAAATGCAACTGTATATGAAAAATATAAAATCATCAACAATATTGCCAGTGACATATTTCCTAGATGAGTCAATTTTAAGTTCCTTTCCTAAGCTTCTATCAGTGGGAGTTATACATCGTTGGAAAGAACAAGCTAGGAGCTTTCAATCAAGCTATAAATGATTTATGCAACAAAAGAAATGTGAAAGTTAAATGCAACTGTATATAAAAATATAAAATCATCAACGATATTGCCAGTGACACATTTCCTAGATGAGTTAATTTTAAGTTCCTTTCCTAAGCCTCTATCAATGAGAGTTATAGGTCGTTAGAAAGAACAAGCCAAGAGCTTTCAATCAAGCTGTAAGTCGTTTTTGCAGCAAAAGAAATGTGAAAGTTAAATGCAACTGTATATGAAAAATACAAAATCATCAGCAATATTCCCAGTGACATATTTCCTAAGTGAGTCAATTTAAGTTCCTTTCCTAAGCCTCTATCAAGGAGAATTATACATCGTTAGAAAGAACAGTCTAAGGGCTTTCAATCAAGCTATAAACGGTTTATACAGCAAAAGAAATGTGAAAATTAAATGCAACTGTATTTAAAGAATACAAAATCATCAACAATATTGCCAGTGACGTATTTCCTAGATGAGTCAATTTTAAGTTCCTTTCCTAAGCCACTATCAATGAGAGTTTTACATCGTTGGAAAGAACAAGCTAGGAGCTTTCAATCAAGCTATAAATGATTTACGCAACAAAAGAAATCTGATAGTTAAATTCAACTGTATATGAAAAATATAAAATCATCAGCAATATTGCCAGTGACATATTTCCTGGAAGAGTCAATTTTAAGTTCCTTTCCTAAGCCACTATCAATGAGAGTTATACATCGCTGGAAAGAACAAGCTAAGAGATTTCAATCAAGCTATAAATGATTTATGCAACAAAAGAAATGTGAAATTTAAATGCAACTGTATATGAAAAATATAAAATCATCAACAATATTGCCAGTGACATATTTCCTAGATGAGTCAATTTTAAGTTCCTTTCCTAAGCCTCTATCAATGAGAGTTATACGTCGTTGGAAAGAACAAGCTAGGAGCATTCAATGAAGCAAAAAGTCCTTTATGCAGCAAAAGAAAAGTGAAAGTTAAATATAACTGTATATGAAAAATATAAAATCATCTGCAATATTCCCAGTGACATATTTCCCAGGTGAGTCAATTTTAAGTTCCTTTCCTAAACCTCTATCAAGGAGAGTTATACATCGTTGGAAAGAACTAGCTAAGGGCTTTCAACCAAGCTATAAACAGTTTACACAACAAAAGAAATGTGAAAGTTAAATGCAACTGTACATGAAAAATATAAAATCATCTACAATATTCCCAGTGACATATTTCCCAGGTGAGTCAATTTTAAGTTCCTTTCCTAAGCCTCTATCAATGAGAGTTATACGTCGTTGGAAAGAACAAGCTAAGAGCTTTCAATCAAGCTATAAGTCGTTTATGCCGCAAATGAAATGTGAAAGTTAAATGCAACTGTATATGAAAAATACAAAATCATCAACAATATTGCCAGTGACATATTTCCTAGATGAGTCAATTTTAAGTTCCTTTCCTAAGCCTCTATCAATGAGAGTTATACATCGCTGGAAAGAACAAGCTAAGAGCTTTCAATCAAGCTGTAAGTCGTTTATGCAGCAAAAGAAATGTGAAAGTTAAATGCAACTGTATATGAAAAATACAAAATCATCAACGATATTGCCAGTGACATATTTCCTAGATGAGTCAATTTTAAGTTCCTTTCCTAAGCCTCTATCAATGAGAGTTATACGTCGTTAGAAAGAACAAGCTAAGAGCTTTCAAACAAGCTGTAAGTCGTTTATGCAGCAAAAGAACTGTTAAAGTTAAATGCAACTGTATATGAAAAATATAAAATCATCAACAATATTGCCAGTGACATATTTCCTAGATGAGTCAATTTTAAGTTCCTTTCCTAAGCATCTATCAATGAGAGTTATACGTCGTTAGAAAGAACAAGCTAAGAGCTTTCAATCAAGCTGTAAGTCGTTTATGCAGCAAAAGAACTGTTAAAGTTAAATGCAACTGTATATGAAAAATATAAAATCATCAACAATATTGCCAGTGACATATTTCCTAGATGAGTCAATTTTAAGTTCCTTTCCTAAGCTTCTATCAGTGGGAGTTATACATCGTTGGAAAGAACAAGCTAGGAGCTTTCAATCAAGCTATAAATGATTTATGCAACAAAAGAAATGTGAAAGTTAAATGCAACTGTATATAAAAATATAAAATCATCAACGATATTGCCAGTGACACATTTCCTAGATGAGTTAATTTTAAGTTCCTTTCCTAAGCCTCTATCAATGAGAGTTATACGTCGTTGGAAAGAACAAGCTAAGAGCTTTCAATCAAGCTATAAGTCGTTTATGCCGCAAATGAAATGTGAAAGTTAAATGCAACTGTATATGAAAAATACAAAATCATCAACAATATTGCCAGTGACATATTTCCTAGATGAGTCAATTTTAAGTTCCTTTCCTAAGCCTCTATCAATGAGAGTTATACATCGCTGGAAAGAACAAGCTAAGAGCTTTCAATCAAGCTGTAAGTCGTTTATGCAGCAAAAGAAATGTGAAAGTTAAATGCAACTGTATATGAAAAATACAAAATCATCAACGATATTGCCAGTGACATATTTCCTAGATGAGTCAATTTTAAGTTCCTTTCCTAAGCCTCTATCAATGAGAGTTATACGTCGTTAGAAAGAACAAGCTAAGAGCTTTCAAACAAGCTGTAAGTCGTTTATGCAGCAAACGAAATGTGAAAGTTAAATGCAACTGTATATGAAAAATACAAAATCATCAACAATATTCCCAGTGACATATTTCCCAGGTGAGTCAATTTAAGTCCCTTTCCTAAGCCTCTATCAAGGAGAGTTATACATCGTTGGAAAGAACAAGCTAGGAGCTTTCAATCCAGCTATAAATGATTTATGCAGCAAAAGAAATGTGAAAGTTAAATGCAACTGTATATGAAAAATACAAAATCATCAACAATATTGCCAATGTCATATTTCCTGGAAGAGTCAGTTTTAAGTTCCTTTCCTAAGCCTCTATCAATGAGAGTTATACATCGCTGGAAAGAACAAGCTAAGAGATTTCAAACAAGCTATAAATGATTTATGCAACAAAAGAAATGTGAAATTTAAATGCAACTGTATATGAAAAATATAAAATCATCAACAATATTGCCAGTGACATATTTCCTAGATGAGTCAATTTTAAGTTCCTTTCCTAAGCATCTATCAATGAGAGTTATACGTCGTTAGAAAGAACAAGCTAAGAGCTTTCAATCAAGCTGTAAGTCGTTTATGCAGCAAAAGAACTGTTAAAGTTAAATGCAACTGTATATGAAAAATATAAAATCATCAACAATATTGCCAGTGACATATTTCCTAGATGAGTCAATTTTAAGTTCCTTTCCTAAGCTTCTATCAGTGGGAGTTATACATCGTTGGAAAGACAAGCTAGGAGCTTTCAATCAAGCTATAAATGATTTATGCAACAAAAGAAATGTGAAAGTTAAATGCAACTGTATATAAAAATATAAAATCATCAACGATATTGCCAGTGACACATTTCCTAGATGAGTTAATTTTAAGTTCCTTTCCTAAGCCTCTATCAATGAGAGTTATAGGTCGTTAGAAAGAACAAGCTAAGAGCTTTCAATCAAGCTGTAAGTCGTTTTTGCAGCAAAAGAAATGTGAAAGTTAAATGCAACTGTATATGAAAAATACAAAATCATCAGCAATATTCCCAGTGACATATTTCCTAAGTGAGTCAATTTAAGTTCCTTTCCTAAGCCTCTATCAAGGAGAGTTATACATCGTTAGAAAGAACAGTCTAAGGGCTTTCAATCAAGCTATAAACGGTTTATACAGCAAAAGAAATGTGAAAATTAAATGCAACTGTATTTAAAGAATACAAAATCATCAACAATATTGCCAGTGACGTATTTCCTAGATGAGTCAATTTTAAGTTCCTTTCCTAAGCCACTATCAATGAGAGTTTTACATCGTTGGAAAGAACAAGCTAGGAGCTTTCAATCAAGCTATAAATGATTTACGCAACAAAAGAAATCTGATAGTTAAATTCAACTGTATATGAAAAATATAAAATCATCAGCAATATTGCCAGTGACATATTTCCTGGAAGAGTCAATTTTAAGTTCCTTTCCTAAGCCACTATCAATGAGAGTTATACATCGCTGGAAAGAACAAGCTAAGAGATTTCAATCAAGCTATAAATGATTTATGCAACAAAAGAAATGTGAAATTTAAATGCAACTGTATATGAAAAATATAAAATCATCAACAATATTGCCAGTGACATATTTCCTAGATGAGTCAATTTTAAGTTCCTTTCCTAAGCCTCTATCAATGAGAGTTATACGTCGTTGGAAAGAACAAGCTAGGAGCATTCAATGAAGCAAAAAGTCCTTTATGCAGCAAAAGAAAAGTGAAAGTTAAATACAACTGTATATGAAAAATATAAAATCATCTGCAATATTCCCAGTGACATATTTCCCAGGTGAGTCAATTTTAAGTTCCTTTCCTAAACCTCTATCAAGGAGAGTTATACATCGTTGGAAAGAACTAGCTAAGGGCTTTCAACCAAGCTATAAACGGTTTACACAACAAAAGAAATGTGAAAGTTAAATGCAACTGTACATGAAAAATATAAAATCATCTACAATATTCCCAGTGACATATTTCCCAGGTGAGTCAATTTTAAGTTCCTTTCCTAAGCCTCTATCAATGAGAGTTATACGTCGTTGGAAAGAACAAGCTAAGAGCTTTCAATCAAGCTATAAGTCGTTTATGCCGCAAATGAAATGTGAAAGTTAAATGCAACTGTATATGAAAAATACAAAATCATCAACAATATTGCCAGTGACATATTTCCTAGATGAGTCAATTTTAAGTTCCTTTCCTAAGCCTCTATCAATGAGAGTTATACATCGCTGGAAAGAACAAGCTAAGAGCTTTCAATCAAGCTGTAAGTCGTTTATGCAGCAAAAGAAATGTGAAAGTTAAATGCAACTGTATATGAAAAATACAAAATCATCAACGATATTGCCAGTGACATATTTCCTAGATGAGTCAATTTTAAGTTCCTTTCCTAAGCCTCTATCAATGAGAGTTATACGTCGTTAGAAAGAACAAGCTAAGAGCTTTCAAACAAGCTGTAAGTCGTTTATGCAGCAAACGAAATGTGAAAGTTAAATGCAACTGTATATGAAAAATACAAAATCATCAACAATATTCCCAGTGACATATTTCCTAAGTGAGTCAATTTTAAGTTCCTTTCCTAAACCTCTATCAACGTGAGTTATACGTCGTTGGAAAGAACAAGCTAAGAGCATTCAATCAAGCTATAAGTCGTTTATGCAGCAGAAGAAAAGTGAAAGTTAAATGCAACTGTATATGAAAAATACAAAATCATCTACAATATTCCCAGTGACATATTTCCCAGTTGAGTCAATTTTAAGTTCCTTCCCTAAGCCTCTATCAATGAGAGTTATACATCGTTGGAAAGAACAAGCTAGGAGCTTTCAATCAAGCTATAAATGCTTTATGCAATAAAAGAAATCTGATAGTTAAATGCAACTGTATATGAAAAATATAAAATCATCAGCAATATTGCCAGTGACATATTTCCTGGAAGAGTCAATTTTAAGTTCCTTTCCTAAGCCTCTATCAATGAGAGTTATACATCGCTGGAAAGAACTAGCTAAGAGATTTCAATCAAGCGATAAATTATTTATGCAACAAAAGAAATGTGAAAGTTAAATGCAACTGTATATGAAAAATATAAAATCATCAACAATATTCCCAGTGACATATTTCCTAGATGAGTCAATTTTAAGTTCCTTTCCTAAGCTTCTATCAGTGGGAGTTATACATCGTTGGAAAGAACAAGCTAGGAGCTTTCAATCAAGCTATAAATGATTTATGCAACAAAAGAAATGTGAAATTTAAATGCAACTGTATATGAAAAATATAAAATCATCAACAATATTGCCAGTGACATATTTCCTAGATGAGTCAATTTTAAGTTCCTTTCCTAAGCCTCTATCAATGAGAGTTATACGTCGTTAGAAAGAACAAGCTAAGAGCTTTCAATCAAGCTGTAAATCGTTTATGCAGCAAAAGAACTGTTAAAGTTAAATGCAACTGTATATGAAAAATATAAAATCATCAACAATATTGCCAGTGACATATTTCCTAGATGAGTCAATTTTAAGTTCCTTTCCTAAGCTTCTATCAGTGGGAGTTATACATCGTTGGAAAGAACAAGCTAGGAGCTTTCAATCAAGCTATAAATGATTTATGCAACAAAAGAAATGTGAAAGTTAAATGCAACTGTATATAAAAATATAAAATCATCAACGATATTGCCAGTGACACATTTCCTAGATGAGTTAATTTTAAGTTCCTTTCCTAAGCCTCTATCAATGAGAGTTATAGGTCGTTAGAAAGAACAAGCCAAGAGCTTTCAATCAAGCTGTAAGTCGTTTTTGCAGCAAAAGAAATGTGAAAGTTAAATGCAACTGTATATGAAAAATACAAAATCATCAGCAATATTCCCAGTGACATATTTCCTAAGTGAGTCAATTTAAGTTCCTTTCCTAAGCCTCTATCAAGGAGAATTATACATCGTTAGAAAGAACAGTCTAAGGGCTTTCAATCAAGCTATAAACGGTTTATACAGCAAAAGAAATGTGAAAATTAAATGCAACTGTATTTAAAGAATACAAAATCATCAACAATATTGCCAGTGACGTATTTCCTAGATGAGTCAATTTTAAGTTCCTTTCCTAAGCCACTATCAATGAGAGTTTTACATCGTTGGAAAGAACAAGCTAGGAGCTTTCAATCAAGCTATAAATGATTTACGCAACAAAAGAAATCTGATAGTTAAATTCAACTGTATATGAAAAATATAAAATCATCAGCAATATTGCCAGTGACATATTTCCTGGAAGAGTCAATTTTAAGTTCCTTTCCTAAGCCACTATCAATGAGAGTTATACATCGCTGGAAAGAACAAGCTAAGAGATTTCAATCAAGCTATAAATGATTTATGCAACAAAAGAAATGTGAAATTTAAATGCAACTGTATATGAAAAATATAAAATCATCAACAATATTGCCAGTGACATATTTCCTAGATGAGTCAATTTTAAGTTCCTTTCCTAAGCCTCTATCAATGAGAGTTATACGTCGTTGGAAAGAACAAGCTAGGAGCATTCAATGAAGCAAAAAGTCCTTTATGCAGCAAAAGAAAAGTGAAAGTTAAATATAACTGTATATGAAAAATATAAAATCATCTGCAATATTCCCAGTGACATATTTCCCAGGTGAGTCAATTTTAAGTTCCTTTCCTAAACCTCTATCAAGGAGAGTTATACATCGTTGGAAAGAACTAGCTAAGGGCTTTCAACCAAGCTATAAACAGTTTACACAACAAAAGAAATGTGAAAGTTAAATGCAACTGTACATGAAAAATATAAAATCATCTACAATATTCCCAGTGACATATTTCCCAGGTGAGTCAATTTTAAGTTCCTTTCCTAAGCCTCTATCAATGAGAGTTATACGTCGTTGGAAAGAACAAGCTAAGAGCTTTCAATCAAGCTATAAGTCGTTTATGCCGCAAATGAAATGTGAAAGTTAAATGCAACTGTATATGAAAAATACAAAATCATCAACAATATTGCCAGTGACATATTTCCTAGATGAGTCAATTTTAAGTTCCTTTCCTAAGCCTCTATCAATGAGAGTTATACATCGCTGGAAAGAACAAGCTAAGAGCTTTCAATCAAGCTGTAAGTCGTTTATGCAGCAAAAGAAATGTGAAAGTTAAATGCAACTGTATATGAAAAATACAAAATCATCAACGATATTGCCAGTGACATATTTCCTAGATGAGTCAATTTTAAGTTCCTTTCCTAAGCCTCTATCAATGAGAGTTATACGTCGTTAGAAAGAACAAGCTAAGAGCTTTCAAACAAGCTGTAAGTCGTTTATGCAGCAAAAGAACTGTTAAAGTTAAATGCAACTGTATATGAAAAATATAAAATCATCAACAATATTGCCAGTGACATATTTCCTAGATGAGTCAATTTTAAGTTCCTTTCCTAAGCATCTATCAATGAGAGTTATACGTCGTTAGAAAGAACAAGCTAAGAGCTTTCAATCAAGCTGTAAGTCGTTTATGCAGCAAAAGAACTGTTAAAGTTAAATGCAACTGTATATGAAAAATATAAAATCATCAACAATATTGCCAGTGACATATTTCCTAGATGAGTCAATTTTAAGTTCCTTTCCTAAGCTTCTATCAGTGGGAGTTATACATCGTTGGAAAGAACAAGCTAGGAGCTTTCAATCAAGCTATAAATGATTTATGCAACAAAAGAAATGTGAAAGTTAAATGCAACTGTATATAAAAATATAAAATCATCAACGATATTGCCAGTGACACATTTCCTAGATGAGTTAATTTTAAGTTCCTTTCCTAAGCCTCTATCAATGAGAGTTATACGTCGTTGGAAAGAACAAGCTAAGAGCTTTCAATCAAGCTATAAGTCGTTTATGCCGCAAATGAAATGTGAAAGTTAAATGCAACTGTATATGAAAAATACAAAATCATCAACAATATTGCCAGTGACATATTTCCTAGATGAGTCAATTTTAAGTTCCTTTCCTAAGCCTCTATCAATGAGAGTTATACATCGCTGGAAAGAACAAGCTAAGAGCTTTCAATCAAGCTGTAAGTCGTTTATGCAGCAAAAGAAATGTGAAAGTTAAATGCAACTGTATATGAAAAATACAAAATCATCAACGATATTGCCAGTGACATATTTCCTAGATGAGTCAATTTTAAGTTCCTTTCCTAAGCCTCTATCAATGAGAGTTATACGTCGTTAGAAAGAACAAGCTAAGAGCTTTCAAACAAGCTGTAAGTCGTTTATGCAGCAAACGAAATGTGAAAGTTAAATGCAACTGTATATGAAAAATACAAAATCATCAACAATATTCCCAGTGACATATTTCCCAGGTGAGTCAATTTAAGTCCCTTTCCTAAGCCTCTATCAAGGAGAGTTATACATCGTTGGAAAGAACAAGCTAGGAGCTTTCAATCCAGCTATAAATGATTTATGCAGCAAAAGAAATGTGAAAGTTAAATGCAACTGTATATGAAAAATACAAAATCATCAACAATATTGCCAATGTCATATTTCCTGGAAGAGTCAGTTTTAAGTTCCTTTCCTAAGCCTCTATCAATGAGAGTTATACATCGCTGGAAAGAACAAGCTAAGAGATTTCAAACAAGCTATAAATGATTTATGCAACAAAAGAAATGTGAAATTTAAATGCAACTGTATATGAAAAATATAAAATCATCAACAATATTGCCAGTGACATATTTCCTAGATGAGTCAATTTTAAGTTCCTTTCCTAAGCATCTATCAATGAGAGTTATACGTCGTTAGAAAGAACAAGCTAAGAGCTTTCAATCAAGCTGTAAGTCGTTTATGCAGCAAAAGAACTGTTAAAGTTAAATGCAACTGTATATGAAAAATATAAAATCATCAACAATATTGCCAGTGACATATTTCCTAGATGAGTCAATTTTAAGTTCCTTTCCTAAGCTTCTATCAGTGGGAGTTATACATCGTTGGAAAGACAAGCTAGGAGCTTTCAATCAAGCTATAAATGATTTATGCAACAAAAGAAATGTGAAAGTTAAATGCAACTGTATATAAAAATATAAAATCATCAACGATATTGCCAGTGACACATTTCCTAGATGAGTTAATTTTAAGTTCCTTTCCTAAGCCTCTATCAATGAGAGTTATAGGTCGTTAGAAAGAACAAGCTAAGAGCTTTCAATCAAGCTGTAAGTCGTTTTTGCAGCAAAAGAAATGTGAAAGTTAAATGCAACTGTATATGAAAAATACAAAATCATCAGCAATATTCCCAGTGACATATTTCCTAAGTGAGTCAATTTAAGTTCCTTTCCTAAGCCTCTATCAAGGAGAGTTATACATCGTTAGAAAGAACAGTCTAAGGGCTTTCAATCAAGCTATAAACGGTTTATACAGCAAAAGAAATGTGAAAATTAAATGCAACTGTATTTAAAGAATACAAAATCATCAACAATATTGCCAGTGACGTATTTCCTAGATGAGTCAATTTTAAGTTCCTTTCCTAAGCCACTATCAATGAGAGTTTTACATCGTTGGAAAGAACAAGCTAGGAGCTTTCAATCAAGCTATAAATGATTTACGCAACAAAAGAAATCTGATAGTTAAATTCAACTGTATATGAAAAATATAAAATCATCAGCAATATTGCCAGTGACATATTTCCTGGAAGAGTCAATTTTAAGTTCCTTTCCTAAGCCACTATCAATGAGAGTTATACATCGCTGGAAAGAACAAGCTAAGAGATTTCAATCAAGCTATAAATGATTTATGCAACAAAAGAAATGTGAAATTTAAATGCAACTGTATATGAAAAATATAAAATCATCAACAATATTGCCAGTGACATATTTCCTAGATGAGTCAATTTTAAGTTCCTTTCCTAAGCCTCTATCAATGAGAGTTATACGTCGTTGGAAAGAACAAGCTAGGAGCATTCAATGAAGCAAAAAGTCCTTTATGCAGCAAAAGAAAAGTGAAAGTTAAATATAACTGTATATGAAAAATATAAAATCATCTGCAATATTCCCAGTGACATATTTCCCAGGTGAGTCAATTTTAAGTTCCTTTCCTAAACCTCTATCAAGGAGAGTTATACATCGTTGGAAAGAACTAGCTAAGGGCTTTCAACCAAGCTATAAACGGTTTACACAACAAAAGAAATGTGAAAGTTAAATGCAACTGTACATGAAAAATATAAAATCATCTACAATATTCCCAGTGACATATTTCCCAGGTGAGTCAATTTTAAGTTCCTTTCCTAAGCCTCTATCAATGAGAGTTATACGTCGTTGGAAAGAACAAGCTAAGAGCTTTCAATCAAGCTATAAGTCGTTTATGCCGCAAATGAAATGTGAAAGTTAAATGCAACTGTATATGAAAAATACAAAATCATCAACAATATTGCCAGTGACATATTTCCTAGATGAGTCAATTTTAAGTTCCTTTCCTAAGCCTCTATCAATGAGAGTTTTACATCGCTGGAAAGAACAAGCTAAGAGCTTTCAATCAAGCTGTAAGTCGTTTATGCAGCAAAAGAAATGTGAAAGTTAAATGCAACTGTATATGAAAAATACAAAATCATCAACGATATTGCCAGTGACATATTTCCTAGATGAGTCAATTTTAAGTTCCTTTCCTAAGCCTCTATCAATGAGAGTTATACGTCGTTAGAAAGAACAAGCTAAGAGCTTTCAAACAAGCTGTAAGTCGTTTATGCAGCAAACGAAATGTGAAAGTTAAATGCAACTGTATATGAAAAATACAAAATCATCAACAATATTCCCAGTGACATATTTCCTAAGTGAGTCAATTTTAAGTTCCTTTCCTAAACCTCTATCAACGTGAGTTATACGTCGTTGGAAAGAACAAGCTAAGAGCATTCAATCAAGCTATAAGTCGTTTATGCAGCAGAAGAAAAGTGAAAGTTAAATGCAACTGTATATGAAAAATACAAAATCATCTACAATATTCCCAGTGACATATTTCCCAGTTGAGTCAATTTTAAGTTCCTTCCCTAAGCCTCTATCAATGAGAGTTATACATCGTTGGAAAGAACAAGCTAGGAGCTTTCAATCAAGCTATAAATGCTTTATGCAATAAAAGAAATCTGATAGTTAAATGCAACTGTATATGAAAAATATAAAATCATCAGCAATATTGCCAGTGACATATTTCCTGGAAGAGTCAATTTTAAGTTCCTTTCCTAAGCCTCTATCAATGAGAGTTATACATCGCTGGAAAGAACTAGCTAAGAGATTTCAATCAAGCGATAAATTATTTATGCAGCAAAAAAAATGTGAAAGTTAAATGCAACTATATATGAAAAATACAGAATCATCAACAATATTCCCAGTGACATATTTCCTAGATGAGTCAATTTTAAGTTCCTTTCCTAAGCTTCTATCAACGGGAGTTATACATCGTTGGAAAGAACAAGCTAGGAGCTTTCAATCAAGCTATAAATGATTTATGCAACAAAAGAAATGTGAAATTTAAATGCAACTGTATATGAAAAATATAAAATCATCAACAATATTGCCAGTGACATATTTCCTAGATGAGTCAATTTTAAGTTCCTTTCCTAAGCATCTATCAATGAGAGTTATACGTCGTTAGAAAGAACAAGCTAAGAGCTTTCAATCAAGCTGTAAGTCGTTTATGCAGCAAAAGAACTGTTAAAGTTAAATGCAACTGTATATGAAAAATATAAAATCATCAACAATATTGCCAGTGACATATTTCCTAGATGAGTCAATTTTAAGTTCCTTTCCTAAGCTTCTATCAGTGGGAGTTATACATCGTTGGAAAGAACAAGCTAGGAGCTTTCAATCAAGCTATAAATGATTTATGCAACAAAAGAAATGTGAAAGTTAAATGCAACTGTATATAAAAATATAAAATCATCAACGATATTGCCAGTGACACATTTCTTAGATGAGTTAATTTTAAGTTCCTTTCCTAAGCCTCTATCAATGAGAGTTATACATCGTTGGAAAGAACAAGACAAGAGCTTTCAATCAAGCTGTAAATCGTTTATGCAGCAAAAGAAATGTGAAAGTTAAATGCAACTGTATATGAAAAATACAAAATCATCAGCAATATTCCCAGTGACATATTTCCTAAGTGAGTCAATTTAAGTTCCTTTCCTAAGCCTCTATCAAGGAGAATTATACATCGTTAGAAAGAACAGTCTAAGGGCTTTCAATCAAGCTATAAACGGTTTATACAGCAAAAGAAATGTGAAAATTAAATGCAACTGTATTTAAAGAATACAAAATCATCAACAATATTGCCAGTGACGTATTTCCTAGATGAGTCAATTTTAAGTTCCTTTCCTAAGCCACTATCAATGAGAGTTTTACATCGTTGGAAAGAACAAGCTAGGAGCTTTCAATCAAGCTATAAATGATTTACGCAACAAAAGAAATCTGATAGTTAAATTCAACTGTATATGAAAAATATAAAATCATCAGCAATATTGCCAGTGACATATTTCCTGGAAGAGTCAATTTTAAGTTCCTTTCCTAAGCCACTATCAATGAGAGTTATACATCGCTGGAAAGAACAAGCTAAGAGATTTCAATCAAGCTATAAATGATTTATGCAACAAAAGAAATGTGAAATTTAAATGCAACTGTATATGAAAAATATAAAATCATCAACAATATTGCCAGTGACATATTTCCTAGATGAGTCAATTTTAAGTTCCTTTCCTAAGCCTCTATCAATGAGAGTTATACGTCGTTGGAAAGAACAAGCTAGGAGCATTCAATGAAGCAAAAAGTCCTTTATGCAGCAAAAGAAAAGTGAAAGTTAAATATAACTGTATATGAAAAATATAAAATCATCTGCAATATTCCCAGTGACATATTTCCCAGGTGAGTCAATTTTAAGTTCCTTTCCTAAACCTCTATCAAGGAGAGTTATACATCGTTGGAAAGAACTAGCTAAGGGCTTTCAACCAAGCTATAAACAGTTTACACAACAAAAGAAATGTGAAAGTTAAATGCAACTGTACATGAAAAATATAAAATCATCTACAATATTCCCAGTGACATATTTCCCAGGTGAGTCAATTTTAAGTTCCTTTCCTAAGCCTCTATCAATGAGAGTTATACGTCGTTGGAAAGAACAAGCTAAGAGCTTTCAATCAAGCTATAAGTCGTTTATGCCGCAAATGAAATGTGAAAGTTAAATGCAACTGTATATGAAAAATACAAAATCATCAACAATATTGCCAGTGACATATTTCCTAGATGAGTCAATTTTAAGTTCCTTTCCTAAGCCTCTATCAATGAGAGTTATACATCGCTGGAAAGAACAAGCTAAGAGCTTTCAATCAAGCTGTAAGTCGTTTATGCAGCAAAAGAAATGTGAAAGTTAAATGCAACTGTATATGAAAAATACAAAATCATCAACAATATTGCCAGTGACATATTTCCTAGATGAGTCAATTTTAAGTTCCTTTCCTAAGCCTCTATCAATGAGAGTTATACGTCGTTAGAAAGAACAAGCTAAGAGCTTTCAAACAAGCTGTAAGTCGTTTATGCAGCAAAAGAACTGTTAAAGTTAAATGCAACTGTATATGAAAAATATAAAATCATCAACAATATTGCCAGTGACATATTTCCTAGATGAGTCAATTTTAAGTTCCTTTCCTAAGCATCTATCAATGAGAGTTATACGTCGTTAGAAAGAACAAGCTAAGAGCTTTCAATCAAGCTGTAAGTCGTTTATGCAGCAAAAGAACTGTTAAAGTTAAATGCAACTGTATATGAAAAATATAAAATCATCAACAATATTGCCAGTGACATATTTCCTAGATGAGTCAATTTTAAGTTCCTTTCCTAAGCTTCTATCAGTGGGAGTTATACATCGTTGGAAAGAACAAGCTAGGAGCTTTCAATCAAGCTATAAATGATTTATGCAACAAAAGAAATGTGAAAGTTAAATGCAACTGTATATAAAAATATAAAATCATCAACGATATTGCCAGTGACACATTTCCTAGATGAGTTAATTTTAAGTTCCTTTCCTAAGCCTCTATCAATGAGAGTTATACGTCGTTGGAAAGAACAAGCTAAGAGCTTTCAATCAAGCTATAAGTCGTTTATGCCGCAAATGAAATGTGAAAGTTAAATGCAACTGTATATGAAAAATACAAAATCATCAACAATATTGCCAGTGACATATTTCCTAGATGAGTCAATTTTAAGTTCCTTTCCTAAGCCTCTATCAATGAGAGTTATACATCGCTGGAAAGAACAAGCTAAGAGCTTTCAATCAAGCTGTAAGTCGTTTATGCAGCAAAAGAAATGTGAAAGTTAAATGCAACTGTATATGAAAAATACAAAATCATCAACGATATTGCCAGTGACATATTTCCTAGATGAGTCAATTTTAAGTTCCTTTCCTAAGCCTCTATCAATGAGAGTTATACGTCGTTAGAAAGAACAAGCTAAGAGCTTTCAAACAAGCTGTAAGTCGTTTATGCAGCAAACGAAATGTGAAAGTTAAATGCAACTGTATATGAAAAATACAAAATCATCAACAATATTCCCAGTGACATATTTCCCAGGTGAGTCAATTTAAGTCCCTTTCCTAAGCCTCTATCAAGGAGAGTTATACATCGTTGGAAAGAACAAGCTAGGAGCTTTCAATCCAGCTATAAATGATTTATGCAGCAAAAGAAATGTGAAAGTTAAATGCAACTGTATATGAAAAATACAAAATCATCAACAATATTGCCAATGTCATATTTCCTGGAAGAGTCAGTTTTAAGTTCCTTTCCTAAGCCTCTATCAATGAGAGTTATACATCGCTGGAAAGAACAAGCTAAGAGATTTCAAACAAGCTATAAATGATTTATGCAACAAAAGAAATGTGAAATTTAAATGCAACTGTATATGAAAAATATAAAATCATCAACAATATTGCCAGTGACATATTTCCTAGATGAGTCAATTTTAAGTTCCTTTCCTAAGCATCTATCAATGAGAGTTATACGTCGTTAGAAAGAACAAGCTAAGAGCTTTCAATCAAGCTGTAAGTCGTTTATGCAGCAAAAGAACTGTTAAAGTTAAATGCAACTGTATATGAAAAATATAAAATCATCAACAATATTGCCAGTGACATATTTCCTAGATGAGTCAATTTTAAGTTCCTTTCCTAAGCTTCTATCAGTGGGAGTTATACATCGTTGGAAAGACAAGCTAGGAGCTTTCAATCAAGCTATAAATGATTTATGCAACAAAAGAAATGTGAAAGTTAAATGCAACTGTATATAAAAATATAAAATCATCAACGATATTGCCAGTGACACATTTCCTAGATGAGTTAATTTTAAGTTCCTTTCCTAAGCCTCTATCAATGAGAGTTATAGGTCGTTAGAAAGAACAAGCTAAGAGCTTTCAATCAAGCTGTAAGTCGTTTTTGCAGCAAAAGAAATGTGAAAGTTAAATGCAACTGTATATGAAAAATACAAAATCATCAGCAATATTCCCAGTGACATATTTCCTAAGTGAGTCAATTTAAGTTCCTTTCCTAAGCCTCTATCAAGGAGAGTTATACATCGTTAGAAAGAACAGTCTAAGGGCTTTCAATCAAGCTATAAACGGTTTATACAGCAAAAGAAATGTGAAAATTAAATGCAACTGTATTTAAAGAATACAAAATCATCAACAATATTGCCAGTGACGTATTTCCTAGATGAGTCAATTTTAAGTTCCTTTCCTAAGCCACTATCAATGAGAGTTTTACATCGTTGGAAAGAACAAGCTAGGAGCTTTCAATCAAGCTATAAATGATTTACGCAACAAAAGAAATCTGATAGTTAAATTCAACTGTATATGAAAAATATAAAATCATCAGCAATATTGCCAGTGACATATTTCCTGGAAGAGTCAATTTTAAGTTCCTTTCCTAAGCCACTATCAATGAGAGTTATACATCGCTGGAAAGAACAAGCTAAGAGATTTCAATCAAGCTATAAATGATTTATGCAACAAAAGAAATGTGAAATTTAAATGCAACTGTATATGAAAAATATAAAATCATCAACAATATTGCCAGTGACATATTTCCTAGATGAGTCAATTTTAAGTTCCTTTCCTAAGCCTCTATCAATGAGAGTTATACGTCGTTGGAAAGAACAAGCTAGGAGCATTCAATGAAGCAAAAAGTCCTTTATGCAGCAAAAGAAAAGTGAAAGTTAAATATAACTGTATATGAAAAATATAAAATCATCTGCAATATTCCCAGTGACATATTTCCCAGGTGAGTCAATTTTAAGTTCCTTTCCTAAACCTCTATCAAGGAGAGTTATACATCGTTGGAAAGAACTAGCTAAGGGCTTTCAACCAAGCTATAAACGGTTTACACAACAAAAGAAATGTGAAAATTAAATGCAACTGTATTTAAAGAATACAAAATCATCAACAATATTGCCAGTGACGTATTTCCTAGATGAGTCAATTTTAAGTTCCTTTCCTAAGCCACTATCAATGAGAGTTTTACATCGTTGGAAAGAACAAGCTAGGAGCTTTCAATCAAGCTATAAATGATTTATGCAATAAAAGAAATCTGATAGTTAAATGCAACTGTATATGAAAAATATAAAATCATCAGCAATATTGCCAGTGACATATTTCCTGGAAGAGTCAATTTTAAGTTCCTTTCCTAAGCCTCTATCAATGAGAGTTATACGTCGTTAGAAAGAACAAGCTAAGAGCTTTCAAACAAGCTGTAAGTCGTTTATGCAGCAAAAGAACTGTTAAAGTTAAATGCAACTGTATATGAAAAATATAAAATCATCAACAATATTGCCAGTGACATATTTCCTAGATGAGTCAATTTTAAGTTCCTTTCCTAAGCATCTATCAATGAGAGTTATACGTCGTTAGAAAGAACAAGCTAAGAGCTTTCAATCAAGCTGTAAGTCGTTTATGCAGCAAAAGAACTGTTAAAGTTAAATGCAACTGTATATGAAAAATATAAAATCATCAACAATATTGCCAGTGACATATTTCCTAGATGAGTCAATTTTAAGTTCCTTTCCTAAGCTTCTATCAGTGTTAGTTATACATCGTTGGAAAGAACAAGCTAGGAGCTTTCAATCAAGCTATAAATGATTTATGCAACAAAAGAAATGTGAAAGTTAAATGCAACTGTATATAAAAATATAAAATCATCAACGATATTGCCAGTGACACATTTCCTAGATGAGTTAATTTTAAGTTCCTTTCCTAAGCCTCTATCAATGAGAGTTATACGTCGTTGGAAAGAACAAGCTAAGAGCTTTCAATCAAGCTATAAGTCGTTTATGCCGCAAATGAAATGTGAAAGTTAAATGCAACTGTATATGAAAAATACAAAATCATCAACAATATTGCCAGTGACATATTTCCTAGATGAGTCAATTTTAAGTTCCTTTCCTAAGCCTCTATCAATGAGAGTTATACATCGCTGGAAAGAACAAGCTAAGATCTTTCAATCAAGCTGTGAGTTGTTTATGCAGCGAAAGAAATGTGAAAGTTAAATGCAACTGTATATGAAAAATACAAAATCATCAACGATATTGCCAGTGACATATTTCCTAGATGAGTCAATTTTAAGTTCCTTTCCTAAGCCTCTATCAATGAGAGTTATACGTCGTTAGAAAGAACAAGCTAAGAGCTTTCAAACAAGCTGTAAGTCGTTTATGCAGCAAACGAAATGTGAAAGTTAAATGCAACTGTATATGAAAAATACAAAATCATCAACAATATTCCCAGTGACATATTTCCCAGGTGAGTCAATTTAAGTCCCTTTCCTAAGCCTCTATCAAGGAGAGTTATACATCGTTGGAAAGAACAAGCTAGGAGCTTTCAATCAAGCTATAAATGATTTATGCAGCAAAAGAAATGTGAAAGTTAAATGCAACTGTATATGAAAAATACAAAATCATCAACAATATTGCCAATGTCATATTTCCTGGAAGAGTCAGTTTTAAGTTCCTTTCCTAAGCCTCTATCAATGAGAGTTATACATCGCTGGAAAGAACAAGCTAAGAGATTTCAAACAAGCTATAAATGATTTATGCAACAAAAGAAATGTGAAAGTTAAATGCAACTGTATATGAAAAATATAAAATCATCAACAATATTGCCAGTGACATATTTCCTAGATGAGTCAATTTTAAGTTCCTTTCCTAAGCATCTATCAATGAGAGTTATACGTCGTTAGAAAGAACAAGCTAAGAGCTTTCAATCAAGCTGTAAGTCGTTTATGCAGCAAAAGAACTGTTAAAGTTAAATGCAACTGTATATGAAAAATATAAAATCATCAACAATATTGCCAGTGACATATTTCCTAGATGAGTCAATTTTAAGTTCCTTTCCTAAGCTTCTATCAGTGGGAGTTATACATCGTTGGAAAGACAAGCTAGGAGCTTTCAATCAAGCTATAAATGATTTATGCAACAAAAGAAATGTGAAAGTTAAATGCAACTGTATATAAAAATATAAAATCATCAACGATATTGCCAGTGACACATTTCCTAGATGAGTTAATTTTAAGTTCCTTTCCTAAGCCTCTATCAATGAGAGTTATAGGTCGTTAGAAAGAACAAGCTAAGAGCTTTCAATCAAGCTGTAAGTCGTTTTTGCAGCAAAAGAAATGTGAAAGTTAAATGCAACTGTATATGAAAAATACAAAATCATCAGCAATATTCCCAGTGACATATTTCCTAAGTGAGTCAATTTAAGTTCCTTTCCTAAGCCTCTATCAATGAGAGTTATAGGTCGTTAGAAAGAACAGTCTAAGGGCTTTCAATCAAGCTATAAACGGTTTATACAGCAAAAGAAATGTGAAAATTAAATGCAACTGTATTTAAAGAATACAAAATCATCAACAATATTGCCAGTGACGTATTTCCTAGATGAGTCAATTTTAAGTTCCTTTCCTAAGCCACTATCAATGAGAGTTTTACATCGTTGGAAAGAACAAGCTAGGAGCTTTCAATCAAGCTATAAATGATTTACGCAACAAAAGAAATCTGATAGTTAAATTCAACTGTATATGAAAAATATAAAATCATCAGCAATATTGCCAGTGACATATTTCCTTGATGAGTCAATTTTAAGTTCCTTTCCTAAGCCACTATCAATGAGAGTTATACATCGCTGGAAAGAACAAGCTAAGAGATTTCAATCAAGCTATAAATGATTTATGCAACAAAAGAAATGTGAAATTTAAATGCAACTGTATATGAAAAATATAAAATCATCAACAATATTGCCAGTGACATATTTCCTAGATGAGTCAATTTTAAGTTCCTTTCCTAAGCCTCTATCAATGAGAGTTATACGTCGTTGGAAAGAACAAGCTAGGAGCATTCAATGAAGCAAAAAGTCCTTTATGCAGCAAAAGAAAAGTGAAAGTTAAATATAACTGTATATGAAAAATATAAAATCATCTGCAATATTCCCAGTGACATATTTCCCAGGTGAGTCAATTTTAAGTTCCTTTCCTAAACCTCTATCAAGGAGAGTTATACATCGTTGGAAAGAACTAGCTAAGGGCTTTCAACCAAGCTATAAACGGTTTACACAACAAAAGAAATGTGAAAGTTAAATGCAACTGTACATGAAAAATATAAAATCATCTACAATATTCCCAGTGACATATTTCCCAGGTGAGTCAATTTTAAGTTCCTTTCCTAAGCCTCTATCAATGAGAGTTATACGTCGTTGGAAAGAACAAGCTAAGAGCTTTCAATCAAGCTATAAGTCGTTTATGCCGCAAATGAAATGTGAAAGTTAAATGCAACTGTATATGAAAAATACAAAATCATCAACAATATTGCCAGTGACATATTTCCTAGATGAGTCAATTTTAAGTTCCTTTCCTAAGCCTCTATCAATGAGAGTTATACATCGCTGGAAAGAACAAGCTAAGAGCTTTCAATCAAGCTGTAAGTCGTTTATGCAGCAAAAGAAATGTGAAAGTTAAATGCAACTGTATATGAAATATACAAAATCATCAACGATATTGCCAGTGACATATTTCCTAGATGAGTCAATTTTAAGTTCCTTTCCTAAGCCTCTATCAATGAGAGTTATACGCCGTTATAAAGAACAAGCTAAGAGCTTTCAAACAAGCTGTAAGTCGTTTATGCAGCAAACGAAATGTGAAAGTTAAATGCAACTGTATATGAAAAATACAAAATCATCAACAATATTCCCAGTGACATATTTCCTAAGTGAGTCAATTTTAAGTTCCTTTCCTAAACCTCTATCAACGTGAGTTATACGTCGTTGGAAAGAACAAGCTAAGAGCATTCAATCAAGCTATAAGTCGTTTATGCAGCAGAAGAAAAGTGAAAGTTAAATGCAACTGTATATGAAAAATACAAAATCATCTACAATATTCCCAGTGACATATTTCCCAGTTGAGTCAATTTTAAGTTCCTTCCCTAAGCCTCTATCAATGAGAGTTATACATCGTTGGAAAGAACAAGCTAGGAGCTTTCAATCAAGCTATAAATGCTTTATGCAATAAAAGAAATCTGATAGTTAAATGCAACTGTATATGAAAAATATAAAATCATCAGCAATATTGCCAGTGACATATTTCCTGGAAGAGTCAATTTTAAGTTCCTTTCCTAAGCCTCTATCAATGAGAGTTATACATCGCTGGAAAGAACTAGCTAAGAGATTTCAATCAAGCGATAAATTATTTATGCAACAAAAGAAATGTGAAAGTTAAATGCAACTGTATATGAAAAATATAAAATCATCAACAATATTCCCAGTGACATATTTCCTAGATGAGTCAATTTTAAGTTCCTTTCCTAAGCTTCTATCAGTGAAGGTTATACATCGTTGGAAAGACCAAGCTAGGAGCTTTCAATCAAGCTATAAATGATTTATGCAACAAAAGAAATGTGAAAGTTAAATGCAACTGTATATGAAAAATACAAAATCATCAACGATATTGCCAGTGACATATTTCCTAGATAAGTCAATTTTAAGTTCCTTTCCTAAGCCTCTATCAATGAGAGTTATACGTCGTTAGAAAGAACAAGCTAAGAGCTTTCAAACAAGCTGTAAGTCGTTTATGCAGCAAAAGAAATGTGAAATTTAAATGCAACTGTATATGAAAAATATAAAATCATCAACAATATTGCCAGTGACATATTTCCTAGATGAGTCAATTTTAAGTTCCTTTCCTAAGCCTCTATCAATGAGAGTTATACGTCGTTGGAAAGAACAAGCTAGGAGCATTCAATCACGCAATAAGTCGTTTATGCAGCAAAAGAAAAGTGAAAGTTAAATGCAACTGTATATGAAAAATATAAAATCATCTACAATATACCCAGTGACATATTTCCCAGGTGAGTCAATTTTAGGTTCCTTTCCTAAGCCTCTATCAAGGAGAGTTATACATCGTTGGAAAGAAATAGCTAAGGACTTTCAACCAAGCTATAAACGGTTTACACAACAAAAGAAATGTGAAAGTTAAATGCAACTGTACATGAAAAATACAAAATCATCAACAATATTGCCAGTGACATATTTCCTAGATGAGTCAATTTTAAGTTCCTTTCCTAAGCCTCTATCAATGAGAGTTATACGTCGTTGGAAAGAACAAGCTAGGAGCATTCAATGAAGCAAAAAGTCCTTTATGCAGCAAAAGAAAAGTGAAAGTTAAATATAACTGTATATGAAAAATATAAAATCATCTGCAATATTCCCAGTGACATATTTCCCAGGTGAGTCAATTTTAAGTTCCTTTCCTAAACCTCTATCAAGGAGAGTTATACATCGTTGGAAAGAACTAGCTAAGGGCTTTCAACCAAGCTATAAACGGTTTACACAACAAAAGAAATGTGAAAGTTAAATGCAACTGTACATGAAAAATATAAAATCATCTACAATATTCCCAGTGACATATTTCCCAGGTGAGTCAATTTTAAGTTCCTTTCCTAAGCCTCTATCAATGAGAGTTATACGTCGTTGGAAAGAACAAGCTAAGAGCTTTCAATCAAGCTATAAGTCGTTTATGCCGCAAATGAAATGTGAAAGTTAAATGCAACTGTATATGAAAAATACAAAATCATCAACAATATTGCCAGTGACATATTTCCTAGATGAGTCAATTTTAAGTTCCTTTCCTAAGCCTCTATCAATGAGAGTTATACATCGCTGGAAAGAACAAGCTAAGAGCTTTCAATCAAGCTGTAAGTCGTTTATGCAGCAAAAGAAATGTGAAAGTTAAATGCAACTGTATATGAAAAATACAAAATCATCAACGATATTGCCAGTGACATATTTCCTAGATGAGTCAATTTTAAGTTCCTTTCCTAAGCCTCTATCAATGAGAGTTATACGTCGTTAGAAAGAACAAGCTAAGAGCTTTCAAACAAGCTGTAAGTCGTTTATGCAGCAAACGAAATGTGAAAGTTAAATGCAACTGTATATGAAAAATACAAAATCATCAACAATATTCCCAGTGACATATTTCCTAAGTGAGTCAATTTTAAGTTCCTTTCCTAAACCTCTATCAACGTGAGTTATACGTCGTTGGAAAGAACAAGCTAAGAGCATTCAATCAAGCTATAAGTCGTTTATGCAGCAGAAGAAAAGTGAAAGTTAAATGCAACTGTATATGAAAAATACAAAATCATCTACAATATTCCCAGTGACATATTTCCTGGAAGAGTCAATTTTAAGTTCCTTTCCTAAGCCACTATCAATGAGAGTTATACATCGCTGGAAAGAACAAGCTAAGAGATTTCAATCAAGCTATAAACGATTTATGCAACAAAAGAAATGTGAAATTTAAATGCAACTGTATATGAAAAATATAAAATCATCAACAATATTGCCAGTGACATATTTCCTAGATGAGTCAATTTTAAGTTCCTTTCCTAAGCCTCTATCAATGAGAGTTATACGTCGTTGGAAAGAACAAGCTAGGAGCATTCAATGAAGCAAAAAGTCCTTTATGCAGCAAAAGAAAAGTGAAAGTTAAATATAACTGTATATGAAAAATATAAAATCATCTGCAATATTCCCAGTGACATATTTCCCAGGTGAGTCAATTTTAAGTTCCTTTCCTAAACCTCTATCAAGGAGAGTTATACATCGTTGGAAAGAACTAGCTAAGGGCTTTCAACCAAGCTATAAACGGTTTACACAACAAAAGAAATGTGAAAGTTAAATGCAACTGTACATGAAAAATATAAAATCATCTACAATATTCCCAGTGACATATTTCCCAGGTGAGTCAATTTTAAGTTCCTTTCCTAAGCCTCTATCAATGAGAGTTATACATCGTTGGAAAGAACAAGCTAAGAGCTTTCAATCAAGCTATAAGTCGTTTATGCCGCAAATGAAATGTGAAAGTTAAATGCAACTGTATATGAAAAATACAAAATCATCAACAATATTGCCAGTGACATATTTCCTAGATGAGTCAATTTTAAGTTCCTTTCCTAAGCCTCTATCAATGAGAGTTATACATCGCTGGAAAGAACAAGCTAAGAGCTTTCAATCAAGCTGTAAGTCGTTTATGCAGCAAAAGAAATGTGAAAGTTAAATGCAACTGTATATGAAAGATACAAAATCATCAACGATATTGCCAGTGACATATTTCCTAGATGAGTCAATTTTAAGTTCCTTTCCTAAGCCTCTATCAATGAGAGTTATACGTCGTTAGAAAGAACAAGCTAAGAGCTTTCAAACAAGCTGTAAGTCGTTTATGCAGCAAACGAAATGTGAAAGTTAAATGCAACTGTATATGAAAAATACAAAATCATCAACAATATTCCCAGTGACATATTTCCTAAGTGAGTCAATTTTAAGTTCCTTTCCTAAACCTCTATCAACGTGAGTTATACGTCGTTGGAAAGAACAAGCTAAGAGCATTCAATCAAGCTATAAGTCGTTTATGCAGCAGAAGAAAAGTGAAAGTTAAATGCAACTGTATATGAAAAATACAAAATCATCTACAATATTCCCAGTGACATATTTCCCAGTTGAGTCAATTTTAAGTTCCTTCCCTAAGCCTCTATCAATGAGAGTTATACATCGTTGGAAAGAACAAGGTAGGAGCTTTCAATCAAGCTATAAATGCTTTATGCAATAAAAGAAATCTGATAGTTAAATGCAACTGTATATGAAAAATATAAAATCATCAGCAATATTGCCAGTGACATATTTCCTGGAAGAGTCAATTTTAAGTTCCTTTCCTAAGCCTCTATCAATGAGAGTTATACATCGCTGGAAAGAACTAGCTAAGAGATTTCCATCAAGCGATAAATTATTTATGCAACAAAAGAAATGTGAAAGTTAAATGCAACTGTATATGAAAAATATAAAATCATCAACAATATTCCCAGTGACATATTTCCTAGATGAGTCAATTTTAAGTTCCTTTCCTAAGCTTCTATCAGTGAAGGTTATACATCGTTGGAAAGACCAAGCTAGGAGCTTTCAATCAAGCTATAAATGATTTATGCAACAAAAGAAATGTGAAAGTTAAATGCAACTGTATATGAAAAATACAAAATCATCAACGATATTGCCAGTGACATATTTCCTAGATAAGTCAATTTTAAGTTCCTTTCCTAAGCCTCTATCAATGAGAGTTATACGTCGTTAGAAAGAACAAGCTAAGAGCTTTCAAACAAGCTGTAAGTCGTTTATGCAGCAAAAGAAATGTGAAATTTAAATGCAACTGTATATGAAAAATATAAAATCATCAACAATATTGCCAGTGACATATTTCCTAGATGAGTCAATTTTAAGTTCCTTTCCTAAGCCTCTATCAATGAGAGTTATACGTCGTTGGAAAGAACAAGCTAGGAGCATTCAATCACGCAATAAGTCGTTTATGCAGCAAAAGAAAAGTGAAAGTTAAATGCAACTGTATATGAAAAATATAAAATCATCTACAATATACCCAGTGACATATTTCCCAGGTGAGTCAATTTTAGGTTCCTTTCCTAAGCCTCTATCAAGGAGAGTTATACATCGTTGGAAAGAAATAGCTAAGGACTTTCAACCAAGCTATAAACGGTTTACACAACAAAAGAAATGTGAAAGTTAAATGCAACTGTACATGAAAAATACAAAATCATCAACAATATTGCCAGTGACATATTTCCTAGATGAGTCAATTTTAAGTTCCTTTCCTAAGCCTCTATCAACGAGAGTTATACGTCGTTGGAAAGAACAAGCTAAGAGCTTTCAATCAAGCTATAAGTCGTTTATGCAGCAAATGAAGTGTGAAAGTTAAATGCAACTGTATATGAAAAATACAAAATCATCAACAATATTGCCAGTGACATATTTCCTAGATGAGTCAATTTTAAGTTCCTTTCCTAAGCCTCTATCAATGCGAGTTATACGTCGTTAGAAAGAACAAGCTAAGAGCTTTCAATCAAGCTGTAAGTCGTTTATGCAGCAAAAGAAATGTGAAAGTTAAATGCAACTGTACATGAAAAATACAAAATCATCAACAATATTGCCAGTGACATATTTCCTGGAAAAGTCAATTTTAAGTTCCTTCCCTAAGCCTCTATCAATGAGAGTTATACGTCGCTGGAAAGAACAAGCTAAGAGCTTTCAATCAAGCTATAAGTCGTTTATGCAGCAAATGAAGTGTGAAAGTTAAATGCAACTGTATATGAAAAATACAAAATCATCAACAATATTGCCAGTGACATATTTCCTAGATGAGTCAATTTTAAGTTCCTTTCCTAAGCCTCTATCAATGCGAGTTATACGTCGTTAGAAAGAACAAGCTAAGAGCTTTCAATCAAGCTGTAAGTCGTTTATGCAGCAAAAGAAATGTGAAAGTTAAATGCAACTGTACATGAAAAATACAAAATCATCAACAATATTGCCAGTGACATATTTCCTGGAAAAGTCAATTTTAAGTTCCTTCCCTAAGCCTCTATCAATGAGAGTTATACGTCGTTGGAAAGAACAAGCTATTTCAAGCAAGCTATAAGTCGTTTATGCAGCAAATGAAGTGTGAAAGTTAAATGCAACTGTATATGAAAAATACAAAATCATCAACAATATTGCCAGTGACATATTTCCTAGATGAGTCAATTTTAAGTTCCTTTCCTAAGCCTCTATCAACGAGAATTATACGTCGTTGGAAAGAAAAAGCTAAGAGCATTCAATCAAGTTATAAGTCGTTTATGCAGCAAAAGAAAAGTGGAAGTTAAATGCAACTGTATATGAAAAATACAAAATCATCAACAATATTGCCAGTGACATATTTCCTAGATGAGTCAATTTTAAGTTCCTTTCCTAAGCCTCTATCAATGAGAGTTATACATCGTTGGAAAGAACAAGCTAGGAGCTTTCAATCAAGCTATAAATGATTTATGCAATAAAAGAAATCTGATAGTTAAATGCAACTGTATATGAAAAATATAAAATCATCAACAATATTGCCAGTGACATATTTCCTAGATGAGTCAATTTTAAGTTCCTTTCCTAAGCATCTATCAATGAGAGTTATACGTCGTTAGAAAGAACAAGCTAAGAGCTTTCAATCAAGCTGTAAGTAGTTTATGCAGCAAAAGAACTGTTAAAGTTAAATGCAACTGTATATGAAAAATATAAAATCATCAACAATATTGCCAGTGACATATTTCCTAGATGAGTCAATTTTAAGTTCCTTTCCTAAGCCTCTATCAATGAGAGTTATACATCGTTGGAAAGAACAAGCTAGGAGCTTTCAATCAAGCTATAAATGATTTATGCAATAAAAGAAATCTGATAGTTAAATGCAACTGTATATGAAAAATATAAAATCATCAGCAATATTGCCAGTGACATATTTCCTGGAAGAGTCAATTTTAAGTTCCTTTCCTAAGCCTCTATCAATGAGAGTTATACATCGCTGGAAAGAACAAGCTAAGAGATTTCAACCAAGCGATAAATTATTTATGCAACAAAAGAAATGTGAAAGTTAAATGCAACTGTATATGAAAAATATAAAATCATCAACAATATTGCCAGTGACATATTTCCTAGATGAGTCAATTTTAAGTTACTTTCCTAAGCTTCTATCAGTGAAAGTTATACATCGTTGGAAAGACCAAGCTAGGAGCTTTCAATCAAGCTATAAATGATTTATGCAACAAAAGAAATGTGAAAGTTAAATGCAACTGTATATGAAAAATACAAAATCATCAACGATATTGCCAGTGACATATTTCCTAGATGAGTCAATTTTAAGTTCCTTTCCTAAGCCTCTATCAATGAGAGTTATACGTCGTTAGAAAGAACAAGCTATGAGCTTTCAAACAAGCTGTAAGTCGTTTATGCAGCAAAAGAAATGTGAAATTTAAATGCAACTGTACATGAAAAATATAAAATCATCAACAATATTCCCAGTGACATATTTCCTAGATGAGTCAATTTTAAGTTCCTTTCCTAAGCATCTATCAATGAGAGTTATACGTCGTTAGAAAGAACAAGCTAAGGGCTTTCAATCAAGCTGTAAGTCGTTTATGCAGCAAAAGACATGTGAAAGTTAAATGCAACTGTATATGTAAAATACAAAATCATCAACAATATTCCCAGTGACATATTTCCCAGGTGAGTCAATTTTAAGTCCCTTTCCTAAGCCTCTATCAAGGAGAGTTATACATCGTTGGAAAGAACAAGCTAGGAGCTTTCAATCCAGCTATAAATGATTTATGCAACAAAAGAAATGTGAAAGTTAAATGCAACTGTATATGAAAAATACAAGATCATCAACAATATTGCCAATGACATATTTCCTGGAAGAGTCAGTTTTAAGTTCCTTTCCTAAGCCTCTATCAATGAGAGTTATACATCGCTGGAAAGAACAAGCTAAGAGATTTTAATCAAGCTATAAATGATTTATGCAACAAAAGAAATGTGAAATTTAAATGCAACTGTATATGAAAAATATAAAATCATCAACAATATTGCCAGTGACATATTTCCTAGATGAGTCAATTTTAAGTTCCTTTCCTAAGCATCTATCAATGAGAGTTATACGTCGTTAGAAAGAACAAGCTAAGAGCTTTCAATCAAGCTGTAAGTCGTTTATGCAGCAAAAGAACTGTTAAAGTTAAATGCAACTGTATATGAAAAATATAAAATCATCAACAATATTGCCAGTGACATATTTCCTAGATGAGTCAATTTTAAGTTCCTTTCCTAAGCCTCTATCAATGAGAGTTATACATCGTTGGAAAGAACAAGCTAGGAGCTTTCAATCAAGCTATAAATGATTTATGCAATAAAAGAAATCTGATAGTTAAATGCAACTGTATATGAAAAATATAAAATCATCAGCAATATTGCCAGTGACATATTTCCTGGAAGAGTCAATTTTAAGTTCCTTTCCTAAGCCTCTATCAATGAGAGTTATACATCGCTGGAAAGAACAAGCTAAGAGATTTCAACCAAGCGATAAATTATTTATGCAACAAAAGAAATGTGAAAGTTAAATGCAACTGTATATGAAAAATATAAAATCATCAACAATATTGCCAGTGACATATTTCCTAGATGAGTCAATTTTAAGTTACTTTCCTAAGCTTCTATCAGTGAAAGTTATACATCGTTGGAAAGACCAAGCTAGGAGCTTTCAATCAAGCTATAAATGATTTATGCAACAAAAGAAATGTGAAAGTTAAATGCAACTGTATATGAAAAATACAAAATCATCAACGATATTGCCAGTGACATATTTCCTAGATGAGTCAATTTTAAGTTCCTTTCCTAAGCCTCTATCAATGAGAGTTATACGTCGTTACAAAGAACAAGCTATGAGCTTTCAAACAAGCTGTAAGTCGTTTATGCAGCAAAAGAAATGTGAAATTTAAATGCAACTGTATATGAAAAATATAAAATCATCAACAATATTCCCAGTGACATATTTCCTAGATGAGTCAATTTTAAGTTCCTTTCCTAAGCATCTATCAATGAGAGTTATACGTCGTTAGAAAGAACAAGCTAAGAGCTTTCAATCAAGCTGTAAGTCGTTTATGCAGCAAAAGACATGTGAAAGTTAAATGCAACTGTATATGTAAAATACAAAATCATCAACAATATTCCCAGTGACATATTTCCCAGGTGAGTCAATTTTAAGTCCCTTTCCTAAGCCTCTATCAAGGAGAGTTATACATCGTTGGAAAGAACAAGCTAGGAGCTTTCAATCCAGCTATAAATGATTTATGCAACAAAAGAAATGTGAAAGTTAAATGCAACTGTATATGAAAAATACAAGATCATCAACAATATTGCCAATGACATATTTCCTGGAAGAGTCAGTTTTAAGTTCCTTTCCTAAGCCTCTATCAATGAGAGTTATACATCGCTGGAAAGAACAAGCTAAGAGATTTTAATCAAGCTATAAATGATTTATGCAACAAAAGAAATGTGAAATTTAAATGCAACTGTATATGAAAAATATAAAATCATCAACAATATTGCCAGTGACATATTTCCTAGATGAGTCAATTTTAAGTTCCTTTCCTAAGCATCTATCAATGAGAGTTATACGTCGTTAGAAAGAACAAGCTAAGATGAGTCAATTTTAAGTTCCTTTCCTAAGCCTCTATCAATGAGAGTTATACATCGTTGGAAAGAACAAGCTAGGAGCTTTCAATCAAGCTATAAATGATTTATGCAATAAAAGAAATCTGATAGTTAAATGCAACTGTATATGAAAAATATAAAATCATCAGCAATATTGCCAGTGACATATTTCCTGGAAGAGTCAATTTTAAGTTCCTTTCCTAAGCCTCTATCAATGAGAGTTATACGTCGTTAGAAAGAACAAGCTAAGAGATTTCAATCAAGCTGTAAGTCGTTTATGCAGCAAAAGAAATGTGAAAGTTAAATGCAACTGTATATGAAAAATATAAAATCATCAACAATATTGCCAGTGTCATATTTCCTAGATGAGTCAATTTTAAGTTCCTTTCCTAAGCTTCTATCAGTGAGAGTTATACATCGTTGGAAAGAACAAGCTAGGAGGTTTCAATCAAGCTATAAATGATTTATGCAACAAAAGAAATGTGAAAGTTAAATGCAACTGTATATGAAAAATATAAAATCATCAATGATATTGCCAGTGACATATTTCCTAGATGAGTCAATTTTAAGTTCCTTTCCTAAGCCTCTATCAATGAGAGTTATAGGTCATTAGAAAGAACAAGCTAGGAGCTTTCAATAAAGCTGTAAGTCGTTTTTGCAGCAAAAGAAATGTGAAAGTTAAATGCAACTGTATATGAAAAATACAAAATCATCAACAATATTCCCAGTGACATATTTCCTAAGTGAGTCAATTTAAGTTCCTTTCCTAAGCCTCTATCAAGGAGAGTTATACATCGTTAGAAAGAACAGTCTAAGGGCTTTCAATCAAGCTATAAACGGTTTATACAGCAAAAAAAATGTGAAAATTAAATGCAACTGTATTTAAAAAATACAAAATCATCAACAATATTGCCGGTGACATATTTCCTAGATGAGTCAATTTTAAGCTGCTTTCCTAAGCCACTATTAATGAGAGTTTTACATCGTTGGAAAGAACAAGCTAGGAGCTTTCAATCAAGCTATAAATGATTTATGCAGCAAAACAAATCTGATAGTTGAATGCAACTGTATATGATAAATATAAAATCATCAGCAATATTGCCAGTGACATATTTCCTGAAAGAGTCAATTTTAAGTTCCTTTCCTAAGCCTCTAATAATGAGAGTTATACATCGCTGGAAAGAACAAGCTAAGAGATTTCAATCAAGCTGTAAATGATTTATGCAACAAAAGAAATGTGAAATTTAAATGCAACTGTATATGAAAAATATAAAATCATCAACAATATTGCCAGTGACATATTTCGTAGATGAGTCAATTTTAAGTTCCTTTCCTAAGCCTCTATCAATGAGAGTTATACGTCGTTGCAAAGAACAAGCTAGGAGCATTCAATCACGCAATAAGTCGTTTATGCAGCAAAAGAAAAGTGAAAGTTAAATGCAACTGTATATGAAAAATATAAAATCATCTACAATATTCCCAGTGACATATTTCCCAGGTGAGTCAATTTTAAGTTCCTTTCCTAAGCCTCTATCAAGGAGAGTTATACATCGTTGGAAAGTTAAATGCAACTGTATATGAAAAATATAAAATCATCAACAATATTGCCAGTGACATATTTCCTAGATGAGTCAATTTTAAGTTCCTTTCCTAAGCCTCTATCAGTGAGAGTTATACATCGTTGGAAAGAACAAGCTAAGAGCTTTCAATCAAGCTATAAACGGTTTATACAGCAAAAGAAATGTGAAAATTAAATGCAACTGTATATAAAAAATACAAAATCATCAACAATATTGCCAGTGACATATTTCCTGGAAAAGTCAATTTTAAGTTCCTTTCCTAAGCCTCTATCAACGAGAGTTATACGCCGTTGGAAAGAACAAGCTAAGAGCTTTCAATCAAGCTATAAGTCGTTTATGCAGCAAATGAAGTGTGAAAGTTAAATGCAACTGTATATGAAAAATACAAAATCATCAACAATATTGCCAGTGACATATTTCCTAGATGAGTCAATTTTAAGTTCCTTTCCTAAGCCTCTATCAATGAGAGTTATACGTCGTTGCAAAGAACAAGCTAGGAGCATTCAATCACGCAATAAGTCGTTTATGCAGCAAAAGAAAAGTGAAAGTTAAATGCAACTGTATATGAAAAATATAAAATCATCTACAATATTCCCAGTGACATATTTCCCAGGTGAGTCAATTTTAAGTTCCTTTCCTAAGCCTCTATCAAGGAGAGTTATACATCGTTGGAAATTTAAATGCAACTGTATATGAAAAATATAAAATCATCAACAATATTGCGAGTGACATATTTCCTAGATGAGTCAATTTTAAGTTCCTTTCCTAAGCCTCTATCAATGAGAGTTATACATCGTTGGAAAGAACAAGCTAGGAGCTTTCAATCAAGCTATAAATGATTTATGCAATAAAAGAAATCTGATAGTTAAATGCAACTGTATATGAAAAATATAAAATCATCAACAATATTGCCAGTGACATATTTCCTAGATGAGTCAATTTTAAGTTCCTTTCCTAAGCATCTATCAATGAGAGTTATACGTCGTTAGAAAGAACAAGCTAAGAGCTTTCAATCAAGCTGTAAGTCGTTTATGCAGCAAAAGAACTGTTAAAGTTAAATGCAACTGTATATGAAAAATATAAAATCATCAACAATATTGCCAGTGACATATTTCCTAGATGAGTCAATTTTAAGTTCCTTTCCTAAGCCTCTATCAATGAGAGTTATACATCGTTGGAAAGAACAAGCTAGGAGCTTTCAATCAAGCTATAAATGATTTATGCAATAAAAGAAATCTGATAGTTAAATGCAACTGTATATGAAAAATATAAAATCATCAGCAATATTGCCAGTGACATATTTCCTGGAAGAGTCAATTTTAAGTTCCTTTCCTAAGCCTCTATCAATGAGAGTTATACATCGCTGGAAAGAACAAGCTAAGAGATTTCAACCAAGCGATAAATTATTTATGCAACAAAAGAAATGTGAAAGTTAAATGCAACTGTATATGAAAAATATAAAATCATCAACAATATTGCCAGTGACATATTTCCTAGATGAGTCAATTTTAAGTTACTTTCCTAAGCTTCTATCAGTGAAAGTTATACATCGTTGGAAAGACCAAGCTAGGAGCTTTCAATCAAGCTATAAATGATTTATGCAACAAAAGAAATGTGAAAGTTAAATGCAACTGTATATGAAAAATACAAAATCATCAACGATATTGCCAGTGACATATTTCCTAGATGAGTCAATTTTAAGTTCCTTTCCTAAGCCTCTATCAATGAGAGTTATACGTCGTTAGAAAGAACAAGCTATGAGCTTTCAAACAAGCTGTAAGTCGTTTATGCAGCAAAAGAAATGTGAAATTTAAATGCAACTGTATATGAAAAATATAAAATCATCAACAATATTCCCAGTGACATATTTCCTAGATGAGTCAATTTTAAGTTCCTTTCCTAAGCATCTATCAATGAGAGTTATACGTCGTTAGAAAGAACAAGCTAAGAGCTTTCAATCAAGCTGTAAGTCGTTTATGCAGCAAAAGACATGTGAAAGTTAAATGCAACTGTATATGTAAAATACAAAATCATCAACAATATTCCCAGTGACATATTTCCCAGGTGAGTCAATTTTAAGTCCCTTTCCTAAGCCTCTATCAAGGAGAGTTATACATCGTTGGAAAGAACAAGCTAGGAGCTTTCAATCCAGCTATAAATGATTTATGCAACAAAAGAAATGTGAAAGTTAAATGCAACTGTATATGAAAAATACAAGATCATCAACAATATTGCCAATGACATATTTCCTGGAAGAGTCAGTTTTAAGTTCCTTTCCTAAGCCTCTATCAATGAGAGTTATACATCGCTGGAAAGAACAAGCTAAGAGATTTCAATCAAGCTATAAATGATTTATGCAACAAAAGAAATGTGAAATTTAAATGCAACTGTATATGAAAAATATAAAATCATCAACAATATTGCCAGTGACATATTTCCTAGATGAGTCAATTTTAAGTTCCTTTCCTAAGCATCTATCAATGAGAGTTATACGTCGTTAGAAAGAACAAGCTAAGAGCTTTCAATCAAGCTGTAAGTCGTTTATGCAGCAAAAGAAATGTGAAAGTTAAATGCAACTGTATATGAAAAATATAAAATCATCAACAATATTGCCAGTGTCATATTTCCTAGATGAGTCAATTTTAAGTTCCTTTCCTAAGCTTCTATCAGTGAGAGTTATACATCGTTAGAAAGAACAGACTAAGGGCTTTCAATCAAGCTATAAACGGTTTATACAGCAAAAGAAATGTGAAAGTTAAATGCAACTGTATATGAAAAATATAAAATCATCAATGATATTGCCAGTGACATATTTCCTAGATGAGTCAATTTTAAGTTCCTTTCCTAAGCCTCTATCAATGAGAGTTATACATCGTTGGAAAGAACAAGCTAGGAGGTTTCAATCAAGCTATAAATGATTTATGCAACAAAAGAAATGTGAAAGTTAAATGCAACTGTATATGAAAAATATAAAATCATCAACAATATTGCCAGTGTCATATTTCCTAGATGAGTCAATTTTAAGTTCCTTTCCTAAGCCTCTATCAATGAGAGTTATACATCGTTGGAAAGAACAAGCTAGGAGGTTTCAATCAAGCTATAAATGATTTATGCAACAAAAGAAATGTGAAAGTTAAATGCAACTGTATATGAAAAATATAAAATCATCAATGATATTGCCAGTGACATATTTCCTAGATGAGTCAATTTTAAGTTCCTTTCCTAAGCCTCTATCAATGAGAGTTATAGGTCATTAGAAAGAACAAGCTAGGAGCTTTCAACAAAGCTGTAAGTCGTTTTTGCAGCAAAAGAAATGTGAAAGTTAAATGCAACTGTATATGAAAAATACAAAATCATCAACAATATTCCCAGTGACATATTTCCTAAGTGAGTCAATTTAAGTTCCTTTCCTAAGCCTCTATCAAGGAGAGTTATACATCGTTAGAAAGAACAGTCTAAGGGCTTTCAATCAAGCTATAAACGGTTTATACAGCAAAAGAAATGTGAAAATTAAATGCAACTGTATTTAAAAAATACAAAATCATCAACAATATTGCCGGTGACATATTTCCTAGATGAGTCAATTTTAAGCTCCTTTCCTAAGCCACTATTAATGAGAGTTTTACATCGTTAGAAAGAACAAGCTAGGAGCTTTCAATCAAGCTATAAATGATTTATGCAGCAAAACAAATCTGATAGTTGAATGCAACTGTATATGATAAATATAAAATCATCAGCAATATTGCCAGTGACATATTTCCTGAAAGAGTCAATTTTAAGTTCCTTCCCTAAGCCTCTATCAATGAGAGTTATACATCGCTGGAAAGAACAAGCTAAGAGATTTCAATCAAGCTATAAATGATTTATGCAACAAAAGAAATGTGAAATTTAAATGCAACTGTATATGAAAAATATAAAATCATCAACAATATTGCCAGTGACATATTTCCTAGATGAGTCAATTTTAAGTTCCTTTCCTAAGCCTCTATCAATGAGAGTTATACGTCGTTGCAAAGAACAAGCTAGGAGCATTCAATCACGCAATAAGTCGTTTATGCAGCAAAAGAAAAGTGAAAGTTAAATGCAACTGTATATGAAAAATATAAAATCATCTACAATATTCCCAGTGACATATTTCCCAGGTGAGTCAATTTTAAGTTCCTTTCCTAAGCCTCTATCAAGGAGAGTTATACATCGTTGGAAAGTTAAATGCAACTGTATATGAAAAATATAAAATCATCAACAATATTGCCAGTGACATATTTCCTAGATGAGTCAATTTTAAGTTCCTTTCCTAAGCCTCTATCAGTGAGAGTTATACATCGTTGGAAAGAACAAGCTAAGAGCTTTCAATCAAGCTATAAACGGTTTATACAGCAAAAGAAATGTGAAAATTAAATGCAACTGTATATAAAAAATACAAAATCATCAACAATATTGCCAGTGACATATTTCCTGGAAAAGTCAATTTTAAGTTCCTTTCCTAAGCCTCTATCAACGAGAGTTATACGTCGTTGGAAAGAACAAGCTAAGAGCTTTCAATCAAGCTATAAGTCGTTTATGCAGCAAATGAAGTGTGAAAGTTAAATGCAACTGTATATGAAAAATACAAAATCATCAACAATATTGCCAGTGACATATTTCCTAGATGAGTCAATTTTAAGTTCCTTTCCTAAGCCTCTATCAATGAGAGTTTTACATCGTTGGAAAGAACAAGCTAGGAGCTTTCAATCAAGCTGTAAGTCGTTTATGCAACAAAAGAAATGTGAAATTTAAATGCAACTGTATATGAAAAATATAAAATCATCAACAATATTGCCAGTGACATATTTCCTAGATGAGTAAATTTTAAGTTCCTTTGCTAAGCCTCTATCAATGAGAGTTATACGTAGTTGGAAACAACAAGCTAAGAGCATTCAATCAAGCAATAAGTCGTTTATGCAGCAAAAGAAAAGTGAAAGTTAAATGCAACTGTATATGAAAAATATAAAATCATCTACAATATTCCCAGTGACATATTTCCCAGGTGAGTCAATTTTAAGTTCCTTTCCTAAGCCTCTATCAAGGAGAGTTATACATCGTTGGAAAGAACTAGTTAAGGGCTTTCAACCAAGCTATAAACGGTTTACACAGCAAAAGAAATGTGAAAGTTAAATGCAACTGTACATGAAAAATACAAAATCATCAACAATATTGCCAGTGACATATTTCCTGGAAGAGTCAATTTTAAGTTCCTTTCCTAAGCCTCTATCAATGAGAGTTATACTTCGTTGGAAAGAACAAGCTAAGAGCTTTCAATCAAGCTATAAGTCGTTTATGCAGCAAATGAAATGTGAAAGTTAAATGCAACTGTATATGAAAAATACAAAATCATCAACAATATTGCCAGTGACATATTTCCTAGATGAGTCAATTTTAAGTTCCTTTCCTAAGCATCTATCAATGAGAGTTATACGTCGTTAGAAAGAACAAGCTAAGAGCTTTCAATCAAGCTGTAAGTCGTTTATGCAGCAAAAGAAATGTGAAAGTTAAATGCAACTGTATATGAAAAATACAAAATCATCAACAATATTCCCAGTGACATATTTCCTAGATGAGTCAATTTTAAGATCCTTTCCTAAGTTTCTATCAAGGAGAGTTATACATCGTTGGAAAGAACAAGCTAGGAGCTTTCAATCAAGCTATAAATGATTTATGCAACAAAAGAAATGTGAAAGTTAAATGCAACTGTATATGAAAAATATAAAATCATCAACAATATTGCCAGTGACATATTTCCTAGATGAGTCAATTTTAAGTTCCTTTCCTAAGCATCTATCAATGAGAGTTATACTTCGTTAGAAAGAACAAGCTAAGAGCTTTCAATCAAGCTGTAAGTCGTTTATGCAGCAAAAGAAATGTGAAAGTTAAATGCAACTGTATATGAAAAATATAAAATCATCAACAATATTGCCAGTGACATATTTCCTAGATGAGTCAATTTTAAGTTCCTTTCCTAAGCTTCTATCAGTGAGAGTTATACATCGTTGGAAAGAACAAGCTAGGAGCTTTCAATCAAGCTATAAATGATTTGTGCAACAAAAGAAATGTGAAAGTTAAATGCAACTGTATATGAAAAATATAAAATCATCAACAATATTGCCAGTGACATATTTGAGTCAATTTTAAGCTCCTTTCCTAAGCCTCTATCAACGAGAGTTATACGTCGTTAGAAAGAACAAGCTAATAGCTTTCAATCAAGCTGTAACTCGTTTATGCAGCAAAAGAAATGTGAAAGTTAAATGCAACTGTACATGAAAAATATAAAATCATCTACAATATTCCCAGTGACATATTTCCCAGGTGAGTCAATTTTGAGTTCCTTTCCTAAGCCTCTATCAATGAGAGTTATACGTCGTTGGAAAGAACAAGCTAAGAGCTTTCAATCAAGCTATAAGTCGTTTATGCAGCAAATGAAATGTGAAAGTTAAATGCAACTGTATATGAAAAATACAAAATCATCAACAATATTGCCAGTGACATATTTCCTAGATGAGTCAATTTTAAGTTCCTTTCCTAAGCCTCTATCAATGAGAGTTATACATCGCTGGAAAGAACAAGCTAAGAGCTTTCAATCAAACTGTAAGTCGTTTATGCAGCAAAAGAAATGTGAAAGTTAAATGCAACTGTATATGAAAAATACAAAATCATCAACGATATTGCCAGTGACATATTTCCTAGATGAGTCAATTTTAAGTTCCTTTCCTAAGCCTCTATCAATGAGAGTTATACGTCGTTAGAAAGAACAAGCTAAGAGCTTTCAAACAAGCTGTAAGTCGTTTATGCAGCAAAAGAAATGTGAAAGTTAAATGCAACTGTATATGAAAAATACAAAATCATCAACAATATTCCCAGTGACATATTTCCTAAGTGAGTCAATTTTAAGTTCCTTTCCTAAACCTCTATCAACGAGAGTTATACGTCGTTGGAAAGAACAAGCTAAGAGCATTCAATCAAGCTATAAGTCGTTTATGCAGCAAAAGAAAAGTGAAAGTTAAATGCAACTGTATATGAAAAATACAAAATCATCTACAATATTCCCAGTGACATATTTCCCAGGTGAGTCAATTTTAAGTTCCTTCCCTAAGCCTCTATCAATGAGAGTTATACATCGTTGGAAAGAACAAGCTAGGAGCTTTCATTCAAGCTATAAATGCTTTATGCAATATAAGAAATCTGATAGTTAAATGCAACTGTATATGAAAAATATAAAATATCAGCAATATTGCCAGTGACATATTTCCTGGAAGAGTCAATTTTAAGTTCCTTTCCTAAGCCTCTATCAATGAGAGTTATACATCGCTGGAAAGAACTAGCTAAGAGATTTCAACCAAGCGATAAATTATTTATGCAACAAAAGAAATGTGAAAGTTAAATGCAACTGTATATGAAAAATATAAAATCATCAACAATATTGCCAGTGACATATTTCCTAGATGAGTAAATTTTAAGTTCCTTTGCTAAGCCTCTATCAATGAGAGTTATACGTCGTTGGAAACAACAAGCTAAGAGCATTCAATCAAGCAATAAGTCGTTTATGCAGCAAAAGAAAAGTGAAAGTTAAATGCAACTGTATATGAAAAATATAAAATCATCTACAATATTCCCAGTGACATATTTCCCAGGTGAGTCAATTTTAAGTTCCTTTCCTAAGCCTCTATCAAGGAGAGTTATACATCGTTGGAAAGAACTAGTTAAGGGCTTTCAACCAAGCTATAAACGGTTTACACAACAAAAGAAATGTGAAAGTTAAATGCAACTGTACATGAAAAATACAAAATCATCAACAATATTGCCAGTGACATATTTCCTGGAAGAGTCAATTTTAAGTTCCTTTCCTAAGCCTCTATCAATGAGAGTTATACTTCGTTGGAAAGAACAAGCTAAGAGCTTTCAATCAAGCTATAAGTCGTTTATGCAGCAAATGAAATGTGAAAGTTAAATGCAACTGTATATGAAAAATACAAAATCATCAACAATATTGCCAGTGACATATTTCCTAGATGAGTCAATTTTAAGTTCCTTTCCTAAGCATCTATCAATGAGAGTTATACGTCGTTAGAAAGAACAAGCTAAGAGCTTTCAATCAAGCTGTAAGTCGTTTATGCAGCAAAAGAAATGTGAAAGTTAAATGCAACTGTATATGAAAAATACAAAACCATCAACAATATTCCCAGTGACATATTTCCCAGGTGAGTCAATTTTAAGTCCCTTTCCTAAGCCTCTATCAAGGAGAGTTATACATCGTTGGAAAGAACAAGCTAGGAGCTTTCAACCAAGCTATAAATGATTTATGCAACAAAAGAAATGTGAAAGTTAAATGCAACTGTATATGAAAAATATAAAATCATCAACAATATTGCCAGTGACATATTTCCTAGATGAGTCAATTTTAAGTTCCTTTCCTAAGCATCTATCAATGAGAGTTATACGTCGTTAGAAAGAACAAGCTAAGAGCTTTCAATCAAGCTATAAGTCGTTTATGCAGCAAAAGAAATGTGAAAGTTAAATGCAACTGTATATGAAAAATATAAAATCATCAACAATATTGCCAGTGACATATTTCCTAGATGAGTCAATTTTAAGTTCCTTTCCTAAGCTTCTATCAGTGAGAGTTATACATCGTTGGAAAGAACAAGCTAGGAGCTTTCAATCAAGCTATAAATGATTTGTGCAACAAAAGAAATGTGAAAGTTAAATGCAACTGTATATGAAAAATATAAAATCATCAACAATATTGCCAGTGACATATTTGAGTCAATTTTAAGTTCCTTTCCTAAGCCTCTATCAACGAGAGTTATACGTCGTTAGAAAGAACAAGCTAATAGCTTTCAATCAAGCTGTAACTCGTTTATGCAGCAAAAGAAATGTGAAAGTTAAATGCAACTGTATATGAAAAATATAAAATCATCAACGATATTGCCAGTGACGTATTTCCTAGATGAGTCAAATTTAAGTTCCTTTCCTAAGCCTCTATCAATGAGAGTTATAGGTCGTTAGAAAGAACAAGCTAAGAGCTTTCAATCAAGCTGTAAGTCGTTTATGCAGCAAAAGAAATGTGAAAGTTAAATGCAACTGTATATGAAAAATACAAAATCATCAACAATATTCCCAGTGACATATTTCCTAAGTGAGTCAATTTTAAGTTCCTTTCCTAAGTCTCTATCAAGGAGAGTTATACATCGTTAGAAAGAACAAGCTAGGAGCTTTCAATCAAGCTATATACGATTTATGCAACAAAAGAAATGTGAAAGTTAAATGCAACTGTACATGAAAAATATAAAATCATCTACAATATTCCCAGTGACATATTTCCCAGGTGAGTCAATTTTAAGTTCCTTTCCTAAGCCTCTATCAATGAGAGTTATACGTCGTTGGAAAGAACAAGCTAAGAGCTTTCAATCAAGCTATAAGTCGTTTATGCAGCAAATGAAATGCGAAAGTTAAATGCAACTGTATATGAAAAATACAAAATCATCAACAATATTGCCAGTGACATATTTCCTAGATGAGTCAATTTTAAGTTCCTTTCCTAAGCCTCTATCAATGAGAGTTATACATCGTTGGAAAGAACAAGCTAGGAGCTTTCAATCAAGCTATAAATGATTTGTGCAACAAAAGAAATGTGAAAGTTAAATGCAACTGTATATGAAAAATATAAAATCATCAACAATATTGCCAGTGACATATTTGTGTCAATTTTAAGTTCCTTTCCTAAGCCTCTATCAACGAGAGTTATACGTCGTTAGAAAGAACAAGCTAATAGCTTTCAATCAAGCTATATACGATTTATGCAACAAAAGAAATGTGAAAGTTAAATGCAACTGTACATGAAAAATATAAAATCATCTACAATATTCCCAGTGACATATTTCCCAGGTGAGTCAATTTTAAGTTCCTTTCCTAAGCCTCTATCAATGAGAGTTATACGTCGTTGGAAAGAACAAGCTAAGAGCTTTCAATCAAGCTATAAGTCGTTTATGCAGCAAATGAAATGTGAAAGTTAAATGCAACTGTATATGAAAAATACAAAATCATCAACAATATTGCCAGTGACATATTTCCTAGATGAGTCAATTTTAAGTTCCTTTCCTAAGCCTCTATCAATGAGAGTTATACATCGCTGGAAAGAACAAGCTAAGAGCTTTCAATCAAACTGTAAGTCGTTTATGCAGCAAAAGAAATGTGAAAGTTAAATGCAACTGTATATGAAAAATACAAAATCATCAACGATATTGCCAGTGACATATTTCCTAGATGAGTCAATTTTAAGTTCCTTTCCTAAGCCTCTATCAATGAGAGTTATAGGTCGTTAGAAAGAACAAGCTAAGAGCTTTCAAACAAGCTGTAAGTCGTTTATGCAGCAAAAGAAATGTGAAAGTTAAATGCAACTGTATATGAAAAATACAAAATCATCAACAATATTCCCAGTGACATATTTCCTAAGTGAGTCAATTTTAAGTTCCTTTCCTAAACCTCTATCAACGAGAGTTATACGTCGTTGGAAAGAACAAGCTAAGAGCATTCAATCAAGCTATAAGTCGTTTATGCAGCAAAAGAAAAGTGAAAGTTAAATGCAACTGTATATGAAAAATACAAAATCATCTACAATATTCCCAGTGACATATTTCCCAGGTGAGTCAATTTTAAGTTCCTTCCCTAAGCCTCTATCAATGAGAGTTATACATCGTTGGAAAGAACAAGCTAGGAGCTTTCATTCAAGCTATAAATGCTTTATGCAATAAAAGAAATCTGATAGTTAAATGCAACTGTATATGAAAAATATAAAATATCAGCAATATTGCCAGTGACATATTTCCTGGAAGAGTCAATTTTAAGTTCCTTTCCTAAGCCTCTATCAATGAGAGTTATACATCGCTGGAAAGAACTAGCTAAGAGATTTCAATCAAGCGATAAATTATTTATGCAACAAAAGAAATGTGAAAGTTAAATGCAACTGTATATGAAAAATATAAAATCATCAACAATATTGCCAGTGACATATTTCCTAGATGAGTAAATTTTAAGTTCCTTTGCTAAGCCTCTATCAATGAGAGTTATACGTCGTTGGAAACAACAAGCTAAGAGCATTCAATCAAGCAATAAGTCGTTTATGCAGCAAAAGAAAAGTGAAAGTTAAATGCAACTGTATATGAAAAATATAAAATCATCTACAATATTCCCAGTGACATATTTCCCAGGTGAGTCAATTTTAAGTTCCTTTCCTAAGCCTCTATCAAGGAGAGTTATACATCGTTGGAAAGAACTAGTTAAGGGCTTTCAACCAAGCTATAAACGGTTTACACAACAAAAGAAATGTGAAAGTTAAATGCAACTGTACATGAAAAATACAAAATCATCAACAATATTGCCAGTGACATATTTCCTGGAAGAGTCAATTTTAAGTTCCTTTCCTAAGCCTCTATCAATGAGAGTTATACTTCGTTGGAAAGAACAAGCTAAGAGCTTTCAATCAAGCTATAAGTCGTTTATGCAGCAAATGAAATGTGAAAGTTAAATGCAACTGTATATGAAAAATACAAAATCATCAACAATATTGCCAGTGACATATTTCCTAGATGAGTCAATTTTAAGTTCCTTTCCTAAGCATCTATCAATGAGAGTTATACGTCGTTAGAAAGAACAAGCTAAGAGCTTTCAATCAAGCTGTAAGTCGTTTATGCAGCAAAAGAAATGTGAAAGTTAAATGCAACTGTATATGAAAAATACAAAATCATCAACAATATTCCCAGTGACATATTTCCCAGGTGAGTCAATTTTAAGTCCCTTTCCTAAGCCTCTATCAAGGAGAGTTATACATCGTTGGAAAGAACAAGCTAGGAGCTTTCAACCAAGCTATAAATGATTTATGCAACAAAAGAAATGTGAAAGTTAAATGCAACTGTATATGAAAAATATAAAATCATCAACAATATTGCCAGTGACATATTTCCTAGATGAGTCAATTTTAAGTTCCTTTCCTAAGCATCTATCAATGAGAGTTATACGTCGTTAGAAAGAACAAGCTAAGAGCTTTCAATCAAGCTGTAAGTCGTTTATGCAGCAAAAGAAATGTGAAAGTTAAATGCAACTGTATATGAAAAATATAAAATCATCAACAATATTGCCAGTGACATATTTCCTAGATGAGTCAATTTTAAGTTCCTTTCCTAAGCTTCTATCAGTGAAAGTTATATATCGTTGGAAAGACCAAGCTAAGAGCTTTCAATCAAGCTGTAAGTCGTTTATGCAGCAAAAGAAATGTGAAAGTTAAATGCAACTGTATATGAAAAATATAAAATCATCAACAATATTCCCAGTGACATATTTCCTAAGTGAGTCAATTTTAAGTTCCTTTCCTAAGTCTCTATCAAGGAGAGTTATACATCGTTAGAAAGAACAAGCTAGGAGCTTTCAATCAAGCTATATACGATTTATGCAACAAAAGAAATGTGAAAGTTAAATGCAACTGTACATGAAAAATATAAAATCATCTACAATATTCCCAGTGACATATTTCCTGGAAGAGTCAGTTTTAAGTTCCTTTCCTAAGCCTCTATCAATGAGAGTTATACGTCGTTGGAAAGAACAAGCTAAGAGCTTTCAATCAAGCTATAAATGCTTTATGCAATAAAAGAAATCTGATAGTTAAATGCAACTGTATATGAAAAATACAAAATCATCAACAATATTGCCAGTGACATATTTCCTAGATGAGTCAATTTTAAGTTCCTTTCCTAAGCCTCTATCAATGAGAGTTATACATCGCTGGAAAGAACAAGCTAAGAGCTTTCAATAAAACTGTAAGTCGTTTATGCAGCAAAAGAAATGTGAAAGTTAAATGCAACTGTATATGAAAAATACAAAATCATCAACGATATTGCCAGTGACATATTTCCTAGATGAGTCAATTTTAAGTTCCTTTCCTAAGCCTCTATCAATGAGAGTTATACGTCGTTAGAAAGAACAAGCTAAGAGCTTTCAAACAAGCTGTAAGTCGTTTATGCAGCAAAAGAAATGTGAAAGTTAAATGCAACTGTATATGAAAAATACAAAATCATCAACAATATTCCCAGTGACATATTTCCTAAGTGAGTCAATTTTAAGTTCCTTTCCTAAACCTCTATCAACGAGAGTTATACGTCGTTGGAAAGAACAAGCTAAGAGCATTCAATCAAGCTATAAGTCGTTTATGCAGCAAAAGAAAAGTGAAAGTTAAATGCAACTGTATATGACAAATACAAAATCATCTACAATATTCCCAGTGACATATTTCCCATGTGAGTCAATTTTAAGTTCCTTCCCTAAGCCTCTATCAATGAGAGTTATACATCGTTGGAAAGAACAAGCTAGGAGCTTTCAATCAAGCTATAAATGCTTTATGCAATAAAAGAAATCTGATAGTTAAATGCAACTGTATATGAAAAATATAAAATCATCAGCAATATTGCCAGTGACATGTTTCCTGGAAGAGTCAATTTTAAGTTCCTTTCCTAAGCCTCTATCAATGAGAGTTATACATCGCTGGAAAGAACTAGCTAAGAGATTTCAATCAAGCGATAAATTATTTATGCAACAAAAGAAATGTGAAAGTTAAATGCAACTGTATATGAAAAATATAAAATCATCAACAATATTGCCAGTGACATATTTCCTAGATGAGTCAATTTTAAGTTCCTTTCCTAAGCTTCTATCAGTGAAAGTTATACATCGTTGGAAAGACCAAGCTAGGAGCTTTCAATCACGCTATAAATGATTTATGCAACAAAAGAAATGTGAAAGTTAAATGCAACTGTATATGAAAAATACAAAATCATCAACGATATTGCCAGTGACATATTTCCTAGATGAGTCAATTTTAAGTTCCTTTTCTAAGCCTCTATCAATGAGAGTTATACGTCGTTAGAAAGAACAAGCTAAGAGCTTTCAAACAAGTTGTAAGTCGTTTATGCAGCAAAAGAAATGTGAAAGTTAAATGCAACTGTATATGAAAAATACAAAATCATCAACAATATTCCCAGTGACATATTTCCTAAGTGAGTCAATTTAAGTTCCTTTCCTAAGCCTCTATCAAGGAGAGTTATACATCGTTAGAAAGAACAGTCTAAGGGCTTTCAATCAAGCTATAAACGGTTTATACAGCAAAAGAAATGTGAAAATTAAATGCAACTGTATTTAAAAAATACAAAATCATCAACAATATTGCCAGTGACATATTTCCTAGATGAGTCAATTTTAAGTTCCTTTCCTAAGCCACTATCAATGAGAGTTTTACATCGTTGGAAAGAACAAGCTAGGAGCTTTCAATCAAGCTATAAATGATTTATGCAGCAAAAGAAATCTGATAGTTAAATGCAACTGTATATGAAAAATATAAAATCATCAGCAATATTGCCAGTGACATATTTCCTGGAAGAGTCAATTTTAAGTTCCTTTCCTAAGCCTCTATCAATGAGAGTTATACATCGCTGGAAAGAACAAGCTAAGAGATTTCAATCAAGCTATAAATGATTTATGCAACAAAAGAAATGTGAAATTTAAATGCAACTGTATATGAAAAATATAAAATCATCAACAATATTGCCAGTGACATATTTCCTAGATGAGTCAATTTTAAGTTCCTTTCCTAAGCCTCTATCAATGAGAGTTATACGTCGTTGGAAAGAACAAGCTAGGAGCATTCAATCACGCAAAAAGTCGTTTATGCAGCAAAAGAAAAGTGAAAGTTAAATGCAACTGTATATGAAAAATATAAAATCATCTACAATATTCCCAGTGACATATTTCCCAGGTGAGTCAATTTTAGGTTCCTTTCCTAAGCCTCTATCAAGGAGAGTTATACATCGTTGCAAAGAAATAGCTAAGGGCTTTCAACCAAGCTATAAACGGTTTACACAACAAAAGAAATGTGAAAGTTAAATGCAACTGTACATTAAAAATACAAAATCATCAACAATATTGCCAGTGACATATTTCCTGGAAAAGTCAATTTTAAGTTCCTTTCCTAAGCCTCTATCAACGAGAGTTATACGTCGTTGGAAAGAACAAGCTAAGAGCTTTCAATCAAGCTATAAGTCGTTTATGCAGCAAATGAAGTGTGAAAGTTAAATGCAACTGTATATGAAAAATACAAAATCATCAACAATATTGCCAGTGACATATTTCCTAGATTAGTCAATTTTAAGTTCCTTTCCTAAGCTTCTATCAATGAGAGTTATACATCGCTGGAAAGAACAAGCTAAGAGCTTTCAATCAAGCTGTAATTCGTTTATGCAGCAAAAGAAATGTGAAAGTTAAATGCAACTGTATATGAAAAATACAAAATCATCAACGATATTGCCAGTGACATATTTCCTAGATGAGTCAATTTTAAGTTCCTTTCCTAAGCCTCTATCAATGCGAGTTATACGTCGTTAGAAAGAACAAGCTAAGAGCTTTCAATCAAGCTGTAAGTCGTTTATGCAGCAAAAGAAATGTGAAAGTTAAATGCAACTGTACATGAAAAATACAAAATCATCAACAATATTGCCAGTGACATATTTCCTGGAAAAGTCAATTTTAAGTTCCTTCCCTAAGCCTCTATCAATGAGAGTTATACGTCGTTGGAAAGAACAAGCTAAGAGCTTTCAATCAAGCTATAAGTCGTTTATGCCGCAAATGAAGTGTGAAAGTTAAATGCAACTGTATATGAAAAATACAAAATCATCAACAATATTGCCAGTGACATATTTCCTAGATGAGTCAATTTTAAGTTCCTTTCCTAAGCCTCTATAACGAGAGTTATACGTCGTTGGAAAGAACAAGCTAAGAGCATTCAATCAAGTTATAAGTCGTTTATGCAGCAAATGAAGTGTGAAAGTTAAATGCAACTGTATATGAAAAATACAAAATCATCAACAATATTGCCAGTGACATATTTCCTAGATGAGTCAATTTTAAGTTCCTTTCCTAAGCCTCTATCAACGAGAGTTATACGTCGTTGGAAAGAACAAGCTAAGAGCTTTCAAACAAGCTGTAAGTCGTTTATGCAGCAAAAGAAATGTGAAAGTTAAATGCAACTGTATATGAAAAATACAAAATCATCAACAATATTCCCAGTGACATATTTCCTAAGTGAGTCAATTTTAAGTTCCTTTCCTAAACCTCTATCAACGAGAGTTATACGTCGTTGGAAAGAACAAGCTAAGAGCATTCAATCAAGCTATAAGTCGTTTATGCAGCAAAAGAAAAGTGAAAGTTAAATGCAACTGTATATGAAAAATACAAAATCATCTACAATATTCCCAGTGACATATTTCCCATGTGAGTCAATTTTAAGTTCCTTCCCTAAGCCTCTATCAATGACAGTTATACATCGTTGGAAAGAACAAGCTAGGAGCTTTCAATCAAGCTATAAATGCTTTATGCAATAAAAGAAATCTGATAGTTAAATGCAACTGTATATGAAAAATATAAAATCATCAGCAATATTGCCAGTGACATATTTCCTGGAAGAGTCAATTTTAAGTTCCTTTCCTAAGCCTCTATCAATGAGAGTTATACATCGCTGGAAAGAACTAGCTAAGAGATTTCAATCAAGCGATAAATTATTTATGCAACAAAAGAAATGTGAAAGTTAAATGCAACTGTATATGAAAAATATAAAATCATCAACAATATTGCCTGTGACATATTTCCTAGATGAGTCAATTTTAAGTTCCTTTCCTAAGCTTCTATCAGTGAAAGTTATACATCGTTGGAAAGACCAAGCTAGGAGCTTTCAATCACGCTATAAATGATTTATGCAACAAAAGAAATGTGAAAGTTAAATGCAACTGTATATAAAAAATACAAAATCATCAACGATATTGCCAGTGACATATTTCCTAGATGAGTCAATTTTAAGTTCCTTTCCTAAGCCTCTATCAATGAGAGTTATACGTCGTTAGAAAGAACAAGCTAAGAGCTTTCAAACAAGCTATAAGTCGTTTATGCAGCAAAAGAAATGTGAAAGTTAAATGCAACTGTATATGAAAAATACAAAATCATCAACAATATTCCCAGTGACATATTTCCTAAGTGAGTCAATTTAAGTTCCTTTCCTAAGCCTCTATCAAGGAGAGTTATACATCGTTAGAAAGAACAGTCTAAGGGCTTTCAATCAAGCTATAAACGGTTTATACAGCAAAAGAAATGTGAAAATTAAATGCAACTGTATTTAAAAAATACAAAATCATCAACAATATTGCCAGTGACATATTTCCTAGATGAGTCAATTTTAAGTTCCTTTCCTAAGCCACTATCAATGAGAGTTTTACATCGTTGGAAAGAACAAGCTAGGAGCTTTCAATCAAGCTATAAATGATTTATGCAGCAAAAGAAATCTGATAGTTAAATGCAACTGTATATGAAAAATATAAAATCATCAGCAATATTGCCAGTGACATATTTCCTGGAAGAGTCAATTTTAAGTTCCTTTCCTAAGCCTCTATCAATGAGAGTTATACATCGCTGGAAAGAACAAGCTAAGAGATTTCAATCAAGCTATAAATGATTTATGCAACAAAAGAAATGTGAAATTTAAATGCAACTGTATATGAAAAATATAAAATCATCAACAATATTGCCAGTGACATATTTCCTAGATGAGTCAATTTTAAGTTCCTTTCCTAAGCCTCTATCAATGAGAGTTATACGTCGTTGGAAAGAACAAGCTAAGAGCTTTCAATCAAGCTATAAGTCGTTTATGCAGCAAATGAAGTGTGAAAGTTAAATGCAACTGTATATGAAAAATACAAAATCATCAACAATATTGCCAGTGACATATTTCCTAGATGAGTCAATTTTAAGTTCCTTTCCTAAGCCTCTATAACGAGAGTTATACGTCGTTGGAAAGAACAAGCTAAGAGCATTCAATCAAGTTATAAGTCGTTTATGCAGCAAATGAATTGTGAAAGTTAAATGCAACTGTATATGAAAAATACAAAATCATCAACAATATTGCCAGTGACATATTTCCTAGATGAGTCAATTTTAAGTTCCTTTCCTAAGCCTCTATCAACGAGAGTTATACGTCGTTGGAAAGAACAAGCTAAGAGCTTTCAAACAAGCTGTAAGTCGTTTATGCAGCAAAAGAAATGTGAAAGTTAAATGCAACTGTATATGAAAAATATAAAATCATCTACAATATTCCCAGTGACATATTTCCCATTTGAGTCAATTTTAGGTTCCTTTCCTAAGCCTCTATCAAGGAGAGTTATACATCGTTGCAAAGAAATAGCTAAGGGCTTTCAACCCAGCTATATTCGGTTTACACAACAAAAGAAATGTGAAAGTTAAATGCAACTGTACATGAAAAATACAAAATCATCAACAATATTGCCAGTGACATATTTCCTGGAAAAGTCAATTTTAAGTTCCTTTCCTAAGCCTCTATTAACGAGAGTTATACGTCGTTGGAAAGAACAAGCTAAGAGCTTTCAATCAAGCTATAAGTCGTTTATGCAGCAAATGAAGTGTGAAAGTTAAATGCAACTGTATATGAAAAATACAAAATCATCAACAATATTGCCAGTGACATATTTCCTAGATGAGTCAATTTTAAGTTCCTTTCCTAAGCCTCTATCAATGCGAGTTATACGTCGTTAGAAAGAACAAGCTAAGAGCTTTCAATCAAGCTGTAAGTCGTTTATGCAGCAAAAGAAATGTGAAAGTTAAATGCAACTGTACATGAAAAATACAAAATCATCAACAATATTGCCAGTGACATATTTCCTGGAAAAGTCAATTTTAAGTTCCTTCCCTAAGCCTCTATCAATGAGAGTTATACGTCGTTGGAAAGAACAAGCTAAGAGCTTTCAATCAAGCTATAAGTCGTTTATGCAGCAAATGAAGTGTGAAAGTTAAATGCAACTGTATATGAAAAATACAAAATCATCAACAATATTGCCAGTGACATATTTCCTAGATGAGTCAATTTTAAGTTCCTTTCCTAAGCCTCTATAACGAGAGTTATACGTCGTTGGAAAGAACAAGCTAAGAGCATTCAATCAAGTTATAAGTCGTTTATGCAGCAAATGAAGTGTGAAAGTTAAATGCAACTGTATATGAAAAATACAAAATCATCAACAATATTGCCAGTGACATATTTCCTAGATGAGTCAATTTTAAGTTCCTTTCCTAAGCCTCTATCAACGAGAGTTTTACATAGTTGGAAAGAACAAGCTAAGAGCTTTCAAACAAGCTGTAAGTCGTTTATGCAGCAAAAGAAATGTGAAAGTTAAATGCAACTGTATATGAAAAATACAAAATCATCAACAATATTCCCAGTGACATATTTCCTAAGTGAGTCAATTTTAAGTTCCTTTCCTAAACCTCTATCAACGAGAGTTATACGTCGTTGGAAAGAACAAGCTAAGAGCATTCAATCAAGCAATAAGTCGTATATGCAGCAAAAGAAAAGTGAAAGTTAAATGCAACTGTATATGAAAAATACAAAATCATCTACAATATTCCCAGTGACATATTTCCCAGGTGAGTCAATTTTAAGTTCCTTCCCTAAGCCTCTATCAATGAGAGTTATACATCGTTGGAAAGAACAAGCTAGGAGCTTTCAATCAAGCTACAAATGCTTTATGCAATAAAAGAAATCTGATAGTTAAATGCAACTGTATATGAAAAATATAAAATCATCAGCAATATTGCCAGTGACATATTTCCTGGAAGAGTCAATTTTAAGTTCCTTTCCTAAGCCTCTATCAATGAGAGTTATACATGGCTGGAAAGAACTAGCTAAGAGATTTCAATCAAGCGATAAATTATTTATGCAACAAAAGAAATGTGAAAGTTAAATGCAACTGTATATGAAAAATATAAAATCATCAACAATATTGCCAGTGACATATATCCTAGATGAGTCAATTTTAAGTTCCTTTCCTAAGCTTCTATCAGTGAAAGTTATATATCGTTGGAAAGACCAAGCTAAGAGCTTTCAATCAAGCTGTAAGTCGTTTATGCAGCAAAAGAAATGTGAAAGTTAAATGCAACTGTACATGAAAAATACAAAATCATCAACAATATTGCCAGTGACATATTTCCTGGAAAAGTCAATTTTAAGTTCCTTCCCTAAGCCTCTATCAATGAGAGTTATACGTCGTTGGAAAGAACAAGCTAAGAGCTTTCAATCAAGCTATAAGTCGTTTATGCAGCAAATGAAGTGTGAAAGTTAAATGCAACTGTATATGAAAAATACAAAATCATCAACAATATTGCCAGTGACATATTTCCTAGATGAGTCAATTTTAAGTTCCTTTCCTAAGCCTCTATAACGAGAGTTATACGTCGTTGGAAAGAACAAGCTAAGAGCATTCAATCAAGTTATAAGTCGTTTATGCAGCAAATGAAGTGTGAAAGTTAAATGCAACTGTATATGAAAAATACAAAATCATCAACAATATTGCCAGTGACATATTTCCTAGATGAGTCAATTTTAAGTTCCTTTCCTAAGCCTCTATCAACGAGAGTTATACATCGTTGGAAAGAACAAGCTAAGAGCTTTCAAACAAGCTGTAAGTCGTTTATGCAGCAAAAGAAATGTGAAAGTTAAATGCAACTGTATATGAAAAATACAAAATCATCAACAATATTCCCAGTGACATATTTCCTAGATGAGTCAATTTTAAGTTCCTTTCCTAAACCTCTATCAACGAGAGTTATACGTCGTTGGAAAGAACAAGCTAAGAGCATTCAATCAAGCAATAAGTCGTATATGCAGCAAAAGAAAAGTGAAAGTTAAATGCAACTGTATATGAAAAATACAAAATCATCTACAATATTCCCAGTGACATATTTCCCAGGTGAGTCAATTTTAAGTTCCTTCCCTAAGCCTCTATCAATGAGAGTTATACATCGTTGGAAAGAACAAGCTAGGAGCTTTCAATCAAGCTACAAATGCTTTATGCAATAAAAGAAATCTGATAGTTAAATGCAACTGTATATGAAAAATATAAAATCATCAGCAATATTGCCAGTGACATATTTCCTGGAAGAGTCAATTTTAAGTTCCTTTCCTAAGCCTCTATCAATGAGAGTTATACATGGCTGGAAAGAACTAGCTAAGAGATTTCAATCAAGCGATAAATTATTTATGCAACGAAAGAAATGTGAAAGTTAAATGCAACTGTATATGAAAAATACAAAATCATCAACGATATTGCCAGTGACATATTTCCTAGATGAGTCAATTTTAAGTTCCTTTCCTAAGCCTCTATCAATGAGAGTTATACGTCGTTAGAAAGAACAAGCTAAGAGCTTTCAAACAAGCTGTAAGTCGTTTATGCAGCAAAAGAAATGTGAAAGTTAAATGCAACTGTATATGAAAAATACAAAATCATCAACGATATTGCCAGTGACATATTTCCTAGATGAGTCAATTTTAAGTTCCTTTCCTAAGCCTCTATCAATGCGTGTTATACGTCGTTAGAAAGAACAAGCTAAGAGCTTTCAATCAAGCTGTAAGTCGTTTATGCAGCAAAAGAAATGTGAAAGTTAAATGCAACTGTACATGAAAAATACAAAATCATCAACAATATTGCCAGTGACATATTTCCTGGAAAAGTCAATTTTAAGTTCCTTCCCTAAGCCTCTATCAATGAGAGTTATACGTCGTTGGAAAGAACAAGCTAAGAGCTTTCAATCAAGCTATAAGTCGTTTATGCAGCAAATGAAGTGTGAAAGTTAAATGCAACTGTATATGAAAAATACAAAATCATCAACAATATTGCCAGTGACATATTTCCTAGATGAGTCAATTTTAAGTTCCTTTCCTAAGCCTCTATAACGAGAGTTATACGTCGTTGGAAAGAACAAGCTAAGAGCATTCAATCAAGTTATAAGTCGTTTATGCAGCAAATGAAGTGTGAAAGTTAAATGCAACTGTATATGAAAAATACAAAATCATCAACAATATTGCCAGTGACATATTTCCTAGATGAGTCAATTTTAAGTTCCTTTCCTAAGCCTCTATCAACGAGAGTTATACGTCTTTGGAAAGAACAAGCTACGAGCTTTCAAACAAGCTGTAAGTCGTTTATGCAGCAAAAGAAATGTGAAAGTTAAATGCAACTGTATATGAAAAATACAAAATCATCAACAATATTCCCAGTGACATATTTCCTAAGTGAGTCAATTTTAAGTTCCTTTCCTAAACCTCTATCAACGAGGGTTATACGTCGTTGGAAAGAACAAGCTAAGAGCATTCAATCAAGCTATAAGTCGTTTATGCAGCAAAAGAAAAGTGAAAGTTAAATGCAACTGTATATGAAAAATACAAAATCATCTACAATATTCCCAGTGACATATTTCCCAGGTGAGTCAATTTTAAGTTCCTTCCCTAAGCCTCTATCAATGAGAGTTATACATCGTTGGAAAGAACAAGCTAGGAGCTTTCAATCAAGCTATAAATGCTTTATGCAATAAAAGAAATCTGATAGTTAAATGCAACTGTATATGAAAAATATAAAATCATCAGCAATATTGCCAGTGACATATTTCCTGGAAGAGTCAATTTTAAGTTCCTTTCCTAAGCCTCTATCAATGAGAGTTATACATCGCTGGAAAGAACTAGCTAAGAGATTTCAATCAAGCGATAAATTATTTATGCAACAAAAGAAATGTGAAAGTTAAATGCAACTGTATATGAAAAATATAAAATCATCAACAATATTGCCAGTGACATATTTCCTAGATGAGTCAATTTTAAGTTCCTTTCCTAAGCTTCTATCAGTGAAAGTTATATATCGTTGGAAAGACCAAGCTAGGAGCTTTCAATCAAGCTATAAATGATTTATGCAACGAAAGAAATGTGAAAGTTAAATGCAACTGTATATGAAAAATACAAAATCATCAACGATATTGCCAGTGACATATTTCCTAGATGAGTCAATTTTAAGTTCCTTTCCTAAGCCTCTATCAATGAGAGTTATACGTCGTTAGAAAGAACAAGCTAAGAGCTTTCAAACAAGCTGTAAGTCGTTTATGCAGCAAAAGAAATGTGAAAGTTAAATGCAACTGTATATGAAAAATACAAAATCATCAACAATATTCCCAGTGACATATTTCCTAAGTGAGTCAATTTAAGTTCCTTTCCTAAGCCTCTATTAAGGAGAGTTATACATCGTTAGAAAGAACAGTCTAAGGGCTTTCAATCAAGCTATAAACGGTTTATGCAGCAAAAGAAATGTGAAAATTAAATGCAACTATATTTAAAAAATACAAAATCATCAACAATATTGCCAGTGACATATTTCCTAGATGAGTCAATTTTAAGTTCCTTTCCTAAGCCACTATCAATGAGAGTTTTACATCGTTGGAAAGAACAAGCTAGGAGCTTTCAATCAAGCTATAAATGATTTATGCAGCAAAAGAAATCTGATAGTTAAATGCAACTGTATATGAAAAATATAAAATCATCAGCAATATTGCCAGTGACATATTTCCTGGAGGAGTCAATTTTAAGTTCCTTTCCTAGGCCTCTATCAATGAGAGTTATACATCGCTGGAAAGAACAAGCTAAGAGATTTCAATCAAGCTATAAATGATTTATGCAACAAAAGAAATGTGAAATTTAAATGCAACTGTATATGAAAAATATAAAATCATCAACAATATTGCCAGTGACATATTTCCTAGATGAGTCAATTTTAAGTTCCTTTCCTAAGCCTCTATCAATGAGAGTTATACGTCGTTGGAAAGAACAAGCTAGGAGCATTCAATCACGCAATAAGTCGTTTATGCAGCAAAAGAAAAGTGAAAGTTAAATGCAACTGTATATGAAAAATATAAAATCATCTACAATATTCCCAGTGACATATTTCCCAGGTGAGTCAATTTTAGGTTCCTTTCCTAAGCCTCTATCAAGGAGAGTTATACATCGTTGGAAAGAAATAGCTAAGGGCTTTCAACCAAGCTACAAACGGTTTACACAACAAAAGAAATGTGAAAGTTAAATGCAACTGTACATTAAAAATACAAAATCATCAACAATATTGCCAGTGACATATTTCCTGGAAAAGTCAATTTTAAGTTCCTTTCCTAAGCCTCTATCAACGAGAGTTATACGTCGTTGGAAAGAACAAGCTAAGAGCTTTCAATCAAGCTATAAGTCGTTTATGCAGCAAATGAAGTGTGAAAGTTAAATGCAACTGTATATGAAAAATACAAAATCATCAACAATATTGCCAGTGACATATTTCCTAGATTAGTCAATTTTAAGTTCCTTTCCTAAGCTTCTATCAATGAGAGTTATACATCGCTGGAAAGAACAAGCTAAGAGCTTTCAATCAAGCTGTAATTCGTTTATGCAGCAAAAGAAATGTGTAAGTTAAATGCAACTGTATATGAAAAATACAAAATCATCAACGATATTGCCAGTGACATATTTCCTAGATGAGTCAATTTTAAGTTCCTTTCCTAAGCCTCTATCAATGCGACTTATACGTCGTTAGAAAGAACAAGCTAAGAGCTTTCAATCAAGCTGTAAGTCGTTTATGCAGCAAAAGAAATGTGAAAGTTAAATGCAACTGTACATGAAAAATACAAAATCATCAACAATATTGCCAGTGACATATTTCCTGGAAAAGTCAATTTTAAGTTCCTTCCCTAAGCCTCTATCAATGAGAGTTATACGTCGTTGGAAAGAACAAGCTAAGAGCTTTCAATCAAGCTATAAGTCGTTTATGCAGCAAATGAAGTGTGAAAGTTAAATGCAACTGTATATGAAAAATACAAAATCATCAACAATATTGCCAGTGACATATTTCCTAGATGAGTCAATTTTAAGTTCCTTTCCTAAGCCTCTATCAACGAGACTTATACGTCGTTGGAAAGAACAAGCTAAGAGCATTCAATCAAGTTATAAGTCGTTTATGCAGCAAAAGAAAAGTGGAAGTTAAATGCAACTGTATATGAAAAATACAAAATCATCTACAATATTCCCAGTGACATATTTCCCAGGTGAGTCAATTTTAAGTTCCTTTCCTAAGCCTCTATCAATGAGAGTTATACATCGTTGGAAAGAACAAGCTAGGAGCTTTCAATCAAGCTATAAATGATTTATGCAATAAAAGAAATCTGATAGTTAAATGCAACTGTATATGAAAAATATAAAATCATCAGCAATATTGCCAGTGACATATTTCCTGGAAGAGTCAATTTTAAGTTCCTTTCCTAAGCCTCTATCAATGAGAGTTATACATCGCTGGAAAGAACAAGCTAAGAGATTTCAACCAAGCGATAAATTATTTATGCAACAAAAGAAATGCGAAAGTTAAATGCAACTGTATATGAAAAATATAAAATCATCAACAATATTGCCAGTGACATATTTCCTAGATGAGTCAATTTTAAGTTACTTTCCTAAGCTTCTATCAGTGAAAGTTATACATCGTTGGAAAGACATAGCTAGGAGCTTTCAATCAAGCTATAAATGATTTATGCAACAAAAAAAATGTGAAAGTTAAATGCAACTGTATCTGAAAAATACAAAATCATCAACGATATTGCCAGTGACATATTTCCTAGATGAGTCAATTTTAAGTTCCTTTCCTAAGCCTCTATCAATGAGAGTTATACGTCGTTAGAAAGAACAAGCTATGAGCTTTCAAACTAGCTGTAAGTCGTTTATGCAGCAAAAGAAATGTGAAATTTAAATGCAACTGTATATGAAAAATATAAAATCATCAACAATATTCCCAGTGACTTATTTCCTAGATGAGTCAATTTTAAGTTCCTTTCCTAAGCATCTATCAATGAGAGTTATACGTCGTTAGAAAGAACAAGCTAAGAGCTTTCAATCAAGCTGTAAGTCGTTTATGCAGCAAAAGAAATGTGAAAGTTAAATGCAACTGTATATGAAAAATACAAAATCATCAACAATATACCCAGTGACATATTTCCCAGGTGAGTCAATTTTAAGTCCCTTTCCTAAACATCTATCAAGGAGAGTTATACATCGTTGGAAAGAACAAGCTAGGAGCTTTCAATCCAGCTATAAATGATTTATGCAACAAAAGAAATATGAAAGTTAAATGCAACTGTATATGAAAAATACAAAATCATCAACAATATTGCCAATGACATATTTCCTGGAAGAGTCAGTTTTAAGTTCCTTTCCTAAGCCTCTATCAATGAGAGTTATACATCGCTGGAAAGAACAAGCTAAGAGTTTTCAATCAAGCTATACGTGATTTATGCAACAAAAGAAATGTGAAATTTAAATGCAACTGTATATGAAAAATACAAAATCATCAACAATATTGAAAGTGACATATTTCCTAGATGAGTCAATTTAAATTTAAATTTAAATTCCTTTCCTAAGCATCTATCAATGAGAGTTATACGTCGTTAGAAAGAACAAGCTAAGAGCTTTCAATCAAGCTGTAAGTCGTTTATGCAGCAAAAGAAATGTGAAAGTTAAATGCAACTGTATATGAAAAATATAAAATCATCAACAATATTGCCAGTGTCATATTTCCTAGATGAGTCAATTTTAAGTTCCTTTCCTAAGCTTCTATCAGTGAGAGTTATACATCGTTGGAAAGAACAAGCTAGGAGCTTTCAATCAAGCTATAAATGATTTATGCAACAAAAGAAATGTGAAAGTTAAATGCAACTGTATATGAAAAATATAAAATCATCAATGATATTGCCAGTGACATATTTCCTAGATGAGTCAATTTTAAGTTCCTTTCCTAAGCCTCTATCAATGAGAGTTATAGGTCGTTAGAAAGAACAAGCTAGGAGCTTTCAATAAAGCTGTAAGTCGTTTTTGCAGCAAAAGAAATGTGAAAGTTAAATGCAACTGTATATGAAAAATACAAAATCATCAACAATATTCCCAGTGACATATTTCCTAAGTGAGTCAATTTAAGTTCCTTTCCTAAGCCTCTATCAAGGAGAGTTATACATCGTTAGAAAGAACAGTCTAAGGGCTTTCAATCAAGCTATAAACGGTTTATACAGCAAAAGAAATGTGAAAATTAAATGCAACTGTATTTAAAAAATACAAAATCATCAACAATATTGCCGGTGACATATTTCCTAGATGAGTCAATTTTAAGTTCCTTTCCTAAGCCACTATCAATGAGAGTTTTACATCGTTGGAAAGAACAAGCTAGGAGCTTTCAATCAAGCTATAAATGATTTATGCAGCAAAAGAAATCTGATAGTTAAATGCAACTGTATATGATAAATATAAAATCATCGGCAATATTTGCCAGTGACATATTTCCTGAAAGAGTCAATTTTAAGTTCCTTTCCTAAGCCTCTATCAATGAGAGTTATACATCGCTGGAAAGAACAAGCTAAGAGATTTCAATCAAGCTATAAATGATTTATGCAACAAAAGAAATGTGAAATTTAAATGCAACTGTATATGAAAAATATAAAATCATCAACAATATTGCCAGTGACATATTTCCTAGATGAGTCAATTTTAAGTTCCTTTCCTAAGCTTCTATCAGTGAGAGTTATACATCGTTGGAAAGAACAAGCTAAGAGCTTTCAATCAAGCTATAAATGATTTATGCAACAAAAGAAATCTGATAGTTAAATGCAACTGTATATGAAAAATATAAAATCATCTACAATATTCCCAGTGACATATTTCCCAGGTGAGTCAATTTTAAGTTCCTTTCCTAAGCCTCTATCAAGGAGAGTTATACATCGTTGGAAAGAACTAGTTAAGGGCTTTTAACCAAGCTATAAACGGTTTACACAACAAAAGAAATGTGAAAATTAAATGCAACTGTATATAAAAAATACAAAATCATCAACAATATTGCCAGTGACATATTTCCTAGATGAGTCAATTTTAAGTTCCTTTGCTAAGCCTCTATCAATGAGAGTTATACGTCGTTGGAAACAACAAGCTAAGAGCATTCAATCAAGCAATAAGTCGTTTATGCAGCAAAAGAAAAGTGAAAGTTAAATGCAACTGTATATGAAAAATATAAAATCATCTACAATATTCCCAGTGACATATTTCCCAGGTGAGTCAATTTTAAGTTCCTTTCCTAAGCCTCTATCAAGGAGAGTTATACATCGTTGGAAAGAACTAGTTAAGGGCTTTTAACCAAGCTATAAACGGTTTACACAACAAAAGAAATGTGAAAGTTAAATGCAACTGTACATGAAAAATACAAAATCATCAACAATATTGCCAGTGACATATTTCCTGGAAGAGTCAATTTTAAGTTCCTTTCCTAAGCCTCTATCAATGAGAGTTATACTTCGTTGAAAAGAACAAGCTAAGAGCTTTCAATCAAGCTATAAGTCGTTTATGCAGCAAATGAAATGTGAAAGTTAAATGCAACTGTATATGAAAAATACAAAATCATCAACAATATTGCCAGTGACATATTTCCTAGATGAATCAATTTTAAGTTCCTTTCCTAAGCATCTATCAATGAGAGTTATACGTCGTTAGAAAGAAAAAGCTAAGAGCTTTCAATCAAGCTGTAAGTCGTTTATGCAGCAAAAGAAATGTGAAAGTTAAATGCAACTGTATATGAAAAATACAAAATCATCAACAATATTCCCAGTGACATATTTCCCAGGTGAGTCAATTTTAAGTCACTTTCCTAAGCCTCTATCAAGGAGAGTTATACATCGTTGGAAAGAACAAGCTAGGAGCATTCAACCAAGCTATAAATGATTTATGCAACAAAAGAAATGTGAAAGTTAAATGCAACTGTATATGAAAAATATAAAATCATCAACAATATTGCCAGTGACATATTTCCTAGATGAGTCAATTTTAAGTTCCTTTCCTAAGCATCTATCAATGAGAGTTATACATCGTAAGAAAGAACAGTCTAAGGGCTTTCAATCAAGCTATAAACGGTTTATACAGCAAAAGAAATGTGAAAATTAAATGCAACTGTATTTAAAAAATACAAAATCATCAACAATATTGCCGGTGACATATTTCCTAAGTGAGTCAATTTAAGTTCCTTTCCTAAGCCTCTATCAAGGAGAGTTATACATCGTTAGAAAGAACAGTCTAAGGGCTTTCAATCAAGCTATAAACGGTTTATACAGCAAAAGAAATGTGAAAGTTAAATGCAACTGTATATGAAAAATACAAAATCATCAACAATATTCCCAGTGACATATTTCCTAAGTGAGTCAATTTAAGTTCCTTTCCTAAGCCTCTATCAAGGAGAGTTATACATCGTTAGAAAGAACAGTCTAAGGGCTTTCAATCAAGCTATAAACGGTTTATACAGCAAAAGAAATGTGAAAATTAAATGCAACTGTATTTAAAAAATACAAAATCATCAACAATATTGCCGGTGACATATTTCCTAGATGAGTCAATTTTAAGTTCCTTTCCTAAGCCACTATCAATGAGAGTTTTACATCGTTGGAAAGAACAAGCTAGGAGCTTTCAATCAAGCTATAAATGATTTATGCAGCAAAAGAAATCTGATAGTTAAATGCAACTGTATATGATAAATATAAAATCATCAGCAATATTTGCCAGTGACATATTTCCTGAAAGAGTCAATTTTAAGTTCCTTTCCTAAGTCTCTATCAATGAGAGTTATACATCGCTGGAAAGAACAAGCTAAGAGATTTCAATCAAGCTATAAATGACTTATGCAACAAAAGAAATGTGAAATTTAAATGCAACTGTATATGAAAAATATAAAATCATCAACAATATTGCCAGTGACATATTTCCTAGATGAGTCAATTTTAAGTTCCTTTCCTAAGCCTCTATCAATGAGAGTTATACGTCGTTGGAAAGAACAAGCTAGGAGCATTCAATCACGCAATAAGTCGTTTATGCAGCAAAAGAAAAGTGAAAGTTAAATGCAACTGTATATGAAAAATATAAAATCATCTACAATATTCCCAGTGACATATTTCCCAGGTGAGTCAATTTTAAGTTCCTTTCCTAAGCCTCTATCAAGGAGAGTTATACATCGTTGGAAAGTTAAATGCAACTGTATATGAAAAATATAAAATCATCAACAATATTGCCAGTGACATATTTCCTAGATGAGTCAATTTTAAGTTCCTTTCCTAAGCTTCTATCAGTGAGAGTTATACATCGTTGGAAAGAACAAGCTAAGAGCTTTCAATCAAGCTATAAACGGTTTATACAGCAAAAGAAATGTGAAAATTAAATGCAACTGTATATAAAAAATACAAAATCATCAACAATATTGCCAGTGACATATTTCCTAGATGAGTCAATTTTAAGTTCCTTTGCTAAGCCTCTATCAATGAGAGTTATACGTCGTTGGAAACAACAAGCTAAGAGCATTCAATCAAGCAATAAGTCGTTTATGCAGCAAAAGAAAAGTGAAAGTTAAATGCAACTGTATATGAAAAATATAAAATCATCTACAATATTCCCAGTGACATATTTCCCAGGTGAGTCAATTTTAAGTTCCTTTCCTAAGCCTCTATCAAGGAGAGTTATACATCGTTGGAAAGAACTAGTTAAGGGCTTTCAACCAAGCTATAAACGGTTTACACAACAAAAGAAATGTGAAAGTTAAATGCAACTGTACATGAAAAATACAAAATCATCAACAATATTGCCAGTGACATATTTCCTGGAAGAGTCAATTTTAAGTTCCTTTCCTAAGCCTCTATCAATGAGAGTTATACTTCGTTGAAAAGAACAAGCTAAGAGCTTTCAATCAAGCTAAAAGTCGTTTATGCAGCAAATGAAATGTGAAAGTTAAATGCAACTGTATATGAAAAATACAAAATCATCAACAATATTGCCAGTGACATATTTCCTAGATGAATCAATTTTAAGTTCCTTTCCTAAGCATCTATCAATGAGAGTTATACGTCGTTAGAAAGAACAAGCTAAGAGCTTTCAATCAAGCTGTAAGTCGTTTATGCAGCAAAAGAAATGTGAAAGTTAAATGCAACTGTATATGAAAAATACAAAATCATCAACAATATTCCCAGTGACATATTTCCCAGGTGAGTCAATTTTAAGTCACTTTCCTAAGCCTCTATCAAGGAGAGTTATACATCGTTGGAAAGAACAAGCTAGGAGCATTCAACCAAGCTATAAATGATTTATGCAACAAAAGAAATGTGAAAGTTAAATGTAACTGTATATGAAAAATATAAAATCATCAACAATATTGCCAGTGACATATTTCCTAGATGAGTCAATTTTAAGTTCCTTTCCTAAGCATCTATCAATGAGAGTTATACGTCGTTAGAAAGAACAAGCTAAGAGCTTTCAATCAAGCTGTAAGTCGTTTATGCAGCAAAAGAAATGTGAAAGTTAAATGCAACTGTATATGAAAAATATAAAATCATCAACAATATTGCCAGTGACATATTTCCTAGATGAGTCAATTTTAAGTTCCTTTCCTAAGCTTCTATCAGTGAGACTTATACATCGTTGGAAAGAACAAGCTAGGAGCTTTCAATCAAGCTATAAATGATTTGTGCAACAAAAGAAATGTGAAAGTTAAATGCAACTGTATATGAAAAATATAAAATCATCAACAATATTGCCAGTGACATATTTGAGTCAATTTTAAGTTCCTTTCCTAAGCCTCTATCAACGAGAGTTATACGTCGTTAGAAAGAACAAGCTAATAGCTTTCAATCAAGCTGTAACTCGTTTATGCAGCAAAAGAAATGTGAAAGTTAAATGCAACTGTATATGAAAAATATAAAATCATCAACGATATTGCCAGTGATATATTTCCTAGATGAGTCAAATATAAGTTCCTTTCCTAAGCCTCTATCAATGAGAGTTATAGGTCGTTAGAAAGAACAAGCTAAGAGCTTTCAATCAAGCTGTAAGTCGTTTATGCAGCAAAAGAAATGTAAAAGTTAAATGCAACTGTATATGAAAAATACAAAATCATCAACAATATTCCCAGTGACATATTTCCTAAGTGAGTCAATTTTAAGTTCCTTTCCTAAGTCTCTATCAAGGAGGGTTATACATCGTTAGAAAGAACAAGCTAGGAGCTTTCAATCAAGCTATTTACGATTTATGCAACAAAAGAAATGTGAAAGTTAAATGCAACTGTATATGAAAAATACAAAATCATCAACAATATTCCCAGTGACATATTTCCCAGGTGAGTCAATTTTAAGTCCCTTTCCTAAGCCTCTATCAATGAGAGTTATACGTCGTTGGAAAGAACAAGCTAAGAGCTTTCAATCAAGCTGTAAGTCGTTTATGATGCAAAAGAATTGTGAAAGTTAAATGCAACTGTATATGAAAAATACAAAATTATCAACAATATTCCCAGTGACATATTTCCCAGGTGAGTCAATTTTAAGTTCCTTTCCTAAGCATCTATCAATGAGAGTTATACATCGTAAGAAAGAACAGTCTAAGGGCTTTCAATCAAGCTATAAACGGTTTATACAGCAAAAGAAATGTGAAAATTAAATGCAACTGTATTTAAAAAATACAAAATCATCAACAATATTGCCGGTGACATATTTCCTAAGTGAGTCAATTTAAGTTCCTTTCCTAAGCCTCTATCAAGGAGAGTTATACATCGTTAGAAAGAACAGTCTAAGGGCTTTCAATCAAGCTATAAACGGTTTATACAGCAAAAGAAATGTGAAAGTTAAATGCAACTGTATATGAAAAATACAAAATCATCAACAATATTCCCAGTGACATATTTCCTAAGTGAGTCAATTTAAGTTCCTTTCCTAAGCCTCTATCAAGGAGAGTTATACATCGTTAGAAAGAACAGTCTAAGGGCTTTCAATCAAGCTATAAACGGTTTATACAGCAAAAGAAATGTGAAAATTAAATGCAACTGTATTTAAAAAAAACAAAATCATCAACAATATTGCCGGTGACATATTTCCTAGATGAGTCAATTTTAAGTTCCTTTCCTAAGCCACTATCAATGAGAGTTTTACATCGTTGGAAAGAACAAGCTAGGAGCTTTCAATCAAGCTATAAATGATTTATGCAACAAAAGAAATCTGATAGTTAAATGCAACTGTATATGAAAAATATAAAATCGTCAGCAATATTGCCAGTGACATATTTCCTGGAAGAGTCAATTTTAAGTTCCTTTCCTAAGCCTCTATCAATGAGAGTTATACATCGCTGGAAAGAACAAGCTAAGAGATTTCAATCAAGCTATAAATGATTTATGCAACAAAAGAAATGTGAAATTTAAATGCAACTGTATATGAAAAATATAAAATCATCAACAATATTGCCAGTGGCATATTTCCTAGATGAGTCAATTTTAAGTTCCTTTCCTAAGCCTCTATCAATGAGAGTTATAGGTCGTTGGAAAGAACAAGCTAAGAGCATTCAATCAAGCAATAAGTCGTTTATGCAGCAAAAGAAAAGTGAAAGTTAAATGCAACTGTATATGAAAAATATAAAATCATCAACAATATTGCCAGTGACATATTTCCTGGAAAAGTCAATTTTAAGTTCCTTTCCTAATCCTCTATCAATGAGAGTAATACGTCGTTGGAAAGAACAAGCTAAGAGCTTTCAATCAAGCTATAAGTCGTTTATGCAACAAATGAAATGTGAAAGTTAAATGCAACTGTATATGAAAAATATAAAATCATCAACAATATTGCCAGTGACATATTTCCTAGATGAGTCAATTTTAAGTTCCTTTCCTAAGCATCTATCAATGAGAGTTATACGTCGTTAGAAAGAACAAGCTAAGAGCTTTCAATCAAGCTATAAGTCGTTTATGCAGCAAATGAAATGTGAAAGTTAAATGCAACTGTATATGAAAAATACAAAATCATTAACAATATTCCCAGTGACATATTTCCTAAGTGAGTCAATTTTAAGTTCCTTTCCTAAGTCTCTATCAAGGAGGGTTATACATCGTTAGAAAGAACAGCCTAAGAGCTTTCAACCAAGCTATAAATGGTTTATACAGCAAAAGAAATGTGAAAATTAAATGCAACTGTATTTAAAAAATACAAAATCATCAACAATATTGCCAGTGACATATTTCCTAGATGAGTCAATTTTAAGTTCCTTTCCTAAGCCTCTATCAACGAGAGTTATACGTCGTTGGAAAGAACAAGCTAAGAGCATTCAATAAATGGTTTATGCAACAAAAGAAATGTGAAAGTTAAATGCAACTGTATATGAAAAATACAAAATCATCAACAATATTCCCAGTGACATATTTCCTAAGTGAGTCAATTTTAAGTTCCTTTCCTAAGCCTCTATCAACGAGAGTTATACGTCGTTGGAAAGAACAAGCTAAGAGCATTCAATCAAGCTATAAGTCGTTTATGCAGCAAAAGAAATGTGAAAGTTAAATGCAACTGTATATGAAAAATACTAAATCATCAACAATATTCCCAGTGACATATTTCCTAGTTTAGTCAATTTTAAGTTCCTTTCCTAAGCCTCTATCAACGAGAGTTATATTTCGTTGGAAAGAACAAAATAAGGGATTTCAACTAAGCTATATACGGTATATGCAGCGGAAAAAATGTGAGAGTTAAATACAACTGTATATGAAAAATACAGAGTCATCAACAATATTCCTCGTGACATAATCCCGAGATCCGTCAATTTTGAGTGCCTTTCCTAAGCCTCTATCAACCACGGTTATACATCGTTGCAAAGAACAAGATAAGGGCCTTCAATTACACTATAAATAAAATTTGCAGCAAAAGAAATGTGAAAGTTAAATGCAAATGTATATGAAAAATACAGAATCATCAATGTGAAAGTTAAATGCAACTGTATATAGAAAATACATAATCATCAACAATATTCCCAGTGACATATTTGCCAGGTGAGTCTATTTTAAGTTCCTTCCCTAAGCCTCTATCAAGGAGAGTTATACATCGCTGGAAAGAACAAGCTAAGAGCTTTCAACCAAACTATAAATGGTTTATGCAGCAAAAGAAATTGTGAAAGTTTAATGCAACTGTATATGAAAAATACAGAATCATCATCAATATTCCCTGAAATATATTTCCTAGGTTAGTCAATTTTAAGTTCCAAGAACAAGCTAAGTGCTTTCAACCAAGCTATAAATGGTTTATGCAGCAAAAGAAATGTGAAAGTTAAATGCAACTGTATATGAAAAATACATAATCATCAACAATATTTCCAATGACATATTCCCCTCGTGAGTCAATTTGAAGTTCCTTTCGTAAGCCTCTATTAAGGAGACTTATACATCGTTGGAAAGAACAAGCTAAGAGCTTTCAACCAAACTATAAATGATTTATGCAGCAAAAGAAATGTTAAAGCTAAATGCAACTGTATATGAAAAATACATAATCATCAACAATATTTCCAGTGACATATTTCCTAGATGAGTCAATTTTAAGTCCCTTTCCTAAGCCTCTATCGACGAGAGTTATACATCGTTGGAAGGAACAAAATAAGGGATTTCAATCACACTATAAATAGTTTTTGCAGCAAAGGAAATGTGAAAGTTAAATGCAACTGTATATGAAAAATACATAATCATCAACAATATTTCCAGTGACATATTCCCCATGTGAGTCAATGTTAAGTTCCTTTCGTAAGCTTCTATCAAGGAGACTTATACATCGTTGGAAAGAACAAGCTAAGAGCTTTCAACCAAACTATAAATGATTTATGCAGCAAAAGAAATGTGAAAGTTAAATGCAACTGTATATTAAAAATACTAAATAATCAACAATATTCCCAGTGACATATTTCCTAAGTGAGTCAATTATAAGTTCCTTTCCTAAGCCTCTATCAACAAGAGTTTTACATCGCTGGAAAGAATGAGCTAAGAGCCTTCAACCAAGCTATAAATGATTTATGCAACAATAGAATTGTGAAATGTAAATGCAACTGTATATGAAAAATACAAAATCATCAACAATATTCCCAGTGAGATATTTCCCAGGTGAGTCAATTTTAAGTTCCTTTCCTAAGCCTCTATCAACGAGAGTTATACATCGCTGGAAGAAACAAGCTAAGAGCTTTGAATCAAGCTGTAAATCGTTTATGCAGCGAAAGAAATGTGAAAGTTAAATGCAACTGTATATGAAAAATACAAAATCATCAACAATATTCACAGAGACATATTTCCTAAGTGAGTCAATTATAATTTCCTTCCCTAAGCCTCTACAAACGAGAGTTATACAACGTTGGAAAGAACAGTCTAAGACCTTTCAATAAAGCTATAAATGGTTTATGCAACAAAATAAATGTGAAAGTTAAATGCAACTGTATATGAAAAATACTAAATCATCAACAATATTCCCAGTGACATATTTCCTAGATTAGTCAATTTTAAGTTCCTTTCCTAAGCCTCTATCAACGAGAGTTATACTTCGTTGGATAGAACAAAATAAGGGATTTCAACTAAGCTATATACGGTATATGCAGCGGAAAAAATGTGAGAGTTAAATACAACCGTATATGAAAAATACAGAATCACCAACAATATTGTCAATGACATATTTCCTAGATGAATCAATTTTAAGTTCCATTCCTAAGTCTCTACCAACGAGATTTATACATAGGTGGAAAGACCAAGCTTAGAGCTTTCAACCAATCAATAAACGGTTTATGCAGCAAAAGAAATGTGAAAGTTATATGCAAGTGCATATGAAAAATACAGATTCATCAACAATATTCCCAGTGACATATTTCTTACATCAGTCAATTTTAAGTTCCATTTTTAAGCCTCTATCAACGAGAGTTTTACATCGCTGGAAAGAACAAGCTAAGAGCTTTCAATCAAGTTATAAATGATTTATGCAGCAAAAGAAATGTGAAAGATAAATGCAACTGTATACGGAAAATACATAATCATAGGTATATGAAAATTACAGATTCATCAGCAATATTGCCAGTGACATATTTCCTAAATGAGTCAATTTTGAGTTCCTTTCCTAAGCCTCTATCAATGAAAGTTATACATCGTTGGAAAGAACAAGCTAAGAGCTTTCAATCAAGCTGTAAGTCGTTTATGATGCAAAAGAATTGTGAAAGTTAAATGCAACTGTATATGAAAAATACAAAATCATCAACAATATTCCCAGTGACATATTTCCCAGGTGAGTCAATTTTAAGTCCCTTTCCTAAGCCTCTATCAATGAGAGTTATACGTCGTTGGAAAGAACAAGCTAAGAGCTTTCAATCAAGCTGTAAGTCGTTTATGATGCAAAAGAATTGTGAAAGTTAAATGCAACTGTATATGAAAAATACAAAATTATCAACAATATTCCCAGTGACATATTTCCCAGGTGAGTCAATTTTAAGTCCCTTTCCTAAGCCTCTATCAATGAGAGTTATACGTCGTTAGAAAGAACAAGCTAGGAGCTTTCAATCAAGCTGTAAGTCGTTTATGCAGCAAAAGAATTGTGAAAGTTAAATGCAACTGTATATGAAAAATACAAAATGATCAACAATATTCCCAGTGACATATTTCCTAAGTGAGTCAATTTTAAGTTCCTTTCCTAAGCCTCTATCAAGGAGAGTTATACATCGTTAGAAAGAACAGTCTAAGAGCTTTCAATCAAGCTATAAACGGTTTATACAGCAAAACAAATGTGAAAACTAAATGCAACTGTATTTAAAAAATACAAAATCATCAACAATATTGCCAGTGACATATTTCCTAGATGAGGCAATTTTAAGTTCCTTTCCTAAGCCTCTATCAATGAGAGTTTTACATCGTTGGAAAGAACAAGCTAGGAGCTTTCAATCAAGCTATAAATGATTTATGCAACAAAAGAAATCTGATAGTTAAATGCAACTGTATATGAAAAATATAAAATCGTCAGCAATATTGCCAGTGACATATTTCCTGGAAGAGTCAATTTTAAGTTCCTTTCCTAAGCCTCTATCAATGAGAGTTATACATCGCTGGAAAGAACAAGCTAAGAGATTTCAATCAAGCTATAAATGATTTATGCAACAAAAGAAATGTGAAATTTAAATGCAACTGTATATGAAAAATATAAAATCATCAACAATATTGCCAGTGGCATATTTCCTAGATGAGTCAATTTTAAGTTCCTTTCCTAAGCCTCTATCAATGAGAGTTATAGGTCGTTGGAAAGAACAAGCTAAGAGCATTCAATCAAGCAATAAGTCGTTTATGCAGCAAAAGAAAAGTGAAAGTTAAATGCAACTGTATATGAAAAATATAAAATCATCTACAATATTCCCAGTGACATATTTCCCAGGTGAGTCAATTTTAAGTTCCTTTCCTAAGCCTCTATCAAGGAGAGTTATACATCGTTGGAAAGAACTAGCTAAGGGCTTTCAACCAAGCTATAAACGGTTTACACAACAAAAGAAATGTGAAAGTTAAATGCAACTGTACATGAAAAATACAAAATCATCAACAATATTGCCAGTGACATATTTCCTGGAAAAGTCAATTTTAAGTTCCTTTCCTAATCCTCTATCAATGAGAGTAATACGTCGTTGGAAAGAACAAGCTAAGAGCTTTCAATCAAGCTATAAGTCGTTTATGCAACAAATGAAATGTGAAAGTTAAATGCAACTGTATATGAAAAATATAAAATCATCAACAATATTGCCAGTGACATATATCCTAGATGAGTCAATTTTAAGTTCCTTTCCTAAGCATCTATCAATGAGAGTTATACGTCGTTAGAAAGAACAAGCTAAGAGCTTTCAATCAAGCTATAAGTCGTTTATGCAGCAAATGAAATGTGAAAGTTAAATGCAACTGTATATGAAAAATACAAAATCATTAACAATATTCCCAGTGACATATTTCCTAAGTGAGTCAATTTTAAGTTCCTTTCCTAAGTCTCTATCAAGGAGGGTTATACATCGTTAGAAAGAACAGCCTAAGAGCTTTCAACCAAGCTATAAATGGTTTATACAGCAAAAGAAATGTGAAAATTAAATGCAACTGTATTTAAAAAATACAAAATCATCAACAATATTGCCAGTGACATATTTCCTAGATGAGTCAATTTTAAGTTCCTTTCCTAAGCCTCTATCAACGAGAGTAATAAATCGATGGAAAGAACAAGCTAAGAGCATTCAATCAAGCTCTAAATGGTTTATGCAACAAAAGAAATGTGAAAGTTAAATGCAACTGTATATGAAAAATACAAAATCATCAACAATATTCCCAGTGACATATTTCCTAAGTGAGTCAATTTTAAGTTCCTTTCCTAAGCCTCTATCAACGAGAGTTATACGTCGTTGGAAAGAACAAGCTAAGAGCATTCAATCAAGCTATAAGTCGTTTATGCAGCAAAAGAAATGTGAAAGTTAAATGCAACTGTATATGAAAAATACTAAATCATCAACAATATTCCCAGTGACATATTTCCTAGTTTAGTCAATTTTAAGTTCCTTTCCTAAGCCTCTATCAACGAGAGTTATATTTCGTTGGAAAGAACAAAATAAGGGATTTCAACTAAGCTATATACGGTATATGCAGCGGAAAAAATGTGAGAGTTAAATACAACTGAATATGAAAAATACAGAGTCATCAACAATATTCCTCGTGACATAATCCCGAGATCCGTCAATTTTGAGTGCCTTTCCTAAGCCTCTATCAACCACGGTTATACATCGTTGCAAAGAACAAGATAAGGGCCTTCAATTACACTATAAATAAAATTTGCAGCAAAAGAAATGTGAAAGTTAAATGCAAATGTATATGAAAAATACAGAATCATCAATGTGAAAGTTAAATGCAACTGTATATAGAAAATACATAATCATCAACAATATTCCCAGTGACATATTTGCCAGGTGAGTCTATTTTAAGTTCCTTCCCTAAGCCTCTATCAAGGAGAGTTATACATCGCTGGAAAGAACAAGCTAAGAGCTTTCAACCAAACTATAAATGGTTTATGCAGCAAAAGAAATTGTGAAAGTTTAATGCAACTGTATATGAAAAATACAGAATCATCATCAATATTCCCTGAAATATATTTCCTAGGTTAGTCAATTTTAAGTTCCAAGAACAAGCTAAGTGCTTTCAACCAAGCTATAAATGGTTTATGCAGCAAAAGAAATGTGAAAGTTAAATGCAACTGTATATGAAAAATACATAATCATCAACAATATTTCCAATGACATATTCCCCTCGTGAGTCAATTTGAAGTTCCTTTCGTAAGCCTCTATTAAGGAGACTTATACATCGTTGGAAAGAACAAGCTAAGAGCTTTCAACCAAACTATAAATGATTTATGCAGCAAAAGAAATGTTAAAGCTAAATGCAACTGTATATGAAAAATACATAATCATCAACAATATTTCCAGTGACATATTTCCTAGATGAGTCAATTTTAAGTCCCTTTCCTAAGCCTCTATCGACGAGAGTTATACATCGTTGGAAGGAACAAAATAAGGGATTTCAATCACACTATAAATAGTTTTTGCAGCAAAGGAAATGTGAAAGTTAAATGCAACTGTATATGAAAAATACATAATCATCAACAATATTTCCAGTGACATATTCCCCATGTGAGTCAATGTTAAGTTCCTTTCGTAAGCCTCTATCAAGGAGACTTATACATCGTTGGAAAGAACAAGCTAAGAGCTTTCAACCAAACTATAAATGATTTATGCAGCAAAAGAAATGTGAAAGTTAAATGCAACTGTATATTAAAAATACTAAATCATCAACAATATTCCCAGTGACATATTTCCTAAGTGAGTCAATTATAAGTTCCTTTCCTAAGCCTCTATCAACAAGAGTTTTACATCGCTGGAAAGAATGAGCTAAGAGCCTTCAACCAAGCTATAAATGATTTATGCAACAATAGAATTGTGAAATGTAAATGCAACTGTATATGAAAAATACAAAATCATCAACAATATTCCCAGTGAGATATTTCCCAGGTGAGTCAATTTTAAGTTCCTTTCCTAAGCCTCTATCAACGAGAGTTATACATCGCTGGAAGAAACAAGCTAAGAGCTTTGAATCAAGCTGTAAATCGTTTATGCAGCGAAAGAAATGTGAAAGTTAAATGCAACTGTATATGAAAAATACAAAATCATCAACAATATTCACAGAGACATATTTCCTAAGTGAGTCAATTATAATTTCCTTCCCTAAGCCTCTACAAACGAGAGTTATACAACGTTGGAAAGAACAGTCTAAGACCTTTCAATAAAGCTATAAATGGTTTATGCAACAAAATAAATGTGAAAGTTAAATGCAACTGTATATGAAAAATACTAAATCATCAACAATATTCCCAGTGACATATTTCCTAGATTAGTCAATTTTAAGTTCCTTTCCTAAGCCTCTATCAACGAGAGTTATACTTCGTTGGATAGAACAAAATAAGGGATTTCAACTAAGCTATATACGGTATATGCAGCGGAAAAAATGTGAGAGTTAAATACAACCGTATATGAAAAATACAGAATCATCAACAATATTCCTCGTGACATAATTCCGAGATCCGTCAATTTTAAGTTCCTTTCCTAAGCCTCTATAAATGAGAGTTATACATCGTTGGAAAGAACAAGCTAAGAGCTTTCAACAAAGCTATAAATGGTTCATGCAACGAAGGAAATGTGAATATCAAACACAACTGTATATGAAAAATACAGAATCATCGACAATATTCCCAGTGACATATTTCCTAGATTAGTCAATTTTAAGTTTCTAAACTAAGCCTCTTCAAACGAGAGGTATACAGCGCTGGAAAGAACAAGATAAGGGCTGTCAATCACGATATAAATGGTTTATGCTGCTAAAAAATGTGAAAGTTAAATACAACTGTATATGAAAAATACAGAATCACCAACAATATTGTCAATGACATATTTCCTAGATGAATCAATTTTAAGTTCCATTCCTAAGTCTCTACCAACGAGATTTATACATAGGTGGAAAGACCAAGCTTAGAGCTTTCAACCAATCAATAAACGGTTTATGCAGCAAAAGAAATGTGAAAGTTATATGCAAGTGCATATGAAAAATACAGATTCATCAACAATATTCCCAGTGACATATTTCTTACATCAGTCAATTTTAAGTTCCATTTTTAAGCCTCTATCAACGAGAGTTTTACATCGCTGGAAAGAACAAGCTAAGAGCTTTCAATCAAGTTATAAATGATTTATGCAGCAAAAGAAATGTGAAAGATAAATGCAACTGTATACGGAAAATACATAATCATAGGTATATGAAAATTACAGATTCATCAGCAATATTGCCAGTGACATATTTCCTAAATGAGTCAATTTTGAGTTCCTTTCCTAAGCCTCTATCAATGAAAGTTATACATCGTTGGAAAGAACAAGCTAAGAGCTTTCAACCAAGCTATAAATGGTTCATGCAACGAAGGAAATGTGAAAGTCAAATTCAACTGTATATGAAAAATACAGAATCATCAACAATATTCCCAGTAATATATTTCCTAGATTAGTCAATTTTAAGTTCCAAGAACAAGCTAAGAGCTTTCAACCAAGTTATAAATGGTTTATGCAGCAAAAGAAATGTGAAAGTTAAATGCAACTCTATATGAAAAATACATAATCATCAACAATATTCCCAGTGACATATTCCCCATGTGAGTCAAATTTAAGTTCCTTTCGTAAGCCTCTATCAAGGAGAGTTATACATCGTTGGAAAGAACAAGCTAAGAGCTTTCAATCAAGCTATAAATAGTTTATGTGAATGTGAAATTTAAATGCAACTGTATATGAAAAATACTAAATCATCAACAATATTCCCAGTGACATATTTCCTAGATTAGTCAATTTTAAGTTCCTTTCCTAAGCTTCTATCAAACACAGTTATACACATTTGGAAAGAACAGTCTAAGGGCTTTCAACCAAGCTATAAATGATTTATGCAGCAAAAGAATTGTGAAATTTAAATGCAAATGTATATGAAAAATACAGAATCATCAATGTGAAAGTTAAATGCAACTGTACATGAAAAATACAAAATCATCAACAATATTCACAGTGACGTATTTCCTAAGTGAGTCAATCATAAGTTACTTCCCTAAGCCTCTATCAACGAGAGTTATACATCGCTGGAAAGAACAAGCTAAGAGCTTTGAATCAAGCTATAAATGGTTTATGCAGCAAAAGAAATGTGAAAGTTAAATGCAACTGTATATGAAAAATACAAAATCATCAACAATATTCCCAGTGATATATTTCCTAGATGAGTCAATTTTAAATTCCTTTCCTAAGCCTCTATCAACCACAGTTATACATCGTTGGAAAGAACAAAATAAGGGCCTTCAATCACACTATAAATAATTTTTGCAGCAAAAGGAATGTGAAAGGTTAATGCAAATGTATATGAAAAATACAGAATCATCAATGTGAAAGTTAAATGCAACTGTATATGGAAAATACATAATCATCAACAATATTCCCAGTGACATATTTGCCAGGTGAGTCTATTTTAAGTTCCTTTCCTAAGTGTCTATCAAGGAGAGTTATACATCGCTGGAAATTACAAGCTAAGAGCTTTCAACCAAACTATAAATGGTTTATGCAGCAAAAGAAATGTGAAAGTTAAATGCAACTGTATGTGGAAAATACATAATCGTAGGTATATGAAAATTACAGATTCATCAACAATATTGCCAGTGACATATTTCCTAAATGAGTCAATTTTAAGTTCCTTTTCTAAGCCTCTATCAATGAGAGTTATACATCGTTGGAAAGAACAAGCTAAGAGCTTTCAATCAAGCTATAAATGGTTCATGCAACGAAGGAAATGTGAAAGTCAAATGCAACTGTATATGAAAAATACAGAATCATCAACAATACTGCCAGCGACATATTTCCTATATGAGTCAATTTTAAATTCCTTTCCTAAGCCTCTATCAACCACAGTTATACATCGTTGGAAAGAACAAAATAAGGTCCTTCAATCACACTATAAATAATTTTTGCAGCAAAAGAAATGTGAAAGTTAAATGCAAATGTATATGAAAAATACAGAATCATCAATGTGAAAGTTAAATGCAACTGTATATGGAAAATACATAATCATCAACAATATTCCCAGTGACATATTTGCCAGGTGAGTCTATTTTAAGTTCCTTTCCTAAGCCTCTATCAATGAGAGTTATACATCGTTGGAAAGAACAAGCTAAGAGCTTTCAACAAAGCTATAAATGGTTCATGCAACGAAGGAAATGTGAATGTCAAACGCAACTGTATATGAAAAATACAGAATCATCGAATATATTCCCAGTGATATATTTCCTAGATGAGTCACTTTTAAGTTTCTAAACTAAGCCTCTTCAAACGAGAGGTGTACAGCGCTGGAAAGAACAAGATAAGGGCTGTCAATCACGATATAAATGGTTTATGCTGCTAAAAGATGTGAAAGTTAAATACAACTGTATATGAAAAATACAGAATCGCCAACAATATTGTCAATGACATATTTCCTAGATGAATCAATTTTAAGTTCAATTCCTAAGTCTCTACCAACGAGATTTATACATAGTTGGAAAGACCAAGCTAAGAGCTTCCAACCAATCAATAAACGGTTTATGCAGCAAAAGAAATGTGAAAGTTATATGCAATTGTATATGAAAAATACAGATTCATCAACAATATTCCCAGTGACATATTTCCTAGATCAGTCAATTTTAAGTTTCTATTCTAAGCCTCTTCAAACGACAGTTATACTTCGCTGGAAAATACAAGCCAAGAGCTTTCAATCAAGCTGTAAATCGTTTATGCAGCGAAAGAAATGTGAAAGTTAAATGCAACTGTATATGAAAAATACTAAATCATTAACAATATTCCCAGTGACATATTTCCTAGATGAGTCAATTTTAAGTTCCTTTCATAAGCCTCTATCAACGAGAGTTATACTTCGTTCGAAAGAACAAAATAAGGGATTTCAACTAAGCTATATACGGTATATGCAGCGGAAAAAATGTGAGAGTTAAATACAACTGTATATGAAAAATACAGAGTCATCGACAATATTCCTCGTGACATAATTCCGAGATCCGTCAATTTTAAGTTCCTTTCCTAAGCCTCTATCAACGAGAGTTATACATCGTTGGAAAGAACAAAATAAGAGCTTTCAATCGCACTATAAACGGTTTATACAGCGAAAAAAATGTGAAAGTTAAATGCATGAAAAGTACATGAAAAATACAAAATCATCAACAATAGTCCCAGTGACATATTTCCTAAGTGAGTCAATTATAAGTTCCTTCCCTAAGCCTCTGTCAACGAGAGTTATACATCGTTGGAAAGAACAAGCTAAGAGCTTTGAATCGAGCTATAAATCGTTTATGCAGCGAAAGAAATGTGAAAGTTAAATGCAACTGTATATGAAAAATACAAAATCATCAACAATATTGCCAGTGACATATTTCCTAAATGAGAAAAATTTTAAGTTCCTTTCCTAAGCATCTATCAACGAGAGTTATACGTCGTTGGAAAGAAGAGTCTAAGAGCTTTCCATCAAGCTATAAATGGCTTATGCAGCGATAGAAATGTGAAAGTTAAATGCAACTCTATATGAAAAATACTAAATCATTAACAATATTCCCAGTGACATATTTCCTAGATGAGTCAATTTTAAGTTCCTTTCCTAAGCCTCTATCAACGAGAGTCATACTTCATTGGAAAGAACCAAATAAGGGATTTCAACCAAGCTATATACGGTGTATGCAGCGGAAAATATGTGAGGGTTAAATACAACTGTATATGAAAAATACAGAGTCAACAACAATATTCCTAGTGACATAATTCCGAGATCCATCAATTTTAAGTTCCTTTCCTAAGCCTCTGTCAACGAGAGTTTTACATCGCTGGAAAGAACAAGCTAAGAGCTTGCCATCAAGCTATAAATGATTTATGCAGTAAAAGAATTGTGAAATTTAAATGCAACTATATATGAAAAATACAAAATCATCAACAATATTCCCAGTGAGATATTTCTCAGGTGAGTCAATTTTAAGTTCCTTCCCTAAGCCTCTGTCAACGAGAGTTAAAAATCGTTGGAAAGAACAAATAATCACTAAATTGTTTATGCAACAAAAGAAATGTGAAAGTTAAATGCAACTGTATATAAAATTACAGATTCGTCAACAATATTGCCAGTGACATATTTCCTAGATAAGTCAATTTTAAGTTCCTTTCCTAAGCCTCTTTCAAGGAGAGTTTTACATCGCTGGAAAGAACAAGCCAAGACCTTTCAATCAAGCTGTAAATAGTTTATGCAGCAAAAGATATGTGAAAGTTAAATGCAACTGTATATGAAAAATACATAATCATCAACAATATTCCCAGTGATATATTTCCTAGATGAGTCACTTTTAAGTTCCTTCCCTAAACCTCTTCAAACGAGAGTTTTACATAGCTGGAAAGAACAAGCGAAGAACTTCCAATCAAGCTGTAAATAGTTTATGCAACAAAAGAAATGTGAAAGTTAAATGCAACTGTACATGAAAAATACAAAATCATCAACAATATTTTCAGTGACATATTTCCTAGGTGAATCAATTTTAAGTTCCTTTCCTAAGCTTCTATCAAGGAGAGTTATACATCGCTGGAAAAAACAAGCTAAGAGCTTTGAATCAAGCTGTAAATCGTCTATGCAGCGAAAGAAATGTAAAAGTGAAATGCACTGTAAATAACTGTATATGAAAAATACATAATCATCAACAATATTCCCAGTGGCATATTTCCTAAATGAGTCAATTTTGAGTTCCTTTCCTAACCTCTATCAATGAGAGTTATACATCGTTGGAAAGAACAAGCTAAGAGCTTTCAATCAAGCTATAAATGGTTTATGCAACAAAAGAAATGTGAAAGTTAAATGCAAATGTATATGAAAAACACAGAATCATCAACAATATTCCCAGTGACATATTTCCTAGATTAGTCAATTTTAAGTTCCTTTCGTAAACCTCTATCAAGGAGAGTTATACATCGTTGGAAAGAACAAGCTAAGAGTTTTTAGCCAAGCTATAAATGGTTTATGCTGCAAAAGAAATGTAAAAGTTAAATGCAACTGTATATGAAAAATACATAATCATCAACAATATTCCCAGTGACATATTTCCCACGTGAGTCAATTTTAAGTTCCTTTCCTAAACCTCTTTCAGCGAGAGTTTTACATCGCTGGAAAGAACAAGCCAAGACCTTTCAATCAAGCTGTAAATTGTTTATGCAGCAGAAGATATGTGAAAGTTAAATGCTATTGTATATGAAAAATACATAATCATCAACAATATTCCCAGTGATATATTTCCTAGATGAGTCACTTTTAAGTTCCTTCCCTAAACATCTTCAAACGAGAGTTTTACAACGCTGGAAAGAACAAGCCAAGAGCTTCCAATCAAGCTGTAAATATTTCATGCAGCAAAAGATATGTGAAAGTTAAGTGCAACGGTATATAAAAAATACATAATCATCAACAATATTCCCATTGACATATTTCCCAGGTGAGTCAATTTTAAGTTCCTTTCCTAACCCTCTATCAAGGAGTATTATACATCGTTGGAAAGAACAAGCTAAGAGCTTTCAACCAAGCTATAAATGGTTTATGCAACAAAATAAATGTGAAAGTTAAATGCAACTGTACATGAAAAATACTAAATCATCAAAAATATTTTCAGTGACATATTTCCTAGGTGAGTCAATTTTAAGTTCCTTTCCTAAGCCTTTATCAACGAGAGTTATACATCGCTGGAAAAAACAAGCTAAGAGCTTTGAATCAAGCAGTAAATCGTTTATGCAGCGAAAGATATATATAAGTTAAATGCACTGTAAATAACTGTATATGAAAAATACAGAATCATCAACAATATTCCCACTGACATATTTCCTAGATGAGTCAATTTTAAGTTCCTTTCCTAAACCTCTTTCAACGAGAGTTTTACATCGCTGGAAAGAACAAGCCAAGAGCTTTCAATCAATCTATAAATAGTTTATGCATCAAAAGATATGTGAAAGTTAAATGCAACTATATATGAAAAATACATAATCATCAACAATATTCCCAGCGACATATTTCCCAGGTGAGTCAGTTTTAAGTTCCTTTCCTAAGCCTCTATCAACGAGAGTTATACATCGTTGGCAAGAATAAGCTAAGAGCTTTCAACCAAGCTATAAATGGTTTATGCCACAATAGAAAAGTGAAAGTTAAATGCAACTGTACATGAAAAATACAAAATCATCAACAATATTTCCAGTGACATATTTCCTAGGTGAGTCAATTTTAAGTTCCTTTCCTAAGCCTCTATCAACGAGAATTATACACCGCTGGAAAAAATCAGCTAAGAGCTTTGAATCAAGCTGTAAATCGTTTATGCAGCGAAAGAAATGTGAAAGTTAAATGCAACTGTATATGAAAAATAAAAAATCATCAACAATATTCCCAGTGACATATTTCCTAAATGAGCCAATTTTAATTGCCTTTCCTAAACCTCTTTCAACGAGAGTTTTACATCGCTGGAAAGAACAAGCTAAGAGCTTTCAATCAAGTTATAAATGATTTATGCATCAAAGGAAATGTTAAAGCTAAATGCAACTGTATATGAAAAATACAAAATCATCAACAACATTTCCAGTGACATATTTCCTAGGTGAGTCAATTTTAAGTTCCTTTCCTAAGTCTCTATCAACGAGAATTATACATCTCTGGAAAGAACAAGCTAAGAGCTTTGAATCAAGCTATAAATGATTTATGCAACAAAAGTAATGTGAAAGTTAAATGCAACTGTATATGAAAAATACATAATCATCAACAATATTCCCAGTGACATATTTCCCAGGTGAGTCAGTTTTAAGTTCCTTTCCTAAGCCTCTATCAACGAGAGTTATACATCGCTGGAAAGAACAAGCTAAGAGCTTTCAATCAAGCTATAAATGATTTATGCATCAAAGGAAATGTTAAAGCTAAATGCAACTGTATATGAAAAATACAAAATCATCAACAATATTCCCACTGACATGTTTCCTAAGTGAGCCAATTTTAAATTCCTTTCCTAAGCCTCTATCAACGAGAGTTATACATCGCTGGGAAGAACAAGCTAAAAGCTTTGAATCAAGCTATAAATGATTTATGCAACAAAAGTAATGTGAAAGTTAAATGCAACTGTACATGAAAAATACAAAATCATCAACAATATTTTCAATGACATATTTCCTAGGTGAGTCAATTTTAAGTTCCTTTCCTAAGCCTCTATCAACGAGAGTTATACATCGCTGGGAAGAACAAGCTAAGAGCTTTGAATCAAGATATAAATGATTTATGCAACAAAAGTAATGTGAAAGTTAAATGCAACTGTACATGAAAAATACAAAATCATCAACAATATTCCCAGTGACATATTTCCTACGTGAGTCAATTTTAAGTTATTTTTCTAAGCCTCTATCAACGAGAGTTATACATCGCTGGAAAGAACAAGCTAAGAGCTTTGAATCAAGCTATAAATGGTTTATGCAGCAAAAGAAATGTGAAAGTTAAATGCAACTGTATATGAAAAATACAAAATCATCAACAATATTCCCAGTGATATATTTCCTAGATGAGTCAATTTTAAATTCCTTTCCTAAGCCTCTATCAACGAGAGTTGAACAAAATAAGGGATTTCAATCACACTATAAATAACTTTTGCAGCAAAAGAAATGTGAAAGTTAAATGCAAATGTATATGAAAAACACAGAATCATTAACAATATTCCCAGTGACATATTTCCTAGATTAAACAATTTTAAGTTCCTTTCGTAAACCTCTATCAAGGAGAGTTATACATCGTTGGAAAGAACAAGCTAAGAGTTTTCAGCCAAGCTATAAATGGTTTATGCTGCAAAAGAAATGTGAAAGTTAAATGCAACTGTATATGAAAAATACATAATCATCAACAATATTCCCAGTGACATATTTCCCACGCGAGTCAATTTTAAGTTCCTTTCCTAAGCCTCTTTCAACGAGAGTTTTACATCGCTGGAAAGAACCAGCCAAGACCTTTCAATCAAGCTGTAAATAGTTTATGCAGCAGAAGATATGTGAAAGTTAAATGCTATTGTATATGAAAAATACATAATCATCAACAATATTCCCAGTGATATATTTCCTAGATGAGTCACTTTTAAGTTCCTTCCCTAAATATCTTCAAACGAGAGTTTTACATCGCTGGAAAGAACAAGCCAAGAGCTTCCAATCAAGCTGTAAATATTTCATGCAGCAAAATATATGTGAAAGTTAAGTGCAACGGTATATAAAAAATACATAATCATCAACAATATTCCCATTGACATATTTCCCAGGTGAGTCAATTTTAAGTTCCTTTCCTAACACTCTATCAAGGATTGTTATACATCGTTGGAAAGAACAAGATAAGAGCTTTCAACCAAGCTATAAATGGTTTATGCAACATAATAAATGTGAAAGTTAAATGCAACTTTACATGAAAAATACTAAATCATCAACAATATTTTCAGTGACATATTTCCTAGGTGAGTCAATTTTAAGTTCCTTTCCTAAGCCTTTATCAACGAGAGTTATACATCGCTGGAAAAAACAAGCTAAGAGCTTTGAATCAAGCAGTAAATCGTTTATGCAGCGAAAGATATATATAAGTTAAATGCACTGTAAATAACTGTATATGAAAAATACTGAATCATCAACAATATTCCCACTGACATATTTCCTAGATGAGTCAATTTTAAGTTCCTTTCCTAAACCTCTTTCAACGAGAGTTTTACATCGCTGGAAAGAACAAGCCAAGATCTTTCAATCAATCTATAAATAGTTTATGCAGCAAAAGATATGTGAAAGTTAAATGCAACTGTATATGAAAAATACATAATCATCAACAATATTCCCAGTGACATATTTCCCAGTTGAGTCAGTTTTAAGTTCCTTTCCTAAGCCTCTATCAACGAGAGTTATACATCGTTGGCAAGAATAAGCTAAGAGCTTTGAATCAAGCTGTAAATCGTTCATGCAGCGAAAGAAATGTGAAAGTTAAATGCAACTTTATATGAAAAATAAAAAATCATCAACAACATTTCCAGTGACATATTTCCTAGGTGAGTCAGTTTTAAGTTCCTTTCCTAAGCCTCTATCAAGGAGAGTTATACATCGTTGGCAAGAACAAGCTAAGAGCTTTCAACCAAGCTATAAATGGTTTATGCAACAATAGAAAAGTGAAAGTTAAATGCAACTGTACATGAAAAATACAAAATCATCAACAATATTTCCAGTGACATATTTCCTAGCTGAGTCAATTTTAAGTTCCTTTCCTAAGCCTCTATCAACGAGAATTATACACCGCTGGAAAAAACAAGCTAAGAGCTTTGAATCAAGCTGTAAATCGTTCATGCAGCGAAAGAAATGTGAAAGTTAAATGCAACTTTATATGAAAAATAAAAAATCATCAACAACATTTCCAGTGACATATTTCCTAGGTGAGTCAGTTTTAAGTTCCTTTCCTAAGCCTCTATCAAGGAGAGTTATACATCGTTGGCAAGAACAAGCTAAGAGCTTTCAACCAAGCTATAAATGGTTTATGCAACAATAGAAAAGTGAAAGTTAAATGCAACTGTACATGAAAAATACAAAATCATCAACAATATTTCCAGTGACATATTTCCTAGCTGAGTCAATTTTATGTTCCTTTCCTAAGCCTCTATCAACGAGAGTTATACATCGCTTGGAAGAACAAGCTAAGAGCTTTGAATCAAGCTAAAAATGATTTATGCAACAAAAGTAATGTGAAAGTTAAATGCAACTGTATATGAAAAATACATAATCATCAACAATATTCCCAGTGACATATTTCCCAGGTGAGTCAGTTTTAAGTTCCTTTCCTAAGCCTCTATCAACGAGAGTTATACATCGCTGGAAGAAACAAGCTAAGAGCTTTGAATCAAGCTGTAAATCGTTTATGCAGCGAAAGAAATGTGAAAGTTAAATGCAACTGTATATGAAAAATACAAAATCATCAACAATATTCCCAGTGACATATTTCCTAAATGAGTCAATTTTAATTTCCTTTCCTAAACCTCTTTCAACGAGAGTTTTACATCGCAGGAAAGAACAACCTAAGACCTTTCAATCAAGCTATAAATGATTTATGCATCAAAAGAAATGTTATAGCTAAATGCAACTGTATATGAAAAATACATAATCATCAACAATATTTCCAGTGACATATTTCCTAGGTGAGTCAATTTTAAGTTCCTTTCCTAAGCCTCTATCAACGAGAGTTATACATCGCTGGGAAGAACAAGCTAAGAGCTTTGAATCAAGCTATAAATGATTTATGCAACAAAAGTAATGTGAAAGTTAAATGCAACTGTACATGAGAAATACAAAATCTTCAACAATATTTTCAGTGACATATTTCCTAGTTGAGTCAATTTTAAGTTCCTTTCCTAAGCTTCTATCAACGAGAGTTATACATCGCTGGAAAAAACAAGCTAAGAGCTTTGAATCAAGCTGTAAATCGTCTATGCAGCGAAAGAAATGTGAAAGTGAAATGCACTGTAAATAACTGTATATGAAATGTACATAATCATCAACAATATTCCCAGTGACATATTTCCTAAATGAGTCAATTTTAAATTCCTTTCCTAAACCTCTATCAACGGGAGTTATACATCGTTGGAAAGAACAAGCTAAGAGCTTTCAATCAAGCTATAAATGGTTTATGCAACAAAAGAAATGTGAAAGTTAAATGCAACTGTATATGAAAAATACTAAATCATCAACAATATTTCCAGTGACATATTTCCTAGGTGAGTCAATTTTAAGTTCCTTTCCTAAGCCTCTATCAACGAGAGTTATACATAGTTGGAAAGAACAAGCTAAGAGCTTTGAATCAAGCTATAAATGATTTATGCAACAAAAGTAATGTGAAAGTTAAATGCAACTGTACAAGAAAAATACAAAATCATCAACAATATTCCCAGTGACATATTTCCTACGTGAGTCAATTTTAAGTTATTTTCCTAAGCCTCTATCAACGAGAGTTATACATCGCTGGAAACTACAAGCTAAGAGCTTTGAATCAAGCTATAAATGGTTTATGCAGCAAAAGAAATGTGAAAGTTAAATGCAACTGTATATGAAAAATACTAAATCATCAACAATATTTTCAGTGACATATTTCCTAGGTGAATCAATTTTAAGTTCCTTTCCTAAGCCTTTATCAACGAGAGTTATACATCGCTGGAAAAAACAAGCTAAGAGCTTTGAATCAAGCAGTAAATTATTTATGCAGCGAAAGATATATATAAGTAAAATGCACTGTAAATAACTGTATATAAAAAATACAGAATCATCAACAATATTCCCACTGACATATTTCCTAGATGAGTCTAAACCTCTTTCAACGAGAGTTTTACATCGCTGGAAAGAACAAGCCAAGAGCTTTCAATCAATCTATAAATAGTTTATGCAGCAAAAGATATGTGAAAGTTAAATGCAACTGTATATGAAAAATACATAATCATCAACAATATTCCCAGTGACATATTTCCCAGGTGAGTCAGTTTTAAGTTCCTTTCCTAAGCCTCTATCAACGAGAGTTATACATCGTTGGCAAGAATAAGCTAAGAGCTTTCAATCAAGCTATTAATGGTTTATGCCACAATAGAAAAGTGAAAGTTAAATGCAACTGTACATGAAAAATACAAAATCATCAACAATATTTCCTGTGACATATTTCCTAGGTGAGTCAATTTTAAGTTCCTTTCCTAAGCCTCTATCAACGAGAATTATACACCGCTGGAAAAAACAAGCTAAGAGCTTTGAATCAAGCTGTAAATCGTTTATGCAGCGAAAGAAATGTGAAAGTTAAATGCAACTGTATATGAAAAATAAAAAATCATCAACAACATTTCCAGTGACATATTTCCTAGGTGAGTCAATTTTAAGTTCCTTTCCCAAGCCTCTATCAACGAGAATTATACATCGCTGGAAAGAACAAGCTAAGAGCTTTGAATCAAGCTATAAATGATTTATGCAACAAAAGTAATGTGAAAGTTAAATGCAACTGTATATGAAAAATACATAATCATCAACAATATTCCCAGTGACATATTTCCTAGGTGAGTCAGTTTTAAGTTCCTTTCCTAAGCCTCTATCAAGGAGAGTTATACATCGTTGGCAAGAACAAGCTAAGAGCTTTCAACCAAGCTATAAATGGTTTATGCAACAATAGAAAAGTGAAAGTTAAATGCAACTGTACATGAAAAATACAAAATCATCAACAATATTTCCAGTGACATATTTCCTAGGTGAGTCAATTTTATGTTCCTTTCCTAAGCCTCTATCAACGAGAGTTATACATCGCTTGGAAGAACAAGCTAAGAGCTTTGAATCAAGCTAAAAATGATTTATGCAACAAAAGTAATGTGAAAGTTAAATGCAACTGTATATGAAAAATACATAATCATCAACAATATTCCCAGTGACATATTTCCCAGGTGAGTCAGTTTTAAGTTCCTTTCCTAAGACTCTATCAACGAGAGTTATACATCGCTGGAAGAAACAAGCTAAGAGCTTTGAATCAAGCTGTAAATCGTTTATGCAGCGAAAGAAATGTGAAAGTTAAATGCAACTGTATATGAAAAATACAAAATCATCAACAATATTCCCAGTGACATATTTCCTAAATGAGTCAATTTTAATTTCCTTTCCTAAACCTCTTTCAACGAGAGTTTTACATCGCTGGAAAGAACAAGCTAAGACCTTTCAATCAAGCTATAAATGATTTATGCATCAAAAGAAATGTTATAGCTAAATGCAAATGTATATGAAAAATACATAATCATCAACAATATTTCCAGTGACATATTTCCTAGGTGAGTCAATTTTAAGTTCCTTTCCTAAGCCTCTATCAACAAGAGTTATACATCGCTGGGAAGAACAAGCTAAGAGCTTTGAAACAAGCTATAAATGATTTATGCAACAAAAGTAATGTGAAAGTTAAATGCAACTGTACATGAGAAATACAAAATCATCAACAATATTTTCAGTGACATATTTCCTAGTTGAGTCAATTTTAAGTTCCTTTCCTAAGCTTCTATCAACGAGAGTTATACATCGCTGGAAAAAACAAGCTAAGAGCTTTGAATCAAGCTGTAAATCGTCTATGCAGCGAAAGAAATGTGAAAGTGAAATGCACTGTAAGTAACTGTATATGAAATGTACATAATCATCAACAATATTCCCAGTGACATATTTCCTAAATGAGTCAATTTTAAGTTCCTTTCCTAAACCTCTATCAATGAGAGTTATACATCGTTGGAAAGAACAAGCTAAGAGCTTTCAATCAAGCTATAAATGGTTTATGCAACAAAAGAAATGTGAAAGTTAAATGCAACTGTACAAGAAAAATACAAAATCATCAACAATATTCCCAGTGACATATTTCCTACGTGAGTCAATTTTAAGTTATTTTCCTAAGCCTCTATCAACGAGAGTTATACATCGCTGATAACTACAAGCTAAGAGCTTTGAATCAAGCTATAAATGGTTTATGCAGCAAAAGAAATGTGAAAGTTAAATGCAACTGTATATGAAAAATACTAAATCATCAACAATATTTTCAGTGACATATTTCCTAGGTGAGTCAATTTTAAGTTCCTTTCCTAAGCCTTTATCAACGAGAGTTATACATCGCTGGAAAAAACAAGCTAAGAGCTTTGAATCAAGCAGTAAATAGTTTATGCAGCGAAAGATATATATAAGTTAAATGCACTGTAAATAACTGTATATGAAAAATACAGAATCATCAACAATATTCGCACTGACATACTTCCTAGATGAGTCAATTTTAAGTTCCTTTCCTAAACCTCTTTCAACGAGAGTTTCACATCGCTGGAAAGAACAGGCCAAAAGCTTTCAATCAATCTATAAATAGTTTATGCAGCAAAAGATATGTGAAAGTTAAATGCAACTGTATATGAAATGTACATAATCATCAAGAATATTCCCAGTGACATATTTCCTAAATGAGTCAATTTTAAGTTCCTTTCCTAAACCTCTATCATTGAGAGTTATACATCGTTGGAAAGAACAAGCTAAGACCTTTCAATCAAGCTATAAATGATTTATGCATCAAAAGAAATGTTATAGCTAAATGCAACTGTATATGAAAAATACATAATCATCAACAATATTTCCAGTGACATATTTCCTAGGTGAGTCAATTTTAAGTTCCTTTCCTAAGCCTCTATCAACGAGAGTTATACATCGCTGGAAAGAACAAGCTAAGAGCTTTGAATCAAGCTATAAATGGTTTATGCAGCAAAAGAAATGTGAAAGTTAAATGCAACTGTATATGAAAAATACAAAATCATCAACAATATTCCCAGTGACATATTTCCCAGGTGAGTCAGTTTTAAGTTCCTTTCCTAAGCCTCTATCAAGGAGAGTTATACATCGTTGGCAAGAACAAGCTAAGAGCTTTCAAAAAAGCTATAAATGGTTTATGCAACAATAGAAAAGTGAAAGTTAAATGCAACTGTACATGAAAAATACAAAATCATCAACAATATTTCCAGTGACATATTTCCTAGGTGAGTCAATTTTATGTTCTTTTCCTAAGCCTCTATCAACGAGAGTTAGACATCGCTTGGAAGAACAAGCTAAGAGCTTTGAATCAAGCTATAAATGATTTATGCAACAAAAGTAATGTGAAAGTTAAATGCAACTGTATATGAAAAATACATAATCATCAACAATAATCCCAGTGACATATTTCCCAGGTGAGTCAGCTTTAAGTTCCTTTCCTAAGCCTCTATCAACGAGAGTTATACATCGCTGGGAAGAACAAGCTAAGAGCTTTGAATCAAGCTATAAATGATTTATGCAACAAAAGTAATGTGAAAGTTAAATACAACTGTACATGAGAATATTTTTATAGAAAATATATATATATAGAAAAAAAAGAAAAACGGGTATTAGATTCTTTTCTTGGGGTTTTTATTTAGCTCGGGTTTTTTTCTTTACTTGTACGTACCGTAAGTTCGGGGTTTACAAAAGTAAGTAAGTATTACAAAAAATTATGTATAACAACAAAATGGGAAAATGTCAAATAAAAACATAGAAAACAGACACTGAACAATAATTAGTAGCTGTCTACACTATGCGCGTAAACATCCCGCCCCCCTTGCAGTATTGCAACAAGGAAGGCTAAAGATAACGCAGGTAATAACTAACACTATGGTGGCCGGATTCTGTAATTGGGGGTACTCATGTTGTGGTAGAGCTGCTGCTATGGTTGCGGGTACTGCTGCCGCTGATGATAAAGCTGCTGTTGTGGCTTATAGAACTGCCGTTGATGCTGGTGGGGCCAACATAGGTGTTTTTTTTTGGTGGTGCGCCGCTTTTCATTTCTCCGGCGTTTTGGGTTGAAAAAAGAAATATAAAAAAAAGAAAGAAAAAAGGGAGAATTAGTTTGTTTCTTTGGGTAAGAGAACAAGCTTCACTATTGGGCGGGTGAAAATGCCAGAAGCTGTTCTCACGTCCGCTGAGCGGACTTTAGAGTCCTGTCTGACGTGGGTCTTCACTATTCGACCTAGACGCCACTCATTGAGGGGTAAATTATCCTAACGAACAACAATTAAATCTCCTACTTGGAAGTCCCTTTCTGGATATTTCCATTTTACACGACGATGGAGTTCTTTGAGGTATTCCTCTTTCCATCGCTGAGCAAACTGATGATGAAGCACCTTGAGTTTTTGCCACCTGTTGGCTACACTCAAAGAAAGATCAGAATGATCGGGTTCAGGGGGTGAAAGAAGAGGTGCTCCAATAAGGAAATGGCCTGGGGTTAAAGGAACTAAATCATTGGGATCTTCACTTATAGCAGTTAGGGGTCTTGAATTCAGGCATGCTTCTATTCGAGTCAACATTGTCGTAAATTCCTCAAAGGTAAATTTCTGAACTCCAGAAATTTTTCGTAATTGAGTTTTAACACTCTTTACGCCAGCTTCCCATAAGTCGCCCATATGAGGTGCTCCAGGGGGTATAAAATGCCATTCAATGGGTTGAAAACTATTTCGTACTAAGACTTTCCTTCTTAAATCGGGTAAAAAATGTTTGCGGTCTGTTTCTAGGATATTAGCCACAACTACAAAGGCAGTACCATTATCCGAGTACAAATGTGAAGGACAGCCTCGTCGGGACAAAAATCGGGAGAATGCAGCAAGAAATGTTTCCGTCGATATATCACCGGTCGCCTCTAAATGAATTGCCTTTGTTGCAAAACAAACAAACACAAGAACATAGCCCTTGGTAATTCGACAAGCCCTACCAATGTAAGACTTAATATCGAATGGACCAGCGAAATCTAAGCCGGTGTGGGTAAACGGTCTCGAAAAAGACTCTCGTTCAGGGGGTAATGCAGCCATTATCTGCTGACAGGATTTTTTCCTGTAAATTGTACATTCCTTGCAATTATGAATCACAGTACGAATTAAGTTCTTTAATTTCGGGACCCAAAACTCACTTCTAATTAATCGGAGCATTAGAGAATGTCCGCCATGGGCTGAACATTTGTGGACATGTTCCACATACAAACGGGTAAAACGTGCCGAATAAGGCAAAATCCTTGGGTATCGCTCATCATATGTCAAGCCAGATCATCTGACTAATCGACCATTGATTCTTACGAAACCATTTGAGTCGATAAAGGGGTTCAGTGTGAGCAAATTACTTTTTGCCGGTAAAGGGGTACCTTTTGAAAGAACATTATATTCCGAAATAAAATTCTGTTGACATACGAGCACTAATCGATCACGAGTAAATTTCATTTCTTTTTGGGTTAAATCTAAGGTGTTGTACAAACATTTTCGAGTTTTCAAATATGTTAAACACCTGAACCAATACGAAATAATTCGCAATGCTCGGGGTAAATCTGAAAAGCGCTCAAGTATGTCATAAGAGGGTTTTGTCTGAACCAAAAATGATTGAACTTCTAAATGTTGATGATCGGTAACAGAATACTGGGGCCAATATTCTTGAGGTTTCGTTAGCCAGGAAGGACCATGCCACCACAAGGAATTTTCAATTAAGTCACGAGCTAGAGCTCCGCGACTTGCGAGATCGGCGGGGTTATCTTTGGAGTCAACATGAAACCAATTTTCGTTACCAACCTTCCTCAAAATTAACGCAACTCTATTTTTGACGAAAGTGGGCCAATGGCATGGGGGTTTTTTGAGCCAAGATAAAACTATGGTAGAATCAGTCCACAGAATTCTACCATTTTTGCCATCAAAGCCGCTCCACAAAGTTCTAAACGGGGTAATGTTTCACACTTTACGGGAGCTACTTTCGTTTTGGACGCGAGTAAGTGCGCTGAGATATTATTTGTTGATGCATTTCGTAGATAAAGCACTGTACCATAAGCTTTTTCTGATGCATCACAAAATGCGTGAAGTTCAATATCGGAATCGGGGTGAAAATTAACCCATCTTGGAATATTAATTTTCTCGATATTGGGGTAATCATTTAAAAAGGTTTGCCACTGAATTAGGGTTAAGGGTTTTAAATTATCATCCCAATCAGTCTTGTCTTTCCAAATTTGCTGCATGATAATTTTTGCTACAATTATCTTGGGGATAGCCAACCTGCTGGATCGAAAAGCTTAGCAATTTCTGACAAGACAGCACGTTTTGTAATTGTATTTCTACGAGGCTGCGAAACTACTCTAAAATAAAAGCAATCATTATTTGCATTCCATCGCAAGCCTAAAGTTTTCGTATTGCTAGCATCCGAAATTTTTAAGAAGTCTGCATCAAGCAGATTCTCACGGGGTAAATCTTCTAAGAGACGAATATGATTAGCTGTCCATTTTCTCAAAATGAAACCAGCCGAATTTGGAACATGAGTAAGTTCAACCCGTCTCCTAAAAGCGTCTTCTAGCTCATGAGAGCCAGCAAGTACATCATCGACATAAATTTGGGTTTTCAAAATTTCAGATGCCGCAGGACTTCGGGGTTCACAATCGTTTGCCAATTGTATGAGAGTGCGAATCGCTAAATAAGGTGCACAGTTCACTCCGAACGTGACCGTATTTAACTCATAGTCCTTTACGTCAACTTCGGGGTTTTCCCGGTACAATATTCGTTGGAATTGGGTTTGATTGGGATGAATCAATAAGGTCTGCCTGCAAAACAGGCCCGGGGTATAAAATATTATTCAAGCTCACGCCATTAGAAGAGGGGTTTGAAGCATTAAATACTACTCTCAGTTTAGTAGTGATGCTATCGGGTTTAAATACGGCGTGATGGGGTAAATAATATGTGGTCGCATTTACACTCGGGAGTTCAACAGCTCTAATATTTCCCAATTCAAAATATTCATTAATCACACTATCATAGTGTGCTTTTAATTCAGGGTTCTTTAAAAGACGGGTTTCATTTCGTTTGAATTGAGACAGGGCGCTATATCGAGAATCTCCTAAAGTTAACTCATTAAGAAATTCTGGACTAAAGGGGAGTGAAACTACATAGCGACCATCGGGGTTTCGATATGTGGTGGACCGATAAAGTTCTTCGTAATATTCGTCGGCTTCTGAAAAACGGGTGGCTAGTGGAACTTCTTCTAGTTCCCAAAACCGAGAAAGTTGATTATTTAAATCAATTTGGGAGCAAAAGTTTGCAACAGAGTGTAGGGGTTCAGATTGAAGAACTTCACCAGTTATTATCCAACCGAAAACTGTTCTCTGGGCGATCAGGTTGCCATTTGGATGTATTTTAACATCCTTAGTTAAAATTTTTGGATAAACATTTCCTACGAAAAGAATATCCATATGGGTACACATAACATCGGTCATTGTAATATCGGGGAAATTTGAGGTTACAATATCAGTAAGAGAACACGAGGGCAACCGACCGGTAATTTTATCAACAACATATGCGCAAATTTTCAGTTTAAAATTGGGGTCGATCGGAGATCTGACAGTTACAACACACATGGTTGAAGCTCTTCCAGCATAACAATCCATCATGCCAGTAACGTTAGTCGTTGGCACAGAAAATGTAGGAATTGCAAGTTTCCTTTGTAACCTCCTTGAAATAAAGGTACCTTGCGAGCCGGGGTCAACCAGCGCTCGAGCAGCACATCTGATATCTTTAATGTGGACTATACATATAGTCGAGCCTAAGAGGACTGTAGAATGGGGGTTTTGGTTCAGATGTGCTGAATAAGTATGGGTATTTTGAGCGCCTGTAGAAGTTGAAGGGTTATAATTAAGAGGGGTTTGTATTTGATTGTTTGCTGGGTTTATACTCTGAGTGGTCTGCTGGGTAATAGCAGAACCAGTAGTTAAAGGTAGTTGGGATGAAACTACACTGGGAATGTGTCCCTGTAGCCTTACATCTCTATGTAACAAGGAGTGATGTTTCTGTTTACAAAGGGAACAAACATGAATACTTTTACAGTTCTTATATTCATGAGAGGTCGCAAGGCAATTTGTGCAACATTTAAGTTTTTTAACGGTCGACATTCTCTCATCAACACTTTGACTCAAAAAGGAAGGACAAAGTCTTAGGGGGTGTGATCCTTGACACATAAAACAACGACAAGTTGTTGGGGTGGAAACAGTTTTTGTAGCGAAACTTTGGACTTTCCTTGAATCATTTGAAGATTTTTTCGAGACATTAAAATTGGGATTTTTACGGGGGTTTGCAGTACTCAAATTTTTGTTCGGGTTTTGAACGGATTGCGATTGTGACTGCCTTATGTCTGAAATCGATTCAAAAGTCTTGAAATGAGCAGTCAGAAATGCGTCCATATCTTCCCATTTAGGAGTTTTCGTACAAAGTTTCTTTAACTGTTCCCAAAGACTCAGAGTGTTTTCAGGTAACTTTGTAGCATAAATATATACTAACATTACGTGATAAAAAACTTCTGGGGTTACTTCCAGCAATGAAAGATTCGTAATACAATCATTAATAGTCCGCTGTAGATTTTTTATACTTGGACCATTTTCTTGGGATAGGGGTTTAATACTTAAAAGAGTACGAAGCTATTCATTAATTAGGGCCCCTTTGTTCTCAAACGTGTCAACCAACTTTTTCCATGCAATTGCATAGCCATCGTTAGTTAACGGGACGGTTTGTATTACATCATGGGCATCTTTGCCAGTTTTCTATAACAAATAATACAGTTTTTGAACTGGTGTTAATCGGGGGTTATTGCGATACAACGCAGAGAACATGTCTCGGAAAGAGGGCCAGCTCTTATAGTCACCATAGAAAATAGGGGTATCACAAGGGGGTAAATTCATAATGGGTATTGATGTTTCCATTAACTTTTCAGCCTGAGCGGCCGATCTTAAGCGGTACATATGGGCCGTAATTAATGATATACCACGGGTATATGTACTATAAGAGCCCATATATCGGGACTTAACCTCGACAATTTGCGGGCTCTTCTTTTGTTCAGCCTCAATCAACAAAGTGTCGTATGTTGACCTAACAGCTTCCCATAAACGGTTAAGTTCCTTTTCATGACTAACTAACGAACCTATTCTGTGTTCAGAAGCGGGTATAATGGCAACATAAGCCTCAAAATCTGCTAAACGATCTGTATTACGAATCAAAGCTGATAGATCCATTTTTGATCTTAATTTGTATTGAGTAATTTTGAAAAAAAAGCAAATAAAAATGTGTAAAAACTAAAAATCGAACTAGTCGTTCAAAAAAAGGGGTAAATTAGCTTTTTTTTTTTTTTCTTTTTAATAAAAAGTATTATTTCAAAATTAATTGAAAAAAAGCTTGAAAATTATCACGTTAAAACTGAGAATTTATATAAAAGGGGTAAAAATAATAAAAACAAAAAATAAATTTTGCAAAAAACGGGGAAAAATTCGAAAAGGGTCAATAAATGTTCAACAAAGTTGTATAAAATTTAGAAAAAAATAGAGTAAATGTTTCAAAAAAATAAAGGGTAAATATCAAAAAAGGGTGGATATAAAAAAGTAGAGTTTACTTTCAAAAAAAAATAAGGGTAAAATAATAATAGCGAAAGCGATTTTATACTTTGTTCACTAATTCAGAACAAATATTCAAATTCTAAGGGGTTTAATTACAATTTTCGTAAAAATTTCGGGTAAAAAATATTTTAAAACAAATAAATTAATTATAAAATCACTTTCGCAGTTACAAATGGTATAAAAATAATAAATACACTAGCACAGATAATAAATAAACACGGTTACTCACTTTCGGGTAAACGCATAAATTAATTTTTGTCAAAAAATATATAAATTATTCTTCAAATTTACTTTATCCCGGGTAAAAACAATATTAAATCAATAAAGTGCACAAATTTTTTCACAAATGAGTTAAAATTATGTAAAAAACTGAGTAAAAATGCACTTTATCAAATAAAATTTAATAGTAACCGGTTTATTCGTTTATCAAAATTATACTGCACTAGTGTTATGGTAATGTGTAACAAGAGAAACACAAGAAGAAACAACCAACAAGAGGGAGTAATAAACTGTGTTTTTGTTTTTATTAAAATACAAAACACTCTCAGTCACTAGACTTTGTGCTATGTTCTTTTGTGCTATGTTCTTTAAACTAGCACAGTTGAGTTAAATTGTAACAAACAAAAGTTTTGTTAACAGTGGAGTTAACAGAGAATAAATAAAATTGGGATCCAAAAAAGAAAACAACAATAATAAAATAAAAGATCACTTTTTAATAAAATAAAATAAAATAAAAGCAAAAAATGAAAAATTAGGGATTAAGATCTTTATTTTATCACTGTTAAAAAAAGAAAAGCACACGCGAATAATAAAAAAAAAACACAGTTCACGGGGGGTTTCTTATATTTCCGGTTAAGGACCAAAAAAATGTTTTGCTTGAAATATTTTTATAGAAAATATATAAATAGAAAAAAAGAAAAACGGGTATTAGATTCTTTTCTTGGGGTTTTTATTTAGCTCGGGTTTTTTTCTTTACTTGTACGTACCGTACGTTCGGGGTTTACAAAAGTAAGTAAGTATTACAAAAAATTATGTATAACAACAAAATGGGAAAATGTCAAATAAAAACATAGAAAACAGCCACTGAACAATAATTAGTAGCTGTCTACACTATGCGCGTAAACAGAGAGTTATACATCGCTGGAAAAAACAAGCTAAGAGCTTTGAATCAAGCTGTAAATCGTTTATGCAGCGAAAGAAATGTGAAAGTTAAATGCAACTGTATATGAAAAATACAAAATCATCAACAATATTCCCAGTGACATATTTCCTAAATGAGTCAATTTTAATTTCCTTTCCTAAACCTCTATCTACGAGAATTGTACATCGTTGGAAAGAACAAAAGAAGGGCTTTCAATCGCGTTATAAAAGGTTTATGCAGCGAAAAAAATGTGAATGTTAAATACAACTTTATATGAAAAATACATAATCATCAATAACATTCCCAGAGGCATATTTCTTTCAACGAGAGTTTTACATCGCTGGAAAGAACAAGCTAAGACCTTTCAATCAAGCTATAAATGATTTATGCATCAAAAGAAATGTTAAAGCTAAATGCAACTGTATATGAAAAATACATAATCATCAACAATATTTCCAGTGACATATTTCCTAGGTGAGTCAATTTTAAGTTCCTTTCCTAAGCCTCTATCAATGAGAGTTATACATCGCTGGAAAGAACAAGCTAAGAGATTTCAACCAAGCGATAAATTATTTATGCAACAAAAGAAATGTGAAAGTTAAATACAACTGTATATGAAAAATACAGAGACATCAACAATATTCCTCGTGACATAATTCTGAGATCCGTCAATTTTACGTCCATTTCCTAAGCCTCTTCAAACGAGGGGTATACATCGTTAGAAAGAACAAGATAAGAGCTCTCAATCAAGCTATAAACGGTTTACACAGCGAAAAAAATGTGAAATTTAAATGCAACTTTATATGACAAATACATAATCATCAATAATATTCCCAGAGGCATATTTCCTAGATCAGTCAATTTTGAGTTCCTTTCCTAAGCCTCTATCTACGAGAATTGTACATCGTTGGAAAGAACAAAAGAAGGGCTTTCAATCGCGTTATAAAAGGTTTATGCAGCGAAAAAAATGTGAATGTTAAATACAACTTTATATGAAAAATACATAATCATCAATAACATTCCCAGAGGCATATTTCCTAGATCAGTCAATTTTGAGTTCCTTTCCTAAGCCTCTATCTACGAGAATTGTACATCGCTGGAAAGAACAAGCCAAGAGCTTTCAATCAATCTATAAATAGTTTATGCAGCAAAAGATATGTGAAAGTTAAATGCAACTGTATATGAAAAATACAAAATCATCAACAATATTCCCAGTGACATATTTCCTAAATGAGTCAATTTTAATTTCCTTTCCTAAACCTCTTTCAACGAGAGTTTTACATCGCTGGAAAGAACAAGCTAAGACCTTTCAATCAAGCTATAAATGATTTATGCATCAAAAGAAATGTTAAAGCTAAATGCAACTGTATATGAAAAATACATAATCATCAACAATATTTTCAGTGACATATTTCCTAGGTGAGTCAATTTTAAGTTCCTTTCCTAAGCCTCTTTCAACGAGAGTTTTACATCGCTGGAAAGAACAAGCCAAGAGCTTTCAATCAATCTATAAATAGTTTATGCAGCAAAAGATATGTGAAAGTTAAATGCAACTGTATATGAAAAATACAAAATCATCAACAATATTCCCAGTGACATATTTCCTAAATGAGTCAATTTTAATTTCCTTTCCTAAACCTCTTTCAACGAGAGTTTTACATCGCTGGAAAGAACAAGCCAAGAGCTTTCAATCAATCTATAAATAGTTTATGCAGCAAAAGATATGTGAAAGTTAAATGCAACTGTATATGAAAAATACAAAATCATCAACAATATTCCCAGTGACATATTTCCTAAATGAGTCAATTTTAATTTCCTTTCCTAAACCTCTTTCAACGAGAGTTTTACATCGCTGGAAAGAACAAGCCAAGAGCTTTCAATCAATCTATAAATAGTTTATGCAGCAAAAGATATGTGAAAGTTAAATGCAACCGTACATGAGAAATACAAAATCATCAACGATATTTTCAGTGACATATTTCCTAGGTGAGTCAATTTTAAGTTCCTTTCCTAAGCTTCTATCAACGAGGGTTATACATCGCTGGAAAAAACAAGCTAAGAGCTTTGAATCAAGCTGTAAATCGTCTATGCAGCGAAAGAAATGTGAAAGTGAAATGCACTGTAAATAACTGTATATGAAATGTACATAATCATCAACAATATTCCCAGTGACATATTTCCTAGATGAGTCAATTTTAAGTTCCTTTCCTAAACCTCTTTCAACGATAGTTTTACATCGCTGGAAAGAACAAGCCAAGAGCTTTCAATCAATCTATAAATAGTTTATGCAGCAAAAGATATGTGAAAGTTAAATGCAACTGTATATGAAAAATACAAAATTATCAACAATATTCCCAGTGACATATTTCCTAAATGAGTCAATTTTAATTTCCTTTCCTAAACCTCTTTCAACGAGAGTTTTACATCGCTGGAAAGAACAAGCCAAGAGCTTTCAATCAATCTATAAATAGTTTATGCAGCAAAAGATATGTGAAAGTTAAATGCAACCGTACATGAGAAATACAAAATCATCAACAATATTTTCAGTGACATATTTCCTAGGTGAGTCAATTTTAAGTTCCTTTCCTAAGCTTCTATCAACGAGGGTTATACATCGCTGGAAAAAACAAGCTAAGAGCTTTGAATCAAGCTGTAAATCGTCTATGCAGCGAAAGAAATGTGAAAGTGAAATGCACTGTAAATAACTGTATATGAAATGTACATAATCATCAACAATATTCCCAGTGACATATTTCCTAGATGAGTCAATTTTAAGTTCCTTTCCTAAACCTCTATCAACGGGAGTTATACATCGTTGGAAAGAACAAGCTAAGAGCTTTCAATCAAGCTATAAATGGTTTATGCAACAAAAGAAATGTGAAAGTTAAATGCAACTGTACATGAAAAATACAAAATCATCAACAATATTCCCAGTGACATATTTCCTACGTGAGTCAATTTTAAGTTATTTTCCTAAGCCTCTATCAACGAGAGTTATACATCGCTGGAAAGAACAAGCTAAGAGCTTTGAATCAAGCTATAAATGGTTTATGCAGCAAAAGAAATGTGAAAGTTAAATGCAACTGTATATGAAAAATACAAAATCATCAACAATATTCCCAGTGACATATTTCCTAGATGAGTCAGTTTTAAGTTCCTTTCCTAAGCCTCTATCAAGGAGAGTTATACATCGTTGGCAAGAACAAGCTAAGAGCTTTCAACCAAGCTATAAATGGTTTATGCAACAATAGAAAAGTGAAAGTTAAATGCAACTGTACATGAAAAATACAAAATCATCAACAATATTTCCAGTGACATATTTCCCAGGTGAGTCAGCTTTAAGTTCCTTTCCTAAGCCTCTATCAACGAGGGTTATACATCGCTGGGAAGAACAAGCTAAGAGCTTTGAATCAAGCTATAAATGATTTATGCAACAAAAGTAATGTGAAAGTTAAATACAACTGTACATGAGAATATTTTTATAGAATATATATATATATAGAAAAAAAAGAAAAACGGGTATTAGATTCTTTTCTTGGGGTTTTTATTTAGCTCGGGTTTTTTTCTTTACTTGTACGTACCGTACGTTCGGGGTTTACAAAAGTAAGTAAGTATTACAAAAAATTATGTATAGCAACAAAATGGGAAAATGTCAAATAAAAACATAGAAAACAGCCACTGAACAATAGTTAGTAGCTGTCTACACTATGCGCGTAAACAGAGAGTTATACATCGCTGGAAAAAACAAGCTAAGAGCTTTGAATCAAGCTGTAAATCGTTTATGCAGCGAAAGAAATGTGAAAGTTAAATGCAACTGTATATGAAATATACAAAATCATCAATAATATTCCCAGTGACATATTTCCTAAATGAGTCAATTTTAATTTCCTTTCCTAAACCTCTTTCAACGAGAGTTTTACATCGCTGGAAAGAACAAGCTAAGACCTTTCAATCAAGCTATAAATGATTTATGCATCAAAAGAAATGTTAAAGCTAAATGCAACTGTATATGAAAAATACATAATCATCAACAATATTTCCAGTGACATATTTCCTAGGTGAGTCAATTTTAAGTTCCTTTCCTAAGCCTCTATCAACGAGAGTTATACATCGCTGGGAAGAACAAGCTAAGAGCTTTGAATCAAGCTATAAATGGTTTATGCAGCAAAAGAAATGTGAAAGTTAAATGCAACTGTACAAGAAAAATACAAAATCATCAACAATATTCCCAGTGACATATTTCCTACGTGAGTCAATTTTAAGTTATTTTCCTAAGCCTCTATCAACGAGAGTTATACATCGCTGGAAAGAACAAGCTAAGAGCTTTGAATCAAGCTATAAATGGTTTATGCAGCAAAAGAAATGTGAAAGTTAAATGCAACTGTATATGAAAAATACAAAATCATCAACAATATTCCCAGTGACATATTTCCTAGATGAGTCAGTTTTAAGTTCCTTTCCTAAGCCTCTATCAAGGAGAGTTATACATCGTTGGCAAGAACAAGCTAAGAGCTTTCAACCAAGCTATAAATGGTTTATGCAACAATATATATATATTATATTATATTATATTATATTATATTATATTATATTATGTTATATTATATTATTTTATATTATATTATATTATATTATATTATATTATATTATACTATATTATATTATATTATATTATATTATATTATATTATATTATATTATATTATATTATATTATATTATATTATATTATATCAAATTAGATTATATTATATTAGATTATATTATATTATATCATATTATATTATATTATATTATATTATATTATATTATATTATATTATATTATATTATATTATATTATATTATATTATATTATATTATATTATATTATATTATATTATATTATATTATATAATATTCTACTGTATTCTATTCTATTCTATTCTATTCTATTCTATTCTATTATATTCTAATCTATTCTATTCTATTATATTATATTATATTATATTATATTATATTATATTATATTATATTATATTATATTATATTATATTATATTATATTATATTATATTATATTATACTATATTATATTATATTATATTATATTATATTATATTATATTATATTATATTATATTATATTATATTATATTATATTATATTATATT